>CM048656.1:24542574-27417574 GCA_026413185.1 Pueraria montana var. lobata
TACTTTTTGGCAAATTTTACCCATAACTTTTTCATTTTTGATAAATTTTACCCCTAACTTTTTACTTTGTGGTTAATTTTATCCCCATTTTTTATGCTTATGTCAGCATGCGACGTTATCAAAACTGTGGAGGGTAAAATTTGTAATTTTTTAAAAAAATTGGGAGTAAAATGTGCCAAATTTATTTGTTGGGGGTAAAATCTACCAAAAAATTAAAAAGTTGGGGGTAAAATTTACAATTAAGCCTTAAAATTAACAAGTATTTTGTAATTATACATTTATTATTTAATTTCTTTAAATAAATTTATAAAAATATAAATATAATATATTTAAAATTATAAAAAAACGTAATTATTTCAAATAAATATATGTAAAAAGTAAGTAATTTATAATTTAAAGAGAAAAAGTAAAAATCTGAAAAAGAAAAATAATTAATTTAAAAATATAAATAACTTGAGATTTAGAAAATAATAAAAATGTAAAATTAATCTAATTTAACTGAGATTTGAGAGGGAAAAGAAAATAAATCTAAATATAATTAAAAGGAAAATATAAAAATAATAATCAACTTGAGATTTTTTAAAATATATAAGTAAATTAATACTGAGGCCACTTTTTACAGGAAAAAAGGAGTATAATAAAAAAATAATTTTAAGTCTTTACATTAAAAAATATAGAATTTATTTATATGATATGAAAATTGATTTTATAAAAATATCAAATACATAAGAGAATATGTCTTTTCGTGGTTGGAAAAACCCCACATTTTTACTAATGGTGATTAGATATTAGTTATAGACAAAAACTAGTATATACTTCACATCTATAATATGCGATAAAACATAAAATGCATAAGAGATTAATATTGTAAAATCCATTTTAAAAAAAGGAAAAGAAATAAAATTCATTCCATAGAATAACATAAATTTAACTGACAAAACTTTTAATATTATCTTTAGTCTTTTTTATAAGAAATAAATTATAATATAAAATATACTATAACTTGTTTCTTATAAAAAAAAACGAAAAGAATATTAACTTTTGACATGACGCATCAAATGAATGATAAAATATGTTCATTTTAGTTTCTGGAAGAGGGGTTGACCTCAAATAGTCCACGAAAAGGTTGTTAGCATTTAACGTATAAGAAATGTCTGGTTTAACAAAGAAAGCGTTGACAGAAACCATAGAATTCAAGCATTAACTACCCTATTCTTACACAAATCAACGCCGCGTAAGGATACACATATACAATGCAACTATGCAAGTCATATTCGTCTAAAAATTTGTTGAATTACAGTCTAATAAAACCCAAATGCACGACACGACGAATATCTATTCTTACCCACTTGGTCACCAATTTGTATAACTTTCAATTTTTCATATGTTTATCTTACGTACCAGATGCATAAGCAATTGTATTTGTTTTTTTTCATATGTTTATTTTTCATATATATTTATTAATGGAAAATGAAATTTCCCTGTCCATTACCATTCGATTACTTAGTAAGTTCCTTTGAATTAATAAAAATCTGGCCACGTACGCGTTGTATGGTTTAAAACAATCAGTATAAATACCACTTCTCATCTCGTGCATTCGAAGTTGTATCCAAAGACACAATTAGTTAACCCTAGCAAAATTTGGTTTTGATTTGCCAAAAGTTTTGTGCAACATGAACTCAGGCAACCCCAATATTCAAGAGTCTCTTCTTCCCACTAAGCCTCCACCTAATGGAAGTAGCTCAACTTCTTCAAGCTCCAGTGGTAAGAAGGGTCCAACTGCGAAGGGGATTTTTTATCCCAAGAACAAATAATGATCTCGTAAAAGGTACTAATACTAATCATGACTCATTATCCGCAAATTAATTACACACTTTCATCTCCTTTGTGGAAAATAAGTTTCATATACCTTTTGATTATAAATTAACTCGAATACATTAATTGATGATGTGTGTTGGTTTTTTTTTTTTTTTTTAATGCAGGTTTACGTGTATTGAAGAGACCAATTTACGTTGACGTATACCTTTGAAGCATATATGAATAGAAGGGGAAGCATGTGTCAACTTAACTAGTTTACCATGATCTTTGGTTTTTTAATTTGTTTGTTTTTACGCCTACAGTTCCCGTGTGTAGCCTTCCAATATAATGGAAGATTAGTAATATAAAAGATCAAAATGTCTTTCTTCTTCTTCTTCTCCAATGTAATGGAAGATTAGTATTATAAAAGATCGAAATGTATTTCTTCTTCTTCTTACAAAACTGTAATACTACTGTTGCATTTTTCCATATTCGACTATTATAAAAGTTTTTCTAATTTACAACAAGAGAGAGAGAGAGAGAGAGAGAGAGAGAGAGAGAGAGAGAGAGAGAGAGAGAGAGAGAGAGAGGATACAACTAATATATCAGAAAATAAGTTTATGTGGTGAGGGTTGGGAGAATTTCCGATAGTCATGAGAAGAGAGAGAGAGGATCAATGGATGCAAATTATCGCTACAACTACAAGAAATTAAATTATCTTATATCAAGAAAGAATTTCTGTCAATTATGTAGATGTTAATATATTTTGCATTTTCGACATCTAAAGCCATCAATAAATGACACTAATTAATGATATTCAATTACTATATCACAATTATTGACCGTTTGATCATTTTTCCCAAAGTAATATATTGGCGGCCAAAGTTATCCATAACAAGACATTTTATAAGCAACGGCGTTATGTTGTTATTAGTGACTTGGTTGTGACAAGTTCTACTATTATTTTTTCTATTTGGTTTGCAACTAAAACATCAGCGCCAAAATATTTAACTGAGTTACAATTAGTTCCTTAGGATACCATAAACAGACATTAGTTATTCCAACCAGATATTGTAAAATTCTTTGAACAACAGTTAAACGTCATTTCTTAGGGTTAGTTTCAGATCGAGCACACATATACACATTAAACATAATATTATCTCTCCATTTGTTTATTATTATATGACTTAAGAACCAACTCTCAAACATCATTTCTTTCAAATTGAATTTGTGCTTTTTGAATATAACAATTAGCTAATTCAATCATAGCCTCGTCTATTGTTTTAAGTTCTACTTGTGGTTTCTTGTAATTTTTGGGAGGTGAATTTCTTGGCTAAATTATTCATACGACCCTTATCTTTATTTTAGGTTGTAATTTGGACATTTATTTTTTAAAAGTTGTAAAATGGTCATTTATCTTTATTTTAAGTTACAATTTGGTCATTTATTTTTTTATAACATGTTTATCCTTAAAGTAATGTATTTTTATAAATTTTTTGGGATAAACATGTTATAAAAAAAATTGCTTAAGAGACTATTTTGTAACTTTTAAAAAATAAATGATCAAATTGTAACTTAAAATAAAGATAAGGAACCATTTTACAATTTTAAAAAAATAAAGAACCAAATTATAGCCTAAAATAAAGATAAGAGACCAACAAAGTAATTTAGCCGAATTTTTTCGGATTTTGTTTGGGTCGTATGGTTAGGCGAGTATAAGTCTATGGTATGCCAAATCTTCTAATAGGGTCTTAGTCTTTAGTTTTATGTTTGGGTAGGTGGCAGTTTTGTATTATGAAGGGTGGACTGCCTTGTATCTCTTTGTATTTTTGTCTGGGTACACCTTGTGCTTCTAGACAAGATCTTTTATTATTAATAAAAAAAAAAAAAAAAAAATTCTTTGCTTGTTCAAAAAAAAAAAAAAAATTTCTACTTGTGTTACAAAAGTTATATTGTTGCCTAAAGAAATGCTGTCAACATACTTTATATCACACTCTCCATGATTAATTAAAATTTATTGGAAATCACAAATTTTTATGAGTCTCACTTGTTGCCTATTTTCCTAAAAGAGGATCTAGTGGTTTACCTTTTTGTGATATCACCTGTAACCTTATCAAACTGTGATCCATTACAACCTTGCACTCTTTAGGTAATTTGTGGCTCGTATCAATTTGAATTGTCTCCGGAAATACTGTTTTCTTCAATATATTTATCAATTTTCATAAATATTAGGCATCATATCTACAACATTATCAAAGAACGCCCTTCCCTTTTTGAAAGGTTAGATTCATCAAATGTAACATGTATAAACTCTTCATTAGTCATTATTATTTTTATTATATACTTAGCTACTATTAGGATAACCAAGATAGATTCATTCGTCCTATTTTGCACCAAATTTAGTAAAATTATCTTTTTCATTATTCAAAATAAAATATTTGTATCCAAATGAAAATGAGACTTTAGTTTTCTACCTTTATATAACTCAAGAGTTTTCTTTAGGATAGGACTAATAATTAATACCCTATCTGTATATATTTATCAATTTTCATAAATATTAGGCATCATATCTACAACATTATCAAAGAACGCCCTTCCCTTTTTGAAAGGTTAGATTCATCAAATGTAACATGTATAAACTCTTCATTAGTCATTATTATTTTTATTATATACTTAGCTACTATTAGGATAACCAAGATAGATTCATTCGTCCTATTTTGCACCAAATTTAGTAAAATTATCTTTTTCATTATTCAAAATAAAATATTTGTATCCAAATGAAAATGAGACTTTAGTTTTCTACCTTTATATAACTCAAGAGTTTTCTTTAGGATAGGACTAATAATTAATACCCTATCTGTGATAAAAACAAGTGGTGTTAATCAATTCAGTGAAAAAAAAATTGGTATTAATGGTATCTGGCCAAAATTATTACGTAATATGGATCATTTAAAAAAAATTATAGCAACAAAATCAATGAAAAAGTTATAAAGAATTAAAACTAAACTTGTCCTTATTTACATTAAAAAAAAAAAAAAAAACACGACGCCGTTTGACTCCTTTCTGGGGTAAGACGTGTGGTAACCGCGGATTGTTACGTTCTGAGAAAATGGAGGGAGCATACAGCTCACAGCCCAAGTCACCGTAACGACCTCTCGCGCTGTGTTTTCACATAGAAATTAAATGTTTTTTTTTTATCAGCAAGAAATATATTATAAAAATTCACACAGAAATATAGTTATAAATTAATCAACATGCTTAATTTGCTTGGAAACTCCTTGGGTTCGTTTGCACTACCCTAACACCACGTGTCCTCCTGCTTAGTCATAAATCAAGATTTATTAATTTATTTTATTTTTATATATATTTACAAGCTAAGAAAGCTTTGACGCTATTAATTTATTTTAATTTCAATAGAGCAATGGAATTTTAGTAAAATCTATTTTCGTTTCTGCCTTTTTCCTTTACCTCGGACCTCGGTTGGCAGCTAACGAAATCTCGTAGAAAACGAAAGGAGCTGGTTGTCTTACACTTAGATTCAACTTTAATGATGTTTTCGGTGTTTATTCAGGAAATTGACTATGTTCAGTTCACGAATATTGACTTGGTATGGACATGCTATTTTGGATTTATGGGTACAGATGGGGTGGGAATTGTACTTGTAATTAGTAGCTTTTGTATATGGGCAAGGTACCCTTTGTACCTCCTTAATTAATGTAAGTTTTTTATCGGCTGATTAAAAAGGAAATGATGTTTTCGGTGTTATTACATAGAATTGTTAAAAAAAATCTCATTGTGTCCGGTGGCAAGAATTTCACGAAGTGGTGGTCTTGGATATGCTTCATTTTATAAATTTATAATGGAACGAAATATTAAGCTTGTTAAAAAAAATGTCGTGTAGCATCACCATTTACAATTCTTTTAATTTGTTGTTTGCGGGTGGTCCTTTACAGAAAATGAAGATGGCAGTAGATACATGTGGTTTGCATGTGACCCTACTGGTGCAGTGGTGACTAATGAGGAATGGAAGAGAGAGAACAGACAAGAAGATGCAACAGGTTTGAAGAAAGATTTTTTTTTTTTAAAAAAATATTCTTAATTTTTGATTTTGGTCCATCTAGACACCACATAGTAAGTTAGCACGGACATAAACTAACACTTAATGTCACCTCATCTTTAACGAGTTAATAAACGTTTGTCCACTTTTACATTAACGTGATGTAATGTAATTTTAAGGACCTTTTTGTTATTTTTCTTCATGGACTAATATGAAAGCGTTATGTAGTTTTAGAAATTATTAAATTGGTTGTTTACTCAATTTTTTTAATAAATCAAGTATACAATTTTTTTTATATAATTTAAGAATGTTTTGAATATATTTCACACCAATCAGCTTCATTAATTTTTTAATGTATAATATAGTTTTTAAAAGGTTTAATTACTATTTTGATCTTTTAATTTACTTTTTAGGTTTAATTTGGCCCTAAAAGATTTAATTAGGTATTGTAATTTTTAAAAATAATTCAATTAGGTCTTTTTATTTTTAAAAGTTTCAATTAAGTCTCTTATTTTTTTAAAATGGATTCAATTTGGTCCCATTTAAAACCAAATTTGGTCCTATTTTTTAAAATTTTTGAAGTATATGGAAGAAAAATGGGACCAACTTTAACCCATTTTAAAAAATAAAAAATGTAATTAAACCTTTTAAAGAGTAAATGGACTTAATTGAACCTACAAAATAAATTAGATGACCAAAATAATAATTAAACCTTTTTAAAATGTAGATAAAATGATAATGATTAAATTACATGTCTATGAATATTTATTTCTCTCTCTCTCTCTCTATATATAAGTCTTAAATATAATTTTCATCCTTATAAATGTGATTAATTAAATTTAATTTTTGTCTTCTAATATTTTTGATTGATTATAATCCTAATAAATTTTAAAATATTTTAAATGATTTTTATCATTAATTACTAAAGACATGATATGCATCTAAATACATCATGTTGGCGTCATATGACATCCAATGTAACATATTAAGATGTGTAGTAATAAATACCACTTTAAAAAAATTAAAATGAAAATAAATTTAGTTCTGTTTATAAAAAAAAAAAAGGTTTTAAGGAATTAAAACTAAACGTATCCATATTTTATTTCCCTTTGTATATGAGTATTTTTCAAAAGCGCCAGTATATCAGACGGCAAAAGAAAAGCTCGAGTCTAATAAATACTAGTAACACGTTAGACAAACGACGCCGTTTGACTCCTTTGTGGTGTAAGGCGTGTGATAAGCGCGGATTGTTAATTTGTAATATAATATCCCGGTTATTACGTTCTGAGAAAATGGAGGGAGGACACCCATTTCAAACGTTGACGGTTTCTCTCGTTCGGTTTGCAAAACCTTAACACTAGTACTTGTTCCTCAAGGCACCTTAACTTAACCTCTTGCGCTGTGTTTTCACACAGAAATGTTATTGTAAATCACCATGCTTTGCTCGGAAACTCACTGGGGTCGTTTGCATTACCCAAATACCACTCTCGTCATGCTTAGTCATAAATCAAGGCTTATTCATTTATTTTATTTTCCATATACATGTACGTACGAGCTACGAAAGCTTTAATAAAGCTATTTATAGTTATATTATTTTAATTTCAATATTAGTAAAATCTATTTTTGTTTCTGCGTTTTCCCTTTACATCGGACCTCTGAGGGCAGTTAACGAAATCTCGTACAAAACCAAAGGGGCCGGTTTTGTCTTTTACTAGGATTCAACTTGCATCATGTTTTCGGTGGTATTACATGGAATTTTGTTAAAAAAATTTCTGTGTCCGTTGGCAAGAGTTTCTCGAAGTGGTGGTCTTGGATACGCTTCGTTCTTAATTTACAATGAAACAAAAAATAAACTGTTAAAAAAGAAAAGGAAAGATTGAACAGCTCTCTCGTGTTTAAAGCTTGCATATATACATCGCTCAACTCTATAACTAATTAAGCTCAAATGAAGTAATTAATACTCGAATCATTGGGTAAATTCCTTTGTAAGAATAATATAAAACTTAATTTATATTTGGAATTTTGTCAGAACTATAACAAGAACAATAATCAAGCCTTTTTTTCAACGGGAGAAATTTGAAACGATGCCCTAAATGTATAACCAATTACATACTAAATAAATAAACAAACAAATTAGGGTAAACTAGGAAATAAGTCTCACATGGGGATAGTTCCTATTAGTTCTTCTTCTCATACTTCTTTGAAAAGGCTTTCTGAATAGTTGGCAATTGAGTTCCAGAGGATGTAGATTTCGAGTTATTGCTCGGCCTTGTTGTGTAGCAAAGAGCACTTTGAATGTTTATGCTTTTAGAACTCATGGTGCTTTGTAGCTGCTTCCAAATGTATGTGGTCGAACAATACTGTTGTATATGGAGAGAGTTGTGATTTGATGGTTGAGGAAATCAACGTATATAGATGCTTAAAAATAAACTCTTCAAGTTGTTATAGGAAACAATGGTTTTGTGCCTTGAAGTTTGGTGAGGTATAGCCATATTTATAGGTTTAAGAGAACGTAAAGATGTGTATTGTACAAGGAACGTGCCACGTAATTGATATAAATTGTTGCTTCACGTACAAGCTTGTTTCCGCGGTTCCGTTGTCAACGTGGCAGAGGTTTATCGGCGCAGCTTCTAGTTAATACTTCGGGTTTTGTTTTGAAAACGTCAAAACATTTGAAAATAAAATAAAGATTTAAATATTAGTTTCAAAAAATAAATTCTGTTTCTTTTTAGTTCCTCATTTAATCATGTATAAAAATGTGTCCAGTGTAGTTCTTATTTTTATGAATAAGAAATAAAAAAAAAAGACAATTTTTTGGTCATCATGTTACTAGTTTTTTTTTTATCAGCAAATAAAAACATGTATTAATAAAAGACACAAGGAGTACCTAAACCCATATGTAGAGTATCCAAAAAATCTGACAAATTATCTTTAGTGGAATCTCCTTTTATTACAATTATATTTTTTCATCCACAAAATTTGAAATTGAGACTTTACTTAAAAGATTAAGACCTAATTAATTTCACTTGAACTATCACACTTTGATAAAAAAAAATGATTTCTTTGTAAAGAATAAATACTACATTTGACAGATTTTTATAAATGAAGATAAAAATATAACTTATTCTTTTTTTTTTTACTGGAAATACAATTTATTCTTAAAAGACTAAAAAATCACATTACATTATTTACTAGGATTAAAAATAATAGTTAATTAAATAAAGCTTTAATTATATTTTTAGTCCCTGAAATTTGACATAAATTTGATTTTGGTTGTCCAAATTTTAAACAAAAATATTTTAATCTTTCAAATTTGAAAAATACGATTTTAGTCTCTCAAATTTACTATTTAGGGACTAAAAATTTTTAAATCCTATAAATATGATTAATTAAATTTAATTTTTGCCTTCTAAAATTTTTTTGGTTTATATAACCATTGTTAATTTTAAAATTCTTTTTTAAATGGTTTCTGTTAGTTACTAAAAACATGACATGCATTTAAATATATTGTGTCAGCGTGATATAGCAATATGATCGAAACGTGATATATGTTTTTAGATGCATCTCACATTATTAGTGATTAGTACTAATAGAAACCATTTTAAAACAATTTTAAAATATCTCACATTATTAGTGATTAGTACTAGTAGAAACCATTTAAAAACAATTTTAAAATATATAAGAATTAAAGAATAACAACTAGACCTATCATGGACATCCCTATTTTCTTTCCCGTGTATATGAGTATTTTTTTAATAGCACCAGAATATCAGAGGGCAAAAGTGGCAATGGAAGCGCCTAACAAATAACTGGTTAGATTAACGACGCCGTTTCACTCCTTTAACGGGTAAGGCGTGTAATAAGCGCGGATGGTTAGTTCATAAATTATAATATTGTTGACGTTAGGTTCTGAGAAAATGGAGGGAACATATATACAGCATGCATAAACCAATTTCAAATCTTTGACTGTTTCTCCCATTCAGATTGCAAGCTAGCCGTCCCAAAACCAAAAGAAACGTTAACTCTACTTCTTCCTCAAGCCACCTTAACAAGTAACAACCGACCACGCTGTGTTCAGAAATGTTATGGTAATTCACCATGCTTTGCTTGGAAACTCCCTCGAGTTTTTTTTTTATATTTTTTTTTATATGCATTATCCAAACACCACCACTGTCGTCATGCTTGAATTTCTCATAAGTCAGAACTCAAGACTCATTTTATTAATGATAAATTTCATGGTATCCTTAAAAATTTAAATTTTTTGGCATATTGTTATTGAGAATTTCTGTTTCCCTTTTCGCTCTTTCTCTTTATAGATGTACTCAAACTCATTCATCTATACCAACAAGTCGTTACTTCGAGTGGTGCTGGACTCGATTCCCTTAAGAAAGGTTTCGGGTTCGAGTTTTGTGGATGGAAAAAACATGATTGGGAGGGGAGAACCCCACTAAAGGTAACAAGTTAGGTTCCTCGACGGAGATTAGTCATCCGCAAAATCGGTGAATACTCCGTACCAATAATATGGTAAAAAAAAAAAAAAAAAGACTCATTCATCTATTAACTTAGTACCAAAATCCTTCTATTTCAAAGAGTACCATATAGCAAAGGAATTTTGGTAAAATTTATTAACTCAGTACCAACACCCTTTTTCTTTTACCTCGATTGGAATTAGGTGAGCAGTTAACGAAATCTAATAGAGAAACGAAGGGGCTGGTTGTCCAATTAAGATTTGACTTGAAATGATGAGTTTGGTGTTATTACTTGGACACATATAATTGTTATCCTTGTTCCAAACCTCGTTTTTCATAATATTATATATCATGATCTGTGGAATGTTTGAACTATGTGTAGCAATTTTTAGACAAAACACACTTCCTGAGGCGTGCAAGAGCACTGCCCTAAAGGACTTATCCACGGATATCCGCGCAAGTCTCCCAGGATACAACAGGAACTTCTCAGAATGTACTGAGGCACAGAACTGGCAAGTAATAAATTTAACCCAGAACCCAGAAACAGAAGAGGAAGAAGGAAAAGACGAAGAGGGTGTATTAGTGTGTTTTTCAAACGTATAGCATGAATGGGTATTTAAAAGCGAAAGAAATTAAAACGTTAATAAAATGAACGTTAAATAAAATATACGATAATATCTTTAAACGGTAAAAAACAGATACGATCGTAAATTTAAAACGGTCACAAACTGATACGATCGTACATATAAAATGGTAAAAAATAGATACGATCGTACATATTAAAACGGTCATAAACAGATCTGATCGTACACATAAAATGGTCACAAAATAAAATCCCTTATTTTTCGTAACCACACAACTCAATAAAACGGTAACATGAAAAACATGATTTTCGGATAAGCTTTAAATTCAAATAAACTTAAATCGAAAATAATTTTATTAAATCACAGTGTAAAAATAGTACAAAGTCCATTCTTGCACGCGCAGGGGGCAAATCGACGGATTTGCACTACGAAAGGCCCATGAGGCCCAAACTCATGCGCGCGAGGCTTCCACCTCTTATTAGCCTCTTTGAAAGCTATAAACACAAAATGATATATAAACTAGTGAGGCAAAACTATCCTAGGCAATGTGAGACTTTGCCTTTTGTAATACTCTCCAAAACTCAAAAAATACAACACTATGAACCTGAGGTTTGAGAGTATTATGTTTATTGATCCTGTATAGTTAAACGTTAAGATACTTGGAAGCAGACTCAATATGTATCACTTTGCTGTACTTAATTGGTTTTCTCTTATAAACTTGTGATTTATCATTGATGCTGTAAAAAAAAAAATTTCTAAACAAAATGTCCACTTTTATCTCTATTTGTGAATTTGCTTTTATGCCATTTTGCTGAACTTATAATGAAATCTGTGTTACAAAGACACCAAAGTTCATTGTGTCAGTAGGCAAGAATTTCTCAAAGTGGTGGTCTAGGGCCCCCTCCTCTCATAGCTTATACATACGTTTCAATTGTTTTTAATTTACATAGAAACGAAAAATAACCTTGTTAAAAAAGAGAAAGGAAAATTGAATAACTCACTCATGTTTAAAGCTCGCACATATAGCACAACTCTATATTAGGCTCAAATGAATTAATATACGGGTAAAATAAAACTTAACTTTTATTGAAAATTTTGTTAGAACCAATAACAAGAACAATAATCAAGCTTCTTTTCAACGGGAGAAATTTACAACGATACCATAAATTTTATAACCAATTACATAATAAATAAAAGAACAAACAAATTAGGGTAAACTAGGAAATAAGTCTCCCGTGAAGATAGTTCCCCTTTAATTCTTCTTCTCATACCTCCTTGAAAAGACTTTCTGAATAGTTGGCAATTGAGTCCCAGTGGATGAAGAGTTGGAGTTATTGCTCCGAGGGGCAGGCCTTGTAGTATAGCAAAGAGCATTTTGAATGTTTATGCTTTTAGAACTCATGGTGCAATTTGTAGCTGCTTCAAAATGTGGCAAACCTTGGAACAATACTGTTGTAGTATATTGAGAGAGTTATGACTATATGGTTGAGGAAATGAACGTATAGATGCTTAAAACTAATCTTTTTGAAGTTGTTATTGGAAACAATGTTTGGTTTTGTGTCTTGAATTTTGATGAGATTTGCCCATATTTATAGGTTTGGAGGAGGTAAAGATGTGTATTGTACAAGGAACGTGCCACGTAATTGATATGAATTGTACCTTCTGCTACAAGCTTATATCCGCGTTTCATTGCCAGCGTGGCATGGGATTATCTGTGCCTTCGCGGTTCATAGTTAACTATTTCGTGTTTTATTTTGAATAGTCAAAATAGTCAATGATTTGAAAAATTAAAGGGTTAAATATTACTGTATTAGTATCCATAAAATAAGGTAATAAATTGTCTTCTTTTTTTCTCATTTATCATAATATGTGATATGTAATTTTTAATTTTATAAATGAAGATTTTTGTTATATGACAAATATTATATATGACATTTTTATAAATAAATATAAAAATAATTTATTTTTAAGAGATTATTGGACTAAAAATATATTTAATGTGAATATATATATATATATATATATATATATATATATATATATATATATAATTTTGTTTCCGATCTTTGAATAAAAATTTAATTGATTTTAATCTCTGAACTTTTGTTCTATAACCTATTTTAATTCCTGCCGATAGTTTGTGTTGTTAAACGATCACATGGTGGTCACTTAAACTGTCACGTGTTAGTTTTTTAAAATTATTTTAATGTTTTGATTTTCTAGAATTAAAAGTTGTCTAAAAATGCTTGATTGAAATATTTAAAAGTAACGATTTATAATGTGTAAAAACTATTAGAAATTAATTTCTCTTTTTCCAAATTATTTTACCTCCTTCCACTTCTATCACAGGAATCAAACAATATTTTCCAGATTCAGGCCCAAATTTTGTGTTAAACATAATAAACATTATATGGTACTAACAATTTGATAAATAGAATTGAAATCAGAAATATATTGGTGATTTACTCAACTAAAACTTGTTCGTCATAATATTATTGAACAACGCGTAGTTTGTCAATTGTATCATTAACCATATTAAGTATCCCACTTTCATAACCAGTAGCTTTTTTTTTTTTTTCGAGTGAAATTTGTGTTTGGTGAATGTTCAGTTTTTTTTTTGTTTTTTTTATGCTGTATGTGATATGTCTTTTCTTTTTTTTTCCTTGTCGGGTTTCGTTTAGTGATATTGGAGGTGGGTAGGGAAAACTCTAAAATTAAATATATGGCTTAAATATAATTTTAATTCCTATAAATATGATTAATTAAATTTAATTTTTGTCTTCTAAAAATTTTTTGGTTGATTTTAATCATTATAAATTTTAAAATTCATTTTTTTAAAAATGGTTTCTGCTGTTAGTTACTAAAAATATGGCATGCGTCTAAATATATTGTGTTAGAGTGATATAGCATGAAATGTGATATATTTTTAGATGCATCTCACATTATTATTGAGTAGTAACAAAAAACCATTTTAAAACAACTTTAAAATTTATAAGAATTAAAATAATTTAAAATTTATAAAGAATTACAGCTAGACTCATCATATCCCTTTTTTCTTTCCCTTGTATATGAGTATTTTTCAAAATTAAGCACCTGTATGTCAGATGGCAAAAGTGGCAATGAAAGCGCCTAGCAAATAACTTGTTAGATTAACGACGTCGTTTGACTCCTTATTTGAGGTGAGGCGTATGATTAGCGCGGATGGTTAATTTATAATATTTACGTTACGTTCTGATAAAATGGTGGACCAATTTCAAATCTTTGACTGTTTCTTCCATGCATTCAGATTGTAAGCTAGCTGTCCCAAAAACCTTAACTCTAGTTGTTCCTCAAGCCACCTTAACAAATAACAACCGACCACGCTGTGTTTTTCTCGCAGAAATGTTATGGTAAATCACCATTCTTTGCTTCGAAACTTCCTGTAGTCATTTGATGCATTTGAATTCGTCATAACTCAAGACTCATTTATTAATTTGTTTTATTTTCATATATATGAACAAGCTAATTAAGGAAGCTTAAAGTCTCAAAGGTTATGGTATTTTAATTTCAATAGACCAAAAGGAATTTTAGTAAAAAAAAAAAAAAATCTACTTTCTTTTCTGCCTTTTTCCTTTTCCTCGGACCTCAGTGGGCAGCTAATAACGAAATCTCGTTGAAAAAGAAAGGGGCTGGTTGTCTAACTAAATATTCGACTTTGCATATTTTTTGGTGTTTTTTTTTTTACAGTGCATATTTTTTGGTGTTATTACTTGGACACGAGCATATATTTAATCCAGAATATTCTGTTTATTCATCCATGTATTCTAAAACTTTAAGTTATTATCAGCTAATTAATAGTTTTCAAAGCAGATTCAATGCGAATCACTTGGATGTACTTGGTTTTCTCTTAAAAAGTTTTGATCATCGATCGTTGATGTTGTAACATTCTTAATTTTTTCTAAATAAAATGTCTACTTTTGTCTCTATTTGTGAATAATTAACAAAAATAAATGGAAACGCTGCTTTTATGTCAGTTTGCTGAACATATAAAGAAAAATGTGTGTTTCATTTATAATACTGTTAACATTGTCATTTTTTGATTGTCGAAAATGGTCTTCGACTAAGTGTTGAAGTGTTAAAATTAATCTTTCGACTAATTGTACTGTGATAAGAGAAATGAAGATTTGGAAAGCATCAACACCGTGGAAGCCATCAAAGGTGGAGATTGAAGATATAAGTCATTAAAGGTGAAGATTGAAGACAAAAGTCATCAACCGTGGAGATTGAAGATACAAGTCATCAACGGTGAAGATTATCGGAAGTTATTAGGAGAAGTTATTAGAAGTTACGGGTAGTTAGGGATCTTTGTCTATAAATTCTAGTTTGCACCATGTAATAAGGGTTGGAACTTGTAAACACCCACATATCTTACTAAGTCCACGCGACGCTCCTAAGTCTACGCGACGTTCATGGATCCACGGGTTACTACAATGTTCTCAACCACCATTTTAATTCCAACACTTTACTTTATTTGCTTTCCATCATTTACTTTTCTGCACTTTTATATTCACGCACTTTACTTTTAAAGCACTCTTTTATATTTAATTTGTTCCCATGATCAATCTTCTAGATTGGTAAAAAATTTAACCATAGATCCTTGGGGAAGGGCCTACCGGGAGGATAAAAAGCCTCCAAAAGCATAATTGTCCCCTTCCTCGAATATACCTATGGGATTATGTTTGTTAATGAAAATAAGCACAAATTTTACGGTTAACAAAATGGCGCACCAAGTAGGGGGGCCCTAGAAAATGGGTAATTTGTGTTAAATTTTTAGTTATGGCCATTAATTATTGGCCAACATTGTTACGTTCGAAATCCCTTCTATCAATGTTTTTAATGGGCAATATGATTGAAATTGATTTGGCGGGTAAATTTGTTCATGCTTTTAATATTGCAAGAGGCCATATACAATATTTTTCTTTTCTTCTAATGGCCAATGATTATTTGTCAATAACCATTCACGACAAAAATAAAATTGAAATCGGCAGCCATCGGTGAATTTGAAGTCAATATCGAAATATAATTGATGGCTTGAGTTTGAATGGTTTACTTAAAATGATTATTTTAAAATCAAGGCTCACAAAGAAGTCTAGAAAAGCATGTTTCAAAATGAAAATAAAAGTGCAGCGGTTAATTAGTTGTGAGCAGTTGTTCTTGTTACAAATTGGTTAGCCTATTATTGCACTTCTCAATAAGGGACAGTTATAAAAAATGACACTTTTCAACTGTAGAAGTTTCAATTGTCATTCAAAATTTATGGCGGCACAAAAAAAAATGAAATGCCATTTGTAACTTCCAATGAAATCATAATTGGCGTTGAATGAATTCTAAATTCATTGTCAATATTATTTGACAAAATATGCCAATCCAATATGGTTGATTGAAGATCAAAGTTCAACCCCTGCATCACGTTAGTTTGATAGCAAAAGGGGATCTATAACCGTTTGATTTTGATAAATAAAAAATCGAAGTCAAAGTAAAAAAAGAAAAGTGAATGGTTTTGAATCAAAATAACATTTTGATTGTTCTTTGGTAAGTTTAATCAAGACATTCAGTTTAAATTAAAGCACCATTCAATTGTGCTTAGAACTCAAGATGATTGCTTGTGGATGCTAAAGCCATCTTTAGTGCAAGGTTTTGACATTGGATAAAAGGATGGTAAAGCCATCTTTAATTCCATTATCATGGGATTCGACATGCAGGAACCATATTTTGAAATCGAAGCAATCTTGTCGAACAAAGAGAGAAAGATAAAAATTCAATTTTTGTGTTAATATGGTTAAAGCCGAAAAAGTTTGGCCTGATAAAAAAATCCAATATTGGTGTTGAATTAATTCTACTCAAAAAGAGAATTTTAGTATTTATCTTTTTCACTTCAATCAAAAGATAAATATTGGGGGCTTCTATTAACATCGTCATTTTTCGATTGTCGAAAATGGTCTTCGACTAAGTATTGAAGTGTCAAAATTAATCTTTCGACTAATTGCACTGTGACAAGAGAAATGAAGATTTGGAAAGCATCAACACCGTGGAAGCCATCAAAGGTGGAGATTGAAGATACAAGTCATCAAGGGCGAAGATTGAAGACAAAAGCCATCAACGATGGAGATTGAAGATACAAGTCATTAACGATGAAGATTATCAGAAGTTATTAGGAGAAGTTATTAGAAGTTACGGATAGTTAGGGGGATCTTTGTCTATAAATACTAGTTTGCACCATGTAATAAAGGGTTGGAACTTGTAAATACCCACGTATCCTACTAAGTCCACGCGATGCTCCTAAGTCTACGCGATGTTCACAGATCCACGAGTTATTACAATGTTCTCAACCACCATTTTAATTCCAATACTTTACTTTATTTGCTTTCCATCATTTACTTTTTTGTACTTTTATATTCACGCACTTTACTTTTTAATACACTCTTTTATATTTAATTTGTTCCCATGATCAATCTTCGATATTGGTAAAAAAATTAACCATAGATCCATGGCGAAGGGCCTACCGGGAGGATAAAAAGCCTCCAAAGAAAGAATTGTTCCATTTCTCAAATATACCTATGGGATTATGTTTGTTAACGAAAATAAGCGCAAATTTGATGGTTAACAAATACAAAGACAAGTTCATGACTATGTGTGTAGGCAAAAATTCCTCAAACTGGTGGTGCTAGGGCTCCTCCTATACATACGTTTCGTTTTAAATTTACCATGAAACGAAAAATATTCTTGTTATATATATATATATATATATATATATATATATATATATATATATAGGTCGCTCCTATACATATTGTACTACTCGGACTCGGCACTCCACCGGATAGTCGAGTTGGCCGAGTAGAAACTCTCACTCGGACTCGGAGAATAATAACGGAAATAATAGTTTTTACTACACGATAAGATAGAGAAAGATCAGGTCGTAAGATAAGGATAGAAAATAGAGTTATCTCTATCTTCATCACAAGATTTGAGGAGATTTGATAGGAAAATAACCCTATCAAATCTATCTCTTTACACACTATAAAAACAGAGTAACCCATTCCAAACGAGGTACGAAAATTCTAATCCCAATAGTGATACATGTCTTCTACCTCTGCACCTCTAATTTGAGCGTCGGAGTGTCTTTGCAGGTATACCCCTACCAGTCACGAAGGAGATTCTGATGGAGCCACCGCATCGGAAGACTTACGAAAATTTGGTAAGAACATTTGGCGCCCACCGTGGGGCTCGGTGAAATTATTCCCAGCCACACCAATCACGACGACATATTTCCAATGGCGGCAACCCAGAGCAAAATAGCGAACCACAAAAAGCGACCACAGGGGGGAAACCCAAATCCTGGGTGTACTACCTCCAGGGGATACCCAGGAAGGTAACCCCAACAACGTGGCGCCCCTCCCGCGTCAGGCGCTTGAGAATCACCCGTTGATCGAAACCCTGCAAAGGGAAGTCAACATGCTGAAGTAGAACAACGCTAAGGAGACAGAAGACCTTCGTAAGGAGAACGCTACCCTTCGAGAGCAGTATCAAAGATTGCAAGAGGACCGCAACGGACTCTCGGTCACGCCGCCACCAACGGACTATCGGCGACTCACGCAACCGCCAATAGACATCTTGACCGAACAGAGCAGGAAGATACCACCTGGAGCGAGGCAGGCCGAACAACAACCCATCTAGAGTCCAGACTTGCCTCAGGATCGTGGGCACCCTCAAGACGAAGCGCAATACCTGAGACAACAAGGCAACACCCGTTCGTAGATGGAATCATGGAGACCCCACTACCAGCCGGGTGGAAGCCCTTATCCATGGACCGATACGACGGACTGACCAACCCTGATAAGCACATCGACGCATTCGTCACGCAGGTGAACCTGTACACAAACAACGACGCCATCATGTGTCGGGTGTTCCCAACAACCTTGAAGAGAGCAGCGTTGAACTGGTACACACGACTCCCCCCCCCACTCGATCGACTCTTTTGCCACGTTAGTCGCTCGTTTCGACGCTCAGTACGCTACGAGTCGACCCCACCACCTGACGGCAGTAGCACTAGCCAACATCCGGCAGGAGGACAACGAGTCTCTCAGGCAATTCATGGAGAGATTCGCCGAGATCTCTGTCAAGATCCGAGACTTAAATCCACAAGTAGCACTGACCACCATGCTTATGACGCTAAAGTCCGGACCTTTCTCGGACAGCCTCTGCAAGAAGTCACCACAGGACAAGGACGAGCTCAGAGCTAGAGCGGCAGGATACATTCAGATGGAAAAAATGACCAAGTTCAGGGAACGAGTTAGGGGCGAGTCCTATAAAAAATAAGAAGAACGAGAGAAACCCGGAACAAGCCGAGAGCGGAATAGCAAATCTAGAAGCGACAGACCGCCCCGTGCAAGGTTTACACATTATACCCCGCTAACAGATAGTAGAGCACGGGTTCTGGAAGAAGCCTGCAACACCGACCTGATAAGCCTGCCTACTTAGAATCGCTTCCCAGAGAAAGCAGATAGGTCTAAGTTTTGCAGATACCATCAGGTGCACAGACATGCCACAGAGGATTGCACCACCCTGAAAGACAAGATTGAAAAACTTATCCAACAGGGCAAATTACGACGCTTAGTCTGAGACGACAGCCGAAAGTCCAAGCGAGAACGAACCCAAGACAGGGAAGACGATCGCGATAGAAAAACTAGACTCACGGAAGCGCCTCGCCGAGAGCAACAGACTAAACCTCCTGAAGCTCGACTTCGAGGTGTTATCAACACAATAGCAGGAGGATTCGCAGGAGGAGGAAGCTCGAGCTTGGCAAGAAAGAGGCACCTACGCAGCCTCCGATCAATCAACTCGGCTTCAACAAGCCCTAGAATACACAGGAAAATGCCCCTATAACTTTCACAGACGCAGATTTCGAAGGCATAGAACCCAATCATGTTGACCCGGTGGTAGTCAAAGTGGAGGTCGCAAATTGGTTGGTGTGCAAAGTCTTAGTCGACCAAGGTAGCTCGGTGGATATCCTGTACTGGTCCACTTTCCAACAGCTGGACATCCTCGAAAGTAAGATACAACCATACACCGAGCAGTTAGTCGGTTTTGCAGGCGAAAAGGTCGATACCAAAGGCTACATTGACCTCCTCACTACTTTTGGAGACGAGACGAGGTCCAAGACTATCACAGTCAGGTACCTCTTAGTCAACGCCCTCACTTCATACAACATTCTCATAGGTAGGCCGGCACTCAACAAACTAGGGGCAATAATCTCAACTCCACATTTGGCAATGAAATTCCCAAATTCAGAAGGGAAAATAGTGATAGTCAAAGCTGATCAAGAGGCAGCCCGCGAGTGCTACTTAGAAAGTCTAAAGATAGCCAGTGGCAAAAAGGTCCCAGAACCGACAGTAAAACACGTAGCATGCACCTCACTCGCAACACCAATAAAGGAGGCCGATCTCGACCCCAGGGAGGCTGAACCGAGAGCAGAGCCTACAGAAGAGGTAAAATCCTTCCAAATAGGAAGAGAACGAAGGCAATGCACAAAACTCGGGACTCAACTAGCAAACGAGACCGAAAAAGCAATTACCAGAGTCCTGTTAGACAACGCCGACTTGTTTGCATGGTCAGCCGTCGACATGCCCGGAATCGACCCGAGCTTTCATTACCACAAGCTTGCCATATATCCAGAGGCCAAGCCAATCTCCCAAAAGAAGAGAAAACTTGGGGCCGAAAGAGGAAAAGCGGTCAAAGAGGAAACTGAAAAGCTACTCAGCGCCAGCTTCATAAGGGAAGTACAATACACCACATGGCTTGCAAATGTGGTGATGGTAAAGAAGGCAAACGGAAAATGGAGGATGTGTACTGACTACATAGACCTTAACAAAGCATGTCCAAAAGACTCATAGCCGCTGCCAAGCATAGACAAGTTAGTAGACGGAGCAGCCGGCTATCCTATCCTAAGTTTTTTGGACGCATACTCCGGGTACAACCAGATACCAATGTACCCGTCGGATGAGGAAAAGACGGCGTTCATAACTGACACGGCCAATTACTGTTACACGGTAATGCCTTTCGGACTGAAGAACGCAGGAGCAACATACCAACGTCTGATGGATAAGATTTTCACAGACCAACTCGGCCGAAACCTGGAAGTCTACGTCGACGATATCGTGGTTAAAAGCAGAGACCCAAAATCACACTCAGGAAACTTGGTCGAAATTTTTGGCGAGATCAGAAAACATAATATGAGGCTAAATCCTGAGAAATGTGTGTTCGGAGTGCATGGCGGAAAATTCTTAGGATTCATGCTCACCCATAGGGGGATAGAAGCCAACCCGGAGAAATGTGCAACTATCATAGGAATGAGAAGTCCAAGTAACATAAAGGAAGTACAATGGCTAACCGGAAGATTGGCATCCCTGTCCTGTTTCTTGCCAAAAGTAGCAGAAGTAGCCAGACCCTTTTTTCAACTGCTCAAGAAACAACAGGTTTTTTGATGGAATGAAGAGTGTGAAGCAAACTTTCTAAAGATAAAAACACTACTCTCATCACCACCAATTCTAACGCAACCTGAACCCGACAAAGACTTAGTACTATACCTAGCCGTCTCGGGAGACGCAATCAGTTCGGTCATTATTCAAGAAGAAAATCAGACGCAAAAGCCAGTCTACTACATAAGCCGAGTGTTAAAAGATGCAGAAACCAGATATCAGATGATAGAAAAGCTAGCACTAGCCCTGGTCACATCAGCACGACGGCTAAGACCATACTTTCAAAGCCACCAAATAGTGGTACGAACAGACCACCCAATACGACAAATACTGCGGAAACCAAAACTAGTCGGAAGAATGATAGCATGGTCGGTTGAATTATCCGAGTTCGATATCAAGTATGAACCGAGAGGACCCATCAAAGCACAATGCCTACCCGACTTCATTGCTGAGCTAGCACCAGTAGAAGAGGCACCCTTCCCCTGGTGGACCCTTTACGTGGATGGCTCCTCGAACGAAAAAGGCAGCGGAGCAGGAGTCATAATTGAAAGCCCTGAAGGGATTATCCTGGAACAATCACTCAGATTTGACTTCGACGCATCCAACAACCAAGCCGAGTATGAAGCCCTACTAGCAGGACTGAAACTCGCTAAGGAAGTGGGGGCGAAACACCTTAGATGCTGGAGCGATTCAAAATTAGTCACTGGGCAAATGAATGGATCCTATCAAACAAAGGACCCCCAGATGACAAGATATTACCACCTGGCCTCACAGCTGAAGAATGAGTTCATTAATTTCGAACTCAACCACATTTTAAGAGAACAGAATGAAAGGGCTGACCTGCTATCAAAGTTGGCAAGTACAAAGAAGAAAGGCCAACACCGAACTGTCATACAATAAACAATATCCGCTCTAAGTATTGACAAAATTGTCTTTAGTATTAACCTGACAGACAGAGAATGGATAACCGAGATATGGAACTTTCTGAAGAAAGGAACCCTCCCAGAAAACCGAGAAGAAGCTAGAAAAATCAGAAGAAGGGCCAGTTACTATGTCATAGAGGGAGAAGACCTTTATAGGAGAGGCTTCACTGCACCACTGCTGAAATGTGTCATGAAGATTCAAGCCGAATACGTAATAAATGAGATGCATAAAGGAATATGCGGAATGCACTCAGGAGGAAAGGCCATGGCTACCCGAATCCTAAGAGCCGGATACTACTAGCCAACAATGCGCCTTGACTGCGCCGAATATGTCAAAAAAAGCGAAGAATGCGAAAAATATGGCAACATATCCCACCTACCAGCGGAAGAGTTGCACAATATCACAGCACCATGGACCTTCGCCATGTGGGGAGTAGACATATTAGGCCCTTTTCCACTTGCTAAAGGACAAGTGAAGTTCCTCCTCGTCGGAATTGATTACTTCACAAAGTGAATCGAAGCTGAACCCTTGGCAACCATCACCGCCCACAATGTGTAAAAATTCATATGGAAGAATATCATATGCCGATTCGGCATCCCTCACTCGGTAATATCCGACAACGGTATACAGTTCACCGAAAAGAATCTGAAAGAGTTTTTCAGAAACCTAGAGATTCGGCACCGAGTGACCTCAGTGGAACATCCACAGACCAACGGACAAATTGAAGCTGCAAATAAAGTGATACTCGGAGAACTGAAGAAGCGAGTAGGCGACGCCAAAGGAAGTTGGACCGAAGAACTCCCCGCGATCCTTTGGGCATATCCCTGCACACCACAATCAACAACGGGGGAAACCCCTTTCAGACTCTCATATGGATCGGACCCCATGATACCAGTAGAAGTCGGGGAACCTTCCCTACGAAGAACAAATTTCGTCCAGGTAAACAATGATCAATTACTAAGGCATGCACTCGACATGACCGAAGAGACCCTTGACGAGGTCTGAGTTAGAATAGAAGCCTATAAAAGAAGAGCCGAGAAGAGGTATAACACCAAGGTCAAACCAAGAAACTTCGAAGTTGGAGATCTGGTTTGGAGAAAGTGCGGGGAAGCCAGAAAAGCTAAAAAGGAGGGCAAATTGACAGCCAACTAGGACGGACCCTTCAGAGTAATCGAGTCTCTAGGAAATGGAGCCTACCGATTGGAGCATCCATCCGGCAAAACCATCCCCTGAACTTGGAACGCGACACACCTAAAATTTTACTACAGTTAGAAAAATTATAAGTTGTGATGTACTCTTTTTCCTACTTTGACATTTTTTCCCAAGAGATTTTTTGTCAAAGAGGTTTTAATGAGGCACACCCAAGTTCTCTTATTAATAAAACTCTTCTATTCAAATTATCTGTTCATAAGCGACCGAATAGACCAATCGGATACCAGCATTAAATACCAGAGCAATACTCGACATTCCAAAGGAGAATAACCAAACTACAATACAATAAACTAACCGCATAGACCTTTTATAAGGATACAAAAAGCGAGTTAGATTTAACCGCGTAGACCTTTATAAAGGATACAAAAAGCGAGTTATACTTAACCAAGTAGACCTTTTATAAGGATACAAAAAGCGAGTTAGATTTAACCGCGTAGCCTTTATAAAGGATACAAAAAGCGAGGTATACTTAACTGAGTAGACCTTTCATAAGGATACAAAAAGCGAGTTAGCAAAAAAACCGCGTAGACCTTCATAAACAAATAACCAAGAAAATTCATTAAAAACCCTGTTCGGTAGGCCAGATATGAGCCTTACAAGAAAAAATAAAACTCATTAAACACCCTGTTCGGAAGGCCGGGTACAAGCCTTAGAAGAAAAGAAAAAATCCGAGACTAAGTAGCAGGCTAAATAAGGCCGCCTGGAGCATCTTCCACCTCCTGAGTAGAACAGCTGGGAGCATCCTCACCCTCAAGAGCAGACTCCTCCACCAACTGCCCCTCTTTATTGACATCCTTATCAACATCAAAAAGAGAAGTGTCGGCATCCTTGAAGAAATAGCGAACTTGACGAAGTGCCTTACTGAACCCGGCCTCATGGGTCGAAACAATTTCATCTAAGGCCTCGCCTAAATCGGCTTTAAGCTTAGCCTCATACCTGGCAGCCTCAGTCTTCACCTGAGCAAGCTCGAGGGTAAGCCTATCCACCTCAGCCTGCAACTCTCGGGTCGAATCCTCAGACGCAGCTAAGGAAAGCTTTAAAGCTTCCTCACGGCCCTCAGCTTCCCTTAACTTAGCCTCCATCTCCTCCTGGGACCTTCGAGACTCTTCAGCAGATTGAAGAAGAGTCTCATTGGCCCGGGTACTCTCCACCAAGGCCTGCTCGGCTTTAGCGGTAGCCTCTTTCACCATGGCTAGCTCCCGGTGGCCGCGGTCGAACTCCTCGGCCCAATACTGAGTAATGGCCCATGAACGAGCCTGGAAGCGACAAACAGCCTCCATAGATAGCAGCGGTCTAGCATCCCTCAACATATCCCGGTAAGCTTGACCAAGATTGTCGGCACAGATGAGAGCCCCGGGGTTGAAGTCCTTCCCCCAAAGCGAAGTCCACCTATCTTTCATAGAAAGAAAAGTCGGATGCCTCTCAATAGCAGAACCCGCAGCTTGAGCACCAGGCGGACTCGGCTTCGATTTCTTGGAAGGGCCATCCCCCCCAGAACAACCTCTCGTTGATCCCTCTTCGGAGAAGGAGGAGGAGGAGGAGGAGGAGGAGGAGGAGGAGGAGAAGGAATGGATGGAACAACTCGAGTAGCCTCAGCAGCAGGCTCCTTGCTCTTCAACTTCTCTAGCCTCTACTTCTTGGCTGTCTTATAATCGAATTTCCCCATCACAGCTGCAAAAGAAGCAAACATCAGTGAAAAACAAAGTAAAAGAAGGAAGACCGAATAAAAAGAAGATACTCACCGTTCCAGTCCTCTCTCGGAGTCCGAGAAGTAGGGATCCCCACAACCGTCTTACAAGATAGAGCACGCGGCAGCTTGCACAGTGTAACCATGTCATCCTGATCTTCAGGAGACATGTCCACAACCTGCCAAGACAACTGTTTGTTCGGGGAACGGGTCCAATAGAGAGGGAACCTCGGCCTCCCACGACTATCAAAAAACTCGACCTCCCTTTCCGGACCCGGTCGGACACGAAAGAAACCACTCTTGAAATTTTTCCAAGAGGAAGTATAGGGACTAAGAATGGACCGACCAGGAATCCCGGTCAGGGAGACCCAGCCACCTTTCTGACTCTCTTTAACTTTGTAATGATACAAGAATTTGGGAGCAGTAGGAGTAATAAAAAATTTACTACAGAGCACCCGGAAAGCCTGTAGCGAAGCCCAAGAATTCGGATGCAACTGCGTAGGAGCGACATTCAATGCCCGAAGAACGTCAGCTTCGAACTGATCAAACGACACTGTGATGCCGAGAACCGAGAATAAAGCCTTATACACAAAAGTAAAATGAGGTTGGTGGGGAACAACAGACATGAAGACTCGATCATCAGGCCCACAAGGCTCGGCATGGACCATACCCGGCCTTTCCGAATGTCATAAATCAATAGTGTCAAGAAGGGTAGACAAAGCCTCCTCGGTCTGATATCGAGAGGCATACGCACCCACCTCCCCAACTACCCAAGAATAACCAGAAGCAGTAACAGGAGGATAAGCCTTTTTGTTACCTCTAGGCTCTACAGGCTGGGGGTGAGGGGGAGGAACAGGAAGTCGACCACGCCGAGTCTCAAGAGGACGATCCTCAGGAGCCTCGGAATCGTCTAGAACCACCACCCCCCTTACAGGAGCGACCAAAGGCATTTGTGCAGGGTCGACGGATGGACGAACCACCCCGACACCCACGACAGCAACATTCGCCGCCGACGCACCATCACTAATCCCACCAGAATTAGAGCGGTGCAAAGGAGAACCACCGCCATCGGAACCCTCTCCGATGAGATGAACCTCCGGGGTGAGCATACGACCCCCGCGGAACGCCCCGAATCCCCAGAAAAAGAAGACATTCCAAGAATAACAGAGAAATGGAAAGGAGAAGGGCGTACCTGAACAAGGAAAAAGGAAAAACCTAGAAGAAGGAGGACAAAAGGGCAGAAGAAGAGAAATCTCGCCAGAAAAACAAAACACGTAGAAGAAAGTGAACACCGGTGTAAACAGTGCCCTTTATATAGGGCCCCAAGCGTCTCGAATACGAAGAGGCAAAACGGTCCGAACCGTTGGATCAAGACCCTTCACCAGGCCAATCAATGGCTAGGAAGGCTAGAGACCTTTGGGAATCCCTAGATAGTTTCAAAATTCAAAAACAATCATTGTCGCCGCCCTTGGGAATCGTTACGACTTCAATAAGTCTGAAACGACACCATCACCAAATGACGTGACACTTCGAGAACCAAACTCAGACCCATCTAAAAGGAGTGAGTAAACTCGTCTCGGCCAAGTAGAGTCCGAAATGGGCACAACCATACTTAAGCTCCTACATTACTTCAGAGCTTGGGGGACATGTGTACTACTCGGACTCGGCACTCCACCGGATAGTCGAGTTGGCCGAGTAGAAACTCTCACTCGGACTCGGAGAATAATAACGAAAATAATAGTTTTTACTACACGATAAGATAGAGAAAGATTAGGTCGTAAGATAAGGATATAAAATAGAGTTATCTCTATCTTCATCACGAGATTTGATAGGAAAATAACCCTATCAAATCTATCTCTTTACACACCATAAAAACAGAGCAACCCATTCCAAACGAGGTACGAAAATTCTAATCCCAATAGTGATACTTGTCTTCTACCTCTGCACCTCTAATTTGAGCGTCGGAGTGTTTTTGTAGGTACACCCCCTACCAATCACGAAGGAGATTCTGACGGAGCTACCGCACCGGAAAACTTACCAAAATTTGGTAAGAACACATATGATTGTTGACCAGAAAGAACAAGAAAAAGAAAAATTGAATAGCAGGCTCCTGTTTAAAGCTCGCAAACATCGCCCAACTTAATTAATTAACCTCAAATGAACTAATATTTGAATCATTGGGTAAATTCCTGTGTAAAAATAATCATATAAAACTTAAATTTAATTGAGAATTTTGTCAGAACTAATAAAAACAATAATAATCAAGCCTTTCTTCAAGGGAGAAATTTGAAACGATGCCCTCAATTTATAACCAATTACATAATAAATAAAAGAACAAACAAATTAATTAAGGTAGACTAGGAAATAAGTCTATCTCCCATGAAGGTATATAGTCCCCTTTCAATTCTTCTTCTCATACCTCCTTGAAAAGACTTTCTGAATAGTTGGCAATGGAGTCCCTGAGGATTTAGAGTTGGAGTTATTGCTCCGAGGAGCAGGCCTTGTAGTATTGCAAAGAGTATTTTGAAGGGTTATGCTTTTACAACTCATGGTGCTTTTTAGCTGCTTCCAAATGTGGTCGACCTTAATTAGAACAATATTGTTGAATATGGAGAGAGATATATGACTTGATGCTTGAGGAAATCAACGTATAGAGGCTTGAAAAATAAACTCTTCAAGTTGTTATAGGAAACAATCTATGGTTTTGTGCCCTGAATTTTGATGATATATATTGCCATATTTATAGATTTGGAGAACGTTCGTAAAGATGTGCATTAATGCACAAGGAACATGCCATGCAATTGATATGAATTAAATGTTGCTTCATGCGCAAGCTTATTTCCGCGGTTTCATTGCTAACGTGGTTACGTGGCAGACGGTTATATTTGCCTTCGCGGCTTCTAGCTTATTATTTCGTGTATTCGTTTTTGAATTTGTCAAAAATTTGAAAAAGTAAATGACTTGTCGGTTTACGACAGTGTTATTATGCGTTCACACTGCACTCTATAATAATAATAATAAATAAAGAACAACGAATAAAAAAAAAATACTACATCCCTATATATTATAAGTAAATTACACGAATTTCTCCTAAATTTTACCTATATTACATCAATAATTCCTATCTTTTAAAACATTACTTTTGATCCTCTGTAATTAAAAAAAGGAGAGATATCGGTGTAATATAAATAAAACTCAGAAAAGATCCGTGTAATATAAGTAAAACTTCAGAGGGGATCCGTGTAATTTAGAACCAACAAATAGAGATTTTTTGTGTGATTCAAAAAAACAAGAGAGGTCAGTGTAATATAAATAAAAACTCAG
Organism: Pueraria montana var. lobata; assembly: GCA_026413185.1. Classification (NCBI taxonomy): domain Eukaryota; kingdom Viridiplantae; phylum Streptophyta; class Magnoliopsida; order Fabales; family Fabaceae; genus Pueraria; species Pueraria montana. Next base: position 24,571,146 of record CM048656.1, read on the forward strand.
AAGAATCCATGTAATTTACTCATATATTATCAATTGAACCAGCCCTGAACTCATTAGCTTGGAATTTGAAATTATCCAAACACCACCACTGTCGTCATGCTTGAATTTCTCATAACTCATAACTCAGTACCAACACCCCTTTTTTTTTTTTTGAAAGGCAACACATATATAATTGTTATCCTTGTTCCAAACCTCATTTTTCATAATATTATATCATGAGCTGCGGAATGTTTGAACTTTGAACCTGAGGTTTGAGAGTATTATGTTTATTGATCCTGTATAGTAAAACGTTAAGATACTTGGAAGCAGACTCAATATGTATCACTTTGCTGTACTTAATTGGTTTTCTCTTATAAACTTGTAATTTATCATTGATGCTGTAACATTTTTTTTTTCTAAACAAAATGTCCACTTTTATCTCTATTTATGAATTTGCTTTTATGCCATTTTGCTGAACTTATATGAAATCTGTGTTACAAAGACACCAAAGTTCATTGTGTCAGTAGGCAAGAATTTCTCAAAGTGGTGGTCTAGGGCCCCCTCCTCTCATAGCTTATACATACGTATCAATTGTTTTTAATTTACAAAGAAACGAAAAATAACCTTGTTAATAAAGAGAAAGAAAAATTGAATAACTCACTCATGTTTAAAGGTCGCACATATAGCGCAACTCTATATTATGCTCAAATGAATTAATATACTCGATAATTTTGTTAGAACCAATAACAAGAACAACCATTTGGTAAAATAGAACTTAACTTTTATTGAAAATTTTGTTAGAACCAATAACAAGAACAATAATCAAGCTTCTTTCAACGGGAGAAATTTACACCGATGCCATAAATTTTATAACCAATTACAAAGAACAAACAAATTAGGGTAAACTAGGAAATAAGTCTCCCGTGAAGATAGTTACCCTTTAATTCTTCTTCTCATACCTCCTTGAAAAGACTTTCTGAATAGTTGGCAATTGAGTCCCTGAGGATTTAGAGTTGGAGTTATTGCTCCGAGGAGCAGGCCTTGTAGTATTGCAAAGATTATTTTGAATGGTTATGCTTTTACAACTCATGGTGCTTTTTAGCTGCTTCCAAATGTGGTCGACCTTAATTAGAACAATATTGTTGAATATGGAGAGAGATATATGACTTGATGGTTGAGGAAATCAACGTTTAGAGGCTTGAAAAATAAACTCTTCAAGTTGTTATAGGAAACAATCTATGGTTTTGTGCCTTGAAATTTGATGATATATATTGCCATATTTATAGATTTGGAGAACGTTCGTTACGTAAAGATGTGTATTAATGCACAAGGAACGTGCCATGCAATTGATATGAATTAAATGTTGCTTCATGTGCAAGCTTATTTCCGCGGTTTCATTGTCAACGAGGTTAATTACGTGGCAGACTGTTATATTTGCCTTCGCGGCTTCTAGCTTATTATTTCGTGCATTCGTTTTTGAATTTGTCAAAAATTTGAAAAAGTAAATGACTTGTCGGTTTACTACAGTGTTATTATGCGTTCACACTGCACTCTGTAATAATAATAATAATAATAATAATAGTAATAATAATAATAATAATAATAATAATAATAAAATAAGGAATAACAATTAAAAAAAAAACACTACATCCCTATATATTATCAATTGAACCAGCCCTGAACTCATTATCTTGGAATTTGAAATTATAACTTGCTACTTCATTTGGTAAACCATCAAATACAAATACAAACTTGTATAAAAAATAAGAAAAACATGTGAATCTGAAATTTACAACTTACTACTTACTAATAACCATATAGACTTATTTATTAGTTGAAGTTAATATCTATCCACTTCTTTGTACTTACAATATCTTATTTGAAAACATTAGAATCTAAACAAGTTGGAAACAAACATTGAATCTTTAACTAAGTAGAATTTGTTGTTGTAAATTTCCTTTCCACATATAAGTTCCACTTGCAAATAAACCTGCGAAAAAAAGTTAAAAAAAAATGGTGAAGGGGAGTAATGTGTTATCAGTTGATATATATAATTTAATTTAATTATCCTTAATTAAAGGAATATTTTGGTAATATTTTTTTTTTAAAATTTTCACATTTTTAAATTTTAATAATATAAGAGATATCAACATATACGTCAAATAAAGAAATGTACATATGAATATAAAGTGTGGATTGTTTTCATGCGTGAAAAATCTTGTGCGCACGCACATGTAACAAAAAGTTTGGAGAAAACTTTTTTTAGTATTTATATTATGCATTTCCTCCCTTCCAAAGTAAGATCACTACCATCCATGGAACCACTCACCAGCTTAGTGATAAGAAGTTTAGATCATTTTTATCAAGTTTTAAGTTCAAATCTCAGTATCTTTGTGTTATTTATACACACAAAGAATTCACTAGCTTGCATAAGTTGCATGGTCATTTTTTTATATTTTAAAATAAAAAAAAATAGGAAAACTGATATAACTCCAAAGTAACATGTGCTACAAAGAAATTAAAATATGGTCAAAGCTTACCTGTTTATTTTTTACCTTGGCTTCCCTTAGAACCCTTTTTGCTTGCAGAATCTTGCTTATTGCCCAGAGAATCTCCTGTGGTTCCATTCGATTTTCCTTTACCATTGGTAGAGTTCGAACCCTTTTTTCCAGCAGAATTTGCCTTGTCGCCCAAATGATTGCTTACACTTTCATGCTCTTTCTTAGTATTATTCCTATAGCAGGTGACAGTTTTGAGAAAAGAAAAATTAGAAGATCAAAATATTTAAGATTACGTGATAATGTATAAATTAAATATAATAATTTTAGTAATATGTTTTATGAGTGACATTAAGTGTTTATTGATATGATTTAAATATGAACTTTTAAGATAAATTTTCTTTTATAATATCAAAATATCTTTTTTCTAATTTATTAATAACACTTCTTAGGTTTTGCTTTTTTTTTTCTTCTTACTTTCATACTCGTCTATTTTTTAATAAAAAAAAATGAAAATTTTATCTATAATTTTTTTATAAAAAAAAAGTAAGCAAAAAAAAAATTAATTTTTTTATTAATAAAAACAAAATTTGTATGTGAATGCATAAAAAACTTTAAAATTTCCATTGAATTTTTCAATAAATTTAGAGAAATAATTATATTTTTATCAAAATTGTAGCAAAATTTGTTGTAAAAAAATTGAAAACAATTACAAAATTCATAAAAAAATTGAACGAAAAATCTATGAGAGAAAGAAACATCCACATGTCCAAATCATGTTGTATATATAGACACACAAGAAGGAATCAAGTTATTCTAATAATATTTTAAAAAAAATTCCTCTTGATCCTTACATTTAAGTTTCTTTTAATATAACAGTACTATTGAATAATTCAGTTTTACTATTAGATTAAAAAAATATAATAAAGATAGAAAAGTAACTTTTTCTAAATTACTATTACACTATTGATCCCTCTCCCTCCCTATGTATATATAATTGGAAGAGATAACTCCCATCATAATTATGATCTACTACACTTACTTGGAGCCATAGCGTTGAGAGGGTGAACTCATTTTTATTGAATTGAACAATACAAGCACAAATTAAGCCTCACGGTAAATTAAGCCTCTCATGCAGAACCGGATTTCATGCATGGGGATCCATGCATGGTTCTTGCATAAAGGAATGTGCTATGTAACTCACGGTAAATTAAGCCTCTCATGCAGAACCGGATTTCATATTATCACACGAAACAGAGTAGTTGAAGTTTGAAAATTTGAATTCCTGAGTTGAGTCTTAATGATCCAAATGAAGGTGAAATTGCTAATGTTTTCCATCGTTTGTTCATGTGTGTAACAAATTTCATAGTAAATTAAAAGAATAAGAAGAACACGGAAGCTCTGTTTATCGGTTAGAAAACAGAGCACGAACGAGTCATGATACGCCATCTCAGTTTTCTCATATTTTAATTGTTTTCTCTATTCTGAGATGCATATTGAACTTCTTCCTTATTGCATGCGAAGTACCGCCTTGCATTTCTTCTTTATTCCACAATAATTTTAAATTAAATACGCTAACATTTTTAAATACATAATATATTATAATAGAAAAATTGTGACTTTAATCGTGATGAATTTGGGCCGTACCGCGTTGCAAGTTTTTCGAGTGATTTACGAGAAAGAGGAGAGGCATTTGCGGTGTTTGAAGGATCAGTCAGAAGTTGTTAACGCGCTGCGTTGGTAAATGAATTCAAACTTTCAAAGATATAATAATATTGGGTTGATGGGTTCTCTAATCTCTGATCCTTAGTTTTTAAGAAACACTAAATTGTTGCTTTATTTCCCAGATATATAGACTGCAACTGCAAGTGCTGAATCTCTTTATGTTGGTTTAGTACTTTAGACTTTGAAGAGACTAATATACTTTTCAAAAATGTTATTTTGAAATATTCAACATAATTAAAGAGAAGCATATTAAAATTAGTCATGAATCATGATGTGTCATATATATTCAACTATCTCCAACCAAACTACAGATTTTTGTTTTTTAATCTCTTATGACCCATTTTTAAAATTCTCAATGTATGCAAAGTGATCACGTCTACATATCTCTATGTGCAAAATACAAGTCCAGGAATTCTCTCTTTGTATAATTCTTATGGATTGAAATCTGAAGTTCTCTTTTTCTCATTTTTTTTTTTTGAGCTCAGGAAATGGTTTGTTCTCTCTCTCGTTTTACTTTTACTTTTACCATTTCCTTGGTTATTGGATATTTTTAGACAAAACATAAATTTCGTTTTCTTTCAAAAAATTAGATATATCATTTGATTATAAATTAAATTAATTTAAAAAAAATTGATTACATTGTATATTATAATGGATGTTTGTTGTAGAAGAAATTTTGTGACTTTAATCGTTACGTTACAAGTTTTCGGATGGATTTGCAGAGAAATGAAAGGGCATTTACAGTGTTTGAAGGAATAGTTAGAAATTATTAATAATGTATTGTATTGTTGTATGAATATGAACTCAAAGATATAATATTGAGTTCTATTATGCTTCATATACAAGAAAACCAGATTAAATTGTTGCTTTATTTCCCGAATATGGAAACTGCAAGTGCAAGACGGTACCGCGTCTCCCATCAATAGAGGCTGCAAACTTCCTGAGTCTCACGGTTCATTACACATGCCGACCCCACTTCACTTCACATGACCTTCTGATTCCACGTAATATATATATTTTTTATCAGTTGATTCCATGTAATATAAAACTATATAAACTACTCCAACAATCTATCTATCTATATAAAATAAAATTGAGTTGAATACGGAGAATATATATATATATATATATATATATATATATATATTAGTTTGTTACCCGTGTGATGTACATGTTAGTGGAATAAATCGGTTAGTTTTAAAAGGAGGTAAAAATAATAAATATTGTTAAATAAAAAATGTAAAAAAAAACTTTAAAAATTTGTATTAACAACATTAGAATCTAAAAATAGTAATACTTTTCTTAAATAAATATCTTATTAAGATAAATTCTCGAAAAGTTTTCTATATACAACATTAATTGTATAATTTTCAAACATGTTCTCATGATTTTCCAGCAAAATTTTTAATCCATCTCTAAAGCTCACTATGGAAAAAACAACGTATAATTATCCATCGGAAGATATATATAATCCAACAGAAGAAAGTGTCTGGAGTTGATATTTATTAATTGTCATTGCAAATGACACAATAATAGGAAATTGTCTTTACTGGATGGTAGCATTTGGTTGCTAGGAATCATACTTGCCCGAGATATAAACACAATACCACCAACTTTGTTCTAGTAAGAATTTGACATTGAATAACATGTTTTTCTATCCTCCTTACTTGCAATCTTATAGCATTGCAAACTCCAACCTTCAAATTTAGCTTATGAAGAGGAAATTCAGAAGAATAAAAATTATTGTCACAAATTGAATATTATATTTATTATCTTTGTATTAAAGGTAACATGTTTATACTAAATAAATTTACAATAATAATATTATTAATAATACTTAAATGGAAGCAATTATTAATAAAACTTAAATGAGAAGGTCTTGATTATAATTACAAATATAATTAAAAATAATAATTCTAAAATGGTATAAAATTAATTCTAAAATGGTCTTTAATTTGGGAGAATAAATTTAATTGATGAAATTAGAATGATGATAGATCTAATGTTATTGTATAAAAATTAAATAAATTTAATTTGGGAAATTAAAAAAAATATATTTAACTTATAGGCAACCTTAATTTTTTAATAAATATTAATAATATTATTATTATAATCTTTAGTTTAAACATGTTAGAAAATGACGTTGTTGTTTTAAGAATTTAATAATGGATTTTCTAGCACTAAAATCTTATAATTTTAATTCTCTAATTCCTTTATGATATCTTATGTTATATTTTAAAATCTGAATAAATTTCATCCTTTAAAAAAAAAAACATCTTTGTCTATTTATATTTATTTTGGGATATGTTAATGCATTAAATTATTTCTAATTATCATTAGTATTAATTTAATTATCTAATGATAGATCTTATATTATTCTAAAAAAATTAAATAAATATAATTCTCTAATTCCTTATGATATCTTATGTTATATTTTAAAATCTGAATAAATTTCTTCCTTTTAAAAATAATCCCATCTTTGTCTATTTATATTTATTTTGGGATATGTTAATGCATTAAATTATTTCTAATTATCATTAGTATTAATTTAATTATCTAATGATATTCTAAAAAAATTAAATAAATATAATTTGGGAAATTAGAATATATTATTTAACTTATAGACAACCTTACTTTTATTAAGAAACCATCTTTATCTTTATATATCTTTATATCTTTATCTTTTTATATATAAAAGTCACATGATGGATATTTTTATCATTATAAATATAAGTATTAGTGCTAATATAATTATTAATTAAATTAATAATAGTAAATACCTATCATATTACGTTAGAGTATATATTTTAAATTTACAAATATAATATTTTTATTAGGAATCCTATATTTAATTATAATTTTTATTATTATTATAATTATAATTATTATTTTGTTATATGTATTCTTTCTGTAATTTAATCTTTCCCTAATTATTAATTAATTTATTAAGATATGGAAATTAATTTTATTGAAAATTTAATTAATTGAGAGTGGGACACAGTTATTATATTTAAGAAAGTTATTTTTAGTAATTGTTAAACAATGATTCAAATAATAATAATAATAAATTATTATTATTATTATTATTGTTATTATATATATATATACATATAAATTTAAGAAAAGTAACTCATTTAAACAATCATGCATTGTAGATGCTCTAATATGAACAATGTAATATAAGCTAAATTATGTGGAAAATTCATATTGAAGTCAAAATTAATTATTCATTCTAAATAAATTGCCATTTAAAATTTAGATTTACATTAGAAAATAACCCTATCCCCTTTGTTTAAAATAAATTTCATTAACTTAATTGAAATATTACCATCTCCTTTTTTGTGAGCAACGTCCTTTTGAAGCCCTTTTCTTTCACCATAAGATGCAAATCATGATACAAAAATTTGAATTTCTAATTTCTAATTTTTTTTTGTGTACAATGGTTGAACTGAGGTTCACACTGAAATTTTAACTTCTAATTAGTATAAACATTAACTAAAAAAAAAAACTAAAATTTAAATACTTTTATGATGTATTATACATAAACTAATGTGATACAAAATTTGCGTGTTTTGATGAATTTGAATAACTGTATATATATATATATATATATATATATATATATATATATATATATATATATATATATATATATATATATTAGTTTACATTATTATATTCAATAAATTAAAAATTAAAATATTTTATAAATATTTTATATGTGTTTGCAACTAATTGCCTTAATAACTTCAAAATAATATATTAAGATTTTTTAAAATTGTTTTAATTACTAAACATTTTTAATTAACAATAAATATAAAGATACATATTCAAAATATAAATAAATCTTTCATCAATTAAAATCAATTTTTAAAAAACTTTGTAAATTGAAAGTTTCAAACTTGTGCATGTTTTATATATTAATTTGTTTTTTAATTTTTAAATACATGTTAAATATATATTTTTTCATACCTTATATCTGTTTGCAAATTAGTTTTTAAATTAACATTTTAGTGCAAATTAAATTTTCAAAAACTTTGTAAGTTGAAAGTTTCAAATGATTACAGTTAGTTGCCATTAAATTAGGTTGCACCATTTGTTTCGGTACAAACTATGTTGTTGTAAATTATTATCACATAAGAATTGCACGAAAAGAAAAAGAAAAAGAAAAATGAACAATGGTTATTTTTTAAAATAAATATTGACTAAAAGATTTAAAACACATGTAATACGGGATTTGTTACAAATCAACTATCGTATGGTTACACGAAATGTACATTCGTATTAAATAGCATTTTTCAATTCTTAATTAACATTAATTTTTAAATATATTCAAATCATATTTAATTCTTTCATCAATTTAAATTAATTTTTAAAATTTTATAAAGTAAGAGTTTTTAATGATGACATATTTTATATATTGATTTATACTTTCATTATCAATAAAGTAAAATTTTAATATATATTAAAAAAAAGTAAAATTGTAATATTTGTTTGTTTTATATAATTTTTAAAACTTGTAAAAACTAAGAAATAATATCAAAAGAAATAATAAGACAACACATTGGTCCCAATCTCCACTTTTTATTTCTCACTAAATTTATGGTGCTTACGTTACTATAGGAATTTTCCTCTTTTCTATACAAAAGAGTCACTATTGTGCAAGATTCTCTCGATAGATCAAACTAACTGCATGTGCATAATGAGAGTAGAAAAGTACAAAAACATGGAAATGTGAGCAAATACATAAACACAAAAAAAAAATTATAGACAAAGAGAAACATTTTATTTCAACCTGCGATACAGACTTAAAGTTAAAAGGTATATAGATGGAGATTGAAATAATAAAGCCCAAAATAGTATCATGTTGCTCATAAACAAAAACATGAAAATCTCCAAACAATGAGTCTATCTCTACAATACTCACGAATTTGTGTATAGCAACATAAGACTGCGTAATTATTCTTGCTCCTTTATATTTCGCCAGACAAATTTATAAACCATTCCAAGAATCTTTTCACATTCCACCAGATTCGCATAAACACAACAAAAGTTTTAAATAGCCTTTTCAACTTGCGATACAGGCTTGAAGTTAAAAGGTAAATAGATACAAGCTAGAAGTTAACATGTACATAGATGGAGATTGAAATAATAAAGCCCAAAATAGTGTCATGTTGCTTATAAACAAAAACGTGAAAATTTCCAAACAATGAGTCTATCTCCACAGTACTCACAAATTTGTGTATAACAAAATAAGACTGTGTAGTTCTTCTTGTTCCTTTATATTTCGCCGGGCAATTTTATAAACCATTTCATGAATCCCTTCACATTCTGCCAGGTCTGCATAAACACAACAAAGGCATTATATAACCTTTAATCGATTTTGAAAAGTAATCATATCATATCATATATTAATTAGGACAATAATTTACAAAATAACTATTCAAAATAGAAACCATATATTTACATGTTTTTTTTTCAAATCACAATATAATAAAGATTAGAAAATGTTTTTTTTTATATTTTATATGTATTTTCATATACTTTTATTTTTTATATTTAAATATTTAAATACTACTACTATTTAATTTTTTATATTCTAATTTTTTAAATGATTATCTTGCAAGTATCTTTTATTTTTAATTATTTAATTATACTATTTTTTATTTAACATTAAATACGGACATACACATTCAAATCATAATTAATTCTTTCCTTAAAACTTTTTTAATTATTTTTTTTAAAGACTACATATGTTATATATTAATTAATTAAACACTGTTTGTGCAAAAAGAATTATACTCACAAATTAATTTTAAAATAATACCTAACAATTTATAAGAAAATATTAAATAAAATTATACTTTAATTTAATATTAATATTTATATTTTGTTGGTCCTCGAAACTTATATTAAAATTATAATCACCTAGATTTCTTTGTCCCAAATATTTACAACGGGTAAATAAAATTTGTTTTTTTAAGTAATTTTCATTGTTGAAAGGGAATTGATTTTGGTACTTAAAACTATAATTAATATACATAGATTTGGGTATCATAAATAGATTGATTGATTGATACAAATATTAAGATTTTGATTGTGCTAATCAATAATTAAATAATTGATTATATAAATACTAAAATTAGAAATATCACTGAATATGACACATGTACAATCAGTCCTAGTCAGCAAGTGTGTTTTATATAATATGTAGATAGATGGATAGATAGATAGATATAGATATAGATATTTTTGCTTATTACATTTATTGAATATAATTTATAGTTAATTTAATATTATTATTAAGTATTATATTTAAATACTGCATATGTTTATTAAACATGTAACTTTTTATATAAATTTATATATTAAAAACTAGTACGTTACCCGTGCGTCCGCACGGGTGACATCTATGCTTATACACGTTTTAAAAGCATGTAAATAATGAAATAGATATTTAATTTACTGAGGTCATTACTGTTAGAAATGTTGTTATTTATGTTGTTAGTATATTGTTTATAAAAGGCTAAACTATGAAGTAAAAAACTGAAACGGCTAACATATCAAAATGCATTCATGATAGATATATTAAAGAACAATTGCAGAATTGTGATTTGGAATATCAACTTGACAATGTCATGTGATGAATCGATCGTCTAAAAACAATTGAACAAATCAAAGTGATTTTTAAAAAATATTTAGAAAATAAAATTAAAACCAAAAAAATAACAGAAAAGACTAAAAGTATATTGTAAGCTTATCATTATATATAATTATTTAAAACAAAACAAAAAATGTATAAGTGATGGTTGTGAATAGGCATGGCAACGAAGCGGGGTAGGATGGGTATGTCATTCCCCGTCCCCGTCCTTGCTCCCCAACATTGTCTCCATCCCCATCCTTGATTCTCGACGGTGATAAAAATTTTGTACCCATCTCATCTCTGCTTGGGGTCGAGTATACTCGCCTTGTCTCCATTCCCACCCACTGAAAATGGTTATTGCTTTTTAACAACATAGTGAAAAAAGCAATATCTAAACCGCTATAAGTACGAAAAATAAAACAAACATAATTTGCAAGGACTATAACAAAAAAAAAAATTTTGTTGCAATGATGAAAAACAAAAAAAACACTAAATTACAAGGACTAAAAAAGTATTTAAGCATATTATTTTTGGTCTAAATTTAAATTTAAAACTAATTTTAGATCTCAGTAAATTGAATAAGCCATAAAAATGCAATGATTCATAACATAAACTCAGCTCATTACAATAATAAAGACGTCAAGTCTCATACTATACTTGATCTAAGCAAGTATTCCCCGTCAAAGTTAGGCCTGCAGGTTCAGGTGAGTATTTTTGGGTATGGAGATTCTTGTCATTTCTAGTTTTGAAGTCGTTTAAAAAATATTTTATTTTTAAAATTATTTTTATGAATTTATATATCAATTTTAATTTAAATAATTTATCATTTTAATAATAAATATGATGTTAGTAATCATACATTTTTTAGAACAAAGAATTATTATATTATATTAAAAAAATTAGTTTTCATATTTCACAATATAACGTCATAATGTAGAATGTAATAATAACAACAATAATATTTTTTTAAATAAATATTATTTTATTCATTTGTGTATGAGGTTTGTAGGAGAAAAATAATAATAAAAAATATATTTAGTTATAGTCTCACGAATATTTCTTATTTTACTTAAAATATTTATAAAATTATATGATTTTTTTAATTTAAAAAAGATTTAACTTATTTTAAATTTAAATATTATTTTGAAATGTGAAATGATAAAATAATTCAATTATTTTACATCTAATATTATAAATAGAAAAATATTATTTTCTAATTTGTATAGTTTATAATCAATATTTTGAATAATTTAAAATGTAAAGATTAATTAAATTAGATGTAAACAATTGAAATGAAGTATTACTTAAAATAAATTATTATTTTAATCTTTATGAATTTTAAGGTAACTATTGTGAAAGTCAACAAACTTATCATATATGGTGAATTTGTGATTGGATGACTGTATAAAATTATTTTACACTGTCAGTGTATAGTTTTTTTTTCTTATTATAATTTAGAATTAAGGTAAATTTTCATACAGTTCAATATTTATTTTATTTTATATTTGAATCAATAGATTTTTTAATTTATTATTTTTACACATTATATTTTTATCTTATATATTGTCTTTTTAAGTATTTTAAAAAATCTAATTACCATATACCTAAAACTCTTAAATCTAATTACCATATACTAACTAACATATTAATTTAACTGAAAATAAAAGAAAATATTTTTCCTTTTCAAATACTAATATCACAGCTTATAAAATAATTTAAATCAATTCCACTAAATTAATAATTTCTTAACTTTCAATTTTTTTTTTCAAATTAGGGATTTGAATTACAAAAAAAAAATTAGTGGAAATTAATATAACTTTCAAAAGTAAAATTTTCTTAATTAAAACTTTTAAGATCGAAATTACATATAATTTCAACTAAAAGAAACAAAAAGTAATTGATATTTTTTATTGTTGTCTTTTGAATATATCGATCTCCACGTTAACAATGGATGCAAACTTAACTAAAAAAAATAAGAACTCATAAATAAAGCTTTAAAGGTAATATCTACTTCAAAAAAAGTTATTGCAAAGTTAGAACCATTGCTGTTTATGGAAAAAATTTCACCGAATAAGGAAAATGATGGTAACCCACCAAATTGAAAGACTGCGCCAATTTATGAATTTTACAACAATTTGATATACCATAATCTTCATATAGGAAAAATTCATAACCACTACTTTAGCAGCCAAGGACAAACACCAAAGAACCTTTACTTTGCCAAACCAAATCTTTCAAATAAGTATATATCAAGTTCTAAAAGGCTCCCGAACTTGTCAGTAATGGGTGGATAAATATACATTAATATATAAGGGTATTAACTTTGGAAGCCTATTAAGTAATAACACTTGAAACAACCCACTGTGAGAATCAACCGATTGTGAGCTATGCTGCCTTAGAAAACAAACCAATGTTTTTTTTTTCTTTTTTAGGAATGTACTGAGCTTTATTTAAACAAAATAGTGATTTACATCAGAGATGATAATCAAAGCACTTTGGTGAGGAGAGTCCTCAACCCAATACATTTCATATAATGAAAAAGCTAATGTCGCTACGTTATGTGTTGCTGAATTCCAAGCTCTATTTGCATGGATTAGAGAGAAAAATGCTTTTGTGAGTGCCAACTCCTTTGTATCTTGTATAATTTCCTGGAAATATGTACGTGAGCCTCTACCATCATCTTGCCAACTATTGAAAAGTTTGTAAACAATGCAACTCAAACACCACATCTGTCAAGGCCAATTGTATTGCCGTCATGACTCCCCATCTCAAAGTCATTCTCTCAGCCATATGCAGTTGTATGCACTCTATGATATAAATATACATAAAATTGTTGCCTCTACTTTCTATTCTAAATCTATCTTCTAACAGAACTTGTGTGACTCAAATGATGTAGTTATGCTGAAACTTTAGCAAGTTTGGTTGCAGTCAACAATTAATCAATGTTAAAAGACTTCTAAAATTTACTTAAGTAAGAAAGAAAGGGAGAAGAATGAATTCATAATCCAAAGTAAATCGCCACTAAGAACAATGTTCAAACTAACATGCAACAGCTGCTCACAAAAAATTTATTACTCTGTATGTAAAAGTAACCTTCATATATGTTATGGCATTTTAAGTTAGCAAAGAATCCTTGTTGCATACAACACCCCTCCTCAATTCAACCATTTTTTAATCCAATTTTTTCCTAACTTATCAGCAAATTTTGTGTGTGTGTGTGTGTGTGTGTGTGTTGTGCTTGTCTTTATGTTATTTAATTAATTATCATACTTGGGCTTTAGTAAAATTTGGATTACGCTGTAATCCAATCCTTTTTCAATAATTATTCTAATATAAAATAATAAATTCCAAGAGGTAGAATTTTAACTACTCAACATACAATAATGGCTACTTATAATATAAAGACATTGCTTGTTGTTTTCAAAAGTTACCTTATGCAAAATGGGAGAATAAAGTGGATAATTGTATCATGTGTTGACTTGGCAGGATCTCCTCTATTCTTCAATTTTTCACTTAGCTCATAGCCTGATACAAGGAACAAATTTTTGTTGTTAAGCTCCATTCCAATGAATAATCCTCATGTATTTTGACATCATCATGTATTTCTAAAAAGGGAATTAAGTATTTCCAAAAATAATCTACAATTGTATGTAAAATACAATTTTGACAGCAAAACACAACTGATATTCTGAAAAGTTGTTCTTTATCTCCCATAAGCTTCTTTACACTTACAACTTCTGAAACCATTTTTCAGTAACTTCTACAATGGCATCCATTGCACCCCATTTCCCATTCCCTTAGGTCCACTTGGTACTTTCTAAAACAGTAAATCTATATGCATGACATGTAAATATGAGTAGTTTCAAAATTCGTCACTGCATAGGTAGATCAATTTCAAATTCCTCTCGTACACTTAGCTTTTGTAAATACTAATTAATTATTCATAGGTAAAGCTTGAGCTAATACATTCTTTGAGAGATATAATAACTTCCCTAGTTAGAGAGGACACTTAAAGATCCAAACACTATACAAAAACATATATCGCAAATCATGATTCACACATCATATAAGAGAAAGAATTTCACCTCTGGTGCCCACCTTATTCTTACAATCGCAATTCTGTCTCCGTGACTAAATGAAACTGATTCAAAATTTGGAGCTTCCTACACTTTGGAACTTAAAAAAGTAAAACTTCACAACCAAACTTTAAAGAAATATAACTCTTTATCAGAAGGAGTAAAGGCTTCGATATACCGAACCAAGAAGACATAATGTTGAAATAATTAAGTACCACTCAAGCTTTTTCAGGATCATTTTATCCATCATCAGCAACTATTCTCTAACATAAACATTGTTTTATATGCATACAAAGTCATTAAGCTGCATACATTCATTGGAATTGGATACCTATATGTACCATAAGTTGGCACATTTACTTTCTCAAATCATGATTCACATCATAGAAGAGAAAGAATTTCACTTTTGGTGCTTATATCTCTTATTGTTTCTCATATAGCTTTGACAAATTTCAGATGAAATATTAAAACTCTAATTGAGTATTGAGTATTTGATTAAAAAATTCAATATGAAAACTGAATAGTTCAACTTTGGTTTTTCTTGAAAACTTTAGCTAAACATATTTAATTATGAACATATTTAGCTGGACATTGCAAGTTAAACACACTTCTCTTATATTTAGCTGAAACAAATTTAATTGAAGTTTTGTCTTTCTTTTATATTTTATTTAGATTTGGATTTTTATTTTATTCAGTTTGGTGTTGGTTGGGCTAAATTGTTTCCAAATTTTTTCCTGACCATTAACTCACTATGACACATAGCACATGGACTATTACCTAATTTTTTTTTCTCATTTGTTTCAATTTGGGTCTCGATTGGTTTGGTGGGTTATCTTATTGTAATAGGCTTAAAAGAGTTTATCAGATTCGGTTATACTATCATTTGTTAACACCAAACACATATTAAGAAGTTATAGTATTTTCTTATACTATTAACTCATTCTTATCAATTCTCTGAAGGTAGCCTAAAATTACTAAAAAACACCAAACCGGTGTGATAAATAATAATTACAGGTTTTATACATTGAGAAATACCACTTTTATAAGAATGACTTAACAGAAAATAAAAAACTTATAATAATACATAATTGATTACCTCTCCTCTTTCCCTTTCTATTAGTGCCCTCTAAATCCGTAGCAATTTTGCTTGGCTCAATCCCAACGCACTTGGCTGTCCAAATGCCCTTGGTCATTTGAGATATGCAACAATATGATACTCAATTACTTGTTCACCATAAACTAAAACAAAGAGCCAACAAAAATGTCGAAGACATTCCATTTCATCCGTTTCAACCTTGGACTACAATATTTTTTTCTGCAACAATGAATAACTCTGGGAGCTAGTCTAACTATGTTAGAGTATACAAATTCTGTTATTTGCACAGGAATTAAGACTTACAAATTGTCTCAACTAACTCAAAAGTCTTAACCAATACACCTAATTTTTATATAAAAAATCTTCATTGGAAGAAAGTTCTCATCCCAAAATCTCTTGGTCATATCACAAAATTGTGGCTCCAATTTCATTTGATTCATGAAACTGTGATGCTCGGATAGATATATGTGACATAACTTTGCACTTTTTCATACCAATCAACCAAACCTATAAATTGTAACAATTAAATTAAATAAAACCATCTGGTTAAAAATAGTACTTGTTCACTTGCATCCTTGCTCACTTTTACTGCCATTAATATCATGTCACATGATAACATATCATAGCATAGATAAACATGGTTTGAACTTCTTTTAATTGTGATTCCCATGTGTCATGTGCTTTCCATTTCAAAGCTTCTTTTAACACTCAAGAATTACAATACTGAGGATACTTACCCATACCAGATGGTTCCGAGTTCTGAAATAAAGAAAATCAACATGATTTTAATATACCAAATGAAAAGCGGAAGATCAAAATGAAAAAATCAATGGAGAAAAATTGAAACTTACCAACAACAGAGTAATAGAAATTCTAAAAAGGAGAAGATTAAAATGGAAAAGGAGAAAAATGAAAGTTACAATCTTTGTATGCATATGACTGAAACGCACTTCATAGTTAACAAAAAATAAAATGGGGAAACAGAGGAAACTTATCCACAACAAAAATGAAAAAAATCAACATGATTTTGATATACAATATTAAAAGCAGAAGATCAAAATGAAAAAATCAAGGGAGAAAAATCGAAACTTACCAACACCAGAGTCTTGTTACTTCTGAAAATGAGAAGATTAAAATGTAAACTGAGACAAACGAAAGTTACAATGGCTGTATACAGACATAGTTCATATAAAAAAAATGGAGAAATGGAGGAAACTTAACCACAACAGCCGAATCCTATTCCTGAAATGAAAAACATCAAAATGCTTCTAATGTATAATATGGAAAGGAGAAGATGAAAATGACAAAGGAAAGAAACAAAGCTTACCTAAAGTTGACTATTATGAGGTGTGAAAAGGACATGATGAAAACGGCAAAGGAGGAGAAACCAAGGGTTACCACAACAGAATCTTCTCATGTGCGTAAAGGAGAAGCGGGAAGAGAAGGGAAAGAGAAGAAGAACGGTGACCAAAAGGAAGAAAGCAATTAGAGATTTTTGGATATTTAAGAAGAAGAACGGTGAAGCAGACAAAGAAAGGTGAAGAAGAACAATGAAGAGAAAAATGGAGGCCAGTGGGAGGGTGAAACCCGAAGAAGGAGAAGGAGGGTTTTAGGTGAGAGGAGGGGGAGGCGTGAAAGGAGGGTGAAAGAAGGAGGAATAGGGATTAGGGAATGAGGGCTGCAGGTGATAGAAAAGGGGGAAAAAGAAGAAAAAAAAAGGAAATAAGAGAAAAGTGTTTAGGACGAATTTTTTTTTACCAAATATTGACACCTGTATAGCCTAAACATTGTTTTATTAATAGATATAGATCTATTACTAAATAAAAAATTATTTTCAATTTTAATACCTGTACCCTTATAGTCATCTGCTGACTGACTGGTCTATCTTCCTAGTCACTTTGCGTTTACGCACTTGAGACTGAGGGGTTGTGTACTCCTACAATCATCCGCCAACCAATTGACGTACTTCCTAGTATATTCACCCTTACGCACTTGAGATTGAGGGGCTGTGTACCCCTATGGTCATTTGTCAACCGAGCGTCACGCTTTCTAGTCTCTTTGTACTTACATGCTTAAGACTGAGGGATTGTGTACCCCTACGGTCATCCGCCAACCGACTGGTCTATCAACACGTCAGCGTCGTTACTGGATTCCGACTGAACAATCACGATGAATATTCTATATTACTTCATGATTCGGGTTGATCCCAACATAACCACTTGGGACATGCGCCTAGGAATATCGGGACAGATACAGGATTGTCACTCCTCAAATATCGGGGCCTAAACCTGTAACAACCTATCTTTGTTACAGATTTGTTATAGTAAAACATTGTGTTAAATATTATCATATGAAACTGCTCACAATTTTTTTTTCACATTTAACACATGTATATATGTACTTACTTTCCTACACATAATGTACATCATCATATCATAAAAGTATAAGATATGACTTTACAAACCTTAAATATACATGTACATACAATACTAAAATAATCCTCTTGTAGAGGACATTTACAACAACTTAAGTATTTATACATATGTCCTAAGTTGGTCCCCATACTATATACATATATATGAGAACATATCCAAAAAGAGGGATCTTATCCCATCTTCAAGATCTACATCAGCTTTAGTCACGAATGGTTTGAGAACTTGCAACATCACCACTATCTGCTCCCGTGTCAACCACACGATCATTGCAGTAATACAACACAAATACAAACACAAAAATGCAAGGGTAAGCTTATTTATAAAAAGAACATAGATATACAAGAAGGATAGGATTTACTTAAAGGAAAACTAAAATAAATCAACAATAATAAATAAATCACATCGTTCAATAACACATACATCAATCTCATATACAATTTCATCATGTAATGTCGTGCTGATTCGACTCCATGGAGATTTCTACCACTTTTGGACGATCCCTCTTAGGCCCCATCCCCTACCATGGTCTCACTCTCTGACCATTCAGGGAGTCTCTTGAGCTGACCCTGTGGAGGAAGTGTGATTTTATCGAATATAGACAAGTGTGGGTATTGGCTTACCTCTATAAGATTTGCAAAACCTTAGGAATTCGCCCACTTGTCTATTCTATAGGCCCACCGTTAGCCACCACGAAAACCTCTGGCACTAGGTTAAGAGCCTACCTAGCAGCCTCAACTTACGTGCCTACCCATATGCAATGTTATGTAACCAGCCAAACAATCTTGATTGCCACAAGTTCCCTCTACGTTATAAATTCACCATTTTTCTTAAATTATGCTTATGAACACATCCAGCAGTTCAATAAGCTCAAGTAAGATATTCTTACGTACACTCTGAATCCTTACTTATAACATAACACTAACTTTAACAAAAGGTTAATTTCCTAACATAGTTCTAGAACCAAAGTTGTGACCTACCCAACATCCTCATTCAAAACATGATTACAGATCCATCCTACAGTCAAAATACTGTATCACACAAAACATATTTCAAATATTAAATACTCAAGATTCGCATCTCAATAAACAAACATCATCATTCCAATAATTCTATCATATTAACCAAATTGACCAAATAAGGTCGATTTCTCTTTGGCAGTACTAAATGTGAGCTCTCACTGATTGTAGCAAATGACCTCGGAATTAAAAACTTTTTATATATAATTAAAGATCTTGAATCCTATTTTTCAAAATGGTATCCCAATTGTAAAATAGACATCTAGATAATTTTCTAAAATTCCTACTAGTTGACAGTACCGAATTTGACTTTATAGTTAACATGGTTCAAAGAAATTAAGTTTTCTAATACTTCCCAAACTTTTTTTGAGCTGGAATTTTACAGGATAAAGGTAACACATTGGTATTTCAAAAATGGGATCCCATGTATTCAAATTCATTCCCAATTTTTCCTAGTACAATTTTCTCTAACAGCCTAAATTTTGAACTCCAAACAGAGCTCCAAACCCTTACCCTGTTCCTTTCAAAAGTTAATTTAAAAGTTGTGCATGGTAATTTTCATAATTTATATGGTTAAAAAATCTTGTTTTGTATAGTTTTTAATGGTACAAACTTGAAAAAGAAAAGATAAGTACACAAGTGTAAAATTGGGAAAAGCCGAGATATGTTCCAACATAACACCAAAAACAGAACAGCCACATTGTGGGTCACGGATGAGCCTCAAAACGAAGTTATCCTGACACAGTGTCAAAATAAAAGTTGCTCCATTTTGTGTCTATTTTCATTCAGAGAAAATTTTATGAAAACCAATGGTTAAATCTTCCGAAATCACAAAACAGTGGGGACTGTACAGAGCTAGACAAACCAAACAGCCACTGCCACTTTATTGTGTGATTTGATTTTCACATGCAAAGCTTACCAAGTAATTTCAAGAAAATTTGGGCAGGGTCTCCTTTGTTTTAGGAGCCTTCCCAATCAATTTCAAAGATTAAAACAATCCAAAGATAGTATATGCTAATCCCACACAACCACTGCCAAAGGGTTCCCAACCCATTCCGTCAAGATCTCAAGTTCAAACACCAAGCAACACAACATAAACAACAAGAGGGGCATGCATGATGTATGTGGTTGAGCCCCCTTAACTCTTGACCACACTTAAACTAAAAATAGAATTCACAAAGAAGCTTCCCTTACCCTATACTCTTGAAATTTCTTGAAAGAGAAACTAGGAGGAAAAATTTGAGGTTCTTGAGTGATCATTCCCCAATTTGTGCTATAGAATCTACTATGAAGAACCTAAACCAACATCAAAACAAGCTTCAATCAAATTTTAACCCACCAACCAAGATTCTAAATGAGACCCATTTCATGTCTACTTGGTGGGAGAAGGAAAAAGAACTTAAGAGACCAAAGGAGAAGAAGAGGGGTACTTACCAACTAGAAATCAATCAAAGAAGTTCTTGAGATTAAGGAAACAAAGTCCTCTTTGAGTGAATATCAAAAATCCAATCTCTTGAGAAGAAAAGAGAAGCTTAGAGAGGTAGAAGAAAATGGAAGAAATGAGAGAACGTGCAGCTTTGCACATTGCGATTTATTTAAAATTTTTACTTTTCGCACCTATACTTCCTCTAACGACACCCCCTTCTTTTTTATTTTTTTTTTCGACAACTCAAGGAATTTACGTAAAAGTCCAAAAAATCTCACACTAACACTATGGCACATGACAAAACATAGAACTTAAGTTAATTATTATATCAATCAACATAATTTAAATTTAATTTGCTCTTGCATTATTAATCAAACACTTAATCATACAATTAGGAAAAACCACAACATTACAAAACCGCCTAAATGGTGGATATATAATCTAATCCAAAGGACTGAGGAGGGTTAGGTTACACATACTTAGTTGAATGCTTTTGGGCTAGGTCTCATACTTCTCTAGGTACGATCTAGTTACAGGAACAATACCTATATATATATATATACATATATATAGTAATTTATCACTTAATTTCTATATTTAATTATTATTATAAGTGAATTGTTACTAATTATTTTAAATTTAATTATATATTTTAAAAAATCATTATTTTAATAAATGTTTTTAAAATCGGACCAATCATCGAACCGGTGAAGGTACCGGTTTCAATGGTTGAACCGTTATTGAACCGTAGTCGAACCGGTTATAATAAAATAATATATTTATAAATTTTTAAAATAGTATACAAAGCAATATCAAACAAAAATAATAGCAATTTTATTATATTCTCAAGTATAAATCCACTCACATTGCAAGGGACATAAATTACAATTACAATAAGGATGACAACTGCACTATTCGATCAAGCAAAATTAGCAACCTTGCATATACATTGCAATTGCAAATGAGAAGAAAATAATAGAAAATTTGACGCAAGAAAAAAAGGTTCCCACTTAGATAGAAAAAAATTTGGGTAAATGGCCATTTTGGTCCTGCAAAGTGTAACTCATTGACATTTTGGTCCCCGAAAGATGAAAAATATAAAATTTGTTCCTGAAAGTGAAAAAAGTCAGACACATTAGTCCTTCCGTTAATGTTAAGTACTGTGCCGATGTGGCCCTTATACTAGTGTTGTGGCTTTGCTTTTGGCATTGGAGATCCACACTGGCGGTGACTGAAGGGGACTAAAATGTCATTAGAATGTTCCCTCTCCTTCTAGTCCTCTTCTCCGGTGCCATCCTCCCCTTGCAAATCTTTGAGTTCTGCTACCGCATCATGATGCACACGCTCCTCCACATCGACCTCCGCTTCGACATCATCTACACTGACGCCGTCTCCAGAACCGCCGCCGTGGGCTACGTCGACGAAGTCATCAAGCACAAGTGCCTCGTCGACGACTGGTTCTTCCTCATCTGCAAGGGCCATGAGCGGTTCTGCTTGAACAACGTGGCCCAAACAAAGCCCTACCTAGTCGCGCAGGTGACGTGGCTCGAGGACTGGTCTTCTTCCTCCACCGACCTCGATCTGGACGGTCTCGCCATCGAGGTGGAGACCTATATGAAAGACATTATCCGGTTATCGAATTGG
Source organism: Pueraria montana var. lobata (assembly GCA_026413185.1). Taxonomy (NCBI): domain Eukaryota; kingdom Viridiplantae; phylum Streptophyta; class Magnoliopsida; order Fabales; family Fabaceae; genus Pueraria; species Pueraria montana. The sequence goes on from CM048656.1 coordinate 24,593,684, forward strand.
TTGGGAGGGAAACCGGAGAAGAAGGTTGGGGATTTGAGGAGAAACTTGTTTCTGACGCCATTTTCCTTTTTTGTTGGGAGCACCTTTGAGGGCGCCCCTAGGGAGCAATAAGCACTGCTTGAATTGGAGGATATTGTCGCCAGATTGAAGAGGGAGAAGGACACATTGAAGAACATGCTTAATTATCTCACTGCTGCTTTTGCTGTCAAAGACATTTTTCCGTCTTCTTCCAATTCTTCTTGATTGGGTTCTATACTTTAAACAAGGTATTGTTGCTTGTAAGTGTAATATCGTGACAATGTGAATGTGAATTGTTATCACTGTCAATTTGCTTTTGTTGTGTCAAGTTAATTTGGATTTGCAGTGTTGCAATTATTGCTATTTTTTAGACAATTTTTAGTTTAAGGATTCAGTGTGAAAATAATTGGATGAAATTTGAGGGATAGATTCGGGACCCCCCCTTTTTTTTTGTCGAAACTGGAACCAAGACCAAATCATTCAGGGTAAGAAGTAAGAATGAAAATATATTTTGCTGGTTGATTGGAACAAGTGTTTATTTAACTATGGGATGAATTATCATTGAGACCATTAGATAACATATCAATCTGGCTCCGTGGCTTTCTATTTTGTTATGGATTAGTTTTTGGTTGCATTCTCTTACTAATTTTATTGGCCTCCAATGTCTGATACCTGTTAGAAATTGTATATACGGGTTTAGATGGTTTCTGTTGTTTTGGTGAAAAACTAAGGCATGTTTCTGTAAAAGCTAGTATCAAGCTCAGGCAAACATAAAAGGAAAAAGGAGAAGAATATATAAGGAGGAAGAAGATATAGCCGTTGCCCTTCCAACGGTAAAGAAGGAGGGAAAGTGTAGTAAAAAATATTAAAAAATTTCACAACTGACAATTTAGTCCATTAAAACGTACTGACAAATAGTCCAGTACAGTTAGCAACGATGTGGCATCATATCTGCATGCCTGGACTGCCAAGTTGGGTTGCCACATGCCACGTCAGCAAAGTCATTAACGTTGATGGAGGAAACTGAACGGGTGGACTAATGTGTCTCACTTTTTTCACTTTGGGGAAAATTTGTATTTTTCATCTTTTGAGGACCAAAATGTCAGCAAATTACACTTTGGAGAACCAAAATGGCCATTTACCCAAAAAAAATATATCAATACATTTTTCTCCTGAGCTATTCACTTTACCACCCATTGTTAAAACTAGTTTCCTACCCAACCTACCCAAATCCAAGCCATGTAACAAAACAATAACCATTGCATACCTAACCCTGACCATATCAAAATAAAATAAAAGATTATCAGGTACTATGTAGAATTTTAACTCTACCACTTCTGTTTCTCTGTCCATGCTAATGCAAGAAATATATTAAGAACAATAATTTATTTGAATTAAAAGTTGAGATTGGAATTGGGGCAAGATGCATGCAGAAGCTAAGTTATGGAAGCAGTGAGGGCTACATGAATGGGAGTCCTAGTAGAACCTAGAAATGGTGGTGTAAACCACCACTCCGCAGCATGACGGGCAGCGCCTGTAGTTCTACTACAAATAAACAGGAATTTTTATGTAGGAAAACACATGCAACATACTTGTTTTTGTTCTGATTGACACATGATGCCAAAGAAGGAAGGAAGTCGCTAAAGAAGGAAACAAGCCGGAGAATGAAGGAAGCAAGCTGAAGGAGAAGGGGAAACCAGCCGCTGGAGAAGGTGAGTCCAAGGGAAGCGTCATGCTCGTGTTTCGTGATTTTGGGCTTTAGAATTGTGACCTGGGTAATGAAAAGGAAAAAAAATCCCAACCCAAAATGACGTAGCCTCATCATCTTTTAAAAAAAATATATAATAATAACGAATTTTTGTTGAACCGCCCAAACCGTTTGAACCGTCGATTTTCACCGATTTTAGCAGTTTGTTACCGATTTTTCACCGGTTCCATGCTAGAGCTATTTTAAGGTTCAAACGAACAGGACAGACCACCGGTTCCCGGTTGAACCTGTAACGACCCATCTTCGTTACAGATTTGTTATACTAAATATTTTATTTCATTAAATTTTATAAACTCTCTAATTAGTTTATTGATAAAATACTGGAGAATTTTTCCGCGGTTCCCAAAAGCAACAGATAAAATTTAAAGCTCAATTTATAAACATCTCTTATACAAAGTTTAACTAAATAAAACTATGTGTACATACATCTTTTCACATGATAAATACACAATACCCCTAATTGGTTCATTTTATACATAAGACCAAACAAAGAAAGAGAAAGAAATGATAATGTCTTCAGTCCCTCGTACGCTCTATCCACAAAATCTCCAAGAGAAAGATCCACCTAAAAACCATCTGCTCCCCCGAACACGATGTCCGAGATCATCATATCCCTTTTTAAAATTTATAAGAATTAAAATAAATTAAAATTTATAAAGAATTACAGCTAGACTCATCATATCCCTTTTTTCTTTCCCTTGTATATGAGTATTTTTCAAAATTAAGCACCCGTATATCAGATGGCAAAAGTGGCAATGAAAGCGCCTAGCAAATAACTTGTTAGATTAACGACGTCGTTTGACTCCTTATTTGAGGTGAGGCGTGTGATTAGCGCGGATGGTTAATTTATAATATTTACGTTACGTTCTGATAAAATGGTGGACCAATTTCAAATCTTTGACTGTTTCTTCCATGCATTCAGATTGTAAGCTAGCTGTCCCAAAAACCTTAACTCTAGTTGTTCCTCAAGCCACCTTAACAAATAACAACCGACCACGCTGTGTTTTTCTCGCAGAAATGTTATGGTAAAATCACCATTCTTTGCTTCGAAACTTCCTGGAGTCATTTGATGCATTTGAATTCGTCATAACTCAAGACTCATTTATTAATTTGTTTTATTTTCATATATATGAACAAGCTAATTAAGGAAGCTTAAAGCCTCAAAGGTTATGGTATTTTAATTTCAATAGACCAAAGGAATTTTAGTAAAAAAAAAAATCTACTTTCTTTTCTGCCTTTTTCCTTTTCCTCAGACCTCAGTGGGCAGCTATTAACGAAATCTCGTTGAAAAAGAAAGGGGCTGGTTGTCTAACTAAATATTCGACTTTGCATATTTTTTGGTGTTTTTTATTGACAGTGCATATTTTTTGGTGTTATTACTTGGACACGAGCATATATTTAATCCAGAATATTCTGTTTATTCATCCATGTATTCTAAAACTTTAAGTTATTATCAGCTAATTAATAGTATTCAAAGCAGATTCAATGCGAATCACTTGGATGTACTTGGTTTTCTCTTAAAAAGTTTTGATCATCGATCGTTGATGTTGTAACATTCTTAATTTTTTCTAAATAAAATGTCTACTTTTGTCTCTATTTGTGAATAATTAACAAAAATAAATGGAAACGCTGCTTTTATGTCAGTTTGCTGAACATATAAAGAAAAATGTGTGTTTCATTTATAATACTGTTAACATCGTCATTTTTTGATTGTCGAAAATGGTCTTCGACTAAGTATTGAAGTGTCAAAATTAATCTTTCGACTAATTGTACTGTGATAAGAGAAATGAAGATTTGGAAAGCGTCAACACCGTGGAAGCCATCAAAGGTGTAGATTGAAGATATAAGTCATTAAAGGCCAAGATTGAAGACAAAAGTCATCAACCGTGGAGATTGAAGATACAAGTCATCAACGGTGAAGATTATCGGAAGTTATTAGGAGAAGTTATTAGAAGTTACAGGTAGTTAGAGATCTTTGTCTATAAATACTAGTTTGCACCATGTAATAAGGATTGGAACTTGTAAACACCCACATATCCTACTAAGTCCACGCGACGCTCCTAAGTCTACGCGACGTTCATGGATCCACAGGTTACTACAATGTTCTCAACCACCATTTTAATTCCCACACTTTACTTTATTTGCTTTCCATCATTTACTTTTCTGCACTTTTATATTCACGCACTTTACTTTTAAAGCACTCTTTTATATTTAATTTGTTCCCATGATCAATCTTCTAGATTGGTAAAAAATTTAACCATAGATCCTTGGGGAAGGGCCTACCGAGAGGATAAAAAGCCTCCAAAAGCAGAATTGTCCCCTTCCTCGAATATACGTATGGGATTATGTTTGTTAATGAAAATAAGCGCAAATTTTACAGTTAACAAAATGGCGCGCCAAGTAGGGGGCCCTAGAAAATGGGTAATTTGTGTTAAATTTTTAGTTATGGCCATTAATTATTGGCCAACATTGTTACGTTCGAAATCCGTTCTATCTATGTTTTTAATCGACAATATGATAGAAATTGATTTGGCGGGTAAATTTGTTCATGCTTTTAATATTGCAAGAGGCCATATACAATATTTTTCTTTTCTTCTAATGGCCAATGATTATTTGTCAATAACCATTCACGACAAAAATAAAATTGAAATCGGCAGCCATCGGTGAATTTGAAGTCAATGTCGAAATATAATTGATGGCTTGAGTTTGAATGGCTTACTTAAAATGATTATTTTAAAATCAAGACTCACAAAGAAGTCTAGAAAAGCATGTTTCAAAATGAAAATAAAAGTGCAGCGGTTAATTAGTTGTGAGCAGTTGTTCTTGTTACAAATTGGTTAGCCTATTATTGCACTTCTCAATAAGGGACAGTTATAAAAAATGACACTTTTCAACTGTAGAAGTTTCAATTGTCATTCAAAATTTATGGCGGCACAAAAAAAAAAAATGCCATTTGTAACTTCCAATGAAACCATAATTGGCGTTGAATGAATTCTAAATTCATTGTCAATATTATTTGACAAAATATGCCAATCCAATATGGTTGATTGAAGATCAAAGTTCAGCCCATGCATCACGTTAGTTTGATAGCAAAAGGGGATCTATAACCGTTTGATTTTGATAAATAAAAAATCGAAGTCAAAGTAAAAAAAGAAAAGTGAATGGTTTTGAATCAAAATAACATTTTGATTGTGCTTTGGTAAGTTTAATCAAGACATTCAATTTAAATTAAAGCACCATTCGATTGTGCTTAGAACTCAAGATGATTGCTTGTGGATGCTAAAGCCATCTTTAGTGCAAGGTTTTGACATTGGATAAAAGGATGGTAAAGCCATCTTTAATTCCATTATCATGGGATTCGACATGCAGGAACCATATTTTGAAATCGAAGCAATCTTGTCGAACACAGAGAGAAAGATAAAAATTCGATTATTGTGTTAATATGGTTAAAGCCGAAAAAGTTTGGCTTGATCAAAAAATCCAATATTGGTGTTGAATTAATTCTACTCAAAAAGAGAATTTTAGTATTTATCTTTTTCACTTCAATCAAAAGATAAATATTGGGGGCTTCTGTTAACATCGTCATTTTTCAATTGTCGAAAATGGTCTTCGACTAGGTGTTGAAGTGTCAAAATTAATCTTTCGACTAATTGCACTGTGACAAGATAAATGAAGATTTGGAAAGCATCAACACCGTGGAAGCCATCAAAGGTGGAGATTGAAGATACAAGTCATCAAGGGCGAAGATTGAAGACAAAAGCCATCAACGATGGAGATTGAAGATACAAGTCATTAACGATGAAGATTATCAGAAGTTATTACGAGAAGTTATTAGAAGTTATGGATAGTTAGGGATCTTTGTCTATAAATACTAGTTTGCACCATGTAATAAAGGGTTGGAACTTGTAAATACCCACATATCCTACTAAGTCCACGTGACGCTCCTAAGTCTACGCGACTTTCACAGATCCACGAGTTATTACAATGTTCTCAACCACCATTTTAATTCCAATACTTTACTTTATTTGCTTTCCATCATTTACTTTTTTGTACTTTTATATTCACGCACTTTACTTTTTAATACACTCTTTTATATTTAATTTGTTCCCATGATCAATCTTCGATATTGGTTAAAAAATTAACCATAGATCCATGGCGAAGGGCCTACCGGGAGGATAAAAAGCCTCCAAAGAAAGAATTGTTCCATTTCTCAAATATACCTATGGGATTATGTTTGTTAACGAAAATAAGCGCAAATTTGATGGTTAACAAATACAAAGACAAGTTCATGACTGTGTGCGTAGGCAAAAATTCCTCAAACTGGTGGTGCTGGGGCTCCTCCTATACATACGTTTCGTTTTAAATTTACCATGAAACGAAAAATATTCTAGTTAAAAAAAAAAAAAAGAAATATAGGTCGCTCCTATACATATGATTGTTGACCAGAAAGAACAAGAAAAAGAAAAATTGAATAGCAGGCTCCTGTTTAAAGCTCGCAAACATCGCCCAACTTAATTAATTAACCTCAAATGAACTAATATTTGAATCATTGGGTAAATTCCTGTGTAAAAATAATCATATAAAACTTAAATTTTATTGAGAATTTTGTCAGAACTAATAACAACAATAATAATCAAGCCTTTCTTCAAGGGAGAAATTTGAAACGATGCCCTAAATTTATAACCAATTACATAATAAATAAAAGAACAAACAAATTAATTAAGGTAGACTAGGAAATAAGTCTATCTCCCATGAAGATATATAGTCCCCTTTCAATTCTTCTTCTCATACCTCCTTGAAAAGACTTTCTGAATAGTTGGCAATGGAGTCCCTGAGGATTTAGAGTTGGAGTTATTGCTCCGAGGAGCAGGCCTTGTAGTATTGCAAAGAGTATTTTGAAGGGTTATGCTTTTACAACTCATGGTGCTTTTTAGCTGCTTTCAAATGTGGTCGACCTTAATTAGAACAATATTGTTGAATATGGAGAGAGATATATGACTTGATGCTTGAGGAAATCAACGTATAGAGGCTTGAAAAATAAACTCTTCAAGTTGTTATAGGAAACAATCTATGGTTTTGTGCCCTGAATTTTGATGATATATATTGCCATATTTATAGATTTGGAGAACGTTCGTAAAGATGTGCATTAATGCACAAGGAACGTGCCATGCAATTGATATGAATTAAATGTTGCTTCATGCGCAAGCTTATTTCCGCGGTTTCATTGCTAACGTGGTTACGTGGCAGACGGTTATATTTGCCTTCGCGGCTTCTAGCTTATTATTTCGTGTATTCGTTTTTGAATTTGTCAAAAATTTGAAAAAGTAAATGACTTGTCGGTTTACGACAGTGTTATTATGCGTTCACACTGCACTCTATAATAATAATAATAAATAAAGAATAACGAATAAAAAAAAATACTACATCCCTATATATTATGAGTAAATTACACGAACTCTTCCTGAGTTTTATTTATATTATACCAACACCTCCTATCTTTTTAAACATTACTTTTGACCCTCTGTAATTAAAAAAAGGAGAAGTGTCGGTGTAATATAAATAAAACTCAGAAAAGATCCGTGTAATATAAGTAAAATTTCAGAGGGGGTCTGTGTAATTTAGAACCAACAAATAGAAATTTTTTGTATGATTCAAAAAAGCAAGAGAAATCAGTGTAATATAAGTAAAACTCAGAAAAATACATGTAATTTACTCATATATTATCAATTGAACCAGCCCTGAACTCATTAGCTTGGAATTTGAAATTATCCAAACACCACCACTGTCGTCATGCTTGAATTTCTCATAACTCATAACTCAGTACCAACACCCTTTTTTTTTTTTGAAAGGCAACACATATATAATTGTTATCCTTGTTCCAAACCTCAATTTTCATAATATTATATCATGAGCTGCGGAATGTTTGAACTTTGAACCTGAGGTTTGAGAGTATTATGTTTATTGATCCTGTATAGTAAAACGTTAAGATACTTGGAAGCAGACTCAATATGTATCACTTTGCTGTACTTAATTGGTTTTCTCTTATAAACTTGTAATTTATCATTGATGCTGTAACATTTTTTTTTTCTAAACAAAATGTCCACTTTTATCTCTATTTGTGAATTTGCTTTTATGCCATTTTGCTGAACTTATATGAAATCTGTGTTACAAAGACACCAAAGTTCATTGTGTCAGTAGGCAAGAATTTCTCAAAGTGGTGGTCTAGGGCCCCCTCCTCTCATAGCTTATACATACGTATCAATTGTTTTTAATTTACAAAGAAACGAAAAATAACCTTGTTAAAAAAGAGAAAGAAAAATTGAATAACTCACTCATGTTTAAAGCTCGCACATATAGCGCAACTCTATATTATGCTCAAATGAATTAATATACTCGAACCATTTGGTAAAATAGAACTTAACTTTTATTGAAAATTTTGTTAGAACCAATAACAAGAACAATAATCAAGCTTCTTTCAACGGGAGAAATTTACACCGATGCCATAAATTTTATAACCAATTACATAATAAATAAAAGAACAAACAAATTAGGGTAAACTAGGAAATAAGTCTCCCGCGAAGATAGTTACCCTTTAATTCTTCTTCTCATACCTCCTTGAAAAGACTTTCTGAATAGTTGGCAATGGAGTCCCTGAGGATTTAGAGTTGGAGTTATTGCTCCGAGGAGCAGGCCTTGTAGTATAGCAAAGAGCATTTTGAATGTTTATACTTTTAGAACTCATGGTGCAATTTGTAGCTACTTCAAAATGTGGCAAACCTTGGAACAATACTGTTGTAGTATATGGAGAGAGTTATGACTATATGGTTGAGGAAATGAACGTATAGATGCTTAAAACTAATCTTTTTGAAGTTGTTATTGGAAACAATGTTTGGTTTTGTGTCTTGAATTTTGATGAGATTTGCCCATATTTATAGGTTTGGAGGAGGTAAAGATGTGTATTGTACAAGGAACGTGCCACGTAATTGATATGAATTGTACCTTCTGCTACAAGCTTATATCCGCGTTTCATTGCCAGCGTGGCATGGGATTATCTGTGCCTTCGCGGTTCATAGTTAACTATTTCGTGTTTTATTTTGAATGTCAAAATAGTCAATGATTTGAAAAATTAAAGGGTTAAATATTACTGTATTAGTATCCATAAAATAAGGTAATAAATTGTCTTCTTTTTTTCTCATTTATCATAATATGTGATATGTAATTTTTAATTTTATAAATGAAGATTTTTGTTATATGACAAATATTATATATGACATTTTTATAAATAAATATAAAAATAATTTATTTTTAAGAGATTATTGGACTAAAAATATATTTAATGTGAATATATATATATATATATATATATATATATATATATATATATATATATATAATTTTGTTTCCGATCTTTGAATAAAAATTTGATTGATTTTAATTTCTGAACTTTTGTTCTATAACCTATTTTAATCCCTGCCGATAGTTTGTGTTGTTAAACGATCACATGGTGGTCACTTAAACTGTCACGTGTTAATTTTTTAAAATTATTTTAATGTTTTGATTTTCTAGAATTAAAAGTTGCCTAAAAATGCTTGATTGAAATATTTAAAAGTAACGATTTATAATGTGTAAAAACTATTAGAAATTAATTTCTCTTTTTCCAAATTATTTTACCTCCTTCCACTTCTATCACAGGAATCAAACAATATTTTCCAGATTCAGGCCCAAATTTTGTGTTAAACATAATAAACATTATATGGTACTAACAATTTGATAAATAGAATTGAAATCAGAAATATATTGGTGATTTACTCAACTAAAACTTGTTCGTCATAATATTATTGAACAACGCGTAGTTTGTCAATTGTATCATTAACCATATTAACTATCCCACTTTCATAACCAGTAGCTTTTTTTTTTTTTCGAGTGAAATTTGTGTTTGGTGAATGTTCAGTTTTTTTTTTGTTTTTTTTATGCTGTATGTGATATGTCTTTTCTTTTTTTTTCCTTCTCGGGTTTCGTTTAGTGATATTGGAGGTGGGTAGGGAAAACTCTAAAATTAAATATATGGCTTAAATATAATTTTAATTCCTATAAATATGATTAATTAAATTTAATTTTTGTCTTCTAAAAATTTTTTGGTTGATTTTAATCATTATAAATTTTAAAATTCATTTTTTTAAAAATGGTTTCTGCTGTTAGTTACTAAAAATATGGCATGCGTCTAAATATATTGTGTTAGAGTGATATAGCATGAAATGTGATATATTTTTAGATGCATCTCACATTATTATTGAATAGTAACAAAAAACCATTTAAAAACAACTTTAAAATTTATAAGAATTAAAATTTATAAAGAATTACAGCTAGACTCATCATATCCCTTTTTTCTTTCCCTTGTATATGAGTATTTTTCAAAATTAAGCACCTGTATGTCAGATGGCAAAAGTGGCAATGAAAGCGCCTAGCAAATAACTTGTTAGATTAACGACGTCGTTTGACTCCTTATTTGAGGTGAGGCGTATGATTAGCGCGGATGGTTAATTTATAATATTTACGTTACGTTCTGATAAAATGGTGGACCAATTTCAAATCTTTGACTGTTTCTTCCATGCATTCAGATTGTAAGCTAGCTGTCCCAAAAACCTTAACTCTAGTTGTTCCTCAAGCCACCTTAACAAATAACAACCGACCACGCTGTGTTTTTCTCGCAGAAATGTTATGGTAAATCACCATTCTTTGCTTCGAAACTTCCTGTAGTCATTTGATGCATTTGAATTCGTCATAACTCAAGACTCATTTATTAATTTGTTTTATTTTCATATATATGAACAAGCTAATTAAGGAAGCTTAAAGTCTCAAAGGTTATGGTATTTTAATTTCAATAGACCAAAAGGAATTTTAGTAAAAAAAAAAAAAATCTACTTTCTTTTCTGCCTTTTTCCTTTTCCTCGGACCTCAGTGGGCAGCTAATAACGAAATCTCGTTGAAAAAGAATGGGGCTGGTTGTCTAACTAAATATTCGACTTTGCATATCTTTTGGTGTTTTTTTTTTTACAGTGCATATTTTTTGGTGTTATTACTTGGACACGAGCATATATTTAATCCAGAATATTCTGTTTATTCATCCATGTATTCTAAAACTTTAAGTTATTATCAGCTAATTAATAGTTTTCAAAGCAGATTCAATGCGAATCACTTGGATGTACTTGGTTTTCTCTTAAAAAGTTTTGATCATCGATCGTTGATGTTGTAACATTCTTAATTTTTTCTAAATAAAATGTCTACTTTTGTCTCTATTTGTGAATAATTAACAAAAATAAATGGAAACGCTGCTTTTATGTCAGTTTGCTGAACATATAAAGAAAAATGTGTGTTTCATTTATAATACTGTTAACATTGTCATTTTTTTATTGTCGAAAATGGTCTTCGACTAAGTGTTGAAGTGTTAAAATTAATCTTTCGACTAATTGTACTGTGATAAGAGAAATGAAGATTTGGAAAGCATCAACACCGTGGAAGCCATCAAAGGTGGAGATTGAAGATATAAGTCATTAAAGGTGAAGATTGAAGACAAAAGTCATCAACCGTGGAGATTGAAGATACAAGTCATCAACGGTGAAGATTATCGGAAGTTATTAGGAGAAGTTATTAGAAGTTACGGGTAGTTAGGGATCTTTGTCTATAAATTCTAGTTTGCACCATGTAATAAGGGTTGGAACTTGTAAACACCCACATATCTTACTAAGTCCACGCGACGCTCCTAAGTCTACGCGACGTTCATGGATCCACGGGTTACTACAATGTTCTCAACCACCATTTTAATTCCAACACTTTACTTTATTTGCTTTCCATCATTTACTTTTCTGCACTTTTATATTCACGCACTTTACTTTTAAAGCACTCTTTTATATTTAATTTGTTCCCATGATCAATCTTCTAGATTGGTAAAAAATTTAACCATAGATCCTTGGGGAAGGGCCTACCGGGAGGATAAAAAGCCTCCAAAAGCATAATTGTCCCCTTCCTCGAATATACCTATGGGATTATGTTTGTTAATGAAAATAAGCGCAAATTTTACGGTTAACAAAATGGTGCGCCAAGTAGGGGGGCCCTAGAAAATGGGTAATTTGTGTTAAATTTTTAGTTATGGCCATTAATTATTGGCCAACATTGTTACGTTCGAAATCCCTTCCATCTATGTTTTTAATGGGCAATATGATTGAAATTGATTTGGCAGGTAAATTTGTTCATGCTTTTAATATTGCAAGAGGCCATATACAATATTTTTCTTTTCTTCTAATGGCCAATGATTATTTGTCAATAACCATTCACGACAAAAATAAAATTGAAATCGGCAGCCATCGGTGAATTTGAAGTCAATATCGAAATATAATTGATGGCTTGAGTTTGAATGGTTTACTTAAAATGATTATTTTAAAATCAAGGCTCACAAAGAAGTCTAGAAAAGCATGTTTCAAAATGAAAATAAAAGTGCAGCGGTTAATTAGTTGTGAGCAGTTGTTCTTGTTACAAATTGGTTAGCCTATTATTGCACTTCTCAATAAGGGACAGTTATAAAAAATGACACTTTTCAACTGTAGAAGTTTCAATTGTCATTCAAAATTTATGGCGGCACAAAAAAAAAATGAAATGCCATTTGTAACTTCCAATGAAACCATAATTGGCGTTGAATGAATTCTAAATTCATTGTCAATATTATTTGACAAAATATGCCAATCCAATATGGTTGATTGAAGATCAAAGTTCAACCCCTGCATCACGTTAGTTTGATAGCAAAAGGGGATCTATAACCGTTTGATTTTGATAAATAAAAAATCGAAGTCAAAGTAAAAAAAGAAAAGTGAATGGTTTTGAATCAAAATAACATTTTGATTGTTCTTTGGTAAGTTTAATCAAGACATTCAGTTTAAATTAAAGCACCATTCAATTGTGCTTAGAACTCAAGATGATTGCTTGTGGATGCTAAAGCCATCTTTAGTGCAAGGTTTTGACATTGGATAAAAGGATGGTAAAGCCATCTTTAATTCCATTATCATGGGATTCGACATGCAGGAACCATATTTTGAAATCGAAGCAATCTTGTCGAACAAAGAGAGAAAGATAAAAATTCGATTTTTGTGTTAATATGGTTAAAGCCGAAAAAGTTTGGCCTGATAAAAAAATCCAATATTGGTGTTGAATTAATTCTACTCAAAAAGAGAATTTTAGTATTTATCTTTTTCACTTCAATCAAAAGATAAATATTGGGGGCTTCTATTAACATGGTCATTTTTCGATTGTTGAAAATGGTCTTCGACTAAGTATTGAAGTGTCAAAATTAATCTTTCGACTAATTGCACTGGGACAAGAGAAATGAAGATTTGCAAAGCATTAACACCGTGGAAGCCATCAAAGGTGGAGATTGAAGATACAAGTCATCAAGGGCGAAGATTGAAGACAAAAGCCATCAACGATGGAGATTGAAGATACAAGTCATTAACGATGAAGATTATCAGAAGTTATTAGGAGAAGTTATTAGAAGTTACGGATAGTTAGGGGGATCTTTGTCTATAAATACTAGTTTGCACCATGTAATAAAGGGTTGGAACTTGTAAATACCCACATATCCTACTAAGTCCACGTGACGCTCCTAAGTCTACGCGATGTTCACAGATCCACGAGTTATTACAATGTTCTCAACCACCATTTTAATTCCAATACTTTACTTTATTTGCTTTCCATCATTTACTTTTTTGTACTTTTATATTCACGCACTTTACTTTTTAATACACTCTTTGATATTTAATTTGTTCCCATGATCAATCTTCGATATTGGTAAAAAAATTAACCATAGATCTATGGCAAAGGGCCTACCGGGAGGATAAAAAGCCTCCAAAGAAAGAATTGTTCCATTTCTCAAATATACCTATGGGATTATGTTTGTTAACGAAAATAAGCGCAAATTTGATGGTTAACAAATACAAAGACAAGTTCATGACTGTGTGTGTAGGCAAAAATTCCTCAAACTGGTGGTGCTGGGGCTCCTCCTATATATACGTTTCGTTTTAAATTTACCATGAAACGAAAAATATTCTTGTTAAATATATATATATATATATATATAGGTCGCTCCTATACATATTGTACTACTCGGACTCGACACTCCACCGGATAGTCGAGTTGGCCGAGTAGAAACTCTCACTCGGACTCGGAGAATAATAACGGAAATAATAGTTTTTACTACACGATAAGATAGAGAAAGATCAGGTCGTAAGATAAGGATAGAAAATAGAGTTATCTCTATCTTCATCATAAGATTTGAGGAGATTTGATAGGAAAATAACCCTATCAAATCTATCTCTTTACACACTATAAAAACAGAGCAACCCATTCCAAACGAGGTACAAAAATTCTAATCCCAATAGTGATACCTGTCTTCTACCTCTGCACCTCTAATTTGAGCGTCGGAGTGTCTTTGCAGGTACACCTCTACCAGTCACGAAGGAGATTCTGACGGAGCCACCGCACCGGAAGACTTACCAAAATTTGGTAAGAACATTTGGCGCCCACCGTGGGGCTCGGTGAAACTATTCCCAGCCACACGAATCACGACGACATTTTTCCAATGGTGGCAACCCAGAGCAAAATAGCGAACCACGAAAAGCGACCACAGGGGGGAAACCCAAATCCTAGGTGTACTACCGCTAGGGGATACCCAAGAAGGTAACCCCAACAACGTGGCGCCCCTCCCGCGTCAGGCGCTTGAGAATCACCCGTTGATCCAAGCCCTGCAAAGGGAAGTCAACATGCTGAAGCAGAACAACGCTAAGGAGACAGAAGACCTCCGTAAGGAGAATGCTACCCTTCGAGAGCAGTATCAAAAATTGCAAGAGGACCGCAACGGACTCTCGGTAGCCCATGCCGCCACCAACGGACTATCGGCGACTCACGCAATCGCCAATAGACATCCTGACCGAACAGAGCAGGAAGATACCACCTGGAGCGAGGCAGGCCGAACAACAACCCATATAGAGTCCAGACTTGCCTCAGGATCGTGGGCACCCTCAAGACGAAGCGCAATACCTGAGACAACGAGGCAACACCCGTTCGTAGATGGAATCATGGAGACCCCACTACCAGCCGGGTGGAAGCCCTTATCCATGGACCGATACGGCTGACTGACCGACCCTGATAAGCACATCGACGCATTTGTCACGCAGGTGAACCTGTACACAAACAACGATGTCATCATGTGCCGGGTGTTCCCAACAACCTTGAAGGGAGCAGCGTTGAACTGGTACACACGACTGCCCCCCCACTCGATCGACTCTTTTGCCACGTTAGTCGCTCGTTTCAACGCTTAGTACGCTACGAGTCGACCCCACCACCTGACGGCAGTAGCACTAGTCAACATCCAGCAAGAGGACAACGAGTCTCTCAGGCAATTCATGGAGAGATTCGCCGAGATCTCTGTCAAGATCCAAGACTTGAATCCATAAGTAGCACTGACCGCCATGCTTATGGCGCTAAAGTCTGGACCTTTCTCGGACAACCTCTGCAAGAAGTCACCACAGGACATGGACGAGCTCAGAGCTAGAGCGGCAGGATACATTCAGATGGAAGAAATGACCAAGTTCAGGGAACGAGTTAGGGGCGAGTCCTATAAAAAATAGGAAGAACAAGAGAAACCCAGAACAAGCCGAGAGCGGAATAGCAAATCTAGAAGCGACAGACTGCCCCGTGCAAGGTTTACACATTATACCCCGCTAACAGATAGTAGAGCACGGGTTCTGGAAGAAGCCTGCAGCACCGAGCTAATAAGCCTGCCTACTCAGAATCGCTCCCCAGAGAAAGCAGATAGGTCTAAGTTTTGCAGATACCATCAGGTGCACGGACATGCCACAGAGGATTGCACCACCCTGAAAGACAAGATTGAAAAACTTATCCAACAGGGCAAATTACGACGCTTAGTCTGAGACGACAGCCGAAAGTCCAAGCGAGAACGAACCCGAGATAGGGAAGACGATCGCGATAGAAAAACTAGACTCACGGAAGAGCCTCGTCGAGAGCAATAGACTAAACCTCCTGAAGCTCGACTTCGAGGTGTTATCAACACAATAGCAGGAGGATTCGCAGGAGGAGGAAGCTCGAGCTTGGCAAGAAAGAGGCACCTACGCAGCCTCCGATCAATCAACTCGGCTTCAACAAGCCCTAGAATACACAGGAAAATGCCCCTATAACTTTCACAAACGCAGATTTCGAAGGCATAGAACCCAATCATGTTGACCCGGTGGTAGTCAAAGTGGAGGTCGCAAATTGGTTGGTGTGCAAAGTCTTAGTCGACCAAGGTAGCTCGGTGGATATCCTGTACTGGTCCACTTTCCAACAGCTAGACATCCCCGAAAGTAAGATACAACCATACACCGAGCAGTTAGTCGGTTTTGCAGGCGAAAAGGTCGATACCAAGGGCTACATTGACCTCCTCACTACTTTTGGAGACGAGACGGGGTCCAAGACTATCACAGTCAGGTACCTCTTAGTCAACGCCCTCACTTCATACAACATTCTCATAGGTAGGCCGGCACTCAACAAACTAGGGGCAATAATCTCAACTCCACATTTGGCAATGAAATTCCCAAATTCATAAGGGAAAATAGTGATAGTCAAAGCTGATCAAGAGGCAGCCTGCGAGTGCTACTTAGAAAGTCTAAAGATAGCCAGCGGCAAAAAGGTCCCAGAATCGATAGTAAAACACGTAGCATGCACCTCACTCGCAACACCAATAGAGGAGGCCGATCTCGACCCCAGGGAGGCTGAACCGAGAGCAGAGCCTACAGAAGAGGTAAAATCCTTCCAAATAGGAAGAGAATGAAGGCAATGCACAAAACTCGGGACTCAACTAGCAAACGAGACCGAAAAAGCAATTGCCAGAGTCCTGTTAGACAACGCCGACTTGTTTGCATGGTCAGCCGTCGACATGCCCGGAATCGACCCGAGCTTTCATTACCACAAGCTTGCCATATATCCAGAGGCCAAGCCAATCTCCCAAAAGAAGAGAAAACTTGGGGCCGAAAGAGGAAAAGCGGTCAAAGAGGAAATTGAAAAGCTACTCAGCGCCAGCTTCATAAGGGAAGTACAATACACCACATGGCTTGCAAATGTGGTGATGGTAAAGAAGGCAAACGCTAAATGGAGGATGTGTACTGACTACACAGACCTTAACAAAGCATGTCCAAAAGACTCATATCCGCTGCCAAGCATAGACAAGTTAGTAGACGGAGCAGCCCGCTATCCTATCCTAAGTTTTTTGGACGCATACTCCGGGTACAACCAGATACCAATGTACCCGTAGGATGAGGAAAAGACGGCGTTCATAACTGACACGGCCAATTACTGTTACACGGTAATGCCTTTCGGACTGAAGAACGCAGGAGCAACATACCAGCGTCTGATGGATAAGATTTTCACAGACCAACTCGGCCGAAACCTGGAAGTCTACGTCGACGACATGGTGGTTAAAAGCAGAGACCCAAAATCACACTCAGGAGACTTGGCCGAAATTTTTGGCGAGATCAGAAAACATAATATGAGGCTAAATCCTGAGAAATGTGTGTTCGGAGTGCATGGCGGAAAATTCTTAGGATTCATGCTCACCCATAGGGGGATAGAAGGCAACCCGGAGAAATGTGCAACTATCATAGGCATGAGAAGTCCGAGTAACATAAAGGAAGTACAACGGCTAACCGGAAGACTGGCATCCCTGTCCCGTTTCTTGCCAAAAGCAGCAGAAGTAGCCAGACCCTTTTTTCAACTGCTCAAGAAACAACAGGTTTTCTGATGGAATGAAGAGTGTGAAGCAAACTTTCTAAAGATAAAAACACTACTCTCATCACCACCAATTCTAACGCAACCTGAACCCGACAAAGACTTAGTACTATACCTAGCCGTCTCGGGAGACGCAATCAATTCGGTCATTATTCAAGAAGAAAATCATACGCAAAAGCCAGTCTACTACATAAGTCGAGTGTTAAAAGATGCAGAAACCAGATATCAGATGATAGAAAAGCTAGCACTAGCCCTGGTCACATCAGCACGACGGCTAAGACCATACTTTCAAAGCCACCAAATAGTGGTACGAACAGACCACCCAATACGACAAATACTACGAAAACCAGAACTAGTCGGAAGAATGATAGCATGGTCGGTTGAATTATCCGAGTTCGATATCAAGTATGAACCGAGAGGACCCATCAAAGCACAATGCCTACCCGACTTCCTTGCTGAGCTAGCACCAGTAGAAGAGGCACCCTTCCCCTGGTGGACCCTTTACGTGGATGGCTCCTCGAACGAAAAAGGCAGCGGAGCAGGAGTCATAATTGAAAGCCCTGAAGGGATTATCCTGGAACAATCACTCAGATTTGACTTCGACGCATCCAACAACCAAGCCGAGTATGAAGCCCTACTAGCAGGACTGAAACTCGCTAAGGAAGTGGGGGCGAAACACCTTAGATGCTGGAGCGATTCAAAATTAGTCACTGGGCAAATGAATGGATCCTATCAAACAAAGGACCCCCAGATGACAAGATATTACCACCTGGCCTCACAGCTGAAGAACGAGTTCATTAATTTCGAACTCAACCACATTTTAATAGAACATAATGAAAGGGCTGACCTGCTATCAAAGTTGGCAAGTACAAAGAAGAAAGGCCAACACCGAACTGTCATACAAGAAACAATATCCGCTCCAAGTATTGACAAAATTGTCTTTAGTATTAACCCGACAGACAGAGAATGGATGACCGAGATATGGAACTTTCTGAAGAAAGGAACCCTCCCAGAAAACCGAGAAGAAGCTAGAAAAATCAGAAGAAGGGCCAGTTACTATGTCATAGAGGGAGAAGACCTTTATAGGAGAGGCTTCACTGCACCACTGCTGAAATGTGTCACGAAGATTCAAGCCGAATACGTAATAAATGAGATGCATAAAGGAATATGCGGAATGCACTCAGGAGGAAAGGCCATGGCTACTCGAATCCTAAGAGCCGGATACTACTGGCCAACAATGCGCCTTGACTGCGCCGAATATGTCAAAAAATGCGAAGAATGCCAAAAATATGGCAACATATCCCACCTACCAGCGGAAGAGTTGCACAATATCACAGCACCATGGACCTTCGCCATGTGGGGAGTAGACATATTAGGCCCTTTTCCACTTGCTAAAGGACAAGTGAAGTTCCTCCTCATCGGAATTGATTACTTCACAAAGTGAATCGAAGCTAAACCCTTGGCAACCATCATCGCCCACAATGTGTAAAAATTCATATGGAAGAATATCATATGCCGATTCGGCATCCCTCACTCAGTAATATCCGACAACGGTAGACAGTTCATCGAAAAGAATCTGGAAGAGTTTTTCAGAAACCTAGAGATTCGGCAACGAGTGACCTCAGTGGAACATCCACAGACCAACGGACAAATTGAAGCTGCAAATAAAGTGATACTCGGAGAACTGAAGAAGCGAGTAGGCGACGCCAAAGGAAGTTGGACCGAAGAACTCCCCACGATCCTTTGGGCATATCGCTGCACACCACAATCAACAACGGGGGAAACCCCTTTCAGACTCTCATATGGATCGGACGCCATGATACCAGTAGAAGTCGGGGAACCTTCCCTACGAAGAACAAATTTCGTCCAGGTAAACAATGATCAATTACTAAGGCATGCACTCGACATGACCGAAGAGACCCTTGACGAGGTCTGAGTTAGAATAGAAGCCTATAAAAGAAGAGCCGAGAAGAGGTATAACACCAAGGTCAAACCAAGGAACTTCGAAGTTGGAGATCTGGTTTGGAGAAAGTGCGGGGAAGCCAGAAAAGCTAAAAAGGAGGGCAAATTGGCAGCCAACTAGGAAGGACCCTTCAGAGTAATCGAGTCTCTAGGAAATGGAGCCTACCGATTGGAGCATCCATCTGGCAAAACCATCCCCTGAACTTGGAACGCGACACACCTAAAATTTTACTACAGTTAGAAAAATTGTAAGTTGTGATGTACTCTTTTTCCTACTTTGACATTTTTTTCCAAGAGGTTTTTTGTCAAATAGGTTTTAATGAGGCACACCCAAGTTCTCTTATTAATAAAACTCTTCTATTCAAATTATCTGTTCATAAGCGACCGAATAGACCAATCGGATACCAGCATTAAATACCAGAGCAATACTCGACATTCCAAAGGAGAATAACCAAACTACAATACAATAAACTAACCGCATAGACCTTTTATAAGGATACAAAAAACGAGTTAGATTTAACCGCGTAGACCTTTATAAAGGATACAAAAAGCGAGTTATACTTAACCAAGTAGACCTTTTATAAGGATACAAAAAGCGAGTTAGATTTAACAGCATAGACCTTTATAAAGGATACAAAAAGCGAGTTATACTTAACTGAGTAGACCTTTCATAAGGATACAAAAAGCGAGTTAGCAAAAAAACCGCGTAGACCTTCACAAACAAATAACCAAGAAAATTCATTAAAAACCCTGTTCGGTAGGCCAGATACAAGCCTTACAAGAAAAAATAAAACTCATTAAACACCCTGTTCGGAAGGCCGGGTACGAGCCTTAGAAGAAAAGAAAAAATCCGAGACTAAGTAGCAGGCTAAATAAGGCCGCCTGGAGCATCTTCCACCTCCTGAGTAGAACAGCTGGGAGCATCCTCACCCTCAAGAGCAGACTCCTCCACCAACTGCCCCTCTTTATTGACATCCTTATCAACATCAAAAAGAGAAGTGTCGGCATCCTTGAAGAAATAGCGAACTTGACGAAGTGCCTTGCTGAACCCGGCCTCATGGGTCGAAACAATTTCATCTAAGGCCTCGCCTAAATCGGCTTTAAGCTTAGCCTCAGACCTGGCAGCCTCAGTCTTCACCTGAGAAAGCTCGAGGGTAAGCCTATCCACCTCAGCCTGCAACTTCAGGGTCGAATCCTCAGACGCAGCTAAGGAAAGCTTTAAAGCTTCCTCACGGCCCTCAGCTTCCCTTAACTTAGCCTCCATCTCCTCCTGGGACCTTCGAGACTCTTCAGTAGATTGAAGAAGAGTCTCGTTGGCCGAGGTACTCTCCACTAGGGCCTGCTCGGCTTTAGCGGCAGCCTCTTTCACCATGGCTAGCTCCCGGTGGCCGCGGTCGAACTCCTCGGCCCAATACTGAGTAATGGCCCATGAACGAGCCTGGAAGCGACAAACAGCCTCCATAGATAGCAGCGGTCTAGCATCCCTCAACATATCCCGGTAAGCTTGACCAAGATTGTCGGCACAGATGAGAGCCCCGGGGTTGAAGTCCTTCCCCCAAAGCGAAGTCCACCTATCTTTCATAGAAAGAAAAGCCGGATGCCTCTCAATAGCAGAACCCGCAGCTTGAGCACCAGGCGGACTCGGCTTCGATTTCTTGGAAGGGCCATCCCCCCCAGAACAACCTCTCGTTGATCCCTCTTCGGAGAAGGAGGAGGAGGAGGAGGAGGAGGAGGAGAAGGAATGGATGGAACAACTCGAGTAGCCTCAGCAGCAGGCTCCTTGCTCTTCAACTTCTCTAGCCTCTACTTCTTGGCCGTCTTATAATCGAATTTCCCCATCACAGCTGCAAAAGAAGCAAAAATCAGTGAAAAACAAAGTAAAAGAAGGAAGACCGAACAAAAAGAAGATACTCACCGTTCCAGTCCTCTCTCGGAGTCCGAGAAGTAGGGATCCCCACAACCGTCTTACAAGATAGAGAACGCGGCAGCTTGCACAGTGTAACCATGTCATCCTGATCTTCAGGAGACATGTCCACAACCTGCCAAGACAACCGTTTGTTCGGGGAACGGGTCCAATAGAGAGGGAACCTCGGCCTCCCACGACTATCAAAAAACTCGACCTCCCTTTCCGGACCCGGTCGGACATGAAAGAAACCACTCTTGAAATTTTTCCAAGAGGAAGTATAGGGACTAAGAATGGACCGACCAGGAATCCCGGTCAGGGAGACCCAGCCACCTTTCTGACTCTCTTTAACTTTGTAATGATACAAGAATTTGGGAGCAGTAGGAGTAATAAAAAATTTACTACAGAGCACCCGGAAAGCCTATAGCAAAGCCCAAGAATTCGGATGCAACTGCGTAGGAGCGACATTCAATGCCCGAAGAACGTCAGCTTCGAACTGATCAAACGACACTGTGATGCCGAGAACCGAGAATAAAGCCTCATACACAAAAGTAATATGAGGTTGGTGGGCAACAGCAGACATGAAGACTCGATCATCAAGCCCACAAGGCTCGGCATGGACCATACCCGGCCTTTCCGAATGACATAAATCAATAGTGTCAAGAAGGGTAGACAAAGCCTCCTCAGTCTGATATCGAGAGGCATACGCACCCACCTCCCCAGCTACCCAAGAATAACCAGAAGCAGTAACAGGAGGATAAGCCTTTTTGTTACCTCTAGGCTCTACAGGCTGGGGGTGAGGGGGAGGAACAGGAAGTCGACCACGCCGAGTCTCAAGAGGACGATCCTCAGGAGCCTCGGAATCGTCTAGAACCACCACCCCCCTTACAAGAGCGACCAAAGGCATTTGTGCAGGGTCGACGGATGGACGAACCACCCCGACACCCATGACAGCAACATTCGCCGCCGACGCACCATCACTAATCCCACCAGAATTAGAGCGGTGCAAAGGAGAACCACCGCCATCGGAACCCTCTCCGATGAGATGAACCTCCGGCGCGAGCATACGACCCCTGCGGAACGCCCCAAATCCCCGAAAAAAGAAGACATTCCAAGAATAACAGAGAAATGGAAAGGAGAAGGGCGTACCTGAACAAGGAAAAAGGAAAAACCTAGAAGAAGGAGGACAAAAGGGCAGAAGAAGAGAAATCTCGCTAGAAAAACAAAACACGTAGAAGAAAGTGAACACCGGTGTAAACAGTGCCCTTTATATAGGGCCCCAAGCGTCTCGAATACGAAGAGGCGAAACGGTCCGAACCGTTGGATCAAGACCCTTCACCAGGCCAATCAATGGCTAGGAAGGCTAGAGACCTTTGGGAATCCCTAGACAGTTTCAAAATTCAAAAACAATCATTGTCGCCGCCCTTGGGAATCGTTACGACTTCAATAAGTCTGAAACGACACCATCACCAAATGACGTGACACTTCGAGAACCAAACTCAGACCCATCTAAAAGGAGCGAGTAAACTCGTCTCAGCCAAGTAGAGTCCGAAATGGGCACAACCATACTTAAGCTCCTACATTACTTCAGAGCTTGGGGGGCATGTGTACTACTCGGACTCGGCACTCCACTGGATAGTCGAGTTGGCCGAGTAGAAACTCTCACTCGGACTCGGAGAATAATAACGGAAATAATAGTTTTTACTACACGATAAGATAGAGAAAGATTAGGTCGTAAGATAAGGATATAAAATAGAGTTATCTCTATCTTCATCACGAGATTTGATAGGAAAATAACCCTATCAAATCTATCTCTTTACACACCATAAAAACAGAGCAACCCATTCCAAACGAGGTACGGAAATTCTAATCCCAATAGTGATATTTGTCTTCTACCTCTGCACCTCTAATTTGAGCGTCGGAGTGTTTTTGTAGGTACACCCCCTACCAATCACGAAGGAGATTCTGACGGAGCTACCGCACCGGAAGACTTACCAAAATTTGATAAGAACACATATGATTGTTGACCAGAAAGAACAAGAAAAAGAAAAATTGAATAGCAGGCTCCTGTTTAAAGCTCGCAAACATCGCCCAACTTAATTAATTAACCTCAAATGAACTAATATTTGAATCATTGGGTAAATTCCTGTGTAAAAATATTCATATAAAACTTAAATTTTATTGAGAATTTTGTCAGAACTAATAAAAACAATAATAATCAAGCCTTTCTTCAAGGGAGAAATTTGAAACGATGCCCTCAATTTATAACCAATTACATAATAAATAAAAGAACAAACAAATTAATTAAGGTAGACTAGGAAATAAGTCTATCTCCCATGAAGGTATATAGTCCCCTTTCAATTCTTCTCATACCTCCTTGAAAAGACTTTCTGAATAGTTGGCAATTGAGTCCCAGTGGATGAAGAGTTGGAGTTATTGCTCCGAGGGGCAGGCCTTGTAGTATAGCAAAGAGCATTTTGAATGTTTATGCTTTTAGAACTCATGGTGCAATTTGTAGCTGCTTCAAAATGTGGCAAACCTTGGAACAATACTGTTGTAGTATATGGAGAGAGTTATGACTATATGGTTGAGGAAATGAACGTATAGATGCTTAAAACTAATCTCTTTGAAGTTGTTATTGGAAACAATGTTTGGTTTTGTGTCTTGAATTTTGATGAGATTTGTTCATATTTATAGGTTTGGAGAAGGTAAAGATGTGTATTGTACAAGGAACGTGCCACGTAATTGATTTGAATTGTAGCTTCAGCTGCAAGCTTATTTCCGCGGTTCATTGCCAGCGTGGCATGGGATTATCTGTGCCTTCGCGGTTCATAGTTACCTATTTCGTGTTTTATTTTGAATAGTCAAAATAGTTAATGATTTGAAAAATTAAAGGGTTAAATATTACTGTATTAGTATCCATAAAAAAAGGTAATAAATTGTCTTTTTTTATTTTCTCATTTATAATAATATGTGATATGTAATTTTTACTTTTATAAATGAAGATTTTTGTTATATGATAAATATTATATATGACATTTTTATAAATAAATATAAAAGTAATTTATTTTTAAGAGATTATTGGATTAAAAATATATTTAATGTGAATATATATATATATATATATATATATATATATATATATATATATATATATATATATATATATATATAATTTTGTTTCTGGTCTTTGATCAAAAATTTGATTGATTCTACTATTTGAACTTTTGTTCTATAACCTATTTTAATTCTGCAGATTGTTTGTGTTGTTAAACGATCACATGGTGGTCACTTAAAACTGTCACGTGTTATTTTTTTAAAATTATTTTAATGTTTTGATTTTCTAGAATTAAAAGTTGCCTAAAAATGCTTGATTGAAATATTTAAAAGTAATGATTTATAACGTCTAAAAACTATTAGAAATTAATTTCTCTTTTTCCAAATTATTTTACCTCCTTCCACTTCTATCACAGGAATCACTCAATATTTTCCAGATTCAGGCCCAAATTTTGTGTTAAACATAATAATTAAACATTATATGCTACTAACAATTTGATAAATAGAATTGAAATCAGAAACATATTGGTTATTTACTCAACTAAAACTTGTTCGTCATAATATTATTGAACAACGCATAGTTTATCAATTGTATCATTAACCATATTAACTATCCCACTTTCATAACCCGTAGCTTTTTTTTTTTTTCGAGTGAAATTTGTGTTTGGTGAATGTTCAGTTTTTTTTTTTTTTTTTTACGCTGTATGTGATATGTCTTTCCCCCCCCCCCCCCTTTTTTTCCCTTCTCGGGTTTCGTTTAGTGATATTGGAGGTGGGTAGGGAAAACTCTAAAATTAAATATATGGCTTAAATATAATTTTAATTCCTATAAATATGATTAATTAAATTTAATTTTTGTCTTCTAAAATATTTTTGGTTGATTTTAATCATTATAAATTTTAAAATTCATTTTTTTAAAAATGGTTTCTGCTGTTAGTTACTAAAAATATGGCATGCGTCTAAATATATTGTGTTAGAGTGATATAGCATGAAATGTGATATATTTTTAGATGCATCTCACATTATTATTGAGTAGTAACAAAAAACCATTTAAAAACAACTTTAAAATTTATAAGAATTAAAATTTATAAAGAATTACAGCTAGACTCATCATATCCCTTTTTTCTTTCCCTTGTATATGAGTATTTTTCAAAATTAAGCACCTGTATGTCAGATGGCAAAAGTGGCAATGAAAGCGCCTAGCAAATAACTTGTTAGATTAACGACGTCGTTTGACTCCTTATTTGAGGTGAGGCGTATGATTAGCGCGGATGGTTAATTTATAATATTTACGTTACGTTCTGATAAAATGGTGGACCAATTTCAAATCTTTGACTGTTTCTTCCATGCATTCAGATTGTAAGCTAGCTGTCCCAAAAACCTTAACTCTAGTTGTTCCTCAAGCCACCTTAACAAATAACAACCGACCACGCTGTGTTTTTCTCGCAGAAATGTTATGGTAAATCACCATTCTTTGCTTCGAAACTTCCTGTAGTCATTTGATGCATTTGAATTCGTCATAACTCAAGACTCATTTATTAATTTGTTTTATTTTCATATATATGAACAAGCTAATTAAGGAAGCTTAAAGTCTCAAAGGTTATGGTATTTTAATTTCAATAGACCAAAAGGAATTTTAGTAAAAAAAAAAAAAATCTACTTTCTTTTCTGCCTTTTTCCTTTTCCTCGGACCTCAGTGGGCAGCTAATAACGAAATCTCGTTGAAAAAGAATGGGGCTGGTTGTCTAACTAAATATTCGACTTTGCATATCTTTTGGTGTTTTTTTTTTTACAGTGCATATTTTTTGGTGTTATTACTTGGACACGAGCATATATTTAATCCAGAATATTCTGTTTATTCATCCATGTATTCTAAAACTTTAAGTTATTATCAGCTAATTAATAGTTTTCAAAGCAGATTCAATGCGAATCACTTGGATGTACTTGGTTTTCTCTTAAAAAGTTTTGATCATCGATCGTTGATGTTGTAACATTCTTAATTTTTTCTAAATAAAATGTCTACTTTTGTCTCTATTTGTGAATAATTAACAAAAATAAATGGAAACGCTGCTTTTATGTCAGTTTGCTGAACATATAAAGAAAAATGTGTGTTTCATTTATAATACTGTTAACATTGTCATTTTTTTATTGTCGAAAATGGTCTTCGACTAAGTGTTGAAGTGTTAAAATTAATCTTTCGACTAATTGTACTGTGATAAGAGAAATGAAGATTTGGAAAGCATCAACACCGTGGAAGCCATCAAAGGTGGAGATTGAAGATATAAGTCATTAAAGGTGAAGATTGAAGACAAAAGTCATCAACCGTGGAGATTGAAGATACAAGTCATCAACGGTGAAGATTATCGGAAGTTATTAGGAGAAGTTATTAGAAGTTACGGGTAGTTAGGGATCTTTGTCTATAAATTCTAGTTTGCACCATGTAATAAGGGTTGGAACTTGTAAACACCCACATATCTTACTAAGTCCACGCGACGCTCCTAAGTCTACGCGACGTTCATGGATCCACGGGTTACTACAATGTTCTCAACCACCATTTTAATTCCAACACTTTACTTTATTTGCTTTCCATCATTTACTTTTCTGCACTTTTATATTCACGCACTTTACTTTTAAAGCACTCTTTTATATTTAATTTGTTCCCATGATCAATCTTCTAGATTGGTAAAAAATTTAACCATAGATCCTTGGGGAAGGGCCTACCGGGAGGATAAAAAGCCTCCAAAAGCATAATTGTCCCCTTCCTCGAATATACCTATGGGATTATGTTTGTTAATGAAAATAAGCGCAAATTTTACGGTTAACAAAATGGTGCGCCAAGTAGGGGGGCCCTAGAAAATGGGTAATTTGTGTTAAATTTTTAGTTATGGCCATTAATTATTGGCCAACATTGTTACGTTCGAAATCCCTTCCATCTATGTTTTTAATGGGCAATATGATTGAAATTGATTTGGCGGGTAAATTTGTTCATGCTTTTAATATTGCAAGAGGCCATATACAATATTTTTCTTTTCTTCTAATGGCCAATGATTATTTGTCAATAACCATTCACGACAAAAATAAAATTGAAATCGGCAGCCATCGGTGAATTTGAAGTCAATATCGAAATATAATTGATGGCTTGAGTTTGAATGGTTTACTTAAAATGATTATTTTAAAATCAAGGCTCACAAAGAAGTCTAGAAAAGCATGTTTCAAAATGAAAATAAAAGTGCAGCGGTTAATTAGTTGTGAGCAGTTGTTCTTGTTACAAATTGGTTAGCCTATTATTGCACTTCTCAATAAGGGACAGTTATAAAAAATGACACTTTTCAACTGTAGAAGTTTCAATTGTCATTCAAAATTTATGGCGGCACAAAAAAAAAATGAAATGCCATTTGTAACTTCCAATGAAACCATAATTGGCGTTGAATGAATTCTAAATTCATTGTCAATATTATTTGACAAAATATGCCAATCCAATATGGTTGATTGAAGATCAAAGTTCAACCCCTGCATCACGTTAGTTTGATAGCAAAAGGGGATCTATAACCGTTTGATTTTGATAAATAAAAAATCGAAGTCAAAGTAAAAAAAGAAAAGTGAATGGTTTTGAATCAAAATAACATTTTGATTGTTCTTTGGTAAGTTTAATCAAGACATTCAGTTTAAATTAAAGCACCATTCAATTGTGCTTAGAACTCAAGATGATTGCTTGTGGATGCTAAAGCCATCTTTAGTGCAAGGTTTTGACATTGGATAAAAGGATGGTAAAGCCATCTTTAATTCCATTATCATGGGATTCGACATGCAGGAACCATATTTTGAAATCGAAGCAATCTTGTCGAACAAAGAGAGAAAGATAAAAATTCGATTTTTGTGTTAATATGGTTAAAGCCGAAAAAGTTTGGCCTGATAAAAAAATCCAATATTGGTGTTGAATTAATTCTACTCAAAAAGAGAATTTTAGTATTTATCTTTTTCACTTCAATCAAAAGATAAATATTGGGGGCTTCTATTAACATGGTCATTTTTCGATTGTCGAAAATGGTCTTCGACTAAGTATTGAAGTGTCAAAATTAATCTTTCGACTAATTGCACTGTGACAAGAGAAATGAAGATTTGGAAAGCATCAACACCGTGGAAGCCATCAAAGGTGGAGATTGAAGATACAAGTCATCAAGGGCGAAGATTGAAGACAAAAGCCATCAACGATGGAGATTGAAGATACAAGTCATTAAAGATGAAGATTATCAGAAGTTATTAGGAGAAGTTATTAGAAGTTACGGATAGTTAGGGGGATCTTTGTCTATAAATACTAGTTTGCACCATGTAATAAAAGGTTGGAACTTGTAAATACCCACGTATCCTACTAAGTCCATGCGATGCTCCTAAGTCTACGCGATGTTCACAGATCCACGAGTTATTACAATGTTCTCAACCACCATTTTAATTCCAATACTTTACTTTATTTGCTTTCCATCATTTACTTTTTTGTACTTTTATATTCACGCACTTTACTTTTTAATACACTCTTTTATATTTAATTTGTTCCCATGATCAATCTTCGATATTGGTAAAAAAATTAACCATAGATCCATGGCGAAGGGCCTACCGGGAGGATAAAAAGCCTCCAAAGAAAGAATTGTTCCATTTCTCAAATATACCTATGGGATTATGTTTGTTAACGAAAATAAGCGCAAATTTGATGGTTAACAAATACAAAGACAAGTTCATGACTGTGTGTGTAGGCAAAAATTCCTCAAACTGGTGGTGCTGGGGCTCCTCCTATACATACGTTTCGTTTTAAATTTACCATGAAACGAAAAATATTCTTGTTATATATATATATATATATATATATATATATATATATATATATATATATATATATATATATATATATATATATATATATATATATATATAGGTCGCTCCTATACATATTGTACTACTCGGACTCGGCACTCCACCGGATAGTCGAGTTGGCCGAGTAGAAACTCTCACTCGGACTCGGAGAATAATAACGGAAATAATAGTTTTTACTACACGATAAGATAGAGAAAGATCAGGTCGTAAGATAAGGATAGAAAATAGAGTTATCTCTATCTTCATCACAAGATTTGAGGAGATTTGATAGGAAAATAACCCTATCAAATCTATCTCTTTACACACTATAAAAATAGAGCAACCCATTCCAAACGAGGTACGAAAATTCTAATCCCATTAGTGATACCTGTCTTCTACCTCTGCACCTCTAATTTGAGCGTCGGAGTGTCTTTGCAGGTATACCCCTACCAGTCACGAATGAGATTCTGACGGAGCCACCGTACCGGAAGACTTACCAAAATTTGGTAAGAACATTTGGCTCCCACCGTGGGGCTCGGTGAAATTATTCCCAGCTACACCAATCACGACGACATTTTTCCAATGGCGGCAACCCAGAGCAAAATAGCGAACCACGAAAAGCGACCACAGGGGGGGAAACCCAAATCCTGGGTGTACTACCTCCAGGGGATACCCAGGAAGGTAACCCCAACAACTTGGCGCCCCTCCCGCATCAGGCGCTTGAGAATCACCCGTTGATCCAAACCCTACAAAGGGAAGTCAACATGCTGAAGTAGAACAACGCTAAGGAGACAGAAGACCTTCGTAAGGAGAACGCTACCCTTCGAGAGCAGTATCAAAAATTGCAAGAGGACCGCAACGGACTCTCGGTAGCCCACGCCGCCACCAACGGACTATCGGTGACTCACGCAACCGCCAATAGACATCTTGACCGAACAGAGCAGGAAGATACCACCTGGAGCGAGGCAGGCCGAACAACAACCCATCTAGAGTCCAGACTTGCCTCAGGATCGTGGGCACCCTCAAGACGAAGCACAATACCTGAGACAACGAGGCAACACCCGTTCGTAGATGGAATCATGGAGACCCCTCTACCAGCCGGGTGGAAGCCCTTATCCATGGACCGATACGACGGACTGACCGACCCTGATAAGCACATCGACTCATTCGTCACGCAGGTGAACCTGTACACAAACAACGACGCCATCATGTGCCGGGTGTTTCCAACAACCTTGAAGGGAGCAGCGTTGAACTGGTACACACGACTCCCCCCCACTCGATCGACTCTTTTGCCACGTTAGTCGCTCGTTTCGACGCTCAGTACGCTACGAGTCGACCCCACCACCTGACGGCAGTAGCACTAGCCAACATCTGACAGGAGGACAACGAGTCTCTCAGGCAATTCATGGAGAGATTCGTCGAGATCTCTGTCAAGATCCGAGACTTGAATCCACAAGTAGCACTGACCACCATGCTTATGACGCTAAAGTCCGGACCTTTCTCGGACAGCCTCTGCAAGAAGTCACCACAGGACATGGACGAGCTCAGAGCTAGAGCGGCAGGATACATTCAGATGGAAGAAATGACCAAGTTCAGGGAACGAGTTAGGGGCGAGTCCTATAAAAAATAAGAAGAACGAGAGAAACCCGGAACAAGCCGAGAGCGGAATAGCAAATCTAGAAGCGACAGACCGCCCCGTGCAAGGTTTACACATTATACCCCGCTAACAGATAGTAGAGCACGGGTTCTGGAAGAAGCCTGCAGCACCGAGCTGATAAGCCTGCCTACTTAGAATCGCTCCCCAGAGAAAGCAGATAGGTCTAAGTTTTGCAGATACCATCAGGTGCACAGACATGCCACAGAGGATTGCACCACCCTGAAAGACAAGATTGAAAAACTTATCCAACAGGGCAAATTACGACGCTTAGTCTGAGACGACAACCGAAAGTCCAAGTGAGAACGAACCCAAGACAGGGAAGACGATCGCGATAGAAAAACTAGACTCATGGAAGAGCCTCGCCGAGAGCAACAAACTAAACCTCCTGAAGCTCGACTTCGAGGTGTTATCAACACAATAGCAGGAGGATTCGCAGGAGGAGGAAGCTCGAGCTTGGCAAGAAAGAGGCACCTACGCAGCCTCCGATCAATCAACTCGGCTTCAACAAGCCCTAGAATACACAGGAAAATGCCCCTATAACTTTCACAGCACAGATTTCGAAGGCATAGAACCCAATCATGTTGACCCGGTGGTAGTCAAAGTGGAGGTCGCAAATTGGTTGGTGTGCAAAGTCTTAGTCGACCAAGGTAGCTCGGTGGATATCCTGTACTGGTCCACTTTCCAACAGCTAGATATCCTCGAAAGTAAGATACAACCATACACCGAGCAGTTAGTCCGTTTTGCAGGCGAAAAGGTCGATACCAAAGGCTACATTGACCTCCTCACTACTTTTGGAGACGAGACGAGGTCCAAGACTATCACAGTCAGGTACCTCTTAGTCAACGCCCTCACTTCATACAACATTCTCATAGGTAGGCCGGCACTCAACAAACTAGGGGCAATAATCTCAACTCCACATTTGGCAATGAAATTCCCAAATTCAGACGGGAAAATAGTGACAGTCAAAGCTGATCAAGAGGCAGCCCGCGAGTGCTACTTAGAAAGTCTAAAGATAGCCAGTGGCAAAAAGGTCCCAGAACCGACAGTAAAACACGTAGCATGCACCTCACTCGCAACACCAATAGAGGAGGCCGATCTCGACCCCAGGGAGGCTGAACCGAGAGCAGAGCCTACAGAAGAGGTAAAATCCTTCCAAATAGGAAGAGAACGAAGGCAATGCACAAAACTCGGGACTCAACTAGCAAACGAGACCGAAAAAGCAATTACCAGAGTCCTGTTAGACAACGCCGACTTGTTTGCATGGTCAGCCGTCGACATGCCCGGAATTGACCCGAGCTTTCATTACCACAAGCTTGCCATATATCCAGAGGCCAAGCCAATCTCGCAAAAGAAGAGAAAACTTGGGGCCGAAAGAGGAAAAGCGGTCAAAGAGGAAACTGAAAAGCTACTCAGAGCCAGCTTCATAAGGGAAGTACAATACACCACATGGCTTGCAAATGTGGTGATGGTAAAGAAGGCAAACGGAAAATGGAGGATGTGTACTGACTACACAGACCTTAACAAAGCAAGTCCAAAAGACTCATACCCGCTGCCAAGCATAGACAAGTTAGTAGACGAAGCAGCCGGCTATCCTATCCTAAGTTTTTTGGACGCATACTCCGGGTACAACCAGATACCAATGTACCCGTCGGATGAGGAAAAGACGGCGTTTATAACTGACACGGCTAATTACTGTTACACTGTAATGCCTTTCGGACTGAAGAACGCAGGAGCAATATACCAGCGTCTGATGGATAAGATTTTCACAGACCAACTCGGCCGAAACCTGGAAGTCTACGTCGACGACATGGTGGTTAAAAGCAGAGACCCAAAATCACACTCAGGAGACTTGGCCGAAGTTTTTGGCGAGATCAGAAAACATAATATGAGGCTAAATCCTGAGAAATGTGTGTCCGGAGTGCATGGCGGAAAATTCTTAGGATTCATGCTCACCCATAAGGGGATAGAAGCCAACCCGGAGAAATGTGCAACTATCATAGGCATGAGAAGTCCGAGTAACATAAAGGAAGTATAACGGCTAACCGGAAGACTGGCATCCCTGTCCTGTTTCTTGCCAAAAGTAGCAGAAGTAGCCAGACCCTTTTTTTAACTGCTCAAGAAACAACAGGTTTTTTGATGGAATGAAGAGTGTGAAGCAAACTTTCTAAAGATAAAAACACTACTCTCATCACCACCAATTCTAACGCAACCTGAACCCGACAAAGACTTAGTACTATACCTAGCCGTCTCGGGAGACGCAATCAGTTCGGTCATTATTCAAGAAGAAAATCAGATGCAAAAGCCAGTCTACTACATAAGCCGAGTGTTAAAAGATGCAGAAACCAGATATCAGATGATAGAAAAGCTAGCACTAGCCCTGGTTACATCAGCACGACGGCTAAGACCATACTTTCAAAGCCACCAAATAGTGGTACGAACAGACCACCCAATACGACAAATACTGCGGAAACCAGAACTAGTCGGAAGAATGATATCATGGTCGGTTGAATTATCCGAGTTCGATATCAAGTATGAACCGAGAGGACACATCAAAGCATAATGCCTACCCGACTTCATTGCTGAGCTAGCACCAGTAGAAGAGGCACCCTTCCCCTGGTGGACCCTTTACGTGGATGGCTCCTCGAACGAAAAAGGCAGCGGAGCAGGAGTCATAATTGAAAGCCCTGAAGGGATTATCCTGGAACAATCACTCAGATTTGACTTCGACGCATCCAACAACCAAGCCGAGTATGAAGCCCTACTAACAGGACTGAAACTCGCTAAGGAAGTGGGGGCGAAACACCTTAGATGCTGGAGCGATTCAAAATTAGTCACTGGGCAAATGAATGGATCCTATCAAACAAAGGACCCCCAGATGACAAGATATTACCACCTGGCCTCACAGCTGAAGAACGAGTTCATTAATTTCAAACTCAACCACATTTTAAGAGAACAGAATGAAAGGGCCGACCTGCTATCAAAGTTGGCAAGTACAAAGAAGAAAGGCCAACATCGAACTGTCATACAAGAAACAATATCCGCTCCAAGTATTGACAAAATTGTCTTTAGTATTAACCCGACAGACAGAGAATGGATGACCGAGATATGGAACTTTCTGAAGAAAGGAACCCTCCCAGAAAACCGAGAAGAAGCTAGAAAAATCAGAAGAAGGGCCAGTTACTATGTCATAGAGGGAGAAGACCTTTATAGGAGAGGCTTCACTGCACCACTGCTGAAATGTGTCACGAAGATTCAAGCCGAATACGTAATAAATGAGATGCATAAAGGAATATGCGGAATGCACTCAGGAGGAAAGGCCATGGCTACCCGAATCCTAAGAGCCGGATACTACTGGCCAACAATGCGCCTTGACTGCGTCGAATATGTCAAAAAATGCGAAGAATGCCAAAAATATGGCAGCATATCCCACCTACCAGCGGAAGAGTTGCACAATATCACAGCACCATGGACCTTCGCCATGTGGGGAGTAGACATATTAGGCCCTTTTCCACTTGCTAAAGGACAAGTGAAGTTCCTCCTCGTCGGAATTGATTACTTCACAAAGTGAATCGAAGCTGAACCCTTGGCAACCATCACGGCCCACAATGTGTAAAAATTCATATGGAAGAATATCATATGCCGATTCGGCATCCCTCACTCGGTAATATCCGACAACGGTAGACAGTTCACCGAAAAGAATCTGGAAGAGTTTTTCAGAAACCTAGAGATTCGGCACCGAGTGACCTCAGTGGAACATCCACAGACCAACGGACAAATTGAAGCTGCAAATAAAGTGATACTCGGAGAACTGCAGAAGCGAGTAGACGACGCCAAAGGAAGTTAGACCGAAGAACTCCCCGCGATCCTTTGGGCATATCGCTGCACACCACAATCAATAACGGGGGAAACCCCTTTCAGACTCTCATATGGATCGGACGCCATGATACCAGTAGAAGTCGGGGAACCTTCCCTACGAAGAACAAATTTTGTCCAGGTAAACAATGATCAATTACTAAGGCATGCACTCGACATGACCGAAGAGACCCTTGACGAGGTCTGAGTTAGAATAGAAGCCTATAAAAGAAGAGCCGAGAAGAGGTATAACACCAAGGTCAAACCAAGAAACTTTGAAGTTGGAGATCTGGTTTGGAGAAAGTGCGGGGAAGCCAGAAAAGCTACAAAGGAGGGCAAATTGACAGCCAACTAGGAAGGACCCTTCAGAGTAATCGAGTCTCTAGGAAATGGAGCCTACCGATTGGAGCATCCATCCGGCAAAACCATCCCCTGAACTTGGAACGCGACACACCTAAAATTTTACTACAGTTAGAAAAATTGTAAGTTGTGATGTACTCTTTTTCCTACTTTGACATTTTTTCCCAAGAGATTTTTTGTCAAAGAGATTTTAATGAGGCACACCCAAGTTCTCTTATTAATAAAACTCTTCTATTCAAATTATCTGTTCATAAGCGACCGAATAGACCAATCGGATACCAGCATTAAATACCAGAGCAATACTCGACATTCCAAAGGAGAATAACCAAACTACAATACAATAAACTAACCGCATAGACCTTTTATAAGGATACAAAAAGCGAGTTAGATATAACCGCGTAGACCTTTATAAAGGATACAAAAAGCGAGTTATACTTAACTGAGGAGACCTTTCATAAGGATACAAAAAGCGAGTTAGCAAAAAAACCGCGTAGACCTTCACAAACAAATAACCAAGAAAATTCATTAAAAACCCTGTTCGGTAGGCCAGATACGAGCCTTACAAGAAAAAATAAAACTCATTAAACACCCTGTTCGGAAGGCCGGGTACGAGCCTTAGAAGAAAAGAAAAAATCCGAGACTAAGTAGCAGGCTAAATAAGGCCGCCTGGAGCATCTTCCACCTCCTGAGTAGAACAGCTGGGAGCATCCTCACCCTCAAGAGCAGACTCCTCCACCAACTGCCCCTCTTTATTGACATCCTTATCAACATCAAAAAGAGAAGTGTCGGCATCCTTGAAGAAATAGCGAACTTGACGAAGTGCCTTGCTGAACCCGGCCTCATGGGTCGAAACAATTTCATCTAAGGCCTCGCCTAAATCGGCTTTAAGCTGAGCCACAGACCTGGCAGCCTCAGTCTTCACCTGAGCAAGCTCGAGGGTAAGCCTATCCACCTCAGCCTGCAACTCCCGGGTCGAATCCTCAGACGCAGCTAAGGAAAGCTTTAAAGCTTCCTCACGGCCCTCAGCTTCCCTTAACTTAGCCTCCATCTCCTCCTGGGACCTTCGAGACTCTTCAGCAGATTGAAGAAGAGTCTCGTTGGCCCGGGTACTCTCCACCAGGGCTTGCTCGGCTTTAGCGGCAGCCTCTTTCACCATGGCTAGCTCCCGGTGGCCGCGGTCGAACTCCTCGGCCCAATACTGAGTAATGGCCCATGAACGAGCCTGGAAGCGACAAACAGCCTCCATAGATAGCAGCAGTCTAGCATCCCTCAACATATCCCGGTAAGCTTGACCAAGATTGTCGGCACAGATGAGAGCCCCGGGGTTGAAGTCCTTCCCCCAAAGCGAAGTCCACCTATCTTTCATAGAAAGAAAAGTCGGATGCCTCTCAATAGCAGAACCCGCAGCTTGAGCACCAGGTGGACTCGGCTTCGATTTCTTGGAAGGGCCATCCCCCCCAGAACAACCTCTCGTTGATCCCTCTTCGGAGAAGGAGGAGGAGGAGGAAGAGGAGGAGGAGGAGGAATG
Organism: Pueraria montana var. lobata; assembly: GCA_026413185.1. Taxonomy (NCBI): domain Eukaryota; kingdom Viridiplantae; phylum Streptophyta; class Magnoliopsida; order Fabales; family Fabaceae; genus Pueraria; species Pueraria montana. Next base: position 24,630,459 of record CM048656.1, read on the forward strand.
GATGGAACAACTCGAGTAGCCTCAGCAGCAGGCTCCTTGCTCTTCAACTTCTCTAGCCTCTACTTCTTGGCCGTCTTATAATTGAATTTCCCCATCACAGCTGCAAAAGAAGCAAACATCAGTGAAAAACAAAGTAAAAGAAGGAAGACCGAATAAAAAGAAGATACTCACCGTTCCAGTCCTCTCTCGGAGTCCGAGAAGTAGGGATCCCCACAACCGTCTTACAAGATAGAGAACGCGGCAGCTTGCACAGTGTAACCATGTCATCCTGATCTTCAGGAGACATGTCCACAACCTGCCAAGACAACCGTTTGTTCGGAAAACGGGTCCAATAGAGAGGGAACCTCGGCCACGACTATCAAAAAACTCGACCTCCCTTTCCGGACCCGGTCGGACACGAAAGAAACAACTCTTGAAATTTTTCCAAGAGGAAGTATAGGGACTAAGAATGGACCGACCAGGAATCCCAGTCAGGGAGACCCAACCACCTTTCTGACTCTCTTTAACTTTGTAATGATACAAGAATTTGGGAGCAGTAGGAGTAATAAATTTTTTACTACAGAGCACCCGGAAAGCCTGTAGCGAAGCACCCGAAAAGCCTGTAGCGAAGCCCAAGAATTCGGATGCAACTGCGTAGGAGCGACATTCAATGCCCGAAGAACGTCAGCTTCGAACTGATTAAACGACACTATGATGCCGAGAACCGAGAATAAAGCCTCATACACAAAAGTAAAATGAGGTTGGTGGGGAACAGCAGACATGAAGACTCGATCATCAGGCCCACAAGGCTCGGCATGGACCATACCCGGCCTTTCCGAATGACATAAATCAATAGTGTTAAGAAGGGTAGACAAAGCCTCCTCGGTCTGATATCGAGAGGCATACGCACCCACCTCCCCAGCTACCCAAGAATAACCAGAAGTAGTAACAGGAGGATAAACCTTTTTGTTACCTCTAGGATCTACAGGCTGGGGGTGAGGGGGAGGAACAGGAAGTCGACCATGCCGAGTCTCAAGAGGACGATCCTCAGTAGCCTCGGAATCGTCTAGAACCACCACCCCCCTTACAGGAGCGACCAAAGGCATTTGTACAGGGTCGACGGATGGACGAACCACCCCGACACCCACGACAGCAACATTCGCCGCCGACGCACCATCACTAATCCCACCAGAATTAGAGCGGTGCAAAGGAGAACCACCGCCATCGGAACCCTCTCCGATGAGATGAACCTCCGGCGCGAGCATACGACCCCCGCGGAACGCCCCGAATCCCCGAAAAAAGAAGACATTCCAAGAATAACAGAGAAATGGAAAGGAGAAGGGCATACCTGAACAAGGAAAAAGGAAAAACCTAGAAGTAGGAGGACAAAAGGGCAGAAGAAGAGAAATCTCGCCAGAAAAACAAAACAAGTAGAAGAAAGTGAACACCGGTGTAAACAGTGCCCTTTATATAGGGCCCCAAGCGTCTCGAATACGAAGAGGCGAAACGGTCCGAACCGTTGGATCAAGACCCTTCACCAGGCCAATCAATGGCTAGGAAGGCTAGAGACCTTTGGGAATCCCTAGACAGTTTCAAAATTCAAAAACAATCATTGTCGCCGCCCTTGGGAATCGTTACGACTTCAATAAGTCTGAAATGACACCATCACCAAATGACGTGACACTTCGAGAACCAAACTCAGACCCATCTAAAAGGAGCGAGTAAACTCGTCTCGGCCAAGTAGAGTCCGAAATGGGCACAACCATACTTAAGCTCCTACATTACTTCAGAGCTTGGGGGACATGTGTACTACTCGGACTCGGCACTCCACCGGATAGTCGAGTTGGCCGAGTAGAAACTCTCACTCGGACTCGGAGAATAATAACGAAAATAATAGTTTTTACTACACGATAAGATAGAGAAAGATTAGGTCGTAAGATAAGGATATAAAATAGAGTTATCTCTATCTTCATCACGAGATTTGATAGGAAAATAACTCTATCAAATCTATCTCTTTACACACCATAAAAACAGAGCAACCCATTCCAAACGAGGTACGAAAATTCTAATCCCAATAGTGATACTTGTCTTCTACCTCTGCACCTCTAATTTGAGCGTCGGAGTGTTTTTGTAGGTACACCCCCTACCAATCACGAAGGAGATTCTGACGGAGCTACCGCACCGGAAAACTTACCAAAATTTGGTAAGAACACATATGATTGTTGACCAGAAAGAGCAAGAAAAAGAAAAATTGAATAGCAGGCTCCTGTTTAAAGCTCGCAAACATCGCCCAACTTAATTAATTAACCTCAAATGAACTAATATTTGAATCATTGGGTAAATTCCTGTGTAAAAATAATCATATAAAACTTAAATTTTATTGAGAATTTTGTCAGAACTAATAAAAACAATAATAATCAAGCCTTTCTTCAAGGGAGAAATTTGAAAACGTGAAAATTTCCAAACAATGAGTCTATCTCCACAATACTCACAAATTTGTGTATAACAAAATAAGACTGTGTAGTTCTTCTTGTTCCTTTATATTTCGCCGGGCAATTTTATAAACCATTTCAGGAATCCCTTCACATTCTGCCAGGTCTGCATAAACACAACAAAGGCATTATATAACCTTTAATCGATTTTGGAAAGTAATCATATCATATCATATATTAATTAGGACAATAATTTACAAAATAACTATTCAAAATAGAAACCATATATTTACATGTTTTTTTTTCAAATCACAATATAATAAAGATTAGAAAATGTTTTTTTTTTATATTTTATATGTATTTTCATATACTTTTATTTTTTATATTTAAATATTTAAATACTACTACTATTTAATTTTTTATATTCTAATTTTTTAAATGATTATCTTGCAAGTATCTTTTATTTTTAATTATTTAATTATACTATTTTTTATTTAACATTAAATACGGACATACACATTCAAATCATAATTAATTCTTTCCTTAAAACTTTTTTAATTATTTTTTTTTAAAGACTACATATGTTATATATTAATTAATTAAACACTGTTTGTGCAAAAAGAATTATACTCACAAATTAATTTTAAAATAATACCTAACAATTTATAAGAAAATATTAAATAAAATTATACTTTAATTTAATATTAATATTTATATATTGTTGGTCCTCGAAACTTATATTAAAATTATAATCACCTAGATTTCTTTGTCCCAAATATTTACAACGGGTAAATAAAATTTGTTTTTTTAAGTAATTTTCATTGTTGAAAGGGAATTGATTTTGGTACTTAAAACTATAATTAATATACATAGATTTGGGTATCATAAATAGATTGATTGATTGATACAAATATTAAGATTTTGATTGTGCTAATCAATAATTAAATAATTGATTATATAAATACTAAAATTAGAAATATCACTGAATATGACACATGTACAATCAGTCCTAGTCAGCAAGTGTGTTTTATATAATATGTAGATAGATGGATAGATAGATAGATATAGATATAGATATTTTTGCTTATTACATTTATTGAATATAATTTATAGTTAATTTAATATTATTATTAAGTATTATATTTAAATACTGCATATGTTTATTAAACATGTAACTTTTTATATAAATTTATATATTAAAAACTAGTACGTTACCCGTGCGTCCGCACGGGTGACATCTATGCTTATACACGTTTTAAAAGCATGTAAATAATGAAATAGATATTTAATTTACTGAGGTCATTACTGTTAGAAATGTTGTTATTTATGTTGTTAGTATATTGTTTATAAAATGCTAAACTATGAAGTAAAAAACTGAAACGGCTAACATATCAAAATGCATTCATGATAGATATATTAAAGAACAATTGCAGAATTGTGATTTGGAATATCAACTTGACAATGTCATGTGATGAATCGATCGTCTAAAAACAATTGAACAAATCAAAGTGATTTTTAAAAAATATTTAGAAAATAAAATTAAAACCAAAAAAATAACAGAAAAGACTAAAAGTATATTGTAAGCTTATCATTATATATAATTATTTAAAACAAAACAAAAAATGTATAAGTGATGGTTTGAATAGGCATGGCAACGAAGCGGGGTAGGATGGGTATGTCATTCCCCGTCCCCGTCCTTGCTCCCCAACATCGTCTCCATCCCCATCCTTGATTCTCGACGGTGATAAAAATTTTGTACCCATCTCATCTCTGCTTGGGGTCGAGTATACTCGCCTTGTCTCCATTCCCACCCACTGAAAATGGTTATTGCTTTTTAACAACATAGTGAAAAAAGCAATATCTAAACCGCTATAAGTACGAAAAATAAAACAAACATAATTTGCAAGGACTATAACAAAAAAAATAATTTTGTTGCAATGATTAAAAACAAAAAAACACTAAATTACAAGGACTAAAAAAGTATTTAAGCATATTATTTTTGGTCTAAATTTAAATTTAAAACTAATTTTAGATCTCAGTAAATTGAATAAGCCATAAAAATGCAATGATTCATAACATAAACTCAGCTCATTACAATAATAAAGACGTCAAGTCTCATACTATACTTGATCTAAGCAAGTATTCCCCGTCAAAGTTAGGCCTGCAGGTTCAGGTGAGTATTTTTGGGTATGGAGATTCTTGTCATTTCTAGTTTTGAAGTCGTTTAAAAAATATTTTATTTTTAAAATTATTTTTATGAATTTATATATCAATTTTAATTTAAATAATTTATCATTTTAATAATAAATATGATGTTAGTAATCATACATTTTTTAGAACAAAGAATTATTATATTATATTAAAAAAATTAGTTTTCATATTTCACAATATAACGTCATAATGTAGAATGTAATAATAACAACAATAATATTTTTTTAAATAAATATTATTTTATTCATTTGTGTATGAGGTTTGTAGGAGAAAAATAATAATAAAAAATATATTTAGTTATAGTCTCACGAATATTTCTTATTTTACTTAAAATATTTATAAAATTATATGATTTTTTTAATTTAAAAAAGATTTAACTTATGTTAAATTTAAATATTATTTTGAAATGTGAAATGATAAAATAATTCAATTATTTTACATCTAATATTATAAATAGAAAAATATTATTTTCTAATTTGTATAGTTTATAATCAATATTTTGAATAATTTAAAATGTAAAGATTAATTAAATTAGATGTAAACAATTGAAATGAAGTATTACTTAAAATAAATTATTATTTTAATCTTTATGAATTTTAAGGTAACTATTGTGAAAGTCAACAAACTTATCATATATGGTGAATTTGTGATTGGATGACTGTATAAAATTATTTTACACTGTCAGTGTATAGTTTTTTTTTCTTATTATAATTTAGAATTAAGGTAAATTTTCATACAGTTCAATATTTATTTTATTTTATATTTGAATCAATAGATTTTTTAATTTATTATTTTTACACATTATATTTTTATCTTATATATTGTCTTTTTAAGTATTTTAAAAAATCTAATTACCATATACCTAAAACTCTTAAATATAATTACCATATACTAACTAACATATTAATTTAACTGAAAATAAAAGAAAATATTTTTCCACTTCAAATACTAATATCACAGCTTATAAAATAATTTAAATCAATTCCACTAAATTAATAATTTCTTAATTAGGGATTTGAATTACAAAAAAAAATTAGTGGAAATTAATATAACTTTCAAAAGTAAAATTTTCTTAATTAAAACTTTTAAGATCGAAATTACATATAATTTCAACTAAAAGAAACAAAAAGTAATTAATATTTTTTATTGTTGTCTTTTGAATATATCGATCTCCACGTTAACAATGGATGCAAACTTAACTAAAAAAAATAAGAACTCATAAATAAAGCTTTAAAGGTAATATCTACTTCAAAAAAAGTTATTGCAAAGTTAGAACCATTGCTGTTTATGGAAAAAATTTCACCGAATAAGGAAAATGATGGTAACCCACCAAATTGAAAGACTGCGCCAATTTATGAATTTTACAACAATTTGATATACCATAATCTTCATATAGGAAAAATTCATAACCACTACTTTAGCAGCCAAGGACAAACACCAAAGAACCTTTACTTTGCCAAACCAAATCTTTCAAATAAGTATATATCAAGTTCTAAAAGGCTCCCGAACTTGTCAGTAATGGGTGGATAAATATACATTAATATATAAGGGTATTAACTTTGGAAGCCTATTAAGTAATAACACTTGAAACAACCCACTGTGAGAATCAACCGATTGTGAGCTATGCTGCCTTAGAAAACAAACCAATGTTTTTTTTTTCTTTTTTAGGAATGTACTGAGCTTTATTTAAACAAAATAGTGATTTACATCAGAGATGATAATCAAAGCACTTTGGTGAGGAGAGTCCTCAACCCAATACATTTCATATAATGAAAAAGCTAATGTCGCTACGTTATGTGTTGCTGAATTCCAAGCTCTATTTGCATGGATTAGAGAGAAAAATGCTTTTGTGAGTGCCAACTCCTTTGTATCTTGTATAATTTCCTGGAAATATGTACGTGAGCCTCTACCATCATCTTGCCAACTATTGAAAAGTTTGTAAACAATGCAACTCAAACACCACATCTGTCAAGGCCAATTGTATTGCCGTCATGACTCCCCATCTCAAAGTCATTCTCTCAGCCATATGCAGTTGTATGCACTCTATGATATAAATATACATAAAATTGTTGCCTCTACTTTCTATTCTAAATCTATCTTCTAACAGAACTTGTGTGACTCAAATGATGTAGTTATGCTGAAACTTTAGCAAGTTTGGTTGCAGTCAACAATTAATCAATGTTAAAAGACTTCTAAAATTTACTTAAGTAAGAAAGAAAGGGAGAAGAATGAATTCATAATCCAAAGTAAATCGCCACTAAGAACAATGTTCAAACTAACATGCAACAGCTGCTCACAAAAAATTTATTACTCTGTATGTAAAAGTAACCTTCATATATGTTATGGCATTTTAAGTTAGCAAAGAATCCTTGTTGCATACAACACCCCTCCTCAATTCAACCATTTTTTAATCCAATTTTTTCCTAACTTATCAGCAAATTTTGTGTGTGTGTGTGTGTGTGTGTGTGTGTTGTGCTTGTCTTTATGTTATTTAATTAATTATCATACTTGGGCTTTAGTAAAATTTGGATTACGCTGTAATCCAATCCTTTTTCAATAATTATTCTAATATAAAATAATAAATTCCAAGAGGTAGAATTTTAACTACTCAACATACAATAATGGCTACTTATAATATAAAGACATTGCTTGTTGTTTTCAAAAGTTACCTTATGCAAAATGGGAGAATAAAGTGGATAATTGTATCATGTGTTGACTTGGCAGGATCTCCTCTATTCTTCAATTTTTCACTTAGCTCATAGCTTGATACAAGGAACAAATTTTTGTTGTTAAGCTCCATTCCAATGAATAATCCTCATGTATTTTGACATCATCATGTATTTCTAAAAAGGGAATTAAGTATTTCCAAAAATAATCTACAATTGTATGTAAAATACAATTTTGACAGCAAAACACAACTGATATTCTGAAAAGTTGTTCTTTATCTCCCATAAGCTTCTTTACACTTACAACTTCTGAAACCATTTTTCAGTAACTTCTACAATGGCATCCATTGCACCCCATTTCCCATTCCCTTAGGTCCACTTGGTACTTTCTAAAACAGTAAATCTATATGCATGACATGTAAATATGAGTAGTTTCAAAATTCGTCACTGCATAGGTAGATCAATTTCAAATTCCTCTCGTACACTTAGCTTTTGTAAATACTAATTAATTATTCATAGGTAAAGCTTGAGCTAATACATTCTTTGAGAGATATAATAACTTCCCTAGTTAGAGAGGACACTTAAAGATCCAAACACTATACAAAAACATATATCGCAAATCATGATTCACACATCATATAAGAGAAAGAATTTCACCTCTGGTGCCCACCTTATTCTTACAATCGCAATTCTGTCTCCGTGACTAAATGAAACTGATTCAAAATTTGGAGCTTCCTACACTTTGGAACTTAAAAAAGTAAAACTTCACAACCAAACTTTAAAGAAATATAACTCTTTATCAGAAGGAGTAAAGGCTTCGATATACCGAACCAAGAAGACATAATGTTGAAACAATTAAGTACCACTCAAGCTTTTTCAGGATCATTTTATCCATCATCAGCAACTATTCTCTAACATAAACATTGTTTTATATGCATACAAAGTCATTAAGCTGCATACATTCATTGGAATTGGATACCTATATGTACCATAAGTTGGCACATTTACTTTCTCAAATCATGATTCACATCATAGAAGAGAAAGAATTTCACTTTTGGTGCTTATATCTCTTATTGTTTCTCATATAGCTTTGACAAATTTCAGATGAAATATTAAAACTCTAATTGAGTATTGAGTATTTGATTAAAAAATTCAATATGAAAACTGAATAGTTCAACTTTGGTTTTTCTTGAAAACTTTAGCTAAACATATTTAATTATGAACATATTTAGCTGGACATTGCAAGTTAAACACACTTCTCTTATATTTAGCTGAAACAAATTTAATTGAAGTTTTGTCTTTCTTTTATATTTTATTTAGATTTGGATTTTTATTTTATTCAGTTTGGTGTTGGTTGGGCTAAATTGTTTCCAAATTTTTTCCTGACCATTAACTCACTATGACACATAGCACATGGACTATTACCTAATTTTTTTTTCCTCATTTGTTTCAATTTGGGGCTCGATTGGTTTGGTGGGTTATCTTATTGTAATAGGCTTAAAAGAGTTTATCAGATTCGGTTATACTATCATTTGTTAACACCAAACACATATTAAGAAGTTATAGTATTTTCTTATACTATTAACTCATTCTTATCAATTCTCTGAAGGTAGCCTAAAATTACTAAAAAACACCAAACCGGTGTGATAAATAATAATTACAGGTTTTATACATTGAGAAATACCACTTTTATAAGAATGACTTAACAGAAAATAAAAAACTTATAATAATACATAATTGATTACCTCTCCTCTTTCCCTTCTATTAGTGCCCTCTAAATCCGTAGCAATTTTGCTTGGCTCAATCCCAACGCACTTGGCTGTCCAAATGCCCTTGGTCATTTGAGATATGCAACAATATGATACTCAATTACTTGTTCACCATAAACTAAAACAAAGAGCCAACAAAAATGTCGAAGACATTCCATTTCATCCGTTTCAACCTTGGACTACAATATTTTTTTCTGCAACAATGAATAACTCTGGGAGCTAGTCTAACTATGTTAGAGTATACAAATTCTGTTATTTGCACAGGAATTAAGACTTACAAATTGTCTCAACTAACTCAAAAGTCTTAACCAATACACCTAATTTTTATATAAAAAATCTTCATTGGAAGAAAGTTCTCATCCCAAAATCTCTTGGTCATATCACAAAATTGTGGCTCCAATTTCATTTGATTCATGAAACTGTGATGCTCGGATAGATATATGTGACATAACTTTGCACTTTTTCATACCAATCAACCAAACCTATAAATTGTAACAATTAAATTAAATAAAACCATCTGGTTAAAAATAGTACTTGTTCACTTGCATCCTTGCTCACTTTTACTGCCATTAATATCATGTCACATGATAACATATCATAGCATAGATAAACATGGTTTGAACTTCTTTTAATTGTGATTCCCATGTCTCATGTGCTTTCCATTTCAAAGCTTCTTTTAACACTCAAGAATTACAATACTGAGGATACTTACCCATACCAGATGGTTCCGAGTTCTGAAATAAAGAAAATCAACATGATTTTAATATACCAAATGAAAAGCGGAAGATCAAAATGAAAAAATCAATGGAGAAAAATTGAAACTTACCAACAACAGAGTAATAGAAATTCTAAAAAGGAGAAGATTAAAATGGAAAAGGAGAAAAATGAAAGTTACAATCTTTGTATGCATATGACTGAAACGCACTTCATAGTTAACAAAAAATAAAATGGGGAAACAGAGGAAACTTATCCACAACAAAAATGAAAAAAATCAACATGATTTTGATATACAATATTAAAAGCAGAAGATCAAAATGAAAAAATCAAGGGAGAAAAATCGAAACTTACCAACACCAGAGTCTTGTTACTTCTGAAAATGAGAAGATTAAAATGTAAACTGAGACAAACGAAAGTTACAATGGCTGTATACAGACATAGTTCATATAAAAAAAATGGAGAAATGGAGGAAACTTAACCACAACAGCCGAATCCTATTCCTGAAATGAAAAACATCAAAATGCTTCTAATGTATAATATGGAAAGGAGAAGATGAAAATGACAAAGGAAAGAAACAAAGCTTACCTAAAGTTGACTATTATGAGGTGTGAAAAGGACATGATGAAAACGGCAAAGGAGGAGAAACCAAGGGTTACCACAACAGAATCTTCTCATGTGCGTAAAGGAGAAGCGGGAAGAGAAGGGAAAGAGAAGAAGAACGGTGACCAAAAGGAAGAAAGCAATTAGAGATTTTTGGATATTTAAGAAGAAGAACGGTGAAGCAGACAAAGAAAGGTGAAGAAGAACAATGAAGAGAAAAATGGAGGCCAGTGGGAGGGTGAAACCCGAAGAAGGAGAAGGAGGGTTTTAGGTGAGAGGAGGGGGAGGCGTGAAAGGAGGGTGAAAGAAGGAGGAATAGGGATTAGGGAATGAGGGCTGCAGGTGATAGAAAAGGGGGAAAAAGAAGAAAAAAAAAGGAAATACGAGAAAAGTGTTTAGGAGGAATTTTTTTTTACCAAATATTGACACCTGTATAGCCTAAACATTGTTTTATTAATAGATATAGATCTATTACTAAATAAAAAATTATTTTCAATTTTAATACCTGTACCCTTATAGTCATCTGCCGACTGACTGGTCTATCTTCCTAGTCACTTTGCGTTTACGCACTTGAGACTGAGGGGTTGTGTACTCCTACAATCATCCGCCAACCAATTGACGTACTTCCTAGTATATTCACCCTTACGCGCTTGAGACTGAGGGGCTGTGTACCCCTATGGTCATTTGTCAACCGAGCGTCATGCTTTCTAGTCTCTTTGTACTTACGTGCTTAAGACTGAGGGATTGTGTACCCCTATGGTCATCCGCCGACCGACTGGTCTATCAACACGTCAGCGTCGTTACTGGATTCCGACTGAACAATCACGGTGAATATTCTATATTACTTCATGATTCGGGTTGATCCCAACATAACCACTTGGGACATGCGCCTAGGAATATCGGGACAGATACAGGATTGTCACTCCTCAAATATCGGGGCCTAAACCTGTAACAACCTATCTTTGTTACAGATTTGTTATACTAAAACATTGTGTTAAATATTATCATATGAAACTGCTCACAAATTTTTTTTCACATTTAACACATGTATATATGTACTTACTTTCCTACACATAATGTACATCATCATATCATAAAAGTATAAGATATGACTTTACAAACCTTAAATATACATGTACATACAATACTAAAATAATCCTCTTGTAGAGGACATTTACAACAACTTAAGTGTTTATACATATGTCCTAAGTTGGTCCCCATACTATATACATATATATGAGAACATATCCAAAAAGAGGGATCTTATCCCATCTTCAAGATCTACATCAGCTTTAGTCACGAATGGTTTGAGAACTTGCAACATCACCACTATCTGCTCCCGTGTCAACCACACGATCATTGCAGTAATACAACACAAATACAAACACAAAAATGCAAGGGTAAGCTTATTTATAAAAAGAACATAGATATACAAGAAGGATAGGATTTACTTAAAGGAAAACTAAAATAAATCAACAATAATAAATAAATCACATCGTTCAATAACACATACATCAATCTCATATACAATTTCATCATGTAATGTCGTGCTGATTCGACTCCATGGAGATTTCTACCACTTTTGGACGATCCCTCTTAGGCCCCATCCCCTACCATGGTCTCACTCTCTGACCATTCAGGGAGTCTCTTGAGCTGACCCTGTGGAGGAAGTGTGATTTTATCGAATATAGACAAGTGTGGGTATTGGCTTACCTCTATAAGGTTTGCAAAACCTTAGGAATTCGCCCACTTGTCTATTCTATAGGCCCACCGTTAGCCACCACGAAAACCTCTGGCACTAGGTTGAGAGCCTACCTAGCACCCTTAACTTACGTGCCTACCCATATGCAATGTTATGTAACCAGCCAAACAATCTTGATTGCCACAAGTTCCCTCTACGTTATAAATTCACCATTTTTCTTAAATTATGCTTATGAACACATCCAGCAGTTCAATAAGCTCAAGTAAGATATTCTTACGTACACTCTGAATCCTTACTTATAACATAACACTAACTTTAACAAAAGGTTAATTTCCTAACATAGTTCTAGAACCAAAGTTGTGACCTACCCAACATCCTCATTCAAAACATGATTACAGATCCATCCTATAGTCAAAAGACTGTATCACACAAAACATATTTCAAATATTAAATACTCGAGATTTGCATCTCAATAAACAAACATCATCATTCCAATAATTCTATCATATTAACCAAATTGACCAAATAAGGTCGATTTCTCTTTGGCAGTACTAAATGTGAGCTCTCACTGATTGTAGCAAATGACCTCGGAATTAAAAACTTTTTATATATAATTAAAGATCTTGAATCCTATTTTTCAAAATGGTATCCCAATTGTAAAATAGACATCTAGATAATTTTCTAAAATTCCTACTAGTTGACAGTACCGAATTTGACTTTATAGTTAACATGGTTCAAAGAAATTAAGTTTTCTAATACTTCCCAAACTTTTTTTGAGCTGGAATTTTACAGGATAAAGGTAACACATTGGTATTTCAAAAATGGGATCCCATGTATTCAAATTCATTCCCAATTTTTCCTAGTACAATTTTCTCTAACAGCCTAAATTTTGAACTCTAAACAGAGCTCCAAACCCTTGCCCTGTTCCTTTCAAAAGTTAATTTAGAAGTTGTGCATGATAATTTTCATAATTTATATGGTTAAAAAATCTTGTTTTGTATAGTTTTTAATGGTACAAACTTGAAAAAGAAAAGATAAGTACACAAGTGTAAAATTGGGAAAAGCCGAGATATGTTCCAACATAACACCAAAAACAGAACAGCCACATTGTGGGTCACGGATGAGCCTCAAAACGAAGTTATCCTGACACAGTGTCAAAATAAAAGTTGTTCCATTTTGTGTCTATTTTCATTCAGAGAAAATTTTATGAAAACCAATGGTTAAATCTTCCGAAAATCACAAAACAGTGGGGACTGTACAGAGCTAGACAAACCAAACAGCCACTGCCACTTTATTGTGTGATTTGATTTTCACATGCAAAGCTTACCAAGTAATTTCAAGAAAATTTGGGTGAATTTTATTTGAGTTTACCAAGCTTACCAAGAAATCAATCAAAGAAGTTCTTGAGATTAAGGAAACAAAGTCCTCTTTGAGTGAATTTCAAAAACCCAATCTCTTGAGAAGAAAAGAGAAGCTTAGAGAGGTAGAAGAAAATGGAAGAAATGAGAGAACGTGCAGCTTTGCACATTGCGATTTATTTAAAATTTTTACTTTTCGCACCTATACTTCCTCTAACGACACCCCCTTCTTTTATATTTTTTTTTCGACAACTCAAGGAATTTACGTAAAAGTCCCAAAAATCTCACACTAACACTATGGCACATGACAAAACATAGAACTTAAGTTAATTATTATATCAATCAACATAATTTAAATTTAATTTGCTCTTGCATTATTAATCAAACACTTAATCATACAATTTGGAAAAACCACAACATTACAAAACCGCCTAAATGGTGGATATATAATCTAATCCAAAGGACTGAGGAGGGTTAGGTTACACATACTTAGTTGAATGCTTTTGGGCTAGGTCTCATACTTCTCTAGGTACGATCTAGTTACAGGAACAATACCTATATATATACATATATATAGTAATTTATCACTTAATTTCTATATTTAATTATTATTATAAGTGAATTGTTACTAATTATTTTAAATTTAATTATATATTTTAAAAAATCATTATTTTAATAAATGTTTTTAAAACCAGACCAATCATCGAACCGGTGAAGGTACCGGTTTCAATGGTTGAACCGTAGTCGAACCGGTTATAATAAAATAATATATTTATAAATTTTTAAAATAGTATACAAAGCAATATCAACAAAAATAATAGCAATTTTATTATATTCTCAAGTATAAATCCACTCACATTGCAAGGGACATAAATTACAATTACAATAAGGATGACAACTGCACTATTCGATCAAGCAAAATTAGCAAGCTTGCATATACATTGCAATTGCAAATGAGAAGAAAATAATAGAAAATTTGACGCAAGAAAAAAAGGTGCCCACTTAGATAGAAAAAAATTTGGGTAAATGGCCATTTTGGTCCTGCAAAGTGTAACTCATTAACATTTTGGTCCCCGAAAGATGAAAAATATAAAATTTGTTCCTGAAAGTGAAAAAAGTCAGACACATTAGTCCTTCCGTTAATGTTAAGTACTGTGCCGATGTGGCCCTTATACTAGTGTTGTGGCTTTGCTTTTGGCATTGGAGATCCACACTGGCGGTGACTGAAGGGGACTAAAATGTCATTAGAATGTTCCCTCTCCTTCTAGTCCTCTTCTCCGGTGCCATCCTCCCCTTGCAAATCTTTGAGTTCTGCTACCGCATCATGATGCACACGCTCCTCCACATCGACCTCCGCTTCGACATCATCTACACTGACGCCGTCTCCAGAACCGCCGCCGGGGGCTACGTCGACGAAGTCATCAAGCACAAGTGCCTCGTCGACGACTGGTTCTTCCTCATCTGCAAGGGCCATGAGCGGTTCTGCTTGAACAACGTGGTCCAAACAAAGCCCTACCTAGTCGCGCAGGTGACGTGGCTCGAGGACTGGTCTTCTTCCTCCACCGACCTCGATCTGGACGGTCTCGCCATCGAGGTGGAGACCTATATGAAAGACATTATCCGGTTATCGAATCGGTTGGGAGGGAAACCGGAGAAGAAGGTTGGGGATTTGAGGAGAAACTTGTTTCTGACGCCATTTTCCTTTTTTGTTGGGAGCACCTTTGAGGGCGCCCCTAGGGAGCAATAAGCACTGCTTGAATTGGAGGATATTGTCGCCAGATTGAAGAGGGAGAAGGACACATTGAAGAACATGCTTAATTATCTCACTGCTGCTTTTGCTGTCAAAGACATTTTTCCGTCTTCTTCCAATTCTTCTTGATTGGGTTCTATACTTTAAACAAGGTATTGTTGCTTGTAAGTGTAATATCGTGACAATGTGAATGTGAATTGTTATCACTGTCAATTTGCTTTTGTTGTGTCAAGTTAATTTGGATTTGCAGTGTTGCAATTATTGCTATTTTTTAGACAATTTTTAATTTAAGGATTCAGTGTGAAAATAATTGGATGAAATTTGAGGGATAGATTCGGGACCCCCCCTTTTTTTTTGTCGAAACTGGAACCAAGACCAAATCATTCAGGGTAAGAAGTAAGAATGAAAATATATTTTGCTGGTTGATTGGAACAAGTGTTTATTTAACTATGGGATGAATTATCATTGAGACCATTAGATAACATATCAATCTGGCTCCGTGGCTTTCTATTTTGTTATGGATTAGTTTTTGGTTGCATTCTCTTACTAATTTTATTGGCCTCCAATGTCTGATACCTGTTAGAAATTGTATATACGGGTTTAGATGGTTTCTGTTGTTTTGGTGAAAAACTAAGGCATGTTTCTGTAAAAGCTAGTATCAAGCTCAGGCAAACATAAAAGGAAAAAGGAGAAGAATATATAAGGAGGAAGAAGATATAGCCGTTGCCCTTCCAACGGTAAAGAAGGAGGGAAAGTGTAGTAAAAAATATTAAAAAATTTCACAACTGACAATTTAGTCCATTAAAACATACTGACAAATAGTCCAGTACAGTTAGCAACGATGTGGCATCATATCTGCATGCCTGGACTGCCACGTTGGGTTGCCACATGCCACGTCAGCAAAGTCATTAACGTTGATGGAGGAAACTTAATGGGTGGACTAATGTGTCTCACTTTTTTCACTTTGGGGAAAATTTGTATTTTTCATCTTTTGAGGACCAAAATGTCAGCAAATTACACTTTGGAGAACCAAAATGGCCATTTACCCAAAAAAAATATATCAATACATTTTTCTCCTGAGCTATTCACTTTACCACCCATTGTTAAAACTAGTTTCCTACCCAACCTACCCAAATCCAAGCCATGTAACAAAACAATAACCATTGCATACCTAACCCTGACCATATCAAAATAAAATAAAAGATTATCAGGTACTATGTAGAATTTTAACTCTACCACTTCTGTTTCTCTGTCCATGCTAATGCAAGAAATATATTAAGAACAATAATTTATTTGAATTAAAAGTTGAGATTGGAATTGGGGCAAGATGCATGCAGAAGCTAAGTTATGGAAGCAGTGAGGGCTACATGAATGGGAGTCCTAGTAGAACCTAGAAATGGTGGTGTAAACCACCACTCCGCAGCATGACGGGCAGCGCCTGTAGTTCTACTACAAATAAACAGGAATTTTTATGTAGGAAAACACATGCAACATACTTGTTTTTGTTCTGATTGACACATGATGCCAAAGAAGGAAGGAAGTCGCTAAAAAAGGAAACAAGCCGGAGAATGAAGGAAGCAAGCTGAAGGAGAAGGGGAAACCAGCCGCTGGAGAAGGTGAGTCCAAGGGAAGCGTCATGCTCGTGTTTCGTGATTTTGGGCTTTAGAATTGTGACCTGGGTAATGAAAAGGAAAAAAAATCCCAACCCAAAATGACGTAGCCTCATCATCTTTTAAAAAATATATATAATAATAACGAATTTTTGTTGAACCGCCCAAACCGTTTGAACCGTCGATTTTCACCGATTTTAGCAGTTTGTTACCGATTTTTCACCGGTTCCATGCTAGAGCTATTTTAAGGTTCAAACGAACAGGACAGACCACCGGTTCCCAGTTGAACCTGTAACGACCCATCTTCGTTACAGATTTGTTATACTAAAGATTTTATTTCATTAAATTTTATAAACTCTCTAATTAGTTTATTGATAAAATACTGGAGAATTTTTCCGCGGTTCCCAAAAGCAACAGATAAAATTTAAAGCTCAATTTATAAACATCTCTTATACAAAGCTTAACTAAATAAAACTATGTGTACATACATCTTTTCACATGATAAATACACAATACCCCTAATTGGTTCATTTTATACATAAGACCAAACAAAGAAAGAGAAAGAAATGATAATGTCTTCAGTCCCTCGTACACTCTATCCACAAAATCTCCAAGAGAAAGATCCACCTAAAAACCATCTGCTCCCCCAAACACGATGTTCGAGATCATCATAGGCACGAACCACACGTGCAAACATTGCAAGGGTAAGCTTACCAAACAAAACTATACAACTATACATATAAGTAGATAAGTGAGTTTCCAATTATTAAGGAAAAGGACGATAAAAATAGATTTTGTTTCAAAATACTATACATAATAACTTAAAATGACATATAAAACTTAGTTCATAAACTCAAAATTCAGTTCAGCAATAAACACCAATAAACAACACCATCATGGTTCAACCATCTTAAATAGTTCATACAACATAGTAATAACATGAATCCTCCAAATATCAATGACATAAACCATCACCGCTCATCATCATGAGCCATAAACATCATAAGTCACATCTGACATCAACATAATACAACTACTAACATCGTTAATCACAAACGATGTACAATATAAACCACTAGATAACCTCAGTCAACAAGACCGACTCTACTCCATGGAGTTTCAACACCATATGAGCGGTCCTCATAGGCGCCAAGTGTGGGTATTGGCTTACCTCTGTAAGGCTTGCAAAACCTTACATCTATAGGAATTTGCCCACTTGACTATTCTATAGGCCCACCGTTGGCCACCACGAAAACCTCCGGCACTAGGTTGAGAGCCCACCTAGCACCCTCAACTTATGTACCTACCCATATGTCTGTGCACCAACTGTGCACATACAACATTCTGAATATTTCTGTGCATCAACTATGCACACACCATATTCCAGCGGTAAAACATATTTGGAACCCCTTACAATCTTAGATACGACACCTCCCTACTCACCATCTCTAGTGGCCAGACTTACGGTTCCAAATACATCTCAACAATCCACAACCATGATAACAATCCATCCTCTATACACTAAAAGGGTCACTAAACCTCTTGGGAAGTAGTTCTCAACACTCCAACACGCCATTCAGAATCAAAACATAGGGGTGGTACTTGGGAAGATATCCCACTAGGCGAGACCCCCGGGTCGCTTTAGTGGGCCGGAGTTCTGGCGTGAAACTCACCCTCCCAAGTATACCATTTTCTATAAAAATCATCCCAAAGGTTATAGCTAACTCCTTTTTAACATATAGGGATGGTCACAATACAAGATTATCATTCATCATCAACATCAACATTCATTTTCTCATAGATAAACTTACTTGTGAGCAAATCACAGAGATAAACAACATGATTACAAATATTAAATACTCAATATTCACATTTCAATAAACAACATCACCATTCCAATAATTCTATCATATTAACCAAATTGACCAAATAAGGTCAATTTCTCTTTAGCAAAACTGAATATGAGCTCTTACTGATACAAGCAAATGACCTCGGAATTTAAAATTTTTTATATCAAATCGAAACTCTTGAAATCTAATTTACAGAAAGGTATTCCACTTATAAAATCAACTTATAGAAAATTTTATAAAAAATTTCAAAGTCAGCAGCCCTGAATTTTTGAGTGCTCACTGAACATAGCTCAAAGAAATGTAAATTTCTCCCACTTCCCAAACTCTTTTTGAGCTGAAATTTTTACAGTAAAAAGGTAACATCTTTATATTTCTAAAAAGTTAACCTTTGCCTCCAAATTCTTTCCCTACTATTCCCAGTAAATTTATTTCTAACAGCCTAAGTTTCAGACTCAAAACAGAGCTCAAAACCCTTACCCTGTTCCTTTTTAAAAGGTTAATTTAAAAATTAGACATGATAATTTTTTTAATTTATATGGTTAGAAACCTTGTTTTGTCTAGTTTTTAATGGTGCAAAAACGAAAAAGAAACATTAAGCAAACAAATGAGAATTTGAGAAAAATCGAGACATGTTCCAGGGGAAATTTGAAACAGAACAACCATTTTGAGAGCCATGGATGAACCCCGAGATGAGGATTTCTATCCAAGGTGTCAAAATGAAAGTTTCTCTATTTCATGCCTATTTTCATTCAAAACAAATTTTGTGAAAAAAAAACGGTTAGATCTTCCAAAAATTACAAAATCGTGGGGGCTGTCCAGGGCTGGACGAACCAACAGCCACTGCCACTTTTATTTTTGGGGTGAATCTCACATTGAAAACCTTGTCAAACAATTTTAATAAAATTTGGGCATGGTCTCCTTTGTTTTAGGAGCCTTTCCAAGTAATTTAGAGAGTAAAAAACAAAAACAATCAGTCCATACACACTCACACAGCCACTGCCAAGAGAATCAAATACCCATTTTTCATCAATTTCAAATTCAACCACAACACAAACAACAAGAGGGGCATATATGTTGTATGTGGTTGAGCCCCTTAACTCTCAACCACACTTAAACTGAAAATAGAGAAGCTTCCCTTACCCAACAACTTTGAGATTTCCTTGAGAGGGAGTTAAAGAGAGAAACTTTGTGGCTTTTGAGTGATCTTTCCTTAACTTTTGCTATGGAATTAACTAGAAGAAACCTAAACCAACATCAAAATAGGCTTCAATCAAATTTTCATCCACCCATCAAAATTTTAATCAAAACCCATTTGATAAGTTCTTGAAGGAAGAAGAGGAATGAACCAAGAGATCAAGAATAAGGAGGAATTAAACTTACCAACTTGAAATCAACTAAGGAAGCTCTAGAGATTAAGGAAACAAAGTCCTTTTTGAATGAATTCCAAAAACCCTAGCTCTTGGGAGGAGAAGAGAAGCTTAGAGAGAGAGGAAGAAAATGAAAGAATAAGAGAACGGTGAAGAAGAAGCTACGTTTAAATTGGGAGTAAATTTGAACTTTTGCTATTTGCACCTATATTTTTTTCTAACCCCACACCCCCTTTTTCTATAACAAAAACTCATGTAAAGCCGAAATTATTACGAAAACTACTAAACACACAATAATCACATAAACAAAACAATCTATTTTATTTATATAGTTCATTAAATAACATAATTTAAATTTAGTTACTTTTTCATACATTTATCACTTATTTCGGTGTATTTTTCTACACTGTTCAATGATTTTCGGACTATTTTTCTACAAATCTCCTTTACAAAAATTCACAAAGAAGTAAGTATATAAGATCTAAAAATCATTGAAACTCACTAAGCATCCAACAACACATAACAATTCATTCCATTTATTAATTAACTCATTATGTAACATAATTTTAAATTTAATTTCTCTTATATTTTAATTAAATCACTTATCATACATTATGAAAAATCACAGTATTACAGAACCGGCCGATCCGGTCCAATTTTAATAACCATGATTTTAATTGTTATGCATCATAGAATATACTTTAAACTAACTAAATTAAAACAATAAAACTTGGGGGAAAATATTAATATAAAATTTATATAAATACATAAATAAACAATTTTTGTATGATATTAATTATTATATTTATTACATATAATATATAATAAAATTTAACATTATTATAAAATATGATATAATTATTATGTTTGATAAATGTAATATATTCATCAAATGTATCATTTTTCGTATGAATTTGTTTATATTAAAATTATTATTAAATATAAAGAAATTATTGTAAAACTTAATACATACACAATTTTATTTTTATTCATATTTTAAATTTTAGATTAAAACATATTTTAAAATAGAAAATTCAGATACGTATTAATATAATTTATATAAATCGATATATATAATAAGTTATCTCTTAATCATTATTGATATTTATTATTTTAAATAAATTATTATGATTTATTTTATATTTAATTATATATATATATATATATATTTATTTTAAAAATATTTTTAATTAATAATTTTCATAAAAACTATTAAAATAACCAAATTAAAATGCATATTAATATAATTTTAAAACTATTTAATTTTTTTTATATTGAACAATTAATTTAGTTTAATCATTGTTGACTCATTTTACTTTTATTTTATGCATTTAATATAATATCTTGAATTTTATTTCCAACAAATAATTAAATAAACAATTAAGTAAAACTATAGCTAATATATAATGTATATGATATTTTATATATCAAATATAAATTAAGTTACTTGAATGAATAAAACAATCGAGTTGAGAGAAAGTGAGAAAAAATGAACAAGAGTTTTATATGAAAGAGATGCCTTCATCATATAACGACATAAGGTCAAAATGAGCAATGTTGAGAATAGAACATTGATGAATTACCGAGTGTGTGAGTGTTATGTACTCACGATGAATGTAAAAACGTAATAGGTAGATGTACTATTTTATTGCTTTTATCTAACAAGAGTCAACTCCCATAGTGTGATCTTAGGAGGAATAGTACACTGAATTCAGAAAAGTAATTGCAGAGAGATTGAAAAAGGAAAGAGAATATCAGAAAATAAGAGGTAGGGTTAGGGTAGAAGAGAATATATCTGATATCACATATTGCCCCCCTCATTCTGTTCCTATTCTCTCTCAATATACTCTTCGTACTTACACAAGATCCTTCCATTTGGAGTTAGTTATTGTCTTCCTACTTGTTCTGTTGCTGACTCATCATTTGGCTTCATTACAGTGTGTGTTTGTGTAGACGTCAAAGGGGATGCAACACAAAAGTAACATACCGTAGTTGCTTTGGTATTTGGAATGTGAGATTTTTCCATTCATTGTGGGTCTAATGCGGTTACAAACACAGCCTGAGTATTAAAAAAACATAGGTTAGAAAAAAAATGATTAAAAGATAAGACGATGCATCCAGAATCATATACAATAAGATGGATACAAAATGAGTAAATTACACAAACATTTCCTGAAATTTAAAGAAATTATACAGACCTCCCCTCCATTTTGAAACATTACTGCATTACCTGCGAGTGTCAAATCAACAGTGAAAGAGTTGAAGCGCGTAGGGTGTTCGAAGCACCAAGTTGTCGAAGTGGGAAGGAGTGTAGGCATACATGAAATCGACTTGTTTCTTTCTTTAATTTCTGGTTGTGTTTTTAAAATTTCTGATTTGGTTCTATAAATTTTGGTTGGGCAAGGTCGTGCTTGTAACCGTTGAGGATGATCTGTGCGTGGGTTTCACCAAGGTGAGGGAAGTTGCACGCTTTGTTGATGAGGGCGAGGAGCGTGTTGTGGCTAATGTCCCCATGAATCATCTGCATGCACCACACCACGTTAGTTGGGTTCTTAAAATTCTGCACCACAGCCACGATCTTGTTCTTGTTTTTTTTTTTTTTTTTTTTCAAATTTCATTAAAGGTCACATGACATGGAGGCTTTTCATTCTGTTAAAATGTTAAACGGAGTTAATGAGGTCAGTGTAACAAGTGTCGAATAATTAGGGGGGATTTTGTAGGTGTTAAAAATGGAGGATAGGTCTGTGTAATTTCTTCAAATCTCATAAAAGATTTGTGTAATTTACTCATACAAAATTAATAATAAAAAAAAAGTTTCCAACAATCCATTTGACACAAAACCTGCAACATATGTAAGTTAAGTTCAAAACCTGCAACTTCACTGAAGTTTAACGCCATTGCTTAATTCAAAGTGCAGATGAATTTGCCTAACTTCCTTCTCTTATGGCATTTGGTGTCTAAAGCAGCATTTGTAAGTAGTCTTCATGTGATCCAACAGTCATGACAACGGAAGATTGAGTCTCCTAGGTTTTTCCACTTTTTGTTTTTCTTTCCTTTTGTGAATAGATGGATGGTTCACCTTTACATCTTAGTCTACAGGAAATTTGATCACTGTCCATTGGTCATGATAATGCATCAACCAAAATCCTTGGACCAGTCATGCATCATGTTTTTTCTATTTTATTGGCTACTTTTTGGTTTTTTTTTTATCAAAATGGGGCAATTTTTCAAAAAATTACCAAAATGGATACTTTTTAAAAATATTATGTATTTTAAAACATGACTTACCTATTTTTGTAATATTTTTAAAAAGCATCCATTTTGGTAATATTTTGAAAAAATTGTCCCATGGTAAAAAAATCCTACTTTTTCTTTTTCTCGAATCAACCTCTTCAAGAGTTTTCTTGTTTTATCATCTTTTTGGGCAACTTGGGGACCAAGTTTGGAAATGAAGTACTCTTGTATGAACTAGATCTCTGAACTTTGGAATTCTTTCACTACTAAGACTTGATGAAACTTCTCCTTTTTCAATCATCTTCATCAAATCTTTGTAACTGATGAGGTTCATAGGAAACTTCTCCTCTTGGTATAACTCAGTGGTAATTTTGGGAAGTGCAAACTTGGTGCTTTCATCCTTTGGTCAGGACCATCCTTCCAGACAGAAGATGTGTCCTAATATCCTTTGGGATAGGGTGGCTTAATATCCTTTAAGAGTTACGGCATCATCTTCCTCACTCCATATGACAATGTCTTATTATCATCAAAAGCTTTAAATATATAAATATAAGGTTTAGATCGACTAAACACGTTATATACATGCTTTGGTGCTGAAACATCTTACTTCTTTGTCTTATAGTAATCCTTTTAATTTGTTTCATCTTAGCAAGATAGTCGCTTTTCAGCTTCTGCCTTTACTATATTTGTTGTTCTTTCACTTTTTGCTTCCTTTTTCTTAATTAACAGGCTAGCGACATTGGATAATCTTATCCATAGACAATTTGCTGCTGACTCAGTGGTTAATATTTGTCCGCTCTGTTTAGAATGTGAAGAGTCTGCAAGTCATTGTTTCTTCTCTTGTGTTAAGGTGGTTAATATTTGGAGGCAATGCTACAAGTGGTTACAAGTATCAACTGTGCTCCCTCTTTCACCAGAAGCTCATTTCTGGCAGCATTCATATTTTTTGAAATAAAAAAGGCAATTGGATTGGTGGTGGGCAGTGGTATGGTGTGTGTGGAATTGCATAAATGAATGCGTTTTTAGGGAAGGCTCTTTTGACCAGGAAACTTTGATGCCATTGCATGGTCATGTATTAAGGCTAATGGTCCAGGGGAGTGTATCACCGCATCACAGCTCTGGAGTTAATCATCCATACTGTGTTACTAGTGATAGTGTGATGAACCCCTCTCATTTTAATAGGTCCTCCTCGTGTGGTTACTTGTAATATTTGTTTCTTTTGTGGTGGTAGGGTCGGTTTTGTTTTTTGTGGGAAGGTCTTATCGGGTCCTTGATAAGTGGCACACGAGGTTACTTGGTAGTGCACACATAGTGTGTTACTTGGTAGGAGTTTTACGTGCTACAACATTGGTTATTTTGTATTTATGGCTTTGGTACTTGCATAAATACTTATTAACCTTGGTTATGCACTCTTTTGTAAATGGTTATTATATATAAATATATATCCTATTTGCTGATTAAAAAAAAAAAAAACGATGGCATCAAGCAGAAAAGAGAGAACTAAATCAATGAGAGCATTGTGCTCTTTCTGATATTACTGAAGAGAGAATGAAAACAACCAGCTTCATTTACAAGTCTGAAAGCTATATATATGTACAGGAAAAAAAAAACTGTCTAATCTAATTAACTAATTCATGACAAACTAACTGAACTAGAGTTAGCTATACAATAACACTTTTGGCTACCAGTTCTTGGACAGTCATTTCATCATCTGAGTCTATATCTACAACCAATTACATAATAAATAAACAACAAACAAATTAGGGTAAATTAGGGTAAAAAAGGAACGTGCCATACAATTGCTATGAATTAAATGTTGCTTCAGGTGCAAGCTTATTTCCGCGGTTTCATTGCCAACGTGGCAGACTGTTATCTTTGCCTTCGCGGCTTCTAGCTTATTATTTCGTCTATTCATTTTTGAATTGTCAAAGATTTGAAAAAGTAAATGACTTGTCGCTTTACCAGTGTTTTGTGTTCGTACTGCACCCGATATATTTCCAATTGAACCAGCCCTGAACTATTTATTAGCTTGGAATTCGATTATAACATGTTGTAATTGCTATTTATTGGTAAACCATCAAATGCAAATACAAACTTGTGTAAAAATGAAGACATGTGAATCTTAAATTTACAACCCGCTTACGAATAACAACCATATAGACTTATTTATTAGTCGAAATTAATATCTATCCACTTCTTAGTACATACAATATCTTATTTGTAAACACTAGAGTCTAAAAAAAGTGGAAACAATATTGAATCTTTAACTAAGAGTAGAATTTGTTGTTGTAAGTTTTTTTTCCACATAAGTTCCATTTGCAAATAAACCTGAAAAAGAAATAAAAATAAATAAATGCTTAATAGAAGTAATGTGTTATCAGTTTATATATATATATATATATATATATATATATATATATATATATATATATATATATATATACACACACACTTGTGAGTATGTGTTACGCAAAATTATTTAATTTAATTATCCTTAATTATTTAAATAAAATTATAATTTAATTATTCCTTAATTAAAGGAACTTTTGGTAATATTTTTTTTTTGAAATTTTCACATGTTTAAATTTTAATAGTTTAAGAAATATAAATAAAGAAATGTTAATTTTTTATATTAATTTTAAAATAAAAAAAAATAGGAAAACTGATATAACTGCAAAGGAACAGGTGCTACAAAGAAAATATGATCAAAGCTTACCTGTTTATTTTGGAACTTGGCTTCTCTTAGAACCCTTTTTGCCATCAGATTTTTGCTTATCGCCCAGAAAATCTCCTGTGGTTTCATTCGATTCCACTGTACCATTAGAACCCTTTTTGCCAGCAGAATTTGCCTTGTAGCCCAAATCATTGCTTACACTTTCAGGCTCTTTCTTAGTATCATTCCTAGAGCAGGTGACAGGGTTTGATAAAAGAAAGGTTAGAGGATCCAAATAATTAAGATTATGTAATAATGTATAAATTAAATATAATAATTTTAATAATATTTTTATGAGAGATTTTAAGTGTTTATTGATATTATTTAAATATGAAATTTTTCTTAATAAATTTCCATTTATGATATTAAAATATATATATTTTTAATTTGTTAATAACAATTCTTAGGTTTAGCTTCTTAATTTTATTTGTTTTTTTACTTTCATACTCATCTATTATTGAATAAAAATTGAATTATTTATCTATAATTTTTTTAAAAAAAAGAAACTATGCAAAAAACATTAAGTCTTTTTTAAAAAAAACAAAATTTTTTATGAGAACACATAAAATAAAATAAAAGTTTTCATTGAATTTTCAACATATTTAGAGAAATAATTATATTTTTACTAAAATTGTAGCCAAATTTGAAGAAATTTCTTGGAAAAAAATTGACAAAAATTACAAAATTCATAAAAAAGAAAATTGAATGAAAAATCTACAAGAAAAAAATCCACATGTTTAATCATATTATATAAATTTTCTTATCAAAGAGGATATAAAAGTTATAGAAAAAATGAGTTTGATTGTAAAAAAAAAAAATTATATTATGAAAAGGTAATTAATTAATTGAGCGTATGTTTAGTGCCCTAGAAACAAAGAGGAAGAAAAGAGGAAGGATTTGCTTAAAAAAAAAAAAAAGAGGAAGGATGGAAAGATAGTAAAACCATCTTCTCTCCTGCCTAGGCTGCTTAACAAATGAGGAGGAAAAATTAAAAAGTGAGAGATTCAGCAGGTTAGCAATCCATCCAAAATGAGAAGAAAAGAGGAGAAAAAAGATGTTCTTATACATTAAATGCCCAAATATACTATTTTTTATTGTATATTTTTTTGTTTAATTAATCAATTGAATTCTATAGTTAAAAGAATTTTCTTTTTAATCCATATACTTAAAAACATTTCATTTTAGTCCCTACATATCATTTTTAACCACTCTTAATCTTCATTGTAGGGATTAAAAGAGATTCAAATGAGATGTGTAGAGACTAAAAAATATTAAAAAAGATATATGTAAGGACTAAAATGAATTGTTTTTAGGGTAAAATATGTTTTTGCTCTCTATACTTTTAGAAAAAACTTAGTTTTAGTTCATGTACTTTCGAATAAATCATTTTAGTCATCAAACTTTGAAAAACACTTGCTTTTAGTCCCTCCCCTCTAATGATGTTAATATTATTAACGGAAATACAATTTCCAGCGACTATAAATCGCTACAAAATATACATTCCTCATGTATTTAAACTCAACATCATTGGCGACTAAAAACCACCACAGATTATTAAAAAAAAATAGATACATAATGTGTCGTCGGTAATGGAAGAGACAAGCTTCTCGTTGAGTTTGAGTCTATTTTTTTTAATAATCTTTGTGACAGTTTTTAGCCGCCAAAGATGTTGAGTTTAAATACACGAGGAATGTATATTTTGTGGCGGTTTATAGCCGCTAGAAACTATGTTTCCGTTAATAGTATTAACACCATTATAGGAGAGACACTAAAAATAAGTGTTTTTCAAAGTTTGAAGACAAAAATGATTAATTTGAAAGTACAAAGACCAAAACTAAGTTTTTTTTTTAAGTACAGGGACTAAAAATATATTTTATCATTGTTTTTAAGTATAAGAACTAAAAGGAAAATAAATTTATAACTATAGAAACCAAATGAGTAATTAAACCTTCTTTTTGTATAAGCGATATTTATAAAATTTTATATAAAAACTTAACTTTCTTTTCTTTCATTTTTTTAATACTAAACAACCAACAAAATTATCTCATTTTCCATTCATTTTCTTTCCCAAATCAAACATATACTAGAAGTGTAATATTACATAAAACTGTCTATAATAATAATAATAACAACAATAATAATAATGATAATGTCACCTTTAATTAAAGTGTTATTTTATACCCTTTCAATAATAAGTTAAAAGTTATTAATAACTAGAAAATAATTGACTTTCAAAAATATTATTAAAAAAATTATTAATACTAACTAAAAATATAAGTTTTAATTAGCATTTTTTTACCGTTAAATTAAAAAAAAAACAACGATAAAAATAAAAAGTAACTCTTATGAAGTTATTTTTACACTAATAACTCTTCTGTATATAACTATAACTATATATATAGGTGAAGTTGATGAGACTTACTTGGATGCATATTTTTGAGATAATAGACTCATATTGAACAATATAAACACAAATGCTATACTAGATTGTTTTCGATGTGCTCTCGAGACCTACATCTATTACATTTATATACCTGGGGATGCATGCATGGTTCTTGCTTATAGGAATGTGCTATGTAACTCACGGTAAATTAAGCTTCTCATGCAGAACTGTATTTCATAATCACACGAAACAGAGTAGTTGAAGTCTGAAAATTGGAATTCCTGATTTGATTCTTAGTGAACTATACTAAGGTGAAATTGTTAATGTTTTCCATCGCTTGATTAAATGTATAGCAAATTTCATGGTAAATTAAAAGAATAAGAAGAACACGGAAGCTCTGTTTATCGTTTAGAAAACAGAGCATGAACGAGTCTTGATACGCAATATAATTTTTTCTCTATTCTGAAATCCATATTGAACTTCTCCCTTATTGCATGCGAAGTAGCGTCTTGCATTTCTTCGTTTATTCGACACTTTTTTACATGACAAATAATTAGTTTTCTTTTTCACATTTTCTTTTAACTAAGGCAATGGTTTGTTCTCTCTTATTTTACTTATACCATTTCCTTGGTTATTGGAAATTTTTATACAAAACAATAATTTCGTTTTCTTTCGAAAATCAGATATATCATTTGATTATAAATTAAATTAATAAAACAAGTTTGTTGTAAAAGAAATTGTGACTTTAATGGTTACGTGTCGGCTCGTACTGTCTTACAAGCAGTTTTCCGATGGATTTGCAGGGAAATGAAAGGGCATTTACAGTGTTTGAAGGAATTAATAGTTAGAAATTATTAACATATTGTATTGGCGTATGAATATGAACTCAAAGATATAATATTGAGTTCTATATAATCAGATTAAATTGTTGCTTTATTTCCCAAATATGGAGACTGCAATTAGTGCAAGACCGCATATGGAGGATGCAAACTTCCTGAGTCTCACGGTTCATTAAATGCCGTCCCCACTGCACTTCACATGACGATTTAATTCCATGTAATATAAAATTATACAAAGTGTGTTTGGATACCAGTTGAATTTAATCCAACTACTGCCTTTCAAAAAAAGCTTCCCTCACATAGTTTTTGAATTTTTGCTTTGGAACATGCAATTTCTCCGTTGAACGTGATTTCAACGCCAATCCAAACATAAAGTATTCCAACCATTTATTTTGCTTAAATATATTTTTAGTCTCGAAAATATAATGGTACTATGTTTTTGGTTCCTAAGGAATTTTTTGTTTCACTTTTGATTCTTGTAATATATATATATATATATATATATATATATATATATATATATATATATATATTTGATCCTTATTATTTTGTTTTAATTATTTTAATATATCTATTTTTTCCTTTTCTCTCTTAATATTTTATTTATTTTGAATTAGTTTTTTTTGAAAAATATTTGATAGAGAGTAAAAATAAATTATTTACATATTATAGGAACTAAAAATGAAAAAATAGATATATGAGAAAAACTTAAATGAAATAACAAGGACCAAAACTAAAAATAAAAGAAATTTTACAGTGACCAAAAGTCCAGTAAAAAGTTTTTAGAGACTAAAAACAAAATACCCTTATATTTGAAAGACAAAAAAACAAAAATATATTTCAACCCATAACCCTAAGACATTAAGTTTGTGAGTCTTTCTCACTTGTCGATTTGAGACTTTATCTTCATACTTGAACTCCAATATTAAATGTAATTTATAATTAATTTTAGCATTATTATTAATTATTATATTTATTAAATGTAATATAATTGTTAAATTTAATAAATGCAATATATGCAATATATGACTTTTCATATAAATTTGTATATATTTTTAAATTTATTATGAAATAAAAATAATTTTTTAAATTTTAATACATACATATATATATATATATATAATATTTATATTAGTATACAAATAAACAATTATTTTATTTATGAAATATAATATATAATTAACTTTATTAATATTATTAAATATTATATTTATTAAATATGATATGATTATTAAATTTGATTGATGTAATATATATTTATTCAATATGTAATTTTTCATATGAATTTATATATAAAAATATTTATTATTAAATATAAATTAATATATATATATATATATAGAGAGAGAGAGAGAGAGAGAGAGAGAGAGAGAGAGAGAGAGAGAGAGAGAGAGAGAGAATGAGAGATTAAAAGTGAGAAAAGATGAAACAAAGTTTACAAGGGAATCACATTACAAACTTCATTGATGACTTTTGACAATATTTAGAATTCATCCACCAATCTGCTAGCAAGATATTTGATAAACCTTATTCTGGTCATTATTTTATGGGATTTCTCGCACCATTTGATCCTTAAATTGCATTATCTTTGGGTGATTTTGATTGATATATGTTATTTTGGTGCAGAGTGAGCTTGAACTCGGGAAAAGAAGAAAAAGGGCTTGAAAACATAGAAACAACACCCCTGGCAAGTAAGCATGACCTTGTGCACGACCTTAAGCACGGGGCATGCTAAACAGCTCGTGCTCCATAACTTATGCACGGCCCCATGCATGGGGCGTACTGATCCAGCAGCGCTCCGTAACTTATGCACGGCTCTATGCATGGCCCCATGCACAGTCCTATGTGTAACACCCCGAAAATTACAACCCAATAAGTATCAACGTGAGAGATTTAATTAGAAAATTTTCCTGTTGGCGAGAATTGTAACGTTGTGATTTTCCTAATTGTATGATTAAGTATTTGATTAATAATGAAAGAGCAAACTAAATTTAAATTATATTGATTGATATAATAATTAACTTAAGTTCTATGTTTTGTTATGTGCCATAGTGTTATTGTGAATTTTTTTTTGGGACTTTTACGTGAGTTCCGTAAGTTGTAGGGAAAAAAAAATAAGAGAAGGGGGGTGTTCTTAGAGGAAGTATAGTGCGAAAAGTAAAAATCTTAATTAAAACCCAATTTGCACGTGAAGCTTCCATTCTCCGATTTTCTTCATTTATTCCTCCTTTCTTCCAAAGCTCTCTTCTCTCAATCCCTCTGGCCGAGGCACTCTGCAAGGAGAAGGAAGCCATGGTTGATGAGCTTTGAAGCTTGCATGCTACCCACACATCACAGTCTCATCATCCTCTCAACCAAGTCCCTCTTCCTCTTCACCTTCTCTTCCTCTCTCTCTCAGCTGAAGCTCTTTTAGGTGAGGAAAACTCTTTGTGGATTCTATTTTTAGTCTAAGGGTGGTTGAGAGTTAGGGAGCTCAACCACCTACAGCATGCATGCCCCTCTTTGGCTGTTGTGTGTGCTTTGTTTGAATGTTTGAACATGAAAAGTTGATGAAATGGGTTGGAAACCCTTTGGCAGTGGCTGTGTGAGTGCATGTCCAGGCCTTAGTGTTGTTTTTGTTCTTTTGAAACTGAGTGGGAAGGCCCCTGGAACAGGGGAATCCATGCCTAATTTTCGTGAAATTAATTGATGAAGGTTGCATGTTGAAAACAAACTCCAAAACAATGTAACAGTGGCTGTTAGGTTCGAGTGTCTCTGGACAGCTCCCACTATTTTGTGATTTTTGGAAGATCTAACCGTTGGTTTTTCATCAAATTTGTTTTGAATGAAAATAGACACAAAAATAAACAACTTTTATTTTGACACCATGGAGAGAAAACCTCGTCTTGAAGTTCATCCGTAGCTTTCAAAATGGATGTTCTATTTTCAAGTTTCCCTGGAACATGTCTCGGTTTTTCTCAAATTCCCACTTATGTGCTTAATTTTTATTTTTCGTTTTTGAACCATCAAAAACTAGACAAAAAAATATTTTTAGCTATATAAATTACAAAAATTATCATGTCCAATTTCTAAATTAACTTTTTAAAAAGAAACAGGGCAAGGGTTTTTGAGCTCTGATTTGAGTCTGAAACTTAGACTGTTAGAAACAAATTTACTGAGAACAATAGGGAAATAATTTGGGGGCAAGGGTTAACTTTTTAGAAAGATAAAGATTCTACCTTTCTACTGTAAAAAGTTTAGCTCAAAACAAGTTCGGGAAGTGAGAGAAATTTACATTTCTTTGAGCTATGTTCAGTGAGCACTCAAAATTCAGGGCTGCTGACTTAGAAAATTTTTATAAAATTTTTTAGATGTTGATTTTATAAGTGGGATACCTTTCTATAAAATAGATTTCAAGAGCTTCGATTTGATATAAAATTCAGGGCTCACATTCAGTACTATCAAAGAGAAATCTGCCTTTTTAATCATTTTTGTTACTATATGTGTGTTATTTTGATTTGTGGCAATTATAGTCATTAATTATGATTTTGTAAGGTAGTGGATATGTAATATCCATGGATCTATTCTGTTTTGGGTTTAAGTCCTAGAGATGTGAATCTTGGATACTTAATCTTTGAAAGTGTGGTTTTGTGTGCTTTTGTGATACAGTTCTTTGACTGTAGGTTGAACTTTGTGATAAAGTTGTTTGTCTGTATGATGTGTTGTTCACAAGACTCGGTTGCGAGTACTTGTGAGGACTAGAACTATGTTCTAGTGTTTGTGGCTAGATTGCCATGTAACAGATAGATGAAACTTAAACAGTGAGTACAATTAATTACGCTAAAAGATTTATTTTATTTTTATTAAATAGAAATTAATTAACGAACTCTTTATTTTATGCATTGGACATAAAAAGAATTTAGCACCTTTGCGTGGAGGAATAAATGGTAAGTTAACATTTATACAATTGTAAAGTTTTGAGAGAGTAAAGAATATATAAAACATAATAAAATTGTCCGAATCGTGGTGAGAACCTAAAGGAGGAAGGAACCTCCAGCGCCAAGTCGTGTGAGACAGTTGAACGAATGTGTTCGTGGACAAAGCTTGAATGGACAATTGTGAAAGAGGTTGTGTGGGGACTTCACCTGTGGTGAGCGATATGCTCGTGAGGAATGGGGTCGTAATGTGTGACCACTGTGGTGGTGGAGAGTGGATCTCCGTAAGGTATGTCGGGGACATACGTTGTGGAAGACCGCCGTTCAGTACCTTTGGCAGTGAACCCACACCAACCTATAAGAGATGAACCCGAAGAGAGGGAGTGGTTAAGGAGTCAGTCCTCAGAGATTGGATGACCTCATAGAGTGGTACCTGAGATGTGCTCGCTGACTTGCTGTTTCTTGGGGATCTGGCACCGAGTTTGTGGTCGTGCTTCCACAGTGCCGACTTAGCAATCCCAACAAATACGAGGCAAAACCGTGTTGGTGAGAGCCCTGCCATTGTACTGTGGTGAAGGGTGTACTCCCAACAAGTCATCCGACTTAAAAATGTGTAAGACCACTGAGTTCTGGGAGTTCCAGTGGTAGCTGGCCAGTGAAAAAGGAATTAATAGTGCTAGTAATGAAAACGATTAGGTGTCGAGTGTGATCGATAGATAATCACATCGAAGTGGTTGATCGTAGATGTTTGTGACTTCTAAAGTCGTTCTGTGTGTATTGTTTGACGAAGCAGAGATTTACCCTCTTGTTTGTTTGTTTTTAGGATCAGATGGCAGTCCAGGATCTTCAATACTTATGGGTTGAGTCTTTCACAGGGTAGGTGTAGACGATGACTGCTCTGAGACTAGGTTTTCCCCTTTTTATGTATTTGAATATGGGTAAACTTAGGTTTCAGATTTTTGGTATGTACATTCAGCTTTCGTACTCTATTACCCTATGTATTTGGAATATACTTTGGAAATGTACATATACTATTACTCCGAAAAATATTTGGATTATGAAAATCTCTATTTCATGTATACTTATAATCGAGGCAGCGATACGCAACTTCCGAAATTAATTAATGAAAAGTTTTAAAAATTTAGTAAAATTCAGATCCATGTTTTATTAACTTCATAGTTTTTCAAAAAATTAAAGTTAGTTAACACGCCTATTGAATTAAAAATAAGTTTACAATAAGAATATATGTAAACCTGGATTTAGGGTGTTACACTATGCACGGCCCCTGCATACCCCTGCGACAGCTGAAGTCTTTAAATAGATTTGGTTTTTATGTTTTAAGGACCACTTTTCTTTTACATTCAGTTTTATACTTTCTAGAAGAGTATTTTTGGAGTTTATGAGGGAATGACAGGATAGGAAGAACAAAAGTGCATCACGGGGATTAATTCTTGTAACGATTATTCTCCTCTAATGTCCCTTTTGTTCTCTTGTTTGGTTTTATGCTTTCCTATGCCCATGGCTAGCTAAAACCTTAAGCTAGGGTTGTGATGTAGGATGTGCCTGTGAACCCCAAATTCTCTATTTTAATTGAATTCCTATTTTTATTCAGTCAATTGAATTATTTCATTATTATTATTTCTTGTTTGGAATTGGCCAATCTGGACTTGTTTGAATCAATTAATTGTTAGCGACCCTGTGATTAATTGGTAGACCTATGGAATAATTGGGTTTAGAGGAACATCGCATGAACAATCGTGTTTACTAAACTTCTAATCAGATTTATAAATTATTGATCATCCTTTCTGTGCTTTATACTTTTCCCTAATTTCAACTCTACATGAACAATTAGGTAGTTAATTGGGGGAAAGATGATTAATAGCTTATGATCAATATCTATTAATTAATTTAAGAGGAACGATTAGCAAAGAATAATTTAGGGTTCTATTGAAAAAGAAAGTGGGGGAAACTTAAAGGTGCACTCGAAATCACAATCCTAGGCCTCTTATTCTGTCAGAATCTTCATTAATTTCTACTTACTCATATTTTCTATTCTATTCTCAATTAAATTGCAACTAAAACCAATTTTCTTTCCTTGTCTTTTACAAATTTGTTATTTAGGAACCACAATCAGTCTCTAGGGTACGATATCTGGACTTAGGTTCACTGTTACTATTGCGTAAGGTACGCTTGTCCTTAAGCGGTATGCATTTTACGCATCAATATTTTAGCATAAGACTTCCTTTATTGCATTGTCATCAATCTTATAAATCTAACCAACACTCATATTAGCTTCGAGTTTGATTATAACATGCTACTTTATTAATAAACCATCGAATGCAAATACAAATTTTTACACCCTATTTATGGATAACCATATGAACATATTTATGACTCGAAAGTAATATGCAATTCTTCCTACTTACAATATCTTATTTCTAAACACTAGATTCTAAACAAGTTGAAAACAAACACAGAATCCACACATTGAATTTTACAATAGTAGAATTTGTAATAAACTTTCTTCCCACACAAGTTCTAGTTGTGAATAAACCTGCAAAAAAACAAATTCAGTGGTGAATAAGGTGATTATAGGTTTAACTCAACCACCAACTCCAAACAATCCAAATCCAAAAATCCAAATTATTTAGATAACTAGGTTAAGATAGATAAAAGATAACGTAACTAGAGGTGACAAAACAATTAGGTTGCCTGAGTAAACTCAAATCCAACTAATAAAAATGTTTGGTCATGGACTTCGAATTTTAAGCTTGAACTAAATACAAGTCTTTTCAGTCTGATTTGATTGTGATTCAATTTGGGCTTAACCTAAAAAAATTTGAAAAAACTCAAAAAAACCAGGCTTTAACCGGGCTTGAACATCATTTTAGGTGCCAAAATTGAATTTGGACTTTTTTTGCCAAGACTACTATAGCACGTAACTCATATCGAATCGAATAGTCTATTTTTATTGGATTGTTATTCTTATTTTTGATGAACTCAATTGAAAAAATCATATTATTTTATTAGTTTTTCTTATTCTCATTTATTTTGTTTTACTTTTCTATTAATATAATTTTTTAAAAAATATGTATAGTACACATTTTTTATAAGTTTTTTCCTCAAATTTAAGGAAATAATCATATTTTTTTACTAAAATCATAGCAAAAACAGTAGAAAATTTTGCAAAAAAAAAAACAATTAATTTATAAAAAAATTGCATGAAAAATCTACATGTAAAGTTTGCAAGCAAGAAAAATTTGCACATTCAAATCATACAATACATGTTTTATTATAAAAAATGAGGATATAAAAGAGATAGAAAAAGTGAGTTTGAAGATTGAAAAAATAAGTTTTATACAATGAAAAATTAATTAATAAAATAGTTAATGTATAATAAGTGTTATGAATACTTAAAATCAACCATAAATTTTTTTTTTGGTAATCAATCATAAGAATTAATATTATCATAAATAAATTAAGGACTTGAAGTGTATGTTTGGTATGTGAGAAATAGAGAGGAAGAAATGATGGAGGATGGAAAGATAGTAAAATTTTGGTTGCTTAACAAGTGAGGTGGAAAAATTAAAAAGCACGTAAGACCCACAAGTAAAGCAATGTGTCTAAAATGAAAACAAAGGGAGAAAGAAAGATGTTCTTATACATTAAATGTCCAAAATATCCTTTTTGATTGTATATTTCTTTTGGGTAAAATCTGTTTTGGTTCCTCATTTTATCTTGATTTCTGTTTTTAGTCCCTCATAATTTTTTTTACTATTTTTAGTCCTTCATAAATTGTTCTGTTAGTTCCTCATAAATTGTTTTGTTCTGATTTTAGTCCCTGGCGTTGATTGCAACTGTTAAGTGATGACATGACAGATATAAACTGTGTGTGAAAATTTTCTAATAAAGTTTCTAGTGACTTTTAATCGTTACAAATTTCTTGGCGGTTAGAAATGTTTACTTTTGTAACATTTGTTGTGATTTCAGAAAATCTAGTAATCGAGGTTTTATTTTTTTATTTTATTTTTTTAATAATTCTGACAGTTTTAGTTTGCTAGAAAATTTGCAGTAGTTAAAAATAGCTAGAAACTTAAATAGAAAGTTTTCAAGCACAAATTATACTCGTCACGACATCACTTAACAGTTAAAATTAATGTCAGAGACTAAAAATAAAAGAAAACAATTTTTGAGGGACTAAAAACACAGAAAAAAATTATGAGGGACTAAAAACAGAAATTTAGATAAAATGAGATACCAAAAACATATTTTACCCATTTCTTTTTCTAATAGGGATATTGATAACATTTTATATAGATATTTAACTTTCTTTTCTTTCATTTCTTTCATATCAAACAACTTAAAAAATCATTTTACTTCCCATTTTTTTTCTTGTAAGATCCAGACCTAATTAATTCCACTCAAACTATCACACTTTGATTAAAAAATGATTTTTTTTTGTAAAGAATAAATACTACATTTGATAGATTTTATAAATGAAGATAAAAATATATAATTTGTTCTTTTTTTTTTACTAGAAATACAATTTATTCTTAAAAGACTAAAAAATCACATTACATTATTTACTAGGAGTAAAAATAATAATTAATTAAATAAAGGCTTAATTATGTTTTTAGTTCCTAAAATTTGATATAATTTGATATAATTTGATATAAATTTGATTTTGGTCATCCAAATTAAAAAAATCATTTTAATCTTTCAAATTTGAAAATTACGATTTTAGTCTATCAAATTTACTATTTACAGGGACTAAAATTTTTTAATTCCTATAAATATAATTAATTAAATTTAATTTTTGCCTTTTTTTTTATTCAATGGAAAAGATACAAAGAAATCAGCCAAGGCTATCCTTGAGAAGGATAGTATGAAGCTGAGGGGTAGAAACATTCAAAATCAACAAAGCTTGGGTTTGGTGTACCCCTGAGCTAGCAAGAACATGAGCAGCCTTATTAGCTTCCTTATCAATATGAGAAAACATGACCTGCCAATCACGATTATGAAACTCCCTGATAATGGAAACTATAGCAACATGCTTGTAGAGAGTTGGACACGCATTGTCTCGCAATGAACATTTCGAATGCCATGATCCCAAGCAAGTCTAACACCATGCAGGATACCAAGTAACCCGGCCTTCTCCATGTCCCCAGTACCATCAAACGCTGAGAAACCCATCAACCAATCTCCATTGTGGTCACGAATGGTTCCACCAAAACCAATATGCCCCTCAAGATAAATGCAACTGCCATCTATATTGAGTTTCGAGACACCAAGGGGAGGAAGATGAAATTTAGGAATGAGAAGGGGAGAATCAACAGCAACCCCATCATTTTTAAGAGAAATAATAATATCATCGTGAAGATGATATATATTCTGGATAACTTGTTGTACCTACCAATGATCTGCATCAAAGGCTTGGTTATTCCTCAAACACCAAATCCACTAGGTTGCTGCTGCAAAAAGAAAACCACTTAGAACCTGGAGTTGAGCTTTAATCCACGCAATAGGGTCCCTAACAAGGAAATCTGGTTTACCAACAAAGGAAAGATTCATCCACACTTCTTTGGCATGGGGGTAGTCACGTAAACAATGGACATTATCTTCATGACTAGAGCAGGAGTTGCAAATAGGAGAAGAAGCCATGTTTCTATGGTGACGCAAAGCATTTATTGGCAAGGATCCATGCAAAACGAGCCAGAAGAGTAGCTTGATCTTCTCAGGTATCTTGCATTTCTAGAGCCACTTAAAGGAAGTGGAACTTGTTTGAGGGATATTAGAAGAAGTCAACCATTGGTAAGCACTGGAGGACGAGTAAATGCCATTATTAGAGTGATGCCAGACCCATCTATTTGGGAAGTTTAGTGCAAAGGTACACTCCATATTAACAAAGATATTTCGAATATTCTGAGGAATAATGGTATAAAGATTACCAAGATTCCAGACATTATTATGCCCAATGTCTCACAAGCTAGTATTTGTGCCTGCGATGTGAACAAAAGGTACCTGATGACAAAGGAATCCTGATTTATTCCAATCCCCGTACTAAAGAGAAATGGCGCCATCACCAAGTCGAAATTGGAAACCGTCCCATAGAGCTTTCTTAGCTCGAGATATACTCCTCCAAATATAGGAATCACCATTCTTTGCTTTAGTGTTAAAGAAAGTATTATTGTCAAAATATTTATGAGCCAACACCTTAACCTAGAGAGTGTCCCTTTTATCAACAAGATCCCAAACAAGTTTTCCCAAAAGAGATATGTTAGCTAGGTGAGTATTCCGTACACCCAGGCCACCCTTTCTTTTAGGAGTAGTAACAGTCGTCCAGTTCACAAGGTTCCATCCCTTTTTCCCATCTGAGGATGACTAAAGAAAATTTCTGGCCATTATATCAATCTCTTCACAAAGGCTCTTAGGCAATATGAAAGCCTGCATGGTGTACATGGGAAGAAATGACAGAACTGACTTTATCAAGCAAAGTCTCCCAGCTCTATTCAAAAGACACCCCTTCCAACTAGTAAGCCTTTGATGTATTTTATCCACAAT
Source organism: Pueraria montana var. lobata (assembly GCA_026413185.1). Classification (NCBI taxonomy): domain Eukaryota; kingdom Viridiplantae; phylum Streptophyta; class Magnoliopsida; order Fabales; family Fabaceae; genus Pueraria; species Pueraria montana. The sequence continues at coordinate 24,670,114 of CM048656.1, forward strand.
ATGTTGAAAAGTATTCTTGGTGACTCTACCCTTGATGAGGGGAAAACCAAGATATTTACCAAGATCTCCCATGCACTTCATGCTGCAAGTATTCTAAAACTTATTCTTCATAGAAACAGGAACACCCGAGGAGCACATGAACTTAGATTTGGAAATATTCACTTTCAGGCCCGATTCCATGCAAAAGTTGTCCAAAGTATTTTGAATAAGCCGAATCTGAGATTCTTTAGCTTTACAAAACAATAAGACATCGTCCGCAAAAAGGAGATGAGAAATACCTGGTCCACCATTCGAGACAGAAATCGGTTATGCCATCATCTACAAGTTGCTGGATATAAATAGATAACTTTTCCATACACGTGACAAAAAGGTAGGGGAGAGAGGTCCCCTTACCTTAAGCCACGAGTAGGAGAAAAATTATCCGTTCTAGATCCATTCCAAACAACTGAAAGGGAGGAGGATTTTATACACCACATGATGAAAGTAATAATGTTCGGAGGAAAATTAAAATCCTTCAAAACACCTTCCAGGAAGTCCCAACGGACTCTGTCGTATGCTTTCTCAAGATTAATTTCGAAAGCTACTACACCCTTCTTGGCTCTGGATTTATGCATATAGTGTAAAACCTCCTGAGCAACAATGGCATTGTTAGTGGTGCCTCTCCCTGGGACAAAACTACCTTGGAGAGGACTGATGATGTCATCTAAGTAGGGGCGGATCCTGTTAATAATGACTTTAGATATTATTTTATAAGCTACATTACATAGACTGATGGGTCTAAAGTCTCTAAATCTCTTGGGATGGTCAATCTTAGGGATCAAAACAATTAGAGTCTCCACTATTCTTGGATCAGAGAAGCCATGTCTAAAAGCATCCCGCACTAGATTCCAAATATCATCCTGCATAATGTTCCAGTATTTCTTAAAGAAGAATGGCTGGAAACCATCGTGGCCCGGGGCTTTAAAACTATTTATACTCATAAGTGCCTTCTTAGACTCCTCTTTAGTGACTGGTGCAGCAATAAGAGCACAAGCATCCTCTGCAATTTTAGGAAAGTTCCTAATTTGAAGAGGATTATTGCAAGTATTTTGCGGAAAACAAAACAACTGTTTAAAAAAGCAAACAACCTCCTTCTTGAGCACCTCTGGATCATCACACCAAGTATCAGAATCAAGCAAAATACTATGTATGGTGTTCCTTCTTCTTCGAGTAATAATCTGGGTGTGAAACAATCTTGTTTGTGGTCTCCAGACTTGATCCAATTTTCCCTGGATTTTTGGAACTAGAGAAGTTCCTCCTACTTCAGCACCTCTCTATATTCAGCTTGTAATTCTTCTTCCAGAGAAATGATATCAGAACAAGGATTAAAGTCCAACTCCCTCTGAACACCACAAAGTCTAGCTTCCACTCTCTTCTTCCTACAAAAGATATTTCCAAAATGTCATTATTAAAATTTTTGGATTTATCTCTCACCTCATCAAGTTTATCACTAATTGTAGGTTGTTGAGATGACCAAGCCTCTTGAACAACCCCAGGAAAATCAGAATGGCGAGTCCAGGCAGCTATAAATCTCCAGGGATGATCTTTTCTAGAGACCCCACACTCTTTAAGAAATAAAATGATAGGACTATAATCTGAATGAACCCTACAGAGGGTATGTGCATGAGCATTGGGAAATAACATGCGCTGAGGAACATTAGCAACTACACGATCCAGTCTCTTGGCAATAGAGCACCCTCCCTTCTCTTTTCTAAACCAGGTATAATTACTACCTTCTGCCTCAACTTGCATGTGACAAGCATCAAGAACCTCACGAAAAATTTGAGCTTGCGAAGCATAAAATTTACCCCCGCGAACTTCTGCCTGGAAAGTAATCTCATTGAAATCCCTTAGCATCAACCAAGGATCAGATATAATATTGCGCAGATAAGTAAGATGATCCTAAAGATGGTTTCTAGAGGCAACAATAGGGCTAGCATAAATAGTCGAGCAATACCAGGCTTGGTTGCCTTTAGAAATTAAAAACGTAATAGCTTGGGGATGAATATCCACAATAGAAACTTGAAAATCCCTCTGGATTTCACATAATACCCATATGCCTCCCATATGACCGTCAGCTTCCTGTAGAAAACATGCTTCATATCCAAGCTTCTGCCAGAAAACATGAGCTTTCTCATATTTGCAATGAGTTTCATATAAACATATAATATTAGGGCAAAATTGCCTAATGAAATTATTTGAATATCTTCTGCCATTCCTACTAATGGCACCTCTTATATTCCAAGAGATAATTGCAAAGTTTGTACTATCCATGGACACGAGGTGAATATAGGGAGGCCCTGGTGCTGCTTCAATTTGGGCCTGGATCAAATTCAGGTGTGACTTCCATCATTCGGACACTAGAAGCCTCCACCTGTGGTTCACCTTTGTAACTCTAATTGGATTGATCATGCTAGGAGGCTTGAAGACATTTTTACCACCAATGGAAATAACTTTTGTGGGTTTGGTACCCGTAGGTACGCTGGTGGTGTGTGCAGGAAAGGGCCCAATAGATTTCCCTCGTGATGCTTTATTAGCTAATTCTCTATTCTCTCTCTTGTGAGATGGCCCCCGGATTTTCCTTCACGTGCATGGTTGTTCATGTTGGTTTTACGTGCTTGGGTAGTTTCCTTTCTTGGCCTTTTCTTCTCAGGATCTTGCGCATAAACTCCTAATCGAGGGCGGTTAGGAATCGAATCATTCCCCTCATAATTCCCCTCAATCTTAGGAGTAATAACCTAGTTTTTCAAATCCTTTATTATCTTATCATAAGTTTCCTTTGAATGCGGGTGGCGGTTATTTTTCTTTTTTCGCTGAACAATCATCCAATCCCCATGCAAATCAATTCCTCTATTATTACCATTAATAATTTGGTTATTGATTTCCAAATTATTTGGTAACCCCTCATCCGGATTTTCCTCCACATTAATTGAGGTGGTTTCTCCAATTTGCTCCACCGCCACCTAGGATGGTTCCTGGCTAGGTTCTTCCCCTCTAAGTTCAAATGGCACTCCCTACTACGATGGCCATAATGTCCATAAAGTAAGTGTAAGCCCTCATATTCATCATGATACCAATGCCCCCGAATATTAACTCTACCAACAACTGGCTTATTCAGATCAATCTCTACACAGACCCTTGCGAACCTCCCCCTATTCGCATTCAAAGTATTCGAGTCCACTTTGATTGGCTTTCCAAAAATAGAAGCCAGCCCTAATAAGAAGCTTTCATCATAAAACACCATATTAAGGCTAGGAAAGTGAATCCAGACCAAAGTACTATCAATTGTGTTCGCCTCCGCAACGAAGTCTGGAGACCAAGTTTTAATGATCAAGTAGTGATCGAAAATCATCCCTGGACCCTGACTCATAACCTTCCATCGATCTTCCAATGAATCAAATTTGACCATGAAATAACCATGGCCAACATCCCTCAAGTCAAAGCCTTGTTGAATTTTCCACAAAGATTTCAATTTGGAAAGCATAGTAGGGTAACCAATAGATTTCCCTAACAGTTTGATCACCATCGCCTAAGTCCAGGTTCACAAAGTTCGCTGAAATATTGATCATCAACGATAATCTTTGGCAGAAGATTATTCCTCTCTTCATATTCAACTCGAAGCAGATTACTTGCAAAAAGATCTCTTCGTTCTTTCGAGGGCACAGGAGGTTTGCCAACCAGTTTATCTCTGAACAAAATTCCTTTTGGACCACCAGTATACAGGGGATCTGGTGGTTTCTCACCATGAGACGTGCTAGCAGAGAAAACAAAACCCTCAGAGATAGACATTTTAATTTTTGCCTTCTAAAAACTTTTTAGTTGATTTAATCATTATTAATTTTAAAATTCCTTTTTAAATGGTTTCTGTTATTTAGTTACTAAAAACATGAGTTGCATCTAAATATATTGTGTCAACGTGATATAGCAATATGAAATGTGATATGTTAATTTTGAGATGCATCTTACATTACTAGTGATTAGCATAATAGAAACCATTTAAAAATATATAAGAATTAAAATAAATTAAAACCTTTACAACTAGACCTATCATGTAATATATATATCCCTATTTTCTTTCCCGTGTATATGAGTATTTTTTTAACAGCACCAAAATATCAGAGGGCAAAAGTGGCAATGGAAGCGGCTAACAAATAACTGGTTAGATTAACGACGCCGTTTCACTCCTTTAACGGGTAAGGCGTGCAATAAGCGTGGATGGTTAGTTCATAAATTATAATATTGTTGACGTTAGGTTCTGAGAAAATGGAGGGAACATATATATACAGCATGCATAGACCAATTTCAAATCTTTGACTGTTTCTCCCATTCAGATTGCAAGCTAGCCGTCCCAAAACCAAAAGAAACGTTAACTCTACTTGTTCCTCAAGCCACCTTAACACCCAAAACCAAAAGAAACGTTAACTCTACTTGTTCCTCAAGCCACCTTAACAACCGACCACGCTGTGTTTTCTATCAGAAATTAATGTTATGGTAAATCACCATTCTTTGCTTGGAAACTCCCTGGAGTCATTTGATGCATTATCCAAACACCACCATTGTCGTCGTGCTTGAATTTCTCATATGTCACAACTCAAGACTCATTTTATTAATTAGAAATTTCATGGTATCCTCCAAAATTTAAGAGTTTTGGACTTTGGTATATTGTTTTTGAGAATTTCTGTTTCCCTGTTCTCTCTTCCTCTCTCTCTCTCTCTCTCTTATTTTCGTTTCTTCCTTTTTCCTTTACGGCTTTACCTCGATCGGAATTAGGTGAACAGCTAGTGAAATCTCTTAGAAAAATAAAGGAAGGTGTGCTAGTTGTCCAATTAAGATTTGACACAGAATTGTTATCCTTGTTCCAAATCTCATTTTTCATAATATTATGTTATGAGCTGTAGGAATGTTAATTTGAACCTGGGGTTTGAGCACATATTTAATCTAGAATATTATGTTTATTCATCCTGTTTAGTAAAACGTTAAGATTGCAGCTAATAACTTTTATATACTTTTTTTTTTCAATCGACAAATGTTAGTAGTTAATTGTTAGTTTTTTTGTTAGTAGAGAGATTCGAACCCATGATCTCTCCCTCCTTTCCTTCTTCCTTCACCACCAAACTAAGCTTATAATTTCAATAACTTTTATATACTTTGAAGCAGACCCAATGGGTATCACTTTGCTGTACTTGGTTTTTTTTTAAAAAGTTGTGATCTATCATTGATGCTGTAACATTTTTTTTTATAAATAAAATGTCCACTTTTATCTCTATTTCTAAACAGAAATAAAAGAAAACACTACTTTTATGTCATTTTGCTGAACTTAAAAAGAAACGTGTGTTATAAAGACATCAAGTTCATTGTGTTCATAGGCAAGAATTTCTCAAAGTGGTGGTCTAGGCGCTCCTCTCCTAGCCTATACATATGTTTCGTTTTTAATTTACAAGGAAAGGAAAAATAAGCTTGTTAATTAAAAAAGAAAAAGAAAAACAAAAATTGAATAGCTCACTCATGTTTAAAGCTCGCACATATAGCGCAACTATATATATATATATATATGAGGGATCAAATTATACCGGTGTAACTTAAACAGTTATTACACCATTCAATAACTTTCAACTGCATGATGTTTTCTTAAAATCCACCATTGTATTGAAAGTTCCATTCACATAGATCATGTATACAAAATTTCAAATCAATCCAAAATTATTGCTACCTCATTCATATAGATTAAAATCGACGTAATATAAAATTTTCAAAATATACTAAAATATGGATCATTTGATTACCTTCTTATTATTGTTCAATTTTGACAAAATTTGACACAAACAATCTTGGTAATATGTAGATATAATTCAACGGTTGGATTGATAAAAATTTTATTCTATATCAAGTTATGAAAACGGTGTAACTCTTTTAGAGTTACACTGGTGTAATTTGATCCCTCCTCATATATATATATATATATATATATATATATATATATATATATATATATAATGCTCAAATGAATTAATATACTCCAATCATTGGGTAAAATAAAACTTAACTTTTATTGAAAAATTTGTTAGAACCAATAACAAGAACAATAACCAAGCTTCTTTTCAAGGGAGAAATTTAAAACGATGCCATAAATTTTATAACCAATTACATAATAAATAAATGAACAAACAAATTAGGGTAAACTAGGAAATAAGTCTCCTGTGAAGATAGTGATGGAAAATTATATAAACAACGCAGATAGATACAAATTATAGCATGTGATTATAGCGATAAAACTTAAGAAGGTTATCATTACTAACCTGGATTCGTATCCATCTCTATGAGAATTGCTTGCCGAAAGAAACCCTTGAAATACTCTTGAGAGGATTTCTGCCCACTTTTCTAGGGGATTGTTTAAGAGAATTTGAGTGTCAGAGAGAGTCAGTAAATTTGCTTAATGAGATAGCAAATTTATAATCCCCTAGCAGTAGGTAGGGACCTCTCAATGGACGATCTACTAAATGATTGACCCAACCCATCACAGGGTCAATCTTATCATAATCCAATCCAAAATATCCATAATATACATAAGATAATTATCTTATCTTTAATTGTCGATTGATGATACTAAAAGATAATATAATAATTATTAATTGATACTAATCCACAACAAATATTTTAACATTCTCCCACTTGGATAGTATTAACCAATAATCAAAATAGGAATCATCAAGACTAAAACGACAATTTCAATAATTTGTCAACAACAATATAAGAAATCTAAAATCTCTAATGCTACAAAATAATATCCGATAGGGATACATATCCTACGTATCAAATAGTCATATTTCTCACAAGAAAAGAGTATACGGAATAGCATAGCTTAATAGTCAAAATATGCTACATAACAACGGTCCAAGCATATGAAAATGTTATAAGAGATATGTTACTGAGATAATATTTTTATATACATATCTCATGATAGAGTGTTTTCAGACTCCTACTAACCCAAAACATCAAAAGACTTAACCAAACACATGTGAGCTATAAAATTCTCAAAAGCTCCAATAGACAAGTCTTTGATTAGTGAATCTACAAGTGTTTTCTTTCAACACCATAATCATTTTAAGTCTAAAAAGCTGCAAAGGCCAGAACATAATTCACATGCATCTAAGTGCTCACGATAGCCCAATAACAAGAGTGATCACTGATGGGCTAAATCAACAAATGCTCTTAGAATATTTGACATTCAATTAATCTGAGTTTCACAAAATAAGTGACTACGCAAACCCGAAGACAATTAGGAAATCCATTAATTTTTTACTGGGATGACATAGACACCTAGCTTAAATGAAACGATACTCTAGATTAATGTGGCCACAAAATGTCAATATGAGCAAGCACTTAGATCAATGGTCTAAACATAAAATTCATAAGTACATCAATGGTGCAAAATTGTACTCAATAGGAGTACTATCATCACAAGCACCTCAACAATGTATAGAATCATACTTGATAGGAGTATTGTATTTACAATATACTTATAAATTTCGACCAAACAAAATGTGAAGTTTTGGATAAAAGAGATACACAAGATAATTGCATGCCAAAAGACTAATTGTGCAATTCCCAATAAAATGGCCTTGACATCCGCTAAAGATGCCTACTAAGATACAATGGATTTTATGTACCTCAACACAAAAGGACAAGGATAAATAACAAAGTCCTTCAAGAATATGTCATATGATCATTAAATGTGCACAAGAATATATGACAATACAAATTTGATAAGTCTCGAGACATAACAAAAGATTATATGCTCCCACTAATCCTTTATATACCAAAAAAAATAAGATTAGGATTTTCATCAGACGGTTATCTTTGCCTTAGCGGCTTCTAGCTAATTATTTCGTGTATTCGTTTTTGAATTGTCAAAGATTTGAAAAGGTAAATGACTTGTCGGTTTACGACAGTGTTATGCATTCACACTGCACCCGATACATTATCCATGAACTATTAGCTTGAAATTTGGTTATAACATGCTACTTTATTGGTAAATCTCAAATGCAAATACAAACCTGTGTAAAAAAAATAAGAATTACATGTGAATCTGAAATTTACAACTTATTAATAACCATATAGACTTATTTATTAGTCGAAGTTCTATCTACTTCTTTGTACTTATAATATCTTATTTGAAAACACTAGAATCTAAACAAGTTGGAAACAAACATTGAATCTTTAACTAAGTAGAATTTGTTGTTGTAAATTTCCTTTCCACATAAGTTCCACTTGCGAATAAACCTGCGAAAAAAAACAAAAACAAAAAATGAATGGTGAATGGGTAATGAGTTATCAGTTGATATATATAATTTAATTTAATTATCCTTAATTAAAGGAATTTTTTGGTAACTTTTTTTTTTGTTGAAATTTTCACATTTTTAAATTTTAATACTCCCTCCATCCCAAAATAAGTGTTATCCTAAGTTTTTTTACACAGACTAAGAAAAGCTATTAAATAGATGAAAAAGAGAAATAATTTTACAAAACTAGGGCTAAACGACAAAAGGGGGCAAAAAAAAAAAACTAATTACGAAAAAAGTGTGGAAAAAAAACAATTTACCTGCAGGGGTTGTTTTTGACACGTTGCACTGGGAGGCGCCAACTGAGTTGGCGTCTCCCTAATTTTTTTTTGTCTCGTAGCGGGAGGCGCCAACTCTTTAACTTTTTTTTTTTTTTGAAATGTCAAAGGTTGCTACACTTGAAATGGCGCCTCCCGCTACGAGACAAAAAAAAAATTCGGGAGGCGCCAACTGTGCAACGTGTCAAAAACAACCCCTGCAGGTAAATTGTTTTTTTTCTACACTTTTTTCGTAATTAGTTATTATTTTTTACCCAGTTTTGTCGTTTAGCCCAAAACTAGCCTTATTATTAATATTGTATTGAAAAGCTAAAGTGACATTTATTAGGGATATTAGTGAAAAAAGTAATTAATATTACATTGAAAAGTCAAATGCGACACTCATTTTGAAATAAATTTTTTTTCCAAATGCGATACTTATTTTGGAACGAAAGGAGTAATATAAGAGATATCAACATATACATTAAATAAAGAAATGTACATACGAATATAAAGTGCGGATTGGTTTTCATGCGTGAAAAATCTTGTGCGCACGCACATGTAACAAAAAGTTTGGAGAAAACTTTTTTAGTACTTTATAATTTATATTATACATTTCCTCCCTTCCAAAGTAAGATCACTATACTTAACATCCATGGAACCACTATATCAGCTTAGCGATAAGAAGTTTAGATAATTTTCATCAGGTTTTAAGTTCAAATGATCTCAGTATCTATCTGTTATTTATATGCACACAAAGAATTCACTAGCTTGAATGGTCAATTTTTTATATTTTAAAATAAAAAGTAGGAAAACTGATATAACTGCAAAGGAACAGGTGCTACAAAGAAAATATGGTCAAAGCTTACCTGTTTATTTTGGTCTCAGCTTAGAACCATTTTTGCGTGCACGATCTTGCATATTGCCCAGAGAAGCTGCTATGGGATTTTGCGATTTCACTTTATCATTGGTAGAGGGACCTTTTTTGACAGCAGGATCTTGCTTACTACCCAGAATATCTGCTATGGAATTTTGCGATTTCCCTTTACCATTGGTAGAGGGACCGTTTTTGCCATCAGAATTTGCCTTGTTGCCCAAATCATTGCTTACACTTTCAGGCTCTTTCTTAGGATCATTCCTAGAGCAGGTGACAGGGTTTGATAGAAGAAAGGTTAGAGGATCCAAATAATTAAGATTATGTAATAATGTATAAATTAAATATAATAATTTTAATAATATTTTTATGAGTGATTTTAAGTGTTTATTGATATTATTTAAATATGAACTTTTTCTTAATTAATTTCCTTTTATGATATTAAAATATATATTTTTTAATTTATTAATAACAATTCTTAGGTTTAGCTTCTTAATTTTATTTTTTTTACTCTTATACTCATCTATTATTGAATAAAAATTGAATTATTTATCTATAATTTTTTTAAAAAAAGAAACTATGCGAAAAACATTAAGTCTTTTTAAAAAAAAACAAAATTTGTAAATAAAATTAAAATTTTCATTGAATTTTCAACAAATTTAGAGAAATAATTGTATTTTTACTAAAATTGTAGCCGAATTTGAAGAAATTTATTGGAAAAAAAATTGACAAAAATTACAAAATTCATAAAAAAAATTGAATGAAAAATCTACAAGAAAAAAATCCACATGTTTAATCATATTATATAAATTTTCTTATCAAAGAGGAAAAGTTATAGAAAAAATGAGTTTGATTGTAAAAAAAAAGTTTTATATTATGAAAAGGTGATTAATTAATTGAGCGTATGTTTAGTGCCCTATAAACAAAGAGGGAGAAAAGAGGAAGGATTTGCTTAAAAAACAAAAGAGGAAGGATGGAAAGATAGTAAAACCATCTTCTTTCCTTCCTAGGCTGCTTAACAAGTGAGGAGGAAAAATTAAAAAGTGAGAGATTCAACAAGTTAGCAATCCATCCAAAATGAGAAGAAAAGAGGAGAAAAAAATGTTCTTATACATTAAATGCCCAAATATACTCTTTTTTATTGTATATTTTTTTAATTAATCATTTGATTTTTATAGTTAACATACTTTTCTTTTTAATCCATATACTTAAAAACATTTCATTTTAGTTCCTACATATCATTTTTAACCACTCTTAATCTTCATTGTAGGGATTAAAAGAGATTCAAACGAGATGTGTAGAGACTAAAAAATATTAAAAAAGATATATGTAAGGACTAAAATGAATTGTTTTTAGGGTCAAATATGTTTTTGATCCCTATACTTTCAGAAGAAAAAAAAAACTTTGTTTTAGTTCCTGTACTTTCGAATCAACCATTTTAGTCCTCAAACTTTGAAAAACACTTATTTTTAGTCCCTCCCATCTAATGATGTTAATAATGTTAACGGAAATACAAATTCCGACGACTGTAAACTGTCACAAAATACACATTCCTTATGTATTTAAACTCAACATCATTGAGGCTAAAAATCGCCATAGATTATTAAAAAAAATAGACACATAATGTGTCATCGGTAATGGAAGAGACAAGCTGCTCGTTGAGTTTGAGTCTATTTTTTTCTTAATAATCTTTGTAGCGGTTTTTAGCCGCCAATGATGTTGAGTTTAAATACATGAGGAATGTGTATTTTGTGGCGGTTTATAGCCACCGAAAAACTGTATTTCCGTTAACAATATTAACACCATTATAGGGGAGACACTAAAAATAAGTGTTTTTCAAAGTTTAAGGACAAAAATGGTTGATTCGAAAGTGTAGGGACTAAAACTAAGTTTTTTTTAAAGTACATGAACTAAAAACATATTTGACTCTTATTTTTAAGTATAGGAACTAAAAGGAAAAAAAATGTATAACTATAAAAACCAAATGAGTAACTAAACCTTCTTTTTGTATAAGGGATATTTATAAAATTTTATATAAACACTTAACTTTCTTTTCTTTTATTTTTTTCATACTAAACAACCAACAAAATTATCTCATTTTTCATTCATTTTCTTTCCCAAATCAAACATATACTAGAAGTGTAATATTACATAAAACTGTCTATAACAATAATAATAATAATAATAACAATAATAATAATGATAATGTCACCTTTAATTAAAGTGTTATTTTATACCCTTTCAATAATAAGTTAAAAGTTATTAATAACTAGAAAATAATTGACTTTTAAAAATATTATTAAAAAAATATATTAATACTAACTAAAAATATAAGTTTTAATTAGATTTACTGCTAAATTAAAAAAATAACGATAAAAATAAAAAGTAACTCTTGTGAAGTTATTTTTACACTAATAACTCTTCTGTATATATAGATGAAGTTGATGAGACTTACTTGGATGCATATTTTTGAGATGGTGGACTCATATTGAACAATATAAACACAAATGCTATACTAGATTGTTTTCGATGTGCTCTCGAGATCTACATCTATTACATTTATATACCTGGTTCTTGCAAAAAGAAATGTGCTATGTAACTCACGGTAAATTAAGCCTCTCATGCAGAACTGTATTTCATAATCACACGAAACAGAGTAGTTGAAGTTTGAAAATTTGAATTCCTGATTTGAGTCTTAGTGAACTATACTAAGGTGAAATTGCTAATGTTTTCCGTCGCTTGATTAAATGAATAGCAAATTTCATGGTAAATTAAAAGAATAAGAAGAACACGGAAGCTCTGTTTATCGTTTAGAAAACAGAGCATGAACGAGTATTGATACGCAATCTCAGTTTTCTGATATTATATTTTTTTCTCTATTCTGAAATCCATATTGAACTTCTCCCTTATTGCATGCGAAGTAGGTCTTTCTCACTTGTCGATTTGAGACTTTATCTTGTACTTGAACTTCGATATTAAATATAATTTATAATTAATTTTAGCATTATTATTAATTATTATATTTATTAAATGTAATATAATTGTTAAATTTAATAAATGCAATATATGTTTATTAAACATATGACTTTTCATATAAATTTATATATATTTTTAAATTTATTATTAAATAAAAATAATTATTTTAAATTTTAATACATATATATATATATAATATTTATATAAGTATACAAATAAACAATTATTTTATTTATGAAATATAATATATAATTAACTTTATTAATATTATTAAATATTATATTTATTAAATATGATATAATTATTAAATTTGATTGATGTAATATATATTTATTCAATGTGAAATTTTTCATATGAATTTATATATAAAAACATTTATTATTAAATATAAATTAATATATATATATATATATATATATAGAGAGAGAGAGAGAGAGAGAGAGAGAGAGAGAAAGATTAAAAGTGAAAAAAGATGAAACAAAGTTTACAAGGGAATCACATTACAAACTTCATTGATGACTTTTGACAATATTTAGAATTTATCCACCAATCTGCTAGCAAGATATTTGATAAACCCCATTCTGTTCATTATTTTATGGGGTTTCTCACACCATTTGATCCTTAAATTACATTATCTTTGGGTGATTTTGATTGATATATGTTATTTTGGTGCAGAGTGAGCTTGAACTCGGGAAAAGAAGAAAAAGAGCTTGAAAACGTGGAAACAACACCCCTGGCAAGTAAGCCCGACCTTGTGCACGACCCTAAGCATGAGGCATGCTAAACAGCTCGCGCTCCGTAACTTATGCACGGCCCCATGCACAACCCCCTCCATACCCTTGCTGTAACGACCCATCTTTGTTACAGATTTGTTATACTAAAACCTTGTGTTAAATATTATTATATAAAACTACCATGAATTTTTTTTTCAAATTTAACACACACACACACACACACACACACACACACACACACACACACATATATATATATATATATATATATATATATATATATATATATGTACATACAACCAAAATAGTCCTCTTGTAGAGGACACTCACCATAATCTAAATATTTATACATATGTCCTAAGTTGGTCCCCATACTATGTACATATATAAAAGAACATATCCCAAAAATAGGGATCTCATCCCATCTTCAAGATCTACATCCGCTTCAGTCATGAGCGGCCTGAGAACCTACAACATCACTACTATCTGCTCCCGTGCCAACCACATGATCATTGCAGTAATACAACACAAACACAAAAGGCAAGGGTAAGCTTATTTATAAAAAGATCATAGATATACAAGGATATAAGATTTACTTAAAGTAAAACCAAAATAAATCAATCATAGTAAATCAGATAACATCATACATCAATCTCATATACAATTTCATTATGCAATGCCATGCTGACTCGACTCCATGGAGATTTCTACAACTTTTGGGCGGTCCTCATAGGCCCCTTCCCCTACCATGGTCTCACCTCTGACCATTCAGGGAGTCCCTTGAGCTACCCTGTGGAGGAAGTGTGGATTTAATCGAATATAGACAAGTGTGGGTATTGGCTTACCTATGTAAGGTTTGCAAGACCTTACATCTATAGGAATTTGCCCACTTGACTATTCTATAGGCCCACCGTTGGCCACCACGAAAACCTCCGGCACTAGGTTGAGAGCCTACCTATCACCCTCAACTTACGTGCCTACCCATATGCAATGTCATGTAACAAGCCAAACAACTTTGATTTCCACAAGTTCCCTCTATGTTATAAATTTGCCTTTTTTCTCAAATCATGCTTATGAACCCATCCAGCAGTTCAATAAGCTCAAGTAAGGCATTCTCACACCTTGAATCCTTACTCACAACACAACACCAAATAATCTCAAGTAAGGTATTCTCACACCTTGAATCCTTACTCACAACACAACACCAAATTTTAACAAAAATGTGAATTTCCTAACATACTTCTAGAACTTGTGTGGACATCCTCATCACATCCATATCATAGACATAATTCAATTTAAAATAAATTTGAAAGCCATTTAATATTGTAGAAAATGAATTCTCGCTTAAGCGTCACTTTACTCTCGCTTAAGCGCAACTTTTAGGAATAATTTGTTTACTTCCAGGGTTCCTCGCTTAAGCTAGGATTTTTCTCGCTTAAGTTAGGCCTCGCTTAAGCTAGGATTTCTGGTGCTTAAGCTAGGACAGCTTTCTGACCAAAAATGTTCTCTGTCCCCTGTTTCGCTTAAGCGAGAACCACTCTGTTCTAAAGCGAAACAGGGTTTTAGAAACTTGAAAACATGCTTAAAACTTCTCAATGGCTACCAAATTCATTCCAATTCGAATTTTACATCAAACATAACATATATACATCATTCCACACTCAAAAATAACATTCCAAACATAGAATATACAAATAAGCATTCAATCTTATTAAAACTTCCTTTACCTAAACTTTTTGACTCAAAACCTTGAGGAAGAAGCTAGGGAGGAGACTTGGTGATTCAAGAATGATCTCTACCCAACTTTGGCTATGAAATCAACTAGAGAGAACCTAAATCAATCCCAAAATGAACTTTAATCAAAATTTGACCCACCAATCATGATTCTACATGAAACCCATTTGAGGACTCCATGAGGAAGAGAAAAGATGAACTTCAAGAGACCAAAGAAGAGAAAAGTGTGGTTTACCAACTTAAAATCAACTAAGGAGGCTCTAAAGAAGAAGAAATCAAGCTTCAAAATGATGTCGGAATCAAACTTCCATTTAAGGGGAAAAGAGACTTCGGGAGGAAGGAAGAAGAATGAAGGAAATGGAAGAAATGTGAAGCTTGGCACGTTTAAGATTTTAGATTTGCATGAAATTTTGCTATTTGCCCCCACCCTTCCTATAAGGACACCCCCTTCTCTTATTTTTTTTCTTTCCTACAACTCACGAAACTCGCGTAAAAGTCCCAAAAATCCCACCACACACACTCTAAGTCCAACACCTCATGAAAATCTAACAATAACACTATAGCACTTAATAAAACAATCTATTTATTAATTCTTTTATACATATTATAAATTTAAATTTAATTTCCTCTTACATTATTAATCAAACACTTAATCATATAATTAGGAAAACTACAACGTTACACTTGCGACAACTGAAGTCTTTAAATAGATTAGGTTTTTATGTTTTAGGGACACCTTTTCTTTTACATTCAGTTTTATACTTTCTAGAAGAGTATTTTTGGAGTTTATGAGGGAATGACAGGATAGGAAGAACAAAAGTGCATCACGGGGATTAATTCTTGTAACGATTCTTCTCCTTTAATGCCCCTTCTGTTCTCTTGTTTGGTTTTATGCTTTCCTATGCCCATGGCTAACTAAAACCTTAAGCTAGGGTTGTGATTTAGGATATGTCTGTGAACCCCAATTTCTCTATTTTAATTGAATTCCTATTTTTATTCAGTCAATTGAATTATTTCATTATTATTATTTCTTGTTTGGAATTGGCCAATCTAGACTTGTTTGAATCAATTAATTGTCAGCGACCAATACTATGATTAATTGGTAAACCTATGGAATAATTGGGTTTAGAGGAACATCGCATGAATAATTGTGTTTACTAAACTTCTAATCAGATTAATAAATTATTGATCATCCTCTCTGTGCTGTATACTTTTCCCTAATTTTAACCCTACATGAACAATTAGGTAGTTAATTAGGGGAAAGATGATTAATAGCTTATGATAAATATCTATTAATTAATTTAAGAGGAAAGATTAACAATTGAAGAATTATTTAGGGTTCTATTGAAATAGAAATTGGGGGAAACTTAAATGTGCATTCGAAATCACAATCCTAGGCCTCTTATTCTGTCAGAATCTTCATTAATTTCTACTTACTCATATTTTCTATTCTATTCTTAATTAAATTGCAACTCAAACCAATTTTTTTTCCTTGTCTTTACAAATTTGTTATTTGGGAACCACAATCAGTTTCTAGGGTACGATATCCAGACTTAGGTACACTATTACTACTGCATAGAGTATGTTTGTCCTTAAGCGGTACGCATTTTACGCATCAATATTTTAGCATGAGACTTCCTTTATTGCATTGTCATCAATCTTATAAATCAAACCAACACTCATATTAGCTTCGAGTTTGATTATAACATGCTACTTTATTAATAAACCATCGAATGCAAATACAAATTCTTACAACCTATTTATGGATAACCATATGAACATATTTATGACTCAAAAGTAATATGCAATTCTTCCTACTTACAATATCTTATTTCTAAACACTAGATTCTAAACAAGTTGAAAACAAACACAGAATCCACACATATTGAATTTTTACAATAGTAGAATTTGTAATAAACTTTCTTCCCACACAAGTTCCAGTTGTGAATAAACCTGCAAAAAAACAAATTGAGAGGTGAATAGGGTGATTATAGGTTTAACTCAACCACCAACTCCAAACAATCCAAAGCCAAAAATCCAAATTATTTAGATAACTAGGTTAAGCTAGATAAAAGATAACGTAACTAGAGGTGACAAAACAGTTAGGTTGCTTGAGCCAACTCAAATCCAACTAATAAAAATGTTTGGTCATGGACTTCGAATTTTAAGCTTGAACTAAATACAAGTCTTTTTAGTCTAATTTGATCATGATTCAATTTGGGTTTAACCTAAATTTTTTTGTAAAAACTAAAAAAAAAAACAAGCTTTAACTGGGCTTGAACATCATTTTAGGTGCCAAAATTGAATTTGGACTTTTTTGGCCAAGACTACTATAGCACTTAACTCGTATTGAATCGAATAGTCTATTTTTATTGGATTATTATTCTTAATTTTGATGAACTCAATTGAAAAAATCATATTATTTTATTAGTTTTTCTTATTCTCATTTATTTTGTTTTACTTTTCTATTAATATAATTTAAAAAAAATATATGTATAGTACAAATTTTACCCATTTTTTTAAAAAGGTTATTTTTATAAATAAAATTACTCTATTATAAAAAAAAAATCACTAGCTAGCATGCATGATCATTTTAATGAGTTAAAATTTTAAAATAAAAAAAAACTGATATATATAACTGTAAAGGAATTGGTGCTACAAAGAAAATTTCGTGAAAGCTTACCTTGTTTGTCATTTCCTATTGTTTTATTATGGTCAACCTTGCCCTTGGCTTCTCTTAGAACCCGGTTTGCCTGCAGATTTTTCCTGATTGCCTAGAGGTTTTGCTATCTCTTCCTTTTTGGGAGGGTCGGTGGGCGAACCTTTTTTGGGATCAGAATTGTTCTTGTAGCTCAAAGGATCGCTTATGCTATCAGGCTTTTTCTCATTCCTAGAGCCAGTGACAAGATTTGAGGAAAAAAAAAATTAGAGGGATTAAAATAATTAAGATTATACAATAATGAACGAATTAAATATAATAGTTTTAATAAAGTTATTTTTTATTATTTATTTTAAGCATGTAATGATATTATTTAAATATTTATTTTTTAATTAATTGTCTTTGTGATACTAAAATATTTATTTTCTAATTTATTAATAACCCTTTTTAGGTTTTGTTTTGTGACACAATTTTTTTTATCTATAATAGTTTTGTAAAAAAATGTCCAAAACAATATTAAGTTTTTTTATATAAAAAAACAAATTTGTATGAGAATACGTAAAAAAATATTTGTTATAAGTTTTTCCTCAAATTTAAGGAAATAATCATATTTTTTTTTACTAAAATCATAGCAAAAACAGTAGAAAATTTTGCCAAAAAATCACAATTAATTTATAAAAAAAATTGCATGAAAAATCTACATGTAAAGTTTGCAAGCAAGAAAAATTTGCACATTCAAATCATACAATATATGTTTTATTATACAAAATGAGGATATAAAAGAGATAGAAAAAATAAGTTTTAAGATTGAAAAAAAAAGTTTTATACAATGAAAAAATTAATTAATAAAATAGTTAATGTATAATAAGTGTTATTAATACTTAAAATCAACCATAAATTTTTTTTTTTGGTAATCAACAAAAAGAATTAATATTATCATAAATAAATTAAGGACTTGAAGTGTATGTTTGGTACGCAAGAAACAGAGAGGAAGAAATGATGGAAGATGGAAAGATAGTAAAACTTTGGTTGCTTAACAAGTGAGGTGAAAAAATTAAAAAGCACGTAAGACCCACAAGTAAAGCAATGTGTCTAAAATGAAGACAAAGGGAGAAAAAAAGATGTTCTTATACATTAAATGTCCAAAATATCCTTTTTGATTGTATATTTCTATTTCTAATAGGGATATTGATAACATTTTATATAGATATTTAACTTTCTTTTCTTTCATTTCTTTCATATCAAACAACTTAAAAAATCATTTTACTTCCCATTTTTCTTTTTTCTTTTTTTTCCTTTTCCCTTCCTTTTCCAAATCAAACATACTAGAAATGTAATACTCTTAACATAAAATTCTCTAGAATAATAATAATAATAATAATAATAATAATAATAATAATAATAATAAATAAATATTACACTTACCTGGGTGATGGACTCATACTTATTGAAATATCTAAATACAAACACAAATAATAGACTAGCTAGATTGTTTTCGATGTGCTCTCGAGACCTCTATAATACTCATGGTAAATTAAGCCGCATCCAGAACTCGATTTTATAATAATCACACGAAACAGAGTAATTGAAGTTTGAAAACTTGAATTCCTGAGTTGAGTCTTAATCATTTAAATTCAGGTGAAATTGCTAATGTTTCTCAACGTTTGATTATATGTGTAAAAAATGTAATGGTAAATTAAAAGAAAAAGAACACACGGAAGCTCTGTTATCGTTTAGAAAACGGAGCAGGAACGAGTCATGATATGCAATCTCAGTTTTCTGATATTATAATTTTTTCTCTATTCTGAAAATTCACTATTAAACTTCTCCCTTATTGCATGCAAAGTTGCGTCTTGCATTTCTTCGTTTATTCGACAGATTGTTCATGACAAATACGCTATAATTTTAAATACTTTATAGATTATAGTGGACGTTAGTAATAAGCAAAAGAAAATTTGTGACTAATCGTGATGAATTTGGCCCGTACCGTGTTTCAAGTTTTTTTTTTTATTATTATTGATTTAAGTGAAAATAGAGAGGCATTTGCGCTGTTTGAAGGATCAGTCTGAACTTGTTAACGCGCTGTGTTAGAATATGAATTCAAAGTTTCAAAATATAATATTAGGTTCTATATATAATCTCTCATCCTTATTATGTAAGAAACCGTAAATTGTTGCTTTATTTCCCAGATATATAGACCGTATAGTAAGTGCTAAATCTCTTTACGTTGGTTTATTACTTTAGACTTTGAAGAGATTAATATATTTTCCAACAATAAGTTATTTTGAAATTTTCAACATAAATTAAGAAAACTATATATTAAAATTATGCTAATAAAAATTCAATGAAAACATAATCACATGAATTGATATCATATACTACTCAGATAGATTAAAACTAATTTACTAGAATTAAAATTACTAGGATTGGCCTAGTGATAAGATGTTAGAATAATATACATGAGATCATAGGTCCAAACCTCAGTATGACCCATTGTAAAAAAAAATTAAAATTTATTTCTAGGAAATTAAATTATATATATATATATATATATATATATATATATATATATATATATATATATATATATATATAAAAGTAATAGTTGTTTCCATAATTAATGCAACAAAAATGATAGTCAAATTTTGCCGCCTAAAATAAGGGCATTATTGACCAATTCGAGCAAACATAATTAAAATGACAACTTCATGGCCGATTTATTTTTTATACATAAAAAGTTAATTTTGAAAAGAAATATCAAATTGCACAATATTTTAAACTGAAATAATGGTATAATTGTATTATTAGTTTAATATTATTTAAATTATTTTTATAATATTGCACGATAAAAAAAAAAAATTGGCTTAAATGTAATTTTGGTTTTTCTATTTTGCACAATCCATAATTTTGGTCCCTCTATTTTAAAATAGAGACATTTAGTCCCCAAATTTTACAAAATCCGTTAATTTGGTCATTTCATCAAATTGAAAGCGTTGACTGTTAAGAGATTAACGTTGACTTTGACGTAATCCAAATATAGTGGTATTTTGTTTTTGGTTCTTAAGGAATTTTTTGTTTCACTTTTGATTCTTGTAATATATATATATATATATATATATATATATATATATATATATATATATATATATTATTTTGATCCTTATTATTTTGTTTTAATTATTTTAATATATCTATGTTTTCTGTTTCAATCTCTTAATATTTTATTTATTTTGAATTAGTTTTTTTAAAAAATATTTGATAGGGAGTAAAAATAAGTTATTTACATATTATAGGGACTAAAAATGAAAAAATAGATATATTAGAAGAACTTAAATGAAATAACAATGACCAAAACTAAAAATAAAAGAAATTTTACAGTGACCAAAAGTCAAGTAAAAAGTTTTTAGAGACTAAAAACAAAATACCCTAATGTTTCAAAGACAAAAAAAAAAATATTTCAACCAAAAACCTTAAGGCATTAAGTTTGTGAGTCTTTCTCACTTGTCGATTTGAGACTTTATCTTCATACTTGAACTCCAATATTAAATATAATTTATAATTAATTTTAGCATTATTATTAGTTATTATGTTTATTAAATGTAATATAATTGTTAAATTTAATAAATGCAATATATGTTTATTAAACATATACTTTTCATATAAATTTATATATATATATATATATATTTAAATTTATTATTAAATAAAAATAATTATTTTAAATTTTAATACATATATATATAATATTTATATAAGTATACAAATAAACAATTATTTTATTTATGAAATATAATATATAATTAACTTTATTAATATTGTTAAATATTATATTTATTAAATATGATATAATTATTAAATTTGATAGATGTAATATATATTTATTCAATGTATAATTTTTCATATGAATTTATATATAAAAATATTTATTATTAAATATAAATTAATTACATATATATATATATATATATAGAGAGAGAGAGAGAGAGAGAGAGAGAGAGAGAGAGAGAGAGAGAGAGAGAGAGATTAAAAGTGAGAAAAGATGAAACAAAGTTTTTATGTGTCAGTCACATGTGTCATTGTCTATACATGTGGGTTTAAAAAAGTCTAACTCATTTTTTGTTGTGTTGTTAAATATTGATGATCCATGCTCTCCCTCATTATTCTCATTTTTTGTTGTTCTATATAGTTATGATCCATGCTCTCCCTCATTATTTGTAGTTCCCAAAACAAATAGCTTGATGCTCGATCGATCTCCCCTAGAAATTGGACCAAGTTGACCAATTGCTTTGAGTTAGAACAAGAAGTTGTTGATGAATGGTGAGGTGAGATTAAGTATAATGGGGTGTGTGGTTGTTAAGATGGTATTATAATGACACTCATTTGGATTACTTGGATCAAATAGAAAGGAATAGGAAAAATATGGTGATTGGTTAAAATAGGGTATTTTTACAATGACTTAAATACCTTTTAAGTCCTTACAATTTAGTATTTTTTGTTTTTCATCCTTGCAAATTTTTTTCTTTGCTTTTAGTCATTATAAATTATGTTTGTTTTATTTTTCATCTTTAAAGCGGTTTAGATAATATTTTTTCACTATTCAAAGCACTTTTTTTCATTGTTCAAAACGCTATCTAAATCGCTTTAAGGACGAAAAACAAAACAAACATAATTTGCAATGACTAAAGCCAATTTTTTTTACAAAGACGAGAAGTAAAAAAACGCCAAATTACAAGAACTAAAAAGATATTTAAGCCTTATACAAACTAATTACTCAAATTAATTACGCCGTCTAAGAGAGTTATTCTCCATCCTTACAATTCATTTTCTTGAAATTTAATGGTTAAGATTAGTTACTCATTACAACCATTAGATTTCAAGAAAATGAATGGTGAGGATTAAGAGTAAGTTTTTTATACTTACTCTTGAAATAAGTGGATCCCTCTTCTTATAGTTATATTATTTTAATTTCAATATTAGTAAAATCTATTTTTGTTTCTGCGTTTTCCCTTTACATCGGACCTCATAGGGCAGTTAACGAAATCTCGTACAAAATGAAAGGGGTTGGTTTTGTCTTACTAAGATTCAACTTGCATGATGTTTTCGGTGGTATTACATGGAATTTTGTTAAAAAAAATTCTGTGTCCGTTGGCAAGAGTTTCTCGTAGTGGTGGTCTTGGATACGCTTCGTTCTTAATTTACAACGAAACAAAAAATAAACTGTTAAAAAAGAAAAAGGAAAGATTGAACAGCTCTCTCGTGTTTTTTTTTTTTTTTTGACTGCAGCTCTCTCGTGTTTAAAGCTTGCATATATATATATATATATATATATATATATATATATATATATATATATATATATATATATATATATATATATATATATATATATATATATATATATCGCTCAACTCTATAACTAATTAATCTCAAATGAAGTAATTAATACTCGAATCATTGGGTAAATTTCTTTGTAAGAATAATATAAAACTTAATTTATATTTGGAATTTTGTCAGAACTATAACAACAATAATAATCAAACCTTTTTTTCAATGGGAGAAATTTGAAACGATGCCCTAAATATATAACCAATTACATACTAAATAAATAAACAAACAAATTAGGGTAAACTAGGAAATAAGTCTTTTAAAACCTTTTAAAGAATGCAACTAGACCTATCATGTATATATATCCCTATTTTTTTTCCCGTGTATATGAGTATTTTTTTAATAGCACCAGAATATCAGAGGGCAAAAGTGGCAATGGAAGCGCCTAACAAATAACTGGTTAGATTAACGACGCCGTTTCACTCCTTTAACGGGTAAGGCGTGTAATAAGCGCGGATGGTTAGTTCATAAATTATAATATTGTTGACGTTAGGTTCTGAGAAAATGGAGGGAACATATATACAGCATGCATAAACCAATTTCAAATCTTTGACTGTTTCTCCCATTCAGATTGCAAGCTAGCCGTCCCAAAACCAAAAGAAACGTTAACTCTACTTCTTCCTCAAGCCACCTTAACAAGTAACAACCGACCACGCTGTGTTCAGAAATGTTATGGTAATTCACCATGCTTTGCTTGGAAACTCCCTCGAGTTTTTTTTTTATATTTTTTTTTATATGCATTATCCAAACACCACCACTGTCGTCATGCTTGAATTTCTCATAAGTCAGAACTCAAGACTCATTTTATTAATGATAAATTTCTTTGGAGAACGTTCGTAAAGATGTGTATTGTAGAAGGAACGTGCCATGCAATTGATATGAAGTAAATGTTGCTTCAGGTCCAAGCTTATTTCCGCGGTTTCGATTCATTACCAATTGCAACGTGGCAGACGGTTATCTTTTCCTTAGCGGCTTCTAGCTTATTATTTCGTGTATTCGTTTTTGAATTGTCAAAGATTTGAAAAAGTAAATGACTTGTCGGTTTACGACAGTGTTATGCGTTCACACTGCACCCGATACATTATCCATGAACTATTAGCTTGAAATTTGGTTATAATATGCTACTTTATTGGTAAACCTCAAATGCAAATACAAACACAAACTTGTGTAAAATTAAGAAACACATGTAAGTCTGAGATTTACAACTTACTTACGAATAATCATATAGTCAAAACTAATATCTAACCACTTCTTTGTATTTAATTATAACATCTTATTTGTAAAACTAGAGTCGAAACAAGTTGGAAACAAGTATCGAATCTTTAACTAATAGTAGAATTTGTTGTGAATTTTCTTCCCACGTAAGTTCCACTTGCGATTAAACCTGAAAAAAAAAAATGAATGGTGAATAGGAGTAATGTGTTAATTATCAGTTAATATATATATATATATATATATATATATATATATATATAATTATCAGTTAATATATATATCTATATATATATATATATATATATATATATATATTGTGAATATGTGTTATGTCATTCAATTATCCTTAATTATTTAAATAAAATTATAATTTAATTATTCCTTAATTAAACGAATTTTTGGTAATAATTTTTTGAAATTCTAACATTTTTAAATTTTAATAGTTTAAGAGATATAAATAAAGAAATGTCCATATGAATATAAGGTGCCGATTGGTTTTCATATGTGAACAATCTTGTGCGCAAGCACATGCAACAAAAAGTTTGGAGAAAACTCTTTTAGTACTTTATAGGGTAAATGGCCATTTTTGTCCTTGAAAGTGTCAAGCGGTGATAATTTGGTCCTTGAAAGATGAAAAATTTGAATTTAATCCTTGAAAGTGAAAAAAGTGTGACAAATTCGTCCTCCATTAACTCTTCTCCAATAAAATTAATGGATGTGCCTACGTGGTACTTATGGTGATGACGTGGCAGCTGACGGTTGTCGCATGTCATCAACGTGGTTGGCATGTGGCTAAAAATTGACTTTTCACTCTAGTCACTGAACTTAATAACTTACTGTCATTTTAGTCTATGAACTTAATCACTTATTGACATTTTGGTCCCTAAACTTAATTACTTACTGACATTTTGGTTTCTGAACTTAATCACGTACTGTCATTTTGGTCCTTGAAAATACTTTTGAATATTTAATTAAGTCTCATGCTATATGTAAATTATTAGCATAGTCATCACCATATTCCCCTACTTCCATCTTTTATCTCATATATTTCACCTTCCTCTTACCAATTCTGCCATTTAAATTATACTATAAATATGAAACTAATTTATGAGTGATCACACAGTAGTAGTTAACGGTTAAACCCAGGACATTGCTAATAACATTCTATAAGGTTCCAATTCATGAGTAATAACATAGTAGTAGTTAGTGGCTATATCATGAGTATTAGAGAACTTAAGTGGACACGATCCTCTGGTGGCACGCAAAGCACGTGTCATTTTTCATTATTTTGATAACATTTGGAGTGTGGAGAGTGAAAAAATTTAAGGATGAAGGAGGTGCAAGTTGGAGGGGTGGCATAGGATCCATGTGATCGTTTAGCACATGATCGATGATCAAAGTAAAAAGGATCAAACAAATCAGAAAATGTAAACAACGAAAGTTGTGGTTTTCATGAACTATTACCGCAAGGTTTATATAGACATCAAAGAATTTTAAATGTAATGGTTACTTGAGAGTGTTGAAAAAACTATTTGAAAATTTTTAATTGAATAAAATGTAACTTCTTAAAAAAAGCTAGACAATGTTTATTAAGAAAAAAAATTAAATAGTTTTTTAAGATGTTTTTGAGTTATTTTCCTATTAGAATTGATGTTTCAGTTGAATAAATGACAAACTTTGCATGCAGATGATAGAGGCGAAAGTCAAGATGAACTACAAAGTGTGGAAGAGGAAGGTAAAAAATATGAGGGATATGGAATGGAAGTAAAGAGATATGGTGATAACTATGCTAATAATTTACATGTAGCGTGAGACTTAATTAAAAATTCAAAAATACTTTCAAAGACGAAAATGATAGTTCGTGGTTAAGTTCAGGGACCAAAATCTCAGTAAGTGGTTAAGTTCAGGGATTAAAATGATAGCAAGTTGTTAAGTTCAGAGACTAAAGTGAAAAGTCAATTTTTAGCCACGTGGATGACACATGGCAATCGTCCGCTGCCACGTCATCACCAGAAGTGCCATGTAGGCACTTCCGTTAATGTCAACGGGGAAGAATTAATGGGAGGACGAATTTGTCACACTTTTTCACTTTCGGGAATTAAATTAGAATTTTTTATCTTTCAGGAACCAAATTATCAGTGCGTAACACTTTCGAAGATTAAAATAATCATTTACTCGTACTATATATTATGTATTTCCTCCCTTCCAAAGTAAGATCACTATGTAACATCCATGGAACCACTACATCAGCTTAGTGATAAGAAGTTTAGATGATTTTCACCATGTTTTAAGTTCAAATTAATGATCTCAGTATCTATCTATTATTTATATGCACACAAAGAATTCACTAGCTTGAATGGTCAATTTTTTATATTTTAAAATAAAAAGTAGGAAAACTGATATAACTGCAAAGGAACAGGTGCTACAAAGAAAATATGGTCAAAGCTTACCTGTTTATTTTTGTCCTTGCTTAGAACCCTTTTTGCCTGCAGAAACTTGCTTATTGCCCAGAGAATCTGCTGTGGTATTATGCGATTTCCCTTTACCATTGGTAGAATTGGAACCGTTTTTGCCAGAAGAATTTGCCTTGTTGCCCAAATGATTGCTTGCACTTTCAGGCTCTTTCTTAGGATCATTCCTAGAGCAGGTGACAGAGTTTGAGAAAAGGAAAATGAGAGGATCAAAATAATTAACATTACGTAATAATGTATAAATTAAATATAATAATTTTGATAATATTTTTTATATATACTTTTTCATTAATTTGCTAAAATTACTAATAATTAAAAAAACTTTTAAAAATATTATAAAAAAAGTTATCTAAAAATATAGATATATATAAAAAGGGAAGGGAGAATCAAGTTATTCTAATAATATTTTTAAAAGAATTATTTTTTATTTTTATATTTGATTTTTTTTAATCTAACAGTTTATTTTTTACTGCTAGATTAAAAAATAAAATAGTAAAAATAGAAAGTAACTTTTTTTTAAAGTTACTCGATTCCTCTCCCGTCTCTTTGTATATATAGTGGGAAGCCATAACCCCCCTGTCATAATTATGATCTAGGCTTACTTGGATGCATATTTTTGAGATGGTGGACTCATTTTGATTGAACAATACAAACACAAATACTATAGTAGATTGTTTTCGATGTGCTCTCGAGACATACATCTATTACATTTATATACCTGAGGATACATGCATGGTTTTTGCTTATAGGAATGTGCTATGTAACTCACTGTAAATTAAGCTTCTCATGCAGAACCGGAGTTCATATTATCACACGAAACAGAGTAGTTGAAGTTTGAAAATTTGAATTCCTGATTTGAGTATTAATGATCTAAATGAAGGTGAAATGGCTAATGTTTTCCATCGTTTGTTCATGTGTGTAACAAATTTCACAGTAAATTAAAACAATAAGAAGAACACGGAAGCTCTGTTTATCGTTTAGAAAACAGAGCACGAACGAGTCATGATACGCCATCTCAGTTTTCTCATATTTTAATTTTTTCTCTATTCTGAGATTCATATTGAACTTCTCCCTTATTGCATGCGAAGTACCGTCTTGCATTTCTTCATTTATTCCACAATAATTTTAAATTAAATACGCTAACATTTTTAAATACATAATATATTATAATAGAAAAATTGTGACATTAAATGTGATGAATTTGGGCAGTACCGCGTTGCAAGTTTTTCAAGTGATTTACGAGAAAGAGGAGAGGCATTTGCGGTGTTTGAAGGATCAGTCAGAAGTTGTTAACGCGCTGTGTTGGTAAATGAATTCAAACTTTCAAAGATATAATAATAATGGGTTCACGGGTTCTCTAATATCTGATCCTTAGTTTTTAAGAAACAGTAAATTGTTGCTTTATTTCCCAGATATATAGACTGCAACTGCAATTGCTGAATCTCTTTATGTTGGTTTAGTACTTTAGACTTTGAAGAGACTAATATACTTTTCAAAAATGTTATTTTGAAATATTCAACATAATTAAAGAGAAGCATATTAAAATTAGTCATGAATCATGATGTGTCATATATATTTAATTATCTCCAACCAAACTACCGATTTTATTTTTTTTTATCTTTTATGACCCATTTTTAAAATTCTCAATGTATGCAAAGTGATCACGTCTACATATCTCTATGTGCAAAATACAAGTCCAGGAATTATCTCTTTGTATAATTCTTATGGATTGAAATCTGAAGTTCTCTTTTTCTCATTTTTTTTTTGAACTCGGGCAATGGTTTGTTCTCTCTCTCGTTTTACTTTTACTTTTACCATTTCCTTGGTTATTGGATATTTTTATACAAAACATAAATTTCGTTTTCTTTCAAGAAATTAGATATATCATTTGATTATAAATTAATTAAATTAATTTTTAAAAAAATGATTACATTGTATATATTTTTTTTTGAAAGGGATTACATTGTATATTATAATGGATGTTTGATGTAAAAGAAATTTTGTGACTTTAATCGTTACGTTAGTGTCGGGTCGTACTGTCTTACAAGTTTTCCAATGGATTTGCAGAGAAATGAAAGGGCATTTACAGTGTTTGAAGGAATAGTTAGAAATTATTAATAACGTATTGTATTGTTGTATGAATATGAACTCAAAGATATAATATTGAGTTCTATTATGCTTCATATACAAGAAAACCAGATTAAATTGTTGCTTTATTTCCCGAATATGGAAACTGCAAGTGCAAGACGGTACCGCGTCTCCCATCAATGGAGGCTGCAAACTTCCTGAGTCTCACGGTTCATTACACATGCCGACCCCACTTCACTTCACATGACCATCTGGAATCAACTGATAATATATATATATATATATATATATATATATATATGCTTATTACATTTATTGAATATAATTTATAGTTAATTTTAACATTATTATTAAGTATTATATTTAAATAATGCATATGTTTATTAAACATGTGACTATTTATATAAATTTATATATTAAAAATCTATTACTAAATAACAAATATTTTAAATTTTAATACCTGTACCCCTTCGGTCATCCACCGATCGACTGGTCTATCTTCCTAATCACTTCGTATTTACGCGTTTGAGACTGAGGGGTTGTGTACTCCTACGATCATCCACCGACCGACTGACGTACTTCCTAGTCTATCCGCGCTTACGTGCTTGAGACTGAGGGGCTGTGTACCCCTACGGTCATCCATCAATCGAGCGTCACACTTTCTAGTCTCTTCGTGCTTACGCGCTCGAGATAGAGGGGTTGTGTACAGTCATCCGCCGACCAACTGGTCTATCAACATGTCAGCGTCGTTACTGGATTCCGACCGAACAATCACAGTGAATATTCGATATTACTTCACGATTCGGGTTGATCCCAACATAACCGCTTGGGACGTGCCCCCAGGAATATCAGGACAGACACGGGGTCGTCACTCCTCAAATATCGGGGCCTAAACCGCCTAAACGGTGGATATATAATATGATCCAAAGGATTGAGGGGGGTTAGGTTACACATACCCAGTTGAATGCTTTTGGGCTAGGTCTCCTACTTCCCTAAGTACAATCTAATTACAGGAACAATATATATATATATATATATATATATATATATATATATATATATATATATATATATATATATATGGATTGCTAATGCACACACACCCTTTTTTTTTAGTACGAGTGCATTAGCATCCAACACAAAAAAGTCTTGGACAGGAAACCCAATAAATTCTTTTGTTCTTTTAAATTTATTTAAGGGACAATACAGTAATTTAATCTTCAATTTAATCTTCACTTCACATGACCATCTGATTCCACGTATATATATATATATATATATATATATATATATATATATATATATATATATATATATATTTGCTTATTACATTTATTGAATATAATTTATAGTTAATTTTAACATTATTATTAAGTATTATATTTAAATACTGCATATGTTTATTAAACATGTGACTTTTTAAATAAATTTATATATTAAAAATCTATTACTAAATAAAAAATTATTTTAAATTTTAATACCTGTACCTCTACAGTCATCCGCCGACCGACTGGTCTATCTTCCTAGTCACTTCGCGCTTACGCGTTTAAGACTGAGGGGTTATGTACTCTTATGGTTATCTGCCAACCGACTGACACACTTCCTAGTCTATCCGCGCTTATGCACTTGAGACTGAGGGACTGTGTACCCCTACGGTCATCTGTCGACCGAGCGTCACGCTTTCTAGTCTCTTCGTGCTTTTACGCTCGAGACTGAGGGGATGTGTATCCCCTACGATCATCCGTCGACCGACTGGTCTATCAACACGTCAGTGTTGTTAACCGGATTCCGACGGAACAATCACGGTGAATATTCGATATTACTTCACGATTCGGGTTGATCCCAACATAACCGCTTGGGACGTGCGTCCAGGAATATTGGGACGGATACGGGATCGTCACTCCTCAAATATCGGGGCCTAAACCGCCTAAATAGTGGATATATAATCTGATCCAAAGGACTGAGGTGGGTTAGGGTACACATGCCCAATTGAATGCTTTTGGGCTAGGTCTCCTGCTTCCCTAAGTACAATCTAGTTACAGGAACAATACCTATATATATATATAGTAATTTATCACTTAATTTCTATATTTAATTATTATTATAAGTGAATTGTTATTAATTATTTTAAATTTAATTATATATTTTAATCAATGTTTTTAAAATTAAACCAGTCGTTGAACCGGTAAAGGTACTGATTTCAATGGTCGAACCGTTATTGAATCGTAGTCGAACCGGTTATAATATAATAGTATATTTATAAATTTTTAATATAGTATACAAAGCAATATCAAACAAAAATAATAGCAGTTTTATTATATTCTCAAGTACAAACCCGCTTACATTGCAAGGGACATAAATTACAATTACAATAAGGATGACAACTGCACTATTCGATCAAGCAAAATTAGCGAGCTTGCATATACATTGCAATTGCAAATGAGAAGAAAATAATAGAAATTTTGACGCAAGAAAAAAAAGTACCCACTTAGATAAAAAAAATATATCAATACATTTTTGTCTTGAGCCATTCACTTTACCACCCATCGTGAAAACAAATTTCCTACCCAACCTACCCAAATCCAAGCCATGTAACAAAACAATAACCATTGGATATCTGACCCAGACCGTAGCAAAATAAAATAAAAGATTAACAGGTACTATGCAGAATTTTAACTCTACCACTTCTGTTTCTCTGTCCATGCAAACGCAAGAAATATATTAAGAATAATAATTTATTTGAATTAAAAGTTGTGATTGGAATTGGAGCAAGGTGCATGTAGAAGCTGAGTTATGGAAGCAGTGAGGGCTACATGAATGGGAGTCCCAGTAGAACCTGGAAACGTTGGTGTAAACCACCACTCCGCAGCGCAGCGTGTCGGGCAGCGCCTGTAGTTCTACTACAAATAAACAGGAATTTTTATGTAGGAAAACACATGCAACATACTTGTTTTTGTTCTGATTGAGACATGACGCCAAAGAAAGAAGGAAGGAAGTCGCCAAAGAAGGAAGCAAGCCGACGGAGAAGGGAAAGCCGGAGAAGGAAGGAAGCAAGTTGACGGAGAAGGGGAAACCAGCCGCCGGAGAAGGTGAGTCCAAGGGAAGCATCATGCTCGTGTTTCGTGATTTTGGGCTTTAGAATTATGACCCGGGTAATGAAAAGGAAAAATATCCCAACCCAAAACGACGTAGCCTCATCATTTTTTTAAAAAGTATATAATAATAATGAATTTTTGCGGAACCGCCCAAACTGCTTGAACCGTCAATTTTCACCGATTTTAACAGTTTGTTACCGGTTTAACCAGGTTCCATGCTAGAGCGATTTTAAGGTTCAAACGGACCGGACAGACCACCAGTTTCTGGTTGAACCGGCCGGTCTGGTCCGATTTTAATAACCATGATTTTAATTGTTATGCCTCATATAATATACTTTAAATTGACTAAATTAAAACAATAAAATATGATATAATTATTATATTTATTACATATAATATATAATAAAATTTAACATTATTATAAAATATGATATAATTATTATATTTGATAAATGTAATATATTCATCAAATGTATCATTTTCGTATGAATTTGTTTATATTAAAATTATTATTAAATATAAAGAAATTATTACAAAACTTAATACATACACAATTTTATTTTTATTCATATTTTTAATTTTAGATTAAAACATATTTTAAAATAGAAAATTCAGATATATATTAATATAATATTATATAAATTGATATATATAATAAGTTATCTCTTAATTATTATTGATATTTATTATTTAAAATAAATTATTATTATTTATTTTAAATTTAATTATATATATATTTTAAAAAATATTGTTAATTAATAATTTTCATAAAAACTATTTTAAAATAACCAAATTATAATGCATATTAATATAATTTTAAAACTATTTAACAATTTTTTATATTGAACAATTAATTTAGTTTAATCATTGTTGACTCATTTTACTTTTATTTTATGCATTTAATATAATATCTTGAATTTTATTTGCAACAAATAATTAAATAAACAATTAATTAAAACTATAGCTAATATATAATGTATATGATATTTTATATATCAAATATAAATCAAGTTACCTGAATGAATAAAACAATCGAGTTGAAAGAAAGTGAGAAAAAGATGAACAAGATTTTTATATGAAAGAGGCGCCTTCATCATATAACGACACAAGGACAAAATGAGCAATTTTGAGAATAGAACATATTGATGAATTACCGAGTTTGTGTGTGTGTTATGTACTCACGATGTATGTAAAATCGTAATAGGTAGATGTACTGTTTTATTGCTTTTATCTAACAAGAGTCAACTCCCATAGTGTGATCTTAGGAGGAATAGTACACTGAATTCAGAAAAGTAATTTCAAAGAGACTGAATAAGGAAATAGAATATCAGAAAATAAGAGGTAGGGTTAGGGTAGAAGAGAATATATCTGATATCACATATTGCCCCCCTCATTCTGTTTCTATTCTCTCTCAATTTACTCTTTGTACTTACACAAGATCCTTCCATTTGGAGTTAGTTATTGAAACGCACCGTTTAACTTAGGAAATATATATATATATATATATATATATATATATATATATATATATATTATAAACCCTTCCCCTGTTTACCCGAGAGCCCCCCCCCCCCCCCCCAAATTTTTTACACTCTTGTGATACTCAAGCTTGGAAAGGTGATTGAGGTTAATGGGAACAATACCCATCTCCTTAAAA
This sequence comes from Pueraria montana var. lobata, assembly GCA_026413185.1. Lineage (NCBI taxonomy): Eukaryota > Viridiplantae > Streptophyta > Magnoliopsida > Fabales > Fabaceae > Pueraria > Pueraria montana. The sequence continues at coordinate 24,703,637 of CM048656.1, forward strand.
TTTCCTATTTGAAGCTGTTGAGGTAAATCCATGAACAACAAAGCTAGATAATTATTTTTATAGCATAGATTAGTTATGGGTTGTCTGTGAGATGTGTTGGAAATTTAAATATTTGGATTATTGTGGTTTTCTCAAAACCCTAAGCATTATAAATTTGGGGATTTTATCTAATTTTTCATTATCTTGTTATTAATGTCTAGATTCCTTGGAAAACACAGTGGTTGCTCCTCCCCACAACATTGGAAGGCATTGATTGGGTCTCTTTGGTTATGAGTAGCTAAATTTACCTAGTGGCTTTTTCATTAGTATTTTTAGGATAAGCAAGTATATTTTAAATTACGTTTTCTTAGTGATCTTAGTTCCTATGAATACTTGAGAAGGAAAAATAAGTATATTATTTATTTTGCTTGGTTGGAATTGATTCTTTATGATTTTTGGTAGTTTGAATAATATAATTTAAATGTGAAAATTGAGTTCTCATTGTGAGTTTTGAGATTAATTACCGTTCACCACAACGAAGAGATAATGTGGTCTATGAGTTGAACACTCATAGTATATGTACAATTTCCGTTTGCTACAACGAATCCATAGTTCCTATATTTACCGTTTGCTGCAACGGAGAGATACTGCAGTCTACGAGCTAAGTGCAGTAGTTCTATAACTTTCCGTTTGCCACAACGAAGAGATAACGTGGTCTATGTATACATAGCATAATTAAAGTTTATATAAAGTTTGTTAATCTTGATTATGATTTGATTTTAATTCTTATGAGTTAGCAAGAGAGTAAATATAAGATTTTTTAAAAATGAGCTGTATCTATTTCACTTTAATTTAAATTCCATTTAAATTCTTTTTGGATGTAAAACTCGTGCTATGATTGTTTTCTCCTTCTTGGCCACTTTGTATTTTTATGCTCTCACTAAGTCCTTGTGACTTACCCCATTCTTTCCTTTTTCTCTCAGATTCACAGGTGTTTGAGTAGCAAACTTCCTGGGATTTGCTGATCTCCCTAGGAATTTTTTTTCATCTTTTGGTAGGCCTCCATTGCACATAATGGAGAGTATATTTTGGTGACTCCAGTATAATGCAGTTATAGGGATAGGGGCAGAAATAGATATAGATGAAATCCCTTTATTTTGAGTTATAGGTGATACTGCTATATAGACATATTGATGTAATTATGATGTTTTGAGAACTACGATGATTTTGAGTTTATTCTAGTGATGTATTTGGATATATATCCATATCAAGGACCTATGTTGTGATGTGTGGCCTTGATATCTAACTGTTGGATCTAAATATATGTATATATGATTTCACAGGTGGTTCTGTATACTTGGTTTGTCCTGTTTTTAGGGGAGACTCTGCCAGATTTTTTGGTAGTCCCCTTTATTTGTCTTTATTTATGTCTTTGTGTTCAGGCTAGCCAGGCTAAAGAACATATAGCTTGTGCGCCGGTCATGATCCTAGGACGGGTCTTGACAGTTATTGTCTTCCTGCTTGTTCTGTTGCTGACTCATCATTTGGCTTCATTACAGTGTGTTTGTGTAGACATCAAAGGGGATGCAACATAAAAGTAACATACCGTAGTTGCTTTGGCATTTTTGCATTGGAATGTGAGATTTCTCCATTCATTGTGTGTCTAATGCAGTTACAAACACAGCCTGAGTATTAAAAAAACATAGGTTAGAAAAAAAAAAGATTAACTAAGTTTTTAGTCCCTAAACTTTTTCAAAATTCGGTTTTTAGTCCCTAAACTTTAGTTTGACTGGTCAAGGTCCCTAAACTTTTTAAAAATTTGGCTTTTAGTGCCAAAACTTTAGTTTGACTGATCAAGGTCCCTAAACTTTTTAAAAATTCAGTTTTTAGTCCCTAAACTTTTTAAAAATTCGATTTTTAGTCCCTGAAATCTCATTAGTTCAGGGACTAAAATCTAAATTTTTAAAAAGTTTAGGGACTAAAAACCAAAATTTTAAAATGTTTAGGGACTTTGACTGGTCAAAATTTTGTTCAAGGACTAAAAACCAAATTAACAAAAAGTTTAGGAACCTTGACCAATCAAACTAAAGTTTTAGGGACTAAAAACCAAATTTTGAAAAGTTTAGGGACTAAAAACTTAGTTAGCCCAAAAAAATTGATTAAAAGATAAGACGATGCATCCAGAATCATATATAGTAAGAAGGATACAAAATGAGTAAATTACACTAACTTCTCCTGAGGTTTGAAGAAATTATACAGACCTCCCCACCATTTTGAAACATTACTTTTATCGCCTTTTTGTTAGCTCCCTTTACACTGTTTAGTTGACATACTATAATAAAATTAATTAAACTTAAAATGCATTTATAAATTTTGAATTTTCCCTTTGTACCCTTTTCATATTACACCGTGACTCTCGTCTCCTTGTTTCTTTTTAAGGCCATTAGCAACGCGGAAATTGAAGTTAGGTTTTGGGTTGTCAACAAAGGGGGAATTTACACAAACACGTTTGGAGGTTGAAGCAACGTTATTCTCAGGCTGCAAGGGAGTTCCTGCGCTACCTACGAGTGTCGAATCAACAGTGAAAGAGTTGAAGTGCGTAGGGTGTTCGAAGCACCAAGTTGTCGAAGTGAGAAGGAGTGCGGGCATAGACGAAATCGACTTGTTTCTTTCTTTAATTTCTGGTTGTGTTCTTCAAATTCTGATTTGGTTCTATAAATTTTGGGTGGGCGAGGTCGTGCTTGTAACCGTTGCGGATGATTTCCACGTGGGTTTTGGCAAGGTGAGGGAAGGTGCACACTTTGTTGATGAGGGCGAGGGCCGAGGAGCGTGTTGCGGCTAATGTCCCCACGAATCATCTGCACCACACTCGTTACACCACCTTAGTTGTGTTCTTAAAATTCTGCACCACAGCCACGATCTTTTTTTTTTTTTTTTTTAACATTAAGATATTTTAAGGTTGAAGGAGAGGATGTTTTGGGAATCAAATTTCATTAAAGGTCACATGACATGGATGCTTTTCATTCTGTTAAAATGTTAAACGGAGTTAAAGAGACATGGGAGGCCAGTGTAACAAGTGTTGAATAATTAGGGGTTTTTTTTGTAGGTGTTAAAAATGGAAGAGAAATCTGTGTAATTTCTTCAAATCTCAAGAAGGTTCGTGTAATTTACTCATTTAAAATTAATTAAAAAAAAAAAAAGTTTCCAACAATCCATTAAACACAAAACCTGCAACATATGTAAGTTAAGTTCAAAACCTGCAACTTCACTGAAGTTTAACGCCACTGCTTAATTCAAAGTGCAGATGAATTTGCCTAACTTCCTTCTCTTGTGGCATTTGGCGTCTAAAGCAGCATTTGTAAGTAGTCTTAATGTGATCCAACAGTCATGACAACGGAAGATTGGGTCTCCTAGGTTTTTCCACTTTTTGTTTTTCTTTCCTTTGGTGACTAGATGGATGGTTCACCTTTACATCTTAGTCTAGAGGAAATCTGATCACTGTCCATTGGTCATGATAATGCATCAACCAAAATCCTCGGACCAGTCATGCATCATGTTTTTTTCTATTTTATTTGCTACTTTTTGTCTTTTTTACCAAAATGGGGCAATTTTTAAAAAAATTTATCAAAATGGGTACTTTTTAAAAATATTATGGAAATGGGTAAGTCGTGTTTTAAAATACAACTTTTCTTTTAGTATTTTGTAAAAAAAAAAATTAAAAATCATGCATTGATCGATGATTTTTATAATTTTTTTTTGAAAATTGCTATTTAAACCATGTATTTTCTGGATACACCCCTTTTTAAATTTTTTTTTTCCATAAATCATAAGAAATACAACTTAAAAAATTTATCCGGATTACAATATTGCTCAAATAATTTCTGACTCTTAATTAATTTCTAGTTGAGGGTGCAAGGAAAAAGTTTAAAAGGGGGTGTATCGATAAAATAAGTGGTGTAAATAACAATTTTCAAAAAAAAATTATGAAAGACATTTATGAAGGCACGATTTCTATTTTTTTTTTAAAATGTAAAGCCATATTTTAAAACATGACTTCTTTTATATGAAGTTGTGTTTTAAAACACGACTTATCCATTTCCATAATATTTTTAAAAAGCACCCATTTTGGTAATATTTTAAAAAAATTGCCCCACTTTAGTAAAAAAAGCCCTACTTTTTCATTTGCTCGAATCAACTTGTTCAAGAGCTTTCTTGTTTTATCATCTTTATGGGCAACTTGGGGACCAAGTTTGGAAATGAAGTACTCTTGTATGAACTACATCTCTGAACTTTGGAATTCTTTCACTACTAAGACTTGATGAAACTTCTCCATTTTCAATCATCTTCATCAAGTCTTTGTAACTGATGAGGTTCATAGGAAATTTCTCCTCTTGGTATAACCCAGTGGTAATTTTGGGAAGTGCAAACTTGGTCCTTTCATCATTTGGTCAGGACCATCCTTCCAGACAGAAGATGTGTCCTAATATCCTTTGGGATAAGGTGGCTTAATATCCTTTAGGAGTTAGGACATCATCTTCCTCACTCCATATGACAATGTCTTATTATCATCAAAAGCTTTAAATATATAAATATAAGGTTTAGATCGACTAAACACGTTATATACATGCTTTGGTGCTGAAACATCTTACTTCTTTGTCTTATAGTAATCCTTTTAATTTGTTTCGTCTTAGCAAGATAGTCGCTTTTCAGCTTCTGCCTTTACTATATTTGTTGTTGTTTCACTTTTTGCTTCCTTTTTCTTAATTAACAGGCTAGCGACATTGGATAATCTTATCCATAGACAATTTGTTGCTGACTCGGTGGTTAATATTTGTCTGCTCTGTTTAGAATGTGAAGAGTCTGCAAGTCATTGTTTCTTCTCTTGTGTTATGGTGGTTAATATTTGGAGGCAATGGTACAAATGGTTACAAGTATCAACTGTGCTCCCTCTTTCACCAGAAGCTCATTTCTGGCAGCATTCACATTTTTTGAAATAAAAAAGGCAATTGGATTGGTGGTGGGCAGTGGTATGGTGTGTGTGGAATTGCAAAAATGAATGCGTTTTTAGGGAAGGCTCTTTTGACCAGGAAACTTTGATGCAGCGAATTTCCTTCACTTCATGGTCCTGGATCAAGGCTAATGGTCCAGGGGAGTGTATCACCGCATCACAACTCTGGAGTTAATCATCCATACTGTGTTACTACTTACTAGTGATAGTGTGATGAACCCCTCATTTTAATAGGTCCTCCTCGTGTGGTTACTTGTAATATTTGTTTCTTTTGTGGTGGTTGGGTCGGTTTTGGTTTTTGTGGGAGGTCTTATCGGGTCCTTGATAAGTGGCACAGGAGGTAATCGCAGTTGCGGTTGTGGCTACTGCGGTTGCGAGCATTGCGGGTACTGCGATGCGGATTGCGACCGTTGCGGCGTGAAATCATTTCATGTTTGCACTAAACATAAAAAAAAAACTATAATTATTGTAATTATTGGAATATCTTTTATTTATAAGATTATATAAATTTTCATTCATTTTAAAGATTTTGCATCACTTTAATGAATAATTTATAATAGATTTGTAATAAAAATAATGGTATATAAATCTAAAATTAATTTTCTTAAAGAATTTAATTCCTCAAATCTTCTTCTTTACTAATTACTATTTTTTTTCTTCATAATTTTTTTAATCTCTCAAATTAAAATTTCCTTTCTAATTATCCCTTTCCCAACTACTTGGCTCTATCGTGTAAAAAATTTATCTTCTTTCCCAATACTTTATTCCATCTTATCAAATAATCTTCCCCCTACAAATTTTCTAATTTTTCCCTCTATTCTCTCCAAAAAATAATCTCTCTCAGTACCTTCTCTCTAATATTTTTAAGTTGAAATTTTCATTCTCTCCTAGTCTCCTTGTCATGTCACTGTAAAAAGCTAAGGCTCACCCCACTAAAATAAGATAGAATAATTAAAAAAATCTCTTCCTAATTCCTACTCTCTCACGATCTCACTCTCTTTCCCCCTTTCTCTTGTCCCACGACTCTCAGCTTTCCCAATTTCACACTTTGCCCCTCCTCTCCAAAATCCAGTGATCGTAGATGAGAAAGGAAACAGGAACACAAACAAAAGGCACGCATAAGCAAGGTTGTTAAAATCAAGATCTTACCTAGGATCGGAAGATGGATAAAAAATCGTAACTCGGGGATCGTAATTCGGATCATAAGATCCTACATTTCCCTACCAAAAATACTTATATATAATATATATTTTTTATTTCTATTATTCTTTAATTTGCTATATCATATATTATGTTTTTTAGTTTATCATATATATATATATATATATATATATATATATATGTTTTAATTTTTTAATTACATTTTTAATACTATTATATTAATTATTATTATTATTATTATTATTATTATTATTATTATTTATTTTATTATATTATATGTTATGTTTAAAAAAAACAAAACAAAAAAGAGAAACTAAATTGGACTCAAATTAAGGCCAACAAATCAAATCAGAAAAAGAAAAAATAAAGAAAAAACGTTTGGGCCCAACTCCCTTGAAACCCGAAGACCCATCAGTTTCTCTCCTAAGTGGTAAGTGCTACCAGCCACCAAGAGCAAGTGCAACCCCAATTCCTTATGCCAGACTACAGAGAACGTAGATGGAAGAGTGTTAGGAGGCCAGCTGCTGCAAGAACAGAGGTTGTTTGGTGAGTCCCCACAAAGCCTGCAAAACTATTTGCTTGCCCACGAAGCTCAGAAGGGATCGCATATCCCACGATCCCACACGCAAGAGCACGATTTTACTCCGATCTTTGCACTCCGACGATCCCAGCAACGATGCAGCACGGAGAGGTCTTCACAAGTCGTTGAATCGCACGATCCTACGATCTGGATCGCGATTCTAACAACATTGCGCACAAGGGCACTCGCCAACGGAATCACACTCGCAAGACCAAGATCGTGTTGCAGTTCTGTTGCGGCACCGTTGCGGCTTTGTTGCAGACGCGACGCCGTTGCGTTGCGGCGTTTCACGTGAATTTGATTCACACCGCAATTGCGGTTTGTTGCCGCTGCGGTGAGCTCCACAACCGCAATATTGCGGCCGCAACAAGTGTTGCGGTCCGCAATTTAAAACCCTGGTGCACACATAGTATGTTACTTCCTCCATTCCTAAACTCTTGATGTTTTACACATTCCAATGCTTATTAATTATTTTCTTCCACATATACCCCCATTTAACATGACCTAGATTTTCACAACTTCTTCCATCATAAATATTAAATGAGGGTATTTTAGATTAAATGCATTGTTTGTGAGTAGTATTAAATGTTTCTTAAGCTGTGCGCATTAACTTTAAACATCAAGAGTTTAGGAACAGAGGGAGTACTTAGTAGGAGTTTTACGTGCTACAACATTGGTTATTTTGTATTTATGGCTTTGGTACTTGCATAAATACTTATTAACCTTGGTTTGCACTCTTTTGTAAATGGGTTTCAGGTACCCTTGTACCTTGATTATATATAAATATATATCCTATTTGCTGATTAAAAAAAAAAAACGATGGCATCTAGCAGAAAAGAGAGAACAAGAGAGAACTAAATCAATGAGAGCATTGTGCTCTTTCTGATATTACTGAAGAGAGAATGAAAACAACCAGCTTCATTTACAAGTCTGAAAGCTATATATATGTACAGAAAAGAAAAGAAAAAACTCTCTAATCTAATTGACTAACTCATGACAAACTAACTGAACTAGAGTAAGATATACAATAACACTTTTGGCTACCAGTTCTTGGACAGTCATTTCATCATCTGAGTCTATATCTACAACCAATTACATAATAAATAAACAAGAAACAAATTAGGGTAAATTAGGGTAAACAAGGAACGTGCCATACAATTGATATGAATTAAATGTTGCTTCAGGTGCAAGCTTATTTCCGCTGTTTCATTGCCAACGTGGCAGACTGTTATCTTTGCCTTCGCGGCTTCTAGCTTATTATTTCGTCTATTCATTTTTGAATTGTCAAAGATTTGAAAAAGTAAATGACTTGTTGGTTTACCAGTGTTTTGTGTTCATACTGCACCCGATATATTTTCAATTGAACCAGCCCTGAACTATTTATTAGCTTGGAATTCGATTATAACATGCTGTAATTTCTGTTTATTGGTAAACCATCAAATGCAAATACAAACTTGTGTAAAAATGAAGACATGTGAATCTTAAATTTACAACCCGCTTACGAATAACGACCATATAGACTTATTTATTAGTCGAAATTAATATCTATCCACTTCTTAGTACATACAATATCTTATTTGTAAACACTAGAGTCTAAACAAAGTGGAAACAATATTGAATCTTTAACTAAGAGTAGAATTTGTTGTTGTAAGTTTTTTCCCACATAAGTTCCATTTGCGAATAAACCTGAAAAAGAATAAAAATAAATAAATGGTTAATAGGAGTAATGTGTTATTAGTTAATATATATATATATATATATATATATATATATATATATATATATATATATATATATACTTGTGAGTATGTGTTATGCAAAATTATTTAATTTAATTATCCTTAATTATTTAAATAAAATTATAATTTAATTATTCCTTAATTAAAGGAACTTTTGGTAAAACTTTTTTTGTTGAAATTTTCACATGTTTAAATTTTAATAGTTTAAGAAATATAAATAAAGAAATGTCCATATGAATATAAGGTGCGGATTGGTTTTCATATGTGAAAAATCTTGTGCGCACGCACATGTAACAAAAAGTTTAGAGAAAACTTTTTTTAGTACTTTATATTATGTATTTCCTCCCTTCCAAAGTAAGATCACTACCATGCATGGAACCACTAGATCAGCTTAGTGATAAGAAGTTTAGATAATTTTCATCAGTCTTAAGTTCAAATCTAGTATCTATCTGTTATTTATACGCACACAGAATTCCCTAGGTTGCATGGTCATTTTTTTTTATATTAATTTTAAAATAAAAAAAATAGGAAAACTGATATAACTGCAAAGGAACAGGTGCTACAAAGAAAATATGATCAAAGCTTACCTGTTTATTTTTTAGCTTGGTTTCTCTTAGAACCCTTTTTGCCAGTAGATTTTTGCTCATCGCCCAGAAAATCTCCTGTGGTTTCATTCGATTTCACTGTACCATTGGTAGAGTGTGAACCCTTTTTGTCAGCAGAATCTTGCTTACCGCCCAGAAAATTTCCTGTGCTTTGATTCGATTTCACTGTACCATTGGTAGAGTGCGAACCCCTTTTGCCAGCAGAATTTGCCTTGTTGCCCAATTTATTGCTTACACTTTCAGGCTCTTTCTTAGGATCATTCCTAGAGCAGGTAGGTTAGAGGATCCAAATAATTAAGATTATGTAATAATGTATAAATTAAATATAATAATTTTAATAATATATTTATGAGTGATTTTAAGTGTTTATTGATATTATTTAAAAATGAACTTTTTCTTAATTAATTTCCTTTTATGATATTAAAAAATATATTTTTTTAATTTATTAATAACAATTCTTAGGTTTAGCTTCTTAATTTTATTTGTTTTTTTACTTTCATACTCATCTATTATTGAATAAAAATTGAATTATTTATCTATAATTTTTATATATAAAAAAAAAGAAACTATGCAAAAAACATTAAGTCTTTTTTTTTTAAAAAAAAACAAATTTTTTTATGAGAACACATAAAATAAAATTAAAATTTTCATTGAATTTTCAACAAATTTAGAGAAATAATTATATTTTTACTAAAATTGTAGCCAAATTTGAAGAAATTTATTGGAAAAAAATTTGACAAAAATTACAAAATTCATAAAAAAAATTGAATGAAAAATCTACAAGAAAAAAAATCCACATGTTTAATCATATTATATAAATTTTCTTATCAAAGAGGATATTAAAGTTATAGAAAAAATGAGTTTGATTATAAAAAAAAGTTTTATATTATGAAAAGGTAATTAATTAATTGAGCGTATGTTTAGTGTCCTAGAAACAAAGTGGGAGAAAAGAGGAAGGATTTGTTTAAAAAAAAAAAAAAAGAGGAAGGATGGAAAGATAGTAAAACCATCTTCTTTCCTTCCTAGGTTGCTTAACAAGTGAGGAGGAAAAATTAAAAAGTGAGAGATTCAACCGGTTAGCAATCCATCCAAAATGAGAAGAACAGAGGAGAAAAAAGATGTTCTTATACATTAAATGCCCAAATATACTCTTTTTTGTTGTATATATTTTTTAATTAATCATTTGATTTTTATAGTTAAAAGAATTTTCTTTTTAATCCATATACTTAAAAACATTTCATTTTAGTCCCTACATATCATTTTTAACCACTTTTAATCTTCATTGTAGGGATTAAAAGAGATTCAAATGAGATGTGTAGAGACTAAAAAATATTAAAAAAGATATATGTAAGGACTAAAATAAATTGTTTTTAGGATAAAATATGTTTTTGGTCCCTATACTTTAAGAAAAAACTTAGTTTTAATTCCTGTACTTTCGAATTAACCATTTTAGTTCTCAAACTTTGAAAAACACTTGCTTTTAGTCCCTCCCATCTAATAATGTTAATACTATTAACGAAAATACCACCATAAAATACACATTCCTTATGTATTTAAACTCAACATCATCGACGGCTAAAAATCACAGATTATTAAAAAAGTAGACACATAATGTGTTGTCAGTAATGGAAGAGACAAGTTTCTCATTGAGTTTGAGTCTACTTTTTTTAAATAATCTCTGTAGGGGATTTTAGTAGCCAATGATGTTGAGTTTAAATACATAAAGAATGTGTATTTTGTGACGGTTTATAACCACCGAAAACTGTATTTTCGTTAATAATATTAACACCATTATAGAGGAGACACTAAAAGCAAATGTTTTTCAAAGTTTGAGAACAAAAATTGTTGATTTGAAAGTGCAAAGACTAAAACTAAGTTTTTTTGAAAGTACAGGAACTAAAAACATATTTTATCCTTGTTTTTAAATATAGGAACTAAAAGGAAAAAAATTTATAACTATAGAAACCAAATGAGTAATTAAACCTTCTTTTTTGTATAAGGGATATTTATAAAATTTTATATAAACACTTAACTTTCTTTTCTTTCATTTTTTTCATACTGAACAACCAACAAAATTATCTCATTTTCTATTCATCTCCTTTCCCAAATTAAACATATACTAGAAGTGTAATATTACATAAAACTGTCTATAATAATAATAATGATAATGTCACCTTTAATTAAAGTGTTATTTTATACCCTTTCAATAATAAGTTAAAAGTTATTAATAACTAGAAAATAATTGACTTTTAAAAATATTATTAAAAAAAATTATTAATACTAACTAAAAAATAAGTTTTAATTAGATTTTTTACCGTTAAATTAAAAAAATAACGATAAAAAATAAAAAGTAACTCTTATGAAGTTATTTTAACAGTAATAACTCTTCTGTATATATATAGTTGAAGTTGATGAGACTTACTTGGATGCAGATTTTGGAGATGGTGGACTCATATTGAACAATATAAACACAAATGCTATACTAGATTGTTTTCGATGTGCTCTCGAGACCTACATCTATTACATTTATATACCTGATTCTTGCAAAAAGGAACGTGCTACGTAACTCACGGTAAATTAAGCTTCTCATGCAGAACTGTATTTCATAATCACACGAAACAGAGTAGTTGATGTTTGAAAATTTGAATTCCTTATTTGATTCTTAGTGAACTATACTAAGGTGAAATTGTTAATGTTTTCCATCGCTTGATTTCATGGTAAATTAAAAGAATAAGAAGAACACGGAAGCTCTGTTTATCGTTTAGAAAACAGAGCATGAACGAGTCTTGATACGCAATATAATTTTTTCTCTATTCTGAAATCCATATTGAACTTCTCCCTTATTGCATGCGAAGTAGCGTCTTGCATTTCTTCGTTTATTCGACACTTTTTTACATGACAGATAATTAGTTTTCTTTTTCACATTTTCTTTTAACTAAGCAATGGTTTGTTCTCTCTCATTTTACTTTTACTATTTCCTTGGTTATTGGAGACTTTTATACAAAACATAAATTTCGTTTTCTTTCGAAAATCAGATATATCATTTGATTATAAATTAAATTAATAAAAAAAGTTTGTTGTAAAAGAAATTGTGACTTTAATGGTTACGTGTCGGCTCGTACTGTCTTACAAGCAGTTTTCCGATGGATTTGCAGGGAAATGAAAGGGCATTTACAGTGTTTGAAGGAATGAATAGTTAGAAATTACTAACGTATTGTATTGGTGTATGAATATGAACTAAAAGATATAATAATAGAGTTCTCTTATGCTTCATAAACAAGAAAATCAGATTAAATTGTTGCTTTATTTCCCAAATATGGAGACTGCAATTAGTGCAAGACCGTGTCTCCCCTAAATGGAGGATGCAAACTTCCTTAGTCTCACGGTTCATTAAATGCCGACCCCACTGCACTTCACATGACGATTTAATTCCATGTAATATAAAATTATACAAAGTATTCCAATCATTTATTGCTTAAATATATTTTTAGTCTCTAAAATATAATGGTATTTTATTTTTGGTTCTTAAGGAATTTTTTGTTTCACTTTTGATTCTTGTAATATATATATATATTTTTTATTTTGATCCTTATTATTTTGTTTTAATTATTTTAATATATCTATTTTTTCTGTTTTAGTCTCTTAATATTTTATTTATTTTGAATTAGTTTTTTTTGAAAAATATTTGATGGGGAGTAAAAATAAATTATTTACATATTATAGGGACTAAAAATGAAAAAATAGATATATTAGAAGAATTTAAATGAAATAACAAGGACCAAAACTAAAAATAAAATAAAAAACTTTTTAGAGACTAAAAACAAAATATCCTTATATTTCAAAGACAAAAAAAAAAAAAAACATATTTCAACCCAAAACCTTAAGACATTAAGTTTGTGTGTCTTTCTCACTTGTCGATTTGAGACTTTATCTTCATACTTGAACTCCAATATTAATATAATTTATAATTAATTTTAGCATTATTATTAATTATTATATTTATTAAATGTAATATAATTGTTAAATTTAATAAATGCAATATATGTTTATTAAACATATGACTTTTCATATAAATTTATATATATTTTTAAATTTATTATTAAATAAAAATAATTATTTTAAATTTTAATGCATATATATATATAATATTTATATAAGTATACAAATAAACAATTATTTTATTTATGAAATATAATATATAATTAACTTTATTAATATTATTAAATATTATATTTATTAAATATGATACAATTATTAAATTTGATTGATGTAATATATATCTATTCAATGTGTAATTTTTCATATGAATTTATATATAAAAATATTTATTATTAAATATAAATTAATTAATATATATATATATATATATATATATATATATATATATATATATATAGAGAGAGAGAGAGAGAGAGAGAGGGAGAGAGATTAAAAGTGAGAAAAGATGAAACAAAACAAGGGAATCACATTACAAACTTCATTGATGACTTTTGACAATATTTAGAATTTATCCACCAATCTGCTAGCAAGATATTTGATAAACCTCATTCTGGTCATTATTTTATGGGATTTCTCACACCATTTGATCCTTAAATTGCATTATCTTTGGGTGATTTTGATTGATATATATTATTTTGGTGCAAAGTGAGCTTAAACTCGGAAAAAGAAGAAAAAGGGCTTGAGAACGTGGAAACAACACCCCTGGCAAGTAAGCACGACCCTAAGCACAGGGCATGCTAAACAGCTCACGTCCCGTAACTTATGCACGACCCAATGCATGGGGCGTGCTGATCCAACAGCGCTCCGTAACTTATGCACGACCCCATGCACAGTCCCATGCATACCCTTGCGACAGCTGAAATCTTTAAATAGATTAGGTTTTTATATTTTAGGGACACCTTTTCTTTTACATTCAGTTTTATACTTTCTAGAAGAGTATTTTTGGAGTTTCTAAGGAAATAACAGGATAGGAAGAACAAAAGTGTATCACAGGGATTAATTCTTGTAACGATTCTTCTCCTCTAATGTCCCTTTTGTTCTTTTGTTTGGTTTTATGCTTTCCTATGCCTATGGCTAGCTAAAACCTTAAGGCCTGGTTGTGATGTAGGATGTGCCTATGAACTCCAATTTCTCTATTTTAATTGAATTCCTATTTTTGTTCAGTCAATTGAATTATTTCATTATTATTATTTGTTGTTTGGAATTTGCCAATCTGGACTTGTTTGAATCAATTAATTGTCAGCGAACAATACTGTAATTAATTGGTAGACCTATGGAATAATTGGGTTTAGAGAAACATCGCATGAACAATCGTGTTTACTAAACTTCTGATCAGATTAATAAATTATTGATCATCCTATCTGTGCTTTATATTTTCCCCTAATTTCAATCCTGCATGAACAATTAGGTAGTTAATTGGGGGAAAGATGATTAATAGCTTATGATCAATATCTATTAATTAATTTAAGAGGAACAATTAGCAATTGAAGAATAATTTGGGGAAAACTTAAAAGTGCATTCGAAATCACAATCCTAGGCCTCTTATTCTGTCAGAATCTTCATTAATTTCTACTTACTCATATTTTATATTCTATTCTCAAACTAATTTTCTTTCCTTGTCTTTTACAAATTTGTTAATTGGGAACTACAATTAGTTTCTAGGGTACGATATCCGGACTTAGGTCCACTGTTACTACTGTGTAGGGTACGCTTGTCCTTAAGCGGTATGCATTTTACGCGTCAATATTTTAGGATGAGACTTCCTTTATTGCATTGTCATCAATCTTATAAATCGAACCAACACTCATATTAGCTTCGAGTTTGATTATAACATGCTACTTTATTAATAAACCATCAAATGCAAATACAAATTTTTACAACCTATTTATACCATATGAACATATTTATGACTCGAAAGTAATATGCAATTCTTCCTACTTACAATATGTTATTTCTAAACACTAGATTCTTAACAAGTTGAAAACAACACAAAATCCACACATTGAATTTTTACAATAGTAGAATTTGTAATAAACTTTCTTCCCACACAAGTTCCAGTTGTGAATAAACCTGCAAAAAAACAAATTGAGTGGTGAATAGGGTGATTATAGGTTTAACTTAACCACCAACTCCAAACAATCCAAAGCCAAAAATCCAAATTATTTAGATAACTAGGTTAAGCTAGATAAAAGATAACGTAACTAGAGGTGACAAAACAGTTAGGTTGCCTTAGACAACACAAATCCAACAAATAAAAATGTTTGGTCATGGACTTCGAATTTTAAGCTTGAACTAAATACAAGTCTTTTTAGTCTGATTTGATCGTGATTCAATTTGGGCTTAACCTCAAAAAATTTGTAAAAACTCAAAAGAACCAGGCTTTAACCGGGCTTGAACATCATTTTAGGTGCCAAAATTGAATTTGGACTTTTTTGGCCGAGACTACTATAGCATGTAATTAACTCATATCGAATCAAATAGTCTATTTTTATTGGATTATTATTCTTAATTTTGATGAACTCAATTGAAAAAATCATATTATTTTATTAGTTTTTCTATTCTCTTTTATTTTGTTTTACTTTTCTATTAATATAAAATTTAAAAAAAATATATGTATAGTACAAATTTTACCCATTTTTTTTTAAAAAGGTTATTTTTATAAATAAAATTACTCTATTATAAAAAATAAAAAAAATCACTAGCTAGCATGCATGATCTTTTTAATGATTTAAAATTTTAAAATAAAATAAAAAACTGATATATATAACTGTAAAGGAACTGGTGCTACAAAGAAAATTTGGTGAAAGCTTACCTTGTTTGCCATTTCCTATTGTTTTATTATGGTCAACCTTGCCCTTGGCTTCTCTTAGAACCCGGTTTGCCTGCAGATTTTTCCTGATAGCTTAGAGGTTTTGCTATCTCTTCCTTTTTGGGAGGGTCAGTGCGCGAACCTTTTTTGGAATCAGAATTGTTCTTGTAGCTCAAATGATCGCTTATGCTATCATGCTTTTTCTCATTCCTAGAGCCAGTGACAAGATTTGAGAAGAAAAAAATTAGAAGGATTAAAATAATTAAGATTATACAATAATGAATGAATTAAATATAATAGTTTTAATAAATTTATTTTTTTATGGTTTATTTTAAGCATGTAACGATTTTATTTAAATATTTATTTTTTAATTAGTTGTCTTTGTGATACTAAAATATTTATTTTCTAATTTATTAATAACAATTTTTAGGTTTTGTTTTTTGTGACACAATTTTTTTTATCTATAATAGTTTTGTAAAAAAATATGCAAAAAAATATTAATATTTTTTATATAAAAAAACAAATTTGTATGAGATACGCAAAAAAAAAAAAAATTTATAAGTTTTTCCTCAAATTTAAGGAAATAATCGTATTTTTTTACTAAAATCATAGCAAAAACAGTAGAAAATTTTGCCAAAAAATCACAATTAATTTATAAAAAAAATTGCATGAAAAATCTACATGTAAAGTTTGCAAGCAAGAAAAAATTGCACATTCAAATCATACAATATATGTTTTATTATACAAAATGAGGATATAAAAGAGATAGAAAAAATGAGTTTGAAGATCGAAAAAAAAAAGTTTTATACAATGAAAAAAATTAATTAACAAATTAGTTAATGTATAATAAGTGTTATTAATACTTAAAATCAACCATAAAAAATCTTTTTTTTTTGGTAATCAACCATAAGAATTAATATTATCATAAATAAATTGAGGACTTGAAGTGTATGTTTGGTACGCGAGAAACAAAGAGGAAGAAATGATGGAAGATGGAAAGATAGTAAAACTTTGGTTGCTTAACAAGTGAGGTGGAAAAATTAAAAAGCATGTAAGATCCACAAGTAAAGCAATGTGTCTAAAATGAAAATAAAGGGAGAAAGAAAGATGTTCTTATACATTAAATGTCCAAAATATCCTTTTTGATTGTATATTTCTTTTTCTAATAGGGATATTGATAACATTTTATATAGATATTTAACTTTCTTTTCTTTCATTTCTTTCATATTAAACAACTTAAAAAATCATTTTACTTCCCATTTTTCTTTTTTCTTATTTTCCTTTTCCCTTCCTTTTCTAAATCAAACATACTAGAAATGTAATACTCTTAACATAAAATTCTCTATAATAATAATAATAATAATAATAATAATAATAATAATAATAATAATAATAATAATAATAATAAATAAATAAATAAATAAATAAATAAATAAATAAATAAATGAATGAATAAATAACTAAATAAATAAATAAATAAATATTACACTTACTTGGGTGGTGGACTCATACTTATTGAAAAATCTAAATATAAATACAAATAATAGACTAGCTAGATTGTTTTCGATGTGCTCTCAAGACCTCTATATTTATAGATGCATGGTGCATGCATATATAAAGGAACGTGCTATGTAACTCATGGTAAATTAAGCCTCATGCAGAACTCGATTTTATAATAATCACACGAAACAGAGTAATTGAAGTTTGAAAACTTGAATTCCTGAGTTGAGTCTTAATCATTTAAATTAAGGTGAAATTGCTAATGTTTCTCAATGTTTCATTATATGTGTAAAAAATGTAATGGTAAATTAAAAGAAAAGGAGCAGGAACGAGTCATGATACGCAATCTCAGTTTTCTGATATTATAATTTTTTCTCTATTCTGAAATTTCACTATTAAACTTCTCCCTTATTGCATGCAAAGTTGCGTCTTGCATTTCTTCGTTTATTCGACAGATTGTTCATGACAAATACGCTATAATTTTAAATACTTAATAGATTATAATGGACGTTAGTAATAAGCAAAGAAAATTTGTGACTAATTGTGATGAAATTGGCCCGTACCGTGCTTCAAGTTTATTTATTTTTTTTTTTTTTACTGATTTACGTGAAAGTAGAGAGGCATTTGCGCTGTTTGAAGGATCAGTCTGAACTTGTTAACGCGCTGTGTTAGAATATGAATTCAAAGTTTCAAAGATATATTAATATTGGGTTGATGGGTTCTCTAATCTCTGATCCTTAGCATTTAAGAGACCGTAAATTGTTGCTTTATTTCCCAGATATAGAGACTAAAAGTGCTAAATCTCTTTATTTTGGTTTAGTACTTTAGACTTTGAAGAGACTAATATATATTTCAAAAAATGTTATTTTGAAATATTCAACATAAAGAGAAGTATATTAAAATTATGGCAATACAAACTTAATCAGATGAATTCATATCATATACTAGTTAGATACATTACAAGTAATTTACTAGAATTAATTTAATAAGACATTAAATAATAACAATAAGTATAAAGATATTGAAAGAATATAAAGTATAAATTTCTTTGGATTAAATGATTATTAGAGTCCTCTAAAATATTATGATATTTTATATAGTCTATCATTTTTAAAATTTCGTAATTTAATTAAATTATTCTAATTAATTATATTATTGTGTGAAGAGTTTAATTAATTTTGATACAATGGGCCAATCTGTTTAAAATTTAAAAAGGGATTTTAAAAAAAGTACTTTTTTAATAATATAACTAATTATAAATCACTTTAAATATAACTATTAAAGAAATTTGTGAATAATTTGAATCCTGATTTTGCTAGTGTTGATGTTTCTATAAAGTGTACTGCCTGTGTCGCTGGTCAAGTATTAAAAGGGCATTTTGCGTTGTTTTCCATCGGAAACTTATTTCAATGCATTAGAAGAAAAAAAAAATTAACGGAGGGTTTTGTTTCTGTAAAAAAAAAACGTAGTTTTTTTTTTCTTTCTATCTTTTAATAAAACTTCTCAATGTATGCAAAGTGATATATCAAGTCTACATTTTTATGTGCAAAATACAAGTCCAGGAATTATTGATTGAAATCTTAAGTTCTCTTTTTCTCATTTTCTATCAAATCAGACAATGGTTTTGTTCTCTCTCATTTTACTTTTGCCATTTCCTTGGGTTTCGGATATTTTTATACACGAAATAAATTTCGTTTTCTTTCGAAAATCAGATATATGATTTGATTTTAAATTAAATTAATGAATAATTTGATTACTTTGTATACTGTAATGATATATGTTTGTTGTAAAAGAAATTTTGTTATATTAATAATTGGTGTGAGCTAGGATGAACCATCTATTAATTAAGTAGTCCATGGTGTTATAGTAAGTTATTTTGGCCTGTTAAATATAATTTTGTATTTATTATTTAGTTCTTAATTTTTTTTTTTTATACTTTATCCTTCTCATGGTCACGAGAGTGAGAATGCAAAGATCGGAGTTGACGGAGATTGGATCTTGTTGGGGTGGGGGGCAAGCAGATAATAGAAGGACAAATTTGTAAATTTAAAAACTAATTAATTGTAAACAAATCCAACACATAAACAGGTAGTCAGTTTCATGGAGCATGCTCCTCTAAAGTGTAGCCTGCACTTTAGAAGATAAAGTGCACCCATCTTGACCCTTTATTTTATTAATGGCTCAGATCTTTCCATGTCATTTATAATTATCAACTAGATTTTTTATAAAAATAAAAAAATAACATTAAAATAAAAATTAAAAACAAGCAACCCACGTGCATTACGTCGTGTAGGTTCTTGGAGACAGGACATTCATGACTGCAATTTGTGCCACACGACGTGTTCTTCTCTTTGCTACTCCATTTTTTTTTTCTTCAAAAAACAAGAAACTTGCACTGCACAGAGGCTTTCCTTTGCATCTCTGCTTCTATTCTTGAAGAAACAAGAGATTGAATCTTTGACTCTCTGTTACAGGAGATCACTTACGTTTCCCTCTACAACTCTGTTTTTGTTCTGAGAAAAGTAAGAATTTGAATTTTTTTTGTTCTCTCAGTCACAAGTAATTCTTCTGCATTGAATCAAATTGGAACAACAAGAAATTGAATCATAGGTTAATTTCTCTATCTCCTATTCTCAATGCTTACAAAAAATCAATCAAATTCATATTTTTATTTGTCCATTGTTTAATTTACATATTAATTTTGTTGCATATTTGAATTCTATTGTCTAATTTCTTTGCCTCCTCATTTCAACTACATTAAAGAGACCTTTCCAATGGGTGATGGACAATTTTGTAAAAATAAAGACAGGTGAAAATCCACAGCTACAATTGACAAATCGACCATGGTTGTCACAACAAATTGAGCCGTGCTTGCCTGTTAGTGCAAACCAAGAGCGTAGACGAACATGAAGTGCGGGAGGAGACGTAAACACGAAGGTTTTTCTTTGTTTTATGTTTTGTTAGAGTACAAGTGTGAATGTGAAGTTCCACATTGGGTAGGAATAATAAAGTTGAGCAGCATATAAGTGGATAGACCTGCAAACCTGATGTCTTAAGGTTTTGAGTTGAAGGTGGTGTCAAGTTCACTTGTGTGGTGTGCTCATGACCCATTGGTGAAGATCTCCCCGGTGTTTCATCCCCTCGGTGAACAACAATTGGTAT
The DNA here is from genome assembly GCA_026413185.1 of Pueraria montana var. lobata. NCBI lineage: Eukaryota > Viridiplantae > Streptophyta > Magnoliopsida > Fabales > Fabaceae > Pueraria > Pueraria montana. The sequence goes on from CM048656.1 coordinate 24,724,179, forward strand.
CAGAGCCGATGATTCGACCAGGTGACCGGCTCGGACGAGTATGGTGGTTGGCGATGGATCTAAGCATGGACATGGGGATCCCTTGTATCGAAAGTCTTCCTGACATTGGGTCCATACATGGAGGCCAGGCGGCGTGTCCGGCATCGTGGAACAGTGGAACGACGGTCCAAGGTACTAGAGCATGTTGGCTCTAAAGGTGTCATCATTGGATACTCGTGGTGAAAATGACTTCTACTTGAGGGGGAGCTACCATGTGGAAGAGACTCACACTTGAGGGGACATTGTTGGAGTACAAGTGTGAAAGTGAAGTCCCACATTGGGTAGAAATGGGTGAGTTGAGCAACATATAAGTGGAAATACCTGCAAGCCAGGCGCCTTATGGTTTTGGATTGAAGGTGGTGTCAAGTTCACTTATGTGGTATGCTCGTGGCCCATTGGTGATATCTCCCCGATGTTAAACCCCTCTCGGTGTGCACAACATGTTTTTCATTTTATTTTATGTTATATTTGAAATATAAATCTAGTTGGCAATTTTAAAGGACATGGAAAGATCAAGACCGTTAATAAAATAAAGGATCAAGATAGGTGCATTTTACCCTCTAAAGTGTATGCTGCACTTTTGAGAAGCCTACTCCCAGTTTCATATGTAAACTATTGATTAAAAAAAAATATCTAATGGTACGTATATGATGGTAATGTACGGTGCACCACTTGTTAAATGATTCATCCTAGAATTCATGATAATTGTTACTAAGATTTGAGTCTATGACGTCGTGTATTTTGTTCCAACCTTCAACTACTAGGCCAATCCTAGTGGGTTAAGTAATAGTAATTAGAAGTTGTTAAAGTATTGTATTTGCAGGGAAATGAAAGGACACTTGCGGTTGTGGTGTTTCAAGAAATAGTTAGAAGTTGTTAACGTATTGCATTGGAATGATGTATGAATATGAACTCAGATATTATTGAGTTCTCTTATGCTTCATACACAACGAAACCAGATTAAATTATTGTTTTATTACCAAAATTTAGAGGCTGCAAACTTCCTGAGTCTCAAGGTTCATTACATGCCGACCCCACTGCCCTTCACATGACGATTTGATTCCATATAATATAAAACTATATAAACTACTCCAACAATTTATCTATCTATCTATATAAAACAATAAAATAGAGTTGAATACGGAAATGTATAAAGGAATAGCATGTTTGGACATACATTTAAAACTTAGAAAGTCATGATAAATGAATAAAAATGCAAAAACTATATTCGATAGCTTAAGTGAAAACATAAAATTCACCGTCTAATGTGCCTTTCAATGTGTAATCAAACACATCGGAAATGAACTTGTCTAGTTGTGAAAGAATCACTACTTAGTGCCTCTTTGCGAAATCGGTGAAATTAACGTAACCGGTGTTGGCACAAAAGCAACACCCGAGTTGCTTTAAGAATTTTATATTGGAATGCGCTAAATTTCCGTTGAATGTGGTTTAGACAGATTTTCAAACATGTTCTTAACTTTTTGCAAGGGAATTACATTACAAGCTTCATTGATGACTTATACGACAATATTTATAATTTATTCACCATGTGCTAACCTGAACCAACCCTCATATCACTAGCTTGGAGTTTGATTATAACATGCCACTTTATTAATAAACCATCAAATACAAATACAAATTTATGTAGAAAATAAGAAAGACTTGTGAACCCAAAATTTACGGCCTACTTATGAATAACCATATATGTAAACTTATTTATGAGTCAAAATTAATATGCAAATCTTTGTACTTACAATATCTTATTTCAAAACACTAGAATCTTAATAAGTTGAAAACAAACATTAATATTGAATCTTTAAACAATTGTAGAATTTGTTGTAAATTTTCTTCCGACACAAGTTCCACTTGCCAATAAACCTGCAAAAAAACAAATTGAGTGGATGAATAGGAGTGTGATTATAGGTTCAATTCAATCACCAACCCCAAACAATTCAAAGCCAAAATCCAAATTATTTGGATAACCAGGTTAAGTTAGATAAAAGATAGTGTAACTAGATGTAACAAATAAATTGGGTTGCCTGAGCCAACTCAAATCCCCCTAATAAAGCTTTCACCAAGCTTTCACTTTTCATTTTAGGTGCCCAAATTGAATTTGGACTTTTTTGACCCATACTACTATAGCATGTTACCCTAATCGGCCGAATAACTCATTTTGTCTCCTCTAAGAGTAACTTAATTATTTTTTGAATTATTATTCTTAATTTTGATGAACTCAATTGACCCAATCATATTATTTATTAGTTTTATTGGATAAAAGAGAATTGAAAATAGTGGAAAAGGAAAAAACTTGAGAAAACATCTTGTTTAGAATCTTTATAAAATAAGATGTAAAAATGGATTATCGTATATAGAAACTTTTATTTATTTTTGTAAACTTTCATATCTCACAAGTTGTAAAGCATTTCAAGTATCCCAAATAAAAGAAAGGAGAATCAATAGTAATAACAACTTTCTATCCTAGCAATAAAGAAAAAAGATCAAAGAATTTTCTTCATTTTTGTGGAATATACAAGAGATTAAAGTAGTTTTTTGTAGGTATGATAAAATTAGTCACATAGATTATTATTTAACTTGTCTTAATTTTTTTCACATCCAAATTTTTAAATTTGTCTTGTATCTTTTTATTTTTATTTTTAGCTATCATGCCTGGTCATTATTTTATGATTTAAATTTTTAAAATAAAAAATATAAAAACTGATATAACTGCAAAGGAACAAGTGCTACCAAGAAAAATTGGTGAAAGCTTACCTGTTTGCCCATATCCTATTGTTTTTTTTTATTGTCATCAACCTTATCGTTGGCTTGTCTTAGAACCCGCATTGCGTGTATAATTGTTCTGATGCCCTATAAATTTTCCTATCCCTGGATCATTTTTGGGAGTGGTACCTTGGCTTGTCTTAGAACCCGTTTGGCCTGCAGGATCTGGCTGATTGCCCAGATATTTTGCTATCTCATCATTTTGGGGAGGGGTATCGCGCGATCCATTTTTGGAACCAGAATTGCTCGTGTTGCTCATATCATCGCTTATGCTATGATGCTTTTTCTCGTTCCTAAAGCCAGTGACAAAGTTTGAGGGGAAAAAAAAAACTACAGTGATTAAAGTAATTAAGATTGTGCAAGAATGAATGAATTAAATATAATAGTTTTAATTATATTATTTTTTATGATTGATTTTTAGTATTTAATGATATTATTCAAATATTAATCGTCTTTTATGATACTAAATCTTGAATGCTTAACAAATAACAAGTGATGTGGAAAAATTAAAAAGTATGTGAGATCCACAATTTAATTAAGCAATGTGTCTAAAATAGAAGAAAAGGAGAAAGAAAGATGTGCTTATATATTAAATGTTAAAAATATCCTTTTTGGTTGTATATTTATGACATTACATATATATATATATATATATATATATATATATATATATTCCTAACTTTCTTTCTTTCCATATCAAATAACTTTTAAAATCATCTCACTTCCCATTTATTTACTTTTCTCATTTCACTTTTTTCCCTTTCCCTTCCTTTTCCAAATCAAACATACTAAAAGTGTAATATTAACATAAAATTTTCTACTATAATATAAAGAAAATAACTAAATATTACCTTTAATTAGAGTGTTGCTTTATACTCTTTCAACAAGTTAAAACCATTAATAAATAAAAAAATAAGCATTAAAAAATATTTTAAAATATAAAATAAATACTAACAAAAAATATGAACTCTCATGTCGTAACTAAGATCTACAGGGCGTTGAGGTGGATGACTCATTGTTATTGTTATTGAACAATTGAACAATATAAATACAAATAATAGATTAAATTGCTTTGGATGTGCTCTGGAGACCTATATCTTTCGTATTTATAGATGAGCCTCGAGATGCATGGTGCATGAATAAAGGAACTTGCCATGTAATTAATGGTAAATTAAGCCTCTCATGCATGCAGAACTGGATTAATTTCATAAGCACACGAAACAGAGTAGTTGAAGTTTGAAAATTTCAATTCCTGAGTTAAGTCTTAATGATCTAAATTAAGGTGAAATTGCTGATGTTGTCCATTGTTTGTTCATGTGTGTAACAAAAGAAATTTCATAGTAAATTAAAAGACTAATTAAAAAGAACACGGCAGCTACGTTTATAGTTTAAACCGAGAGCACGAACGAGTCTTGATACGGAATCTCAGTTTTTCTGATATTATAAATTTTTTTCTCTATTCTGAAAATCCACTATTAAACTTCTCCCTTGTTGCATGCAAAGTCGCGTCTTGCATTTCTTCGTTTATTCGACAAATACGGTATAATTTCAATTACTTTATAGATTATAATGGACGTTAGTAATAAGCAAAGAAATTTGTGACTAATTGTGATGAATTTGGCCTGTTCCATCTTGCAAGTTTTTCGACTGGTTTACGAGAAAGTGGAGAGGCATTTGCGCTGTTTGAAGGATCAGTCAGAAGTTGTTAACGCGCTATGTTAGTACATGAATTCATACTTTCCAAGATATAATACTGGGTTCTATAATCTCCGATCCTTATTATGTAAGAAAACGTAAATTGTAGCTTTATTTCCAAGATATATAGACCATATAGTAAGTGCTAAATCTCTTTACGTTGGTTTATTACTTTAGACTTTGAAGAGAAGAATATATTTTCCAACAATAAGTTATTTTGAAATTTTCAATGTAAAGAGAACTATATTAAAATTATGGTAATAAAAATTCAATGAAAACTTAATCACATGAATTGATATCATATACTACTCAGATGGATTAAAACTAATTTACTATAAATTTTTTTTTGAAAAGACTAATTTACTATAATTAAAACTACTAGGATCGACCTAGTAGTAAGATATTATAATAATATGTATGAGATAATAGATTTGAATCTCAGTGTAACTATTACACAATTTTTTTTATTAAATTAAATTTCTAAGAAATTAAATAATAACAACATGTACAAAGATATTGGAAGAATATAAAGCATAAATTTCTTTGGATTAAACATGATTAAAGTCCTCTAAAATATTAAGATTTTTTTATATAGTCTATCATTTTTAAAATTTTGTAATTTAATTAAATTATTCTAATTACGTTATTGTATGAAGAGTTTAATTATTATTTTTTATACAGCATCAGTTTAAAAATTGTTATACTAACTAACTAATTATAAATCACTTTAAATATAACTTTTTAAAGAAATTTGTCAATGATTTGAATCCCGATTTCGCTAGTGTTGATGTTTCTGTGAAATGTATTGCCTATGTCGCTGGTCAAGTACATTGGAATGGCTTTTGCTGTGTTTTGCTTCGAGAACTCATTTCAATGCATTGAAAAGAAAAAAAAAAACACTCTGTTAAATGTTTAGAAAAGAGAGCATGAACTAGTCATGATATGTGATATGAATAAACCATTGTTTTAGTTCTTAAAATTGTACAGCACTATCACTTTAGTTCTTGAAAATAAGAAAATTGTAAATTAGTTCTCAAAAATGCAATTTTTTTTTTTTTGGAAACAGCATGCTAATGCATGGCAATGAGAGGAGTGATCCCAACTAGGTTGGCACCCCAACCCTCACCCATGATAATCAACACACCAAATATATTAAAAGATAGAAACAAAAAGACAACACGGGGGGACATAAACCAAACCCGTGAACCATCATGTAAATCTAAAGTTGGATAAAGAAAACCTATTCTGGAAGAAGTCTTCCCGGATAAAACTTGGAATGGTATCCCACCAAACAAAACCCTGTATGCTAAGCCCGTGAGAGGCAAGCTTATCTGCACATTTGTTGCCTTCACGAAAAATGTGGGAAAATTTAAAGTTCATGTGTTTAGTCAATTCTATACAGTTTTTCCATCTATTCCTAAGCTTCCAAGGAACCAAATCATGAGAGATGAAAGCTTTGATGACAAGACTTGAATCACTTTCCAACCAAATATTTCTCCATCCCTTATCATGAGCTATTTCAATAGATAACATAACTGCCAATAGCTCAGCATTAAAAGCGTTATTAGTTCCCAAATTAGCATAAAAGCAACCTATGATGGCAGCACTTTTGTCTCTGAAAATAGCCCCACAAGCAGCAGGACTTGGTGTTCCTCTTGCAGCCCCATCAGAATTACACTTGATCCAAAAAGTGTTTAGAGGCCTCCAATCCACTTGCAAAATGGCTGGTGCTTTACCCGGGTGACAAGCAATGGAGAATGCTTTCAGAATTTGGAATTCATAAATATTAGAATGCATGCATCCTGTACTCAATTTTGCTGCTAGGCAAACATTAGCATTGATTAAATTTTTGGCAGACATGATAGGAATGATTTTATTGTCAAACCTGGCCTTGTTACGGCAGTGCCATATAGCAGAGATAACAAAAAGTATACCAGCAAGAATAAGATCCTTCACTTAAGCGCTCCATGACTTGTTGAGCAAAGAAAGGATGTCAATGATGGAGGAAAGATTAACAGTTTGCTGTATAATCGAGGCAAACCAGTCCCATAGCTTTCTGGCAAAAGTACATTCCAAGAAGAGGTGGCTGGTGGTCTCTGCATTAGCTTGACAGAGGTTACACATTGAAACTATTGTGCAACCTCTCTTCCTTAGACAGTCATCTGTAGGCATGCGATTGTGAATGATGCGCCAAACAAGGAAAGATTTAGATGGAGGAATAAACTTGCACCAAATAGTTTTAGCCCAAACCAGATGCGGTTTAGAATGAGAATGAAAAGAGAAGGCCTCTTTTAGAGAGAGACACCCGGAAGGAGTGTTTGCCCACCTGATTTGGTCCTTTGCTTCAAATATAGGTATGTTGACAACATTTAGTTGAGAGCTTAAGAAGGGGTATTGCTGTAAAAGAACCATGGGGATGTCCCATTTGTTATCCTTAATAAAATCATTCACTTTAGCCTTCAAGGAGCTATGGACCTGAGGAGGAATGTTTAATAGTTCCACCAAAGGCTTAGAGAGCCAATTGTCAGTCTAGAAATTTATATCTTCTCCACTTCCAAGCTGCCAAATAACATTGTCCATGACAATGTAAATGTGCTCTTTTATACCTGGCCATATGGAAGACATTATATGCCGAGTTTCTGGTTTTTTGGATCTCAGAAATCTAGCTCGCATCAGCATAGCCCATTCATCATTAGAGGATACCAATTCCCAAGACAGTTTGAGAAGATAGGCATTATTCATATCTTTGATAGATCTCAAGCCAAGACAACCTTCAGGGAGAGGAGTGCAAACTTTGTCCCAAGCCACTGTCACAATTTTCCTAGAGTTAGCGTCTCCTGACCAAATAAAGTTTCTAAACCACCATTCAATAGTTTTCAGAAGAGCAACAGGCCACTTATACACACGGAAGCTATAAAGAAGCATGCTTTGAAGGATAGATTGAATAAGAAGAAGACAACCCATGATAGAAAGTAAAGATCCTTTCCATTTTGCAAGTTTAGATCTCAGCTTGTCAGCTATGGGTTGCAACTGATGTTTTCTTGGTTTACCCTTGAACAGCGGAATCCCAAGATAGACAAAAGGCAAAGCACCCGAAGAGAAACCAAGGATGTTGGAGATTCTAGAGATTCTGTTATGAGAAATTGCACCAGCAAACCATTTTGATTTAGCTGGGTTTATAACTTGTCTAGAGGCCTCCCCATAAGCTTTGAAGAGACCCACCAAGTTATGCATGTTGCTTAAGGATCCTCTACAAAAAATTAAAATATCATCAGCATATAGAACATGTGAAGGGAAATTATAACCTTTTGGACCCAACATGAGTTGAAGCTTTCCTTCCTGAACTAAATTAGATATGCCTCTGCTAAGAACCTCTTCAGCCAAGCAAAAAAGAAGTGGAGATAGAGGGTCTCCTTGCCTCACACCTCTCTTGCAGTTAAAAAACCCAACCATTTTTCCATTGACAGCAATAGATAATTTAGCAGACAAGAGAACCAAATTGATCCAGTTGCAAAAATTGTCATGAAAGCCAAATTCCTTTAGAACCTCCAAAAGGAATTTCCCATCCAAGGTGTCAAATGCCTTCATGATATCAATTTTTATAGCAACATTTCCAGCAAATGATTTTTTGTCAAGGAGGTTGACTGCCTCTGAAGCCACACAAATACAATCAGAGATGTTCCTGCCTTGGATGAAACCTCTTTGGTTATAAGAAACCAATTTTGGAACCACCTTAGCCAATCTATCTACCATGATTTTAGTAATAATTTTGAACTGGAAATTTGCTAGAGCAATAGGTCTGAACTGCTCAATCCTATCCGCCCCTTGCTCCTTGGGAATAAGAACAACCACATTAGAATTCAGATTTGGCAACATCCAACCAGAAGAAAAAAATTGAAGAACAGCTTTATAAACATCATTGCCTATGACTTCCCAAAATTTTTGAAAAAAGTAGCCTCCAAATCCATCAGGACCAGGTTGCCTTAAGAGAGAAGACAGCATCTCGAACCTCACTAAAAGAAGGAAGAGAAATTAAAATATCATTATCCTGTTGAGAGACAAGCTTAGGGATCACCTTTTGAATGAGACCATTATCCAAGCAGGTGTTGTCAATGGCGAATATGTTTTCATAGTATTGAAGGACATGTTGCTCAATCTCTTCAGGAGTTGTCAAAGGATTCCCATCTTGATGAAGAAAGGAGATTTGTTGAGTGACATGACGAATTTTAGTGATTTTGTGAAAGAATTCTGTGTTTCGGTCTCCATGAGTGTGCCAATCAATTCTGGCCTATTCTTTCCAAAACTCTTCCTGATAAAGTAATGCTTGCTGTAGCTCCACCTGAGCATTTTTTTCTTGTAAAAATAGATCGTCAGAGAATCTAAATTCGCTTGTATTGAGTCCACTTTTGTAACATCATCTTTAACCCTTTGATGAACATCCCCAAATTCATGTTTGTTCCAAGATTTAAGCCTTAGCTTAACCTCTCGGAGCTTTTGGACTAGAACTACCATCGGGCAACCAAGGAAAGTCATGTTCCAGACCGAAGAGATGATGTTCTGGCACTGAGGGTGTCTTGCCCACATTTTAAGAAACTTAAAGTGGCTGCTGTGTTTTCTTGTATTTTGATGCATACTTAGAAGCAAGGGGAAATGATCAGATTTGCTTCTTGTAAGTGTGACACATGAGCAAGAAGACCAAAAATCCAGCCATTTATCGTTACAAATGGCTCTATCTAGTCTCTTTTGAGAGAGAGCTTGACCTCTTCTACTGTTGGACCAAGTAAACTGAGAGCCTGTTGTTTGAATGTGGGTCAAGTGATTTGTTTCTGACCAGCACCGAAAATCATCTATAGCAATTTGAGAAGGGGAACCACAACCTCTATATTCATGAGTACCTAAGATTGCATTGTAATCGCCAATAAAGCACCAAGGCCCTTGGTGAGTGACCAACATAGATGAAAGTTCAAACCAAAGCTTCCTTCTGGTTAGATAAGATGTGGATGCATACACACCTGCAACAAAAAGCTCAACATTGTCTTTAAAAAAAGAAATGGAAATATGTTGATAAGAGACATTAATGATGTTGGGATTCAGATAGTCAGCACAAAGGCACCATAAGTTAGAGGGGAGGGAGCCTCTGTCATTTGTAGTCATTAATTTCAAATTCAACTTATTCCAAAAAGTTTGAGGAAACTTATCAAAGGATAACCAAGGTTCTGATAGAAATATCAGATCAGGGTTATGTTCTCTGCACATTTTCTTTAGGACTCTTCTGGTATCTTGGTTTGCTAGTCCTCTAGCATTCCAATATAGAATTCTCATTATGCTATAGTTGTTGGACCGCCCCTTGAACGGGCTTTGGTTTGTTCACCACGCTGCGAAAGTACTGACTTCTTTTTCACTTTTTTCTTGCTGGCCTTAGAAATAACTTTAGTGAAGGTTGTTTCTGAAGTGGAGCCCATATTCACATTATTTTTATATATAGAATCATCAGGAGGGGGCTCCATCTCAAACTCCTCATCGTCTTCCTCCTCAGCAGCATCACTCCACAAACGACTAAGAATGCGCATGTCATGGTTAACCACTGCATTATGAGAAGTGTTGTTGGAAATTGAGTCATTTTCATTGGCCTCTAATGTGCGAGAAACATGTTCCTCTACAACAGACTCTGAGATAATTCCATTATGTTCAGGGGAATTCTGCATTGAGCCTAACACCACAGTGATATTCAAGCCATCTTCTATATTATGAACATTTTCATGAGTATCATCAGTGCATTGGTTGTTACCTCCTCCTGAGTGGAGATTTTGGATTTCCCGTTCAGAACCTTGGCCAGCTTGTGGTTCAGGTGCAGCGTCCCTGATTTCTTTATTCTGGTTTGAAGTACCCTCCAAGTGATGTAACACCACCTTATTATCTGGAACTATTGGCTCATCCATAGTTTCCTTGCCTTTAGATCTAGGAACATATTCCTTATGAGAAAGATCACCAACATTGTTTTGTCTGCCAACTGTTTGTTTCTTGTTCTCAGAGGATTGTTTCAAATTTCTGCAATTGCCTAAGGAGTGACCGATGACTTGACAATTTGAGCAAAACATAGGCATATTTTCATATTCAATTCCCACAAAAAAAGCATACCCATCCCTCTCTATTAAGATTTTTTCAAGCAGATTACCTTGTGAATCCAGATCTATCAGAACTCTGGCAAAGTGACCATATGATCTCTTGATAGTAGCTTCATCCAGGACAATGGGAACTCCCACCCCTCCTGCTATAGCAAAAATGATCTTGGGACGCCAATACTCCTGTGGAAGGCCAAGTATCCTTACCCAACATTGAGCATGTGTTTGACGTTGAAGACTTGGAATGAAGTCAGGGGTCCAAAGGAAAAGACGCAGAATTCCTGGCTTTAGGTTCCAAGAACCTACTGCAAGAACGCTTCTAAGATCCTGTGTGCAAGAAAACGAAAATTCGTAGAAACCCTGACCTAGCGCAACCATGTTCCAATTCCCGATAGGCTTCCATAAGCTTTGAAGCTTGGAACGCATCTCTGGAAACTTGATAGGAGAGTCCCCTTTTGACAAAATAAGGCGTCCATGAAGGTTGTTTTTACATCCCACTAGTCCAGCTTGATATTCCTCCTCAGGAATTTTGATAGCAACCGCATCCCCTTTGAGGCAGGGTTTTGGCAATTGGCTGACGGGGATTTCGCAAGAGTTGTTGAGAGCTTGTGCGAAGCTTTTTTTCTGGGTCAAAGGGGAGTTCGTTGGCAGGATGGATGGAGAGGTATCTGGAGCAAGGAAACTCCATTGGCAGATAGGGTCGTTCATAGCCATAGCAACTTTAGAGCAAGTACTCAAACCCTAGCAAAGCCATTTTTCTCTTGAGAGGTCCTCAAAAATGCAATTCATTAATTATATTAATCTAAAATTCAAAAAAATGTGTAACTTAAGTGATGATAATTTTGATATGTTTAGAGACAAAAATAATAATAAGTGATTAAGGGTAAAGACTTAGATGAAACAATTAAAAATTTTAAAGACATTTAAAATTTTCTTAATTTCGGAAACTAGTATTACACTTTTCAAGAATCAAAATAATGGTTTACTCGTGTCATATTTAACTATCTCCAACTAAGAGGTTTTTTTTTTCTATATACAAATTAAACTTTTTTTGTATTAATGCTGACCCGTTGGTTCCATGTAATACCAAAAAAAAAAAAAAACTGGGTAAAGGTTGTAGAATGTGTAGGCACCTAGAGGGTTAGGGCTTGCCGTATGTGCCTTGCAATGATATAACTTAAGTCAAGCTTCTTCCGATTCAATAAGGAGTAGATGATCTACAAGTTTTAATCTTAAATGTTCCTTTTTGATAAACTATATTTTGAGTGTGTTTGGGAGTGAGTTTTGATGCTCTTTTCATACATTTTGAGCATATTATATAGGATGTTGGGCTTCCTGGATAAGTATATGTACATGACAGGTACAAAATTATATGCTTTGTATACCTCATTTGGTGCAGCTTGTGCCACATATTAATATATTAGTTTGCTTACCAAAAAAAAAGAAAAACATTTTGAGCATATTTTTATTGGCAAAACTCAAGGTTTGGTACAAGTTTGTGTAAGACAGATACTCAAGAGGTTTCACAAGAAAAAGAGCTAAAAAAATGCACATTTTGGAGCACATGTAGGGATGGCAATGGGTAGGGTCTGGGTAAGGTCTTATAGTACCCGTCTCTATACCCGCGTTTAAAAAAAAAACCCGTACCCAGCCCCATACCCGAACCGGTAGCAACTTTAATCCCTATCCCCGTACCCGCTAGGTACATATATACCCATACCCACTACCCGCATTTTACTTATGTATGAAATTAATAAATCAATAAAAATCTTAATAAAAAATTACTCCTAGAAAATTGAAATTCAAGCTTAAATAATCCAAACATAACATTAAAAGCATCCGCACATAATATTAAAAACAAGCAAACATAACATTGATTCGTCCAAAGTTAAGTCATAAATAAACAACATTACAAAGATAATGATAGTTTATGGAAAATATAGAATTATTTTTAATAGGAATATATATATAACATAATTATTTACTTAAGATATTTTAATTATATTAATATTATATATATATATATATATATATATATATATATATATATATATATATATATATATATAGTAGGTGCGAGCCGGGTACACTTGTACTCACACCCATTCCCGCCAAAAATTGTGGGTGAATACCCGTCCCTAGTCCCAATAAGCGGGTATTTACCAGACCTGCTTGCAGATATTTTTGCGAGTATCTGTAGAGTCTGAGTACACTTTGTCATCCCTAAGCACATGCACCACAACCAATGAAAAAGTGGCTAGAATGGAAGTAATGCAAGAACCATGGCCATGCTGGTCACATAGCAGAATTGGACCTTGAAGACCATACTTGGAGCCATGCAAGGACCACGACCGTGGTCATTTTACCATGGTCATGGTAAGTTATGTTGTCAGCCTAATTTTTTTATATTAGTATAAATAGGCACAAAAAATCCTCGTATCTCATATCTTTTGTTCTATTTTGAAACTAAGGATTCTGAGTGAGAGAGAAGTCATTGTGAGAGACTCTGATAACCATTGGGGATCGTCACTATAAAGCTTCTTCCCTTTTTGTAATCTTTATGTCTTCTTTTGAGTTTTCTGGCTTAATCATGAACATGAGTAGCTAGTTCCTTTTAGCCCGGGTTATGATGTAACTATATCCGTGTACCCCATTTCTGATATTAATAAAATCCTTAATGTTCTCAAGTTATTTGTATCTCTTCACTGCTTTGATTGTTTTTTAGAACTGATAACTCTAAACCTAAGTTAATATCTTGTCTATGATCAATTGCTTGCGATTAATGGAATTGTGAAGTGATTGGATTCACACAATTTGCATGATCAATCCTATTATATGAATTACCTGTGGATTAGTCTTATTAATCAACCTCTCCGCAATTTATCGTTTGCCCTCAGTTAATTCATCTACAATCAATTGGGAATTAAATTAGGGGAAACAACGTTAGTAAACTATAATCAATTGTTAATTAATGATCTTAACAGGTCACTGACAATTAACTTAATTAGGGATTTTGTTGAAATTATAATTGGGGGAAAAAGGGTGCTTGCAAAATCACAATCCTGGGCTTTCCATTATAATTGTTCCCACATTAATCTTTCTGCTCTGATTCTCTTTCTTCTGAAAAGAATAATTGAGCATCATTCCTCTTAATTTGATTCTAAAATCGTATTGTTTAATTTATTGCAAAATTAGTTATTTGGGAATGCAACTAGTCCTTTGGGTTCAATATCCAGACTTAGAGTATATTGTTACTACTGCGTAGGGTACATTTGCCCTTAACGAACACATTTTACACATCACTTTCCTAGGGAGAAAAACAAGTTTTGATCTTAAATGACCAATGACCCATTAACCCACTTTATACCGTTTTGTCATCCCTAAAAATGAAGTTGTCTAGTAAGAATCACTACTTATCTAATTACAAGGGAATCACATTACAAACTTCATTGATGACTTATGACGATATTTAGAATTTATCCACTAATCTGCTAGTAGGATATTTTAGCATGAGACTTCCTTTATTGCATTGTCATCAATCTTATAAATCGAACCAACACTCATATTAGCTTGGAGTTTGATTATAACATGCTAATTTATTAATAAACCATCGAATGCAAATACAAATTTTTACAACCTATTTATGGATAACCATATGAACATATTTATGACTCGAAATTAATATGCAATTCTTCCTACTTACAATATCTTATTTCTAAACACTAGATTCTAAACAAGTTGAAAACAAACACAGAATCCACACATATTGAGTTTTTACAATAGTAGAATTTGTAGTAAACTTTCTTCCCACACAAGTTCTAGTTGTAAATAAACCTGCAAAAAAACAAATTGAGTGGTGAATAGGGTGATTATAGGTTTAACTCAACCACCAACTCCAAACAATCCAAAGCCAAAAATCCAAATTATTTGGATAACTAGGTTAAACTAGATAAAAGATAATGTAACTAGAGGTGACAAATCAGCTAGCTAGGTTGCCTAAACCAACTCAAATCCAACTAATATAAAAATGTTTGGTCATGAACTTTTAATTTTAAGCTTGAATTAAATACAAGTCTTTTTAGTCCGATTTGATCATGACTCAATTTGGACTTAACTTAAACAAAATTGTAAAAACTAAAAAAAATCAGGCTTTAACCAGGCTTGAACATCATTTTAGGTGCCAAAATTGAATTTGGACTTTTTTGGCCGAGACTACTATAGCATGTAACTCATATCGAATCGAATAGTCTATTTTTATCGGATTATTATTCTTAATTTTGATGAACTCAATTGACAAAATCATATTATTTTATTAGTTTTTCTTATTCTTATTTATTTTGTTTTACTTTTCTACTAATATATTTTAAAAAAATATGTATAGTACAAAATTTATCCATTTTTTTTTAAAAAAAATGTTATTTTAATGAATAAAATTACTCTATTGTAAAAAAAAATCACTAGCTAGCATGCATGGTCATTTTTATGATTTAAAAATTTTAAAATAAAAAATAAAAAAACTGATATAACTGTAAAGGAACTGGTGCTACAAAGAAAATTTGGTGAAAGCTTACCTTGTTTGCCATTTCCTATTGTTTTATTATGGTCAACCTTGCTCTTGGCTTCTCTTGGAACCTGATTTGCCCGCAGAATTTTCCTGATAGCTTAGAGGTTTTGCTATCTCTTCCTTTTCGGGAGGGTCGGTGCGCGAACCATTTTGGGAAGCAGAATTGTTTGTGTAGCCCAAATGATTGCTTGTGCTATCATGCTCTCTCTCAGAATCGTTCCTAAAGGCAGCAACATAGTTTGAGAAAAAAAAAAAAATTAGAGAGATTATAATAATTATGATTATATAATAATGTATAAATTAATATAATATTATTTTTATGAGTTATTTTAAGTATTTAATGATATTACTTAAATACTAATGATTTTTTAATTAATTGTCTTTTATGATGCCAAAATATCTATTTTCTCTAATTTGTTAATAGCACTTCTTAGGTTTTGTTTAGTTATGACTTTCATATTCTCGTTATTGAATCAAAAATTGGAAAACTTGTCTATAATATACTAAAATCATCTTTCCTTCCTTTAGTTGCTTAATAGGTGAGGTGGGAAAATTAAAAGTAGGTGAGACCCACAAATTTAGCAATGCATCCAAAATGAGAAAAAAAAAAAAAAAAGGAAAGAGAAAGATGTACTTATACATTAAATTTAAATGTCCAAACTATATTTTTTTTTTGTTGTATATTTATTTTCTATTAGGGATATTAATGAAATTTTACATACATACTTAATTTTCTTTTCTTTCGTTTCTTTCGTACCAAACTACCCATCAACTTACAAAATCATCTCACTTCCATTTATTTATTTTTTCTTTTCATTTTCTTTCATTTCTTTTTCTTTCCCAAATCAAGCATACTAGAAGTGTAATATTAACATAAAATTGTCTGTTATAATAATAATAATAATAATAATAATAATAATAATAATAATAATAAAGAAAACAACTAAATACTGTATTACCTATAATTAAAGTGTTGCTTTATACCCTTTCAATAAGTTAAAAGCACTAATAATTAACAAATAAATAACTTTAAAAAATATTTAAAATATAATAAATTTTTATTATTAATACTAACTAAATATATATATATATATATATATATATATATAGAGAGAGAGAGAGAGAGAGAGAGAGAGAGAGACTAAAAAAACTGTCATAAGTAAGATCTACAGTTACAGTTACCTGGGTTGAGGTGGTGAACTCATTGTTATTGAACAATACAAATACAAATAATAGACTGGATGGTTTTCAATGTGCTCTCGAGATCTCTATATTTATACATGCATGGTGCATGCATAAAGGAACGTGCTATGTAACTCATGGTAAATTAAGCCTCATGCTGAACTCGATTTTATAATCACACGAAACAGGCTAGTTTAACTTCGAAAACTTGAATTCCTGAGTTGAGTCTAAATCATTTAAATTAAGGTGAAATTGCTACTGTTTCTCAACGTTTGATTATATGCGTAAAAAATGTAATGGTAAATTAAAAGAAAAAGAACACACGGAAGCTCTGTTTATCATTTAGAAAACGGAGCAGGAACGAGTCATGATACGCAATCTCAGTTTTCTGATATTATAATTTTTTTCTCTATTCTGAAATCTAGTATTAAACTTCTCCCTTATTGCATGCAAAGTTGCGTCTTGCATTTCTTCGTTTATTCGACACTTTTGTACATGACAAATACGCTAAAATTAATTTTAAATTACTTTATAGATTATAGTGGACGTTAGTAATGAGCAAAGAAAATTTGCTACTGATTTACGAGAAAGTGGAGAGGCACTTGCGCTGTTTGAAGGAGAAGTTTAAGTCAGAAGTGGTTAACGCGCTGTGTTAGAATATGAATTCAAACTTTCAAAATATAATATTAATTGGGTTCTATAATCTCTCATCCTTACTGTAAATTCCAGCTTTATTTCCAAGATATGTATACTGCAAGTGATTAATATATATTTCAACAATAAGTTATTTTGAAATCTTCAACATATATAAAGAGCAGTATATTAAAATTACAATGATAAAAACTCCATGAAAACTTAATCAGATGAGCATTGATATCGTATACTACTCAGATAGATTAAACTAATTTACTGGAATTAATTTTTTTAAAAAATAATAACAATATGTTTAAATATATTGAAAAAATATAAAGTATAAAGCCCTTTGGGGATTATATGATGTCTAAAATATTATGATTTTTTTTTATTTCTATCATTTTAAAACTTTTTAATTTAATCCTTACTTTATTTTTTCCTCATGTAATCCCTTTGTTTATTTCGTTAATTTTGTTTATTAAATAACATTTTTTATTTACCTTTTGGTTTCTTTAAATATGACAAATTTTCCATATAATCTCTCTAAATATCATGATTTTAACATTTGATTCTCCATCTTTTAAAGTCACGTAGGCACATAACAAGTAAATTAAACAAAAATCTAGCATAGAGACTTCATGAAAAATCTAGCATATAATCTCTCTAAATATTAATTTGGTCATCTAATTATTTTAAAGTGTTCAATTTGATCTCCATATTTTAAAACTCTTCAATCAGGTCTTATTATTTTTAAAAATGTATCAATTTAGTCATTTCCGTTCAATTGAACAGAAGACATTAGGATTGTAAATTTCAGCAGTTTTCTTTCACGGATAGTGACACTTTTTAACCGTCGCTATATTTTTTATTATTTTAAAATAAAAATTACACGTAATTTATCGTATCCTTTCTCTCTTTCTCTCCCAGCATTGCGATATGCCAAACCCAGAACAATCGTTCAGAACAACCAAAGAAAAACCAATTAAGGATAAATATGTGAGAAAGCCCAAATCCGTTGTTGTTCAAGTTTGGCAACTTTCCAATTATTTCCATTTGCTTGTTTCAGATCTGCAGTGGAAATGTGTTTAGTCACCAGTGACTGCGTGTCTGCCGTCATCTGCAACGGCCCACCGACGCCGGGCTCCGTGACAGCACCGCAGAAGACAAAGGGTGATCCTGGCGACTGATATAGACGACAAGCAAGAACCGCACCAACAAGAATCGTCGTGGATGACGCCCTCTAGCGCGCTCCATGGGCACTGCAAGGGAGGGTTTCTTTCCCTCTCCTCTGTTGTTCAACGCAGCCAGTGCTGCTTCCAGGGGCTTTAAAACGACACCGTTTTTATTTTTAAAATAATAAAAAATATTGTGATAGTTAAAAATCGTCACTATTCGTAAAATAAAACCGCCGAAATTTACAATCATATATATATATATACACTTAAATGCTTATATGATAAACTTATCTTTCTTTGTTGGTTGTACCATCTTTAATCCTAGTATATACATTAAAAAAAAAAGGCATAAAAAACAAAAAGAGAATTTCAAAAAGCACATTTCATTAGTCTTATATAATTAAATTCTCATATTTTGTTTATTGTCATTAAAACTTTAAGGACTATAAATCGTCCTTTGACCTAACATAAGTATTTATGTAGATACACTATCGAGTTTGACCCCTCCGAGTCATTCAAGATTTTGCTTTAATATTTAATTACTTAAACTAGTACTAAACACTTAGAATTTATTTACCACTAAAAAATTCTTAACAAAATATTTTAGCACCATACTTCATTTAATGTCATCAATCTTATCAATTGAATCAGGATTCAACTCATTAACTTCTGAAATTTGATTATAACATGCTTCTTTATTAATAAACCATTAAATATAAATACAAATTTACAGAGAAATTAAAAAAGGACTCATGAATTGAAAACTCAAAACTTATTATACAACAACAATAAAGCCTTATCTCCATGGATAAGGTTGACTACATAAATCACATTATTCTAAGATTATTTATTTATCTAAATTCGTATGTACTTCTTAGTACATAAAATATCTTATTTCCAAACACTAGAGTCTAAACTAGTTGGAAACAATCATTGAATTTTTAAATAGAGTATTTAGCACATGTTTGAATAAATTTCTCCAGAAATTCTTATATAAAAGAAAATAAGAAGTGAAAAATTAAAAAAAAAAAATTCCAAACTAAATTTAACTTATGTATAAGTTAATTTTAACTTATGGAGAATTTTTTTTTTTTCATTTTTCTTCTTTACTTTCTTCTCCATATCCAGCAAGGCCATTAATATCTTGACTTTTTGTAGAACCATTTTTTTTGGTAGAATCATCCATATAGTCCAGATTACCATACATGGAATCATGAGTACCATTCCAAGAAGAGCGTGAGCCAGATTTGCCTGTTGAATTTCCCGCGTTGCCTATGGCACCGCCTAGGGTGGGAGAATGCTGTTTCACAGCACCATTTGTAGAGTGGGAACCTTTTTGGTCTTTAGAATCTCCCGTATAACCCATGTTGTTGTTGCCTGTGGTACTCATTCTTGTTGATGTGAGTAACGATGTGCTATGTAAAAAACTATATTGTTTTGTATGTGCTTAATTAATTTGGAGACTTATGGACATGGCCATGTGTTGTGTTTGTGCCCTCTTCATTTATATGACTTGAAAGATGAAATGTACAAAGGAAGTTAAGGAACTACCATGTAATTCATGCATAACTGCATGCATTTCATAACTACATGAAACAGAGTAGATGTGGTTTGAACTTTGAAATGCTGAATGTCTGAGTTGAGGATTCATAAAGAACACACGGAAGCTCTGCTTACCGTTTAGAAAACGGAGCAGGAGCGAGTCGTGATATGCAATCTCAGTTTTCTGATATTATAATTTTTTCTCTATTATGAAAATCCACTATTAAACTTCTCCCTTATTGCATGCAAAGTTGCGTCTTGCATGCATTTCTTCGTTTATTCGACAATTTTTTGTACATGACAAATACGCTAAAATTAATTTTAAATTACTTTATAGATTATAATGGACGTTAGTAATTAATATGCAAAGAAAAATTGTGACTAATGGTGATGAATTTGGCCTGTTCCATCTTGTAAATTTTTCGACTGATTTACGAGAAAGAGAGAGGCATTTGCACTGTTTGAAGGATCAGTCAGAAGTTGTTAACGCGCTATGTTAGTTCCATAATCTCTCGTCCTTATTATGTAAGAAACTGTAAATTCCTGCTTTATTTCCAAGATATATAGACTGCAAGTGATTAATATATTTTAGTTATCTCATCTAAAAAAAAAAACAATAAGTTATTTTGAAATCTTCAACATAAAGAGCAGAATATTAAAATTGCAATAATAAAAACTCGATGAAAACTTAATCAGATGAATTGATATCATATACTACTTAGATAGATTAAACTAATTTACTAGATTTTTAAAAAAAAAAAAAAAAACTAATAACAATATGTATAAATATATTGGAAAAATATAAAGCATAAAGTTCTTTGGATTAAATGATGTCTAAAATATTATGATTTTTGTTATGAAGGCATGATTTTTTTTTATGATTTTTTAAAAATATTATGATTTTTTTATTTCTATCATTTTAAAAATTTGTAATTTAATCCTTACTTTATTTTTTCTTCACGTAATCCCTTTGTTTATTTTTCGATAACTTTGTTTATTAAATAAAAATTTTATTCACCTTTTGGTTTCTTTAAATATGACAAATTTTCCATAAAATCTCTCTAAATATCAAGATTTTTTCGTTTGAATCTCCATCTTTTAAAGTCATGTAGGCACATAACAAGTAAAATAAACAAAAATCTAGCATAGAGACTTAATGAAAAATGGAAAGAAGAAGAAGAAGAAGGAGAAAGAAGTAAACAACTTTTTAAAATGGGGGAATCGAAATAGAATTTTCATGATATTTTGATCGATAAACATTATAATTTAGTCATTTATTTTGTTATCATTTTCTTTATCAGTCTACCAAATTTTGTTATCATTTAATTATTGATAAATTTAGCCTAACGAATAAAATTTGATCTAGTTAGCAAGTGCTAACAATTCGTGTGATTTTTATTGATTAAATTTTCATCACGATAATTTTAATGCAAGAAATTATAGCTTATTTTATTGTCTTTTTCATTTATGTCACTTTCATGTTATTTTAAAAAGTGTAATATACGTGTTTAATAGTTTCAATTTTTATCGTAATAGCGAGAATTAAATTGTAATATATTAAAAAAATTATAAATAATTTCATAAATTTTTTTGTCACGAGTATAAATTTATGGTTATATATGTTTTAGTCCTCTAGATAAGATAATTTTGAATTTAGTTATTTGAAAATAATTATCTTCTTGTCCTTAAAAAAAATTGTTCCTTATTTACAAAAATAGGGACTACACATGACAAATTTTTATAAAAGAGAGACTAAAGGGAGATTATTTATTTTTTAGGGATTAAAAACAAACATCACTTTGTAAGGACAAAAAATATACTTGAGCCTTAAATTTATAGTTAATGTTCCAGTACACAAAAAAGTTTCATGTCACTTAGGATTCGAGGTCAAGAATTGTTTATAAACACTCTCCTTTCTTAACTACCAAGACGTCTTTTATAAACACTTGCATGCATTTCTTCGTTTATTTGACAATTTTTTGTACATGACAAATACGCTAAAATTAATTTTAAATTACTTTATAGATTATAATGGATGTTAGTAATAAGCAAAGAAAAATTGTGATTAATGGTGATGAATTTGGCCTGTTCCATCTTGTAAATTTTTCGACTGATTTACGAGAAAGTGGAGAGGCATTTGCACTGTTTGAAGGATCAGTCAGAAGTTGTTAATGCGCTTTGTTAGAATTCAAACTTTCGGAATATAATATTCGGTTCTATACATAATCTCTCATCCTTATTATGTAAGAAACTGTAAATTCCTGCTTTATTTCCAAGATATATAGACTGCAAGTGATTAATATATTTTAGTTATCTCATGTAAAAAAAAAAACAATAAGTTATTTTGAAATCTTCATAAAGAGCAGAATATTAAAATTGCAATAATAAAAACTCGATGAAAACTTAATCAGATGAATTGATATCATATAGACATATACTACTCAGATAGATTAAACTAATTTACTAGAATTATTATTTTTTTAAATAATAACAATATGTATAAATATATTGGAAAAATATAAAGTATAAAGTTCTTTGGATTAAATGATGTCTAAAATATTATGATTTTTTTATGAAGGCATGATTTTTTTTATGATTTTTTTTTATTTCTATCATTTTAATACTATGTAATTTAATCCTTACTTTATTTTTTCTTCATGTAATCCCTTTTTTTTATTTTTCGATAATTTTGTTTATTAAATAACATTTTTTATTCACCTTTTGGTTTCTTTAAATATGACAAATTTTCCATAAAATCTCTCTAAATATCAAGATTTTTTCATTTGATTCTCCATCTTTTAAAGTCATGTAGGCACATAGCAAGTAAAATAAACAAAATCTAGCATAGAGACTTCATGAAAAATGAAAAAAAAAAAAAAAAAAAAGAAGAAGAAAGAAATAAAGAACAACTTTTTAAAATGGGGGAATCGAAATAGAATTTTCATGATATTTTGATCGATAAGCAATTTATTCATTTATTTTGTTATCATTTAATTATTGATAAATTTAGCCTAATGAATAAAATTTGATCTATCTTGTTAGTAAGTGCTAACAATTCGTGTGATTTTTATTGAATAAATTTTCATCACGATAATTTTAATGCAAGAAATTATAGCTTATTTTATGGTCCTTTTCATTTATGTCACTTTCATGTTATTTTAAAAAGTGTAATATACGTGTTTAATAATTTCAATTTTTATCGTAATAGAGAGAATTAAATTGTAATATATTAAAAAATTATAAATAATTTCTTAAATTTTTTTGTCATGAGTTTAAATTTATGGTTATATATATTTTAGTCCTCTAGATAAGATAATTTGAATTTAGTTCTTTGAAAATAATTGTCTTTTTCCAGTCTCTCTCATTTATAGAAATGTCTCATATGTGGTTCTTGTCCTTAAAAAAAAAAATTGTTCCTTATTTACAAAAATAGGGACTATACACAAGACAAATTTTTATAAAAGAGAGACTAATAGGAGAAGATTTATTTTTTAGGGATTAAAAACAAACATTACTTTGTAAGGACAAAAAATATACTTGAGCCTTAAATTTATAGTTAATGTTCCAGTACACAAAAAAGTTTCATGTCACTTAGGATTCGAGGTCAAGGATTGTTTATAAACACTCTCCTTTCTTAACTACCAAGATGTCTTTTAAGAATAAAACAGTGAGGCTTATGTAGGCCAAAACAAACAATACCTCAAATTCAATGAGACTAATGATGCATCGCTACATATTACCTTCATTAACAGCAGCATCAAAGGCGGAGAGGATGTTAGACTCTGTGGTGTTGTGATTTTTTGTGGTGGTTGAAAACCGTCACATTTTGTCATTTACATTTTGTAATCTATAATTCACATTTTGCAACTTTTTTTTCAGTGAAAAATTAAATCAATGTTAGCTCTTGTATGGGTTCAATTGTGACACATTTTATAGAATGAGAGGCTAAAAATCAACGATTTAAAATAGAGGGACTAAAACGAACTTTTCAATATTAATAGAGATTAAAGATATGTTTAACCCTTTTATAAAAGACTTCTTTGTATTTTAAGAACTCAATTGTTATTGCTCCTCATCCTCCTATTACTACTACTACATAAGAGTATTTCCTTTAGTGATGATCCTCTAGAGGTTTCACTGAGTTGACTTGATGAACATCTCCATTTGGTCATATTAATTAATAAAGATAATATTCTCCATTGAAGGTTAAAGGCCTTGATTTGGAAGATCCTTTAACTATGAACTAGTTGTCAAGATTTGCCATCGCGGATCTTTTTCCTCTAAGACTGTGAAGTGTTTAATCCTTAGAGGCCGAGCTCTAATACCAAATTATAGATCACGTGAAAACACAATAAAGTAGGTTCAATTGTATTTTTAGATTTTTTCTTTTTTTGCAAATCCTTTACATTAAAACAAGTGTTAGTTAATAATGATTAAACAACAACCACCTCCCGAGGAAAGGATTTGCAAAGGATTTACATTATTAACTAACACTTGTTTTAATGATTTACATTATTAAACTTAAAAATATGCTTATATCCTATAAACATGTTTATGCCTTTTTTTGGTTCGAATATCGGTTGGGTTCTATAATTTTCATTTAATTGTTTCGAAATGATCATTTTGACTCGCTTTAAAAACATAAAGGACTAAATTAAACTTTTTAAAAGATAAAGGATAAAACTAAATATAATAATAAATATAAAAGACTAAATATATATTTTAACCTTACTTAAACTATAGTACTAAACATTTAGGGAACATTTGTTTCATGAAATCATCTTGCATTCCCGGGAATATGGAGGTGAGAATGTTTATTCCCATATTTGTTAGGAGGTTATTAGAAAATATTCTCAGATATCTTTTATTCTCAGGAAAGTTGCATTCTCATGTCTACACAGTTTTTATTCCCATGCTAATGGGATGGAAAAGTTACATTCCCATGAGAATGTGAGAAGTTATTATCTAACTCCACTATAACTTTCATTTTTACTTTTATTTTTCATTTATTATTTTAAAACTTTAAAAATATTTCTAGGAATATGTTAAAAGTTAACCAAACGCATTTTTATATATACCAAGGAATAACATTCCTAGCTACAATATTCCTGAAGATGTGATTCTTGAAAATGCAAGATGATTATGTGAAACAAACACCCCCTTAAAATTTATTCACCACTAAAAAATTGTTAACAAAATATTTTAGCACGAGACTTCATTTATTGCCATTAATCTCATCAATTGAATCATTCATCAATTGAATCGGACTTCGACTCATTAACTTATGAAATTTGATTAAAACACACTATGTTATTAATAAACCATTAAATATAAATACATATTTAAAGAGAAATTAAAAAGAACTTATGAATCGAAAATTCAAACTTATCATATAGCAACAATAAAACCGTATCTCCCTAGATAAGGTTGAATACATGAATCACATTAGTGTAAGCTTGTTTATTTACCTAAATTCATATGTACTTCTTAGCACATAGAATATCTTATTTGTAAACACTACTAGAGTCTAAACTAGTTGGAAACAAACATTGAATTTTTAACTAAAGTATTTAGGACATGTTTGGATAAACTTCTCAAGAAGCTCTTATATAAAAGAAAATATGAAGAGAAAAATGAGAAAAAAAATCTCCGAAACTAAATTTAACTTATGCATAAGTTAATTTTAACTGGAGAAACTTTTTTCATTTTTCTTCCTGATTTTCTTCTCATTATCCAACCTAATCCTTACTAATTTGACTTTTTTTAGAACCTGTTTTTTTTTTTTTGTTTAAATAATCCGTGTAGCCCAGTTTATCCTTCATGGAAACATCGTCTGTCTGAGTAGCATTCGAAGAAGGGCGTGGACCAGCTTTGCCTTTTGGACTTTCAGCGTGGCCCAAGATATCACATATCGGATGATGCTTTTTCACAGTACCTTGTGAAGAACCGTTTTTGTCTTCAGAACCTTCCGTATAACCCAGCTTGCTGTTGCCTGTGGCTTGGTACGTGAACCCATTCTTGTTGAGTAATACAAATACTGGGAAGTGAGTAACGATGTGCTATGTAAAAAGCTATGTTGTTTTGTATGTGCTTTGGAGACTTATGGACATGGCCATGCATTGGCCTTTATATGCATTCAAATATATGCAGGATGCAAACACCAAGGAACTACCCTGTAATTCATGCATAACTGCATGCATTAATTTCATAACTACACGAAACAGAGTAGATGCGGTTTGAAACGTTGAATGTCTGAGTTGAGGCTTAATAATTTGAATAAACATGAAATTGCCACTGTTTTTCATCGTTTGATCACATATATTAAAATCATTTGTGCTATGTTTCTATGAAATGTAGTGCCTATTTCACTGGACATTAACATTAGAAGGGATTTTTGCCTGTTTTGCTTTGCTTCGAGCCATAGTTACATAATTCGTCAGTTGGCCATAGAACCGCGAATTGGTTCGTGCGTACCAATTCGCGGTTCGTTTAAGTACCGGTTCGTCGGAATTCGTCGTCGAATTCGTGAAACAGATGAACCAGAACAGATGGGAAAAAGAAACAATATGGGTCGCAGCTTAAGAACTTCAGAAAACTGTTAACAGCCAAACTTTGAAGAAGATGAATGATCCAATGAAACAAATCGGTTGAGAAGTGCGAAAGAAAGAATGGCATAAATGAAAAAAAAAAAAAGAGTACTTTGCTTCTGCAACACAAAGATGGGCTGGGAAAAAAGAAGGTTTAGAAAAGAAACGGGAAAAAAGGAACTCAGAGGTCAAAAAATGGGAAAACGGAAAAGGAAAAGGTGGAAGATAAAAGTTTCTTTTTTTTTTAATAAATTATTGCTGATTTCGACTTTCGAGAACATTGGTTTCCAAAGCTTCTTGATTTTTTTGGACAGTTTACTGTGTTTTGAATTCACACATATTTGAATTCACATTTTAACTTTTTTTTCTCCATCACTTTTCTTGAAAAAGGTAATTAAAATTTTAATTTAAAAAAAATAAAACCAATACGTGGAAATATATAAAAGTCTAAAACTCAATTTCATATCTCTAAAATATGAGTAAATAAAAAATATATATATATCTCTAAAATATGAAGTTCGGTGACTTGTGTGATTATTTTGTCTTATTTAAAATTTGAAGTTAAGTTTTTATTCATGATATTTTTTATTTGACTTTGTATATTTTATAATTTTTATCTATATAAAAAAATTATTGGCAGTATATAAATTTACAATAGAATGTCTACTAAAAATTTAAATAGCATATCGAAGGGTGTCAATTATATATACCCCTCACGTACCAATATTTCGAAAGGTCACGTATCGCGTACCCGTACCACGTACCGAACGTATTGCGAATTATGTGACTATGTTCGAGAACTTATTTCAATGCATAACCACACGAAACAGAGTAGTCGTGGTTTGAAATGTTGAATGCATCAGTCCGTCTTAGTAATTTAAATTCATCTGAAATTTCTAACGTTTTCCATCCTTTGATGATAGTTGTAACAAATCTCATGGTAAATTAAAAGAAAAAATAAAACACGAAAGCTCTTATTATCGTTTAAAAAAACAGAGCACGAACGCGTTATTCATATATTCTTTCTAATGTTTTTCATATTATAGTTTTTTTTTCTTTATTCTGAAAACCAGTATTAGCGCTGTTTGAAGTTGTTAATGTGCTGTGTTGGTGTAAGAATTCAAACTTCGAAAGACAAAACACTGCGCACTCTAGTATCTTATTCTTATTAACTAAGAAACAGTAAATTGCTGCTTCATTTCCCAAATATGTATCCTGCAAATGCAAGTATAAGTCTAACGGTTCATTACTTTGCGGACCCCACTGCACTTCACCTAGACTATCATCATGAAATATAAAATAGTTTTTATATTATATTTTCATCCCAACACTTTTAAATTAATTTTTATTTTGAATGCAAGAAACTATAACTTATTTTATTATTTATTCTCTTGTGTTGCTATAGTTTTATTATTTACTCATATTACTTAAGAAAAGTCTAAATAAATCCATATTTTGTTAACTTCATTCCCTATCATCCATCATCACCTCTAACTCTCTCAATTGTCATTTTATCATTTTTTTTTTAAATTTATTGTAGTTAGAGTTAGATCAACATTGTGGAATTCCCATGTATTTGAGTTATTTGATTCAATGCAAATTCTTATGATTTAAAATGATTTACTTTTTTTTTAATGCTTTCTATTAACTAATAATTGATAACCAAAAGTGTCATTGATAGCTTCAAGTATTTTGTACATCATATGGATACATGTATAGATATGATATCTTATATTTAATACAATGTTGATATATTTCAAAATAATAAAAAATAAAATCACTATTCAAAAATATATATTAATTAAAATAAACTAATTTATATTTATTTTTTAAAAATTATGTGACTTTAATTTTTTTTATCACATTACCAAAATACATAGAAGTAAAATCATTATTTCAAAAATTCAAATTACTTTTTTTTTTCATAATTTAATCTCTTAATAGTGTTTCTTAATTAGAGTTTAGGATTTAGGGTTTAGGGTTCTCCCCCACCAAATAAGAAGGCCTCGTTAGCCAAATCAAAGGACATAGAATAAGGTTGGTAGTATACCCTACTACTTCTTGAGCTTAGGACACTCAGCAACTTTTGTCCAAATTTCTTACACTTTTTGTAACCACCACAAAGTTGTTGAGTGTAAGAAGTCTTGAGTGGAAGGATGGAAGTAGCGATGACAACTGTTCTTGAGCTTAGGACACTCAACAACTTTCATGAGTACAAACTTCTTACTGTCAAAAAAGATTATGTCACTACTTTTGTCCTTTTGAGTACATGCTTGTCCTTTTTCTTAGGGTAGTACTTGTTTTTCCCTTTCTTCTTCAACATCTTCTTAAACTTTGTAGACATGATAGAAATCTCATCATCTATTAAGCTTTTAGAGATATCGTCTAAACCATTTGAATCTTCTAGTTGAACCTTTAAAGCCTTTGATGTTGATTTTTTTTTCTGACTTTTTCTCAGGTTTTGTTTGTGTTAGAGCTGCCTATCTTGAGAATAAAGAGATTGTTTAACTTCTTTCTATATCTGTTGTGTAGGTGAACTTCTTGAACTTGAAAAGATCCAAGAAGTTCATCTAATGTTAGGTTCTTCGTGTCTCGAGCCTTCTTGATAGGCAATACGTTTAGGTTCCTATACTTTGGGAAAGTTGTCTAAAATCTTCATGTTATTTTATGCCTTGTTATACTCATTTCTTATTAGAGCTTGAAGACCATAAATAATAATTTAAAGTCATCCAAACAATTAATCAATAGTTTCATCTTCTTTCATGCAGAATATCTCATAGTGCCTCATCAAAGTGACCATTTTTCTCATCTTTACGTGTTTTATGCCTTCTTGTTGGCATTGTCATCTTCCTTGTCTTCTTGCTCCTCCCTCATCAAATCTAAGGGAAAACTTTTGCCTTTCATACAAATCTTGAGCACTTCTAAGTTGTTTGCATCTTTAATCACACAAATTTTGTGTTCAAATGACACCTTATAGCCTTTCTCCAACAACTGAGCAACAATTAACAAATTTTGATTAATCTCAGGAACATATAAGACATCAGAAATTAATTTCAAACTTGAATGGCTTTCAATTGCAACTGTTCCTATGCCTTTCACAACAATATATGCTCCATTTCCAATTCTTACTTTGGAAATAACAATTTTGTTAAGCTCTTTGAAGAGCTCTCAATCATGAGTCATGTGGTTTGTATAACCACTATCTATAAGCCAACCTTTTTTGGAGTTGTTGGTTGTAAAGCATGATGTTGCAAATAGTTGTTCCTCTTCTAGTTCCTCTGCAACCTTGACCTCTTGTTGTTGATGTTGAGACTTTCATATTTTTTCCACATGTCCCAACTGACCACACTTGTGGCATTTTGCGTCTGGCCTCCACCAACACTTGCTATGTGGATGATTTTTTTTTTTTTGCATTACGAACAAGGCGAAAAAATGCGTCTGTTGTTGCTTTGGTTGTATTTGTTGCCTTTGTAGTTCTTGGCTTGGAAAGCTCCCTCTACTGATCCTTCTTGCCTCACAAGCCTCCTTTGCTCCTGTGCTTGTAGTGCACACAACAATTTTGCTAGAGTAATGCTTGATAAATCCCTTGAGTTCTCTAGAGATGTAATTGTGGCTTCAAATTTTTAGATACTGTGACTAGAATTTCTTGAACAATTCTAGCATCTGAAAAATCAGTTCCAAGGAGCCTTACATTGTTGACTATGCCAAGAAGCCTGTCAGAGCATTCCTTAATTGTTTTTTATTCCTTCATTCTCTGCATCTCAAATTCTCGGATCAAGTTCAACGCTTGCATCCCTTTCACCTTTTCATTTCTATCATACTCCTACTTCAAAAACTCCTAAATCTCGTTGGGTGTTTTCATCGTCATTATTCTGGTCAACATAGTCGATGACACCGCTACAAACAAGGTTGCTCTTGCTTTTGACTTTCTCTATTTCCTCTCTTTGTGATTTTTGATTTGAGCAACTGTTGGATTATCTGGTAGGGGTGGAACTTCGTACTCATCTTCAACGGCTTCCTATATATCGCAAGCATCAAGATAAGCTTCCATTCTAACAACCCAAAGGTGATAATGTTTGCCATCAAACAATGGAAATGCGATTGGAATGGATGAACTTTCTGGATTCATTTTGAGGAGATTAGGTGTGTGTTTGTGTTTAGGAATTATGGGTAGGCTCACTCAATCTCACAAATCCCTCGGATGAGAGCTCTAATGCCAATTTGTTGTTTTTGGATTTATGAGAGCAAGAAAAATTAACGTGCAGAGAAAGCTAATTTTATTTTATTGAAACAGCTCTATATAAAGAGCACAAAGCATAACACATATATCCCTTATCTTTAGGCATAACAACGTAATTTTAAATTTAAAAAACAAAATCCTAACTCCTAATATTTGAAATATAAATCAAACTCCTTAATATCTACTACATGAAGAGCAAGAAACAAAATCATAAAGAATAACATAAAAACAGACTTTCAAAAATCTATTGTTACATATTCGAGTCATTCAAATCCACAATTTCGTCTAAATATGTGCTAAATTGGTGCAGGACTTGGGAAACTCCAAAGGAGCGAAAAAAAGGTCCGAAAAAACATTGATTTTAGCTCTAGACAAGTAAGCACGATCCCATGCATAATTATGCATTGGATGTGCAGATCAAACTCCTCTTTGAAAACTATGCATAATCTATGCACGGGGTGTGCAGATCATACCTCGCTTGGAAAACATGCACAGACCCATGCAGTACCTATGCACGACCCCGTGCATACCCTTGCGACACAGTAGGCCCATCAGGCCTATAAATAATGTAGTTTTTAGGTCTTTGGTGGGGATCTTTTACACACTTCGAATTTAACTTTTCTTTGGAACGTCTTGGGAACTTTAGAGGAAACTACAGAGTGAGAAGAGCAATAGAAACACAACGGGGATTAATTCTTGTAAAGATTCTTCTCTTTTAATGTTTCTATTGTTCTCTTTGTTGGTTTTATGCTTTCCAATGCTCATGGCTAGCTAAACTCCTAAGCTAGGGTTGTGATGTAGGACTTATTTGTGAACCCTGGTTCTTGTATTGCAATAAAATTCCCAATTGTTCCATAATTATATTATTGTGTTGTCCTTATTGTTATTTGCGTCTAATCACCCCAAAACCTAAATTGATTAATTGTTATGATCAACTACTTTTAATTAATTGACCTAGGCAATAATTGGATTCCTAGGATTTTGCATGAACCAGCTTATCTCAAAATTTATAATCTGATTAGCAATTGTTAATTAACCTCTCTGTGTTCAACCTTCATTCTAATTTAATCCTTAATGAACAATAAGCGAATAAGCTAGAAAGAAGAGGATTTTTAGAACATGACCTAACTCTGTTTATCACTTTAAGAGGCATGATTAGTAATTGAATAGATAATTGGAGTTTTAATTGAAATAGAAAATTGGGGGGGGGGGGGGGGGGGGGGGACATAAAGATGAGTTTGAAATCACGACCCTAGGTCTCTTAATATGTCAGAACCTTCATTAATTTCTGTATGTTCATTTTATTTACTATTCTTAAAATTAATTTGCAACCTAAACCAATCTTCAATCCCTTTGTCCTATATAAATTTGTTATATATTTGGGAACCACAACTAGTCTCTAGGATACGATATCCGAACTTAAATCCACTATTACTACTGCGTAGGGTATGCTTGCCCTTAAGCGAGTCATATTTTATGCATTGCTACTTATCTTTTTTATTAGTTGTACCATCTTTTAGGATGATGCAAACAAAGCAATTGAACAAATTGAAGGCTTGACAGACAATCCTATTATATATGTTCAAAAAAAGGCATGTATAGGACAAAGGCACATTTCATTAGTCTTATATAATTAATTTCTTATATTTTGTTTATTGTCATTAAAATTTTAAGGACTATAAATCATCCTTTGATCTAACATTAGTGTTTATGTAGATACACAACCAAGTTCAATCCCTTTGAGTCGTCGAAGATTTTGCTTGAATATTTCATTACTTAAACTAGTACTAAACATTTAGAATTTATTCACCACTAAAAAATCATTAACAAAATATTTTAGCACCGAGACTTCATTTATTGTCATCAACCTTATCAATTGAACTAGGCTTCAACTCGTTAACTTTTGAAATTTGATTATAGCATGCTACTTTATTAATAAACCATTAAATGTAAATACAAATATACAGAGAAAATAAAAAGGACTTATGAATAAAAAATTCACAACTTATTATACATTTATACAACAACAATAAAGCCATATCTCTCTAGATAAGGTTTACTACATGAATCACACTATTGAAAGCTTATTTATCTATCTATCTAAATTCATATGTACTTCTTAGTACATAAAATATCTTATTTGTAAACACTAGAGTTTAAACAAGTTGGAAACAAACATGAAATTTTAAAATAAAGTAGTTACGACATGTTTGGATAAACTTCTCTAGAAGCACTTATATGAGAAAAAGAAATAAGAATAGATAAAATAAAAAATCTTCTACATAAGTTAAATTTAGCTTAAGCATAAACAAATTTGTAGAAGCTTTATTGTATTAACTTCTCCAAAAGCTTATTTTTAACTTATGGAATTTTTTTTTCATTTTTTCTCCTTATTTTCTTCTCCTTATCCAACCAGCCCTTACTATCTTCCTTGACTTTTTTTAGAACCGTTTTGTTTTTTTGTAGAATCATCCGTGTAGCCTAGTTTACCCTTCATGGAAACATCATGTGTCTGAGTACCATTCGAAGAAGAGCGTGAACTAGCTTTGCCTTTTGAACTTCTTGTGTTGCCCATGGTACCCCTTGTCAAAGCAATCGATGAAAACTCTCTCATAATATCAAAGGATGTAATTGCTAGAGCCACTAGATGTGTAAATGGTGGGTTAACTTATACTCCTCTGTTCCTATTTATAAGACCTAAATTAGAAGTGGTGTTTGTTCCTTTTTATAAGACTCAATCCATTTTGTCTCTTGCATTAATTATTTTTAGACTAAAATACCACTAGTTAATTGTACTGGTAAACAATTAAAAGAAAGAGGAAAGGGTATTAATGATAATGATAGTTTTGGAAAAAAATAATAATTTTGAGACAAATTTATTACTATCAATTAAATTAACCACTTTTATTAATACTGATGAATTAGGTAATTGAGTCTTATAAATAGGAACGGGAGAAGTAACCCAATACAGGAACAGTGCTCTTGCGAGGACAAAGAAACTAACAGAGTTATATTTATATATGGAAAAGAAGAGCCCAAAGATGATAGAGCCTCAAATATGCTTAGCAGGGCTAGGATTCTTAATGGTATCTTATTGCACATCATTCTACCAAGAAAGTCCTCTAAGGACTTTGTAGAAAGAATCACTAAATATCTAATTGCAAGAGAATTTCATTACAAACTTCATTGATGATTTATGAGGATATTTAGAATTTATCCACCATTGTGCTATCAATATATTTTTGCATGAGACTTCCTTTATTATTGTCATCAATCTTATCTGAAACGCACCGTTTCAGTGAAAGGAAAATAATAATAATAATAATAATAATAATAATAATAATAATAATAATAATAATAATAATAATAATAATAATGATAGTAAAACAAAGACATTTCCCCCCCCCCCCCCCCCTTTTTCTTTTCAAGCACCGAAACATTCCCCCCCCCCTCCGTATCTGCGCTTCATCTTTCTTTTTCTTTCAAAAATAGAACATTTCCTCCTCTGTTTTTCTCATTCCTTCCATTCTTCTTTCCTCCATTGTTCCAAACCCATCAAGTTTTCTACACTATTGTAGTACTTAAGCATGGGAAGGTGATTGGAGTTAATGGGAACAATACCCATCTCCTTAAAATTCCCTATTTGAAGCTTTTGAGGTAAACCCATGAACAACAAAGTTAGATAATTATTTTTATGGCATAGATTAGTAATGGGTTGTGTATGAGAGGTATTGAAAATATATTAGGATTATTGTGGTTTCCTCAAAACCCTAGGCATTATAAATTTGGGGATTTTGTCTAATCTTTTATTCTTTTGTTATTAATGTCTAGATTCCTTGGAAAATACGGTGGTTGCTCCTCCCCACGACATTGGAAGGCATTGATTGGGTTCTCTTTGGTTGTGAGTAGCTAAATTTACCTAGTGACTTTTTCATTGGTATTTTTAGCAGAAACAGGTATATTTTAAAATACATTTTCTTAGTGATCTTAGTTCCTATGAGTACTTGAGAAGGAAAAATAAGTATACTATTTATTTTACTTGGTTGGAATTGATTCTTTGTGATTTTTGATAGTTTGAATAATTTAATTTAAATGTAGAAATTGAGTTCTCATTGTGAGTTTTGGTGAATGATGGTTGTTTGCTACAACGAAGAGAAAATGTAGCCTATGGATTAAATACCCATAGTTTAGATAGTTTCCGTTTGCTACAATGAAGAGATAATGTAGCCTATAGGTTGAATACCTATAGTTTATATATTTTTCCGTTTGCTACAACAAAGAGATAATGTAGCCTATGGGTTGAATATCCATAGTTCCTATAGTTATCGTTTGTTGCAACGAAGAGATAACGCAGTCTACGAGCTAAGTGTTGTAGTTCTATAATTTCCGTTTGCCACAACGAAGAGATAATGTGGTCTATGTATACGTATAGAATTAAAGTTCATATAAAGTTTGTTATTCTTGATTATGATTTTGATTTTAATTCTAATGAGTTCTCAAGGGAGTAAATATTAATTTTAATAAAATGAGCTGTATTTATTTCACTCTGATTTAAATGTCATTTAAATTCTTTTTGGATGTAAAAACTCGTGCCGTGTTTGCTTTCTCCTTCCTGTCCACTTTGTATTTTTATGCTCTCACTAAATCTTTGTGACTTACCCCACTTTTTCCTTTTTCCCCTCAGATTCACAGGTGATTGAGTAGCAGACTTCCTGGGATTTGCTGATCTCCCCAGGAATTTTGTTCATCTTTTGGTAGGCCTCCATTGCATGTGATTGAGAGTATATTTTGGTGACTCCAGTATAATTTAGCTATAGGGATAGGGACAGAAATAGATATAGAGTAAATCCCTTTATTTTGAGTTGTAGGTGATACTCCTATATGGACACGTTGTTGATGTAATTATGATGTTTTGAGAACTACGATGATTATGAGTTATATTATTATTACTAGTTAATGTATTTGGATATATCCATGACCATGGCCTATGTTGTGATGTGTGGCCTTGATATCTGACTGTTAGATCTGAATGTATGTATATATGATTTCACAAGTGGTTCTATATATTTGGTTTGTCCTGTTTTTAGGGGAGACTCTGCCGGATTTTTGGTAGTCCCTTTATTTGTCTTTATTTATGTCTTAGCGTTCAGGCTATCCAGGCTAAAGAACATGTAGCCTGTGCGTCGGTCATGATCCTAGGATGGGTCGTGACAAAGTGGGTATCTGAGCTTAGGTTAATAGGTCCTATGGTTGCATTTTTGGGTATGTTGTAGCATCTTGTTTGTAACTTGTGTACCTGGGCACAAATTATATGCAAGAGGTCATGACAATCCATTGTTAGACTGGAGTTTGTTGTCTTAGTTGGTGAATTGATTCTAAGCTTGTCTTTCTAATTCCACTTTATATTTATATCTTTGATCCTTATTCTTAGGTTGAGATACTACCTAGGACTAGGCCTGCTAGAGAGCCAGTTTTTGATAAGGATTCTACTCTACCCCAGAATGTAGCCCCGAGGGGCTGTGGACGTGGTCACGATCGTGGTCGGGGAAGACGTGGAATGGGTGGTGGAATGCTAGAGGTTGAGGTTCCTAGAGCTACACGTGGGAACCCAATACTAGCTCAATTAACTGCTAATATGCAAAATATGCAAGAGACACTACAACAATTAGTTGATGTGATTGGGTTTCAGAGGCAGCAACAAACAGGGCCACAACAGCCAGGTTTTGAGACTAATCAGGATGAGGAACTACATGAGCAACCACTTGTTCAGCCCATTAGAGCAAATGTTTCATTGACTGCATTCACCAAACTTAATCCTCTGACTTTTAGCGGCTTAGACATTCATGAGGATCCTCAAGCATTTCTAGATAAGGTGTCATGGATATGTCAGGGTTTAGGTTGTTCCACTACTCGGATGGTCCAGTTGGCCGCCTTTCATTTGCGTGATGTGGTGAGAGGGTGGTATGAGACCATGCTCCTTGCGAGACCTGCAGGATCGCCTCTTTTGGTGTGGGATGAGTTTGCCAAGTTGTTCTTAGCTCACTTCTTGCCTCAGAGTGTTAGAGATAATAGAGCAAGAAAGTTTGAGACACTTGTGCAAATAGATTAGATGTCAGTGATAGAGTATAATATCCAGTTCATGTGATTTTCTAGATATGTACCACACTTGGTGGCTACTGAGAAGCTTAGAGTTCAGAGGTTTTTGGATGGCTTGAAGAGCTACTTGTTTAGGGCGATTGCAGGGCAGGGTGACATGACTTATGAGCAAGCCTTGAATAGGGCATTGACTGTGGAGTGAGGGAACAGAGATAAAGGTGGGAATTCTCACGACTCACGCAAGAGGTTCCACTTAGAGACATCTCGTGGTGGCCATCAGGGCTATGGTGGTGGAAGCTCTAGGGATGATATTAGTTAGTATCGTCGAGGTCAACATGGAGGTCGACAGCCACAGGTCACTCAAGCTAGCCAGGCAGCTAGCAAAGCTCATAGCCGGGGTGTTTCACAACATCGTGTGACTTCTGATTGGACCCCTATTACTTGTGTCACTTGTGGGAAGGTGCATGTTGGATCTTGCAGGCAAGGGTCAGTAGGATGTTACCGATGTGGGCAAGTTGAACACTTTGCTAGGAATTGCCCTATGTCATCTTTTCAGCCTTCTTCTAGCGGAGTGGCAACACTTATGGTTCAGGTGGGACATTTTAGTGGTTCTGGATCACGTGGTCCAAGTGGCTCACATCGAGGTGGTAAAAGACCAAGAGGTAGAGGACCATGAGGTAGAGGACAGGGACAGACTAGTGCAGGACAGGCTCGTGTGTTCACCTTGACTCATCAGGATGCTCAGGCATCCAATGCTGTTGTGACAGGTATACTTTCCATAGATTCTCGAGATGCACATGTTTTGTTTGACTCTAGAGCTACGCATTCCGTTGTGTCTCCCTTCTTTGATTTGCTTTTGGGAGAGATCCATCACCTTTTGATGAGCCTTTGACAGTGGCTACACCCATGGGGTCACTCTTTATTTGCAAATTCAATGTACAGATCCTGTGAGGTTTTGGTGGAGGGCAAATCACTGATGGTAGATCTTATAGAGTTGGATATGACAGACTTTGATGTTATCTTGGGTATGGATTGGTTGACTTCTTGCCATGCTACTTTATATTGCCATAATAAAGTTGCGAAGTTTGATATGCCAGGGGAACCAACCTTTGTGTTTCAAGGTGATTAGAGTTGGTCATCAAGTAACTTGATTTCAATAGTAAAAGCATGCAGGTTGTTGAGGAAGGGTTGTCATGGGTACCTTACAATGGTAAAAGATGTTATGTGGTAATAGTGGAGTTGGAGCAAGTCCCAGTGGTATGTGAATACCCTAATGTCTTCCTTGAAGAGTTACCTGGTGTCCCACCAGATAGAGAAGCAAAGTTTGGTTTTGATTTACTTCTAGGAACTCAACCCATATCCATACCTCCATATCATATGGCTCCACCCGAGCTTAAGGAGTTGAAGGAACAGTTGTGGGATCTTCTTAACAAAGGTTTAATTCGTCCTAATTGTTCCCCCTGGGGTGCACCAGTGTTGTTTGTCAAGAAGAAGGATGGTTCATTACGTTTATGTGTTGATTATCGACAATTAAAGAAGATGACAGTGAAGAATAAGTATCATTTACCTCGCATTGATGAATTGTTCGATCAACTTCAAGGATCTCAATGTTTCTCAAAGATTGATTTGAGATATGGATATCATCAATTGAAGATAAAGGTGGAGGACATTCCTAAGATAACTTTTCGTACCCGATATGGACATTATGAGTTTTTGGTTATGTCTTTTGGACTAACCAATGCCCCTGTAACTTTCATGGAATTGATTAATCGAGTCTTCAAGCCGTTCTTAGACCACTTTGTGATAGTCTTCATTGATGACATTTTGGTGTATTCTAAGAGTAAGGAGGAGAATGACCAACACTTGAGGTTAGCCTTACAAACCTTGAGGGAGCATAAATTATATGCAAAGTTCTCCAAATGTGAGTTTTGGTTGGATAGTGTGGCCTTTTTAGGCCATGTGGTATCTAAGGATGGAATAAGTGTAGATATGAAGAAAGTGGAAGCGGTTCAGGCTTGGCCTAGGCCTACATCAGTGTTAGAAATTCATAGCTTTCTTGGACTTGCAGGATACTACCGTCGATTCATTAAGGATTTTTCCAGACTTGCAGCTCCTCTAACCAGATTAACACAGAAGCAGGTTATGTTCCAATGGAATGATGTATATGAGCAAAGTTTCTAGCAGCTAAAGGATTGTTTGACATCCGCTCCTGTCTTAGCCTTACCTTCGAGTGGTGGTGGTTATGTGGTTTATTGTGATGCATCTATAGTAGGATTAGGGTGTGTGTTGATGCAACATGGAAGGGTGATTGCTTATGCTTCTAGATAGCTCAAGAGGCATGAGCAAAACTATCCTACGCATGACTTGGAGATGGCAGCAGTGATCTTTGCTCTTAAGATTTGGAGGCATTACCTATATGGTGAGACTTGTGAGATCTACACTGATCATAAGAGCCTTAAGTATATTTTTCAGCATAAGGACTTGAATTTAAGGCAAAGGAGATGGATGGAGCTTTTGAAAGACTATGATTGCACGATCTTGTATCATCTGGGTAAAGCAAATGTAGTTGTTGATGCTTTGAGTAGGAAGTCTATGGGTAGCCTGGCTCACATAGTTGAAGTTAGGAGACCTATAGTGAAAGAGTTCCAAGATCTTGTAACTAGTGGAGTGAAGTTTGAGGTCACAGGCACCGAATCACTTTTAGCTCATGTTCATGCTCGTTCCATTTTAGTGGATACCATTAAAGCAACTCAAGGTGAAGATCCTAATTTGAGGAAGATTGTGGAGGAGACTCAAGCAAGCAAGGTTTCTAATTCTGTGGTTGATTTGGAGGGTGTCTTACACTTTGGCACTTGCCTATGTGTTCCTAATGTAGGAAACTTAAAGGAGAAGATTTTGGAGGAAGCCCATCATTCCTCATATACCATTCATCCGGGTTCTACTAAAATGTATCAGGATTTGAAGGAGTTTTATTGGTGGGAAGGGATGAAAAAGGATGTAGCTAAATTTGTATCTAAATGTTTAGTATGCCAGCAAGTTAAGGCAGAGCATAAAAAACCCGCAGGTTTGTTTCAGAGGATTGATATACCTGAATGGAAATGGGAGAGGATCACCATAGACTTTATGACAGGGTTGCCTAGAACCTCAAAGGGTTATGACTCAGCTTGGGTGATTGTAGATCGATTAACCAAGTCAGCACACTTTTTTCCTGTGAAAACTACCTACTCAGCAACTCAGTATGCTAAGCTTTATATAGAGAGAATAGTATGCTTGCATGGAGTGCCATTGTCTATAATATCAGATGGAGGACCTCAGTTCACAACTCAATTTTGGAGATCTTTTCAGAAGGGTTTAGGGACTAGATTGGATTTGAGTACTGCTTTTCACCCTCAGACTGATGGTCAATCCGAGAGAACAATACAGATCCTAGAGGATATGCTTCGTGCTTGCTTGTTTGATTTTGGAGGTAGTTGGGATCAATACTTGCCTTTGGTAGAGTTTGCTTATAACAATAGTTATCAGTCTAGTATTCAGATGGCACCTTTTGAGGCCTTGTATGGTAGGCGTTGTAGATCACCGATTGGTTGGTTTGAAACTGGAGAGTCTAGACTGGTAGGTCCAGATATAATTCAAGAGGCTATTAAGAAGGTCAAGATAATCCGAGATCACTTGGTGACTGCTTAGAGTAGATAGAAGTCTTATTCAGATAAGAGACATCGACCTTTGGAGTTCAGTGTAGGAGAACATGTGTTTTTGCGTGTGTCTCCGATGAAAGGTATCTTACGTTTTGGCAGGAAGGGTAAGCTTAGTCCCAGATTTATTGGTCCTTTTGAGATTCTCGAAAGGGTGGGACAAGTGGCTTATTGCTTAGCCCTCCCGCCTGATCTATCGGGTGTTCACCCAGTTTTCCATGCGTCGATGCTTTAAAAGTATGTTCATGATCCCTCTCACATTATTCAGCATCAATCAGTGCAACTTGACGAGAATCTAAGCTATACAGAACAACCAGTGGCTATAGTAGACAAACGCGTGAAGCATGTACGTTTTAAGGATGTTGTGTCAGTGAAAGTGGCTTGGCAAGGGCCAGCTGGTGAGGAGATGACTTGGGAGCCAGAAACTGTTATGCGTGAGAAGTATCCTCACTTGTTTGCGACTCAAAGTTAGTCATAGATTAAATTCGAGGACGAATTCTTTTTAAGAGGGGAAGAATGAAACGCACCGTCTCAGTAAAAGGAATATATATATATATATATATATATATATATATATATATATATATATATATATATATATAATAGTAAAACAAAGACACTTCCCCCCCTCCTTTTCTTTTTAGGCACCGAAACATTCCCCCCCCCCCCCCCCCCTTTTCTTTTTAGGCACCAAAACATCCCCCCCCCTCCCCGGTATGTGCTTTGTCTTTCTTTTTCTTTCAAAAATAGAACCCTTCCTCCTTTGTTCTTCTCATTCCTTCCATTCTTCTTTCCTCCATTGTTCCAAAACCCATCAAGTTTTCTATACTATTGTTGTACTCAAGCATGGAAAGGTGATTGGAGTTAATGGGAACAATACCCATCTCCTTAAAATTCCCTATTTGAAGCTTTTGAGGTAAACCCATGAACAACAAAGTTAGATAATTATTTTTATAGCATACATTAGTAATGGGTTGTGTATGAGAGGTATTGAAAATTTAAATATTAGGATTATTGTGGTTTCCTCAAAACCCTAGGCATTATAAATTTGGGGATTTTGTCTAATCTTTTATTCTTTTGTTATTAATGTCTAGATTCCTTTACGGTGGTTGCTCCTCCCCACGACATTGGAAGGCATTTGTTGGGTTCTCTTTGGTTGTGAGTAGCTAAATTTACCTAGTGACTTTTTCATTGGTATTTTTAGCAGAAACAAGTATATTTTAAAATACATTTTCTTAGTGGTCTTAGTTCCTATGAGTACTTGAGAAGGAAAAATAAGTATACTATTTATTTTACTTGGTTGGAATTGATTCTTTGTGATTTTTGATAGTTTGAATAATTTAATTTAAATGTAGAAATTGAGTTCTCATTGTGAGTTTTGGTGAATGATGTTTGTTTGCTACAACGAAGAGATAATGTAGCCTATGAGTTAAATACCCATAGTTTAGATAGTTTCATTTTGCTACAACGAAGAGATAATGTAGCCTATAGGTTGAATACCTATAGTTTATATATTTTTCCGTTTGCTACAACGAAGAGATAATGTAGCCTATGGTGTTGAATATCCATAGTTCCTATAGTTACCGTTTGCTGCAACGAAGAGATAATGCAGTCTACGAGCTAAGTGTTGTAGTTCTATAATTTTCGTTTGCCACAACGAAGAGATAATGTGATCTATGTATACATAGTAGAATTAAAGTTCATACAAAGTTTGTTATTCTTGATTATGATTTTGATTTTAATTCTAATGAGTTCTTAAAGGAGTAAATATTAATTTTATTAAAATGAACTATATTTATTTCACTCTGATTTAAATGTCATTTAAATTCTTTTTGGATGTAAAAACTCGTGCCGTGTTTGCTTTCTCCTTCCTGTCCACTTTGTATTTTTATGCTCTCACTAAGTCTTTGTGACTTACCCCGCTCTTTCCTTTTTCCCCTCAGATTCACAGGTGATTGAGTAGCAGACTTTCTGGGATTTGCTGGTGACTCCAGTATAATGTAGCTATAGGGATAGGGACAGAAATAGATATAGAGTAAATCCCTTTATTTTGAGTTGTAGGTGATACTCCTATATGGACACGTTGTTGATGTAATTATGATGTTTTGAGAACTACGATGATTATGAGTTATATTATTATTACTAGTTAATGTATTTGGATATATCCATGTTCGTGGCCTATGTTGTGATGTGTGGCCTTGATATCTGACTGTTGGATCTGAATATATGTATATATGATTTCACAAGTGGTTATATATATTTGGTTTGTCCTGTTTTTAGGGAAGACTCTGCCGGATTTTTGGTAGCCCTCTTTATTTGT
The DNA here is from genome assembly GCA_026413185.1 of Pueraria montana var. lobata. NCBI lineage: Eukaryota > Viridiplantae > Streptophyta > Magnoliopsida > Fabales > Fabaceae > Pueraria > Pueraria montana. The sequence continues at coordinate 24,766,844 of CM048656.1, forward strand.
CTTTATTTATGTCTTAGTGTTCAGGCTAGTCAGGCTAAATAACATGTAGCCTGAGCGCTGGTCACGATCCTAGGATGGGTCGTGACATTATCAATTAAACCAACCCTTAGATCGTTAGCTTGGAGTTTGATTATAACATGCTACTTTATTAATAAACCATCGAATACAAATACAAATTTATGTAGAAAATAAGAAAGACATGTGAATTCAAATTATACATTCCTACTTACAAATAACCATATAGACTTATTTATGACTTACAATTAACACGTAGTTTTTCATATTTATAATATCTTATTTTTAAACACTATAGTCTAAACAAGTTGGAAACAAACATTGAATCTTTTACTAATAGTGTAGAATTTGTTGTAAACTTCCTTCCTACATAAGTTCCACCTGAAAAAAAAAACAATTAAATGGTGAATAGGAGTGATTATAGGTTCAATTCAACCACCAACCCCAAACAATCAATCCAAAGCAAAAAGTGGAAAAAAAAAAAATAGGACAAAAAAATGTAACTGCAAAGGAACAGTGTTACAAAGAAATGTTGGTCAATGCATACCTGTTAGGCATTTCATATTCTTTTAATTTGGTCGACGTGGGCTATAGCGAAAACTATCTGCTATGCCCTCATTTTGGGGAGGGCTAGAGCGCGAACCATTTTGGGTAGCAGGATTGTTCGTGAGGCCCATGGCATCAGCTAGGCCCATAGCAGGATTGGTCTCAGTAACTTGTGAAGATTTGGAACCTGTTTTGCCTTCAGGATTAGCCTGATAACCCAGGTTGCTCTTGCCTGTGGTACCTGAATCCATTCTCGTTGAGTAATACAAATACTGGGAGTGGGATGTGAGTAACGATTCTGTGCTATGTAAAAAACTATATTATTTTCTATGTGCTTCGGAGACTTGTGGACAATGCCATGCATTTATATGCATTCAAATATATGCAGGATGCAAACACAAAGGAACTACCATGTAATTCATGCACTAATTTCATAACCACACGAAACAGAGTAGATGTGCTTTGAAATATTGAATGTCTAACTTGAGTCTTAATAATTTAAATAAACGTGAAATTGCCGATCTTTTTCAACATTTGATCACACACATTAAACCAATTTCGTGGTAACAAATTCTCTGCCGGTTGATAGTAAATAGAAAACAGATTTTTATTTGAAATGTTGAATGCCTCAGTCCGTCTTTGTAATTTAAATTCATCTGAAATTTCTAATGTTTTCCATCCTTTGATGATAGTTGTAACAAATTTCATGGTAACTTAAAAGAAAAAATAAAACACGAAAGCTCTGATTATCGTTTAAAAAAACAGAGCACGAACGCGTTATTCATATATTCATTCTAATGTTTTTCATATTATAGTTTCTTTTCTTTATTCTGAAAACCAGTATTTGCGTTGTTTGAAGTTGTTAACGTGCTATGTTGGTATAAGAATTCAAACTTCAAAAGACATAACATTGCGTTCTCTAATATCTTATTCTTATTAACTAAGAAACAGTAAATTTCTGCTTCATTTCCCAAATGTATCCTGCAAATGCAAGTCTAATTCTAACGGTTCATTACTTTGCGGACCCCAACCCCACTGCACTTCACCTATTTTTATTTGTTTTATGCAATATAAAATGAGGTAAATTCTTCCATTATTTTGCGCCCATTATGTAATTTATATTTTATAAATATATTAATTTAAATTTAATTTTAATAGTAAATTTTATATTTTTATGCAACTATATTAGTGGAGGAAGAATATTATTTTTATGTAGAATTGATAAAACAAATACTCATATTCATTTCATAAGATTTTTTTTTATTTGTAAGAATAAAAAATAAGTATCAAGAGAATTTTACTATAACTTACACACTCTTATTCAACTAACTGAGTTAAATCCTCTTAAGTAACATTCTTTTTTATTTTTTTACATGTTACACATACACACTCTTTTCACATTTTAATAATGCATAATAGTGGATTTTTTTATGACAGAAAAACTTAAATTTAACACTTGAACTACAATTTTTAAATAATAAAATAAAATAAATATAAACAACCAAATAAGTTATTTTGAAATCTTCAACACAAAGAGAAGTATTTAAATTAAGTTATTAAAAATTCAGTGAAAACTTAATCACGTGAATTGATATCATATATACTACTCGGATAGATTAAAACAAATTTATTAGATATAATTTATAAAAATTTAAATAATAAAAATATTATAAATTTTAGAGTAAATTACACTAACCATTTATGAAATTTTATGAAATTATACAAACACTCTTTAATTTTTTAATATTAGCAATAACATCTCTTAGGAAAGTCTGGTGTAATGTTTTTCAAATAATTAAGGGGGTTAATGTAATGCATAAATGAATGTCAGTATATATTTTTCAAAAATTAAGGAGAATTAGTGTGAGAGTAGAAAAAAGTGGAGGGTGTTTGTATAATTTCACAAAATTTCAAAGATAGTTAGTTTAATTTACTCTAAATTTTATTGAAAAAATATAAAGTATGAAATTTTTTGGGTTAAATTGTGATTTTATTCTTTTAAAATATTACAATTTTTTTTTTCATTTAGTCTATTGTTTTTAAAATTTTGTAATTTAATTTTTTTTTCATTTTCAATGTAATCTCTCTGTTTGTCCTTTTTTAATTTTGTCTATTAAATTTTTTTCTTACCCTTTATTCCCTTCAAATATCACAATTGCCCATCTTTTAGAGCTACGTAGATAACTAGTGTTTTAGTCCGTGCAATGCACGTGCTTATTCAAATTTTCACTACCTTATTTATATAGTCAATAGAAAGAAATTTGAAAGAAAAATAAATAAAGAATTATATAACATATCTAAAAAAAATTGAAAAAAGAGATAATCTATCTCTATAATTTTAGTCCCCAAAATGAAGTGGGGGACTAAAAACAACAATTTACAAATTTGGGGATTAAAAAGAGTAATTTTTAAATTGAAGAATCAAAACTAGAAATGTCTTGAATTTGAGGAACTAAAAATATATTTAAACGTTTTAGCATAATTAGGAGATTGAGACATGGATTTTTAAAGATGGATTGTGTCAAAAATGGAAGAAAATAATGATATGACTTACTCACCTTAGAATAATGAGGGACCAAAATGATAGAAAAAAAAAGTAATTATGACCAAAAGCAAAATGTCACGTGTCTGTTGAGATTAAAAAATTATTTAAACTTGTTTATAATTATATAGAATTACAACTAATTAAGCACTAGTACACCAACTTTTACTGTATTTTGTTTTCTACTTGTATTTTCTCTTTAAAGACTTGAACTCAAGAATCTATTAGGATTTGATAAATTATATGGCTACTATTCTCCATTTAAAAAGAAGAAGTAAAATCTTTAGAAGAATATATATTAGATGAAGAAAATTAATTCATAAGATAAAAACAAATAATTGTATAATAAACGAATAGTTTGTTTGAAAATACATTTGAAACTTAGAAAGTCATGTTAAATGAATAAAAATGCAAAAGCTACATTCGATGGCTTAAGTGAAAACATAAAATTCACATCTAATGTGCCTTTGAATGCGTAATCAAACACATGGGAAATCTATATGGTTGTGAAAGAATCACTACTCATCTTGTTGCAAGGGAATCACATTACAAGCTTCATTATTGACTTTTGACTATATTTAGAATTTATCCACCAATGTGCTAACAAGATATTTTAGCATGAGACTTCCTTTATTGTCATCAATCATATAAATTGAACCAACCCTCAAGATCATTAGCTTGGAGTTTGATTATAACAACATGCTACTTTATTAATAAACCATCAAATACAAATACAAATTTATGTAGAAAATAAGAAGGACTCATGTGAATCCAAATTTTTTTACAACCTACTTGTGAATAACCATATAAACTTATTCATGAGTCGAAATTAATATACGATTCTTCGTACTTACAATATCTTATTTCTAAACACCGGAGTCTAAACAAGTTGAAAAAAAAAAAACAATATTGAATCTTTAAACTATAGTAAAATTTATTGTAAATTTTCTTCCCGCACAAGTTCCACTTGCGAATAAACCTGCAAAAAAAACAAATTGAGTGGCGAATATGAGTAATTATAGGTTCAATTCAATCACCAACTCGAATCAATCCAATGTTAAAAATGCTTGGACATGGACTTTAAATTTTAATCTTTAAGTAAACATACCAAATGATCTAAATTAAGGTGAATTTTAAGCTTACCCTTTGGACAATCTTGTGCCCACGCGCGCATGTAATAAAAAGTTTAGAAAAAACTTAGTACTATATATTATGTATTTTGTCCCTTCTAAAATAAGATGACTAGCATGTATGGAAAACTAGAATCAGTATATTGATAAGTAGTATAAGTAAAAAAAAAAAATATGGTCATTTTACTCATTTATGTATTTTGTCCCTTCTAAAATAAGATGACTAGCATGTATGGAAAACTAGAATCAGTATATTGAAAACTAGAATCAGTATATTGATAAGCATGTATGCATCTTGAATCAAATTTCAATATCTGTTATTGTAAAAAAAAAAAAAAATTACTAAGTAGCATGCATGGTCATTTTTTTATGATTTAAAATTTTAAAATAACTGAAAAGGAACTAGGGCTACAAAGAAAATTTGGTCAAAACTTACCTGTTTGCCATTTCCTATTGTTTTTGGCTTTTCTTAGAACCCTTGTTGCCTGTAGAATTTTTTTGATTGCCTAGACTTTTTGCTGGTTCATCGTTTTGGGGAGGGGCAGAACGCGCACCATTTTTGTGACCAGAAGTGTTCGAGTAGCCCACATGTTTGCTTGTGCTGTCATGCTTTTTCTCAGAATCGTTCCTAGAACCAAAAACAAAGTTTGAGAGAAAAAAAATACTGGAATAAAAAAAATTAAGATTATGCAATAATGAATAAATTAAATATGATAATACTAAATTATTATTTTTTATGAGTGATTTTAAGTATTTAATGATATTATTTAAATATTAATTATTTTTAAATAAGTGTCTTTTTTATTATACTAAAATATTTATTTTCTAATTTATTAATAACATTTCTTAGGTTTTTGTTTTTTTATGACTTTCATATACTCGTCTGTTATTAAATAAAAGAATTGGAAAATTTATCAATAATATTTTTTGTAAGGAAATATGCAAAAAATTACTATTTTTTTAAAAAAATACAAATTAATATGTATGAGAATCTGTAAAAAAAATTAAACTTTTTTAATAAAGTTTCCCTTTAATTTAAGGAAATAATCACCTTTTTTTTTTTACTAAAATCATACCAAAATTTGTAGAAATTTCTTGTAGAAAATTTTGCTGAAAAATCACAATTTATATATATAAAAAAAGTTGCATGAAAAATCAACAAGTTTGCACGCAAGAAAAAATTGCACATTCAAATCATGCTATATAAGTTTTCTTATACAAAATGAGGAAAAGTGATAGAAAAAATGTATCCACTTTTAGACGAAACACACTTCCTGAGGCGTGCAAGAGCACTGCCCTAAAGGACTTATCCGCGTATCACCGCGCAAGCCCCCCAGGATACAACAGGAACCTCTCAGAATTACTGAGGCAACAGAACTGGCAATCACAAACGTAACCCAGGAACAGAAGAGAAAAAACGAAGAGAGGGTGATTTCGGTACTACTCAAACGTGTAGCACGAATGGGTATTTAAATGCGTAAAATAAAAACGTTAATAAAAAGTGAACGTTAATAAAAATGAACGTTAGACCAAATATACGATAATATCTTCAAACGGTAAAGAAAAGATACGATCGTAAATTTAAAACGGTCATAAACTGATACGATCGTACAGATAAAACGGTAAAAAATAGATACGATCGTATATATTAAAACGTTCATAAACGGATCTGAAAACGGTCACAAAATAAAATCCCTTATTTTCCGTAACCACATAACTCAATAAAACGGTAACATGAAAACATGATTTTCGGATAAGCTTTAAATTTAAATAAACTTTAACCGAAAAAAATAATTTTATTAAAACACAGTACAGAGCCCATTCTCGCACGCGCAGGGGGGGGGGCAAATCGACGGATTTGCACTACGAAAGGCCCATGAGGCCCAAACTCATGCGCGCGAGGCTTCCACCTCTTACTAGCCTCTTTGAAAGCTATAAACACAAAATGGTATATAAACTAGTGAGGCAAAGCTATCCTAGGCAATGTGGGACTTTGCCTTTTGTAATACTCTCCAAAACTCAAAAAATACAACAAAAAATGAGTTTGAAGATTGAAAAAATAGTTTTATATTATGAAATAAAATAATGAAATAGTTAATATATATATATATATATATATATATATATATATATATATATATATATATATATATATATGAAAAGTGTTATTAATGCTTAAAATCAGCCATAATATAAAAATTATGTTTTTAATCAACTATAAGAATTAATATTATCATAAACAAATTAAAGACTTGAAGGAGAGAGAGAGAGAGACTCCTGTCGTAACTAAGATCTAGAGTTACCTGGAGCGTTGAGGTGGTGGACTCATTGTTGTTATTATTGAACAATGCAAATACAAATAATAGATTAGATTGTTTTGGATGTGCTCTGGAGACCTATATCTTTCATATTTATAAGCCTCGAGATGCATGGTAAATTGCTAATGTTTTCCATTGTTTGTTCATGTGTACGTCTAACAAATTTCATAGTAAATTAAAAGAATAAATATAACACGGCAGCTACGTTTATAGTTTAAACCAAGAGCACGAATGAGTCATGATACGCTATCTCAGTTTTCTGATATTATAATTTTTTCTCTATTAAACTTCTCCTTTATTGCATGCAAAGTTGCGTCTTGGATTTCTTCGTTTATTCGACACTTTTGTACATGACAAATATACTAAAATTTGAATTACTTTTTTTTTTATCGGTAAATTTGTGACTATAATGGACGTTAGTAATAAGCAAAGAAAATTTGTGACTAATGGTGATGAATTTGGTCTGTTCCATCTTGCAAGTTTTTCGACTGATTTGCGGTGTTTGAAGGATCAGTCAGAAGTTTTTTTTGAAAGGCAATCAGTCATAAGTTGTTAACGCGTTATATGTTAGTATATGAATTCAAACTTTCAAAATATAATATTGGGTTCTATAATCTCTGATCCTTATCATGTTTTTTTTTTTTTTTTTTGACGCATGATCCTTATTATGTAAGAAACTGTAAATTGTTGCTTTATTTCCCAGATATATAGACCGGCAGCGGCTCAGTGCTAAATCTCTTTACGTTGGTTTATTACTTTCGACTTTATTGCAAGAAATTTTCCCAATAATTTAAAAGTAATTGTTTATTTTGAATGCAAGAAATTATAAGTTATTTTATTGTCTTTTCATTTATGTCACTTTAATGTTATTATAAAAAATTATAAAAAATTGTAACATGTGTTTAATAATTTCAAATTGTTATTTTTAACGGAGAGAATTAAGTTGTAATATATTACAAAATTATAAAGAGTTTCTCAAACTTTTTTTTAACTAGTTTTAATTTATAGTTAACAAAAGTCTTTTTTAATTGTATTGATTTTATGAAAAATGAAACATTGTCGAAAATTCCTAACCTATTTATAATATAAGAAATACTTTATATAACTTTTTAAGGTTAACAAGTTCTCATATAAAAAAAGTACAACCAAGGGGTCTAATTTAGTTAATTAAACAGTTTGCATGAGTTGTTGTAAGCCATCTGGTATCTTAGTTCGACTCCTACAAATTAAAAGAAATATAAAAAAGCACAAAATATAGAAAAGTTGAAATAATTTATTCTATAAAATGTTATTGATAATTTTTATGGTAAATTATGTTTTATGTTCATCTAAAATTACTAATGTTTGAATTTGGTTCCTCTAAAATTTTTTGTATTATTTTGGTCCCTCTAAATTTGAAATGATTTTTTTTTTGTTTTAAGCGCTATCTAAATCATTTTTACACTTATATAAAGCTCTATCTAGAGCACTGAGGATCAAAAGTAATACATTTCAAATTTTGAGGGACTAAAAAATACATTTTAAAATTAGAGGGACAAAAATAATATGAAAAAATTTAGAGGAACCAAATTCAAACATTAGTAATTTTAGAGGGACCTAAAACATAATTTAACCAAACATAAATTTATGTCTTATTTTGAAGTCTTAATTATGTTTTTAAATAAGTTGTCATGAATGTGAGATTAAACTTAAAAATATGTTTATATCATATAAACAAGTTAGATTTGATTCTTATAAAGTCTAACATATATATTTTCACCTTTGTCCCAATGTTAAATGATGACAAAGTAGGCCTTTAAATAGGTTTCTAGGGCAGACCGGGTTTTTATGTAGGCCAAGTCAGACCTTTAAAAAAGCCCTTTGACATGTAAACAAATTAGGCTCAGGCCATGTATTTTAAACTCATGTTAGGCTCAAGCCTAGCAAAGCCTAGCATGTTTTCATTCCTAATGAGTCATAAGTTGACCACAGAATTGAACTTAACCCAACCTTTAACTCAAAACCTTAAGACATTAAGTTTGTAGGTCTTTGTCACTTATAGGTTGCTTAACGTGTTCATCTTTATCCAATATAAGACTTCTTACTCACACTTACACTCTAACAATCTCCTCAAGTGTATGTCTCTTTCACATGGTATGATCCCTTTTCTAGCAGAATTCTTTTCCATCCACGAGCATACAATGATGGCACTAGAGTTTAGTTATGCTGCCAATGCACTCTACATACTTTTATTGTCATTAGCTCACATCACCAGGACATGCCACCTAACTTCCATAAAATTAGGAAGACTTTCGATAAAAAGGTCCATATTGGGCAAATTAGGCAACCTATAAGTGAGAAAGATTCAAATCTAATGCAATAATGTTTTGGGTTGGATGTGGTTCCAAGTTCTCTTATTTCCTTTGCTCGTAGCTCATTTATGAAGATTTCTCTAGTGTTTTACCCCCTCGTATTCCTTAACAAGTGGTATTAGACTTGATGGTGCAATCGAGTGACTGATTCTAGCAATGTGAAATCATGGCGTGGCTTAAATGAGTATTATAACATATTAGGATTGTTGGTGGATCCGTGTATGAGGTTTTCTTGTATCGAAAATCTTCTTGAGGATGTGGAGGTTAGGTAGTGTGTCCTACTAATGTGTGCTAACGACAATGCAAGTATATAGAGTGTGTTAGTGACAATGACTAAAGATTTAGTGTCACCATTGAGTACTCGTGGATGGATATACTTCTATAAGAAGGTGAGCATCCCATATGGAAGAAACTCACTTGTGGGAGAGATTGTTTGAGTGCAAGCGTGAGTAAGAAGTTCTATATTGGATAGAGATATGCATGTTAAGCAACATAGTTAAAGACCCATATATCTAATGCCTTAAAATTTAGGTTGGATGTGGTATCAAATTAACTTGTGTAGTTTGCCTATGGACCATTGATGGAGATCTTCGTGGTATTTTACCTCCTTATATTCCATAACATGTATAATGATTTAATTGGGTGTACAAAATGGTTTCAATCAACTGCATAAACTATGCAAATTATCGTGTAAACAATCAAAGCAGTAAAACTTATAATAGAAAATGTAGAAGATGAAAAACACCTAAAATAAAGGTTCTTTATAAACTTAATATTTCACATTACATGTATTGAATCATGATCACCACTGTTGAAATTGTAGAACTAGATGCCAAAAATTTGCTTTCATGCATCTTGATTCAATGGTTAACAATTCTCCAATCACAATCTAATCAAAATTACCCTGTATATGCTAGGTAGATTCTTTTTTTCCTTGATAAGCGACCATTCCATCCATTTATCTAGGGGGAATTGGCTCATTTAAGCTATATATGTTTTGAAGTTTTTAATTGATAAATTCACCAAATTCTCTTAGTTATCACAGATTTGATTATTCTAAGAAACACCACTTAGAAAAGAACCAATTTTGGGGAAAAGTTATAGGAAAAAGTAGTTAAATTGTAAGTTTCGACTCATACACGATCTCGAATCTATGGAATTAAGAATCCATGACTCACCAATTGGTCTTTAGATAGCCAATATTCATAATATCGAGATTTCTCATATAGAGAGAAACATTCTCATCAATGAAACTGAGTTTAGATCTTCCACGAAGAGCATAAGTTATGGCTCTTGATCAAGGAAGGTAATTAAATTCATTTAGCACAACAAAGCTCAATCGTTGATTAGGATTATACTAGAATTCTATCGCAATAGCCACACCAGGGGAACTCAAAAGGAACAGTAGGAGAATTGTAACTCCTAAAGAAGACAACATTGGTGGCATTGGATAGGTTTAGGATTTTCCCAATAGCATGTGAATTTGGGTGTTATAAAGCACTACGTTCTTATCTTTTTACTTGATTGGAATAATGCTGTCTTGATTAATCCACGAGTATAATTTGTTTCAGCATGTAATTAGTTCTTATTTGTTTGCTGTAAATTTGTGTTGAAGGGTAACCACAGTGGTTACCTTGAGTTTTAAGCAAGGTTGGACCAAAAGTTGATGCTTTAGAGCCTATATATTTGAGATAGAACATGATGTGCGATGCTAGATAAACACTTTATGTGCGAGATAGATACTATATGTGCAAGATATGCATTGTATCTGTGAGATGGGCATTCTAAGTGTGAGATAGAGTCAGTGCAAGGGTTCTCATGTAGTACATGCCACTTAGTAAGAAAACAACGATTCAAAATAACTAAGACACACACACAGATACACACATAATGAGAGGTTAGAAGAACAAATCTAGACCATACAACCATAATTGACTAATTTTTTTGGAGTGAATAAAGTATAATAATTGACTTGTATATATTTTATAACTTGTGACACTCGTGGTTATCTTTGTGTGTGTATAATGTTTATGAGGTGCAAATCAGCATTTTCATGTGAATGTAAATTATATAAAAAAATATCTATTTTTTTTCATACAACTAAGAATGAGAATGTATAGTTATCGAGTTAAGTGTTTTAGTTAAATAAGGGATTTTGAGAGGTGGTAGGTGCGGAAGTCATGGGAGAAGGTTGTGAAGCTATAGGCTAAACTGATACCATATAGAGAATAGAGATAATTAGGATTGTCAATACTATTGATTGAGGTGCAAGAATGTATATACATTTGAATTACAATTACGAGACAGATATGTAAAAGATGGGATGGGAGAAATATCTGACTAATTTGAAATATGATATCCTAACTAATGAATGGTAGGTGATCACATAATATCTGGACTAATCAATGCTGGCTAATTACGTAATATTCTAATGAATCAATGCTAGTTGATCACGCCAATAGTCCTGACATGAAAATCAATCTTGATTTGGGTAATCATGTTATTGGAGCGAAATATCTACTAACTTTGTTGATGACGAATCTTCGTTAGCAAACTTGGTTGATTATCTTTAGTGAGATTTTTCTTCCTACCATATTTTTTCTATCTACAAGTCTTGAACTCAAAATCTTACTTAAGAAATCTGAACCAATTTTCACTTGGACCAATGACATGTTGATATCACAACCACTCTTGATACCATATAGAAAAATGGAACAAAAACATTTTATATTTTTCATTATACAAAATATATAGATTACAATCACATTATATAGAGGAAACTATTGTTACAAAAGAATAAAAGCTAGTCACACAAATTTAGGAGATATTCATATTAATTGATACATCATTGATTTATAGGAATTAATCAGCTAACTTAGTTCTGATAAATTATATAGGCTACAACACTTAATATACTTCCTTAATTTTAGATATTTTCTTCTTTCCTTCAATACAAACACTGAATTTTCAAATAAAATAGTTACTATTTTCCTTGACTTTTGTTAGAACCTTTTCTTCCGTTTGAATCATTGTTATAGTTATAGCACATGTCACCATATATGGTAGCATCTTCTCTCTCCGTACCATTCGAAGAGCGTGGACCATTTTTGCCTTTAGAACCTCCCTTATAACCAATTTCATCACCTGTGGTAGGATACTGTCTCTCACTACTACCATTTGTAGAGCGGGGCCCATTTTTTCCATCAGAATCTTTCTTATAACCCACATAGTTGCTTATGGTATCATTCTTAGAGCGGGATTTTGTACTCATTCTTGTTGAGAAATAAAATGTGAGGAACAATGTTCATGTGCTATATTAACTATGTCGTTTTTTATGTGCGTTGGATACTTATGGATATGGCCATGTATTGTGCATGTGTCTGCTATTTGTATGCCAGAGATGGTGCATGCACAAAGAACTACCATGAAATTCATGCATAACTGCATGCATTTCATAACCACACGAAACAGAGTAGCTGTGGTTTGAAATATTGAATGTCTAAGTTGAGTCTTAATAATTTAAATAAACGTGAAATTGCCAATGTTTTTCAACATTTGTGTCACAACCCGTCCTAGGATTATGACTGGCGCACAAGCTACATGTTTTTTAGCCTGGCTAGCCTGAACACAAAGACATAAATAAAGATAAATAAAGAGGACTACCAAAAATCCGGCAGAGTCTCCCCTAAAAACAGGACAAACCAATTATGCAGAACTACCTGTGAAATCATATATACATATATTTAGATCCAATAGTTAGATATCAAGGCCACACATCACAACATAGGCCCTTGATATGGATATATATCCAAATACATCACTAGCATAAACTCAAAATAAAGGGATTTCATCTATATCTATTTCTGTCCCTGTCACTATAGTTGCATTATACTGGAGTCACCAAAATATACTCTCCATTATATGCAATGGAGGCCTACCAAAAGATGAACAAAATTCCTAGGGAGATCAGCAAATCCCAGGAAGTCTACTACTCAACTACCTGTGAATCTGAGAGGAAAAGGAAAGAATGGGGTAAGTCACAAGGACTTAGTGAGAGCATAAAAATACAAAGTGGACAGGAAGGAGAAAAGCAACCATAGCACGAGTTTTTCATCCGAAAAGAATTTAAATGGAATTTAAATTAAAGTTAAATAAATACAGCTCATTTTTTATAAAACTTATATTTACTCCCTTGCTAACTCATAAGAATTAAAATCAAATCATAATCAAGATTAACCACTTTATATAAACTTTAATTCTACTATGTATACATAGACCACGTTATCTCTTCGTTGTGGCAAACGGAAATTATATAACTACAACACTTGGCTCGTAGACTGCATTATCTCTTCGTTGCAGCAAACGGTAAATATAGAAACTATGGATATTCAACCCATAGGCTACATTATCTCTTCGTTGTAGCAAACGGAAATTATATAAACTATAGGTATTTAACCTATAGGCTACTTTATCTCTTCGTTGTAGCAAACGGTCATTATTCACAATGAGAACTCAATTTACACATCTAAATTATATCATCAAATTATCAAAAATCATAAAGAATTAAATCCAACCAAGTAAAATAAATATTATACTTATTTTTTTCTTTCTCAAGTACTCATAGGAACTAAGATCACTAAGAAAACGTATTTTTAAAATATACTTGCTTCTCCTAAAAATACCAATGAAAAAGTCACTAGGTAAATTTAGCTACTCACAACCAAAGAGAACCCAATCAGTGTCTTCCAATGACGTGGGGAGGAGCAACCACTGTGTTTTCCAAGGAATCTAGACATTAATAACAAGAGAATGAAAAATTAGATAAAGTCCCCAATTTAATACACCCAGGGTTTTTGAGGAAACCACAATAATCCTAATATTTAAATTTCCAACACCTCTCACACACAACCCATAACTAATCTATGCTAAAAAAAATAATTATCTAGCTTTGTTGTTCATGGATTTACCTCAAAAGCTTCAAATAGGAAATTTCAAGGAGATGTGTATTATTTCCCTTAACTCCAATCACCTTCCCAAACTTGAGCACCACAAAAGTGTAGGAAACTTGATGGGTTTTTTGGAGCAAGGAAGGAAAAGAGAATGGAAGAAATGAGATGAAGAGAGGAGAAGGGTTTTAGTTTTTTTTTTTTTTCAAAAGAGAAAGAAAACGAAGCGCAGGGGGGTGGGGGAATTTCGGGACAGAGAAGAAAATGGGGGGGGGGGGGGTGAAAGTCTTTGCTTTATTATATAATAATAATTTTTTTTTAAAATTTGAAACGGTGCATTTCATTCTTCCCCTCTTAAAAGAATTCGTCCTCGAATTTAATCTATAACTAATCTTGAGTCTCAAACAAGTGAGGATACTTCTCACGCATAACAGTTTCTGGTTCCCAAGTCATCTCCTCACCTGCTGCTCCTCGCCAAACCACTTTCACTGACACAACATCCTTAAAACGTAAACGCTTCACGCGTTTGTCTACTATAGCCATTGGTTGTTCTGTATAGCTTAGATTCTCATCAAGTTGCACCGACTGATGTTGAATAATGTGAGAAGGATCATGTACATACTTTCGAAGCATAGACACATGGAAAACTGGGTGAACTCCAGAGAGATCAGGTGGGAGAGCTAAGCGATAAGCCACTTGTCCCACCCTCTCTAGAATTTCAAAAGGACCAATAAACCTGGGACTAAGCTTACCCTTCCTGCCAAAACGTAAGATGCCTTTCATTGGAGACACACGTAAAAACACATGTTCTCCTACACTAAACTCCAAAGGTCGACGTCTTCGATCTGAATACGACTTTTGTCTACTCTGAGCAGTCACCAAATGATCTCGGATTAATTTGACCTTCTCAACAGCTTCTTGAATTAGATCTGGACCTACCAATTTAGACTCTCCAGTTTCAAACCAACCAATCAGTGATCTACAACGCCTTCCATACAAGGCCTCAAAAGGTGCCATCTGAATACTAGATTGATAACTATTGTTATAAGCAAACTCTACCAAAGGCAAGTATTGATCCCAACTACCTCCAAAATCAAACATGCAAGCATGAAGCATATCTTCTAGGATCTGTATTGTCCTCTCGGATTGGCCATCAGTCTGAGTGTGAAAAGCAGTACTCAAATCCAATCTGGTCCCTAAACCCTTCTGAAAAGATCTCCAAAATTGAGCTGTGAACTGAGGTCCTCGATCTGATATTGTAGACAATGGCACTCCATGCAAGGATACTATTCTCTCTATATAAAGCTTAGCATACTGAGCTGCTGAGTAGGTAGTTTTCACAGGCAAAAAGTGTGCTGACTTGGTCAATCTATCTACAATCACCCAAGCTGAGTCATAACCCTTTGAGGTTCTAGGCAACCCCGTCACAAAATCCATAGTAATCCTCTCCCATTTCCATTCTGGTACATCAATTCTCTGAAACAACCCTGCGGGCTTTTGATGCTCTGCCTTAACTTGCTGGCATACTAGACATTTAGATACAAATTCAGCTACATCCTTTTTCATCCCTTCCCACCAATAAAACTCCTTCAAATCTTGATACATTTTAGTAGAACCCGGATGAATGGTATATGAGGAATGATGGGCTTCTCCCAAAATCTTCTCCCTTAAGTCTCCTACATTAGAAACACATAGGCGAGTGCCAAAGTGTAAGACACCCTCCGAATCAACCACAAAATCAAACACCTTGCCTGCTTGAGTCTCCTCTATAATCTTCATCAAAAGAGGGTCTTCACCTTGAGTTGCTTTAATGGTATCCACTAAAGTGGAACGAGCATGAATATGAGCTAAAAGTGATCCGGTGCCTGTGACTTCAAACTTCACTCCATTAGTTACAAGATCTTGAAACTCTTTCACTATAGGTCTCCTAACTTCAACTATGTGAGCCAGGCTACCCATAGATTTCCTACTCAAAGCATCAGCAACTACATTTGCTTTACCTGGATGATACAAGATCGTGCAATCATAGTCTTTCAAAAGCTCCATCCACCTTCTTTGCCTTAAATTCAAGTCCTTCTGCTGAAAGATATACTTAAGGCTCTTATGATCAGTGTAGATCTCACAAGTTTCACCATACAGATAATGCCTCCAAATCTTAAGAGTAAAGATCACTGCTGCCATCTCCAAGTCATGCGTAGGATAGTTTTGCTCATGCCTTTTAAGCTGTCTAGAAGCATAAGCAATCACCCTTCCATGTTGCATCAACACACACCCTAATCCAACTCTAGATGCATCACAATAGACCACATAACCACCACCACTCGAAGGTAAGGCCAAGACAGGAGCGGATGTCAAACAATCCTTTAGCTGCTGGAAACTTTGCTCACATATATCATCCCATTGGAACATAACCTGCTTCTGTGTCAATCTGGTTAGAGGAGCTACAAGTCTGGAAAAATCCTTAACAAATCGACGGTAGTATCCTGCAAGTCCAAGAAAACTACGAATTTCTGACACCGATGTAGGCCTAGGCCAAGCCTGAACCGCTTCCACTTTCTTCATATCTACACTTATTCCATCCTTAGATACCACATGGCCTAAAAAGGCTACACTATCCAACCAAAACTCGCATTTAGAGAACTTTGCATATAACTTATGCTCCCTCAAGGTTTGCAAGGCTAACCTCAAGTGTTGCTCATGCTCCTCTTTACTCTTAGAATACACCAAAATATCATCAATGAAGACTATCACAAAGCGGTCTAAGAACGACTTGAAGACTCGATTCATCAAATCCATGAAAGCTGTAGGGGCATTGGTTAGTCCAAAAGACATAACCAAAAACTCATAATGTCCATATCGGGTACGAAAAGCTGTCTTAGAAATGTCCTCCACCCTTATCTTCAATTGATGATATCCAGATCTCAAATCAATCTTTAAGAAACATTAAGATCCTTGAAGTTGATCGAACAAGTCATCAATGCGAGGTAAAGGATACTTATTCTTCATTGTCACCTTGTTTAATTGTCGATAATCAATACATAAACGTAGTGAACCTCCTTCTTCTTGACAAACAACACTGGTGCACCCCAGGGGGAACAACTAGGACGGATGAAACCTTTGTCAAGAAGATCCTGCAACTGTTTCTTCAACTCTTTAAGCTCGCCTGGAGCCATTCGATATGGAGGTATGGATATGGGTTGAGTTCCTGGGAGTAAATCAATACCAAACTCTATCTCTCTATCTAGTGGGACACCAGGTAACTCTTCAGGGAAAACATCAGGGTATTCACATACCACTGGGACTTGCTTCAACTCCACTACTGCCACATCAACATCTTTTATCATTGCAAGGTACCCATGACAACCCTTCCTCAACAACCTGTGTGCTTTTACTGCTGAAATCAAGTTACTTGATGACCAACTCTGATCACCCTTAAACACAAAGGTTGGTTCCCCTGGCATATCAAACTTCACCACTTAATTGTGGCAATCTAAAGTAGCATGGCAAGAAGCCAACCAGTCCATACCCAATATCACATCAAAATCTATCATATCCAATTCTATAAGATCTACCATCAACGATTTACCCTCCACCAAAACCTCACAAGATCTGTACACTGAATTTGCTAATAAAGAGTGACCCATGGGTGTAGCCACTGTCAAAGGCTCATCTAAAGGTGATGGATCTCTCCCAAAAGCAAATGCAAAAAATGGAGACACAAAGGAATGCGTAGCTCCGGAGTCAAACAAAACATGTGCATCTCGAGAATCTATGGAAGTATACCTGTCACAACAGCATTGGATGCCTGAGCATCCTAACGAGTCAAGGTGAACACACGAGCCTGTCCTCCACTAGTCTGTCCCTGTCCTCTGCCTCCTGGTCCTCTACCTCCTGGTCCTCTGCCACCCCGATATGAGCCACTTGGACCACTAGACTGTCCCACCTGAACCATAGGTGCTGCCACTCTGCTAAAAGATGGCTGGAAAGATGACATAGGGCAATTCCTAGCAAAGTGTCCAAATTGTCCACATCGATAACATCTTGTTGACCCTTGCCTGCAAGATCCAACATGCACTTTCCCACATGTAGCACAAGTAGTAGGGGTCCAATCAGAAGTAGTGCGATGCTGTGAAACACCTCGGCTATGAGCTGTGCTAGCTGCCTGGCTAACTTGAGTGACCTGTGGCTATCGACCTCCTTGTTGACCTCGACGATACTGACTAGTATCATCCCTAGAGCCTCCACCACCATGGCCCTGATGGCCACCACGAGATGTCTCCAAGTGGGACCTCTTGTGTGAGTCGCGAGAATTCCCACCTCTATCTCTGTTTCCTCGCTCAACAGTCAAAGCCCTATTCAATGCTTGCTCATAACTCATGTCACCATGCCCTGCAATCGCCCTGAACAAGTAACTCTTCAAACCATCTAAAAACCTCTGAACTTTAAGCTTCTCTGTAGCCACCAAGTGTGGTGCATATCTAGAAAGTCGCATGAACTGGATATTATACTCCATCACTGACATCTGATCTGTTTGCACAAGTGTCTCAAACTCTCGTGCTCTGCTATCTCTAACACTCTGAGGCAAGAAGTGAGCTAAGAACAACTCGACAAACTCATCCCACATCAAAAGAGGTGATCCTGCCGGTCTCGCAAGGAGCATGGTCTCATACCATCCCCTCGCCACATCACGCAAACGAAAAGCAGCCAACTGAACCATCCGAGTAGTAGAACATCCTAAACCCTGACATATCCATGACACCTCATCTAGAAATGCCTGAGGATCCTCATGAATGTCTGAGCCGCTGAAAGTCGGAGGATTAAGCTTAGTGAATGCAGTCAATGAAACATCTGCTCTAACGGGCTGAACAAGTGGTTGCTCATGTAGTTCCTCATCCTGATTAGTCTCAAAAACTGGCTGTTGTGGCCCTGTTTGTTGCTGCCTCTGAACTCCAATCACATCAACTAATTGTTGTAGTGTCTCTTGCATATTCTGCATATTAGTAGTTAACTGAGCTAGTGTTGGATTTCCACGTGCAGCTCTAGGAACCTCAACCTCTGGCATTCCACCACCCCTTCCACGTCTTCCCCGACCACGACCGCGACCACGTCCACGGCCCCTCGGGGCTACATTCTGGGGTTGAGTAGAAGCCTCATCAGAAACTTGCTCTCTAGTAGGTCTAGTCCTGAGTGGCATCTCAACCTAACAATGAGGATCAAAGATGTAAATATGAAGAGGAATTAGAAAGGCAAGCCTAGAATCCATTACACCAACTAATACAACAAACTCCAGTTTAACAATGGATTGCCATGGCCTCTTGCATGTAATTTGTGCCCGGGTACACAAGTTACAAACAAGATGCTACAACATACCCAATAATGCAGCCATAGGACCTATTAACCTAAGCTCTGATACCAACTTTGTCACAACCCGTCCTAGGATTATGACCGGCGCACAAGCTACATGTTTTTTAGCCTGGCTAGCCTGAACACAAAGACATAAATAAAGACAAATAAAGGGGACTACCAAAAATCCGGCAGAGTCTCCCCTAAAAACAGGACAAACCAATTATGCAGAACCACCTGTGAAATCATATATACATATATTTAGATCCAATAGTTAGATATCAAGGCCACACATCACAACATAGGCCCTTGATATGGATATATATCCAAATACATCACTAGCATAAACTCAAAATAAAGGGATTTCATCTATATCTATTTCTGTCCCTGTCACTATAATTGCATTATACTGGAGTCACCAAAATATACTCTCCATTATATGCAATGGAGGCCTACCAAAAGATGAACAAAATTCCTAGGGAGATCAGCAAATCCCAGGAAGTCTACTACTCAACTACCTGTGAACCTGAGAGGAAAAGGAAAGAATGGGGTAAGTTACAAGGACTTAGTGAGAGCATAAAAATACAAAGTGGACAGGAAGGAGAAAAGCAACCATAGCACGAGTTTTTCATCCGAAAAGAATTTAAATGGAATTTAAATTAAAGTTAAATAAATACAGCTCATTTTTTATAAAACTTATATTTACTCCCTTGCTAACTCATAAGAATTAAAATCAAATCATAATCAAGATTAACAACTTTATATAAACTTTAATTCTACTATGTATACATAGACCACGTTATCTCTTCGTTGTGGCAAACGGAAATTATATAACTACAACACTTGGCTCGTAGACTGCAATATCTCTTCGTTGCAGCAAACGGTAAATATAGAAACTATGGATATTCAACCCATAGGCTACATTATCTCTTCGTTGTAGCAAACGGAAATTATATAAACTATAGGTATTTAACCTATAGGCTACTTTATCTCTTCGTTGTAGCAAACGGTCATTATTCACAATGAGAACTCAATTTACACATCTAAATTATATCATCAAATTATCAAAAATCATAAAGAATTAAATCCAACCAAGTAAAATAAATATTATACTTATTTTTTTCTTTCTCAAGTACTCATAGGAACTAAGATCACTAAGAAAACGTATTTTTAAAATATACTTGCTTCTCCTAAAAATACCAATGAAAAAGTCACTAGGTAAATTTAGCTACTCACAACCAAAGAGAACCCAATCAGTGTCTTCCAATGACGTGGGGAGGAGCAACCACTGTGTTTTCCAAGGAATCTAGACATTAATAACAAGAGAATGAAAAATTAGATAAAGTCCCCAATTTAATATACCCAGGGTTTTTGAGGAAACCACAATAATCCTAATATTTAAATTTCCAACACCTCTCACACACAACCCATAACTAATCTATGCTAAAAAAAATAATTATCTAGCTTTGTTGTTCATGGATTTACCTCAAAAGCTTCAAATAGGAAATTTCAAGGAGATGGATATTATTTTCCTTAACTCCAATCACCTTCCCAAACTTGAGCACCACAAAAGTGTAGGAAACTTGATGGATTTTTTGGAGCAAGGAAGGAAAAGAGAATGGAAGAAATGAGATGAAGAGAGGAGAAGGGTTTTAGTTTTTTTTTTTTTTTTTCGAAAGAGAAAGAAAACGAAGCGTAGGGGGGTGGGGGAATTTCGGGACAGAGAAGAAAATTGGGAGGGGGGGGGGGGTGAAAGTCTTTGCTTTATTATATAATAATAATTTTTTTTTTTTTTAAATTTGAAACGGTGCATTTCAATTTGATCATATATATTAAACCAATTTCGTGGTGTATTTATTGCATAAACATAGGAAATTCTCTGCTGGTTGATTAGCTAGTAAATAGAAAACAGATTTTATTTTGAAAGAAAGAATTCTGAATCCCTTTACACACTGATAACTTATCCAATTCGGAAGCTTAAAGAAAACTTCGATGAATTGTCTTGAGATTTGTTTTAATTTTTTCATTATTCTGAATGTCATTGTGAAATGTTCAAAGGTTTGAGACAAGAAGGGGGGGGGGGGGGGGGGGGGGGGGGGGGGGGTGGAATAAAGAAGGTGAGAAGGTTTGTAGGAATAAGAATTTTGTCATACGAATTGAACGCTGATTTCGATCATTTGTGGTATGTTTCTATGAAATGCAATGCCTATTTCACTGGACATTAACATTAGAAGGGATTTTGCGTGTTTTGTTTTGCTTCGAGAACTTATTTCAATGCATACCCACACGAAACAGAGTAGTTATGTGTTGAAATGTTGAATGCCTCAGTCCGTCTTAGTAATTTAAATTCATGTGAAATTTCCAATGTTTTCCATCCTTTGATGATAGTTGTAACAAATTTCATGGTAAATTAAAAGAAAAATAAAACACGAAAGCTCTGATTATCGTTTAGAAAACAGAGCACGAACCCGTTATCCATATATGTCATCTGAGTTTTCTCATACTAAACTTTTTTCTCTATTCTGAGAACCCGTATTTTACGCTTGTTAACGTGCTGTGTTGATATAAGAATTCAAACTTTCAGAGATGTAACATTGCCTTCTCTAATCTCTGATCCTTATTAACTAAGAAACAGTAAATTGTTGCTTTATTTCCCAAATGCAAATACAAGTATAAGTCTAACGGTTCATTACAAGTATGTGACACTGTCATGAAATATAAAATGAAGTAAATTCTTCCATTATTTTGCACCCATTATATAATTTTTTTTTAAGTTTACATGAAATATTTTATATTTTAAGCTTAAATAACCTTTTCATACCTGTAAAATAGTCCTTTTTGATTTTACTATCTAAATTTCATTTTTTTTTATTTTAGTACCTGACAGTTTTTTATGTTTGATTTTAAATTTTAGTACCGTTACTCAAGATCCGTTAAATGATAACATGATAAATGGAATGTCACGTCATCGATTACACATCATCTTGGGATTGAATGAGTTGTTCTCCTATGTTTTTCCATGTCATTTATCTTTTTTTAATTTAAAACACTGTTGTTAAATTAAAAATTAAAAAAACATGTCCTCCTTCTTTGGCGTCACTGTCGCGCGACGCTCCCCCTCCATCTCCTTCCTCCTCCATATACTAGACTTTATTTCATTCAAACTTGTGCTCCGGGGAGAAAACAAAAACCGAAGTTCCTGCACCGTAGTAGGAAGATGAGAAAGGGCACATCGACGACCCGCTTGTACTCTCCCTTGATCTCCTGCACCGTCTCACAATCTGTCGTGCCGGAATCTTAGCAGTACCCATTGTAACAAAAACAACCCAGCATAGACACAGGCAACAAAAACAAAACAGTTCCCAAACAAAGTTCAAATTGAAAGCAGAGAGCATTGGGGGAGAAAGGCCGCAGAAAAAGAGGGAAAAAAATCTCATCTTTGCTGGTCTCCACGAGCTCCGTCGTCCGCCACCGTCGGAGGCGCTTCCTTTACCTCTGTCTTTCATTCTCTTCTCTTCTTGGCTCCAAGTACCGACGATGCATTCGGTGGCTGAGTTGTTCCCGCACCTCTTTACTTCTTTCCCTTTAACAATGTGGTCGTTATAAAAAATGTCATCGGCGGATACTGGGGTAGCCAAGTCTCACGAAACGAACGCGAACTCGAAGTCGTCGTCGTCGTTTTGTTCCGTCGAGTCGTCGTTTTGAGGGATGAAGTTGTCGTTTTCCCATGGCAGGAAAAGCGCGTCATCGTCGAAGAATGAAAGAGGGTCACGGCGGAGTTCCTCGATTACCCTGGCGGTGATATCGGCCAGTGTACTCTGAGGGTGAACAAACACGATGATCCTCTCTTCGAACAGAAGCTGGAGAAATTTTTAATTTTAAAAACAGATTTTTTAATTAAAAATAAATGGTAAATGATGTGGAAAAGCTAGGAACTACAACTCACACAATCCCATGATGATGTGTAATTGACAACGTGACATTTCGTCTATCATGTCATCATTTAATGGATCTTGACTAACGATAAGTATTAAAATTGAACATAAAAAAATATCAGGTACTAAAATAAAAAAAAGTGAAATTTAAGTAGTAAAATCAAAATAGATTTTTTTACAGGTATGAAATATAAGTATAAGTCTAACTGTTCATTACAAGTATGTGAGACTATCATGAAATATAAAATGAAGTAAATTCTTCCATTATTTTGCACCCATTATATAATTTTTTTTTAAGTTTACACAAAATATTTTATATTTTATAAATATATTATATTTAAATTTAATTTTAATTTTAATAGTACATTTTATATTGTTTTGGAACTATATCAGTGAACGAAGAATATTATTTTTATGTAGAATTGATCAAATAAATACTCTTATAAATTACATTTTTTTTTTGCTTAATCTTATAAATACTCTTATAAATATTATTTTTATGTAGAATTGATAAAATAAATACTCTTATAAATTACATATTTTGATTCATTTCATAAGATTCTTTTTATTTGTTACACGTTACATGTACACACTCTTTTTACATTTTAATAATGCACAATAGTGGAATTTTTTATGACAAAAAAAGTTAAAATTAATGCTTGAACTACAAATTTTTAAATAATAAAATAAAATAAATATAAACAACCAAGTAAGTTATTTTGAAATCTTCAACACAAAGAAAATTATTAAAATTAAGGTAATAAAAATTTAGTGAATATCACCAAAAAAAACAAAATTAGTGAAAACTTAATCACGTGAATTGATATCATATATACTACTAAGATATATTAGAACAAATTTATTAGATATAATTTATAAAAAAAATTAAATAATAAAAATATTGTAAATTTTATTGAAAAAAAATATAAAGTGTGAATATTTTTGGGTGATATTATGGTTTTATTCTTTTAAAATATTACGATTTTTTTTCATTTAGTCTATTGTTTTAAAAATTTTGTAATTTAATTCTCTCTCTCTTTTTTTTCCTCCATTTTCCGTGTAATCTCTCCATCCTTTGTTAAATTTGTCTATTAAATTTTTTCTTACCTTTTTTTCCCTTCAAATATCACAATTTTCCATTCAATGTTTGTAAATATCGAGAGTTTTTCATTTGATTCCCCATCTTTTAGAGCTATCTAGATAATTAACAGTTAAAATAGACGAAAATGAAAAAATTAAAGGAAAAATAAAAGAAAAAGTTTAAAGACTAAACAGCAACTTTTTAAAAATGGGAGGATTAAAATAGAAAAATCGTGAAGCTTTGTCGGGTCAAAGTCATAATATGTATCCATTTATTTGTTATCATTTAATTATTGATAAATTGAGCCTAATAATTAAGATTTGATCTCTTGTTAGTATCTGATAACAATATGTGTCACTAAATTTTTATTAATTAAATTTTCATCCCAACAATTTTAAAATAATTTTTATTTTGAATGCAAGAAACTATAACTTATTTTATTATTTATTCTCTTGTGTTGCTATAGTTTTAGTATTTACTTTAAGTTACTTAAGGAAAGTCTAAATAAATCCATAATGTGTTATCTTCATTCACCATCATCCATCATCACTTCTAATTCTCTCAATTGTCATTGTAACACCCCGAAAATTACAATCCAATAAGTATGAACGTGAGAGATTTAAGTAGAAAACTTTCTTGTTGGAAAGAATTGTAACGTTGTGATTTTCCTAATTGTATGATTAAGTGTTTGATTTATAATGAAAGAACAAACTAAATTTAAATTATGTTGATTGATATAATAAATAACTCAAGTTCTATGTTTTGTTATGTGCCATAGTGTTATTGTGAAATTTTTTTAGACTTTTACGTGAGTTCCGTAAGTTGTAGAAAAAAAAAAAGAAAAATAAATAAGAGAAGGGGGTATCCTTAGAGGAAGTGTGGGTACAAATAGCAAAATTTTAAAATTATCTGTAAAAGCTTCTCACTTCCTTCATTCTGTTAGATTTTTTTTCTTCCGCACGAAGCTATCTTCTCTTTCTTTTTTCTTTGCTGGCCAAGAGCTGATTTTTTAGAAAGGAAGCCATTTTTGTTACTTGGCTGGTTGCATACAAGGCTTGGTGGTCCACTCTTAATTACCAACAGTTCATCTTTTCTTCCTCTCTTTCAGCTGAACCAAAAATCCAAGGTAAGGGGAACTCTTTGTGGATTCTATTTTTAGTCTAAGGATGGTTGAGAGTTAAGGGACTCAATCACCTACAGTATGCATGCCCCTCTTTGGCTGTTGTGTGTGTTTCTTTGAATGCTTGAATGTGAAAAGTTGATTAAATGGTTTGAAACCCTTGACAGTGGCTGTGTGAGTGCATGTTCTGGCTTTAGTGTTATTTTTGTTCTTTTAAAACTGAGTGGGAAGGCCCCTAGAAAAAGGGAATCCATGTCAAATTTTCGTAAAATTAATTGGTGAAGGTTGCATGTTGAAAACAAACCCTAAAACAATGTAACAGTGACTGTCAGATTCGCATGTCCCCGGACAGCTCCCACGATTTTGTGATTTTTAGAAGATCTAACCGTTGGTTTTTCATGAAATTTGCTTTGAATAAAAATAGAAGGGAACAACTTTTATTTTAACACCATGGAGAGAAAATCTCGTTTTGAAGTTCATCCGTGGCTTTCAAAATGGATATTCTGTTTTCAAGTTTCCCTGGAACATGTTTCGGTTTTTCTCAAATTTCCAATTGTGTACTTAATGTTTACTTTTCCTTTTTGAACCATTAAAAACTAGACAAAACAAGCTTTTTAACCATATAAATTACAAAAATTATTATGTCCAATTTCTAAAATAACTTTTTAAAAAGAAACAGGGCAAGGGTTTTGAGCTCTGTTTTGAGTCTGAAACTTAGGCTGTTAGAAACAAATTTACTGGGAACAATAGGGAAATAATTTGGAGGCAAGGGTTACCTTTTTAGAAAGATAAATATGTTACCTTTCTACTGTAAAAAGTTCAGCTCAAAAAAAGTTTGGAAAGTGGGAGGAATTTACATTTCTTTAAGCTATGTTCAGTGAGCACTCAAAATTCAGGGCTGCTGACTTAGAAAATTTTTATAAAATTTTTTGGATGTTGATTTATAAGTGGGATACCTTTCTATAAAATAGATTTCAAGAGCTTCGATTTGATATAAAAAATTTTAAATTCTGAGGTCATTTGTTTGTATCAGTGAGAGCTCACATTCAATACTGTCAAAGAAAAATCTGTCTTTTTAGTCAATTTTGTTACTATATTTGTGTTATTCATGTGATATGATGTATTTAAGCTTGAGAGATGATATTCTACCTCTAAAGGTTAATATTCATCAATATGCTATGTGTTGACTAATTATCTGTGACTTGATTCATTATACAAATTAACTGTACTATGTATATTGTGGACTGAGACCTAGGGGGTGTGAACCCTGGGCATTGTGGAAAAGTGTGTGCGCATGATTTTGATGCATTTTGGATGTTGAATGTGGGGATGAGGATTTATAATCTTCGTGGGAACAAATGAACTCCATGCGGAGCACATTTGTGGAAAAGGTGATTTTGAGAAAAAATGACGGAAAGTAATGAATTAATCTGTAAAAAGAGTGTGAACTTAGTAATTGATGGATGTCATAAGTAATTTTGTGATCCTTGTTTTTGTTGGTGAGGATCGAATGGGAAGGGAAACCTTTCCGTTGGGGGTCAAGTGTGACTGGTGTAGTGGACAAATGCTACGCGTCAATTTAGAAGGATAATCTTACGTGACCGGAAGCCAAATGGGCAAGTGTTGAGAGGTCGTGTGGAGGCTTTATCTATGGTGAGCATTGTGCTTGTGAGATGACGGGGTCGTAATGTTTAACCACTGTGATAGTGGGGGAGTTGGATCTCCGTGTTGTATGTCTGGGACATATGTTGATTGAGGACCGCCGTCGAGTACCTTTGGTAGAAAAGCTTACACAGACCTATAAAAGATGAACCCGATGAGAGGGAGTGGTTGAGGAGTCAGTCCTCAGAGATTGGATGACCTCACAGAGTGGTACCTGAGATGTGCTCGCTGACTTGCTGTTTCTTGGGGATCTGGCGCCGAGTTTGTGGTCAAGCTTCCACAGTGCCGACTTGGCAATCCCGACAAATGCGAGGCATAACCGTGTTGGTGAGAGCCCTGTCATTGTACCGTGGTGAAGGGTGTACTCCCAGCAAGTCATCCGACTTAAAAATGTGTAAGACCACTGAGTTCTAGAAGTTCCAGTGGCAGCTGGCCAGTGTGAAATAATTTACAATAATAGTTATGGAAACGAATAGGTTTCGAGTGTGACTGTTAGAGAACCACATCGTGGTGGCTAGTAGGATGGTGTATGTGACTCTCAAGTCGTTCTGTGTGTACTGCTTGATGAAGCAGAGAGTTCACCCTCTGTTTATTTTTCTTTTAGGAACCGGTGGCAGTACCTGTAGATGTCATGAAAACATTATCTTCATCAGCTTTGTTACTTTTCTTTTGGAGGTTGGTCTACATGCATGATTGGGTATTTGTGAGGTCTGCTTTGAGTCCTAGGACCCTTTTTCCTTTTCATGTATCTTGGAATGAGTAGACCTAGGTTTCAGATTGTTGGCATGTATATTCAGTTTTCGTACTCT
This sequence comes from Pueraria montana var. lobata, assembly GCA_026413185.1. Taxonomy (NCBI): domain Eukaryota; kingdom Viridiplantae; phylum Streptophyta; class Magnoliopsida; order Fabales; family Fabaceae; genus Pueraria; species Pueraria montana. The sequence continues at coordinate 24,794,642 of CM048656.1, forward strand.
ATTATCCTATGTATTTGATATACGCTTTGGAAATGTATATATTACTATTACTCCGAAAAATATTTGGGTTATGAAAATCTCTATTTCATGTATACTTATAATTGAGACGGCAATACACAATTTCCGAAATTAATTAATGAAATTTTTTAAAAAATTAGTAAAATTCTGATATATGTTTTATTAACTTCATAGTTTTTGGAAAACTTAAAGTTAGTTAAGATGCCTATTTAATTAAAATAAGTTTAAAAATGAGAATATATGTAAACCCGGATTTAGGATGTTACAGTCATTTTATAATTTTTTTTTAAATTTATTGTAGTTAAGGTTAGATGAACATTATGGAATTCCCATATATTTGAACTCTTTGATTCAATGCAAGTTCTTATGATTTAAAATAATTTACTCTTTTTATTTTAATGCTTTTTGTCAACTAATAATTGATAACAAAAAGTGTCACTGATAGCGTCAAGTATTTTGTACATCATATGGATACTTGTATAGATATGATATCTTATTTAATACAATATTGATATATTTCAAAATAATAAAGAATAAAATCACTCTTCAAAAATATATATTAATTAAAATAAACTAATTTATATTTATTTTAAAAAATTATGTGACTTTAAAATTTTTTTATCACATTACCAAAATACATAGAAGTAAAATCATTATTTCAAAAATTTAAATTAGTTTTTTCATAATTTAATCTCTTAATAGTGTTTCTTAGAGTTTTACTCCCCCTTAAATAAGAAGGCCTCATTAGCCAATGCAAAGGACATAGAATAAGAATGGAAGTAGTGGTAGCAATTGTACCACTCGAGTATTCATCTGCTTTGCAAACATTAGACAAGCGATTCCTTAATATCCCCTGTAGGTTTTTATGTTAATACGAAACTAGAAAATGAAGAATTTTAATTTCCTTTACAATAGAATGCAGTGTTTTAAGAATCGGACCGAATCGGCCGGTCCGACCGAAACCCAATGGCTTAACCGGTTCGGTTCGATGAAAAGACCGAAAATGTAGTTGACCTGGTATGACCCGGGTTGAACCAGTCGGTTTTTGAAAAAATCGGTGACCCGACGGGTCATTGGTCGAACTAGCTATAGTGTAATTTTTTTTTTTAAAAAGTGCTGAAATCATGTGTTTTAATTTTTTTTTAATTTTGTTTGTGTATGAAACTTATTTATGGACTTGCATTGTCATGACTATTGATTGTTATTTCTTATTTTGAATATTAGGTACTTTACAATGACAATAATTTTAAATTTGGAGTGTTGAATGATTAAATTATGTTAGCTATATTATATTTTTAAAATTTTTTAATATATACCAAGTCAAACCGGTCCGACCAGTGACCCATCGATCCAACCAATGACCCATTAATCCAGTATCTTGGCCGGTTCGATGACCGGTCCGGTTCTTAAAACATTGATAGAATGTTATATATCTTAAACAAAGCTTAGAAAATATATTTAAAAAATAAACGAGTAAAAAGAATAAGTAATTGAAGTTAATTACATACTTTTCTTATTTTATTGATTGAAAGGTAATAAAAATAATTTAACATTTTTTATTTAGTTTCTTATTAGATTTTGTTAAATAAGATAAATGATTAACCGAGGCTTCAACTCAGTTAGTTGAGCAGGGTGTAGGATTTATTGTAAATCTCTGGTACCGTGTTTGATTCCTAGTGATAATAAAAAAGATGAATGATTACTTTTATTATATTTTTCTCTTTTCAACGTCTAAGAAATGTAATAAAAAATGTAATAGAATCACATATACATTTATGCTTTCGTCGGCACAGATTTTATGGTAACACACACACACACACACACACACACACACACACATATATATATATATATATATATATATATATATATATATATATATATATATATATATAGATGAAAAGAACCACAGATAGAGAAAAGAACCGTGAGTTTCCTTTGTTTTTTTATACGTAAATGAAGGGAAGAATCATGAGTTTTCATTTTCATTTTAAATATTAGATTCTTTTTATTTTTATCTTTGATAAGTTAATATTTTTATCTTTATTTTATTGCTTGTAATTTTTTTTATTAGTTCTGTATAATATGAGGTAGGTGTTGAATTTGTGGTTATGGAAGAATTTCTCTCATCGATCGATATTAACATTTGAACAGTTCCTCAGCTCATTCACTTGCAAATAGATTATAACATGTTATTTTATAAACAAACCATTAAATATAAGTACAAACTTACATAGAAATGAAATAAAGGACTTGTGAATTCAAAATTCACAAACTACTTACGTACGAATAACCGTATAAAGTTATCTATTTATCTGAATTCATATGCATTTCTTAGTACTTGGAATATCTTATTTGTAAGCACTAGTGTCTAAAACAAAGCTCGAAACAGACATTGAATTTTTAACAAAATAATAGTTAATATTTCTCTTTTGACTTCGGATCTCTTTTTCACGTAGAACCATTAATTAATTATTAGTGTATTTCAATTCGAAGAGCTCGAACCACTTTTGCCGTTGGAATCTTGCTTATTGCCCCTATAATCACCTGAAGTATGTTGCTTTCTCTCAGGACCATTTGAACCACGCGAACCATTATTGTTTCCTCCAGAATCTTGCGTATTGCCCCTAGAATTACCTGAAGTATGTTGCTGTCTCTCAGGACCATTTGAATTACGCGAACCATTGGGAGATTGATATGGTGAACTCATTATTCTTGTTGACTAATACAAATATTGGGTTTTGAGGAACAATATTGTGCTATAGGCTATATTGTTTTGGAGACTTATGGACATGGCCATTTATTTGTGCTTGCTATATTTATAAGCCTAGGATGCATGTTGCATGTAAAGGAACTACCATGTAATTCATACAGCATTTCAGAACCACGTACACGAAACAAAGTAGATGTGGTTTGAAATATTGAATGCCTAAGTTGAGTTGAATATTGTGAAATTACCGATCGTTTGATCATACATGTAACCAATTTCGTGGGATATTTATTGCATATACATAGGAAATTCTAGCCTCTGTTGATTAGGAAACAGAAAGCAAATTTTTATTAAAAATAAAATAAAATTCTGAATCCTTTTACCCGCTAGCCTTTTGTCCAAATTAGAAGATTAAAGAAAACTTCAATGAATTGTTTTAACAGTTGTATTGTTTTTATTATTCTGAATGTCATTGTTAAATGTTCAAAGGTTTGAGAAAAGGAAAGGAAAAATAGAAGAAATTGAGAGGGTTTGTAAGAATATAAGAATTAGTCATAAGATTTGAATGCTGATTGATTTCGTTTACACGGCAAAACATTCGTTTACTTTCCAAAATAAGATGTATAATTTGATTTTAAATTAAATAAGCTGAAATTCTTAATTACTTTATTGGTTTTTAAATATTCCCAAAAAAAGGAAAAAAATGTAGCTTACAAAAAGGGAAAAATATAAAACTATTTTCGACTTTTAAAAATATTTTTATTTTTTAATAATAATTATAAAATCACTAGAGTGTAAAGTTAAATAAAGCTTAGAAAATTTATTTAAAAAAACAAACGAGTACAAATAATCAATTGAAGTTAATTAAAATATTTTATGATTTTATTTTATTGTTTTATTGATTGAAAGATAATAAAATAATTCAACACGTTTTTCCTTTGTTTCTTATTAGATTATGTTAAATAAGGTGAATGATTACTTTTTATTATATTTTTCACTTTTCAAAATATAAGAAATGAGCTGCCTCCACGAGTCATCTAAACATTTTGCATGTTCCTCCTTTGAGTTTGAGAACCCCACTGCAGGCGGATAGAATGGGAGTTGTTTTCTCCAGGATGTAATTCTTCTAGTTGTTTTCTTTTGGTTCTTTTATCTCATGTAAACAAATAGAAAACAAAAAATCTAAGAAATGTTATATGAAAATCTAAAAAAGAAAAATATTATAATAGTATCACATATACTGATGTTAATATACAGTTATGCTTTTTAGAGAGAAAAATCGGGAGTTTTTTTTTTTTTTTTTTTTTTTATACGTAGATGAAGGGAAGATCACCAGTTTCTATTTTTATTTTAAATGCTAGATTTTTTTTTTATTTGACAGGTTGACATTTTTTAATTTTATTTTATTACTTGAAAATATTTTATTAGTAATTTGCAAAGACGAGGTGTTGAATTTGTGGTTACGCAAGAATTTCTCTCATCGATATTAACAATTGAACAAATCCTCAGCTCATTCACTTGGAACTTGATTATAACAAGCTAGTTTATTAATAAACCATTAAAATTAAGTACAAACTTACATAGAAATTAAAAAGGACGAGTGAATCTAAAATTCACAAACTACTTACGAAAACCATATATATAAAGTTATTTATTTATCTAAATTCATATGTAGTTCTTAGTACTTAGAATATCTTAGTAAACACTAGAGTTTAAACAAGCTGGAAATTAACAAACATTGAAATTTTTTTTATCATAATAGTAGTTAATATCTCTCTTGACTTAGGATCTCTTTTTCTCGTAGAACCATTATTTCGAAGAGCTAGAACCACTTTTGCCGTTGGAACTTTGCTTATTGCCCCTAGAATCACCTGCAGTATGTTGCTTTCTCTCAGAACCATTTGAACCACGCGAACCTTTGTTTCCTCCAGAATTTTGCTTATCGCCCCTAGAACCACCTGCAGTATTTTGCTGTCTCTCAGTACCATTTGAATTACGCGAACCTTTGGGAGGCTGAGATGGTGAATCCATTATTCTTGTTGATCACCAATACAAATATTGGGATTTGAGGAACAATATTGTGCTATAGGCTATATTGTTTTCGATTGTTTTGGAGACTTATGGGCTTGGCCATTTATTGTGCTTGCTATTTATAAGCTAGCCTAGGATGCAGCATGCTGCATGCATATAAAGGAACTACCATGTAATTCATGCAGCATTTCAGAAGCATACGAACTAGAGTAGACGATGTGGTTTGAAATATTGAATTCAATGACCAAGTTGAGTTGAACGTGAAATTACCCTTTGTTTGATCATACATGTAACCAATTTCGTGGTATATTTATTGCATATACATGGGGAATTCTAGGCTCGGTTGATTAGGAAACAGAAAGCGAATTTTTATTTTTTATTTTTAAAACATTCTGAATCCCTTTACCCACTAATCCCTTGTCCAATCTAGAAGATTAAAGAAAACTTCAATGAATTTTTTTAGAAGTTGTTTTGTTTTTATTATTATTATTATTATTATTATTATTATTATTATTATTATTCTGATCAATGTCATTGTGAAATGTTCAAAGGTTTGAGGAAAGGAAAGGAAAAACAGAAGAAGTTGAGAGGGTTTTTAGGAATATAAGAATTTTGTGATAAGATTTGAATGCCGATTGATTTCGTTGATTTGATGTGCGGTATGTTTCTATGAAATGTACTGCCTATTTACTTTTCAAAATAAGATGTATCATTTGATTTTAAATTTAATGAGCTGAAACTCTTAATTACTTTATTGATTTTTAAATTAAATACACGTAGCACCGAATCAATATAGTTTAATAGTGATGCAGTTGGCCTTTATTACCTTGTTGCATGTTTTCCAACTGATTTACGTGAAAATGGATAGGCATTTGCGCTGTATTTGTATAAGAATTCAAACTTCCCAAGATATAACATTGCATTTCTCTAATCTCTTATTCTTATTGTGTAAGAAACAGTAAATTACTCTTCTACTAGCCTAATAACCCGTGCCATGCCGGGGCGTTAAGTTTATAATTTATAACTTTTTAATTATTTTTAAATTTTATATAAGTATATATTAGTAGATATGTAAATTTATATATTTACTAATATATATATATATATATATATATATATATATATATATATATCAAAATCAATATATATATATTTAAATAATTTTATATTCACATCTTGTATAATTTTAATTTATATAAATGTTTTAAAAATATTATCCTTATAAATATATTTTCATTTGTATATAATATATAAATATAATTTTAATAAGAAATAGTAATAATGAATATTTTATAGTACACTTCATAATTATTATTTTTTAAAATACATTTTTCTACGATAAAAGAATGACATGACTAATATTAATTATAAAAAAGAGATTTATGGATATTTGAACTTACAAATTATAATAAAAAAATAAGTTATGAATACGGAGATAAGATAATGCATATATAATAATATTATGAGTAAATTGCATAGATCCCTCTTGAGATTTGCTCTTATTACACCTAGCACCCCTCTATTTTTTTACATTACTTTGAGTATCCCTAAGCGGGGTAAGTGTATTATTTTTTAAACCTGAGAGGGGGGTCAGTGTAATGATTTATGCCTATGGGGGGTCGGTGTAACGAAAGTCCAAAAATTAGGGGGTTTTCTGTAGGGTTTAAAAATGGAGGGGTACCGAGTGTAATAAAGGCAAATCTCAGGGGGTGTCCATTCAGGGGTGTCCATGTAATTTACTCTAATATTATTTATCTTACGAAAAATAATTAAGTCCTCTAAGCATGTTAGTTAAGATTTAATTTCTAATCATATGCATTAAAAACAAAACTTTGTAGACACATACTCAATAATGAAATAACACATCATTAACAATACATCATTAATAATATAAACACGGAGAAAAAAAGGGAAAAATTTTCAATACATGTTAAGTTGGGTTGGTACTCGTAACTCGATGAATATATTTTAAACATATGTCTAAATAAAATTCACTTAATCATATTGACTTAAAAATACTATTTTTTATTATTAAGATCTATTTTTTTAATTATTGATTGATTATTCAAAGATAAAATTTAAAGAAAAGAAATCCTAAAATTAACTTTGTAAGGGCTAGAATAGAGAATTTGAAGAATCAACAATGAAAAAATAACTTTTTCATATCAAGAGTGGAATTAAGTCGCCTTAGATTTTGACATGATTTATAAAAAATAAAAAAAAATAAAAAACCACACCAAAAGCATATAATTTGTATTTGACATATATAATTGTTAATAACATAAATATTAAGTTGAAAATTGATTCAAGTTGATATTTGATTTGATATATTAATTGAAATACATAAATTAAAGTTATTATAAAATAAAAAATAATTTAGGAATATAAATAAACTTTTATCATCTGATATTAGCCAAATAGTAAAAGTTTTATCCTAAAAGATATATGTTTTTTAGGCGAACCTAAAAGATATTTATTTACAGGATTTAATTTATTTACATTTGACATTATTGTAAGTATATATTACTTATTTTATTTATAGTAATATTTGTTTCCATGATATTGTTTCTATTTTTTAAAAAAGATTTTTATGTTAGATATTTTCATATTATCTGACCTAATTAATTTGATTTTAAACGTAAATTCAATCAAATTCATTTATCTAAATAAATTTATTATAATGATATTACTTTTTCACTTTTTAAAATTTTTAATCTATAATAATATAAGATAATATTTAACTATGAATAATACAAAACTTATTAAGTATAATACATATAATTTTTTTCTCTTAAATTGAATTATATTTCAATTTAAAATATAAATTTATTTCAACTAATTAATTTTATTTATTTACTTATTTTGTCCTTTTTAACTATATAAAGATAAGTTATATTATGTAAAATATATCTGTTGAATATATTGGGATTTAAGTGATTGAGACTCAGTATAATTTTTTCACAAATTAAATTAAAATAAAATAAATAAATTCACTTAAATTCGCATTACTTATTTTTATTTGATATTTCTTTATGATACTTGTATTCTTTAATATGCATTTTAAATTCAAGAATTTTATTTCTAATAGAGTCAAAGCCTCTCATGTAGAGCGATTTATTTATAAAATAGTTGTTGACTTTCAAGAGGACACCTACTCAGTTGGAAGAAAAATAGAAAGAAATACCCCTGGTGAAAAAAAAAAAAAGAATGGTATATAAGTGAAAATTATTAAAAGAGAAATATAAGAAAGACTAAATCTTGTTTTAATAATATAGTAGAACTTATCATACCTTTTGTGTTATTTCAAAAGTTGAGAGTGAAGAAACTATAAAATAATATCAGTGAACAAAATTTTTAACACCAATTATTAGGGAAAAAAATGTAAAATACATTCAAATAGAATTGAGAAGAATAGAACATTACCATGGAGAAACAACAAAAAGATCTATGAATTTGTCTTTCTTATTAGGGGGAGTTTGTTTCACGGATTTGATTCTATTCCCAATATTCCTGGGAATGCTATTACTGTGAATGTTATTCCCATCAAAGGTGTTTGGTAAATACTTCTAATTCCTGGGAATGTTTTTAAATTTATTTTAATTTTAAAACAAAATAAAAAATAAATAAGGTAGAATAAGAGGGAAGTGAGAAATTATTTTAAACATTCTCATAGGAATATAAGATTCCCACCCTTTTACATGGGAATAAGAAGATGGAGAAACATGTGTAATATGGATTCCTGGAATGAATTATGCCTAGGAATATTTTTTTATTACCTTCTAACAAACATGAAAATATATATTACCATCTTCACATTCCTGGGAATCCAATAAAATTCTGTGAAACAAACACCCCCTTAGTATTTATCCCTCCATTAACACAGAATGAAAGAAATATAAAAAAAATCAGCAATACTACTTAGAAAGAAACGATGATAAAAGAAATAAAAAAAAGATGGCAGCAATAAAATTTAGAAAGAGACAGTGAAATGAAAAACAACAAAGTATAAGTAGATATTTATAGGTGATTTGATCAAATAGTTTTTTTTTAATGAAATTCAAATGATGCTAGATTTTTTCAGTTTTAATTTGATTATGCTTTATATATATATATATATGTGTGTGTGTGTGTGTGTGTGTGTGTGTGTGTGTGTGTGTGTGTTAGCGTATTATATTAAATCAAAATCTATATAATTGAATAATTAAATAATTGGTTGATAATGATAATTGATTTTAAATTTCTGATCATTAACAAAAGGTTATCATAATTATAAAATATTCCATAATTATAAGAACTATTTAATAATTGATTACCGTATCATATAAAATTAAAATCTATTTAAGATTTAATGATTCAATTGATTAATTTAATCAGAATATGTTCCCATTATAATGATCTTAATTACTATATTTAATATAATTATGTGCATATATGAAATAAAAAATTGATAAATTATCAATTATATGTTTGTATTATAAAATTATGAGATAAAAAATCTAATTGCATGATTTCTTTATTTTAATTTGTTATAATTTTGAATTTGAATATGAATATAATTTAAATTAGTGTTATCAATTAATATGAATTAAACAATTTGAAATGTCAAATCATAAATATCTTAAAATATTAATAATGTTCAAATTTTATTATCATCCACACATGTATATATAGATATTGTTTAAATTATCAATTATATATTTGCATTATAAAATTATGAGAAAAAAAATCTAATTGCACGATTTTTTTATTTTAATTTGTTATAATTTTGAATTTGAATTTAAATTAGTATTATCAATTAATATGAATTAAACACTTTAAAATTTCAAATCATAAATATCTTAAAATATTGATTACGTTCAAATTTGAATATGAATATGAATTTAAATTAATGTTATCAATTAATGTGAATTAAAGAATTTAAAATTTAAAATTACCATAAAAATAAAAGCGTCTTCATTTCGGCGGGAAAAGAATCAATATGATGTTGCCACGTGGCATCAACCTACGTAACAAAACCTTCTTTTATATAATATAATTGATTTGCCAAAGGTTAATTATATTTTTAGTCCATGAATTTTTTTGAGTTTTCACTTTTAGTTCTTGAATAAAAAATTGACCGGTATTAGTCCCTAATATTTTTATCTGTCAATATTTTTAATTCCTGCCGTTAAAAGTAACAGTTAAACAATGACCAGGTGTTAATTATATTATTATTTAGTTACATTTTACGGCTGTTAATTTTGTGACACTCATAAACGGCCAGAAAATGCTTATTAAACAATTTCTGGTAGTTTAAAACAGTCAAAAATTGCTTTTCTCCCATTTTAGAAAACACAAATAAGATCAACAACCACAAATCGAAATCCTGTTCAAACACAAATCCAAACCCACAACAATCCAGTTCAAACACAGATCAACAAATCGAAACCCAAAATCAGATCTGAAATCCCACGCCGACCCAACACGAAGCGCCCCCTTTTGATGCAGCGGCAGCAACCCCTTCCTCCATCGCGCAGGGTTCAGATCTGATGCTGCTAGACAAATCTGTATCTCGAAATCTTGTCGTCGCCAGCAGCACCGACGAAGGTGGCGCGAAGGTTGTGGCAGTCGGCCACCAAACCTTCACCGTCATGGGGTGTTGGATCGCTACCTCCCTTGCGAAAATGTGAGCTGAGGCATAACTTGGATGCCTTCAAATTGAATCATTTAGTGATTTGGTCTAGTTTCCTTATGTCTTGCTTTGATTTGTGGGATTTTAGTGATAAAGGTAAATTTACTGTGCATAAGAATGTTGCTAGGTATTTCTTGATCGGTGGAATATGAGATGAAGTTTTGTTCTTTTTACGGATTCAAGGTGCTTCTCTCTGTTTTTTTTTTTTTTAAATACAATAGTCTTTTTCATGGCTCAGCACTATGATGTTATTGTTAGATTTTGATTTGTGATTGATTCATATTTTGATCTGATTTGTGTTATCACTGACAGGCAAAAAGGCTTTAGAAGCAATTTTTGGTGGTTTTGAGTTGCCAAAATTTGTTTAATATATTTCAAACACTTTAGTCAAGTATTTTTTGACGATTTTTAACCTTCACAAAATGAACTCTGTAAAATGTAATTAAATAATAAAAAAATTAACGTCACGTCATCATAAAGAAAAAAATGACTAACATTAATTATAAAAAATATTATTTTAATTTATATAATTGGATTTACAAGTTGATTAATTGAATGTAATTTCATAATTTTAAGAAATTCTTTGCTTTAATAATTTTTTTACCATAATTGTTTTAAAGTTTTCAAATTATATTATTTTTAAAATTTTTCACTATAATAATTTTTTTGCCGCAGTTCATTGCTATTATTTTAAAATTGTTTCACATTAATTAAGTGTGATTTTAAATAATAAGAAGATTAACTTCTTTATCCATTATGTTGAATGATTTGTTATGTACATGTATACCATTATATTTAGAAGAGGATTAGTTTAGTATAATTCTAAAATTTAAGTAAAATCAGAAATTAAAAAATAGAAAATGGATATAAATTATTATATTATGTCAATATTCTCCGTACGTAATTGTTAATCAAATTCAAAATATAAATTTATTTACATAATTTTTCACATTGTACTATTATTTGAAGCTTAGTCTAGTCTCCATTATATTGTTTTACTTCTCACATATATTGATAGAATGTTCACCTTCATCTTGCATCACATGATCATTCATATAATAGATAATACTTTGATAAACATTACATAACTAAAAGCATAATTCAAAAAATTGAATAAAAAAACATAAAAATAAATAAAGAATCAAGAGAAACAAATAAGATCACGTCTCTTCCAAATGTTCAATGATGTCACCACCTATTAAATAAAATAAAAAATCAAATCCATAACAAATTAGTAAAAATTAAATAAAAAGTCGCATATGTTAAAACTCTCAATAAAGAAAAAACCAAGAAAAAAAAATACACTAAATTAATGTTGGAATTTTGGCAAGAATATCAAATCGCTTAAGTAACAAAGTGATGAGTAAAGAATCGTCTCCACACAGACTTGTGTGATGATTGGGTAATTATAGTAAATTAAGTAGACTATGATGATCAAAGTGTGAAATGTAAAGACAGGTACAAAAAAAATAAAGAGTTTAAGGTAAGAAAATTGGTTCGGGGATTTTATTGAACAATTCATAGGCGTAGAAAATTGAGTTGTCACAAACTGATGAAGTCGTCAGGGTTTAACTTCATTAGACTTTCCTTACATTCATTTACTAATTATTCCTATTCAATTAAGATTATGTTATCATCAACTCACAAATTTATTCGAACCTTAATTTCTTAAGTAAAAGAACCTAAGTCTCTTGATTGCACTATAAATCCATTGAATTACTGTAATCAAGCGACTTGCTTTAAGTAAAAGGGTTTTAATGATGACTAATGCTATTTATCCCATCCCTTAAATTGGTTGTTCTCTACAGTTAGCAATCCAATCGAATTTCCCGATAACAATTGAATAAACTGGAACACGTAATTAGTTGATCAGGCTAAAATCAAGCAATTAATAAGTATAGAAGAGGAACAATAACAATCCTTTATTGAATAAGAAAAATCGTAAATACATGAAAGTAGTAGTCTAATCACATTAAACCCCAAAGATGAAGGATTTTTTTTTTATGCATCAGAAATAGAAACAAATAAAGAAAGTTAGCTATGCCTAGTGAAGCAAACTCCTAGGGCATCAACCATGAGCTTGGTCTTAAGACCATTAGGGCAAGATTCTAAAATAACTAGTTGTTGCTCCTGAGAAGCTCCTTTTTTTGCCAACCAGTCAGCACAACTATTGTCTTCTCTGAGAGAGTGTCTAAAACTGAGATTCCAGTCCATACTGATGAAGTTTCTGATCTTTTGAACCAAATGGAAAAAAATATGTGTTGAAACAATTTCCCCTCTGATAAGCTGAAGCGTGGTTGTTGAATCTGATTCACAAATAAGATTACGAAAACCTTCTAGCCAAGCCAAGCTGATTCCATGAAAAATTTCTTGGAGTTCCGCATTGGTGTTGGTAGTCACTCCGCAAGAAACTTTGAAGCCAACTAACCAGTTACCATTTGTGTCACGAACCAGTCCTCCAAATCCAGCGTTCCCGGGATTCTCATACGCACTACCATCAACGTTTCGTTTGTAAACGTTATCTATTGGCGGGTCCCAACGAACAAGTCTCTGATGATGGGGTTTAGCCTTCTGTTTGAACATCTTGATGATCAAATCATGAAAACTATGAATTTGATTGACCATAGAGAAGTCTTGAATGATCTTGTCAGAGAAAACTTCACTATTTCGAGCTTTCCATATATGCCAGCAGGTGACCGCAAAGAGGATGCCATGTTATGAACTAATATACTTGCGAAGCCAGCTTGAACTATCTTCTCCAGGGTCGAGATGATCAACATCCAGGTTAATGAGATTCCAGATTCTTCTAGCCTTGGGGTAGTCCTTCAGTAAGTGAAAAATTGATTCCTGAGCGCCTCCACACCTGCAACAAAAAGCATCACTAGCAATATGCTTGTTAGTTCGAAAAAGATTTGTGGGAAGACTGTGATGATCAGTCAATCACAAGAAGTGTTTAACATTTTCTGGTAAATAAAGAGCCCACACCCAGGACCCCCTTCCCATAGAAGCAGCAGTGGGTTGACGAGCTTGGATAAGCCAGTGAAAGGCGGAATTGGCAGTATAACACCCATCAACAGATTAACCCCGGCCAAACAATTTCATCAGTAACATCCAAGTTAAGGAAAAGACTTTGGACTTCATGTTTCAGCCAATCAGGAATAGGAGTCATCACATTATCCCAACTCCATTTATCATTTACCCGTAGGTCCATGATAGAGAGATTCGCACCTTGTATGTTAATTTCGGTGTCACCAAGCTGTTTACATATGATTCCTTTACCAGACCAGCGATCATACCAAAGAGAAAGAGCTACTTTGCCAACACGAAATTTGAAGCCAGGTTATAGCTTTTGTGATTGATGACCAAATACAAGAAGCACCAGGAAATTCCCTTCTACGCAAAATGAATTCCCCATGGAGATACTTGGCATTAATTAATTGCACCTAGGGTTTGGATGGATCATGTAAGATCGTCCAAATATGTTTTCCTAGCAATGCTACATTTGCATCTCTGGATGGTCTCACACCAAGACCGCATTTATTCTTGGGCTGAGTAATCGTATTCCAATTAACCCAATGAGAGGAAGAGGAGCCCCATATGAATCTTCTGGTAGCAATGTCCAGAGAGTCACAAATACCCTGCGGTAACCACATATTTTGCATGATGTAGCTAGGAATGGAATTGAGGACAGATTTACAAAGAGTTACCCGACCAGCTCTATTGAGAAGCTTGGATTTCCAACCTGCTAAACGTGTGTTAACTTTGTCCAGAATAAAGGAGAAATGGCTTTTTTTCACTCTTCCATATTAAGGGAAAACCCAAGTATTTATCAATATCCTGAGTGTGTTGGAAACCCAATATACTAGTAAATTTTCGCATTTTCCTTCTAGTAACATTCTTGGAAACAATAAACCGAGACTTTTGCTTATTGATCTTCTGACCGGAAGCTTTACAAAATAAGTCCAAAGTCCTCTTGATCACACGAACCTGAGAAGAATTTTCTACAGAGAAAAGCAGACAATCATCTGCAAAGAAGAGGTGAGAAAAGACAGGGCCATCTTTAGAAATTTTTATTGGATGCCAAGATTGATTCTCCACCAGTTCTTGGATCAAACAAGCCAATTTCTCCATGCAAAAGACAAATAAATAAGGAGATAAAGGATCTCCCTGTCTGAGCCCTCTCACTGGAACAAAGTTATCAAGCACCTCATTATTCCATCTCAAGGATAAAGATGTAGCCGATATGCAGTTCATTATCAAATTAATAGTAGCAGAAGGAAAACCTAGATGGGATAAAGTAAGACGAAGAAAATCCCAATCAATCTTATCATAGGCTTTTTCAAAGTTAATTTTGAACAAGATGAAACCTGATTTACCTTTCTTCTTACTCATGCCGTGAACAATCTCCTGAGCAATAAGGGCATTATCACTAGTCCCTCTACCCAGAATAAAGCTGCTTTGATAAGGCCCAATGATAGAATTTAAGAAGGGTCTGATTCTGTGAACTAAAACCTTAGAGATTGCTTTGAGGAGAACATTACAAAGGCTTATGGGACGAAAATCCTTCAACAAAGTAGGATTGTCTACTTTAGGAAGCCATGGGAGAAGGAGAAACTGATGGAGAAGCAATGGAAGATGAATCCCTAAGCATGGAAGCCGGCATAGAAGTCGCCACACCAATCTCTCTACCACTATGCCTTCAATTTCAAAAAATTTAGAACCCCTCTTCATGTTTTAGGTCCCCTTTTATAATGCAATTGGGTTTTTCAACATTGGGCTTGTCAGACTAGCTAGATTAAGCTTGCCAAATTATGGTCGCTTAAGCTAGCACAGAAAAGTGTCAATTCCCCTTTGAGCTGGCTCGCTTAAGCTAGCACAAAGATGGCAAATGCTCCCAGAGGTAGCTAGCTTAAGCTAACCAATTTTTTGGTTCTCTTAAGCTAGCATAAAAAGACGACAAATGCTCCCAGAGACAGCTAGCTTAAGCTGACCAATTTTTTGGCTCGCCTAAGTGTGAATACCCAATTTTATCTTGGTGCATTTTTTTTAAATGTATTTTGAATATTCAAAATTAAAAAAAATAGAGCAGAATCAAAGAAAATAAGTCTATTACAAGTAAAAGAAGTAACAGACACATTTGGAAAGGATAAATGTGGGGTAAGCAGTTACAATGGGCAACAATCACTAAGCTGAAAATTAGGAAATAATGTGGGTACTTAATTACTTGAAGATCAAGTTGTTTTTGGGCTATTTAAAGGATCCACAACCATCAAAGAGGGGGTGTTTTTTCACTGACGGAAAAAGATGTGAAAAGATTAAGAGAAAAGAGCGTGCAATACAGCTCTGAAGAAAAAAAGTTCTTAGATCCCCGTAACCTCCCACTCTCACGGAGGAATTGTTCTCCTTTTTGATACGTTGCTACATACCATCAGCGGCAGAGGTTTCTTTTTCCTCTTTTCTTACATTTTTGTGTTAGGTTGTAAATGCACAAGACATGTTCCATGTAATTTCAATCCACTTACGGTGCATTTACACCATTTTCTTTTTTTTCTTTTCTGGTTTGTTATCTACCAATGCCAATGACACTTAAAAGTTTATGTTGCCACATCCATGTATTATTATTTATTATTATTATTATTATTATTGCTAACAAATGACATTAATCCTTTATATAGGTATTGGTTTCTCGTGTTTTACTTCTTATTTTTTACTTTTTATTTTATTTTATTTTTGTTCTTGCGGTTTCTTTTCTTTTTTTCTTTTTTCTTCTTTCTTTCTTTTTCTTTCTTTCTTCTTATCGTGTAAATGCATGGATGGTCCTGCACATTTCTCCTCTATGTATGATTAGTATGTTAGGATATTAAAAAGGTTTGTTTTGGCTTTCAGTTTGTGCATACAGTTATTTTCTCAAAATAATAAAAATAAAAATATATTCTTTTGGGGTAAAATAAATATTTATAAAGTTATTTGTTTTGCGCAATTAATTGAAGGTACCGGTTTTAGTTGGCGTTGTAGGGTGCTGACACTTTTCCTACACGTAATTGACTCTCGAACCCAACTCTAATTTCAAGGACCAATTTGAAAGAGTTTTCCAATGTTTTCCCTTAACATAAAATATTGGTGACGACTTCATTGTTTAAATTATTTGCATCGTTCCCGTCGTGATCCCGATTGTGACAATAAGCTAGCTCAATATTTGTAGCAACCTTAAAAAATCCTCCAAATGCAATGATAATGCTCTAGAACTCTCTCCAAAGTGTCTCCCAAGAATGAATCACTACAAAATAAACAAAAAGGACCAAAATCACGAGGAAAAAACAAGAAAACTAGATTATCAACAATCAAGAGTATTTGTTTGACAACTAATATAATAAGGTACAAACAAAACTCAAAAGCATATATAAGAGATCCCAAATAATTACATCAAAAACACTGCAAAAAGCCAAGTGTAGGAGGCAATTATCATCCCAAATAACGTGAGATAAGAATAGACAAGAAGATTAATATTGCAGTTGCAGATGAGATGAATGCAGCTGCATCTGATATTGCAAATACCAGGAATGATGTTTTGTGCAAGTAATTTGGTTTCTTTGTGTCATCATCGATACCACCTGGTATGTTAATTGCAGCAGAGAACACTCCTGTAGCAATAACGGTTGAAATAAGCATGCAGTGCTCAGCAGTGCGTTTCATCCAATCTTCTCCTTTTTTGAGCAATTCTTCATGCTCCCTTGTGAATAATTCCTGAGCAGTTTCACCATTAGAATTTCTCAAATTTATGAACGATGGTGGCATTATCTTCTTCACCTCCTGTCACATATATGTTAAGAATTGGTATAGATGAACCTCGAATCTTAATAATTAAATTAAAATTACGCATAATAAAAAATGAATCTATGGGCAAAAATGCTTAGAACTCTTGGGGCTTGTCTCCAGTCACGTATCGTATACTCATATAATGAATGGGTGACAAAAACAGATAGAATGATTAAATTTTGAATTGAATTATAGTGGATGAGTAAAACATAAATCATTAATCCATTTATGTATAATTTCAATCAATCCATAACTCATTAAATTAATAAAAAAATCATCCAACCAATCAATCAATTGTATTTTTATGATGGGTGTCAAAATCATCTATTTCAAGTGTATTATATTTTTTATTTTTTCAAATATATTTTTATAAAGTAAAGTTCAACATTTATACTTGCATTCAAGCATCATAGAGTTTAGGATCCATTCCTTAATTACTTATGTGCAACCAATAACCTTTGAACACTTGACTCAATGGGTTATAATATGTTATATAATGGTTCAGTATCCATCCGATAACAAATGATAATCTAATTCAACTTATCCATTATTTTTACAATTGGATGGATTTCTTGGATTTAAAGATGGATGAATTGAATGGTTAATGAATAAATGGATTAAATTGTCAACTCTAACTCACAGGCTATTATATCACATAAAGTACACTTTATATTCCTTTTAATTTCACACTTTCTCAATTGTATCTTCTATACTTGTTTTTCGTTTTACTGAGTTACTGAATTCATTATAATCTTTTTATATCACGAAACCTTTTTGGTTCCTTAGTTTTGTTTAAGTACAATTTTAAATTTTAACTATGGTTATATAATTGTTCACTTTAACCTAAAATTAATTTAGCGAATTTATTGATTAAAAAGATATAGGGGTAAGTTGAGAAACAAATGTAAGTGAGTAAAGTATACTTTACCCTTATATGCAGGGAAATTCCTGATCCCTATTTGTTTGAAATGATGATAAAAGAAACTTCAAAACACATATGGGATAGAAATGTAGTGGTGTACCATGTGAAAATGCAAAGCGTGCATGCAAAGTTAATAAAATAAAGGGATTACCTCAAACCATATTAATTCGAGGCACATTTGGAATGCTGCTCCAGAAACTAATTCAAGTCGACCTGGTGGGGCTAATTTTGCTGCCAGATGCAATAAAGTGTTGTTTTCTTCCATGAAATATTCTAGTATAATATCCTTATTGGACCATATTTCATGTACGAGATTGAAGATGCTGGCATGGCGATGCAAAACCGCTGAGTGAATTATGCTTCGGCCTTTGTTGTCCACTTGCCATATCAAGCTAGGGTGAGCACTAATAAGCTCGGACAAGAACCCAAAATTACCAACTTCGGCAGCATCAAATAATAGTTGATAAGGTTCTCTTATGATTTTAATTGCCTCTGTGAGGTCTTTTTCGCGAAGAATCGTTTCCCAGAGAAAATTAACCAATTGAAAAATTACATGTTGTTTCATGCCTGCAATATAAAAAGTTGGTTACTTACAATGAAAGACATGTAAAAGAATAGGGGAATCTATGGAATCTATAAGCTCCACAGATAAATAAAAATTCAAGCATCATGTCAGATTTTTAATAATAGTTATTCTTAGAATTTAAGTTTAGCCATAATTCATCCCTACAAAATTAGCTCATAAGGTGAGGGTAGTCCCCACTTATATTTAGTTATCATTAGTTAATGTGAGATTTCCAACAACCTACTTTACGCTGAAAACTGGATATCTCGAGTGAATTTTGCAAGACTCGACATCTATAGTTGGTATAATTCTTAAGATAAGTTTTAATACTATCTTAAAATTTGGGTTTGAGTTTAACTCAACTTATAAACTAAGAGTTGTCCCTCACTTATATACTTTAATTTAGTCATATCATTAACCAACATGATCTAACAATTAGTAAAAGTAAGAATTTACCAAGGTTGATCATGATGGAATTTTGTAGCTCTGGACAATGACAACAAGAATCCAAAGGACTTTGATTATGAGCCATAGCCAAGATATGCAACGCTGTGTCATCATTCAGATCATCACGTGCATAAGCTAGCTCTTTCCACTCTCTTGCCATTTTTAAGGCCAAGTCTGAAAAATATGCGGGATCAATATTTAAAAATAAATAATTAAATATATAAACGTGCTCAAATAGTTTTTAGGCTAAAATACATTTTTAATCTTTTATATTATAGATTATATTCAGATTGGTCCTTTATATTTTAAAAACATCAAAATGGTCCTTTCAGAACAATGATTGTTTTCGATTTTTGGACACAATTTTGAAAGCTACTATGATTGATTTGAGACATGAAACTTGTCCTATTATATTCACGTATATGAAAACTATAGAACCCAGATGATATTTGAATAAAAAAGACAATAAACATAATAAAAATCATGTGAAAAGATAATGCAACGAGCAACCAGAAAATTAAAAAATATAATATTGAATTCTTTTTCAGTTGCTCAGGAGACTATTTTTCATGCGATTTTTACTATGTTTGGCCTCCTTTTATTCAAATATCAATTGGTTCTATGGTTTTCTTGTAAGTGAATCAAATGACGCAAGTTTCACATATAAAATAAGTCAAAAAAGGATTCAAAATTATGTTCCAAAATCGAAAATGATCACTTTTTCAGAAGGACCATTTTAACTCACTTTAAAAACATGAAGAACTAGACTGAATATAATCTACTCCTCCCATCCCAAAATGACTATAGTTTTAGCCTTTGAAAAAAATTACAAATTAATTGATGTTGTCACTTTTCAATGAGATATTTAAACATCTATTCCAAATTTGTTTTCTAATAACATGTAGACTTATGAATCCAAAATATACACCCTACTTACAAATAACCATATAGACTTATTTATGACTCACACAAATAACATGTAGTTATTCATGTTTATAATATCTTATTTCTAAACACTACAATCCAAACAAGTTGGAAATAAACATCGAATCTTTAACCAATATATAGTAGCATTTGTTGTAAACTTCCTTCCTACATAAGTTCCATCTGCAAATAAACCTGCAAACAAAATTTGAATGGTGAATAAGAATGATTATAGGTTCAATTCAACCACCAACCCCAAACAATCAATCTAAAGCAAAAAGTGAAAAATATACTTTGAGGACCAAAAGTGAAATATTTAAAAATTTGAAAAATCAAAATAGGACAAAAAGATATAACTACAAAGGAACAAGTGTTACAAAGAAATTTTGGTCAATGCATACCTGTTTGCCATTTCATATTCTTGGCTATTCCTAGAACCCACGTTGCCTCTAGAATCTTGCCTATAGCCCAAACTACCTCCTATGTCTTCATTTTGGGGAGGGTTAATAATACCTTTATATTAAAGTGTTGCTTTATACCTTTTCAATATGTTAAAAGCACAAATAATTAACAAATAAATAACTTTAAAAAATATAATAAAATTTTTATTATTATACTAACTAAAAATATAGATATTTTTAATATATATATATATATATATATATATAAATATAACAAAATTACTTTATAGATTATTTGTAATAAGCAAAGAAAATTTGTGACAGATGATTTACGAGAAAGTGGAGAGGCATTTGCGGTGTTTGAAGGATCAATCATAATTTGTTAACGCGCTGTGTTAGAATATGAATTCAAACTTTTAAAATATAATATTGGGTTCTATAATCTCTCATCCTTATTATGTAAGAAACTGTAAATTCCTGCTTTATTTCCAAGACATATAGACTGCAAGTGATTAATATATTTTAGTTATCTCATGTAAAAAAAAAAAACAATAAGTTATTTTGAAATCTTCAACATAAAGAGCAGAATATTAAAATTGCAATAATAAAAACTCGATGAAAACTTAATCAGATTAATTGATATCATATACTACTCAGATAGATTAAACTAATTTACTAGATTTTTTTTTTAAAAATAATAACAATATGTATAAATATATTGGAAAAATATAAAGTATAAAGTTCTTTGGATTAAATGATGTCTAAAATATTATGATTTTTTTTTTATGAAGGCAGGATTTTTTATGATTTTTTAAAAATATTACGATTTTTTTTTATTTCTATCATTTTAAAACTTTGTAATTTAATCCTTACTTTGTTTTTTCTTCATGTAATCCCTTTGTTTATTTTTCGATAATTTTCTTTATTAAATAACATTTTTTATTCACCTTTTGGTTTCTTTAAATATGACAAATTTTCCATAAAATCTCTCTAAATATCAAGATTTTTTTCATTTGATTCTCCATCTTTTAAAGTCATGTAGGCACATAACAAGTAAAATAAACAAAAATCTAGCATAGAGACTTCATGAAAAATAAAAAAAAAATATAAAAAAATAAAAAGAAGAAGAAGAAGAAAGAAATAAACAACAACTTTTTAAAATGGGGGAATCGAAATAGAATTTTCATGATATTTTGATCGATAAACAATTTATTCATTTATTTTGTTATCATTTAATTATTGATAAATTTAGCCTAATGAATAAAATTTGATCTATCTTGTTAGTAAGTGCTAACAATTCGTGTGATTTTTATTGACTAAATTTTCATCACGATAAATTTTAATGCAAGAAATTATAGCTTATTTTATTGTCTTTTTCATTTATGTCACTTTCATGTTATTTTAAAAAGTGTAATATACGTGTTTAATAATTTCAATTTTTATCGTAACAGAGATAATTAAATTGTAATATATTAAAAAATTATAAATAATTTCTTAATTATTTTTTTGTCATGAGTTTAAATTTATGGTTATATATGTTTTAGTCCTCTAGATAAGATAATTTTGAATTTAGTTCTTTGAAAATAATTGTCTTTTTTCAGTCTCTCTCATTTATAGAAATGTCTCATGTGCTTCTTGTCCTTAAAAAAAAATTGTTCCTTATTTACAAAAATAGGGACTACACATGACAAATTTTTATAAAAGAGAGACTAACAGGAGATGATTTATTTTTTTAGGGATTAAAACAAACATTACTTTGTAAGGACAAAAAATATACTTGAGCCTTAAATTTATAGTTAATGTTCCAGTACATAAAAAAGTTTCATGTCACTTAGGATTCGAGGTCAATGATTGCTTATAAATACTCTCCTCTCTTAACTACCAAGACGTCTTTTAAGAATAAAACTGTGAGGCTTATGCAGGCCAAAACAAATAATACCTCAAATGCAGTGAGACTAATGATGCACCACTACATATTACCTTCATTCACAGCGGCGTCGAAGGCGGAGGGGATGTTAGAGTTTGTGGTGTTGTGATTTTTTGTGGTGGTTAAAAATTGTCACATTTTGTCATTTACATTCTGTAATCTATAATTTACATTTTGTAGCGGTTCTTTACCGTGAAAAATTAAATCAATGTTAGCTCTTGTTGATGGAGTCAATATGGGTTCAATTGTGACACCTTTTATAGAATTAGAGGCTAAAAATCAATGATTTAAAATAAAGGGACTAAAAACGAATTTTTCAATATTAACAGAGATTAAAGATATGTTTAACCCTTTCGTAAAAGACTTCTTTGTATTTTAAGAACTCAACTGTTATTGGTCCTGCTCCTCTTCCTCCTCCTCCTATTACTACTACTATAAGAGTATTTCCTTTAGTGATGATCCTCTAGGGGTTATACTGAGTTGACTTGATGAACATCTCCATTTGGTCATATTAATAAGGATAATCTTCTCCATTGAAGGTTAGAGGCCTTGATTTGGAAGATCCTTTAACTATGAACTAGTTGTCAAGATTTGCCATTGCAAATCTTTCTCCTCTAAGACTATGAAGTGTTTAATCCTTAGAGGCCGATCTCTAATACCAAATTGTAGATCACAAGAAAACACAATAAAGTAGGTTAAGATGTATTTTAGATTTTTTTCTTTTTTTGCAAATCCTTTACATTAAAACAAGTGTTAGTTAATAATGATTAAACAACAACCACCTCCTGAGGAAGGATTTTTATATATGCCAAGGAATAACATTCCTAGCTACAATATTCCTGGGAATGTGATTCCCGAAAATACAAGATGATTCCATAAAGCAAACGTTCCCGTAAAATTTATTCACCACTAAAAAATCATTAACAAAATATTTTAGCACGAGACTTCATTTATTGTCATCAATCTTATCAATTGAACTGGACTTCGACTCATTAACTTTTGAAATTTGATTGCAACACACTATGTTATTAATAAACCATTAAATATAAAAACAGATTTATAAAGATATTAAAAAGGACTCAGGAATTGAAAATTCAAACTTATTATACGACAACAATGAAACCTTATCACACTACTATAAACTTATTTATTTACCTAAATTCATATGTACTTCTCAGCACATAGAATATCTTATTTATAAACACTAGAATCTAAACTAGTCAGAAACAAACATTGAACTTTTAAATAAAATATTTAAGACATGTTTGGATAAACTTATCCAGAAGCTCTTATCCAACCAAACCCTTACTATCTTGACACTTTTTAGTAGCCCAGTTTATACTTCTCGGGTGTCTGAGTAGCATTCGAAGAAGGGCTTGGACCAGGGTTGCGATTTGGACTTTTAGCGTTGCCCCATGTGATCACTTATGCGGGGATTAGGCTCTTTCACAGTGCCATTTAAAGAACCGGTTCTGACATCAGAAACTGGTGGCGTATAACCCATGTGATCACGTATGTTGGGATTAGGCTCTTTCACAGTACCATTTGAAGAACCGGTTCTGACATCAGAAACTGGTGGCGTATAACCCATGTGATCACTTATGTTGGGATTAGGCTGTTTCACTCTATCGTTTGAAGAACCGAGGCCTGAAGCCATTCTTGTTGAGTAATACAAATACTGGGAAGTGAGTAACGATGTGCTATGTAAAAAACTATGTTGTTTTGTATGTGCTTTGGAGACTTATGGACATGGCCATGCATTGGCCTCCATTTATATACATTCAACTATATGCAGGATGCAAACACCAAGGAACTACCCTGTAATTCATGCATAACTGCATGCATTAATTTCATAACTACACGAAACAGAGTAGATGCGGTTTGAAACGTTGAATGTCTGAGTTGAGGCTTAATAATTTGAATAAACATGAAATTGCCACTGTTTTTCATCGTTTGATCACATATACTAAAATCATTTGTGGTATGTTTCTATGAAATGTAGTGCCTATTTCACTGGACATTAACATTAGAAGGGATTTTTGCGTGTTTTGTTTTGCTTCGAGAACTTATTTCAATGCATAACCACACGAAACAGAGTAGTCGTGGTTTGAAATGTTGAATGCCTCAGTCCGTCTTAGTAATTTAAATTCATCTGAAATTTCTAACGTTTTCCATCCTTTGATGATAGTTGTAACAAATCTCATGGTAAATTAAAAGAAAAAATAAAACACGAAAGCTCTGATTATCGTTTAAAAAAACAGAGCACGAACGCGTTATTCATATATTCTTTCTAATGTTTTTCATATTATAATTTTTTTTCTTTATTCTGAAAACCAGTATTAGCGCTGTTTGAAGTTGTTAACGTGGTGTGTTGGTATAAGAATTGAATTCAAACTTCGAAAGACATAACATTGCGTTCTCTAATATCTTATTCTTATTAACTAAGAAACAGTAAATTGCTGCTTCATTTCCCAAATATGTATCCTGCAAATGCAAGTATGAGTCTAACGGTTCATTACTTTGCGGACCCCACTGCACTTCACCTAGACTATCATCATGAAATATAAAATAGTTTTTATATTATATTTTCATCCCAACAATTTTAAATTAATTTTTATTTTGAATGCAAGAAACTATAACTTATTTTATTATTTATTCTCTTGTGTTGCTATACTTTTATTATTTACTCATATTACTTAAGAAAAGTCTAAATAAATCCATATTTTGTTAACTTCATTCCCTATCATCCATCATCACCTCTAACTCTCTCAATTGTCATTTTATCATTTTTTTTTTTAAATTTATTGTAGTTAGAGTTAGATCAACATTGTGGAATTCCCATGTATTTGAGTTATTTGATTCAATGCAAATTCTTATGATTTAAAATGATTTACTTTTTTTTTAATGCTTTCTATTAACTAATAATTGATAACCAACAGTGTCATTGATAGCTTCAAGTATTTTGTACATCATATGGATACATGTATAGATATGATATCTTATATTTAATACAATGTTGATATATTTCAAAATAATAAAAAATAAAATCACTATTCAAAAATATATATTAATTAAAATAAACTAATTTATATTTATTTTTTTAAAGATTATGTGACTTTAAATTTTTTTATCACATTACCAAAATACATAGAAGTAAAATCATTATTTAAAAAATTCAAATTACTTTCTTTTTTCATAATTTATCTCTTAATAGTGTTTCTTAATTAGAGTTATACTCCCCCCCCCCCCCCCCCCCCCCAAATAAGAAGGCCTCGTTAGCCAAATCAAAAGACATAGAATAAGGTTGGTAGTATACCCTACTACTTCTTGAGCTTAGGACACTCAGCAACTTTTGTCCAAATTTCTTACACTTTTTGTAACCACCACAAAGTTGTTGAGTGTAAGAAGTCTTGAGTGGAAGGATGGAAGTAGCGATGACAACTGTTCTTGAGCTTAGGACACTCAACAACTTTCATGAGTACAAACTTCTTACTGTCAAAAAAGATTATGTCACTACTTTTGTCCTTTTGAGTACATGCTTGTCCTTTTTCTTAGGGTAGTACTTGTTTTTCCCTTTCTTCTTCAACATCTTCTTAAACTTTGTAGACATGATAGAAATCTCATCATCTATTAAGCTTTTAGAGATATCGTCTAAACCATTTGAATCTTCTAGTTGAACCTTTAAAGCCTTTGATGTTGATTTTTTTTTTCTGACTTTTTCTCAGGTTTTGTTTGTGTTAGAGCTGCCTATCTTGAGAATAAAGAGATTGTTTAACTTCTTTCTATATCTGTTGTGTAGGTGAACTTCTTGAACTTGAAAAGATCCAAGAAGTTCATCTAATGTTAGGTTCTTCGTGTCTCGAGCCTTCTTGATAGGCAATACATTTAGGTTCCTATACTTTGGGAAAGTTGTCTAAAATCTTCATGTTATTTTATGCCTTGTTATACTCATTTCTTATTAGAGCTTGAAGACCATAAATAATAATTTAAAGTCATCCAAACAATTAATCAATAGTTTCATCTTCTTTCATGCAGAATTTCTCATAGTGCCTCATCAAAGTGACCATTTTTCTCATCTTTACGTGTTTTATGCCTTCTTGTTGGCATTGTCATCTTCCTTGTCTTCTTGCTCCTCCCTCATCAAATCTAAGGGAAAACTTTTGCCTTTCATACAAATCTTGAGCACTTCTAAGTTGTTTGCATCTTTAATCACACAAATTTTGTGTTCAAATGACACCTTATAGCCTTTCTCCAACAACTGAGCAACAATTAACAAATTTTGATTAATCTCAGGAACATATAAGACATCAGAAATTAATTTCAAACTTGAATGGCTTTCAATTGCAACTATTCCTATGCCTTTCACAACAATATGTGCTCCATTTCCAATTCTTACTTTGGAAATAACAATTTTGTTAAGCTCTTTGAAGAGCTCTCAATCATGAGTCATGTGGTTTGTATAACCACTATCTATAAGCCAACCTTTTTTGGAGTTGTTGGTTGTAAAGCATGATGTTGCAAATAGTTATTCCTCTTCTAGTTCCTCTGCAACCTTGACCTCTTGTTGTTGATGTTGAGACTTTCATATTTTTTCCACATGTCCCAACTGACCACACTTGTGGAATTTTGCGTCTGGCCTCCACCAACACTTGCTATGTGGATGATTTTTTTTTTTTTTTTGCATTACGAACAAGGCAAAAAAATGCGTCTGTTGTTGCTTTGGTTGTATTTGTTGCCTTTGTAGTTCTTGGCTTGGAAAGCTCCCTCTACTGATCCTTCTTGCCTCACAAGCCTCCTTTGCTCCTGTGCTTGTAGTGCACACAACAATTTTGCTAGAGTAATGCTTGATAAATCCCTTGAGTTCTCTAGAGATGTAATTGTGGCTTCAAATTTTTAGGTACTATGACTAGAATTTCTTGAACAATTCTAGCATCTGAAAAATCAGTTCCAAGGAGCCTTACATTGTTGACTATTCCAAGAAGCCTGTTAGAGCATTCCTTAATTGTTTTTTATTCCTTCATTCTCTGCATCTCAAATTCTCGGATCACGTTCAACGCTTGCATCCCTTTCACCTTTTCATTTCTATCGTACTCCTACTTCAAAAACTCCTAAATCTCGTTGGGTGTTTTCAGCGTCATTATTCTGGTCAACATAGTCGATGACACCGCTACAAACAAGGTTGCTCTTGCTTTTGACTTTCTCTATTTCCTCTCTTTGTGATTTTTGATTTGAGCAACTGTTGGATTATCTGGTAGGGGTGGAACTTCGTACTCATCTTCAACGGCTTCCCATATATCGCAAGCATCAAGATAAGCTTCCATTCTAACAACCCAAAGGTGATAATGTTTGCCATCAAACAATGGAAATGCGATTGGAATGGATGAACTTTCTGGATTCATTTTGAGGAGATTAGGTGTGTGTTTGTGTTTAGGAATTATGGGTAGGCTCACTCAATCTCACAAATCCCTCGGATGAGAGCTCTGATGCCAATTTGTTGTTTTTGGATTTATGAGAGCAAGAAAAATTAACGTGTAGAGAAAGCTAATTTTATTTTATTGAAATAGCTCTATATAAAGAGCACAAAGCATAACACATAGATCCCTTATCTTTAGGCATAACAATGTAATTTTAAATTTAAAAAACAAAATCCTAACTCCTAATATTTGAAATATAAATCAAACTCCTAAATATCTGCTACATGAAGAGCAAGTAACAAAATCATAAAGAATAACATAAAAACAGACTTTCAAAAATCTATTGTTACAGCTTCGAGTCATTCAAATCCACAATTTCGTCTAAATATGTGCTAAATTGGTGCAGGACTTGGGAAACTCCAAAGGAGCGAAAAAAAGGTCCGAAAAAACATTGATTTTAGCTCCAGACAAGTAAGCACAACCCCATGCATAATTATGCATTGGATGTGCAGATCAAACTCCTATTCGAAAACTATGCATAATATATGCACGGGGGTGTGCAGATCATACCCCGCTTGGAAAACATGCACAGACCCATGCATTACCTATGCACGACCCCGTGCATACCCTTGCGACACAGTAGGCCCATCAGGCCTATAAATAATGTAGTTTTTAGGTCTTTGGTGGGGATCTTTTACACACTTCAAATTTAACCTTTCTTTGGAACGTCTTGGGAACTTTAGAGGAAACTACAGAGTGAGAAGAGCAATAGAAACACAACGGGGATTAATTCTTGTAAAGATTCTTCTCTTTTAATGTTTCTATTGTTCTCTTTGTTGGTTTTATGCTTTCCAATGCTCATGGCTAGCTAAACTCCTAAGCTAGGGTTGTGATGCAGGACTTATTTGTGAACCCTGGTTCTTGTATTGCAATAAAATTCCCAATTGTTCCACAATTATATTATTGTGTTGTCCTTATTGTTATTTGCGTCTAATCACCCCAAAACCTAAATTGATTAATTGTTATGATCAACTACTTTTAATTAATTGACCTAGGCAATAATTGGATTCCTAGG
Source organism: Pueraria montana var. lobata (assembly GCA_026413185.1). Lineage (NCBI taxonomy): Eukaryota > Viridiplantae > Streptophyta > Magnoliopsida > Fabales > Fabaceae > Pueraria > Pueraria montana. The sequence continues at coordinate 24,823,563 of CM048656.1, forward strand.
ATTTTGCATGAACCAGCTTATCTCAAAATTTATAATCTGATTAGCAATTGTTAATTAACCTCTCTGTGTTCAACCTTCATTCTAATTTAATCCTTAATGAACAATAAGCGAATAAGCTAGAAAAAAGAGGATTTTTAGAACATGACCTAACTCTGTTTATCACTTTAAGAGGCATGATTAGTAATTGAACAGATAATTGGAGTTTTAATTGAAATAGAAAATTGGGGGGGGGGGGGGGGGGGGGACATAAAGATGAGTTTGAAATCACGACCCTAGGTCTCTTAATATGTCAGAACCTTCATTAATTTCTGTATGTTCATTTTATTTACTATTCTTAAAATTAATTTGCAACCTAAACCAATCTTCAATCCCTTTGTCCTATATAAATTTGTTATATATTTGGGAACCACAACTAGTCTCTAGGATATGATATCTGAACTTAAATCCACTATTACTACTGCGTAGGGTATGCTTGCCCTTAAGCGAGTCATATTTTATGCATCGCTACTTATCTTCTTTATTAGTTGTACCATCTTTTAGGATGATGCAAACAAAGCAATTGAACAAATTGAAGGCTTGATAGACAATCCTATTATATACGTTCAAAAAAAGGCATGTATAGGACAAAGGCACATTTCATTAGTCTTATATAATTAATTTCTTATATTTTGTTTATTGTCATTAAAATTTTAAGGACTATAAATCATCCTTTGATCTAACATTAGTGTTTATGTAGATACACTACCAAGTTCAATCCCTTTGAGTCGTCGAAGATTTTGCTTGAATATTTCATTACTTAAACTAGTACTAAACATTTAGAATTTATTCACCACTAAAAAATCATTAACAAAATATTTTAGCACAGAGACTTCATTTATTGTCATCAACCTTATCAATTGAACTAGGCTTAACTCGTTAACTTTTGAAATTTGATTATAGCATGCTACTTTATTAATAAACCATTAAATGTAAATACAAATATACAGAGAAAATAAAAAGGACTTATGAATAAAAAATTCACAACTTATTATACATTTATACAACAACAATAAAGCCATATCTCTCTAGATAAGGTTTACTACATGAATCACACTATTGAAAGCTTATTTATCTATCTATCTAAATTCATATGTACTTCTTAGTACATAAAATATCTTATTTGTAAACACTAGAGTTTAAACAAGTTGGAAACAAACATGAAATTTTAAAATAAAGTAGTTACGACATGTTTGGATAAACTTCTCTAGAAGCACTTATATGAGAAAAAGAAATAAGAATAGATAAAATAAAAAATCTTCTACATAAGTTAAATTTAGCTTAAGCATAAACAAATTTGTAGAAGCTTTATTGTATTAACTTCTCCAAAAGCTTATTTTTAACTTATGGAATTTTTTTTCATTTTTTCTCCTTATTTTCTTCTCCTTATCCAACCAGCCCTTACTATCTTCCTTGACTTTTTTAAGAACCGTTTTGTTTTTTTGTAGAATCATCCGTGTAGCCCAATTTACCCTTCATGGAAACATCACGTGTCTGAGTACCATTCGAAGAAGAGCATGAACTAGCTTTGCCTTTTGAACTTCTTGTGTTGCCCATGGTACCCCTTGTCAAAGCAATCGATGAAAACTCTCTCATAATATCAAAGGATGTAATTGCTAGAGCCACTAGATGTGTAAATGGTGGGTTAACTTATACTCCTCTGTTCCTATTTATAAGACCTAAATTAGAAGTAGTGTTTGTTCCTTTTTATAAGACGCAATCCATTTTGTCTCTTGCATTAATTATTTTTAGACTAAAATACCACTAGTTAATTGTACTGGTAAACAATTAAAAGAAAGAGGAAAGGGTATTAATGATAATGATAGTTTTGGAGAAAAAAAATAATTTTGAGACAAATTTATTACTATCAATTAAATTAACCACTTTTATTAATATTGATGAATTAGGTAATTGAGTCTTATAAATAGGAACGGGAGAAGTAACCCAATACAGGAACAGTGCTCTTGCGAGGACAAAGAAACTAACAGAGTTATATTTATATATGGAAAAGAAGAGCCCAAAGATGATAGAGCCTCAAATATGCTTAGCAGGGCTAGGATTCTTAATGGTATCTTATTGCACATCATTCTACCAAGAAAGTCCTCTAAGGACTTTGTAGAAAGAATCACTAAATATCTAATTGCAAGAGAATTTCATTACAAACTTCATTGATGATTTATGAGGATATTTAGAATTTATCCACCATTGTGCTATCAATATATTTTTGCATGAGACTTCCTTTATTATTGTCATCAATCTTATCTGAAACGCACCGTTTCAGTGAAAGGAAATAATAATAATAATAATAATAATAATGATGATAGTAAAACAAAGACACTTCCCCCCCCCCCCCTTTTCTTTTCAAGCACCGAAACATTCCTTGCCCCCCCCCCCCCCCCGCATCTGTGCTTCGTCTTTCTTTTTCTTTCAAAAATAGAACCTTTCCTCCTCTGTTTTTCTCATTCCTTCCATTCTTCTTTCCTCCATTGTTTCAAAACCCATCAAGTTTTCTACACTATTGTAGTACTTAAGCATGGGAAGGTGATTGGAGTTAATGGGAACAATACCCATCTCCTTAAAATTCCCTATTTGAAGCTTTTGAGATAAACCCATGAACAACAAAGTTAGATAATTATTTTTATGGCATAGATTAGTAATGGGTTGTGTATGAGAGGTATTGAAAATTTAAATATTAGGATTATTGTGGTTTCCTCAAAACCTTAGGCATTATAAATTTGGGGATTTTGTCTAATCTTTTATTCTCTTGTTATTAATGTCCAGATTCCTTGAAAAATACGGTGGTTGCTCCTCCCCACGACATTGGAAGGCATTGATTGGGTTCTCTTTGGTCGTGAGTAGCTAAATTTACCTAGTGGCTTTTTCATTGGTATTTTTAGGAGAAGCAAGTATATTTTAAAATACGTTTTCTTAGTGATCTTAGTTCCTATGAGTACTTAAGAAGGAAAAATAAGTATACTATTTATTTTACTTGGTTGGAATTGATTCTTTGTGATTTTTGATAGTTTGAATAATTTAATTTAAATGTAGAAATTGAGTTCTCATTGTGAGTTTTGGTGAATGATGGTTGTTTGCTACAACGAAGAGATAATGTAGCCTATGGATTAAATACCCATAGTTTAGATAGTTTCCGTTTGCTACAATGAAGAGATAATGTAGCCTATAGGTTGAAAACCTATAGTTTATATATTTTTCCGTTTCTACAACAAAGAGATAATGTAGCCTATGGGTTGAATATCCATAGTTCCTATAGTTATCATTTGCTGCAATGAAGAGATAATGCAGTCTACGAGCTAAGTGTTGTAGTTCTATAATTTCCGTTTGCCACAACGAAGAGATAATGTGGTCTATGTATACGTAATAGAATTAAAGTTCATATAAAGTTTGTTATTCTTGATTATGATTTTGATTTTAATTCTAATGAGTTCTCAAGGGAGTAAATATTAATTTTAATAAAATGAGCTGTATTTATTTCACTCTGATTTAAATGTCATTTAAATTCTTTTTGGATGTAAAAACTCGTGTCGTGTTTGCTTTCTCCTTCCTGTCCACTTTGTATTTTTATGCTCTCACTAAATCTTTGTGACTTACCCCACTTTTTCCTTTTTCCCCTCAGATTCACAGGTGATTGAGTAGCAGACTTCCTGGGATTTGCTGATCTCCCCAGGAATTTTGTTCATCTTTTGGTAGGCCTCCATTGCATGTGATGGAGAGTATATTTTGGTGACTCCAGTATAATTTAACTATAGGGATAGGGATAGAAATAGATATAGAGTAAATCCCTTTATTTTGAGTTGTAGGTGATACTCCTATATGGACACGTTGTTGATGTAATTATGATGTTTTGAGAACTACGATGATTATGAGTTATATTATTATTACTAGTTAATGTATTTGGATATATCCATGACCATGGCCTATGTTGTGATGTGTGGCCTTGATATCTGACTGTTGGATCTGAATGTATGTATATATGATTTCACAAGTGGTTCTATATATTTGGTTTGTCCTATTTTTAGGGGAGACTCTGCCGGATTTTTGGTAGCCCCTTTATTTGTCTTTATTTATGTCTTAGCGTTCAGGCTATCCAGGCTAAAGAACATGTAGCCTGTGCGCCGGTCATGATCCTAGGATGGGTCGTGACAAAGTGGGTATCTGAGCTTAGGTTAATAGGTCCTATGGTTGCATTTTTGGGTATGTTGTAGCATCTTGTTTGTAACTTATGTACCTGGGCACAAATTATATGCAAGAGGTCATGACAATCCATTGTTAGACTGGAGTTTGTTGTCTTAGTTGGTGAATTGATTCTAAGCTTGTCTTTCTAATTCCACTTTATATTTATATCTTTGATCCTTATTCTTAGGTTGAGATGCCACCCAGGACTAGGCCTGCTAGAGAGCCAGTTTCTGATAAGGATTCTACTCTACCCCAGAATGTAGCCCCGAGGGGCTGTGGACGTGGTCACGGTCGTGGTCGGGGAAGACGTGGAATGGGTGGTGGAATGCTAGAGGTTGAGGTTCCTAGAGCTACACGTGGGAACCCAACACTAGCTCAATTAACTGCTAATATGCAAAATATGCAAGAGACACTACAACAATTAGTTGATGTGATTGGGTTTCAGAGGCAGCAACAAACAGGGCCACAACAACCAGGTTTTGAGACTAATCAGGATGAGGAACTACATGAGCAACCACTTGTTCAGCCCATTAGAGCAAAGGTTTCATTGACTGCATTCACCAAACTTAATCCTCTGACTTTTAGCGGCTTAGACATTCATGAGGATCCTCAAGCATTTTTAGATAAGGTGTCATGGATATGTCAGGGTTTAGGTTGTTCCACTACTTGGATGGTCCAATTGGCCGCCTTTCATTTGCGTGATGTGGTGAGAGGGTGGTATGAGACCATGCTCCTTGCGAGACCTGCAGGATCGCCTCTTTTGGTGTGGGATGAGTTTGCCGAGTTGTTCTTAGCTCACTTCTTGCCTCAGAGTGTTAGAGATAATAGAGCAAGAAAGTTTGAGACACTTGTGCAAATAGATCAGATGTCAGTGATGGAGTATAATATCCAGTTCATGTGATTTTCTAGATATGTACCATACTTGGTGGCTACTGAGAAGCTTAAAGTTCAGAGGTTTTTGGATGGCTTGAAGAGCTACTTGTTTAGGGCGATTGTAGGGCAAGGTGACATGACTTATGAGCAAGCCTTGAATAGGACGTTGACTGTGGAGTGAGGGAACAGAGATAAAGGTGGGAATTCTCGCGACTCACGCAAGAGGTCCCACTTAGAGGCATCTCGTGGTGGCCATCAGGGCTATGGTGGTGGAAGCTCTAGGGATGATATTGGTTAGTATCGTCGAGGTCAACATGGAGGTCGACAGCCACAGGTCACTCAAGCTAGCCAGGCAGCTAGCAAAGCTCATAGCCGGGGTGTTTCACAACATCGTGTGACTTCTGATTGGACCCCTATTACTTGTGTCACTTGTGGGAAGGTGCATGTTGGATCTTGCAGGCAATGGTCAGTAGGATGTTACCGATGTGGGCAAGTTGAACACTTTGCTAGGAATTGCCCTATGTCATCTTTTCAGCCTTCTTCTAGCGAAGTGGCAGCACTTATGGCTCAGGTGGGGCATTTTAGTGGTTCTGGATCACGTGGTCCAAGTGGCTCACATCGAGGTGGTAAAAGACCAAGAGGTAGAGGACCATGAGGTAGAGGACAGGGACAGACTAGTGCAGGACAGACTTGTGTGTTCACCTTGACTCGTCAGGATGCTCAGGCATCCAATGCTGTTGTGACAGGTATACTTTCCATAGATTCTCGAGATGCACATGTTTTGTTTGACTCTAGAGCTACGCATTTCGTTATGTCTCCTTTCTTTGCATTTGCTTTTGGGAGAGATCCATCACCTTTTGATGAGCCTTTGACAATGGCTACACCCATAGGGTCACTTTTTATTTGCAAATTCAATGTACAGATCCTGTGAGGTTTTGGTGGAGGGCAAATCACTGATGGTAGATCTTATAGAGTTGGATATGACAGACTTTGATGTTATCTTGGGTACGGATTGGTTGACTTCTTGCCATGCTACTTTAGATTGCCATAATAAAGTTGTGAAGTTTGATATGCCAGGGGAACCAACCTTTATGTTTCAAGGTGATTAGAGTTGGTCATCGAGTAACTTGATTTCAACAGTAAAAGCATGCAGGTTGTTGAGGAAGGGTTGTCATGGGTACCTTACAATGGTAAAAGATGTTGTGTGGTATTAGTGGAGTTGGAGCAAGTCCCAGTGGTATGTGAATACCCTAATGTCTTCCTTGAAGAGTTACCTGGTGTCCCACCAGATAGAGAAGTAAAGTTTGGTTTTGATTTACTTCCAAGAACTCAACCCATATCCATACCTCCATATCATATGGCTCCAACCAAGCTTAAGGGGTTGAAGGAACAGTTGTGGGATCTTCTTAACAAAGGTTTCATTCATCCTAGTTGTTCCCCCTGGGGTGCACCAGTGTTGTTTGTCAAGAAGAAGGATGGTTCATTACGTTTATGTGTTGATTATCGACAATTAAAGAAGATGACAGTGAAGAATAAGTATCATTTACCTCGCATTGATGAATTGTTTGATCAACTTCAAGGATCTCAATGTTTCTCAAAGATTGATTTGAGATATGGATATCATCAATTGAAGATAAAGGTGGAGGACATTCCTAAGAGAACTTTTCGTACCCGATATGGACATTATGAGTTTTTGGTTATGTCTTTTGGACTAACCAATGCCCCTGCACCTTTCATGGAATTGATGAATCGAGTCTTCAAGCCGTTCTTAGACCACTTTGTGATAGTCTTCATTGATGACATTTTGGTGTATTCTAAGAGTAAGGAGGAGAATGAGCAACACTTGAGGTTAGCCTTGCAAACCTTGAGGGAGCATAAATTATATGCAAAGTTCTCCAAATGTGAGTTTTGGTTGGATAGTGTGGCCTTTTTAGGCCATGTGGTATCTAAGGATGGAATAAGTGTAGATATGAAGAAAGTGGAAGCGGTTCAGGCTTGGCCTAGGCCTACATCAGTGTTAGAAATTCGTAGCTTTCTTGGACTTGTAGGATACTACCGTCGATTCATTAAGGATTTTTCCAGACTTGCAGCTCCTCTAACCAGATTAACACAGAAGCAGGTTATGTTCCAATGGAATGATGTATATGAGCAAAGTTTCTAGCAGCTAAAGGATTGTTTGACATCCACTCCTGTCTTAGCCTTACCTTCGAGTGGTGGTGGTTATGTGGTTTATTGTGATGCATCTATAGTAGGATTAAGGTGTGTGTTGATGCAACATGGAAGGGTGATTGCTTATGCTTCTAGACAGCTCAAGAGGCATGAGCAAAACTATCTTACGCATGACTTGGAGATGGCAGCAGTGATCTTTGCTCTTAAGATTTGGAGGCATTACCTATATGGTGAGACTTGTGAGATCTACACTGATCACAAGAGTCTTAAGTATATTTTTCAGCATAAGGACTTGAATTTAAGGCAAAGGAGATGGATGGAGCTTTTGAAAGACTATGACTGCACGATCTTGTATCATCTGGGTAAAGCAAATGTAGTTGTTGATGCTTTGAGTAGGAAGTCTATGCGTAGCCTGGCTCACATAGTTGAAGTTAGGAGACCTATAGTGAAAGAGTTCCAAGATCTTGTAACTAGTGGAGTGAAGTTTGAGGTCACAGGCACCGAATCACTTTTAGCTCATGTTCATGCTCGTTCCACTTTAGTGGATACCATTAAAGCAACTCAAGGTGAAGATCCTCATTTGAGGAAGATTGTGGAGGAGACTCAAGCAAGCAAGGTTTCTAATTTTGTGGTTGATTTGGAGGGTGTCTTACACTTTGGCACTTGCCTATGTGTTCCTAATGTAGGAAACTTAAAGGAGAAGATTTTGGAGGAAGCCCATCATTCCTCATATACCATTCATCTGGGTTCTACTAAAATGTATCAGGATTTGAAGGAGTTTTATTGGTGGAAAGGGATGAAAAAGGATGTAGCTAAATTTGTATCTAAATGTTTAGTATGCCAGCAAGTTAAGGCAGAGCATAAAAAACCCGCAGGTTTGTTTCAGAGGATTGATATACCTGAATGGAAATGGGAGAGGATCACCATGGACTTTATGACAGGGTTGCCTAGAACCTCAAAGGGTTATGACTCAGCTTGGGTGATTGTAGATCGATTAACCAAGTCAGCACACTTTTTGCCTGTGAAAACTACCTACTCAGCAGCTCAATATGCTAAGCTTTATATAGAGAGAATAGTATGCTTGCATGGAGTGCCATTCTCTATAATATCAGATGGAGGACCTCAGTTCACAACTCAATTTTGGAGATCTTTTCAGAAGGGTTTAGGGACTAGATTGGATTTGAGTACTGCTTTTTACCCTCAGACTGATGGTCAATCCAAGAGAACAATACAGATCCTAGAGGATATGCTTCGTGCTTGCATGTTTGATTTTGGAGGTAGTTGGGATCAATACTTGCCTTTGGTAGAGTTTGCTTATAACAATAGTTATCAGTCTAGTATTCAGATGGCACCTTTTGAGGCCTTGTATGGTAGGCGTTGTAGATCATCGATTGGTTGGTTTGAAACTGGAGAGTCTAGACTGGTAGGTCCAGATATAATTCAAGAGGCTATTGAGAAGGTCAAGATAATCCGAGATCACTTGGTGACTGCTTAGAGTAGATAGAAGTCTTATTCAGATAAGAGACGTCGACCTTTGGAGTTCAGTGTAGGAGAACATGTGTTTTTGCGTGTGTCTCCGATGAAAGGTATCTTACGTTTTGGCAGGAAGGGTAAGCTTAGTCCCAGATTTATTGGTCCTTTTGAGATTCTAGAAAGGGTGGGGCAAGTGGCTTATCGCTTAGCCCTCCCGCCTGATCTATCGGGTGTTCACCCAGTTTTCCATGTGTCGATGCTTTAAAAGTATGTTCATGATCCCTCTCACATTATTCAACATCAATCAGTGCAACTTGACGAGAATCTAAGCTATACAAAACAACCAGTGGCTATAGTAGACAAATGCGTGAAGCATTTACGTTTTAAGGATGTTGAGTCAGTGAAAGTGGCTTGGCAAGGGCCAGCTGGTGAGGAGATGACTTGGGAGCTAGAAACTGTTATGCGTGAGAAGTATCCTTACTTGTTTGCGACTCAAAGTTAGTCATAGATTAAATTCGAGGACGAATTCTTTTTAAGAGAGGAAGAATGAAACGCACCGTCTCAGTAAAAGGAATATATATATATATATATATATATATATATATATATATATATATATATATATATATAATAGTAAAACAAAGACACTTCCCCCCCCCCCCCCATTTTCTTTTTAGGCACCGAAACATTCACCCCCTCCCCGGTATGTGCTTTGTCTTTCTTTTTCTTTCAAAAATAGAACCCTTCCTCCTTTGTTCTTCTCATTCCTTCCATTCTTCTTTCCTCCATTGTTCCAAAACCCATCAAGTTTTCTATACTATTGTTATACTCAAGCATGGGAAGGTGATTGGAGTTAATGGGAACAATACTCATCTCCTTAAAATTCCCTATTTGAAGCTTTTGAGGTAAACTCATGAACAACAAAGTTAGATAATTATTTTTATAGCATACATTAGTAATGGGTTGTGTATGAGAGGTATTGAAAATTTAAATATTAGGATTATTGTGGTTTCCTCAAAACCCTAGGCATTATAAATTTGGGGATTTTGTCTAATCTTTTATTCTTTTGTTATTAATGTCTAGATTCCTTGGAAAATACGGTGGTTGCTCCTCCCCACGACATTGGAAGGCATTGATTGGGTTCTCTTTGGTTGTGAGTAGTTAAATTTACCTAGTGACTTTTTCATTGGTATTTTTAGCAGAAACAAGTATATTTTAAAATACATTTTCTTAGTGATCTTAGTTCCTATGAGTACTTGAGAAGGAAAAATAAGTATACTATTTATTTTACTTGGTTGGAATTGATTCTTTGTGATTTTTGATAGTTTGAATAATTTAATTTAAATGTAGAAATTGAGTTCTCAATGTGAGTTTTGGTGAATGATGTTTGTTTGCTACAACGAAGAGATAATGTAGCCTATGAGTTAAATACCCATAGTTTAGATAGTTTCATTTTGCTACAACGAAGAGATAATGTAGCCTATAGGTTGAATACCTATAGTTTATATATTTTTCCGTTTGCTACAACGAAGAGATAATGTAGCCTATGGTGTTGAATATCCATAGTTCCTATAGTTACCGTTTGCTGCAACGAAGAGATAATGCAGTCTACGAGCTAAGTGTTGTAGTTCTATAATTTTCGTTTGCCATAACGAAGAGATAATGTGATCTATGTATACATAGTAGAATTAAAGTTCATACAAAGTTTGTTATTCTTGATTATGATTTTGATTTTAATTCTAATGAGTTCTTAAGGGAGTAAATATTAATTTTATTAAAATGAGCTATATTTATTTCACTCTGATTTAAATGTCATTTAAATTCTGTTTGGATGTAAAAACTCGTGCCGTGTTTGCTTTCTCCTTCCTGTCCACTTTGTATTTTTATGCTCTCACTAAGTCTTTGTGACTTACCCCGCTCTTTCCTTTTTCCCCTCAGATTCACAGGTGATTGAGTAACAGACTTCCTGGGATTTGCTGATCTCCCCAGGAATTTTGTTCATCTTTTGGTAGGCCTTCATTGCATGTGATGGAGAGTATATTTTGGTGACTCCAGTATAATGTAGCTATAGGGATAGGGATAGAAATAGATATAGAGTAAATCCCTTTATTTTGAGTTGTAGGTGATACTCCTATATGGACACGTTGTTGATGTAATTATGATGTTTTGAGAACTACGATGATTATGAGTTATATTATTATTACTAGTTAATGTATTTGGTTATATCCATGTCCGTGGCCTATGTTGTGATGTGTGGCCTTGATATCTGACTGTTGGATCTGAATATATGTATATATGATTTCACAAGTGGTTCTATATATTTGGTTTGTCCTGTTTTTAGGGGGAGACTCTGCCGGATTTTTGGTAGCCCCCTTTATTTGTCTTTATTTATGTCTTAGTGTTCAGGCTAGTCAGGCTAAATAACATGTATCCTGAGCGCTGGTCACGATCCTAGGATGGATCGTGACATTATCAATTAAACCAACCCTTAGATCGTTAGCTTGGAGTTTGATTATAACATGCTACTTTATTAATAAACCATCGAATACAAATACAAATTTATGTAGAAAATAAGAAAGACATGTGAATTCAAATTATACATTCCTACTTACAAATAACCATATAGACTTATTTATGACTTACAATTAACACGTAGTTTTTCATATTTATAATATCTTATTTTTAAACACTATAGTCTAAACAAGTTGGAAACAAACATTGAATCTTTTACTAATAGTGTAGAATTTGTTGTAAACTTCCTTCCTACATAAGTTCCACCTGAAAAAAAAAACAATTAAATGGTGAATAGGAGTGATTATAGGTTCAATTCAACCACCAACCCCAAACAATCAATCCAAAGCAAAAAGTGGAAAAAAAAAAAATAGGACAAAAAAATGTAACTGCAAAGGAACAGTGTTACAAAGAAATGTTGGTCAATGCATACCTGTTAGGCATTTCATATTCTTTTAATTTGGTCGACGTGGGCTATAGCGAAAACTATCTGCTATGCCCTCATTTTGGGGAGGGCTAGAGCGCGAACCATTTTGGGTAGCAGGATTGTTCGTGAGGCCCATGGCATCAGCTAGGCCCATAGCAGGATTGGTCTCAGTAACTTGTGAAGATTTGGAACCTGTTTTGCCTTCAGGATTAGCCTGATAACCCAGGTTGCTCTTGCCTGTGGTACCTGAATCCATTCTCGTTGAGTAATACAAATACTGGGAGTGGGATGTGAGTAACGATTCTGTGCTATGTAAAAAACTATATTATGTTCTATGTGCTTCGGAGACTTGTGGACAATGCCATGCATTTATATGCATTCAAATATATGCAGGATGCAAACACAAAGGAACTACCATGTAATTCATGCACTAATTTCATAACCACACGAAACAGAGTAGATGTGCTTTGAAATATTGAATGTCTAACTTGAGTCTTAATAATTTAAATAAACGTGAAATTGCCAATCTTTTTCAACATTTGATCACACACATTAAACCAATTTCGTGGTAACAAATTCTCTGCCGGTTGATAGTAAATAGAAAACAGATTTTTATTTGAAATGTTGAATGCCTCAGTCCGTCTTAGTAATTTAAATTCATCTGAAATTTCTAATGTTTTCCATCCTTTGATGATAGTTGTAACAAATTTCATGGTAAATTAAAAGAAAAAATAAAACACGAAAGCTCTGATTATCGTTTAAAAAAACAGAGCACGAACGCGTTATTCATATATTCATTCTAATGTTTTTCATATTATAGTTTTTTTTTTCTTTATTCTGAAAACCAGTATTTGCGTTGTTTGAAGTTGTTAACGTGCTGTGTTGGTATAAGAATTCAAACTTCAAAAGACATAACATTGCGTTCTCTAATATCTTATTCTTATTAACTAAGAAACAGTAAATTTCTGCTTCATTTCCCAAATGTATCCTGCAAATGCAAGTCTAATTCTAACGGTTCATTACTTTGCGGACCCCAACCCCACTGCACTTCACCTATTTTTATTTTTTTTATGCAATATAAAATGAGGTAAATTCTTCCATTATTTTGCGCCCATTATGTAATTTTTTTTTTGAAGTTCACACGAAATACTTTATATTTTATAAATATATTAATTTAAATTTAATTTTAATAGTAAATTTTATATTTTTATGCAACTATATTAGTGGAGGAAGAATATTATTTTTATGTAGAATTGATAAAACAAATACTCATATTCATTTCATAAGATTTTTTTTATTTGTAAGAATAAAAAATAAGTATCAAGAGAAGTTTACTATAACTTACACACTCTTATTCAACTAACTGAGTTAAATCCCTTTAAGTAACATTCTTTTTTATTTTTTTACATGTTACACATACACATCTTTTCACATTTTAATAATGCATAATAGTGGATTTTTTTATGACAGAAAAACTTAAATTTAACACTTGAACTACAATTTTTAAATAATAAAATAAAATAAATATAAACAACCAAATAAGTTATTTTGAAATCTTCAACACAAAGAGAAGTATTAAAATTAAGTTATTAAAAATTCAGTGAAAACTTAATCACGTGAATTGATATCATATATACTACTCGGATAGATTAAAACAAATTTATTAGATATAATTTATAAAAATTTAAATAATAAAAATATTATAAATTTTAGAGTAAATTACACTAACCATTTATGAAATTTTATGAAATTATACAAATACTCCTTACTTTTTTAATATTAGCAATAACATCTCTTAGGAAAGTCTGGTGTAATGTTTTTCAAATAATTAAGGGGGTTAATGTAATGCATAAATGAATGTCAGTATGTATTTTTCAAAAATTAAGGAGAATTAGTGTGAGTGTAGAAAAAAGTGGAGGGTGTTTGTATAATTTCACAAAATTTCAAAGATAGTTAGTTTAATTTACTCTAAATTTTATTGAAAAAATATAAAGTACGAAATTTTTGGGGTTAAATTATGATTTTATTCTTTTAAAATATTACAATTTTTTTTTCATTTAGTCTATTGTTTTTAAAATTTTGTAATTTAATTTTTTTTTTCATTTTCAATGTAATCTCTCTGTTTGTCCTTTTTTAATTTTGTCTATTAAATTTTTTTCTAACCCTTTATTCCCTTCAAATATCACAATTGCCCATCTTTTAGAGCTACGTAGATAACTAGTGTTTTAGTCCGTGCAATGCACGTGCTTATTCAAATTTTCACTATCTTATTTATATAGTCAATAGAAAGAAATTTGAAAGAAAAATAAATAAAGAATTATATAACATATCTAAAAAATTTGAAAAAAGAGATAATCTATCTCTATAATTTTAGTCCCCAAAATGAAGTGGGGGACTAAAAACAACAATTTACAAATTTGGGGATTAAAAAGAGTAATTTTTAAATTGAAGAATCAAAACTAGAAAAGTCTTGAATTTGAGGAACTAAAAATATATTTAAACCTTTTAGCATAATTAGGAGATTGAGACATGGATTTTTAAAGATGGATTGTGTCAAAAATGGAAGAAAATAATGATATGACTTACTCACCTTAGAATAATGAGGGACCAAAATGATAGAAAAAAAAGTAATTATGACCAAAAGCAAAATGTCACGTGTCTGTTGAGATTAAAAAATTATTTAAACTTGTTTATAATTATATAGAATTACAACTAATTAAGCACTAGTACACCAACTTTTACTGTATTTTGTTTTCTACTTGTATTTTCTCTTTAAAGACTTGAACTCAAGAATCTATTAGGATTTGATAAATTATATGGCTACTATTCTCCATTTAAAAAGAAGAAGTAAAATCTTTAGAAGAATATATATTAGATGAAGAAAATTAATTCAAAAGATAAAAACAAATAATTGTATAATAAACGAATAGTTTGTTTGAAAATACATTTGAAACTTAGAAAGTCATGTTAAATGAATAAAAATGCAAACGCTACATTCGATGGCTTAAGTGAAAACATAAAATTCACATCTAATGTGCCTTTGAATGCGTAATCAAACACATGGGAAATCTATATGGTTGTGAAAGAATCACTACTCATCTTGTTGCAAGGGAATCACATTACAAGCTTCATTATTGACTTTTGACTATATTTAGAATTTATCCACCAATGTGCTAACAAGATATTTTAGCATGAGACTTCCTTTATTGTCATCAATCATATAAATCGAACCAACCCTCAAGATCATTAGCTTGGAGTTTGATTATAACAACATGCTACTTTATTAATAAACCATCAAATACAAATACAAATTTATGTAGAAAATAAGAAGGACTCATGTGAATCCAAATTTTTTTACAACCTACTTGTGAATAACCATATAAACTTATTCATGAGTCGAAATTAATATACGATTCTTCGTACTTACAATATCTTATTTCTAAACACCGGAGTCTAAACAAGTTGAAAAAAAAAAACAATATTGAATCTTTAAACTATAGTAAAATTTATTGTAAATTTTCTTCCCGCACAAGTTCCACTTGCGAATAAACCTGCAAAAAAAAACAAATTGAGTGGCGAATATGAGTAATTATAGGTTCAATTCAATCACCAACTCGAATCAATCCAATGTTAAAAATGCTTGGACATGGACTTTAAATTTTAATCTTTAAGTAAACATACCAAATGATCTAAATTAAGGTGAATTTTAAGCTTACCCTTTGGACAATCTTGTGCCCACGCGCGCATGTAATAAAAAGTTTAGAAAAAACTTAGTACTATATATTATGTATTTTGTCCCTTCTAAAATAAGATGACTAGCATGTATGGAAAACTAGAATCAGTATATTGATAAGTAGTATAAGTAATTTGTAAGAGGTTTTAAGTTCAAATTTCAATATCTGTTATTGTAAAAAAAAAAAAATTACTAAGTAGCATGCATGGTCATTTTTTTATGATTTAAAATTTTAAAATAACTGAAAAGGAACTAGGGCTACAAAGAAAATTTGGTCAAAACTTACCTGTTTGCCATTTCCTATTGTTTTTGGCTTTTCTTAGAACCCTTGTTGCCTGTAGAATTTTTTTGATTGCCTAGACTTTTTGCTGGTTCATCGTTTTGGGGAGGGGCAGAACGCGCACCATTTTTGTGACCAGAAGTGTTCGAGTAGCCCACATGTTTGCTTGTGCTGTCATGCTTTTTCTCAGAATCGTTCCTAGAACCAAAAACAAAGTTTGAGAGAAAAAAAATACTGGAATAAAAAAAATTAAGATTATGCAATAATGAATAAATTAAATATGATAATACTAAATTATTATTTTTTATGAGTGATTTTAAGTATTTAATGATATTATTTAAATATTAATTATTTTTAAATAAGTGTCTTTTTTATTATACTAAAATATTTATTTTCTAATTTATTAATAACATTTCTTAGGTTTTGTTTTTTTATGACTTTCATATACTCGTCTGTTATTAAATAAAAGAATTGGAAAATTTATCAATAATATTTTTTGTAAGGAAATATGCAAAAAATTACTTTTTTTTAAACAAATACAAATTAATATGTATGAGAATCTGTAAAAAAAAATTAAACTTTTTTAATAAAGTTTCCCTTTAATTTAAGGAAATAATCACCTTTTTTTTTTTTTACTAAAATCATACCAAAATTTGTAGAAATTTCTTGTAGAAAATTTTGCTGAAAAATCACAATTTATATATATAAAAAAAGTTGCATGAAAAATCAACAAGTTTGCACGCAAGAAAAAATTGCACATTCAAATAATGCTATATAAGTTTTCTTATACAAAATGAGGAAAAGTGATAGAAAAAATGAGTTTGAAGATTGAAAAAATAGTTTTATATTATGAAAAAAAATAATGAAATAGTTAATATATATATATATATATATATATATATATATATATATATATATATATATATGAAAAGTGTTATTAATGCTTAAAAACAGCCATAATATAAAAATTATGTTTTTAATCAACTATAAGAATTAATATTATCATAAACAAATTAAAGACTTGAAGGAGAGAGAGAGAGAGACTCCTGTCGTAACTAAGATCTAGAGTTACCTGGAGCGTTGAGGTGGTGGACTCATTGTTGTTATTATTGAACAATGCAAATACAAATAATAGATTAGATTGTTTTGGATGTTCTCTGGAGACCTATATCTTTCATACAAATAATAGCTAATGTTTTCCATTGTTTGTTCATGTGTGTAACAAAACAAATTTCATAGTAAATTAAAAGAATAAAGATAACACGGCAGCTACGTTTATAGTTTAAACCAAGAGCACGAACGAGTCATGATACGCTATCTCAGTTTTCTGATATTATAATTTTTTCTCTATTAAACTTCTCCTTTATTGCATGCAAAGTTGCGTCTTGGATTTCTTCGTTTATTCGACACTTTTGTACATGACAAATATACTAAAATTTGAATTACTTTTTTTTTTATCAGTAAATTTGTGACTATAATGGACGTTAGTAATAAGCAAAGAAAATTTGTGACTAATGGTGATGAATTTGGTCTGTTCCATCTTGCAAGTTTTTCGACTGATTTACGAGAAAGTGGAGAGGCATTTGCGGTGTTTGAAGGATCAGTCAGAAGTTGTTAACGCGCTGTGTTAGAATATGAATTCAAACTTTCAAAATATAATATTGGGTTCTATAATCTCTGATCCTTATCATTTTGTTTTTTTTTTTTTTTTGACGCATGATCCTTATTATGTAAGAAACTGTAAATTGTTGCTTTAATTCCCAGATATATAGACCGTCAGCGGCTCAGTGCTAAATCTCTTTACGTTGGTTTATTACTTTCAACTTTATTGCAAGAAAATTTCCCAATAATTTAAAAGTAATTGTTTATTTTGAATGCAAGAAATTATAAGTTATTTTATTGTCTTTTCATTTATGTCACTTTAATGTTATTATAAAAAATTATAAAAAATTGTAACATGTGTTTAATAATTTCAAATTGTTATTTTTAACGGAGAGAATTAAGTTGTAATATATTACAAAATTATAAAGAGTTTCTCAAACTTTTTCTTAACTAGTTTTAATTTATAGTTAACAAAAGTCTTTTTTAATTGTATTGATTTTATGAAAAATGAAACATTGTCGAAAATTCCTAACCTATTTATAATATAAGAAATACTTTATATAACTTTTTAAGGTTAACAAGTTCTCATATAAAAAAGTACAACCAAGGGGTCTAGCTTAGTTAATTAAACAGTTTGCATGAGCTGTTGTAAGCCATCTGGTATCTTAGTTCGACTCCTACGAATTAAAAGAAATATAAAAAAGCAAAAAATATAGAAAAGTTGAAATAATTTATTCTATAAAATGTTATTGATAATTTTTATGGTAAATTATGTTTTATGTTCATCTAAAATTACTAATGTTTGAATTTGGTTCCTCTAAAATTTTTTGTATTATTTTGGTCCCTCTAAATTTGAAATGAATTTTTTTTTCGTTTTAAGCGCTATCTAAATCATTTTTACACTTATATAAACCTCTATCTAGAGCACTGAGGATCAAAAGTAATACATTTCAAATTTTGAGGGACTAAAAAATACATTTTAAAATTAGAGGGACAAAAATAATATGAAAAAATTTAGAGGAACCAAATTCAAACATTAGTAATTTTAGAGGGACCTAAAACATAATTTAACCAAACATAAATTTATGTCTTATTTTGAAGTCTTAATTATGTTTTTAAATAAGTTATCATCAATGTGAGATTAAACTTAAAAATATGTTTATATCATATAAATAAGTTAGATTTGATTCTTATAAAGTCTAACATAATTATTTTCACCTTTGTCCCAATGTTAAATGATGACAAAGTAGGTCTTTAAATAGGTTTGTAGGGCACACTGGGTTTTTATGTAGGCCAAGTCAGACCTTTAAAAAAGTCCTTTGACATGTAAACAAATTAGGCTCAGGCCATGTATTTTAAACTCATGTTAGGCTCAAGCCTAGCAAAGCCTAGCATGTTTTCATTCCTAATGAGTCATAAGTTGACCACAAAATTGAACTTAACCCAACCTTTAACTCAAAACCTTAAGACATTAAGTTTGTAGGTCTTTGTCACTTATATGTTGCTTAACGTGTTCATCTTTATCCAATATAAGACTTCTTACTCACACTTACACTCTAACAATCTCCTCAAGTGTATGTCTCTTTCACATGGTATGATCCCTTTTCTAGCAGAATTCTTTTCCATCCACGAGCATACAATGATGGCACTAGAGTTTAGTTATGCTGCCAATGCACTCTACATACTTTTATTGTCATTAGCTCACATCACCAGGACATGCCACCTAACCTCCATAAAATTAGGAAGACTTTCGATAAAAAGGTCCATATTGGGCAAATTAGGCAACATATAAGTGAGAAAGATTCAAATCTAATGCAATAATGTTTTGGGCTGGATGTGGTTCCAAGTTCTCTTATTTCCTTTGCTCGTAGCTCATTTATGAAGATTTCTCTAGTGTTTTACCCCCTCGTATTCCTTAACAAGTGGTATTAGACTTGATGGTGCAATCGAGTGACTGATTCTAGCAATGTGAAATCATGGCGTGGCTTAAATGAGTATTATAACATATTAGGATTGTTGGTGGATCCGTGTATGAGGTTTTCTTGTATCGAAAGTCTTCTTGAGGATGTGGAGGTTAGGTAGTGTGTCCTACTAATGTGTGCTAACGACAATGCAAGTATATAGTGTGTTAGTGACAATGACTAAAGATTTAGTGCCACCATTGAGTACTCGTGGATGGAAATACTTCTATAAGAAGGTGAGCATACCATATGGAAGAGACTCACTTGTGGGAGAGATTGTTTGAGTGCAAGCGTGTGTAAGAAGTTCTATATTGGATAGAGACATGGTTTTAAATTGCAGTTGCGGTCGCGATTACTGTCGCAATTGCGGCCATCGCGGTTGCGGCCATTGCGGCTACTGCGTTGCGGATTGTGGCCATTGCGGCGTGAAATTAAAATATGTTTGCACCAAACATAGAAAAAAGTTCTATAATTAATTATATATGTTTTATTTATAAGGTTATATAGATTTTCATTCATTTTTTTAGTCTTGGTATCATTTTAATGAATAATTTAGAATACATCTATAATGGAAATAGAGGTATATAAATCTAAACAAAACTAGAAAGCAATCGGAATACAAAACTAATTGGTCTGACAAATATTTAATTTAGGATAAATTGTCTCAAATAGAAAAGTAAGAAATTAAAAGGTATATAAATCTAATCAAATCTCAAATATTAAATACGTATTGTATATATACCTATTTAGAATTTATGAAATATCGATAAGTAATTAAATTAAATTTCAAACTTAAAAACAATTATTTATAGATATGAAATAAAACTAAATATAAACAAGAAAATTATTAATATTAATACAAAATATAAATAAAACTACGATTCTTAATTTATCAATTAATTATAATTAATTTTCTCTAATTTAGCAAATTTCTTCTAGAAAATCTCTACTTAATAACAATCAATTTTGTCACCCAATATTTATTTATATTTTATCAAATAATTTTCCTTTTAAAAAAACTATATATACTTATTATAAAAAAAACTTATTTAGTAATTACATGTTGAGAGAGCATGTGATTCTGTTAATTGTAGAAGTTAAAATGTCTTAATAATTATTCACAAATTTATCAAAAGAAATAATAATTATTCACCAAAAAAAATACCCTAATAACCATTAATATATATATTTTTTAAATAAAAAAGATGAAACATTTTTTTTTTGATGCGCATGAAAAGAAAACAGGAACCAAAGGAAAGAAAAATTCAACTCTAGGGAACATAGTTCCCACTGCGTCAGCTAAAAGAAAGGAGTGAACAGCAGTGGGACAATCTACCACTCCTTGGTTGATCAACTGTAAGGCCATTTTTGAATCTGATTCGCAAATAACCTCTGAATATCCCAAATCACTAGCAAGCTTAAGACCATAGAAGATAGCAAACAGTCCCGCTGTCATGTTAGAACTAAAGCCACAATAAAAGATGAAACATTTGTTACCCCCAACACACACTCAGCAGCGCATCTTTTCAATTTGTTTTTCCTAATCTCTCTCTCAATTAGAGAAGCTGAGAAGGTAAAGTAAAAAGAAACAAAACAGAGGAACGAGAGTCGCTGAGGGAGAAACGGAAATCCAAACGCGACGGCAGTGCGGCGACAGTGCAGCGACGGCTGTGTGACCCAAACGCGGCGGCACTGCAGCGACAGCGGTGCGACCCAAACGCGGTGGCGGCACTGCAGCGACACTGGTGCGACCTTTGTTCGAGTTGCGTCCTGTTGCGGAGACATAACGGAGGTGTCGCGAAAGTTACGGCGTTGCGTTGCGGCAAAATCTGTGATTTCAAATCACACTGCAATAGCGGCCTGATGCCGTTGCGGAGCAGCCCGCAACCGCAATATTGCGGCCGCAATACGTGATGCGGGCCGCTATTTAAAACAGAGGATAGAGATATGCATGTTAAGCAACATAGTTAAAGACCCATATATCTAATGCCTTAAAACTTTAGGTTGGATGTGGTATCAAATTAACTTGTGTAGTTTGCCTATGGACCATTGATGGAGATCTTCATGGTATTTTACCTCCTTATATTCCATAACATGTATAATGATTTAATTGGGTGTACAAAATGGTTTCAATCAACTGCATAAACTATGCAAATTATCGTGTAAACAATCAAAGCAGTAAAACTTATAATAGAAACGTAGAAGATGAAAAACACCTAAAATAAAGGTTCTTTATAAACTTAATATTTCACATTACATGTATTGAATCATGATCACCACTGTTGAAATTGTAGAACTAGATGCCAAAAATTTGCTTTCATGCATCTTGATTCAATGGTTAACAATTCTCCAATCACAATCTAATCAAAATTACCCTGTATATGCTAGGTAGATTTTTTTTTTTCCTTGATAAGCGACCATTCCATCCATTTATCTAGGGGGAATTGGCTCATTTAAGCTATATATGTTTTGAAGTTTTTAATTGATAAATTCACCAAATTCTCTTATTTATCACAGATTTGATTATTCTAAGAAACACCATCAATACTTAGAAAAGAACCAATTTTGGGGAAAAGTTATAGGCAAAAGTAGTTAAATTGTAAGTTTCGACTCATACACGATCTCGAATCTATGGAATTAAGAATCCATGACTCACCAATTGGTCTTTAGATAGCCAATATTCATAATATCGAGATTTCTCATATAGAGAGAAACATTCTCATCAATGAAACTGAGTTTAGATCTTCCACGAAGAGCATAAGTTATGGCTCTTGATCAAGGAAGGTAATTAAATTCATTTAGCACAACAAAGCTCAATCGTTGATTAGGATTATACTAGAATTCTATCGCAATAGCCACACCAGGGGAACTCAAAAGGAACAGTAGGAGAATTGTAACTCCTAAAGAAGACAACATTGGTGGCATTGGATAGGTTTAGGATTTTCCCAATAGCATGTGAATTTGGGTGTTATAAAGCACTACGTTCTTATCTTTTTACTTGATTGGAATAATGCTGTCTTGATTAATCCACGAGTATAATTTGTTTCAGCATGTAATTAGTTCTTATTTATTTGCTGTAAATTTGTGTTGAAGGGTAACCACAGTGGTTACCTTGAGTTTTAACCAAGGTTGGACCAAAAGTTGATGTTTTAGAGCCTATATATGTGAGATAGAACATGATGTGCGATGCTAGATAAACACTTTATGTGCGAGATAGATACTATATGTGCAAGATATGCATTGTATCTGTGAGATGGGCATTCTAAGTGTGAGATAGAGTCAGTGCAAGGGTTCTCATGTAGTACATGCCACTTAGTAAGAAAACAACGATTCAAAATAACTAAGACACACACACAAACACACACATAATGAGAGGTTAGAAGAACAAGTCTAGACCATATAACCATAATTGACTAATTTTTTTGGAGTGAATAAAGTATAATAATTGACATGTATATATTTTATAACTTGTGACACTCGTGGTTATCTTTGTGTGTGTATAATGTTTATGAGATGCAAATCAGCATTTTCATGTGAATGTAAATTATATAAAAAATATCTTTTTTTTTTCATACAACTAAGAATGAGAATGTATAGTTATCGAGTTAAGTGTTTGAGTTAAATAAGAGATTTTGAGAGGTGGTAGGTGCGGAAGTCATGGGAGAAGGTTGTGAAGCTATAGGCTAAACTGATACCATATAGAGAATAGAGATAATTAGGATTGTCAATATTATTGATTGAGGTGCAAGAATGTATATACATTTGAATTACAATTACGAATTACAATTACGAGACAGATATGTAAAAGATGGGATGGGAGAAATATCTGACTAATTTGAAATATGATATCCTAACTAATGAATGGTAGGTAATCACATAATATCTGGACTAATCAATGCTAGCTGGTTACGTAATATTCTAATGAATCAATGCTAGTTGATCACGCCAACAATCCTGACATGAAAATCAATCTTGATTTGGGTAATCATGTTATTGGAGCGAAATATCTACTAACTTTGTCGATGATGAATCTTCGTTAGCAAACCTGGTTGATTATCTTTAGTGAGATTTTTTCTTCCTAATCACATTTTTTCTATCTACAAGTCTTGAACTCAAAATCTTACTTAAGAAATCTGAACCAATTTTCACTTGGACCAATGACATGTTGATATCACAACCACTCTTGATACCATATAAAAAAATGGAACAAAAACATTTTATATTTTTCATTATACAAAATATATAGATTACAACCACGTTATATAGAGGAAACTATTGTTACAAAAGAATAAAAGCTAGTCACACAAATTTAGGAGATATTCATATTAATTGATACATCATTGATTTATAGAAATGAATCAGCTAACTTAGTTCTGATAAATTATATAGGCTACAACACTTAATATACTTCCTTAATTTTAGATATTTTCTTCTTTCCTTCAATACAAACACTGAATTTTCAAATAAAATAGTTACTATTTTCCTTGACTTTTGTTAGAACCTTTTCTTCCGTTTGAATCATTGTTATAGCCCATGTCACCATATATGGTAGCATCTTCTCTCTCCGTACCATTCGAAGAGCGTGGACCATTTTTGCCTTTAGAACCTCCCTTATAACCAATTTCATCACCTGTGGTAGGATACTGTCTCTCACTACTACCATTTGTAGAGCGGGGCCCATTTTTTCCATCAGAATCTTTCTTATAACCCACATAGTTGCTTATGGTATCATTCTTAGAGCGGGATTTTGTACTCATTCTTGTTGAGAAATAAAATGTGAGGAGCAATGTTTATGTGCTATATAAACTATGTCGTTTTTTATGTGCTTTGGATACTTATGGATATGGCCATGTATTGTGCTTGTGTCTGCTATTTATATGCCAGAGATGGTGCATGCACAAAGAACTACCATGAAATTCATGCATAACTGCATGCATTTCATAACTGCACGAAACAGAGTAGCTGTGGTTTGAAATATTGAATGTCTAAGTTGAGTCTTAATAATTTATATAAACGTGAAATTGCCAATGTTTTTCAACATTTGATCATATATATTAAACCAACATTAGGTTGAACAAGTGGTTGCTCATGTAGTTCCTCATCCTGATTAGTCTCAAAAATTGGCTGTTGTGGCCCTGTTTGTTGCTGCCTCTGAACTCCAATCACATCAACTAATTGTTGTAGTGTCTCTTGCATATTTTGCATATTAGTAGTTAACTGAGTTAGTGTTGGGTTCCCACGTGCAGCTCTAGGAACCTCAACCTCTGGCATTCCACCACCCCTTCCACGTCTTCTCCGACCACGACCGCGACCACATCCACGGCCCCTTGGGGCTACATTCTGGGGTTGAGTAGAAGCCTCATCAGAAACTGGCTCTCTAGCAGGTCTAGTCCTGGGTGGTATCTCAACCTAACAATGAGGATCAAAGATGTAAATATGAAGAGGAATTAGAAAGGCAAGCCTATAATCCATTACACCAACTAAGACAACAAACTCCAGTCTAACGATGGATTGTCATGGTTTCTTGCATGTAATTTGTGCCCGGGTACACAAGTTACAAACAAGATGCTACAACATACCCAATAATGCAGCCATAGGACCTATTAACCTAAGCTCTGATACCAACTTTGTCACGACCCATCCTAGGATCAAGACCGGCGCATAAGCTACATGTCTTTTAGCCTTGCTAGCCTGAACACTAAGACATAAATAAAGACAAATAAAGGGGACTACCAAAAATCTGTCAGAATCTCTCCTAAAAAGAGGACAAACCAAATATCTAGAACCACCTGTGAAATCATATATACATATATTCAGATCCAAAAACCAGCTATCAAGGCCATACAATACAACATAGGCTCTTGACATAAATATATCCAAATACATCAACTAGTAATATAACTCATAATAATGGGATTTTGTCTATATCTATTTCTGCCCCTATTCCTATAACTGCATTATACTGGAGTCACCAAAATATACTCTCCATCATATGCAATGGAGGCCTACCAAAAGATGAACAAAATTCCTGGGGAGATCAGCAAATCCTAGGAAGTCTGCTACTCAATCACCTGTGAATTTGAGAGGAAAAGGAAAGAATGGGGTAAGTCACAAGGACTTAGTGAGAGCATAAAAATACAAAGTGGACAGGAAGGGGAAAGCAATCATGGCATGAGTTTTTCACATCCAAAAAGAATTTAAATGACATTTAAATTAAAGTGAAATAAAAACAACTCATTTTAATAAAACTAATATTTACTCCCTTGCGAACTCATTAGAATTAAAATCAAAATCATAATCAAGAATAACAAACTTTATATGAACTTAAATTCTACTATGTACACATAGACCACATTATCTCTTCGTTGTGGCAAACGAAAATTATAAAACTACAGCACTCAGCTTGTAGACTGCATTATCTCTTCGTTGCAGCAAACGGTAACTATAGCAGCTATGGATATTCAACCCATAGGCTACATTATTTCTTCGTTGTAGCAAACAGAAAAATATATAAATTATAGGTATTCAACCTATAGGCTATATTATCTCTTCGTTGTAGCAAACGGTCATCATTCACCAAAACTCACAATGAGAACTAAATTTTCACATTTAAATTATATCATCAAACTATCAAAAATCATAAAGAATTAAATTCAATCAAGTAAAACAAATATTATACTTATTTTTGCTTCTCAAGTACTCATAGGAACTAAGATCACTAAGAAAACGTATTTTTAAAATATACTTGCTTCTCCTAAAAATACCAATGAAAAAAAAATCACTAGGTAAATTTAGCTACTCACAACCAAAGAGAACCCAATCAATGCCTTCCGGTGTCGTGGGGAGGAGCAACCACTGTGTTTTCCAAGGAATCTAGACATTAATAACAAGAGAATGAAAAATTAGATAAAATCTCCAATTTAATATACCCAGGGTTTTTGAGGAAACCACAATAATCCAAATATTTAAATTTCCAACACCTCTCACACACAACCCATAACTAATTTATGCTATGAAAATAATTATCTAGCTTTGTTGTTCATGGATTTACCTCAAAAGCTTCAAATAGGAAAAGAGATAGGTATTGTTTCCCTTAACCTCAATCACCTTTCCAAGCTTGAGTATCATAAGAGTGTAAGAAATTTGATGGATTTTGGAACAAGGAAGGAAAAGAGTGGGAGAAAGAGAAGAAGAGATGAGGCGAAGGGCTTAATTTGGAAGAAAGAAAAAAAAACGAAGACCAGAGGGGGGGAAGGGGTTCGGAGTCTGAAGAAAGGAAATTGGGAGGGGGGGGGGAGGGCTGTCGAGTGGCTTTTAAAAACAGGGGAGGAGTTTTTTTTTTTTTTTTTCCCCTTATTAATGAAACGGTGTGTTTCAATAAGCTAGCTCTTCCCACTCTCTTGCCATTTGTGAGGCCAAGTCTGAAAAACAGTTGGATCAAATGTCTAGTATGCTTATTTAAACACTCTTTTCTAATACTTTTTTTTATTAGTTAAAATTTATTAAAAATTACAAACATGCTCATAATCTTTAGAAGAAGAGTGTTTACAAATTGCAATACATTCCTTTTAACACATTTTCCACCATGGTTAAAATTGATTAGAAAGTATAAAATCATACATAAGACTTATTAAATATGAAGTGAGTGGCACAAAATTGTCAATCAATTTTAACAAATAATAGTATATATAAAAGATTGTGTTAGATATTGTGTCACTAGCCTTTCTCTTTTATAGAAATACTTACAATAGTTGCCAGTCTTGATAGAAGTAAAGAACACCCATTTCTTGTCGTCATTGTTGAATAGTGCTTTGGCCTTGTCATATAGATACTGTGCCATGTCACATTTTCCTTGCATCACAGCAAACAGAATAGGGGTATGTCCATTATCACCTCTGATCACTGGCAAGTGTCGATTTCTGTCCATCAATAATTGAACAATTTCCATGTTCCCAGATGCAACAGCGAAGCTGAAGGCAGTGTTGCCCTTGCTATCTTGCAAATAAATTTGTTGGTCATCGAGTATTTGCAGCAGCTCCTTCACAAAGTGAACATGGTTTGCACCTGCTGCAACATGCAGCAGTGTAGCCCCACAAATTGCTATTGCAGCGTGCTTTAGTCTGTCATCTTTATCTAAGATGCCTTTGGCTGCTGGCCAATTGCCTTCTAAAGCAAGCTTGTGAAGGGGCACACAAAGCTCCAGAAATTTGGCCATTGATTCCCCTGAAACAAAGTTAATATATATTACATTTGCAGTCTTTTAGTGGTTTTTTTCTTCAGTATAATACTGCCTCTACCTGTATATAACTTCCTTTTAACTAATTCATAAGAATTAAAAAAATTGATTAATTTAATTTTTGGGAGAACCAAGGATATTTCATAGTCAAAAGTCAAGGACTAATCCTTCAATATACTAAGATCCTTTTAAGCAGCTAACCTATCCCAATTGATATTTTTTCATGCATGACAACATGCTTAGAAAACAAGGTCATCTATCAACCATGTCATGCTATATTGATAAATGATTAATTTAATTAGTGACATATAGAGGTGGGCAAATGGGCCCGGGCCCGCGGACTAACCCGTTAACCCGCAGCCCGTACGGTATACGGACTGCGTTTTTTCGAGTCCGTTTAAAATGCGGGCTTTTTAGCCCGGCCCGTTTAACCCGCGGGCTAAACGGGTTTTAACCGGGGGTTAAACGGGTAGCCCGCAGACTTTTTTTTTTTTTTTTTTAAATTTAGGATGTTGTTATTTAAATATTCAATTAATTATCTATTTGTATTATATTTGTGTACATTTAAAATTTGCACTTGACTTGTTTGGATCTAGAGTTGACACACTTGACAAATTAACTACTTTTTATATGGTTGGTGATATAATATTTTGATTTAGTATTGATTGAGTAGTGCTTGAGTATTAATTAATTGAGTATTAATTGATTTGTGTATATCAAAACCTTTGATATTGATTTTGTGATAGGTACCGCTACATATGTATATAAATTTTTTTGGCCTTTTTTTTTAAAAAAGAAAGATTTAAAAAAATGGTTAAATTTTAGTTTAAAAAATTTATTTTTCAGTTTTTTAAAAAAAAAAATTATTTGCGGGCTGGCCCGTTTAGCCCGCGGGCTAAACGGGTCGGTTACGGGTTTGAAAAATCCGAGACGGTTTTAAATGCGGGCTAAACGGACGGGCTAAACGGGCGGGCCAACCCGTTTGCCCACCTCTAGTGACATATAAGATTGATGAGATTCATTATTTCATTTTTTTCACCTAATTATTTTTTTTCCTAATTAATTAATGTAAGGAGAGAAAATATAGTAATTATGTAATTTATTTTATAAATTTGTGAGTACTTATCTTTTAGAGTCCTCACAAAAGAAAATTTTTTTTTTGATTAATTCATACTATTTATTATTTGTTGAAAAAACGTAAAATATATAAGAATATTTCAATAAAAATAATTAATATAATAGATAATTTAATTAAAAGAACAAATAATTTTAACCGTACTTGTATCCTCTAAAAAGTAAGGGACAGGAGAATTAAATTAATTTGGTGCGGTTGGAGAGTTGGATAGTTGTCCTGGGGGAGTTGGAGAGTTGGCACCTGTCATTTCCCTGTCAAAGCAAAGCTTGCAAAAGGTGTCAAAATGTAGCTGATTACGGATTGCCCTTTTATCTTGAGAAATTGTATTCACAAAATAAACATACACAATAATTCATATAAATAAGAGACAAAGGGGAAGAAATAAGAATAAAACGTAGAATAAAGTGAATGATGTGATAAAAAAATTATAAAAAATATTATATAAATTGTATAATTTTATTATATGAATATTTATCTCATTTAATTTGTTTAATCAATATTTTGTGCAGGAATAAACCATGTCATGTCAGAAGCAAAAAAAAAAAAAAGCATGTCATGATATGTCAATTACGTAATTATATACGTCTTGAAATCTACAAACAATTCCACACCAAAAAAAGAAATCTACAAACAATGCGTGCACTAAAAGGAGGAAAAAGTTCAAGGTTAGCATTCACCATTTAGCAATTATCAAATTCCAAAATTTTGAATCTACAAATTAAAGATACTTCACCTGTCAAGCTCGTCCCATATTTGCTTGGCTGTTTTCTGGCCCTCTGAAAATATTTCAAAAGCATCTGGATTCAAGGCACAATATAAAATATTTTTTGCTTTTGCTTTTGCTTTTGCTTCTAGCTCCAAATTCTTCATGTCTTCTTCATCGTATTCATCTTCACTTTTCTCCACTTCTTCATTGTCTACTAGCTTTGTTGGAATTTTTGGTCCATTTTTTATCACAAGCCAAAGCTTGAAGTCAACAGATTGTATGAATGTTCTCATACGCTCCTTCCACTCAGTGTAATTTCTTCCATTGAAATATGGTGGCTTCAAAATAGAATGTCCTTCAGTGATGATATTACTCATCAAATTCGCAACTGTTGAACCTACAAGGATATATTTTCTTATACTATATTATTAAGCCCAGGAATGTTAATTGGGTGTGTTGGGTGCATGACGTGCTCATTTCCAACCTATCCCCGTATTAATTGTTTGTTACCGGAGCCCATTTCCAATCCTTTCAAATAAATGAGTATCTATAAAGACCTATGAATATTTAACAATTCAAAATAAAATATGAAAATAAAAATAACATAAATGAATAAAATTTAGCAATACATATAACTTATTTAATAATTTAAAATTTACAATACATGTGAAAATTATAGGAATGTGACAAATGACACACAAAATTTGATTTATTTTTTAATCAATCCAATAAATAAATAGTGTTTTTTTTTTTTTTGCAAATTTTTATCATTATATATATTTATTTATTTATTGACGGCCATCCTAACAATAGAAGAATAATACCTCCCTCCTAAGTGTTTTTCTCTTAACTCCTTATCCTCTAAATACACCTAAACAAACACACAGTAATAATTTTTGTGAATCCCCACAGATGAGTGGAAATTTTTATTCCTATTTAGACCCTGAAAAATTATCGTAATTAAAACTTTTTTATAGGATTCTTTAGATTATAAAAACTCTATTTTTTTTAAGGAAGATTATAAAAACTCTATTAGCTAAAGAAAAAGGTCAAACAAGAATAAATACATAGGTAAGGACGGTTTCTTTTATTTTTTTACTATTTGGACCACCTGCACATTAAAGAAATGAAAAGATATTTAAGTATGTTTTTCCCTTAATTAGTATTTTTAATTTTTAATCTTACCAAAGTTAGATCACGATCGTTGATCTCTTAACAAGTAGCTTGTAATGAACAAAGGCGAAAAGTTAAATTATTCTAAATACCTTCTTTATATATATGGAATAGGAGCCGATAAGAAGTAAAAAGCTTCCTCATGACTCCTACTCGAGGACAACCCTATATTTTGACATAACTGAATTTTACTGAGAGAAAAAAAATGTGAAATATTTTTTTTATTTGAAAAAAAAAATGCAAAATATACGAGAACTGTAAAATTTACCTAAAAAGAATATAGAAGAAGTGCGTGCAAAACTTGGCGGGGTCACATGCGAATGCAATAGTGAGTACGGGTGAGCAAATAATCGATCCCCGACCCGCAACCGAACTAACCGAAGAAAAAAAACAGCCCTTGGACTGGTTCGGACGGCATCTTCAGATGAAACGGGTTAAAAAATATCTTTTACGGATAACAATGGGCGGGTTCGATTTTGATATTATTTTCCACTGAAAGCCGAACCGTCCGAATTAATTGATAACACTCAAAAATGAAAAGTTGAAGTGCGTCTGAATACACATAGTTTGAATTTTGAGTGTCTAAACATTATATCAATTTCATACATCACATCACCACTTTTAGAGAAATAAAGTGATTCAAGTGTAAGTCAATGGTTCAATGCCTTTTCTTTTGTAAAGTTTCTTTTGAAAACTAATAGTCCTCGAAGACTGTGTGTGTTCAGAGCATTGAGATAACAAATTTCAAAATGTGCATGAATGAGGGAGGTGCTAATAGTAAGGATTTTTCGATCTTCTATTTTCTCTCACCGATTTCTCAAGAGTCCGGCGTTATTTTCTCTTTCTACTCGCAACTTGATTCTTCTTCTTTCAAAATTGTAAGGGAAAATAATTAATTCATAGATCTGGTTGCATTGGGTTCTTGATGGAGTTGTAGCAGAACAAAAAAAACAAAAAAACAAAAAAACAGAGAAACCGAGAAGTAAACTGAAAGGGTGTCCATAATATGAAGAGAAAAGAGTAGAAAATTAAATAAAGTTGAAACAAGTTAAATTAAATTAAAATTAAACAGCACAGTTAAGCGAAGGTGGAATGGGAGAAAAAGAAACCTGAATAATAATAATAATAATAAGAAGAAGAAGATGATGGTTGGTGTCATGGTGTTAAATGAAGGAGTGGAGATTTATTTAAAGGATAGAATAGAAGAAATGCTGAAGAACCTTCCTTCGTAATATTCTTTCCTTGCTCTCTATGGCTTTGGGATGTATTCACTTTCCAGGGAATTACTCAAACGAAAGTTGCAATGTAGCGGAGACTTTGGTCGATCGTCAACGTACGGTAGTGAAAATGAATCCAAAAAAGAGAATTAATACTGTTCTAAGTCAGCTTAATTAATATATTGGCTCCACGACCAATAAGTATATACTTATTGTCATAATGTTGAACTTAAAGGAAAGCAAAACTTCTTTGTCGCAATACGCTTGTGAATTGTGATAATCCATATAAACCGTTTTTTTAATATACATTTGTTGTGTCCGACATGTCTGAGATTCACGATCAAGCTCGAGTTTAATTGAGGTTTGAGGTGTTGTACGATAATAGTCCTTTCTTTCGGTATGGCTGATGATAAGTGGTGGAGATAGGTTGATATAAGTAAATGCACTTGTAATATAGATAATATAGTACTGTAGTATTTTTTTAATCTCTTATTAATTTGATTGATGCCATTTTATTAATATAAGTTTCAAGTTAGTTTTGGTCAATCTCACATCAGTGGGTGTTATAGTATCAATATTTTTGGCTTAGAGCGTGCAAGAAAGATTTGTTTCATTTAATTTGTTTGCTTATAATAACTTGTGCAAACAGTTTAAAAATCTCAAAAAATCTGAGGACTAGATATCTCTCTATAGTTGAGACTGAAATAGTATAAAATTATTGGTGTAAAATCTTTTAACCTTATCTCTTTTATTTGCTTTCAATATTTATGTCATTCTACATCATAAAGGCATTGTATATACGGTTTAATTTATCATTGCACATAGTTTGAACATTTTCTTGACATTATATATACAGTTTAATAAGTTCATTTAAACACAAATTCGAGTACCTCACAAATTTTTAAATCCAATTTTCCCCTCTCTTGAATTGATTACCATTTGTTTAAGATATTAAACCAAGTAATTAGAGTGAATCAATTAAGATTTAGTTGATTTATATATCCAATTAGAAGTAAACCCATATATAATTTCCAACATAAAAAAAAAGGACAATTGATTTGGTTCTGATACCCTCTCAATTCATATGAAGGTTGACTCAAACCACATCACAAATAATACTTCTTAATCACCTTAATATATAGTGTTTCTATTTTATAGTCTTATCCCAAACAATGTCTCTCATTTCAACATTAAGGTTTGATATCAGATTGCTTCCCAAACGACAGTGCTACAAGATCACGTTAGACATTCAATATTAGTGTTTAAGTTGAAATAATATATTACAACTTTAACAAATCAAAATATGATCTGATTACAATGCCTCTACCTCTTTAGTAGATAGGTAAATCATACGTTTACTTGGCTTAAATAGATTCCTACAATAGAAGGTTGAGTACCAGATATCTGACCATAATGAAAATTGCAGACCTATATACAGAACCAATGGTAGACACGCAAGTACTGCAATGAAATCGGGAATCACCTTCGAACCATAGTAGTACGTTATGAAGAAGGCACTGGCAAATGCTACCATCATGCATGTTATGGAGATGAATAGAGTTATCAGTCCTAATATTAACTTCCTGGGCAGTGACTTGTGAAAGTCATACTCCGCATACCGTGAGATGAGGATAGACAAGAATATTAATATTGCAGTTGTGGAGAAGACAAATGCAGCTGCGTCTGACATTGCAAATACTTGGAATGATGCTTTGTCCAAGTAATTTGGTTTTTTTGACTGATCACCGATACCACCTGGTATTTTAATTGCAGCAGCGAACACTGCTGTGGCAATAACTGTTGATATAAGCATACAAAACTTAGCAGTTCCTTTCATCCATTCCTCTCCTTCTTTCCGCAATTCTTTATGCTGTATTGTGAATAATTCTTGAGCGGTTAGGCCATCAGAATTTTTCAACATTATGTCCGATGGAGACATTATCTTCTTCACCTCCTGTCACATATATGTTAAGAGTTAGTATAGATAAATTTGGTAGATAATTTTGTCCTTTAAGCATGTGGTCAGGGTTCGATCCCTAGCCGATATGTATGAAAAAACATCTGTTGGAAGACGTTCAACCCGTTAAATAGATCTTAGTACTTCAAGGGATTAGTCCTTGAATCTTGGCCGAGGGATACCCGGATTAAAAAAAAAAGATGAATTTGGTGAATAAGAAATGAGAATCTAAATAAAGGCACAAATGCTTAGAACTCTTAGGGGTTGTCTCTAGTGAACATATCATATACTCATAATGGATGACAAACAGATATATTGACTAAATTTTGAATTGAATTATAATGGATGAATTGAATGGTTAATGAATAAATGGATTAAATTGTCATCCGTAATATGCAGGGGAATTCATGATCCCTATCTATGTTAGAATGAAGATAAAAGAATTTTCAAACACAAGGCATAGAAATGTAGTGGTGCTGTGAGAGCATATACAAGGAATAGTGCCGTGTGAAAATGAAAAGCATGCAAAGTCAATGAAATAAAGGGGTTACCTCAAACCATATTATCTCGAGGCACATTTGGAATGCTGCTCCAGAAACTATTTCAAGTCGATCTGGTGGGGCTAATTTTGCAGCCAAATGCAATAAAGTGTTGTTCTTTTTTTTGGGTCGAGAAAATGAAGGGTTGTGATCTTTGACAATATATGATACTATAAGATCCTTAATGGACCCTATTTCATGTACGAGATTGAAGATGTCGGCATGGCGATACGAAACCGCTGTGTGAATTATACTTTGCCCTTTGTCGTCCACTTCCCATATCAAGCTGCTAGGGTGAGCACTAATAAGCTCTGACAAGAATCCAAAATGACCAACTTCTGCAGCATCAAATAATAGTTGAGAAGGTTCACTTATGATTTTAATTGCCTCAGAGAGGTCTTTGTGGCGAAGAATTGTTTTCCAGAGAAAATTAACCAATTGAAACATCACATGTTGTTTCATGGCTGCAATATAAAAAATTGGTTACTTGCAATGAAAGACACATAAAAGAGCAGGGAATCTGTAAGCTCCACAAATAATGAAATAAATAAATAAAAATTCAAGCCACTTGTATGAATTTTCCCTATAATTAGTGAACGTAAGAATAATTTACCGGGGTTGATCTGGATGGGATCTTCAATCTCTGGACAATGACAACAAGAATCCAAAGGGTTTTGGTTTAGAGCCAAGAGATGCAAAGCTGTGTCCTCATTATCATTACGTTCATAAGCTAGCTCTTCCCACTCTCTAGCCATTTCTAAGGCCATGTCTGAAAGATATTCAGATCAATATCTAGTCTACTTCATTTTAAAATAAAAGGAATACTAGTAAGATAAAATGAAACACAATTTTTTAACACTTTTTTTTTAGTTAAAATTGATTAAAAACTACAAAATTATTGTAAGACTCATTAAATTAGAAGTGAGACGACATAATTATGTGATTTCTAATAAATTTCAAACAATAGTTGAGAGTGTTAGAGAGTATTTTCTTAGCATTTCTCATAAATATATAGATATGCTAAAAAAATATTTAGAAGAAGAGTGTTAACAACATACTTTCTAATGTATTTTTTATGATTAGTTAAAATTTATTGAAAATTACAAGATCATGAGTGAGATCCATTACAAAATTTTGTGATTTTCAATAAATTTTTATCAATAATAAAAAAATGTGTTAAAACGAGAAATGCTTACAATAGTTGCCAGTCTTGATACAACTGAAGAACAACGATTTCTTGTCCCTATTCTCGAAGACTTCTTTGGTCTTGTTGTACAGAAACCGCACCATGTCGCATTTTCCTTGCATGACAGCAAACTGAATAGGGGTATGTGCGCCTCCACCTCTTCTTGTTGGCAAGTGTGGATCTCTTCCTATCAACAATTCAACAATAGGCATGTTCCCAGATGCAACAGCGAAGCAGAATGCAGTGTTGCCTTTGAAATCTTGCAATGCAATGTGGTTGTCGTCGTGGAGTTCTTGCAGCAGCTTCTCCACAAATTGAACATGGTTTGTTCCTGCAGCAACATGCAGCAGTGTAGCCCAACCACTTGCTATTGCGGCGTGCTTCAGTCTATCATCTTGATCTATGATGCGTTTGGCTGCTGGCCAATTGCCCTCTAGGGCAAGCTTGTGAAGGGGCACACAAAGCTTCAAAAATTTGTCCATCGATTCCCCTGAAACAAAAGCTAATATTTATTACAGTTATAAAGTCTTTTTAATACGTTTATAATTGTTTTTCTTTTTTACCGTACTTGTTTCCTCCAAAAAGTAAAGGTCAGGAGAATTAAATTGATTTGTATCTGTGGCGGTTGGATCATTGGAGAGTTGTCCTGGTGGAGTTGGAGAGTTGGCACCTGTCATTTCCCTGTCAAAGCAAAGATTGCAAATTACGTAACTATATACATTTAGAAATCTACAAACAATGCATGCACAGTATTCAGCTTGGCTCGAACAAGATTACCTACAATAAAAAATACATGTGATTTAAAAAAAAAAATCATGCACTAAAAGGAGGAAAAAAATATTCAACGTTAGAATTCAGCAATTATCAAATTTCAAAATTTTGAATCTACAAATTAAAGATGCTTAACCTGTCAAGGTCGTCCCACATTTGCTTGGCTGTTTTTTGGCCCTCTGAAAATATTTCAAAAGCATCTGCATTCAAGGCACAATATAAAATATTTTTTGCTTTTGCTTCTAGCTCCAAATTCTTCATGTCTTCTTCATCGTATTCATCTTCACTTTTCTCCACTTCTTCATTGTCTACTAGCTTTGTTGGAACTTTTGTTCCATTTTTTATCACAAGCCAAAGCTTAAAGTCGACAGATTTTATGAATGTTATCATACGCTCCTTCCAGTCTCTGTAATTTCTTCCATTGAAATATGGTGGCCTCGAAATAGAGTGTCCTTCAGTGATGATATTACTCATCAAATTTGCAACTGCTGAACCTACAAGGATATTTAAGTTTCTTATACTATTTTGCCCAGGAATGTTAATTGGGTGGGTTGGGTGCATGACATGCTCCCCTATCCCCCGTATTGTTTGTTACCGGACATAATTTCCAATCCTTTCAAAGAAATAATGAGGATCTATAAAGACCAATGAATATTTAATAATTCAAAATAAAAAACATCATAAATGAATAAAATTTAGCAATGCATATAACTTATCTAACACTTTTTATTACAAGAAATAAGAAGTACATGTAGAAAAAAAAATTGATTTGAAAATATAGAATATTATATTATATTCAAATGATCAAAATTAAAAGAATAAATATTGTTAATAATAAAATTTATTTAGTTGTCATATAACCACTTAAAAAAATCGTGTATTTTTCTTTAAATTTTGACAATTTAAATAAAATTTAATAATTTATATTTTGTCTCTCTCTGCTGGTTTCGAACCGAAGATTTGTAGCATAGGAAACATTGTCCAGACCATCAAATCACTCGGGAAACCAGCTCAATTAATAAATGAATGATTGTCTCCCAAACCTATGCTAATGAAGAGAGAGAAATATGAAACAATGAAATAAGTGAGAAAAAAATAGGAAGGATGTAAATAAAAAAAATATTGTGAAAAAAAAATATTTTATTTACATGGATAGAATATAAAAAAAATGGAATTTATTTATTTATTTGGATGAGTAAAAAAGAAAGAAAAATAAATAAATAAAATATTACAAAAAGTATACTAATTAAAAAAACAAATTAATGAAATATGAATTTTAATTATATTATTTTTTAATATAAATAATTTTTTATTCTATAAAAAGAATTATTTGACTTTTTAAACATTTAAAAAAATTGAGGGCCACTTCTTCCCTCGCGTCTCTTGGGTGACGTAGAAGGATTTTTTTTGTTATGGTCCTGCTCTAAAATTTCCCTTCTTATATATATTGACAGTCAACCTAACAATAGAAGAATAATACCTCCCTCCTAAGTGTTTTTCTCTTAATTCCTTCTCCCCTTAATACACCCAAACTAACACACAGTAAGTAATTCTTGTGAATCCCCATAGATGAGTGGAAATTTTCATTCCTATTTAGAACCTGTGTAATGAATTGGGTTCTTATGCATATTAAACTCATACATGAGTGGTCTACAAATCCTTACTAGCTTGTGCATAAAAATAAAAATATATAAATAACAAAAACAAAAACAAACAAATAAACGTGTAATGAAAAAAAAATTAAAAAAAAATATAATATATCTAACATGTGACAAATCCATAATTCATACTTTAAAATTAAAATTAATCATGATCAAACTATAAATATTACATAATCATTTATTACTATAAATTATTTTGTTGAATATTATCATTAAATTGCTAAGGAAACTCTTATTATTTTTCACAGATAATTATAAAAGTTGTTGGAGGACCATGAGCAAGTATGGTAAAGATGAATAAAACACATAAATATTAAATTATATCAAGATTAACATAATAATAATTAGCTATTATATATTATAGTCAACATCAAAATAATATTATAGGAGTATATTATTATATACTATTCAGTAATTAACTATTGACAATTTAATTAAAATGTTGTAGGAGTATATTATTATATTATATTATATATTATTTAGAAATTAGCTTTTGTTATGGTTTCAAATTTTAAATGGTACTATAGAAAGAATTCCAAATAATAACATTGTTACAAGAATTGTAAAAAAAAAAAAAAAAAAAACTCAAACAAAACCAGGTCAACTGGGTCTGGGTCACCAGTTTTGACCAAAACTGACTGATTCAAATCAGGTTGATCTGGGTCAAACCGGTTCGATTGCATATCCAATCTGATAGTTAAATCAGACCGATCAGGACATTAATTCTCTGTCAAACTGGTCCGACCGGTCAAACTGGTCCGACCGGTCGATCCGGTCCAATTTTTACAACTATGGAAGGAAGAGTTGGCTACAGAGTTCATACAACTGAATACATAAATGACGTTTCAAACACTTGTACTGTGAATAGGAAAAATGTCTCTAAGAAAATAAGGATTTCCCAAAGAAAACTTGAATACCTAATTAAAGTGAGGCAGCAGGTGTAGGCTATGGTTGAACAGTACCTATTTTATATAATTTTGTATAAAAATATATAAATATTGAAAAATTCTTGTAACTAGCAATTTTTTTTATAGGATTCTTTAGAATATAAAACTTCTATTAATTGAAGAAAGAACGAAAAGATAAAGGTCAAACAAGAATAATTGATGCATATATAGGTAAGGACGGTTTCTTTTATTTTTTACTATTTGGACCACTTGCACATTAAAGAAATGAAAAGATATTTAAGTATAATTAACCCTTGTTAAGTAGTCTTAATCTTACCGAAGTTAGATCATGATCGTTGATCTCTTAACATATAAAATAGCTTGAAAGAAACACAACATGACAAAGGCTATAAAAGCTAAATTATTCCTTATAATTTCTTTATATGGAGTAGGAGTCACGAGGAAGCAGTGTTATCAGACCCGGCTCGGATTGGCCGGGTTGACCCGGGAACTGGTCATCTAATCGGTCCGAGTCACCAATTGGATCGGTCTTGCAACAGACTCGGTGTAACCCGGTTTGACTCGGCGGGTTTAGAGGTTGAACTGGTGACTCGACGACTCGGTTGACTCGGTGGGTCAAGCAGTTTTTTTTTTTTTTAGAGGAGAACAACAACACTCATATGAGAAAATTCAATTTATATCTTACACTTTTGTTATTTATAGATTTGCTTACTTTTTTTTACCAAGTATAACCACATCTTAGGATTTGAAATGATAAAGCTATTGTCACTTCCAATTTGACTTTTTCTCCTTGGCTTATATTGTTATCTACAAGTAAAACTTGTATTTATCTTATCTCATCCAATATACTTACTGGTTTGAAAAATGATTATTTTTTATCACAGCAATATTGGGATGAATGGAAAAATTGTATTGTCTAAATGAAATAGGTTTATATATATATATATATATATATATATATATATATATATATATATATATATATATATATTATGTTTGTTAGTGCATAACAATGATAGTTTTAATAAATAAATGATAATGATATATTTTAAATTATAACTTAAGATTGTGTATATTGAATTATGAAAAAATATGCTGCTCAAATTTTTTAAACAAGTTCATAACTATGCTTCTAAATATGTTGAATTTTGTTAAACTTTAAATCTTTAAGTGTATAAGTTTACAAGCTATCTTTTTTGCACACAAAAAAAGTGTACAAGTTTACAAGTTATGAAATTATTTAGAATTTTTTTAATATAAACCGAGTCATGTGGGTCAACTAGTGACTCACTAGGTCGATCCTTGACTCAGTGACCCAGTACCCTGACCGAGTCGATGATTGGTCCGAGTTTGATAACATTGCGAGGAAGTAAACCTAACGGTACAACACTATATTTTGAGGGTTGGAATCCTCTTCATTTATGGGACGATAAAAAGACATAAACATTTTGTGGGGCCCACAACACAAACATTTTGTTGAACCCATAAAATGTTTGTGTTTTACTCTCTTCTACTCGTGTTTTTGGATGGAGAACATTTAGGCTCTATTTGGTATAGAAGAGAGAAATAAAGTAGATAAAAATAAAAAGAGAAGAGTAGAAATATGTAAGAAATAAAGTGATAATTAAAGGTGTTTGATTGAAGAGAAATAGAGAAGAAATTATGAAAGAAATAGAGAGAAGAGTAAAAATAAGAAATTATACAAGTGGGTCATATCATTTTTAATATTATTTTTTATCATTTTCTCACTTACCAAACCTCCCTTCCTTATTTATGCAGAAATAATATTATTTTCGTCTGTTGTTCCAAATATACCGTTACTCATATTTTGACATAACAAGATTTTACCTCGATAGTTTATTTGAGAAAAAAAAGTAAAATATATGAGAAGTGACAAGTGAGAACCGTAAAATTTACCAAAAAAGAATATATAAGAAGTACGTGCAGTACGTGGTGGGGTCATATGCGAAACCACCAGTGAGAATAGTCCAAGTTTGCATTTGTTCCCCTCATACCCTCTAGTTTACTTTTGGCCAATTATTATACGACAACTGTTGCTTCCTATCTTGTGACTGAAATTTCAACCTAATGAAGAAAATGTTAAGGTGCGTACCTGAAAACAGAACTTCTATTTTTTTTTGGGTGAGAAAAACAGAACTTTTAACTGCAACTTTTCCTCCTCCACTTAATTGCCTGCACAAAAATGATCAATAACATCAGTAGGTATTTTGGGCAAATAAAATTAAAAAGGAAAAATAATTCAAAATTGTAAGGGAAAGTAGTTAATGCATAGATCTGGTTGAGTTCTTGATGGAGTTGTAGTAGAAAAAAAAAATTAAAAAAGACACGGAGAGGTAAATTCAAAGGGTGTCCATAATATGAAGGGAAAAGAGAAGAAAAAAAAAAGTTGAAACAAGTGCAGGTTAAAATCAAACACCATAGTTTAGCAAAGGTGAAATGGAGAAAAAGAAACCTGAAGATGAAGAAGAAGATGGTGGTTGGTGTAGTTGTGGTGTTAAATGAAGACGAAATGATATATATATAAAGGATAGAATAGAAAGAAGGTGGGTCTAGGACAATAGAAGAAATGCTGAAGAACGTTCCTTTTGAATATTCTTTCCTGCTCTCTATGGCTTTGGGGTGTATTGCACTTTCGAGGGTATTACTCAAGAGCGCAAGTTGCCTTTTAATAATGACGCTCTCGCTGTTGCAATGTATAGCGGAGAAGACTTCAGTCGTCAGCTGTAGTGAAAATGAAAATGAAAATGAATGCAAAAACCAAGTCAGCGACGCTTAATATATTGGCTCAACGACCAATAAGTGTGTATACATCATCATAAATTTGTCGCAATATGCGTTGTGTCTTATGATAATCTATATAAACTGTTTTTTAATATAAATTTATTGTGTCCGGCGTGTCTGAGATTCACGACCAAGTTCGAGTTCAATTAAGATTTGAGTTGTACCGACAACAATGATCCTTTCTTTCGGTATGGCTGACAAGTGGTGGAGATAGGTTGGTATATAAAGGCACTTATAATAATATTAATTAGTATTTCTGTTAATCTTATTTATTTGATTGATGTCATTTTATAGGTGCAAACATTAACTATAAAATAAAATTTAATTAAATAATTTTTTTGTAAATTTTTCGTGTAAGTTTCAATTGTTAATTCAAATAAAACTTAGATTGTATTGTAATATAAATAATAAAAGCTTCTACATATTTTTATGAGTAAATGGTTAAATATTTCATGAAAAATAATATAAAAGTAAATTACACTAATTACCACTTGAGATTTCATAAAATTACACAAATTATATATCCTTGCTTTTTTAACATTTACAGTAACTTTCTTTACAGGGGAGTACAATGTAATATTTTTAAAATAATTTAAGCGGGTCAATGTAACTACTATAAAAAAGACTTTTAACATCGGTTATTTTGGACTTTTAACACTGGTTATGAACCAATGTTGTATCGAACAATGTTGAAAGTGGATAACTTTCAATATTGATTCTTGAATCGATATTAAAATACATTCTACAACATCTGTTGGGGTGTACAACCGATGACAAAAGATGCTTATAGTCAAATTCTGTGTTGAAAACAACATCGATTGTGGCAAAAATCAATGTTATATGTGCACGAACAACATCGATTGAGCAACGTCGTGCACCAACCCGAGGATGTGTCCTTTTGAATGTTTTTACTCATACTGTACAGCATGTACAGCTTTGATGTAAATCCTTTTATTTGATTGAATACATCAATATATTTGCCTTTAAAAGAAAAGAAAAAAAAAACTAGACTTTCTCTCAAGACCTATCTATCACTTTACAATGAAGGATCTTTTTGTAGGCTAAATTTACAGTAGATTGAAGTGTATTTCCTGCAATGCCCTTTTTATGGAAAGCCTTTAGTTACTAACATTAGAATAAACTATTTAGCCACACAATTAACAATATCTTTACTTATTATTATACTTTAGAAATGCAATTCTTTAATTACATGGACATTTTTATTTGACAATTTATATTGTCAAGCCTTTAGTAATCGGAAATATTTTCCTGATCAATCAGTGAATACTAATTTTTTTTATACTAATTAGTAT
The DNA here is from genome assembly GCA_026413185.1 of Pueraria montana var. lobata. NCBI lineage: Eukaryota > Viridiplantae > Streptophyta > Magnoliopsida > Fabales > Fabaceae > Pueraria > Pueraria montana. The sequence goes on from CM048656.1 coordinate 24,866,426, forward strand.
TATACTTTACCAATGCAATGACTTCATTATTGAATATTTTTATTAGACAATTTATTCTGTCAATCCTTCACGAAAGAGAGTAGTAATCCACAATATTTTCATGTTAATGACAATCATTTTTTTTATTAATTATTATAATTTATGTAAGTTAATTTTATTTAATAATAATTATAGATACCTGAGACTATTATCATAATTTAGCCACACAATTAACAATGTATTTATTTACTATTATAGCTTAACAATGCAATTACTTAATTACATGTGTATTTTTATTTAGTAATTAATATTGTAAAATCTTTTTCTTTTGTACAATATTGTAAAGTCTTTAGTAAAGAGGATCGTAATAATTATAATTATATATATATATATATATATAGCTGAGACTGTTATCACGAATAGATTATATGTTCACATTAAAGTAATATGTTTTCCAAGTTATCATTAAAAATTTTTGTACCAATTAAGTGCACCAGTTTCTCTAAACAATCATCATAATAATTAGAACTTTCAATGTTAAAATGATCTTAGTCGTTTTTTTTTTTTTAAAACATACACCAATGTTAAACTACGTGTATACACTTGAAATTTTTACACTTGATTACTAACTTCAGTAGGTTTGCAGGTAAGCCGCTCCTGCTCTCCTTTCTATGTATATGCATTGGTCTAAGTTTGTCATCTGTATACTTCATTTTAGCCATGTGTTTCTAACTAACCACTGCTATCACCATGCAGTGTGTTTTTTTGCTTGGTTTCAATGTCTGATTTTATTGGTTTTTGTTTTAGTTTCAGGATTTTTCAAGGCAACGAATGATTGTTTTTACAAATTTGATTTTGAATGCATTGATATCCCGCGTATCCTTTGTGTTAAGGGTTCATGCTCACCTATAAATATGTAAGAAGCCATGTTTCTGTAGTTCACCAACTAACGATTCCATCCATCATCTCATGACCAAAAAAAAGGATTTAGAGAGCATTATACAATGGCCAAGGTTTTCAAAGCATCCACCTTCGACGTGGTACCAAGGTTTTAGTCTTCTTCATTTTTTAATTAATCACTTTTTTGTTGAAAATTTTCCTTGATTGAAATTGTTCCTGTTGACTGTCCTTGATCACCGCCATCATTTCCGCCTTTCTCCATTTTCCGGCCAGCAAATGGGTGTTTTCTGGATGCCGGAAGAGCAGCCTCACGGCGGAGAAGACGGTTGTAGCGGGTGAGAGTTTTTAGAGCATCCACCTTTGACGTCGTACCAAAGTTTTCTTCTTCTTCTTCTTTTTAATTAATCACTGTTTTTTGTTTGAAAATTTTTCTTGATTGAAATTGTTCCTGTTGACCATTTTTGATGCTGTGATGCAGGAAAAGTTTGTTGGTAATAGTATTAAAAAATTTGCTTAAATCTGTGCAAGAATGGGTAAGAAATTTAACTGCTCTAATACACCAATAATGGGTCGAGAGAAATGAAAACTGTTTGGTTTTTGTTTTGCAAATTGAAGAAATTGGGTTGCATTGCAATGAGGAGAAGTTGACTACTTAACGTGATGCTTTGGGAAAAGAAGAAGAGAATAATCTCATGATGAAAAAGGATGATCATTGGATTGCATGTGATGAGTTTTGTGATTTTCGATTTTCAAACGTGGTTAGATACATGTAGGTTAGATTTGTTGATTCTTGACATTCTTTTTTTTTTTTTCCTGCTGTGTTTTTTATTCTTGATGCTCTCTCCGTTGTTTTTATTTGTTTTATGTGTTGCTACTGCCTGGGTCATGTTCAAGTTTAGAGATCATGTTAGTCAGCCTGCATCAACCCCATCAACCTTTTCGCCACCTTCTCTTACCAAAGAACCAGGTAATACAACTGATATTTTTTGAACCAGGTGAACTAACTACTGCAATTTTCCCTTTTAGTTTATTGTTTTAGTGGTTCATGATTTAAAATAACATTGTATTTATGATTTATTTTACCTTTGGTTACAGAGGTTTTCCATTCATGAATCTGGTCTTTATTTTACCTTTGAACTTGTCCTATTTCTTCTAGAATCTATAGTTTAGTGACCTCACATTGTTAACACTTAACAAATTAACATGCGTAGATCCCAGTTTTCAAATCAGCAAGGCTTTCATTGTTAGACCGTGGTTTTATATATGCAATAGCTCATATATGTGCAGGTGGTGAAATGGGGGAGGCAGTGGTATGAGAATGAGAAGTTTTTGAAGAAAGAGAACACTTTCACTGATTTTATTGCATGTGCTAAATATTTGATTGAAAAAAAAAAATCTATTCTAAGGAAAGACTCTGCATCAATGGAGTAGTGCCGGTGGGAGTTCTTAATATCACTAATTGGTGCAGTTCTTAATATCAGACCAGATTTATGCAAGGCTACTGTTGCTGGACTACCTTTTGTGGATGTTGTGGCATCATTGCTTGATCCAACTATTACTCTCACTACCTCAAAATGGGAGGTAATTTTCTTTCTTTTATTTTGTCTAAGGCTGTGAATCTGAGGATGCCTACTGTTAACGTGCTGCTCTTTATGAGGCTGCAGAAACATGTGTAGATGCTTTGAATGGCCAGGTTTTCCAGATCAAGCCATTAGGCATGTGGATCAATACACATGTATTCTCATATGCAGTCTGGTATGGTGGGGGCACATAGCAGAATCAGAGGCATCATTTGACAATTGTGTCAAGTGGGTAGTTAGCTTGGTTAGCAGGGGGCAATAACATTTTCTGAAAACATTTCTAAATGATCTTATGATTTTATAATTAACATGTAGAATTAATAATTCTAACCAAATATTATTTTGTGCTTAGAAGCTCTTTCGTTTGTTTTGAACCTGGACACTTTTGACAGACACTGATTATTGAAGTAGTTATTTTTTAAAGAAATATTAACATTCTCTGATTTGATGTTTTCATAATTTATAAGTTTTTCTTTTGTTGACCTACCATATAGATTCCTGTCATGTACTATCAGATTGTAATAGTAATTTGTATCAGGTAGTAATACTATAGGAAGAATGTCCTGCAAGATGTTGTTCATTCTGGGTTTTAATAGGTAGTAATTGTCACAACCCGTCCTAGGATCATGACCGGCGCACAAGCTACATGTTCTTTAGCTTGGCTAGCCTGAACACAAAGACATAAATAAAGACAAATAAAGGGGACTACCAAAAATCTGGCAGAGTCTCCCCTAAAAACAGGACAAACCAATTATGCAGAACCACCTGTGAAATCATATATACATATATTTAGATCCAACAGTTAGATATCAAGGCCACACATCACAACATAGGCCCTTGATATGGATATATATCCAAATACATCGCTAGCATAAACTCAAAATAAAGGGATTTCATCTATATCTATTTCTGCCCCTGTCACTATAGCTGCATTATACTGGAGTCACCAAAATATACTCTCCATTATATGCAATGGAGGCCTACCAAAAGATGAACAAAATTCCTAGGGAGATCAGGAAATCCCAGGAAGTCTGCTACTCAACTACCTGTGAATCTGAGAGGAAAAGGAAAGAATGGGGTAAGTCACAAGGACTTAGTGAGAGCATAAAAATACAAAGTGGACAGGAAGGAGAAAAGCAACCATAGCACGAGTTTTTCATCCGAAAAAAATTTAAATGGAATTTAAATTAAAGTGAAATAAATACAGCTCATTTTTTATAAAACTTATATTTACTCCCTTGCTAACGCATAAGAATTAAAATCAAATCATAATCAAGATTAACAACTTTATATAAACTTTAATTCTACTATGTATACATAGACCACGTTATCTCTTCGTTGTGGCAAACGGAAATTATATAACTACAACACTTGGCTCGTAGACTGCATTATCTCTTCGTTGCAGCAAACGGTAAATATAGAAACTATGGATATTCAACCCATAGGCTACATTATCTCTTCGTTGTAGCAAACGGAAATTATATAAACTCTTCGTTGTAGCAAACGGTCATTATTCACAATGAGAACTCAATTTACACATCTAAATTATATCATCAAATTATCAAAAATCATAAAGAATTAAATCCAACCAAGTAAAATAAATATTGTACTTATTTTTCTTTCTCAAGTACTCATAGGAACTAAGATCACTAAGAAAACGTATTTTTAAAATATACTTGCTTCTCCTAAAAATACCAATGAAAAAGTCACTAGGTAAATTTAGCTACTCACAACCAAAGAGAACCCAATCAGTGTCTTCCAATGACGTGGGGAGGAGCAACCACTGTGTTTTCCAAGGAATCTAGACATTAATAATAAGAGAATGAAAAATTAGATAAAGTCCCCAATTTAATATACCCAGGGTTTTTTTTTTTTTGAGGAAACCACAATAATCCTAATATTTAAATTTCCAACACTTCTCACACACAACCCATAACTAATCTATGCTAAAAAAAATAATTATCTAGCTTTGTTGTTCATGGATTTACCTCAAAAGCTTTAAATAGGAAATTTCAAGGAGATGGGTATTATTTCCCTTAAGTCCAATCACCTTCCCAAACTTGAGCACCACAAAAGTGTAGGAAACTTGATGGGTTTTTGGAGCAAGGAAGGAAAAGAGAATATAAGGAATAAGAAGAACATAGGAGGGATTTTGAAAGAAAGAGAAAAAAAAAAAAAAAAAAAGACGAAGCGCAGAGGGGGGGGGGGGGGGTCTCGGGTTGAAGAAAAGCAATTGGGGGGGGGGGGGGTCGTTGGTTTTTATTATTATTATTATATTATTATTATTTTTATGAAACGGTGCGTTTCATTCTTCCCCTCTTAAAAAGGATTCGTCCTCGAATTTAATCTATGTCTAACCTTGACTCTCAAACAAGTGAGGATACTTCTCGCGCATAACTGTTTCTGGTTCCCAAGTCATCTCCTCACCTGCTGGGCCTCGCCAAGCTACTTTCACTGACACAACATCCTTAGAACGTAAACGCTTCACGTGTTTGTCTACTATAGCCACTGGTTGTTCTGTATAACTTAGATTCTCATCAAGTTGCACCGACTGATGCTGAATAATGTGAGATGGATCATGTACATACTTTCGAAGCATAGACACATGGAAAACTGGGTGAACCCCAGAGAGATCAGGTGGGAGAGCTAAGTGATAAGCCACTTGTCCCACCCTCTCTAGAATTTCAAAAGGACCAATAAACCTGGGACTAAGCTTACCCTTCTTGCCAAAACGTAAGATGCCTTTCATTGGAGACACACGTAAAAACACATGTTCTCCTACACTAAACTCCAAAGGTCGACGTCTTCGATCTGAATACGACTTCTGTCTACTCTGAGCAGTCACCAAGTGTTCTCGGATTATCTTAACCTTCTCCACAGCTTCTTGAATTAGATCTGGACCTACCAATCTAGACTCTCCAGTTTCAAACCAACCAATCGGTGATCTACAACGCCTTCCATACAAGGCCTCAAAAGGTGCCATCTGAATACTAGACTGATAACTATTGTTATAAGCAAACTCTACTAAAGGCAAGTATTGATCCCAACTACCTCCAAAATCAAACATGCAAGCACGAAGCATATCTTCTAGGATCTGTATTGTCCTCTCGGATTGACCATCAGTCTGAGGGTGAAAAGCAGTACTCAAATCCAATCTAGTCCCTAAACCTTTCTGAAAAGATCTCCAAAATTGAGCTGTGAATTGAGGTCCTCGATCTGATATTATAGACAATGGCACTCCATGCAAGGATACTATTCTCTCTATATAAAGCTTAGCATACTGAGCTGCTGAGTAGGTAGTTTTCACAGGCAAAAAGTGTGCTGACTTGGTCAATCTATCTACAATCACCCAAGCTGAGTCATAACAAAAAGTGTGCTGACTTGGTCAATCTATCTACAATCACCCAAGCTGAGTCATAACCCTTTGAGGTTCTAGGCAACCCCGTCACAAAGTCCATAGTGATCCTCTCCCATTTCCATTCAGGTATATCAATTCTCTGAAACAACCCTGCGAGCTTTTGATGCTCTGCCTTAACTTGCTGGCATACTAGACATTTAGATACAAATTCAGCTACATCCTTTTTCATCCCTTCCCACCAATAAAACTCCTTCAAATCTTGATACATTTTAGTGGCACCCGGATGAATGGTGTACGAGGAATGATGGGCTTCTCCCAAAATCTTTTCCCTTAAGTCTCCTACATTAGAAACACATAGGCGAGTGCCAAAGTGTAAGACACCCTCCGAATCAACCACAAAATCAGAAAGCTTGCCTGCTTGGGTCTCCTCCATAATCTTCCTTAAATAAGGGTCTTCACCTTGAGCTGCTTTAATGGTATCCACTAAAGTGGAACGAGCATGAACATGAGCTAAAAGTGATTCGATGCCTGTGACCTCGAACTTCACTCCGCTGGTTACAAGATCTTGGAATTCTTTCACTATAGGTCTCCTAACTTCAACTATGTGAGCCAGGCTACCCATAGACTTCCTACTCAAAGCATCAGCAACTACATTTGCTTTACCCGGATGATACAAGATCGTACAATCATAGTCTTTCAAAAGCTCCATCCACCTCCTTTGCCTTAAATTCAAGTCCTTCTGCTGAAAGATATACTTAAGGCTCTTATGATCAGTGTAGATCTCACAAGTCTCACCATATAGGTAATGCCTCCAAATCTTAAGAGCAAAGATCACTGCTGCCATCTCCAAGTCATGTGTTGGATAGTTTTGCTCATGCCTTTTGAGCTGTCTAGAAGCATAAGCAATCACCCTTCCATGTTGCATAAACACACACCCCAATCCAACTCTAGATGCATCACAATAAACCACATAACCACCACCACTCGAGGGTAAAGCTAAGACAGGAGCGGATGTCAAACAATCCTTTAACCGTTGAAAGCTTTGCTCACACGCATCATCCCATTGGAACATAACCTGCTTCTGTGTCAATCTGGTTAGAGGAGCTGCAAGTCTGGAAAAATCCTTAACGAATCGACGGTAGTATCCTGCAAGTCCAAGAAAACTACGAATTTCTGACACCGATGTAGGCCTAGGCCAAGCCTGAACCGCTTCCACTTTCTTCATATCTACACTTATTCCATCCTTAGATACCACATGGCCTAAAAAGGTTACACTATCCAACCAAAACTCGCATTTGGAGAACTTTGCATATAACTTATGCTCCCTCAAGGTTTGCAAGGCTAACCTCAAGTGTTGCTCATGCTCCTCTTTACTCGTAGAATACACCAAAATATCATCAATGAAGACTATCACAAAGCGGTCTAAGAACGACTTGAAGACTCGATTCATCAAATCCATGAAAGCTGCAGGGGCATTGGTTAGTCCAAAAGACATAACCAAAAACTCATAATGTCCATATCGGGTACGAAAAGTTGTCTTAGAAATGTCCTCCACCTTTATCTTCAATTGATGATATCCAGATCTCAAATCAATCTTTGAGAAACATTGAGATCCTTGAAGTTGATCGAACAAGTCATCAATGCGAGGTAAAGGATACTTATTCTTCACTGTCACCTTGTTTAATTGTCGATAATCAATACATAAACGTAGTGAACCATCCTTCTTCTTGACAAACAACACTGGTGCACCCCAGGGGGAACAACTAGGACGGATGAAACCTTTGTCAAGAAGATCCTGCAACTGTTTCTTCAACTCTTTAAGCTCGGCTGGAGCCATCCGATATGGAGGTATGGATATGGGTTGAGTTTCTGGGAGTAAATCAATACCAAACTCTATCTCTCTATCTAGTGGGACACCAGGTAACTCTTCAGGGAAGACATCAGGGTATTCACATACCACTGGGACTTGCTTCAACTCCACTACTGCCACATCAACATCTTTTATCATTGCATGGTACCCATGACAACCCTTCCTCAATAACCTGTGTGCTTTTACTGCTGAAATCAAGTTACTTGATGACCAACTCTGATCACCCTGAAACACAAAGGTTGGTTCCCCTGGCATATCAAACTTCACCACTTTATTGTGGCAATCTAGGGTAGCATGGCAAGAAGCCAACCAGTCCATACCCAAGATCACATCAAAGTCGACCATATCCAACTCTATAAGATCTACCATCAGCGGTTTGCCCTCCACTAAAACCTCACAGGATCTGTACACTGAATTTGCTAATAAAGAGTGACCCATGGGTGTAGCCACTGTCAAAGGCTCATCTAAAGGTGATGGATCTCTCCCAAAAGCAAATGCAAAGAATGGAGACACAAAGGAATGCGTAGCTCCGGAGTCAAACAAAACATGTGCATCTCGAGAATCTATGGAAAGTATACCTGTCACAACAGCATTGGATGCCTGAGCATCCTGATGAGTCAAGGTGAACACACGAGCCTGTCCTCCACTAGTCTGTCCCTGTCCTCTGCCTCCTGGTCCTCTACCTCCTGGTCCTTTGCCACCCCGATATGAGCCACTTGGACCACTAGACTGCCCTACCTGAACCATAGGTGCTGCCACTCTGCTAAAAGAAGGCTGGAAAGATGACATAGGGCAATTCCTAGCAAAGTGTCCAACTTGTCCACATCGATAACATCCTGCTGACCCTTGCCTGCAAGATCCAACATGCACTTTCCCACATGTAGCACAAGTAGTAGGGGTCCAATCAGAAGTAGTGCGATGCTGTGAAACACCTCGGCTATGAGCTGTGCTAGCTGCCTGGCTAACTTGAGTGACCTGTGGCTGTCGACCTCTTTGTTGACCTCGACGATACTGACTAGTATCATCCCTAGAGCCTCCACCACCATGGCCCTGATGGCTACCACGAGATGTCTCTAAGTGGGACCTCTTGCGTGAGTCGCGAGAATTCCCACCTCTATCTCTGTTTCCTCGCTCAACAGTCAAAGCCCTATTCAAGGCTTGCTCATAACTCATGTCACCATGCCCTGCAATCGCCCTGAACAAGTAACTCTTCAAACCATCTAAAAACCTCTGAACTTTAAGCTTATCTGTAGCCACCAAGTGTGGTGCATATCTAGAAAGTCGCATGAATTGGATATTATACTCCATCACTGACATCTGATCTGTTTGCACAAGTGTCTCAAACTCTCGTGCTCTGCTATCTCTAACACTCTGAGGCAAGAAGTGAGCTAAGAACAACTCGACAAACTCATCCCACATCAAAAGAGGTGATCCTGCCGGTCTCGTAAGGAGCATGGTCTCATACCATCCCCTCGTCACATCACGCAAACGAAAAGCAGCCAACTGAACCATCCGAGTAGTAGAACAACCTAAACCCTGACATATCCATGACACCTCATCTAGAAATGCCTGAGGATCCTCATGAATGTCTGAGCCGCTGAAAGTCGGAGGATTAAGCTTAGTGAATGCAGTCAATGAAACCTCTGCTCTAACGGGCTGAACAAGTGGTTGCTCATGTAGTTCCTCATCGTGATTAGTCTCAAAAACTGGCTGTTGTGGCCCTGTTTGTTGCTGCCTCTGAACTCCAATCACATCAACTAATTGTTGTAGTGTCTCTTGCATATTCTGCATATTAGTAGTTAACTGAGCTAGTGTTGGGTTTCCACGTGCAGCTCTAGGAACCTCAACCTCTGGCATTCCACCACCCCTTCCACGTCTTCCCCGACCACGACCGCGACCACGTCCACGGCCCCTCGGGGCTACATTCTGGGGTTGAGTAGAAGCCTCATCAGAAACTTGCTCTCTAGCAGGTCTAATCCTGGGTGGCATCTCAACCTAACAATGAGGATCAAAGATGTAAATATGAAGAGGAATTAGAAAGGCAAGCCTAGAATCCATTACACCAACTAATACAACAACTCCAGTTTAACAATGGATTGTCATGGCCTCTTGTATGTAATTTGTGCCCGGGTACACAAGTTACAAACAAGATGCTACAACATACCCAATAATGCAGCCATAGGACCTATTAACCTAAGCTCTGATACCAACTTTGTCACAACCCGTCCTAGGATCATGACCGGCGCACAAGCTACATGTTCTTTAGCTTGGCTAGCCTGAACACAAAGACATAAATAAAGACAAATAAAGGGGACTACCAAAAATCTGGCAGAGTCTCCCCTAAAAACAGGACAAACCAATTATGCAGAACCACCTGTGAAATCATATATACATATATTTAGATCCAACAGTTAGATATCAAGGCCACACATCACAACATAGGCCCTTGATATGGATATATATCCAAATACATCGCTAGCATAAACTCAAAATAAAGGGATTTCATCTATATCTATTTCTGCCCCTGTCACTATAGCTGCATTATACTGGAGTCACCAAAATATACTCTCCATTATATGCAATGGAGGCCTACCAAAAGATGAACAAAATTCCTAGGGAGATCAGGAAATCCCAGGAAGTCTGCTACTCAACTACCTGTGAATCTGAGAGGAAAAGGAAAGAATGGGGTAAGTCACAAGGACTTAGTGAGAGCATAAAAATACAAAGTGGACAGGAAGGAGAAAAGCAACCATAGCACGAGTTTTTCATCCGAAAAAAATTTAAATGGAATTTAAATTAAAGTGAAATAAATACAGCTCATTTTTTATAAAACTTATATTTACTCCCTTGCTAACGCATAAGAATTAAAATCAAATCATAATCAAGATTAACAACTTTATATAAACTTTAATTCTACTATGTATACATAGACCACGTTATCTCTTCGTTGTGGCAAACGGAAATTATATAACTACAACACTTGGCTCGTAGACTGCATTATCTCTTCGTTGCAGCAAACGGTAAATATAGAAACTATGGATATTCAACCCATAGGCTACATTATCTCTTCGTTGTAGCAAACGGAAATTATATAAACTCTTCGTTGTAGCAAACGGTCATTATTCACAATGAGAACTCAATTTACACATCTAAATTATATCATCAAATTATCAAAAATCATAAAGAATTAAATCCAACCAAGTAAAATAAATATTGTACTTATTTTTCTTTCTCAAGTACTCATAGGAACTAAGATCACTAAGAAAACGTATTTTTAAAATATACTTGCTTCTCCTAAAAATACCAATGAAAAAGTCACTATGTAAATTTAGCTACTCACAACCAAAGAGAACCCAATCAGTGTCTTCCAATGACGTGGGGAGGAGCAACCACTGTGTTTTCCAAGGAATCTAGACATTAATAATAAGAGAATGAAAAATTAGATAAAGTCCCCAATTTAATATACCCAGGGTTTTTTTTTTGAGGAAACCACAATAATCCTAATATTTAAATTTCCAACACTTCTCACACACAACCCATAACTAATCTATGCTAAAAAAAATAATTATCTAGCTTTGTTGTTCATGGATTTACCTCAAAAGCTTTAAATAGGAAATTTCAAGGAGATGGGTATTATTTCCCTTAAGTCCAATCACCTTCCCAAACTTGAGCACCACAAAAGTGTAGAAAACTTGATGGGTTTTTGGAGCAAGGAAGGAAAAGAGAATATAAGGAATAAGAAGAACATAGGAGGGATTTTGAAAGAAAGAGAAAAAAAAAAAAAAAGAAGACGAAGCGCAGAGGGGGGGGGGGGGGGTCTCGGGTTGAAGAAAAGCAATTGGGGGGGGGGGGGGGGTCGTTGGTTTTTATTATTATTATTATATTATTATTATTTTTATGAAACGGTGCGTTTCAGTAATAGTAATAGGAAGAATGTCTTTGCAAGTTTGAGTGTACTACTCGCAACAAAATCTTCCACTCATAACAAGCTCTTGGAGGCCATAGAGCTAGCTATAAGAAGATCAAAGGCTGTTTTGCTTCAAGGAATGACAGCAGTGAAAACAACATTGAAGCTGATCTCTCGCCTGACCCAATAACAACTAAAAACAAGCTCATAAAGATCAGTGACAGTGAGTATCTGGTGGAACATCAACATGGTGCTGGTTTTCATAATGAGGTGGAAACAGTTTCTGAGTCCAAGAAGAGCAAGGGGCATAAGTGCCCAATTTGCCTCAAGGTATTTCCATCTGGCCAAGCCTTGGGTGGTCATAAGAGATCTCACATGACTGGTGAGTCTGAGAGTAGAAGCTTTCAAACAGTTGTGCTTCAGGAACTAGTGGCAGAAATTAGGAACTTCCTTGATCTTATTCTTCCTACTGCTACTGAAGAAGAAAGAAATAGCCATGCTGACTCTAACAGACCCTGGTGTGTACTGGGTAGTAGAAGACAACCATAAACAAGAGGCACTGGTAGGCTTTATCTCATAGCCTAAGGTGACATAGTTTATTATTCCATTAGTGCTGCAACTTCAGAGTAAAGATTTAAATGTATAGAAATGTTTCTGCATTCATTTCATTAATTCTTTACAAGATATGTGTCTTCTTCTTCTTCAGGGAATTTCTGTTTTGCTCAGATTTTTCAAATTTATTCATAACATAAGATGAACTTTCTATATGTTCTCTTTTTTTGTTTTTTAATTCTTTTTCTGGGTGCTATATGTTATTACTTTGTCCATAGAATAAATTTTCATTTGTGCAAAGTTTAAGCTCACTATTTTGGTTCTCTTAGAAAGTCCAGGAATTTTGACTGATATGTGTGGTACTGTTTGTTTTCACACACTTCCTACCCTGCATTTTAGAGATGTACTTAATTATATAATCATAAACTCCAAAGGTGACATGTTTGTGGGGTAATTATTTTTCCTTTCATCAAAGAGAAAGAATGAGGTGTTGAAAAATTGGGACAGGTACCCCAAGTCATTACACATGAAGAGATAAAAAGGTAGATTTTATAACTCACATAAAGAAGACATGTGAGCACAAGGTGGTCATTTAGTCACCTACCATAAAACCTGACCTCCCATCTATCTGTTGTTTCCTTCTCTTTCTTGGCACACAAGTGGTGTGCTAATAAATCCTTCTCACTAATCACTATGTACTCAGTAGCAAATATCATAATAATTCATCAAGAGAGTGAGGGGCATGGCTGGACCACTGCTATGTAACAAACTGAAATTACAATGGCACAAACTTGATGCAAAGTGCACCTTACTATAAAATTCAACTCAGTGGTTAAGGAACACTCTTTTTCTTTTCTATTAGAATGACCTCGATTTGTTTACATTTTGATCATAGAATATATTAATAAAATGGGAGTTTAACCATAATAAACATTAGATCTCATGCTGGGTTGAAATTAATCATAGGAAGGGTAAGATGCATGAATTGGCACCAATTGCAAGAATGTAAACATGATGGCTGACTAAAAACGGTATTTCTGCCCATTGCAAGAAGAAGGAAATGTGGAAAAAGCTAGGCTACATTGACTATGGCAGAGGTAGAAACGTAGAAAAGCAAGTAAGCTGAAATTTGAAGTGTTCCATTTCAATTTGGACTGCTATATTGCAACATGATTAAAGAAATGGTATATTTTTGTGGTTACTGATACTTTTGTCTGGATTTTCTTTCAGCAGTTGCAGGCAATTCATTGGCTATAAGGGGGTAAAAGGTTTCCCTGATCAAAATTTAACAGAGGACATATTTGAAATGACCTATTATGACCAGTAAAAAGCCATTACCTGTCCCAACCTTTGTTAGTGGCTTTTGTTTCAGTTACCATTGTTCCCAAAATATGAGAGTTCTGGAGTTATCACCCTCTGATGGCAATGGTTCCTCTACTAATTAAGATAAACCTTTACCTCAGGATGCATATTTTAGTAATGTTAGTGATGAGCTACAGACTTCAATCTTGGCAAGATTTCCAATATCACAGCACTGGAAATTATAATTATAATGAAATACAAATAAAGGAGCATATAAATTATGTAGTGCATTGGTGTATGTGTTTCAAGTATAGGTACAGAGAATAAATATCATAAGATGGGACATGCAGAATATTGATTTTCATAACAGGTTAAGCTAAAATAACACTAATATCATGGCTTTGATTAATGCTGAGTAAGGAAGTTATTGACTCTTAATGTGTCAACCTGATTTTGTAGTTTAACCTGCATTTTTTACTACTATTGTTTGCATGTTAATTTAACTTTTTCCAACCACTACTGTTTGGCAGATCAAGTGCATGGAAGCTACTTTGCTTAGTGCCTTGAGGAGACAAAAAATGGCAGCAACTACAATCTAGAATTGATTATTTATAGTGTTGTGTTTAGCTGAATTCATTATTTTTATAATGTTATACACTGGATTGCATAGCTAAATATGCATGATACTGGTATGCATGGGAAAGGGGAGGGAAGGCTAAAGTTCAAGCACAACTCCTTGAAATATTATTTTTAGTAATTATTATTTTAACAAAATACACATTCATATTTCTTCATTTAATTATATTTTAAAATTTTCAATTACAGTAATAGTAAGTTTTTGATGAGCATAGTAATGGCAAGTTGCTCACGTTTGTTACAAAGTTACATCTTTAATTTATTTATTTTACCTCTCATTAACTAAAGTAAATGAAAATCAAAATGATTTAGAGTAAATTATAGTGATAAGTTATATTGATTTTAGTTACAATGTTGATCAACGTATATGAAATAATATCAATACAAAATTTTAAAGGTTTTTGGAACATATTTTTAAATTGACAATAAACCAAATATCCATACATACGTATTAATCTAATCATGTAATCTAAAATATTATATCTTATATTTACACTTATTTTATATTTTATGTAATTATTATTAATAATTTTCTCTTTAAAAAAATTATGTCTAATTCGCTTTTAAGTATTTATAAACCAATCAATAATGCGAAATTTTCATTTTTGGTGAAAACAGGCTATTTGTGATATGAATGTGATATAAAAAATATAAACTATATTTAAGATTTACAAAGAATATTTTAAATTGTAATATAAATTTATTTTTAATTATTGACATTTTCTTTTAAAAAATTATTAAAATTTAATTTATTTATAAAGATAAAAGAAGGTAAATTGAAAGAGATACACAAGTCAAGAAAATTAAATATATAAATAAAAACAAAAAAGAATGGAAGGAGATAGTTGAAAGAGATTTTTATTTTATTTTTTGGATATTTGAAAGAGCAGTGTGAAAAATGCACTTCTAAACAAGAAAATACATAGAAAATGGTTAATTGAGAGAAGAGAAAATATTTTTACCTTTACTTCTAATTTATAATATTAGAGTAAATTAATTTTTAAATGTCAAGTGTTAAAAAAGTAATTTAAATCTTAAATAATATTTTAAAAATAAAAAGTAATTTTTTCAAATAATAAAATATTAAAATATCACATATTAAATATCTGTTCATATTGACTCAAATTACCAAAATTATATTCTATTTTAAATTAATTAATTTTTATATCTTTATTTATTTAAACAATTGTTGTTATTATTTTGTTCATGAAAAAAAATTGAAAAGTAAAATAAAATCCCGTGCGTTGCACGGGTGGATAACTAGTAAGGTCTACAAACAACCAACATAGCAGGCCTCACTAAGGGTCAATAGAGTCCATTATACTTATCAAGGTCCCATTATTGTGGAACGGGTCTAGATAGACCAAATCAGCCCGTATACTCACCTTCAGCTACAATTGGGTGAACAAAATATTGGTATTTCCAAGGTCTAATTAGAAAGATATGGTTAAATTTAATTCTCAGAAAAGTGACCTATACGTACAGTCACTTTTACTTACGCAGATAATTTACTGTAGGTAAAAATAAAAAAATAAAAATAAAAATAAAATAAAAAACTTGTACCTACAGATATTTAGTGTAGATAAAATTCTTTTAATATTCCTATAAACATGGTTGATTAAAGGTAAAATAAAAAAGATTCTACCTACAGATGTTTGTGGTATGTAAAACTTCAAAAGACTTCTACCTATAAATATTTAGTATAGGTAAAACCCTTAAAAGACTTCCACCTATGTACTAGTGTAGGTAAAATAATTGTAATATTTTGAATTTGTTGAAACTCAATTTCTTATGCTGAAAGTCTATTTGATTATTATATGTTTCATTATTTTATTTTTATGAAATTATTACCTTTTTACACTATATCACTAGAAATTCATTAATTAGACTGATTTAGGAAAAAAAATACAGTTATAGAGACCAATTTAAAAAATGATTTGGAAACTGAAATAAAGTAGTCTTTTAATTAGTCTCTATTTATATTAATTACTTTTTCATTTAATAACAAATTTTTAAAAGAGATAGGTTAAAAAAGTATTATAATTTCAAAGAAAAAGTAATTATAATCTATCGAGAACATTTTTTTTAATCTTATTACTTATGAAATAAAAATATGTTAAATATATATATTTTTATCTAATATCTTCTTTATAAAATATTAAAAGAATTCACAAGAAAATATTTAATATATAGGTATAGGTTAATGGAATTTCAAAGTCATCCCACTATGTAAGGCCCAAATGGCAATTGGTCTAAAAAATGAAGAAGCTCACATCATGTCTCTTTCCCCTGCTGCAACAAGCGTTTCATTCTAGCACCCCCTGAGTCGTGCATGTATCAGCAAGCAGAACCGACAACTTTTAGCATCCCCATGACACCAAATCACATAGACTCTACTAGGGTTGGCAAAACGGGCCAGCCCGGCCCGTTTTGGCCCGGCCCGCCTGTGGCCCGCCGAAAAAGGGCCAGGCCGGGCTGGCCCGCCTAGCTGCCACGGGCTGCTGGTCCTGGCCCGCCCCGCCATAGAGTGGGCTGGCGGGCTGGCCCGCTAGTTTTTTTTTTTTAATTATTGTAAATAAGATATAAATAAAATGATCTTGTATCACTTGTATCATAAGAGGACAATAGAGAGTATTTTTGTTACTGTGAAGTGTGAACACAATTAAAAATAATTGCAATATTGTTTCATTTTCTTCAATAAATCACAAACTAATAGTCTTTTAACACCACAAGTTCAATATCATCATGAATAACATCTTAAAAAGGCTTACCACAAACTAATAGTCTTTCAAAAATACATCACAAAATATTAATAGTCCCTAATAACTTATATTATTTTATATATATTAATTTAAAAAAAAAAGGGCTGGCGGGCCGCCCCGCCCCGCCCCGCCTGTGGCCCGGCGGGTTGGCAGGCCAGGCTAGGCGGGCCAAAGCGGGCCGGCGGGCTGCAAACCCCACCCCGCCCCGCCAAATTGGCAGCGGGCTGGCGGGCCGGCCCGCCTGGCCCGGCCTGCTTTGCCATCCCTAGACTCTACTATAATCAAGCCGGTAATCGGTAATCCATTCAAAATCAAATGAAACACTCAACCTCTTGATGTTAGTGACATGAAAGTGATATGCTTGTCTGCATTTTAATCAAGCGTCGACATGTTTTTCATTAATTGTCACTAACATCATTTCTATTACTTACTTAATAAATTTGCAATCTTGATTTCATTCTCCTGGTACTTGACACTCAGAGCAAGGTCAACTTATGATGGCTAAATGTCACATAGTATAAACATGGAGCATGACAAGCCAAAAAAAATTGATTTTGAACTCTTTTAAAGTTAAAATTGGTTTTTTGTATGTTGTATATCATTTATGACATTTCTCATGTTACAAGGTTGTTTTCATCTATCCTTATAGCTCTTCTTAGGTTTATGAAGGTTTGTCAAGTTTATTCAATGAGCTTATCATGAACAAGGTGAAAATAAGTAGGGCATTAAACAATATGAAACAGAAAAAGCTTACTCAAAAGAAACTTTGTCATTTCTCTTGAGTAAAATTCTTGTGTTGCATATTGTTTAGTGTCTTGCTTTCTTTCACCTCCTTTATGATAAGTTTATTCTCTTTCTTTGTAACTTGATCCACCTTCAGAAGCCTAGAAAAACTTATGAGGATAAATGAAACCCTCTGCCACTGCATTATCTTCATCTCCAAGTTGCAAAATTGAGTGGTATGCAAAGCTAAGCAAAAATTACCTTATTGGTCTCAACCTTGCCAAGCTACGTACTATGCTGGCAGAGCCGTGTACACAGCTAGGCGAGTTAGGCATTTGCCTTAGGACTACTGATTTTTTTGTGAATACCTTAGGCCTTAGGCCTACTAATAGTAAAATAACTAATATCATATGTAATATATCTGTTGATGGCTGATAAACCCCATTCTGGTCATTATTTTATGGGGTTTCTCGCACCATTTGATCCTTAAATTTCATTATCTTTGGGAGATTTTGATTGATATGTTATTTTGGTGCAGAGTGAGCTTGAACTAAGGAAGAAAAAGGGCTTGAAAACGAGGAAACAACACCCTTGACAAGTGAACACGACCCCATGCTAAAATTATGCACAGGGCGTGCTAAACAACTGGCTCCCCGTAACTTGCGCATGACCCTAAGCACGGGGCATGCTGATGTACTTGTGCTCCGTAACTTTTGCACAACTCCGTAACTTTTGCACAACCCCGTGCACAATCCCAAGCACAGGGCGTGCTGATGCAACAACGCTCCGAAAGTTTAGCACAACCCCATGCACGATCCTAAGCACAGCCCTGTGTATACCCCTGCGACAGCTGAAGTCTTTAAATAGATTAGATTTTTATGTTTTGGGGACACCTTTTTCTACATTCAGTTTTATACTTTCTAGATGAATACTTTTGGAGTTTCTGAGGGAATCATAGGATAGGAAGAACAGAAGTGCATCAAGGGGATTAATTTTTGTAACGATTCTTCTCCTCTAATGTCTTTTTTGTTCTCTTGTTTGGTTTTATGCTTTCCTATGCCCATGGCTAGCTAAATCCTTAAGCTAGCATTGTGATGTAGGACCTATCTGTGAACCTTGATTCTTCTATTTTCAATAAAAGTTCTTATTTGTTTTATCAATTAAATTATTGTGTTATTCTTATCTTTAATCAGGACTGATCACCCTTAACCTAAATTGATTAATTGTTATGATCAAACTGTTAATTAATTGACTTGCGCGGTAATTGAATTCTAAGGATTTGCATGAATCAACTCTTCTCGGATTTCTAATCCGATTAAATTTTGTTAATTAACCTCTTTGTGCTAAACCTTATTTCTAAATTAGTCTCTAATGAACAAAAAGGGATTGATTTAGGAAGGAGAGGATTTTCATAACATAATCCAATTCTATTTATTACTTTAAGAGGAATGATTGGTAATCGCATGATCAAGTGTTACTTTAATTGAAATCGGGAATCGGGGGGACACGAGACGGTTTGAAATCACGACCCTAGGGGGCGTTTGTTTCACGAATAACTCTTTTAGTCCCGGGAATACAGAGGTGGAAAAAATTATCCTACGTTTGTTACGAAGTAATAAAATAATTAATCCCAGGTATATTTTTTCCTAGGAAAGCCATAATCCCACCTTTCAACCAATATTTAATCCCGACAGAGGGGGTATGGAAAATTTATTCCCATGGGATAAAACCCATCTTCATGAGTAAAAATTCAAATATACCATTTTTCACATTCCGTAAAAAAAACATCTTTAACACAATAAAGACATTTTAGTAATTATAATATATATTCCCAGGGAAAAATAACTCAATCAAGCGCATGTTTTAATTATTCCTAGGAATATAAAAAATATTCCCAACTAATTTTAATTGTTAGCCAAACACATTTTTTAATAATACC
This sequence comes from Pueraria montana var. lobata, assembly GCA_026413185.1. Classification (NCBI taxonomy): domain Eukaryota; kingdom Viridiplantae; phylum Streptophyta; class Magnoliopsida; order Fabales; family Fabaceae; genus Pueraria; species Pueraria montana. Next base: position 24,885,934 of record CM048656.1, read on the forward strand.
CAGGAATAATATTCTCATGTTATATTCCCGGGAAAACACATATTCCCAGGACTAAAAAAATTATCCATGAAACAAACGCCCCTAGGTCCTTTAATCTGTCAGAGCTCCTTTCTAATCTTCATTTACTCATACTTTTTAATATTTCCCTACACAATTGCAACTCAAACACTTCTCTTTTCTTGTCTTCTACAAATTTGTTATTTGGGAACCACAATCAGTTTTTAGGGTACAATATCTGGACTTAGGTCTACCCTCACTACTGCGTAGGGTACGCTTACCCTTAAGTGGTATGCATTTTACGCATCAATGGCACAGGCTTGAAGACTATAATGAGACTTGTAGTCACTAATTTTCTAATTCACGTCACTCACACCACACCAATGCCAAACTTAGCTTTTAAAGCCACCATTTTAATGATAAAAATATTAAGTGTTTTTAAGCGTGATTCTATACAATTTTACTAATCTAACACTTCATTCTTACACACAACCAATAGATAATTGACAAATGTTCTTCATTTATTAAATTTAATTTGATTCCTTCTTATTAGGAAATAATATAATTAATTTCCTTTAATAAATATTTGATATCAAAAAAATATGTTAAATATTTATAGAATAAAAAATAATAATTTATCTTGTTATCTTCTGTTTACGTATAAATGAAATAAAATATTTAACTAACTAACTAAACAAAAAATTTTATCAATATATTTTTTATGTATTTTTTATTATATCTTGTATTATTAATTAAAATTTATAAAAGTTTCGTCTTTACAAGATATATATTATTTAAAAATATATTATTAATTAAAATTATTAATATACTAAAATGATATCCCCGAATAAATTATACTTTTTCTTGTTGAATGACTAACTATATAGAATAATACAAAATATATTAAAAAATACATATAAGATATATTTATAAAATTTCCTATAAATTTTATAAGAAATAATAATCTTGTAAAATATATTAAAAAATACACATACAGTATATTATTTTAAAATTTCTTGTTCAATGATTTTAATAACTTTATTAATAACGAATAAAATTTTATTAATATATTTTATATAATATAATTTATAAATATATTCTATATTTATTTTGAAATGAATATATAAATAGATTTTAAAACATATAACTACTAATCAATTTAAATAATCTATTTAATATATTTTATATAACAATTTACAAAATATATTTAAAAAAATGTATTAAAAAATACATATAAACTATATTTATAAAATTTCTTATTTTGTTGGTTACGTTTTTTTTTTCACACAAACAAAAGATAATCAGAAATAATTAAATTTTTTATTTTATAAATATTTAACATATTTTTTTGAGATCAAATATTTATTAAAGGAAACTAATTATATTATTTCCTAATTATATTGGTTGTGTGTAAGAATGAAGTGTTAGTTGTGTGCCTATACAAGAATAACTCGTAATTAATAGTATTAATTTGTAAGTAATAAATGACTTTTTCATTAAAATTGAAAGGTCAATTATTTTGAATGTTAATAATTAGTCATTTTTAATCGAAATAAAAAAATAACAGTTATTATATTTTATGTACATGTACATTATAAAATTTAATATTTATACTTCAAATTTAATTTCTTCACTATCTCATTCTTTTATCTCTTTTTTTCTTTATTTTTGTATTTTATTTTTTGGAGACTTGAAAGTGAACTGTCAAAATGGATAATTGATATATCAAATTATTGCTTTAGATAATATCAATGTGTATTTTGCAGTAGATAATTCGTTCCATTTCTGTACCAAAAAAGATAATTCTTTCCACTTTTAGGTTCTATTATTTCATCCTTTTCGTTATTTACTTTGTAACATTTTTTGTTTCAATTTTTATATTTATTTTGCAACTTAAAAAACTAAAAGATTAACATAAAAATTTATTATTAATATTGTATTTAGTCTCTTTAAAAAGTTTGCCTTAAGCCCCAAATTTTCTAGACACAACTCTGGTTGCTATAAGGGATTATTGAGAAGCAAAGATATGATTCCAATTTCATAACTTCTAAGTTCTGAGGAGTGTTATTGTTTTCTTTAGTATATTAACTATTGATGTGTTATGCAGGAGATGGAAAATAGAAAAAAGAAGGTTCATGTGTGAAATCAATTGCTTGATTGGATCGTCGTTTGGAGGTTTGGAGAGGGAGAACACATATTCGCAGTACAAGCTATGTTTTTGAGGTTTTTTATGGTATAGGGTTTCTCATTGTATGCATTGTTTGTGCACTTTTTGTATGCTTTGTGCTTGGTTTGCTTTTGATCATTGTATGCATTGTTTGTGTACTTGTAGACTCTTTTGTACCATTTATTGATAATAGTGGAGTTATTTCTTTGGTCTGAATGACTCGTGATTTTTACCCTTGCTTTTGAGGGATTTTCCACTTAAAAATCTTTTGTGTATCTTTGTGAGTATGTGGTTTATAATTTTTTATTGATCATGATTTTGAATTTATAATATATGATATGTTACATGTGTATGAATCTAAAATTGATAGAATAGGTAGACACCTATAATAGACAACACATGTAATTTTTTTGTACAAATACAACATGTGTATGATCATATATAGGTTGGGATAAATCTTAAACAAAAACAAAATTTAAAAAAAAAACATCGTTTCTACATCAATTATTTTCTTACTGATGTAGAAAGTTGTCACTTTTCTACATCGGTTAAAACAATAAGCAATGTAGAAAGTGGTTTTCTACATCGATTCATAACCGATGTAGAAAGTGACCACTTTCTACGACTCCTACATTCTACATCTATTATAGAACCGATGTAAAATCTCTCTCATAATTGATATAGAATTCCCTTCATGTAGTAGTATGAGCAAGAAAGATTTGTTTCTTTTTGTTTGTTTGTAGTAACTTGTGCAGATAGTTGAGAAATCACAAAGAATCTTTGAGGAGTAGATATCTCTCTATAGTTGGGAGTGGACTAATAATAAATTTAACCAATCATGGAGAGTGTGTTAAAAAAAGTGTGATAGAGAATGTGTTGCTAGCATTTCTCTTTTATATTAGACTAATATAAAATTGTATTTTAGTCTATTTTATATTTTCAAATATATTTTTTTATAAAATTAATTTCAACATTTACACTTGCACTCAAACATCAGAGTTTAGGATTCATTCCTTAGTGACCTATGCACAACCAATAGACATTGAACACTTGACCCAATAGATTATAAATATGTTAGATGGTTCATTATCCATCGATAACAAATGATAATCTAATTCAACTAATCCATTGTTTTTATTTTTATAACTAGATGAGTTGCTTATACTCTTTTATATCACGAAACCTCCTTGGTTCCTTAGTTTTGTTTAAGTACAATTTTAGATTTTAACTATGAATATATAGTTTTTCACTTTAACCTAAACTTCAGATAAAAAAAATATATAAAGTGATAAATTGAAAAAAAAAATGTACTTAATGAGTGTGAGTCAATTAGCAAATCACATCGAAGTTTTGGAGAGAACTTAAATTTGATTCTCACAAAACACTTCCTTAAAGAAGGACATTAAGCTTTAAATGTAACTAAGTCTTTGACTAAGAATTAATCCTATAATTGAGTCCAAAGGAATGAAACTTGTGGAAATATTAAATAATCTCACAAGAGAACTAAAGGCTTTAATTATGATGGTTACTAAAAAAATGAAAAATGTAAAACTAGAGAAGAGAGTAAAGTATAGTTTATCCTTATATGTAGGGAAATTCATCCCTCCCTATGGACCGGAATGACGATAAAAGAATATTCAAAACACATATGGGATAAAAATGTAGTGGTGTTGTGGGAACGAACATATACAAAGAATAGTACCATTTGAACATGTAAAGCATGCAAAGTCAATGAAATAATGGGGTTACCTCAAACCATATTAACTCGAGGCACATTTGGAATGCTGCTCCAGAAACTAATTCAAGTTGACCTGGTGGGGTTAATTTTGCAGCCAAATGCAATAAAGCGTTGTTTTCTTTCACAATATATGATGCTATAACATCCTTAATGGACCCTATTTCATGTACGAGATTGAAGATGCTAGCATGGCGATGCGAAACCGCTGTGTGAATTATAGTATGTTGGTTTTTGTTTTTCACTTCCCATATCAAGCTAGGGTGAGAACTAATAAACTCTGACAAGAATCCAAAATTACCAACTTTTGCAGCATCGAGTAATAGTTGTGAAGGTTCACTTATTATTCTAATTGCCTCCAAGAAGTTTTTGTGGCTAAGAATCATTTTCCAGAGAAAATTAACCAATTGAAAATACACATGTTTCATGCCTGCAATATAAAAATTGGTTATTTGCTATGAAAGACGCGTAAAAGAACAGGGAATTTGTAAGCTCCATAAATAAATAAATAAATAAATAAAAATTCAAGCCTCGTGTCTGAATTTTTCTTATAATTAGTGAACGTAAGAATTTACCGTGGTTGATCTTGTGATTTAGAGCCAAGAGATGCAAAGCTGTGTCATTATTCTAATCACGTTCATAAGCTAGTGCTTCCCACTCCCTTGCCATTTGTAAGGCCAGGTCTGAAAAACATTTGGATCAATATCTAGTCTACTTCATTTTAAAATTAAAAAAGGGTTAGTAATACATTTTTTTAACACTTTTTTTAAAAAAAAATTATTAAAAATTATAAAATTATTAATAATATCATTAAATAAGGAGTGAAATTCACATAATTTAGTAATTTCTTATAAATTTCAACCAATAGTTAAGAATGTATTAGAGAGTGTATTGCTAGTATTTTTTAACAGCCTTAATTTTAATCAATAATATCAAATGTGTTTAAAAGAGTGTATTAAAATTGTGTAAAAAAAAAATGCTTACGATCGTTGCCAGCCTTGATAGAAGTTAAGAAAAACAAGTTCTTGCCCTTTTAGAGCATGGTTTGCACCAGCAGCAACATGCAGCAGTGTATCCCAACCAGTTGCTATTGCTGCGTGCTTCAGTCTATCATCTCTATCCCAACCAATTGCCTTCTAGAGCAAGCTTGTGAAGGGGCACGCAAAGCTCCAGAAATCTGTCCATCGATTCCCCTGAAACAAAGCTAATATTTATTACACTTTCAAATTCTTTTACTATTAATATTTTTGTATTTTGTTCAGTATAATACTCTTTTTTTTTGCTTAATTGTTCAGTATAATTCTACCTCTACTTAATTTGTAGTAGTTAATATATGCAATGAGAATAGTAGTTATGTAATTTATTTTATTAATTTGTAGTTATTTTTCTCAGTTTTCACAAAAGAAAAAAAGAATTTATTGTAATAATTTACAATATTTATTATTTATTGAAAAATGTGAAATAATTAAGAATATTATAATTAAAATAATCAATAAAAGAGATAATTTAAAAGAACAAATAATTTTTACCGTACTTGTTTCATCTAAAAAGTAAAGATCAGGATAATTAAGTTGATCTGCATCTGATGCGGTTGGACTGTTGCTGGGGAGTTGGAAAGTTGGCCCGTCATTTCCCTAGCAAAGCAAAGATTGCAAATCGTGTAAAAATGTACTTCCTCGGACTCTAAATATAAGTAAAAAAAAATTATTTCACACTAACTAAAAAAATTGATTAACAATATTAATTGAATCAATCTCAATTAAAAAATAAGTTGTTTACCTAAACTACCCTTCATTGGAATTTGATATCAATATTAAGAAATAGTCATTGGAATTAAAACTCTTATTAAATGAAGGATATCTTGGAGATAGTCTCATTAAATGAACTAAAATTAGTTGATATTTGCTTATATTTAAATTCAAACCTCAAGTCAATTTTTTGCTTATATTTGAAGTCGGAGGAAGTAGCTGATTACGGATTGCCCTTTTATTTTGATAAATTATATTCATAAAATAAGCGTATACAATAATACATGTAAATAAGAAACAAAGGGGAATTCTTCAAAAAAAAAAAAACAAAGGGGAAGAAATAAAAAAAAAAACTATATTATGATATGTCAATTACGTAATTATGTACATTTACAAATCTAGAAACAATGCGTGCACTAAAAGGAGACAAAGTTCATTTTTTTTTAACAAACCAAAAAGATTTTATTGATTCAAGGAGCCAAGTTTAGACCACAAAGAAAAAGTTCAAGGTTAGCATTCAGCAATTATCAAAATCCAAAATTTTAGATCTATAAAGATACTTAACCTGTCAAGCTCGTCCCACATTTGCTTGACTGTTTTTTGGCCCTCTGAAAACATTTTAAAAGCATCTGGATTCAAGGCACAATATAAAATATTTGTTGCTTTTGCTTCTAGTTCCAAATTCTTCATGTCTTCTTCATCGTATTCATCTTCACTTTTCTTATATTTTTTTTGGTGACTAGTACCTGCAAGGATATTTTCTTATACTATTATGCCAGGAAATGATAATTGGATGGGTTGGGTGCATGACGTGCTCCCTTATCCTCCGTATTGTTAACATGTTACTGGAGCTCATTTTCAATCCTTTCAAAGAAATAATGAGTATCTATAAAGACCTATGAATATTTAATAATTCAAAATAAAATATTAAAAATAAAAAAATAACAAAAATGAATAAAATTTAGCAATGCATATAACTTATCTAATAATTTAAAATACATATAACAATTAAAGGAATGTGACAAATGTCACTTGAAATTTGATTTTAGTTTTTTAGTTTTTTTTTCTTTCAATTTTATGTTATTATGAAATATAGAGTATTATATTATATTTAAATAGTTAAGATTAAAAAATTCATACAAATTGTCAAGAATAAAATTTATTTATTGGTCACATAGACACTTAAAAAAGTCTTGTATAATCTTTTTTTCTAAATCTTAAGCATTTAAATAAATTCTAATCATCTATATTTATAGTTCTTATTTCTCACAACAAGAAATGTTCTCAATTTATATGCTCTTATTGTGAGAAATAAAAACTATAAATATAGGTCATACAATCATACATGAATAGTAAGATTAAAAGTTTGTTAGTGGTCTACTCATAAATATAGGTCATAAAAAAAGTCATATGCATCTTAGTTTTAACCTTGACTACTCAATTATGGTCTAATGATTTATATTTATAATTCTTAATTCTTACAATAATTAGGATTCTCATTTGATACGCTTTCATATATACGAAATGTATCAACTAAAAACTCTTCTCATTGTGAGAAATGAAAATTATAAATTTGAGTTATACAACCATACATAGATGTTTAATATTAAAAGTTTGTTAGTGATCATATGACTACTTAAAAAAAATCATGTGCACTTTTTTTTAACTTTAATTTGACCATTCAATCGTAATTTATAATAGTCAATATTTATAATTTTCATTTTTCATAGTAAGAAGAGTTTTCATTTGATACTCTCTCTTTCTCTTTCTCTCTCTCTATATTATCATTTCATTTAAATGGAAAAAATCATAATTAATATGTGTAAACTTTTACAAGAGAAAAATATATTTTGCATTTACACACAAAGTATATGTTATGTTCTATGTCCTAACCCTACTCAATTAATAAATAAATGATTGTCTCCTAACCTATACTAATGAAGATTGAAATATGAAACAAAGAAACAAGTGAGAAATATGAAATGAATGTTATGAAGAGATATTTTGGAAGGAGAAGTCAAGGTCCCAATGGTTTCCTTAAGGTGACAGGACTATGTCATTCTTTCACAAGATGGTTTCTTATAGACACACAGCCAAGCAAATGACCATCCTTAAGGATGGTGACAGGCTGCTTGAATTGCTGGGAGACATCCAAGAGCATTTTCTTCAATTTTATTTTGCGTTATATGCCACAGATAACTTGTGTGTCTCCAATGATTTGGTGAGGAAAGTTATCCCATCCTTAGTTTTAATTGGTGGAGGATAATGCCATGCTTACTAACCTCCCTTCTTCGGAAGAGGTGAAAAATGCGGTTTTCTCTATGAGCTTTTCTGGTGCTCCGAGGCCAGATGGTTTTGGTGGTCATTTCTATCATTCTTACTGGGATATTATTGGTAAGGGTTTTTTAATTCTTTATTGCAATTTTTTCTACAAAGTTGGATTTTGCCTAGTCTTAATTCCAATTTACTAGTTTGTTTCCTAAGTTCTCTGGTGCTAACAAGATTGAAAATTTTCGCCCAATTGCTTTAGCAAATTTCCAATTTAAAACTATCACTACAGTTTTGGCAGATAGGCTCACTTTAATTGCCCCTAAAATTCTTTCGAGCCACCAAAGGGGTTTTGTTAGAGGCAAGCAAATCTTAGATTGTATTTGCATTGCTTCTGAAGCAATTAACATGTTAGATTGCAAAGCTTTTGGAGGGAACATGGCAATCAAAGTTTGACATCAAAAAAGCTTTTGATACCTTGGATTGGAATTTCTTGTTAGAGGTTCTTGATGCTTTTGGATTTAGTGGTACTTTTATTAATTAGGTGCTTACTATTTTGAAGTCTACACGAGGCTTTCTTTAGGGATTAATGGTAGTTTAGTTGGGATTTTGTTTATTCAAAAGCTTAGTGGGCTGCATTTCTCTGGGCTAGACTTTTGCGATCTGGTATTCCTTTATTCAACTATAAATCTTCCTCCATTTGGCCTTCTTTCAAAAGGCACTGGCATGGGGATTATTAAGATTAATATAGGTTCGATATTGGGCAATGGAGAGTTTATCAACTTCTGGAATCATATCTAATCCTTAGTAGGGGTAGGTATATGGGCTTGGGCACGCAGACCGACCCATTAAACCCTAGACTTTGCGGTTAACGGGCCTAGAAATTGTTTCACTATATAATAATTCCGAATTTTGAGTCTGACCCATGCAATCTGCAGATTTAACAGGCTTGGCCCACGGGATTCGTGAAGCCCGCTAATAAGTAAAACTTTGCGTTTTGCATAGAGGCACAAGAGAAGAGTCTCTTAGTTTTGCTTCAGAATTGCATACACTGCTAGCAAGTAAGCAAAATTGTATTTTGCATATACACGGATTTATGATCTTTTAAACTTGGTATAATTTAGTTAGAAACATTGTTAAGGCAAATTGAATGTTTAAACATGTTGGCAACAATTAATAAGAAGAAATAATAGTAAACTTGGTGATGAAATTGTAATTTAAACTTAGGAATTTGCTTATATTTCTCAATCACCAATTCACCATCAATAACACTATGTACAAATGACAATGAGCAGTAACAAATTTAAAGTTTTTTTTTTAGAAAAAATATTTTTCACCATTTTCATTGGGTCTGCAGGCTGACACATTTAACCACAGGTTTCACGAGACGAATGCGGACCCAAAAATAAAGACCATTTATTTTGCGGACCGGGCTTGGCCCGGCCCATCAAAAAGTGGGCTTTGCAGGCCAGGCCTTAAACAGGACTGGCCGGGTCGTATACCCACCCCTAGTCCTTAGACACGTCCATAACTAATGCCCTTAATATTCCAGAATCCGTCCAACAGCATCTTAAGGCACCAATCAATTTCTTTATTCGAGATGGTATGTGGCATCTCCCCTCGAAATTATTAGCCAAACTCCTAGCTCTTTAGGTTGCAGTGAAAAATGTCCCTATTCCTATTTATGAAGATGAGGATCAACCTGTTTGGAGGCCTATCTCTGATGGTTTGATGACATTAAAAGCTGCCTCCCTTTTTTCACAATAGGAATCTCATCTGGTTCCCTGGGCAAAACAATTTGGACCCGTTGTATCCCACCCTCCAGAACCTTTATTCTTTGGCATCTGTTGAGAAATAGAATGCCTACAAATGACCAACTTAAAGCCTAAGGATGGATTGTTGTATCAGTTTGTAGTTTTGTGGACTGTTTAAGGAAAACACTGATCATTTGTTTTTTAGGTATCGATGGTTATTTGGAATTGGTTGTAGGCTTTTCTTGATTATTCGCTGGATTTAACCTCTGCAACTTCGCTTTTATCAATTTTGGATACGTGCTAGAGTTCTCAAATGAAAGATGTGGTGACTGCTGCAATCATTCATGTGTTTTGGGTGATATGGTACTGTAGAAACAACTTTCGCTTTGAAAATATTCATATTCCTTTTTAACGTGCTATTTCAATCATGATTTCAGTGGTCTCGTTAGCTGGTTGTATTTCTAGCTGACATATGACTAATTCGGTGGAGGAATTCAATTTTCTCAAGGCTTTTTTTGTGCAGATTCATCCTCCCAAAGTAGCGATAATTAAACAAGTGGATTGGTACCCACAATCTTGTGGGTTTCTCAAATGTAACACAAGCGGTGCAGTGAAAGGTTCTCCTGGCCATGTAGGTTGTGGGGGAATTTTTGGGGACAAAAGTGGTGCAATTCTGAGCTATTTAGCAGCTTATGTTGGTATTAAAACTATGTTCTAGGCAAATCTTCTTGCGGTTATGTTAGCTATTGAACAGGCTCAGCAGAGGGGGTGACATAAATTGTGGTTAGAGTGTGACTCTTAGTTGGTGATAAATGGTTTTTCTATCATTCACGTGGTCCCTTGGGATCTTTAGGGTAGTTGGAAACATTGTGTCAAACTTTGTTCCCAAACACAATGTATAACATCCCATATCTACAAAGAAGACAATCATTATGCAGATAAATTAGCTTGTTTTGGAGTGACTAGTAAGAATGATTTCATTTGGTGGGATCGCTTGTTCCCTCTTTTGTTAGGGTGGATTTTTTCCAAAATAGAGTTGGATTGCATAATTTTAGGTTTTGTTGACTTTTCATAGGTCTTGGTCTAATCCTCCCATGTTGATCTTGTTCTCTTTTTTAATAGGTCTTGGTCTTGGTGTGCTGTAGATGAATGGTAGGTCTTGGAGTGCCAATGTTGTTGGGACGTCAAGAATCTATTGTGATGTCTTTACATGCAATAGCCTTTATATATATATATATATATGAGGAAAGATCCACTTATTCCAACTTTAAGAGTAAGTTTAAGAGAGTTACTTCTCATTCTTACTATTCATTTTCTTGAAATTTAATGGTTGTAATGAGTAACTAATCTTAACTATTTAGATTTCATGAAAATGAATGGTGAGGATGAAGAGTAACTCTCTTAGACTTACTCTTGGAGTAGTTGGATCTCTCTCTATGTATATATATATATATATATATATATATATAAGTGAGAAAAAAATATGAAGGATATAAATAGAAAAAAAAAGTTCTTAAGATAGATACAGTATTAAAAAAATGATTTTTTTTTGTCTTTCTTTATTTGGATGAGTAAAAAGAATAAAAGTAAATAAATAATACAAAAAGTTATGCTAATTAAAAAATTAAATTAAATTATATTATTTTTTCTTAATATAATTTTTTATATTATAAAAAGAATAATTTGAATTTTAAACATTTAAAAAATTGAAGACCACTACTCCCCTCCCGTTTCATGGATGATGTAGGAGGATTTCTTTTTTTATGGGTCTTACTCTAAATTTTCTCTTCTTGTATATATAACAGAGGCCAGGAACTTTTTTTGTTTTTTTAAAATATAAAACGTTAATATGATAAACAAAAAATCATACTTAAAAAAAATAAATAGATATATTTATTTTATAACACTTATATATATATATATATATATATATATATATATATATATATATATATATATATATATATATATATATATATATATTCTTAGTAGAAACAAATTTAAACTTCATTTTTTTCATATCACATCAAATCATACTTATAACAAACACGCATTAATCATTAAGTTTATTTCTTTCATGGTACCAAAAAAAAAAAAAATACAGTATCTATCAAACTTAAACTCCGCAACAATCTTTAGGAAATTTCTTAGGATAAGGAACTTAAAGCCTTACTTTAGAACTCAAAAAATGTTTTTACTTATTAATAGTATTTAAAAAAGGAAAATTAGTAATTATTTAAAAAGTAATATTAGCCTATTAGGAATAATAAAATATATATTCTTCAAAAAAAAAAAAAAAAACCTTCATTCTCTCTTTCGTTAAGAAAAAATTCCATCTATTCCTTCATTTTCTTTACTCATCTTTTAATCCCTTCAAAATAGTTGTATTTTTTTTGTGTGTGTTTTCTCCCTATTTGCTTTACTCATCCTAACAATAGAAGAATAATACCTCCCTCCCTGTTTGCTTTTCTCTTACTTCCTTCTCCCCTAAATACTAAACACACAGTAATAATTTTTGTGAATCCCCCACAGATGAGTGGCAATTTTCATTCCTATTTAGACCCTGAAAAGAATTGAGTTTTTGTGAATATTAAACTCATACGTGAAGGAAGAGTTGACTACGGAATTCACACAAAGTGAATACATAAATGATGTTTCAGACAATTGTACTGTCAATGGGAAAACGTCTCTAAGATAAGGATTTCCTAAACAAAACTTGAATACCTAATTAATTAAAGTGAGCCAGGTGTAGGCTAGGGTTGAAAATGAATGATACCTATTTTTATATATTTTGGTATAAAAATATATAAATATTGAAAAAAATATATCGTAACTGACGAAAGAACCAAAAGAAAAAGGTCAAACAAGAAAAATTAACTGATGCATAGGTATGGATGGCTTCTTTTATTTTTTAAGATTTGGTCTATTTGCATATTTAAGTATGATTTTTCCTTGATTAGTACGTTTAATCTTACCAAAGTTAGCTCACGATTCGTTGATTTCGTTTTTAAACTAAGTGTGGATCTATTTCTTTTTTCTATTTGATATTTTTTTTGGGGTGAATTTCTATTTGATATTCTTATCCTCTTAACATATTGTACGCAGGGGTGGGCGTCGGGCGAATTCAGTTGGTTTTGAGCCGAAAAATCTCAATTCGATAAAATCCGAGCAATGAAAAAATACGGCCTGCACCCGTCCATTTGAGCCTTTGCATTATAACGGATTCGGGTTGAAACAAATTCGGGTGAGGCGGGTGGGTAATTTCAGATTCCGCATTCCTACATGATTTCTTGCTCCATTGTCTCAAAATAGATTCGATCGTTAGTCACCCCGCCCTTCTAAAGCCGTTGTTGGTCATGGTAAACGCTGGTAACTCCTCCACCACCGTCTCTCAAAGACCCTGTGTGTTTGGCATACTCTCTCATCATAAAGACAACACGATCTCAACAATTTGGAGAAAAGTGGTATCTAAGAAATTGGAGAATGTTGTGTTGACGATCCACCATCACTATTATCTATCTTTCATGCATCCTCTCTCACTTTCTTTGTTTTTGGTACGCAAAAGTAATGAAAAGAAAAATAACAAACAAAAAACTATACAAAAACTCTCGTAACAGTAGATTAGAGTTTAGAATGCCTTTTAAAAAATAATATAAAATAAGATTAGAGTGAAGTGAATGAGTGCACATCTGTCTTCTATGGTACACGTGTAGGAAAGCTATAGATATAGAGTGAGCCACAAGTTCATGCGTTCAGGAAGCAGGTGTGTGCGCAGTGATGGCAGTGTGCAGCACTTTACTTTTTAAAAACTTATACTCAGAAGTTTATTACTTTCAATCTTTCATATATTATATTGTTCAGTCGGGTTCGGCTTTTCTTGGAATTTTTTTCTCAAACCGAACCCACCCATAATACCCGTCAATTGTTGTTTTTATCACCCGTTCAAATCCGATTTACCGTCCGAACCCGTCCGTTTTTGTCTTTTTTTCCTTCGATTAAATCTGGTATCGGTCAGGTTACTATTATTTGCCCAGCCCTAATTGTAAGGCACACAACTTGACTAGTAAATCTAACGCGACAACCCTATATTTAGACAAATCCAAATTTTACCTCGAGAGAGAAAAAAAACGTAAAATATATAAGAATTATAAAATTTAGATTTAATTATTTACATGTCCCTAAAATTTTGGGTATGTCGATGGTAGCTAATTTCGAAACCAAGTAATTAGCTATTTCAAAGATGGGGGCTTGTTAGGGATATTTTCATTGCAAAAAGGAGAACCCAGCCTGGGAAGAGGTATGTTTTCGTTAGGTTTCAAGCGGTAACTACTCTGAAAGCATTAGAAGAACAGCTAGACCATATTGTCATTGGCAATGAAAAGCTACATGTTAACTTGCCAAAGTATGATAGGAACAACGCTAGTAACATACAGGGAGGTAATATAGAAGCACGTGGAGGAAAACATGCGACAAAATCTTTACAGGTGGGCAGTAGGAAGCTTCGTACGTTTGAACATTGCAAACCCGGTATCTCATACACCCAGGCAGTGCAAAAAGTTGGTCCGAAAGCAATAATGGTATGGAGAAGAAAACAGAAAGGAGTTCAAACAGAGGAATCTGAAATATCCCTATATTGTGATTCTTACTTGGTGAGTAATTAGCTATTTGAAATCCAAATTTTGAAATAGCTAATTTTGACCAATAGCTAATTACTTGGTTTCGTTAGGTTTCAAGCGGTAACTAATCTGAAAGCGTTGGAAGAACAGCTAGACCATATTGTCATTGGCAATGAAAAGCTACATGTTAACTTGCCAAAGTATGATAGGAACAACGCTAGTAACATACAGGGAGGTAATATAGAAGCACGTGGAGGAAAACATGCGACAAAATCTTTACAGGTGGGCAGTAGGAAGCTTCGTACGTTTGAACATTGCAAACTTGGTATCTCATACACCCAGGCAGTGCAAAAAGTTGGTCCGAAAGCAATAATGGTATGGAGAAGAAAACAGAAAGGAGTTCAAACAGAGGAATCTGAAATATCCCTATATTGTGATTCTTACTTGGTGAGTAATTAGCTATTTGAAATCCAAATTTTGAAATAGCTAATTTCGACCAATAGCTAATTACTTGGTTTCGTTAGGTTTCAAGCGGTAACTAATCTGAAAGCGTTGGAAGAACAGCTAGACCATATTGTCATTGGCAATGAAAAGCTACATGTTAACTTGCCAAAGTATGATAGGAACAACGCTAGTAACATACAGGGAGGTAATATAGAAGCACGTGGAGGAAAACATGCGACAAAATCTTTACAGGTGGGCAGTAGGAAGCTTCGTACGTTTGAACATTGCAAACTTGGTATCTCATACACCCAGGCAGTGCAAAAAGTTGGTCCGAAAGCAATAATGGTATGGAGAAGAAAACAGAAAGGAGTTCAAACAGAGGAATCTGAAATATCCCTATATTGTGATTCTTACTTGGTGAGTAATTAGCTATTTGAAATCCAAATTTTGAAATAGCTAATTTCGACCAATAGCTAATTACTTGGTTTCGTTAGGTTTCAAGCGGTAACTAATTTGAAAGCGTTGGAAGAACAACTAGACCATATTGTCATTGGCAATGAAAAGCTACATGTTAACTTGCCAAAGTATGATAGGAACAATGCTAGTAACATACAGGGAGGTAATATAGAAGCACGTGGAGGAAAACATACGACAAAATCTTTACAGGTGGGCAGTAGGAAGCTTCGTATGTTTGAACATTGCAAACCTGGTATCTCATACACCCAGGCAGTGCAAAAAGTTGGTTCGAAAGCAATAATGGTATGGAGAAGAAAACAGAAAGGAGTTGAAGGTGACGAAGTATGGCAGTGTGTTGATTTGCAAGTCAAGGAAACAAATCTCTCATTGTTAGAGAAATGTATGGTAGGGAGGCTTCACCAACCTTAGCACCTTCTCAACATTCAGGAAGCCTTTATAATGGAAGGGTTCTCTACAATAAAAGTCTGTTATTTGGGCGACAATATGGTATTACTATCAGGGGAAGATAATGATAGCTTGAGGGACATCTTCGAAAGGGAGGAGGATTGGTTGGGAAATTTGTTTGAATCAATAGTGCCATGGAGTCCTTTGGAGGGGTTTGGGAATAGATTAGTTTGGATTAAATGCTATGGCCTCCCCCTAAATGTGTGGAATGAGGAGTGTTATGCTAAGGTGGTGGCAACTTTTGGTATCTTCATTTCTGTTGATAAAGACACCCTATCTATGACCAAATTAGACTGTGCTAAAATCCTTGTTAGAACGTCATCAACCTCTATCATTTTGGTCTGCTAAAGAATGAGAATCAATGGGTGTGTTCACACAATCAGGATGCAAAAGGAAGTGTCATTGGAGGCAAAGTGTTGTTGTTCCTTTGATTGTAACCTAAGTGCACAGGATAGATCTTCCAAAGCAAGTATGGAAGAGGAGGATTTTTATTCACGGTTATCGAATGATTTGGGTAGTGACGAGATATGGCCAGAGGGAGATTGTAGGGGGGATTGGAATATTCTAACAGAGGATGCGAAGATGCTTGGAGTGTTGCTCAGAGAAAGTACACATGCTCAAAATGGCCAGTCTAGTCAACAGACAAAAGGCCAATGTGCATTTAATGAGATGAAGGGAGGTTCTAAGACTAGGGTAACATTTTGAACACAAATGGTAATGGTCAGGTATTTAGCATCAACAAACTTTGAGAAAGATGTGTGTTCTGGATAATTGGATTAGGAGGATGGCAGTTGTTCTAAATTGTCAAGTAATGAAAATCCCCTTTGTCTATTTGGGTATGTCGATGGGGGCAAATCCAAGGCGAGAAGAGACATGGACACCAATGATAGAGAAGTTGAGGAGAAAACCTACATCTTGGAAGCACATATGTGTTTAACTTTTGGTGGGCGTGTGTGTCTCATTAAATTTGTGTTATCTTCTATTCCTTTGTTTTATCTATCCTTTACTAAAATGCCATCAAAGGTTGTGAACAAGTTGAATGGTATTCAGAGGAGGCTTCTTTTGGGGGGCCAAGCAGGACAAGAGGAAAGTGTGTTGGGTTGGTTGGAGTAGAGTATGTTCGCCTAAGGAGTGTGGAGGTCTTGGTATAAAAAATATTGAACTTTTTAACAAAGCATTATTGGCTAAGTGGATGTGGTGTTTCTTGAATGAAAGGGGGACTTTGTGGGTGCATGTAGTAAAAGCGAGAGGGAAGGTGAATGAAGATCTATTGCATAACCATTCTATGTCGGGTTGGTGGAGGGATATTTGTAATGTTTGCAAACATGGTGATAAAGATAATTGGCTTTGGAGGCAATTTAAAAAGGTGGTAGGGAATGGTGAGGACACTAAATTCTGGGAAAAAATATGATTGGGTGAGGAGGCTTTGTGCTATAAGTATAGTAGGTTGTATGCCATTTCGTTACATCAAAAGAATGCAGTTAAGGAGGTGGAAGGGTGGTCCAGTTCAGAATGGGGGTGGAATTTCACTTAGAGGAGATCCTTATTTGTGTGGGAAACAAGGCTTCTTAAAGATCTCATGTTGGATGTTACTAATTTTACACCCAATATGTTAATGAAGGACTTGTGGACCTGAGGAGGAGTAGGGATTTACTATTTGAGAAGCCTAGAAGATTATGCAGGATTAGGAGATCATAGAGGACTCGGAGTTCTACAAACAAATTTGGCAAATTCTAGTTCCATCAAAGGTTAGTGCGTCAGTATGGAGAGTTTTTTTAAATAGGTTGCCTATTAAAGAAAACCTTAGGAAAATGAGGATATTACTTGATAACGTTAGTACCTAGATGCGTTTTCTGCCAAGAGTTGAAGGAAACTAGAAATCATCTCTTTTTCACTTGTAAATTTGCTACTGATATCTGGAATTTGTGTTATAGCTAGTTTGGGAGTCAAGTGGTGATGTGAATCATATTGTGGGTCATTTCTGGCAACATAGTGGACTGGTTTGTGGAAATAAAGCTAAAAAGGTGTGGTGGGCTGTGTGGTGTACTATCATGTGGTCTATTTGTATACATCGTAATAAGGTTTTGTTTGACAGTGTTGATATCAGTATTGAAAATGTGTTGGATTTGGTCAAATTCAGGTCATGGATGTGGATCAAAGCCAAAATACATTTTTTTTCAATCTTCTTTGTATGACTGGTCTTCGTATCCAAAGTTGGATTTGCAACAGATCTAAATGCAATAGCAGTATACTTTGATTATGATCAAGGTTGAAGGTATGGAATCCTTTGGTTACAACAAAATTAGGCATTGCAGAGGGGGAATGATAGCTTATTATTGTGTATACAATGCATGGCCAACGATGGATGTTCATTATGGAAGCATTAGGGTCTGTTGATGGGCTTTTTAGGAATCAAACTACTGGTTTAATTTATTACAGAGGAAGTGCATTTTGGTATTTCTCTGGAAGGCAGGATAACTGTGGCTTCAGTGGTGCAACATTACAATAGGGATCAGCTTGGAAGAAATGTTGTGGTGGAGTTAAAGTGTTACTAGATGGCATATGTATTTCGAAGAATCTTGGGCGAGAGGGGGATGTTTTTAACATATGACTTGGGCATTTTTTTTGTTTCTAGGAACCTTCTGTAATAGCACAAATATATGATGTTTTATTATTAGTTCTGGGAAGAGACGTAGCATAAGTTTGGGTGGGGGCTTTATGAGTTTCTTGGTTGACTCCATATTTGTAAATGTGTTGGTTGGCCATATACGGACACATCTTATGTTCCTGTACAACCTCATCAATATATTCATTTGCATTTAAAAAAAAAACAATGAAGTGGAGAAAAAGAAACTTGAAGAAAAAGATGGTGGTTGGTGTAGTGGGGTTACATCAAGGAGTGGTATTTAAAGGATAGAATATAAGCCTACAACAATAGAAGGTGGTATGTATTGCACTTTCCAGCGAATGACTCAAATGGAAGTTATTTTTTAAGGTAAATAATTATTGTTACTGAAACTATAATTCACTGTCATTAGGTATCTGAAAGTATTAAAATTTTAAAAAGCTTCTTGAAAGTGTAATTTGTTAAACTTAATGATTGTACCTATGTGACATGTTATTTGGCCACGTAACAGTTGACGGTGCACACATGGATTACACGTAGCAATCCACTGCCTACATGGTAGCTGACAATATACACGTGGATGACAGATGATGGTCTAGTTAATGTCATTTTGATCCCTTACTAGACACATGCCATTCACGTGTGCACCATTAACTGTCACGTAGGTGGATAGTGCAACACATAGGTATAGACATTAACGAAAGTCTTTTAACAGTAAAATTAAAGTGACAGACAAATTGTATTTTCAAATACCTTTTAGAGACTTTCAAGTACTAAAGCGACAATTCACTCTATTTTTTTTTTAATAAAGATGCTCTCACAGTTGCAATGTAGATGAGTCTCTGGTCGTCAACGAAAATGAAAATGAATCCAAACAGGAGAATATTGTTCCAAGTAAGCTTAATTAATGTTTGGGCTCAAGAGGGAAACTTCTTTGTTGCAATATGCGTTGTGATAATCTATATAAACTATATTTTTATATAATTTTGTTGTGTCCAACATGCGAGATTCATGACCGAGATCGAGTTTAGTTGAGGTTTGAGATGTACCAATTGTCACGACCATAATTGCGGCAGGAGATGGCGAAAGGAAAATAAGAAATAAAATAAATAAAAAACTGGTCTACAAAAAATTTGGAAGTGAATTATGCATATGGAAGGACCAAAACTAAATTCCACAACACCCTTAATACACCCCTTAAAAGGGTTACCTTATAATTAATTGTGCAAATTATTGTTAAGTTCTAAAATTTGTTTTACCCCTTTTATTAATAACAAAATCATGAAAATGAATATATATTTTAAAATTCAAGAAAACTATAAAGGTTTATTTTTATTTTTATTTAAAAGAGAATGTTTTTTTGAAAATTTATTTTGACATCAACAAGGATTATCTCTGCTCCTATATATCCTCCGGTGCAACGAGGAATGCAAAGTTACAATTCTTTTGAAAATATCTGTGTTGGATATTTTTTATTAAATGTGATCTCACCAAGTTGTCACAACTCGGGTGTGTCACGTCAAAACACAAGATTAACAAGGCATCACACCTAAATTAATCAATTTTCATTTAACTTTAAAAAATAATGATGATAATAATAATAATAATTTACATGTTTGTTGTGTGTTTTTAGTTAAATAGGACACCACCAAGTTGTCATAACTAGGGTGTGTGTCACATTAAAACATAGGACTAACAAGGCATCATGTCCAAATTAATCTTTTTTATTTTATTTTTGATAAGAAAATAATAGTGATAACAAATTATAGTAATTATTTTGAAGAGAAAATTGAAAGCACAAATTCGCACAACTCGGATGTTTTGAAATAAAGTCGTATGATTAACAAGGCGTCTAGCCTAAATTAACCATTTTTAATTAAATTAAAATGTTAACAATTAACTTGCTACTAAGAAGAGGTAAATACGTAAATATATAAATTGTTAATTTTACTTCCAATTTCTGTATATCTTTCACTTTTGCTTCCTTTTGGGGATTTTTTTTTTTTATGAAACAAGGCATAACCACGTTGGTCTAGTAACAAAAAGTAGGAATATTCGCGGTGCGGTTTGATTCGATTTTTAGGAAAAAAAGTCATCCGAACTAAACATAAAATAAAGATATGGTTCGATTTGGTTCAGTTTAAATGTAACATTAAATCTGAACCAAACCAAACCAATCTTTTACGGTTTGATTTGGTTTGGCGGTTTTTTATTTTTTTTAATCTATTATTATAATGTAAAATATATTAACTAAACTTACATAATTATTATGCTATATTATTTTAAAAATAAATTTTATTTTTTATTAAATTTTATTTAACATATTTTAGTTAAAAATTATTTTTTTCACTTCTATTTAGCATTATTATAAAATAATATTATTAACTATTTTTGTAATATAATAGTAAATTATGCATCACTTGATATTTAACACTATTTTTTTAACAATATTAATATATTCTCTTTTCATACATGAAAGTAAAGTATCCATTTTGATTACAAAACAAAAAAAATGTCATAAATTATTTAATATTTATTATTAATTATTATAACAAAAATCATATATTAAAAATTTATTATAAAAAGAAGTACATTATAAATTACGCACTATAATCATTAAAAATTTAAAATAATATTAACTACATAATGTTAATATAGTTATAATATACGATTTGATTCAATTTTTATAATAAAAATCGAACTAAATCATAAAAAGTGTATGATTTTTAAAGTTTTTAATTATTGCAGTTTTCAATTTTTTTAATCTGTTTGACAGTTTCTTTTAGTTTGGTATGATTTTGGACACCCCTAACCGAAAACATTAGTCTACACCCAAGTAAAAGTCCAAAAGAAAAAGAAAAACTTTAATCTTTTCATCTTTTAACCGTATTCTTTTCGGTGAGAGTGTGAGAAAGGCATCCACACTCTGTGCAGCAGCAGCCAACGTGGCTGTGCAGGAGTGAATGGCGATGGCGCGTGCGAGAGAGAAGGAGATGAAGTGGGGCGGTGGTTGAGTTTGGGTCAGAAACTGTCTACGGCGACAAAAGGGGAATACGAGAAGGAGAGAAAGAAAAGGGAGAGTAGCGCTGCCGCGGAGGCGATTTCCGGCGGTGGCGAACGGCGGTTCGTGGCGGTAGAGGGATTTTCTTTTGATTCTCTCTCTGTGTGTTTGTAGGGGTCAATTTTCAAAACAGAGGATACTTTCAAAACAGAGGATACTAGCTGTGACGATGGAAAGGCGTCAAGGTAAAGCAGCTCATGACCATCATGATAAGAAGACTTTCATCTCTTCTCTTTGATTTGGATTCTGACATCTCAAGATATGAATCAAAAGTGGGGGAATTTGTGAGACTGAAACACGCGGTTGGTTACTATGTTGCACTGTTGTGGGTTGACTTGCGTTATTTTTTTTTCAATTTTATCATTTTTTGAAATTTTTACATGTATTGGAAATTTCTCTTAAATGAATGGCTCGAGTGTCCCAATGTTTTTTTTTTAATTTATTTTTTTTTTAAAAAAAACTTGACAAATCTTTTGCAGTAGAAAGTTTAATAATAATTCTTGATTTCAATTAGATTTAATGTTAGAAGAAAATTAATTGAATTTTAAAAGAAATCTTTAAAATGGATATGGTAAAAATGAGAAATGCATGGATAATAAAATCAAGGTAAAAATTGAGTGTTTACACCAATAATGGTCTTTTGTTAGATATGGCTGACAACTGGTGGAGGTATTAACTAAGGAGTGCCCGTATCATTTTAATCTTTACACCTTATCACTTATTATGTGTTTGCTTCAAATGATGAAAATAATATTAAGAAAATAGAAATGAGTGTTGTTGATTTGATAAAATAAATTTAAAAATTGTGGAATAAATTTATACTATTTTTTATCTATTTTTATTTATTTATTTATTTTTCTTTTCATTTCTTCTTTATTTTGTTAATTAAATAATTTTACATATTAATATATCTCTTACCTAGTTTTATTCTTTTTTTTTTTCATCTATTCTATATTTTTTCTATTAAACACAGTCTTAAGATTAATAGTGTGTTTGGTACGGTGAAAATAATTGGGGAGAGGAAGATAGTGAAAAAGAATAAAAATGATAGAATGGAAGTTATTTGGTAGAATGAAAGTGAAGGGAAGTTTTCAAAAGAAATAAGTGAGATTTATCTAAAATATTTCCGCTCAAAGATATGGAGGAATTGTGTGGAAATCACACTACCATCCTCGATGATAATCGATTATGCAACGTAAAAATTGATTGTACAGTTCTGCCAACTGCTGCCAGCCTGCCACCGCATACCGCTGTATTTTTTTTTTCCATTCGTTTTCTTTATACTTTTTTATTCATGTGTTCCTTCTTCTATTATTATTATTATTTTCTTGTCTTGCTTATTAAATAATTTTAATTCAAATATTTTTATTTTATTTTATTCTATTTCTCTTCAATCAAATAATTTTGTTTTCACTTTATTTTTTACTTATTTTTCTTCTTCTTTTTTCTTACATTTTCTTTTTTTTTTCTTTCTTCACAATCAAACAAAAAAAATAAGGATATATTTGGTTAAGTAGAAATAAAGAGAGGAAGAAAGAGAGTGAAAATAGAAAAATTTTGGTAGTTCCATAAAGTGGAATTGTAAGTAGTATAATAAAAACTAGTTCGGACCGTCTAGTCCGACCGGTTGGATAAAAAATCAGTGATATAACCCATTCAAGCTGGTTATTGGATTGGAGATGTCTTCAAATTGGATCAACCGGTAAGAATTAACCAATTTTTCTATTAAATCGGAGACTCTGGGATTTAATGACCTGGACCGGGTCATGCTTTTATTTTTTTTTTCTCAAGAGTAGTAAAACGACACCGTATTGATTGTTATTCCTGTAACTTTTCAAAGTTCATGTGATTTCCAAATTGTAGAAATGCACGCTATGCAGGTTTCCAAAGGTCAACCACTAGTTTTTAAGAGAAATGAGCTATTGATTTTTTAAAACAAGTTGAATTTGGAAGATTGTGGGTGGGACAACCTAACTAATGAGAGAGAGAGTGATTTTAGATAAAATCAAAAAATTATCCTTCGTTTTAAATTATTCTTTAACACTCACGTGTATATATAATTCAATTACACACAAACTATATATCATGATCTCTTCTGTAAAATAAAAAAATAAAAATAAATAAAAAAGAAGAAGAAGAAGAAGAAATGTTATGGTCTTTGTCCCAACTCTACTCAATTAATAAATGAATGATTGTCTCCTAACCTATACTAATGAGGTGTGAAACATGAAACAAAGAAATAAGTGTGAAAATAATAGGTAGGATCTAAATAGAAAGAAAATAAAGTAGAAAATTTTTGTTATTTTGTATGAATAGATTATTAAAATAAAGAAATAAAAAAACATTTGTTTGGATGAGTAAAAAGGAGAATAGAAAAAAAAGAAATATTATAAAAAAATTATACTAATTAAAATTAACTAGATGTGAATTTTAATTATAATATTTTCTTAATATAAATTTTTTTGTTATGAAAGGAATAATTTCATTTTATAAAATATTTTACAAAAAAAATTGAAGCCTCCCTCCCCCTAAATAAATAACATAAAAAACTATAAAAAATGTTGAGTCATAAGACGAATAAGGACTCTCAATAATTTTGATTTAATGCAAATAAATATTAAGTTTAAAAGTTACGTCTGAAAATGTTAGCAAGTGTTACATCTACATCTATAGCGCCAGTTGATAGCAGAGAAACGCTAAGTCTGATAGCATTTAAGGCACGATTAATGCATTGTCATTTTTTTTCTTGTGTGCAGAGAAATCTTAACATTCTTCCTAAGATATGTCAAAGTGCAAGGGAAGTGAAGAAAAGTCAAGTTTAAAAGTTCCCTCCGCATTAAAAGAAGCATTAATGAGTACTTATCTGAGCAGAAGCAATTTGACTACTGCTCAGAATGAGTAGTAGTCAAAGTGCAAGGGAAGTGAAGAAAAGTCAAGTTTAAAAGTTCCCTCCGCATTAAAAGAAGCATCCAGTTGTAATGAGTACTTATCTGAGCAGAAGCGATTTGACTACTGAAGCAGAGATATGGAGTGCCCTTCAATGAAGATAATCAAACTACTTTATCAGCTCTGAGTGACTAGTTAGTGACAAGTATTTAATAATCGCATTTAATGCTCCAAAGGACACCTAGCTTCAGACGAAGGTCAGAAGCAAGAAAGAAGACTGTTTAGAGACAACGATTACTTCCTCAGCAAGTCTATAAATACCAAAAGTTTTTGAAGTGCTAAGTAACGAAGTTACAAACTGAAAAGGCAAGCAATTTCTCAAGCCTTCAATTTCTTTATGTGTTCATATGGTTTATGTTGTAAAATCTCTCAAAACACTTTGTTTATCCTGAGAGAAAAAGACTGTGAGATAAACCTTTATATCCATCTGTAAGACTATTACATTATTACATAGTTTGTGTGCACTCAACCTTAAACAAATCTATTGATTTGTTTAGAGCCAAAAATGGCTTGTTAGCAAAAACATACTTGGGTTTTTAGCTTGAAGAGACTAGTGTAAAAACTACTTAGGTAGAGCCAGTAGTGGCAATGAACAACACTTGTAACTTTGTGAGAAGTTAGTAGAATTTGGTAGTTTGCCAAGAATTGAACGTAATCTCAGTGGTAGAGACGAACAAGTATAAAAATTCTTTGCGTCTTTCTCTCTTTCTTTCTGTGTTTTGATCTGACCTTGGGTTGTGGTTTTGCATATGTGAAAACAACGTCTGCTTTACATGTTTAAAACTCCATCTGGTGTTTTCCTTTAAAACTTGTATTTTATTAACTTCTTTCAGACGAAAGGATTTACGAAAAATTTTGCAAAATTTTTTAAATCACAATTCAACCCCCATTCTTGTGATTTTTGCCTTTACAAAAAGATGTTAATAAAAAATGTATTAGAGAATTATTATTAACCCTCCTCTCCTTGCAGTAAAAAAAAAAAAAAAAAAAATCCTCCCTTATATAAACCAAATTTTACATCAAGAAAAAAAAAATCAAGTACTCCCTTCAAACTTAAATATAAGCGAAATTAACTAACTTTGCATTAATTAAGAAAGTTAGTTAATGTCATTTAATTTAACTAATCAGTTAAAAAAATAAACTTTTTTCCTAACTTTATTGGAACTTGATATCAAAAAAAAAAAAAGTTATTGGAACTAGAATCACAATAAATTAATTGAAGGGTATTTTTGAGATGATATCATCAAATAGAGTCAAAGTAGTTAAAATTTATTTATTTTTTGGCTTTAGGTCAAAGGTCACGGATGTCTCTCATTCCACTGGATTAAAGACTAATCTTACTCATGATGCATGGCTACCGCTGGCCCAAAATTTTTTTGCACACGAACGGAAATGAAACACGGGTTTTTCCGCTAAATAGATCGTCCCCATATGTGAACACAGCGGGATCTTATACTACTGCGCTAACCCGATAAGTTAGTTAAAATTTATTTATATTTAAGTCTAATTTTTGTTTACTTATATTTAAGTTCGGAGAAAATCTTTCACAATCGTAAAATTTACTAAAAAGGAATAAATAAAGAATCGTAAAATTTACTTAAAAAGAATAAATAAGAAGCACAATTCTTATTGTAGGACAATTTTTGCTCCCAAACTTGTGACTGAAATTTCAACTTAATGAAGAAAATATTAAGGTTCGTTCTCGTACCTGAAAATAGAACTTTTAAGTTTTAACGGGAACTTTTCCTCCTACACTTAAATGCCTGCACAAAAATGATCAATAAGTAGTTTGGGAAAATAAAATTAAAAGGGAAATATTTCAAAATTGTAAGGGAAAGTAATGAATTCATAGATCTGGTTGGATCGATTCTTGATTGAGATGCCAGTTGAAGTAGAAAAAAACAGAGATACCGAGAGGGAAATTCAAAGGGAGCCTATAACTGAAGGGAAAAGGCAGAAAATAAAGTTGAAACTAGTTCAGGTTAAGAATTAAACCCACAGTTAAGCTGAAGCGGAACGGAGAAATAGAAACCTGGAGAAGAAGAAGATAATGGTGTAAGGATTCAAGTATTTCAACATAAGGATCTTTCAATAACTAAAGAATAAATGAATTTAAAGTTATTACCACTAACAACTTATTTTATAATTTATAAAAGTTAGAAATAATCAAATTATCATGACTCGGATGTTTTCAAGATAACCAAATAAAAAGTAAATTCAAAATTATTATCACTAAAAAAATATTTTTTTGAAAAAAGTATTTATTTTAAATAATATAATAATTAAACTATTTTAAATCAATTAAACTTGAGAACAATTAAATTTGTGTAAATCTTATTTTATTAAGTAAATTATTTATTATTTTTCTTATGTAAATTCTTTAATTTTTATTATTACTAATTCAGTCTAAAAAATTTATATCGATAATATGTAAAAAAAATATAAATAATAACATTTATAATACCTATAAAAGAAACGTACAAGACGTGAGGTAACATGCCAACCTACCTCTGTTAAAAAAAAAAAAGAAGGGTAAACCATTACTTTAGTTTCTGAAAGTGTAATTTACTGTCACTTAGGTCATTGAAAGTATGAAACTGTCAATTAGATAACTGAAAGTGTAATTTGTCTGCCACTTTAGTCATTTCGTTAAAAAACATTCTTAAAAATTAACATTTGTATATACGTTACACAGTATCTATTTACGTAATAATTAATGGTGCACACATGAATAACATATTACGTAGGCAAATAACGTGTCACATTGGCACGAACGTTAATTTTAAATAAATTTTTTTTATCAAAATGACTAAAGTGACAGACAAATTATATTTTTAAGAATCTAATTGACAATTTCATACTTTCATACACATAAGCGACAACATTACACTCTTAGATACTAAAGATAATTAAAAAAAAAAAAAAAAAGGTGCCAACCTACCGGTGAGAATAGTCCAAGTTTAGGTGCATACGGTCCTACCCTCAAATTTACCTTTACTTTTTCCCCCCCGTCCCACGGTCCTACCCTCAAATTTTGGCAAATTATTGTACGAACCATTCTTGTTTCCTTCTTAACTTGTGACTGAAATTTCAACCAAATCAAGAAAATGTTTAGGTGCATACCTGCAAATATAACTTTTAACGGGAACTTTTCCTCCTACACTTAATTGCCTGCACAAAAATAATAAATAATATCAACAAGTGGTCTGGGCAAAGAAATAAAAGAAAAAAAAAATTTCAAAATGGTACCTAACGGAAAGTATTAATTGATAGATCTAGTTGGGTTTTGAGTTGTAATAGTAAAAAAGCAGAGATACCAAGAGGTAAATTCTCCATAACTGAAGGGAAAAGAGCAAAAAATAAAGTTGAAAAAAGTCCAGGTTAATGGTGTTAAATGAAGCAGTGGAGAAATAAATTAAGGGTCTAAAGAAAGGAAAGAAGTAGATGGATATAGAAAAGATAAATAGAACTAGATGAAAAATAAAATAAAAAGTAACCCTTGATTTGATTGTTAAGAAGAGAAATTAATTAAAAGGATTAATTTAAAAATTTTAGTGGGTGCCTATACTTTTATTACTTATTTTAATTTAAATATTTATTCTCCACTTCTTCTCATTTTATTCTATTTCACACAATCAAACTCCATAAAAAAATGCATGTAATTTTTTTTTTAATACACAATTAAGTCACATGATATAAAGATATTTCACATTTCCTTCATTATTTGTTTTAATATAGTATCCATTTAGACAAATATCCTTGAAACTTAATGTGTAACCTTGTTCTTCTAGGTAACAATACATTAGCTTTTCTGAAACCTTAAATTATATTTGTAGTACCAGAAATAGTACTATCATTAACTTCTTGCATTACTAAATAAGAGAAAAATTTATTATTCTTGATAGAAACAAGGAGTATAAATAATCAATGTGAAAATATTGTATAGAAAAATATATTTGAAAGATAAAAATCTTATTAAAATATTTATTGCCTTAGAAAAATTCACATAAGGTCCAATAACATAAAAAACATAAGGAGCTCAAAACATTCTACTAATCATAAATTCAAGAACATAATATGAGAGAATTTATTTTAATTCAAATATTTATTTTTCATTTCTTCTCATTTTATTCTATTTCATACAATTAAACTCACCCTAAAAGTATTTGATTAAAGAAACAGAAAAGAAAAAAAAAAAAAAAAGTCAAAGAGATAAGTAAAAATAAATAAGAAATGGAATAAAAAAGTATATGTGAACTCTATCATATTTTTATTCTATTTTCATCCAATCAAACAATTAATAGTATTTTCATTCTTATTTTCACTTTCTTCATCCTATTTTCATCCAACCAAATAAGGCATAAAGGAAGATTAGAAAGAAGTGTGTTGCCTTGTAAATTTATAATAATAGAAGAAATGCTCAAGAATGTTCCTTTCATTCTCTCCTTGCACTGTGGCTTTGAGATACTTTGCATTTTTCATGGAATGACTCAAACGTAACCAGCTTTTTCATAAAGCTGCTCTTGTAATTGTAATGATTTTAAAAATTGGAGTGGTTATTGAATCAATCAACATATTAATTCAAAGTTTAATAATTTAATTGTGATTAAATTGATATTAATAAAGTAATGTTATTTAATTACTAATATAATATATCATATAATATTAAATAAAAATAAAATAATATAATAATATAATAATTATCAATTATTTTTTCATTGTTTCAATAAAAAAAATAGTTGAATTCCATGTATTCAAAATTAGTTCAGTTAAAACATTGGTTCTCGTATTTACCCTGAACTGAAGTAATAATAATAATAATAATAATAATAATAATAATAATATCATGCCCCGTGACTCCAACATAAAAAAAGGACATTTGATTTGGAAATTTTGATATTCTTTCAACTCATATGAAAGTTGAATCAAACCACATCACAAATAGTGCTTTTTAACCACCGTGACAGTGCTTCTATTTTATAGTCTTATCCCTAACAACACATGGTCTCTCATTTCAACATGAAGGTTTGATATCATATTGTTCGACAGTGGTACAAGATCACATTAGACATTCAATATTAGTTTTTAAGCTGAAATAAAATATTACAACTTTAACATATCAAAATGTGATCTGATTTCAATGCCTCTACTTCTCTAGTACGTAAATCATACGTTTACTTGGCTTAAATAGATTCCTAATATAGAAGGTTGAGTACATGATATCCGACCATATTGAAAATTGTAGACCTATAGATAGAAGCAATGGTAGACAGACAAGTACTCCAATTAAATTAGCAACCACCTTCGAACCATAGTAGTACGTTATGAAGAAGGCACTGCCAAATGCTACCGTCATGCATGCTATGGAGATGAATAGAGTTATCAGTCCAAATATTAACTTCAGGGGCAGTGACTTGTAAAAGTCGTACTCCGAATATCGTGAGATACGAATAGACAAGAATATTAATATAACAATTGTAGATGAGACGAATGCAGTTGCATCTGATATTGCAAATACCAGGAATGATGTTTCGTCCAAGTAATTTGTTTTTTTTGTTTGATCACCAATAACACCTGGTATGCTAGTTGCAGCTGCAGCAACAACAGTAGAAATAACCGTACAAAAATCAGCAGTGCATTTCATCCATTTCTCTCCGTCTTTCCTCAATCTTTCATGCTCTATTGTGAATAATTCTTGAGCAGTTAGGCCATCAGAATTTTTCAACATTATGTCCGATGGAGACATTATCTTCTTCACCTCCTGTCACATATATATATGTTAAGGGTTAGTATAGTTGACTTTGGTGAATAAAAAATGAATTTATATATGGGTACAAAATGCTTAGAACTCTTAGGGGTTGTCTCTAGTGAACATATCATAAACTCATAATGGATGACAAACAGATATATTGACTAAATTTTGAATAGAATGGTAAATGAATAAATGGATTAAATTGTCACCCGTAATATGCAGGGGAATTCATGATCCCTATCTGTGTTTGGAATGAAGATAAAAGAATTTTCAAACACAAGGCATAGAAATGTAGTGGTGCTGTGAGAGCATATACAAGGAATAGATTAGTGCCGTGTGAAAATGCAAAGTCAAATGCAATAAAGTGTTGTTCTCTGTTTTGCGTCGAGACGGAGGGATGTGATCATCAACAATATATGATACTATAATATCCTTAATGGACCCTATTTCATGTACGAGATTGAAGATGTCAGCATGGCAATATGAAACCGCTGTGTGAATTATACTTTGCCCTTTGTCGTCCACTTCCCATATCAAGCTACTAGGGTGAGCACTAATAAGTTCTGACAAGAATCCAAAATTACCAACTTCTGCAGCATCGTATAATAGTTGATAAGGTTCACTTATGATTTTAATTGCCTCCGAGAGATCTTTGTGGCGAAGAATCGTTTTCCAGAGAAAATTAACCAATTGAAACATCACATGTTTCATGGCTGCAATATAAAAAATTGGTTACTTGCAATGAAAGAAACATAAAAGATCAGGGAATCTGTAAGCTCCACAAATAATGAAATAAATAAATAAAAATTCAAGCCACTTGTCTGAATTTTCCTTATAATTAGTGAACGTAAGAATAATTTACCGGGGTTGATCTGGATGGGATCTTCAATCTCTGGACAATGACAACAAGAATCCAAAGGGTTTTGATTTAGAGCCAAGAGATGCAAAGCTGTGTCCTCATTATTATCACGTGCATAGGCTAGCTCTTCCCACTCTCTTGCCATTTCTAAGGCCATGTCTGAAAGATATTTAGAGAAATATCTAGTCTACTTCATTTTAAAATAAAAGGAATGCTAGTAAGATACACAATTTTTTAACACACTTTCTTTTAGTTAAAATTGATTGAAATCAACAAAATTATTATTATTAAACAAGGAGTGAGATGACATAATTATGTGATTTTTAACAAATTTTAACTAATAGTTGAGAGTGTGTTAGAGAGTATTTTCTTAGCATTTCTCATATAAATATATATAGACATGCTAAAAAAAATTTAGAAGAGGAGTATTAACAACATACTCTCTAATACACTCTTTATAATTAATTAAAATTTATTGAAAATTACAAAATTATGAGTGCGACCCATTAAATAAGAAGAAAGCCTTACAAAATTTTGTAATTTTCAATAAATTTTAGTCAATAATAAAAAATGTGCTTAAAAAATGTATTAATAATTGTGTTAAAACAAGAAATGCTTACGATAGTTGCCAGTCTTGATAAAACTGAAGAACAACGGTTTCCTATCCTCATCGTCGAATACTTCTTTGGTCTTGTCATATAGATACCATGCAATGTCACATTTTCCTTGCATCGCAGCAAACTGAATAGGGGTATGTCCATTACCACATCTAATCATTGGCAAGTGTGGATTTCTTTCCATCAATAATTGAACAATTTCCATGTTGCTAGATGCAGCAGCAAAGCAGAAGGCAGTGTTGCCCTTTACATCTTGCAATGTAATGTATGTATCATCGAGTATTTGCAGCAGCTCCTTCACAAAGTGAACATGGTTTGCACCTGCTGCAACATGCAGCAGAGTAGCCCCACCAGATGCTATTGCAGCGTGCTTCAGTCTATCATCTTTATCTAAGATGCCTTTGGCTACTGGCCAATTGCCTTTTAGAGCATGCTTGTGAAGGGGCGCACAAAGCTCCATGTTGGAGTACAAGTGTGAAGGTGAAGTCCCACATTGGATAGGAATGGGCAAGTTGAGTAACATATAAGTAAGAAAGACCCACAAACCTGTATCCTTAAGGTTTTGGGTTGAAGGTGGTGTCAAGTTCGCTTATGTGGTGCGCTCACGGTCCATTGGTGTAGATCTCCCTGGTGTTTCCTCCCTCTCCGATGCACAACAATTGGTATCAAAGCCGATGGTTCGACTAGGTCTGCTATAGTTGTGCATCGAGGGAGAGGAAACATCGGGGAGATTTTCACCAATGTGGCCACGAGCACACCACATAAGTGAACCTGCACCACCTTCAACCCAAAACCTTAGGGCATCAGGTTTGTGGGTCTTCCTCGCTTATATGTTACTCAACTTGTGAAGGTGAAGAAGGTGAAGGTGAACATGGAAATTGTTCAATTATTGATAGAAAGAAATCCACACTTGCTAATGATCAGAGGTGGTAATGGACATACCCCTATTCAGTTTGCTGCGATGCAAGGAAAATGCGACATTGCACAGTATCTATATGACAAGACCAAAGAAGTATTTGACGATGAGGACAGGAAATCGTTGTTCTTCAATTTTATCAAGACTGGTTGCTACAGGTTTGTTGGTCTTTCTCACTTATATGTTACTCAACTTGCCTATTCCTACCCAATGTGGGACTTCACCTTCACACTTGTACTCCAACAATCTCCCCCTCAAGTGTGAGTCTCTTCCACATGGTAGCCTCCCCCTCAAGCGGAAGCTATTTTTACCACGAGTATCCAATGATGGCGCCTTTAGAGCTTAACCATGCCCTAGTACCTTGAACCGCCGTTCCACTGTTCCAGGGTGCAGGACATGCTGCCTGGCCTCCATGTATGGACCCACCGACAGGAAGACTTTTGATACAAGGGATCCCCATGTCCATGCCCGGATCCATCGCCAATCCACCATACTCGTCTGAGCTGGTCACCTGGTTGAACCATCGGCTCGATACCAATTGTTGTGCATCTGAGGGGTTAAACACCGGGGAGATCTTCACCAATGGGCTACGAGCACACCACATAAGTGAACCTGACACCACCTTCAACCTAAAACCTTAAGACATTAGGTTTGCGGGTCCATCCACTTATATGTTACTCAATTTTTCCATTCCTACCCAATGTGGAACTTCACCTTCACAATTGTACTTGAACACTCCAAATATTTGTCCGTGGCTTCCCCTGAAACAAAGCTAAAACGTTACTCATACAAGTTACAATTAATTTCTTTTGCTATGTTTATGTTTTTTTTATTTAGCATAACACTATCCCCCATCTTTAACAAATTGAAAAAAATTAAGAAAGTTGGATAATTTAATTAGTTTAATATTAATAATTATATATATATTTTTAAATTATCTATAAGATGATTGGAATTCAGTATTTAGTCTTTTTATCTAATTATTTTTTAACTAATTAATATATGAAGAGAGAATAGTGATTATGTACTTTATTTTATTAATTTGTAGTTAGTCATCCTTTTTTAATTCTTACAAGAGGAAAAATTATTTTATTAATTTACAGTATTTATTATTTATTGTCTAAAACATATAAAATAATTAAAATACTTTAATAAGAAATAATTTAAATATATTTTATAAAAAAAAATTTTACCGTACTTGTGTGCTGTAAAAAGTAAAGGTCGGGTAAATGTGCTGCAGTTGGAGAGTTGGGGAGTTGCAGAGTTGACACCTGTCATTTCCCTATCAAATGAAAGATTGCAAATGGTGTAAAAATGTAGCTGATTACGGATTGCACTTATATCTTGAAAATTATATTCATAAAATAAACGCATTCAATAATATGAATATAAATAAAAGAAAATGGGAAGAAATAAGTAAAAATATACTAAGAGGAATGAGGTGATAAAATTAGAAAAGCTATTATATAATTATTGTGTAATTTTATTATATGAATATGATATCTCTTTTAATTTTATTAATCCATATTTTCTGCAAGAACAAACTATTTTATGATATGTCACCGAGAAAGTCTAGCTCAGTTAGTTAAGCAGTGTGTGTGAGTTATTGTAAACCTCCAGTATTTGTTTTTTATTTCTACGGATCAAAATTTTTTTTTATGATATGTCAATTATGTAATTATGTTTAAAAAACTACAAAAAATGTGTGCACTAAAAGGAGAAAAGTTCATGCTTAGCATTTAAATTTCAAAATTTTGCATCTACAAAAATACTTAACCTATCAAATGAACACTCTTCTTATTGTAATAAATTGAGAACTATAAATATAAATTATTAAATCATATTTAAATGGTTTCATAAAAAAAATCATATTTAAATGGTCGAGATTAAACAAAAAAAACACGTAACATTTTTAGGTTATCACATTATCATTAACCAATTTTCAATCTAGATCATCTATGTATATATAGTTATATAGTTCAAACTTATAGTTCTTATTCTTACAATAAAAAGTGTTCTCACCATATATGTCCCTTATATATATATATATATATATATATATATATAGAGAGAGAGAGAGAGAGAGAGAGAGAGAGAGAGAGAGGGGGGGGGGGGGGGATTAATTAGGTAAGAATACTTGATTATTGTGAGAAATAAGCATAATGAATAATATACATTGGATTTTATTTAAATGGTAAAGGTTAGGATTTACTATCTATTTAGTCTATAAATTTTTTAGGATTTCTATTTTTAATTTAGAATCTTTTTTAACAAGGACTAAAAGTAAGGACAAAAATAAAGTTAAGGGATTAAAGTAAGAACGAAATAAAAAAAATTAAGGAAAGTTGACCAGTCAAAAAAAGTTTAGAAACTAAAAAAATGCTAAGAACTACAAATATATACTATTATATCATCTTTTTTTTATCTATAGGAATCGAACTCAAATACTAGAAAATTTACAATAGCTTACGCACATTGCTCAACTGAGCTAGACCACCTTAATATCACTATACTATTATATTTGAATAGTCCAAATTAAAACAAAAAATACATATGACTTTTTAAAGTAATTCATGGGACCACAAACTAATTTTTAATTTTAATCATCCTTTGTATAATTGCAAGACTTTTTTTTTTCACTTCTTATCATCCATTGTATAGTTGCAAGGTTGTTAATCATGTGGGTCATGTAACTGTAGCTAGGGAGTATACGATCATAATTAATATGTGAAAACTGATAAAAGAGAAAAATATATTTTGCAATTAGACATAAAGTATATTATGATCTCTGTACTAACCCTCCTCAAATAATAAATGAATGGTTGTCTCCCAACCTACACTAATGAATTGAAGACTGAAGTATGAAACAAAGAAATAAATGAGAAAAAAATAAGAAAGATGTAAATAGAAAGAAAATATAGTACAAAAATATGTTATTTGGATAGATAGAATATAAAAAGAGATGAATTTTTTTCTTCTAATTATTTAGATGAGTATAAGGGTGAAATAGCTTGTAAGGCATAGAACTTGACAAGAAAATGGTGAAATTATTCCTTATACTTTATTTATATATATGGTGTAGGAGGAAGAATAAACCTAATGGGATAATGGATAATCCTATAGTTTGACATAATAGAATTTTAGCTCAAGAGAAAAAAAATGTGAAATATAAGAGAACCATAAAATTTACCTAAAAAAAATGTAAAATATGTTTTTAATTTTTATACTTTCGATAAAATTTGGTATTAATCTCCGTATTTTAACTTTTACCAATTTGGTTCCTGAAACTTTAGAAAAATAGTGATTTTTGTCCTCATTCATCATGAGAAGGGATGAAAATTATTGTATTTTGTAAAATTCAGGAACCAAATTAATCAAAATTAAAGTTTAGGAACTAAAATCAAATTTTACCAAAAATTCAGAAACTGAAAAAATATTTAACCCAAGAATAAATAACAAGTTAACAACCACGCGCATATGTATAGTACGTATGCCAACCCATCAGTGAGAATAGTCAAAGTTTAGCTTTGTTTTTGTTCTCTACTACCCTCAACTTTTAGGCTTTGGGTAGTTCTTGTACGACAATTCTTGCTCGATCCCTAACTTGTGACTGAAATTTCAACCACATGAAGAAAATTTTATGGTGCATACCTGAAAATATAACTTCTAACGTTAACTTAGTTTGCCTCCTCCACTTAATTGCCTGCACAAAAACTATCAATAATATCAATAAGTAGTTTGGGCAAATAAAATTAAAAAGAAAATATTTCAAAATTGTAAGGGGAAGTAATTAATTCATAGATCTGGTTTGGTTCTTGATTGAGTTGTGGTAGAAAAAAACAGAGATACCGAGAGGTAAATTCAAAGGGAGTCCCTACGTTGAATGGAAAAGAGAGCAGAAAATAAAGTTGAAACAAGTGGAGGTTAAAATTAAACACTACAGTAAAGCTGAGGTGGAATAGAGAAATAGAAACCTGAAGAAGAAGATGGTGACTGGTGCCGTTGTGTTGAATGAAGGAGTGGGGATTTATTTAAAGGACAGAAGAAATGCTCAAGAACCTTCCTCTTTATTTCCTTGGTCTATGGCCTTGTGCATTGCACTTTCTAAGTGATGACTCAAAAAATTGCAATTTGCAATGTAGCGGAAACTTCCACTTCATTTGGTAGGCACGAAATTGAAGGGAAGGGAAACGACCTAGTGCCTAGCCCGCCAAAGGCCCGACCCGTTTATTAAAAAGACTAGACTTAGACTTTTTAAAAAGTTTTTTTAATTAAAAAGGCTAGACTTTAAGTTTTAAAAAAAACCTATTAACCCTAACAGGCTGACCTATTTATATAATAATATATATAATATTATATATTTATATATATTACATTAATATAATATATATAATATTTATATTTAATATTAGTCTTTAGCAAATATTGAATATTTTAAGTGATAAACAAGGCCCGTTAACCTATTTAGGCTCATTGGCATAGTTAGACTTATAGGCCAATTGCTGTAGAACAGGCCATGTAAACAGACTTTCAGGCCAGGGCAAACTTTTAAATAGGCCAGGCTACGGCTTAAAAAAAAAGTCTATAACAGGTAAATAGGACAGACCCTCAGGCTCGCTAAAGCCTGGCTTGGCCTGGCCTATTTCCACTCTTATTAATGGTAAACATGCTTGGTTTTATGGGTGTTCAAATCCTCTGGAAAATGCAACCAGTTATTTTTGAAAGTGTGATGTTAAGTGAAGTGGAGATTTAAGGGATACAAGAAATGCTAAAGAAGGTTGCTTTTTACTCTCTCCTTGCACTATGGCTTTGGGATATTTTGCATTTTCTATATGGAATGACTCAAATGCATGCAACTTGTTGCTTTTTCATAAAGCTGCTCTTGCAATTGCAATGTAGCGGAGTCTTCGGTCGTCAACGGAAAACGAAAATGAATCCAAAAAATGGAATATTGCTCCAAATCAGCTTAATATATTGTTGCAAAAGAGAATATTGAACCATATTTCACTTAAAAGAAACTCCTTTGCATTGTCGCTGTAGTACTAGTTTACTGTCGCTCCATGCAACTGTCCTTTTTGTCTTTGTTTTTAAATTTTAAGAAAAATTAAGATAATAAAAAATGAAATTAAATTTCAAAAATAATCTTATATTATTAATTTTGAATTTACAGTCTCACAATATATCATTTTATAAATTTATTTTAAAAAATGAATGTTATGCAATGTAACTAATATAGTTAGTTTAACAATATAATAATTTTGACCATATTTATTAGATGATTAAAAAAAACTAATTAGTACGCATCTCTTTTTTTTTTTTTTGAAAGAAAGTACGCATCTTTTCTTAGATAAATAAACTACATCAAATTTTCATAAACTACAGAATAATACTTGTAGTGGTTAATTTAAGTTGATCGTATATGCTTTTAACTTATGATATCTTATACTATTTCTGTCCCTAAATATAAGACTCTTTTAATTAATTCAGATCCTTTAAGAAAATTGGTTAATTTAGTTAATAGCATTAAATTTGTTAATAATTTATATTATTTTTCCAAAATTACCCTCACAATTATTGGGACTATCATCTATCTCTTTCCACTTTATTATTTTCTACCTAATTAATTAATGAATGCTAGTTATCTTCTCCAATCCTCATAAGAGAGAAAATATACTTATCTTATTAATTTATAACATTTATTGTAAAGTGGTTAAGGGTATTTTGGTTAAAAAATAATTAATGCAAGAGACAACTTGAAAAGAGTCTTATAAAAATGGACAAATTTTTTTATAGAAAAAAGTCTTATATTTAGAGACGGAGGTAGTATGATACAATTACCTATATTATAGTACAAATATTGAAAAGAGATCACAATTTCCATATCATATAAATATTAAAACTAAATAATATATATGTCGTAATAAAAACATTTAATAACAAAAAACTTTATATCTAATGATAAATTTGGTTGATTAGAATAATGATTCTTTTTTTTTTTTTGACAGTGATTCTACTCTTATGTATTTCATGATGTAAGAAAGAAAATTTAAAGCGATATAATTCTTTAAAAAAAAAAGAGTGTAGGTTGGTTGTTTCAATTAAATTATTTTTAACAAGTGTAATTTTATTTTATTGAAATAAATTCATACTACATAGAATTTAACATACCAAAACTATACATGTATCTATTACAATATACACAACGCTTGAGAGTAGGGGAAC
Source organism: Pueraria montana var. lobata (assembly GCA_026413185.1). Classification (NCBI taxonomy): domain Eukaryota; kingdom Viridiplantae; phylum Streptophyta; class Magnoliopsida; order Fabales; family Fabaceae; genus Pueraria; species Pueraria montana. The sequence continues at coordinate 24,924,583 of CM048656.1, forward strand.
CACATATCAATGTTACTATTAGTTGTATATGTGTAACACTCCAAATTCTGAGTATTAAAAATTAATCGTGAAGAAATTTTTTAAGATCCTACTATTTTATTATATTAAATTATTTGGTTAGAAATACCTTAGATATTATTGTTGTTGTTATTATAGTTAATATTATTGTTAATGTTGTTCTAGTTACTATTATTATTATTATTATTATTATTATAACACCCAATAGTTACTTTCCTTGTTAATATATATATATATATATATATATATATATATATATATATATATATATATATAAGATTTATCTGATATGAGAGTGAGAGGAATAAATATTAACCACTAGTTCTATCTTGAATGGTCAAGATTAAAACAAATTAAGTCATGTAAGTTTTTTAGAAAGTCACATGACTTTTTAAGTAGTCACATGAAATTAAATCTTAACTATTCATGTATGGTTATATCCCTACTGCAAAATATATATTTTACATAGTACAATCAACATCGGTTATATGAGAACCGATTTTAAAAACATGTTCGGTGGCATTTTTATAAATAAGTGAGCGTCATTAATATCGGTTATCTTATGACCGATGTTATTAGACGTACTCAACATCAGTTATTTCCCATAACCGATGTTATGCTTGTGTTTTCTAATTAACCTTTCACTTTCGTTCTCACATTCTCACGTCCAGACCCTCGAGCTTTGTTTCCTCTCTGCCTCGCGCTCTCACTTCTCCTCCACGACCACCACTTCCTCGTTCTCAGTTTGCTCTCACTTCATCCTTGACAAAGGATCTTAATGGATACAATAGCTTTCTAGATCTTGACGGATTCAGGAAAAAAAAAAAAAAAAACCTCACTAAACCCTCGACTACATTTTCACAATACATAGAATATTTTTTTATACCAACATTTGCATAATATAGCATACCACAACTATACATGTATCCATTACAATATACACAACACTTGGGAGTACAGGAACTGCATATCTATGACAGATGGTGTATTTACTATAGGGGCCCTGGAAGGTTTTGATATTGGTCTTGTAATTATTGCTTTTGTTGGACTTTTTAGTTTTATCTATGATAGATGTTGCCTCAGGGGTTATCTCGTATTTATTTGAATGTTGTCTTATAAATGTTTGGTAACCTTTGGTGTGCACTGGGGCGTCCACTGGTCTTTTTTGCTTGTATCTGTACACGGGGTATCACTTGTACCTGCTGTGTGAATAAAATTTCTGCATTTCTGATAAAAAAAAAAGAAAAGAAAAGGGAACTGCATATCAATTTTTTTATAGTGAGAACTACATATCAATGTTAAAATAGTCACACATTTATTAAGATTTTATAATAAATTTATTTAGTGATTAAGTCCAAATTAATTTTAATGGCAAGAAGATTGGAGAAGACATTTTTATTTGAAAGAAATTTGGATTGTGCAAAGTTTTAGATAGTCTAAGAGCATCTCCAATGGAAGTGCTACATGAGTTGCTTAACTTTTTTTTTTTCATTGGAGCAGATGACATAGAGTTGCTTATATAACCATCGTCGCTTGTATAAGCAACCGTTGCTTATCAATATTTATACCATAAATGACATATTTTTCAAGCATTATAGGACCTGCAAAATTAAGTTAAGCAGTTACTTTAGCAATCTTAGCATTGGAGTGAACTTTGATGTAGAGTGTTTAAATCCATGTGGAATTGTAAGGCCCACAAAATTAAGATAAGCAACCCATAAGCAACTAAGCATTGTAGATGCTCTAACTATGTGAAAACTCTTTGCTGAATAAATAAATAAATAAATAAATATGGAGTTATAAGGTTAGTTTGGTGGTTGAAGGGAGAAGGGGACAGGGAGGGGTCATGGGTTCGAATCCCTCTCACTAACAAAAACTAATAGAAATGAATGTAGGCAAAATTGAGGATTGGACCAAAATTGCAAATTTTCTGAAATAGGGGACCAAAATTATGAATTTGACAAAACAGGGGACCAAAGATATATTTAAGAAAAAAAAAACTATGGGAAAACTCTTACGATACAAGTAACAAAATGGAGTGATAGAACCACTTAAAGTTTAATGGTATCTAATCAGGGATCACCATTGATATGACTTTTAAGGTAGCTGTTGTAAAAGTCAACAAACTTATCATGATAGTTTGTGATTGAATGACTGTATAAAACCATATTTTACACTATCAGTATATAGTCTTATTTTCTCAAAACTTAATACTGTGATATTTTGCAAAATTGATGTGTGGTCTAGTTACCTACGAGTATTATGTACATCATATTAGCTATGATATTTGTTAAGATTGCAACAAGTGTACCGATCATACAAGTAATAAAGTGAAAGTAAAAGTTCCGTCTCCTTGGGGATTGTGATTTAATTTTAGTTCAACCAAACAATTGCTTGAGTGTTTAGAAATTAAATAAGCATTAAGACTTTCTTGAAGTTTTTGAAATCAAAGAGCAAACAAAAAATAAGAGCACAATTAAGAAATATTTAAAGGTTTTATGAGCAAAAGTGGTTAGTTATTAGAATCCCCAATGATTTTCCCCCAATGTAATTTCCTTCCCATCTAAATTTGTTTCTATTAGTCAATTTACCTAAATTAATTCAACCTAATTCCTTAGGTATTAAACCCTTAACTTAATCCTAATTCTGAACCCTAATCCCTTAAACAAGCAAAATTAGTCACAAGCATTAAGAGATCTAATTTTCCAACCTCTTTTCTTATCCCTAGGTTCAAGGATTATATGGTTGTTAAATGGAACAGTTCAAACCCCAATTTTCCAATTGCAAAGTTTGAATTTCAAATCAATTTCTAACGGGTGTCACGCATAAAAGAAGCATTAAGCATATAATTAACAATTGAATTGCATTATTAATAATCAAAGGTTAAGAGGGAAAAACAAATTACAAAAGATTCCAATTATTGTTCATCCTAGCCTAACCAAAAAAGGACTTAGAAACTCATAGAGTTGCCCAAAACAAAACAAATATAGGAATGCAAGAATAGAAATGCCATGGAACCTTAAAAAATCGCAATTGAATCCTTAAGTTCCACGATCAAAGATGAATCTCCAAGCTCTGTTGTGTGTAGGTGAACTTCATGAACTTGAAGACATCCAAGAAGTTCATCTAATGTAAGGTTCTTCGGGTCTCGAGTCTTCTAGATAGGCAATACTTTTAGATTTCCAAACTTTGGGAAGGTTGACTAAGATCTTCATGTTATTTTATGCCTTGTTATACTCATTTCCTAGAGCTTGAAGACCACAAATAATAATTTAAATCATCCAAAGAATTCGTCAATGGTTTCATCTTCTTTCATGCAGAACACCTCATAATGCCTTATTAAAGTGACCATTTTTCTCATCTTTACACGTTTTGTGTCTTCATATGTGGTTGCAATAGCATCCCACATTTCTTTTGATGTTTTATAGCTATAGAACTTGTTGTACTTGGATTTACACAAGGCATAGGTAATGAAGTATCTGGCTATGGCATTCTTTTGCCTCTTGTTATAGTCATCTTAAGTTTAATTTTCTTAAAAGTTAAGAATAAGAGTATCTCTTTTAGTGATGATCCACCAAAGGTTATACTAAGTTGACTTGATGAACATTTCCATTTGGTCATATCAATAAGGATAGTCTTATCCATTAAAGGTTGAAGGCTTTGATTTGGAAGTTCCTTCATCTATAAACTAGTTGTCAGAATTTGCCATTGTAGATCTTTCTCCTCTAAGACTATGAAGTATTCAACCCTTAAAGGCTGAGTTCTAATACCAAATTGTAGATAACTAGAAAACACTATAAAGTAGGTTAAATTGTATTTTAGATTGTTTTTTGTTAATCCTTTACATTAAAACAAGTGTTAGTGAAATGACAAATGAATGAACCTAGCAATAAAAATGAAGCTTCCACAAAATAACGAGATACATGAAAAGAGAAATAACACCATAGATTTATATTGGTTTGTCTCACCTAAAGACTATTCTTTCTTAGTGTTAACACCCAATTTTGTCCTCTCTTTTTATTTTTAATAAGAAACATAAGAAAAATAAAGACGAGATGAGAAAAATAAGAAAAATATAGGAAGGATAGTAATAGAAAGAGAGAATAATTGTTGATACGTTTCAAAATTCAAAATTCAAATTGTCAATCTCTTGTATAGTGTTTGTAAGTTTATCCTATTAACAAAGGTTAATATAATACTATCTTTGTCCCTATATATAAGACTCTTTTAACTAATTCACACCTTTTAAGAAAAATGGTTAATTTAGTTAATCACATTAAATTTGTCAATTATTTATACTATTTTTCTAAAATTATCCTTCATTTCTCTCTCCACTTAATTGCTTCTCACCTAAGAGTAATTAATGTTTGGAGAGAGAATACTATAATTAATGAAGGGTATTATAGGAAAAAAAAATAATTAATGCACCATATAGCTAGAAGAGGTTCTTATAAAAAGGGACAAACAATAAAGTGAAAAAGGTCTTATATATAGGGACAGAGGTAGTGATCTTTAATTCTCAAATCAATTAAAATCAAATCAAGAGAAAACTAATAAAGTCATTTGAATGTAAATGTAAGCATTTATAACTTTTAAAATAATAATGAATTATAAAATAATACTACCTTTGTCCCTAAATATAAGACTTTTTTCTACAAAATTTTTGTCCCTTTTTATAAGACTATTTTCAAGTTGTCTCTTGCATGAATTATTTTTTAACCAAAATACCCTTAATCACTTTACAATGAATGCTATAAATTAATAAGATAAGTGCATTCTCTCTCTTATGAGGATTGGAGAAGATGAGTAACACTAATTAATTAATTAGGTAGAAAGTAATTAAGTGGAAAGAGAAAGATGATGAGTCCCAATAATTGTAAGGGTAATTTTGGAAAAATAATACAATTTGTTAACAAATTTAATGCTATTAACTGAATTAACCAATTTTCTTAAAGGGTGTAAATTACTTAAAAGAGTCTTATATTTAGGGACGGAGGTAGTAACAATGAATTGTCCCTTTAATAATAACTTTTAAAAAAGGATTGTAAAAAAAACTTTTAAAATAATAACAATGAATTATAAAAGGAGAAGACTATTAAAGAAGAAAATAAGTTATATTTGAATATTTTATCTAAAAAAAGAAAAAAATAATTATCTCTACAAAGAATTTAATTACCTGCAATCAAGGTCCACACACTCACACACAAAAAAAGCTTGCAGGTTTTCTGCCATCACTGCCATGGCATCTTCCAAATCCTTGGTAGGTTTAGGAGGCATGAGGCAAAATGAAAGCACCAGTGATGCGCTATAGTGCTATACTACGACTACTGCTACTAAAATAGACAAGAGAATAAAAATGATAACTTTCTTCTGCCTCCTTTCATTCATTCAATAGGGATAAATACAGTCAATGTCAATGTAACCTTAGATTGGCTTATAGCACTACACCTGGCATCATCGGATACTACGGAAGCTTCTTGGAAACATTTGAAATTCAAAACTTAAACTAATTAATGCTGACAAGGCTCTTAAATAAACACTTGTAATTCGATAATATTGTCCACATTTGGGCCTGTGTTCGCACCATATGTCAATGCCTCTTCTACTTCTCTAGTAGTTAGGAAAATCATACGTTTACTTGGCTTAAATAGATTCCTACAATAGAAGGTTGAGTAAATGATATCTGTCCATAACGAATATTGCAAAGCAATATATAGAAGCAATGGTAGATACGCAAGTACTGCAATTAAATCAGGAATCACCTTCAAACCATAGTAGTACGTTATGAAGAAGGCACTGCCAAATGCTACCATCATGGATGTTATGGAGATGAATAGAGTTATCAGTCCAAATATTAACTTCAAGGGTAGTGACTTGTAAAGGTCATACTCCGCATATCGTGAGATAAGAATATTAATATTGCAGTTGCAGAGGAGATGAATGCAGCTGCATCTGATATTGAAAATACTTGGAATGATGTTTTGTGCAAGTAATTTGGTTTCTTTGTGTCATCATCGATACCACCTGGTATGCTAATTACATTTTCTACCTAATTAATTAATGAGTGCTACTTATCTTCTCCAATTCTCATAAAAGAGAGAATGTACTTATCTTATTAATTATAACATTCATTGTAAAGTGATTAACGGTATTTTGGTTAAAAAATAATTAATACAAGAGACAACTTAAAAATATTCTTATATTTTTTTATAAAAGAGTCTTAGATTTAGGGACATGGATAGTATTTTGATTTTTCTTTTTAATTAATTTGTTCAATTTGATTTCTTTGTTATTAACAATTTTCAATTTGGTTCCTTAATTTTTAAAATCGAGTCAATGTTATCATTTTCATCTAATTGACTTTAATGGAGGTAGTTGATACATAATGTAAAATTGACATGTGTCTTGAAGTGTCAATTAGACGAAAAAGATAACTAACATTAACTCAATTTTTAAAATTAAGATACTAAATTAAACTTTTTAATTATAAAAGGACTAAATTAAATAAAAAAGAAATACCAACAAAGTAATTTTGCTGCGTCTTGTAATATTATTTGGTGTGTCAAATTATATTTGATTTTGTATTCCTTAAAAACTTGTCCTTTCTTAATTCTTATGTTGTGTGATTGTACTGTTTGCTATTTTGTTATGATGAGTGACACTGACTCACACGTGAAGAGAAGAGAAGTGAGAAATTAATTATTTTAATTAGGAAGAAAGGAAAGGAGAATTGAATTGGTAATTGAACAGAGGAGTGGTAGTGCACAAAATTATTTTCTTTGGAAAAATGCACAAATTAATAAAAATAAAAATAAACTACTGCTAATAAAAGTTTGCACTTGATTGTCACGGATAAAACAATGAAATCACAATTTAAATTTATACCAATAATGCTTTAACTATATTGCAGTTTTCTGATAGAGAGAAAGGAGAAAAAAAATTGAAACAGAGACACCTAAGAGAGAGAGAGAAGAATAGAATTTTAGAATTTTGCTTTATTTTTTTATTAATTTAATTATTCAAAATTAACATATTTATTGTTTATTTTAGTGTCCATGTGGCATCCATGTCATGTGGCTGCCATATGTCGTGTTGACATGAACATTCGTTTGATATATCAGCACTTAAGGAATGCATTTTAATGTCGGAAATTAAAAATGCCGAGGAAAAATTAAGGGAGGATAAAAAATTGTCAAAAAATTTATGAGGGACTAAAATTTAGAATCTAAAAAAGTTAATGGATTAAAAACTTAATTAACCCTTATTTTAATCAATACTACTCAAACTTCTTCAACCAACATAGGTATAACAAATATTTGTAAACCATTAAAATAATATTATAATAAATACTAACAAGTTTTTGGTGCAAGTGGAACTAGACTAGGTTTCCTTAAGCAAGGTCTCATGTTCGAATATTGTACATGAAAAAAAAATGTGGTTGAGAGGAGAGGCTTTGATGAAGATTAATCATCGACAACACCGGTGGATACTTAACATGATTACCAAAAAGAATATTATATTAAATAAACTAATTTTTTAAAATTAAAAAAATCAAGTTTTTTTTTTTATATTTTAACTTGTATTTTGTATCAGTAAAATAATTATTTTTACAAATATTTTTCACATATCACATGTATTTAAAATATCCATACAATACAATACAAATTCTTGCTAACTAACCATTTTTAAATATAAAAATACTTTTTTGAAAACAGTATTTATTTTTAAATAATTTAATAATTAAATTATTTTAAACGAATTAAACTTGAGAACAATTAAATTTGTGTAAATCTTATTTTATTAAGTAAATTATTTATTATTTTTCTTATGTAAATTCTTTAATTTTTATTATTACTAATTCAGTCTAAAAAATTTATATCGATAATATGTAAAAAAAAATATAAATAATAACATTTATAATTTATAATACCTATAAAAGAAGCGTACAAAACGTGAGGTAACATGCCAACCTATCTCTGTTAAAAAAAAAAGGATGAACCGTTACTTTGGTTCCTGAAGGTATAATCCACTATTACTTATGTCCCTGAAAATATAAAACTGTCAATTAGGTATCTGAAAGTGCAATTTGTCTGGCACTTTAGTCATTTAGTCAAAAAACTTTCTTTAAAATTAATGTTTGTACTTACGTTACACGGTATCTACCTATGTAGCAATTAACGGTGCACACATGAATAACATGTTACGTAGGCAAATAGCGTGTCACGTAGGCATGAACGTTAATTTTAAAGAAAGTTTTTTATCGGAAGGACTAAAGTGACAGACAAATTACACTTTTAAGGATCTAATTGATAGTTTCATATTTTCAGAGACCTAAGTCACAGTGTATTACACTTTGAGGTACTAAAGATAATTTACCAAAAAAAAGGTGCCAACCTACCGGTGAGAATAGTCCAAGTTTAGGTGTATACGGTCCTACCCTCAAATTTACCTTCACTCCCCCCCCCCCCCCCCCCCCCCCCCCCCCCCGGCGCAAAACGGTCCTACCCTCAAATTTTGGCAAATTATTGTACGAACCATTCTTGTTTCCTTCTTAACTTGTGACTGAAATTTTAACCAAATGAAGAAAATGTTTAGGTGCATACCTGCAAATATAACTTTTAACGGGAACTTTTCCTACTACACTTAATTGCCTGCACAAAAATGATAAATAATATCAACAAGTGATCTGGGCAAAGAAATAAAAGATAAAAAAATATTTCAAAATGGTACGTAACAGAAAGTATTAATTGATAGATCTAGTTGGGTTTTGAGTTGTAGTAGTAAAAAAGCAGAGGTACCAAAAGGTAAATTCTCCATAACTGAAGGGAAAAGAGCAAAAAAATAAAGTTGAAAAAAGTCCAGGTTAAAGTAAAACAGTAAACACCATAGTTTAAGCATTAAGGATGGTAAAGTGTACCCGGATCCTACGGGTATCAGTCAAAAATATTCACAAGCGGGTCAGGTAAATACCCGCTTATTGGGACTGAGGCTGGGGCTGAATATTTACCCGCAATTTTTCGCCGGTGCGGGTGCGTATATGGGTACTATAGTACCCACCCCGCCCCACACCTACTATATATATATATATTATATATATATATATATATATATATATATATATAATGTAATATATTAATATATTAATATAATTAAAATAACTTACTTAAATAAATAATTATGTTATTTATATACTTTTCTGTAAAAAATAATTTTATATTTTCCATAAACTAACACTAACAATTAAAGATTTATGTTATAACTTACAATAATTTTATATTTGATATTTTTAATATTATGTGTTGATGCTTTTAATGTTAAGTTTGAATTATTTAATCGTGAATTTTCAATTTACTTGTAGTAATTTTTTTAATTAATATTTTTATGGCTTAAATGCAATTTTTGTCCCTCTATTTTGCACAATCTGCAATTTTAGCACTCATATTTTAAAATAGAGATATTTAGTCCTCCAATTTTGTAAAATATGTAATTTTGGTCCTTCCATCAAATTGAAAAGTTGACCATTAAGAGATTAACGTTAACCTTAACGTGGTCCAAATATAGTGATGTGACACAAAATTATTTATTTATTTTTTAATTATTTTAAATACTGAGTAGAATAATTGATGAAAAATATATTTTAAAAAAAGGTAATATCATTTATTTGACTACAACGTGTCATGTGCTTCAACAATGTAGAACTAGTTTAAAATACATGATTAAGACTTGTGATTTTTATATTAGGACTCACGACTATCCAACCATTAAAATCGACATGACATGTGCTTTATTGACATAGATAAACAAATAATTATTACTCAGTATTTAAAATTATTAAAAAATAAATAAATAATCTTGTGTCACATCACTATATTTGGGTCACGTTAAGGTCAACGTTCATCTCTTAACTATCAATGCTTTCAATTTGATGAAAAGACCAAAATTACGGATTTTACAAAATTGGGGGACTAAATGTCTCTATTTTAAAATAGAGGGACCAAGATTGCTAATTGTGCAAAATAGGAGGACTAAAATTGCAGATTGTGCAAAATAGGGGACCAAAATTACATTTAAGCCTTTTTTTTTTTTTATTGATTTATTAACTTCATACATAAGTAGAGTGCGGGTAGCTGATGCGGGTACAGGTATATAGGTACCCAACGAGTACAGGGATAGGGATTAAAGTTGTTACCTGCACGGGTATGGGGCCGGGTACGGATATTTTTTTTTAAACGCAGGTATGGGGACGAGTACTATTGGACCCTACCCATTGCCATCCCTATTAAGCTAGGTGGAACAGAGAAGGGAGAAATAGCAACCTAAAGAAGAAGGTGGTGCCGACTGCTGTGGCGTAATGGTGTTAAATGAAGCAATGGAGAAATAAATTAAGGGTCTAAAGAAAGGAAAGAAGTAGATGGATATAGAAAAGATAAATAGAAATAGATGAAAAATAAAATAAAAAGTAACCCTTGATTTGATTGTTAATTAAGAAGAGAAATGAATTAAAAAGATTAATTTAAAAATTTTAGTGGGTGCCTATACCTTTTTTTACTTTATTTTAATTCAAATATTTATTCTCCACTTCTTCTCATTTTATTCTATTTCACACAACCAAACTCCATAAAAAAATGCATGTAATTTTTTTTTTCAATACACAATTAAGTCACATGATATAAAGATATTTCACATTTCCTTCATTATTTGTTTTAATATAGTATCCATTTAGATAAATATCCTTGAAACTTAATGTGTAACATTGTTCCTCTAGGTAACAATACATTAGCTTTTCTGAAATCTTCAATTATATTTGTAGTACCAAAAAAAGTACTATCATTAACTTTTTGCAATACTAAATAAGAGAAAAATTTATTATTCTTGATAGAAACAAGGAGTATAAATAATCAATGTGAAAATATTGTATAGAAAAATATATTTGAAAGATAACAATCTTATTAAAATATTTATTGCCTTAGAAAAATTCACATAAGGTCCAATAACATCAAAAACATAAGGAGCTCAAAACATTCTACTAATCATAAATTCAAGAACATAGTATGAGAGAATTTATTTTAATTCAAATATTTATTTTTCATTTCTTCTCATTTTATTCTATTTCATACAATTAAACTCACCCTAAAAGTATTTGATTAAAGAAATAGAAAAGAAATAAAAAAAAAGTCAATGAGATAAGTAAAAATAAATAAGAAATAGAATAAAAAAGTATATGTGAACTCTATCATATTTTTATTCTATTTTCATCCAATCAAACAATTAATATTACTTTCATTCTTATTTTCACTTTCTTCATCCTATTTTCATCCAACCAAATAAGGCATAAAGGAAGATTAGAAAGAAGTGTGTTGCCTTGTAAATTTATAATAATAGAAGAAATGCTCAAGAATGTTCCTTTCGTTCTCTCCTTGCACTGTGGCTTTGAGATACTTTGCATTTTTCATGGAATGACTCAAACGTAACCAGCTTTTTCATAAAGATGCTCTTGTAATTGTAATGATTTTAAAAATTGGAGTGGTTATTGAATCAATCAACATATTAATTCAAAGTTTAATAATTTAATTGTGATTAAATTGATATTAATAAAATAATGTTATTTAATTTTAATATAATATATCATATAATATTAAATAAAAATAATATAATATAATAATATAATAATTATCAATTATTTTTTCATTGTTTCAATAAAAAAAATAGTTGAATTCCATGTATTCAAAATTAGTTCAGTTAAAACATTGGTTCTCGTATTTACCCTGAACTGAAATAATAATAATAATAATAATAATAATAATAATAATAATAATAATAAAAACAATATCATGCCCCGTGACTCCAACATAAAAAAAGGACATTTGATTTGGAAATTCTGATATTCTTTCAACTCATATGAAAGTTGAATCAAACCACATCACAAATAATGCTTTTTAACCACCGTGACAGTGCTTCTATTTTATATAGTCTTATCCCTAACAACACATGGTCTCTCATTTCAACATGAAGGTTTGATATCATATTGTTGAGAAAATCTTGTATGCACACTCACCTAACACGTCATCTTTACACATACCCACTAAAAAATTGACATCTCATTAAAACTAAAAAAGAAAACACTACGAAAATCTAAAATAAAAATAAAAATAAAAATAAAAAGGGTTAACTAAGTTTTTAGTCCCTAAACTTTTTCAAAATTCGATTTTTAGTCCCTAAACTTTAGTTTGACTAGTCAAGGTTACTAAACTTTTTAAAAATTCGGTTTTTAATCCTTAAACTTTAGTTTGACCGGTCAAGGTCCCTAATCTTTTTAAAAAATTTGTTTTTAGTCCCTAAACTTTTAAAAAAGTTGATTTTTAGTCCTTGAAATCTCATTAATTGAGGGACTAAAAATTGAATTTTGAAAAAGTTTAGGGACTAAAAACTAAATTTTTAAAAAGTTTAAGGACTTTGACTGGTCAAAATTTTGTTCAGAGACTAAAAATCGAATTTTTAAAAAGTTTAGGGACCTTGACCAATCAAACTAAAGTTTAGGAACTAAAAATCGAATTTTTAAAAAGTTTAGGGACTAAAAACTTAATTAACCCAAATAAAAAAGGCCAGGAAACCCAAAAGGTAAAATCATAGCACGTGAAAGTGAGATGGTGAACTCTTCCTCTCTCTGTAGACCACCGCGTCCAACCTTCTTTCGCTGCAACTCACGGTCCTCGCAATCTCTTCCCACACCGAACCATTATCCTTCATTATCTCCGACAGCCTCTAATATGATATTTCTCGGAACTCATAATCCTCCAGAATCCCAAACTGTTACGCCATCCGCCAACACTGATGTTGCAGTTGAATCTCGTTCTTCGCATGAGGGTACACTGTAGCCAAAATGTGTTGCTCCGCAATCCAATCAGCATCTGAAGCCACAAAATAACAGCTATGGTTTCCGTTGTTCGCAGGAGGTGGTGCTTATTATGGATCCTCTCTGGTCTGACGCTGGTGCAGAGGATTTCATTAGGAGCTTGGTTTACGCATCACTATGAATCCTCTGTTTATCTTTTCTTTAAAAAGCCCATGACCCCCTCCCTCCCTTATTCCTCTGTTCATCTTTTCTTTTCTTTTTTTTCAAACATCGAACCCCTCCCCTGTTCTTTGTTATCCTTCTCTCTTTTTTTCTTTTCAAATTAAAATCCTTCTCCTCATCTCTTCTTCTCATTCCAAAACCCATCAAATTTCTTACACTCTTATGGTACTCAAGTTTAGGAAGGTGATTGAGGTTAAGGGAAACAATACCTATCTCTTTTCCTATTTGAAGCTTTTGACGTAAATCCATGAACAACAAAGCTAGGTAATTATTTTTATAGCATAGATTAGTTATGGGTTATGTGTGAGAGGTGTTGGAAATTTAAATATTTGGATTATTGTGGTTTCCTCAAAAGCCTGTGTATATTAAATTGAGAATTTTATCTAATCTTTCATTCTCTTGCTATTTATGTCTAGATTCTTTGGAAAATACGGTGGTTGCTCCTCCCCACGTCATTGGAAGACACTGATTGGGTTCTCTTTAGTAGTGAGTAGCTAAATTTACCTAGTGGTTTTTTCATTTGTAATTTTAGGAGAAACAAGTATATTTTAAAAATACGTTTTCTTAGTGATCTTAGTTCCTATGAGTACTTGAGAAGGAAAAATAAGTATATTATTTATTTTACTTGGTTGGATTTAATTCTTTATATTTTTGATAGTTTGATGATATAATTTAAATGTGAAAATTTAGTTATCATTGTTTGTTTTGGTGAATGACGACCGTTTGCTACAACGAATAGGTAATGTAGCCTACAGGTTGAATACCTATAGTTTATATTTTTTTCCGTTTGCTACAATGAAGAGATAATGTAGCCTATGGGTTGAATATTCATAGTTCCTATAGTTACCGTTTGCTGCAACGAAGAGACAATGCAGTCTACGAGCTGAGTGCTGTAGTTTTATAATTTCCGTTTGCCAAAACGAAGAGATAATGTGGTTTATGTGTACATAGTAATATTTAAGTTCATATAAAGTTTGTTATTCTTGATTAAGATTTTGATTTTAATTCTAATGAGTTCGCAACGGAGTAAATATTAGTTTTATAAAAATGTGCTGTATTTATTTCACTTTAATTTAAATGTCATTTAAATTCTTTTTGGATGTGAAAAACTCGTGCCATGATTGCTTTCTCCTTCTTGTCCACTTTGTATTTTTATGCTCTCACTAAATCCTTGTGACTTACCCCATTCTTTCCTTTTCCTCTCAGATTCACAGGTGATTGAGTAGTAGACTTCTTGCGATTTGCTGATCTCCCCAGGAATTTTGTTCATCTTTTGGTAGGCCTCCATTGCATATGATGGAGAGTATATTTTGGTGACTCCAGTATAATGCAACTATAGGAATAGGGGAAGAAATAGATATAGAGGAAATCCCTTTATTTTGAGTTATAGTTGATACTGCTATATAGACATATTGGTGTAATTATGATGTTTTGAGAACGACAATGATTATGAGTTATATTATTATTACTAGTTGATGTATTTGGATATATCCATGTCAAGGGCCTATGTTGTGATGTGTGACCTTGATATCTGACTGTTGGATCTAAATATATGTATATATGATTTCACAGGTGATTCTATATATTTGGTTTGTCCTATTTTTAGGGGAGACTCTGCCGAATTTTTTGGTAGTCCCCTTTATTAATTTGTCTTTATTTGTGTCTTAGTGTTCAGGTTAGCCAGGCTAAAGAATATGTAGCCTATGCGCCGGTCACAATCCTAGGATGGGTCATGACAAAGTTGGTATCAGAGCTTAGGTTAATAGGTCTTATGGCTGCATTATTGGGTATGTTGTAGCATCTTGTTTGTAACTTGTGTACTCGGGCACAAATTACATGCAAGAGGCCATGACAATCCATTGTTAGACTAGAGTTTGTTACCTTAGTTGGTGTAATTTATTATAGGCTTGCCTTTCTAATTCCTCTTCATATTTATATCTTTGATCCTCATTCTTAGGTTGAGATGCCACCTAGGACTAGACCTGCTAGAGAGCCAGTTTCTGATATGGCTTCTACTCAACCCCAGAATGTAGCCCAAGGGGCCATGGACGTGGTTGCGATCATGGTCAGAGAAGACGTGGAAGGGGGTGGTGGAATACCAGAGGTTGAGGTTCCTAAAGCTGCACGTGGGAACCCAACACTAGCTCAGTTAACTACTAATATGCAAAATATGCAAGAGACACTACAACAATTAGTTGATGTGATTGGGGTTCAGAGGCAGCAATAAACAGGGCCACAACAGCCAGGTTTTAAGACTAATCAGGACAAGGAACTACATGAGCAACCACTTGTTCAGCCTACTAGAGCAGAGGTTTCATTGACTGTATTCACTAAGCTTAATCCTTCGACTTTCAGCGGCTCAGACATTCATGAGGATCCTCAGGCATTTCTAGATGAGGTGTCATGGATATGTCAGGGTTTAGGTTGTTCCACTACTCGAATGGTTCAGTTGGCCGTTTTTCGCTTCCGTGATGTGCCAAGGGGCTGGTATGAGACCATGCTCCTTTCGAGACCAGCAGGATCACCTCTTTTGATGTTGGATGAGTTTGTCGAGTTATTCTTAGCTCACTTCTTGCCTCAGAGTGTTAGAGATAGCAGAGCACGAGAGTTTGAGACACTTGTACAAACAGATTAGATGTCAGTAATGGAGTATAATATCCAGTTCATGCAACTTTCTAGATATGCACCACACTTGGTGGCTACTGAGAAGCTTAAAGTCCAGAGGTTTTTTGGATGGCTTAAAGAGTTACTTGTTCAGGGCTATTGCAGGGCAAGGTGACATGAGTTATGACCAAGCCTTGAATAGGGTTTTGACTGTTGAGCGAGGAAACAGAGATAGAGGTGGGAATTCTCGCGATGCACGGAAGAGGTCCTACTTGGAGACACCTCATGGTGGCCATCAGGGCCATGGTGGTGGAGGCTCTAGGGATGACACTAGTCAGTATCATTGAGGTCAGCATGGAGGTCGACAGCCACAGGTCACTCAAGCTAGCCAGGCAGCTAGCACAGCTCATAGCCAAGGTGTTTCACGGCATCGCATGACTTTTGATTGGACGCCTACTACTTGTGCTACATGTGGGAAGGTGCATGTTGGATCTTGTAAACAAGGGTCAGCAGGATGTTATTGATGTGGGCAAGTTGGACATTTTGCTAGGAATTGCCCTATGTCATCGTTTCAGCCTTCTTTTAGCGAAGTGGCAGCACCTATGGTTCAGGTGGGACATTCTAGTGGTTCTGGATCATGTGGTCCAAGTGGCTCACATCGGGGTGATAGGAAACTAGGAGGTAGAGGACCATAAGGCAGAGGACAGGGACAGACTAGTGGAGGACAGGCTCGTGTGTTCACCTTGACTCGTCAGGATGCTCAGGCATCCAATGTTGTGGTGACAAGTATACTTTTCATAGATTCTCGAGATGCACATGTTTTGTTTGACTCCGGAGCTACGCATTCTTTTGTTTCTCCCTTCTTTACATTTGCTTTTGGGAGAGATCCATCACCTTTGGATGAGCCTTTGACAGTGGCTACACCTATAGGTGACTCTTTACTAGCAAATTCAGTGTACAGATCCTGTGAGGTTTTGGTGGAGGGCAAATCGCTGATGGTAGATCTTATAGAGTTGAATATGACAGACTTTGATGTGATTTTGGGTATGGATTGGTTGGTTTCTTGCCATGCTACCTTAGATTGCCACAATAAAGTGGTGAAGTTTGATATGCCAGGGGAACCAGCCTTTGTATTTCAAGGTGATCAAAGTTGGTCATCAAGTAACTTGATTTCAGCAGTGAAAGCACACAAGTTGTTGAGGAAGGGTTGTCATGGGTACCTTGCAATGATAAAAGATGTTGATGTGGCAGTAGTGGAGTTGAAGCAAGTCCCAGTGGTATGTGAATACCCTGATGTCTTCCCTGAAGAGTTACCTGGTGTCCCACTAGATAGAGAAGTATAGTTTGGTATTGATTTACTTCCAGGAACTCAACCCATATCCATACCTCCATATCGGATGGCTTTAGTCGAGCTTAAAGAGTTGAAGAAACAGTTGCAGGATCTTCTTGACAAAGGTTTCATCCGTCCTAGTTGTTCCCCCTGGGGTACACCAGTGTTGTTTGTTAAGAAGAAAGATGGTTCACTACTTTTATGTGTTGATTATCGACAATTAAACAAGGTGACAGTGAAGAATAAGTATCATTTACCTCGTATTGATGGCTTGTTTGATCAACTTCAAGGATCTCAATGTTTCTCAAAGATTAATTTGAGATCTGGATATCATCAATTGAAGATAAGAGTGGAGGACATTCCTAAGACAGCTTTTCGTACCCGATATGGACATTATGAGTTTTTGGTTATGTCTTTTGGACTAACCAATGCCCCTGCAGCTTTCATGGATTTGATGAATTGAGTCTTCAAGTCGTTCTTAGACCGCTTTGTGATAGTCTTCATTGATGACATTTTGGTGTATTCTAAGAGTAAGGAGGAGCATGAGCAACACTTGAGGTTAGCCTTGCAAACCTTAAGGGAGCATAAGTTATATGCAAAGTTCTCTAAATGTGAGTTTTGGTTGGATAGTGTGGGTTTTTTAGGCCATGTGGTATCTAAGGATGGAATAAGTGTAGATATGAAGAAAGTGGAAGCAGTTCAGGCTTGGCCTAGGCCTACATTAGTGTTAGAAATTCGTAGTTTTCTTGGACTTGCAGGATACTACTGTCTATTCATTAAGGATTTTTCCAAACTTGTAGCTCCTCTAACTAGATTAACACAAAAGCATATTATGTTCCAATGGGATGATGTATGTGAGCAAAGTTTCCAGCAGCTAAAGGATTGTTTGACATCCGCTCTTGTTTTAGCTTTTCCATCGAGTGGTGGTGGTTACGTAGTCTATTGTGATGCATCTAGAGTTGGATTGGGATGTGTGTTGATGCAACATGGAAGGGTGATTGCTTATGCTTCTAGACAGCTCAAGACAAGAGGCATGAACAAAACTATCCTACACATGACTTAGAGATGGCAGCAGTGATCTTTGCTCTTAAGATTTTGAGGCATTACCTATAAGGTGAGACTTGTGAGATCTACACTGATCATAAGAGCCTTAAGTATATCTTTCAGCAGAAGGATTTGAATTTATGGCAAAGAATGTGGATGGAGCTTTTGAAAGACTATGATTGCACAATCTTGTATCATCCGGGTAAAGCAAATATAGTTGTTGATGCTTTGAGTAGGAAGTCTATGGGTAGCCTGGCTCACATATTTGAAGTTAGGAGACCTATAATGAAAGAGTTTCAAGATCTTATAACTAATGAAGTGAAGTTTGAAGTCACAGGCACCAGATCACTTTTAGCTAATGTTCATGCTCGTTCCACTTTAGTGGATACCATTAAAGCAACTCAAGGTGAAGGCCCTCTTTTGAGGAAGATTATGGAGGAGACTCAAGCAGGCAAGGTTTTTGATTTTGTTGTTGATTCAGAGGGTGTCTTACACTTTAGCACTCGCCTATGTGTTCCTAATGTAGGAGACTTAAGGAAGAAGGTCTTGGAGGAAGCCGATCATTCCTCATATACCATTCATCCGGGTGCCACTAAAATGTATCAAGATTTGAAGGAGTTTTATTGGTGGGAAGGGATGAAAAAGGATGTAGCTAAATTTGTATATCTAAATGTCTAGTATGCCAGCAAGTTAAGACAGAGCATCAAAAGCCCGCAGGGTTGTTTTAGAGAATTGATATACTTGAATGGAAATAGGAGAGGATCATTATGGATTTTGTGATGGGGTTGCCTAGAACCTTAAAGGGTTATGACTCAGCTTGGGTGATTGTAGATCGGTTGACCAAGTCAACACACTTTTTGCCTGTGAAAACTACCTACTCAGTAGCTCAGTATGCTAAGCTTTACATAGAGAGAATAGTATCCTTGCATGGAGTGCCATTGTTTATTATATCAGATCGAGGACCTCAATTCACAGCTTAATTTTGGAGATCTTTTCAGAAGGGTTTAGGGACTAGATTAGATTTAAGTACTACTTTCACCCTCAGACTGATGGTCAATCCGAGAGAACAATACAAATCCTAGAAGATATGTTACATGCTTGCATGTTTGATTTTGGAGGTAGTTGGGATCAATACTTGCCTTTGGTAGAGTTTTCTTATAACAATAGTTATCAATCTAGTATTCAGATGGCACCTTTTGAGGCCTTGTATGGGAGGCGTTGTAGATCACCGATTGGTTGGTTTGAAACTGGAGAGTCTAGACTAATAGGTCTAGATATAATTCAAGAAACTGTTGAGAAGGTCAAGATAATCCGAGATCACTTGATGACTGCTCAGAGTAGACAAAAGTCATATTCAGATCGAAGACGTCAACCTTTGGAGTTCAGTGTTGGAGAACATGTGTTTTTACGTGTCTCCAATGAAAGGCATCATACGTTTAGGCAGGAAGGGTAAGCTTAGTCCCAGGTTTATTGGCCCTTTTGAAATTCTAGAGAGGGTGGGGCAAGTGGCTTATCGCTTAGCCCTCCCACCTGATCTCTCTGGAGTTCACCCAGTTTTCCATGTGTCAATGCTTTGGAAGTATGTTCATGACCCCTCTCACATTATTCAGCATCAGTCGGTGCAACTTGATGAGAATCTAAGCTATCCAGAACAACCAGTGGCTATAGTAGACAAACGCGTGAAGCGTTTGCATTCTAAGGATGTGGTGTCGGTGAAAGTGGCTTGGCGAGGGCGAGCTGGTGAGGAGATGACTTGGAAGCCAAAAATTGTTGTGCTTGAGAAGTATCCTCACTTGTTTGAGACTCAAGGTTAGTCATAAATTAAATTCGAAGACGAATTCTTTTTAAGAGGGGAAGAATGAAACGTATCGTTTAAATAAAAAAATATAATAATAAAAAAAAACAAATGACCCCCCCTTATCTTTTCTTTAAAAAGCCTGAGACCCCCTCCCTCCCTTATGCCTCTGTTCATCTTTTCTTTTCTTTTTTTTCAAACACCGAACCCCTCCCATGTTCTTCGTTGTCCTTTTTTTTTCTTTTCAAATTAAAATCCTTCTCTTCATCTCTTCTTCTAATTCCAAAACCCATCAAATTTCTTACACTCTTGTGGTACTCAAGCTTGGGAAGGTGATTGAGGTTAAGGGAAACAATACCTATCTCTTTTCCTATTTGAAGCTTTTGAGGTAAATCCATGAACAACAAAACTAGGTAATTATTTATATAGAATAGTTTAGTTATGGATTGTGTGTGAGAGGTGTTGGAAATTTAAATATTTGGATTATTATGGTTTCCTCAAAAGCTTGGGTATATTAAATTGGGGATTTTGTCTAATCTTTCATTCCCTTGCTATTTATGTCTAGATTCCTTGGAAAATACGGTGGTTGCTCCTCCCCACGTCATTGGAAGACACTGATTGGGTTCTCTTTGGTAGTGAGTAGCTAAATTTATCTAGTGGCTTTTTCATTGGTATTTTTAGGAGAAGCAAGTATATTTTAAAAATACGTTTTCTTAGTGATCTTAGTTCCTATGAGTACTTGAGAAGGAAAAATAAGTATATTATTTATTTTACTTGGTTGGATTTAATTCTTTATATTTTTTATAGTTTGATGATATAATTTAAATGTAAAAATTTAGTTCTCATTGTTTGTTTTGGTGAATGATGACCATTTGCTACAACGAAGAGATAATGTAGCCTATAGGTTGAATACCTATAGTTTATATATTTTTTTCCGTTTGCTACAACGAAGAGATAATGTAGCCTATGCATTGAATATCCATAGTTCCTATAGTTACCGTTTGCTGTAACGAAGAGACAATGCAGTCTACGAGCTGAGTGCTGTAGTTTTATAATTTCCGTTTGCCATAACGAAGAGATAATGTGGTTTATGTGTACATAGTAGAATTTAAGTTCATATAAAGTTTGTTATTCTTGATTATGATTTTGGTTTTAATTCTAATGAGTTCGCAAGGGAGTAAATATTAGTTTTATTAAAATGAGCTGTATTTATTTCACTTTAATTTAAATGTCATTTAAATTCTTTTTGGATGTGAAAAACTCGTGCCATGATTGCTTTCTCCTTCTTGTCCACTTTGTATTTTTATGCTCTCACTAAGTCTTTGTGACTTACCCCTATTCTTTTCTTTTCCTCTTAGATTCACAGGTGATTGAGTAGCTGACTTCCTGGGATTTGCTGATCTTCCCAGGAATTTTGTTCATCTTTTGGTAGGCCTCTATTGTATATGATGGAGAGTATATTTTGGTGACTCTAGTATAATGCAACTATAGGAATAGGGGAAGAAATAGATATAGAGGAAATCCCTTTATTTTGAGTTATAGGTGATACTGCTATATAGACATATTGATGTAATTATGATGTTTTGAGAACAACGATGATTATGAGTTATATTATTATTACTAGTTGATTTATTTGGATATATCCGTGTCAAGGGCCTATGTTGTGATGTGTGACCTTGATATCTGACTGTTGGATCTAAATATATGTATATATGATTTCACAGGTGGTTCTATATATTTGGTTTGTCCTGTTTTTAGGGGAGACTCTACCGGATTTTTTGGTAGTTCTCTTTATTAATTTGTCTTTATTTATGTATTAGTGTTCAGGCTAGTCAGGCTAAAGAATATGTAGCCTGTGTGCCGGTCACGATCTAGGATGGGTCGTGACAATTAGTATATTGAAATATAAATTATGTTAGATTCTTGATTTGTGACTTGTGAGAAAACATGGTATTGAGAAATGTAAATGATAGTTGGGTGTTGAAATGTATTCAACCACTGGAACAGTGATTATTTTCTGAGTTGTAACTATATCCAATGTAAATTGGCAATCTAAGTTATTTTGTTTTCTATTAAAGCTTGTCTAGACTTATTTATTAGTCGAAATTAATATCTATGCACTTCTTGGTACATACAATATCTTATTTGTAAACACTAGAGTCTAAACATAGTGGAAACAATATTGAATCTTTAACTAAGAGAAGAATTTGTTGTTGTAAGTTTTTTCCCACATAAGTTCCATTTGCGAATAAACCTGAAAAAGAAATATAAATAAATAAATGGTTAATAGGAGTAATGTGTTATCAGTTTATATATATATATATATATATATATATATATATATATACTTGTGAGTATGTGTTATGCAAAATTATTTAATTTAATTATCCCTAATTATTTAAATAAAATTATAATTTAATTATTCCTTAATTAAAGGAACTTTTGGTAATATTTTTTTTTTGAAATTTTCACATGTTTAAATTTTAATAGTTTAAGAAATATAAATAAAGAAATGTCCATATGAATATAAGGTGCGGATTGGTTTTCATATGTGAAAAATCTTGTGCGCACGCACATGTAACAAAAAGTTTGTAGAAAACTCTTTTTAGTACTTTATATTATGTATTTCCTCCCTTCCAAAGTAAGATCACTACCATGCATGGAACCCACTAGATCAGCTTAGTGATAAGAAGTTTAGATAATTTTAATCAGGTCTTAAGTTCAAATCTAGTATCTATCTGTTATTTATGCGCACACAGAATTCCCTAGGTTACATAGTCATTTTTTTATATTAATTTTAAAATAAAAAAATAGGAAAACTGATATAACTGCAAAGGAACAGGTGCTACAAAGAAAATATGATCAAAGCTTACGTGTTTAATTTTGAGCTTGGCTTCTCTTAGAACCCTTTTTGCCAGCAGAATCTTGCTTATCGCCCAGAAAATCTACTGTGGTTTCATTCGATTTCACTGTACCATTGGCAGACTGCGAACCCCTATTGCCAGCAGAATTTGCCTTGTTGCCCAAATCATTGCTTACACTTTCAGGCTCTTTCTTAGAATCATTCCTAGAGCAGGTGACAGGGTTTGATAAAAGAAAGGTTAGAGGATCCAAATAATTAAGATTACGTAATAATGTATAAATTAAATATAATAATTTTAATAATATTTTTATGAGAGATTTTAAGTGTTTATTGATATTATTTAAATATGAACTTTTTCTTAATTAATTTCCTTTTATGATATTAAAAAAAAAAAATTTAATTTATTAATAACAATTCCTAGGTTTAGCTTCTTAATTTTATTTGTTTTTTTACTTTCATACTCATCTATTATTGAATAAAAATTGAATTATTTATCTATAATTAAAAAAAAAAAAACAAAATTTTGTTTGAGAACACATAAAATAAAATTAAAATTTTCATTGAATTTTCAACAAATTTAGAGAAATAATTATATTTTTACTAAAATTGTAGCCAAATTTGAAGAAATTTCTTGGAAAAAATTTTGACAAAAATCACAAAATTCATAAAAAAAAAATTGAATGAAAAATCTACAAGAAAAAAAATTCACATGTTT
This sequence comes from Pueraria montana var. lobata, assembly GCA_026413185.1. Taxonomy (NCBI): domain Eukaryota; kingdom Viridiplantae; phylum Streptophyta; class Magnoliopsida; order Fabales; family Fabaceae; genus Pueraria; species Pueraria montana. The sequence goes on from CM048656.1 coordinate 24,948,027, forward strand.
AATCATATTATATAAATTTTCTTATCAAAGAGGATATAAAAGTTGTAGAAAAAATGGGTTTGATTATAAAAAAAAAAAAGTTTTATATTATGAAAAGGTAATTAATTAATTGAGCGTATGTTTAGTGCCCTAGAAACAAAGAGGGAGAAAAGAGGAAGGATTTGTTTAAAAAAAAAAAAAGAGGAAGGATGGAAAGATAGTAAAACCATCTTCTTTCCTTCCTAGGCTGCTTAACAAGTGAGGAGGAAAAATTAAAAAGAGAGAGATTCAACAGGTTAGCAATCCATCCAAAATGAGAAGAAAAGAGGAGAAAAAAGATGTTCTTGTACATTAAATGCCCAAATATACTCTTTTTTGTTGTATATATTTTTTAATTAATCATTTGATTTTTATAGTTAAAAGAATTTTCTTTTTAATCCATATACTTAAAAACATTTCATTTTAGTCCCTACATATCATTTTTAACCACTCTTAATCTTCATTGTAGGGATTAAAAGAGATTCAAATGAGATGTGTAGAGACTAAAAAATATTAAAAAAATATATATGTAAGGACTAAAATGAATTGTTTTTAGGGTAAAATATGTTTTTGGTCCATATACTTTCAGAAAAAACTTTGTTTTAGTTCCTGTACTTTCGAATCAACCATTTTAGTCCTCAAACTTTGAAAAACTCTTGCTTTTAGTCCCTCCCCTCTAATGATGTTAATATTGTTAACGAAAATAACGCCACAAAATACACATTCCTAATGTATTTAAACTCAACATCATTGGCTGCTAAAAATCGCCACAGATTATTAAAAAAGTTGACACATAATGTGTCGTCGGTAATGGAAGAGACAAGTTTCTTGTTGAGTTTGAGTATACTTTTTTTTAATAATCTTCGTAGGAGATTTTAGCTGCCAATGATGTTGAGTTTAAATACATGAGGAATGTGTATTTTGTGACGGTTTATAGTCGTTGAAAACTATATTTCCGTTAACAATATTAACACCATTCTAAGGGAGACAGTAAAAGCAAATGTTTTTCAAAGTTTGAGAACAAAAATTGTTTATTCGAAAGTGCAAAGACTAAAACTAAGTTTTTTTTAAAGTACAGGGACTAAAAACATATTTTACCCTTGTTTTTAAGTATAGGAACTAAAAGGAAAAAAAATTATAACTATAGAAACCAAATGAGTAATTAAACCTTCTTTTTGTATAAGGGATATTTATAAAATTTTATATAAACACTTAACTTTCTTTTCTTTCATTTTTTTTCATACTAAACAACCAACAAAATTATCTCATTTTCTATTCATTTTCTTTCCCAAATCAAACATATACTAGAAGTGTAATATTACATAAAACTGTCTATAATAATAATAATGATAATGTCACCTTTAATTAAAGTGTTATTTTATACCCTTTCAATAATAAGTTAAAGCTTATTAATAACTAGAAAATAATTGACTTTTAAAAAATTTATTAATACTAACTAAAAATATAAGTTTTAATTAGATTTTTTTACCTTTAAATTAAAAAAAATAACGATAAAAATAAAAAGTAACTCATGAAGTTATTTTTACACTAATAACTCTTCTGTATATAACTATATATATAGATGAAGTTGATGAGACTTACTTGGATGCATATTTTTAGATGGTGGACTCATATTGAACAATATAAACACAAATGCTATACTAGATTGTTTTCGATGTGCTCTCGAGACCTACATCTATTACATTTATATACCTGGTTCTTGCAAAAAGGAACGTGCTATGTAACTCACGGTAAATTAAGCTTCTCATGCAGAACTGTATTTCATAATCACACGAAACAGAGTAGTTGAAGTTTGAAATTTTGAATTCCTGATTTGAGTCTTAGTGAACTATACTAAAGTGAAATTGCTAATGTTTTCCATCGCTTGATTAAATGTATAGCAAATTTCATGGTAAATTAAAAGAATAAGAAGAACAGGAAGCTCTGTTTATCGTTTAGAAAACGGAGCATGAACGAGTCTTGATACGCAATCTCAGTTTTCTGATATTATAATTTTTTCTCTATTCTGAAATCCATATTGAACTTCTCCCTTATTCTGAAAAAATTTCAAAAGGGGTGTATCGATAAAATAAGTGGTGTAAATAGCAATTTCCAAAAAAAAATTATGAAAGTCATTTATGAAGGCACGAGTTCTATTTTATTTTATTTTTTAAAAATGCGGAAAGTAAAGTCATGTTTTAAAACACGACTTCTTTTATATGAAGTCGTGTTAACCATTTCCGTAATATTTTTAAAAACACCCATTTTGGTAATATTTTGAAATTTTTGCCTCATTTTGGTAAAAAAGCCTTACTTTTTCTTTTTCTCGAATCAACCTCTTGAAGAGCTTTCTTGTTTTATCATCTTTTTGGGCAACTTGGGGACCAAGTTTGGAAATGAAGTACTCTTGTATGAACTCCATCTCTAAACTTTGGAATTCTTTCACTACTAAGACTTGATGAAACTTCTCCTTTTTCAATCATCTTCATCAAATCTTTGTAACCAATGATGTTCACAGGAAACTTCTCCTCTTGGTATAACTCAGTGGTAATTTTGGGAAGTGCAAACTTGGTGCTTTCATCCTTTGGTCAGGACCATCCTTCCAGACAGAAGATGTGTCCTAATATCATTTGGGATAGGGTGGCTTAATATCCTTTAGGAGTTAGGACATCATCTTCCTCAGTCCATAAGACAATGTCTTATTATCATCAAAAGCTTTAAATATATAAATATAAGGTTTAGATCGACTAAACACGTTATATACATGCTTAGGTGCTGAAACATCTTACTTCTTTGTCTTATAGTAATCCTTTTAATTTGTTTCGTCTTAGCAAGATAGTCGTTTTTCAGCTTCTGCCAGGGTTTTAAATATCGCTCCTTAACGCTAATATTGGTCGTAACATAACAGTATCGGTGCTCAACGATACTGTTACGGACCGAAATCTCGTAGTGGCTGAAAATCATAGAAAACGGCCGCAACAAAACAGTGTTGTGGCCGCAACAGGCGTGACAAAACTCTGTTTTAGCCGGAACACATTTTTCCCCCAAAAGTCCCATTTGAAAATGAAAACTTTTTACAAAAGAATCCAATAAAACGAAGAATCAGAACAAACGTGAATCAAAAATGGAAACTTTAATGTGGAAAAAAAATCTTGCAAAAGTTGTGCATGTCTTCAACGCAAGCCTCTACCGTTTGTTGTCCATTCATGCTTCTATCGCCGGCTGCCACCACACTTGTTCTCCACTCTTCTGTTCTAGCGATAGGCAACCCACCGCCCTAACCCATTTTCCCTTTGCTGTGATGGATATGTAAGTTTTGGCAAGGAAGGAGAAAGGGTGAGGTGAGATGGGAAAGAGAAGTGAGAGTAAAAGTCTGAAAAAATGAAATTTGGGAAAAATGAAAGGATACTTGGGAGTTGGTACAGAGGATAAAGACGTGAGAGAGAGAGGAAAAGACCCTTTGAAAATATAAATTTGATAAAGAAATAGTGGGATGATGGGTGGGATTGAAAAGTTAAATGGAGACGAAAGTGGGAGTGTGGTAAATTGGAGTGGGAAGTTGAAATTTAAAATGAAAAATGAAATATGGGTGGGAGGCAATATTTGGGCTGAAGACAATTAATTGATTGATTAGATGAGTAATTAGTGGGAAATTGGTTAATTAAGAGAGAATTAAGAATAATAAATTATAAATTATTTTGAATCATATAACAATAGAGAAAATCTTAAAGTAATTTTTTTGCAATATTGTGTGTAATTCACACCGCAATGACCGCGATCGGTATCGCAACAACTGATACATCCGCAATCGTGAAAACCTTAACGCGACCGCGACCGCGACCGCAATTTAAAACCTTGGCTTCTGCCTTTACTATATTTGTTGTTCTTTCACTTTTTGCTTCCTTTTTCTTAATTAACAGGCTAGTGACATTGGATAATCTTATCCATAGACAATTTGTTGCTGACTCAGTGGTTAATATTTGTCCGCTCTGTTTAGACTGTGAAGAGTCTGCAAGTCATTGTTTCTTCTCTTGTGTTAAGGTGGTTAATATTTGGAGGCAATGGTACAAGTGGTTACAAGTATCAACTGTGCTCCCTCTTTCACCAGAAGCTCATTTCTGGCAGCATTCATATTTTTTGAAATCAAAAAGGCAATTGGATTGGTGGTGGGCAGTGGTATGGTGTGTGTGGAATTGCATAAATGAATGCGTTTTTAGGGAAGGCTCTTTTGACCAGGAAACTTTGATGCAGCGAATTTCCTTCACCTGGATTAAGGCTAATGGTCCAGGGGAGGGGAGTGTATCACCGCATCACAGCTCTGGAGTTAATCATCCATACTGTGTTACTAGTGATAGTGTGATGAACCCCTCTCATTTTAATAGGTCCTCCTCGTGTGGTTACTTGTAATATTTGTTTCTTTTGTGGTGGTAGGGTCGGTTTTGTTTTTTGTGGGAAGGTCTTATCGGGTCCTTGATAAGTGCCACAGGAGGTTACTTGGTAGTGCACACATAGTATGTTACTTGGTAGGAGTTTTACGTGCTACAACATTGGTTATTTTGTATTTATGGCTTTGGTACTTGCATAAATACTTATTAACCTTGGTTATGCACTCTTTTTTAAATGGGTTTCAGGTACCCTTGTACCTTGATTATATATAAATATATATCCTATTTGCTGATTAAAAAAAAAAAAACGATGGCATCTAGCAGAAAAGAGAGAACAAGAGAGAACTAAATCAATGAGAGCATTGTGCTCTTTCTGATATTACTGAAGAGAGAATGAAAACAACCAGCTTCATTTACAAGTCTGAAAGCTATATATATGTACAGAAAAAAAAAAAACTGTCTAATCTAATTAACTAACTCATGACAAACTAACTGAACTAGAGTTAGCTATACAATAACACTTTTGGCTACCAGTTATTGGACAGTCATTTCATCATCTGAGTCTATATCTACAGCCAATTACATAATAAATAAACAACAAACAAATTAGGGTAAATTAGGGTAAACAAGGAACGTGCCATACAATTGATATGAATTAAATGTTCAAGCTTATTTCCACGGTTTCATTGCCAACGTTGCACACTGTTATCTTTTTTTTTCCTCGGTCAGAGACAATGGGTGTCTCCCAATCCATTGGATCAGAAACTAATCCTGCTCGTGGTGTGTGGCTGCTGCTGGTCCAAGAAAATTTGCACATGGAGGGAATTGAACACGGATTCTCCCGCTAAATAGATCGTTCTCTCTCATATGAACGCAACGAGGCCTTACATCACTGCACCAACTCTTTGGACTGGCAGACTGTTATCTTTGCCTTCGCGGCTTCTAGCTTATTATTTCGTGTATTCATTTTTGAATTGTCAAAGATTTGAAAAAGTAAATGACTTGTCGGTTTACCAGTGTTTTGTGTTCATACTGCACCCGATATATTTTCAATTGAACTAGCCCTGAACTATTTATTAGCTTGGAATTCGATTATAACATGCTGTAATTGCTGTTTATTGGTAAACCATCAAATGCAAATACAAACTTGTGTAAAAATGAAGACATGTGAATCTTAAATTTACATCCTGCTTACGAATAACAACCATATAGACTTATTTATTAGTCGAAATTAATATCTATCTACTTCTTAGTACATACAATATCTTATTTATAAACACTAGAGTCTAAACAAAGTGGAAACAATATTGAATCTTTAACTAAGAGTAGAATTTGTTGTTGTAAGTTTTTTCCCACATAAGTTCCATTTGCGAATAAACCTGAAAAAGAAATAAAAATAAATAAATGGTTAATAGGAGTAATGTGTTATATATATATATATATATACACTAGTGAGTATGTGTTATGCAAAATTATTTAATTTAATTATCCTTAATTATTTAAATAAAATTATAATTTAATTATTCCTTAATTAAAGGAACTTTTGGTAATTTTTTTTTTTGAAATTTTCACATGTTTAAATTTAATAGTTTAAGAAATATACATAAAGAAATGTCCATATGAATATAAGGTGCGGATTGGCTTTCATATGTGAAAAATCTTGTGCGCACGAACATGTAACAAAAGGTTTGGAGAAAACTTTTTTTAGTACTTTATATTATGTATTTCCTCCCTTCCAAAGTAAGATCACTACCATGCATGGAACCACTAGATCAGCTTAGTGATAAGAAGTTTAGATAATTTTCATCAGGTCTTAAGTTCAAATCTAGTATCTATCTGTTATTTATACGCACACAGAATTCCCTAGGTTGCATGGTCATTTTTTTTATATGAATTTTAAAATAAAAAAATAGGAAAACTGATATAACTGCAAAGGAACAGGTGCTACAAAGAAAATATGATCAAAGCTTACCTGTTTAATTTTGAGCTTGGCTTCTCTTAGAACCCTTTTTGCCAGCAGAATCTTGCTTATCGCCCAGAAAATCTACTGTGGTTTCATTCGATTTCACTGTACCATTGGCAGACTGCGAACCCCTATTGCCAGCAGAATCTTGCTTATCGCCCAAATCATGGCTTACACTTTCAGACTCTTTCTTAGGATCATTCCTAGAGCAGGTGACAGGGTTTGATAAAGAAAGGTTAGAGGATCCAAATAATTAAGATTATGTAATAATTAAATATAATAATTTTAATAATATTTTTATGAGTGATTTTAAGTGTTTATTGATATTATTTAAATATGAACTTTTTCTTAATTAATTTCCTTTTATGATATTAAAATATTTTTTTATTTATTAATAACAATTCTTAGGTTTAGCTTCTTAATTTTATTTGTTTTTTACTTTCATACTCATCTATTATTGAATAAAAATTGAATTATTTATCTATAATTTAAAAAAAAAAAAAAAGAAACTATGCAAAAAACATTAAGTCTTTTTTTTTTTAAAAAAAAAAACAAAATTTTGTATGAGAACACATAAAATAAAATTAAAATTTTCAACAAATTTAGAGAAATAATTATATTTTTACTAAAATTGTAGCCAAATTTGAAGAAATTTCTTGGAAAAAAATTTGACAAAAATTACAAAATTCATAAAAAAAATTGAATGAAAAATCTACATGAAAAAAATCCACATGTTTAATCACATTATATAAATTTTCTTATCAAAGAGGATATAAAAGTTATAGAAAAAATGAGTTTGATAGTAAAAAAAAAAAGTTTTATATTATGAAAAGGTAAATTAATTAATTGAGCGTATGTTTAGTGCCCTAGAAACAAAGAAGGAGAAAAGAGGAAGGATTTGCTTTAAAAAAAAAAAAAAGGAAGGATGGAAAGATAGTAAAACCATCTTCTTTCCTTCCTAGGCTGCTTAACAAGTGAGGAGGAAAAATTAAAAAGTGAGAGATTCAACAGGTTAGCAATCCATCCAAAATGAGAAGAAAAGAGGAGAAAAAAGATGTTCTTATACATTAAATGCCCAAATATACTCTTTTTTATTGTATATTTTTTTGTTTAATTAATCATTTGATTTCTATAGTTAAAAGAATTTTCTTTTTAATCCATATACATAAAAACAATTCATTTTAGTCCCTACATATCATTTTTAACCACTCTTAATCTTCATTGTAGCGATTAAAAGAGATTCAAATGAGATGTGTAGAGACTAAAAAATATTAAAAAAAAGATATATGTAAGGACTAAAATGAATTCGTTTTAGGGTAAAATATGTTTTTGGTCCCTGTACTTTCAAAAAAACTTAGTTTTAGTCTGTGCACTTTCGAATCAACCATTTTTGTCTTCAAACTTTGAAAAACACTTGCTTTTAGTGTCTCCCCTATAATGGTGTTAATACTGTTAACGAAAATACAGTTTTCGACTGCTATAAAGCGTCACAAAATACACATTCTTCATGTATTTAAACTCAAAATCATTGGCGGCTAAAAATCGCCACAGATTATTAAAAAAAAATAGACACATAATGTATCATCGGTAATGGAAGAGACAAATTTTTTGTTGAGTTTAAGTCTATTTTACCCTTGTTTTTAAGTATAGAAACTAAAAGGAAAAAAATTTATAACTATAAAAACAAATGAGTAATTAAACCTTCTTTTTGTATAAGGGATATATATAAAATTTTATATAAACGCTTAACTTTCTTTTCTTTCATTTTTTTCATACTAAACAACCAACAAAATTATCTCATTTTCCATTCATTTTCTTTCCCAAATCAAACATATACTAGAAATGTAATATTACATAAAACTGTCTATAATAATAATAATAATAACAATAATAATAATAATGATAATGTCACCTTTAATTAAAGTGTTATTTTATACCCTTTCAATAATAAGTTAAAAGTTATTAATAACTAGAAAATAATTGACTTTCAAAAATATTATTAAAAAATTATTAATACTAACTAAAAATATAAGTTTTAATTAGATTTTTTTACCTTTAAATTAAAAAAATAACGATAAAATAAAATTAACTCTTATGAAGTTATTTTTACTCTAATAACTCTTCTGTATATAACTATATATATAGATGAAGTTGATGAGACTTACTTGGATGCATATTTTTGAGATGGTGGACTCATATTGAACAATATAAACACAAATGCTATACTAGATTGTTTTCGATGTGCTCTCGAGACCTACATCTATTACAATATTTATATACCTGAGGATCCATGCATGGTTCTTGCAAAAAGGAACGTGCTATGTAACTCACGGTAAATTAAGCCTTTAATGCAGAACTGTATTTCATAATCACACGAAACAGAGTAGTTGAAGTTTGAAAATTTGAATTCCTGATTTGAGTCTTAGTGAACTATACTAAGGTGAAATTGCTAATGTTTTCCATCGCTTGATTAAATGTATAGCAAATTTCATGGTAAATTAAAAGAATAAGAAGAACACCGAAGCTCTGTTTATCGTTTAGAAAACAGAGCATGAACGAGTCTTGATACGCAATATAATTTTTTCTCTATTCTGAAATCCATATTGAACTTCTCCCTTATTGCATGCGAAGTAGCGTCTTGCATTTCTTCGTTTATTCGACACTTTTTTACATGACAAATAATTAGTTTTCTTTTTCACATTTTCTTTTAACTAAGGCAATGGTTTGTTCTCTCTCATTTTACTTTTACCATTTCCTTGGTTATTGGAGACTTTTATACAAAACATAAATTTTGTTTTCTTTCGAAAATCAGATATATCATTTGATTATAAATTAAATTAATAAAAAAAAGTTTGTTGTAAAAGAAATTGTGACTTTAATGGTTAAGTGTCGGCTCGTACTGTCTTAAAAGCAGTTTTCCGATGGATTTGCAGGGAAATGAAAGGGCATTTACAGTGTTTGAAGGAATTAATAGTTAGAAATTACTAACGTATTGTATTGTATTGGTGTATGAATTTGAACTAAAAGATATAATATTAGAGTTCTCTTATGCTTCATAAACAAGAAAATCAGATTAAATCAGATTAAAAAAATAGATATATAAGAAGAACTTAAATGAAATAACAATGACCAAAACTAAAAATAAAAGAAATTTTACGGTGACCCAAAGTCAAGTAAAAAGTTTTTAGAGACTAAAAATAAAATACCCGTATATTTCAAAGATAAAATAAATATTTTAACCAAAAACTTTAAGGTATTAAGTTTGTGAGTTTTTCTCACTTGTCAATTTGAGACTTTATCTTCATACTTGAACTCCAATATTAAATATAATTTATAATTAATTTTAGCATTATTATTAATTATTATATTTATTAAATGTAATATAATTGTTAAATTTAATAAATGCAATATATGTTTATTAAACATATGACTTTTCATATAAATTTATATGTATATATATATATTTAAATTTATTATTAAATAAAAATAATTATTTTAATTTTAATACATATATATATATAATATTTATATAAATATACAAATAAACAATTATTTTATTTATTAATATATATATAGAGAGAGGGAGAGAGAGAGAGAGAGAGAGATTAAAAGTGAGAAAAGATGAAACAAAGTTTACAACGGAATCACATTACAAACTTCATTGATTACTTTTTACAATATTTAGAATTTATCCACCAATCTAGTAGCAAGATTTGATAAACCCCATTCTGGTCATTATTTTATGGGGTTTTTGCACCATTTGATCCTTAAATTACATTATCTTTGGGTGATTTTGATTGATATATGTTATTTTGGTGCAGAGTGAGCTTGAACTCGGGAAAAGAAGAAAAAGGGCTTGAAAACGTGGAAACAACACCCTTGGTAAGTAAGCATGACCCTGTGCACGACCATAAGCACAGGGCATGCTAAACAGTTCGCCCTCCGTAACTTATGCACGGCCCCATGCACGGGACGTGCTGATCCAGCAGCGCTCCGTAACTTATGCATGACCCTATGCACGGCCCCATGCACAGCCCCTGCATACCCCTGCGACAGCTGAAGCCTTTAAATAGATTAGGTTTTTATGTTTTAAGGACACCTTTTCTTTTACATTCAGTTTTATACTTTCTAGAAAAGTATTTTTGGAGTTTCTGAGGGAATGATAGGATAGGAAGAACAAAAGTGCATCATGGGGATTAATTCTTGTAATGATTCTTCTCCTCTAATGTCCTTTTTGTTCTCTTGTTTGGTTTTACTCTTTCCTATGCCCATGGCTAGCTAAAACCTTAAGCTAGGGTTGTGATGTAGGATGTGCCTATGAACCCCAATTTCTCTATTTTAATTGCATTCCTATTTTTATTCAGTCAATTGAATTATTTCATTATTATTATTTCTTGTTTGGAATTGGCCAATCTGGACTTGTTTGAATCAATTAATTGTCAGCGACCAATACTATGATTAATTGGTAGACCTATGGAATAATTGGGTTTAGAGGAACATCGCATGAACAATCGTATTTACTAAACTTCCAATCAGATTTATAAATGATTGATCATCCTCTCTGTGCTTTATACTTTTCCCTAATTTCAACCCTACATGAACAATTAGGTAGTTAATTGGGGGAAAGATGATTAATAGCTTATGATCAATATCTATTAATTAATTTAAGAGGAACGATTAGCAAAGAATAATTTAGGGTTCTATTGAAATAGAAATTGGGGGAAACTTAAAGGTGTATTCGAAATCACAATCCTAGGCCTCTTATTCTGTCAGAATCTTCATTAATTTCTACTTACTCATATTTTATATTCTATTCTTAATTAAATTACAACTCAAACTAATTTTCTTTCCTTGTCTTTTACAAATTTGTTATTTGGGAACTACAATCAGTCTCTAGGGTACGATATCTGGACTTAGGTTCACTGTTACTACTGCGTAGGATACGCTTGTCCTTAAGCGGTACACATTTTACGCATCAATATTTTAGCATAAGACTTCCTTTATTGCATTGTCATCAATCTTATAAATCGAACCAACACTCATATTAGCTTCGAGTTTGATTATAACATGCTACTTCATTAATAAACCATCGAATGCAAATACAAATGTTTACAACCTATTTATGGATAACCATATGAACATATTTATGACTCGAAAGTAATATGCAATTCTTCCTACTTACAATATCTTATTTCTAAACACTAGATTCTAAACAAGTTGAAAACAAACACAGAATCCACACATTGAATTTTTACAATAGTAGAATTTGTAATAAACTTTCTTCCCACACAAGTTCCAGTTGTGAATAAACCTGCAAAAAAACAAATTGAGTGGTGAATAAGGTGATTATAGGTTTAACTCAACCACCAACTCCAAACAATCCAAAGCCAAAAATCCAAATTATTTAGATAACTAGGTTAAGCTAGATAAAAGATAACATAACTAGAGGTGACAAAACAGTTAGGTTGCTTGAGTCAACTCAAATCCAACTAATAAAAATGTTTGGTCATGGACTTCGAATTTTAAGCTTGAACTAAATACAAGTCTTTTCAGTCTGATTTGATTGTGATTCAATTTGGGCTTAACCTAAAAAAATTTGTAAAAACTCAAAAAAAAAAAAAACCAGGCTTTAACCGGGCTTGAACATCATTTTAGGTGCCAAAATTGAATTTGGACTTTTTTGGCCAAGACTACTATAGCACGTAACTCATATCGAATCGAATAGTCTATTTTTATTGGATTATTATTCTTAATTTTGATGAACTCAATTGAAAAAATCATATTATTTTATTATATGATATATATTCCAGATAACTTGTTGTACCTGCCAATGATCTGCATCAAAGGCTTGGTTATTCCTCCAACGCCAAATCCACCAGGTTGTTGCTGCAAAAACAAAACCACTTGGAACCTGGAGTTGAGCTTTAATCCACACAATAGGGTCCCTAACAAGGAAATTTGGTTTACCAACAAAGGAAAGATTCATCCACACTTCTTTGGCATGGGGGTAGTCACGTAAACAATGGGCAATATCTTCATGACTAGAGCAGGAGTTGTGTTAAGTTCCTCTAATCCTACGGGGTACAGTGAAAATGATCTAACGGAGGAAGGGCTGCCAGGCTGTCATAATAAAATTTTCCCTACTACTGCTATGTGATAACAGTATTGGTGATAGTATTGGAAATATATATTAGGGTGTAGCTTTACCTTTTTGCAAGGGTTTTCTCTTTATATATACTCTTGGTTCCTCACATAATTTGTGAATGCTAGTATCGATTATCTTATTCACTCACATTCTTCCTCTGCTCTTGTACTGCTAATATGATTTCTTCAATTTATCATCTGTGTTTAATTTCTTAAGATGGTATCAGAAGCGTTAAGCTCTGAACCTGTGCGACTCTGATGGCTTGAGGAAACAATTCTTCTAGGTCGGGAGTGACCCACAACGACAACAATCGTATTGTAGATCCAGCCCAGGATCCAAATAGTCCTTATTATGTTCATCCAGGAGACGTTCCTAGTTCTGTTACTGTTACTCCGATTCTGAATGGTTCGGATTACCATAGTTGGGCTAGGTCTATGCAACGAGCTCTTGGTGGCAAGAACAAGTTCGATTTCGTTGATGGAAGCATCGAGGTCCCTAATTCTTTTGATCCAAGTTACAAGGCTTCGAGTAGATGCAATATGTTGGTACACTCATGGATAATGAATTCGATGACTGAATCAATTGGTCAAAGCATTGTGTTCTTAGAGAATGCCATTGATGTGTGGAGAGATTTGAAGGATCGTTTCTCACAGGGAGATCTCATTAGGATCTCAAAATTGCAACAGGAAATTTACTCACTCAGGCAAGGTTCTCGTACTGTAACTGAATTTTATTCAGAATTGAAAATCTTATGGGAAGAGTTAGAAACCTATATGCCAATACCTAGTTGTGCTTGTGCAGTAAAATGTTCTTGTGCTGCTATGCGGAATGCTAGGCACTACCACCACTTGAATTATTTTATTAGATTCTTGACTGGATTGAATGATAATTTTGTTGTTGTTAAGTCTCAAATTCTTTTGATGGATCCCTTGCCTAACATTAATAGAATTTTTTTCTATGGTGATACAACATGAGAGACAAATTAATTATGTGTCTAATGATGAGTCACGAGTGTTAATCAATGCTGTTACTGATTATAAGAAACCACAAGGCAGAGGAAGAGGATTTACACAGGGATCAGGAAACAGAAATTCATATAGAATGTGTAGCTATTGTGGAAGGTCTGGCCACACCATTGAAACCTGCTATAGGAAACATGGTTTTCCACCAAATTTCCAGAGAGGTTCAGCACCTGTAGCAGGAAATGTTGCTGTTGACAATTTAGAAAACAAGGAAGATATGTTAGTGAATGAGGATTCAAAGTCTGTGGTATAAGGCCTTACTGCTGAACAATATGAGAAACTCATCAGTTTACTCCAAGGATCTATCATTCAGCAACCTGCTGCCTCATCCACTCAAGTAAATGTTTGTTCTCAGGTTGGTCATTCACCCAATGAGAAATCAAAGTCAGGTAAAGGTTTCATTTCATCCTCTCTTAACACTTGTGTCATGGATTCTTGGATCATTGATTCAAGGGCCAGTGATCATATTTGTGCATCTTTAAATTGTTTTAAGTCATGTTCTAAAGTTAAACCATTAAGTGTCAAGTTACCCAATGGTCATTTTTCTATTGCCAAGTATGTTGGTACAGTCATGTTTTCTCCTAGTTTTGTTCTTAGAGATGTTCTGTACATACCTAAATTTTCTTTTAACCTTCTTTCTATTCCGAAGCTGTGTAAGGCTTTGAATTGCACAGTTTCCTTTACTGATACAAGTTGTTTTATATAGGATTTGAAAACTCAGAGGATGATTGGTTCTAGTGAGAAGTTGGAGGGACTGTATCACTTGATGGTTGATTCCAAGGATGCCATTGTCTCAAGCGTGCAAGCTACAGACCCCATGATATTACCCAAAGAAGCCTTATGGCATTTTAGACTATGACACATGTCAAACAATAGAATGTTATCTTTGCACAGCCAGTTTCCTTTTGTTACCACTTATCCAAATGGTGTTTGTGATGTATGTCATTTTGCTAAACACAAAAGATTACCATTCAGTTTAAGTTCAAATAAAGCTTTGAGACCTTATGAGTTGTTGCATTTTGACATTTGGGGCCCTATTTCTATTCAATCTATACATGGACACAAGTATTTCTTAACTGCTTTGGATGATTATAGTCATTTTACTTGGATAATTCTTTTAAAATCAAAGGGAGAAGCAAGGGAGTGTAACGCCCTTCGTTACAATAACAATCCATAGTAAAATATTCTTTAAAACATAATACAAACATTGCAGACAATATTCTTTATGATAATATTTAATATATAGTAACTAAATAGCAATATTTTAATTTAATTATCTCAATCAAAGTTATTATATCATAATACAAACATTGCAGACAATATAATATACTAAGATAAGATTTCAATCCAAATAAAATAATATCATAATCAATTCAAATAACATATCATGATACAACATTCTAAATAATATCATATTATATCATAATAATTCAATCCTTTTAATTCAAATAAATTCTTATACTAAATCTCATAACAATTTAATCTTTTAAATCATATTAAATTTCAGGATGTTATAGGGAGCAAGTCCAAAATCTCATCAGAATGCTTGAAGTTCAACATGATGCTAAAATTAAAATTGTAAGGACTGATAATGGTCCAGAATTTTCCATGCATCAATTTTATAACTCTAAGGGAATAATTCATCAAACAAGTTGTGTCAAGTCTCCACAACAAAATGGGAGGATTGAAAGAAAACATCAACATGTTTTGAATATAGGAAGGGCTCTTTTGTTTCAATCTAAATTACCAAAACAATTTTGGTCCTATGTTGTTTTACATGCCACTTTTATCATCAACCGCATCCCAAGTCCTTTGTTAAAGGATAAGACTCCTTTTACTTTGTTACATGGTCACACACCTAACCTACATAATCTGAAAGTGTTTGGGTCTCTTTGTTATGCATCTACACTGCATGGACATAGAACTAAATTGGAACCAAGAGCAAGAAAATGTGTTTTTCTAGGTTATAAGAGTGGTATGAAAGGTTCAATTTTATTTGATCTTAACAATAAAGAAATTTTTATTTCAAGAGATGTCATACATCATGAACACATACTACCTTACTCAAAATCACCTTCATTTTCTACATGGCATTACCATTCTTTTCCATCACAGGAACCGAATAATCCTCATCCATTACCACAAACAGATTTAATCTCTCCTTCAGAAGTTCCAGCTTCTATTAATTCTCAAGGGGATGAAGCAAGGCAAGCACCTCCAGTTTTGAGAAGATCTAATAGGCAGAGGCATCAACCATCACACTTCAAAGACTTTATATACAGCCTCTCCACTGACTCAACTGGACTAATCACCTCAGGTGCACCTTATCCTATCTCTTTATTTCATTCTTTTTCTAATTTGTCCCCTTCATAACAACATTTTTCCTTGTCTATTTTACACTCCATTGAGCCACAGTCCTATCAAGAGGCATGCAAGCATGAATGTTGGAATAATGCCATGAAAGATGAGTTGGCAGCCTTGGAGAAAACTGGTACATTGGTTTTAGTTGATCAACCTGCACATGTAAAACCCATTTGCAGCAAGTGGGTTTACAAAATAAAACATAGAGCAGATGGCACTATTGAAAGGTACAAAGCTAGATTGGTGGCTAAGGGATACAATCAAGTGGAAGGCTTAGATTTTTTTGACACATTCTCACCAGTAGCTAAGATGACAACTGTGAGGACTTTGTTGGCACTTGCATCCACTTTCAATTGGTACCTACACCAATTAGATGTGAACAATGCCTTTTTACACGGAGACTTACAAGAAGATGTTTATATGTCTATTCCACAAGGAGTTCATTGTTCTAAACCTAATCAAGTGTGTAAGTTGTTAAAATCGTTGTATAGACTTAGACAAGCAACCAAAAAGTGGTACGAGAAGCTCACTGCTCTTTTGTTGGCACAAGGATATCAACAATCAATTTCAAATCACTCCTTATTCACTCTTAGTCATGCCACTCATTTTACTGCTTTATTAATCTATGTGGATGATGTCATATTAGTAGGGAATTCAATGGAAGAGTTCATCCGAATTAAGAGCATTCTTGATTCCACCTTCAAGATTAAAGATCTAGGCACTGTGAAATATTTTCTTGGCATAGAGGTAGCCCACTCAATCTCGGGTATACTCTTTGTCAGAGAAAATATTGCTTAGACCTCCTACATGAGACTGGATTACTTGGTTGTAAGCCTGCAAAATCTCCACTTGATACTTCAATTAAATTACAGCAAGATGGTGGAACCTATATTGATGTAGCAGGTTATAGGAGACTAATTGGAAAGTTGTTGTACCTTACCTCAACTAGACCCGACATTGCACACAACAACTTAGTCAGTTTTTGAGCAGTCCTACAATGACACATTATAATTTAGCTTGCAGAGTGGTTCGGTATCTAAAGGGAAGTCCTGGAAGAGGCTTGTTTTATCCCAGAAAATCATAATTACAGCTTCTTGGTTTTTCTGATACAAATTGGGCTGGATGCTTGGACACTCGCAAGTCTATTACAGGCTATTGCTTCTTTCTTGGTTCATCATTGATCTCTTGGAAAGCTAAGAAGCAGCAAATAGTTTCTAGATCCTCTTCAAAAGCTGAATACCGCACTCTTTCCTTTGCTGCCGGTGAACTTCAGTGGTTATTGTATCTTCTTCAAGACCTTCATGTTACCTGCCAACGTGCACCTGTGCTGTATTGTGATAACCAAAGTGTCATGCACATTGCTACCAATCCCGTGTTCCATGAAAGAACTAAGCATCTTGAAATAGATTGTCATTTTGTTCGTGAGAAGGTGCAAAGTGGTGTTTTTCGCTTGCTGCTTGTTTCTTCCAAGGACCAGCTAGCTAATTTTCTTACTAAAGCATTCTCTCCAAAGTCTTTTCTTCCCTCCATTTCCAAGCTGGGCATGCTAGATATCTACCATGCTCCAGGTTGAGAGGGGGTGTTAAGTTCCTCTAATCCTACAGGGTGCAGTCAAAATGATCTAACGGAGGAAGGGCTGCCAGGCTGTCATAATAAAATTTTCCCCACTACTGCTATGTGATAACAGTATTGGAGATATATATTAGGGTGTAGCTTTACCTTTTTGCAAGGGTTTTCTCTTTATATATACTCTTGGTTCCTCACAAAATTTGTGAGTGCTAGTATCGATTATCTTATTCACTCAGATTCTTCCTCTGCTCTTTTACTGCTAATGTGATTTCTTCAATTTATCATCTGTGTTTAATTTCTTAAGAAGTTGCAAATAGGAGAAGAAGCCATGTTTCTATGGTGACGCAAAGCATTAGTTGGCAAGGATCCATGCAAAACAAGCCAGAAGAGTAGCTTGATCTTCTCAGGTATCTTGCATTTCCAGAGCCACTTAAAGGAAGTGGAACTTGTTTGAGGGATATTAGAAGAAGTCAACCATTGGTAAGCATTGGAGGATGAGTAAGTGCCATTATTAGAGTGACGCTAGACCCATCTATCTGGGAAGTTTAGTGCAAAGGTACACTCCATATTAACAAAGATATTTCGAATATTCTGAGGAATAATGGTATAAAGATTACCAAGATTCCAGACATTATTATGCCCAATGTCTCGCAAGCTAGTATTTGTGTTTGTGATGTGAACAAAAGGTACCTAATGACAAAGGAATCCTGATTTATTCCAATCCCCGTACTAAAGAGAAATGGCGCCATCACCAAGTCAAAATTGGAAACCGTCCCATAAAGCTTTCTTAGCTCGAGATATACTCCTCCAAATATAGGAATCACCATTCTTTGCTTTAGTGTTAAAGAAAGTATTATTGTCAAAATATTTATGAGCCAACACCTTAACCTAGAGAGTGTCCCTTTTATCAACAAGATCCCAAACAAGTTTTCCCAAAAGAGATATGTTAGCTAGGTGAGTATTTCGTACACCCAGGCCACCCTCTCTTTTAGGAGTAGTAACAGTCATCTAGTTCATAAGGTTCCATCCCTTTTTCCCATCTGAGGAAGACTAAAGAAAATTTCTGGCCATTCTATCAATCTCTTTACAAAGGCTTTTAGGCAACATGAAAGCCTGCATGGTGTACATGGGAAGAAATGACAGAAGACGCCCCTTCCAACTAGCAAGCCTTTGATGTATTTTATCCACAGTATGTTGAAAAGTATTCTTGGTGACTCTACCCTTGATGAGGGGAAAACCAAGATATTTACCAAGATCTCCCACGCACTTCATGTTGCAAGTATTCTTAAACATATTCTTCATAGAAACAGGAACACCCGAGGAGCACATGAACTTAGATTTGGAAATATTCACTTTCAGGCCCGATTCCATGCAAAAGTTGTCCAAAGTATTTTGAATAAGCCGAATATGAGATTCTTTAGCTTTACAAAACAATAAGACATCGTCCGCAAAAAGGAGATGAGAAATACTTGGTCCGCCATTCGAGACAGAAATCGGTTGCCAAATGCCATCATCTACAAGTTGCTGGATATAAATAGATAACTTTTCCATACACGTGACAAAAAGGTAGGGGAGAGAGGATCCCCTTACCTTAAGCCACGAGTAGGAGAAAAATTATCCGTTCTAGATCCATTCCAAACAACTGAAAGGGAGGATGATTTTATACACCACATGATGAAAGTAATAATGTTCAGAGGAAAATTAAAATCCTTCAAAACACCTTCCAGGAAGTCCCAACAGACTCTGTCATATGCTTTCTCAAGATCAATTTCAAAAGCTACTACACCCTTCTTGGCTTTGGATTTATGCATATAGTGTAAAACCTCCTGAGCAACAAAGGCATTGTTAGTGGTGCCTCTCCCTGGGACAAAACTACCTTGGGGAGGACTGATGATGTCATCTAAGTAGGGGTGGATCCTGTTAACAATGACTTTAGATATTATTTTATAAGCTACATTACATGGACTGATGGGTCTAAAGTCTCTAAATCTCTTGAGATGGTCAATCTTAGGGATCAAAACAATTAGAGTCTCCACTATTCTTGGATCAGATAAGCCATGTCTAAAAGCATCCAGCACTAGATTCCAAATATCATCATGCACAATATTCCAGTATTTCTTAAAGAAGAATGGCTAGAAACCATCGGGGCCCGGGGCTTTAAAACTCTTCATACTCATAAGAGCCTTCTTAGTCTCCTCTTTAGTGATTGGTGCAGCAATAAGAGCAAAAGCATCCTCTGCAATTTTAGGAAAGTTCCTAATTTGAAGAGGATAATTGCAAGTATTTTGCAGAAGACAAAACAACTGTTTAAAAAAGCAAACAACCTCCCTCTGAGCACCTCCGAATCATCACACCAAGTATCAGAATCAAGCAAAATACTATGTATGGTGTTCCTTCTTCTTCGAGTAATAGTCTGGGCGTGAAAAAATCTTGTATTGCGGTCTCCAGACTTGATCCAATTTTCCCTGGATTTTTGGAACCAGAGAAGTTCCTCCTGCTTCAGCACCTCTCTATATTCAGCTTGTAATTCTTCTTCTAGAGAAATGATATCAGAAGAAGGATTAAAGTCCAACTCCCTCTGAACACGACAAAGTCTAGCTTCCACTCTCCTCTTCCTACGAAAGATATTTCCAAACACATTATTATTAAAAAAAATTGGATTTATCTCTCACCTCATCAAGTTTATCACTAATTGTAGGTTGCTGAGATGACCAAGCCTCTTGAACAACCCCGAGAAAATCAGAATGGCGAGTCTAGGCAACTATAAATCTCCAAGGATGATCTTTTCTAGAGATCCCATACTCTTTAAGAAATAAAATTATAGGACTATGATCTGAATGAACCATACAGAGGGTACGTGCATGAGCATTGGGAAATAACATGCGCCAAGGAACATCAGCAACTACACGATCCAGTTTCTTGGCAATAGAGCACCCTCCCTTCTCTTTTCTAAACCAGGTATAATTACTACCTTCTGCCTCAACTTCTTGCATGTGACAAGCATCAAGAACCTCACGAAAAATTTGAGCCCACGAAGCATAAAATTTACCCCTACGAACTTCTGCCTGGAAAGTAATCTCATTGAAATCCCCTAGCATCAACCAAGGATCAGATATAATATTGTGCAGATAAGTAAGATGATCCCAAAGATGGTTTCTAGAGGCAACGATAGGGCTAGCATAAATAGCCGAGCAATACCAGGCTTGGTTGCCTTTAGAAATTAAAAACGTAATAGCTTGGGGATGGATATCCACAATAGAAACTTGAAAATCCCTCTGGATTTCACATAATACCCATATGCCTCCCATATGACCGTCAGCTTCCTATAGAAAACATGCTTCATATCCAAGCTTCTGCTAGAAAACACGAGCTTTCTCATATTTGCAATGAGTCTCATATAAACATATAATATTAAGGCGAAATTGCCTAATGAAATTATTTGAATATCTTTTGCCAATCCTACTAACGACACCTCTTATATTCCAAGAGATAATTGCAAAGTTTGTACTATCCATGGACACGAGGTGAATATAGGGAGGCCCTGGTGCTGCTTCAATTTAGGCCTGGATCAAATTCAGGTGTGACTTCCATCATTTGGACACTAGAAGCCTCCACCTGTGGTTCACCTTTGTAACTCCAATTGGACTGATCATGCTAGGAGGCTTGAAGACATTTTTACCACCAATGGAAATAACTTTTGTGGGTTTGGTACTCGTAGGTATGCTGGTGGTGTGTGCAGGAAAGGGCCCAACAGATTTCCCGCATGATGCTTTATTAGCTGATTCTCCATTCTATCTCTTGTGAGATGCCCCCCAGATTTTCCTTCACGTGCATGGTTGTTCACGTTGGTTTCACGTGCTTGGGTAGTTTCCTTTCTTGGCCTTTTCTTCTTAGGATCTTGAGCATAAACTCCTAATAAAGGGTGGTTAGGAATCGAATCATTCCCCTCAATCTTATAAGTAATAACCTGGTTTTTCAAATCCTTTATTATCTTATAAGTTTCCTTTGAATGTAGGCGGCGGTTATTTTTCTTTTTTCGCTGAACAATCATCCAATCCCCATGCAAATCAATTCCTCCATTATTACCATTAATAATTTGGTTATTGATTTCCAAATTATTTGGTAACCCCTTATCCGGATTTTCCTCCACATTAATTGTAGTGGTTTCTCCTATCTGCTCCACCACCACCTGGGATGGTTCCTAGCTAGGTTCTTCCCCTCCAAGTTCAAATGGCACTCCCTACTACGATGGCCATAATGTCCACAAAGTAAGTGTAAGCCCTCATATTCAGCATGATACCAATGCCCCCGAATATTAACTCTACCAACAACTGGCTTATTCAAATCAATCTCTACACAGACCCTTGCGAACCTCCCCCTATCCGCATTCAAAGTATTCGAGTCCACTTTGATTGGCTTTACAAAAATAGAAGCCAGCCCTAATAAGAAGCTTTCATCATAAAACACCATATTAAGGCTAGGAAAGCGAATCCAGACCAAAGTACTATCAATTGTGTCCGCCTCCGCAACGAAGTTTGGAGACCAAGTTTTAATGATCAAGTAGTGATCGAAAATCATCCATGGACCCTGACTCATAACCTTCCATCGATCTTCCAATGAATCAAATTTGACCATGAAATAACCATGGCCAACATCCCTCAAGTCAAAGCCTTGTTGAATTTTCCACAAAGATTTCAATTTAGAAAGCATAGTAGGGTAACCAATAGATTTCCCTAACAGTTTGATCACCATCACCTCAGTCCAAGGTTCACAAAGTTCACTGAAATATTGATCATCAACGATAATCTTTGGCAGAAGATTATTCCCCTCTTCATATTCAACTCGAAGCAGATTACTTGCAAAAAGATCTCTTCGTTCTTTCGAGGGCACAGGAGGTTTGCCAACCAGTTTATCTCTGAACCAAATTCCTTTTGGACCACCAGTATCCAGGGGATTCGGTGGTTTCTCACCATGAGACGTGCTAGCAGAGAAAACAAAACCCTCAGAGGCAGACATTTTAATTTTTGCCTTCTAAAAACTTTTTAGTTGATTTAATCATTATTAATTTTAAAATTCCTTTTTAAATGGTTTCTGTTATTTAGTTACTAAAAACATGAGATGCATCTAAATATATTGTGTCAACGTGATATAGCAATATGAAATGTGATATGTTTTTAGATGCATCTTACATTACTGGTGATTAGCATAATAGAAACCATTTAAAAACAATTTAAAAATATATAAGAATTAAAGTAAATTAAAACCTTTACAACTAGACCTATCATGTATATATATCCCTATTTTCTTTCCCGTGTATATGAGTATTTTTTTAATAGCACCAGAATATCAGAGGGCAAAAGTGGCGATGGAAGCACCTAACAAATATCTGGTTAGATTAACGACACTGTTTCACTCCTTTAACGGGTAAGGCGGGTAATAAGCGCGGATGGTTAGTTCAAAAATTATAATATTGTTGACGTTAGGTTCTGAGAAAATGGAGGGAACATATATACAGCATGCATAGACCAATTTCAAATCTTTGACTGTTTCTCCCATTCAGATTGCAAGCTAGCCGTCCCAAAACCAAAAGAAACGTTAACTCTACTTGTTCCTCAAGCCACCTTAACAACCGACCACGCTGTGTTTTCTATCAGAAATTAATGTTATGGTAAATCACCATTCTTTGCTTGGAAACTCCCTGGAGTCATTTGATGCATTACCCAAACACCACCACGTAGTCATGCTTGAATTTCTCATATGTCATAACTCAAGACTCATTTTATTAATGAGAAATTTCATGGTATCCTCCAAAATTTAAGAGTTTTGGACTTTGGTATATTGTTTTTGAGAATTTCTGTTTCCCTTTTCTCTCTTCCTCTCTCTCTCTCTCTCTTATTTTCGTTTCTTCCTTTTTCCTTTACGGCTTTACCTCGATCGGAATTAGGTGAACAGCTAATGAAATCTCTTAGAAAAATAAAGGAAGGTGTGCTAGTTGTCCAATTAAGATTTGACACAGAATTGTTATCCTTGTTCCAAATCTCATTTTTCATAATATTATGTTATGAGCTGTAGGAATGTTAATTTGAACGTGGGGTTTGAGCACATATTTAATCTAGAATATTTTGTTTATTCATCCTGTTTAGTAAAACGTTAAGATTGCAGCTAATAACTTTTATATACTTTTTTTTATCGACAAATGTTAGTCGTTAATTGTTAGTTTTTTTTGTTAGTGGAGGGATTCAACTCACGACTTCTCCCTCCTTCCCTTCTTCCTTCACTACCAAACCAATCTTATAACTCTAATAACTTTTATATACTTTGAAGCAGACTCAAAGGGTATCACTTTGCTGTACCTGGTTTTTTCTTAAAAAGTTGTGATCTATCATTGATGCTGTAACATTTTTTTTTTCTAAATAAAATGCCCACTTTTACCTCTTTGTGAACAGAAATGAAAGAAAACACTACTTTTTTGTCATTTTGCTGAACTTAAAAAGAAACGTGTGTTATAAAGACATCAAGTTCATTGTGTTCATAGGCAAGAATTTCTCAACGTGGTGGTGTTGGCGCTCCTCTCCTAGCCTATACATATGTTTCGTTTTTAATTTACAACGAAAGGAAAAATAAACTTGTTAAAAAAAAAAGGAAAAAGAAAAATTGAATAGCTCACTCATGTTTAAAGCTCGCACATATAGCGCAACTCTATATTATGCTCAAATGAATTAATATACTCGAATCATTGGGTAAAATAAAACTTAACTTTCATTGAAAATTTTGTTAGAACCAATAACAAGAACAATCAAGCTTCTTTTCAACGAGAGAAATTTAAAATGATGCCATAAATTATAACCAATTACATAATAAATAAATGAACAAACAAATTAGGGTAAACTAGGAAATAAGTCTCCCGTGAAGATAGTTCCCCATTAATTCTTCTTCTCATACCTCCTTGAAAAGACTTTTTGAACAGTTGGCAATGAAGTCCCAGAGGATGAAGAGTTGGAGTTATTGCTCCGAGGTGCAGGCCTTGTAGTATAGCATAGAGCTTCTTGAATGTTTATGCTTTTGGAACTCATGGTACTTTTTCCAAATGTGGTCGACCTTCGAACAATATTGTTGAATATGGAGAGAGATATGACTTGATGTTTGAGGAAAATCAACGTATAGATGCTTAAAAATAAACTCTTCAAGTTGTTATAGGATACAATGTTTGGTTTTGTGCCCTGAATATTGATGATATATATAGCCATATTTATAGGTTTGGAGGACGTTCGTAAAGATGTATATTGTAGAAGGAACGTGCCATGCAATTGATATGAATTAAATGTTGCTTCAGGTCCAAGCTTATTTCCGCGGTTTCGATTCATTACCAATTGCAACGTGGCAGACGGTTATCTTTTCCTTAGCGGCTTCTAGCTTATTATTTCGTTTTTGAATTGTCAAAGATTTGAAAAAGTAAATGACTTGTCGGTTAACGACAGTGTTATGCGTTCACACTGCACCCGATACATTATCCTTGAACTATTCGCTTGAAATTTGGTTATAACAGGCTCTACTTTATTGGTAAACCTCAAATGCAAATACAAACTTGTGTAAAATTAAGAAAGGCATGTATATCTGAGATTTACAACTTACTTACGAATAATCGTATAGTCGAAATTAATATCTATCCACTTCTTTGTATTTAATTACAACATCTTATTTGTAAAACTAGAGTCTAAACAAGTTGGAAACAAATATTGAATCTTTAACTAATAGTAGAATTTGTTGTAAATTTTCTTCCCACGTAAGTTCCACTTGCAATTAAACCTGAAAAAAAAAATGAATGGTGAATAGGAGTAATGTGTTAATTATCAGTTAATATCAGTTTATATATATATATATATATATATTGTGATTATGTGTTATGTAATTCAATTATCCTTAATTATTTAAATAAAATTATAATTTAATTATTCCTTAATTAAAGGAATTTTTGGTAATAATTTTTTGAAATTCTCACATTTTTAAATTTTAATAGTTTAAGAGATATAAATAAAGAAATGTCCATATGAATATAAGGTGCTGATTGGTTTTCATATGTGAACAATCTTGTGCGCACGCACATGCAACAAAAAGTTTGGAGAAATCTCTTTTAGTACTTTATAGGGTAAATGGTCATTTTGGTTCTTTGAAAGTGTCAAGTGGTTTCAATTTAGTCCTTGAAAGATGAAAAATTCGAATTTAGTTCTTGAAAGTGAAAAAAGTGTGACAAATTCATCCTCCCGTTAACTCTTTTCCGTTAAAATTAACAGATGTGCCTATGTGGCACTTATGATGATGACGTGGCAGTTGACAGTTGCCACATCATCAACGTGACTGTCACATGGCTAAAAGTTGGCTTTTCACTTTAGTCTCTGAGCTTAACAACTTGTTGTCATTTTAGTTCATGAACTTAATCACTTATTGACACTTTGGTTCCTAAACTTAACCATTTATGGTATTTTAGTCCTTGAAAGTACTTTTAAATATTTAATTAAGTCTCATGTTACATGTAAATTATTAGCATAGTCATCACCATATTCCCCCAATTCCATCTTTTATCTCATATATTTCACCTTCCTCTTACCAATTCTGTCATTTAAATTATACTATAAATATGAAACTAATTTATGAGTGATCACATAGTAGTAGTTAGCGGTTAAACCCAGGACATTGCTAATAACATTCTATAAGGTTCCAATTTATGAGTGATCACATAGTAGTAGTTAGTGGCTATATCATGGGTATTAGAGAACTTAAGTGGACACGATCCTCTGGTGGCACGCAAAGCATGTTTCATTTTTCATTATTTTGATAACATTTGGAGTGTGGAGAGTGAAAAAATTTGAGGATGAAGGAGGTGTAAGTTAGAAGGGTGGCATAGGATCCATATAATCTTTTAGCACATGATTGATGATCAAAGTAAAAAAGATCAAACAAATCAGAAAATGTAAACAATGAAAGTTGTGGTTTTCATGAACTATTACCGCAAGGTATATATAGACATCAAAGAATTTTAAATGTAATGATTACTTGAGAGTGTTGAAAAAGCTATTTGAAAATTTTTAATTGAATAAAATGTAACTTCTTAAAAAAAGCTAGACAATGTTTATTAAGAAAAAAAAATTAAATAGTTTTTTAAGATGCTTTTTGTGTTATTTTCCTATTAGAATTGATGTTTCAATTGAATAAATGACAAACTTTACATGCAGATGATGGAGGTGAAAGTCAAGATGAACTACAAAGTGTGGAAGAGGAAGGTGAAAAATATGAGGGATATGGAATGGAAGTAAAGGGATATGGTGATAACTATGCTAATAATTTACATGTAGTGTGAGACTTAATTAAAAATTCAAAAATACTTTCAAACAGTGTTTTAAAAATCGGACCGGACCGGACCGGCCGTCCGACCGGAAGCCGGTGGTATAACCGGTTCGGTTCGATGATAGGATCGGATATGTATCTGACCCGGTACGATCCGGGTTGAACCGGCCGGTTTTTACAAAAAACCGGTGACCCGGCGGGTCTCTAGTTGAACCGGGTTATAGTGTATTTTTTTTTTTTTTTTGAAAAAAAAGTGCTAAAATGATGTGTTTTTATTTTTTTTTATTTTTTTTTGTGTATGAAACTTATCTATGGACTTTTATTGTCATGATTATTGGTTGTTATTTCTTATTTGGAATATTAGGTACTTTATAATGACAATAATTTTAAATTTGGAGTGTTAAATGATTAAATTATGTTAGTTATATTATATTTTTAAAATTTTTTAATATATACCAAGTCAAACCGGTCCGACCAGTGACCCACCGATCCGACCAATGACCCATTAACCCAGTACCTCGGCTGGTTCGATGACCGGTCCGGTTCTTAAAACATTGCTTTCAAAGACCAAAATGACAGTTCGTGGTTAAGTTCAGGGACCAAAATATCAGTAAGTGATTAAGTTCATGGACTAAAATGACAGCAAGCTGTTAAGTTCAGATACTAAAGTGAAAAGTCAACTTTTAGCCATGTGAATGACACATGGCAACCGTCCGCTGCTACGTCATCATCAGAAGTGTCACGTAGGCACTTCCGTTAATGTCAACAGAGAAGAAATAACAGGAGGACGAATTTGTCACACTTTTTTCACTTTCGGGGAACTAAATTAGAATTTTTTATCTTTTAGGGACCAAATTGTCAGCACTTTAACACTTTCGAGGATAAAAATGGTTATTTACTCGTACTTTATATTATGTATTTCCTCCCTTCCAAAGTAAGATCACTACGTAACATCCATGGAACCACTACGTCAGCTTAGTGATAAGAAGTTTAGATAATTTTCGTCATGTTTTAAGTTCAAATTAATGATCTCAGTATCTATCTGTTATTTATATGCACACAAAGAATTCACTAGCTTGAATGGTCAATTTTTTATATTTTAAAATATAAAGTGGGAAAACTGATATAACTGCAAAGGAACACGTGCTACAAAGAAGATATGGTCAAAGCTTACCTGTTTATTTTTGTCCTTGCTTAGAACCCTTTTTGCCTGCAGAAACTTGCTTATTGCCCAGAGAATCTGCTGTGGTATTATGCGATTTCCCTTTACCATTGGTAGAGTTGGAACCGTTTTTGCCAGAAGAATTTGCCTTGTTGCCCAAATGATTGCTTGCACTTTCAGGCTCTTTCGTAGGATCATTCCTAGAGCAGGTGACAGAGTTTGAGAAAAGGAAAATGAGAGGATCAAAATAATTAACATTACGTAATAATGTATAAATTAAATATAATAATTTTGATAATATTTTTTATATATACTTTTTCATTAATATGCTAAAATTACTAATAATTAAAAAAACTTTTAAAAATATCATAAAAAAAGTTATCTAAAAATATAGATATATATAAAAGGGGGAGGGAGAATCGAGTTATTCTAATAATATTTTTAAAAGAATTATTCTTTATCTTTATATTTGATTTTTTTTTTTAATCTAACAGTTTATTTTTTACTACTAGATTAAAAAATAAAATAGTAAAAATAGAAAGTAACTTTTTTTTAAAGTTACTTGATTCATCTCCGGTCTCATTGTATATATAGTGGGAAGCCATAACTTCCCTGTCATAATTATGATCTAGACTTACTTGGATGCATTTTTTTGAGATGGTGGACTCATTTTGATTGAACAATACAAACACAAATACTATACTAGATTGTTTTCGATGTGCTCTCGAGACATACATCTATTACATTTATATACCTGAGGATACATGCATGGTTTTTGCTTATAGGAATGTGCTATGTAACTCACGGTAAATTAAGCTTCTCATGCAGAACCGGAGTTCATATTATCACACGAAACAGAGTAGTTGAAGTTTGAAAATTTGAATTCCTGATTTGAATATTAATGATCTAAATGAAGGTGAAATTGCTAATGTTTTCCATCGTTTGTTCATGTGTGTAACAAATTTCACAGTAAATTAAAAGAATAAGAAGAACACGGAAGCTCTGTTTATCGTTTAGAAAACAGAGCACGAACGAGTCATGATACGCCATCTTAGTTTTCTCATATTTTAATTTTTTCTCTATTCTGAGATTCATATTGAACTTCTCCCTTATTGCATGCGAAGTACCGTCTTGCATTTCTTCATTTATTCCACAATAATTTTAAATTAAATACGCTAACATTTTTAAATACATAATATATTATAATAGAAAAATTGTGACATTAAATGTGATGAATTTGGGCAGTACCGCGTTGCAAGTTTTTCGGCTGATTTACGAGAAAGAGGAGAGGCATTTGCGGTGTTTGAAGGATCAGTCACAAGTTGTTAACGCGCTGCGTTGGTAAATGAATTCATATTTTCAAAGATATAATAATATTGGGTTGATGGGTTCTCTAATCTCTGATCCTTAGTTTTTAAGAAACAGTAAATTGTTGCTTTATTTCCCTGATATATAGACTGCAACTGCAAGTGCTGAATCTCTTTATGTTGGTTTAGTACTTTATACTTTGAAGTGACTAATATACTTTTCAAAAAGGTTATTTTGAAATATTCAACATAATTAAAGAGAAGCATATTAAAATTAGTCATGAACCATGATGTGTCATATACATTTAACTATCTCTAACCAAACTACCATTTTTTTTTAATCTTTTATGACCCATTTTTAAAATTCTCAATGTATGCAAAGTGATCACGTCTACATATCTCTATGTGCAAAATACAAGTCCAGGAATGATCTCTTTGTATAATTCTTATGGATTGAAATCTGAAGTTCTCTTTTTCTCATTTTTTTTTTGAACTCAGGCAATGGTTTGTTCCCTCTCTCGTTTTACTTTTACTTATACTATTTCCTTGGTTATTGGATATTTTTATACAAGACATAAATTTCGTTTTCTTTCAAAAAATTAGATATATCATTTGATTATAAATTAAATTAATTTAAAAAAAAATGATTACATTGTATATTATAATGGATGTTTGTTGTAAAAGAATTTTTGTGACTTTAATCGTTACGTTTAGTGTCGGGTCGTACTGTCTTACAAGTTTTCCGATGGATTTGCAGAGAAATGAAAGGGCATTTACAGTGTTTGAAGGAATAGTTAGAAATTATTAATAACGTAATGTATTGTTGTATGAATATGAACTCAAAGATATAATATTGAGTTCTATTATGCTTCATATACAAGAAAACCAGATTAAATTGTTGCTTTATTTCCCGAATATATATGGAAACTGCAAGTGCAAGACGGTACCGCGTCTCCCATCAATGGAGGCTGCAAACTTCCTGACTCCTGAGTCTCACGGTTCATTACACACGCCGACCCCACTTCACTTCACATGACCATCTCATTCCACTATATATATATATATTTTTTATCAGTTGATTCCATGTAATACAAAACTATATAAACTACTCCAACAATCTATCTATCTATATAAAATAAAATTGAGTTGAATACGGATTATATATATATATATATATATATATATATATATATATATATATATATATATATATATATATATATATATTTTGCTTATTACATTTATTGAATATAATTTATAGTTAATTTTAACATTATTATTAAGTATTATATTTAAATAATGCATATGTTTATTAAACATGTGACTATTTATATAAATTTATATATTAAAAATCTATTACTAAATAAAAAATTATTTTAAATTTTAATACCTATACCCCTTCGATCATCCGCCGATCGACTGGTCTATCTTCCTAATCACTTCGTATTTACGAGTTTGAGACTGAGGGGTTGTGTACTCCTATGATCATCCGCCGACCGACTGACGTACTTCCTAGTCTATCCGCGCTTACACGCTTGAGACTGAGGGGCTGTGTACCCCTACGGTCATCCGTCAACCGAGCGTCACGCTTTCTAGTCTCTTTGTGCTTACGCGCTCGAGATAGAGGGGCTGTGTACGGTCATCCGTCGACTGACTGGTCTATCAACACGTCAGCGTCGTTATTGGGTTCCAACCGAACAATCACGGTGAATATTCGATATTACTTCACGATTCGGGTAGATCCCAACATTTTGCTTGGGACGTGCCCCCAGGAATATCGGGACAGATACGGGGTCGTCACTCCTCAAATATCGAGGCCTAAACCGCCTAAACGGTGGATATATAATATGATCCAAAGGACTGAGGGGGGTTAGGTTACACATACCCAGTTGAATGCTTTTGGGCTAAGTCTCCTACTTCCCTAGGTACAATCTAGTTACAGGAACAATATATATATATATATATATATATATATATATATATATATATATATATATATATATATATATATATATATAGTAATTTATCACTTAATTTCTATATTTAATTATTATTATTATTATAAGTGAATTGTTATTAATTATTTTAAATTTAATTGTATATTTTAAAAAATCATTATTTTAATCAATGCTTTTAAAATCGGACAAGTCATCGAACCGGTGAAGGTACTGGTTTCAATGGTCGAACCATTATTGAACCATAGTCGAACTGGTTATAATAAAATAGTATATTATAAATTTTTAATACAGTATACAAAGCAATATCAAACAAAAATAATAGCAATTTTATTATATTCTCAAGTACAAACCCACTTACATTGCAAGGGACATAAATTACAATTACAATAAGGATGACAACTGCACTATTCGATCAAGCAAAATTAGCGAGCTTGCATATACATTGCAATTGCAAATGAGAAGAAAATAATAGAAATTTTGACGCAAGAAAAAAAAAGTGCCCACTTAGATAGAAAAAATTATATATCAATACATTTTTCTCCTGAGCTATTCACTTTACCACCCATCGTTAAAACAAATTTCCTACCCAACCTAACCAAATCCAAGCCACGTAACAAAACAATAACCATTGCATATCTGACCCTGACCGTAGCAAAATAAAATAAAAGATTAACAGGTACTATGCAGAATTTTAACTCTACCACTTATGTTTCTCTGTCCATGCAAACGCAAGAAATATATTTAGAATAATAATTTATTTGAATTAAAAGTTGTGATTGGAATTGGGGCAAGGTGCATGCAGAAGCTGAGTTATGGAAGCAGTGAGGGTTACATGAATGGGAGTCCTAGTAGAACCTGGAAACGGTGGTGTAAACCCCCACTCCGCAGCGTGACGGGCAGCGCCTGTAGTTCTCCTACAAATAAACAGGAATTTTTATGTAGGAAAACACATGCAACATACTTGTTTTTGTTTTGATTGAGACATGACGCCAAAGAAGGAAGGAAGTCGCCGAAGATGGAAGCAAGCCGACAGAGAAGGGAAAGCAGGAGAAGGAAGGAAGTGATGCATAAAATGCATTCGCAAAGGGCAATCATACCCTACGCAGTAGTAACAGTGGACTCTAGGAGCCCGAATATCAAACCTAAAGGACTAGTTGCGTTCCCAAATAATTAATTTCACAAATAATTAAGCAATCCAGAATTTAAAATCAAATTGAGAAGAATGGTGTTTAATTATTCTTTTCAAAAGAAAGAGAATTGAAGCAGAAAGATTAATGTGAGAACAATTATAATAAAGAAGCCTAGGATTCTGATTTCACATGTGCCCCTTTTTCTCCTAATTCTAATATCAATAAAATCCCTAAATGCGTTACTTGCCAACGACCTCTTAAATTCGTTAATTAACAATTGATCATAGTTAATAACGTTATTTCCCCTAATTCAATTCCTAATTGATCATAGGTGAATTAATTTAGAGCAAATGATGAGTCTCAGAGAGGTTGATTAACAAGTTAATCTACTGGAAATCCATACAATAGGTTTGATCATACAAATTGTACGAATCCAATCACTTCACAGTTCAGTTAATCGCAAGCAATTGATCATAGACAAGAGATTAACTTATGTTTAGACTGATCGGTCCTAAAAAGCAATAAAGCAGTGAAGAGATACAAATAATTGAATAACATCGAGGTTTTATTAAAATCAGAACCGGGATACAACAGTACAGTTACATCACAATCCAAGGCTAAGAGAAACTAGTCACTCATGTTCATGATTAAGCCAGAAAACTCAAAAGAAGACATAAATATTACAAAAGGGAAGAAACTTTATAGTGATGATCCCCAATGGTGCTCTCTACGTCCTCCCACAGCTCAGAGTCTCTCACATGACCTCTTTCTCACTCACAACTCTCAGTTTTCAAAATAGAACAAAAGATAAAAATAAAAGGGTTTCTCAGCTCCTATTTATAATAATTCAAAATTAAAATGACCACGATCGTGGTTCTTGCATGGTACTCAAGTCTAATTCTGCTACGCAACCAACATGGCCATGGTAAATTTACCATGGCCATGGTCCTTGCGTTACTTCAATTCTGGCCTTTTTCTCTTGGTCCTCCAAACAGTGGCATTTTTGCTCCAAAAAGTGTAATTTTCAACT
Source organism: Pueraria montana var. lobata (assembly GCA_026413185.1). Lineage (NCBI taxonomy): Eukaryota > Viridiplantae > Streptophyta > Magnoliopsida > Fabales > Fabaceae > Pueraria > Pueraria montana. The sequence continues at coordinate 24,981,419 of CM048656.1, forward strand.
CTTTTCCTCATGAAGCCTCTCGAGTACCTGTCTTACATTAACTAACACCAAACAGTGAGTTTTACCAATAAAATATATTCAAAATGTATGAAAAATGACATTTAAACTCACATCAAAATACAATGAAAATCTGGTTTATCAAGAAGCAAGCTGACGGAGAAGGGGAAACCAGCCGTCAGAGAAGGTGAGTCCAAGGGAAGCGTCATGCTCATGTTTCGTGATTTTGGGCTTTAGAAAATGACCCGGGTAATGAAAAGGAAAAAAATCCCAACCCAAAACGACTTAGCCTCATCATTTTTAAAAAAAAAAATATAATAATAACGAATTTTTGTTGAACTGCCCAAACCGCTTGAACCGTTGGTTTTCACCAATTTTAGCGGTTTGTTACCGGTTTAACCGATTTTTCACCGGTTCCATGCTAGAGCAATTTGAAGGTTCAAACGGACCGGACAGACCATCGGTTCCCGGTTGAACCGGCCGGTCCGATCCGATTTTAATAACCATGATTTTAATTGTTATGCCTCATATAATATACTTTAAACTGACTAAATTAAAACAATAAAACTTGGGAAAAAATATTAATATAACATTTATATAAATACATAAATAAACAATTTTTGTATGATATTAATTATTATATTTATTACATATAATATATAATAAAATTTAACATTATTATAAAATATATATAATTATTATATTTGATAAATGTAATATATTCATCAAATGTATCATTTTCATATGAATTTGTTTATATTAAAATTATTATTAAATATAAAGAAATTATTACAAAACTTAATACATACACAATTTTATTTTTATTCATATTTTTAATTTTAGATTAAAATATATTTTAAAATAGAAAATTCAGATATATATTAATATAATATTATATAAATCGATATATATAATAAATTATCTCTTAATTATTATTGATATTTATTATTTTAATTAAATTATTATTATTTGTTTTAAATTTAATTATATATATTTTAAAAAATATTTTTAATTAATAATTTTCATAAAAACTATTTTAAAATAACCAAATTAAAATGCATATTAATTTAATTTTAAAACTATTTAACAATTTTTTATATTGAACAATTAATTTAGTTTAATCATTGTTGACTCATTTTACTTTTATTTTATGCATTTAATATAATATCTTGAATTTTATTTGCAACAAATAATTAAATAAACAATTAAGTAAAACTATAGCTAATATATAATGTATACGATATTTTATATGTCAAATATAAATTAAGTTACCTGAATGAATAAAACAATCGAGTTGAAAGAAAGTGAGAAAAAGATAAACAAGAGTTTTATATGAAAGAGGCGCCTTTATCATATAATGACACAAGGACAAAATGAGCAATTTTGAGAATAGAACGTATTGATGAATTACCGAGAGAGAGTGTGTGTGTTGTGTACTCACAATGAATGTAAAAACGTAATAGGTAGATGTACTGTTTTATTGCTTTTATCTAATAAGAGTCAACTCCCATAGTGTGATCTTAGGAGGAATAGTACACTGATTCAGAAAAGTAATTGCAGAGAGAGTGAAAAGGAAAGAGAATATCAGAAAATAAGAGGTAGGGTTAAGGTAGAAAAGAATATATCTGATATCACATATTGCCCCCCTCATTCTGTTCCTATTCTCTCTCAATATACTCTTCGTACTTACACAAGATCCTTCCATTTGGAGTTAGTTATTGTCTTCCTGCTTGTTCTGTTGCTGACTCATCATTTGGTTTCATTACAGTGTGTTTGTGTAGACGTCAAAGGGGATGCAACATAAAAGTAACATACCGTAGTTGCTTTGGCATTTTTGCATTGGAATGTGAGATTTCTTCATTCATTGTGGGTCTAATGCGGTTACAAACACAGCCTGAGTATTAAAAAAACATAGGTTAGAAAAAAAAATTGATTAAAAGATAAGACGATGCATCCATAATCATATATAGTAAGATGGATACATACACAAACCTCTCCTGAGGTTTGAAGAAATTATACAGACCTTCCTACCATTTTGAAACATTACTTTTATTCCTTTTTTCTAACGCCCTTTGCACTGTTTTGTTAACATACTATAATAAAATTAATTAAACTTAAAATGCATTTATAAATTTTGGATTTTCCCTTTGTACCCTTTTCATATTACACCGTGACTCTTGTCTCCCTATTTCTTTTGAAGGCCATTAGCAACGCGGAAATTGAAGTTAGGTTTTGGGTTGTCAACAAAGGGGGAATTTACACAAACACGTTTGGAGGTTGAAGCAACATTATTCTTGGGCTGCAAGGGAGTTTTTGCGCTACCTGCGAGTGTCGAATCAGTAGTGAAAGAGTTGAAGTGCGTAGGGTGTTCGAAGCACCAAGTTGTCGAAGTGCGAAAGAGTGCGGGCATACACGAAATCGACTTGTTTCTTTCTTTAATTTCTGGTTGTGTTCTTCAAATTTCTGATTTGGTTCTATGAATTTTGGCTGGGCGAGGTCGTGCTTGTAACCGTTGTGGATGATCTGCGTGTGGGTTTTAGCAAGGTGAGGGAAGGTGCACGCTTTGTTGATGAGGGCGAGGAGCGTGTTGCGACTAATGTCCCTACGAATCATCTACATGCACCACACCACCTTAGTTGGGTTCTTAAAATTCTGCACCACAACCACAATCTTGTTCTTGTTTTTTTTTTTTAACCTTAAGATATTTTAAGGTTGAAGGAGAGGATGTTTTAGGAATCAAATTTCATTAAAGGTCACATGACATGGATGCTTTTCATTCTGTTAAAATGTTAAACAGAGTTAATGAGATAGGGGAGGCCAATGTAATAAGTGTTGGACAATTAGGGGGGTTTTGTTACTTTTGTAGGTGTTAAAATTGGAGGGGAGGTTTGTGTAATTTCTTCAAACCTCAGAGAATGTTTGTGTAATTTACTCATACAAAATTAATAATAAAAAAAAAAGTTTCCAACAATCCATTAGACACAAAACCTGCAACATATGTAAGTTAAGTTCAAAACCTGCAACTTCACTGAAGTTTAACGCCACTGCTTAATTCAAAGTGCAGATGAATTTGCCTAACTTCCTTCTCTTGTTGTGGCATTTGGCGTCTAAAGCAGCATTTGTAAGTAGTCTTCATGTGATCCAATAGTCATGACAACGGAAGATTGGGTCTCCCTAGGTTTTTCCACTTTTTGTTTTTCTTTCCTTTTGTGAATAGATGGATGGTTCACCTTTACATCTTAGTCTAGAGGAAATTTGATCACTGTCCATTGGTCATGATAATGCATCAACCAAAATCCTTGGACCAGTCATGCATCATGTTTTTTCTATTTGTTTGCTACTTTTTGGCTTTTTTACTAAAATGGAGCAATTTTTTTAAAAAATTACCAAAATGGGTACTTTTTGAAAATATTATGGAAATGAGTAAGTCGTGTTTTTTTAAAACACGACTTTAATTTTAGCATTTTAAAAAAAAAAAAAATAGAAGTCGTGCCTTGATAACTTTCATAATTTGTTTTGAAAATTGCTATTTACACCATGTATTTTATGGATACGCCCCTTTTTAATTTTTTTTTCATAAATCATAAGAAATACAACTTAAAAATTTTATCCGGATTACAATATCGCTCAAATAATATCTGACTCTTAATTAATTTCTAGTTGAGGGTGCGCGGAAAAAATTTCAAAAGGGGTGTATCGATAAAATAAGTGGTGTAAATAGCAATTTCCAAAAAAAAATTATGAAAGTCATTTATGAAGGCACAAGTTCTATTTTTTTTTTTAAATGCAAAAAGTAAATTCGTGTTTTAAAACATGACTTCTTTTATATGAAGTCGTGTTAACCATTTCCGTAATATTTTTAAAAAACACCCATTTTGGTAATATTTTGAAAATTTTGCCTCATTTTGGTAAAAAAGCCCTACTTTTTCTTTTTCTCGAATCAACCTCTTGAAGAGCTTTCTTGTTTTATCATCTTTTTGGGCAACTTGGGGACCAAGTTTGGAAATGAAGTACTCTTGTATGAACTCCATCTCTAAACTTTGGAATTCTTTCACCACTCAGACTTGATGAAACTTCTCCTTTTTCAATCATCTTCATCAAATCTTTGTAACCAATGAGGTTCATAGGAAACTTCTCCTCTTGGTATAACTCAGTGGTAATTTTGGGAAGTGCAAACTTGGTGCTTTCATCCTTTGGTCAAGACCATCCTTCCAGACAGAAGATGTGTCCTAATATCATTTGGGATAGGGTGGCTTAATATCCTTTAGGAGTTAGGACATCATCTTCCTCAGTCCATAAGACAATGTCTTATTATCATCAAAAGCTTTAAATATATAAATATAAGGTTTAGATCGACTAAACACGTTATATAGATGCTTAGGTGCTGAAACATCTTACTTCTTTGTCTTATAGTAATCCTTTTAATTTGTTTCGTCTTAGCAAGATAGTCACTTTTCAGCTTCTGCCAGGGTTTTAAATATTGCTCCTTAACGCTAATATCGGCCGCAACATAACGGTATCGGTGCTCAACGATACCGTTACGGACCGAAATCTCGTAGTGGCTGAAAATCACAGAAAATGGCCGCAACAAAACAGTGTTGTGGCCGCAACAGGCGTGACAAAACTCCGTTTTAGCCGGAACACATTTTTCCCCCAAAAGTCCCATTTGAAAATGAAAACTTTTTACAAAAGAATCCAATAAAATGAAGAATCAGAACAAACGTGAATAAAAAATGGAAACTTTAATGCGGAAAAAAATCTTGCAAAAGTTGTGCATGTCTTCAACGCAAGCCTCTACCGTTTGTTGTCCATTCATGCTTCTATCGCCGGCTGCCACCACACTTGTTCTCCACTCTTCTGTTCTAGCGATAGGCAACCCACCGCCCTAACCCATTTTCCCTTTGTTGTGATGGATATGTAAGTTTTGGCAAGGAAGGAGAAAGGGTGAGGTGAGATGGGAAAGAGAAGTGAGAGAGTAAAAGTCTGAAAAAATGAAATTTGGGAAAAATGAAAGGATACTTGGGAGTTGGTACAGAGGATAAAGACGTGAGAGAGAGAGGAAAAGACCCTTTGAAAATATAAATTTGATAAAGAAATAGTGGGATGATGGGTGGGATTGAAAAGTTAAATGGAGACGAAAGTGGGAGTGTGGTAAATTGGAGTGTGAAGTTGAAATTTAAAATGAAAAATGAAATATGGGTGGGAGGCAATATTTGGGCTGAAGACAATTAATTGATTGATTAGATGAGTAATTAGTGGGAAATTGGTTAATTAAGAGAGAATTAAGAATAATAAGTTATAAGTTATTTTGAATCATATAACAATAGAGAAAATCTTAAAGTAATTTTTTTGCAATATTGTGTGTAATTCACACCGCAATGACCGCGATCGGTATCGCAACAACTGATACATCCGCAATCGTGAAAACCTTAACGCGACCGCGACCGTGACCACGACCGCAATTTAAAACCTTGGCTTCTGCCTTTACTATATTTGTTGTTCTTTCACTTTTTGCTTCCTTTTTCTTAATTAACAGGCTAGCGACATTGGATAATCTTATCCATAGACAATTTGTTGCTGACTCAGTGGTTAATATTTGTCCGCTCTGTTTAGACTGTGAAGAGTCTGCAAGTCATTGTTTCTTCTCTTGTGTTAAGGTGGTTAATATTTGGAGGCAATGGTACAAGTGGTTACAAGTATCAACTGTGCTCCCTCTTTCACCAGAAGCTCATTTCTGGCAGCATTCATATTTTTTGAAATAAAAAAGGCAATTGGATTGGTGGTGGGCAGTGGTATGGTGTGTGTGGAATTGCATAAATGAATGCGTTTTTAGGGAAGGCTCTTTTGACCAGGAAACTTTGATGCAGCGAATTTCCTTCACCTGGATTAAGGCTAATGGTCCAGGGGAGTGTATCACCGCATCACAGCTCTGGAGTTAATCATCCATACTGTGTTACTAGTGATAGTGTGATGAACCCCTCTCATTTTAATAGGTCCTCCTCGTGTGGTTACTTGTAATATTTGTTTCTTTTGTGGTGGTAGGGTCGGTTTTGTTTTTTGTGGGAAGGTCTTATCGGGTCCTTGATAAGTGCCACAGGAGGTTACTGGTTGGCTTTAGTGAGTATGGTCTTTTTTTAGCCACGTTTGATTTGATTGACGTGGGTAGTGCACACATAGTCTGTTACATGGTAGGAGTTCTTGGACAGTCATTTCATCATCTGAGTCTACATCTACAACCAATTGCATAATAAATAAACAACAAACAAATTAGGGTAAATTAGGGTAGAAAAGGAACGTGCCATACAATTGATATGAATTAAATGTTGCTTCAGGTGCAAGCTTATTTCCGCAGTTTCATTGCCAACGTGGCAGACTGTTATTTTTTTTTTCCTCGGTCAGAGACCATGGGTGTCCCCCAATCCATTGGATCAGAGAATAATTCTGCTCGTGGTGCGTGGCTGCTGCTGGTCAAGAAAATTTTGCACATGGAAGGAATCGAATACGGATTCTTCTGTTAAATAAATCATTCTCTCTCATATAAACGAAATGGGACATTACACCACTGCACCAACCCTTTAGGCTGACAGACTGTTATCTTTGCCTTCGCGGCTTCTAGCTTATTATTTCGTCTATTCATTTTTGAATTGTCAAAGATTTGAAAAAGTAAATGACTTGTCGGTTTACCAGTGTTTTGTGTTCATACTGCACCCGATATATTTTCAATTGAACCAGCCTGAACTATTTATAAGCTTGGAATTCGATTATAACATGCCGTAATTGCTGTTTATTGGTAAACCATCAAATGCAAATACAAACTTGTGTAAAAATGAAGACATGTGAATCTTAAATTTACAACCCGCTTACGAATAACAACCATATAGACTTATTTATTAGTCGAAATTAATATCTATCCACTTCTTAGTACATACAATATCTTATTTATAAACACTAGAGTCTAAACAAAGTGAAAACAATATTGAATCTTTAACTAAGAGTAGAATTTGTTGTTGTAAGTTTTTTCCCACATAAGTTCCATTTGCGAATAAACCTGAAAAAGAAATAAAAATAAATAAATGGTTAATAGGAGTAATGTGTTATCAATTAATATATATATATATATATATATATATATATATATATATATATATATATATATATATACACTTGTGAGTATGTGTTATGCAAAATTATTTAATTTAATTATCCTTAATTATTTAAATAAAATTATAATTTAATTATTCCTTAATTAAAGGAACTTTTGGTTTTTTTTTTTTTGAAATTTTCACATGTTTAAATTTTAATAGTTTAAGAAATATAAATAAAGAAGTGTTAATTTTTTTTATATTAATTTTAAAATAAATAAAAAAATAGGAAAACTGATATTTTTTTTATGCGTATAGGAAAACTGATCTAACTGCAAAGGAACAGGTGCTACAAAGAAAATATGATCAAAGCTTACCTGTTTATTTTGGAACTTGGCTTCTCTTAGAACCCTTTTTGCCATCAGATTTTTGCTTATCTCCCAGAAAATCTGCTGTGGTTTCATTCGATTTCACTGTATCATTAGAACCCTTTTTGCCAGCAGATTTTTGCTTATCGCCCAGAAAATCTCCTGTGGTTTCATTCGATTCCACTGTACCATTAGAACCCTTTTTGCCAGCAGAATTTGCCTTGTAGCCCAAATCATTGCTTTCACTTTCAGGCTCTTTCTTAGTATCATTCCTAGAGCAGGTGACAGGGTTTGATAAAAGAAAGGTTAGATGATCCAAATAATTAAGATTATGTAATAATGTATAAATTAAATATAATAATTTTAATAATATTTTTATGAGAGATTTTAAGTGTTTATTGATATTATTTAAATATGAACTTTTTCTTAATTAATTTCCATTTATGATATTAAAATAAATTTTTTTAATTTGTTAATAAAAATTCTTAGGTTTAGCTTCTTAATTTTATTTGTTTTTTACTTTCATACTCATCTATTATTGAATAAAAATTGAATTATTTATGTATAATTTAAAAATAAAAATAAAGAAACTATGCAAAAAACATTAAGTCTTTTTAAAAAAAAAATTTATGAGAACACATAAAATTAAATTAAATTTTTCATTGAATTTTCAACAAATTTAGAGAAATAATTATATTTTTACTAAAATTGTAGCCAAATTTGAAGAAATTTCTTGGAAAAAAAATGACAAAAATTACAAAATTCATAAAAAAAATTTGAATGAAAAATCTACAAGAAAAAAATCCACATGTTTAATCATATTATATAAATTTTCTTATCTAAGAGGATATAAAAGTTATAGAAAAAATGAGTTTGATTGTAAAAAAAAGTTTTATATTATGAAAAGGTAATTAATTAATTGAGCATATGTTTAGTGCCCTAGAAACAAAGAGGGAGAAAAGAGGAAGGATTTGCTTAAAAAAAAAAAAGAGGAAGGATGGAAAGATAGTAAAACCATCTTCTTTCCTTCCTAGGTGGCTTAACAAGTGAGGAGGAAAAATTAAAAAGTGAGAGATTCAACAGGTTAGCAATCCATCCAAAATGAGAAGAAAAGAGGAGAAAAAAGATGTTCTTATACATTAAATGCCCAAATATACTCTTTTTTATTGTATATTTTTTTTGTTTAATTAATCAATTGATTTCTATAGTTAAAAGAATTTTCTTTTTAATCCATATACTTAAAAACATTTCATTTTAGTCCATACATATCTTTTTTAACCACTCTTAATCTTCATTGTAGGGATTAAAAGAGATTCAAATGAGATGTGTAGAGACTAAAAAATATTAAAAAAGATATATGTAAGGACTAAAATGAATTTTTTTAGGGTAAAATATATTTTTGGTCCCTGTACTTTCAGAAAAAACTTGGATTTAGTTCATGTACTTTCGAATCAATCATTTTAGTCATCAAACTTTGAAAAACACTTGCTTTTAGTCCATCCCCTCTAATGATGTTAATACTATTAACGGAAATACAGTTTCCAGCGACTATAAACCACCACAAAATACACATTCCTCATGTATTTAAACTCAACATCATTGGCGGCTAAAAATCATCACAGATTATTAAAAAAAAAATAGACACATTATGTGTCGTCGGTAATGGAAGAGACAAGCTTCTCGTTGAGTTTGAGTCTATTTTTTTTAATAATCTTTGTGGTGATTTTTAGCCGCCAATGATGTTGAGTTTAAATACATGAGGAATGTGTATTTTGTGGTGATTTATAGCCGCCAGAAAATGTATTTCCGTTAACAGTATTAACACCATTATAGGGGAGACACTAAAAGCAAGTGTTTTTCAAAGTTTGATGACAAAAATGGTTAATTTGAAAGTGCAGGGACCAAAACTAAGTTTTTTTGAAAATACAGGGACTAAAAACATATTTTACCCTTGTTTTTAAGTATAGGAACTAAAAGGAAAAAAAAAATTATAACTATAGAAACCAAATGAGTAATTATACCTTCTTTTTGTATAAGGGATATTTATAAAATTTTATATAAACACTTAACTTTCTTTTCTTTCATTTTTTTCATACTAAACAACCAACAAAATTATCTCATTTTCCATTCATTTTCTTTCCCAAATCAAACATATACTAGAAGTGTAATATTACATAAAACTGTCTATAATAATAATAATAACAATAATAATAATGATAATGTCACCTTTAATTAAAGTGTTATTTTATACCCTTTCAATAATAAGTTAAAAGTTATTAATAACTAGAAAATAATTGACTTTTAAAAATATTATTAAAAAATTATTAATACTAACTAAAAATATAAGTTTTAATTAGCATTTTTTACCGTTAAATTAAAAAAATAACGATAAAAATAAAAAGTAACTCTTATGAAGTTATTTTTACACTAATAACTCTTCTGTATATAACTATAACTATATATATAGATGAAGTTGATGAGACTTACTTGGACGCATATTTTTGAGATGGTTGATTCATATTGAACAATATAAACACAAATGCAAATTTTCGATGTGCTCTCGAGACCTACATCTATTACATTTATATACCTGGTTCTTGCAAAAAGGAACGTGCTATGTAACTCACGGTAAATTAAGCTTCTCATGCAGAACTGTATTTCATAATCACACGAAACAGAGTAGTTGAAGTTTGAAATTTTGAATTCCTTATTTGATTCTTAGTGAACTATACTAAGGTGAAATTGCTAATGTTTTCCATCGTTTGATTAAATGTATAGCAAATTTCATGGTAAATTAAAAGAATAAGAAGAACACGGAAGCTCTGTTTATCGTTTAGAAAACAGAGCATGAACGAGTCTTGATACGCAATATAATTTTTTCTCTATTCTGAAATCCATATTGAACTTCTCCCTTATTGCATGCGAAGTAGCGTCTTGCATTTCTTCGTTTATTCGACACTTTTTTACATGACAAATAATTAGTTTTCTTTTTCACATTTTCTTTTAACTAAGCAATGGTTTGTTTTCTCTCATTTTACTTTTACTATTTCCTTGGTTATTGGAGACTTTTATACAAAACATAAATTTCGTTTTCTTTCGAAAATCAGATATATCATTTGATTATAAATTAAATTAATAAAAAAAGTTTGTTGTAAAAGAAATTGTGACTTTAATGGTTACGTGTCGGCTCGTACTGTCTTACAAGCAGTTTTCCGATGGATTTGCAGGGAAATGAAAGGGCATTTACAGTGTTTGAAGGAATAGTTAGAAATTATTAACATATTGTATTGGCGTATGAATATGAACTCAAAGATATATTATTGAGTTCTATATAATCAGATTAAATTGTTGCTTTATTTCCCAAATATGGAGACTGCAATTAGTGCAAGACCGCGTCTCCCCTAAATGGAGGATGCAAACTTCCTAAGTCTCACGGTTCATTAAATGCCGACCCCACTGCACTTCACATGACGATTTAATTCCATGTAATATAAAATTATACAAAGTATTCCAACCATTTATTGCTTAAATATATTTTTAGTTTCTAAAATATAATGGTATTTTATTTTTGGTTTTTGAGGAATTTTTTGTTTCACTTTTGATTCTTGTAATATATATTTTTTTTTTATTTTGATCCTTATTATTTTGTTTTAATTATTTTAATATATCTATTTTTTTTCCGTTTCAGTCTCTTAATATTTTGTTTATTTTGAATTAGTTTTTTTTTTTAAATATTTGATAGGGAGTAAAAATAAATTATTTACATATTATAGGGACTAAAAATAAAAAATAGATATATAAGAAGAACTTAAATGAAATAACAATGACTAAAACTAAAAATAAAACAAATTTTACAGTGATCAAAAGTCAAGTAAAAAGTTTTTAGAGACTAAAAACAAAACACCCTTATATTTCAAAGACAATATATATATATATATATATATATATATATATATATATATATATATATATATATATATATTTCAACCCAAAACTTTAATGCATTAAGTTTGTGAGTCTTTCTCACTTGTTGATTTGAGACTTTACCTTTATACTTGAACTCCAATATTAAATATAATTTATAATTAATTTTAGCATTATTATTAATTATTATGTTTATTAAATGTAATATAATTGTTAAATTTAATAAATGCAATATATGTTTATTAAACATATGACTTTTCATATAAATTTATATATATTTTTAAATTTATTATTAAATAAAAAAAATTATTTTAAATTTTAATACATATATATATATATATAACATTTATATAAGTATACAAATAAACAATTATTTTATTGATGAAATATAATATATAATTAACTTTATTAATATTATTAAATATTATATTTATTAAATATGATATAATTATTAAATTTGATTGATGTAATATATATTTATTCAATGTGTAATTTTTCATATGAATTTATATATAAAAATATTTATTATTAAATATAAATTAATTAATATATATATATATATAGAGAGAGAGAGAGAGAGAGAGAGAGAGAGACAGAGATTAAAAGTGAGAAAAGATGAAACAAAGTTTATAAGGGGATCACATTACAAACTTCATTGATGACTTTTGACAATATTTAGAATTTATCCACCAATCTGCTAGCAAGATATTTGATAAACCCCATTCTGGTCATTATTTTATGGGATTTCTTGCACCATTTGATCCTTAAATTGCATTATCTTTGGGTGATTTTGATTGATATATATTATTTTGGTGCAGAGTGAGCTTGAACTCGGGAAAAGAAGAAAAAGGGCTTGAGAACGTGGAAACAACACCCTTGGCAAGTAAGCACGACCCTAAGCACGGGGCATGCTAAACAGCTCGCGCTCCTTAACTTATGCACGACCTCATGCATAGGGTGTGCTGATCCAACAGCGCTCCGTAACTTATGCACGGTCTCATGCACAACCCCATGCATACCCTTGCGACAGCTGAAGTCTTTAAATAGATTAGGTTTTTATGTTTTAGGGACACATTTTCTTTTACATTCAGTTTTATACTTTCTAGAAGAGTATTTTTGGAGTTTCTGAGGGAATGACAGGATAGGAAGAACAAAAGTGTATCACGGGGATTAATTCTTGTAACGATTCTTCTCCTCTAATGTCCCTTTTGTTCTCTTGTTTGGTTTTATACTTTCTTATGCCTATGGCTAGCTAAAACCTTAAGGCAGGGTTGTGATGTAGGATGTGCCTGTGAACCCCAATTTCTCTATTTTAATTGAATTCCTATTTTTATTCAGTCAATTGAATTACTTCATTGTTATTATTTGTTGTTTGGAATTTGCCAATCTGGACTTGTTTGAATCAATTAATTGTCAACGACCAATACTCTGATTAATTGGTAGACCTATGGAATAATTGGGTTTAGAGGAACATCGCATGAATAATCGTGTTTACTAAACTTCTAATCAGATTAATAAATTATTGATCATCCTATATGTGCTTTATATTTTTCCCTAATTTCAACCCTACATGAACAATTAGGTAGTTAATTGGGGGAAAGATGATTAATAGCTTATGATCAATATCTATTAATTAATTTAAGAGGAACGATTAGCAATTGAAGAATAGGGTTCTATTGAAATAGAAATTGGGGAAAACTTAAAAGTGCATTCGAAATCACAATCCTAGGCCTCTTATTCTGTCAGAATCTTCATTAATTTGTACTTACTCATATTTTATATTCTATTCTCAATTAAATTGCAACTCAAACTAATTTTCTTTCCTTGTCTTTTACAAATTTGTTATTTGGGAACTACAATCAGTCTCTAGGGTACAATATCCGGACTTAGGTCCACTGTTACTACTGCATAGGGTAAGCTTGTCCTTAAACTGTACGCATTTTACGCGTCAATATTTTAGCATGAGACTTCCTTTATTGCATTGTCATCAATCTTATAAATCGAACCAACACTCATATTAGCTTCGAGTTTGATTATAACATGCTACTTTATTAATAAACCATTGAATGCAAATACAAATTTTTACAACGTATTTATGGATAACCATATGAACATATTTATGACTCGAAAGTAATATGCAATTCTTCCTACTTACAATATGTTATTTTTAAACACTAGATTCTTAACAAGTTGAAAACAAACACAAAATCCACACATTGAATTTTTACAATAGTAGAATTTGTAATAAACTTTCTTCCCACACAAGTTCCAGTTGTGAATAAACCTGCAAAAAAACAAATTGAGTGATGAATAGGGTGATTATAGGTTTAACTCAACCACCAACTCCAAACAATCCAAAGCCAAAAATCCAAATTATTTAGATAACTAGGTTAAGCTAGATAAAAGATAACGTAACTAGAGGCGACAAAACAGTTAGGTTGCCTTAGCCAACACAAATCCAACTAATAAAAATGTTTGGTCATGGACTTCGAATTTTAAGCTTGAACTAAATACAAGTCTTTTTAGTCTGATTTGATCGTAATTCAATTTGGACTTAACCTCAAAAAATTTGTAAAAACTCAAAAGAACCAGGCTTTAACCGGGCTTGAACATAATTTTCGATGCCAAAATTGAATTTGGACTTTTTTAGCCAAGACTACTATAGCACGTAGCTCATATCATATTAAATCGAATAGTCTATTTTACCACCTCTAAGAGCAACTTAATTATTATCGGAATATTATTCTTAATTTTGATGAACTCAATTGACTCAATCATATTATTTTATTAGTTTTTCTTATTCTTATTTGTTTTGTTTTACTTTTCTATTAATATATTTTTTAAAAAATATGTATGGTACAAATTTTATCCATTTTTTTTTAAAAAAAATGTTACTTTTATGAATAAAATTACTCTATTGTAAAAAAAAAAAAAAACAAAATCACTAGCTAGCATGGATGGTCTTTTTTATGATTTAAAATTTTAAAATAAAAAATAAAAAATAAAAAACTGATATACATAACTGTAAAGGAACTGGTGCTACAAAGAAAATTTGGTGAAAGCTTACCTTGTTTGCCATTTCCTATTGTTTTATTATGGTCAACCTTGCCCTTGGCTTCTCTTAGAACCCGGTTTGCCTGCAGATTTTTCCTGATAGCTTAGAGGTTTTGCTATCTCTTCCTTTTTGGGAGGGTCGATGCGCGAACCTTTTTTGGGATCCGAATTGTTCTTGTAGCTCAAAGGATCGCTTATGCTATCATGCCTTTTCTCATTCCTAGAGCCAGTGACAAGATTTGAGGGACAAAAAAAATTAGAGGGATTAAAATAATTAAGATTATACAATAATGAACGAATTAAATATAATAGTTTTAATAAAGTTATTTTTATGATTTATTTTAAGCATGATATTATTTAAATATTTATTTTTTAATTAATTGTCTTTGTGATACTAAAATATTTATTTTCTAATTTATTAATAACAATTTTTAGGTTTTGTTTTTTGTGACACAATTTTTTTATCTATAATAGTTTTGTAAAAAAATATGCAAAAAAATATTAAGTTTTTTTTATATAAAAAAACAAATTTGTATGAGAATACGTAAAAAAAATATTTTTTATAAGTTTTTCCTCAAATTTAAGGAAATAGCCATATTTTTTTTACTAAAATCTTAGCAAAAATAGTAGAAAATTTTGCCAAAAAATCACAATTAATTTAGAAAAAATTGCATGAAAAATCTACATGTAAAGTTTGCAAGCAAGAAAATATTGCACATTCAAATCATACAATATATGTTTTATTATACAAAATGAGGATATAAAAGAGATAGAAAAAATGAGTTTGAAGATCGAAAAAAAAAGTTTTATACATTGAAAAAATTAATTAATTAAATAGTTAATGTATAATAAGTGTTATTAATACTTAAAATCAACCATAAAAAATTGTTTTTTTGGTAATCAACAAAAAGAATTAATATTGTCATAAATAAATTAAGGACTTGAAGTGTATGTTTGGTACGCAAGAAACAGAGAGGAAGAAATGATGGAGGATGGAAAGATAGTAAAACTTTGGTTGCTTAACAAGTGAGGTGGAAAAATTAAAAAGCACGTAAGACCCACAAGTAAAGCAATGTGTCTAAAATGAAGACAAAGGGAGAAAAAAAGATGTTCTTATACATTAAATGTCCAAAATATCCTTTTTGATTGTATATTTCTATTTCTAATAGGGATATTGATAACATTTTATATAGATATTTAACTTTCTTTTCTTTCATTTCTTTCATATCAAACAACTTAAAAAATCATTTTACTTCCCATTTTTCTTTTTTTCTTTTTTTCCTTTCACCTTCCTTTTCCAAATCAAACATACTAGAAATGTAATACTCTTATCATAAAATCACTAGGATTGGCCTAGTGATAAAAGGTTAGAATAATATGACCAATTGTAAAAAAAAATTATTAAAATTTATTTCTAGGAAATTATATATATATATATATATATATATATATATATATATATGAGGAGGAATCAAATGACACCGGTGTAACTTACATCAATTGTTACACAATTCAATAACTTGATATAAAATGCGGTTTTTATCAATCCAACCGTTGAATTGTATCTACATATTACCAAAATTGTTTGTGTCAAATTTTGTCAAAATTGAACAACAATAAAAAGGAGATCAAATGATCCTTATTTTAGTATATTTTGAAAATTATATATTATGTCGATTTTAATCTATATGAATAAGGTAGCAAATAATTTTGGATTAATATGAAATTTTGTATATATGATCTATGTGGAAAGAACTTTCAATCCAATGGTGGGTTTTAAGAAAACATCATCCAATTGAAAGTTATTGAATGGTGTAACAATTGGTGTAAGTTACACCGATGTCATTTAATCTCTCTCTCTCTCTCTCTCTCTCTCTCTCTCTCTCTCTATATATATATATATATATATATATATATATATATATAAGTAATTAAAAAAAACAAATAAGTAATAGTTGTTTCCATAATTAATGCAACAAAAATGATAGTCAAAATTTGCCGCCTAAAATAAGGACATTATTGACCAATTCAAGCAAACATAATTAAAATGACAACTTCGTGGCCGATTTATTTTTTATACATAAAAAGTTAATTTTGAAAAGAAATATCAAATTGCACAATATTTTAAACTGAAATAATGGTATAATTGTATTATTTGTTTAATATTATTTAATTATTTTTATAATATTGCACGATAAAAAAAATATTGGCTTAAATGCAATTTTGGTTTTCCTATTTTGTACAATCCGTAGTTTTTGTCCCTCTATTTTAAAATAGAGATTTTTAGTCCCCCAATTTTGTAAAATCCGTTATTTTGGTCATTTCAACAAATTGAAAGCGTTGATCGTTAAAAGATTAACGTTGACTTTGACGTGACCCAAATATAATGACGTGACACGAGATTATTTGTTTTTTTAATTATTTTAAATACTAAGTAAAATTATTGATGAAAAATATATTTTAAAAAAAAGGTAAAATCATTTAATTTAATGGCTGGAGGAAGTCGTTAGTCATAATATAAAAATCAAGAGTCTTAATAATTTATTTTAAACTAATTTCAAAAGCTCATGCCACATTGTAATCAACGTTAATCTCTTAACAGTCAATGATTTTAATTTTACGAAAGGACAAAAATTACAGATTTAACAAAATTGAGGGACTAAACGTCTCTATTTTAAAATATAAGGACTAAAATTGCGGATTATGCAAAATATGGGACTAAATGTCTTTATTTTAAAATAGAGGGACTAAAATTGTAAATTATGCAAAATAGGAGGACCAAAATTGCATTTAAGCAAAAAATATTTACAATAGGTGAAATTGCAGTTAATAAAATTATTGTGTAATTGTATTATTAGTTGAATATTATTTTAATTATTTTTTCAATTATTTTTATTCAGCAATTTAATAATTCAATGGTGTTCACACTAGAAATTTTATTATTTTAAAGATAAAACATTCTAAAAAATATATATATAAAAATGAAGTTAATAAACATGCTGAAAATATTTTAAATTAATTATTAAATATGAATGTGTACTAAAAATATTGCACGTTAAATATTCCATGATATTTTATAATTATTAAATTTTTGTACGTTAACTTTATTTTTAAATTTGTTTACCTGAGGCTTGTGAGTTGGCAGTAAAAAGAAAAATTGCATGTAAACATTTTATATTAAAAAGCAATAAAATTGTTGTAGTAGATAGATAAAAAAAATAGTGATTAATATATATGAAATATATACTAGTATAAATTAAATACCTAGGATTATTCAAGGTAAAAATTGAAAAAAAAAAATTACATGTACGAATATCACAAATTCGTTGGCTAAAAAATTTATACTTGAACTCCATACTTGAAAAAAAATTAAGTTTGTGAGTTTTTTTCACTTGTCGATTTGAGACTTTATCTTCATACTTGAACTCCAATATTAAATATAATTTACAATTAATTTTAGCATTATTATTAATTATTATATTTATTAAATGTAATATAATTGTTAAATTTAATAAATGCAATGTATGTTTATTAAACATATGACTTTTCATATAAATTTATATATATATATATATATATATATATTTAAATTTATTATTAAATACAATAATTATTTTAAATTTTAATACATATATATATATATAATATTTATATAAGTATACAAATAAAAAATTATTTTATTTATGAAATATAATATATAATTAACTTTATTAATATTATTAAATATTATATTTATTAAATATGATATAATTATTAAATTTGATAGATGTAATATATATTTATTCAATGTATAATTTTTCATATGAATTTATATATAAAAATATTTATTATTAAAAATAAATTAATTACATATTTATATATATATATAGAGAGAGAGAGATTAAAAGTGAGAAAAGATGAAACAAAGTTTTATATGTGTCAGTCACATGTGTCATTGTCTATACATGTGGGTTTAAAAAAGTCTAACTCATTTTTTGTTGTGTTGTTAAATATTGATGATCCATGCTCTCCCTCATTATTCTCATTTTGTTGTGTTATATATTTATGATCCGTGCTCTCCCTCATTATTTGTAGTTCCCAAAACAGATAGCTTGATGCTCGATCGATCTCCCCCAGAAATTGGACCAAGTTGACCAATTGCTTTGAGTTAGAACTAGAAGTTGTTGATGAACGGTGAGGTGAGATTAAGTATAATGGGGTGTGTGGTTGTTAAGATGGTATTATAATGACACTCATTTGGATTACTTGGATCAAATAGAAAGTAATAGGAAAAATATGGTGATTGGTTAAAATAGGGTATTTTTACAAATGTTTAAATATATTTTTAGTCTTTACAATTTAATGTTTTTTTATTTTTCGTCATTATAAATTTTTTTCTTTGTTTTTAGTCCTTATAAATTAATAGTGGTACAAGGGGTACCAATAACCCGTATACATAGGAGAGCCTTACAGAATCATTCCTACCATAACCTTGGTTATTTCCTATTTATATTTGTTAACTAAATAAATGATAACCAAGGTTCCTAAACTGAAAACTTCACTGGCCTATGCCATCAAAGCATTACTCGGCAAATAAATATACACTACTCAAAAGAATTAGACAATTCAATCATTGAACCCATCTCAAGATGTATTTGTCGAGCCTGGTGGATTGGCCACGTCCATGACACCAAAAAGCAATACCGTCAATGCAGCCAATAATAATGTCCAATATCATAAATGTTCCCTGCATGCCAACATATGTAGACAGTGCCTTAAATGAATCATTCAATGCATGTCAACAACACTATTTACCACCTCAATACCACACTTGGCTCGGTACCATCACCTCTGGTCAATCACAGCATTAAAAATACATGCACCTGGAGATGACGTCCACAGGACAAATGGGACATCAAAACGCTTGTCTTTAGCCTTCAACCAAGACCAAGTTGTGAATGACACATCCTGTAACAACCTTTGATGATCAAAATTTTGTCCCCTGAAAACACATTTATTCCTCCAAATCCATATTCCCCACATTACAGAGACCCACACCACTTTCCACTTTTCATTCTCATACTTTCCACCCAAAGGACAATAATGCTGCCAAAATTGCATGCCTGCCTCATTCGGTAAGACCATTTCCAGCCCAAGCCAGCCATAGATTTGATTCCACAGCGAAGCAACTTTCCTACATTCAAAGAATAGGTGATTTACATATTCTTCACATTCCAAACAAAAGGGACACCTGTAATCATTGGAGTTAAGCTGTACATTTCTATTCTTAAAATTCTGTTTTGTTGGTATTATGTTTTTAAGGATTTTCCATATAAAACATGAAGCTTTGGCTGGTATGCACATCCCCCATAGATGCTCAAAGATTTCTTGATGTTGTGATCCCCTCCTCATGCTAAAGATTGCGTTGTACGCCATCTTTACCGAGTATTGGCCAGATTTGTCCACCTCCCAATTCCAATAATCTGACGCAATGTAATTGTCTCAAGGAACTCCTCCAAATGTTTCACAGATTGCTCTTCCCACACAAACCACCTCCTTCTCCATTTACACTCCCACCTCCAAGAATGATTCTCCCATCTTCCCGTATTTCCAAGGGTCTCATGTTGTTGTTGAGAATTCATATAAAGCCTAGGATGTATATGTGCAAGACACTCTTGTCCACCCCAAATGTCCTCCCAAAACTTAATTTGTCCATCGTCACCTACTTTCCACTTCACTAAACACTCAAACCATTTGTCTTCACTCAAACTACCATAAACTTTCCTCATATCCCTCCACCAAATAAAAGCATGAATGTTTTCTCCCTCTTCTAGCAATCCCCTCCACCCTCCATACTTATCCTCAAGCACTCTTACCCATAATGTAACCTTTTGATGAAACATTCCCCATCTCCATTTCCCTACAAGTGTTTCATTAAAGATATGAATATCTCTAATGCCTAAACCACCATGACTTTTTGATGCACACAAACCCTCCCAACTAATCCAAGAAATTTTATTTTCCCCCTCCTCACATCCCCATAAGAATCTCCTTTGAATACTCACTAATTTCCTAGCAACTCCTCTAGGTATTTTAAAAAGTGACAAGTAGAACAACGGTAAAGAAGATAAAACGGATTTAATCAAACATACCCTTCCCACAAAAGATAAGTGCCTATGTTTCCAATGGGATAATTTCTTTATGAATTTGTCCACAATAGGTCTCCATGTGTCTTCTTTTCTTGGGTTGGCTCCGATCGGAATGCCCAAATAAACAAAAGGTATTTCCAACACTTTGTAATTCAAGCAATCCGCAAATTTCTCCACAAAACCATCCTCCACCCCAATTCCCCTAAAGCTACTCTTGAAGAAATTCACCTTAAGACCGGACACCATCTCAAAGCATCTAAGAATGCTTTTGATGGTCAAAACATTCTTCATAGAAGCTTCTCCAAAAAAGACCGTATCATCTGTAAATTGAAGCAAATTAATCTCCACACTTCCTTTTCCCACTAAAAAGCCTTCAAACAATATTTTGGCACTTGCCTCTCTCATTAACCCACTAAGCCACTCCGCCACAATGGTAAACAAAAATCGTGTAAGTGGATCTCCTTGTCGAAGCCTTTTTTGTAGAGTAAATTCACTAGCGGGACTTCCATTGACAAGCACGGATAACGAACTTGACGCTAAACACCCTTTGATCCAATTGACCCTCTTCTCTTCAAACCCCAATCTTCTAAGCATATACAATAAATATTCCTAATTCACCGAGTCATATGCCTTCTCATAATCAACTTTAAAGATCAAACACTTCTTCTTTTTTCTCTTGGCCTCATCAACAACTTCATTAGCCACCAATGCACTATGGAGTAGGTTTCTTCTAGATAAGAGTGCACTTTGCCTATGGTCAATCACTTTCCCCAAAACCTTCTTGAGTCTATTTGCTATAATTTTTTCCACCACCTTATACATGCACCCCACCAATAATATCGGCCTAAAGCCTCCCAAACTTTGTGGATTCTCAACCTTAGGAATTAAGGTGATGAAGGAGGGATTGCAATCTCTAGGGAAGATTCCGTTTGCTCAGAGTTCCACCAAGAAATGAAAAAACTCCCCTTTAATAGTGCTCCAAAAAGTTTTGATGAAATTGAAATTAAACCCATCTGATCCCGGGGTTTTCAAGCATCCACACTCCCACACCGCCATTTTCACCTCTTCCTCCCCAAAAGGAGAAATCAACTTGCAATTATCCTCCCTTTCTATTTTGAGAAAATTAACACTATCCAAATTTGGTCTCACCCAACTCTCCTCCTTAAATCTATTTTGGAAGAACACCTTTACTTCTTCTTTCATTTTAGATGGTTCCTCAACCCATTGCCCCTCAATGTTCAAGCCTCTTAACATATTTTTTTCTCTTCCTCCAATTGACCATCCCATGAAAATATTTAGAATTGCAATCTCCTTCTTTGATCCATCTTAATCTTGATTTTTGCCGCAAGAGTGATTCTTGTTGCCTCATGACACTCCAAAACTTCTCTTGTAATTCTTTCTTCAAAACAATTTCCTCCGCACTTAGATATTGATTTTCCCCTTTGAGATCAATTGTATTCATTTCCTATTCAATCTCTTTTACCTTCCTTTGCACATTACCAAACACCTCTCTATTCCACACCTTCAACGAATATTTAAGGCCTTTCAATTTCTCTTTCAAAACAAAAGATCCTCTACCTTGTACCTCAAAGCTTGCCCATGATTCTTTTACCAACTTGGTAAAACTTTTATCCTCCATCTAACAATCGAGTGTCCTAAAAGGTTTAGGACCCTAATCAAGTGAATAGTTTTTCACCAACAATAGGCAATGATCGGAAATGTTTATTTCCAACACATATTGAGTAGATCCATGCCACACTTTTATCCATTCTTCCATCATCAACACTCTATCAATCCCACTCCTTGCTTTTCCATTCGGTTTATACCAAGTAAATTTTCTTCCGGCCAATGGAATGTCCACCAATTCCATATCAACAATAAATTGATTGAATTCTCTACGCTCCTCCCTTCCATGCTCTCTATCATTCTCACCTTGTCTTTCCTCCGAATATCTAATTGAATTAAAATCTCCCATAATGCACCAAATCTTTGTGACACTTCTTTCTTTTTCCCTCTTCAACTCCTCCCATAATCTTCTCTTTTGCCCAATGTCGCAAAGAGAGTATACATTTACTATAGTGATCACATTTCCTTTTTCCTTCCATCTTCCCACCATTCCAATGAAACCACTTCCCATGAATGAGTCCGTGAGCTCAAAAAAAATCTTTGCTCCATAGACTAAGTAAGCCTCCTTCCATATTCACGGCTGGTTAAGCTAGCCATTGTACTTCACAGTCACCCCACATAGCCTTACATACCCCTTCACTTATTACTTCTCTTTTCGTTTCTTGAATACATATCATTTGCACCTCTTCTCTTCTTGCCAAGTTTCTAACCATTTTCCATTTAATCCTTCCCCCCACTCCCCTCACATTGTATGACAACATAATCATGAGTTACCATCCTGAGCTGCCTCCCTTTGACCAGATATTTGCTTGTCCAGTCCCCGCTGATCTCTTTCCTCCAAAATAACCAATTTCTTAATTACTTCCTCCTCATTT
This sequence comes from Pueraria montana var. lobata, assembly GCA_026413185.1. Taxonomy (NCBI): domain Eukaryota; kingdom Viridiplantae; phylum Streptophyta; class Magnoliopsida; order Fabales; family Fabaceae; genus Pueraria; species Pueraria montana. The sequence continues at coordinate 25,004,473 of CM048656.1, forward strand.
CCTCCATAGCATACTCCTATCTTTTTCCCAATTTCCCACAACAATTTTGCATCTCGTACATCATCTTTAAACCAAAATATTCTATTGCAGTTTCTAATTCCAGAATTTGACAATATGTTGCTTAGAGATAAACTATCAGATCTCGTCTCTTTCCGTCTTCTGGAAGCAATCGAACTCCCAATTGAAATAGATCCCCTGGTTACACCCTCTGGTGACACTTGTTGCATTTCTTGGTCACTAAGCTCTTGACACTCATTATCTTCACCACGGTTTCTCAATGTCTTGGATTTCATTCCACCTACGTCTATACTATCTTGATCTACCTCTCTATGGACTCTTAGCTGTTCAACGTCACCTTCTCTGTCAGGATCTAGAAGCCCCTTATGAATAGGTTCCTCTAAAGTAACTCCATCAATCTTGTCTGTCACTTGCTCGTTCATGTCCACCAATAGCCCATTTTCTTTTTGTTGCATGGTCTCTTCAATAATATCTATTTAATTTGTGTAATGGGCCCTTGATAGATCCATTTCCTGTGGCCCACATCTCCCTTCTAAGAGTCCCTCTTCATTTCCTCTATTAATCCCATGTCCCCCTTTAGCTTCGTTGACCGTCTGATTTGGTGATTGACAACTATTTTGAAAAGTTGTCCCCTCCAATAACTTTATCCCTTTTGCCTAACTTTTATGATTACTTTCCTCATTGATAGTTTCTGGTCCCACTTTTTCCCCTTCCACCTTGGTATTGTTTGATCCCACTCTTTCCTCTTCCTCATTGGTAGCGCTTGTTCCCATACTTTCTGCTTCCTTAGTTGTCCTTGTTCCTTTTCCACCAGACCCTAGGCAAATATTATCACCCTTTTGTTCCTGACGCAACCCCTTTCTTTCACTACTTTCAGATGTTTCCCCCCTTTCAAATTGTGCCCTGACATCCCCAACATTACTTTCTTTATTCTCATTTAACTGCTGGTCCACAACATAAACCTGTGGGCAATTCACAGTGGTTCTTCGTCCCCCTCCTCTCAACTCCGCCGTGCTCCGCTTGTCGTTGTGGCTCATCCTCTTATAGCATATCATTTCCTAGCCCTTCTCCATCATATTCAGATATCATATAATCACACTCACACCCAGCTTCACTAGCCATTGACGAATCACCAGATGATGAATGTTGATATCTCCATAATCTACATGTACATTTGCGCACCTGCATAAAGGTTTCCTCCACCACTCTAACATTACACACCAGGCCGTTTATACGTATATCTGAAAAGAACTCCATTGGTTTTGGAGATGCAATTTTTACCAATACAAGTGCATACTCTAGCCTGCTCATTGATTTTGTTTCTTTATCAACTGCGATGATGGTGCCACATGTATTTGATCCCCGCAGAATACATCCTTAGAGAGGGGTGAGGAGCTTCAAGTATGAATAAGCCTTGAACAAGGATTAGTCCCATAGCCGACTAAAAGAACCGAAGCTTGTGAAAATACCTCAGAGTCCCATCAGGGAGCTAAAGACCCTAATTACAATGGAGATAAAAATTGAAAGGCATTTGTTCATGTGGTTGGTGCAGCCATTATCAAGGAGCCAAGTATTCAATCCATGTGAGTTAAGTTCTTGTGATGTCATAAATAAATGTTCATAATCAATGTTATCTTCTTCAATCAATTTTTCATGTTGTTCTTGTTGTTGCTTGGACTATTTTTTTCTTTAATTTTCAATACTTTTTAGCAAAAATATTATAGTGTAAAAAAGGTTTATTTTTGTACCAATAATCTTCTTCAGCACAGTTAGTTCTTTGACAATGAGAACAAGGTAAAAATTGACCCATCTCTCATATCCTATAAAGATGATTTCTATTAACTAAAGAGGAGGGAGGCATTACAAAATTGAAGAAAAACACTTTTGCCAAGGGATTAAAAACGGTTTTCAAAGAATCAAGAGCATCATGGGTCTTCTACATTCACTGTGAAGGATAGTTCAAGAAGATGAACTTCGATTTGCCTGATAATCATAAATTAAGGTGATATATTTTCTTGCTTCATTTTGATTGTTTGTTTAGAAAATAGAGTTTTCTCCATTGGTTTTGTAGGATTCTACAAAGTTCTTTAAGTCTTTTCTAACAGGGTTTTAGAAAAAGTTTTTTGAACGATCAAGAGTCAACTTGTTTGTTCTATTTTTGTAAGGATTATACGTATCTTAGCAAATTTTGTTGGGGACTAGACATAGATTATAGTGATGGTGATTAAACTAGGATAAAATCTTTGTCTCATTTTTTTTATCTCTCAACTCAACCTTATCTCTGTTATTTGCATTGTTTCTTGATTTATACTCCCTCTGATTTTAAATATAAGAAAAAAAAAGAAAAAAAAAACTAACTTACGCTTAGTAAGTTGGTTAGCATCGTTTAATTGTGTCAATTTTATTTAAAAGATAAACTTTTTTCCTAAACTACCATTCCTTCAAACTTCATATCAAGAATAAAATAGAGTCATTGAAAACAAAAACTTAATTAAATGAAGAGTATTTTAGGAATGATCTCATTAAATAAGGTAAATTGACTTGAGATTTGCTTATATTTAAAATCAACATACAAGATATTTTCTTTGCTTATATTCGAGACCGAAAGGAGTATATCTTGTCATTATATAGCTTCCATTCATCTTTGCATTGGTCATATTCTATGCATATCAATTAGCTATTCAAGTTGTTATTATAAAATTTGAGACTATTTTTTTATAAATCTAATTCACCTTCTCTTCTTGGATTCTTTCCATTTGTCTAACAACAAATATATTATTTTAAACAAAAATGTTTAAATATTATTAAAAAATTGATATTGAAAATATTATTAAAACTATTCACTTATTTATTTATTTATTATTATTATTATTATTATTATTATTATTATTATTATTATTATTATTATTATTATTATTATTAAATATTTAATAATTTAATCCTCATGTTTATCAATTGTCCAACAACAACAACAATAATAAATGAAAATGACTGACTAATTTATATGATTTCAGAAAACTTGTTGTAACTAATATGTGTGATGCTTAATTTTTTTTTATGTACATATATCTTATATAAATTATGTGAATATTTTTTTATAATTCATTTACATTATTTAATAACTTTTTTTATAAATATAATATATTCTTTTATTGTCATATGATAAATTAAATGATTTATTGTACATTTTAATTAGTATATGATATTTTTTCAACAATATAAAATATCAAATATATATACATAAGAGACTTACTCCAAGAGTAAGTATAAGAGACTTACTCTTAATCCTCACAATTCATTTTCTTGAAATCAAATTGTTGTAATGAGTAACTAATCTTAACTATTAGATTTCAAGAAAATGAATGGTGAAGATGAAAAGTTACTCTTTTAAACTTATTCTTAGAGTAATTGGATCATATATATATATATATATATATATATATATATATATATATATATATATATATAATCTTAACTATTAAATTTCAAAAAAATGAATAATGAAGATGAAAAGTAACTCTCTTATACTTATTCTTGGAATAAGTGGATCCCTCCTCTATATAATGGAAGAATTTACTTCATTTTAACCATTAGTATCATTAAGTAACGAAACTAACAAGGTCGCACTTGATCTTCCCAGTGCAATTTGGACTGTAATTGGTTTCGCAGCACAATGCCAAGTGCAACGCTCCGTGAAGAAATCAAGATTGCAATTGATTACCTACCATGAAAAGCTTGCAATTATTACTTTCTACTCTCCATATGCTGCGCATGCATGGACAGGCAAAGTATGTGCCAAGAGTATCTATCATAACTTCAATCATCACTCTCGTTGAAAAACCATATTTTCTCATAATTAATTAGACTTATAATATTGGTGATTTTGTGATCTATATAGAGAAAGATTTAACCTTTCTCAACATACAGTAGTTCATTTTATAATAACAACAATTATTATCGTTTTCATTAAAATTAACAAGTATTTTGTAATTATGCATTTATTATTTTCTTTAAATAAATTTATATAAATATAAATATAATATATTTAAAATTATAAAAAGTACGTAATTATTTCAAATAAATATATGTAAAAAGTAAGTAATTTATAATTTAAAGAGAAAAACTGAAAATCTGAAAAAGAAAATAATTAATTTAAAAATATAAATAACTTGAGATTTAGAAAATAATAAAAATGTAAAATTAATCTAATTTAACTCAGATTTGAGAGGGAAAAGAAAATAAATCTTAATATAATTAAAAGGAAAATTTAAAAATAATAATCAACTTGAGATTTTTTAAAATATATAAGTAAATTAATACTGAAGCCACTTTTTACAAGAAAAAAGGAGTATAATAAAAAAATTAATTTTAAGTCTTCACATTAAAAAATATAGAATTTATTTATATGATATGAAAATTGATTTTATAAAAATATCAAATACATAAGAGAATATGTCTTTTTGTGGTTGGAAAAACGCCACATTTTTACTAATGGTGATTAGATATTAGTTATCGACAAAAACTAGTATATACTTCACATCTATAATAAAAATCTGGCCACGTACGCATTGTATGGTTTAAAACAACCAATATAAATACCACTTCTCATCTCGTGCATTTGAAGTTGTATCCAAAGACACAATTAGTTAATCCTAGCAAAATTTGGTTTTGATTTGCCAAAAGTTCTGTGCAACATGAACTCAAGCAACGCCAATATTCAAAAGTCTCTTCTTCCCACTAAGCCTCCACCTAATGGAAGTAGCTCAACTTCTTCAAGCTCCAGTGGTAAGAAGGGTCCAACTGCGAAGGGGATTTTTTATCCCAAGAACAAATAATGATCTCGTAAAAGGTACTAATACTAATCATGACTCAATATCCGCAAATTAATTACACACTTTCATCTCCTTTGTGGAAAATAAGTTTCATATACCTTTTGATTATAAATTAACTCTAATACATTAATTGATGATGTATGTTGGTTTATTTTTTATTTTTTAATGCAGGTTTACGTGTATTGAAGAGACCAATTTACGTTGACGTATACCTTTGAAGCATATATGAATAGAAGGGGAAGCATGTGTCAACTTAACTAGTTTACCATGATCTTTGGTTTTTTAATTTGTTTGTTTGTTACCCCTAGGGTTCCCGTGTGTAGCCTTCCAATATAATGGAAGATTAGTAATATAAAAGATCAAAATGTCTTTCTTCTTCTTCTTCTCCAATATAATGGAAGATTAGTAATATAAAAGATCAAAATGTATTTCTTCTTCTTCTTCTTACAAAACTGTAATACTACTGTTGCATTTTAATTTCCATATTCGACTATTATAAAAGTTTTTCTAATTTACAAGAGAGAGAGAGAGAGAGAGAGAGAGAGAGAGAGAGACTGGATACAACTAATAAAAATAAGTTTATGTGGTGAGGGCTGGGAGAATTTCCAATAGTCAATTATGTAGATGTTAATATAATTTGCATTTTCGATTATGTAGATGTTAATATAATTTGCATTTTCGACATCTAAAGCCATCAATAAATGACACTAATTAATGATATTCAATTACTATATCATAATTATTGACCGTTTGATCATTTTTCCCTAAGTAATTGGCGGCCAAAGTTATCCATAAGAGGACATTTTATATGCAACGGCGTTACGTTGTTATTAGTGACTTGGTTGTGACGGTGGGAAAGTAAAGAACTTTCCTATCGTGGGAAAGTTTTCCTGAGCCGTCGGATATATGCATATTTAAGTGGATGGATAGGATTGAATCCTGTTAATATAATTTAAAAACCTGGTTTAGTATTAACCACGAGGTTTATTTGGTATTAAAAGTCCACTTGGGTCCCACCCTCACTGAATCCGTTAGAAAAGAGAAAGCCTTTCTTGTTTGACTCAACCATAGTTATAAAATTGGATCGAATGGGTCGGTCGGACCAGTTCGATAGGAAACTGGAGTCCTGTCTGGTCCAGTTTAGTTATCAGATCGAAAATGTCATCAACCCGATTTGATCCGGATCAATCCGATTTGATCCGGCCGATTTTGGTCAAAACTGGTGACCCGGACCGATTGGTCGACCCGATTTTTTTTTTCCAATTTTTTTTATTTACATTTCTTGTAACAAATGTTGTTATTTGAAATTCTTTTTATAGTATCATTTAAAATTTGAAACCATAACAAAAACTAATTTCTAAATAATATATAATATAATAATATACTTCTATAACATTTTAATTAAATTGTTAATAGTTAATTACTGAATAGTATATAATAATATGCTCCTATAATATTATTTTGATGTTGACAATAATATATAATAGTTAATTATTATTATTTTAATCTTGATATGCTATGGTCCTCCGATAACTTTTATATTTAGCCGTGAAAAATAATAAGAGTTTCCTTAATAATTTAATGATAACATCCAACAAAATAATTTATAATAATAAATGATTATGTAAAATTTATAGTTTGATCATGATTGATTTTAATTTTAGAGTATGAATTATGGATTAGTCACATTTTGTTAGATATATTATATTTTTAAATTTTTTTTAATATACACTGGATCAAACCGGGTCAATTAGTGACCCACCAATTCGACCACTGATCCATCAATCCAGTATCTTGACCAGATCGATGACCGATCCGATTTTCATAACCCTAGACTCAACTAGCTTCCGAGTTCCTATCAGAAAAAAAAAATTCCAAATAAAATTTCCCATGTTACCAAGAACCTGAATCAAATCACAAAAAGGAATCGGAATTAGAGTGAAACTAGCCTTATCCTTGAATTTTGTTTGACGTAAACTTGTATGGTTACTGATGTCAGAGAACCTCTGGTTTCCAATGTCTTGAATATAGTTCTTTATCTCCAATGTTGACAAAGGTGAAGTATGGTGTTGTTTAACATAAATAACATCCTCACCATGGACGGCCACTTCTCCGCCATTGACGCGAGTTGTCGCACCACGGCGGAACTCGGCGGCTTTCCGATTCGGTGGTTGCAGATTCCGACAAAGTCACCAAGCTTGATGGGGGCACCCCCAGTCCACCACAAAAGGGAGGAGCAAGCTAATAAGGACAAAAAAGATGCAAGTGCAGAAATTTTTTTAATGTTGTAATATTCAGAGTTTAATCTTAGAGAAACAAATTACAGATACAGGAGGTCGGTTCAGTTGAAGAGAGATGCTTTTTATTTTCTGACGGATTCAATTACATTGGGACCCACATGAATTTTTAATACCCTAAAATTCTCGTGGTTAATACTAAACAGGTTTTTAAATTATATTAACCAAGATTCAATCCTATTCATCCATTTAAATATGCATATATCCGACGGCTAAGGAAAATTTTCTCACGGTGGTAAAGTTTTTTACTTTCCCACTGTAGAATCCGTAACAGGGTCTTAGTCTTTAGTTTTAGAGTAAATTACACGGACTTCCCATGAGTTTTACTTATATTATATCGACACTTCTTACTTTTTTGAATCATACAAAAAAATCTCTATTTATTGATTCTAAATTACACAGATCTCCTTTAAAATTTTACTTATATTATACGAATCTTCTCTGTATTTTACTTATATTACTCTTAGTTTTATGTTTAGGTAGGTGGCAGTTAATTTTGTACTATGAAGGGTGGATATCGGTGTCTTGTTCTGCCTTGTAGTATCTCTTTTTGTCTGGACACACTTTGTGCTTCTAGATAATATCTTTTATTATTAATAAAAAATAAAATAAAATTCTTTTCTTATCCAAAGAAAAAAATTCTACTTGTGCTTCAAAAGTCATATTGTTGCCTATCTTCCTATGCACTACCCAAACACCAGGTGTCCTCTCATGCTTAGTCATAACCCAAGATTTATTAATTTATTTTATTTTTATATATATGTTATACGTAAAGGCTAAGAAAGCTTTAAAGCTATTAATTTATTTTAATTTCAATAGAGCAAAGGAATTTTAGTAAAATCTATTTTCGTTTCTGCCTTTTTCCTTTACCTCGGACCTCGGTTGGTAGCTAACGAAATCTTTTAGAAAACGAAAGAGGCTGGTTGTCTACTAAGACTCAACTTTCATGATGTTTTCGGTGTTTATACTTTATACAGGAAATTGACTATGTTCAGTTCACGAATATTGACAAGGTACCCTTGTACCTCTATAATGAAAGTTTTTTATTGGCTGATAAAAAAAATGATTTTTCGGTGTTATTACATAGAATTTGGACTGTGCGGTACCCGACGGTTACTCGATTATCATCCTATCACTATCTAGGAGATCACGATCTCCTAGTAAGAAGACTTGGTTATCCTACTCGGCAACTTACAATACATAGGGTGAATGATAACAGAATAAGGTAAGTTTTTCTATTAGAGAAATCACACGAGACAAATACTGACTTGACATCGGAGTCATTTTTGCAGGTACCTCCTCCTCGTCTGCAGAGATCAACAACTTCACAAGTAATCCTATCATGAGCTTGGTACATAGTGGACATCAGAAGGGATCTCGCTTAAAGGTCTCGGTAAGAACATTTGACGTCTACCGTGGGGCCCTGGGAAAAAATTTCCTGCGGCCACAAATTTCATGGTAACCACACGACGAGCAAACCACAATCGAACAACAATGGCAACAGTGGCAGAAAGTTCAATGATGCAAGAATTCCGAGCCCAATTAGAGGCTTTACAAAAAAAGAATGCAAATGATCTTGCGGCACTCAGGCAGAAACATGAGACAAACCTCCAAGCACTACGTGATGAAAATGCTAACATTCGAGCACAGTTACAAGAGTCTCACGTGGTGACGAACCATGCAGCAACTCATAATGAGGTTTAATCTCAGCAACCGCAGAACATGGAAGCCCATTCGTATCATTCTCATCATAGTACACACCAGCGAGGCGACACTCCAATGCGTTCCAGAGTTCAATCTTTGACACAAGGGCCTGATGGTCCCCGTTGACACCCTTTTGTCGGCGAAATCATGGATGCGCCTCTACCCTTGGGATCGAAGCCTTTAAATCAGGAGCGATATGACGACACCACAGATCCTGATGAACACTTGGAAGCGTATATCACACAGGTAAACTTATACACTAATGACGATGCTATCTTGTTCAGGGTCTTTCTAACATCTTTGAAGGGACCCGCATTAAGCTGGTATACCGGGCTCCCACTGAGGTCAATAGATTCCATTGAAACTCTGGCACAACGATTCGAGGTACAGTATGCGACGAGTCGGCCACATCACATAACATCAGTCGCCTTGGTCAACTGAGACAAGCCGATGACGAACCACTACGGAAGTTCATGGAACGGTTCTCTGCCATATCTGTAAGAATCTGCGATCTTGATCCTAGTGTGGCCCTACATTCTATGATAACAGCACTTTGTCCTAAACCAGTTGCTGATAGCCTATGCAAGAAACGACCGATTAACATGGACGAGCTACGCCACCAAGTAGCCGGTTACATTCAGATGGAAGAATTATTTGAATTCCACAACAAAATGTATCAAGGTGACACGAAGAAAACAGACACTCATAGGGAGAAGATCAAACTCATAAGAGACAAAGACTTCAAACCTAAAAGACAACCCCAACAACCTAGGTATGCGACTTACACCCCTCTCAACGAGTCCAGGACAAAGGTCCTCGAAGGGCTTGTTCCGGTAGCTACACAAAGTCCCACATTGCTTAGGAGTCGAGGCCAATGGTAGTTTATAAACTCCCTCCTCCCTCTCAAGCCCACCGAGGCACCTTTTACAAGGACAAAACCATGACGGTCCACCGAGCACTTAAACGGACAATACCTTAAATGGTGACCCTAACAATGCCTACGGACTCAATGCCGGAACAGAATTGTTAAAAAAAACTCATTGGGTCCGTTGGCAAGAATTTCACGAAGTGGTGATCTTGGATACTCTTCATTTTTAATTTATAATGAAACGAAAAATAAGCTTGTTAAAAATGATGTCGTGTGTACCCGTTACATTAAACACAATCCACACTAATATTTGTATTTGTTTTAAGTAATTATAAAAATGAGGGATTTTTTTTTATTAAACGTATTTAGATAAGATGAAATAATAAAGGCATAAATATTATATAAAGAACCATTACCATCTGAAATTCAACATTAGTTCATAATACGGAAATAAGCACAGAGTTTAACAGATACAGGGAAATCGAGTATTAGTTATTCCTAACCTATACATGTAATATCCTAGTCAGAGCAGTGAACAAGTTCTACCCTAACCCAAAACATAAACGTAAATAACACTAGCCTTCAAATTTTGTATCTTCTAGTATCTCTTCTTAGTCTTCGCAATCTTTGAAATGACCACATCAACAAGGAACTTGATCACTAGGCTTGACCATCATCTTTAAGTATCCAATCAGCAAGTACATACAGAAAAGAAAGAAAGAGGAGTGAGACTTGATTCTAATATATATATATATATATATATATATATATATATATATAGGTATTACTAACGGTATAAACTACCGTCATTTAATAATAGCGGGGAACCTAGTATTTATCTAATCATAACGTCCCAACTCCTAACAACTTAAACCTCTAGATGCAGTATGGATCCATATTCCTCGATTGGAAGTGATTGGGAGTACATACGCCTCAACCCTATGGCAAAAACCTTCATCTTTCCTAGATGAACTCAAATTATCTCAATTTAGGACATCCACAGTCCTATATAACTCAGGTGTACTCTCGCACCAATCAATGGAATGCTAAGCAGTTGTTGGGGTTGCCAAGCTTGGTCAGATGAAGTCCCCGACACAGGGTGCTCTCCTGGCCTTTAGTTACTTCATCACTTGACACCGTATCCCCTAGACTTCCATCAGTGAGTCCCTGCCTTTCACTCCTCAGCTTGCCAGGTTGTGTCTTCCACTATAGGCAACATGCCGTTGCATGTTCCTCTTTTAACAGTACTCACACTAGAGTACTCACAAGTCACTTTACTCATCATCATTTGACATAACATCTATGTCCCTCAGATAGATAAACAATATATATATCTAGTATACATCACCATTCACTATATCACATCTAATATCACTGGTCTCATTCACTGAGCACCAGTACAGAGTAACAACACAAGTCTTACAGACAGATAAATAACATTGTCAGAGTAAAATCATCATATCATGTCAATATATCAAAGCATCTTATCACCTATTAAGTATATAAAGATTTATGTAATATCACAAGGTATTTAAGCAAGACAATAGATACTTTTCTAATCATTAATCTAATAATTAACTAATATTTAACTAATCATTATTTGTATTAAAATCTTATTTAAAACTAATCAAGTTAAATTTATTTGCTTTATCTTTTTCTTTGTCTAATCCCTTAATTTAAAGACTTGATTAGTTATATATTGCTTTGTTTTGTGTCAGTTTATGTTTGTTCCTTCTTATTATAAGAATAGGAACGTGTACTGGAAAGGACAATAAGAAGGAAAATTATAACAAAAATTAGGCATGGTCTCCTCTAAAAGAGGGACACTTGTAATAGTTCCAATAACAAGAAAATTCACAAATAATGAAAATATAGCAGAAAGAGTAAATAAGAATTTAAAGTGGTACAGAAAAATAATCAAAGGTAAAACTTATAAAATATAAAGTACAAAAATAAGAAAGAGTAACAAGAGAATCAAGGTCTCACTCCCCCCTTACCTAGGAAGTGAGTTTCGTTCACAGCAAAGAGGAGAGGAAGAGGAAACAAGATTGCTTCTTGATGGTGAAAGAAGATAGTTTTGGGGGTGTGATAAGCGAAATTGATTAAGAATTGAAAAATAACGAGAGAAAGCGATGGGGTGAAGCAGTGAACGACCAGCCTCCTTTTATAGACGTTCGTAAGTTTTTTTTTTTTTTTTTTTTTTACAGTGACTTGAGTAGGTGAAATGAGCACGTGAGAGGGTAGCTCCACCTACGCGAGAGGAATAAAATTTTACATTTTCTTATACTGCCAGTATAAATTTATACGCTTAAATTTTTTAACTTTTTGATCAAACAATTTTATTTTTAATTGAAACTTTTTAGTAAACTTAATTTATGTCCATTATTAATTATCATAACTAAAAATTAAATTTTTATAATTATTTTCAAATAATTCACAGTAATTTTGATTTAGATCTATAAATTTTCAAACTTTACTAGAAATTATATTTTTATATGTGTGACTTAAAAATGAACTGACTTTATCAGTTTCATCAAGTTTTGATATTAATCCTATACTAACTGACTTATCAACAGTACACTTTAAGCATTTTACGATGTCTTTCCGTGATTGAAATACTGTTCATAGTTACTGTTCACTCCTTGGATTACTTTTTGCACCTATGTTTTTACTGTTTACATCATTTTTTTTTTGCATCAGTGTTTCAATTGAATAAAAATTTAACTGCTTGGGTATTCACACCTATAAAACATATTTAAACTTATAAAACATGATTTCAAGTTCAAATAATTATTTCGTAATTATTTGAGACTTTTCCTCATATATACCATAAATACAAACAATTATATACTCAATCGTTGTTTTAATAATTTTTTGGGCTTTGGTCCGAAATAATTATTAAAAATTCATGATTAAGTAAAACAAGAAATTTTGATCACAATAGTATGAATCAATATTAAATTATTAATAAAAAGAAAATAGACCAATTAAAAATGAGGATGTTACATCGTGTAGCATCACCTTTTACAATTCTTTTAATTTGTTGTTTGCAGGTCCTTTACAGAAAATGAAGATGGCAGTAGATACATGTTTGCATGTGACCTTACTGGTGTCTGGTGCAGTGGTGACTAATGAGGAATTGAAGAGAGTGAATGGAAGAGAGAGAAGAGATAAGAAGATACAACAAGGTTTGAAGAAAGAATTTTTTTTTTTTTAAAAAATATTCTTAATTTTTCATTTTGGTCCATCCAAAAAACACATGGCAAGCTAGTGTGCATGGACACAAACCTATGAAGTCCATATATGTGATACGACACAGATACGAGCATAGTTTTAAAAATCGAACTGGTGATCGACCTGGTCAAGGCACTGGGTCATTGGGTCAATGGTCGAACCAGTGCGTCAGTAATTGACCTGCATGATGCGGTCTATATTAAAAAATTGGAAAATTTTATAGCTATCTTAAAAAAGTAAAAAAAAAATCACATAACAAATTAATATAATTCCACAAGCTCATTTTTTCAAGTTCAAATCCATTGACATTCACAGTAACAGAATCACATTATAAATTACTTATTACACTTCTTTAAAGTTTAAATAGAATTCAAAATAATAGAATCACACTATCAACTGGACCATCACTTCTTCAAACAAAATTCACAGTGACAGAATCACAGTATCAATTACCTAAAAATCATTACTCATAAATAATAAAACAGAATCAACTAAAAATAACATTCAAGTTGGATTAAACAGAATCATGTAAAACAATCACTACTCATAAATGATAAAACATAATCACAGTAACAAAAACATAAAGCAAAGAATCATAGTAACAATAACAAAATCAAAGTACTTAAGTTGGATTAACAAAAAATAAAGCAAAGAATCACACTAAAAATAACAGAATCACAGTAACTGAGTAACAAAAAAAAAAGGATTAATAGAAAAAATTGGATTGAGAGTAAAGAATCTTTGGGTGGTGCAGCCAAGTGACAAGGGAAGGAACGTTGCAAACGCTAGGAAGGAGGACTTGGTGGTTCAATGGTGGTGCGGCCAGACGTGAGGGAGGAGGACCTGGTGGTTCAATGGTGGACGCAAGGAAGGAAGAAAGATTGAAATAGCCAAATATGACGAATCGCGAGGAGGAAGAACCACAACGGCAACCCTGACGGTGGCCGGAGGGCTTGTGGTGTGGACCGATGTGGTTGAGTTGATGATCTTAGGGTTTATCTGTGTGCACTTTGAAGTTTGAAGAAGAAGATTCATAGACTCACAAACACAACACAACAAGCAATGTTTTGCCAAATGCTCACAGCCACAAGACCTTTATTTCTTTTAGTTTTTTATCCAAACGACGTCGTTTCGAGCAGTTTTTTTTATATATATATAAAAAAAAGTGCGTGACCCGGGTCGGGTCATCGGTTTAACCACGGGTCGCACCGGGTTTCACTGGATTGAAAGTATGGCCGATCTGATAGCCTATTCGACCTGGTCAAACCTCTGGGTCACAGTCTGATCGGTCGGGTCGGTCCGGTTTTTAAAACTATGGATATGGGGATATGGTAATTTTTTTAAAAATTAAGGACACAATACGTCCTAGATATATTAATAAAAAATATAAAAAATTATATATGGATGCAAAATAGAATGCAATTATTGCTAGTGTTAAAATGCAATTATGCATAGGATCGTGAGTGTGTTGTGTTTTTTATTTATGTTCTAAGAAAGGGTGTGTCATGTTTTTATTTATGTTTTGAGAAGAGGAAAGGAGTTGCCTTTTGTTTACATTTGGACCTTTTTTTATTTTAAAAACCCTAAAGTTAAAATAACAAAATTATAAAATATTAAATAATTCAGAAAGTGGTTCAAGTTGTATCGGAAACTGTATATGAAATAGCTTGAGTCGTATCCCAGTCGTGTCCTACAATTTAAAAAAAAAATAAAAATAAAAAAATGGATACTTCTTGGATACATATCGAGACGTATCGGAGCTATATCAGTATCCGACACCGATAGACACGGATACTTTTCCATTTTTAGAGTATTAGGGCTTCATAGACACAAAGTGACACTTAACGTGCCACCTCATCTCCTTTAACAAGTTTTTTTTTTTTTTTATCAGCAAAAATCTCCTTTAACAAGTTAATAATCGTTTATCCACTTTTGCAATAATGTGACTGATGTAATGTAATTTTAAGGACTTTTTGTTATTTTTCTTCATTCAAGCACTAATGTGATAGCATTATGTAGTTTTAGAAAGTAAATTAATTATTTACTCATTTTTTTTAATAAATTAAGTATACATTTTTTTTATAATTTAAGAATGATTTGATATTTCACCAATTAGCTTCATTTTAATGTATAGTATAGTTTTTAAAAGGTTTAATTACTATTTTATTATTTAATTTACTTTTTAGGTTTGATTTGGCCCTCAAAAGTTTAAGTAGGTCCTGTAATTTTTTAAAATAGTTCAATTAGATTTTTTCTTAAAAACAAAATTCAATTAAGTTCCTTATTTTTTTTTAAATAAATTCAATTTGATCCCATTTAAAATCAAATTTGATCCTACTTTTAAATTTTTTTGGAGCATATGGAAGAAAAATTGGACCAAATTTAATCTATTTTAAAAAATAAAGAATCTAGCTAATTGAACCTTTTTAAGAGTAAATGGACTTAATTGAACCTTTTATTATTGAACCTATAAAATAAATTAGATGACCAAAATAATAATTAAACCTTTTTAAAATGTAAATAAAATGATAACGATTAAATTACTTGACGATTAAATAAAATAATAATTAATTAGATGACTAGGCAAACACGCCGTTTGACTCCTTTGTGGTGTAAGGCGTGTGATAAGCGCGGATTGTTAATTAATTTATAATATAAATATTCCGGTTACATTCTGAGAAAATGGAGGGAGAATACAGCTCACACCCATTTCAAACGTTGACGACTTGACGATTTCTCTCTCTCAGTTTGCAAAACCTTAACACTACTTGTTTCTCAAGGCACCTTAACTTAACAACCTCTCGCGCTGTGTTTTCACACAGAAATGTTGTTGTAAATCACCATGCTTTGCTCGGAAACTCACTGGGGTCGTTTTTGCATTATTACCCAAACACCACTCTCGTCATGCTTAGTCATAAATCAAGACTTATTCATTTATTTTATTTTCATATACATGTACGTACGAGCTAAGAAAGCTTTAAAGCTATTTATAGTTATATTATTTTAATTTCAATATTAGTAAAATCTATTTTTGTTTCTGCATTTTCCCTTTACATCGGACCTCAGAGTCAGAGGGCAGTTAACGAAATCTCATACAAAACGAAAGGGGCTGGTTGTCTTACTAAGATTCAACTTGCATGATGTTTTCGGTTTTTGTTAAAAAAATTTCTGTGTCCGTTGGCAAGAGTTTCTCGAAGTGGTGGTCTTGGATACGCTTCGTTCTTATATTTACAATAAAACGAAAAATAAACAGTTAAACAAGAAAAAAGAAAGATTGAACAGCTCTCTCGTGTTTAAAGCTTGCATACATCATTCAACTCTAAAACGAATTAATTCCAAGTGAAGTAATGCTCGAATCATTGGGTAAATTCCTTTGTAAGAATAATATAAAACTTAATTTATATTTGGAATTTTGTCAGAACTATAACAACAACAATAATCAAGCCTTTTTTTCAACGGGAGAAATTTGAAACGATGCCCTAAATGTATAATCAATTACATACTAAATAAATAAACAAACAAATTAGGGTAAACTAGGAAATAAGTCTCACATGGGGATAGTTCCTATTAATTCTTCTTCTCATACTTCTTTGAAAATGCTTTCTGAATAGTTGGCAATTGAGTTCCAGAAGATGTAGATTTCGAGTTATTGCTCGGCCTTGTTGTGTAGCAAAGAGCACTTTGAATGTTTATGCTTTTAGAACTCATGGTGCTTTGTAGCTGCTTCCAAATGTATGTGGTCTAACAATACTGTTGTATATGGAGAGAGTTGTGATTTGATGGTTGAGGAAATCAACGTATATAGATGCTTAAAAATAAACTCTTCAAGTTGTTATAGGAAACAATGGTTTTGTGCCTTGAAGTTTGGTGGGCTATAGCCATATTTATAGGTTTAAGAGAACGTAAAGATGTGTATTGTACAAGGAACGTGCCACGTAATTGATATAAATTGTTGCTTCACGTACAAGCTTGTTTCCGCGGTTCCGTTGTCAACGTGGCAGAGGTTTATCGGCGCAGCTTCTAGTTAATACTTCGGGTTTTGTTTTGAAACGTCAAAAGATTTGAAAAAAAAATAAAGATTTAAATATTAGTTTCAAAAAATAAATTCTCTTTCTTTTTAGTTCCTCATTTAATCATGTATAAAATGTGTCCAGTGTAGTTCTTATTTTTATGAATAAGAAATAAATAAAAAAAAGACAATTTTTTGGTCATCATATTACTAGTTTTTTTTTTATCAGCAAAAAAATCATGTATTGATAACAGGCACAAGAAATACCTAAACCCATATGTAGAGTATCCAAAAAATCTGACAAATTATCTTTAGTGGAATCTCCTCTTATTACAATTATATTTTTTCATCCACAAAATTCGAAATTGAGACTTTACTTAAAAAATTCAGACCTAATTAATTCCACTTGAACTAGCACACTTTGATAAAAAAAAAATGATTTCTTTGTAAAGAATAAATACTACATTTGACAGATTTTTATAAATGAAGATAAAAATATAACTTATTCTTTTTTTTTTTACTGGAAATACAATTTATTCTTAAAAGACTAAAAAATCACATTACATTATTTACTAGGAGTAAAAATAATAATTAATTAAATAAAGGTTTAATTATATTTTTAGTTCCTGAAATTTGACATAAATTTGATTTTGGTCGTCCAAATTTAAAAAAAAAATCATTTTAATCTTTCAAATTTGAAAAATACGATTTTAGTCTCTCAAATTTACTATTTAGGGACTAAAAATTTTTAAATCCTATAAATATGATTAATTAAATTTAATTTTTGCCTTCTAAAATTTTTTTGGTTTATATAACCATTGTTAATTTTAAAATTCTTTTTTAAATGGTTTCTGTTAGTTACTAAAAACATGACATGCATTTAAATATATTGTGTCAGCGTGATATAGCAATATGATCGAAACGTGATATATGTTTTTAGATGCATCTCACATTATTAGTGATTAGTACTAATAGAAACCATTTTAAAACAATTTTAAAATATCTCACATTATTAGTGATTAGTACTAGTAGAAACCATTTAAAAACAATTTTAAAATATATAAGAATTAAAGAATAACAACTAGACCTATCATGGACATCCCTATTTTTTTTTCCCAAGTATATGAGTATTTTTTAATAGCACCAGAATATCAGAGGGCAAAAGTGGCAATGAAAAAGCCAAACAAATAACAGGTAAGATTAACGACGCCGTTTCACTCCTTTTATAGGTAACGCGTGTAATAAGCGCGGATAGTTAGTTTATAAATTATAATATCGACGTTAGGTTCTGAGAAAATGGAGGGAACATATATACAGCATGCATAGACCAATTTCAAATCTTTGACTGTTTCTCCCATTCAGATTGCAAGCTAGCCGTCCCAAAACCAAAAGAAACGTTAACTCTCCTTGTTCCTCAAGCCACCTTAACAACCGACCACGCTGTGTTCAGAAATGTTATGGTAATTCACCATGCTTTGCTTGGAAACTCCCTCGAGTTTTTATTTTTATTTTTTTTATATGCATTATCCAAACACCACCACTGTCGTCATGCTTGAATTTCTCATAAGTCATAACTCAAGACTCATTTTATTAATGATAAATTTCATGGTATCCTTAAAAATTTAAATTTTTTGGCATATTGTTATTGAGAATTTCTGTTTCCCTTTTCGCTCTTTCTCTTTATAGATGTACTCAAACTCATTCATCTATACCAACAAGTTGTTACTTCGAGTGGTGCTGGATTTGATTTCCTTAAGATAGGTTTCGGTTTCGAGTTTTGTGGATGGAAAAAACATGATTGGGAGGGGAGAACCCCACTAAAGGTGACAAGTTAGGTTCCTCGACGGAGATTAGTCATCCGCAAAGTCGGTGAATACTTCGTACCAATAATATGGTAAAAAAAAAAAAAAGACTCATTCATCTATTAACTTAGTACCAAAATCCTTCTATTTCAAAGAGTACCATATAGCAAAGGAATTTTGGTAAAATTTATTAACTCAGTACCAACACCTTTTTCCTTTACCTCGATTGGAATTAGGTGAGCGGTTAACGAAATCTAATAGAGAAACGAAGGGGCTGGTTGTCCAATTAAGATTTGACTTGAAATGATGAGTTTGGTGTTATTACTTGGACACATATATAATTGTTATCCTTGTTCCAAACCTCGTTTTTCATAATATTATATATCATGATCTGCGGAATGTTTGAACTATGAACCTGAGGTTTGAGAGTATTATGTTTATTGATCCTGTATAGTAAAACCTTAAGATACTTGGAAGCAGACTCAATATGTATCACTTTGCTGTACTTAATTGGTTTTCTCTTATAAACTTGTGATTTATCATTGATGCTGTAACATTTTTTTTTTCTAAACAAAATGTCCACTTTTATCTCTATTTGTGAATTTGCTTTTATGCCATTTTGCTGAACTTATAATGAAATCTGTGTTACAAAGACACCAAAGTTCATTGTGTCAGTAGGCAAGAATTTCTCAAAGTGGTGGTCTAGGGCCCCTCCTCTCATAGCTTATACATACGTTTCAATTGTTTTTAATTTACATAGAAACGAAAAATAACCTGGTTAAAAACGAGAAAGGAAAATTGAATAACTCACTCATGTTTAAAGCTCGCACATATAGCACAACTCTATATTATGCTCAAATGAAATAATATACTCGAACCATTGGGTAAAATAAAACTTAACTTTTATTGAAAATTTTGTTAGAACCAATAACAAGAACAATAATCAAGCTTCTTTTCAACGGGAGAAATTTACAACGATGCCATAAATTTTATAACCAATTACATAATAAATAAAAGAACAAACAAATTAGGGTAAACTAGGAAATAAGTCTCCCGTGAAGATAGTTACCCTTTAATTCTTCTTCTCATACCTCCTTGAAAAGACTTTCTGAATAGTGGGCAATTGAGTCCCAGTGGATGAAGAGTTGGAGTTATTGCTCCGAGGGGCAGGCCTTGTAGTATAGCAAAGAGCATTTTGAATGTTTATGCTTTTAGAACTCATGGTGCAATCTGTAGCTGCTTCAAAATGTGGCAAACCTTAGAACAATACTGTTGTAGTATATGGAGAGAGTTATGACTATATGGTTGAGGAAATGAACGTATAGATGCTTAAAACTAATCTCTTTGAAGTTGTTATTGGAAACAATGTTTGGTTTTGTGTCTTGAATTTTCATGAGATTTGTTCATATTTATAGGTTTGGAGAAGGTAAAGATGTGTATTGTACAAGGAACGTGCCACGTAATTGATTTGAATTGTAGCTTCAGCCGCAAGCTTATTTCCGCGGTTCATTGCCAACGTGGCATGGGGTTATCTGTGCCTTCGCGGTTCATAGTTAATTATTTCGTGTTTTGTTTTGAATAGTCAATCATTTGAAAAATTAAAGGGTTAAATATTACTGTATTAGTATCCATAAAATAAGGTAATAAATTGTCTTTTTTATTTTCTCATTTATCATAATATGTGATATGTAATTTTTACTTTTATAAATGAAGATTTTTGTTATATGATAAATATTATATATGACATTTTTATAAATAAATATAAAAATAATTTATTTTTAAGAGATTATTGGACTAAAAATATATTTAATGTGAATATATATATTCATAATTTTGTTTCGTCTTTGAACAAAAAATTGATTAATTTTAGTTTTTGAACTTTTGTTCTATAACCTATTTTAATCTCTGCCGATAATTTGTGTTGTTAAACTATCACATAGTGATCACTTAAACTGTCATGTGTTATTTTTTTAAAATTATTTTAATATTTTGATTTTCTAGAATTAAAAGTCCCCTAAAAATGCTTGATTGAAATATTTAAAAGTAACGATTTATAACATCTAAAAACTATTAGAAATTAATTTCTCTTTTTCCAAATTATATTATACCTCCTTCCACTTCTATCACAGGAATCACACAATATTTTCCAGATTCAGGCCCAAATTTTTTGTTAAACATAATAAACATTATATGCTACTAACAATTTGATAAATAGAATTGAAATCAGAAACATATTGGTGATTTACTGATCAACTAAAACTTGTTCGTCATAATATTATTGAACAACGCATAGTTTATCAATTGTATCATTAACCATATTAACTATCCCACTTTCATAACCCGTAGCTTTTTTTTTTTCGAGTGAAATTTGTGTTTGGTGAATGTTCAGTTTTTTTTTTGTTTTTTTTATGCTGTATGTGATATGTCTTTTTTTTTTTTCCTTCTTGGGTTTCGTTTAGTGATATTGGAGGTGGGTAGGGAAAACTCTCAAATTAAATATATGGCTTAAATATAATTTTAATTCCTATAAATATGATTAATTTAATTTAATTTTTGTCTTCTAAAAATTTTTTGGTTGATTTTAATCATTATAAATTTTAAAATTCATTTTTTTAAAATGGTTTCTGCTATTAGTTACTAAAAATATGACATGCGTCTAAATATATTGTGTTAGAGTGATATAGCATGAAATGTGATATATTTTTAGATGCATCTCACATTATTATTGAGTAGTAACAAAAAACCATTTTAAAACAACTTTAAAATTTATAAGAATTAAAATAAATTAAAATTTATAAAGAATTACAGCTAGACTCATCATATCCCTTTTTTCTTTCCCTTGTATATGAGTATTTTTCAAAATTAAGCACCTGTATATCAGATGGCAAAAGTGGCAATGAAAGCGCCTAGCAAATAACTTGTTAGATTAACGACGTCGTTTGACTCCTTATTTGAGGTGAGGCGTGTGATTAGCGCGGATGGTTAATTTATAATATTCACGTTACGTTCTGATAAAATGGTGGACCAATTTCAAATCTTTGACTGTTTCTTCCATGCATTCAGATTGTAAGCTAGCTGTCCCAAAAACCTTAACTCTAGTTGTTCCTCAAGCCACCTTAACAAATAACAACCGACCACGCTGTGTTTTTCTCGCAGAAATGTTATGGTAAGCCACCATTCTTTGCTTCGAAACTTCCTGGAGTCATTTAATGCATTTGAATTCGTCATAACTCAAGACTCATTTATTAATTTGTTTTATTTTCATATATATGAACAAGCTAATTATGGAAGCTTAAAGTCTCAAAGGTTATGGTATTTTAATTTCAATAGACCAAAGGAATTTTAGTAAAAAAAAAAAATCTACTTTCTTTTCTGCCTTTTTCCTTTTCCTCAGACCTCAGTGGGCAGCTAATAACCAAATCTCGTTGAAAAAGAAAGGGGCTGGTTGTCTAACTAAAGATTCGACTTTGCATATTTTTTGGTTTTTTTTTTACAGTGCATATTTTTTGGTGTTATTACTTGGACACGAGCATATATTTAATCTATGTATTCTAAAACTTTAAGTTATTATCAGCTAATTAATAGTTTTCAAAGCAGATTCAATGCGAATCACTTGGATGTACTTGGTTTTCTCTTAAAAAGTTTTGATCATCGATCGTTGATGTTGTAACATTCTTAATTTTTTCTACATAAAATGTCTACTTTTGTCTCTATTTGTGAATAATTAACAAAAATAAATGGAAACGCTGCTTTTATGTCAGTTTGCTGAACATATAAAGAAAAATGTGTGTTTCATTTATAATACTGTTAACATCGTCATTTTTTGATTGTCGAAAATGGTCTTCGACTAAGTATTGAAGTGTCAAAATTAATCTTTCGACTAATTGTACTGTGATAAGAGAAATGAAGATTTGGAAAGCATCAACACCGTGGAAGCCATCAAAGGTGGAGATTGAAGATATAAGTCATTAAAGGCCAAGATTGAAGACAAAAGTCATCAACGGTGGAGATTGAAGATACAAGTCATCAACGGTGAAGATTATTGGAAGTTATTAGGAGAAGTTATTAGAAGTTACGGGTAGTTAGGGATCTTTGTTTATAAATACTAGTTTGCACCATGTAATAAGGGTTGGAACTTGTAAACACCCACATATCCTACTAAGTCCACACGACGCTCCTAAGTTTACGTGACGTTCATGGATCCACGGGTTACTACAATGTTCCCAACCACCATTTTAATTTCAACACTTTACTTTATTTGCTTTCCATCATTTACTTTTCTGCACTTTTATATTCATGCACTTTACTTTTTAATGCACTCTTTTATATTTAATTTATTCCCATGATCAATCTTCGAGATTGGTAAAAAATTTAACCATAGATCCATGGCGAAGGGCCTATCGGGAGGATAAAAAAGCCTCCAAAAGAAGGATTGTCCCCTTCCTCGAATATATCTATGGGATTATGTTTGCTAAAGAAAATAAGAGCAAATTTTACGGTTAACAAAATGGTGCGCCAAGTAGGGGCCCCTAGAAAATGGGTAATTTGTGTTAAACTTTTAGTTATGGCCATTAATTATTGGCCAACATTGTTACATTCAAAATCCCTTCTATCTATGTTTTTAATGGGCAATATGATTGAAATTGATTTGGCGGGTAAATTTGTTCATGCTTTTAATATTGCAAGAGGCCATATACAATATTTTTCTTTTCTTCTAATGGCCAATGATTATTTGTCAATAACCATTCACGACAAAAATAAAATTGAAATCGTCAGCCATTGGTGAATTTGAAGTCAATATCGAAATATAATTGATGGCTTGAGTTTGAATGGTTTACTTAAAATGATTATTTTAAAATCAAGACTCACAAAGAAGTCTAGAAAAGCATGTTTCAAAATGAAAAATAAAAGTGCAGCGGTTAATTAGTTATGAGCAATTGTTCTTGTTACAAATTGGTTAGCCTATTATTGCACTTCTCAATAAAGGACGGTTACACAAAATGACATTTTTCAACTGTAGAAGTTTCAATTGTCATTCAAAATTTATGGCGGCACAAAAAAAAAATGAAATGCCATTTGTAACTTCCAATGAAACCATAATTGGTGTTGAATGAATTCTAAATTCATTATCAATATTATTTGACAAAATATGCCAATCCAATATGGTTGAGTGAAGATCAAAGTTCAGACCCCTGCAGCACGTTAGTTTGATAGCAAAAGGGGATCTATAACCGTTTGATTTTGATAAATAAAAAATCAAAGTCAAAGTAAAAAAAGAAAAGTGAATGGTTTTGAATCAAAACAATATTTCGATTGTGCTTTGGTAAGTTTAATCAAGACATTCAGTTTAAATTAAAGCACCATTCGATTGTGCTTAGAACTCAAGATGGTTGCCCATGGATGCTAAAGCCATCTTTAGTGCAAGGTTTTGACAGTGGATAAAAGGATGGCAAAGCCATCTTTAATTCCATTATCATGGGATTTGACATGCATGAACCATATTTTGAAATTGAAGCAATCTTGTCGAACAAAGAGAGAAAGATAAAAATTCGATTTTTGTGTTAAAATGGTTAAAGCCAAAAAAATTTGGCTTGATAAAAAAATTCAATATTAATGTTGAATTAATTCTACTCGAAAAAATCCAACTGAGGATTACACCACCTTGAAAGATAAGATTGAAAAACTTATCCAACAAGACAAATTACGACGCTTCGTCCAAGACGACAGCCGAAAGTCTGAGTGAGAACAAACCCGAGACCGGGAAGACGATCGCGAAAGAAAAACCAGATGCACGGAAGAGCTCCGCCAGGAGCAACTGACTAAACCTCCCGAGACTCGACTCTGAGGCGTTATCAACACAATAGCAGGAGGATTCGCTGGAGGGGGAAGCTCCAGCTCGGCAAGGAAAAGACACCTGCACAGTCTCCGATCAATCAACATGGCTTCAATAAGCCCTAGAATACACAGGAAAATGCCTCCTATAACTTTCACAGATGCATATTTTGAAGGCGTAGAACCCAGCCACGATGACCCGGTAGTGGTCAAGGTTGAGGTTGCAAACTGGCTGGTGTGTAAAGTCTTAGTCGACCAAGGTAGCTCAGTAGATATCTTATACTGGTCTACCTTCCAACAGCTAGACATCCCGAAAAGAAAGATACAGCCGTACAACGAATAGCTAGTCGATTTTGCAGGCGAAAAGGTCGATACCAGAGGCTACATTGACCTCCTCACTACCTTCGGAGATGAGGAGAAGGGGTCCAAGACTATCACAATCAGGTACCTCCTAGTCAACGCCTTTACTTCATACAACATTCTCATAGGGAGGCCGACACTCAACGAACTAGGGGCAGTGATCTCAACTCCACACCTAGCAATGAAATTCCTCGGTTTGGAAGGGAAGATAGTGACAGTCAAAGCTGATTAGGAGACAACCCACGAATGCTACTTAGAGAGTCTAAGGATAGCTAGCGACAAAAAGGTTCCAAAACCAACAGTAAAGCACGTAGCATGCATCTCGCTCGCAACACGACCAGTAGAGGAAGTCGATCTCGACCCAAGAGAGGCCAAGCCGAGAGCAGAGCCCACAAAGGAAGTAAAATCTTTCCAAAGAGGAAGAGAACTAAGGCAATGCACAAAACTAGGGACTCAGTTAGCAAACGAGACCGAGAACGCAATCATCAAAGTCCTGTTAGACAATGCCGACTTGTTAGCATGGTCAGCCACCGACATGCCCGGAATCGACCCGAGCTTCCATTGCCACAAGCTTACCATCTGTCCAGAGGCCAAGCCAATCTCCCAAAAGAAAAGAAAGCTTGGGGCCAAAAGAGGAAAAGCCGTCAAAGAAGAAACTGAAAAGCTACTCAGCGCCGATTTCATAAGCGAAGTGCAATACACCACATGGCTTGCAAATGTGGTGATGGTAAAGAAAGCAAACGGAAAATGGAGGATGTGTACTGACTACACAAATCTTAACAAAGCATGTCCAAAAGACTCTTACCCGTTGCCAAGCATAAACAAGTTGGTAGATGGAGCAACCGGCTATCCGATCCTGAGCTTTTTGGATGCGTACTCCGGGTACAACCAGATACCCATGTTCCCACTAGATGAAGAAAAGACGGTGTTCATAATTGACACGGCCAATTACTGTTACACAGTAATGCCATTCGGGCTGAAAAATGCAGGAGCAACATACCAGCGTCTGATGGACAAGATTTTCGCGAACCAGCTCAGCCGGAACCTCGAAGTCTACGTCGATGACATGGTGGTTAAAAGTAGAGAACCGAACTCACACTCAGGAGACTTAGCCTAAATTTTCGGCAAGATCAGAAAACATAACATGAGGCTAAATCCTGAGAAATGCGTATTCGGAGTACATGGCAGAAAATTCTTAGGATTCATGCTCACCCACAGAGGCATAGAAGCCAATCCGGAGAAGTGTGCAACTATCATAAGCATGAGAAACCCGAGTAACATGAAGGAAGTACAACGACTAACTGGAAGACTGGCATCCCTGTCCTGTTTCTTGTCGAAAGCGACAGAGGTAGCCAGACCCTTTTTCCAACTGCTCTAGAAGCAACAGGTTTTTGGATGGAATGAAGAGTGTGAAGCAAACTTTCTAAAGATAAAAACACTACTCTCATCACGACCAATCCTAACAAGACCTAAACCCGGCAAAGACCTAGTGCTATACCTAGCCGTCTTAGGAGACGCAATCAGTTCGATCATCATTCAAGAAGAAAATCAAACGCAAAAGCCAGTCTACTACATAAGCCGAGTGTTGAAAGATGCTGAAACTAGGTACCAGATGATAGAAAAGCTAGCACTAGCCCTGATCACTTCAGCACGACGGCTACGATCATACTTTCAAAGCCATCAAATAGTGGTGCGAACAGACCACCCAATACGACAAGTACTAAGAAAACCAGAACTAGCCGGAAGAATGATAGCATGGTTAGTCGAATTATCCGAGTTTGACATCAAGTATGAACCGAGAGGACCTATCAAAGCATGTGTCTAGTCGACTTTATCACAGAGCCAGCACCAGTAGAAGAGGCACACTTCCCATGGTGGACCCTTTACGTGGACGGTTCCTCGAACGTTAAAGGTAGCGGAGCATGAGTCATAATCGAAAGTCCTGAAGGGATTATCTTGGAACAGTCACTCATATTTGACTTCGAAGCATCTAACAACCAAGCCGAGTATGAAGCCCTGCTAACAGGACTGAAACTCGCTAAGGAGGTGGGGGCGAAACACCTTAGATGCTGGAGCGATTCAAAGTTAGTCACTGGGCAAATGAATGGATCCTATCAAACAAAGGAGTCCCATATGACAAGATATTGCCACCTGACCTCCCAGTTGAAGAACGAGTTCATTGAGTTCGAACTCAACCATATTCTAAGAGAACAGAATGAAAGGGCCGACCTGCTATCAAAGTTGGCAAGTACAAAGAAGAAAGGTCAACACCGAACTGTCATACAGGAAATAATATCTGCTCCGAGTATTGACAAAGTTGTCTCTAGTATCAACCCGGCAGACCGAGAGTGGATGACCGAGATATGGAACTTTCTGAAAGAAGGAACCCTCCTAGAAAATCAAGAAGAGGCCAGAAAAATCAGAAGAAGGGCTAGTTACTACGTCATAGAGGGAGAAGACCTTTATAGGAGAGGCTTCACTGCACCACTAATGAAGTGTGTCATGAAGATTCAAGCCGAGTAAATGGTAAACGAGATGCATAAAGGAATATGTGAAATGCACTCAGGAGGAAAAGCCATGACCGTCCGAATCCTACGAGCCGGATACTACTGGCCAACAATGCGCCGCAACTGTGCCGAATACGTGAAAAAATATGAAGAATGCCAGAAATTTGGCAACATATCCCATATACCAGCGGAAGAGTTGCATAATGTCACAACACCATGACCCTTCGCCATGTGGGGAGTAGACATATTAGGCCCTTTTCCACTTGCTAAGGGACAAGTCAAATTCCTCCTGGTCGGAATCGACTACTTTACAAAGTGGATCGAAGCCGAACCCTTGGCCACCACCACCGCCCATAATGTGCAAAAATTCATATGGAAAAATATCAAATGCCGATTCGACATCCCCACTCAGTAATATCTGACAACGGAAGACAGTTCACCGAAAAGAACCTTGAGGAGTTCTTCAAAAATCTCGGGATTTGGCACTGAGTGACTTCAGTGGAACATCCACAGACCAACGGACAAATTGAAGCAGCGAATAAGGTGATACTCGGAGAACTGAAGAAACGAGTAGGCAACGCCAAAGGAAGTTGGGCCGAAGAGCTTCTCGCAATCCTTTGGGCATATTGTTGCACACTATAATCAACAATGGGGGAAACACCTTTCAGACTCTCATATGGATCGGATGCCATGATACCAATAGAAGTCGGAGAACCCTCCCTACGAAGAGAAAATTTCATTCAGAAAAACAACAATCAATCACTAAGGCATGTACTCGACATGACCGAAGAGACCCTTAACGAAGTCCAAATCAGAACAGAGGCCTGTAAAAGAAGAGCCGAGAAGAGGTATAACAGCAAGGTTAAACCAAGAAACTTCAAAGTCGGAGATCTAGTTTGGAGAAAATGCGGAGAGGCAAGAAAAGCTACAGGAGAGGGTAAGCTGGCAGCCAACTGGGAAGGCCCCTTTAAAGTAACCGAGTCACTGGGAAATGGAGCTTACCGATTAGAGCACCCATCCGGAAAAGCCATCCCACAAACTTGGAATGCGACACATTTAAAGTTTTATTACAGCTAGAAAATTGTAAGTGATGTACTCTTTTTCCTACTTTGACATTTTTTCCCAAAGAGATTTTTTGTCAAAGAGATTTTAATGAGGCACACCCAATTTCTTTTGTTAATAAAACTCCTTTCTTCAAATTATCTATTTATATTTGACCGAGTAGACCAATCGGATACTGGCATTAAACGTCACTCAATGAGCAATACTCAGCATCCCAAAAGGAGAATGACCGAATTTCAATATAAATTAACTAACCGCGTAGACCTTTATGAGGATACGAAAAGAGAGTTAGAAAAAACCGCGTAGACCTTTATAAGGATACGAAAACGGGTTAACAAAGCCGAGTAGACCTTTTAAAAGGATACAAAAACATACCACAAGCAAATAACAAGAGGAAAAGAAAAAAAGGGATACTTAAGAGAAAAATAAAATTCATTAAGGTAACACCCTATTCGGTAGGCCGGGTATGAGCCTTACAATAAAAAAGAAAAATCCCTAAGATTAAGCAGCGAGTTGAGTGGAGTCGCCGGGAGCATTCTCACCCTCAAGAGTAGACTCCTCCACCAACTGCCCCTCTTTATTGATATCTTTATCAACATAAAAAAGAGAGGTGTCGACATCCTTGAAGAAGTAATGAACTTGGCGAAGTGCCTTATTGAACCCAGCCTCATGGGTTGAAACAATCTCGTCTAGGGCCTCGCCCAAATCGGCTTTAAGTTTAGCCTCAGAATTGGCGGCCTCCGTTTCACCTGCGCAAGTTCGAGAGTAAGCCGCTCCACCTCGGCTTACAGCTCCCAGGTCGAGTTCTCGGACACCGCTAAGGAGAGCTTTAAATTTTCTTCTCGACCCTCAGCTTCCTTTAACTTAGCCTCCACCCCCTCTTGGGACCTTCGAGACTCCTCAGCAGATTGAAGAAGAGTCTCGCTAGCCCGGGTAGTCTCCACCAGGGCTTGCTCAGCTTTAGCAGCAGCCTCCTTCACCATGACCAGCTCCCGGTGGCCGCAGTCAAACTCCTCGGCCCAATATTGGGCAATAGCCCATGAACGGGCCTGGAAGCGACAAACAGCCTCCATAGAAAGCAGCGGCCCGACATCCCTCAACATATCCCGATCGGCTTGACCGAGATTGTCGACACAGATGAGAGCCTGGGGGTTGAAGTCCTTCCCCCAAAGTGAAGTCCGCCCGTCTTTCATAGAAAGAAAGGTCGGATGCTTCTCAACGGAAGAACCTGCAGCTTAAGCACCAGGTGGACTCGGTTTCAACTTCTTGGAAGGGCCATCCCCCCCCAAACAACCTCTTGTTGCTTCCTCTTCAGAGAAGGAGGGGGAGGAGGAGGAGGAGAAGGAATGGAAGGAGCAACTCGGACAACCTCGGCAGTGGGATCCTTGCTCCTCAGTTTCTCAAGCCTCTGCTTCTTGGCCGTTTTATAGTCGAATCTCCCCATCACAGCTGTAGAAGAAACATCAGTAAAAAATAAAGTAAAGAAAGAAGACCGAATAAAAAGAAGATACTCACAGTCTCAATCCTCTCTCGGAGTCCGAGAAGTAGGAATCCCCACAATCGTCTTACAAGATAGGGAACGCGACAACTTGCACAGGGTAACTATGTCATCCTGATCCTTAGGAGACATGTTCACAACCTGCCAAGACAACCGTTTGTTCGGGGAACGGGTCCAATAAAGAGGGAATCTTGATCTCCCACGACTATAAAAAAACTCGATCTCCCCTTTTGGACCCGGCCGAACACGGAAAAAACCACTCTTGAAATTCTTCCAAGAGGAGGTATAAGGACTAATGATAGACCGACCAGAGATCTCGGTCAGGGAGACCCAACCGCCCTTCTGACTCTCCTTAACTTTGTAATGATATAAGAATTTAGGAGCAGTAGGAATAATAAAAAATTTACTGCAGAGCACCCAGAAAGCCTTTAGCGAAGCCCAGGAATTCGGATGCAACTGCGTAGGAGCGATGTTCAACTCCCGAAGAACGTCAACTTCGAATTGGTCAAACGGCACCGTGATGCCGAGAACCGAAAATAAAGCCTCATATACATATGTAAAATGAGACTGGTGCGGAATAGCAGAAAGGAAGACTCGATCATCAGGCTCACAGGGCTCGGCATAGACTATACCCGGCCTTTCCGAATGACATAAATCAATCGTTTCAAGAAGGGAAGACAAAGCCTCCTCGGTCTGATACCGAGAGGCATATGCACCCACCTCACCGGCTACCCAAGAATAACCGGGAGCAGTAACAGGAGGATAAACCTTCTTGTTACCCCTAGACTCTATGGGTTGGGGGAGAACTGGAAGGGAAGGAGGCCGAGCACGCCAAGTTTCAAGAGGACGATCCTCGGTAGCCTTGGAATCATCTAGGACTACTACCCTCCTAACAGGAACAACTAAAGGCACTTGTGCAGGGTCGACGGAAGGACGAACCACCCCGACATCCGCGATGGCAGCATTTGCCGTCGACGCACCATCACTAACTCCATCGGAGTTAGAGCGACGCAAGGGAGAACCATCATCGGACCCCTCTCCGATAAGGTGAACCTTCGGCGCCAGCATGCGACCTCCGCTGGAACGCCCTGATTCCTCGGAAAAAGAAGACATTCCAGAATAACAGAGAACAATAGTGGAGAGGAGAAGGGCGTACCTGAACAAGGAAAAGAAGAAGAAAAAGCTAGAAGAAGCAAGAAAAAATGGCAGAAAGAAGGAAAATGTCGCCAAGAAAATAAAACTTGAAGAGGAAAGTGAACACCGGTGTCAACAGTGCCCCTTATATAGAGCCCCAAGCCTTTCGAATACGAAAAGGTGAAACGGTCCGAACCGTTGGATCAAGACCCTTCACCAGACCAATCAACGGCTAGGAAGGCTTGAGACCTTTGGAAATCCCTAGAACTTTTCAAAATTCAAAAACAATCATTGTTATCGCCCTTGGGAAGAGTTACAACTTTAATAAGTCTGAAACAACACCATCACCAAACGACGTGACGCTTCGAGAACTGAACTTGGACCCGTCCAAATGGAACGAGTAAACTCGACTCAGCCATACTTAAGCTCCTACATTACTTCATAGCTTAGGGGGCATGTGTACTACTCGGACTCGGCACCCCACCGAGTAGCTGAGCTGGCCGAGTAGAGACTTCTCACTCGGACTAGGGAAATAATAACAGAAAATATATTTTACTATAAGATAAGATAAAGGAAGATCAGATCATAAGATAATGATAGAAGATAGAATTATCTCTATCTTAATCACGAGATTTGAGAAGATTTGATAGGAAAATAACCTTATCTAGTCTCCCATTTTAGTCCTATAAATACAGTAATGATCCAACTCCCCAAGGTACGAAATTCTCAATCCCAATTGTGATACCTCTTCTACCTCTGCGCTTCTAACTTGAGCGTCGAAGTGTCTTTGCAGGTACACCCCCACCATCCACGAAGGAGATCCCGGCGGAGTCACCGCACCAAAAGGCTTACCAAAATTCGGTAAGAATATCTACTTTTGTCTCTATTTGTGAATTATTAACAAAAATAAATGGAAACGCTGCTTTTATGTCAGTTTGCTGAACATATATAGAAAAATGTGTGTTTCGTTTATAATACAAAGACAAGTTCATGACTGTGTGCGTAGGCAAAAATTCCTCAAACTGGTGGTGCTGGGGCTCCTCCTCCTATACATACGTACGTTTCGTTTTAAATCATGTATTATATGGGTGAAAGGATACTCTACATGTACATGTTATATGACGGTGGATTTATACTTACAAATCATGTATTAGTGGGGGTAGAGGATAGCTCTTTTGTAAGGGAGGATATCCTTGTACCCATATCCTCTATTTTAATGAAGTTTCTTTGCTGATTAAAAAAAAATGTTTCTTTTTAAATTTACAATGAAATGAAAAATATTCTTGTTAAAAAAGAAAAAAAAATAGCTCGCTCCTATAGATATGCTTGTTGACCAAAAAGAACAAGAAAAAGAAAAATTGAATAGCAGGCTCCTGTTTAAAGCTCGCAAACATCGTGCAACTTAATTAATTATCCTCAAATGAACTAATATTTGAATCATTGGGTAAATTCCTGTGCAAAAATAATCATATAAAACTTAAATTTTACTGGGAATTTTGTTAGAACTAATAACAACAATAATAATCAAGCCTTTCTTCAAGGGAGAAATTTGAAACGATGCCCTAAATTTATAACCAATTACATAATAAATAAAAGAACAAACAAATTAATTAAGGTAAACTAGGAAATAAGTCTATCTCCCATGAAGATATATAGTTCCCTTTCAATTCTTCTTCTCATACCTCCTTGAATCATACCTCCTTGAAAAGACTTTTTGAATAGTTGGCAATGGAGTCCCTGAGGATTTAGAGTTGGAGTTATTGCTCCGAGGAGCAGGCCTTGTAGTATTGCAAAGATTATTTTGAATGGTTATGCTTTTACAACTCATGGTGCTTATTAGCTGCTTCCAAATGTGGTCGACCTTAATTAGAACAATATTGTTGAATATGGAGAGAGATATATGACTTGATGGTTGAGGAAATCAACGTTTAGAGGCTTGAAAAATAAACTCTTCAAGTTGTTATACGAAACGATCTATGGTTTTGTGCCTTGAAATTTGATGATATATATTGCCATATTTATAGATTTGGAGAACGTTCGTTAGTAAAGATGTGTATTAATGCACAAGGAACGTGCCATGCGATTGATATGAATTAAATGTTGCTTCATGTGCAAGCTTATTTCCGCGGTTTCATTGTCAACGAGGTTACGTGGCAGACTGTTATATTTGCCTTCGCGGCTTCTAGCTTATTATTTCGTGCATTCGTTTTTGATTTTGTCAAAGATTTGAAAAAGTAAATGACTTGTCGGTTTACTACAGTGTTATTATGCGTTCACACTGCACTCTGTAATAATAATAATAATAATAATAATAATAAAGAATAACGAATAAAAAAAACACTACATCCCTATATATTATCAATTGAACCAGCCCTGAACTCATTATCTTGGAATTTGAAATTATAACTTGCTACTTCATTTGGTAAACCATCAAATGCAAATACAAACTTGTGTAAAAAATAAGAAAAACATGTGAATCTGAAATTTACAACTTACTACTTACTAATAATCATATAGACTTATTTATTAGTCGAAGTTAATATCTATCCACTTCTTTGTACTTTCAATATCTTATTTGAAAACATTAGAATTTAAACAATTTGGAAACAAACATTGAATCTTTAACTAAGTAGAATTTGTTGTTGTAAATTTTCTTTTCACATATAAGTTCCACTTGTGAATAAACCTGCGAAAAAAAGTAAAAAAAAGAAAAAGAATGGTCAATGGGAGTAATGTGTTATCAGTTTATATATATAATTTAATTTAATTATCCATAATTAAAGGAATTTTTGGTAATTTTTTTTGAAATTTTCACATTTTTAAATTTTAATAATATAAGAGATATCAACATATATGTCAAACAAAGAAATGTACATATGAATATAAAGTGTGGACTGTAATTTTCATGCGTGAAAAATCTTGTGCGCACGCACATGTAACAAAAAGTTTGGAGAAAACTTTTTTAGTTCTTTATATTATGCATTTCCTCCCTTCCAAAGTACGGTCA
Organism: Pueraria montana var. lobata; assembly: GCA_026413185.1. Lineage (NCBI taxonomy): Eukaryota > Viridiplantae > Streptophyta > Magnoliopsida > Fabales > Fabaceae > Pueraria > Pueraria montana. The sequence goes on from CM048656.1 coordinate 25,038,637, forward strand.
CTACCATCCATGGAACCAGTACACCAGCTTAGTGATAAGAAGTTTAGATCATTTTTATCAAGTTTTAAGTTCAAATCTCAGTATCTATCTGTTATTTATACACACACAAAGAAAATTCTTAGGATTCATGCTCACCCATAGGGGGATAGAAGCCAACCCGGAGAAATGTGCAACTATCATAGGCATGAGAAGTCCGAATAACATAAAGGAAGTACAACGGCTAACCGGAAGACTGGCATCCCTGTCCCGTTTCTTGCCAAAAGCAGCAGAAGTAGCCAGACCCTTTTTTCAACTGCTCAAGAAACAACAGGTTTTTTGATGGAATGAAGAGTGTGAAGCAAACTTTCTAAAGATAAAAACACTACTCTCATCACCACCAATTCTAACGCAACCTGAACCCGACAAAGACTTAGTACTATACCTAGCCGTCTCGGGAGACGCAATCAGTTCGGTCATTATTCAAGAAGAAAATCAGACGTAAAAGCCAGTCTACTACATAAGCCGAGTGTTAAAAGATGCAGAAACCAGATATCAGATGATAGAAAAGCTAGCACTAGCCCTGGTCACATCAGCACGACGGCTAAGACCATACTTTCAAAGCCACCAAATAGTGGTACGAACAGACCACCCAATACGACAAATACTGCGGAAACCAGAACTAGTCGGAAGAATGATAGCATGGTCGGTTGAATTATCCGAGTTCGATATCAAGTATGAACCAAGAGGACCCATCAAAGCACAATGCCTAGCCGACTTCATTGCTGAGCTAGCACCAGTAGAAGAGGCACCCTTCCCCTGGTGGACCCTTTACGTGGATGGCTCCTCGAACGAAAAAGGCAGCGGAGCAGGAGTCATAATTGAAAGCCCTGAAGGGATTATCCTGGAACAATCACTCAGATTTGACTTTGACGCATCCAACAACCAAGCCGAGTATGAAGCCCTACTAGCAGGACTGAAACTCGCTAAGGAAGTGGGGACGAAACACCTTAGATGCTGGAGCGATTCAAAATTAGTCACTGGGCAAATGAATGGATCATATCAAACAAAGGACCCCCAGATGACAAGATATTACCACCTGGCCTCACAGCTGAAGAACGAGTTCATTAATTTCGAACTCAACCACATTTTAATAGAACAGAATGAAAGGGCTGACCTGCTATCAAAGTTGGAAAGTACAAAGAAGAAAGGCCAACACCGAACTGTCATACAAGAAACAATATCCGCTCCAAGTATTGACAAAATTGTCTTTAGTATTAACCCGACAGACAGAGAATGGATGACCGAGATATGGAACTTTCTGAAGAAAGGAACCCTCCCAGAAAACCGAGAAGAAGCTAGAAAAATCAGAAGAAGGGCCAGTTACTATGTCATAGAGGGAGAAGACCTTTATAGGAGAGGCTTCACTGCACCACTGCTGAAATGTGTCACGAAGATTCAAGCCGAATACGTAATAAATGAGATGCATAAAGGAATATGCGAAATGCACTCAGGAGGAAAGGCCATGGCTACCCGAATCCTAAGAGCCGGATACTATTGGCCAACAATGCGCCTTGACTGCGCCGAATATGTCAAAAAATGCGAAGAATGCCAAAAATATGGCAACATATCCCACCTACCAGCGGAAGAGTTGCACAATATCACAGCACCATGGACCTTCGCCATGTGGGGAGTAGACATATTAGGCCCTTTTCCACTTGCTAAAGGACAAGTGAAGTTCCTCCTCGTCGGAATTGATTACTTCACAAAGTGAATCGAAGCTGAACCCTTGGCAACCATCACCGCCCACAATGTGTAAAAATTCATATGGAAGAATATCATATGCCGATTCGGCATCCCTCACTCGGTAATATCCGACAACGGTAGACAGTTCACCGAAAAGAATCTGGAAGAGTTTTTCAGAAACCTAGAGATTCGGCACCGAGTGACCTCAGTGGAACATCCACAGACCAACGGACAAATTGAAGCTGCAAATAAAGTGATACTCGGAGAACTGAAGAAGCGAGTAGGCGACGTCAAAGGAAGTTGGACCGAAGAACTCCCCGCGATCCTTTGGGCATATCGCTGCACACCACAATCAACAACGGGGGAAACCCCTTTCAGACTCTCATATGGATCGGACGCCATGATACCAGTAGAAGTCGGGGAACCTTCCCTACGAAGAACAAATTTCGTCCAGGTAAACAATGATCAATTACTAAGGCATGCACTCGACATGACCGAAGAGACCCTTGACGAGGTCTGAGTTAGAATAGAAGCCTATAAAAGAAGAGCCGAGAAGAGGTATAACACCAAGGTCAAACCAAGAAACTTCGAAGTTGGAGATCTGGTTTGGAGAAAGTGCGGGGAAGCCAGAAAAGCTAAAAAGGAGGGCAAATTGACAGCCAACTAGGAATGACCCTTCAGAGTAATCGAGTCTCTAGGAAATGGAGCCTACCGATTGGAGCATCCATCCGGCAAAACCATCCCCTGAACTTGGAATGCGACACACCTAAAATTTTAATACAGTTAGAAAAATTGTAAGTTGTGATGTACTCTTTTTCCTACTTTGACATTTTTTCCCAAGAGGTTTTTTGTCAAATAGGTTTTAATGAGGCACACCCAAGTTCTCTTATTAATAAAACTCTTCTATTCAAATTATCTGTTCATAAGCGACCGAATAGACCAATCGGATACCAGCATTAAATACCAGAGCAATACTCGACATTCCAAAGGAGAATAACCAAACTACAATACAATAAACTAACCGCATAGACCTTTTATAAGGATACAAAAAGCGAGTTAGATTTAACCGCGTAGACCTTTATAAAGGATACAAAAAGCGAGTTATACTTAACCAAGTAGACCTTTTATAAGGATACAAAAAGCGAGTTAGATTTAACCGCGTAGACCTTTATAAAGGATACAAAAAGCGAGTTATACTTAACTGAGTAGACCTTTCATAAGGATACAAAAAGTGAGTTAGCAAAAAAATCGCGTAGACCTTCACAAACAAATAACCAAGAAAATTCATTAAAAACCCTGTTCGGTAGGCCAGATACGAGCCTTACAAGAAAAAATAAAACTCATTAAACACCCTGTTCGGAAGGTCGGGTACGAGCCTTAGAAGAAAAGAAAAAATCCGAGACTAAGTAGCAGGTTAAATAAGGCCGCCTGGAGCATCTTCCACCTCCTGAGTAGAACAGCTGGGAGCATCCTCACCCTCAAGAGCAGACTCCTCCACCAACTGCCCCTCTTTATTGACATCCTTATCAACATCAAAAAGAGAAGTGTCGGCATCCTTGAAGAAATAGCGAACTTGACGAAGTGCCTTGCTGAACCCGGCCTCATGGGTCGAAACAATTTCATCTAAGGCCTCGCCTAAATCGGCTTTAAGCTTAGCCTCAGACCTGGCAGCCTCAGTCTTCACCTGAGAAAGCTCGAGGGTAAGCCTATCCACCTCAGCCTGCAACTCCCGGGTCGAATCCTCAGACGCAGCTAAGGAAAGCTTTAAAGCTTCCTCACGGCCCTCAGCTTCCCTTAACTTAGCCTCCATCTCCTCCTGGGACCTTCGAGACTCTTCAGCAGATTGAAGAAGAGTCTCGTTGGCCGGGGTACTCTCCACCAGGGCCTGCTCGGCTTTAGCGGCAGCCTCTTTCACCATGGCTAGCTCCCGGTGGCCGCGGTCGAACTCCTCGGCCCAATACTGAGTAATGGCCCATGAACGAGCCTGGAAGCGACAAACAGCCTCCATAGATAGCAGCGGTCTAGCATCCCTCAACATATCCCGGTAAGCTTGACCAAGATTGTCGGCACAGATGAGAGCCCCGGGGTTGAAGTCCTTCCCCCAAAGCGAAGTCCACCTATCTTTCATAGAAAGAAAAGTCGGATGCCTCTCAATAGCAGAACCCGCAGCTTGAGCACCAGGCGGACTCGGCTTCGATTTCTTGGAAGGGCCATCCCCCCCAGAACAACCTCTCGTTGATCCCTCTTCGGAGAAGGAGGAGGAGGAGGAGGAGGAGGAGGAGAAGGAATGGATGGAACAACTCGAGTAGCCTCAGCAGCAGGCTCCTTGCTCTTCAACTTCTCTAGCCTCTACTTCTTGGCCGTCTTATAATCGAATTTCCCCATCACAGCTGCAAAAGAAGCAAACATCAGTGAAAAACAAAGTAAAAGAAGGAAGACCGAATAAAAAGAAGATACTCACTGTTCCAGTCCTCTCTCGAAGTCCGAGAAGTAGGGATCCCCACAACTGTCTTACAAGATAGAGAACGCGGAAGCTTGCACAGTGTAACCATGTCATCCTGATCTTCAGGAGACATGTCCACAACCTGCCAAGACAACCGTTTGTTCGGGGAACGGGTCCAATAGAGAGGGAACCTCGGCCTCCCACGACTATCAAAAAACTCGACCTCCCTTTCCGGACCCGGTCGGACACGAAAGAAATCACTCTTGAAATTTTTCCAAGAGGAAGTATAGGGACTAAGAATGGACCGACCAGGAATCCCGATCAGGGAGACCCAGCCACCTTTCTGACTCTCTTTAACTTTTTAATGATACAAGAATTTGGGAGCAGTAGGAGTAATAAAAAATTTACTACAGAGCACCCGAAAAGCCTGTAGCGAAGCCCAAGAATTCGGATACAACTGCGTAGGAGCGACATTCAATGCCCGAAGAACGTCAGCTTCGAACTGATCAAACGACACTGTGATGCCGAGAACCGAGAATAAAGCCTCATACACAAAAGTAAAATGAGGTTGGTGGGGAACAGCAGACATGAAGACTCGATCATCAGGCCCACAAGGCTCGGCATGGACCATACCCGGCCTTTCCGAATGACATAAATCAATAGTGTCAAGAAGGGTAGACAAAGCCTCCTCGGTCTGATATCGAGAGGCATACGCACGCACCTCCCCAGCTACCCAAGAATAACCAGAAGCAGTAACAGGAGGATAAGCCTTTTTGTTACCTCTAGGCTCTACAGGCTGGGGGTGAGGGGGAGGAACAGGAAGTCGACCATGCCGAGTCTCAAGAGGACGATCCTCAGGAGCCTCGGAATCGTCTAGAACCACCACCCCCCTTACAAGAGCGACCAAAGGCATTTGTGCAGGGTCGACGGATGGACGAACCACCCCGACACCCACGACAGCAACATTCGCCGCCGACGCACCATCACTAATCCCACCAGAATTAGAGCGGTGCAAAGGAGAACCACCGCCATCGGAACCCTCTCCGATGAGATGAACCTCCGGCGCGAGCATACGACCCCTGCGGAACGCCCCAAATCCCCGAAAAAAGAAGACATTCCAAGAATAACAGAGAAATGGAAAGGAGAAGGGCGTACCTGAACAAGGAAAAAGGAAAAACCTAGAAGAAGGAGGACAAAAGGGCAGAAGAAGAGAAATCTCGCCAGAAAAACAAAACACGTAGAAGAAAGTGAACACCGGTGTAAATAGTGCCCTTTATATAGGGCCCCAAGCGTCTCGAATACGAAGAGGCGAAACGGTCCGAACCGTTGGATCAAGACCCTTCACCAGGCCAATCAATGGCTAGGAAGGCTAGAGACCTTTGGGAATCCCTAGACAGTTTCAAAATTCAAAAACAATCATTGTCGCCGCCCTTGGGAATCGTTACGACTTCAATAAGTCTGAAATGACACCATCACCAAATGACGTGACACTTCGAGAACCAAACTCAGACCCATCTAAAAGGAGCGAGTAAACTCGTCTCAGCCAAGTAGAGTCCGAAATGGGCACAACCATACTTAAGCTCCTACATTACTTCAGAGCTTGGGGGGCATGTGTACTACTCGGACTCGGCACTCCACCGGATAGTCGAGTTGGCCGAGTAGAAACTCTCACTCAGACTCGGAGAATAATAACGGAAATAATAGTTTTTACTACACGATAAGATAGAGAAAGATTAGGTCGTAAGATAAGGATATAAAATAGAGTTATCTCTATCTTCATCACGAGATTTGATAGGAAAATAACTCTATCAAATCTATCTCTTTACACACCATAAAAACAGAGCAACCCATTCCAAACGAGGTACAAAAATTCTAATCCCAATAGTGATACTTGTCTTCTACCTCTGCACCTCTAATTTGAGCGTCGGAGTGTTTTTGTAGGTACACCCCCTACCAATCACGAAGGAGATTCTGACGGAGCTACCGCACTGGAAGACTTACCAAAATTTGGTAAGAACACATATGATTGTTGACCAGAAAGAACAAGAAAAAGAAAAATTGAATAGCAGGCTCCTGTTTAAAGCTCGCAAACATCGCCCAACTTAATTAATTAACCTCAAATGAACTAATATTTGAATCATTGGGTAAATTCCTGTGTAAAAATAATCATATAAAACTTAAATTTTATTGAGAATTTTGTCAGAACTAATAACAACAATAATAATCAAGGGAGAAATTTGAAACGATGCCCTAAATTTATAACCAATTACATAATAAATAAAAGAACAAACAAATTAATTAAGGTAGACTAGGAAATAAGTCTATCTCCCATGAAGATATATAGTCCCCTTTCAATTCTTCTTCTCATACCTCCTTGAAAAGACTTTCTGAATAGTTGGCAATGGAGTCCCTGAGGATTTAGAGTTGGAGTTATTGCTCCGAGGAGCAGGCCTTGTAGTATTGCAAAGAGTATTTTGAAGGGTTATGCTTTTACAACTCATGGTGCTTTTTAGCTGCTTCCAAATGTGGTCGACCTTAATTAGAACAATATTGTTGAATATGGAGAGAGATATATGACTTGATGCTTGAGGAAATCAACGTTTAGAGGCTTGAAAAATAAACTCTTCAAGTTGTTATAGGAAACGATCTATGGTTTTGTGCCTTGAAATTTGATGATATATATTGCCATATTTATAGAGTTGGAGAACGTTCGTTACGTAAAGATGTGTATTAATGCACAAGGAACGTGCCATGCAATTGATATGAATTAAATGTTGCTTCATGTGCAAGCTTATTTCCGCGGTTTCATTGTCAACGAGGTTACGTGGCAGACTGTTATATTTGCCTTCGCGGCTTCTAGCTTATTATTTCGTGCATTCGTTTTTGAATTTGTCAAAGATTTGAAAAAGTAAATGACTTGTCGGTTTACTACAGTGTTATTATGCGTTCACACTGCACTCTGTAATAATAATAATAATAATAATAATAATAATAATAAAATAAAGAATAACGAATAAAAAAAAAAAACACTACATCCCTATATATTATCAATTGAACCAGCCCTGAACTCATTATCTTGGAATTTGAAATTATAACTTGCTACTTCATTTGGTAAACCATCAAATGCAAATACAAACTTGTGTAAAAAATTAAGAAAAACATGTGAATCTGAAATTTACAACTTACTACTTACTAATAACCATATAGACTTATTTATTAGTCGAAGTTAATATCTATCCACTTCTTTGTACTTTCAATATCTTATTTGAAAACATTAGAATCTAAACAATTTGGAAACAAACATTGAATCTTTAACTAAGTAGAATTTGTTGTTGTAAATTTCCTTTTCACATATACGTTCCACTTGTGAATAAACCTGCAAAAAAAAAAAGTAAAAAAAAAAAAAAAAAGAATGGTGAATGGGAGTAATGTGTTATCAGTTGATATATATAATTTAATTTAATTATCCATAATTAAAGGAATTTTTGGTTTTTTTTTTGAAATTTTCACATTTTTAAATTTTAATAATATATGAGATATTAACATATACGTCAAACAAAGAAATGTACATATGAATATAAAGTGTGGATTGTAAATTTCATGCGTGAAAAATCTTGTGCGCACGCACATGTAACAAAAAGTTTGGAGAAAACTTTTTTAGTTCTTTATATTATGCATTTCCTCCCTTCCAAAGTAAGATCACTACCATCCATGGAACCAGTACACCAGCTTAGTGATAAGAAGTTTAGATCATTTTTATCAAGTTTTAAGTTCAAATCTCAGTATCTATCTGTTATTTATACACACACAAAGAATTCACTAGCTTGCATCAGTTGCATGGTCATTTTTTTATATTTTAAAATAAAAAAATAGGAAAACTGATATAAATCCAAAGTAACATGTGCTACAAAGAAATTAAAATATGGTCACAGCTTACCTGTTTATTTTTTACCTTGGCTTCCCTTAGAACCCTTTTTGCTTGCAGAATCTTGCTTATTGCCCAGAGAATCTCCTGTGGTTCCATTCGATTTTCCTTTACCATTGGTAGAGTTCGAACCCTTTTTTCCAGCAGAATTTGCCTTGTCGCCCAAATGATTGCTTACACTTTCATGCTCTTTCTTAGTATTATTCCTAGAGCAGGTGACAGTTTTGAGAAAAGAAAAATTAGAAGATCAAAATAATTAAGATTACGTGGTAATGTATAAATTAAATATAATAATTTTAGTAATATGTTTTATGAGTGATATTAAGTGTTTATTGATATTATTTAAATATGAACTTTTAAGATTAATTTTCTTTTATAATATCAAAATATCTTTTTTCTAATTTATTAATAACACTTCTTAGGTTTTGCTTTTTTTTTTTTTTTCTTACTTTCATACTCGTCTATTATTGAATAAAAAATTGAAAATTTTATCTATAATTTTTTTTAAAAAAAAAACTAAGCAAAAAACATTAATTTTTTTTTATTAATAAAAACAAAATTCGTATGTGAATGCATAAAAAACTCTAAAATTTCCATTGAATTCTTCAATAAATTTAGAGAAATAATTATATTTTTATCAAAATTGTAGCAAAATTTGTTGTAAAAAAAAATTTGAAAACAATTACAAAATTCATAAAAAAAAATTGAATGAAAAATCTATGAGAGAAAGAAAAATCCACATGTCCAAATCATGTTGTATATATAGACACACAAGAAGGAATCAAGTTATTCTAATAATATTTTTAAAAAAATTACTATTGATCCTTACATTTAAGTTTCTTTTAATATAACAGTACTATTGAATAATTCATTTTTTACTATTAGATTAAAAAAAAATATAATAAAGATAGAAAAGTAACTTTTTCTAAATTACTATTAAACTAACTTGATCCCTCTCCCTCTCTATGTATATATAATTGGAAGAGATAACTCCCCTGTCATAATTATAATCTACTACACTTACTTGGAGGCATAGCGTTGAGAAGGTGGACTCATTTTTATTGAATTGAACAATACAAACACAAATACTATACTAGATTGTTTTCGAGACCTACATCTGTTACATTTTTATACCTGGGGATCCATGCATGGTTCTTGCATAAAGGAATGTGCTATGTAACTCACGGTAAATTAAGTCTCTTATGCAGAACCGGATTTCATATTATCACACGAAACAGAGTAGTTGAAGTTTGAAAATTTGAATTTCTGAGTTGAGTCTTGATGATCAAAATGAAGGTGAAATTGCTAATGTTTTCCATCGTTTGTTCATGTGTGTAACAAATTTCATAGTAAATTAAAAGAATAAGAAGAACACGGAAGCTCTGTTTACCGGTTAGAAAACAGAGCCCGAACGAGTCATGATACGCCATCTCAGTTTTCTCATATTTTAATTTTTTTTTCTCTATTCTGAGATTCATATTGAACTTCTCCCTTATTACATGCGAAGTATCGTCTTGCATTTCTTCATTTATTCCACAATAATTTTAAATTAAATACACTAACATTTTTAAATACATAATATATTATAATAGAAAAATTGCGTGATGAATTTGGGCCGTACCGCGTTGCAAGTTTTTCGAGTGATTTACGAGAAAGAGGAGAGGCATTTGCGGTGTTTGAAGGATCAGTCAGAAGTTGTTAACGTGCTGCGTTGGTAAATGAATTCAAACTTTCAAAGATATAATAATATTGGGTTCACGGATAATCTAATCTCTGATCCTTAGTTTTTAAGAAACAGTAAATTGTTGCTTTATTTCCCAGATATATAGACTGCAACTGCAACTGCAACGGCTGAATCTCTTTATGTTGGTTTAGTACTTTAGACTTTGAAGAGACTAATATACTTTTCAAAAATGTTATTTTGAAATATTCAACATAATTAAAGAGAAGCATATTAAAATTAGTCATGAATCATGATCACGTCTACATATCTCTATGTGCAAAATACAAGTCCAGGAATGATCTCTTTGTATAATTCTTATGGATTGAAATCTGAAGTTCTCTTTTTCTCATTTTTTTTTTAACTCACGCAATGGTTTGTTCTCTCTCTCGTTTTACTTTTACTTTTACCATTTCCTTGGTTATTGGATATTTTTTATACAAAACATAAATTTCGTTTTCTTTCAAAAAATTAGATATATCATTTGATTATAAATTAATTAAATTAATTTAAAGAAATTGGTTACATTGTATATTATAATGGATGTTTGTTGTAAAAGAAATTTTGTGACTTTAATCGTTATGTTACGTGTCGGGTCGTGCTGTCTTACAAGTTTTCCAATGGATTTGCAGAGAAATGAAAGGGCATTTACAGTGTTTGAAGGAATAGTTAGAAATTATTAATAACGTATTGTATTGTTGTATGAATATGAACTCAAAGATATAATATTGAGTTCTATTATGCTTCATATACAAGAAAACCAGATTAAATTGTTGCTTTTATTTCCCGAATATAAATGGAAACTGCAAGTGCAAGACGGTACCGCGTCTCCCATCAATGGAGGCTGCAAACTTCCTGAGTCTCACGGTTCATTACACACGCCGACCCCACTTCACTTCACATGACCATCTGATTCCACTATATATATATATATATATATATGGAGTTGTTAGCATAGACCCACTTAAAAATTAGAATATATAAATTAACATTTTGTATCTTTTCATTTGAACAAAATAATTATTCTTTTTATATTTAAACTGATATAAGTTAAAGGATATTCAAGTGAATTCATTTTCTTTTAATTATCTTATTTAATTTTCTTCTCCCTCTATCTCTGCTCACCCACCTCTCTCCTGCCCAACTTTCTAAGTTTAGCTTAAAAGGCCTCAAAATCCACGCGCCAACGAGAGCATCTCTTCTTGAAATGAGTCAACGACAAAGATCTTGGTTGTGTTTTTTTTAGTTTTGTTTATAATTGTTTCTTTTGATTTTTGGTTATATTTTTTGTAGCAATTGGCCTTTTTATTGCGGCCGTGGAACTGAACTTTGGGCCTTTTTTTTTTTTTTTTTTCCTTTACACACTTTTCCCTTTTCATGGTACTATCTATTTTGTTCCAACATTTAGAATGAAACGCTTTTCAGTTGCATTATTTCGTATTGTATGATCCATCCTCCTTTTCTCTTACGTGAATAGGGTGTGGGATAGAGAAGACAACGTGGGAGGCAAAAAAAAAGGATTAATAAAATAAAATTAAATTAGGTAATTAAAATTTACACGAATACTGAAACGCACCGTTTCATTAATAAATATATATATAAAAAAAAAAGAATCCTTTCCCTTTTTTTTTAAAAAGCCACCCGAGAGGCCCCCCCCCCCCCCCCCCCAATTTCATTTCTTCTTACGCTGAACCCTTTCCCCCTCTGGTCTTCGCTTTCTTTTTCTTTCTTCCAAATTACGCCCTTCTCCTCATCTCTTCTTCTCTTTCTCCCACTCTTTTCCTTCCTTGCTCCAAAAACCCATCAAGTTTCCTACACTTTTGTGGTGCTCAAGTTTGGGAAGGTGATTGGAGTTAAGGGAAATAATACCCATCTCCTTGAAATTTCCTATTTGAAGCTTTTGAGGTAAATCCATGAACAACAAAGCTAGATAATTATTTTTTTAGCATAGATTAGTTATGGGTTGTGTGTGAGAGGTGTTGGAAATTTAAATATTAGGATTATTGTGGTTTCCTCAAAAACCCTGGGTATATTAAATTGGGGACTTTATCTAATTTTTCATTCTCTTGTTATTAATGTCTAGATTCCTTGGAAAACACAATGGTTGCTCCTCCCCACGTCATTGGAAGACACTGATTGGGTTCTCTTTGGTAGTGAGTAGCTAAATTTACCTAGTGACTTTTTCATTGGTATTTTTAGGAGAAGCAAGTATATTTTAAAAATACGTTTTCTTAGTGATTTTAGTTCCTAAGAGTACTTGAGAAAGAAAAATAAGTATAATATTTATTTTACTTGGTTGAATTTAATTCTTTATGATTTTTGATAATTTGATAATATAATTTAGATGTGTAAATTGAGTTCTCATTGTGAATAATGACCGTTTGCTACAACGAAGAGATAAAGTAGCCTATAGGTTAAATACCTATAGTTTATATAATTTCCGTTTGCTACAACGAAGAGATAATGTAGCCTATGGATTGAATATCCATAGTTCCTATATTTACCGTTTGCTGCAACGAAGAGAAAATGCAGTCTACGAGCTAAGTACTGTAGTTCTATAATTTCCATTTGCCACAACGAAGAGATAACGTGGTCTATGTATACATAGTAGAATTAAAGTTTATATAAAGTTGTTCATCTTGATTATGATTTGATTTTAATTCTTATGAGTTAGCAAGGGAGTAAATATAAGTTTTATAAAAAAATGAGCTGTATTTATTTCACTTTAATTTAAATTCCATTTAAATTCTTTTTGGATGAAAAACTCGTGCTATGGTTGCTTTTCTCCTTCCTGTCCACTTTGTATTTTTATGCTCTCACTAAGTCCTTGTGACTTACCCCATTTTTTCCTTTTCCTCTCAGATTCACAGGTAGTTGAGTAGCAGACTTCCTGGGATTTGCTGATCTCCCTAGGAATTTTGTTCATCTTTTGGTAGGCCTCCATTGCATATAATGGAGAGTATATTTTGGTGACTCCAGTATAATGCAGCTATAGTGACAGGGACAGAAATAGATATATATGAAATCCCTTTATTTTGAGTTTATTCTAGTGATGTATTTGGATATATATATCCATATCAAGGGCCTATGATGTGATGTGTGACCTTGATATCTAACTGTTGGATCTAAATATATGTATATATGATTTCACAGGTGGTTCTGCATACTTGGTTTGTCCTGTTTTTAGGGGAGACTCTGCCGGATTTTTGGTAGTCCCCTTTATTTGTTTTTATTTATGTCTTTGTGTTCAGGCTAGCCAGGCTAAAGAACATGTAGCTTGTGCGCCGGTTATAATCCTAGGACGGGTTGTGACAAATACCCTTTAACTTATATTAGTCTATATATAAGAATGGTTATTTTGTCCAAATGAAAAGGTGCAGGATGCTAACTTACACCTTCTATTTTTTAAGTGGGTCTATGTTAGCAGCCCCCTATATATAAATAGATATTTTTGCTTATTACATTTATTGAATATAATTTGTAGTTAATTTTAACATTATTATTAAGTATTATATTTAAATACTGCATATGTTTATTAAACATGTGACTTTTTATATAAATTTATATATGAAAAATCTATTACTAAATAAAAAATTATATTAAATTTTAACAGTTGTACTCCTACGGTCATCCGCCAACCTACTGGTCTATCTTCTTAGTCACTTCCGTTTATGCGTTTGAGATTGAGGGGATGTATGCTCCTACGGTCATTCGCCGATCGACTGACATACTTCCTAGTCTATCCGCGCTTGAGACTGAGGGGTTGTGTACCCCTACGGTCATCCGTCGACCGAGCATCACGTTTTCTAGTCTCTTCACGCTTACGCGCTCGAGACTGAGGGGCTGTGTACCCCCTACGGTCATTCGCCGACCGACTAGTCTATCAATACATCAGCATCGTTACCGAATTCTGACCGAACAATCACAATGAATATTCGATATTACTTCACGATTTGAGTTGATCCCAATATAACCACTTGGGACGTGCGCCCAGGAATATCAGGACATATATGGGATCGTCACTCCTCAATTATCGGGGCCTAAACCTCCTAAAGGGTGGATATATAATCTGATCCAAAGGACTGAGGGGGGTTAGGATACACATACCCAGTTGAATGCTTTTGGACTAGGTCTCTTACTTCCCTAGGTACGATCTAGTTACAAATACCTATATATATATAAGGAGTTGCTAACATAGACCCACTTAAAAAATAGAATATATAAGTTAGCATTTTGTATCTTTTCATTTGAACAAAATAATTATTCTTTTTAAATTTAAACTGATATAAGTTAAAGGATATTTAAGTGAATTCATTTTCTTTTAATTACCTTATTTAATTTTCTCTCTCCCACGTCTTCTCCCTCTATCTCTGCTCACCCACCTCTCTCCTGCCCAACTTTCTAAGTTTAGCTTAAAAGGCCTCAAAATCCACGCGCCAACGAGAGCATCTCTTCTTGAAATGAGTCAACGACAAAGATCTTGGTTGTGTTTTTTTAGTTTTATTTAGAATTGTTTCTTTTGATTTTTGGTTATATTTTTTTTGCAGCAATTGGCCTTTTTATTGTGGCCGTGGAACTGAACTTTGGGCCTTTTTTTTTTTCCTTTACACACTTTTCCTTTTTCATGGTACTATCTATTTTGTTCCAACATTTAGAATGAAACTCTTTCCAGTGGCATTATTTTGTATTGTATGATCCATCCTCCTTTTCTCTTACGTGAATAGGGTGTGGGATAGAGAAGACGACGTGGGAGGCAAAAAAAAAGGATTAATAAAATAAAATAAAATTAGGTAATTAAAATTTACATGAATACCCTTTAACTTATATCAGTCTATATATAAGAATGGTTATTTTGTCCAAATGAAAAGGTGCAGGATGCTAACTTACACCTTCTATTTTTTAAGTGGGTCTATGTTAGCAGCCCCCTAAATATAAATAGATATTTTTGCTTATTACATTTATTGAATATAATTTGTAGTTAATTTTAACATTAGTATTAAGTATTATATTTAAATACTGCATATGTTTATTAAACATGTGACTTTTTATATAAATTTATATATGAAAAATCTATTACTAAATAAAAAATTATATTAAATTTTAACACCTGTACTCCTACGGTCATCCGCCAACTTATTGGTCTATCTTCTTAGTCACTTCGTGTTTATGCGTTTGAGACTGAGGGGCTGTATGCTCCTACGGTCATTCGCCGATCGACTGACATACTTCCTAGTCTATCCGCGCTTGAGACTGAGGGGTTGTGTACCCCTACGGTCATCTGTCGACCGAGCATCACGTTTTCTAGTCTCTTCACGCTTACGCGCTCGAGACTGAGGGGCTGTGTACCCCCTACGGTCATTCGCCGACCGACTGGTCTATCAATACATCAGCATCGTTACCGAATTCCAACCGAACAATCACAATGAATATTCGATATTACTTCACGATTTGAGTTGGTCCCAATATAACCACTTGGGACGTGCGCCAGGAATATCAAGACAGAGATGGGATCGTCACTCCTCAAATATCGGGGCCTAAACCTCCTAAAGGGTGGATATATAATCTGATCCAAAGGACCGACGAGGGTTAGGATACACATACCCAGTTGAATGCTTTTGGGCTAGGTCTCTTACTTCCCTAGGTACGATCTAGTTACAGGAACAATACCTATATATATATATATATATATATATATATATATATATATATATATATATATATATAGTAATTTATCACTTAATTTCTATATTTAATTATTATTATAAGTGAATTGTTATTAATTATTTTAAAATTAATTATATATTTTAAAAAAATCATTATTTTAATCAATGTTTTTAAAACCGTACTAGTCATCGAACCGATGAAAGTACTAATTTCAATGGTGGAACCGTTATTGAACCGTAGTCGAACCGGTTATAATAAAATAGTATATTTATAAATTTTTAATATAGTATACAAAGCAATATCAAACAAAAATAATAGCAATTTTATTATATTCTCAAGTACAAACCCACTTACATTGCAAGGGACATAAATTAGAATTACAATAAGGATGACAACTGCACTATTCGATAAAGCAAAATTAGAAGAAAAAAATAGAAATTTTGACGCAAGAAAAAAAAGTGTCCACTTAGATAGAAATAAATATATATCAATACATTTTTGTTCTGATTGACACATGATGCCAAAGAAGGAAGAAAGTCGCCGAAGAAGGAAGCAAGCCGACGAAGAAGGGAAAGCCGGAGAATGAAGGAAGCAAGCTGATGGAGAAGGGGAAACTAGCCGCTGGAGAAGGTGAGTCCAAGGGAAGCGTCATGCTCGTGTTTTGTGATTTTGGGCTTTAGAATTGGGACCCGGGTAATGAAAAGGAAAAAAAATCCCAACCCAAAACGATGTAGCCTCATCATTTTTTTAAAGAAATATATAATAATAACGAATTTTTGCTGAACCATCCAAACCGCTTGAACCGTCGGTTTTCATCGATTTTAGCGGTTAGTTACTGGTTTAACCAGTTTTTCATCGGTTCCATGCTAGAGCGATTTTAAGGTACAAACGGACCGGACAGACCATCGGTTCCCGGTTGAACCGGTCGGTCCGATCCGATTTTAATAACCATGATTTTAATTGTTATGCATCATAGAATATACTTTAAACTGACTAAATTAAAACAATAAAACCTGGGAAAAAAAATTTAATATAACGTTTATATAAATACTTAAATAAACAATTTTTGTATGATATTAATTATTATATTTATTACATATAATATATAATAAAATTTAACATTATTATAAAATATGATATAATTATTATATTTGATAAATGTAATATATTCATCAAATGTATCATGTTTCGTATGAATTTGTTTATATTAAAATTATTATTAAATATAAAGAAATTATTGCAAAACTCAATACATACACAATTTTATTTTTATTCATATTTTTAATTTTAGATTAAAACATTTTTTAAAATAGAAAATTCAGATATATATTAATATAATTTATATAAATCGATATATATAATAAGTTATCTCTTAATCATTATTGATATTTATTATTTTAAATAAATTATTATGATTTATTTTAAATTTAATTATATATATATATATATATATATTTTAAAAATATTTTTAATTAATAATTTTCATAAAAGCTATTTTAAAATAACCAAATTAAAATGCATATTAATATAATTTTAAAACTATTTAATTTTTTTTATATTGAACAATTAATTTAGTTTAATCATTGTTGACTCATTTTACTTTTATTTTATGCATTTAATTTAATATCTTGAATTTTATTTGCAACAAATAATTAAATAAACAATTAAGTAAAACTATAGCTAATATATAATGTATATGATATTTTATATATCAAATATAAATTAAGTTACCTGAATGAATAAAACAATCGAGTTGAAAGTAAGTGAGAAAAAGATGAACAAGAGTTTTATATGAAAGAGGCACCTTCATCATATAACGACACAAGGACAAAATGAGCAATTTTGAGAATAGAACATATTGATGAATTACCGAGTGTGTGTGTGTGTGTGTGTTATGTACTCACGATGAATGTAAAAACGTAATAGGTACATGTACTGTTTTATTGCTTTTATCTAACAAGAGTCAACTCCCATAGTGTGATCTTAGGAGGAATAGTACACTGAATTCATAAAAGTAATCGCAGAGAGATTGAAAAAGGAAAGAGAATATCAGAAAATAAGAGGTAGGGTTAGGGTAGAAGAGAATATATCTGATATCACATATTGCCCCCTCATTCTGTTCCTATTCTCTCTCAATATACTCCTCGTACTCAACCAAGATCCATCCATTTGGAGTTAGTTATTGTCTTCTTGCTTGTTCTGTTGCTGACTCATCATTTGGCTTCATTACAGTGTGTTTGTGTAGACGTCAAAGGGGATGCAACATAAAAGTAACATACCGTAGTTGCTTTGGCATTTTTGCATTAGAACGTGAGATTTCTCCATTCATTGTGGGTCTAATGTGGTTACAAACACAGCCTGAGTATTAATAAAACATATGTTAGAAAAAAAATGATTAAAAGATAAGACGATGCATCCATAATCATATATAGTAAGATGGATACAAAATGAGTAAATTACACAAACATGAGGTTTGAAGAAATTATACCAACCTCCCCACCATTTTGAAACATTACTTTTATCCCCTTTTTGCTAATGCCGTTTACACTGCTTAGTTGACATACTATAATAAAATTAATTAAACTTAAAATGCATTTATAAATTTTGAATTTTTCCATTGTACCCTTTTCATATTACACCGTGACTCTCGTCTCCCTATATCTTTTGAAGGCCATTAGCAACGCGGAAATTGAAGTTAGGTTTTGGGTTGTCAACAAAGGGGGAATTTACACAAACACGTTTGGAGGTTGAAGTATCTTTATTCTCGGGCTGCAAGGGAGTTCCGGCGCTACCTGCGAGTTTCGAATCAACAATGAGAGAGTTGAAGCGCATAGGGTGCTCGAAGCACCAAGTTGTTGAAGTGCGAAGGAGTGCGGGCATACACGAAATCGACTTGTTTCTTTCTTTAATTTCTGGTTGTGTTCTTCAAATTTCTGATTTGGTTCTATAAATTTTGGTTGGGCGAGGTTGTGCTTGTAACCGTTGCTGATGATCTGCGCGTGGGTTTCGGCAAGGTGAGGGAAGGTGCACGCGTTGTTGATGAGGGCGAGGAGCGTGTTGCGGCTAATGTCCCCACGAATCATTTGCACCACACTTGTTACACCACCTTAGTTGGGTTCTTAAAATTCTGCACCACAGCCACGATCTTGTTCTTTTTTATTTTATTTTTTATTTTAACATTCAGATATTTTAAGGTTGAAGAGAGGATGTTTTGGGAATCAAATTTCATTAAAGGTCACATGACATTGATGCATTTCATTCTCTCAAAATGTTAAACGGAGTTAATGAGACAGGAGAGGACAGTGTAACAAGTGTTGAACAATTATGGGGGTTTTTGTAGGTGTTAAAAATGAAGATGTCTGTGTAATTTCTTCAAACCCAA
Organism: Pueraria montana var. lobata; assembly: GCA_026413185.1. Taxonomy (NCBI): domain Eukaryota; kingdom Viridiplantae; phylum Streptophyta; class Magnoliopsida; order Fabales; family Fabaceae; genus Pueraria; species Pueraria montana. The sequence continues at coordinate 25,057,493 of CM048656.1, forward strand.
GAGAATGTTTGTGTAATTTACTCATGCAAAATTAATGGAAAAAAAAAGTTTCCAACAATCCATTAGACACAAAACCTACAACATATGTAAGTTAAGTTCAAAACCTGCAACTTCACTGAAGTTTAACGCCACTGCTTAATTCAAAGTGCAGATGAATTTTCCTAACTTCCTTCTCTTGTTGTGGCATTTGGCGTCTAAAGCAGCATTTGTAAGTAGTCTTCATGTGATCCAATAGTCATGACAACGGAAGATTGGGTCTCCCTAGGTTTTTCCACTTTTTGTTTTTCTTTCCTTTTGTGAATAGATGGATGGTTCACCTTTACATCTTTGTCTAGAGGAAATTTGGTCACACTCCATTGGTCATGATAATGCATCAACCTAAATCCTTGGACCAGTCATGCATCATGTGTTTTCTATTTTATTTGCTACTTTTTTGCTTTTTTACCAAAATGGGGCAATTTTTTAAAAAAATTACCAAAATGGGTACTTTTTGAAAATATTATGGAAATGGATAAATCGTGTTTTAAAACACGACTTTACTTTTAGCATTTTTTTATAAAAAAAAAAATAGAAGCCGTGGTCATATTTTTTTTTGAAAATTGCTATTTACACCATGTGTTTTGTGGATACACCCCTTTTTAAAAAAAAATTCAATAAATGGGTTAGTTTCAAAAGGAGGTAAAGATAATAAATATTTTAAAATACAAATGTAAAAAAAATTTTAAAAATTTGTATTAACAACATTAGAATCTAAAAATAGTAATACTTTTCTTGAATAAATATCTTATTAAGATAAATTCTCGAAAAGTTCTTTATATACAACATTAATCATAAAATTTTCAAACATGTTCTCATGATTCCATCAAAATTTTTAATCCATATCTAAAGCTCACTATGGAAAAAACAATGTATAATTATCCATTGGAAGATATATATAGTCCAACAGAAGAAAGTGTCTGGAGTTGATATTTATTAATTGTCATTGCAAATGATACAACAATAGGAAATTGTCTTTATTGGATGGTAGCATTTGGTTGCTAGGAATCATACTTGCACGAGATATCAACACAATACCACTAACTTTGTTCTAGTAAGAATTTGACATTGAATAACATGTTTTTCTATCCTCCTTACTTGCAATCTTATAGCATTGCAAACTCCAACCTTCAAATTTAGCTTAAGAAGAGGAAATTCAGAAGAATAAAAATTATTGTCACAAATTGAATATTATATTTATTATCTTTGTATTAAAGGTAACATGTTTATACTAATTAAATTTACAATAATATTATTATTAATAATACTTAAATGGAAGCAATTATTAATAAAACTTAAATGAGAAGGTCTTGATTATAATTACAAATATAATTAAAAATAATAATGCTAAAATGGTATAAAATTAATTATAAAATGGTCTTTAATTTGGGAGAATAAATTTAATTGATGAAACTAGAATGATGATAGATCTAATGTTATTGTATAAAAATTAAATAAATTTAATTTGGGAAATTAAAAAAAATATTTAACTTATAGGCAACCTTAATTTTTTTTTAATAAATATTAATAATAATATTATTATAATCTTTATTTTAAACATGTTAGAAAATGACGTTGTTGTTTTAAGAATTTAATAATGGATTTTCTAGCACTAAAACCTTATAATTTTAATTCTCTAATTCCTTTATGATATCTTATGTTATATTTTAAAATCTGAATAAATTTCATCCTTTTAAAAAAAAAAACCATCTTTGTCTATTTATATTTATTTTGGGATATGTTAATCCATTAAATTATTTCTAATTATCATTAGTATTAATTTAATTATCTAATGATAGATCTTATATTATTCTAAAAATATTAAATAAATATAATTCTCTAATTCCTTATGATATCTTATGTTATATTTTAAAATCTGAATAAATTTCGTCCTTTTAAAAAAAATCCCATCTTTGTCTATTTATATTTATTTTGGGATATGTTAATGCATTAAATTATTTCTAATTATCATTAGTATTAATTTAATTATCTAATGATATTCTAAAAAAATTAAATAAATATAATTTGGGAAATTAGAATATAATATTTAACTTATAGACAACCTTACTTTTATTAAGAAACCATCTTTATCTTTATATATCTTTATATCTTTTTCTTTTTATATATAAAAGTCAAATGATGGATATTTTTATCGTTATAAATATAAGTATTAGTGCTAATATAATTATTAATTAAATTAATAATAGTAAATATCTATCATATTACGTTAGAGTATATATTTTAAATTTACAAATATAATATTTTTATTAGGAATCCTATATTTAATTATAATTTTTATTATTATTATAATTATAATTATTATTTCATTTTATGTATTCTTTCTCTAATTTAATCTTTCCCTAATAATTAATTTATTAAGATATGGAAATTGATTTTATTGAAAATTTAATCAATTGAGAGTGGGACACAGTTATTATATTTAAGAAAGTTATTTTTAGTAATTGTTAAACAATGATTCAAATAATTATTATATATATATATATATATATATATATATATATATATATATATATAGTTAAATAAATTTAAGATAAGCAACTTATTTAAACAATCATACATTGTATATGATCTAATATGAACAATGTAATATAAGCTAAATTATATGGAAAATCCATATTGAAGTCAAAATTAATGATTCATTCTAAATAAATTGTCATATCAAATTTAGATTTACATTAGAAAATAACCCTATCCCCTTTGTTTAAAATAAATTTCATTAACTTAATTGAAATATTACTAGCTATCTCCTTTTTTGTGAGCAACGGTCCTTTCGAAGCCCCTTTCTTTCATCATAAGATGCAAATCATGATACAAAAATTTGAATTTCTAATTTCTATTTTTTTTTGTGTGTACAATGGTTGAACTAAGGTTCACACTGAAATTTTAACTTCTAATTAGTATAAACATCAACTAAAAAATACTAAAATTTAGATACTTTTATGATGTATTATACATAAACTAATGTGATACAAAATTTGCGTGTTTCGATGAATTTGAATAACTCTGTGTGTGTGTGTGTGTGTGTGTGTGTGTGTGTGTGTGTATTAGTTTACATTATTATATTCAATAAATTAAAATTTAAAATATTTTATATGTGTTTGCAACTAATTGCTTAATAACTTCAAAATAATATATTAAGATTTTTTAATTGTTTATCGAGTCAAAGATTTTTTAAAATTGTTTTAATTACTACTCAACATTTTTAATTAACAATAAATATAAAGATACATATTCAAAATATAAATAAATCTTTCATCAATTAAAATCAATTTTTAAAAACTTTGTAAATTGAAAGTTTCAAACTTGTGCATGTTTTATATATTAATTTATTTTTTAATTTTTAAATACATGTTAAATATATATTTTTTCATACTTTATATCTATTTGCAAATTATTTTTTAAATTGATATTTTGGTGCAAATTAATTTTTCAAAAACTTTGTAAGTTGAAAGTTTCAAATGATTAGAGTTAGTTGCCATTAAATTAGTTTGCACCATTTATTTCGGTACAAACTATGTTGTTGTAAATTATTATCACATAAGAATTGCACGAAAAGAAAAAGAAAAATGAACAGTGGTTATTTTTTAAAATAAATATTGAGTAAAAGATTTAAAACACATGTAATACGGGATTTGTTACAAATCAACTGTTGTACGGTTACACGAAATGTGCATTCGTATTAAATAGCATTTTTCAATTCTTAATTAACATTAATTTTTAAATATATTCAAATCATATTTAATTCTTTCATCAATTTAAATTAATTTTTAAAATTTTATAAAGTAAGAGTTTTTAATGATGACATATTTTATATATTGATTTATACTTTCATTGTCAATAAAGTAAAATTTAAATATATATTAAAAAAAGTAAAAATGTAATACTTGTTTGTTTTATAGAATTTTTAAAACTTGTGAAAACTAAGAAATAATATCAAAAGAAATAATAAGACGACACATTGGTCCCAATCTCCACTTTTTATTTCTCACTAAATTTATCGTGCTTACGTTACTATAGGAATTTTCCTCTTTTCTATACAAAAGAGTTACTATCGTGTAAGATTCTCTATATAGATCAAACTAACTGCATGTGCAGAATGAGAGTAGAAAAGTACAAAAACATGGAAAAAAAACAATCAATGAGCAAATACATAAACGCAAAAAAAAATTATAGACAAAGTGAAACATTTTATTTCAACCTACAATACAGACTTGAAGTTAAAAGGTACATAGATGGAGCTTGAAATAATAAAGCTCAAAATAGTATCATGTTGCTCATAAACAAAAACATGAAAATCTCCAAACAATGAGCTTGTCTCTACAATACTCACGAATTTGTGTATAGCAACATAAGACTGCGTAGTTATTCTTGCTTCTTTATATTTCGCCACACAAATTTATAAACCATTCCAGGAATCCCTTCACATTCTGCCAGATCCGCATAAACACAACAAAGGTATTAAATAGCCTTTTCAACCTGCGATACAGGCTTGAAGTTAAAAGGTACATAGATACATGCTTGAAGTTAAAAGGTACATAGATACATGCTTGAAGTTAAAAGGTACATAGATGGAGATTGAAATAATAAAGCCCAAAATAGTATCATGTTGCTCATAAACAAACATGTGAAAATTTCCAAACAATGAGTCTATCTCCACAATACTCACGAATTTGTGTATAACAATATAAGACTGCGTAGTTCTTCTTGCTCCTTTATATTTCACCAGGCAATTTTATAAACCATTTCAAGAATCCCTTCACATTCCGCTAGATTCGCATAAACACAACAAATGTATTATATAACCTTTAATTGATTTCGGAAAGTAATCATATCATATCATATATTAATTAGGACAATAATTTACAAAAATAACTATTCAAAATAGAAACCATATATTTACATTTTTTTTTCAAATCACAATATAAGATAAGAAAATGTTTTTTTTTATATTTTATATGTACTTTCATATACTTTTATTTTTTATATTTAAATATTTAAATACTACTACTATTTAATTTTTTATATTCTAATTTTTTAAATGATTATCTTGCAAATATATTTTATTTTTAATTATTTAATTATACTATTTTTTAATTAACATTAAATACGGACATATACATTCAAATCATAATTAATTCTTTCCTTAAAATTTTTTAAATTATTTTTTTAAAGACTACATATGTTATATATTAATTAATTAAACACTGTTTGTGCAAAAAGAATTATACTCACAATTTAATTTTAAAATAATACCTAACAATTTATAAGAAAATATTAACTAAAATTATACTTTAATTTAATATTAATATTTATATTTTGTTGGTCCTCGAAACTTATATTAAAATTATAATCACCTAGATTTCTTTGTCCCAAATATTTACAAAGGGTAAATAAAATTTGTTTTTTTTAAGTAATTTTCATTGTTGAAAGGGAATTGATTTTGGTACTTAAAACTATAATTAATATACATAGATTTGGGTATCATAAATAGATTGATTGATTGATACAAATATTAAGATTGTGATTGTGCTAATAAATAATTAAATAATTGATTATATTGATACTAAAATTAGAAATGTCACCGAATATGACACGTGTACAATCAGTCCTAGTCAGCAAGTGTCTTTTATATAATATGTAGATAGATGGATAGATAGATATAGATATAGATATTTTTGCTTATTACATTTATTGAATATAATTTATAGTTAATTTAACATTATTATTAAGTATTATATTTAAATACTGCATATGTTTATTAAACATGTAACTTTTTATATAAATTTATATATTAAAAATCTATTACTAAATAAAAAATTATTTTAAATTTTAATACCTGTACCCCTACGGTCATTCGTCGATCGACTGGTCTATCTTCCTAGTCACTTATGCACTTGAGACTGAGGGGTTGTGTACTCCTACAGTCATCTGCCGACCGATTGACGTACTTCCTAGTATATTCGCGCTTACGTGCTTGAGACTGAGGGGTTGTGTACCCCTACGGTCATTTGTCGACCGAGCGTCACGCTTTCTAGTCTCTTCGCGCTTACGTGCTCGAGACTGAGGGACTGTGTACCCCCTATGGTCATCCGCCGACCGATTGGTCTATCAACACGTCAGCGTCATTACCGGATTCCGACCAAACAATCACGGTGAATATTCGATATTACTTCACGATTCGGGTTGATCCCAACATAACCACTTGGGACGTGCGCCTAGGATGGATATTGGATCGTCACTCCTCAAATATTAGGGCCTAAACCTGTAACGACCCATCTTCGTTACAGATTTGTTATACTAAAACATTGTGTTAAATATTATCATATGAAACTACTCACAGAAAATTTCACATTTAACACATGTATATATGTACTTAATTTCCTACACATAATGTACATCATCATATCATAAAAGTATAAGATATGACTTTACAAAACTTAAATATACATGTACATACAATACCAAAATAATCCTCTTGTAGAGGACATTTACAACAACCTAAGTATTTATACATATGTCCTAAGCTGGTCCCCATACTATATATATATATATATATATATATGAGAACATATCCAAAAAGATGGATCTTATCCCATCTTCAAGATCTAAATTAGCTTCAGTCACGAGTGGTCTAAGAACCTGCAACATCACCACTATCTGCTCCTGTGCCAACCACACGATCATTACAGTAATACAACACAAATACAAACACAAAAATGCATGGGTAAGCTTATTTATAAAAAGAACATAGATATACAAGAAGGATAGGATTTACTTAAAGGAAAACTAAAATAAATCAACAATAATAAATCAATCACATCGTTCAATAACACATACATCAATCTCATATACAATTTCATTATGTAATGTCGTGCTGACTCGACTCTATGGAGATTTCTACCACTTTTGGGCGATCCCTCATAGGCCCCATCCCCTACCATGGTCTCACTCTCTGACCATTCAGGGAGTCCCTTGAGCTGACCCTGTGGAGGAAGTGTGATTTTATCGAATATAGACAAGTGTGGGTATTGGCTTACCTCTGTAAGGTTTGCAAAACCTTACATCTATAGGAATTCGCCCACTTGTCTATTCTATAGGCCCACCGTTAGCCACCACGAAAACCTCCGGCACTAGGTTAAAAGCCTACCTAGCACCCTCAACTTACGTGCCTACCCATATGCAATGTCATGTAACAAGCCAAACAATCTTGATTGCCACAAGTTCCCTCTATGTTATAAATTCACCATTTTTCTTAAATTATGCTTATGAACCCATCCAGCAGTTCAATAAGCTCAAGTAATATATTCTTACACTCTGAATCCTTACTTATAACACAACACTAACTTTAACAAAAGGTGAATTTCCTAACATAGTTCTAGAACCAAAGTTGTTACCTACCCAACATCCTCATTCAAAACATGATTACAAGATCCATCCTATAGTCAAAATACTGTATCACACAAAACATATTTCAAATATTAAATACTCAAGATTCACATCTCAATAAACAAACATCACCATTCTAATAATTCTATCATATTAACCAAATTGACCAAATAAGGTTGATTTCTCTTTGGCAGTACTAAATGTGAGCTCTCACTGATTGTAGCAAATGACCTCGGAATTAAAAAATTTATATATAGAATTAAAGCTCTTGAATCCTATTTTTCAAAATGGTATCCCAATTGTAAAATAGACATCTAGAGAATTTTCTAAAATTCCTACCAGTTGACAGTACTAAATTTGACTTTACAGTGAACATGGTTCAAAGAAATTAAGTTTTCTAACACTTTCCAAACTTTTTTTGAGCTGGAATTTTTACAGGATAAAGGTAACACATTGGTATTTTAAAAATGGTATCCCATGTCTTCAAATTCATTCCCAATTGTTACCAGTACAATTTTCTCTAACAGCCTAAATTTCGGACTCCAAACAGAGCTCCAAACCCTTGCCCTGTTCCTTTCAAAAAGTTAATTTAGAAGTTGTGCATGATAATTTTCGTAATTTATATGGTTAAAAATCTTGTTTTGTCTAGTTTTTAATGGTAAAAACTTAAAAAAGAAAAAATAAGTACACAAGTGTAAAATTTGGAAAAACCGAGACATGTTCCAACAGAACACCAAAAACTGAACAGCCACATTGTGGGTCGCGGATGCCCAATTTTACACTTGTGTTTTTCTTTTTTGAGTTTGTACCATTAAAAACTAGACAAAACAAGATTTTTAACCATATAAATTACGAAAATTATCATGCACAACTTCTAAATTAACTTTTTGAAAAGGAACAGGGCAAGGGTTTGGAGCTCTGTTTGGATTCCAAAATTTAGGCTGTTAGAGAAAATTTTACTGGGAACAATTGGGAATGAATTTGAGGACATGGGATATCATTTTTGAAAGACCAATGTGTTACCTTTATCCTGTAAAAATACCAGATCAAAACAAGTTTGGTAAGTGTTAGAAAATTTAATTTCTTTGAACCATGTTCACTGGAAAGTCAAATTCGGTACTGTCAACTTGTAGGAATTTTAGAAAATTCTCTAGTTGTCTAGTTTAAAATTGGGATACCATTTTGAAAAATAGTATTCAAGAGCTTTAATTCTATATAAAAAAAATTTAATTCTGAGGTCATTTGCTACAATCAATGAGAGCTCACATTCAGTACTGCCAAAGAGAAATCGACCTCATTTGGTTAATTTTGTTAATGTGATATAATTATTGGAATGTTGATGTTTGTTTATTGAGGTGTGAATTTTGTAAGGAAGTTGATAGGTAATATCCATTGATATGTTCTATTTCATTTTAAGTTCCAAGGATGTGAATCTTAAGTATTTAATATTTGAAATATGTTTTGTGTGATATAGTCTTTTGACTGTAGGATGGATCTTGTAATCATATTGTTTATCTCTATGATGTGCTCACGAGTAAGTTTATCTATGAGAAAATGACTTTGTTGTTAGGGTTAGTATATTATGGTTAATGGGATATAATTTGTTGAGATTATTATATTGTTGATTGAGGTGCTTAAAATTTTGTTTAGAACATTATTTATTATTGAGATGTATGTGTTTTGTTGAGAAATTGAAATGGAATGTTGATGAGATGATGATATATGTGAACTATGTGTTGGAACCATTCCTATATGTTAAGGAGGAGTTAGCTATGTCCTTTGGGAAGACTTTTATAGAAAAATGGTATACTTGGGAGGGGAGTTTCACGCCAAAACTCCGGCCCACTAAAGCGACCCGGGGGTCTCGCCTAGTGGGATATCTTTCCAAGTACCACCCCTATTGTTTGACTACGAATGGCGTGTTGGAGTGTTGAGAACTACTTCCCAAGAGGTTTAGTGACCCATTTAGTGTATAGGGGATGGATTGTTGTCATGGTTGAGGATTTTGGATTGTTGAAATGTATTTGGATACTTAAGTCAGGCCATTGGAGATAGCGGGTACAGAGGTGCCTATCTAAGACTATAAGGGACTCTAAATACGTTTTGCCGCTGGAATACGGTGGGTGCACACAGTTGGTGCACAGAAATATTCCGAATGTTGTATCTGCACAGTTGGTGCGTACGTAGGTGTGCATAGTTGGTGCACAGACATATGAGTAGGCACGTAAGTCGATGGTGCTTGGAGGGCTCTCAATGTAGTGCTGGGGATTTTCGTGATGGCTAACGGGAATGGGCCTATAGAATAGACGAGTGGGCGAATCCCTATAGATGTAAGGTCTTGCAAACCTACAGAGGTAAGCCACTATAGCACTTGTCTATTTTCGATAAAACCACACTTTTCCCGTAGGGTCAGCTCAAGGGACTCCCTAAATGATCAGAATGTACAGACTATGGTAGGGGATGGGACCTATGAGGGACCGCTCATATTATGTTTAAACTCCATGGAGTAGAGTCAGTCTTGTTGACTAAGGTTGTCTAGTAGTTTATGTTGTACATCACCTTGTGATGATGGTTGTTGGTGGTTGTATTATGTTGAGATTGTGACTTTTGTTGAATGGATATAATCCATTAGATCTGATGATTCATGGTAGTAATTGGTAATAGAACTATGTTGTTATTGATTATGTTGAGGATTTATGTTATAACTCTGTCGTATGAATTAGTTGAGATGGTTGAGTCATGATGGTGTTGTTTATTGGTGTTTATTAATGAACTAAGTTTTGATATAAGTTTATGAACTAAGTTTTGTGTAGAGTTTTCAGTTATTATATATAGTATTATATTGAAGTATACAAAGTTTGGTTCTCTTTCTATTCAGGCCCGGGTATAGGCCCTCACTCATAAGTGTGTAAAAACTGTGTAAGTGAAGTGTGTGAAGGGAGCAATTCCTAAACTACCCAATCTGCAAAACAAACAACACACATATAATATAGCAAAAGGTTTTCTATCCCATGGTTCAAGAAAATATAAGCATGTGTACATACGAAGCATAAATAGACCAAAACAAATAACGACGAAAAGAAAGAAAGAAGACGCAGAAAGAAAAAAAATAAGATTTGTGGAAGCTTGTGGAAAGATCAAGTATAATGGGGTGTGTGGTTGTTAAGATGGTATTATAATGACACTCATTTGGATTACTTGGATCAAATAGAAAGGAATAGGAAAAATATGGTGATTGGTTAAAATAGGGTATTTTTACAAAGGTTTAAATACCTTTTTAGTCCTTACAATTTAGTGTTTTTTTTGTTTTTCGTCCTTGCAAATTTTTTTCTTTGCTTTTAGTCCTTATAAATTATGTTTGTTTTGTTTTTCATTTTTAAAGCGGTTTAGATAACGTTTTTTTTCACTATTCAAAACACTTTTTTTATTGTTCAAAACGCTATCTAAATTACTTTAAGGACGAAAAACAAAACAAACATAATTTGCAAGGACTAAAACCATTTTTTTTACAAAGATGAAAACAAAAAAGTGCTAAATTACAAGGATTAAAAATATATTTGAGCCTTTTACAAATTAATTACTCAAATGTGACTTTTTTTAAAAAAAATTATTTAGAAACTGCATTATTTTTCTTTCTCCTTTTATTGATGTTCTTTTCACCATAAGATTAGTCCCAATCTTCTAGTCTTATTATTTAGACTCATTATGGTTTTTTTTTTTATCAACAACTAATAATAATATATTAATAGTGGTACAAGGGGTACCAATAACCCGTATACAGAGCAGAGCCTTACAGAATCATTCCCACCATAACCTTGGTTATTTCCTATTTATATTTGTTAACTAAATAAAAGGTAACCAAGGTTCCTAAACTGAAACTTCACTAGCCTATGCCATCAAAGCATTACTCTGCAAATAAATATACACTACTCAAAAGAATTAGACAATTCAATCATTGAACCCATCTCAAGATGTATTTGTCGAGCTTGGTGGATTGGCCACGTCCATGACACCAAAAGCAATACCGTGAATGCAGCCAATAATAATGTCCAATATCATAAATGTTCCCTACATGCCAACATATGTAGACAGTGCCTTAAATGAATCATTTAATGCATGTCAACAACACTAATTACCACCTCAATACCACACTTGGCTTGGTACCATCACCTCTGGTCAGTCATAGCATTAAAAATACATGCACCTGAAGATGACGTCCACAGGACAAATGGGACATCAAAACGCTTGTCTTTAGCCTTCAACCAAGACCAAGTTCTGTATGACACATCTTGTAATAACCTTTGATGATCAAAATTATGTCCCTTGAAAACACAATTATTCCTCCAAATCCATATTCCCCACATTACAGAGACCCACACCACTTTCCACTTTTCATTCTCATACTTTCCACCCAAAGGACAATAATGTTGCCAAAAATGCATGCCTGCCTCTTCGGTAAGACCATTTCCAGCCCAAGCCAGCCATAGATTTGATTCCACAGCGAAGCAACTTTCCTGCATTCAAAGAATAGGTGATTTATAGATTCTTCACATTCCAAACAAAAGGGACACCTGCAATCATTGGAGTTAAGTTGTACATTTCTATTCTTCAAATTCTGTTTTGTTGGTATTCTGCTTTTAAGGATTTTCCATATAAAACATGAAGCTTTGGCTGGTATGCACATCCCCCATAGATGATCAAAGATTTCTTGATGTTGTGATCCCCTCCTCATGCTAAATATTGCGTTGCAAACCGTCTTTACCGAGTATTGGCCAGATTTGTCCACATCCTAAATCCAATCATCTGACACACCTTCTTGCAATGTAATTATCTCAAGGAACTCCTCCAAATGTTTTACAGACTCTTCCCACACCACCTCCTTCTCCATTTACACTCCTACCTCCAAGAATGATTCTCCCATCTTCCCATATTTCCAATGGTCTCGTGTTGTTATTGAGAATTCATATAAAGCCTAGGATGTATATGTGCAAGACACTCTTGTCCACCCCAAATGTCCTCCCAAAACTTAATTTGTCCACTGTCACCTACTGTCACGACCCATCCTAGGATCGTGACAGGCGCACAGGCTACATGTTCTTTAGCCTGGCTAGCCTAAACACTAAGACATAAATAAAGACAAATAAAGGGGGCTACCAAAAATCCGGTAGAGTCTCCCCTAAAAATAGGACAAACCAAATATATAGAACCACCTATGAAATCATATATACATACATTCAAATCCAACAGTCAGATATCAAGGCCACACATCACAACATAAGCCATTGACATGGATATATCCAAATACATTAACTAGTAATAATAATATAACTCATAATCATCATAGTTCTCAAAACATCATAATTACATCAACAACATGTCCATATAGGAGTCTCACCTACAACTCAAAATAAAGGGATTTACTCTATATCTATTTCTGTCCCTATCCCTATAGTTGCATTATACTGGAGTCACCAAAATATACTCTCCATCGCATGCAATGAAGGCCTACCAAAAGATAAACAAAATTCCTGGGGAGATCAGCAAATCCCAAGAAGTCTGCTACTCAATCACCTGTGAATCTGAGGGGAAAAAGGAAAGAGCGGGGTAAGTCACAAAGACTTAGTGAGAGCATAAAAATACAAAGTGGACAGGAAGGAGAAAGCAATCATAGCACGAGTTTTTACATCCAAAAAGAATTTAAATGATGTATATTTTAAAGCAAAATAAATACACTCATTTTAATAAAACTAATATTTACTCCCTTGAGAATTCATAAAAAAATATAATCAAAACCATAATCAAGAATAACAAACTTTATATGAATTTTCATTCTACTATGTACACATAGACCACATTATCTCTTCGTTGTGGAAAACGAAAATTATAAAACTACGATATTTAACTTGTAGGCTGCATTATATCTTCGTTGCAGCAAACGGTAACTATAGGAACTATGGATATTCAACCTATAAGCTACATTATCTCTTCGTTGTAGCAAACGAAAAATATATAAACTATAGGTATTCAACCTATAGGCTACATCATCTCTTCATTGTAGCAAACAGAAACTATCTAAACTATGGGTATTCAACCCATAGGCTACATTATCTCTTCGTTGTAGCAAATGGTCATCATTCACCAAAACTCACAATGAGAACTCAATTTCCACATTTAAATTGCATCATCAAACTATCAAAAATCATAAAGAATTAAGTCCAACCACGTAAAATAAATATTATACTTATTTTTCCTTCTCAAGTACTCATAGGAACTAATATCACTAAGAAAATGTATTTTGAAATATATTTGCTTCTCCTAAAAATATCAATGAAAAAGCCACTAGGTAAATTTAGCTACTCACTACCAAAGAGAACCCAATCAATGCCTTCCAATGTCGTGGGGAGGAGCAACCACCGTATTTTCCAAGGAATATAGACACTAATAGCAAGGGAATGAAATATTACATAAAATCCCCAATTTAACATGCCTAGGGGTTTTGAGGAACCCACAATAATTCTAATATTTAAATTTCCAATACCTCTCACTCACAACCCATTACTAATCTATGCCATAAAAAATGTTTCCAATCCAATGGGTGTAGCTCAATTGACAACACACATTGAGTTTGTGTGGGAAAGGACCTGGATTTGATCCCCGCATAATACATCCTTAGAGATGGGTGAGGAGCTTTAAGTATGAATAAGCCTCAAACGAGGATTAATCCCATAGCCGACCAAAGGAATTGAAGCATGTGGAAATACCTCAGAGTCTCATCGAGGAGCTAAAGACCCTAATTACGGTGGTTACCAAAAAAATAAAAATTGTTTCCAATCATTTCAACCATTGTCATTTATATTCCATGTTCATCATTTGAAAGAGACTACATATCCATTTCTTAGCATTTGTGCAACACAAGAAGATTATGATCTAGTTTCGAAAAGTAAATAACATCTTTGACAATTATCATACCTTTCTTGGTTGATATAGAAATTACCCTTTTTCCTTTGGCATGCACAATTTGAGCACCATTTCTCAACTTGACTTTTGGTTGAATTGATATGTCAATGGAGATAAAAATTGAAAGGCATTTGTTCATGTGGTTGGTGCAGCCATTATCAATGAGCCAAGTATTCAATCCATGTGAGTTAAGTTCTTGTGATGTCATAAATAAATGTTCATAATCAATGTTATCTTCTTCATCAATCAATTTTTCATGTTGTTCTTGTTGTTGCTTGGACTATTTTTTTCTTTAATTTTCAATACTTTTTAGCAAAAATATTATAGTGTAAAAAAGGTTTCTTTTTGTACTAATAATCTTCTTCAACACAGTTAGTTCTTTGACAATGAGAACAAGACAAAAATTGACCCATCTCTCATATCCTATAAAGATGATTTCTAATAACTAAAGAGGAGGGAGGCATTACAAAAATGAAGAAAAACACTTTTGTTGAAGGATTGACAATGGTTTTCAAAGAATCAAGAGCATCATGGCTCTTCTACATTCATTGTGAAGGATAGTTCAAGAATATGAACTTCAATTTGTCTGATAATCATGAATTAAGGTGATATATTTTCTTGCTTCATTTTGAAACCAACATACAAGACATTTTCTTTGTTTATATTCGAGACCGAAAGAAGTATATCTTGTCATCATATAGCTTCCATTCATCTTTGCATTGGTCACACTATCTGCATATCAATTACCTATTCAAATTGTTACTATAAAATTTAAAAAAAAAATATATCAAATTTGAGACTATTTTTTATAAATCTAATTCACCTTCTCTTCTTGGATTCTTTGCCATTTGTCTGACAACATATATTATTTTAAACAAAAATGTTTAAATATTAGTAAAAAATTGATATTGAAAATATTATTAAAATATTCACTTTTTTATTTATAATATTTGATTATTATTATTATTATTATTATTATTAAATATTTAATAATTTAATCATCATGTTTATCAATTGTCCAACAACAATAATAAATGAAAATGGTTGACTAATTTATATGATTGGATAAAACTTATTGTAACTATTACGTGTGATGCTTAATTTATTTTTTATGTATATAACATGTGATGCTTAATTTATTTTTTATGTACATATATGTTATATAAATTAAGTGAATAATTTTTTATAATTTATTTACATTATTTAATAACTTTTTTTATAAATATAATATATTCTTTTATTGTCATATGATAAATTAAATTATTTATTGTAGAAATTTTAATTAATATATGATATTTTTTCAACAAAATAATATATATATGAAAATTCACCTGTACATCACATCACAAAATTCAACTAGTATCACAAGTAACGAAACTAACAAGGCTGCACTTGAAACTAACAAGGTCGCACTGGACTTCTATTTGTAATTGGTTTCGCAGCGCAATGCCAAGTTCAACGCCCCGTGAAGAAATCAAGATTGAAATTATTGATTACCTACCATGAAAAGCTTGCAATCATTACTTTCTACTCTCCATATGCTGCGCATGCATGGACAGGCGAAGTATGTGCCAAGAGTATCCTTCATCATAACTTCAATCATCACTCTCGTTGAAAAACCATATTTTCTCATAATTAATTAGAGTTATAATATTGGTGATTTTGTGATCTATATAGAGAAAGATTTAACCTTTCTCAACATACAGTAGTTCATTTTATAATAACAACAATTATTATCGTTTTCATTAAAATTAACAAGTATTTTGTAATTATACATTTATTATTTTCTTTAAATAAATTTATAAAAATATAAATATAATATATTTAAAATTATAAAAAATACGTAATTATTTCAAATAAATATATGTAAAAAGTAAGTAATTTATAATTTAAAGAGAAAAACTAAAAATCTGAAAAAGAAAAATAATTAATTTAAAAATATAAATAACTTGAGATTTAGAAAATAATAAAAATGAAAAATTAATCTAATTTAACTCAGATTTGAGAGGGAAAAGAAAATAAATCTTAATTAAGAGGAAAATTTAAAAATAATAATCAACTTGAGATTTTTTAAAATATATAAGTAAATTAATACTGAAGCCACTTTTTACAAGAAGAAAGGAGTATAATAATAATAAAAAATTTAAGTCTTTACATTAAAAAATATAGAATTTATTTATATTATATGAAAATTGATTTTATAAAGATATGAAATACATATATACGAGAATATGTCTTTTCTAGGTTGGAAAAACCCCACATTTTTACCAATGGTGGTTAGATATTAGTTATCAACAAAACTAGTATATACTTCACACTTATAATATGGGATAAAACAAAAAATACATAAGAGAATATTGTAAAATCCATTTTAAAAAAGGAAAAGAAATAAATTTATTCCACAGAATAATATAAATTTGACTGAGGAAACTTTTAATATTAACTTTTGACATGACGGTATCAAAAACCAGATCATACGTGAATCTCCAGCATCAAATGAATCATAAAATATGTTCATTTTAGTTTCTGGAAGAGGGGTTGACCTCAATAGTCCACGAAGAGGGAGTTAGCATATAACGTATAATAAATGTCTGGTCAAAGAAAACTTTGATAGAATCATAGAATTCAAACCTTAACTACCCTATTCTTAACACAAATCAACGCCGCGTAAGGATGCACATATGCAATGCAAATGATATAATTCGTCTCAAAATTTGTTGAATTACAGTCTAATAAAACCCAAATGCACGACACGACGAAGATCTATACTTACCTATAATTGGTCACCAATTTGTATAACTTTCAATTTTTCATATGTTTATCTTACGTACCAAATGCATAAGCAATTCGTATTTGTTTTTTTCATATGTTTATTTTTCATATATATTTATTAATGGAAAATGAAATTTCCCTGTCCATTACCATTCGATTGCTTAGTAAGTTCCTTCTAATTAATTAAAATGTGGCCACGTACGCGTTGTATGGTTTAAAACAACCAATATAAATACCACTTCTCATCTCGTGCATTTGAAGTTGTATCCAAAGACACAATTAGTTAACCCTAAACAAAAAGTAGAGGGAATATAATTATGAGAAAAGGAAAAATTACCATCGTCACTGCACAAGGTGACGACCATTATTTAGCAAGATTTTAACAACCTTGAAGGATTAAAACTAGCCTGAGCATGCATCTTGCGAATCCAAGATGGAGGAACTACACGGAGCCTAACGGTGATAAGGGAGGGGGTGCGGAAGATGACTGGGAGGTGGTGAAACACAAAAAATATGCTAACAAAGATATCTCCTCCTTCTTCTTTACAAATATACCTGACAATTTTGGTCAAAAGGAGTTCTGGGATATCTTTAGGAGATTTGGCGATGTGAAAGAAGTCTTTTTGGCAGCAAGGAGAAACAGGTGGGGTCGGAGATACGGTTTCGTACGTTTCAGAGGAGTGAGCAATCCGAAAGAACTTGAATGGGAACTGGATAATATTCGTATTGGAGCACAGAAAATACATGTCAATATGCCTAAATATCAGAGGCATACCTCATCTTTCTATGGGAAAAAACCTTTTGATTTAGCTGCCCCGCACAGTAGTAATGGGATTCAGTTCCAGAGTATCAACAGAAATCAATGGCCTAAAACAAGTCTGCATACTTCGTCTAAGCATCCTATACGGGGGGGGCAAGCCTAAAAATATCCAAGTGTGGAAAGAAAAAAAAGGTGAATAGTCATGTTGGAGGAGAAGAAGTATGGAAGGGAATGGTAATCAATGTGCATGTGGAAGACAAAACTTGGTTGCATCAGAGCTGGGTGGGAATACTTTCGGATTTGAAGCTGTTTGATAAACTCAATGATGTATACGTGATGGAGGATTGGGAGGAAGTCAAGATGAGCTACATGGGAGGTGACTTGGTTCTTATCACAAGTTTGAAAGAGGAGAGAGCTATTGAACTGGTCAAACAGAAAGATGAAAACTTTCTTTCGATATTCAAATCGGTTCAGAAATGGAATGAGGAGTTGGTCACTGCAAATAGGCTTGCTTGGGTGAGATGTTCAGGAGTTCCTTTGAACGCATGGGGAGAGGAGTGCTTTTCACAACTTGTTAGTAGTTTTGGTGTTTTGGTGGATGTAGATGAAGATACCAGAAAGCTATCCTGAGTGGATGTAGCACGTGTACTTGTGCTTATGTCGTCTCCGCATACGGTGGCTAAACATTTTTCTGTGCAGATTAATGGTAGAGTTTGCCTGGTGAGAATGATGGAGGAGAATGTTCTTATTGTAAATCATTGTGGGTGTAATCGTGTAGATGATGACGATGGTGAGGCATCTTCGCATGGCAGCGAGATTGGACTTGAGATTGGGTCATCGATGTCGGAGTGCTCGTTGGAGGAGGGGGCGGGGATGGAACTTAGGGAAGATGCCGGCGAGAAGAACAGTCATCGAAAAGCACATTGGAACGATGACAGGGACGAGTCAACAGTACAAAAATCTTTGGGTATTAACCAGGACTGTCAAATCAACAGTCTTCCTTTGCCTAAAGAGTCACTCTTTGACAGAAAGATAAGAAAGATAGACTGCGGTACAAGTGATAAGGGTCACGAGTGGTTACAAAGCCTACATGGAAATAGTAAGGAGTACAAGGAGGTGGGTGAAAGTAGTGCAGCAAAGTGTATTTCGATGGCATCAAGTGGCTTTGAAAAGTCCATTACTAGGCTTGAGGAGGATCACGATACAAGATCTGTCCGAAATTCAAAAGTGGCTTCAAAGTCGAACGCTGGTGTTGGGGAACAGGAACAAAAGAGAGATGTTGGTGGGCAGGTTGATTGTTTAGTTCAAGTGGGCCAGATTAATAATATGGGGACCCCTAACCAAGCTTGTGTAGATTCACAATATGGGCCTTCTGAAATACGAGCCCAAGAGATTCCTTCTCCTAAAAGAACCAGTTTGGGCCCTTAGTTACTTCCAATTCTTTTGGTCCGTTACTCGGACATGGCCCACGCCATTGTAACGACACTGTTGATGTGGTGCACCAGACAAATATTAGTGAAGATCAGGAGAGGCATACAGAGGGAGTGGTGGCCTCGGGTTTCGCGGGAGATAACTCTACAAAACAAAGCCTTACAATAGGTGGCACTCTTCAAGGTGTTTCCAGAGGGCCCTTGATGAAATCTTACACATGTGATTCATATGGGTCTTCATCTACAAAGTCAAGTATCAAAAGAAGAAGAAGAGTTATGAGACAGAGCTGCGCTTCTTTTACTAATTCCATCCCAGATTGCAACATCAGGGACTGCAATAAAATCTTCTGGATGAAGAATGAAGTGGAGGAGGCAAAAAAAATTTGGGAACTGGGTAAATCTTTGAGCGTTTCTTTAGAAGGGAAGGACGAAGCCGTTGTAGAACAATTGATTGCAATGGAGCGCAGGGATTCTAATCAAATGGGTTCAAAAAGTAAGCACAGGAAGGAGGGAAATCATGAAAAGTGCCTATGAAGATGTTGACATACAATATTAGGGGTCTTGGGGGGAGAGTAAAGGCGAAGTTTGTTAAAGAATTGGTGCGGAGAGAGGAGGGTCAACTTTTGTTTTTACAAGAGACAAAAAAGGAAAACATAAATAAACAATTGTGTGCGGCCGTGTGGGGTGACCACGAGGTTGTGTGGGAGATGATTCCATCCATAAATTCATCTGGTGGTTTGCTATGTTTGTGGAGTATTGATGCTTTTCAACTGACAAATTCTTTTAGAGGGCATGGATATCTTGGTTTGGAGGGGGTATGGAAGGAAGGGAATAGGGAAGTCACTTTAGTTAATGTCTACTCACCTTGTGATTTGGACGAGAAAAGAAGGTTATGGAGTGATCTAAAGAATTACAAAGCAAGTTCTAGTATGTCTAGATGGTGTGTAATGGGTGATTTTAATAGCATAAGGAGGAGGGAAGAAAGGGTTGGAGCTAATACGTCTTCTCAAGGAGGAGGTAGAGAAATGGAGGAGTTCAATCAATTCATTGAAGACATGGAACTCATTGATATTCCTTTGGTGGGGAGAAACTTTACGTGGTATACGCCTAATGGTAAAGCGAAGAGTAGAATTGACATAATTTTGGTTTCTAGAGATTGGTTGAATTGTTGGCAAGGATGCACACAATACATCATGGATAGGAATGTATCGGACCATTGTCCAATTGTCTTAAGAGATAATTCCTATGATTGGGGACCTAAACCGTTTAGGGTTCTCAATTGTTGGTTTCAAGATTCAAGATTTCATGAAGTGGTAAAGGAGGCTTGGAAGAACTACGAGGTGGTAGGGTGGGGGGCTTTTGTTTTCAAAGAAAAATTAAAAGGGGTTAAGGCGGTCTTAAAGAAATGGAACTTGGAGGAGTTTGGTAGGATACATACAAAGCAACAACAAATTGAGAAACATCTCAACGAGCTGGACATTCTTGAGGAAAATGGAGGTTTATGTGGCGAGGATTTCATGTTAAGACTGCAACTTCAAGAAGACTTGTGGAGGGTGGCAAAATTTAACGAATCTTTGTTATTCCAAAAATCAAGGGCGAAGTGGATCAAGGAGGGAGATTGCAATTCTAAATTTTTCCACTCAATCATTAATTGGAGAAGAAGGAAAAACTTGGTGAAAGGTTTGCATATTGATGGAATTTGGGTGGAAGAACCGGATAAGGTGAAAGGGGAAGTGAAGAAATACTTTGAAAGTAGATTCTTGGAGAACAATTGCCAAAGACCAAAGCTTGATGGGGTTAGTTTCCAACAAATATCTTGTGAAGATAATAGTATGCTAATCTCGGATTTCATAGAAGAGGAAGTGAAGGATGCTATTTGGGATTGTGGGAGTGAAAAAAGCCCCGGGCCCGATGGATTTAATTTCCTATTCATCAAGGAATTTTGGGAGTTGTTGAAGGATGACATTATGTCTTTTTTAAAAGACTTCCATAGGCATGGAGTTCTTCCAAGAGGTACAAATTCTTCCTTCATCTCCTTGATTGCTAAGTGTGACAATCCACAAAATCTTGGTGACTTTAGACCTATCTCCCTTGTTGGTTGCTTGTACAAAATATTAGCTAAATTGTTAGCTAATAGGTTGTGTAGGGTGTTAGGGGGAATTATTGATCATAAACAAAGTGCTTTTCTTGGTGGTAGACAACTTTTACATAGTGTGTTGGTAGCTAATGAGGTTGTTGATGATGCAAAAAGAAGGAAAAGGAGGTGTCTCTTGTTCAAAGTAGATTTTGAGAAGGCTTATGACTCGGTCTCATGGAACTTCCTTTTGTATATGCTAAATAGATTAGGATTCCATGAAACATGGGTTAAATGGATAAAGGGGTGCCTTGTATCTTCTTGGTCTTCGGTGTTGGTAAACGGGAGCCCAACTCAAGAGTTCAAATGCCATAAAGGACTTCGTCAAGGAGACCCATTGGCTCCATTCTTATTTTTGGTAGTGGCAGAAGGTTTGAGTGGTTTGATGAGAGAAGCTAAGAGAAGTAATTTGTTCGAAGGCTACTTGGTGGGTGATGGAGGATGTGAAATTGACATGTTACAATATGCCGATGACACAATTTTTGTTGGAAAGGTTAATGTGAGGAATGTTTTTACTATCAAAACTATTTTAAGATTGTTTGAACTAGTTTCCGGTTTGAGGGTCAATTTCTTTAAAAGTAGTTTTGTGGCTATTGGGGTGGAGCATGGGGTGGTGGAGAGGTATGCCGATATGTTGAATTGTCGTGTTCTTCCTTTGCCTTTTGTTTATCTCGGTTTGCCTATTGGGGGCGAATCCTAGGAAGTTGGTGATGTGGCAACCCATTTTTGAAAAAGTCAAAAAGAAATTGGCACTTTGGAAGAATAAGCATTTGTCTTTTGGGGGAAGGATTTGTTTGATAAACTCAATATTGTCATCTTTACCTCTATTTTTCCTTTCTTTCTTTAAGGCACCTAAGGAGATTTGCAAGAAGCTTGAGGGGATTCAAAGGAGGTTTTTGTGGGGTGGAGTAGAGGAAAGTAATAAAATTGCTTGGGTGAGGTGGGAGGAAATATGAAAGACCAAAAAGGTGGGTGGTCTTGGAGTGAAGAACATTAGGGCATTTAATGAAGCTTTACTGGGAAAATGGAGGTGGAACCTTTTCCATTCCAAAAATGACTTGTGGTGCAATGTGTTACAATCGAAGTATAAGGGGTGGCACGGTCTCTTAAGGGAGGATGAGTGCTCTGGGAATCTACATGGTGGAAGGATTTGAAAAAAGTTTGTGGAGGTAAGAATAATGAAAGATGGTTTGATAAGGGGGTTTGTTGGAAAGTTGGCATGGGTAATAATATTAGATTTTGGATTGATGAGTGGGTGGATGGAAATAGTTTGTCAAATTTATTTCCAAGATTGTTCCTTATCTCGGTACAAAAGGAGGAGATTATTGGGAATATGGGATTTTGGAGGGAGGATTCTTGGTACTGGGACATTAAATGGAGAAGAATGACATTTGAATGAACTTATTGACCAATTGTATCTCATTTTAAATAATGTACAAGTACACAAATCTGACCTTGATTCTTGGTTTTGGAAGGGATGCTCTTCGGGTGGGTATTCAACAAAGTCAGCTTACAAAATACAGTTCCAACAGGATGGTCTGGAGGTAACAAATGAAATATTCCCACACATATGGTCTACTAAAATACCCAGTAAGGCTTCGTTCCTTATTTGGAGAGCTTTGAGGAATAGGTTACCAACCAAAGATAACCTCAACAAAAGGAATGTTCTAGTGCATCTCTCTGATCTGTTGTGCCCTTTCTGTCATATATACCCTAAATCTGCAGAACATATCTTTTTGGGTTGTGATGTTGTTTCTAAGGTGTGGTTTGTATGCTACTCATGGATATCACTGGATTTTGCTATTGTGCTCCCTAGCTCTTTGCAGAGTCACTTCATGCAGAATTTGGGTATTGGTAGATCTAAGAAGGAAAGGCAATTTTGGCAAGCTATCTGGTGTGCAGTGATCTTCTGCATTTGGAAAAAAAGAAACAGTTGCATCTTTAATCAAGATTCAGTTGATACCAATAGTTTGGTGGAGGAAATAAAATATGTGGTTTGGACATGGCTCCGTAACAAACATGCGGATTTTCAGTTCTCGTTTGTGCAATGGTTTAGTAATCCAGCTGCGTGCTTGTCCAACTGATTGGCGGGGATATAGTAAACACTGTCTTCTTTATATAAAGGGATCTTCACGTGTCTACTGCATGGAGACACAGCCGTTTGGAGGGAGAATACAGCTCACACCCATTTCAAACGTTGACGACTTGACGATTTCGCTCGTTCAATTTGCAAAACCTTAACACTACTTGTTGCTCAAGGCACCTAATTAACAACCTCTTGCAGTGTTTTCACACAGAAATGTTATTGTAAATCACCAAGCTTTGCTCGGAAACTCACTGGGGTCGTTTGCATTATTACCCAAACACCACTCTCGTCATGCTTAGTCATAAATCAAGACTTATTCATTTATTTTATTTTCATATACATGTACGAGCTAGCTAAGAAAGCTTTAAAGCTATTTATAGTTATATTATTTTAATTTCAATCTTAATTAGTAAAATCTATATTTCTGCCTTTTTCCTTTACCTCAGACCTCAGAGGGCAGTTAACGAAATCTCGTACAAAACGAAAGGGGCTGGTTGTCTACTTTTCTTATTAATTATTCGATTTGCATGATGTTTTCGGTGGTATTACATAGAATTTTGTTAAAAAATTTCTGTGTCCGTTGGCAAGACTTTCTCGAAGTGGTGGTCTTTGATACGCTTCGTTCTTATATTTACAATGAAACGAAAAATAAACAGTTAAACAAGAAAAAGAAAGATTGAACAGCTCTCTCGTGTTTAAAGCTTGCATACATCATTCAACTCTAAAACTAATTAATCCCAAATGAAGTAATGCTCGAATCATTGGGTAAATTCCTTTGTAAGAATAATATAAAGCTTAATTTATATTTGGAATTTTGTCAGAACTATAACAACAACAAAAATCAAGCCTTTTTTTCAACGGGAGAAATTTGAAACGATGCCCTAAATGTATAACCAATTACATACTAAATAAATAAACAAACAAATTAGGGTAAACTAGGAAATAAGTCTCACATGGGGATAGTTCCTATTAATTCTTCTTCTCATACTTCTTTGAAAAAACTTTCTGAATAGTTGGCAATTGAGTTCCAGAGGATGTAGATTTCGAGTTATTGCTCGGCCTTGTTGTGTGGCAAAGAGCATTTTGAATGTTTATGCTTTTAGAACTCATGCTGCTTTATTTGTAGCTGCTTCGAATGGTCGACCTTGGAACAATACTGTTGTATATGGAGAGAGTTATGATATGATGGTTGAGGAAATCAACGTATATAGATGCTTCAAAATAAACTCTTAAAGTTGTTATAGGAAACAATGGTTTTGTGCCTTGAATTTTGATGAGATATATAGCCATATTTATAGGTTTAAGAGAACGTAAAGATGTATATTGTACAAGGAACGTGCCACGTAATAATTGATATAAATTGTTGCTTCACGTACAAGTTTGTTGCCGCGGTTCCGTTGTCAACGTGGCAGAGGTTTATCCTTTATCGGGGCAGCTTCTAGTTAACTACTTCATGTTTTGTTTTGAATTGTCAAAGATTTTTTTTTTAAATAAAGGTTTAAATTTTAGTTTAAAAAAATAGATCCTCTTTTTTTTTTTTTTTGTTTCTCATTTAATCATTTATAAAAATGTGTCCAATGTAGTTCTTATTTTTATAAATAAGAAATAAAAAAGAGATAATCTTTGGGTCATCATATTATTAATGTAGAGTATCCGAAAAATCTAACTAATTATTTTTAGTGGAATCTCTTTTCGTCATAACTACATTTTTTCATTCACAAAATTCGAATTTGAGACTTTACTTAAAAGATCCAGACCTAATTAATTCCACTTGAACTATCACACTTTGATTAAAAAAATGTTTTTTTTGTAAAGAATAAATATTACATTTGACAGATTTTATAAATGAAGATAAAAAATATAATTTATTCTTTTTTTTACTGGAAATACAATTTATTCTTAAAAGATTAAAAAATCACATTACATTATTTACTAGGAGTAAAAAAAATAATTAATTAAATAAAGGCTTAATTATGTTTTTAGTTTCTAAAATTTGATATAAATTTGATTTTAGTCATCCAAATTAAAAAAAGAAATCACTTTAATCTTTCAAATTTGAAAATTACGATTTTAGTCTATCAAATTTACTATTTATAGGGACTAAAATTTTTTAATTCCTATAAATATGATTAATTAAGTTTAATTTTTGCCTTCTAAAACTTTTTAGTTGATTTAATCATTATTAATTTTAAAATTCCTTTTTAAATGGTTTCTGTTATTTAGTTACTAAAAACATGAGATTCATCTAAATATATTGTGTCAACGTGATATAGCAATATGAAAATGTGATATGTTTTTAGATGCATCTCACATTACTAGTGATTAGCATATTAGAAACCATTTAAAAACAATCTAAAAATATATAAGAATTAAAGTAAATTAAAACCTTTTAAAGAATACAACTAGACCTATCATGTATATATATCCCTATTTTCTTTCCCGTGAATATGAGTATTTTTTTAACAGCACCAGAATATCAGAGGGCAAAAGTGGCAATGGAAGCGCCTAACAAATAGCTGGTTAGATTAACGACGCTGTTTCACTCCTTTAACGGGTAAGGCTTGTAGTAAGAGCGGATGGTTAGTTTATAAATATTAGGGTTAACTAAGTTTTTAGTCCCTAAACTTTTTC
Organism: Pueraria montana var. lobata; assembly: GCA_026413185.1. Lineage (NCBI taxonomy): Eukaryota > Viridiplantae > Streptophyta > Magnoliopsida > Fabales > Fabaceae > Pueraria > Pueraria montana. The sequence goes on from CM048656.1 coordinate 25,083,706, forward strand.
AAAATTTAATTTTTAGTTCCTAAACTTTAGTTTGACTTGTCAAAGTCCTTAAACTTTTTAAAAATTCAGTTTTTAGTCTTTAAACTTTAGTTTGACCTGTCAAGATCCCTAAACTTTTTAAAAATTCAACTTTTACTCCCTAAACTTTTTAAAAATTTAGGGACTTTGACCGGTCAAAATTTTGTTCAATGACTAAAAACCGAATTTTTAAAAAGTTTAGGAATTTTGACCAGTCAAACTAAAGTTTAGGGACTAAACACCAAATTTTGAAAAAGTTTATGGACTAAAAACTTAATTAACCCCAAAATTATAATATTGACTTAGGTTCTGAGAAAATGGAGGGAACTTATATACAGCATAGACCAATTTCAAATCTTTGATTTGTTTCTCCCATTCATATTGCAAACTAGCCGTCCCAAAACCAAAAGAAACGTTAACTCTACTTGTTCCTCAAGCCACCTTAACAACCGACCACGCTGTGTTTTCTCTCAGAAATGTTATGGTAAATCACCATGCTTTGCTTGGAAACTCCCTGGAGTCATTAATTTGATATGATGCATTACCCAAACCACCATCGTCAACATGCTTGAATTCGTCATAACTCAAGACTCGTTTATTAATGTGTTTTATTTTCATATATATGAACAAGCTAATTAAGGAAGCTTAAAGTCTTTAATTTCAATAGAACAAAGGAATTTTAGTAAAATCTATTTTGGTTCTGAATTTTTCCTTTACCTCGGACCTCGGTGGGTAGCTAACGAAATCTTGTAGAAAAAGAAAGGGGCTGGTTGTCTAACTAAGATTCGACTTTGCATGTTTTTGGTGTTATTACTTGGACACGAGCATATATTTAATCCAGAATATTATGTTAATTTATTCATCCATGTATTAAGTTTAGATTTTAATGTTTTATTTTGAACTTTTAAGTGTCAATGATTGAATGAGTTTGGCTATATGAGATGTTTGGGATACCAAATTTTAAAATGAATGAAAAGTTATATTATAAATAAAAGATATGTCAATAATGAAGTAAAAAAAAATATGTCAATAATTAGAATAATTGTAAAATTCTTTTTTACATTCAGCAGAAACATATAATTTCACGCTGCAATGGTAGTAATTTGCATTGCAGCAGCCTCAATGCCCGCAATCGTAATGGCTGCAACCGCGATCACAATTTAAAATCATGCTCACAAATTTTGCGCAACTTAATTAATTATCCTCAAATGAACTAATATTCGAATGATTGGGTAAATTCCTTCTGTAAAAATAATCATATAAAACTTAAATTTTTTTGAGAATTTTGTTAGAACTAATAACAACAATAATAATCAAGCCTTTCTTCAAGGGAGAAATTTGAAACAATGCCCTAAATTTATAACCAAATACATAATAAAAAAAAGAACAAACAAACTTCTGTCAAAAAAAAAAAAAGAACAAACAAATTAATTAAGGTAAACTAGGAAATAAGTCTATCTCCCATGAAGATGTATAGTTCCCTTTCAATTCTTCTTCTCATACCTCCTTGAAAAGACTTTTTGAGTAGTTGGCAATGGAGTCCCTGAGGATTTAGAGTTGGAGTTATTACTCCGAGGAGCAGACCTTGTAGTATTGCAAAGATTATTTTGAATGGTTATGCTTTTACAACTCATGGTGCTTTTTATAGCTGCTTCGAAATGTGGTCGACCTTCGAACAATATTGTTGAATATGGAGAGAGATATGACTTGATGGAAAATTATCAACGTGTAGATGCTTCTGTTTCGAGTCCCACATCGGGTGGTTAACGAGCCTGGCAATTGCTTATATAACTGGGTAGGCCACCCCCTTATGAACCAGTTTTTAAGGGGACCTTTCGGATGTCTGGCTGAATTTGATATGGTATCAGAGCTGGTTCTGCCCGTTGGTGTGGATAGTGCCGCTAGCCCTCGCTTGTGGTGACGAGCCCAGGCTCGAGGGGGCGTGTTTCGAGTCCCACATCGGGTGGTTAACGAGCCTGGCAATTGCTTATATAATTGGGTAGGCCACCCCCTTATGAACCGGTTTTTAAGGGGACCTTTCGGATGCCTGGCTGAATTTGATAGCTTCAAAATAAACTTTTCAAAGTTGTTTTAGGAAACAATGTTTGGTTTTGTGCCTATAAATTTGATGATATATAGCCATATTTATAGATTTGGAGAACGTTCGTAAAGATGTGTATTGTACAAGGAACCTGCCATGCAATTGATATGAATTAAATGTTGCTTCATGTGCAAGCTTATTTCCGCGGTCTCATTACCAATTGCAACGTGGCAGACGGTTATCTTTGCCTTAGCGGCTTCTAGCTTATTATTTCGTTTTTGAATTGTCAAAGATTTGAAAAGGTAAATGACTTGTCGGTTTACGACAGTGTTATGCGTTCACACTGCACCCGATACATTATCCATGAACTATTAGCTTGAAATTTGGTTATAACATGCTACTTTATTGGTAAACCTCAAATGCAAATACAAATTTGTGTAAAAAAAAAATAAGAATTACATGTGAATCTGAAATTTACAACTTATTAATAACCATATAGACTTATTTATTAGTCGAAGTTCTATCTACTTCTTTGTACTTATAATATCTTATTTGAAAACACTAGAATCTAAACAAGTTGGAAACAAACATTGAATCTTTAACTAAGTAGAATTTGTTGTTGTAAATTTCCTTTCCACATAAGTTCCACTTCAGAATAAACCTGAGAAAAAAAAACAAAAAATAAAATGAATGGTGAATGGGTAATGTGTTATCAGTTGATATGTAGTATAATTTAATTTAATTATCCTTAATTAAAGGAATTTTTTGGTAACTTTTTTTTTGTTGAAATTTTCACTTTTTAAAATTTTAATACTTCCTCCGTCCAAAAATAAGTGTTATCCTAAGTTTTTTTACACAGACTAAGAAAAACTATTAAATAGATGAAAAAGAAAAGTAATTTTACAAAACTAACATTATTATTAATATTGCATTGAAAAATTAAAGTGACATTTATTAGGGGTATTAGTGAAAAAAGTAATTAATATTACATTGAAAAGTCAAATGCGACATTCATTTTGGAATAAATTTTTTTTCCAAATACGATATTTATTTTGGGACGGAATGAGTAATATAAGAGATACCAACATATACATTAAATAAAGAAATGTACATACGAATATAAAGTGCGGATTGGTTTTCATGCGTGAAAAATCTTGTGCGCACGCACATGTAACAAAAAGTTTGGAGAAAACCTTTTTAGTACTTTATATCATGCATTTCCTCCCTTCCAAAGTAAGATCAGTACGTAACATCCATGGAACCACTACATCAGCTTAGTGATAAGAAGTTTAGATAATTTTCATCAGGTTTTAAGTTCAAATTATCTCAGTATCTATCTGTTATTTATATGCACACAAAGAATTCACTAGCTTGAATGGTCAATTTTTTATATTTTAAAATAAAAAGTAGGACAACTGTATAACTGCAAAGGAACAGGTGCTACAAAGAAAATATGGTCAAAGCTAATTACCTGTTTATTTTTGTCCTTGCTTAGAACCCTTTTTGCCTGCAGGATCTTGTGCAGTGCCCAGAGATTTTGCTATGGGATTTTGCGATTTCCCTTTACCATTGGTAGAGTAGGAACCATTTTTGAGTGCAGGATCTTGCTTATCGCCCAGAGAAACTGCTGTGGTATTAGGCGATTTCCCTTTACCATTGATGGTAAAGCGCGAACCTGTTTTGCCAGCAGGATTTGCCTTGTTGCCCAAATCATTCCTTGAGCAGGTGACAGGGTTTGATAAAAGAAAAGTTAGAGGATCCAAATAATTAAGATTATGTAATAATGTATAAATTAAATATAATAATTTTAATAATATATTTATGAGTGATTTTAAGTGTTTATTGATATTATTTAAAAATGAACTTTTTCTTAATTAATTTCCTTTTATGATATTAAAAAATATATTTTTTTAATTTATTAATAACAATTCTTAGGTTTAGCTTCTTAATTTTATTTGTTTTTTTACTTTCATACTCATCTATTATTGAATAAAAATTGAATTATTTATCTATAATTTATATATATATATATATAAAAAAAAGAAACTATGCAAAAAACATTAAGTCTTTTTTTTTAAAAAAAAACAAATTTTTTTATGAGAACACATAAAATAAAATTAAAATTTTCATTGAATTTTCAACAAATTTAGAGAAATAATTATATTTTTACTAAAATTGTAGCCAAATTTGAAGAAATTTATTGGAAAAAAATTTGACAAAAATTACAAAATTCATAAAAAAAATTGAATGAAAAATCTACAAGAAAAAAAAATCCACATGTTTAATCATATTATATAAATTTTCTTATCAAAGAGGATATAAAAGTTATAGAAAAAATGAGTTTGATTATAAAAAAAAGTTTTATATTATGAAAAGGTAATTAATTAATTGAGCGTATGTTTAGTGTCCTAGAAACAAAGTGGGAGAAAAGAGGAAGGATTTGTTTAAAAAAAAAAAAAAGAGGAAGGATGGAAAGATAGTAAAACCATCTTCTTTCCTTCCTAGGTTGCTTAACAAGTGAGGAGGAAAAATTAAAAAGTGAGAGATTCAACCGGTTAGCAATCCATCCAAAATGAGAAGAAAAGAGGAGAAAAAAGATGTTCTTATACATTAAATGCCCAAATATACTCTTTTTTGTTGTATATATTTTTTAATTAATCATTTGATTTTTATAGTTAAAAGAATTTTCTTTTTAATCCATATACTTAAAAACATTTCATTTTAATCCCTACATATCATTTTTAACCACTTTTAATCTTCATTGTAGGGATTAAAAGAGATTCAAATGAGATGTGTAGAGACTAAAAAATATTAAAAAAGATATATGTAAGGACTAAAATGAATTGTTTTTAGGATAAAATATGTTTTTGGTCCCTATACTTTAAGAAAAAACTTAGTTTTAATTCCTGTACTTTCGAATTAATCATTTTAGTCCTCAAACTTTGAAAAACACTTACTTTTAGTCCTTCCCATCTAATAATGTTAATACTATTAACGAAAATACCACCATAAAATACACATTCCTTATGTATTTAAACTCAACATCATCGACGGCTAAAAATCACAGATTATTAAAAAAGTAGACACATAATGTGTTGTCAGTAATGGAAGAGACAAGTTTCTCATTGAGTTTGAGTCTATTTTTTTAAATAATCTCTGTAGGGGATTTTAGTGGCCAATGATGTTGAGTTTAAATACATGAAGAATGTGTATTTTGTGACGGTTTATAGCCACCGAAAACTGTATTTTCGTTAACAATATTAACACCATTATAGAGGAGACACTAAAAGCAAATGTTTTTCAAAGTTTGAGAACAAAAAATGTTGATTTGAAAGTGCAAAGACTAAAACTAAGTTTTTTTGAAAATACAGGGACTAAAAACATATTTTATCCTTGTTTTTAAATATAGGAACTAAAAGGAAAAAAATTTATAACTATAGAAACCAAATGAGTAATTAAACCTTCTTTTTGTATAAGGGATATTTATAAAATTTTATATAAACACTTAACTTTCTTTTCTTTCATTTTTTTCATACTGAACAACCAACAAAATTATCTCATTTTCTATTCATTTTCTTTCCCAAATTAAACATATACTAGAAGTGTAATATTACATAAAACTGTCTATAATAATAATAATGATAATGTCACCTTTAATTAAAGTGTTATTTTATACCCTTTCAATAATAAGTTAAAAGTTATTAATAACTAGAAAATAATTGACTTTTAAAAATATTATTAAAAAAATTATTAATACTAACTAAAAAATAAGTTTTAATTAGATTTTTTACCGTTAAATTAAAAAAATAACGATAAAAATAAAAAGTAACTCTTATGAAGTTATTTTTACAGTAATAACTCTTCTGTATATATATAGTTGAAGTTGATGAGACTTACTTGGATGCAGATTTTGGAGATGGTGGACTCATATTGAACAATATAAACACAAATGCTATACTAGATTGTTTTCGATGTGCTCTCGAGACCTACATCTATTACATTTATATACCTGGTTCTTGCAAAAAGGAACGTGCTATGTAACTCACGGTAAATTAAGCTTCTCATGCAGAACTGTATTTCATAATCACACGAAACAGAGAAGTTGAAGTTTGAAAATTTGAATTCCTGATTTGAGTCTTTGTGAACTATACTAAGGTGAAATTGCTAATGTTTTCCATCGCTTGATTAAATGTATAGCAAATTTCATGGTAAATAAAAGAATAAGAAGAACACGGAAGCTCTGTTTATCGTTTAGAAAACAGAGCATGAACGAGTCTTGATACGCAATATAATTTTTTCTCTATTCTGAAATCCATATTGAACTTCTCCCTTATTGCATGCGAAGTAGCGTCTTGCATTTCTTCGTTTATTCGACACTTTTTTACATGACAAATAATTAGTTTTCTTTTTCACATTTTCTTTTAACTAAGGCAATGGTTTGTTCTCTCTCATTTTACTTTTACCATTTCCTTGGTTATTGGAGACTTTTATACAAAACATAAATTTCGTTTTCTTTCGAAAATCAGATATATCATTTGATTATAAATTAAATTAATAAAAAAAGTTTGTTGTAAAAGAAATTGTGACTTTAATGGTTACGTGTTGGCTCGTACTGTCTTACAAGCAGTTTTCCGATGGATTTGCAGGGAAATGAAAGGGCATTTACAGTGTTTGAAGGAATGAATAGTTAGAAATTACTAACGTATTGTATTGTATTGGTGTATGAATATGAACTAAAAGATATAATATTAGAGTTCTCTTATGCTTCATAAACAAGAAAATCAGATTAAATTGTTGCATTATTTCCCAAATATGGAGACTGCAATTAGTGCAAGACCGCGTCTCCCCTAAATGGAGGATGCAAACTTCATAAACGTTATGTTACCACCCAATATCAAAGAAAAAACTTTTTAGAGACTAAAAACAAAATATCCTTATATTTCAAAGACAAAAAAAAAATATTTCAACCCAAAACCTTAAGGCATTAAGTTTGTGAGTCTTTCTCACTTGTCGATTTGAGACTTTATCTTTATACTTGAACTCCAATATTAAATATAATTTATAATTAATTTTAGCATTATTATTAATTATTATATTTATTAAATGTAATATAATTGTTAAATTTAATAAATGCAATATATGTTTATTAAACATATGACTTTTCATATAAATTTATATATATTTTTAAATTTATTATTAAATAAAAATAATTATTTTAAATTTTAATGCATATATATATATAATATTTATATAAGTATACAAATAAACAATTATTTTATTTATGAAATATAATATATAGTTAACTTTATTAATATTATTAAATATTATATTTATTAAATATGATACAATTATTAAATTTGATTGATGTAATATATATCTATTCAATGTGTAATTTTTCATATGAATTTATATATAAAAATATTTATTATTAAATATAAATTAATATATATATATATATATATATAGAGAGAGAGAGAGAGAGAGATTAAAAGTGAGAAAAGATGAAACAAAACAAGGGAATCACATTACAAACTTCATTGATGACTTTTGACAATATTTAGAATTTATCCACCAATCTGCTAGCAAGATATTTGATAAACCTCATTCTGGTCATTATTTTATGGGATTTCTCACACCATTTGATCCTTAAATTGCATTATCTTTGGGTGATTTTGATTGATATATATTATTTTGGTGCAAAGTGAGCTTAAACTCGGGAAAAGAAGAAAAGGGGCTTGAGAACGTGGAAACAACACCCCTGGCAAGTAAGCACGACCCTAAGCACAGGGCATGCTAAACAGCTCACGTCCCATAACTTATGCACGACCCAATGCATGGGGCGTGCTGATCCAACAGCGCTCCGTAACTTATGCACGACCCCATGCACAACCCCATGCACAGTCCCATGCATACCCTTGCGACAGCTGAAATCTTTAAATAGATTAGGTTTTTATGTTTTAGGGACACCTTTTCTTTTACATTCAGTTTTATACTTTCTAGAAGAGTATTTTTGGAGTTTCTAAGGGAATAACAGGATAGGAAGAACAAAAGTGTATCACAGGGATTAATTCTTGTAACGATTCTTCTCCCTTTTGTTCTTTTGTTTGGTTTTATGCTTTCCTATGCCTATGGCTAGCTAAAACCTTAAGGCATGGTTGTGATGTAGGATGTGCCTATGAACTCCAATTTCTCTATTTTAATTGAATTCCTATTTTTGTTCAGTCAATTAAATTATTTCATTATTATTATTTGTTGTTTGGAATTTGCCAATCTGGACTTGTTTGAATCAATTAATTGTCAGCGACCAATACTGTAATTAATTGGTAGACCTATGGAATAATTGGGTTTAGAGGAACATCGCATGAACAATCGTGTTTACTAAACTTCTGATCAGATTAATAAATTATTGATCATCCTATCTGTGCTTTATATTTTCCCCTAATTTCAATCCTGCATGAACAATTAGGTAGTTAATTGGGGGAAAGATGATTAATAGCTTATGATCAATATCTATTAATTAATTTAAGAGGAACAATTAGCAATTGAAGAATAATTTAGGGTTCTATTGAAATAGAAATTGGGGAAAACTTAAAAGTGCATTCGAAATCACAATCCTAGGCCTCTTATTCTGTCAGAATCTTCATTAATTTCTACTTACTCATATTTTATATTCTATTCTCAAACTAATTTTCTTTCCTTGTCTTTTACAAATTTGTTAATTGGGAACTACAATTAGTTTCTAGGGTACGATATCCGGACTTAGGTTCACTGTTACTACTGCGTAGGGTACGCTTGTCCTTAAGCGGTATGCATTTTACGCGTCAATATTTTAGGATGAGACTTCCTTTATTGCATTGTCATCAATCTTATAAATCGAACCAACACTCATATTAGCTTCGAGTTTGATTATAACATGCTACTTTATTAATAAACCATCAAATGCAAATACAAATTTTTACAACCTATTTATACCATATGAACATATTTATGACTCGAAAGTAATATGCAATTCTTCCTACTTACAATATGTTATTTCTAAACACTAGATTCTTAACAAGTTGAAAACAAACACAAAATCCACACATTGAATTTTTACAATAGTAGAATTTGTAATAAACTTTCTTCCCACACCAGTTCCAATTGTGAATAAACCTGCAAAAAAACAAATTGAGTGGTGAATAGGGTGATTATAGGTTTAACTTAACCACCAACTCCAAACAATCCAAAGCCAAAAATCCAAATTATTTAGATAACTAGGTTAAGCTAGATAAAAGATAACGTAACTAGAGGTGACAAAACAGTTAGGTTGCCTTAGACAACACAAATCCAACTAATAAAAATGTTTGGTCATGGACTTCGAATTTTAAGCTTGAACTAAATACAAGTCTTTTTAGTCTGATTTGATCGTGATTCAATTTGGGCTTAACCTCAAAAAATTTGTAAAAACTCAAAAGAACCAGGCTTTAACCGGGCTTGAACATCATTTTAGGTGCCAAAATTGAATTTGGACTTTTTTGGCCGAGACTACTATAGCATGTAATTAACTCATATCGAATCAAATAGTCTATTTTTATTGGATTATTATTCTTAATTTTGATGAACTCAATTGAAAAAATCATATTATTTTATTAGTTTTTCTTATTCTCTTTTATTTTGTTTTACTTTTCTATTAATATAATTTAAAAAAAAATGTATAGTACAAAATTTACCCATTTTTTAAAAAGGTTATTTTTATGAATAAAATTACTCTATTATAAAAAAATAAAATAAAAATTCACTAGCTAGCATGCATGATCTTTTTAATGATTTAAAAAAAATTAAAAAAAACTGATATATATAACTGTAAAGGAATTGGTGCTACAAAGAAAATTTGGTGAAAGCTTACCTTGTTTGCCATTTCCTATTGTTTTATTATGGTCAACCTTGCCCTTGGCTTCTCTTAGAACCCGGTTTGCCTGCAGAATTTTCCTGATTGCCTAGAGGTTTTGCTATCTCTTCCTTTTTGGGAGGGTCGATGCGCGAACCTTTTTTGGGATCAGAATTGTTCTTGTAGCTCAAAGGATCGCTTATGCTATCATGCTTTTTCTCATTCCTAGAGCCAGTGACAAGATTTGAGGGAAAAAAAATTAGAGGGATTAAAATAATTAAGATTATACAATAATGAACGAATTAAATATAATAGTTTTAATAAAGTTATTTTTTATGATTTATTTTAAGCATGTAATGATATCATTTAAATATTTATTTTTAATTAATTGTCTTTGTGATACTAAAATATTTATTTTCTAATTTATTAATAACAATTTTTAGGTTTTGTTTTTTGTGACACAATTTTTTTATCTATAATAGTTTTGTAAAAAAATATGCAAAAAAATATTAATATTTTTTATATAAAAAAACAAATTTGTATGAGATACGCAAAAAAAAATATTTTTTATAAGTTTTTCCTCAAATTTAAGAAAATAATCGTATTTTTTTACTAAAATCATAGCAAAAACAGTAGAAAATTTTGCCAAAAAATCACAATTAATTTATAAAAAAAAATTGCATGAAAAATCTACATGTAAAGTTTGCAAGCAAGAAAAAATTGCACATTCAAATCATACAATATATGTTTTATTATACAAAATGAGGATATAAAAGAGATAGAAAAAATGAGTTTGAAGATCGAAAAAAAAAAGTTTTATACAATGAAAAAAATTAATTAACAAATTAGTTAATGTATAATAAGTGTTATTAATACTTAAAATCAACCATAAAAAATCTTTTTTTTTTGGTAATCAACCATAAGAATTAATATTATCATAAATAAATTGAGGACTTGAAGTGTATGTTTGGTACGCGAGAAACAAAGAGGAAGAAATGATGGAAGATGGAAAGATAGTAAAACTTTGGTTGCTTAACAAGTGAGGTGGAAAAATTAAAAAGCATGTAAGATACACAAGTAAAGCAATGTGTCTAAAATGAAAATAAAGGAAGAAAGAAAGATGTTCTTATACATTAAATGTCCAAAATATCCTTTTTGATTGTATATTTCTTTTTCTAATAGGGATATTGATAACATTTTATATAGATATTTAACTTTCTTTTCTTTCATTTCTTTCATATTAAACAACTTAAAAAATCATTTTACTTCCCATTTTTCTTTTTTCTTATTTTCCTTTTCCCTTCCTTTTCTAAATCAAACATACTAGAAATGTAATACTCTTAACATAAAATTCTCTATAATAATAATAATAATAATAATAATAATAATAATAATAATAATAATAATAAATAAATAAATAAATAAATAAATAAATGAATAAATAACTAAATAAATAAATAAATAAATATTACACTTACTTGGGTGGTGGACTCATACTTATTGAAAAATCTAAATATAAATACAAATAATAGACTAGCTAGATTGTTTTCGATGTGCTCTCAAGACCTCTATATTTATAGATGCATGGTGCATGCATATATAAAGGAACGTGCTATGTAACTCATGGTAAATTAAGCCTCATGCAGAACTCCATTTTATAATAATCACACGAAACAGAGTAATTGAAGTTTGAAAACTTGAATTCCTGAGTTGAGTCTTAATCATTTAAATTAAGGTGAAATTGCTAATGTTTCTCAATGTTTCATTATATGTGTAAAAAATGTAATGGTAAATTAAAAGAAAAGGAGCAGGAACGAGTCATGATACGCAATCTCAGTTTTCCGATATTATAATTTTTTCTCTATTCTGAAATTTCACTATTAAACTTCTCCCTTATTGCATGCAAAGTTGCGTCTTGCATTTCTTCGTTTATTCGACAGATTGTTCATGACAAATACGCTATAGTTTTAAATACTTAATAGATTATAATGGACGTTAGTAATAAGCAAAGAAAATTTGTGACTAATTGTGATGAAATTGGCCCGTACCGTGTTTCAAGTTTTTTTTTTTTTTTTTACTGATTTACGTGAAAGTAGAGAGGCATTTGCGCTGTTTGAAGGATCAGTCTGAACTTGTTAACGCGCTGTGTTAGAATATGAATTCAAAGTTTCAAAGATATATTAATATTGGGTTGATGGGTTCTCTAATCTCTGATCCTTAGCATTTAAGAGACCGTAAATTGTTGCTTTATTTCCCAGATATAGAGACTAAAAGTGCTAAATCTCTTTATTTTGGTTTAGTACTTTAGACTTTGAAGAGACTAATGTATATTTCAAAAAATGTTATTTTGAAATATTCAACATAAAGAGAAGTATATTAAAATTATGGCAATACAAACTAAATCAGATGAATTCATATCATATACTAGTTAGATACATTACAAGTAATTTACTAGAATTAATTTAATAAGACATTAAATAATAACAATAAGTATAAAGATATTGAAAGAATATAAAGTATAAATTTCTTTGGATTAAATGATTATTAGAGTCCTCTAAAATATTATGATATTTTATATAGTCTATCATTTTTAAAATTTCGTAATTTAATTAAATTATTCTAATTAATTACATTATTGCGTGAAGAGTTTAATTAATTTTGATACAATGGGCCAATCTGTTTAAAATTTAAAAAGGGATTTTAAAAAAAGTACTTTTTTAATAATATAACTAATTATAAATCACTTTAAATATAACTATTAAAGAAATTTGTGAATAATTTGAATCCTGATTTTGCTAGTGTTGATGTTTCTATGAAGTGTATTGCCTGTGTCGCTGGTCAAGTATTAAAAGGGCTTTTTGCGTTGTTTTCCATCGGAAACTTATTTCAATGCATTAGAAGAAAAGAAAAAAAAAATTAACGGAGGGTTTTGTTTCTGTAAAAAAGAAAAACGTAGTTTTTTTTTTTCTATCTTTTAATAAAACTTCTCAATGTATGCAAAGTGATATATCAAGTCTACATTTTTATGTGCAAAATACAAGTCCAGGAATTATTGATTGAAATCTTAAGTTCTCTTTTTATCATTTTCTATCAAATCAGACAATGGTTTTGTTCTCTCTCATTTTACTTTTGCCATTTCCTTGGTTTTCGGATATTTTTATACACGAAATCAATTTCGTTTTCTTTCGAAAATCAGATATATGATTTGATTTTAAATTAAATTAATGAATAATTTGATTACTTTGTATACTGTAATAATATATGTTTGTTGTAAAAGAAATTTTGTGATATTAATAATTGGTGTGAGCTAGGATGAACCATCTATTAATTAAGTAGTCCATGGTGTTATAGTAAGTTATTTTGACCTGTTAAATATAATTTTGTATTTATTATTTAGTTCTTAATTTTTTTTTTTTATACTTTATCCTTCTCATGGTCACGACAGTGAGAATGCAAAGATCGGAGTTGACGGAGATTGGATCCTGTTGGGGTGGGGGGCAAGCAGATAATAGAAGGACAAATTTGTAAATTTAAAAACTAATTAATTGTAAATAAATCCAACACATAAACAGGTAGTCAGTTTCATGGAGCATGCTCCTCTAAAGTGTAGCCTGCACTTTAGAAGATAAAGTGCACCCATCGTGACCCTTTATTTTATTAATGGCTCAGATCTTTCCATGTCATTATAATTATCAACTAGATTTTTTATAAAAATAAAAAAATAACCTTAAAATAAAAATTAAAAACAAGCAACCCGCGCGCATTAGGTCGTATAGGTTCTTGAAGACACGACATTCATGACTGCAATTTGTGCCACACGACGTGTTCTTCTCTTTGCTACTCCATTTTTTTTTTCTTCAAGAGATTGAATCTTTGACTCTCTGTTACAGGAGATCACTTATGTTTCCCTCTACAACTCTGTTTTTGTTCTTAGAAAAATAAGAATTTGAATTTTTTTTGTTCTCTCAGTCACAAGTAATTCTTCTGCATTGAATCAAATTGGGACAACAAGAAATTAAATCATAGGATAATTTCTCTATCTCCTATTCTCAATGCTTACAATAAATAAATCAAATTCATATTTTTATTTATCCATTGTTTAATTTACATATTAATTTTGTTGCAGATTTGAATTCTATTGTCTAATTTCTTTGCCTCCTCATTCCAACTACATTAAAGAGACCTTTCCAATGGGTGATGAACAATTTTGTAAAAATAAAGACATGGGTGAAAATCCATAGCTACAATTGACAAATCGACCATGGTTGTCACAACAAATTGAGCCGTGCTTGCCTGTTAGTGCAAACCAAGAATGTAGACGAACGTGAAGTGCGGGAGGAGATGTAAACATGAAGGTGTTTCTTTGTTTTATGTTTTGTTAAAGTACAAGTGTGAATGTGAAGTTTAACATTGGGTAGAAATGATAAAGTTGAGCAACATATAAGTGGATAGACCCGCAAACCTGATGCCTTAAGGTTTTGGGTTGAAGGTGGTGTCAAGTTTACTTGTGTGGTGTGTTCATGGCCCATTGGTGAAGATCTCCCCGTTGTTTCATCCCCTCGGTGCACAACAATTGGTATCAGAGCCGATGGTTCTACCAGGTGACTGGCTCAGACGAGTATGGTGGATTGGCGATGGATCCAAGCATGGATATGGGGGATCCCTTGTATCAAAAGTCTTCCTGGCATTGGTCCATACATGGAGGCCAGGCGGCGTGTCCTGCACCGTGGAACAGTGGAACGGCAGTCCAAGGTACTAGAGCATGTTGGCTCTAAAGGTGCCATCATTGGATACTCGTGGTGAAAATGGCTTCTACATGAGGGAGAGCTACCATGTGGAAGAGACTCACACTTGAGGGGAAATTGTTGGAGTACAAGTGTAAAAGTGAAGTTCCACATTGGGTAGAAATGGGCGAGTTGAGCAACATATAAGTGGAAAGACCTGCAAACCTAACGCCTTAAGATTTTGGGTTGAAGGTTGTGTCAAGTTCACTTATGTGGTATGCCCGTGGCCCATTGGTGATATCTCCCCGATGTTAAACCCCTCTCGGTGTGCACAACATGTTTTTTATTTTATTTTGTTATATTTGTAATATAAATCTAGTTGGCAATTTTAAAGGACATGGAAAGATCAAGACCGTTAATAAAATAAAGGATCAAGATAGGTGCATTTTACCCTCTAAAGTGCATGCTGCACTTTTGAGAAGCCTACTCCCAGTTTCATATGTAAACTATTGATTAAAAAAATATATCTAATGGTATGTATATGATGGTAATGTACGGTGCACCACTTGTTAAATGATTCATCCTAGAATTCATGATAATCGTTACTGAGATTTGAGTCTATGATGTCGTGTATTTTGTCCCAACCTTCAACTACTAGGCCAACCCTAGTGGGTTAAGTAATAGTAATTAGAAGTTGTTAAAGTATTGTATTTGCAGGGAAATGAAAGGACACTTGCGGTTGTGGTGTTTCAAGAAATAGTTAGAAGTTGTTAACGTATACACAACGAAACCAGATTAAATTGTTGCTTTATTACCAAAATTTAAAGGCTGCAAACTTCCTGAGTCTCAAGGTTCATTACATGCCGACCCCACTGCACTTCACATGACGATTTGATTCCATATAATATAAAACTATATAAACTACTCCAACAATTTATCTATCTATCTATATAAAACAATAAAATAGAGTTGAATACGGAAATGTATAAAGGAATAGCATGTTTGGACATACATTTAAAACTTAGAAAGTCATGATAAATGAATAAAAATGCAAAAGCTATATTCGATAGCTTAAGTGAAAACATAAAATTCACGTCGTCTAATGTGCCTTTCAATGTGTAATCAAACACATCGGAAATGAACTTGTCTAGTTGTGAAAGAATCACTACTTAGTGCCTCTTTGCGAAATCGGTGAAATTAACTTAACCGGCGTTGGCACAAAAACAATACCCAAGTTGCTTTAAGAATTTTATATTGGAACGCGCTAAATTTCCGCTGAATGTGGTTTAGACAGATTTCCAAACACGTTCTTAACTTTTTGCAAGGGAATTACATTACAAGCTTCATTGATGACTTATACGACAATATTTATAATTTATTCACCATGTGCTAACTAGAACCAACCCTCATATCACTAGCTTGGAGTTTGATTATAACATGCCACTTTATTAATAAACCATCAAATACAAATGCAAATTTATGTAGAAAATAAGAAAGACTTGTGAACCCAAAATTTACAGCCTACTTATGAATAACCATATATATAAACTTATTTATGAGTCGAAATTAATATGCAAATCTTCGTACTTACAATATCTTATTTCAAAACACTAGAATCTTAATAAGTTGAAAACAAACATTAATATTGAATCTTTAAACAATAGTAGAATTTGTTGTAAATTTTCTTCCGACACAAGTTCCACTTGCCAATAAACCTGCAAAAAACAAATTAAGTGGTGAATAGAAGTGATTATAGGTTCAATTCAATCACCAACGCCAAACAATTCAAAGCCAAAAATCCAAATTATTTGGATAATCAAGTTAAGTTAGATAAAAGATAGTGTAACTAGATGTAACAAATAAATTGGGTTGCCCGAGCCAACTCAAATCCACCTAATAAAAATGTTTGGTCATGGACTTTAAATCTTAAGCTTTAATTAAACACAAGTCTTTTTAGCTTGATTTAATCATGATTCGATTAGTAAAAAAAATCCATAAAAAACTTAAAAAAAATAAAATCAAGCTTTCACCAAGCTTGAACTTTTCATTTTAGGTGCCCAAATTGAATTTGGACTTTTTTGACCCATCCACTATAGCATGTTACCATAATCAGCCAGAATAACTCATTTTGTCACCTCTAAGAGTAACTTAATTATTTTGTGAATTATCATTCTTAATTTTGATGAACTCAATTGACCCAATCATATTATTTATTAGTTTTATTGGATACAAGAGAATAGAAAATAGTGGAAAAGGAAAAAACTTGAGAAAACATCTTGTTTAGAATCTTTATAAAATAAGATGTAAAAATGGATTATCATATATAGAATCTTTTATTTATTTTTGTAAACTTTCATATCTCACAAGTTGTAAAGCATTTCCAGTATCCCAAATAAAAGAAAGGAGAATCAATAGTAATAACAACTTTCTATCCTAGCAATAAAGAAAAAAGATCAAAGAATTTTCTTCCTTTTTGTGGAATATACAAGAAATTAAAGTAGTTTTTTTGTAGGCATGATAAAATTAGTCACATAAAGAAAGGAGAATCAATAGTAATAACAACTTTCTATCCTAGCAATAAAGAAAAAAGATCAAAGAATTTTCTTCCTTTTTGTGGAATATACAAGAAATTAAAGTAGCTTTTTTGTAGGCATGATAAAATTAGTCACATAGATTATTATTTAACTTGTCTTAATTTTTTTTCACATCCAAATTTTTAAATTTGTCTTGTATCTTTTTATTTTTATTTTTAGCTAACATGCCTGGTCATTATTTTATGATTTAAATTTTTAAAATAAAAAATATAAAAACTGATATAACTGCAAAGGAACAAGTGCTACCAAGAAAAATTGGTGAAAGCTTACCTGTTTGCCCATATCCTATTGTTTTATTTATTGTCATCAACCTTATCGTTGGCTTGTCTTAGAACCCGTTTTGCGTGTAGAATTGTTCGGATGCCCTAGAATTTTTCCTATCCCTGGATCATTTTTGGGAGTGGTACCTTGGCTTGTCTTTGAACCCGTTTGGCCTGCAGGATCTGGCTGATTGCCCAGATATTTTGCTATCTCATCATTTTGGGGAGGGGTATCGCGCGATCCATTTTTGGAACCAGAATTGCTCGTGTTGCTCATATCATCGCTTATGCTATGATGCTTTTTCTCGTTCCTAAAGCCAGTGACAAAGTTTGAGGGGAAAAAAAAACTACAGTGATTAAAGTAATCAAGATTATGCAATAATGAATGAATTAAATATAATAGTTTTTATTATATTATTTTTTATGATTGATTTTTAGTATTTAATGATATTATTCAAATATTATTTGTCTTTTATGATACTAAATCTTGAATTCTTAACAAGTGATGTGGAAAAATTAAAAAGTATGTGAGATCCACAATTTAATTAAGCAATGTGTCTAAAATGAGAAGAAAAGGATAAAGAAAGATGTTCTTATATATTAAATGTTAAAAATATTCTTTTTAGTTATATATTTATGACATTTTATATATATACCTAACTTTTTTTTCTTCACAAATCAAATAACTTTTAAAATCATCTCACTTTCCATTTATTTATTTTTTCATTTCTCTTTTTTACCTTTCCCTTCATTTTCCAAATCAAACATACTAAAAGTATAATATTAACATAAATTTTTCTATTATAATATAAAGAAAATAACTAAATATTACCTTTAATTAGAGTGTTGATTTATACTCTTTCAACAAGTTAAAACCATTAATAAATAAAAATTAAAAATTAAAAACTATTTTAAAATATAAAATAAATACTAACTAAACTCTCATGTCGTAACTAAGATCTACAGTTACCTGGATTGTTGAGGTGGTGGACTCATTGTTATTGTTATTGAACAATTGAACAATGCAAATACAAATAATTGTTTTGGATGTGCTCTGGAGACCTATATCTTTCGTATTTATAGATGAGCCTCGAGATGCATGGTGCATGAACAAGGGAACTTGCCATGTAATTAATGGTAAATTAAGCCTCTCATGCATGCAGAACTGGGTTAATTTCATAAGCACACGAAACAGAGTAGTTGAAGTTTGAAAATTTCAATTCCTGAGTTGAGTCTTAATGATCTAAATTAAGGTGAAATTGCTAATGTTTCCCATCGTTTGTTCATGTGTGCAAGTGCAACAAATTTCATAGTAAATTAAAAGAGTAAGAAGAACACGGCAGCTTTGTTAATCGTTTAGAGTGATGAGACGCTATCTCAGTTTCCTCATATTTTCATTTTTTCTCTATTCTGAAATCCACTATATTAAACACACTACTACAAAAAATACCTTTAACATCGGTTAAAAAAGGCCTTTAACATCGGTTTATAACCGATGTTGAAGCGAGCGATGTTGAAAGTGGGACACTTTCAACATCGGTTTTTGAACCGATGTCAAAAATCACTTTCTACATCGGTTCTGTATTTAACTGATGTAGAAAGTGTGTCAAAGGTATGAATCTGCCAAACTTTCTACATCGGTTCTGGGTTCAACCGATGTAGAAAGTGCCTATACAACATCGGTTCCTCAGAGAACCGATGTTGTATAAGCACTTTCTACATCGGTTGAATCCAGAACCGATGTAGAAAGACATTTTTTTTAAAATGACATTTTTACTAGTACACTACTCTTAGGATTAAAATAATATCAGAATCACTGGTTTGTGATTCTAATATTTTTATTATCATATGAAATATTAAAATCTTAAATATTAATTTATTTTTCCGATGTCCTAACATGTATAGCCTTTTATATATATAGTATCAATCAGAGATTCAGAATGACAAAATAAATAACAAGATTCATGCTAATAAAACATTATAAAAAGCAAAATAGAATCAATAGCACTGGCAACCTAGCATAATAAATTAACATAGTTAATTCAGAAAATAGAAAAAATATATTATTTCCTTTCTACTTATTCATATACTGACTTAGAAATAAGAATATCTCAGCCACACAAAAGTTACTTTATGCAAAAATAATATATATCCACTTGACATAAAGTACTTCATGATTAAGTAAAAATTACCAAACATGAACTACAAATCACTATATACACTTGACATAAAGCTTTGACCTTTTTAATATTGATTTGAATTTGTAGACATGTATTCTAGTTTGACCAAGTATTATTTTCTTAATTAATGGAACTATAATTGTAATCAAGTATTAGTATATAAAACATTTCACTAAATTTACTAACAATTTAAATATGAATTTCTTATTAACTAAATTCTAATAATTAAATTTAAATATGCGATAGTGGTTTATTAAGTAGTATGGTGAAATCTTTATATATTCATGTGATGGGAATTTCAGATTTTGTCTCCTACCATGAGGTATATTACTATCTAACAGCAAAGTAGAATCATGTAAAACTTTTACTAATATAAAAGTACTGTCAAATATTATTCGTAATTGATTATGTCAAATAATTATGTTATAGTTTAAATATGATTTTTTTAAGCATAATATTATGGGGTTTACTTAACTCAGGTCACTTGGTATAACGTTTATATTATTCGTTGATAACAATTGAACACATCAATTAATAATATAAAAGTTTTATATTATTAATAATATAATAATTTAAAAAATCAAATGATTGTTATATGTCATGTCTAATTTCTATTTATTAAGTAGTATGGTGAAACCTTGCTCCCATATGAAAATGAAACAGGGAACAAATGCCCCACGTATGGAAGCATAAAAGCATTTGGGATACAATAACATACTGATATTATAAGATTGAAAATTAGAATGAGTAACTCACTGTCAATGCTTGTCCAGTAAGAAGAAAAAGAAATGAAAAATAACCAACTGATGCTCCAACATGGTTTACCTGAAAAAAATAGCAAAAAGATAATGTTAGCACTTAGCAGATCAGCCACTTTCTACTTAAGATACGCATAGCATGAATTTCTAATTTGATCATTGTTTCATATTTCTATAAAAGTATGCCTCTGAAATGTTTTCTATAAAAGTATGTCTCATAGTGCAGACTCACCTGTTTGTGTTTTTTGAACTTCTTGGTCTTCTTTTTGGTCTTTGATTTTTTCTGGAAGGTTGCCATTCGACATAACAGCAAGAATAATTCACATGTTCAAGTCACACTCCAAACTTTAAGGGATAATCAATTTCAATTTCACAATCATCAGAATAATTTACAATTTATTCTACACATTTTCCACTTCACAAGACAAAGGCCTCTAACAGTCTAACCTACTAAAGACAAGACAAGCTTTCTATCAAAATAAATGCTTCTAGGTTCTAACTTCTAAAGACAAACCAGATGCCAACAAGAAATGACAAAGGTCCAAGATAGAAGAATACAGCTTAGAAACAACACGTGCAACCAGGAAAACCAAGACTCAGTTTAGTCCAAGTCACACAAAACAAGAAACCCGACAAAGACACATGAACAACAAAACACACATACCAGAAATAGGGTAAGTAAAAAATCACAAACTTGCTCCAAGTAGCCCCACATCCCAAAACTCTTGATCCTATTCATATTCTGCTGGACTAGCAATTAAAAAGATAATATTTTTATAATTAAAAGTATATATTCTGGTGGAGGTCGCCGCCGCGAAAGGGTGGTGGCGCTGGGAGGAAGGGTTTGTGGGAGCTATAGGTCGGAATCCAGGAAGGGGCCATCACTGCCGTTGTGTGGCGCTACCATCACCGTCTCTCTCCTTCACTTTATGTTCTTCTTCCTCGTGTGGTCAACATAAGCCAACCATTAACCCAGATCTGCGCTTTGTCTTCATCTTCCACACACCAACAACTTCACCTCCACCCCACTGTTCCAGATCTGAGCTTTGTCCACCGTTTCATATCTAAGCTTTGCCCATCGTTCCAGATCTGAGATCCCACAGTTCCATTATTGACGTCACGGAACCTATTGGTGTTGGGTCAGTCACGCAAAAGCCATCGCTGCTAGGATGTTGAGGCGGCGGAGCTAACCGTTGATCTCTATGGGGATGCTGAGAGAAAAGAGAGAATAATGCGATAGAGAGGCTCACCAGTAAGGATCTCGAGAGAGAGGAAAAAGACCGAGGCAGAGACGAAAGAAAATATCAACGAGGACGCGAGGTTGGGCGTGAAGGAATTCAAGGTTAGAAAATAATGATACAACATCGGTCATAAGAGAAAACCGATGTTAAACAAGACTAACAACATCGTTTATGAGAGGACCGATGTTAACAAATTCCATTTATTTACAAAAATGCCACCACGTATTTGTTAACATCGGTTCTCATATAATCGATGTTAATTTGACGATGTAAAAGGCATATTTTGTAGTAGTGTCTCCCTTATTGCATGCAGAGTTGCGTCTTGCATTTCTTCGTTTATTCGACAAATTATTCATGACAAATACGCTATAATTTTAAATACTTTATAGATTATAGTGGACGTTAGTAATAAGCAAAGAAAATTTGTGACTAATTGTGATGAATTTGGCCCGTACCGTGTTTCAAGTTTTTTTTTTACTGATTTACGTGAAAGTAGAGAGGCATTTACGCTGTTTGAAGGATCAGTCTGAACTTGTTAACGCGCTGTGTTAGAATATGAATTCAAAGTTTCAAACTATAATATTAGGTTCTATATATAATCTCTCATCCTTATTATGTAAGAAACCGTAAATTGTTGCTTTATTTCCCAGATATATAGACCGTATAGTAAGTGCTAAATCTCTTTGCGTTGGTTTATTACTTTAGACTTTGAAGAGATTAATATATTTTCCAACAATAAGTTATATTGAAATTTTCAACATAAATTAAGAGAACTATGTTAAAATTATGCTAATAAAAATTCAATGAAAA
Source organism: Pueraria montana var. lobata (assembly GCA_026413185.1). NCBI lineage: Eukaryota > Viridiplantae > Streptophyta > Magnoliopsida > Fabales > Fabaceae > Pueraria > Pueraria montana. The sequence goes on from CM048656.1 coordinate 25,106,199, forward strand.
CATAATCACATGAATTGATATCATTTACTACTCAGATAGATTAAAACTAATTTACTAGAATTAAAATTACTAGGATTGGCCTAGTGATAAGAGGTTAGAATAATATACATGAGATTATAGGTCCAAACCTCAGTATGACCCATTGTAAAAAAAAAAAATTATTAAAATTTATTTCTAGGAAATTAAATTTTATATATATATATATATATATATATATATATATATATATATATATATAAAAGTAATAGTTGTTTCCATAATTAATGCAACAAAGGTGATAGTCAAAATTTGTGCCTAAAATAAGGGCATTATTGACCAATTTGAGCAAACATAATTAAAATGACAACTTCGTGGCCGATTTATTTTTTATACATAAAAAGTTAATTTTGAAAAGAAATATTAAATTGCACAATATTTTAAACTGAAATAATGGCATAATTGTATTATTAGTTTAATATTATTTAAATTGTTTTTATAATATTGCACGATAAAAAAAAAAATATTGGCTTAAATGCAATTTCGGTTTTCCTATTTTGCACAATCCATAATTTTGGTTCCTCTATTTTAAAATAGAGATATTTAGTCCTCCAATTTTGTAAAATCCATTATTTTAGTCATTTCATTAAATTGAAAGTGTTGACCGTTAAGATATTAACGTTGACTTTGACGTAGCCTAAACATAGTGACATGATACGAGATTATTTATTTATTTTTTTAATTATTTTAAATATTGAGTAGAATTATTGATGAAAAATATATTTTAAAAAAAGATATTATACACCAAGAATTTGGCCCGTACGGTGTTTCAAGTTTTTTTTACTGATTTACGTGAAAGTAGAGAGGCATTTGCGGTGTTTGAAGGATATGTCAGCAAAGGATTTTTTAATTTAAATTAAAATAAGGATAATCTCTCATCCTTATTATGTAAGAAACTGTAAATTCCTACTTTATTTCCAAGATATATAGACTGCAAGTGATTAAAATATTTTTCAACAATAAGTTATTTTGAAATCCTTTGCTGGATAACACGTATGTGAGTGGTGCCTTGGGAGACCTTACCGTCCGTGTTTAGTTGCGATGAAAGAGAACTGAAAAAAAGTGAAATAAAAAATAAAATGATATAAGATCCACACTTTTACACTCTATTTTAATTTAAAATTTTTATTTCAATTCACTTTCATTCCTTTTTTACCTCTCTACCAAACACCACCTTAATGTTTGTATTACAAAAGCTGTATATGCTACAGGGAGCATTTATTGCATGGTCTCGGTGTAGGAAACAAAGCCATGTGTAATTTAGTCTTTGTGGGGGTACACATGTCTCGGTGGTTATTTGGTAATTATGGTGCAAAACTTATAGATACTTAATAACCATTGTGTGGGGTGAATGCTGGTTTATTTTGTGGGGGACTTTCATGTTTTGGGTATTTAGGTACCCCTTGTACTTTATTTTTCATATAAATATATTTTCTTTTGCTGATAAAAAAAAAAGTTATTTTGAAATCTTCAACATAAAGAGCAGTATATTAAAATTGCAATAATAAAAACCCGATGAAAACTTATTCTGAGGAATTGATATCATATTCTTCCTTTGTTCCAATTTATATGACGTTTGAAGTTTTGATACAGGTATTAAGGAATGTAATTAATTTATTCTAGGAAACATTAAGTAACTTTCTAATATACCCCTTATCTCTCTAATTAAGTACTCATTATACACTACCTCCACTAAGTATTTATTAAGGGTAATCCTGGAAAAAAAATATTTAATAAAGCATTGGTTTTATAAAACTATATATATTTTGGAACAAATCTTTTTCTCTAAAACGTCATATAATCTCGAACGGAGGGAGTATTACTTAGATAGATTAAACTAATTTATTTGAATTAATTTTTTAAAAAATAATAACAATATGTATAAATATATTGTAAAAATATAAAGTATAAATTTCTTTGGATTAAATAATGTCTAAAATATTATGATTTTTTTTATTTCTATCGTTTTAAAGCTTTGTAATTTAATCCTTAGTTTATTTTTTCCTCATGCAATCCCTTTGTTTATTTTTCATTAATTTTGTTTATTAAATAACATTTTTTATTTACCTTTTGGTTTCTTTAAATATGACAAAATTTCCATAAAATCTCTCTAAATATCAAGATTTTTCATTTGATTCTCCATCTTTTAAAGTCACGTAGGCACATAACAAGTAAAATAAACAAAAATCTAGCATAGAGACTTCACGAAAAATGAAAAAGAAGAAGAAGAATGAAATAAACAACAACTTTTTAAAATGTGGGAATCGAAATAGAATTTTCATGATATTTTGATCGATAAACATTATAATTTAGTCATTTATTTTGTTATCATTTAATTATTCATTAGAATAAATTTATGGTGATTAGCATATAGTAAATGGCAATGGAAAATTTCACCCACTTCTAAGAATGTGTAAGAAGTTATTAAACAAATAGATGATAGAAAATAGATAGCACAAATACAATATAAGACACTAACATTTTGACGTGAAAGACCACTTTAAATTGATTGTCTTTCATGAAGGGTACTTGTGGCATAAAAAAAGATAAAATTCCCAAGTTATTAAGATTAATAACAAAAATCTATTGATATAGAATATGAGAGGGGTAAAATAAGGAGAGATATTTATTAATAGGAACTAACCACATAAGTAAATTTGACACCACATCTAACCCAAAACCTTAAGGCTTTTAGGTTTGTAGGTGATTCTCACTTATATGATGTTCAACTTGTTCATCCTACCCAATGTGGGACGTCTTACTCACACTTATACTTCAACAATTTCTCTTTAAGTATGAGTATTTTCCACATGATATGCCCCCTTAAGTAAAAGTTTTTCCATCCACGAGTATTCAATAATGGCTCATTAGAGTACTTTAGCCATTGCCGCCATTCGAATTCCTTGACTTTCCACCAAGAATTTTGCTAATAAACCAAAATTGTTACAAGTATTCTTTTGCTTCCAGCCTCTTCATCTCACACTTACATATTCTTTCTAACTTGCTCCTGCTCCTGCTCATTTTCCTCCTCCTCCTCCTCCTCCTACTACTACATAAGAGTATTTTCCTTTATTTAATGATGATCCTCTGGACGTTATATTGAGTTGACTTAATGAACATCTCCATTTGGTCATATTAATAAGGAGATTCTTCTCCATTGAAGGTTAGAGGCCTCGATTTTGAAAATCCTTTAACTATGAACTAGATGTCAAGATTTGCCATCGCAAATCTTTCTCCTCTAAGACTGTGAAGTGTTTAATCCTTAGAGGCCGAGCTCTAATACCAATTGTAGATCATAAGAAAACACAATAAAGTAGGTTCAGTTGTATTTTAGATTTTTTTTTTTTTGCAAATCCTTTACATTAAAACTAGAGCTGTCAAAATTGGCCTGGCTCGACGGGCTGGCCTGATGGCCCGTCAGGCCAAGCCGGGCCAGACCGAAAAAAAATTGGCCTAAAAAGAATCAGGCTAATTTGGCCCAGCCTAACGGGCCAAGCCGGGCCAGACCGAAAAAAAATTGGCCTAAAAAGAATCAGGCTAATTTGGCCCAGCCTAACGGGCCAAGCCGTGCCTATAAGTTCTTGGCCCGACATTATTTTTTTTCCTTTTAAAATTAGTATAAATTTAAACAAAAAAATAAATGGGCCAATTTGGCCCAGCCTAACGGGCCAGGCCGGGGCACAAAAAACTTGGCCTGTGACAGATTCGGGCCAGCCCATTTTCACCACTTGGCCCGCCGGGCCAGGCCGGACCAGCCCATTTGACACCTCTAATTAAAACAAGTGTTAGTTAAAAATGAATGAACCGACATAGCAATAAAAAATTTAGTTTATTTAAAATAACGAGATACATGAAAATAGAAATAACACCATAGATTTATGTTGGTTCGTCTCACCCAAAGACTATGTTCATTCCTTGACTTTCCACCAAGAATTTCGCTAATAAACCAAAGTGTTACAAGTGTGCTTTAGGGAAAAGTCACTAGGCAATTGTCATAACATATGTATGTATACTTTTTATCTTAGCCTTTTCACTTAAAAATAAAACACGTAAGTACAAAATAAAAAAAATAAAAAAAACTTAGAGAATTTCACATAAAGAGTTCCTCCATTCATTCAACATTTGTTTCTTCATCCAGTCTTCTAAGCTTTTTATAGAGAGTCTTGAATATGTTTGTTAAGGACTTCTCTTCTAGTTCTTATTGAATGTTGGAGCATTAAATGCCTCATTTAATGCTTTCACCTACCAACCATATAGGACGTGATAAAGCATAGTGCTTATCTTTTCTTCCTTGTACAATTGTTGTATTACATGTGAGCAAATCTTCTATTTCAAATAAAGTACACTAACACTTATTGCTCAAGTTGTCTTGTTTGCTACTCCTTTCTTTTTGCCTACCTTTCAGGAAGGTTCTGAAAGGTTGGTAGAGTTCAAGGTTTTTCTTAATTTGACAAGTTGAAGGACAAAACTTCTTAAGCTTTTTATATACACTTAAATCCTTATATGATATGCTTACCCTTCTTTGTTGGTTGTACCATCTTTTAGGATAATGCAAACAAAAACAATTGAACAAACTCAAGGCTTGACAGACAATCCTAATATATATGTTAAAAAAAAAAAGGAATGTATAGGACAAAAAGCATATTTCATTAGTATTATATAATTAAATTCTCATATTTTGTTTATTGTCATTAAAATTTTAAGAACTATAAATCGTCCTTTAATCTAACCTCAATGTTTATATAGATACACTATCGAGTTTTGCCCCTTTGAATCATTTAAGATTTTACTTGAATATTTCATTACTATTTCATTACTTAAAGACTAAAATGGATTTTTAGTCTTTTATGTTTTCTATTATATTCAATTTGGTCTCTTATCTTTTAAAAAATTCAATTTAGTCTTTTATGTTTTTAAAATAAGTCAAATGATCCTTTCAAAACAATGATTATTTTCGATTTTGGCACACGATTTTGAACCCTATTTTGACTAATTCGAGGAGTGAAATTTATCTCATTAGATTCACTTACATAAAAACTATATATGGAACTCAATTGATGTTTGAACCAAAAGGGTTATAAACACAGTGAAAATCACGTAAAAAATAAGTCTCGAGCAATCGGAAAAGAATATGATATTAGATTTTTTCAATTTTTGGTTGGTCGTTATATTCACTTTTCACACGATTTTCACCATGTTTATGGCATTTTTTGGTTCGAATATTAGTTGGGTTCTATAATTTTCATGTAATTGTTTCGGAATGACCATTTTGACTCGCTTTAAAAACATAAAGGACTAAATTAAACTTTTTAAAAGATAAACGACTAAACTAAATATAATAATAAATATAAAAGACAAAAGATATATTTTAACCTTACTTAAACTAGTACTAAACACTTAGGAAGCGTTTGTTTCACGGAATCACCTTGTAATCTCGGGAATATGAAGGTGGGAATGTTTATTCTCATGTTTGTTAGGAGGTTATTAGAAAATATTTCCGTGTATCTTTTATTCCCAGGAAAGTTGCATTCTCATGTCTATACAGCTTTTATTCCCATGCTAATGGGGTGGGAAAGTTACATTCTCATGAGAATGTGAGAAGTTGTATCTAACTCCACTATAACTTCCATTTTTTACTTTTATTTTTCATTATTATTTTAAAACTTTAAAAATATTCCTAGGAATATAAAAAGTTAACAAAACACATTTTTATATATGCCAAGGAGTAACATTCCTAGCTACAATATTCCTAGGGATATGATTCCCGGAAATGCAAGTTGATTCCATGAAACAAATGCTCCCTTAAAATTTATTGACCACTAAAAAAATCGTTAACAAAATATTTTAGCACGAGACTTCATTTATTGTTATCAATCTCATCAATTGAACCGGACTTTGACTCATTAACTTTTGAAATTGTTATTAATAAACCATTAAATATAAATACAGATTCACATAGAAATTAAAAAGGACTTATGAATCGACAATTCAAACTTATTATACAACAACAATAAAACCTTATCTCCCTAGATAAGGTTGAATACATGAATCACACTATTGTAAGCTTATTTATTTACCTAAATTCATATGTACTTCTTAGCACATAGAATATCTTATTTGTAAACACTAGAATCTGAATTAGTCGGAAACAAACATTGAAATTTTAAATAAAGTATTTAGGATATGTTTGGATAAACTTCTCCAGAAGCTCTTACATAAAAGAAAATAAGAAGAGAAAATTGAAAAAAAAAATCTCCAAAACTAAATTTAACTTATACATAAGTTAAGTTTAACCTATGGAGAAATTTTTTTCATTTTTCGTCCTTATTTTCTTCTCCTTATCCAACCAGACCCTTACTATCTTTCTTGACTTTTTCTAGAACCTGTTTTGTTTTTAAAATTATCCGGGTAGCTCAGTTTATCCTTCATGGAAACATCAGATGTCTGAGTACTCGAAGAAGGGCGTGAACCAGGTTTGCCTTTTGAACTTCCCGCATTGCCCATGAGATCACTTAGGGTGGAAGGAGGCTATTTCACAGTATCTTTTGAAGACACATAACCCTTTTTGTCTTTAGAACCTGGCATACCAGGTTGCTATTGCCTGTGGTACGTGAACCCATTCTTGTTGAGTAATACAAATACTGGGAAGTGAGTAACGATGTGCTATGTAAAAAACTATGTTGTTTTGTATGTGCTTTGGAGACTTATGGACATGGCCATGCATTGGCCTCCATTTATATACATTCAAATATATGCAGGATGCAAACACCAAGGAACTATGTGAACTTAAGAAAATTACTACCTCACAACATTCACACAACAGAAACGCAACAAGAGAGAGAAAGTTAATTTTCTCACACTCACACTTATACTTTACAGAGGAAGAGAGATGAAATTGAATTTACTACATAAGACTTGATTTCACTCATTTACTTGCATACATGATTCAGAACACAAGATGCCTTTTATAGGCAATTGATTCTAATAAAATATAATAAAAGCTTAAGTTTCGTGGCAAACTAAAAACGGTGGCTTTACTAAGTTACAGCCACGTTATAGCAAATTAAGTGCCTACAAAGATGGTGCTGTCAATATTTCAACAGTGCATACTATGTTCACCTCACACATTTCGATAGGTGGAGTTTCTAGTTTCTTACGGTGCATTCTAATGCAAATGTACTGCTTGATTTAATTAACCAACATTGCCTCCCTTAAATCAAACATGTATTATTCCGAGCATTTTCTTCAATTTGTAGAATAACTCAATCTTCAACGACTTCGTGAAAATATCTGCCACTTGCTCTTCAGTTGAGCAAAAATTAATCTCTACTTCTTTCTCAGCTATCAACTCTCGTATCTTATGGAATCGAATATCAATGTGCTTTGACCGACCATGAAAAACTGGATTTTTACTTAAAGCAATAGCAAACTTGTTGTCACAAAATATTTTTGTGGGAGAATTTTGCTTCTGATGCATCACTTCTAAAATTCTTCTCAACCATACTGCCTGTGTGGCACAACTAGTTGCTGCAATGTATTCTGCTTCAGCTGTTGAAAGTGCAACAATTGGTTGTTTCTTTGAAGACCACGATACTGCACCTGCACCTAGATGAAATATGTACCCTGACGTACCTTTTCTTGTTTCCACATCTCCTGCCCGGTCACTGTCTGTGTATCCAACAAGCTTCACATCACTATTGTTACCATAAAAAATTCCATCAGTCAAAGTACCTTTGATATAACGAAGAATTATCTTAGCTCCTTGCAAATGACAAATATGAGGCTCCTCCATAAACCTGCTGGGCAAACTAACTCCAAAGACTATATCTGGTCTAGTCGCAGTCAGATACCTTAGACTTCCAATCAAGCTTTTATACTGAGTTGCATCTACTCTTTTTCCTTCACTGTCTATTGTCAACTTCAACTTTTCTTCAACTGGCGTGGAAATTGGCTTTGAATTCTCCATCTTGAATTTCTTCAAAATATCACCTACATATTTCTGCTGGGAGATAAAAATCCCATCATTTTGCTGAGAGACCTCAATGCCAAGAAAATAGGACATTAGGCCCAAATCTGTCATCTCAAAACAACTTATCATAGCCTCCCTGAATTCTGCAATTGCCAGTGAAGATTAAATCATCAACATAAAGACACACAATTAGAATATCTCTAGGATTAACAAATTTAATATATAAAGTGTGCTCAAAAGGACATCTTTCAAAGCCATGCTTCACAAAATAGGAATCAATCTTCTTATACCACGCTCTTGGTGCTTGCTTCAACCCATACAAGGCTTTCTTCAATCTGTACACTTTGTCTTCTTTTCCCTTAACAACATATCCTGCAGGCTGCTCAACATATATTTCTTCTTCGAAAATACCATTCAGAAAAGCAGATTTAACATCCATTTGATATATCTTCCAATTATTTTGAGCCGAAAGAGAAATGATCATGCGAATAGTGTCTAATCTTGCAACAGGAGCGAATACCTCAAAGTAATCAATACCTGGTTTTTGCTTATATCCTTTCGCAACCAACCTTTCTTTAAAGCAGTCAATATCTCCATTGGGATTGTACTTTGTCTTGTACACCCATTTCACTCCAATAGGCCTTTTATCTGTTGGCAAATCTATTAACTCCCACGTTTCATTCTTCTCAATAGCTCGAATCTCATCATCCATTGCTTTCTTCCAATTCTCATCACCTACAGCTTCTTCAAAGGTCATTGGCTCACAATCTGCAAATAAAGCAAAATTGATCATCTCCTCATCAGATGGGTCATTATCATTAAACACAACACAATCTTGCAATCTGGCTGGTGGTTGATGATTCCTCTGTAGCCTGCTAGTTGATTCTGGTACATCGAGAGTTGGATATGGTTGTCTTTCATTTTCTTCATAGTTGTCAGGAATCACCATTTTCTCCTTTTGGGACTTTGAGGACCAATTCCACGTGGCTTTCTCATCAAACGTCACGTCTCGGCTGATAATCACCTTCTTTGTCTCCTGGTTGTAGAGCTTATATGCCTTTGAATTTGTACAGTATCCAATGAAAATGCACCTTTCACCTTTGTCATCCAGTTTCTTTTTGAGTTGGTCTGGAACATGGGTATATGCTATGCACCCAAAAACTCTGAGATGTCTGATTGATGGTCTCCTTCCACTCCAAACTTCTTCAGGTGTCTTGTCACGAAAATTCTTTGTTGGACACCTGTTCAAAATATAGACTGTGGTAGCAACTGCTTTTGCCCAAAACTCTCTAGGCATTTGTTTGGCCTTCAACATGCATCTCACCATGTCCATGATTGTTCTGTTCTTCCTTTCAGCAACTCCATTCTGTTGAGGCGTGTATCTGGTTGTCAGTTGATGTTGAATTCCATGTTGCTCAAAGAAATTTGTACAAGCGAGGTATTCTTGGCCTCTGTCAGTTCTGAGTACTTTGATTCAACATCCACTCTGCTTCTCTATGAACACCTTGAACATCTTGAAGGCATCACACGCTTCCAACTTCTGCTTCAAGAAATAGACCCACGTCTTTCTGCTAAAATCATCAATAAAAGTGATAAAATACCTACTACCACCATGTGTTGGTATCTCAACTGAACACAGGCCTGAATGAACTATCTCCAACAGCTTTTTCGCCCTCCAAGACTTTCCGGTTGGGAATGATTCTCTATGCTTCTTTCCAATCTCACATGTCTCACACACACCGTTAGGAATATTCACAAAAGGCAAACCAGAAACAAATTCTTTTCTTGATAAATAATTCAACCCAAAAAAGTGAAAGTATCCAAAACGCATATGCCACAACCAATCATCATTTGGAATCACAGAACTCAAGCAAGATAACTTTCATGATGAATTTTCAAAGGGAATAGGCGATTGGGAGTCATCTTTACCTTAGCAATGAATCTTCCATTTCTGTCAATCAACGTGCAATAGCCATGATGGATCTGCATGTTATATCCTTTCTCTAACAGTTGTCCCATACTCAATAAATTATCATGAAGACAAGGAGCATAGAAAACATCAGAGATAAAATTTTGAGAACCATCCTTCAATCTGATAGTGATTTGGCCTTTCCCCAAAATAGGAATATTTGCATTGTTTCCAAATTTCACGGTAGATTTTACCGTTTCATCTAAAGCAGTAAATAACTCCTTTTTCCCACACATATGATTGCTACACCCAGTATCCATATACCAAATATTTTCATCCTCTGAAAATGAATTGCTTGCTAAAAACAAACTTTGAGGGTTATTAGTATTCTCACCAATATTTTGACTTTCAGCTACATTTGCCTGTTGTTTGAATCTACAATCTGTAGCTTTGTGCCCGAACTTTCCACAGTAGAAGCAATTGAAATTCACCTGACCTTGGTAATTGTTTCCTCTTCCTCTTCCTCGGTTAGCAGCACCAAAATTATTTCCACCTCTTCCTTGGCCAAATGATCCAAAATTGTTGTTTCTTCATTGATTGAAATTTCCACGTACTCTACCTCTGAAATTTCCTCTGCCTCTGCCTCTGTAATTTCCTCTTCCTCCATTGTTAAAGTTATCTCAACCTCTACCTTCTGCACTTTGGCTGGATTCAGCAACATTGTTGAGATTCACTTGACTCTTCAAGGCTTCTTCATTTACTTTTTCCGTTTTCTCCAAAATTCTGCTCACGTGGCTTTCAACACTTCCTTGCAATTCTGCTACAGTCATGTTATCTGTATCGTGGGACTCTATTAATGTAGTGACCACATGATCAAACTTCATTGGCATGGTGCGTAGAATTTTATCCACCACCTTATTGTCTGGGATATCTTCTCCATACACCCTCATCTTGTTGACAAGATCTGTAACACATGAAAAATATTGTTCCACGGATTCAAAACTAGACATTTCATACCTTTCATATTCCCTTTGTAGGGATTGCAGTTTGGATATCTGGGCCTTCTCCACTCCTTTATAAGACAGCTTCAAAATATCCCACGCTTCTTTGGCAGTTTTGGCATTTGCAATTTTACCAAAAACTGAGTAGTCTACACCTTGGTGAATCTGTGACAGTGCCAACTAGTCTCTCCTCCTAGCAGTATCATTAGCTCCTTCCGCTAATCCCGATTCAATAAAACTCCAAATATTGTGAGCTCTAAAATGTGTGGACATCAAAAGCTCCCAATAATTAAAATCTAACTTCCCGTCTAGTTTGGGACCGGACCATACAATGTTGTAATTTGTGCCCATATCTCTCTCTCTCAAAAGTATATCAACTCTCTCTATATATTTTTTTAACACGCGGAGAACACTCTTGTTCCTCACATACTCAGTATTTTTTTTTACTCACGCAACTACCAGAGCCCTCAAGCTTTGATACCAATTGTTATATGTGAACTTAAGAAAATTACTACCTCACAACATTCACACAACAGAAACGCAACAAGAGAGAGAAAGTTAATTTTCTCACACTCACACTTATACTTTACAGAGGAAGAGAGATGAAATTGAATTTACTACATAAGACTTGATTTCACTTATTTACTTGCATACATGATTCAGAACACAAGATGCCTTTTATAGGCAATTGATTCTAATAAAATATAATAAAAGCTTAAGTTTCGTGGCAAACTAAAAACGGTGGCTTTACTAAGTTACAGCCACGTTATAGCAAATTAAGTGCCTACAAAGATGGTACTGTCAATATTTCAACAGTGCATACTATGTTCACCTCACACATTTCGATAGGTGGAGTTTTTAGTTTCTTACGGTGCATTCTAATGCAAATTTATTGCTTGATTTAATCAACCAACAGGAACTACCATGTAATTCATGCATAACTGCATGCATTAATTTCATAACTATACGAAACAGAGTAGATGCGGTTTGAAACGTTGAATGTCTGAGTTGAAGCTTAATAATTTGAATAGACATGAAATTGCCACTGTTTTTCACCGTTTGATCACATATATTAAAATCATTTGTGGTATGTTTCTATGAAATGTAGTGCCTATTTCACTGGACATTAACATTAGAAGGGATTTTTGCGTGTTTTCTTTGCTTCGAGAACTTATTTCAATGCATAATTTACTGCTTGATTTAATTAACCAACAGGAACTACCATGTAATTCATGCATAACTGCATGCATTAATTTCATAACTACACGAAACAAAGTAGATGTGGTTTGAAACGTTGAATGTCTGAGTTGAAGCTTAATAATTTGAATAAACATGAAATTGCCACTGTTTTTCATCGTTTGATCACATATATTAAAATCATTTGTGGTATGTTTCTATGAAATGTAGTGCCTATTTCACTGGACATTAACATTAGAAGGGATTTTTGTGTGTTTTGCTTTGCTTCGAGAACTTATTTCAATGCATAACCACACGAAACAGAGTTGTCGTGGTTTGAAATGTTGAATGCCTCATTCCGTCTTAGTAATTTAAATTCATGTGAAATTTTTAATGTTTTCCATCCTTTGATGATAGTTGTAACAAATTTCATGGTAAATTAAAAGAAAAAATAAAACACGAAAGCTCTGATTATCGTTTAAAAAAACAGAGCACGAACGCGTTATTCATATATTCTTTCTAATGTTTTTCATATTATAGTTTTTTTTCTTTATTCTGAAAACCAGTATTAGCGCTGTTTGAAGTTGTTAACGTGCTGTGTTGGTGTAAGAATTCAAACTTCGAAAGACATAACATTGCGTTCTCTAATATCTAATTCTTATTAACTAATAAGAAACAGTAAATTGCTGCTTCATTTCCCAAATATAAAATTAAAATGAAGTAAATTCTTCCATTATTTTGCAACCATTATATATATATATATATATATATGTATTTTTTTTTCTTTTTTAAGTTCACACGAAATACTTTATATTTTATAAGTATATTATATTTAAATTTTATTTTAATAGTAAATTTTATATTTTTATGCAACTATATTAGTGGAGGAAGAATATTATTTTTATGTAGAATTGATCAAAACAAGTACTCAATTGATGTTTGAACCAAAAGGGTCATAAACACGGTAAAAATCACGTGAAAAATGAGTCTCATGAGCAATCGGAAAAGAATATGATATTAGATTTTTCAATTTTTGGATGGTTGTTATATTCACTTGTCATATGATTTTCACCATGTTTATGGCATTTTTTGGTTTGAATATCAGTTGAGTTTTTTAATTTTCATGTAATTGTTTCGGAATGACCATTTTGACTAGTTTTAAAAACATAAAGGACTAAATTAAACTTTTTAAAAGACAAAGGACTAAACTAAATATAATAATAAATATAAAAGACCAAAGATATTTTTTAACCTTACTTAAACTAGTACTAAACACTTAGGGAACGTTTGTTTCACATAATCATCTTGTGTTCCCGAGAATATGAAGATGAGAATGTTTATTCCTATGTTTGTTAGAAGGTTATTAGAAAATATTTCTAGGTATCTTTTATTCCTAGGAAAGTTGCATTCTCATGTCTACACAACTTTTATTCTCATGTTAATGGGTGGGAAAGTTACATTTCCATGAGAATGTGAGAAATTATTATCTAACTCCACTATAAATTCCATTTTTACTTTTATTTTTACTTTATTATTTTAAAACTTAAAAAATATTCCTAGGAATGTTAAAAGTTAACCAAACATATTTTTATATAAGCCAAGGAATAACATTCCTAGCTACAATATTCTTGGGGATGTGATTCCCGAAAATGCAAGATGATTCCATGAAACAAACGTCCCCGTAAAATTTATTCACCACTAAAATATCATTAACAAAATATTTTAGCACGAGACTTCATTTATTATCATCAATCTTATCAATTAAACCGGATTTCGACTCATTAACTTTTGAAATTTGATTGCAACACACTATGTTATTAATAAACCATTAAATATAAAAACAGATTTATAGAGATATTAAACAGGACTCATGAATTGAAAATTCAAACTTATTATACAACAACAGAAAACCTTATCTCTCTATATAAGGTTGAAGATATGAATCACACTACTGTAAACCTATTTATTTACCTAAATTCGTATGTACTTCTCAGCACATAGAATATCTTATTTGTAAACACTAGAATATAAACTAGTCGGAAACAAACATTGAATTTTTAAATAAAGTATTTAGGACATGTTTGGATAAACTTTTCCAGAAGCTCTTATATAAAAGAAAATAAGAAGAGAAAAATGAAAAAAAAAATCTCCAAAACTAAATTTAACTTATACATAAGTTAATTTAACTGGAGAAACTTTTTTCATTTTTTTTTCTTATTTTCTTCTCCTTATCCAACCAAACCCTTACTATCATGGCTTTTTTTTAGATCCTGTTTTTTTTTGTCTTTTGAACTTCCCCCTTGCCCATGACACCACCTAGGTTGGGATGAGGCTGTTTCACAGTACCTTGTGAAGAACCGTTTTTGTCTTTTGAACTTCCCCCGTTGCCCATGACACCACCTAGGTTGGGATAAGGCTGTTTCACAGTACCTTTTGAAGAACCGTTTTTGTCTTTTGAACTTCCCCCGTTGCCCATGACACCACCTAGGTTGGGATGAGGCTGTTTCACAGTACCTTGTGAAGAACCGTTTTTGTCTTCAGAACCTGCCTCATAACCCAGGTCGCTGTTGCCTGTGGCTGTGGTACGTGAACCCATTCTTGTTGAGTAATACAAATACTGGGAAGTGAGTAACGATGTGCTATGTAAAAAACTATGTTGTTTTGTATGTGCTTTGGAGACTTATGGACATGGCCATGCATTGGCCTCCATTTATATACATTCAAATATATGCAGGATGCAAACACCAAGGAACTACCATGTAATTCATGCACAACTGCATGCATTAATTTCATAACTACACGAAACAGAGTAGATGCGGTTTGAAACGTTGAATGTCTGAGTTGAGGCTTAATAATTTGAATAAACATGAAATTGCCACTGTTTTTCATCGTTTGATCACATATATTAAAATCATTTGTGGTATTTTTCTATGAAATGTAGTGCCTATTTCACTGGACATTAACATTATAAGGGATTTTTGCGTGTTTTGCTTTGCTTCGAGAACTTATTTCAATGCATAAGAAATTTAAATTCATCTGAAATTTCTAATGTTTTCCATCCTTTGATGATAGTTGTAACAAATTCCATGGTAAATTAAAAGAAAAAATAAAACACGAAAGCTCTGATTATCGTTTAAAAAAACAGAGCACGAACTCGTTACTCATATATTCATTCTAATGTTTTTCATATTATAGTTTTTTTCTTTATTCTGAAAAAAACCAGTATTAGCGCTGTTTGAAGTTGTTAACGTGGTGTGTTGGATTAAGAATTCAAACTTCGAAAGACATAACATTGCGTTCTCTAATATCTAATTCTTATTAACTAATAAGAAACAGTAAATTGCTGCTTCATTTTCCAAATTTGTATCCTGCAGATGCAAGTCTAAGTCTAACAGTTCATTACTTTGCGGACCCCACTGCACTTGACCAATACTATCATGAAATATAAAATTAAAATGAAGTAAATCCTTCCATTATTTTGCGCCCATTATATATATATATATATATATATATATATATATATATATATATATATATATATATTCTTTTTTAAGTTCACAAGAAATATTTTATAAATATATAACATTTAAAATTAATTTTAATAGTAAATTTTATATATTTATGCAACTATATTAGTGGAGGAAGAACATTATTTTTATGAAGAATTGATAAAACGAATACTCTTATAATTCATTTCATAAAATTCTTTTTATTTTTTTTTCTGTAAGAATAAAAAACAAGCATTAAGAGAGGTTTACTACAACTTATACACTTCCACACCTTTGTTCAATCAATTGAGCTAGATTTATTTAGTTAACATTCTTTTTTATTTTGTACATGTTACATGTACACACTCTTTTTTACACTTTAATAATGCATAATGGTGGATTTTTTTAATGACAGAAAAACTTAAAATTAACACTTGAACTACAAAATTTTAAATAATAAAATAAAATAAATATAAACAACCAACTAAGTTGTTTTGAAATCTTCAACACAAAGAGAAGTATTAAAATTAAGGTATTAAAAATTCAGTGAAAACTTAATCACGTGAATTGCTATCATATATATTACTCAGATAGATTAAAACAAATTTATTAGATATAGTTTATATAAATTTAAATGATAAAAATATTATAAATTTTAGAGTAAATTACACTAACAATTTATGATGTTTTTTTTTTTGTTGGACCTAGATCAGGGACCACAGGTGTCTTCCAATCTACTGGGTGCAAGACTAATCCCACTTGCAGTGCTGGTTGTCGTTGGTCTAAGAAAATTTTGCACACGGATGGAATTGAACACACCACTTATGATGTTTTATGAAATTATATAAACACTCCTTGCTTTTTTAATATTAACAATACATCTCTTAGGGAAGTCCGGTGTAATGTTTTTCAAACATTTAAGGGGGTTAATGTAATATATAAATGAATATCAGTGTATATTTTTCAAAAATTAAGGATAATTAGTGTGGGAGTAGAAAAAAGTGGAAGGTGTTTGTTTAATTTCACAAAACTTCATAGATAGTTAGTGTAATTTACTCTAAATTTTATTAAAAAAACATAAAGTATGAAATTTTTTTGGGTTAAATTATGATCTTTTTCTTTTAAAATATTACGATTTTTTTTTTCATTTAGTCTGTTGTTTTTAAAATTTTTACCTTGGTTGTGGTCCTTGCATAGTTCCAAGGTCCAATTGTGCTCACATCCAACACGACTATGGTAAACTGACCACGGCTGTACTAAGACTTTGACGCTGATTCCAACTCTTAGCCATTTTTACCTTGGCTGTGGTTCATGAATGATGGTTGTGGTGATTAGCACGGTTGTGCTAAGGTCACCACGACCATGGTCTTCCAGACAGATGCAAATTTACTCTAAATGATGTATTTTTTTAGCTATTCTCCTTGTGAAGCCTCTAAAATGTTTGTCTTACAAAAGCTAACACCAAACAATGAGTTTTGCCAATAAAATATATTCAAAATGTATGAAAATGACATTTAAACTCACATCAAAATACACTTAAAATTAAATCAGGTTTATCAATATCTATTAAGCTTTTAGAGATATCGTCTAAAGCATTTGAATATTCTAGTTGAACCTTTAAAGCCTTTGTGTTGGGTTTTTTTTTTCCTGACTTCTCAAGTTTCATTTGGGTTGCAGCTTCTTGTCTTGAGAATAAAGAGATTGTTAAACTTATTTCTATCTCTCTTGTGTAGGTGTACTTCATGAACTTGAAGAAATCAAAGAAGTTCATCTAATTTTAGGTTATTCAGGTCTCAAGCCTCTTGGATAGGCAATACTTTTAGGTTCTTAAACTTTGGGAAGGTTGTCCAAGAACTTCATGTTATTTTCTACCTTGTTATACTCCTTTCCTAGAGCTGGAAGATCATTAATAATAATAATTTAAAATCATCCAAACAATTCATTAATGGTCTCATCTTCTTTCATGCAGAATATCTCATAGTGCCTCATCAAAGTGACAATGTTTCTCATTTTTACATGTTTTTTGCTTTCATGTGTGATTACAATAGCATCCCACATTTCTTTTAAAGTTTTATACCTATAGAACTTGTACTTAGATTTGGTTAAGGCATAGGTAATGACGTATTTGGCTCTAACTTTTTTTTTTTTTTTTTTTTTTTGCCTCTTGTTACAGTCATCTTAAGTCTAATTTTCTTAAAAATTAAGAATAGGAGTATCTCCTTTAGTGATGATCCTCTAGTGGTTAAGTTGACTTGGTGAACATCTCCATTTGGTCATATTAATAAGGATAGTCTTCTCCATTGAGGTTAAAGGCCTTGATTTGAAATTTCCTTTAACTATGAATTAGTTGTCAAGATTTGCCATTGCAAATATTTCTCCTCTAAGACCATAAAGTGTTTAACCCTTAGAGGTCGAGCTCTAATACCAAATTGTAGATCACAAGAAAACACAATAAAGTACGTTTAATTGTATTTTAGAATTTTTTTTACAAATTCTTTACATTAAAACAAGTGTTAGTTAAAAATTAATGAATTGAACTAGCAATAAAAATGTATTTTCCTTCAAATAACGAGATACATGAAAAGATAAATACCACCATAGGTTTATGTTGTAAAAGAAATTTTGTGACTTTGATGGTTACGTGTCGGCTCGTAGTGTCTTACAAGCAGTTTTCCGATGGATTTGCAGGGAAATGAAATGGCATTTACAGTGTTTGAAGGAATAGTTAGAAATTATTAACATATTGTATTGGCGTATGAATATGAACTCAAAGATATAATATTGAGTTCTATATAATCAGATTAAATTGTTGCTTTATTTCCCAAATATGGAGACTGCAATTAATGCAAGACCGCGTATGGAGGCTGCAAACTTCCTGAGTCTCACGGTTCACCCCACTTCAATTCACTTCACATGACCATCTGATTCCACGTAATATATATATATATATATATATATATATATATATATATATATATATATATATATATATATATATATATATATATTCTTTATCAGTTGATTCCATGTAATATAAAACTATATAAACTACTCCAACAATCTATCTATCTATATAAAATAAAATTGAGCTGAATACGGAGAATATAAATAATACCATAAATAAATAGATATTTTTGCTTATTACATTTATTGAATACAATTTATAGTTAATTTTAGCATTATTATTAAGTATTATATTTAAATACTGCATATGTTTATTAAGCATGTGACTTTTTATATAAATTTATATATTAAAAATCTATTTCTAAATAATTTTTTTAAAATTTTAATACCTATATATATATACTAATTTACCACTTAAATTCTATCTTTAATTATTATTATAAGCGAATTGTTATTAATTATTTTAAATTTAACTATATATTTTAAAAAAATATTATTTTAATTTTTATCCATAATAGAATATACTTTAAACTGACTAATTTTTTTTACGGTTTTAAACTGACTAAATTAAAACAATAAAACTTGGGAACAAATATTAATATAACATTTATATAAATACATAAATAAAAAAAATTGTATCACATTAATTATTATATTTATTACATATAATATATAATAAAGTTTAACAATATTATAAAATATGATATAATTATTATATTTGATAAATATAATATATTTATTAAATGTATCAATTTTTGTATGAATTTATTTATATTAAAATTATTATTAAATATAATGAACTTATTACAAAACTTAATACACACACAATTTTACTTTTATTCATATATAAAATTTTACATTAAAATATATTTTAAAATAGAAAATTCAGATATATATTAAAATAATTTATATAAATCGATATAATAATAATAATAATAATAATAATAATAATAATAATAATAATAATAATAATAATAATAATAGTTTATCTCTTAATTAATATTGATATTTATTGTTTTAAATAAATTATTGTGATTTATTTTAAATTTAATTATATATTTTAAAAATTGTTTTTAATTAATAAATTTCATAAAACATATTATAAAAAAAATTAAAATACATATTAATATAATTTTAAAACTATTTAACAATTTCTTATGTTGAACAATTAATTTGGTGTTTAATCGTAATAGGTAGATGTACTGTTTTATTGCTTTTATCTAACAAGAGTCAACTCCCATAGTGTGATCTTAAGAGGAATAGTACACTGAATTCAAAAAAGTAATTGCAGAGAGACTGAAAAAGGAAAGGGAATATGAGAAAATAAGAGGTAGGGTTAGGGTAGAAGAGAATATCTGATATCACATATTGCCCCCCTCATTCTGTTCCTATTCTCTCTATATATATTCCTCGTACTTACGCAAGATCCTTCCATTTGGAGTTAGTTATTCTCTTCCTGCTTAATTGTTCTATTGCTGACTCATCATTTGGCTTCATTACAGTGTATTTGTGTAGACGTCAAACCAGATGCAACATAAAAGTAACACCATAGTTGCTTTGGCATTTTTGTATTCAAATGTGAGATTTCTCCATTAATGTGGATCTAATGCCTTTATACAAACACAGCCCGAGTATTCAAAAAACATAGGTTAGAAAAAAAAAATGATTAAAAGATAAGACGATGCATGCAGAATCATATATAGTAAGATGGATACAAAATTAATGAAAAACAAAAGTTTCGAACAATCCATTAGACACAAGAAAGCAAACTTCATATGTTGGTGCATTGAGACTATCAGCATATGTAAGTTCATAACCTGTAACTTCACTGAAGTTTAACGCCACTGCTTCAAAGTGCAGATGAATTTGCTTAACTTCCATCTCTTGTGGCATCTGGCATCTAAAGCAGCATTTGTAAGTAGTCGATCTTCATCTGATGCAACAGTCCATTGGTCTGATAATGCATCGACCAAAATCCTTGGACCAGTCATGCATAGTGTTTTTTCTATTTTATTTGCTACTTTTTGCTTTTTCTGGAATCAACCACTTCGACAACTCTACATCTTTTTGGGCAACTTAGGGACCAAGTTTGGAAATGAAGTCTTGTATGAACTACATCTCTGAACTTTATAATTCTTTCACTACTAAGACTTGATGAAACTTCTCCTTTTTCAATCATCTTCACCAAATCTTTGTAACTGATGGGGTAGGCAGATAAGGTTCATAGGAAACTTCTACTCTTGGTATAACTCAGTGGTAATTTTGGGAAGTGCAAATTAACTTGGTTCTTTCGTAGGGTTAGGACCATCCTTCCAGACAGAAGATGTGTCCTAATATTTGATAATGACCTTATTTACTTAATTGTTGAATGAATTTTGAGACAACTATCCTACTTTCATCCACATTTGGAGTGATATTTGACTCAATTAGTGTTAGATTTATGAATATTTGACTTTTATTTTAGTTACGTAATTTTATTGGTTATATCTTAGTTATTTTGTTAACATTTTGTAGAAATGGAAATTGGAGTTTAAAAGAGTTATTGGAAGCTTAATTATTCAAGCATAACAGATTCAGGCATGGCGGCTTGAAGCCTGATTTTGTGGCTGAGCTGCTAGTCACTTAAAATTAAAACCTTACTCGTGTATTTAAAGGGAAGCCCGACACTTATGCCTGGAGCTGCACATTTGGCCCTAACGAAAAATTCCTAGAGTGCAGAAGGGAGAGCTAGTTCCATTGCAAGATTCACTATTCCTTTGAGTGTAGAAGGCTCTCTCATGGCTCCAATGCTCTGTTCTTTCCATCTTCTTCTATTTTTCTTGTATTTTGCAGGTATCCATGGAAATGGGTAGCCAAATCCTTCCATTTTGAGGTTAGATGTAACTTAACTTTACTCTTTTGTATATTTTTATGAAATATATGTTTACCTTTCTCTTGTTCTTCATTATTAGTGTTTTACTTCCATGCTTAATGCTTGTTATGGTTTGTTATTGGAAAATACTTCCATAGCTTATTTTTGGGATGAGATTGTTATTGGAAAATACCTTCTTTATCTTGAACTAAAGTAAAATGTCCATTGAATCTTGTAGCTAGGAATAGCAATTGGTTTGTTGGTTATCTTTGGGTCATAGAACTTAAAGCAAGTTCCTTTGTTAATTGTCCAAGGGATTGGCGGTTAATGGATGAACTTAGACTCTTTTTGCCTAAGGAATTAGGACTAAGAATACTGTTATATGACCGATATTAATATTGAAGTTTAAGTTGAATGTTGTGTTTTTTGTAAGAGAGTGAAGTTTGGTGAAATATAACCCCGACAATTCATCACCATTGGAGTCATCCTTTATTTTCAACTTTGTTTATATTCTTTGTTCTATTTTCTTTAAGTTCTAAAACATTATTCTAAACGTTTGTGTTTTATCATTTTTGTCATATTTGTTAGCCTAGATAGTGATTACATGAAATTTGTCCAATATTACGCGAGTCCTTTGAAAAATAATACTTGGACTTTCCATTTTACTACTTGTACGATTTGATATACTTGACAAAGAGGTTAACAATATCCTTTGGGATATATAGGGTGGCTTAATTTAGGACATCATCTTCCTCACTCCATAAGACAATGTGTTATTATCATCAAAAGCTTCAAATATATAAATATAAGGTTAGATCGACTAAACACATTATATACATGCTTTGGTGTGGAGTCGTGGAGATGGGGGTGCTAAAACATCATACTTCTTTGTCTTAGCAAGATAGTCTTCAGCTTAATTTATACGCTTTTCAGCTTCTGCTCTTACTATATTTGTTCTTTCACTTTTTGCTTCCTTTTTCTTAATAAATGATGGCATCTAGCAGAAAAGAGAGAACAAGAGAACTGAATCAATGAGAGCATTGTGCTCTTTCTGATATTACTGAAGAGAGAATGAAAACAACCAGCTTCATTTACAAGTCTGAAAGCTATATATATGTACAGAAAAAAACTGTCTAATTAACTAACTCATGACAAACTAACTGAACTAGAGTTAGCTATAGAACAACACTTTTGGCTACCAGTTCATGGACAGTCATTTCATCATCTGAGTCTATCTACAACCAATTACATAATAAATAAACCAACAAACAAATTAGGGTAATTAAACTAGAAAATAAGTGTATCTCCCATGAAGATAGTTCCCTTTTAATTCTTCTTCTCATACCTCCTTGAAAAGACTTTTTGAATAGTTGGCAATGGAGTCCCTGAGGATTTAGAATTGAGTTATTGCTCCGAGGAGCAGGCCTTCTTGTGTAACAAAGAGCATTTTGAATGTTTATGCTTTTAGAACTCATGGTGCTTTTTAGCTGCTTCCAAATGTGGTCGACCTTCGAACAATATTGTTGAAAATGGAAAGAGATATGAGATGGTTGAGGAAATCAACGTATATAGATGCTTCAAAATAAACTCTTAAAATTGTTATAGGAAACGATGTTTGGTTTTGTGCCTATAATTTTGATGATATAGAGCCATATTTATAGGTTTGGAGAACGTAAAGATGTGTATTGTACAAGGAACGTGCCATGCAATTGATATGAATTAAATGTTGCTTCAGGTGCAAAGATTATTTCCGCGGTTTTGCCAACGTGGCAGACTGTTATCTTTGCCTTCGCGGCTTTCTAGCTAATTATTTCGTGTATTCGTTTTTGAATTGTCAAAGATTTGAAAAAGTAAATGACTTGTCGGTTTACGACAGTCACACTGCACCCGATATATTATCAATTGAACCTGCCCTGAACTATTAGCTTGAAATTTGGTTATAATATGCAACTTTATTGGCAACCTCAAATGCAAATACAAACTTGTGTAAAATTAAGAAAGACACTCATCGTTAAAACAAATAAAAATAGGTGAATCTGAAATTTACAACTTACTTTCGAATAATCATATAGACTTATTTATTAGTCGAAATTAATATCTATCCACTTCTTTGTACTTAATTACAACATTTTATTTGTAAACACTAAAGTCTAAGCAAGTTGGAAACAAATACTGAATCTTTAACTAATACTGTAGTAGAATAATTTGTTGTAGTAAATTTTCTTCTCACATAAGTTCCACTTGCGAATAAACCTGAAAAAAAAATAATTGAATGGTTAATAGGAGTAATGTGTTATCAGTTTATATATATATATATATATATATATATATATATATATATATATATATATTTGTGATAGTATGTGTTATGTAATTTAATTATTCCTTAATTTAAGGAATTTTTGGTAATAACTTTTTGAAATTTTAATAGTTTAAGACATATAAATAAAGAAAAGACCATATGAATATAAGGTGCGGATTGGTTTTCATGTGTGAACAAAAAGTTTGGAGAAAACTTTTTTAGTACTTTATATTATGCATTTCCTCCCTTCCAAAGTAAGATCACTACCATGCATGGAACACTACTAGATCAGCTCAGTGATAAGAAGTTTAGATAATTTTCATCAGGTTTTAACTTCAATAATCTCAGTATCTATCTGTTATTTCTACACACACAAAGAACTCACTAGCTTGCATGGTCTTTTTTTTATATTAATTTTAAAATATAAAAAAAAATAAGAAAAATGATATAACTGCAAAGGAACTGGTGCTACAAAGAAAATATGGTCAAAGCTTACCTGTTTGCCATTTCATATTGTTTTAACATGGGTGAAGCCAAGAGTTAATTTGGTCGAACTTGGCTACTCTTGGGACCCTTTTTGCCCTCAGATTTTTGCTTATCGCCCAGAAAATTTCCCGTAGCTTCATTCGATTTCACTGTACCATTGTTAGAGTGCGAACCCATTTTGCCATCAGAATTTGCCTTGTTGCCCAAATCATTGCTTATGCTTTCATGCTTCTTAGGATCATTCCTAGAGCAGGTGAAGGAGTTTGAGAAAAGATAAATTAGAGGATCAAAATTAAGATTATGTAATAGTAGTAATATATAAATTAAACACAATAATTTTAATAATATTTTCATGAGTAATTTTAAGTGTTTATTGATATTATTTAAATATGAACTTTTTTTAATTAATTTCCTTTTATGGTATTAAAATATATATTTTAATTTATTAATAACACTTCTTAGATTTTTTTTTTTTTTTTTACTTTCATACCTATTAGTGAATAAAAAAATTAAAAATTTTATCTATACTTTTTTATATAAAAAAAACTAAGCAGAAAACATTAAGTTTTTTTTAAAAAAAAAATAGTATGAGATCACGTAAAAAAAATTCATTGAATTTTTCAACAAATTTAGAGAAATATTTATATTTTTACTAAAAATTTTGCAAAATTTGAAGAAATTTCTTGGAAAAAATTTTGCCTTGAAATTACAAAATTCATAAAAATATTTGAGTGGAAAATCTACAAGGAAAAAAATCCACATGTTCAATCATATTATATAAATTTTCTTATCAAAGAAGATATAAAATTTATAGAAAAATGAGTTTGAAGATTGAAAAAAAAAAGTTTTAATATTATGAAAAGGTAATTAATTAATGAAGCATATGTTTGGTGCCCGAGAAATAAAGGGGGAGAAAAGAGGAAGGATGGAAAGATAGTAAAACCATCTTCTTTCCTTCCTAGGTTGCTTAACAAGTTAGGTGGAAAAAAATTAAAAAGTGAGATTCAACATATTAGAAATCCATCCAAAATGAGAAGAAAGGAGGACAGAAAAATGTTCTTACACAATAAATAATGCCGAAAAATACTTTTTTATTGTATACATTTTTTGTTTAATTAATCATTTGATTTCTATAATTATAAAAACTTTTTCTTTTAGTCCATATACTTAAAAACATTCCATTTTAGTCCATAGACATCATTTTTAACCCCTCTTAATCTTCATGGATTAAAAGAAATTAAAATGATATGTGTAGAAACTAAAAAATATTAAAAATGATATATATAAGAACTAAAATGGAATATTTTTAAGTATATGAACTAAAAGGAAAAAAAATTATAACTATAGAGACTAAATGAGTAATTAAATCTTCTTTTTATATAAGGGATATTTATAACATTTTATATAAATACTTGACTTTCTTTTTCATACAAAATTATCTCATTTTTCATTTATTTTCTTTTCCAAATCAAACATATACTAGAAGTGTAATAATAATAATAATAATAATAATAATGTCACCTTTAATTAAAGTGTTGTTTTATACTCTTTCAATAATAAGTTAAAAGTTATTAATAACTATAAAATGATTGACTTTTAAAAATATTATTAAAAAAATTATGAATACTAACTAAAAATATAAGTTTTAATTAGCATTTTTTTACCGTTAAATTAAAAAAAAAAAGTAACTCTTATGAAGTTATTTTTACACTAATAACTCTTTTGTATATAACTATATATATAGATGAAGTTGATGGGACGGACTTGGATGCATTTTTTTGAGATGGTGGGCTCATATTGAACAATATAAACACGAATGATATACTAGATTGTTTTCGATGTGCTCTCGAGACCTACATCTGTTACAATATTTATATACCTGGTTCTTGCAAAAAGGAACGTGCTATGTAACTCACGGTAAATTAAGCCTCTCATGCAGAACAGTATTTCATAATCACACGAAACAGAGTAGTTGAAGTTTGAAATTTTGAATTCCTGATTTGAGTCTTAGTGATCTACACTTACGTGAAATTGCTAATGTTTTCCATCGCTTCATTAAATGTGTAGCAAATTTCATGGTAAATTAAAAGAATGAAAAGAACACACGGAAGCTCTGTTTATCGTTTAGAAAACAGAGCACGAACGAGTCTTGATACGCTATCTCAGTTTTCTGATATTATAATTTTTTCTCCATTCTGAAATTCATATTGAACTTCTCCCTTATTGCATGCGAAGTAGCGTCTTGCATTTCTTCGTTTATTCGACACTTTTGTGCATGACAAATAATTCGTTTATTCGTACTGTTTTACAAGTTTTCCACTGATTTGCAGGGAAAAGAAAGAGTATTTGCGGTGTTTGAGGGAATAGTTAGAAATTATTAGCGTATTTGAGTTTTCTTATGCTTCATGGCACAAAGGAAATAAGATTAAATTGTTGCTTTATTTCCCAAATGTGGAGACTGCAATTAGTGCAAGACCGCGTCTCCCCTCAATGGAGGATGCAAACTTCCTGAGTCTCACGGTTCATTAAATGCCGACCCCACTGCACTTCACATGACGATTTAATTCCATGTAATATAAAATTATACAAAGTATTCCAACCATTTATTGCTTAAATATATTTTTAGTCTCTAAAATATAATGGTATTTTATTTTTGGTTCTTAAGGAATTTTTATTTAACTATTGATTCTTGAAATATATATATTTTTTATTTTGGTTCTTATTATTTTATTTTAATCCTTTTAATATAGGGGCTAAAAATGAAAAAATAAATATATTAGAAGAATATAAAAAAAAATGACTAAAACTAAAAATAAAAGAAATTTTACAGTGACCAAAAGTCAAGTAAAATTTTTTTGGTTTAAATACTTACATCATCATTAGCTCACAATAGGAAAACATTTGGTTTCCATTCATGGATCCACAACCAGGAAGATGAATCTACCGCTGATTGCATTATACTTGTCTGAGTCGCTCAACTAGTTGAATCATTGCTTATGATATCACTTGTTGGGAAATATGCGGTGGGTAAATCATTGGGAGATTTTCATCAATGGGTCAAAAACACACCACACAAGTGAATTTGATATCATCTTCAATCCAAAATTTTAAGGCATTAGGTTTGTGGATTTTTCTCACTTATATGTAGCTCAACTTGCTCATTTTTACTCAATGTGAAACTTAATCTTCACACTTGAATTCCAATGATCTCTCCATCAAGTGTGAGTCTTTTTCACATGGTATGCTCTCCCTCAAGCTAAAGTCCTTTTCAATCCACGAGAATTCAATGAGGGCCTTTAAAGCTTATCCAATATTGCTATTATACTCTAAATATTTACACCCTTTGTTAGGCCCATGCACTTGTCGTTAGGCCATTAGGGCTTATCCATTGTTGTCAATATGCTCTAGATACTTACACCGCCATTAGCTTACATCAACAGGACACGTCGCTTGACCTCTACACTGCCAAGAAGACTTTTGATCTCCATATATATAGACCCACTACCTATTTATACTTGTCTGATAGTAGTTGTTGAGAAACCAAGGGGATAAACTCTGGTAGATATTCACCAATGAGCTACAATTAAACAAAACAAGTGAACTTGACACTTTAACCTAAAACCTTAAGGCATTAAGTTTGCGGGTCTCTTTCTCAGTTGTCGATTTGAGAATTTATTTTCATACTTGAACTCCAACATTAAATATAATTTATAATTAATTTTAGCATTATTATTAATTATTATATTTATTAAAAGTAATATAATTGTTAAATTTAATAAATGCAATATATATTTATTAAACATATGACTTTTAATATAAATTTATATATATTTAAATTTATTATTAAATAAAAAATAATTATTTTAAATTTTAATACACACACACACATATACTCTAAATATTTGTACCCTTTGTTTATATATAATATTTATATAAGTATACAAATAAACAATTATTTTATTTATGAAATATAATATATAATTAACTTTATTAATATTATTAAATATTATATTTATTATTAAATATAAATTAATTACATACACATATAGAGATATTAAAAGTGAGAAAAGATGAAACAAAGTTGTATATGTGTCAGTCACGTGTCATTGTCTATATCATGTGGGTTTAAAAAAGTCTAACTCATTTTTTGTTGTGTTGTTAAATGTTGTTAAATATTGATAATCCATGCTCTCCCTCATTATGCTCATTTTTTGTTGTGTTGTTAAATATTTATGATCCATGCTCTCCCTCATTATTTGCAGTTCCCAAAACAGATAGCTAGCTTGATTGATGCTCGATCGATCTCCCCTAAAAATTGGACCAATTTGACCAATTGCGTTGAGTTAGAACAAGAAGTTGTTGATGAACGGTGTGGTGAGATTAAGCATAATGGGGTGTGTGGTTGTTAAGATGGTATTATTATGACACTCATTTGGATTACTTGAATCAAATAGAAAGGAATAGGAAAAATATAGTGATTGTTTAAAATAGGGTATTTTTACAAATTAATTACTAAAACGTGACTTTGTTTTATATAAAAAAAAAAACTATTTAGAAACTGCATTATTTTTCTTTCTCCTTTTATTTATGTCTTTTCACCATAAGATGACTCCCAATCTTCTAGTCTTATTATTTCGACCCATTATGGTGATGTTAGCTTCTCCAAAGTAGAAACACTGCTCATTTTTTCTTCTCTCTTTGGAGAGGAACATCGCATGCCTTGAATATCTTGGTCAGGACCATTCCATATGGTAAACTGACATAGTTTCTTTTGAGCGTCAGGGCTTGCCATATATGTCTTGCAATAATATAACTTAAGTCAATCTTCTTCTTATTCAATAAAGAGTAGATGATCAACAAATCTTGATCTTAAATGTCCCTTTCCCAGGCAGAAAAATAAGTTTTGATCTTAAATGACCAATGACCCATTAACCGTTTATACCATTTTGTCATCCCTAAAAATGAAGTTGTCTAGTAAGAATCACTACTTATATCTAATTACAAGGGAATCACATTACAAACTTCATTGATGACTTGTGATATTTAGAATTTATCCACCAATCTGCTAGCAGGATATTTTAGCACGAGACTTTCTTTATTGCATTGTCATCAATCTTATAAATCGAACCAAACCCTCATATTAGCTTGGAGTTTGATTATAACATGCTACTTTATTAATATACCATCGAATGCAAATACAAATTTTTACAACCTATTTATGGATAATCATATGAACATATTTATGACTCGAAAGTAATATGCAATTCTTCCTACTTACAATATCTTATTTCTAAACACTAGATTCTAAACAAGTTGAAAACAAACACAGAATCCACACATATTGAATTTTTACAATAGTAGAATTTGTAGTAAACTTTCTTCCCACACAAGTTTCAGTTGTGAATAAACCTGAAAAAAAACAAATTGAGTGGTGAATAGGGTGATTATAGGTTTAACTCAACCACCAACTGCAAAAATCCAAATTATTTGGATAACTAGTTTAAGTTAGATAAAAGATAATGTAACTAGAGGTGACAGATCAATTAGGTCACCTTAGCTAACTCAAATCCAACTAATAAAAATGTTTGGTCATGGACTTTGAATTTTAAGCTTGAACTAAATATAAGTCTTTTTAGTTTGATTTGATAGTGACTCAATTTGGGTTTAACCTAAATTTTTGTAAAAACTAAAAAAAAAAAAAAGCTTTAACCAGCTTGAACATCATTTTAGGTGCCAAAATTGAATTTAGACTTTTTTGGCCAAAACTATTATAGCACGTAATTCGTATTGAATCGAATAGTCTATTTTTATCGGATTATTATTCTTAATTTTGATGAACTCAATTGACAAAATTGTATTATTTTATTAGTTTTTCTTATTCTCATTTATTTTGTTTTACTTTTCTATTAATATAATTTTAAAAAAAATATGTACACTACAAATTTTACCTATTTTTTTAAAAAGGTTATTTTTATAAATAAAATTACTCTATTGTAAAAAAAAAAAAATCACTAGCTAGCATGCATGGTCTTTTTTATGATTTAAAATTTAAAATAAAAAATAAAAAAATGGATATAAAGGAACTGGTGCTAGAAAGAAAATTTGGTCAAAACTTACCTTGTTTGCCATTTCCTATTGTTTTATTGTGGTCGACCTTGCCGTTGGCTTGACTTAGAACCCGATTTGTCTGCAGGATTTGCCTGAGAGCCTACAAGTTTTGCTATCTCTTCTTTTTTGGGAGGGTCAGGGCGCGAACCATTTTTGGGAGCAGAATTGTCTGTGTGGCTCAAATGATCGCTTATCCTATCATGCTTTTTCTCAGGATCGTTCCTAGAGCAAGTGACAAGATTTGAGGGGGAAAAAAAAATTAGAGGGATTAAAATAATTAAGATTATGCGATAATGAATGAATTAAATATAATAGTTTTAATAATATGATTTTTTTTATGATTGATTTTAAGCATTTAATGGTATTATTTAAATTTTTTTTTAATTAATTGTCTTTATGATACTAAAATATTTATTTTCTAATTTACTAATAACACTTCTTAAGTTTTTGTTTATTATGACTTTCATTTACTCGTCTGTTATTAAATCACAATTCTTTTTATCTATAATAGTTTTGTAAAAAAAATGCAAAAAAATATTAAGTTTTTTATTTATATAAAAAATTAAATGAGAATACGTAAAAAAAATATTTTATAAGTTTTTCCTCAAATTTAAGGAAATAATCATATTTTTACTAAAATCATAGCAAAAACTGTAGAAAATTTTGCCAAAAAATAACAATTAATTTATAAAAAAAATTGCATGAAAAATCTACATGAAAAGTTTGCACATTCAAATCATACTATATATGTTTTATTATACAAAATGAGGATATAAAAGAGATAGAAAAAATGACTTTGAAGATTGAAAAAAAAAAGTTTTATACAATGAAAAAAAAATTAATTACCAAAATAGTTAATGTATAAAAAGTGTTGTTAATACTTAAAATCAGCCATAAAAATTCATTTTTTTGGTATATATATATATATATATATATATATATATATATATATATATATATATTGAAAAATTTCAGTTACCTGGGTGGTGGACTCATACTTATTGAAAAATATAAATACAAATACAAATAATAGACTAGCTAGATTGTTTACGATGTGCTCTCGAGACCTCTATATTTATAGATGCATGGTGCATGCATATATAAAGGAACGTGCTATGTAACTCATGGTAAATTAAGCCTCATGCAGAACTCGATTTTATAATTTTTTTTTTTTTGGTGGAAGACAGGGGGAACACCCCCAAAAAAAAACTAAAATTAGAACCCACGAGAAAATGCGGTAGAAATTACATCTGCCAAAACAGCAGTAGAAATGAAACCAGGAGTAGAATCAAAAACTTTAAACCTACTAATCATGGATAACCCATAAATATTAGCAAGACAATCAGCTACTCGATTTTATAATAATCACACGAAACAGAGTAATTGAAGTTTGAAAACTTGAATTCCTGAGTTGAGCCTTAATCATTTAAATTCAGGTAAAATTGCTAATGTTTCTCAACGTTTGATTATATGTGTAAAAAATGTAATGGTAAATTAAAAGAAAGAAAAAGAACACACGGAAGCTCTGTTATCGTTTAGAAAACGGAGCAGGAACGAGTGATGATATGCAATCTCAGTTTTCTGATATTATAATTTTTTCTCTATTCTGAAAATTCACTATTAAACTTCTCCCTTATTGCATGCAAAGTTGCGTCTTGCATTTCATCGTTTATTCGACACTTTTGTACATGACAAATACGCTAAAATTAATTTTAAATTACTTTATAGATTATAGTGGACGTTAGTAATAAGCAAAGAAAATTTGCTACTGATTTACGAGAAAGTGGAGAGGCATTTGCGCTGTTTGAAGGAGAAGGATAAGTCAGAAGTGGTTAACGCGCTGTGTTAGAATATGAATTCAAACTTTCAAAATATAATATTAATTGGGTTCTATAATCTCTGATCCTTACTGTAAATTCCAGCTTTATTTCCAAGATATGTATACTGCAAGTGATTAATATATATTTCAACAATAAGTTATTTTGAAATCTTCAACTTATATAAAGAGAAGTATATTAAAATTACAATGATAAAAACTCCATGAAAACTTAATCAGATGAGCATTGATATCATATACTACTCAGATAGATTAAACTAATTTACTGGAATTAATTTTTTTTAAAAAATAATAACAATATGTTTAAATATATTGGAAAGATATAAAGTATAAAGTTCTTTGGGGATTAAATGATGTCTAAAATATTATGATTTTTTTTTATTTCTATCATTTTAAAACTTTTTAATTTAACCCTTACTTTATTTTTTCCTCATGTAATCCCTTTGTTTATTTCGTTAATTTTGTTTATTAAATAACATTTTTTATTTACCTTTTGGTTTCTTTAAGCATGAGAAATTTTCCACATAATCTCTCTAAATATCAAGATTTTAACATTTGATTCTCCATCTTTTAAAGTCACGTAGGCACATAACACATAAAATAAACAAAAATCTAGCATAGAGACTTCATGAAAAATGAAAAAAAAGAAAAGAAATAAACAACTTTTTAAAATGGGCGAATCGAAATAGAATTTTCATGATATTTTGATCGATAAAAATTATAATTTAGTCATTTATTTTGTTATCATTTAATTATTGATAAATTTATCCTAATGAATAAAATTTGAACTATCTTGTCAATATGTGCTAACAATTCGTGTAAGTTTTATTCATTAAATTTACATCCCGATAATTTTAATGCAAGAAATTATAACTTATTTTATTGTCTTTTACATTTATGTCACTTTCATGTTATTTAAAGAGTGCAATACATGTGTTTAATAATTGGCTTAATTATCATTTTGGTCATTTAATTATTTTAAAGTGTTCAATTTGGTCCCGATATTTTAAAACGCTTCAATCAAGTCCTATTATTTTTAAAAATATATCAATTTAGTCATTTTCGTTCAATTGAGCTGATGCCGTTAGGATTTCAAATTTCGGCAGTTTTCTTTCACAAATAGTGACAGTTTTTAACAATCGCTATATTTTTTTTATTATTTTTAAATAAAAATTACACATAATTTATCGTATCCTTTCTCTCTTTCTCTCCCAGCATTGCGATAATGCCAAACCCAGAACAATCGTTCAGAACAACCAAAGAAAAACCAATTAAGGATAAATATGTGAGAAAGCCCAAATCCGTTGTTGTTCAAGTTTGGCAACTATCCGATTATTTCTATTTGCTTGTTTCAGATCTGCAGTGGAAATGTGTTTAGTCACCAGTGACTGCGTGTCTGCCGTCATCTGCAACGGCCCACCGACGCCGGGCTCCGTGACGGCACCGCAGAAGACAAAGGGTGATCCTGGCGACTGATATAGACGACAAGCAAGAACCACACCAACAAGAATCGTCGTGGATGACGCCCTCTAACGCGCTCCATGGGCACTGCAAGGGAGGGTTTCTTTCCCTCTCCTCTGTTGTTCAACGCAGCCAGTGCTGCTTCCAGGGGCTTTAAAACAACACCGTTTTTATTTTTAAAATAATAAACAATATTGTGACAGTTAAAAACCGTCACTATTCGTAAAATAAAATCGTCGAAATTTACAATCATATATATATATGTATATATATACTTAAATGCTTATATGATAAACTTATCTTCCTTTGTTGGTTGTACCATCTTTAATCCTAGTATATACATTAAAAAAAAAAAGGCATAAAAAACAAAAAGAGAATTTCAAAAAGCACATTTCATTAGTCTTATATATTTTATTTATTGTCATTAAAACTTTAAGGACTATAAATCGTCCTTTGACCTAACATTAGTATTTATGTAGATACACTACCGAGTTTGACCCCTATGAGTCATTGAAGATTTTGCTTGAATATTTAATTACTTAAACTAGTACTAAACTCTTAGAATTTATTCACCACTAAAAAATTATTAACAAAATATTTTAGTACCAGACTTCATTTAATGTCATCAATCTTATCAATTGAACCGGGATTCAACTCATTAACTTCTGAAATTTGATTATAACATGCTACTTTATTAATAAACCATTAAATATAAATACAAATTTAAAGAGAAATAAAGGACTCATGAATTGAAAATTCAAAACTTATTATACAACAACAATAAAGCCTTATCTCCATGGATAAGGTTGACTACATAAATCATACTATTGTAAGATTATTTATTTATCTAAATTCGTATGTACTTCTTAATACATTGAATATCTTATTTGTAAACACTAGAGTCTAAACTAGTTGGAAACAAACATTGAATTTTTAAATAAAGTATTTAGGACATGTTTGGATAATCTTCTCCAAAAGCTTTTATATAAAAGAAAATAAAAAGAAAAAAATCTCCATAAACTAAATTTAGATTATACATAAATTAATTTTAATTTATGGAGAATTTTTTTTTCATTTTTCTTCCTTATTTTCTTCTGCTTATCCAATAAGGCCCTTAATATCTTCCTTGACTTTTTTTAGAACCATTTTTTTGGGTAGAATCATCCGTATAGCCCAGTTTACCATACATGGAATCATGAGTACCATTCCAAGAAGAGCGTGAGCCAGATTTGCCTGTTGAATTTCCCGCGTTGCCCATGGCACCACCTAGGGTGGGAGAATGCTGTTTCACAGCACCATTTGTAGAGTGGGAACCTTTTTGGTCTTTAGAATCTCCCGTATAACCCATGTTGTTGTTGCCTGTGGTACTCATCCTTGTTGATGTGAGTAACGATGTGCTATGTAAAAAACTATATTGTTTTGTATGTTCTTAATTAATCCACTATTAAACTTCTCCCTTATTGCATGCAAAGTTGCGTCTTGCATGCATTTCTTGGTTTATTCGACAATTTTTTGTACATGACAAATATGCTAAAATTAATTTTAAATTACTTTATAAATTATAATGGACGTTAGTAATAAGCAAAGAAAAATTGTGATTAATGGTGATGAATTTGGCCTGTTCCATCTTGTAAATTTTTCGACTGATTTACGAGAAAGTAGAGAGGCATTTGCATTGTTTGAAGGATCAGTCAAAAGTTGTTAACGCGCTATGTTAGAATTCAAACTTTCAAAATATAATATTGGGTTCCATAATCTCTCATCCTTATTATGTAAGAAACTGTGAATTCCTGCTTTATTTCCAAGATATATAGACTGCAAGTGATTAATATATTTTAGTTATCTCATCTAAAAAAAACAATAAGTTATTTTGAAATCTTCAACATAATTAAGAGCAGAATATTAAAATTGCAATAATAAAAACTCGATGAAAACTTAATCAGATGAATTGATATCATATACTAATCAGATAGATTAAACTAATTTACTAGATTTTTTTTAAAAAAAAAAAAAATAACAATATGTATAAATATATTAGAAAAATATAAAGCATAAAGTTCTTTGGATTAAATGATGTCTAAAATATTATGATTTTTTTTATGAAGGCATGATTTTTTTTATGATTTTTTAAAAATATTATGATTTTTTTTATTTCTATCATTTTAAAACTTTGTAATTTAATCCTTACTTTATTTTTTCTTCATGTAATCCGTTTGTTTATTTTTAGATAATTTTGTTTATTAAATAACATTTTTTATTCGCCTTTTGGTTTCTTTAAATATGACAAATTTTCCATAAAATCTCTCTAAATATCAAGATTATTTCATTTGATTCTCCATCTTTTAAAGTCATGTAGGCACATCACAAATAAAATAAACAAAAATCTAGCATAGACACTTCATGAAAAATGGGGGGGGGGGGGGGGGGGGGGAAGAAGAAGAAGAAGTAGGAGAAAGAAAATAAACAACAACTTTTTAAAATGGGGGAATCGAAATAGAATTTTCATGATATTTTGATTGATTAACATTATAATTTAGTCATTTATTTTGTTATCATTTTATTTTTATCAGTCTACCAAATTTTGTTATCATTTAATTATTGATAAATTTAGCCTGACGAATAAAATTTGATCTAGTTAGTAAGTGCTAACAATTCGTGTGATTTTTATTGATTAAATTTTCATCACGATAATTTTAATGCAAGAAATTATAGCTTATTTTTTTGTCTTTTTCATTTATGTCACTTTCATGTTATTTTAAAAAGTGTAATATACGTGTTTAATAATTTCAATTTTTATCGTAACAGCGAGAATTAAATTGTAATATATTAAAAAATTATAAATAATTTCATAATTTTTTTTGTCATGAGTATAAATTTATGGTTATATATGTTTTAGTCCTCTAGATAAGATAATTTTGAATTTAGTTATTTGAAAATAATTATCTTCTTGTCCTTAAAAAAAAATTGTTCCTTATTTACAAAAATAGGGACTACACATGACAAATTTTTATAAAAGAGAGACTAAAAGGAGATTATTTATTTTTTAGGGATTAAAAACAAACATCACTTTGTAAGGACAAAAAATATACTTGAGCCTTAAATTTATAGTTAATGTTCCGGTACACAAAAAAGTTTCATGTCACCTAGGATTCGAGGTCAAGAATTGTTTATAAACACTCTCCTTTCTTAACTACCAAGACGTCTTTTAAGAATGAAACTGTGAGGCTTATGGGCCAAAACAAACAATACCTCAAATGCAATGAGACTAACGATGCAACCCTACATATTAACTTCATTCACAACGGCATCGAAGGCGGAGAGGATGTTAGAGTCTATGGTGTTGTGATTTTTTGTGGTGGTTAAAAACCGTCACATTTTGTCATTTACATTTTGTAATCTATAATTCACATTTTGTAACGGTTTTTTTACCGTGAAAAATTAAATCAATGTTAGCTCTTGTTGATAGAGTCAATAACTAGGTTCAATTGTGACACATTTTATATAATGAGAGGCTAAAAATCAATGAGTTAAAATAGAGGGACTAAAAATGAACTTTTCAATATCAACAGAGATTAAAGATATGTTTAACCCTTTTGTAAAAGACTTCTTTGTATTTTAAGAACTCAACCGTTATTGCTCCTCCTCCTCCTCCTCCTCCTCCTCCTCCTCCTCCTCCTACATAAGAGTATTTCCTTTAGTGATGATCCTCTAGAGGTTATACTGAGTTGACTTGATGAACATCTCCATTTGGTCATATTAATAAGGATAACCTTCTCCATTGAAGGTTAGAGGCCTTGATTTGGAAGATCCTTTAACTATGAACTAGTTGTCAAGATTTGCCATAATGGATCTTTCTCCTCTAAGATTGTGAAGTGTTTAATCCTTAGAGGCCGAGTTCTAATAGATCACAAGAAAACACAATAAAGTAGGTTCAGTTGTATTTTAGATTTTTTTTTTTTTGCAAATCCTTTACATTAAAACAAGTGTTAATTAATAATGAATGAACCGACATAGCAATAAAAATGTAGTTTATTTAAAATAACAAGATACATGAAAATAGAAATAACACCATAGATTTATGTTGGTTTGTCTCACACAAAGACTACGTTCATTCCTTGACTTTCCACCAAGAATTTCGCTAATAAACCAAAGTGTTACAAGTGTGCTTTAGGGCAAAGTCACTAGGTAATTGTCATAACATATGTATGTATACTTTTTATCTTAGCCTTTTCACTAAAAAATAAAACACTTAAGTACAAAAAAAAAAAAAAAACTTAGAGAATTTCACACAAAGAGTTCCTTCATTCATTCAGCCTTTGTTTCTTCATCCAGTTTTTTAAGCTTTTTATAGAGAATCTTGAATATGTTTGTTGAGGACTTCTCTTCTAGTTCTTATTGAATGTTTGGAGCATTAAATGCCTCATTTAATGCTTTCACCTACCAACAATATAGGAGGTGATAAAGCATAGTGTTTATCTTTTCTTCCTTGTACAATTGTTGTATTGGATGTGAGCAAATCTCCTTATCTTTTCTTCCTTGTACAATTGTTGTATTTCAAGAAGGTTGGTAGAGTTCAAGGTTTTTCTTTGACAAGTTAAAGGACAAAATATCTTAAGCTTTTTTATATACACTTTGTAAAGGCAAAAATCACAAGAAGGGGGATTAAATTGTGATTTATAAAATTTTTGCAAACATTTTGGAAATAGTTATAATGAAATAACAAGAAGGGGGTTGAATTGTGATTTGTAAAAATTTTCACAAACTTTTATAGAACGCGTGTTACGTCTATAATGAAATAAAAGAAACAGTTTTTGTAGAAAACGTTTAACAGGCAATAACGACAGATGAAAGCCTTTTTGAGAAAATAAGTTTAAATCACAAGACAAAGTCAGTTCAAGCAGGTATAAGAAATGAAAACAGGAAATACAACACAAGAATTTATATTGGTTCGTCTCACCCCGAGACTACGTCCAGTCCTTGGCAAATCACTAAGTTCCACTAACTTTCACAAGTTACAGGTATTGTTCACTACCACTTCCGGCTCACCGAAGTAGTTTTTCACACTTAGCCTCTCCAAGCTAACAACCCAAGTATTCTTTACTACCAAGCCACTTCTGGCTCTATAACAAATCACAAGATTTATTTTTGTAAAGGGCACACAGACTTATATGTTTCGTCTTACAGACGGATATACAAAATGAAGAACACAGTCTTTTTCTCTCAGGATACTCAAAGTATTTTGAGAGCATTTTACAACTTAGAGAATTTACAAGAGAAAGAATGAAGGCTTGAAAGAATGCTTGCATAATTTGAATTAAGTTTCTTGTCTTCAGCACTTCAAATCTTCTGCTATATATAGACTTGCTGAGGAAGTAACAGTTGTCTCTAAACGATCTTCTTTCTTGCGTCTGACTAGCGTCTTAAGGAGAGTGGTGCATTAAATGCTTATCACAAACTAGTCATTCTGAGCAGATAAAACCTTCTGCTTATCTTTCTTGAAATATACTCCATATCCTTCTGTTGCAGTGGTCACATTGCTTGCTCAGACAAGTACTCATTGCTAGCTGTAGCGCGTCTTTTGAGGCGAGGGGAACTTCTGCTACTTTGACTCTTCTTTCTATTTCCCTTTATGCACTTCGACAGATCCTAGGAGGATGTTCTATGAATATTCCCTGCAATATAGATTACAAAATGACAATGCATTTATTATTCCTTTAAATGCTTCTTCAGACTTAAGCGTTTGTCTGCGTATCATTTGTATCTTACAGACGCAGATGCAACGTTTTCATCTGTTGGCTTTTAAGACGCAATCTTTTTACTTAATATTTGTTTTACATTAAATCAAAATTATTGAGGGTTCTGATTTGTCTTATGACTCAACATGTTTTGACAGCTTTTTACAACTTAGAGAATTTTACAAGAGAAGAATGAAGGCTTGAAAGAACGCTTAAAGGATTTGAATTAAGTTCGGTAACTTCAACACTTCAATTTCTTTTGCTATGAATAGACTTGCTAAGGAAGTAATTGTTGTCTCTAAACGGTCTTCTTGTAGCGTCTGGCCATCGTCTGAAGGAGAGTGGCCGTTGGAGCATTAAATGCTTGTAACCAACTAGTCACTTTGAGCTTATAAAGCACTCTGCTTATCTTCCTTGAGAAGCACTCCATATCCTTCTGATGCAGTGGTCACATCGCTTGCTCAAACAAGTACTCATTGCTGAGCTGTAACATGTCTTTTGAAGCGACACTTTGACTCTTCTTTTTGTTTTTCCTTTATGCACTTTGACAGATCCTAGGAAGGATGATCTACGAACATTCCC
This sequence comes from Pueraria montana var. lobata, assembly GCA_026413185.1. Lineage (NCBI taxonomy): Eukaryota > Viridiplantae > Streptophyta > Magnoliopsida > Fabales > Fabaceae > Pueraria > Pueraria montana. Next base: position 25,146,044 of record CM048656.1, read on the forward strand.
TGCAAAACAGATTAAAACAATAGTGCATTAACTATGCCTTTAAATGCTTCTTCAAACTAAAGCATTTGTCTGCGTATCGTTTGTATCTTACAGACGCAGATATAACACTTTCGTCTATTTGCATTTTCAGACACAATCTCTTTAACATAATATTTATTTGCATCAAATCAAAATTATTAAGGTCCTGATTTGTCTTATGACTCAACACACTTAAATCCTTATACAATATGCATGCTTACCCTTCTTTATTGGTTGTACCATCTTTTTGGATAATGCAAACAAAAATAATTGAACAAACTCAAGACTTGATAGACAATCCTAATATATACGTTCAAAAAAAGGAATGTATAGGACAAAAAGCATATTTCATTAGTATTATATAATTAAATTCTCATATTTTGTTTATTTTCATTAAAATTTTAAGAACTATAAATCATCCTTTAATTTAACATCAATGTTTATGTAGATACACTATTAAGTTTTGCCCCTTTGAGTCATTGAAGATTTTACTTGAATATTTCATTACTTAAAGACTAAAATACATTTTTAGTCTTTTATGTTTTTGATTATATTCAATTTGGTCTCCTATCTTTTAAAAAATTCAATTTATTCTTTTATGTTTTTAAAATAAGTGAAATGATCCTTTCAAAATAATGTTATTTTCAATTTTGGGCACAATTTTAAACCCTATTTTGACTAATTCGAGGAGTGAAATTTATCTCATTAGATTCATTTACATGAAAAATATATATGAAACTCAATTGATGTTTGAACCAAAAGGGTCATAAACACGGTCAAAATCACATAAAAAATGAGTCTCATGAGCAATCGGAAAAGAATATGATGTTAGAGTTTTCAATTTTCGATTGATCGTTATATTCATTTTTCACACGATTTTCACCATATTTATGACATTTTTTTGGTTCGATATCAGTTGGGTTCTATAATTTTCATATTATTGTTTCGGAATGACCATTTTGACTCGCTTTAAAAACACAAAAGACTAAAATAAACTTTTTAAAAGATAAATGACTAAACTAAATATAATAATAAATATAAAAGACTAAAGATATATTTTAACCTTACTTAAACTATTACTAAACACTTAGGAGCGTTTGTTTCACGGAATCATCTTGTATTCCCAGGAATATGAAGGTGAGAATGTTTATTCCTGTGTTTGTTAGGAGGTTATTAGAAAATATCACTGGATATCTTTTATTCCCAGGAAAGTTGCATTCTCATGTCTACACAACTTTTATTCCCATGCTAATGGGCGGGAAAGTTACATTTCCATGAGAATGTGAGAAGTTATTACCTAACTCTACTATAACTTCCATTTTTACATTTATTTTTCATTTATTATTTTAAAACTTTAAAATTATTCTTAGGAATGTTAAAAGTTAACTAAATACATTTTTATATATGACAAGGAATAACATTCCTAGCTACAATATTCCTATGGATGTGATTCCCAAAAATGCAAGATGATTCTATGAAACAAATGTCCCCTTAAAATTTATTCACCACTAAAAAATCGTTAACAAAATATTTTAGCACGAGACTTCATTTATTGTCATCAATCTTGTCAATTGAACCGGACTTCGACTTATTAACTTTTGAAATTTGATTGCAACACACTATGTTATTAATAAACCATCAAATATAAGTATAGATTTACAGAGAAATTAAAAAGGACTCATGAATAGAAAATTCAAACTTATTATACAACAATAATAAAACCTTATCTCCCTAGATAAGGTTGAAGACATGAATCACACTAATGTAAGCTTATTTTTTTTACCTAAATTCATATGTACTTTTTAGCACATAGAATATCTTATTTGTAAACACTAGAATTTAAACTAGTCGGAAACAAACATTGAATTTTTAAATAAAGTAATACAAATACTGGGAAGTGAATAACGATGTGCTATGTAAACTATGTTGTTTTCTATGTGCTTTGGAGACTTATGGGCATGGCCATGCATTGGTCTGCATTTATATGCAATCAAATGCATGCAGGATGCAAACACAAAGGAACTACCATGTAATTCATGCACTAATTTCATAACCACACGAAACAGAGTAGATGTGCTTTGAAATATTGAATGTCTAAGTTGAGTCTTAATAATTTAAATAAACGTGAAACTGCCAATCTTTTTCAACATTTGATCATATATATTAAACCAATTTCGTGGTATATTTATTGCATAAACATAGGAAATTCTCTGCTGGTTGATAGTAAATAGGAAACAGATTTTTATTTTCAAAGAAAGAATTCTGAATCACTTTACACACTAATCACTTGTCCAATTTGGAAGATTAAAGAAATGTAGTGCCTATTTCACTGGACATTAACATTAGAAGGGATTCTGCGTGTTTTGCTTTGCTTCGAGAACTTATTTCAATACATAACCACACGAAACAGAGTAGTCGTGGTTTGAAATGTTGAATGCCTCAGTCCGTCTTAGTAATTTAAATTCATGTGAAATTTCTACTGTTTTTCATCCTTTGGTGAAAGTTGTAACCAATTTCATGCTAACTTAAAAGAAAAATAGAACACGAAAGCTCTGATTATCGTTTTAAAAAACAGAGCACGAACGCGTTATTCATATATTCATTTTAAGGTTTTTCATATTATAGTTTTTTTTTCTTTATTCTGAAAACCGGTATTTGCGTTGTTTGAAGTTGTTAACGTGCTGTGTTAGTATAAGAATTCAAACTTCAAAAGACATAATATTGCGTTCTCTAATATCTTATTGTTATTAACAAAGAAACAGTAAATTGCTGCTTCATTTCCCAAATATGTATCCTGCAATGCAAATGTAAGTCTAAGTCTAACGGTTCATTACTTTGCGGAGCCCACTGCACTTCACCTATACTATCATGAAATATAAAATGAAGTAAATTCTTCCATTATTTTGCGCCCATTATATGATTATTTTTCTTTTGAAGTTCACAAGAAATATTTTATTTTATAAATATATTATATTTAAGTTTAATTTTGATAATACATTTTATATTTTTATGAAATTATATTAATTAGTGGACGAAGAATCTTATTTTTATATAGAATTGATAAAATAAAAACTCTTGTAAATTACATATTTTGATTCATTTCATAAGACTCTTTTATTTGTTAAACATTACACGTACACGCTCTTTTTACATTTTAATAATGTATACTAGTGGAATAAATTAAATAAAATAATAAATAACCAAATAAGTTATTTTTAAATCTTCAACACAAAGAGAAGTATTCAAATTAAGGTAATAAAAATTCAGTGAAAACTTAATCACATGAATTGCTATCATACATACTACTCAAATAGATATATTAAAACAAATTTATTAGATATAATTTATAAAAAAAATTAAATAATAAAAATATTATAAATTTTATTGGAAAAATATAAAGTATGAATTTTTTTGGGTTAAATTATGTTTTATTCTTTTAAAATATTACGATTTTTTTTCATTTAACCCATTATTTTAAAAAATTTGTAATTTAATTTTCTCTCTCTCTTTCTTTCATTTTCCATGTAATTTCTCTGTTTGTCCTTTGTTAAATTTGTCTATTAATTTTTTTCTTACCTTTTTTCCCCTTCAAATATCACAATTTTCCATTCAATGTAAAAATCGAGAGTTTTTCATTTGATTCCCCATCTTTTAGAGCTATGTAAATAATTAACAGTTAAAATAGATAGAAATCACTACAAGAAAGAATCAAATTGGGTCGTGATTCGTGGGCCGGCCCAACCCACCACAAGTTTGGGTCAGGTTGGGTCAAAGAAAAAAAAGCCTTTTCTAGTAACATGAAAATTTTAGCTCAGCCCACTGGGTTGAATCTATGGTGGACCGGATTGGCATGCAAGTTGCCCACTTATTAAAAAAAAAAAAAATTGCCCTCCTCCCTCCCTCACATCACATGCCTCAACACACTTAGTGTTATTTTGTTGTGCCATAAAAGAAAAGGGGGAGGCCCAGCCCACCAAAAGGTGGTTTCTCTTAAAAAAAATGTTTGTGAATTTGAAAAATATGCAGATTTTTATTTTTTTTTTAAAAATTGATTTTCTTAATTTTTTTTATTTTAGGTGGACCAATTTGTTTAACTCACCAACCCGTGGTGAGCCAAGCCTAGTGGCCCAGACTAACCCGTTTTGACAGCTCTGCATAAGATTATAAGAAAAATAATAGGGAAATACTATAAGGGTAGTAACTCTATAAAACGATCTAGGTTACATAAGGTTATAAAACATTGATCATATTCAAAAAGAGGCAATTTGTTTTAGCATAAAAGAGATAGGCATTACTAAGTGAAATATACTGCAATCAAATCAAGAACAACAAGTTAATTTTGAAAACAACTTAATTCTGAAAAAAAAAAATACTTTACACAACATTAGGCAATTATAGACAATGAAAGAAACACAGAGAAAAGAACAATGGAAACGTCACAAATACATCATAGGTTATGCAAGGATTATCTTATCTTGAGTACATACAGATCTAAGGATCACTAATCTTGACATACTCTATCAAGAATAAGTCCTTAGTCTAAAAAGCCTTGGTTTCACTTGAGTCTTCATCTGCTGCAAACATTAAATAAGCAATTCCTTAATATCCCCTTTTGGTTTTTATGTTAATACCAAACTAGAAAATGAAGAATTTTAATTTCCTTTACAATAGAATGCCATCTTAAACAAAGCTTAGAAAATATATTGAAAAAATAAACGAGTAAAAAGAATAAATAATTGAAGTTAATTACACATTTTTCTTATTTTATTTTATTGTTTTATTGATTGAAAGGTAAAAAAAATAATTCAACATTTTTTATTTAGTTTATTATTAGATTTTGCTAAATAAGATGAATGATTATTTTTATTTAATTTTTCTCTTTTCAAAGTCTAAGAAATGTAATAAAAAAATCTAAAAAAAAATGAAATAGTATCACATATACATTTATGCTTTCGGCACAGATTTTATGGTAACATATATATACATGTAGATGGAGGAAAGAACCATAAATAGAGAAAAGAACCGTGAGTTTCCTTTTTTGTTTTTTTATACGTAAATGAAGGGAAGAATCATGAGTTTTCATTTTTATTTTAAATATTAGCTAGATTCTTTTTATTTTCATCTTTGAAAAGTTAATATTTTTATTTTTATTTTATTGCTTGTAAATTTTTTATTAGTTCTGTAAATATGAGGTGTTGAATTTGTGGTTATGCAAGAATTTCTCTCATCGATCGATATTATCAATTGAACAATTCCTCAGCTCGTTCACTTGCAATTTGATTATAACATGTTATTTTATTAATAAACCATTAAATATAAGTACAAAATTACATAGAAATTAAAAAGGACTAGTGAATCTAGAATTCACAAACTACTTATGAATAACCATATAAAGTTATTCATTTATCTAAATTCATATGTAATTCTTAGTACTGAGAATATCTTGTTTGTAAACACTAGACTGTAAACAAGATGGAAATCAACAAACATTGAATTTTATTTTTATCATAATAGTTAATATTTCTCTTGACTTAGGATCTCTTTTTCACGTCGAACCATTAATTCTTAGTGTATTTCGAAGAGCTCGAACCATTATGGTCTTTGGGAACTTGCTCAGGGCCCATATAATCACCTGTAGTAGGAAGCTGTCTCGCAGGATCATTTTCACGACGCGAACCTTTGGCTTTGGTTTGTTCAGGATCTTGCTGATCGCCCATTGGCTTACCTAAAGTATGAAGCTGTCTCTCAGGACCATTTTCACGACGCGAGCCATTGCCATTGGGAGACTGAGATGGTGAACTCATTATTCTTGTTGACCAATACAAATATTGGGATTTGAGGAACAATATTGTGCTATAGTCTATATTGTTTTGGAGACTTATGGACATGGCCATTAATTGTGCTTGCTATTTATAAGCCTAGGATGCATGTTGCATGCATGAAGGAACTACCATGTAATTCATGTAGCATTTCAGAACCACACGCGAACCAGAGTAGACGATGTGGTTTGAAATTTTGAATTCAATGACCAAGTTGAGTTGAACGTTAAATTACCCATTGTTTGATCGTACATGTAACTTGTAACCAATTTCGTGGTATATTTATTGCATATACATGGGAAATTCTATGCTCTGTTGATTAGGAAACAGAAACAATTTTTTATATTTTATTTAAAGAAAAATTCTGAATCCCTTTACCTGCTAATCCCTTGTCCAATCTAGAAGATTAAAGAAAACTTCAATGAATTGTTTTAACAGTTGTTTTATGTGTTTTTTATTTTATTATTCTGAATGTCATTGTGAAATGTTCAAAGGTTTGAGAAAAGAGAAAAGGAAAAACAGAAGAAGTTGAGAGGGCTTTTAGGAATATAAGAATTTTATCATAAGATTTGAATGCCGATTGATTTCGTTGATTTCATGTGCGGTATGTTTCTATGAAATGTACTGCCTATTTAATTTATACACGACAAAACATTCGTTTGATTTTAAAATAAGCTGAAATTCTTAATTAATTTTATCAGAATATTGAACTAGAGATGTGAAAATACCAACAAAAGATGAGAATACTTAGTGCATATAGATTTATAGAGGTCAATAATACTGAATTTATAAGTAATCTGTAGAGGTTTGAGAAATATATTGTAAAAGATTGGGTAGAATTTGAAAATTACTCAATAGTTTCTTGAACTATTTAAAAACTTTTAATTAGTTCCCTAAGCACTTTTTTTTCAATTGGGTCTCTAAACTTCTATTTATTTTTTAATTAGGTCCTTGCCGTTAATGAAGTTAACAATAGTTAACAACAAGGACCTAAATAAAAAATAAATAGAAGTTCAAAGACCTAATTAAAAATTGTCGAATAGTTCAGGGACATGTAGATTAATTTAACCTTTATTTAAAAAGGGTAATAAGAAAATTTAATAAATATTTTAAGGATAAAAAGAGAATAAAATATAAAATGCTAGAAGCTAGAAACTAGCATTTTAAAAAACGCTACTTGAAGTAGCGTTTCAAAAAATGTTAGAAGCTACTAAAAAAAAGTTTGGTTACCAAATAGTCAAACAAGCTTTTCTAGTAAAAAAAGTTAGAAGCTAACCGAAATGACTTGCTAATTATCGTATCCATAATATTTTTTTGCTGCAGTTCATTGCTATAATGATTGTTTTCATTTTCAAAATTTCTGTTAATTATTTTAAAATAGGTTCAAATTGATTGTGTGTGATTTTATTAATATGCTAAATATTTGACATGTATGCATCACCGTGTTTGTAAGATGAGTAATTGGTGTTATTCCAAAAATTTTAAAAAATAAATTAAAAAATAAAATATCTTTGTTATAATAATTTCACGTTATAATTGTTTAAAATTTTTGAAGATTTAATTTTCTTTCTATAATAATAATTTTCTTATCATATTTCTGCTTATTTTAAAATTGATTCAAATTAAGTGTGATTTTAATTGATAAGAAGATTCACTTCTTTATCCATAATGTTGATTTGATTTGTAGGTGCGATCATACCAACACTAATACACCAGATCCCATCAGAACTCTGCAGTTAAGCGTGCTTAGGCGGATCCCATCAGAACTCCACAGTTAAGCGTGCTTGGGCGAGAGAAATACTAGGATGAGTGACCTTTTGGGAAGTCCTCGTATTGCACATCTTTTTAGAAAACCAACATTGGTTGGCACAAGTGGTAGCAGCTTGTGTCCCTTAACCAAGTGGTCCAGGGTTTGAATCCTAGTGATGCCACTTTGGGTATGGAATAAACCATGTTGGGGTGGAAATACCCACCTTGGTCATTGCTTCCGGCGATGAATAATCCGTATCAATACCATGGTCAGCAAAAAAAAATGGTGAATGATTTGTTATGTATACCATTATATTTGGAAGAGGGTTAGTTTTTTGGGTTACCATGACATTGGTGCGGAGTATCCACAGCTTTGCTGATGACCAACCTTTGTCGAGGAACTTGACCACCTTTAGTGGGTCTTCCCTTCCAACCACATTTTTTCTATCTTCAAGACTCGAACCTAAGACCACGCTTAAGGGGATCGAGTTTAACACCACTCATACCAACGACTTGTTGGTGAAAGAGGAGATTAGTTTAGTGTAATTGTACAATTTAAGTAAAATCAGAAATTAAAAAATAAAAAATTGATATAAATTATTTATATTATGTCAATATTCCGTAATTGTTAATCAATTACGCAATATAAATTTATTTACATAATTTTTCACATTGTACTATTATTTGAAATTTTGAAGTTTAGTCTAGTCTCCATTGTATTGTTTTTCTTCTCACATATATCAACAAAATGTTCACCTTCATCTTGCATCACATGGTCATTCATGTAATAGACAATACTTGATAAACATTACATAACTAAAATCATAATTCAAAAAAATGAATTAAAAAACATAAAAATAAATAAATAATAAAGAGAAACACAGATAAGATCACGTCTCTTCTGAATGTTCAACGATGTCAATACCTATTAATTAAAATAAAATAATCAAATGCATAATAAATTAGTAAAAATTAAATAAAAAATCACGTATGTTAAAACTCTCCATGAAGAAAAAAAAAATAATACTAAATTTCATATAAAGGAATGAATTGGTATAACACCATTGAAACTTAATATCATTAGCTCCATAGTTGAACTAGATCACATTAGACAATTCAATATTATCTTTAAAGTTAGAAATATTACAACTCTAACATCTCAAAATATGATTCTTGATTACAACACTTCTACTTCTCTAGAAGATAAATCATGCGTTTACTTGGCTTAAATAGATTCCTGCAATAGAAGGTTGAGTAGATGATATCTGTCCATAACGAATATTGCAAAGCAATATATAGAAGCAATGGTAGACATGTAAGTACTGAAATTGAATCAGGAACCACCTTCAAACCAGAGCTGTACGTTATGAAGAAGGCACTGCAAAATATGCTAAATATTTGACATGTATGCATCACCGTGTTTGTAAGATGAGTAATTGGTGTTATTCCAAAAATTTTAAAAAATAAATTAAAAAATAAAATATCTTTGTTATAATAATTTCACGTTATAATTGTTTAAAAATTTTGAAGATTTAATTTTCTTTCTATAATAATAATTTTCTTATCATATTTCTGCTTATTTTAAAATTGATTCAAATTAATTAAGTGTGATTTTAATTGATAAGAAGATTCACTTCTTTATCCATAATGTTGATTTGATTTGTAGGTGCGATCATATCAGTACTAATACACCGTATCAATACCATGGTCAACAAAAAAAAATGTTGAATGATTTGATTGTGTGTGATTTTATTAATATGCTAAATATTTGACATGTATGCATCACCGTGTTTGTAAGATGAGTAATTGGTGTTATTCCAAAAATTTTAAAAAATAAATTAAAAAATAAAATATCTTTGTTATAATAATTTCACGTTATAATTGTTTAAAAATTTTGAAGATTTAATTTTCTTTCTATAATAATAATTTTCTTATCATATTTCTGCTTATTTTAAAATTGATTCAAATTAATTAAGTGTGATTTTAATTGATAAGAAGATTCACTTCTTTATCCATAATGTTGATTTGATTTGTAGGTGCGATCATATCAGTACTAATACACCGTATCAATACCATGGTCAACAAAAAAAAAATGTTGAATGATTTGTTATGTATACCATTTATTTGGAAGAGGGTCAGTTTTTTGAGTCACCATAATATTGTTTGCTCCATAGTGGAACTAGATCACATTAGACAATTCAATATTATCTTTTAAGTCAGAAATATTACAACTCTAACGTCTCAAAATATGATTATTGATTACAACAATTCTACGTCTCTAGAAGATAAATCATGCGTTTACTTGGCTTAAATAGATTCCTGCAATAGAAGGTTGAGTAGCTGATATCTGTCCATAACGAATATTGCAAAGCAATATATAGAAGCATTGGTAGACATGTAAGTACTGAAATTGAATCAGGAACCACCTTCAAACCAGAGCTGTACGTTATGAAGAAGGCACTGCAAAATGCTACCATCATGCATGCTATGGAGATGAATAGAGTTATCAATCCAAATATTAACTTCAAGGGCAGTGACTTGTAAAAATCATACTCCGCATAACGTGAGATAAGAATAGACAAGAAGATTGATATTGCAGTTGCAGATGAGATGAATGCAGCTGCATCTGATATTGCAAATACCAGGAATGATGTTTTGTGCAAGTAATTTGGTTTCTTTGTGTCATCATCGATACCACCTGGTATGTTAATTGCAGCAGAGAACACTCCTGTAGCAATAACGGTTGAAATAAGCATACAGTGCCCAGCAGTGCGTTTCATCCAATCTTCTCCTTTTTTGCGCAATCCTTCATGCTCCCTTGTGAATAATTCCTGAGCAGTTACACCATTAGAATTTCTCAAATTTATGAACGATGGTGGCATTATCTTCTCCACCTCCTGTCACATATATGTAAAGAATTGGTATAGATGAACCTCGAATCTTAATAATTAAATTACAATTACGCATAATAAAAAATGAATCTATGGGCAAAAGTGCTTAGAACTCTTGGGGCTTGTCTCTAGTCACGTATCATATACTCATAATGAATGGGTGACAAAAACAGATAGAATGATTAAATTTTGAATTGAATTATAGTGGATGAGTAAAACATAAATCATTAATATATTTATGTATAAATTTCAATCAATCCATAACTCATTAAATTAATAAATTAAAATCATCCAACCAATCCATGAATTGTATTTTTATGATGGGTGTCAAAATCATCTATTTCAAGTGTATTATATTTTTTATTTTTTCAAATATATTTTTATAAAGTAAAGTTCAACATTTACACTTACATATCATAGAGTTTAGGATCCATTCCTTAATGACTTATGTGCAACCAATAACCTTTGAACACTTGACTCAATGGGTTATAATATGTTAATTAGATATAATGGTTCAGTATCCATCCGATAACAAACGATATAATGGTTCAGTATAATGCAGCTATAGTGATAGGGACAGAAATAGATATAGATGAAATCCCTCTATTTTGAGTTATAGGTGATATTGCTATATAGACATATTGATGTAATTATGATGTTTTGAGAACTACGATGATTTTGAGTTTATTCTAGTGATGTATTTGGATATATATCCATATCAAGGACCTATGTTGTGATGTGTGGCCTTGATATCTAACTGTTGGATCTAAATAGATGTATATATGATTTCACAGGTGGTTCTGCATACTTGGTTTGTCCTGTTTTTAGGGGAGACTCTGCCGGATTTTTGGTAGTCCCCTTTATTTGTCTTTATTTATGTCTTTGTGTTCAGGCTAGCCAGGCTAAAGAACATGTAGCTTGTGCGCCGGTCATGATCCTATGATGGGTTGTGACAGCCGCGGTTCGATACCGAGATGTCGTGGACGATATTGCCGTTACGCACCGATTTTTAAAACCTTGAATATATTATATTTAAATTTAATTTTAATTTTAATAGTACATTTTATATTGTTTTGGAACTATATCAGTGAACGAAGAATATTATTTTTATGTAGAATTGATAAAATAAATACTCTTATAAATTACATTTTTTTTTTTTACTGAATCTTATAAATACTCTTATAAATATTATTTTTATGTAGAATTGATAAAATAAATTGAAACACACCGTTTCATTTCTTTTAAAAAAAATTAATATAATAATAATAATAAAACAAACAACTCCCCAATCTTTTTCTTCAAAAGCCCGAAGCTCTTTCCCCCCTCTACGCTTCGTCTTCTTTCTTTTTTCTTTCTTTCAAAATCCCTCCTCTGTTCTTCTTTTTCCTTCTATTCTCTTTTCCTTCCTTGTTTCAAAATCTATCAAATTTCTTACACTCTTGTGGTACTCAAGCTTGGAAAGGTGATTGAGGATAAGGGAAACAATACCTATCTCTTTTCCTATTTGAAGCTTTTGAGGTAAATCCATGAACAACAAAGCTAGATAATTATTTTTATAGCATAGATTAGTTATGGGTTGTGTGTGAGAGGTGTTGGAAATTTAAATATTTGGATTATTATAGTTTCCTCAAAACCCTGGGTATATTAAATTGGGGATTTTATCTAATCTTTCATTCCCTTGCTATTTATGTCTAGATTCCTTGGAAAATACGGTGGTTGCTCCTCCCCACGTCATTGGAAGACATTGATTGAATTCTCTTTGGTTGTGAGTAGCTAAATTTACCTAGTGGCTTTTTCATTGGTATTTTTAGGAGAAACAAGTATATTTTAAAAATACGTTTTCTTAGTGATCTTAGTTCCTATGAGTACTTGAGAAGGAAAAATAAGTATATTATTTATTTTACTTGGTTGGATTTAATTCTTTATATTTTTGATAGTTTGATGATATAATTTAAATGTGAAAATTTAGTTCTCATTGTGAGTTTTGGTGAATAATGACTGTTTGCTACAACGAAGAGATAAAGTAGCCTATAGGTTGAATACCTATAGTTATATATTTTTTTTTCCGTTTGCTACAACGAAGAGATAATGTAGCCTATGGGTTGAATATCCATAGTTCCTATATTTACCGTTTGCTGCAACGAAGAGATAACACAGTCTACAAGCTAAGTGCAGTAGTTCTATAATTTTCGTTTGCCACAACGAAGAGATAATGTGATCTATGTATACATAATAGAAATAAAGTTTATATAAAGTTTGTTAATCTTGATTATGATTTGATTTTAATTCTTATGAGTTAGCAAGGGAGTAAATATAAGTTTTATTAAAATGAGTGTATTTATTTCACTTTAAAATAAATGTCATTTAAATTCTTTTTGGATGTAAAAATTCGTGCTATGATTGTTTTCTCCTTCTTGTCCACTTATTATTTTTATGCTCTCACTAAGTCCTTGTGACTTACCCCATTCTTTCCTTTTCCTCTTAGATTCACAGGTGATTGAGTAGCAGACTTCCTGGGATTTGCTGATCTCCCCAGGAATTTTGTTCATCTTTTGGTAGGCCTCCATTGCATATGATGGAGAGTATATTTTGGTGACTCCAGTATAATGCAGCTATAGGGATAGGGACAAAAATAGATATAGACGAAATCCCATTATTTTGAGTTATATTACTAGTTGATGTATTTGGATATATCTATGTCAAGGGCCTATGCTGTAATGTATGGCCTTGATAGCTGATTGTTGGATCTGAATATATGTATATATGATTTCACAAGTGATTCTATATATTTGGGTTGTCCTGTTTTTAGGGGAGACTCTGCCGGATTTTTGGTAGTTCCCTTTATTTGTTTTTATTTATGTCTTAGTGTTCAGGCTAGCCAGGCTAAAGAATATGTAGCCTGTGCGCCGGTCATGATCCTATGATGGGTCATGACATAAATACTCTTATAAATTACATATTTTGATTCATTTCATAAGATTCTTTTTATTTGTTACACGTTACATGTACACACTCTTTTTACATTTTAATAATGCACAATAGTGGAATTTTTTACGACAGAAAAAGTTAAAATTAACACTTGAACTACAAATTTTTAAATAATAAAATAAAATAAATATAAACAACCAAATAAGTTATTTTGAAATCTTCAACACAAAGAGAATTATTAAAATTAAGGTAATAAAAATTTAGTGAATTTCACCAAAAAAAAAACAAAATTAGTGAAAACTTAATCACGTGAATTGATATCATATATACTACTAAGATAGATTAGAACAAATTTATTAGATATAATTTATAAAAATTTAAATAATAAACATATTGTAAATTTTATTGAAAAAAATATAAAGTGTGAATATTTTTGGGTGATATTATGGTTTTATTCTTTTAAAATATTACGATTTTTTTTCATTTAGTCTATTGTTTTAAAAATTTTGTAATTTAATTCTCTCTCTCTCTCTTTTTCTCCATTTTCCGGTGTAATCTCTCTGTCCTTTGTTAAATTTGTCTATTAAATTTTTTCTTACCTTTTTTTCCCTTCAAATATCACAATTTTCCATTCAATGTTCGTAAATATCGAGAGTTTTTCATTTGATTCCCCATCTTTTAGAGCTATCTAGATAATTAACAGTTAAAATAGACGGAAATGGAAAAATTAAAGGAAAAATAAAAGAAAAAGTTTAAAGACTAAACAGCAACTTTTTAAAAATGGGAGGATTAAAATAGAAAAATCGTGAAGCTTTGTTGGGTCAAAGTCATAATATGTATCCATTTATTTTTTATCATTTAATTATTGATAAATTGAGCCTAATAATTAAGATTTGATCTCTTGTTAGTATCTGATAACAATATGTGTGACTAAATTTTTATTAATTAAATTTTCATCCCAACAATTTTAAAATAATTTTTATTTTGAATGCAAGAAACTATAACTTATTTTATTATTTATTCTCTTGTGTTGCTATAGTTTTATTATTTACTTTAAGTTACTTAAGGAAAGTCTAAATAAATCCATAATTTGTTATCTTCATTCACCATCACCCATCATCACTTCTAATTCTCTCAATTGTCATTTTATAATTTTTTTTTTTTAAATTTATTGTAGTTAAGGTTAGATGAACATTATGGAATTCCCATATATTTGAACTCTTTGATTCAATGCAAGTTCCTATGATTTAAAATAATTTACTCTTTTTATTTTAATGCTTTTTGTCAACTAATAATTGATAACAAAAAGTGTCACTGATAGCGTCAAGTATTTTGTACATCATATGGATACATGTATAGATATGATATCTTATTTAATACAATATTGATATATGGGTAAAATATGTTTTTGGTCCATTATTTTACCTAAATTTCTATTTTTAGTCCCTCAATTTTTTTCTATGTTTTTAGTCCCTCAAAAATTGTTTTCTTTTATTTTTAGTCCCTGACATTAATTTCAACTGTTAAGTGATGTCGTGACCAACATAATTTGTGCTTGAAAAATTTCTGTTTAAGTTTCTAACGGTTTTTAACTACTGCAAATTTCTTGGCAAACTAAAACTGCCAGAAATGTTAAAAAAAAAAAACCAAAATCTCGAACACCAGATTTTCTGAAATCACAAGAAATATTACAAAAGTAAACATTTCTGACCGCCAAAAAATTTGTAGCAGTTAAAAGTCACTAGAAACTTAATTAGAAAATTTTCACACACACAGTTTATGTCTGTCATGTCATCACTTAACAGTTGAAATTAACACCAGGGACTAAAAACAGAACAGAACAATTTATGAGGGACTAAAATAGTAAAAAAATTTATAAGGGACTAAAAACAGAAATCAAGATAAAATGAGGGACTAAAAACATATTTTACCCTTGATATATTTCAAAATAATAAAGAATAAAATCACTCTTCAAAAATATATATTAATTAAAATAAACTAATTTATATTTATTTTAAAAAAATTATGTGACTTTAATTTTTTTTTATAACATTACCAAAATACATAGAAGTAAAATCATTATTTCATAAATTTAAATTAGTTTTTTCATAATTTAATCTCTTAATAGTGTTTCTTAGAGTTTTACTCCCCCTTAAATAAGAAGGCCTCATTAGCCAATGCAAAGGACATAGAATAAGGATGGAAGTAGTGGTAGCAATTGTACCACTCGAGTATTCATCTACTTTGCAAACATTAGACAAGCGATTCCTTAATATCCCCTTTAGGTTTTTATGTTAATACCAAACTAGAAAATGAAGAATTTTAATTTCCTTTACAATAGAATGCAGTGTTTTAAGAACTGGACCGAACCGGTCGGTCCGACCGAAACCCGGTGGCTTAACCGGTTCTGTTCGATAAAAGGACCGAAAATGTAGTTGACCCGGTACGACCCAGGTTGAACCGGCCGGTTTTTGAAAAAACCGGTGACCCGGCGGGTCATTGGTTGAAACCGGTTGTAGAGTAATTTTTTTTTGAAAAAAAAGTGCTGAAATCACGTGTTTTAATTTTGTTTTTAATTTTGTTTGTGTATGAAACTTATTTATGGACTTGTATTGTCATGACTATTGATTGTTATTTCTTATTTGGAATATTAGGTACTTTACAATGACAATAATTTTAAATTTGGAGTGTTGAATGATTAAATTATGTTAGCTATATTATATTTTTAAATTTTTTAATATATACCGAGTCAAACCGGTCCGACCAGTGACCCACCGATCCGACCAATGACCCATTAACCCAGTACCTCGGTCGGTTCGATGACCGGTCCGGTTCTTAAATCATTGATAGAATGTTATATATCTTAAACAAAGCTTAGAAAATATATTTAAAAAATAAAACGAGTAAAAAGAATAAGTAATTGAAGTTAATTACATACTTTTCTTATTTTATTGATTGAAAGGTAATAAAAATAATTTAACATTTTTTATTTAGTTTCTTATTAGATTTTGTTAAATAAGATAAATGATTAACCGAGGGATTCAGTTCAGTTGGTTGAGCAGGGTGTGTGATTTATTGTAAACCTCCGGTACCGTATTTGATTCCTAGTGATAATAAAAAAGATGAATGATTACTTTTATTATATTTTTCTCTTTTCAACGTCTAAGAAATGTAATAAAATATGTAATAGAATCACATATACATTTATGCTTTCGTCGGCACAGATTTTATGGTAACACACACACACACACACACACACACACACACACACACACATATATATATATATATATATATATATATATATATATATATATAGATGGAGAAAAGAACCACAGATAGAGAAAAGAACCGTGAGTTTCCTTTGTGGTTATGGAAGAATTTCTCTCATCGATCGATATTAACATTTGAACAATTCCTCAGCTCATTCACTTGCAAATAGATTATAACATGTTATTTTATAAACAAACCATTAAATATAAGTACAAACTTACATAGAAATGAAATAAAGGACTTGTGAATTCAAAATTCACAAACTACTTACGTACGAATAACCGTATAAAGTTATCTATTTATCTGAATTCATATGTATTTCTTAGTACTTGGAATATCTTATTTGTAAACACTAGAGTCTAAAACAAGCTGGAAACAAACATTGACTTTTTAACAAAATAATAGTTAATATTTCTCTTGACTTAGGATCTCTTTTTCACGTCGAACCATTAATTCTTAGTGTATTTCGAAGAGCTCGAACCACTTTTGCCGTTGGAACCTTGCTTATTGCCCCTAGAAACATCTGAAGTATGTTGCTTTCTCTCAGGACCATTTGAACCACGCGAACCATTATTGTTTCCTCCAGAATCTTGCGTATTGCCCCTAGAATTACCTGAAGTATGTTGCTGTCTCTCAGGACCATTTGAATTACGCGAACCATTGGGAGATTGATATGGTGAACTCATTATTCTTGTTGACTAATACAAATATTGGGATTTGAGGAACAATATTGTGCTATAGGCTATATTGTTTTGGAGACTTATGGACATGGTCATTTATTTGTGCTTGCTATATTTATAAGCCTAGGATGCATGTTGCATGTAAAGGAACTACCATGTAATTCATGCAGCATTTCAGAACCACGTACACGAAACAAAGTAGATGTGGTTTGAAGTATTGAATGCCTAAGTTAAGTTGAATATTGCGAAATTACCGATTGTTTGATCATACATGTAACCAATTTCGTGGAATATTTATTGCATATACATAGGAAATTCTATGCTCTGTTGATTAGGAAACAGAAAGCAAATTTTTATTAAAAAAGAATTAAAAAATTCTGAATCCCCTTTTACCCGCTAGCCTCTGTCCAATTTAGAAATTTAAGGAAAACTTCAATGAATTCTTTTAACAGTTGTCTTGTTTTTATTGTTCTGAATGTCATTGTTAAATGTTCAAAGGTTTGAGAAAAGGAAAGGAAAAATAGAAGAAATTGAGAGGGTTTGTAAGAATATAAGAATTTAGTCATAAGATTTGAATGCTGATTGATTTCGTTGATGTGCGGTATGTTTCTATCAAATGTACTGCCTATTTTATACACAACAAAACAATCGTTTACTTTCCAAAAAAAAGATGTATCGTTTGATTTTAAATTAAATAAGCTGAAATTCTTAATTACTTTATTGGTTTTTAAATATTCCCAAAAAAAGAAAAAAAAATGCTAGCTTACAAAAAGGGAAAAAATAAAACTATTTTTGACTTTTAAAAATATTTTAATTTTTAACAATAATTATAAAATCACTAGAGTGTAAAGTTAAATAAAGCTTAGAAAATTTATTTAAAAAAACAAACGAGTACAAATAATCAATTGAAGTTAATTTTCTGATTTTATTTTATTGTTTTATTGATTGAAAGATAATAAAATAATTCAACACGTTTTTACTTTGTTTCTTATTAGATTATGTTAAATAAGGTGAATGATTATTTTGATTATATTTTTCACTTTTCAAAATATAAGAAATGGGAGCTGCCTCCACGAGTCATCTAAACATTTTGCATGTTCCTCCTTTGAGTTTGAGAACCCCACTGCAGGCGGATAGAATGGGAGTTGTTTTCTCCAGGATGTAATTCTTCTAGTTGTTTTCTTTTGGTTCTTTTATCTCATGTAAACAAATAAACAATAAAAAATCTAAGAAATGTTATATGAAAATCTAAAAAAGAAAAATATTATAATAGTATCACATATACTGATGTAATATACAGTTATGCTTTTTAGAGAGAGAAATCGCGAGTTTTTTTTTTATACGTAGATGAAGGGAAGAATCACGAGTTTCTATTTTTATTTTAAATGCTAGATTATTTTTATTTTTATTTTATTTGACAGGTTGACATTTTTTAATTTTATTTTATTACTTGAAAATATTTTATTAGTAATTTGCAAAGACGAGGTGTTGAATTTGTGGTTACGCAAGAATTTCAAACACAGATCAACAAATCGAAACCCAAAATCAGATCTGAAATCCCACGCCGCCCCCAACGCCTTTTGATGCAGCGGCAGCAACCCCTTCCTCCATCGCGCAGGGTTCAGATCATTGAAAATGTGGGCTGAGGCATAACTTGGATGCCTTCAAATTGAATCATTTAGTGATTTGGTCCAGTTTCCTTATGTCTTGCTTTGATTTGTGGGATTTTAGTGATAAAGGTAAATTTACTGTGCATAAGAATGTTGCCAGGTATTTCTTGATCGGTGGAATATGAGATGAAGTTTTGTTCTTTTTACGGATTCGAGGTGCTTCTCTCTGTTTTTTTTTTTTTTTAAATACAATAGTCTTTTTCATGGCTCAACACTATGATGTTATTATTAGATTTTGATTTGTGTTTGATTCATATTTTGATCTGATTTGTGTTATCACTGACAGGCAAAAAGGCTTTAGAAGTAATTTCTTGCGGCATTTAGCCTTCAAAATTTGTTCAATATATTTCAAACACCTTAGTCAAGTATTTTTTAGTAGTTTTTAACCTCCACAAAATGAACCACTGTAAAATGTAATTAAATAATAATAAAATTAATGTCACATCATCGTTTAACAGTTACTTTTAACAGTAAGGACTAAAAACATTGACAGACAAAAATATTAGGAACTAAGACCGATTATTTTTTTGTTCAGGAACTAGAAGTGAAAATTCAAAAAAGTTTAGGAACTAAAAATATAATTAACCATTTCCCAAATATTTAGACTGCAAATGTAACTCTGACAGTTTACACAACATATTTTATATGGTATAAATAATAAATATACTAGTGTAATAACTCGTGCCTTTGCACAGGGTGTGACTTTACAATTTAATATTGTAATGTTTTTTTTAATAATTTTTAAATTTTATATAAGTATATATGTATATAAATATTTTAAAAATATATTAACATAATTATGAATATTGATATATATTAAAATAATTTTATATTTACATATATCTTATATTGTTTTAATGTGTATAAATGTTTGTTTTAAAAATATTATCTTTATAAATATATTTGTATTTGTATATAATTTATATATAATTTTAATAAGAAATATCAATATAAAATATATATTATAATACATTTTATAATTATTAGTTTTTTCTTTAAAATATGTTTTCATCATAAAGAAAAAAATGACTAACATTAATTATAAAAAAATATTATTTTAGTTTATATAATTGGATTTACAAGTTGATTAATTGAATGTAATTTCATAATTTTAAGAAATTCTTTACTTTAATAATATTTTTACCATAATTGTTTTAAAGTTTTCAAATTATTTTATTTTTAAATTTTTTTACTATAATAATTTTTTTTTTGCCGCAGTTCATTGCTATAATAATTTTCTTAGCATATTTCTTATTATTTTAAAATTGTTTCACATTAATTAAGTGTGATTTAAAAAAATAAGAAGATTAACTTCTTTATCCATTATGTTGAATGATTTGTTATGTACATGTATGCCATTATATTTAGTAGAGGATTAGTTTAGTATAATTCTAAAATTTAAGTAAAATCAGAAATTAAAAAATAGAAAATGGATATAAATTATTATATTATGTCAATATTCTCCGTACGTAATTGTTAATCAATTACACAATATAAATTTATTTACATAATTTTTCACATTGTACTATTATTTGAAGCTTAGTCTAGTCTCCATTATATTGTTTTACTTCTCACATATATCGATAAAATGTTCACCTTCATCTTGCATCACATGATCATTCATATAATAGATAATACTTTGATAAACATTACATAACTAAAAGCATAATTCAAAAAATTGAATAAAAAAACAAAAATAAATAAATAATCAAGAGAAACAAATAAGATCACATATCTTCCAAATGTTCAATGATGTCAACACCTATTAAATAAAATAAAAAATCAAATGCATAACAAATTAGTAAAAATTAAATAAAAAGTCACATATGTTAAAACTCTCAATAAAGAAAAAACCAAGAAAAAAAATACACTAAATTAATGTTGGAATTTTGGAAAGAGTATCAAATCGCTCAAGTAACAGTGATGAGTAAAGAATCGTCTTCACCCGAACTTGTGTGATAATTGGGTAATTATAGTAAATTAAGTAGACTATGATGATTAAAGTGTGAAATGTAAAGACAGGTGCAAACAAATAAAGAGTTTAAGGTAAGAAAATTGGTTCGGGGATTTTATTGAACAATTCGTAGACGTAGAAAATTGAGTTGTCACAAACTGATGAAGTCGTCAGGGTTTAACTTCATTAGACTTTCCTTACATTCATTTACTAATTATTTCTATTCAATTAAATTATGTTATCATCAACTCACAAATTTATTCAAACCTTAATTCTTTAAGTGAAAGAACCTAAGTCTCTTGATTGCACCATCAATCCCTTGAACTACTATAATCAAGCAACTTGCTTTAAGTAAAAGGGTTTTATTGATGACTAATGCTCTTTATTCCATCCCTAGGCATAAAGATTATTGGTTGTTTTCTTCAGTTCACAATCCAATCGAATTTCCCAATAACAATTGAATAAACTGGAACACGTAATTAGTTGATCAGGCTAAAATCAAGCAATTAATAAGTATAGAAGAGGAACAATAACAATCCTTTATTGAATAAGAAAAATCGTAAATACAAGAAAGTAGTAGTCTAATCACATTAAACCCCAAAGATGAAGGATTTAGCTAGCCATGGGAGAAGGAGAAACTGATGGAGAGGCAATGGAAGATGAATCCCTAAGAATGGAAGCCGACATAGAAGTCGTCACACCAATCTCTCTACCACTATGCCTTCAATTTCGAAAATTCAGAACCCCTCTTCATGTTTTAGGTCCCCTTTTATAATGCAATTGGGTTTTTCAACATTGGGCTTGTCAGACTAGCTAGATTAAGCTTGCCAAATTATGGCTCGCTTAAGCTAGCACAGAAAGTGTCAATTCCCCTTTGAGTTGGCTCGCTCAAGCTGGCCAATTTTTTGGCTCTAGCACAAAAAGATGGAAAATGCTCCCAGAGGTAGCTAGCTTAAGCTAACCAATTTTTTGGCTCTCTTAAGCTAGCATAAAAAGACGACAAATGCTCCCAGAGACAGCTAGCTTAAGCTGACCAATTTTTTGGCTTGCCTAAGTGTGAATACCCAATTTTATCCCAGTGCATTTTTTTAAATATATTTTAAATATTTTAAATTAAAAAAATAGAGCAGAATCAAAGAAAATAAGTCTGTTACAAGTAAAAGAAGTTACAGTCACATTTGGAGAGGAAAAATGTGGGGTAAGCAATTACTTGTAACAGTCACAATGGGCAACAATCACTAAGCTGGAAATTAGGAAATAATGTGGGTACTTAATTACTTGAAAATCAAGTTGTTTTAGGCTATTTAAAGGATCCACAACCATCAGAGAGGAGGTATTTTTTCACTGACAGGAAAAGATATGAAAAGATTCAAAGAAAATAGCATGCAATACAGCTCTGAAGAAAAAAAAACTCTTAGATCCCCGTAACCTCCCACTCTCACGGAGGAATTGTTCTCCTTTTTGATACGTTGCTACATACCATTAGCGACAGAGGTTTCTTTTTCCTCTTTTCTTACATTTTTGTATTAGGTTGTAAATGCACAAGACATGTTCCATGTAATTTCAATCCACTTACGGTGCATTTACACCATTTTCTTTTTTTTCTTTTCTGGTTTGTTATCTACCAATAGGATGTGTAAAAATATGATTGCAAAGAACAAGCGTACCCTACGCGTAGTAACAATGGACCTAAGTCCAGATATCGTACCCAAAGGACTAGAGGAGTTCCCCAACCAGTTTGGTCAGTCCGATTATGTTACTTCAGTTCCTTGAAGTTAATTACATATTTTTCTTATTTTATTCTATTGTTTTATTGATTGAAAGGTAATAAAAATAATTCAACATTTTTTATTTAGTTTCTTATTAGATTTTGTTAAATAAGACGAATGATTATTTTTATTATATTTTTCTTTTTTCAACGTCTAAGAAATGTTATAAAAAAATATAAAAAAAAATGTAATAGTATCACACATACATTTATGCTTTCGGCACAGATTTTATGGTAACATATACATGTAGATGGAGGAAAGAACCATAGATAGAGAAAAGAACCGTGAGTTTCCTTTTTTTTTTTAATACGTAAATGAAGGGAAGAATCATGAGTTTATATTTTTATATTAAGTATTAGATTATTTTTATTTTTATCTTTGACAAGTTAATATTCTAATCGTTATTTTATTGCTTGTAAATTTTTTTATTAGTTCTGTAAATATGAGGTGTTAATTGTGGTTATGGAAGAATTTCTCTCATCGATAGATATTATCAATTGAACAATTCCTCAGCTCATTCACTTGCAATTTGATTATAACATGTTATTTTATTAATAAACCATTAAATATAAGTACAAACTTACATAGAAATGAAATAAAGGACCTGTGAATTCAAAATTCACAAACTACTTACGTACGAATAACCATATAAAGTTATCTATTTATCTGAATTCATATGTATTTCTTAGTAGTTGGAATATCTTATTTGTAAACACTAGAGTCTCAAACAAGCTGGAAACAAACATTGATTTTTTAACAAAATAATAGTTAATATTTCTCTTGACTTAGGATCTCTTTTTCACGTCGAACCATTAATTCTTATTAGTGTGTTTCGAAGAGCTCGAACCACTTTTGCCTTTTGAACTTCCCTTGTTGCCTATGACACCACCTGCGGTGGGAGGAGGCTTTTTCTCAATACCTTGTGAGGAACCTGGTTTGCCTTTTGAACTTCTCTTGTTGCCTATGACACCACCTGCGGTGGTAGGAGGCTTTTTCTCAATACCTTGTGAGGAACCTGGTTTGCCTTTTGAACTTCCCTTGTTGCCTATGACACCACCTGCGGTGGTAGGAGGCTTTTTCTCAATACCTTGTGAGGAACCTGGTTTGCCTTTTGAACTTCCCCCGTTGCCCATGAGACCACCTGGGGTAACAAATACTGGGAGTGGGATGTGAGTAACGATTATGTGCTATGTAAAAAACTATATTGTTTTCTATGTGCTTCAGAGACTTGTGGACAATGCCATGCATTTATATGCATTCAAATGTATGCAGGATGCAAACACAAAGGAACTACCATGTAATTCATGCACTAATTTCATAACCACACGAAACAGAGTAGATGTGCTTTGAAATATTGAATGTCTAAGTTGAGTCTTAATAATTTAAATAAACCTGAAATTGCCAATCTTTTTCAACATTTCATCACATACATTAAACCAATTTCGTGGTATATTTATTGCATAGACATGTGAAATTCTCTGCCGGTTGATAGTAAATAGAAAACAGATTTTTATTTGAAATGTTGAATGCCTCAGTCCGTCTTAGTAATTTAAATTCATCTGTAATTTCTAATATTTTCCATCCTTTGATGATAGTTGTAACAAATTTCATGCTAACTTAAAAGAAAAATAAAACACGAAAGCTCTGATTATCTTTTAAAAAAACAGAGCACGAACGCGTTATTCATATATTCTTTCTAATGTTTTTCATATTATAGTCTTTTTCTTTATTCCGAAAACCAGTATTTGCATTGTTTGAAGTGGTTAACGTGCTGTGTTAGTATAAGAATTCAAACTTCAAAAGACATAACATTGAGTTATCTAATATCTTATTCTTATTAACTAAGAAACAGTGAATTGCTGCTTCATTTCCCAAATATGTATCCTGCATTTCACCTATACTATCATGAAATATAAAATGAAGTAAATTCTTCCATTATTTTGCGCCCATTATATAATTTTTTTTTTAAGTTCACACAAAATACTTTATATTTTATATTTATAAATATATTATATTTAAATTTAATCTTAATAGTAAATTTTATATTTTTATGCAACTATATTTGTGGAGGAAGAATATTATTTTTTTTAGAATTGATAAAATTAATACTCTTATAACTTACATATTTTGATTCACTTCATAAGATTATTTTTATTTTTTTTATCTGTAGGAATTAAAAAGAGATATCAAGAAAAGTTTAAAACAACTTATGCATATGTTTAACCAATTGAGATAAACGCCTTATTAGTTAACATTCTTGTTATTTTTTACACGTTACACAATCTTTTTACATTTTAACAATGCATAATAGTGAAATTTTTTATTCAGTAAAAAAAATAGCGGAATTTTTTATGACAGAAAAACTTAAAATTAATACTTGAACTACAAATTTTTAAATAATAAAATGAAATAAATATAACCAACCAAATAAGTTATTTTGAAATCTTCAACACAAAGAGAAGTATTAAAATTAAGGTAATAAAAATTCAGTGAAAACTTAATCACCTGAATTGATATGATATATACTATTTAGGTAGATTAAAACAAATCTATTAGATATAATTTATAAAAATTTAAATAATAAAAATATTATAAATTTTAGAGTAAATTACACTAACCACCCTTAAGGTTTTACGAAATTACACAAACTTTCCTTAGTTTTTTAGTATTAACAATAACCTCTCTTAAGATAGTTAGTGTAATGTTTTTCAAATAATTAAGAATGTTAGGTTAATGTAATGTATAAATGATTGTCGGTGTATATTTTTAAAAAATTAAGGAGAATTAGTGTAGAAGTAGAAAAAAGTGGAGGATGTTTATGTAATTTCACAAAATTTCAAGGATGGTTAGTGTAATGTACTCTAAATTTTACTGAAAAAATATAAAGTATATTTTTTTTGTTTAAATTATGGTTTTATACTTTTAAAATATTACGATTTTTTTTCATTTGGTCTATTGTTTTTAAAATTTTGCAATTTAATTCTCTCTCTCTTTTTTTTTTTTCATTTTCCGTGTAATCTCTCTATTTGTCCTTTGTTAATTTTGTCTATTAATTTTTTTCTTACCTTTTTTTCCCTTCAAATATCACAATTTTCCATTCAATGTTTGTAAATATCGAGAGCTTTTCATTTGATTCCCTATCTTTAGAGCTATGTAGATAATTAACAGTTAAAATAGACGGAAGTGGAAAAATTAAACAAAAAATATAAGAAAAATTAAGTTTAAGCTAAACAACAACTTTTTAAAAATGGGAGGATTAAAATTGAAAAATCATGAAGCTTTGTTGTGTCAAAGTCATAATATGTATCCATTTATTTTTTATCATTTAATTATTGATAAATTGAGCCTAATAATTAAGATTTGATCTATTGTTAGTATCTGATAACAATGTGTGAATAATTTTTATTAATTAAATTTTCATCCCAACAATTTTAAAGTAATTTAATTTTGTTTTGAATGCAAGAAACTATAAATGAACTGAATTTGAGTTAAAAATTACGAACCAAACGAACTGAATTTGAGTTAAATATTAAGCTCCTTAAATAAACAAGCTAAACTTAAACTATTTATAGTTTGACTCCATTTATGAATCAACTCAATATTATATATATTAAATTTAGTAATTGATTTTTAAATTAATTCCCTAATTTTTATTTTTTGAATGAAATAAATAAATAAATGTAAAATAATTATAATTTTAAATCAAATTGAGCTAACGAATTGAATCGAGTTGTTTGCAAGTTTGAATTGAGTCGAGTTTGAGTTGAAACAAAAAAGTTCATATCGACGGAACTTGAGTTGAGCATCGAGCCAAGTTAAACCAACATTTTTCAGCTCGATCAAGTCATTTTCTGCCCCACTTAAATGAGTCCGAAAGAAATGGGAAGAATAAGATTGTTTCTATAGAAGCAAGTAAGAGTGTGGTGGGTGAGTCAAGAAAGGAAACTTTGAATGATGGAAGAGCTTCTAAGCTCCAAATTGGGGAACCTCAACCAATATTTGTATTTTAGCATAGTTAGGAGATTGAGACATGGGTTTTTGAAGATGGATTGTGTCAAAAATGGAAGAAAATGATTATATGACTTACTCACCTTAGAATAATGGAGGACCAAAGAAAAAAAAGTAATTATGACCAAAAGCAAAATGTTACGTGTTTGTTGTGATTAAAAAATTATTTAGACTTGTTTATAATTATATAGAATTACAACTAATTAAGCACCACACCAACTTTTATTGTATTTTGTTTTCAACTTGTATTTTCTCTTTAAAGACTTGAACTCAAGAATCTATTAGGATTTGATTAATTATGTGGCTACTATTCTCCATTAAAAAAAAAGCAAAATCTTTAAATGAATATATATTAGATGAAGAAAAATTCAAAAGATAAAAACAAATAATTGTAGAACAAACGAATAGCGCATGTTTGGAAATACATTTGAAACTTAGAAAGTCATGTTAAATGAATAAAAATGCAAAAGCTACATTCGAAGGCTTAAGTGAAAACATAAAATTTGCATCTAATGTGCCTTTGAATGCATAATCAAACACATGGGAAATTAAGTTTTTTTTTTTTCGATTGGCAAATGTTAGTTGTTAATTGTTAGTTTTTTGTTATCGGAGGATTTGAATTCACGACCTCTCCCTCCTTTCCTTCTCCCTTCACCACCAAACCAACGTTATAATTCCGGGAAATCAAGTTGTATGGTTGTGAAAGAATCACTACTCATCTTATTGCAAGGGAATCACATTACAAGCTTCATTGTTGACTTTTGACGATATTTAGAATTTATCCACCAATGTGCTAACAAGATATTTTAGCATGAGACTTCCTTTATTGTCATCAATCATATAAATTGAACCAACCCTCAAGATCATTAGCTTGGAGTTTGATTATAACAACATGCTACTTTATTAATAAACCATCAAATACAAATACAAATCTATGTAGAAAATAAGAAAGACTTGTGAATCCAAATTTTTACAACCTACTTATGAATAATCATATAAACTTATTCATGAGTCAAAATTAATATACGATTCTTTGTACTTATAATATCTTATTTCTAAACACTAGAGTCTAAACAAGTTGAAAAAAACAATATTGAATGTTTAAACTATAGTATAATTTGTTGTAAATTTCCTTCCCACACAAGTTCCGCTTGCGATTAAGCCTGCAAAAAAACAAATTGAGTAGCGAATAGGAGTGATTATAGGTTCAATTCAATCACCAACTCCAATCAATCCAATGTTAAAAATGTTTGGACATGGACTTTAAATTTTAAGCTTTAAGTAAACATACCAAATGATCTAAATTAAGGTGAATTTTAAGCTTACCTGTTGGACAACCATGCGAGCATGTAATAAAAAGTTAGATTAACTAAGTTTTTCGTCCCTAAACTTTTTCAAAATTTGATTTTTAATCCTTAAATAAAAGTTTGATTGGTCAAGATTCTTAAACTTTTTAAAATTTTGTTTATTAGTCCCTGAACAATGTTTGATTCCTAAATTTTTTAAAAATTCGGTTTTTTGTCCTTGAAACCCCATTAAATAAATAAAAATAATGTGGTTCAAACTTTTGTTCAGGAACTAAAAATCGAATTTTTAAAAAGTTTGGGGATTAAAACCGAATTTTTAAAAAGTTTAAGGACTTTGATCGGTCAAACATTTGTTTATGGACTAAAAATTGAATTTTTAAAAAGTTTAAGGACCTTGACCAGTCAAACTTTTGTTTAGGGACTAAAAATCGAATTTTGAAAAAGTTTAGGGATTAAAAACTTAATTAACCCTAAAAGGTTTAGAAAAAACTTAGTACTATATATTATGTACTTAGGGACTAAAAATCGAATTTTTTAAAAATACAAATTAATTTGTATGAGAATATGTAAAAAATTAAACATTTTCAATAAAATTTCCCTTGAATTTAAGGAAATAATCACTTTTTTTTTTTTACTAAAATCATAGCAAAATTTGTATAAATTTATTGTAGAAAATTTTGCTGAAAAATCACAAAATTTATATATATATAAAAAGTTGCATGAAAAATCAACAAGTTTGCACGCAAGAAAAAATTGCACATTCAAATCATGCTATATAAGTTTTCTTATACAAAATGAGGAAAAGTGATAGAAAAAATGAGTTTGAAGATTGAAAAAATAGTTTTATATTATGAAAAAAAATAATGAAATAGTTAATATATAATATGAAAGTGTTATTAATGCTTAAAATAAGCCATAATATAAAAATTATGTTTTTAATCAACTATAAGAATTAATATTATCATAAACAAATTAAAGACTCGAAGGAGAGAGAGAGAGAGAGACTCCTGTCGTAACTAAGATCTAGAGTTACCTGGAGCGTTGAGGTGGTGGACTCATTGTTATTATTATTGAACAATGCAAATACAAATAATAGATTAGATTGTTTTGGATGTTCTCTGGAGACCTATATCTTTCATATTTATAAGCCTCGAGATGCATGGTAAATTGCTAATGTTTTCCATTGTTTGTTCATGTGTGTAACAAAACAAATTTCATAGTAAATTAAAAGAATAAAGATAACACGGCAGCTACGTTTATAGTTTAAACCAAGAGCACGAACGAGTCATGATACGCTATCTCAGTTTTCTGATATTATAGTTTTTTCTCTATTAAACTTCTCCTTTATTGCATGCAAAGTTGCGTCTTGGATTTCTTCGTTTATTCAACACTTTTTTACATGACAAATATACTAAAATTTGAATTACTTTTTTTTTTTTATCAGTAAATTTGTGACTATAATGGACGTTAGTAATAAGCAAAGAAAATTTGTGACTAATGGTGATGAATTTGGTCTGTTCCATCTTGCAAGTTTTTCGACTGATTTACGAGAAAGTGGAGAGGCATTTGCGGTGTTTGAAGGATCAGTCAGAAGTTTTTTTTTGAAAGGCAATCAGTCATAAGTTGTTAACGCGTTATATGTTAGTAAATGAATTCAAACTTTCAAAATATAATATTGGGTTCTATAATCTCTGATCCTTATCATGTTTTTTTTTTTTTTTTGACGCATGATCCTTATTATGTAAGAAACTGTAAATTGTTGCTTTATTTCCCAGATATATAGACCGTCAGCGGCTCAGTGCTAAATCTCTTTACGTTGGTTTATTACTTTCGACTTTATTGCAAGTAATTTTCCCAATAATTTAAAAGTAATTGTTTATTTTGAATGCAAGAAATTATAAGTTATTTTATTGTCTTTTCATTTATGTCACTTTAATGTTATTATAAAAAATTGTAACATGTGTTTAATAATTTCAAATTGTTATTTTTAACCGAGAGAATTAAGTTGTAATATATTACAAAATTATAAAGAGTTTCTCAAACTTTTTTTTTAACTAGTTTTAATTTATAGTTAACAAAAGTCTTTTTTAATTGTATTGATTTTATGAAAAATGAAACATTGTCGAAAATTCCTAACCTATTTATAATATAAGAAATACTTTATATAACTTTTTAAGGTTAACAAGTTCTCATATAAAAAAGTACAACCAAGGGGTCTAGCTTAGTTAATTAAACAGTTTGCATGAGCTGTTGTAAGCCATCTGGTATCTTAGTTTGACTCCTACGAATTAAAAGAAATATAAAAAAGCACAAAATATAGAAAAGTTGAAATAATTTATTCTATAAAATGTTATTGATAATTTTTATGGTAAATTATGTTTTATGTTCATCTAAAATTACTAATGTTTGAATTTGGTTCCTCTAAAAGTGTTTGTATTATTTTGGTCCCTCTAAATTTGAAATGAATTTTTTTTTTCGTTTTAAGCGTTATCTAAACCATTTTTATACTTATATAAAGCTCTATCTAGAGCACTGAGGATCAAAAGTAATACATTTCAAAATTTGAGGGACTAAAAAATACATTTTAAAGTTAGAGGGACAAAAATAATATGAAAAAATTTAGAGGAACCAAATTCAAACATTAGTAATTTTAGAGGGACCTAAAACATAATTTAACCAAACATAAATTTATGTCTTATTTTGAAGTCTTAATTATGTTTTTAAATAAGTTATTATGAATGTGAGATTAAACTTAAAAATATGTTTATATCATATAAACAAGTTAGATTTGATTCTTATAAAGTCTAACATATATATTTTCACCTTTGTCCCAATGTTAAATGATGATAAAGTAGGCCTTTAAATAGGTTTGTAGGGCAGACCGGGTTTTTATGTAGGCCAAGTCAGACCTTTAAAAAAGCCCTTTGACATGTAAACAAATTAGGCTCAGGTCATGTATTTTAAACTAATGTTAGGCTCAAGCCTAGCATGTTTTCATTCCTAATGAGTCATAAGTTGACTACAAAATTGAACTTAACCCAACCTTTAACTCAAAACCTTAAGACATTAAGTTTGTAGGTCTTTGTCACTTATATGTTGCTTAACGTGTTCATCTTTATCCAATATAAGACTTCTTACTCACACTTACACTCTAACAATTTCCTCAAGTGTATGTCTCTTTCACATGGTATGATCCCTTTTCTAGCAGAATTCTTTTCCATCCACGAGCATACAATGATGGCACTAGAGTTTAGTTATGCTGCCAATGCACTCTACATACTTTTATTGTCATTAGCTCACATCACCAGGACATGCCACCTAACCTCCATAAAATTAGGAAGACTTTCGATAAAAAGGTCCATATTGGGCAAATTAGGCAACATATAAGTGAGAAAGATTCAAATCTAATGCAATAATGTTTTGGGTTGGATGTGGTTCCAAGTTCTCTTATTTCCTTTGCTCGTAGCTCATTTATGAAGATTTCTCTAGTGTTTTACCCCCTCGTATTCCTTAACAAGTGGTATTAGACTTGATGGTGCAATCGAGTGACTGATTCTAGCAATGTGAAATCATGGCGTGGCTTAAATGAGTATTATAACATATTAGGATTGTTGGTGGATCCGTGTATGAGATTTTCTTGTATCGAAAGTCTTCTTGAGGATGTGGAGGTTAGGTAGTGTGTCCTACTAATGTGTGCTAACGACAATGCAAGTATATAGAGTGTGATAGTGACAATGACTAAAGATTTAGTGCCACCATTGAGTACTCGTGGATGGAAATACTTCTATAAGAAGGTGAGCATACCATATGGAAGAGACTCACTTGTGGGAGAGATTGTTTGAGTGCAAGCGTGAGTAAGAAGTTCTATATTGGATAGAGATATGCATGTTAAGCAACATAGTTAAAGACCCATATATCTAATGCCTTAAAACTTTAGGTTGGATGTGGTATCAAATTAACTTGTGTAGTTTGCCTATGGACCATTGATGGAGATCTTCGTGGTATTTTACCTCCTTATATTCCATAACATGTATAATGATTTAATTGGGTGTACAAAATGGTTTCAATCAACTGCATAAACTATGCAAATTATCGTGTAAACAATCAAAGCAGTAAAACTTATAATAGAAAACGTAGAAGATGAAAAACACCTAAAATAAAGGTTCTTTATAAACTTAATATTTCACATTACATGTATTGAATCATGATCACCACTGTTGAAATTGTAGAACTAGATGCCAAAAATTTGCTTTCATGCATCTTGATTCAATGGTTAACAATTCTCCAATCACAATCTAATCAAAATTACCCTGTATATGCTAGGTAGATTTTTTTTTCCTTGATAAGCGACCATTCCATCCATTTATCTAGGGGGAATTGGCTCATTTAAGCTATATATGTTTTGAAGTTTTTAATTGATAAATTCACCAAATTCTCTTATTTATCACAGATTTGATTATTCTAAGAAACACCATCAATACTTAGAAAAGAACCAATTTTGGGGAAAAGTTATAGGAAAAAGTAGTTAAATTGTAAGTTTCGACTCATACATGATCTCAAATCTATGGAATTAAGAATCCATGACTCACCAATTGGTCTTTAGATAGCCAATATTCATAATATCGAGATTTCTCATATAGAGAGAAGCATTCTCATCAATGAAACTGAGTTTAGATCTTCCACGAAGAGCATAAGTTATGGCTCTTGATCAAGGAAGGTAATTAAATTCATTTAGCACAACAAAGCTCAATCGTTGATTAGGATTATACTAGAATTCTATCGCAATAGCCACACCAGGGGAACTCAAAAGGAACAGTAGGAGAATTTTAACTCCTAAAGAAGACCACATTGGTGGCATTGGATAGGTTTAGGATTTTCCCAATAGCATGTGAATTTGGGTGTTATAAAGCACTACGTTCTTATCTTTTTACTTGATTGGAATAATGCTGTCTTGATTAATCCACGAGTATAATTTGTTTCAGCTTGTAATTAGTTCTTATTTATTTGCTGTAAATTTGTGTTGAAGGGTAACCACAGTGGTTACCTTGAATTTTAAGCTATAGAGCCTATATATGTGAGATAGAACATGATATGCGATGCTAGATAAACACTTTATGTGCGAGATAGATACTATATGTGCAAGATATGCATTGTATCTGTGAGATGGGCATTCTAAGTGTGAGATAGAGTCAGTGCAAGGGTTCTCATGTAGTACATGCCACTTAGTAAGAAAACAACGATTCAAAATAACTAACACACACACACACACACAGATAATGAGAGGTTAGAAGAACAAATCTAGACCATACAACCATAATTGACTAATTTTTTTGGAGTGAATAAAGTATAATAATTGACATGTATATATTTTATAACTTGTGACACTCGTGGTTATCTTTGTGTGTGTATAATGTTTATGAGGTGCAAATCAGCATTTTCATGTGAATGTAAATTATATAAAAAATATCTATTTTTTTTCATACAACTAAGAATGACAATGTATAGTTATCGAGTTAAGTGTTTGAGTTAAATAAGGGATTTTGAGAGGTGGTAGGTGCGGAAGTCATGGGAGAAGGTTGTGAAGCTATAGGCTAAACTGATACCATATAGAGAATAGAGATAATTAGGATTGTCAATATTATTGATTGAGGTGCAAGAATGTATATACATTTGAATTACAATTACGAATTACAATTACGAGACAGATATGTAAAAGATGGGATGGGAGAAATATCTGACTCATTTGAAATATGATATCCTAACTAATGAAAGGTAGGTGATCACATAATATCTGGACTAATCAATGCTGGCTGATTACATAATATTCTAATGAATCAATGCTAGTTGATCACGCCAACAGTCCTGACATGAAAATCAATCTTGATTTGGGTAATCATGTTATTGGAGCGAAATATTTACTAACTTTGTCGATGACGAATCTTTGTTAGCAAACTTGGTTATTATCTTTAGTGAGATTTTTTCTTCCTAATCACATTTTTTCTATCTACAAGTCTTGAACTCAAAATCTTACTTAAGAAATCTGAACCAATTTTCACTTGGACCAATGACATGTTGATATCACAACCACTCTTGATACCATATAAAAAAATGGAACAAAAACATTTTATATTTTTCATTATACAAAATATATAGATTACAACCACATTATATAGAGGAAACTATTGTTACAAAAGAATAAAAGCTAGTCACACAAATTTAGGAGATATTCATATTAATTGATACATCATTGATTTATAGAAATGAATCAGCTAACTTAGTTCTGATAAATTATATAGGCTACAACACTTAATATACTTCCTTAATTTTAGATATTTTCTTCTTTCCTTCAATACAAACACTGAATTTTCAAA
Source organism: Pueraria montana var. lobata (assembly GCA_026413185.1). Classification (NCBI taxonomy): domain Eukaryota; kingdom Viridiplantae; phylum Streptophyta; class Magnoliopsida; order Fabales; family Fabaceae; genus Pueraria; species Pueraria montana. The sequence goes on from CM048656.1 coordinate 25,180,481, forward strand.
TAAAATAGTTACTATTTTCCTTGACTTTTGTTAGAACCTTTTCTTCCGTTTGAATCATTGTTATAGCCCATGTCACCATATATGGTAGCATCTTCTCTCTCCGTACCATTCGAAGAGCGTGGACCATTAAACCCACATAATTGCTTATGGTATCATTCTTAGAGCGGAATTTTGTACTCATTCTTGTTGAGAAATAAAATGTGAGGAGCAATGTTTATGTGCTATATAAACTATGTCGTTTTTTATGTGCTTTGGATACTTATGGATATGGCCATGTATTGTGCTTGTGTCTGCTATTTATATGCCAGAGATGGTGCATGCACCAAGAACTACCATGAAATTCATGCATAACTGCATGCATTTCATAACTACACGAAACAGAGTAGCTGTGGTTTGAAATATTGAATGTCTAAGTTGAGTCTTAATAATTTATATAAACGTGAAATTGCCAATGTTTTTCAACATTTGATCATATATATTAAACCAATTTCGTGGTGTATTTATTGCATAAACATAGGAAATTCTCTGCTGGTTGATTAGCTAGGAAATAGAAAACAGATTTTTATTTTCAAAGAAAGAATTCTGAATCCCTCTACACACTGATAACTTATCCAATTCGGAAACTTAAAGAAAACTTCAATGAATTGTCTTGAGATTTGTTTTAATTTTTTCATTATTCTGAATGTCATTGTGAAATGTTCAAAGGTTTGAGACAAGAAAAGGGGGGAAAAAAAAAATAAAGAAGGTGAGAAGGTTTGTAGGAATAAGAATTTTGTCATACGAATTGAACGCTGATTTCGGTCATTTGTGGTATGTTTCTATGAAATGCAGTGCCTATTTCACTGGACATTAACATTAGAAGGGATTTTGCGTGTTTTGCTTTGCTTCGAGAACTTATTTCAATGCATACCCACACGAAACAGAGTAGTTATGTGTTGAAATGTTGAATGCCTCAGTCCGTCTTAGTAATTTTAATTCATGTGAAATTTCCAATGTTTTCCATCCTTTGATGATAGTTGTAACAAATTTCATGGTAAATTAAAAGAAAAATAAAACACGAAAGCTCTGATTATCGTTTAGAAAACAGAGCACGAACGCGTTATCCATATATGTCATCTGAGTTTTCTCAAACTAAACTTTTTTCTCTATTCTGAGAACCCGTATTTTGCGCTTGTTAACGTGCTGTGTTGGTATACTAATTCAAACTTTCAGAGATATGACATTGCCTTCTCTAATCTCTGATCCTTATGAACTAAGAAACAGTAAATTGCTGCTTTATTTCCCAAATGCAAATACAAGTATAAGTCTAACGGTTCATTACAAGTATGTGAGACTATCATGAAATATAAAATGAAGTAAATTCTTTCATTATTTTGCACCCATTATATAATTTTTTTTTAAGTTTACACGAAATATTTTATATTTTATAAATATATTCAAGGTTTTAAATCTCGATTGCGGTCGCGTTAAGGTTTTCACGGTTACGATAATTGCGGATTCTACGATACGGATTGCGGTCATCACGGCGTGAATGCTTCACAATTTCACACAAAACTATATTAAAATATTTTTTATCATTATATAATTTATAATAACCTATAATTAATATTTTTTTCATCCCAATGAGATATCCAAAGTAAAAAAACTAATTAAAGTATTAAAATGAAATTAAATTAGTACATACTAATATCGGTGTTACGTTGCATCCGGGTAACGTTCGTCGCAGCCGGGTAAGGCTCGTCGCGGCAGAAACGGCATTACGTTGCGTCCGATATATGTGATTTTTGTTCTGACTGCAATATCGGTGTGTAACCGTAACGCCGCGGTCCGATACCGAGATGTCGTGGACGATATTGCCGTTACGCACCGATTTTTAAAACCTTGAATATATTATATTTAAATTTAATTTTAATTTTAATTTTAATAGTACATTTTATATTATTTTGGAACTGTATCAGTGAACGAAGAATATTATTTTTATGTAGAATTGATAAAATAAATACTCTTATAAATTACATTTTTTTTTACTGAATCTTATAAATACTCTTATAAATATTATTTTTTATGTAGAATTGATAAAATAAATTGAAACACACCGTTTCATTTCTTTTAAAAAAATTAATATAATAATAATAATAAAACAAACAACCCCCCAATCTTTTTCTTCAAAAGCCCGAAGCCCTTTCCCCCCTCTACGCTTCGTCTTCTTTCTTTTTTCTTTCTTTCAAAATCCCTCCTCTGTTCTTCTTTTTCCTTCTATTCTCTTTTCCTTCCTTGTTTCAAAATCTATCAAATTTCTTACACTCTTGTGGTACTCAAGCTTGGAAAGGTGATTGAGGTTAAGGGAAACAATACCTATCTCTTTTCCTATTTGAAGCTTTTTAGGTAAATCCATGAACAACAAAGCTAGATAATTATTTTTATAGCATAGATTAGTTATGGGTTGTGTGTGAGAGGTGTTGGAAATTTAAATATTTGGATTATTATAGTTTCCTCAAAACCCTGGGTATATTAAATTGGGGATTTTATCTAATCTTTCATTCCCTTGCTATTTATGTCTAGATTCCTTGGAAAATACGATGGTTGCTCCTCCCCACGTCATTGGAAGACATTGATTGGATTCTCTTTGGTTGTGAGTAGCTAAATTTATCTAGTGGCTTTTTCATTGGTATTTTTAGGAGAAGCAAGTATATTTTAAAAATACGTTTTTTTAGTGATCTTAGTTCCTATGAGTACTTGAGAAGAAAAAATAAGTATATTATTTATTTTACTTGGTTGGATTTAATTCTTTATATTTTTGATAGTTTGATGATATAATTTAAATGTGAAAATTTAGTTCTCATTGTGAGTTTTGGTGAATGATGACTGTTTGCTACAACGAAGAGATAAAGTAGCCTATAGGTTGAATACCTATAGTTATATTTTTTTTTTCTGTTTGCTACAACGAAGAGATAATGTAGCCTATGGGTTGAATATCCATAGTTCCTATATTTACCGTTTGCTGCAATGAAGAGATAACACAGTCTACAAGCTAAGTGCAGTAGTTCTATAATTTTCGTTTGCCACAACGAAGAGATAACGTGATCTATGTATACATAGTAGAATTAAAGTTTATATAAAGTTTGTTAATCTTGATTATGATTTGATTTTAATTCTTATGAGTTAGCAAGGGAGTAAATATAAGTTTTATTAAAATGAGTGTATTTATTTCACTTTAAAATAAATGTCATTTAAATTCTTTTTGGATGTAAAAATTCGTGCTATGATTGCTTTCTCCTTCTTGTCCACTTATTATTTTTATGCTCTCACTAAGTCCTTGTGACTTATCCCATTCTTTTCTTTTCCTCTCAGATTCACAGGTGATTGAGTAGCAGACTTCCTGGGATTTGCTTATTTCCCCAGGAATTTTGTTCATCTTTTGGTAGGCCTCCATTGCATATGATGGAGAGTATATTTTGGTGACTCCAGTATAATGCAGCTATAGGGATAAGGATAGAAATAGATATAGACAAAATCCCATTATTTTGAGTTATATTACTAGTTGATGTATTTGGATATATCTATGTCAAGGGCCTATGCTGTAATGTATGGCCTTGATAGCTGATTGTTGGATATGAATATATGTATATATGATTTCACAGGTGATTCTATATATTTGGGTTGTCCTATTTTTAGGGGAGACTCTGCTGGATTTTTGGTAGTTTTCTTTATTTGTCTTTATTTATGTCTTAGTGTTCAGGCTAGCCAGACTAAAGAATATGTAGTCTGTGCGCCGGTCATGATCCTAGGATGGGTCGTGACATAAATACTCTTATAAATTACATATTTTGATTCATTTCATAAGATTCTTTTTATTTGTTACACGTTACATGTACACACTCTTTTTACATTTTAATAATGCACAATAGTGGAATTTTTTACGACAGAAAAAGTTAAAATTAACACTTGAACTACAAATTTTTAAATAATAAAATAAAATAAATATAAACAACCAAATAAGTTATTTTGAAATCTTCAACACGAAGAGAATTATTAAAATTAAGGTAATAAAAATTTAGTGAATTTCACCAAAAAAAACAAAATTAGTGAAAACTTAATCACGTGAATTGATATCATATATACTACTAAGATAGATTAGAACAAATTTATTAGATATAATTTATAAAAAATTTAAATAATAAAAATATTGTAAATTTTATTGAAAAAAATATAAAGTGTGAATATTTTTGGGTGATATTATGGTTTTATTCTTTTAAAATATTACAGTTTTTTTTCATTTAGTCTATTGTTTTAAAAATTTTGTAATTTAATTCTCTCTCTCTCTCTCTCTCTCTCTCTCTCTTTTTCTCCATTTTCCGTGTAATCTCTCTGTCCTTTGTTAAATTTGTCTATTAAATTTTTTCTTACCTTTTTTTCCCTTCAAATATCACAATTTTCCATTCAATGTTCGTAAATATAGAGAGTTTTTCATTTGATTCCCCATCTTTTAGAGCTATCTAGATAATTAACAGTTAAAATAGACGGAAATGGAAAAATTTAAGGAAAAATAAAAGAAAAAGTTTAAAGACTAAACAGCAACTGTTTAAAAATGGGAGGATTAAAATAGAAAAATCGTGAAGCTTTGTTGGGTCAAAGTCATAATATGTATCCATTTATTTTTTATCATTTAATTATTGATAAATTGAGCCTAATAATTAAGATTTGATCTCTTGTTAGTATCTGATAGCAATATGTGTGACTAAATTTTTATTAATTAAATTTTCATCCAAACAATTTTAAAATAATTTTTATTTTGAATGCAAGAAACTATAACTTATTTTATTATTTATTCTCTTGTGTTGCTATAGTTTTATTATTTACTTTAAGTTACTTAAGGAAAGTCTAAATAAATCCATAATTTGTTATCTTCATTCACCATCACCCATCATCACTTCTAATTCTCTCAATTGTCATTTTATAATTTTTTTTTAAATTTATTGTAGTTAGGGTTAGATGAACATTATGGAATTCCCATATATTTGAACTCTTTGATTCAATGCAAGTTCCTATGATTTAAAATAATTTACTCTTTTTATTTTAATGCTTTTTGTCAACTAATAATTGATAACAAAAAGTGTCACTGATAGCGTCAAGTATTTTGTACATCATATGGATACATGTATAGATATGATATCTTATTTAATACAATATTGATATATGGGTAAATATGTTTTTGGTCCCTTATTTTACCTAAATTTATGTTTTTAGTCCCTCATAATTTTTTTCTATGTTTTTAGTCCCTCAAAAATTGTTTTTTTTTTTTTTTAGTCCCTGACATTAATTTCAACTGTTAAGTGATGTCGTGACGAACATAATTTGTGCTTGAAAAGTTTCTGTTTAAGTTTCTAACGGTTTTTAACTACTGCAAATTTCTTGGCAAACTAAAACTGCCAGAAATGTTAAAAAAAAAAACCAAAACCTCGAACACCAGATTTTCTGAAATCACAAGAAATATTACAAAAGTAAACATTTTTTACCGCCAAAAAATTTGTAGCAGTTAAAAGTCACTAGAAAATTAATTAGAAAATTTTCACACACACAATTTATGTCTGTCATGTCATCACTTAACAGTTGAATTTAACACCAGGAACTAAAAACAGAACAAAACAATTTATGATGGACTAAAAATAGAACAGAACAATTTATGAGGGACTAAAAACAGTAAAAAAAATTATGAGGGACTAAAAACAGAAATCAAGATAAAATAAGGGACCAAAAACATATTTTACCCTTGATATATTTCAAAATAATAAAGAATAAAATCACTCTTCAAAAATATATATTAATTAAAATAAACTAATTTATATTTATTTTTAAAAAATTATGTGACTTTAATTTTTTTTTTGTTACATTACCAAAATACATAGAAGTAAAATCATTATTTCAAAAATTCAAATTAGTTTTTTCATAATTTAATCTCTTAATAGTGTTTCTTAGAGTTATACTCCCCCTTAAATAAGAAAGCCTCATTAGCCAATGCAAAGGACATAGAATAAGGATGGAAGTAGTGGTAGCAATTGTACCACTCAAGTATTCATCTGCTGCAATTGCAAACATTAGACAAGCGATTCCTTAATATACCCTTTTGGTTTTATGTTAATACCAAACTAGAAAATGAAGAATTTAATTTCCTTTACAATAGAATGTTATATATCTTAAACAAAGCTTAGAAAATATATTTAAAAAATAAACAAGTAAAAAGAATAAATAATTGAAGTTAATTACATATTTTTCTTATTTTATTTTATTATTTTATTGATTGAAAGGTAATAAAAATAGTTTAACATTTTTTATTTAGTTTCTTATTAGATTTTGTTAAATAAGATAAATGATTAATCGAGAGGTTCAGCTTAGTTGGTTGAACAGGGTGCGTGAGTTATTGTAAACTTTCGGTACCGTGTTTGATTCCTACTGATAATAAAAAAAGATGAATGATTACTTTTATTATATTTTTCTCTTTTCAACGTCTAAGAAATGTAATAAAAAAAATGTAATAGAATCACATATACATTTATGCTTTCGTCGGCACAGATTTTATGGTAACACACACACACACACACACATATATATATATATATATATATATATATATATATATATATATATATAGATGGAGGAAAGAACCACAGATAGAGAAAAGAACCGTGAGTTTCGTTTGTTTTTTTTATACGTAAATGAAGGGAAGAATCATGAGTTTTCATTTTTATTTTAAATATTAGATTCTTTTTATTTTTATCTTTGACAAGTTAATATTTTTATCTTTATTTTATTGCTTGTAAATTTTTTTTTATTAGTTCTGTATAATATGAGGTGTTGAATTTGTGGTTATGGAAGAATTTCTCTCATCGATCGATATTAACAATTGAACAATTCCTCAAAAAAAAAAAAAAACAATTGAACAATTCCTCAGCTCATTCACTTGCAAATAGATTATAACATGTTATTTTATGAATAAACCATTAAATATAAGTACAAACTTACATAGAAATGAAATAAAGGACTTGTGAATTCAAAATTCACAAACTACTTACGTACGAATAACCGTATAAAGTTATCTATTTATCTGAATTCATATGCATTTCTTAGTACTTGGAATATCTTATTTGTAAGCACTAGTGTCTAAAACAAAGCTCGAAACAAACATTGAATTTTTAACAAAATAATAGTTAATATTTCTCTTTTGACTTCGGATCTCTTTTTCACGTAGAAACATTAATTAATTATTAGTGTATTTCAATTCGAAGAGCTCGAACCACTTTTGCCGTTGGAATCTTACTTATTGCCCATATGATCACCTGGAGTATGTTGCTTTCTCTCAGGACCATTTGAACCACGCGAACCATTATTGTTTCCTCCAGAATCTTGCGTATTGCCCCTAGAATTACCTGAAGTATGTTGCTGTCTCTCAGGACCATTTGAATTACGCGAACCATTGGGAGATTGATATGGTGAACTCATTATTCTTGTTGACTAATACAAATATTGGGATTTGAGGAACAATATTGTGCTATAGGCTATATTGTTTTCGATTGTTTTGGAGACTTATGGGCTTGGCCATTTATTGTGCTTGCTATTTATAAGCTAGCCTAGGAAGCATGCTGCATGCATATAAAGGAACTACCATGTAATTCATGCAGAATTTCAGAAGCATACGAACTAGAGTAGACGATGTGGTTTGAAATATTGAATTCAATGACCAAGTTGAGTTGAACGTGAAATTACCCTTTGTTTGATCATACATGTAACCAATTTCGTGGTATATTTATTGCATATACATGGGGAATTCTAGGCTCGGTTGATTAGGTAACAGAAAGCGAATTTTTATTTTTTATTTTAAAAAAATTCTGAATCCCTTTACCCACTAATCCCTTGTCCAATCTAGAAGATTAAAGAAAACTTCAATGAATTTTTTTAACAGTTGTTTTGTTTTTATTATTATTATTATTATTATTATTATTATTATTATTGAAATCCTGTTAAAACACAAATCCAAACCCACAACAATCCAGTTCAAACACAGATCAACAAATCGAAACCCAAAATCAGATCTGAAATCCCACGCCGCCCCCAACACGAAGTGCCGCCTTTTGATGCAGCGGCAGCAACCCCTTCCTCCATCGCGCAGGGTTCAGATCATTGAAAATGTGGGCTGAGGCATAACTTGGATGCCTTCAAATTGAATCATTTAGTGATTTGGTCCAGTTTCCTTATGTCTTGCTTTTTTTTTGCCGCAGTTCATTGCTATAATAATTTTCTTAGCATATTTCTTATTATTTTAAAATTGTTTCACATTAATTAAGTGTGATTTTAAAAAATAAGAAGATTAACTTCTTTATCCATTATGTTGAATGATTTGTTATGTACATGTATACCATTATATTTAGTAGAGGATTAGTTTAGTATAATTCTAAAATTTAAGTAAAATCAGAAATTAAAATATAGAAAATGGATATAAATTATTATATTATGTCAATATTCTCCGTACGTAATTGTTAATCAATTACACAATATAAATTTATTTACATAATTTTTCACATTGTACTATTATTTGAAGCTTAGTCTAGTCTCCATTATATTGTTTTACTTCTCACATATATCGATAAAATGTTCACCTTCATCTTGCATCACATGATCATTCATATAATAGATAATACTTTGATAAACATTACATAACTAAAAGCATAATTCAAAAAATTGAATAAAAAAAACAAAAATAAATAAATAATCAAGAGAAACAAATAAGATCACATCTCTTCCAAATGTTCAATGATGTCAAAACCTATTAAATAAAATAAAAAATCAAATGCATAACAAATTAGTAAAAATTAAATAAAAAGTCGCATATGTTAAAACTCTCAATAAAGAAAAAACCAAGAAAAAAAATACACTAAATTAATGTTGGAATTTTGGAAAGAGTATCAAATCGCTCAAGTAACAGTGATGAGTAAAGAATCGTCTTCACCCGGACTTGTGTGATAATTGGGTAATTATAGTAAATTAAGTAGACTATGATGATTAAAGTGTGAAATGTAAAGACAGGTGCAAACAAATAAAGAGTTTAAGGTAAGAAAATTGGTTCGGGGATTTTATTGAACAATTCGTAGACGTAGAAAATTGAGTTGTCACAAACTAATGAAGTCGTCAGGGTTTAACTTCATTAGACTTTCCTTACATTCATTTACTAATTATTTCTATTCAATTAAATTATGTTATCATCAACTCACAAATTTATTCAAACCTTAATTCTTTAAGTGAAAGAACCTAAGTCTCTTGATTGCACCATCAATCCCTTGAACTACTATAATCAAGCAACTTGCTTTAAGTAAAAGGGTTTTATTGATGACTAATGCTCTTTATTCCATCCCTAGGCATAAAGATTATTGGTTGTTTTCTTCAGTTCACAATCCAATCGAATTTTCCAATAACAATTGAATAAACTGGAACACGTAATTAGTTGATCAGGCTAAAATAAGCAATTAATAAGTATAGAAGAGGAACAATAACAATCCTTTATTGAATAAGAAAAATCGTAAATACAAGAAAGTAGTAGTCCAATCACATTAAACCCCAAAGATGAAGGATTTAGCTAGCCATGGGAGAAGGAGAAACTGATGGAGAGGCAATGGAAGATGAATCCCTAAGCATGGAAGCCGACATAGAAGTCGTCACACCAATCTCTCTACCACTATGCCTTCAATTTCGAAAATTCAGAACCCCTCTTCATGTTTTAGGTCCCCTTTTATAATGCAATTGGGTTTTTCAACATTGGGCTTGTCAGACTAGCTAGATTAAGCTTGCCAAATTATGGCTCGCTTAAGCTAGCACAGAAAGTGTCAATTCCCCTTTGAGCTGGCTCGCTCAAGTTGGCCAATTTTATGGCTCTAGCACAAAAAGATGGCAAATGCTCCCAGAGGTAGCTAGCTTAAGCTAACCAATTTTTTGGCTCTCTTAAGCTAGCATAAAAAGACGACAAATGCTCCCAGAGACAGCTAGCTTAAGCTGACCAATTTTTTGGCTCGCCTAAGTGTGAATACCCAATTTTATCCCGGTGCATTTTTTTAAATATATTTTAAATATTTTAAATTAAAAAAATAGAGCATAATCAAAGAAAATGAGTCTGTTACAAGTAAAAGAAGTTACAGTCACATTTGGAGAGGAAAAATGTGGGGTAAGCAATTACTTGTAACAGTCACAATGGGCAACAATCACTAAGCTGGAAATTAGGAAATAATGTGGGTACTTAATTACTTGAAAATCAAGTTGTTTTAGGCTATTTAAATGATCCACAACCATCAGAGAGGAGGTATTTTTTCACTGACAGGAAAAGATCTGAAAAGATTCAAAGAAAATAGCATGCAATACAGCTCTGAAGAAAAAAAAACTCTTAGATCCCCGTAACCTCCCACTCTCAAGGAGGAATTGTTCTCCTTTTTGATACGTTGCTACATACCATCAGCGACAGAGGTTTCTTTTTCCTCTTTTCTTACATTTTTGTATTAGGTTGTAAATGCACAAGACATGTTCCATGTAATTTCAATCCACTTACGGTGCATTTACACCATTTTCTTTTTTTTCTTTTCTGGTTTGTTATCTACCAATAGGATGTGTAAAAATATGATTGCAAAGAGCAAGCGTACCCTACGCGTAGTAACAATGGACCTAAGTCCAGATATCATACCCAAAGGACTAGAGGAGTTCCCTAAATAATTTGATTTTATAAAAACTAAACAATTCAAAGTAACCGTTAATTTGAGAGAAGATATCAAGTATTCTATGCTAAAAGAAGAAAATAATAAGTGAACAATGTTTTATCAGGAACAGTTTCAATTAAACAACCAAAGACCGTGACTTCACTTGTACCCCCAATTCACCTCAGTTCATGTTTTATGAAAAACCTTTAATGATTCTATAATTGCCAATTCTCTATAATTATTAAGCAACCTATGGTCAAGGTTTGATTAACGTATTTCTCTAATTAACTCTCAATTGATCATAGAAAAACTAATGTAGAGAATTTTTTTTAAGCACAAAGAGATTGATTAAAGAATTAATCAATTCGAAAATAACACAACCAGTTTGGTCAGTCCGATTATGTTACTTCAGTTCCTTTACAGGTCAATTAAACACAAATAGATGATTACTGCTATGTGATTAAAAAGGATTTAGAGTGATCAATTCTAATTAACAATGAAAATAGTAAGGGAACACAATTATTTGAATACATCAACGAATTTCAATAAAATAGAACCAAAGGACAAGGTACAATTACATCACAGTCTGGGCTTTGGGAAAATTAGCCACTCATGATCAGACAACAACAAACAATCATCATATACGACATAAAAATTACAAAAGGGATCAAAACCTTACAGTGAAGAAGCCTAATGATGATCTCTATCCTTCCTTTCAACAAAGAGCTCCTCACAAAAACACTGTCTCACTCAGAATCTCTCAATTAGGAAACAGAACAAAAGATACCCTAACTCTTACTTCCCACTTTCTATTTATAATAATTAAAATGTAACTGACACGAGGGAAGTAGCACGACCATGCTATTTGAGAGCACAACCATTCTCTTTGAGTGGGCTAAATTCAAATTCAAATTCTGAGTGGAGCACGATCGTTCTCGGAAAATTCTGACGGAGTTGGCTTCTTTGAGCAATTGAGAGCACGATCATTCTCTTGAGGAGCACGACTGTTCTCATATTTGTCGATGCTGGGTGCCAAAATATGAAAATCAGAGCACGTCTTCTCCAACTTTAGATAGGTCGTTCTCCTCTCATAACATCAACACAACTGTGCTGAATAGAGCACGACGGTTCTCCAAATTGGTGCTCTTTTCTATCTCTTTTTCAGCTTATTTGAGCTCTTTTCCACATTTTCCAGCTGTGCCTTGTCTGTTTCACACTTAACACTAATTCATAAGTTTTGTCAAGAAAATAATTCAAAATTAAAGCAATTCAAGACTAAAACTCTCCCAAAAATACAAACAAATATTGGTTTATCACAATGCCAATGCCAAATCCATGTATTATTATTATTGCTAACAAATGACATTAATCCTTTATATAGGTATTGGTTTCTCGTGTTTTACTACTTATTTTTTTTACTTTTTATTTTTGTTCTTGCGGTTTTTTTTTTTTTTTTCTTCTTTCTTTTTTCTTCTTTCTTCTTATCATGCATATGCATGGATGGTCCTGCACATTTCTCCTCTATGTATGATTATTATGTTAGGATATTAAAAAGGTTTGTTTTGGCTTTCAGTTTGTTTTTATTTTTAATAAAAGGGCATTAAAAGGTCTATGGTTTTGGTTATAGGGATGTGTATGTTTTGATCATCAAATTTACTAATTCCACCCTTTTTTTTCTCTTTTCAAAAATGATAAAGATAATTCACTGCAAAAATAAAAAGGAAAGATTTTGATTTTGTGCTTTTTGATTAACACATGTAGTATTTGTGGTTTCAAATAAAAATAATGATTTTAACTCATGCAATGGTTTGTGACATCAATTGATTAGCAATTCTACCTTTAATGTTACTTAAATCATAAAAGTTAATAGAATAGCCATTTGCTATCTAAACTTTTGTGCATAGAGTTGTTTTCTCAAAATAATAAAAAATAAAAATATATTCTTTTGGGGTAAAATAAATATTTATAAAGTTATTTGTTTTGCGCAATTAATTAAAGGTACCAGTTTTAGCGGGCATTGTAGGGTGCTAACACCTTCCCTACACGTAATTGACTCCCAAACCCGACTCTAATTTCAAGGATTTGAAAGGGTTTTCCAATATTTTTCCTTAAAATAAAATATTGGTGGTGACTTCATTGTTTAAATTATTTGCGCTGTCCCCGTCGTGACCCCAGTTGCGACAGATGGATACTCTACTAGGGATTTTTGAGAGTCAGGCCTTACATAATTAATTGCGCAAAATTATAATTTTATAAATATTTGTTTTGCCAATCTTTTTTTTTTTTTTGTAAATATTGTTTGTTTTGTCTCAACCCTAGGATAAAAGACTCTTATTTTTGTTTACTTGTGGTGTTTCTTCTTTGTGCAGATTTGGGTAGTTGTTAGGGTCATTGGTTTATATGTTCCCCGCACACACTCCACAGTCACTTACCTTACACTTTTGGGGCTCTATACCCAAGCCTGTGCGAGCTTAGGAGTAGAAGGTGCCTCAATGACTGTTATTGAGGAGCTTGATGCCCATTTGTCAGTTGTTGAGTTACCACTTAGATTATTGCTGGTATCATGAGTCAATCATATTGAAAGGGTATTATCCCTTCTTGTGATTGAATCATGAGTTAGGTCCTTCTCTGTGTGATAAGGGAAATCTAGGAACCAATAAATCTTTAAGAATTTAGATCCACCCATGAAACTTTGCACTGATATGTGGACTTAGTGACCTCCTAAAAATTAGGGCCATGACCTTAGGAATATCTCACCCTAGGTTTTTACCTTGATAGGTCACATGGGGAACGTACTTCTTATCCTTCTTTCATTTGTACATATTTATCATAACATGCATTTAGAAATAGCAATATGTAATATTTTCAAGCATAACATACATTTTTTTTTGCATCTAATGTCTTGATCATTAGTTAGTCATGCTAGTGCTTAGGGTTTTTAGAATAAAAAGTTCATGCATTTCAAAAAAAAAAAAAATCATGCATACTCTAGTTCAAAATTAGGATAGATTCATCAAGAGCATAATAGGTTGCAATCATCTCATTTAATTATGATTCATTTAAGAGTGAAAAGATTTGATAGTTTTCAATATGAAGGATGTTCATAGTCATCTATCAAACATTGTTTATTGAGGAGCAAATACTCCCTTAGACGATTGTCAATCACATTTGCATCTTGAGGTGTTTGGTCCTTGACTGAAAATGTGGTGCATATAGATAAGACCTCGTCTATTGAGGGGTGAATGCTCCCTTGGAATGAGTGTCAATTTCTTGGTGACGTATCTTTAGTGGAGAATCTCCTTCAATATTGAACACTTTGATAAAATCTTTTTACCAATATTTTGCTTCCTTTTTCCTTTTCTTTTATGCTCACAATGTTCTGTATCCAGAGAGCAATAAATCAAGAAGGAAAAGCGTATCCTCGACACCCTTATAGAATGCGATTCCAAGCAAAGATCATGGATGAAATGGAAGAACGCAATGAGGAATTGAGGAAATGACGTTAATCAAACGAAAGAACAAATGGCGCAAATCCTAGAGGTAATACGTGGGTTAGAAAAGAAGAGTTTATAAAGGACCCCTTTAGCGACTACAGGAGAAACGTTAGTCACTCCTGCCACCTGGTTTTACCTCAGTACAAGCACAACCACAGGCATCAATGGTGCCCTTGACTCTTCATCTCAATAGACCTATGGAACAAATTGATCCTCTGGAGGTGCAATGGCCACCATATGGCCTTCCACCTAATTACACACCCCCAACAATTGAGGACTTGTTAGAAAATTACTAGCTGCCAACTCAGATGCAATTTGTGCTACCACTGGAATCGACCACAAATGTTGACCCATAAAATATTTCTCGTCCCCAAAATGCTAAACTTATCACCCAAGGAAATCCCATGAACTATCATACCACCATGAATACCCATCAAGTTGTAAGGGGATTTCAGCTAACACTTGCAAGTGAGCAAGTTCAGTCCAAAGAAAAGCTACTAATGTTGGAGGAAAGACTAAAGGTTGTTGAAGGTAGCAATTATGACATTGGGGAGGCTATCGATCTCTGTTTGGTTCCATATGTAGTAATTCCTTGAAAATTTAAAGTGCTAGAGTTTCATGAGTAGAAGGGAACTAGTTGCCCAAAGAGCCATTTGACAATGTATTGTAGAAAGATGGCGACACATGCCTATGATGATAAGTTACTCATTCATTGCTTCCAAGACAACTTAACTGGGGCAGCTTTAAATTGGTACAAGTATCTTGAGTGAGCCCATATTCACTCTTGGAAAGATTTAGCGGATGCTTTCATTAAGCAATACAAGTATAACATCATTGTGACCCCAGATAGATTTGAGTTGCAAAGCATGTCGAAGAAGGATAATGAGACGTTTAAAGAATATGCATAGAGATGGCGAGAAGTTGCAGCTCAGGTGGAGCCTCCCTTGTCCAATAAAGAAACAATAGCCTTGTTTATTGACACTTTACAAGCACCATTCTATGACAAGATGATTGGAAGCATTTCCTCCAACTTCTCAGATATAGTTTTCATAAGGGAGAGGGTAGAAAATGGCATGAGAACTGGAAAGACCACTCTTGATTCTTCTAAAATAACTAATACCTCAAGTGAGTCAAGGCAGAAAAAGGAAAGAGATGCAAATATGGTGACATTTAATTTCTCCGGGATACCTAACTATGAACCCTCTCATCTACAACAGACATTTCACACTCCCTATATGGCCTACTCCCACATCGCCACTATTTCACCAACTCCTTATTCTCAACCCTTCCACCCAACCTCAACTGTTTCACCCATAACACCTACCACAAGATCACCTCATTCCAAGCAGTCATGGAGCCAAAATCCCAACCAAACCAAACCACAAAACACCCAAGACCAGAAACCAATTGAATTTGACCCTATTTCCATGTCTTACATTGAGTTATGGCCTTTTTTTACTTCAGAATGGATTGGTAGTACCTATTCCAATGAAGCCTTTGGAACCACCATATCCCAGGTGATTTGATGCTAATGCCAACTGTGAATATCATGCTTGTGCTGTTGGTCACTACACAGAAAATTGTAGAGCTTTGAAGTTTGAAGTAAAAAGCTTGGTTAAAGCAGGGTGGTTGAACTTCAAAGAGGATAACCCCAATATTGGGTGCAATCCTCTCCCAAGCCATGGAGGAACATCTGTTAGTGCTATTGAATAACGTGTGGAGAAGCTGATAAGGATGAACTAGAAGATGTGAAAACTCTGCTAAGGGTCATTTTTGGGGAAATGTGCAAATATGATATGATTAAGGGAAACTTTGATGGAGATATTGGGTGTGGATTACACCCTGGTGCAGGTCATGTAATTGAAAAATGTGCTAGCTTTAAGCAAATCTTGCAAAACATGATGGATAAGCAATTGGTGCAAGTAGGCTATTTTGGAAACAAAGTGTTAGCTCCAAGCTTCCCAAAACTCTCAGAGAGTAAAGAGTATGACATCGAAGGGGTCCCTATTTGTGATCTTCAAGAGAGCTTCAAAGGGGTTGGTTTCAAGTTTCCAAGCTCGATAGCTGCTGCTAAGCAAGATATTTGCAGAGATGAGCATGTCAAATGGGTTCACACTTGCCTACCAAACATCAGGCTTAACAATTAGGAGATTATTGAGCTTCCTGTGTTTTTCAATTCAAACTCAAAGTGATTCTGTAATGTTGATCCTATTGCTTTGCCCAAGGCTTTAGGATAATTTCTTTGAATAAGGGCTCATATGTTTCCTTTCAACATGTTATTAATAAAGTGCATTTTGAATTCTCCAATAAATACTTTGTTTTCTTCCCTCTCTAAATTCTCTATTTTGTCTGCATTTTTGTGTTATTCTTGTTCCAAGTTTAAATAATGCAGATTTGAAAATAATGCGCTTGAAAGTGACGATGCTAGTATTAAGTAGTTTTGATTGTCCCGTTAATCATATTGATGAGGAGATCGATGATGATTTAGGATCTTCCCTAGAGTTATTAGGGTTGGTGGAGCAAAGGATTAAAAGGATTTGACCTCGTGAAGAACTGACTGAAGTGATTAGTTTGGGGATTGGAATGGAGGAAAAAGAAATGGGACATTCATAAAGCAAAAATGAGGTCCACAAGTTGATAAAGGTACTACATGGTTACAATGATATCTTAATTTGCCTGGTCGTATCAGGATATGCAAGGCCTGAATGCCAGTACAATGGAACGTAAGTTGTCCTTGAATCCAAATGTTCCCTAGTTAAACAAAGCTAAGGCTTATGGAACTAGAACTAGCAGGGCAGAAGTCAAGAAACAATTTGATGCAGGCAAAGATACAACCACACTTGCCCCATTATGAGACAGGAAAGCTTTCTAGGGAGGAGCTATGTTCCTTATGCATATGGATGACAGAGATTTGTTGCATCTTGAGAATTCTAATGTGAAAAATAAAAACAATGAAAAAAGAAAAAGAAAAAGAATGAAAAAAGAAGAAAAAGAAAAAATAAGCTTGCTAGGTCAAAAACCCGAAAGGGCGATCTAGGCAAAATTTAGAGCGACCCGCTGGGTTGAAAACTCGAAAGAGCGACTCAGGCAAAAATTAGGGTTAGGCAAGGATGAGAAAAGAATGGCTTGGCAGAAATGCTCAAAAACTAGGGCAATTTGTTTGTTCAAATGAAACTAGGGCAAATGGAATGTTTAAGTAAAATATTGGGGTAGATGGCGTGACGAAGTGTATTTTCCTTTGAAGCTTATTGGCAAGCAATCAAAGTTACTAACGTGTGGTACTAGCATAGTCATCTGGAAAGCGTCACTCTTACAAAAAAACAAAATCTCCACTTGTGTTGCCATTCCAACCAAGTTTATTGTACATATCATTCTCCATTTTCCATACAATAATTGTCATTGTAAATATTTTCATATTATCTTGAATAAAATTGTCTTGTTCTCTTCACCCGTTGCCTATTCAATTTGCATTTTTGATAATAATGTGTTGAAAGGAAATCTATGTTAACATTCAAATTCAAATCATTACAGTTACTTCGATAAGTTTTTTGTAACACCCTAAAAATTACAACTCAATAAATATGTATTTGTGTGATTGAATTATGATTTAATTGGAATTTATTTCTTTTAAATAAGAAAAGATATGCTTGAGTAATTAAAATATAGTTAGTAATTAATTGAGTAATGAAGGAAAATGAAGGAAAGTAAATAATATAAGTGTTTCTTTATAATGGTAAAATAGGAAAAGATTGATAAAGTCAAAGGATATAATATTCTCGGTAATTAAAATCTATGTGAGTAATTCAATGAAATTAATTACTTGTGATAAAAGTTTCTCTGTGGGTAATTCTTTATAATTAATTTTGTAGAATTAATTATCTGTAGTTATCTTTCTGTACCACTTGTCTGTGATTAAAATATCTATTGCTATGTATTAATTAATTTATTGGTTGCAAAGCGATTTTAATTATTTTAATTAAATTAAATGTTAGTAACTTGCACGTCAAGTTATCTTTTATAAAAATTCATCTGTGAGCAATTAGTCTACAAAGAATATTTTATAAGAGATATTAAAAAGTTTTCATTCCATAAAAATTTATAAAATTAAATAGATGTTTCAAAGTTTGGTTTTCAAAAATTTAAAATCAGGTCCCATTTCAATTTCACAGTGTAAAATTACACTGTGTAATTTATAGCTTAGCACCTAAACTATCACCTCACATCCCCAACCAATCAGATTTCATGAAAATTTTCCTCCCACTAACTAACACTCACGGTCCCTTCTCTCTCTCTCTCCCACCACTTCACTCACAAACTAACTTAGCAATTAAGTAAACCCCAAAACCTCTCTTCCTCTCCCACATGGACACAACAACAACAACACTCAAATCAGAATTTGTTTTTCTCTCTTCTCTTTCCTTTTTCCCTGTTCTGGCTGAGACACACATAGCTAGAGGGTTGAACTGCATGTGCACCAAGGCAGCACCTTTCCACCCTCACACTCAAGCCTTCACTTCTCCTCTCCTTCCTCTTCCTCTCTCTCAGTCAAGCACCATCAAAGGTGAGAAAAACTTCTTTGTGGATTCTATTTTCAGTCTAAGTGTGGTTGAGAGTTAGGGGACTCAACCACACACAACATGAATGCCCCTTTGGCTGGTTGTGTTGTACTTTGTATGATGTTTGCATGTGGAAAAATTGATGAAATGGATGGAGAAACTTTGTAAGAGTGGCTATGTGAGATGCATGTGTTGCCTAAACTTGTTTTTGATTTTTGAAACTGATTGGGAATGGTTCCTAGGACAGAGGAGACTATGTTGGTAAGCTTTGTATGCGGAAATCAAATCACCCCAAAATGAACTGGCAATGGCTGTTAGGTTCGAGTACCCCTGGACAGCCCCCACGATTTTGCGAATTTTGGAGGATCTAACTGTTGGTTTTTCATGAAATTTATTTTGAATGAAAATAGACACAAAAGGGAGAAACTTTCATTTTGATACTTTGGCGAGATTACTTCGTTTCAAGGTTCATCCGTGACCCACAAAGTGGTTGTTTCTGTTTACGAGTTCCATTAGGAACATGTCTCGATTTTTCCCAATTTTACACTTGTGTACTTATATTTTCTTTTTATTGTTTGTACCATTAAAAACTAGACAAAACAATATTTTTAACCATATAAATTACAAAAATTGTCACATCCAATTTCTAAATTAACTTTTTAAAAAGAAACAGGGCAAGGGTTTTTGAGCTCTGTTTTGAGTCTGAAACTTAGGCTGTTAGAAATAAATTTACTGGGAACACTAGGGAAATAATTTGGGGGCAAGGGTCACCTTTTTAGAAAGATAAAGATGTTATCATTCTACTGTAAAAATTTCAGCTCAAAACAAGTTTCGAAAGTATTAGAAAATTTAATTTTTTTAAACCATGTTCACTGAAAGTCAAATTCAGTACTGCCAAAATTGTAGGAATTTTAGAAAATTATCTAGATGTCTATTTTACAATTGGGATATATTCTGAAAAATAGGATTCAAGAACTTTAATTCTATATAAAAAAAATTTCATTCCGAGGTCATTTGCTACAATAAGTGAGAGCTCACATTCAGTACTGCCAAAGAGAAATCGACCTCATTTGGTCGATTTTGTTAATGTGATATAATTATTTGAATTGTAATGTTTGTTTATTGAGGTGTGAATTCTGTAAGGCAGTGGATATGCAATATGCATTGACCTGTTCTGTTTCATTTTAAGTCCCAAGGATGTGAATCTTGGGTATTTAATATTGAAATATGTTTTGTGAATACCTGTGTGATACAGTCTTTTGACCGTATGATGGATCTTGTGATCATGTTGTTTATTTCTGTGAGGTGCTCACAAGACTCAAGCGCGAGTGCTTGTGAAGACTAGAACTTTGTTCTAGTGTTTATGGCAGGTTTGCCATTTAAAAATAAATGCAACCTTAACAGAGAGCAAAATTAATTATGCTACAAGATGTAGTTGTTATTTTATTATATAGGAATTAATTTAATTAACACTTTATTTTTATGTGTTTGACATAGTAATAATCTTAGGACCTTTGCGTGGAGGAATAAATGGTAAGTTAACACTTTATAAAATCGTAAAGTTTTGAGAAAGTAAGGAAATACATAAAACATAATAAAATTGTCTACACGTGGTGAATCATGCTAAGTTGAGAGTCGTACAAGGATGATACGAGTGTACGGAAAATTTCTGGAATTGCAAGATGGCAAGAGAGTCGTGTGGCGTGTTCTAGCTGTGAGAATACCAAAGAGAAGGGGCGGAGTTCGAAAGGTGTGACACGACATAACGTGACGGTCACCCATAGAAAGGTGATGGAGGCAATGTCCTCGTGTGTGTGTGTGTGTGTGTGTGTGTGTGTGTGTGTTTGTGTATATATATATATATATATATATATATATATATATATATATATATATATATATATATATATAATTTTTTTAGCAGAGACGAGGTCTTAGGCTCGGCGTCTATTCGACCATCCAGTACTATGTGCAGCAGAACCCCACTGTGACAAGAAAGGATAATCCCTGTGAGGAAGGTTGTTGAGGAGTCAGTCCTCGGAGTAATTGGATGACTACACAGAGTGGTACCTGAGGTATGTTCACTGACTTGCTGTTTATTGGGGATCTGACATCGAGTTTGTGGTCGTGTTTCCACAATGCTGACTTGGCAATCCCGACAAATGTGAGGCATCACTGTGTTGGTGAGAGCCCTACCATTGTACCGTGGTGAAGGGTGTACTCCCAGCAAGTCATCCAACTTAAATTGTGTAAGACCACTGAGGTTTGGGAGTTCCAGTGGCGGCTGGCCAGTGTGAAACAATTTACAAAAATAGTTGTGGAAACGAATAGGTTTCGAGTGTGATCGTTAGAGAACCACATCGTGGTGGTTAGCAGGATTGTGTTTGTGACTATCAAATCATTCTATGTGTACTACTTGATGAAGCAGGAAGTTTATCCTATGTTTATTTTTCTTTTAGGAACCGGTGACAGTACTTGCTGAGATCGCAAAGAGGCTATCGTCACCGTCTCTCTCTTTCGAAGAGTCTTCGAGGGGTCATCTGTACCTGTTACTGTTTCCGATGCCACACCATCAGAGGAGTTCATGTTTGGTCTAACGCTTCCGACCTTTCACCCAAACCCATTTTATGTTAAGAATTGGAGGCGTAATTGGGTGAGTGCCCGTTAGAGGGATCCACCGCTAGGTGTGAACTTAGGGAACAATGAGTCGAGGTTTTTAAGAAGAATTTGGAGAACTTTGAGGAAGATTCCGTGAAGGATCTTGTGGATGACGACCACTAGATTTCTTCTTAAGAATCTTGTCAAAGGCCTTCCACTATCCTATTTCTGGGAATAGTCTAACATGCAGGTTGCGTTTAGATATGACTGCTCTGAGACTAGGTTTTTTCCTTTTTATGTATTTGGATATGGGTAGACAGGTTTAAGATTTTTGGTATGTACATTCAGCTTTCGTACTCTATTACCCTATGTATTTGGTATACACTTTGGGAATGTACATATTACTATTACTCTGGAAAATATTTAGGTTATGAAAATCTCTATATCATGTATATATGTATATTTTATAGCTAGAGCTATTTACTTTATTTATTCTATTTTACTCACTTTTAAATGTATATTTACAATTGAGGCGGTGATACGCAACTTTCGAAATTAATTAATCAAAAGTTTTAAAAACTTAGTAAAATTCCAATCTATGTTTTATTAACTTCATAGTTTTTGGAAAAAATTAAAATTAGTTAACACGTTTTCCAAATAATTAAAGGATCTTTTCATTACCTTTACCGAAGATCGAATAAAGTAACACGCCTATTGAATTAAAATAAGTTTAAAATGAGAATATATGTAAACCCGGATTTATGGTGTTACATTTTCAAAACCATGATCCTCAATAAAAGTCTCGAAAAAGGCCACAAAGCGTATCCAGCAAGATGACGTTGCATTTACTCGCAAAAGTTTGTAGAAATTTATGGATAACCCAGTGCCACTTAAGATAAAAGCGTCAAGTTAGATCAACATTTCACGCATCCATAAATCTTGGAGCGCATGACACTATAGGGAACAAGGATCATGAATTCTTTTGAGAAAATGGAAGCAAAGATGACAAGTATGGTATGATAGATTTAAAGGTCTCACGACATTTTGCATCATATCATCAAAACAATTTGACAGGTTTTATTTCCTCATGTCATCATGCATCATATCATTGCATTGCATCTAGTCCCATGTAAATGTCTCGGCTTATGGGAGGGTTTTCTAACCTATAGCATATAGTCATCAAGCTCATTACTTGCCTAACACGTTTTGCTTTAAGCCCAGAACATACCTGGCACATCTTACCTTTTTGTTTAAGCCCAGTACCTACCTGGCACATTTTACTTTTCTGTTCAAGCCCAAAACCAGCACCGGCACCCTACATCCAAGCCCGGAACCCGCACCGGCACCTTGCATCCAAAGCCCGCAACCAGCACCGGTACCTGCATCCAAGCCTGGAACCAGCACCGACACACTGCATCTAAAGCCCAGAACCAGTACCGACACATACATCCAAAGTCTGGAACCCTCACCGGCACTTGCATCGAAGCCTAGAACCCACACTGACACCTGCATCCAAGCCTAGAACCCACACCGGTACCTTGCATCCAAAGTCCAGAACTAGCACCAGCTCCTGCATTTGAAGCCTAGAACCAGCATCTGCACCTGCATCTGAAGCTCGGAACCAACACTGGCACCTGCATTTGAAGCCCGGAATCAGCATAGGCACCTACATTTGAAGCCCGGAATCAACATAACACCTTGCATCCAAAGCCTGGAATTGACCTAGCACCTTGCTTTCAAGGCCTGGAACCTGCTCGACAACTACACAGAGGCCTCAGTACCTACATTGCACCAATGAATTGGGCTTTCGGATAAAATTGATTCATTTCTTTACTCATTTCTTACCATAATAACCTTAAAAATTTCATTGTTTAGATTATTTGATAAGAAATTAGTAAAGAGGGGCAACTATGGGTGCATTTTTTTTTAAATGTATTTTGAATATTTAAAATTAAAAAAAAAAATAGAGCAGAATCAAAGAAAATAAGTCTGTCACAAGTAAAAGAAGTAACAGTTACATTTGGAAAGGAAAAACGTGGGGTAAGCAGTTACAATGGGCAACAATCACTAAGCTGAAAATTAGGAAAAAATGTGGGTACTTAATTACTTGAAGATCAAGTTGTTTTTGAGCCATTTAAAGGATCCACAACCATCAGAGAGGGGGTGTTTTTCATTGACGGAAAAAGCTCTGAAAAGATTAAGAGAAAAGAGCGTGCAATACAGCTCTGAAGAAAAAAAAGCTCTTAGATCCCCGTAACCTCCCACTCTCACGAAGGAATTGTTCTCCTTTTTGATACATTGCTACATACCATCAGCGGCAGAGGTTTCTTTTTCCTCTTTTCTTACATTTTTGTATT
Organism: Pueraria montana var. lobata; assembly: GCA_026413185.1. NCBI lineage: Eukaryota > Viridiplantae > Streptophyta > Magnoliopsida > Fabales > Fabaceae > Pueraria > Pueraria montana. Next base: position 25,204,216 of record CM048656.1, read on the forward strand.
AGGTTGTAAATGCACAAGACATGTTCCATGTAATTTCAATCCACTTACAGTGCATTTACACCATTTTCTTTTTTTTTTTCTTTTCTGGTTTGTTATCTACTAATGCCAATGACACTTAAAAGTTTATGTTGCCACATCCATGTATTATTGATTATTATTATTATTGCTAACAAATGACATTAATCCTTTATATAGGTATTGGTTTCTCGTGTTTTACTTCTTATTTTTTTACTTTTTATTTTATTTTTGTTCTTGCGGTTTCTTTTCTTTTTTCTTTTTTTTTTTTCTTTCTTTCTTCTTATCGTGTATATGCGTGGATGGTCCTGCACATTTCTCCTCTATGTATGATTAGTATGTTAGGAAACTAAAAAGGTTTGTTTTGGCTTTCAGTTTGTTTTTATTTTTAATAAAAGGGCATTAAAAGGTCTATGGTTTTGGTTACAGCGATGTGTATGTTTTGATCATCAGATTTACTAATTCCACTCTTTTTTTTTTTCTCTTTTCAAAAATGATAAAAATAACTCACTGCAAAAATAAAAAGGAAAGATTTTGATTTTGTGCTTTTTGATTTAACACATGTAGTATTTGCGGTTTCAAATAAAAAAAATGATTTTAACTCATGCAATGGTTTGTGACATCAATTGAGTAGCAATTGTACCTTTAATGTTACTTAAATTATAAAAGTTAATAAAATAGCCATTTGCTATCTAAACTTTTGTGCATAGAGTTGTTTTCTCAAAATAATAAAAAATAAAAATATATTCTTTTGGAGTAAAATAAATATTTATAAAGTTATTTGTTTTGCGCAATTAATTAAAGGTATCGGTTTTAGCGGGCGTTGTAGGATGCTAACACCTTCCCAACACGCAATTGACTCTCGAACCCAACTCTAATTTCAAGGACCAATTTGAAAGAGTTTTCCAATGTTTTCCCTTAACATAAAATATTGGTGGCAACTTCATTGTTTAATTTATTTGCGTCGTTCCCTTCGTGACCCTGGTTGCGACACTAAGCTAGCTCAATATTTTTTAGCAACCTTAAAAAATCCTCCAAATGCAATGATAATGAATCACTACAAAATAAACAAAAAGGACCAAAATCACGAGGAAAAAACAAGAAAACTAGATTCTCAACAATCAAGAGTATTTGTTCGACAACTAATTAAATAAGGCACAAACAAAACTCAAAAGCATATATAAGAGATCCCAAATAATTACATCAAAAACACTGCTAAAAGCCAAGTGTAGGAGGCAATTATCAATTACATATAAAGGAATTAATTGGTATAATACCATTGAAACATAATATAGTTTGCTCCATAGTGGAACTAGATCACAGTAGACAATTCAATATTAACCTTTAAGCCAGAAATATTACAACTCTAACATCTCAAAATATGATTATTGGTTACAACACTTCTACTTCTCTAGAAGATAAATCATGCGTTTACTTGGCTTAAATAGATTCCTGCAATAGAAGGTTGAGTAGATGATATCTGTCCATAACGAATATTGCAAAGCAATATATAGAAGCATTGGCAGACATGCAAGTACTGAAATTGAATCAGGAACCACCTTCAAACCAGAGTTGTACGTTATGAAGAAGGCACTGCCAAATGCTACCATCATGCATGTTATGGAGATGAATAGAGTTATCAATCCAAATATTAACTTCAAGGGCAGTGACTTGTAAAAATCATACTCCGCATAACGTGAGATAAGAATAGACAAGAAGATTAATATTGCAGTTGCAGATGAGATGAATGCAGCTGCATCTGATATTGCAAATACCAGGAATGATGTTTTGTGCAAGTAATTTGGTTTCTTTGTGTCATCATCGATTCCACCTGGTATGTTAATTGCAGCAGAGAACACTCCTGTAGCAATAACGGTTGAAATAAGCATGCAGTGCTCAGCAGTGCGTTTCATCCAATCTTCTCCTGTTTTGCGCAATCCTTCATGCTCCGTTGTGAATAATTCCTGAGCAGTTACACCATTAGAATTTCTCAAATTTATGAACGATGGTAGCATTATCTTCTTCACCTCCTGTCACATATATGTTAAGAATTGGTATAGATGAACCTCGAATCTTAATAATTAAATTAAAATTACGCATAATAAAAAATGAATCTATGGGCAAAAATGCTTAGAACTCTTAGGGCTTGTCTCCAGTCACGTATCGTATACTCATATAATGAATGGGTGACAAAAACAGATAGAATGATTAAATTTTGAATTGAATTATAGTGGATGAGTAAAACATAAATCATTAATCCATTTATGTATAAATTTCAATCAATCCATAACTCATTAAATTAATAAAAAAATCATCCAACCAATCAATTAATTGTATTTTTATGATGGGTGTCAAAATCATCTATTTCAAGTGTATTATATTTTTTATTTTTTCAAATATATTTTTATAAAGTAAAGTTCAACCTTTACACTTGCATTCAAGCATCATAGAGTTTAGGATCCATTCCTTAATGACTTATGTGCAACCAATAACCTTTGAACACTGGACTCAATGGGTTATAATATATTATATAATGGTTCAGTATCCATCCGATAACAAATGATAATCTAATTCAACTTATCCATTATTTTTACAATTGGATGGATTTCTTGGATTTAAAGATGGATGAATTGAATGGTTAATGAATATAAATGGATTAAATTGTCACCTCTAACTCACAGGCTATTATATCACATAAAGTACACTTTATATTCCTTTTAATTTCACACTTTCTCAATTGTATCTTCTATACTTGTTTTTCGTTTTACTGAGTTACTGAATTCATTATAATCTTTTTATATCAAGAAACCTTTTTGGTTCCTTAGTTTTGTTTAAGTACAATTTTAAATTTTAACTATGGTTATATAATTGTTCACTTTAACCTAAAATTAATTTAGAGAATTTATTGATTAAAAAGATATAGGGGTAAGTTGAAAAACAAATGTAAGTGAGTAAAGTATACTTTACCCTTATATGCAGGGAAATTCATGATCCCTATTTGTTTGAAATGATGATAAAAGAAACTTCAAAACACATATGGGATAGAAATGTAGTGGTGTACCATGTGAAAATGCAAAGCATGCATGCAAAGTTAATAAAATAAAGGGATTACCTCAAACCATATTAACTCGAGGCACATTTGGAATGCTGCTCCAGAAACTAATTCAAGTCGACCTGATGGGGCTAATTTTGCTGCCAGATGCAATAAAGTGTTGTTTTCTTCCACGAAATATTCTACTATAATATCCTTATTGGACCATATTTCATGTACGAGATTGAAGATGCTGGCATGGCGATGCAAAACCGCTGAGTGAATTATGCTTCGGCCTTTGTTGTCCACTTGCCATATCAAGCTAGGGTGAGCACTAATAAGCTCGGACAAGAACCCAAAATTACCAACTTCGGCAGCATCAAATAATAGTTGATAAGGTTCACTTATGATTTTAATTGCCTCTGTGAGGTCTTTTTCGCGAAGAATCGTTTCCCAGAGAAAATTAACCAATTGAAAACTTACTTGTTTTTTCATGCCTGCAATATAAAAAGTTGGTTACTTACAATGAAAGACATGTAAAAGAACAGGGGAATCTATAAGCTCCACAGATAAATAAAAATTCAAGCATCATGTCAGATTTTTAATAATAGTTATTCTTAGAATTTAAGTTTAGGCATAATTCATCCCTACAAAATTGCCTCATAAGGTGAGGGTAATCCCCACTTATATTTAGTTATCATTAGTTAATGTGAGATTTTCAGCAACCTACTTCACCCTGAAAACTGGATATCTCGAGTGAATATTGCAGGACTTGACATCTATAGGTGGTATAATTGTTAAGATAAGTTTTGATATTATCTTAAAATTTGGGTTTGAGTTTAACTCAACTTATAAACTAAGAGTTGTCCCTCACTTATATACTTTAATTTAGTCATATCATTAACCAACATGGTCTAACAATTAGTAAAAGTAAGAATTTACCAGGGTTGATCATGATGGGATTTTGTAGCTCTGGACAATGACAACAAGAATCCAAAGGATTTTTATTATGAGCCATAGCCAAGATATGCAAAGCTGTGTCATCATTCAGATCATCACGTGCATAAGCTAGCTCTTTCCACTCTCTTGCCATTTTTAAGGCCAAGTCTGAAAAATATTTTGGATCAATATTTAAAAATAAATAATAATTAAATATATAAACATACTCAAATAGTTTTTAGAAATTTGTGTACATACGATAGTTGCCGGTCGTGATAGAAGTGAAGAACAACGATTCCCTGTCCTTTTTTTCGAATACTTGTTTGGTCTTGTCATATAGAAACTGTATCATGTCACATTTTCTTTGCATGACAGCAAAGTGAAGAGGGGTATGGTCACCTCCACCCCTGATTCTTGGCAAGTGTGGATTTCTTTCCATCAATAATTGAACAATTTCCATGTTCCCAGATGCAGCAGCGAAGCAGAAGGCAGTGTTGCCCTTGCTATCTTGCAATGTAATGTCTTCGTTGCTGAGTTCTTTCAGCAGCTCCTTCACAAAGTGAGCATGGTTTGTACCTGCAGCAACATGCAGCACTGTATACCAACCGCTTGCTATTGCGGCGTGCTTCAGCCTATCATCTTTATCTATGATGAGTTTCGCTGCTGGCCAATTGCCTTCTAGAGCAAGCTTGTAAAGAGGCACACAATGGCTGAGAAATTTGTCCTTCTCTTCCCCTGAAACAAAGCTAATATTACACTCACAAGATCTTTAATTTAGTACAAGAAACTTATATATATATAAACATATATACATCCAGTTTCTTTTCCACTCATTTTTTTACTATTTCATTTTTCTTTTTATCACCTCTATTATTTTATATATGTCAGGTAAATGACTGATTTCATCCTTAAAAGTGCGAAGCGCTGTCAATTTAATTTTAATCCAAAATTCAAAAAGTCGTGTAACATTCGGGAACTAAAATGACAATACATAGTTAAGTTTAGGGACTAAAGTGATAGCATGGATACTTTCGAAGACCTTTTTACCATTTTATTACTTTTAGGGATTAAACTGACAGTCTCTCACACTTTGGTCGCAAAATTGGTCAATTACCCTTTTATGTCTCTATATTTTCTTTTGCAAGTCTATCTCTCTCTTCTTTCGTCTCAAATTTACCCCAAAATGAGATGTACGTTTATATTTTTCTTTTAGTATAATAGATGATAGAAAAATCATTCATGGACGTCTAAATGCTAATTAGCACCTAGATATATTAAGAGAGAAGAGAAAAAAATAAGCAATATGATATAATAAATAAAAGAGATAAAAAAAAAGGATTAAATGTAATTTCGGTCCTCCTAAGTTACACAATCCGCAATTTTAGTTCTCTTATTTTAAAATAGAGACATTTAGTCCCTCGATTTTGTAAAATCCGTAATTTTGGTTCTTCCATCAAATTATAAGCATTGACCGTTACGAGTTTAACGTTGACTACGACATCACATGTATTTCAGTGACGTGAGACTAGTTTAAAACAAATTATTAAGACCCGTGATGTTTGAATTATGGCTCATAACTACCCCAATCATTAAAATAAATGATTTTATTTTTTTTAATATATTTTTCATCAATTTATCTACTCAATATTTAAAATAATTAAAAAATAAAATAATCTCGTGTCGCATTACTATATTTGGATCAAGTCAGGGTCAATATTAATCTTTTAACGTCAATGCTTCCAATTTGATGGAAGGATCAAAATTATAAGTTTTACAAAATTAGGAGACTAAAAGTCTCTATTTTAAAATAAGAAGACCAAAATTACGAATTGTGCAAAATAAAGACACCAAAATTGTATTTAAGCTAAAAAAAATAGTAAGTGTTAATAAAATGTGTGATATACATAAGTGCGGTATGACATTACTCTAAATTGATACCCTTTCCTTGTAAAAACTCATGCTTTCCTTGTGAAAACTAGCTTGAGGATGATTATGATGAGCTGATGCGGCATTGTCCATTCGCGGTTGTTGTTGCCAAGTTGGAGAGTTGACAACTGTCATTTCCCTATAAAAGCAAATATTGCAAATAATGGTGTGCAAATTTAGTTGATTCTGGATTCTGGATTGCCGTTTCATCTTGAGAAATTATATTGAAACAATTAGTGAATATATATATATATATATATATATATGTATATATATATATATATATATATATTAAAAAAAAAAGAGAAAAAAACAGTTGAAGAAAGTATCGTGTGAGAGTGGCAACAGTTATGTTTTGAAGGTTCTGCACTTTTAAACGTGAGAGGAATGGAAACAGTTATATATATTGCAGGATATATTTGGAATAGTAAATGTGTACACCAAATGGGATAATCCCCTTTATTAATTGTTATAGATATATTTTTTTTCTTTTTTTTTCTGACCATGGTATTGGTATGAATTATTTATCACCGAAAACAATGACTAAACTCTGTCGGGACCGTGAGCGCACATCAAGCTGGGTATTCCCCTCCCAACATGGTTTATTCCATACCCAAAGTAGTATCACTAGGATTCGAATCCTGGACCACTTGATTAAGGGACACAAGTCGCTACAACTTGTGCAAACCAATGTTGGTAATTGTTATAGATATATTCCATCAACATTTATTATTTTTTTATTATCACGTTATATTACATATTATGCATATACTTCTATCTCTTTTTTTCTCTTTCCTTCTCTCGGTGTTAACCTAAAATTGGTGTTCACCAATTTTTTTCCCATATAGGTACAATAATTTGTATGAATAAAAGAGAAATAAAAAGAAATAATAGAAAAATGTGGAATAAGATGGATATGATATGATGACCAAAATAGGAAACAAATGGTTAAATATATTTTTGGTTTATCAAAACAAAGCACATTTGATAAAAATGGAATTGAAATGATTTTTAACTCATTTTTGAAATACTTTTAAATTCATTTTCAAAACCAAGAAAATAGGATTTAAGAATTTAGTTTTTAGTTTTAAAAAAACACACACTTCATACATTTGACAATAACCCATCCTACTGCTGTTGCCATTGCCATTGCTACCACCACCACCACTGTCACTGCCACCACCGCCAACATTGGCACCATTGGCACCAGAGTTGTCGTTGCCATTGGCACCACTACCATCATTGGCAACCACCACCACTGGTACTACTATCACCACTGTGTCGTCACCATTGTCATCACTACCACACGAAAACACCCTTAAAGTAATTTTAATTGGATAAGAAACTTTCAAAATGAATTTATTTTGAAACTAAAAATTGGAGAGAAAACTAAACCTAAATTTTAAAAATTAAAAACTGGTTGTTATTTTAAAAAATTTTGAAACTCATAATTAAAAATCACCCCAAACGAAGCCTAATGAGCGAATTTTGGTTTTTAGTTTTTATTAATATTTTCTTTGATTTTCTCATCCTCAAAAATCTGGAATTATTATTTTTGGTCTTTATTGTCATGTGATACCCGTTAAGTGTTTGTGTTTAACAAACGGTCCAGTAACCATCTAAGTGATACTCACTAGTGTTTGTGGTTATTAAACTTAAAATGAACGTCGGGATCAAAAATAGTGATTTAAGATTTTGAAGGATGAAAGCTAAAGAATTTTTTTATAGGGATCAAAATCATAATTCACTCATTTTACAGAGACCAAAAACATTAATTTTTTATTTGTGAGGGATGAAAACCAAAGAAAAAACTTATAGGGACCAAAATGAAAATTTGCTCATTTCTTAAGTACTAAAATCATATTTAAGCTGAAAAATAATATTATTAAGTTATTGTATAATTTTGTCATATGAATATGATATTTCTTTTCATTTTATTAATCCATATTTTTTGGAAGAATAAACTATTATATGATATGTCAATACGTAAATGCGTGCATTAAACGGAAAAAAAAAAAGTTCATGTGGCATTCAGAAATTATCAAATTTCAAAATTTTGAATCTACAGAAACACTTCACCTGTCAAGCTCGTCCCACGTTTGCTTGGCTGTTTTGTCCTTTGAGAATTTTTCAAAAGCATCTGGATTCATGGCACAGCATAAAATATTTCTTGCTTTTGCTTCTAGTTCCAAATTCTTCATGTCTTCTTCATCGTATTCATCTTCACTTTTCTCCACTTCTGCATTGTCTATTTGCTTTGTTGGAACTTTTGTTCCGTTTTTTATCGCTAACCAAAGCCTGAAGTCGATCGATTGTATGAATATTTTCATACGCTCCTTCCACTCAGAGTAATTTCTTCCATCGAAATATGGTGGCCTCCAAATAGAATGTCCTTCAGTGATGATATTACTCATCAAATTTGCAACACTGTTGAACCTACAAGGATATTTTCTTATACTATTATGCCTAGGAAATGTTAATTGGGTGGGTTGCATGCCTATCAAAAAAAAAAAAAAAAAAAAACAATTGGGTGGGTTGGGTGCATGACATATAAAATATAAAAAATTAAAACAGCATAAATGAAGAAAAATTTAGCTATCCCCCGTATTGTCAGTCACCAGAGTTCATTGTCAATCGATCCTTTCAAAGAAATAATGAGTATCTATAAAGACTAACGAAATTTAATAATTCAAAATAAAATATAAAAAATTAAAACAGCATAAATGAAGAAAAATTTAGCTTCACTTATCTAATAATTGAAATTACAAAAAAACTTAAAGAATTTTACGAGACAAATTAATGACACAAAAATTGATTTTAATCAATCCAATAAATAAATATCCTTGGCTTGTTTTTTTTTTTGCAATTTTTTATCATTATAATTTCATTCACTACAAAAAAGTTATTTTATATATATATATATAGACGGCTTCTAGGGTGGACAAGGTAGTCATGTGGTTTATTGTGGACCACTTTTGTGCATCCTTAGATTCATCTGATTTACACAATAATAGGATGGACTATCTGCATTGAATTTTTTTTCTCTTTTTTTTTTCTCCCTTAACCCAGCGCCTGCTCCTCCGGCTCTCTGCCGACCCAACCATCGTCTCCCCTTCGCTGCCTCCAGCAGCCCTTCCACCACCGCCATCAATTTCTTCGTCGGTGATCCACTCTCCACCATCCCGCTCTACTCCATAATCATCTCCATCACAAACAGACAGATTTGAGAGATTGGAATGAGAAATTAACTCCAAATATTCAAAACGCTCTAGATTCCATAAACTTTGACATATTAGAAACAAAGGATTACAAACAACTTCCTCTCAACACACTATAATCTCATATTTCGTCTTTGAATTTGGGGAAGAAAAGAATGTCGTTCAAGGCGGAGGTTGAACTTGGATTTGGATATATGTGTTCAAGGCTGATGGTGAGGAGGTTTTTTGTCCTTTGTTTTTTGTCCCAGGTTGTGGTTTTTTGTCCTTGTGGAGATCTGCATTACAAACAACCATTACAGTTAGAAGATCTGAATTCAGGTTGTGGTTTTTTGTCCCAAATCCATTGCTTCTGGTTTTTGTCCTAGATCTGGTTTTTTCTCGCACTCTTCCGCTTCCAACGCCGTTGAAGAAAGGATGAGAGTGAGAACAAAAGGCGATCGTGGAGTGATGCGGCGACGATTCACATTCCTTTTTCTTTTCATCTTCGTTGCCACGCTTTCCTCACGAGCCATCCTCTGTCGTAGCGTCCTCTCCATCAAGCTCGAATCCCGCGTTTGGATTTGCCATCAGCATCCACCGCACGCGCTGCCGCTCAATGCCACGCTCCTTTGCCAAAACCTCCTCAACGGCAACTACGGGCGCCACCACATCATCATCTCATGGCATCATTGCGGTGGCGCCGCTGCGAACCTGCCGACAACACTCTGATCACCGCTCTTCTAACTATACTGGCTGGACTTCCGACGGGTTCTATGGAAGGGAAGGGGTGGGTTCAAATGGGGAAGAGTCTACAATAAGGTTGTGTACCAGAATTACTCTAACGATCATTAATAGTGGTTCACAATAAACCACATGAAGTAGTGGTTCACCCTATATATATATATATATATATATATATATATATATATATATATATATATATATATATATATATATATATAATTAATAATAAGCATTTTTGTGAAATTCATTATTTATTAAATAATTATTTATTAGAAGTTAGATATTTAAATAATTATGTGTAAAAAAAAAATTGAACCCCACTTTAATACATCTCTAGATTTGACGATGTTGACAATTAATCTATATGATTATAACTCATATTTATAGTTCTCATTCACTACTCCACTACTACTACTAAGACTATCTCAAATGAAGGATCTCAAGATCTATTTTTTAATTCTTAAGTGGATCCCACTTGTACACATCACTCATTTTTTATTTTTTCGATTTAACTAATTCATAAGAACCCAATCTCTCCATCCCGACACCTCTACAAAATTAACTAAATAGGTCCCCACACCAATAATCCCACAACCTATTTGATCAATAATTTATTTATTAAATTATAATTATCTTCTTTATGAAACAATTAAATTACAAAAATAAAAAAAAATTATTTGTATTATTATTTTGTAAAATATTTTTTACAAATATGAAATAAAAATTTAAAAAACTGGCGCAATGGTCAAACGCTCAAAATTGGTGCAACTTAAAAAGTGTGTAAAAATTAAATTTGCAATTTTTAATGTTAAAAGGTTGATAGTTGTTGAACAAAATGGCCCCACGTTAAGCTTAAGAACCCTTGCTTCTACACGCGACGCACCGGGTGGTGGGTACCTATTTAAGTTTTAGGCTTAATCACAAATTTTATTACTTAACTTTTAATATTTTGTGAATTTTACCATCCAAATTTTATTTTTACAAATTTTACCACCTAAATTTTTAATTTTTGCACATTTTACCACCGGTGATGTTTCATAAAAAAAAAGTTAAAAAAATATAAAACAACGTCGTTTTGTTACAAATGTGATGGTAAAATGCACAAATATTAAAAACTTAAATGGTAAAATTTGAAAAAAAAATAACTTGAATGGTAAAATTTGTAAAATGATGAAAGTTGATGATAAAATTCGTGAAAAAAAAAACTTATATGGTAAAATTCGTAAAATAATAAAAGTTTAGTGGTAAAATCTGTAATTAAACATAAGTTTTACTGCAATGGTCATTTCCTTTCACCGGTGTAAGATCCAGCGTTGCAGTTGCTCAAAAAGGCTTTCCCTCAATAATGATAAGTAGGGTTGGAAATGAGTAGAGTTGAGTCAAGCTTAATTCTTAAGTGGACTTTATTTGAAACTCGACTCGAGTTCGACATGAACATTTTTTTCAGCTTGAACTCGACTAAATTCAAGCTCATGAATAGTTCGGTTCAACTCTGTTAGCTCGATTAGATTTAAAAAATCATTATTTTACATACTTTTATTTATTTTTTATTTATTTTATGCAAAAAAAAATATAATTAATATGAAATTATTAGAAATTAATTATATCAATTTAATAATAGAAAATATATTATTTAATATATGTGTGAGTTTTATATGTATAATTATAATATTTTTAAATTAGTTTCATATTAAAATTATTTTTGTATAAAATAAATAAATGAAAGTATGTAAAATAATTTTAATATATATATATATAGGACAATAAAGATAAAAAAAATAAACAAAATAAACTAATATATGGACGAGATACCAAGCAATAGAAAAGCACACCAATATTTGAGATACAAAATTTAATAAAGAAATAATAAATAAATATTTGAGATACTAACAATTCATTTTTTGAAAAAAAATATATTTAATTTTAAATAAGGTAATAACTAAATTATTTTAGAAGGATGAAATTTAAGAACAATTAAATTTGTGTAAATTTTATTTTATTATGTAGATTATTTATTGTTTTCCTTATATAAATTATTTAAATTTTATTATTACTAATTCAATCTAAAATATTTATAACGATCGACAATATGTAAAATGAATTATATAGATAATAACGTTTATAAATTTACCTAAGAAAGAAACGTAGAAAACGTGGGGTAATATGCCAACCTACCAGTGAGAATAGTCTAAGTTTACCTTTACTTTTTTTTTTCCCTCCTACGGTCCTACTCTCAACTTTTGGAAAATTATTGTACGACAAATCTTGCTTTTCCTTGTTAACTTGCGACTGAAATTTCAACCAAATGAAGAAAATTTTAAGGTCCATACCTGCAAATATAAATTTTAACTGGAACTTTTCCTCCTACACTTAATTGCCTGCACAAAAAAGATCAATAACACCAATAAGTGGTTTGGGCAAAAAAAAAAAATTATTAAAAGGGAAATGTTTCAAAATTGTACGGAAGGGAAAGTATTAATTCATAGATTTTTTTTGTTTTTTGTTTTTGGTGTAGTAAGTCATAGATCTGGTTCGGTTTTGAGTTGTAGTAGTAAAAAAGCAGATATACGGAGAGGTAAATTCAAAGGGAGTCCATAACTGAAGGGAAAAGAGCAGAAAATAAATTTGAAAAAAGTGCAGGTTAAAATTAAACACAACAAGAGCGTGTTTAGATACAAGTTAGAAGAATTTTTTAGAGTTTCTCTATTGGAAATATAGAACTTTTTTTTTCAGTATAGAAGTTCTCAGAAGCTAGCTCTTCTACCTTTGTATCCAAACAAGCTCGTTAAGCTGAGGTGGAATGGAGAAATAACAACCTGAAGAAGAAGAAGAAGAAGAAGAAGAAAGAGGAGGAGGAGCCGTGGTATTAAGTGAAGTGGAGATTTAAAGGATAGAATAAATGCTCAAGAACGTTGCTTTTTTACTCTCTCCTTTCACTATGGCTTTGGGATATTTTTCATTTTCCATATGGGATGACTCAAATAAAATGCATGCAACTTGCTTTTCATAAAGTTGCTGTTGCAATTGTAATGTAGCGGAGTCTTTGGTCGTCAACGGAAAATGAAAATGAATCCAAAAAATGGAATATTGCTCCAAATCAGCTTAATATATTGTTGCAAGAGAATATTGAACCTTATCAATAACAGTTCGTCCAATAGGAGTCTAGCACTGTTCATTCTATAGTGTAAGGACATTTTGACCCTTCAAGTAACAATCTTGTGTGTATTTTTCTGGGCCTTCATTATATATCTCTGTTGAAGATACTACAAGGCATATTTTCAGCAGACAACGTCATTCCAGTCAGAGTTGCAGACGACTTTAATGTACACGTGTAACAATAAGATTTGTAAAGAGCAAAAGGTGTTCTACAAAAATGTTAGTCCCATGATGGGTATGACGTTCTTCAGTGTCATTTTTTTTACCTAAACACTTTCATAGGATGCATGAATATGGACATGTTTTTTTACATTTGTTCATTCCTACTTTACTTTATTGTTCCATCGATCCCTTTGTTAGTGTAATCTAACTTCATTGTTCATTCGTCAATTGTAACACCATCATTTTTATTTTACCGTTTGTAAATAATTTTCTATAAATATTATAAAAAATTATGTACTGTATTTTATAGACAACTTTCTATACATATTTTCATAATAAAATTAATACAGTTCTATTCAGAAAAAAATTTTGAACCTTCTGATATTTTTGTTTTTGTGTGAATTGCTTGTTGACTGGAGAGTTGTGTCAAACAGCTGTCTAGGATAAATTTTTCAGTGTAGCATTTTGGAATAAACTGTAATTTAATAAATGGGTAATTGAATTTAGATTAAAAATATATACAGTTGGGAAATTAAAATGCTAATTTCGAATTGTTAGGATTTTCTAAAAGTTAGAACTCTGTGAAATTATTACGATAAAAATTCTAAGGTAGAAAATTAAGATAAAATTTGTATGACATCTATGAAATTATCTAATAATTGTAATATACTTAGAATAATTATTAAAATTGTTTAACTAAGAAAAATAAAAATAAAAGTATTAGCCAATCAAAATTTGACAACTCAATATTTCTAATGTGATTAAATTAAGCTAATTAGACTTTAATTAAGAGATAATTAAGACACTACCCCAAGGTTTTTGATAGTGAGGAATTTAATGGTGGTGTTAGTTTTTTAAAATTCTAATTAGTTTGTAAGATAATTAAAAAGTCCTACAACATTCTAGAAAACTCTACAACTTGCTACATTCTTTGACTATTTGACCAATTGCCAAAACAATTAGCAATTCACGTAAGGAATCAGTTTTGACCGTCCAAGTGGCTGCAAAATCTCAAGCTTTTGACTCCCCTTGGACCAAGAGAAACGGACGTGCATATAACCAATTGGGTGGAGAAAAAAATTTATTCAAAAATATAAGAAAACAAAGCAAAACAAAAAGCTAACTCTCCAAACCCAAAACCGTGAGTGGTGCTGCAGTTGCCCCTTCCTAAAAATCTTCATCTTAGTTTCCAAAATTAAGAGAAACATCAACCAAAACCTCACACCCTTTAGCATAGCTTCGGCCAAAAGAGAAGAAATTGGGAGAAGAACCCAAAAAAATTCAAGAAGACAAGGGAGAAAGGGAGAAAAGGATTCAAGGGTTTCTTCATCAAACTAAGGATTCTAGGTAAGGATCTTGGCATTTAATTTCAATTTAGACAACTTGGAAACAAGAAAAACATGTCTTGAAGTTTAATTTCAAAGTTAAATCAAGAGCCATGAAATTGATTTAGAGCTTATACAAATTTGATGTTAGAAGTGTGAAATTGGTGTTTGATGTAATGTTTGGTTGATTTTATGATGTGTTATGATTGATTGTACTTTGATTGGTTTGTTTTGATTGAAATTGCTTGGTTGATTTTCTGAAGATGTTGGAATTTTGGTAGAGACATTCACGGCCATGACTAGGAAGGGAGGGTAGCATGTGAAAATTTATTAAATAACCAAAGGTAAAATAGACATTTCACATGTAGGGATACATCGAAAATTTTATAAAAAGTTTAAGAGCAATTTAGTAAATTATAAAATATTCAAGGGTAAAATAGTAATTTCATATGTTCTAGAAAGTTTAAGAATAATCTTGGAATTTGATAAAAAGTTTAAGGGCAAAATTGTAAATTATAAAAATATTAAGGGGTAAAATGGTAATTTTATAATTTCTAGAAAGTTTTGGGATAAAATGGGAATTTTATAAAAAGATCAAGGGCAATTTCAGAAATAATAGAAAAATATAAGGGCAAAATGGTAATTTCACATATTCTAGAAAGTTTAGGGATAATTTTGGAATTTTGAGAAAAGATCAAGGGCAAAACCAAAAATAATAGAAAAGAGCAAGGGTAGTTTAGTAACTTTTTATAGTAGTGACCTAATTGATATTTTAGTAAAATACTAATGTTAATTGTTGAATTGTATATTTCTTTATGTGGTTGTTTAATGTTAATTATTTACTTATGATCATTATCACATGGCATGAGCATGCATGATTCTTTTTGGGGGAAACACAAAGATTTCAAATGAGAAATGATTTTGATATATATAAAATAAGAAATGATTGATGTTAGCTAACCGAGACTGCGGTAGCCATGAACTTTTAAAAAAAAAGAAATATTGTTGACACCGGGTCTGCGGTAGTCATGTGAAATGATAAATGTTGACACTGGAACTGTGGTAG
This sequence comes from Pueraria montana var. lobata, assembly GCA_026413185.1. Classification (NCBI taxonomy): domain Eukaryota; kingdom Viridiplantae; phylum Streptophyta; class Magnoliopsida; order Fabales; family Fabaceae; genus Pueraria; species Pueraria montana. The sequence goes on from CM048656.1 coordinate 25,219,777, forward strand.
TCATGAATTTTAAAAAGATATTGTTGACATAGGGACTGCGGTAGTCATGAGTAATAAAAATTGGGTGAGCGGAGTAAGTTAGACAGGACTGTATAGTCTGTGATTATATAGTCTGTGGGGTGAAGGGTATTGGCAATCCCACAAGTGGCTGGAATATGGACCGAGATGCAGTCGTGGTGGCCTTCCTGGGTATCTTGATCTCCTAATTCTGTCTAGTTTATTCGCGTTTAATAGGGGCTGATAGCTGAATTGCAGTGCCTAATGGTAGGCCAGTTACTTACTAAACACTCAAAGGGGAAGTCTCCATGGAGCAAGGTCAAATAATTTTGAGTCAACACTGCATTTGCATAAATCATACTGCATTTGATTTATTTATGTGATTTATTAATTGTTATATGAAATGAACATGGTTGATATTGTTTTAATTGTATGAGAAATTAAATGCCTGATCCGATAAAATTTTGTCCCTAGATTCTAGGGAAATGTAAATGCAGGTGAACTGGAAGAATAATTAGAAGAAAAAGATGCAGAGATTCGCCAGAGCTATAGGATGGGAAAATATTTTGGGTAGACAATACTTGTAATACTTAGACTTAATTGTAAAAATGTTTCTGAAAAATTTTAGTGATGTAAATTATAGAATATATTTTGAATATTATTAGATTGTATTAGAACTTTTATATATAATATAATGTAAATTAAATGTTTTATTAGAAAGGGGGTTACATCAATGAGTCGTCATTGTAACCGGAATAAAACTGTTTGTGTATCAATTTGAAATTTAAAATGTTGGAGCGCAAATCCATTACGTTTTTGCCGCTTCCTTCGTCAATTATAAAAGGCAACCGTGCATGGTTTAAAAACATGCAGAAGCATCAGTATCACTAACTGTAAGATTGGTCATATATTGTTTTGATTGAGTTTCTATTAGAATTTTAAAGGATTGTGTCTATTAATTCTACCTTTCTCGATATATTTTTGTGCTTCACCTTTGGTGCTTGTGAGATCATTAACAGGATGATTTGGTGCTTTGTTTTTCAGGTTTATTGGAGGTGATAAAATGCTTGTGTTGTTTTAAACACTTGCGGGTTTTGCCATTCTAAAAGTGCTTGAAGAAGGCAAACTTTCTAAAGTTGGTTCCTCCCTTCTAAACTTGCTTTCTCTGATATTCTTACACTGTTATTCTCCTTCTATCTTTTACTCTCTGAGTCAATATTGTGATTTATTGTGAGGTTTATGTCAAGTAAAATTTGGTGCCATAAGAATTAGACTATGGAATTAGTGATTCATTGTGATAGAAAAAGAATACAAAACATTTTTAGATTTGACCCCTGAAATGCATGTTCACATGAAATATGAAAATTCCTCTACTATGTTCAAATTAAGAATAACAAATTATTATGATAAGTTCGAAACAGAAGCATTTTTAAGAGAAAACTTGCTTTTCCTCAAAATCGATTAACTGGCTTTTCATTATTTGAAGTCCTCTGACATATGAATAAATAGCAAGTCGAAAAAGTATATTTGATTGGTCTCCAACATAGCCTAGTACTTAAATATGAAAAACATGGACAAATGGACTTCAGGAATAATGTCCTCCAATCTTCCATATATCTCTACAACAAGACAAAAATCCTTTCTTTGTGGAAATTAACATATATTTTCTTTTCTTTTTATCTCATTTAAATTTTAAATGCATTTTAATTTCTCTTATCTTATATAATTATGTGTTTGGGTTGCTAATTTTGTTTCAAGAAACTCAAGAAAATTGGGGATTTATTGCTCTTTCTCTATTAGAATATCTAGAAAGTTCTGTTATCCAATAGAAAATCCAGGTGCTGCAAAGTTTTGTGCGTCATATTCACATACTGATTAAGCTACAGTTAATAACCTTTTAATATTTCATTTAAATTTCATTAATCAGTTCTTTCTTATTCTTATTTTTCAATGAACCTTTTTATTAAATTTTCATTTTCCGTTTTTAAGTGATTAGAGAAGGTTTGGGGATTTCTTATGACATGAGTGTAATTGAGTTTGATGGGAAGTATGATGAGGGCAAGGTGAGACCTGTGCAAGGGGGATTGGCATGGATTAGCAAGGGGTGTTATTTGGTCTCTTCATTAAATGAATAACTAAGTTGGTGTTTATTTTCTAATTTTGATTTGTTATTATATCTTGAAAGTTTGATCAAAATGTTTATACATGCCTGGTTTCATGCTAATTTAATTATTTATTGATCTTTATGGAGTTTTGATTCAGGAGGGATATGGTGTTTTGATTCAGGAGGGATATGGAGTTTAAAGTTGTGGTAAAGCAGGCTGCAGAAGCAAAGCTTCACCACCTGGGACTCTTTTTGTATGTGAGGTAAACTAATGCACCTTAGGAAGTTCTCCAGGTTATTAGCATTGTTCTGTGTGAACTCCTAACAACTATGTTTCAGATATATTCCTTTTCTTTTTTTTTCCTGTTTTGATAGGAATATATAGTAGTCATTACTATTCCATGAAATTAAAGACTTAAACATCCTAGCAACTAAATCAATGAAATAACCTTATATGTTGTGCAAGCAACTGAGACATCTTTGAAGAAGCTAACTAAGTAATGATAATTTTTCCACCATATTTCATGCATCAAACTTTTGAATCAGATCTAATAATAAATGAGTTTTCTTTCTTTTCAATACATGATTCGGCATAATAAAAGTAAGACCTTTTGTTTAATTGAAAAGGATTTTAAGAGCTTTTGTTTGATATGAATTGCATTAGGCAAACACTGATATCCTATTTGTACGGTTACCTCTCAAAATATGAACCAAGGATGCCAAGCAGTCTCAATTGGAAGCTTCATTTTGTGAAGCAGTAAAATAAAATTAATTTAACATATTAGTGGACTTCTAATGTTGTATGTATCATTTGTTAGGAATATCATTTTATTCCCCCTTTTGTCTATCATTCCTCCTTTCTTATGCTTTCTGCTCGAATTGCTGCTCTCGCATGATAGATTACTTGTTAACTTTTTGCTGTTTCTATTTCACTGTAAAGGACAACCTGGAGTAGTTTGCTAGTTGGAATTACTTTAAAAGACATATTTATATTGTTCTTAAAAATGAGAATGATTGAACACGTCATTTTATCTTATTTCTTTGTCATTTGAAAATATTTAAGCTTGTGTACTCTTCTCTAATATGTGCGTTGGTGTGTGTCAACTTTTTCAGGATCTTGATCATAGATCTAATCTTCACATATTTGACCTGATCAGATCTTTAAACTTTGTAGCTACTAATCCACCATGTGGCAACTTTTTTCTGGAATTTGAAGGTGGCGATTATTCTTCACATATAACATATGTAATAGTGAGAGTAATGCAACATTTGGAAACCAGTTATGCAGAGGCGGAGGGAGGGAGGGATTGGCAGGGGCCATGCCCCCCCCCCCCCCCCCCCCCCCCCAAGGTTTTAAAAATGTGTTTAAGTTAGTAAAAAAAATTTATTAAAAAAACAATACATGAATTTATTATGTTAATTGACATTTAGGAAGAGAGAAAAGAGAGAAGAGAGAAAAGTGTAAGTATGATCAGTAACTTAATATGATAGAAAAATAGAGATAAAGGGAAATTATAGGTTTCATTAGACTATTTATGATGTTGATATCTACATTATATTTATATATATATATATATATGAAACAAATAAATAATTTATCAAAACTAATAAAAATAATTAAGTTATTTAATTTTAATAAATGTTGTCAGAGAATTAAATAGTTTAAGTAATGATTGTATTTAATAACATTATTCATAATTTAAGGAATTATTTTTTCATTAATGAGTATGACTTAAAATGTTAATAGGTCAATGAATGCATCTACTTGTGAAATGCTTGAGTGTCTCATTAATAAACTTCGTAATAAATTAAGGATATAAAAGAAAATATATAATTAACATTTTTTACTGTAAAAAAATCAAATTTGAAAATGAGACTATATTTCTATAATTAGAACAAGAGAAATGTATTTACCATTTCTTATAAAAAAATACTACTTTTGTATTCGATATAGTTATATTTATTTTTATTTATAAAAAATATTACATATATATAATATATTAAAGTATTTTTTTTGTATATTTTATACATGTAAAAAATTTAAAATTTATTATTAAATTATATTTTTTTCTTGGCCCTGTAACGACCCATCTACGTTACATAACTATTTAAGCTAAGGTTCCTCGATTTCCTTTTGGTTTAGAAACTCTTTCATTAGTTTACTTTATGAAAATATTGCGTGAACTTTTCGCATTTCCAAAAGTAATAATTAAAGTTCAAAACTAAAAGAAAATATAATTTTTAACTACAAACAACTCTTGAAGCTTATACATGAGACAAACCTAAGCTAGTCATCTCTATACATATAATTATATAGACCAAACAAAGAAAAGAGATAACACAGCTTCAATCTCATGCTCGCTCCATCTACCAAGCCTCCAAGAGGAGTCCACCTAGAAAGTCATTTGCTCCCCCGAACACAATGTCCGAGATCATCACAGGCACATACCATACGTGCAAACATTGCAAGGGTAAGCTTACCAAACAAAACTATACATAATAACTGAAAATGTTATACAAAACTTAGTTCATGAACTCAAAACTCAGTTCATCAATAAACACCAATTAATTAACATGGATCATCAAATCTCATGGATTTTATCCAATCAACAAAAGTCACAATATCACATAATGCAACCACCAACAACCATCATCACAAGGTGATGTACAACATAAACCACTAGACAACCTTAGTCAACAAGACTGACTCTACTCCATGGAGTTTCAACATCATATGAGCGGTCCCTCATAGGCCCCATCCCCTACCATAGTCTCACCTTTTGACCATTCAGGGAGTCCCTTGAGCTGACCATGTGCAGGAAGTGTGGATTTAATCGAATATAGACCAATGTAGGTATTGGCTTACCTCTGTAAGGTTTGCAAAACCTTACATCTATAGGAATTCGCCCACTTGGCTATTCTATAGGCCCACCGTTAGCCACAACAAAAACCTCCGACACTAGGTTGAGAGCCCACCTAGCACCCTTAACTTATGTACCTACCCATATGTCTGTGCACCAACTGTGCACATACAACATTTGGAATATTTCTGTGCACCAACTATGCACCCACCGTATTCCAGCGGCAAAACATATTTGGAATCTCTTACAGTTTGAGATACGGCACCTCCGTACCCACCATCTCCAATGGCCAGACTTACGGGTCCAAATACATCTCAACAATCCACAACCATGATAACAATTCATCCCCTATACACTTAAAGAGTCACTAAACCTCTTGGGAAGTAGTTTTCAACACTCTAACACACCATTCTGAGTCAAAACATAGGGGTGGTACTTAGGAAGATATCCCACTAGGTGAGACCCCCGGGTCGCTTTAGTGGGCTAGAGTTCTGGCGTGAAACTCACCCTCCCAAGTATACCATTTTTCTATAAAAATCTTCCCAAAGGTCATAGTTAACTTTTTCTACAACCACTTACGATATTCCACAACCAAAGGTAAGTAATAGACGATAGAAGACTACTTGATATTGATTGACTTGATATGTGTTGAATGCACGAGTAACTGTTGATAGATTTCATAGGGATTTTTTCCGTTAAAAAATAGTAGGAACTTTCCAGTTGTAGCCGTCTCGTCAGTTCTCGATGGGCATGAGGCAAAGGGTCTTAATGGGGCTGTGATCGAGACCTCGAAAACAACAATGCTCCTTCCCCATATGGAGTTCAGAACCCAAAGGCAATCGTTGAGTGAACTGTATGTTCTTTGTGTTAGTTAACATATAGAGATGGTTCCAATACACAATTCACATATATCATCATATCTCATCAACATTTCATTTCAATTTCTCAACAAAACATATACACCTCAATAATAAATAATATTCTCAACAATATTTTAAGCACCTCAATCAATAATATAATAATCTCAATGAATTATATTCCATCCACCATAATATACCAATCCCAACAACAAAGTCATTCTCTCATAGATAAACTTACTTGTGAGTACATCACATAGATAAACAATATTATTACAAGATCCATCCTACAGTCAAAAGACTGTATCACACAAACATATTTCAAATATTAAATATTCAAGATTAACATCTCAATAAACAAACATCACCATTCCAATAATTCTATCATATTTACCAAATTGACCAAATAAGGTCGATTTTTCTTTGGCAGACTGAATGTGAGCTCTCACTGATACAAGCAAATGACCTCAGAATTTAAAATTTTTTATATAAAATCGAAGATCTTCAAATATATTTTATAGAAAGGTATCCCACTTATAAAATCAACCTCTAGAAAATTTTATAAATTTTTTCTAAGTCAGCAGCCCTGAATTTTGAGTGCTCACTGAACATAGCTCAAAGAAATGTAAATTTCTCCCACTTTCTAAACTCTTTTTGAGCTGAACATTTTACAGTAGAAAGGTAACATCTTTATCTTTCTAAAAAGGTAACCATTTCCCCCAAATTCTTTTCTTAGTATTCCCAGTAAATTTATTTCTAACAGCCTAAGTTTCAGACTCAAAACAGAGCTCAAAACCCTTGCCCTGTTTCTTTTTTTAAAAGGTTAATTTAGAAATTGGACATGATAATTTTTGTAATTTATATGGTTAAAAATATTGTTTTTTCTAGTTTTTAATGGTGCAAAAACTAAAAAGAAACATTAAGTACACAAGTGAAAATTTGAGGAAAATCGAGACATGTTCCAGGGGAACTCGAAAACAAAACAACCGTTTTTGAAGTCATGGATGAACCCAGAGATGCGGTTTTCTATCCAATGTGTCAAAATAAAATTTGTTCCATTTCGTGTCTATTTTCATTCAAAACAAATTTCGTGAAAAACAAACGGTTAGATCTTCCAAAAATCACAGAATTGTAGGGGATGTCCAGAGCTGGACGAACCAACAGCCATTGCCACTTTTATTTTTGGGGTGAATCTCACATTCAAATCTTACCAAATAATTTCAAGAAAATTTGGGCATAGTCTCCTTTGTTTTAGGAGCCTTCCCAATCAATTTAGAGAGTCAAAAACAAAAACAATCAATCCATACACACTCACACAGCCACTGCCAGGAGAATCAAATACCCATTTTTCATCAATTTCAAACTCAAACACCAAGCAACTCAACATAAACAACAAGAGGGACATGCATGCTATATGTGGTTGAGCCCCCTAACTCTCAACCACACTTAAACTGAAAATATAATTCATAAGGAAGCTTCCCTTACCTTTGGATTTAGTTCTAGCCGAGAGAGAGAGTGAAAGGGATGAAGAGGAAAAGGAAACTTGGTTGGGATGGTGAAGAGATGATGCTTTGGCTTGCATACAAAGCTTAAAGCAACCCAAAACAATGGCTTCTTTTGCCTCTTTGAGTGCCACGGCCAAACTTGGAAGGAGGAGAGAGAAGAGAGCTTCGCGAGGAAGGAAGAAGAAATGAAGAAATTAGAAGAATCAGGAACCTTTGAACGTTGAAGATTTGGGATAAATTTTCAATTTTACTATTGACACCTATTTTCCTCTAAAGGCATCCCCTTCTCTTCTTTTTTTTCTACAACTCACGAAACTCACGTAAAAGTTCCAACAACAACCTTATCCTCTAAGTCCAACCATACATGATAATTATCAACAACACTATAGCACGTAACAAAATAATCTATTTATTAATTATTTTATATTAAATAACATAATTTAAATTTAGTTTACTCTTTCATTATTAATCAAACACTTAACATATGTTACAAAAAATCATAGTATTAGAGGCCCCCCTTCAACCAAATTTCTAGCTCCGCCCCTGCACTTATGCATGATTGATGAGTATCACTAATCACTAATATTCATAGATTGGGTGATTCCTATAGGAATATGTTAGGAAGCCACCTCTTACTAGCTAAAAGTTGCATATTAGGTAGGAGCACACAGGATCCGGAGCTTCTTAGGCAGTGTATGTTAATATAATATATTGCAAGAAAAGCAATGAATGGAACTATGGGAGTTGAGGTCTTTGGGAGGAAATAATTAATGTAACAAATTTCCAATGAGGCAATCACATTGGCAGAGAAAGTTTGACCAGTATGGATATAAAAATGAGAGGGGAAAAGATACAAGAGTAATGAAAAAAAATAAAGAACGAGGGAGGGTGCTGGAGAAAACAATGCAGCTGGTTATAGAATGAGTTTTATCTACTGTTGTAACTAATTATTGGTTATTTATTCATTGTTTAGCATTTACCTCACTGTGACATTGCTGCTATGTTTTTATTGTTTTTTCCCCGTAATATAGGTGGTTGTGGTTGGGACTTAAGGTGGCAGCCAGCCATGTCTCTTTCTTTTTGTACAACTAGTATCCCACCCCCTACGATGCACGGTTTTTTTTTTTATTTCTAAAATATAAAAAAATAAAAATGATAGAAAATAATTAAAATTTAAAAATAAAATTTTTTTTATTAAATTTTTTATTTCATATTATATCATTTTATAAATTTACGGTAAAAAATAATGTTATACAGTGTAATTAATATGTCAAGTTTATCAATTTATTAATTTTGATTATATTCAAATTAACTAATTAGTCGACAGATTTTTTTTTTTTGAAAGAAGTCGACAGTTTTTTGAGATAAATAAATTATATCAAATTTTCATATACTATAATAACATGGTATATAGGAATTTTTTAAGTAACGCATACAATATAGATATAAAAAGTCACACTCGCATTTAATAAAATATTATCATAAAATTTCATCTCATGTAAAATAATAATGTATATTTTTTTAATTTTAAAATTGAATAAAAAAAATTGTCCCATTCAGAGAGAACCATCTAAAATTCTATAAATAAATGCTGAAAATATGTTTGTGAAATTCAAAATAATATAAAAGTCTTAGAAGATTTACGAACCAAACTTAATTGTTTGTAAAATAGTATGTTATAAATATAAAAGAAAAGCAATAGGCAACACATATTATAATTAATATTTAATAAAATATTATAATTAAAATATTTTTTCTTAACTTAATGAGTTTATAGATTTTAAAAATTAAAAATATCAAATACATTTTTTGTATTTGAATTTATTTCTAGACTAAAATATAATTTTGATCACCCGTCTAAATTTTTTATTACAGTTTAGTCCCTTAAGTTGAAAAACAAATACTTTGGTATCTTAAAGTGTATATATTAAACCAAATTGGTTCTACTGTTAGTCATTGATCATATTAACCTAATTAATTCGGTGACACATAATAAATTGTGAGACATGTCAGTCAAATAAGAGTTTGTCATGTCAACCTAGATTAATATCATTCTTGCAAAAAAAATGACGAAAAGATTAATTTGGTCTAGAAGATGCATTTAAAGGGACCAAATTCATTTTTTTAACTTAGGGGACCAAATTGAAACAAAAAATTCAAATGAATGGCCAAAATTGTATTTTAACCTTATTTCTATTACAAATAAAATAATTATCATTAATTAACGTAGTTTTTAGAATATTTTTATCCAAATTTTAATATTTTATATAATATCCATGCAATAAATATCATTCTTATTTTATTAAAAGTTAAAAAATATGATGATAAAAAAATACATGGTACAAAATGTCAATTATATATGTATATATTGTGATGTTGTAATTTATTCTCATTACCAACAATTTTTTTTCATTAATTTAAAAATATTTTAAATTTAATATTTCGTATTTCAGAATCAAAATTTACAATCTTAATATGAGAAAAAAGACTATGTACTAACAGTGTAAAACTATTTTGCACTGTCATCCGATCACACTTACCACCATGTATGGTAAGTTTGTTGAATTTTACAATAATTACCTTAAACGTCATACCAACGGTAATTTGTGATTGGATGATAGTATGAAACTATTTTACACCGTCAATGCATAACCATTAAACTCTTAAAATATAGAAATGAATGCAATTAAATTAATTTTTCAAAATTAAAATATTCAAATATATGTTTTGATATTATAACTATTTTCTTTAAGCTAAATTACTCACATGGTCCATTAACTTTATTTTATGTTGCAACTTGTGTCCCATGAATAATCGAAAAACTAAAAAAATCTTCCAAAATCAACCAAAACATTGCTTGTGAGATTCCCTTTTTTATCCGAACATCAATTGGGTTCCATAGTTTTCATGTAGGTGAATCTAATAAGACAAGTTTCACGTCTTGAATAAAAAAAAGTTCAAAATCGTGTCCAAATTTAAAAGGGATTAGTCTTTCAAAAAGGATCAACATGATATAAAATAATTACTTAAGAGACTATTTTACAAATTTTAATAAATAAGGGACTAAATGGTAATCTAAAATAAAGTTAAGGGACTATGTGAGTAATTTAACCTTTTCTTTACTATAAAAGTATATATTTGTTATATTAAAATGAATTTTAAAATATTTATATTCCTTAAAATACTTATATAATGATAGTATACATATAATTATGTAAGATTAATTTTAAAATTTAAGCATAAAGAAAAACTAATATATAATACTACATTCGTCCCTATTTATAAGACGTTATTGACTAAATTACGTTTATTAAGAAAGTTAGTTAATCTAGGTATTAATAATAAATTTCTATGTAACTGTAATATTTTTCCAATTTTATCCTTGACATTATTGGGATTAATAATGAGAATCTATTCATCTTCTCCAATCTTCATATTACAAAGAAAGAGACATTCAGAATAACATTCAATTAATGTATTATTATAAATAAGGGTATTTTAGACAAAAAAACAATTAATGCATAAGATAGTCAAAATGGAATCTTATAAAAAGTGACAAGAAATTTTCAAAACGTCTTATAAATAGGAACGAAGGTAGTATACATTCGTTCTAATAATTTTTCAAAATTTTTAACCTCAATGTTTCAGATTCCTCAAAAAGTAAGACAATGTTACTGAAACATGAAAAGTAAAAAATAGTTTTGCTAATCTCCTCTTAACACGTGTTATAAGAGATAAATATTATAATAATAGATAATGCTATCTATCTATTATCTATCTATTACTCTTAATAAAAGAAAGTTTTGGTTGGACACATGTCAACATGTGGTGAAAAATTTTCCCTCAAAAACTTCTCTTTCTTTCTAGCTTTTCTCTCTCTTCCTTTTTAATTTTTTCTTTTTCTTTTTTCTTCTTTCATATTTATACTTATAAGACAAAAAATCTTTATTATTCTATTAGCCAAAAATCTCTATCATCATCATCATCATCTACATCTATCTTCTATTACTCTTAAAAATCGTATAAAATAAATTCAAATAATTTCATAAATAAAAAATTTTGTTGATTAATATTTATATTATAAGGTTGAGATTTTTATACTAAAAATTAATTTAAATCTAATTAATGTTTTATATAAATTTGACTCTACGTTTAGAGTTAATTTATTAAATATATTTTAATATAAAATAAGTTTAAATTACTTTATCAATAATATTATAATTTAAATTAGTTTTAATTTTATGATAGAAATCACAAATATCATTCACGGGAGACAAGTCTGCTCGAGTCCATTATGGGCGACAAAACTCTTTTTTCGAGTATTTTGAATGTTAAAGACTCAATAAGATTATAAATTAAAACAGTTTTTATTTTTTTATGGTAGAGACCACAAATATCATTAACGGGAGGTAATAATACTCAAGATCATTGTCAATGACAAAACTCTATTTATCTGAGTATTTAATACAACTGCATACCAAAGACTCAACAATATTTTTTATGTACATTGAAATCCTATAAAATCATTTTTACTTATAAATTGTATAAAATAATTTTAAATAATTTCATAAATAAATATTTTTCTTGAATAATATTCATATTATGAGGTTCAAATTCTTAGACTAAAAAAATAATTTATATCTCATTTTTTTACAGTATTTTAAATCTAATTTAAATCTAATTAGTTAATATAATTATTATAAAATAATATTTTGACTCTATGTTTAATAACTTTATATACAAAAATTTTATCGATTAATTTTATATAATAATGTTAATTTTTTTCATAAATATATAAAAAATATATTAGAATTAACTTATTAAATATATTATTGATAAAAAAATAGTTTTAAATAATTACTTATTGAATAATATCATAAATTAAATTAATTTTAATTTTAATTATAATTTATAAACTATAAATATTATAAAATAAATATCTTTCTTTTAGAGTATAATTATAAAATAATTGAATGCTTTTATTATTTGACGTTTGAAAATTACAAAAATATTTAAATTTAACATAAGTTAAATCATTTTTAAATTTTTAAGCATCAATTTCTCATACCATTTCATAAATATTTTTAATAAAATAAGAAATAATAGTGCAATTATAATCAAATATATTTTCTCTATTTGAATACTCTTACTCTTTCTACATTTTCGAAAATTTTAAACAGTTAATTATGTTTTCTCAAAATATATTTAATATTTTTATGAGACTTGACATTTTTTTATTGTAATGGGTTGAGTTTATGTTATGAATCATTGCATTTTTATGACTTATTCAATTTAATGACATCTAATATTAGTTTTAAATTTCTTCAAAAAAATAGTTTTAAATTTAAAATTAGACAAAAAAAATATCTACAAATATATTGAAGTAGAAGCCATTTTTAGTGGATAAGGATAGGGATAGGGACGGGGATGGGTACAAAATTTTATCCCCGACAGAGATCGGTAGGGACGGGGATGGGGAACGACATACCAGTCCTTACCTTGCTCCGTTTCCATGCCTATTCACAATCATCACTGATACATTTTTTTGTTTTAATTAATTACAAATTTGGATAAGATTAAAATACCTTTTAGTCTTTTAATTATTTTATTTTTGGTTTTAATTTTTTCTAAATTAAAAAAATTACTTTGATCCATTCACATGTCTTTATTAGATCAATTTATCATATAACATTATATTATTATATACAAATAGTTTATCTTATCTGTCTGTTGGTTGTTGCTTGTAATATATTAAATTTGAGTTCCATCTATGACTACTCCTATTTTATATGGTATCGTGTTTTTTAATATACAAATTCGCATTGTATTTGCTCCTATCCAAAGGTTTTCATCTTATTGTTATGTTCTTACTGACCACAAAAAATACAGTTTAAACTTTTGTAAACAATATACTCACCACATAAGCATTGATTCATTTAAATATTGATTCCTTTAACAACAATGACCTTAATAAATTGAATATGTATCACAAAAAATACAGTTTAAACTTTTGTAAACAATATACTCACCACATAAGCATTGATTCATTTAAACATTGATTTCTTTAACAACAATGACCTTAATAAATTGAATATGTATTATATTATATACTTGCCTATAAAACGTGCCGAGTCATCCATGCAAAGGCACGTGTATCGTGCTAGTTAAGAAGAAAAAAAACTCACCTACTGCAACACTTTTAAAGCTAGCTAGTTGTCCTTTATATAGAGTCTCCATAATAAGGCATAAAAATTAAACAAAATTTCTACTATACCCTTGCAAGAAAAATAGTAGAATTAAAAGAGGAAGTGACACTTGTCCAAAAAAAAAAGCTTCAAATATTATATAAATAGATAGATAGATAGATAGATAGATGTGGGGGTAAAAAGTAAGAATAAAAAAAATAGGGAACGTGGCCTAAAAGGATAGACAGTAGAAATAGAGGAGTCTGAAAGATCTCGCTTGCTGACCATTTTTTTTTATTAGCATGCATGTGAATAGTTGTAAAATATTCATGAATGTATACTTGCATTTTTTTTTAGTTCAGATAAAGTTTATTCTATATTTTTTTATTTATACCTAATATACATTTCGTGTTTTTATTTTATTCATATTTAACTACTGTATAAAGGTAATAAAATTCCTTAGGTAGTACAGTTTAACTCAATTCATTCATATTCTTTAAAAACCTGTGAGACCACTTTCTTAAACATTGGATAGAAAAAATAATTAATCAATTCTACTTGGTAATTAATTAAAAAATATGTCTGTCTACTCATTTAGGTTATGTTTGTTTAAGAAGAAAATAAGTGAAACAAATAACTCTTTGGTAAATTAATTTTTATTCCGCACCTAAAACTCTTAATAAAGTATCATATTCAATAACTTAATTTTTGTTATAAATTAATTTTTATTAATTTAGTTGTATATCAATAATTTTTTTTTTACTTTAACTAATATTAATGAATGTGATTTTTATGTTTACTCCAATAACTAATAAATGATAATCAACAAGTGTAATCGATTAATTATCACATGTCAGAATAAAAATATTCAAAAGATTTGCACATCACAATAAATTAAAGTATTATTAATAATTTGTTACTTCTAAAAAAAATAGTAAAAGTCACCTCACATTTCAATAAAATAATAACCATGTGTTCTTACTGTTGTTGTTATATTGATATGATGTTAAATAAATTAACCAAGAAAATAATGCATTTAAAATCTATTACTAATATTTATGCTTTCTTTTATTAAAACAAATATTTGTTCATAGATAAAAAACTTGAAAGAAAAAAAAACGTGCATTGCACGGGTGAATATCTAGTTTCACTTAAAGGAAAACTCCTTTGCACTGTCGCTGTAGTACTAGGTTCCTGTCGCTCCATGCCAGTGTTGTGAAAACTGGACCGGTCATCGATCCGATCGAGGTACTGGGTTGATGGGTCAGTGGTCAAACCGGTGGGTCACTAATTGACCCGGTTTGACCCGGTATATAATAAAAAAATTAAAAATATATATAATATAGCTAACAAAATGTGATCAATCCATAATTCATACTCTAAAATTAAAATCAATCATGACCAAACTATAAATATTACATAATCATTTATTACTATAAATTATTATATTGGATATTATCATTAAATTACTAAAGAAATTCTTGTTATTTTTCACTGCTAAGTATAAAAGTTGTCGGAGGACCATGAGCAAGTATGGTGAAGATGTATAAAACACATAAATATTAAATCATATCAAGATCAAGATAATAATAATTAGCTATTATATATTATTGTCAACATCAAAATAATATTTTAGGAACATATTATTATATACTATTAAGCAATTAGCTATTAACAATTTAATTAAAATGTTATAGGAACATATTATTATATTATATTATACTATTTAGCAATTAACTTTTGTCATGGATTTCAAATGGTACTATGGAAAGAATTCCAAATAACTATATTGTTTACAAGAATTGTAAAAAAAAAAAAAAAAAAAAAACTTAGTAGAACCGGTTCAACCCCGGGTCAACCGGGTCCGGGTCACCGGTTTTCCACCAAACCAGGCCGGGTCAAACCGGGTCGATGACATATCCGGTCCAATAGCCAAACCGGACCGGTCAGGCCACCGGTTCCCGGTCGAACCGGTCCGACCGGCCAGTCCGGTCCGGTTTTTATAACTATGCTCCATGCACATGTGCAATTGTCCTTTTTGTTTTTATTTTTAAAATGTAAGAAAAATTAAGATAATAAAAAATGAAATTAAATCTCAAAAATAATCTTATATTATTAATTGTGAATTTATAGTCTCACAATATATCATTTTATAAACTTATTTTAGAAAATGAATGTTACACTGTTGATTTACTAGATGCGCATCTTAATTTTCTTAGATAAATAAACTACCTCAAATTTTCATATACTACAGAATAATACTTGTAGTAGTTAATTTAAGTTGATCGTATATGCATTATATAAATATTAAAACTAAAAAATATATACTGTAAGAAAGATATTTAATAACAAAAAACTTTATATCTAATGATAAATTTGATTGGATGGAATAATGATTCTACTCTTATGTATTTCGTGATGTAAGAAAGAAAACTTAAAGCCATATAAATCTTTAAAAAAAAGAGTGCAGGTTGGTTGTTTTAATAAAATTATTTTTAAAAAGAGTAATTTTATTTTATTGAAATAAATTCACAATACATAGAATATTTTTTGATACCAACATTTGCATAATATAACATACCACAACTATACATGTATCCATTACAATATACACAACACTTGAGAGTACGGGAACTGCATATCAGTGTTTTTTTTTTTTTTTTTTTGAGAGAGAACTACATATCAATGTTAAAATAGTCATACATATATTAAGATTTTATAATAAATTTATTTAGTGATTAAGTCCAAATTAATTTTAATGGCAAGAAGATTGGAGAAGACGTTTTTATTTGAAAGAAATTTGGATTGTGCAAAGTTTTAGATAGTCTAACTATGTAAAAATTCTTTGCTGTAAAAAAAAAATTAAATATGGAGTTATAAAGTTAGTTTGGTGGTTGAAGGGAGAAGGGGACAAGGAGAGGTCATGGGTTCCAATCCCTCTCACTAACAAAAACTAATAGAAATGAATGTAGGCAAAATTGAGGATTGGACCAAAATTACAGATTTTCTGAAATAAGAGGACCAAAATTACGGATTTAACAAAACAGGGGACCAAAGTTATATTTAAGGGGAAAAAAACATCGTTATCTAATCAGATATCACCATTGATATGACTTTTAAGGTAGTTGTTGTAAAAGTCAACAAACTTATCATACATGATAGTTTATAATTGGATGACTGTGTAAAATCATATTTTACGCTATCAGTACATAATCTTTTTTTTTTTTTTTCCAAAACTTAATAATGTGATATTTTGCAAAATTGATGTGTGGTCTAGTTACCTATGAGTATTATGTACATCATATTAGCTATGATATTTGTTAAGATTGCAACAAATGTACTGGTCGTACAAGTAATAAAGTGAAAGTAAAAGTACCATCTCCTCGGGAATTGTGATTTAATCTTAGTTCAACCAAACAATTGCTTGCGTGTTTAGAAATTAAATAAGGATTAAGATTTTCTTGAAGTTTTTGAAATCAAAGAGCAAACAAAAATAAGAGCACAATTAAGAAGTATTTAAAGGTTTTATGAGCAAAAGTGGTTAGGTATCAGAATTCCCAATGTAATTTCTTTCCCATCTAAATTTGTTTCTATTAGTCAATTTACCTAAATTAATTCAATCCTAATTCCTTAGGTATTAAACCCTTTATTCCTAATTCTGAACCCTAATCCCTTAAACAAGCAAAATTAGTCACAAGCATTAAGAGATCTAATTTTCTAACCTCTTTTCTTATCCCTAGGTTCAAGGATTATATGGTTGTTAAATGGAACAGTTCAAACCCCAATTTTCCAATTGCAAAGTTTGAATTACAAATCAATTTCTAACAGGTGTCACGCATAAAAGAAGCATTAAGCATAAAATTAACAATTGAATTACATTAATAATCAAAGGTTAAGAAGGAAAAACAAATTACAAAGGATTCCAATTACTGTTCATCCTAACCTAACCAAAAAAGGACTTAGAAACTCAGAGTTGCCCAAAACAAAACAAAGATAGGGATGCATGAATAGAAATGCCATGGAACCTTAAAAAATCGCAATTGAATCCTTAAGTTCCACAGTCAATGATGAATCTCCAAGCTATGTTGTGTAGGTGAACTTCATGAACTTGAAGACATCCAAGAAATTCATCTAATGTTAGGTTCTTCGGGTCTCGAGCCTTCTAGATAGGCAATACTTTTAGGTTTCCAAACTTTGGGAAGGTTGTCTAAGATCTTCATGTTATTTTATGCCTTGTTATACTCATTTCCTAGAGCTTGAAGACCATAAATAATAATTTAAAATCATCCAAAGAATTCATCAATGGTTTCATCTTCTTTCACGTAGAACACCTCATAATGCCTTATTAAAGTGACCATTTTTCTCATCTTTACATGTTTTGTGTCTTCATATGTGGTTGCAATAGCATCCCACATTTCTTTTGATGTTTTATAGCTATAGAACTTGTTGTACTTGGGTTTAGATAAGGCATAGGTAATGAAGTATTTGGCTATGGCATTCTCTTGCCTCTTGTTATAGTCATCTTTTTCTTAAAAGTTAAGAATAAGAGTATCTCTTTTAGTGATGATCCTCCAAAGGTTAGACTAAGTTTACTTGATGAACAATTCCATTTGGTCATATCAATAAGGATAGTCTTATCCATTAAAGGTTGGAGGCTTTGATTTGGAAGTTCCTTCATCTATAAACTAGTTGTCAGAATTTGCCATCATAGATCTTTCTCCTCTAAGACTATGAAGTGTTCAATCCTTAAAGGCCGAGTTCTAATACCAAATTGTAGATAACTAGAAAACACAATAAAGTAGGTTAAATTGTATTTTAGATTGTTTTTTTGTTAATCCTTTACATTAAAACAAGTGTTAGTGAAATGACAAATGAATGAACCTAGCAATAAAAATGAAGCTTCCACAAAATAATGAGATACATGAAAAAGAGAAATAACACTATAGGTTTATATTGATTCGTCTCACCTAAAGACTATTCTTTCTTAGTGTCAATACCCAATTTTGTCCTCCCTTTTTATTTTTAATAAGAAACATAAGAAAAATGAAGATGAGATGAGAAAAATAAGAAAAATATAGGAAGAATAGTATTAGAAAGAGAGAATAATTGTTGATGCATTTCAAAATTCAAAATTCAATTTGTCAATCTCTTATATAGTGTTTGTAAGTTTATCCTATTAACAAAGGTTAATATAATACTACCTCTACCCTATATATAATACTCTTTTAACTAATTTACACACTTTAAGAAAATTGATTAATTTAGTTAATCACATTAAATTTGTTAATTATTTATACTATTTTTTCAAAATTATCCTTCATTTCTCTCTTCATTTAATTGTTTCTCACCTAAGAGTAATTAATAATGTTTGGAGAGAGAATACTATAATTAATGAATGGTATTATAGGAAAAAAAATTAATGTATCATACAATTAGAAAAGGTTCTTATAAAAAGGACAAACAATAAAGTCTTTAATTCTCAAATCAATTAAAATCAAATCAATATAAAGAGAAGACTAATAAAGTCATTTGAATGTAAATATAAGCATTTATAACTTTTAAAATAATAACAATGAATTATAAAAGGAGAAGACTATTAAAGAAGAAAATAAGATATATTTGAATATTTTATCCAAAAAAAGAAAAAAATAATTATCTCTACAATAAAGAATTTAATTACCTGCAAGGTCCACACACACAAAAAAGCTTGCAGGTTTTCTGCCATCACTGCCATGGCCCATGGCATCTTCCAAATCCTTGGTAGGTTTAGGAGGCATGAGGCAAAATGAAAGCAGCAGTGATGCACTATACTACGACTACTGCTACTAAAATAGACAAGAGAATAAAAATGATAACTTTCTTCTGCCTCCTTTCATTCATTCAATAGGGATAAATACAGTCAATGTAACCTTAGATTGGCTTATAGCACTACACCTGGCATCATCAGATACTACGGAAGCTTCTTGGAAACATTTGAAATTCAAAACTTAAACTATTGTTAACAAGGCTCTGAAACAAAGTCTTTTAATTCGATAATATTGTCCACATTTGGGCCTGTGTTCGCACCATATGTCAATGCCTCTTCTACTTCTCTAGTAGTCAGAAAAATCATACGTTTACTTGGCTTAAATAGATCCCTACAATAGAAGGTTGAGTACAAGATATCTGACCATAATGAAAATTGCAGACCTATATATAGAACCAATGGTAGACACGCAAGTACTGCAATGAAATCAGGAATCACCTTCAAACCATAGTAGTACGTTATGAAGAAGGCACTGCCAAATGCTACCATCATGCATGCTATGGAGACGAATAGAGTTATCAGTCCAAATATTAACTTCAAGGGCAGTGACTTGTGAAAGTCGTACTCCGCATATCGTGAGATGATAATAGACAAGAATATTAATATTGCAGTTGCAGAGAAGACGAATGCAGCTGCATCTGATATTGCAAATACTTGGAATGATATTTTGTGCAAGTAATTTGGTTTCTTTGTGTCATCATCGATACCACCTGGTATGTTAATTGCAGCAGAGAACACTGCTGTAGCAATAACTGTTGATATAAGCATACAAAACTCAGCAGTGCGTTTCATCCATTCCTCTCCTTTTTTCCGCAATCCTTCATGCTCTTTTGTGAATAATTCTTGAGCAGTTTGGTTATCAGAATTTTTCGTCATTATTAACGATCGTGGCATTATCTTCTTCACCTCCTGTCGTATATATTAAGAGTTAGTATAGATGAATATGGTGAGTGAACCTCAAATATCAGTAATTACAATTTAGAAGTCCATGAGTTATAAGAAATGAATTTATGGGCATAAATGCTTAGAATTAGGACTCTTGGGGGTTGTCTATAGTCACATCTCATATATTCATTATGGTTGACAACCAGATAGATTCACTAAATTTTGAATTGAGAGTTATAATGGATAAGTAAAAATAAACAATTAATTCATTTATGATCTGTCCAAAATGTAAAATGTTCAATCAATCCATAATTTATTTAATAAAAAAAATTGTCCAAATCCATTAAATGATTTTTACGACCCCTATCTATGTTTGGAATGGCGATAAAAGAATTTTCGAGCACATGGCATAGAAATGTAGTACTGGTGATGTGAGAGCATGAAAAACTGAAAATGCAAAGCATACAAAGTCAATGAAATAAAGGGGTTACCTCAAACCATATTATCTCGAGGCACATTTGGAATGCTGCTCCAGAAACTATTTCAAGTCGACCTGGTGGGGCTAATTTTGCAGCCAAATGCAATAAAGTGTTGTTCTTTGTTTTGGGTCGAGACGAAGGGTTGTGATCATCAACAATATATGATACTATAAGATCCTTAATGAACCCTATTTCATGTACGAGATTGAAGATGTCAGCATGGCGATATGAAACCGCTGCGTGAATTATACTTTGCCCTTTGTCGTCCACTTCCCATATCAAGCTACTAGGGTGAGCACTAATAAGTTCTGACAAGAATCCAAAATTACCAACTATTGCAGCATCGTATAATAGTTGATAAGGACGACTTATGATTCTAATTGCCTCTGAGCGGTCGTTGCAGAGAATCTTTTTCCAGAGAAAATTAACCAATTGAAACATCACATGTTGTTTCATGCCTGCCATATATATATAAAAAAAAAAAAAATTGATTACTTGTAACCAAAGACGCGTAAAAGAACAGGGAATCTTTAAGCTCCACAAATAAATAAATAAAAATTCAAGACACCTGTCTGACTTTTTCTTATAATTAGTGAACGTAAGAGTTTAACCGGGTTGGTCTGGATGGGATCTTTAATCTCTGGACAACGACAACAAGAATCCAAAGGGTTTTGATTCAGAGCCAAGAGATGCAAAGCTGTGTCCTCATTCAGATCACGTGCATAAGCTAGCTCTTCCCACTCTATTGCCATTTGCAAGGCCATGTCTGAAAAATATTTGGATCAATATCCGGTCTACTTCACTTTAAAATAAAACGAGGAATTAGTCACAGACTCTCTAATATAGTTTTTTAACACTTTCTATTTTAGTTAAAATTTATTAAATATTACAAAATTATTTATGATACTCTTTAAATAATGAGTAAGACTCACATAATTTAGTAATTTTTAATAAATTTCAACCAATAATTTAAAGTGTGTGAGAAAATATATTATTAGCATTTCTCAAATAAATATCTAAATATGATCAAATAATTTTTATAAGAACAGTGTTAATTAACAGCATACTCTCTTACATGTATTAGATAAAATTTGTTGAAAATTACAAAATCACATGTAAGATTGACTAAATAAGAAATGGGTCCTATGGAAACATGATTTTTAATAAATTATAAACAATATTACCTTGTTCTTATTTATAAGACCTAAATTAAAAGTGATGTTTAGTCCTTTTTATAAGATCCAATCCATAATATTTTTAGCATTAATTATTTTTAGACTAAAATACCCTTTTATTAAAAGAAGAGAGAGATTATATTGACGATTGATAAACCTTTATAAAGGATAGAAGAGTGTTAATGTCAATGGTAGTTTTGGAAAAATATATAAATTTAGGATAAATTTATTGCTATCAACTAAATTAACAACTTTTCTTAACCCTAACGAATTAGGTAATTTAGGAACGGAGGTAGTAATAAAGAATGTGTTCAAAAACTATATTAATTGTGTTGAGACAAGAAATGCTTACGATAGTTGCCAGTCTTGATACAAGTGAAGAACAACAATTCCCTGTCCTTATCATCGAATACTTCTTTGGTCTTTTCGAATAGAAACCGTGCCATGTTGCATTTTCCTTGCATGACAGCAAACTGAATAGGGGTATATCCACCTCCACCTCTGATTGTTGGCAAGCTTGGATTTTTTTTTAACAATAATTGAACAATAGGCATGTTACCAGATGCAACAGCGAAGCAAAAGGCAGTGTTGCCCTTGTAATCTCGCAATTCAGTGTGTTCCTTATCGAGTATTTGCAGCAGTTCCTTCACAAAGTGATAATGGTTTGCACCTGCAGCAACATGCAGCAATGTAGCCCAACCTTCTGCTATTGCGGCGTGCTTCAGTCTTTCATCTCTATTTATGATGCGTTTGGCTTCTAGCCAGTTGCCTTCTTGAGCAAGCTTTTGAAGGGGCACACAAAGCTTCAGAAATTTCTCCATCGATTCCCCTGAAACAGCTAATATTTATTACACTTACAAAGTCTTTTACTATGTTCATATTTTTTAAGTATAATGGTGTTCTTAAAATTTAGGTTTGGACCTAACTTAATCATACAAAATCAACTTCTAAGATGTGGGTTTGGACCTAACTCAATCATACACCCTCCTCACATCGAGGGATGAATATCTCTAGCGTAAAGTTTACAAGACTGATCAATATTTGCAAGAGATCCAATAACATTATATCTTAAAATACTATCTTAAAATTTGGATTTGAATATTTGTCTCTCAATTATATACTTTAATTTAGTCATATCATTGGTTGACGTGAAAAATGATAGAAGATGTAAAAGGTATACATGGTGCTCCTATTTATACTAGTGTTATGTGTCCAACTACCAGAGTGATCTAAGTGATGCTTAACAACTACCTTTATCCGTATATAACTTCCTTTTAACTAATTTACAAAAAAAAAATCAATTGGTTAATACTATCTCTGGTTCTAATTATAAGTAACATGGGACAAATCATCAATACTAAGAAAAGTAGTTAATACAGCTTTTTTCAATTAATTATACTATAAATTCAATTTTTATTTCAAAAACACCATTTGTTTTAAGTGGTTGTGAATGCATAGGGAATAGTGTTAACAATAAAATAAGGGTATTAAAGAAATTTAACCTTAAATAATTTTAAAAACTAGTGATTGTTACTTATAATTAGGACAAAAGAAAAAATTCATTTGTTGCTTATAATTAGGACCAGAGGTAGTATAATATATAATATATAATTTATAAGAATGAATAATTTTCACCTACTTGTTTCCTCTAAAAAGTAACGGTCAGGAGAATTATATTGATCTGTATCTGGTGCGGTTGGATCGTTGGAGACTTGTCGTGAGGGAGTTGGAGAGTTGGCACCTGTCATTCCCCTGTCAAAGCAAAGATTGCAAATGGTGTAAAAATGTAGCTGGTTACGGATTGCCCTTTTATCTTGAGAAAATTGTATTCCCAAAAAAAAACATACACAATAATTCATATAAAAATAAATAAGAGACAAACGGGAAGAAATAAGAATAAAATAAATTATATAATGAAAAAAAAAATTGAAAAAAATATTATACAAATTGCTGTACAACTTTATTATATAAATTAAACTGTTTTATGCTGATCTATTTCAATTTTTTAAATCCACATTTTCTGCAAGAATAAATTATTTTATGATATGGCAATTACGTAATTATATGCGTTTAGAAATCTACAAACAATGCGTACACTAAAAGGAGATAAAATTCGAGGTTAGTATTAAGCAATTATCAAATTTAAAAATTTTGAATCTACAAAGATATACTTAACCTGTCAAGCTCGTCCCATATTTGTTTGGCTGTTTTTTCTGAAAATATTTCAAAAGCATCTGGATTCAAGGCACAATATAAAATATTTTTTGCTTTTTCTTCTAGTTCCAAATTCTTCATGTCTTCTTCATCGTATTCATCTTCACTTTTCTCCACTTCCTCATTGTCTACTAGCTTTGTTGGAATTTTCGGTCCATTTTTTATCACAAGCCAAAGCTTAAAGTCGACAGATTTTATGAATGTTCTTATACGCCCCTTCCACTCAGTGTAATTTCTTCCATCGAAATATGGCGGCTTCAAAATAGAGTGTCCTTCAGTGATGATATTACTCATCAAATTTGCAACTGCTGAACCTACAAGGATATTTAATTTTCTTATACTATTATATATTATGCCCAGGAATGTTAATTGGGTGGGTTGGGTGCATGACGTGCTCCCCTATCCCCATATTATTTTTTTTTCGTAGAAATCGAACACGGTACCGGAAGATTTATAACAACTCACAAACTCTGTCCAATCATCTGAACTAGACTCTCTCGATAAATCCCCATATTGTTTGTTACAGCTCATTTTCAATCCTTTTAATGAAAATTAATGAGTATCTATAAAGACCTATGAATATATATTTAATAATTCAAAATAAAAAATAACATAAATGAATAAAATTTAGCAATGCATATAACTTATCTAATCATTTGAAATTTAAAATACATATAAAAATTAAAGGAATGTGACAAATGACACACAAAATTTGATTTATTTTTTAATCAATCCAATAAATAAATATTGTAGGTTTTTTTCTGCAATTTTAATATATGATTATAATGTCATTCACTATATAGCATATCAAATTATTAACTCTTTTTAATTATTATGAGAAATAAGAAGTATAAATATAGAATACTATATTATATATATTTAAATAATTAAAATTAAAAGATTACAAATTGTCAAGAATAAAATTTATTTAGTGGACATATTACTACTTAAAAAAGTCATGTACATTTTTTTCTAAATCTTTTCAAATAAAATTTATAACTAAAAAAGGATTATGCATTGACAGTGTAAAATAATTTTATATAGTCATCCAATCACAAATCATTATGTATGATAAATTTATTGACCTTTACAATAATTATCTTAAAAATCATACAAATGGTGATTTGTGATTGGATAATAATGTAAAATTATTTTAAACTGTAAATACATGACCATTAAACTCAGTTTATAATTGCACACGTCAAGGTCAACATTAATCTCTTAACTGGCAATGCTTTCAATTTGATAAAATGACCAAAATTACGGATTTTACAAAATTAGGGGACTAAATGTCTCTATAGATGGACCAAGATTGTTGATTGTGTACAATAGGAGGATTAAATGTCTTTATTTTAAAATACGATAACTAAAATTGCGGATTGTACAAAATAGGAGGACCAAAATTACATTTAAGCCTATTTTCTATTGATTTATTAACTTCATACATAAGTAAAGTACGGGTAGCGGGTGCGAGTATGGATATATAGGTACCCAGCAGGTACGGGAATGAGAATTAAAGTTGCAATCCGCGCGGGTATGGGACAGGATACGAGTATTTTTTTTAAACACGGGTATGAGGACGGGTACTATAGAATCCTACTTAGACCCTACCCATTATCATCCCTACACAGTAAGTAATTCTTTTGAATCCCCATAGATGAGTGGAAATTTTCGTTCCTATTTAGAGCCTAAAAAGAATTGAGTCTTTATGCATAATAAACTCATACATGAGTGATCGACAAATCCTTTCTCGTGCATTACGGAGTTCGTACAAAGTGAATACATAAAATAACGTTTCAGACGCTTGTAAATAGGGAAAATGTCTCTAAGATAAGAGACAAGATAAGGATTTCCCAAGGAAAACTTGAATACATAATTAAAGTGAAGCAGGAGGGTTGAACAATACCTATTTTATATAATTTTGTATAAAATATATAAATATTGAAAAATTCTCGTTACTAAGGGTCCATAAGTGAAAGTGAAAGGAAAAAGAGTTATAGGAAAGAAAACACGTATAATAATATCTTTTCTTTTGTTGGTAGAAGAGAAAGTAAAAGAAAAATAAAAAGAATAGTTGACTTCTAAAAACAAAAATTAAAATTTGTCTTTTCTTCCTCTTTTCTTCCAATTTAAATTTCAAATTTTTCTTTCTTTCCTCATTTTCTTTCTCTTCTACCAAACATAGGATAATAGTATTTTAATAGGATTCTTTAGAATATAAGAACTTTGTTAGCCGAAGAAAGAACGAAAAGATGAAGGTCAAACAAGAATAATTGATACTATTGGTATGGACAGTTTCTTTTATTCTTTACTATTTGGACTTGCACATTAAAAAAATGAAAAGATATTTAAGTATGATTAACCCTTGATTAGTATTTTTAATCTTACCGAAGTTAGATCACAATCGTTTATCTCTTAACTTATAAAATTGCTTGTAAGGAACACACACAACTTGAGAAGGACTATCAAGGTTAAATTATTCCCGGTGAACTGCTACTTTGGTACCCGAAAATGTAATTTACTATCATTTAAATTTCTGAAAATATGAAAATGTCTTAAGTTTCTGAAAGTGTAATTTGTCTATCACTTTAGTCTTTCCGTTAAAAAACTTTATTTAGAATTAACGTTCATGCTTACATTAATTTTAACGAAAATCTTTTAACAGCAGGACTAAAATAACAAACAAATTGTATTTTCAAGAACCTAATTAATATTTTCATATTTTTAGGAACCTAAGTGACACTTAATTACACTTTCAAGAACTAAAAAAAAATAGTTTACTCAATTATTCCTTGTACTTTCTTTATATATATGGAGTGGGAGCCAGGAGTTCATATGCGAACCCATCAGTGAGAATAGGAAAAAAGTTAGATAAGCATCCAAAGTGCTGTCTAATACTTGTCGGAGAAAGAAAAAACAGAAAAAAAAAATATATAAATATAATATGATTTATGATATAATAAAAATAAAAAATAAATAAAAAGTATTTATGGAATACTTAAAATAATGAATAAAAATTTAAAATAAATAAGAATAGAGAGTAAAATAATTTGCTTTTATTCCCCTCATACCATCAACCTTTGGCCAATTATTTCAACCTAATGAAGAAAATGTTAAGTTGTGCCGCGTGCGTACCTGAAAATAGAACTTTTAACCGGAACTTTTCCTCCGCCACTTAATTGCCTGCACAAAAATGATCAATAACATCAGTCAGTAAGTATTTCAAAATTGTGAGGGAAAGTATTGGGTTCTTGATTGAGTTGTAGTAGGAAAAAAAAACAAGAGGAACCAAGAGGTAAATTCAAAGGGTGTCCATAATAAGAAGGGGAAAAAGAACAGAAGATAAAGTTGAAACCAAAAGCAGGCTAAAATTAAACACCACAGAGTTAAGAGGAAAAGGAACGGAGAAAAAGAAACCTGAAGAAGAAGAAGAAGAGGGTGGTTGGTGTGTTGTGGTGTTAAATGAAGGAGTTGATATTTAAAGGAAGGATGGAATAGAAAGAAGGTGGCTCTACGACAGCAGACGAAATGCTGAAGAACGTTCCTTCCGAATACTCTTTCCTTCATTCTTCTCATTGCAATTTCAATTGCTTTTTTTAATAGACGCTCTCGCAGTTGCAATGTATAGCGGAGACTTCAGTCGTCAACGGTGGTCAAAATGAATATGATTATGCAGAGAAGAGAGTAAAGTTAGCTTAATATATTGATAAGCTAAAGGGCTAGTGGGTGGTGTAAAGTTTTATTATATTTATATGTGGAGGAATGATTTATAGTGAAAAAATTTGTATTTAATTTTTCTGTGTGTAAAATATTTTTAGATTAGTGACAGTCATATATCACAAATAAGATTAATTTCTGATCTAATAAATCGATAAACATCCGTGATCACTCCTCCAAGAAAAAAAAAATATTGACTTAACGACGGATATAAGATATAATTATTCATAATATTGCACTTAAAGGATATGACTTCCAGCACACGGACCAATGGCAAAATCAAAATGTGATTTGTAGAGCTGTGAAAACGGGCCAGTCCGGCCGTTGGGCCCGACCCACCTCGACCCACCTAATAGGTGGGTCAACCCAACCCGGCTCACTTCTTGGTGGGTTGTCAAAATACTGGCCCGGCCCGGCCCACCACGGGTTGGTGGGTAAACGGGTTGGCCCACCTAACATTAAAAAATTACGATTTTTTTTTTTAAGCTTGTAACAGCCTTCAAAGTGCAAATTCCAGCACAGATTTAAGCTTTTATCATGTCTCAAAGACTCAAATTGAAACACATTCCAGCACACTTATAAAAATAAGCAACCACAACATGTCAACAACTACCATATTTAAATATGCGGTCACGTAAAATAACTAAATAAGCAACCAAAACATGCCAAAATACACAAAAAAAATAGCACAATCATGGTTTCAAAATAGTCTAAAAATAGTCATGAGCAATAAACTAAATAACCAACAATCTTTCAAGTTTAAAGTCTTGAACAACATTACAAAAAACAACTAGAAATAGTCTAGAACTTTCAAGTCTACAACATTACAAATCTTTCTCTATAAAATTAGTGTTATCCTTGTCCATCAACAACATTAGAATCTTGAACGGATAAATCTATAACAACTTCATCTCTTTTAACTTCTTGTTTATCTTCATCTACAATAAAAATTAAAAAACAATGTTAGCTACTTAAAAGTGAATGATTAAGTAGTAAAAAAAAAAAACAAAGTATTAATAATAAGTTATAAAAATTACCCGGTTCAACAAAGCCATGCAACCAATTTTGGGTTAAAATAAGTAATTCAACATTGTCAGGAAGAATGGAAGAACGGTACTTGGTTAGCACACGAGAACCAAGGCTAAAAGCAGACTCACTAGCAACTGTAGTGATTGGAATGCTCAACACATCACAAGCCATCTTAGAGAGGTTTGGATAACGGTCTCGGCGATCCCTCCAATAACCCAACACATCCAACTTATCAAAAAACTTTGGATCAAAATTACCTTCATCCAAATATAGATCCAATTCAGATTTTCCATTGTCATTGGCATGTTGGCTCAAATAATCAACATATTCCTAAGACATTACAAGAGAAATGAAATGAAATAATCAATGATAATCATTAAATAATACTGAAATTAAATGAAAAAAATAAAGTACTTTAAATACATTAATTAACTTACATCAAATGCATCCATCACTTGTTCATCATCCCCATAAGAAACTTGTGTTGGAGGAGAAATTTGAGAAGTTGAAGCATTTGACTCATTTGAATTTACTTTCACATATTCTTCAAACAAATTGTACATCTTTTTTCTTAAGTCTTTAATCTTCTCTTCACAAGTAGAATGATCAATCTTTGAATAACAAAATCGAATTGCTTCAAACTTCATCCGTGGGTCAAAAATAGCCCCAATAGCAAGAATCTCACAATACTCATGCCAATACTTGCTAAACTTCTCCCACATTTTCAAAGCCATGTCTTTAATCATTGGATCATCACTCTTAACATATTCACGCAACAAACATTCAATTTTCCAAACTTGCATGAAGTAACGATTAGAAGTTGGATAAGATGAGCCCAAAATCAAATTAGTCATGACATAAAATGGCTTCAAGAACTCAAACATTTTTTCAACCCTTTTCCATTCATCATGTGATGGGCAATGAACATAGTTTTTATCACGAATAGCCAAACAACCAAAGGCACGTCGGTATTTAATTGCACTTTCAAGCATAACATAGGTAGAATTCCATCTAGTGGCTACATCCATTCTCAAACCTACCTTAGTATCAATACCCCTCACTTGAAGAACACAATCTTTAAATGCAATTTTTCTTGTCTCCGATGCTCTCACATACTTTATACTCTCTCTAATCATTTTCAAAGCACCACTAGCCACCTTTAAGCCCTCTTGAACAATAAGATTCAATACATGGGCACTACACCTCACATGAAAGTAATTACCATCACAAATCAAACTATTTTGCAATTTCAATTGTGTTTTCAAAATATTTACAAGCGAGTCATTGGCACTAACATTGTCCAAAGTGAGGGAAAATACCTTCCTATCTATTCCCCAATCAAGCATAACATCAAAAAAAAATTTGGCCATTTCATGACCACCATGTGGAGGGTCCAACTTACAAAAAGCAATAATCTTGCTATTCAATTTCCAGTTACTATCAACAAAATGAGCAGTCGCACAAATATACCCTTCTTGGGTGATGGAAGTCCAACAATCAGATGTCAAACAAATCTTACTATGAGATTTATGCAATGCAAGTTTCACTTTTTCTTTATGTTCATCATGAACTCTCCAAAGGTTAGACACAGCTGTATTCCTACTGCGAATTTTTACATCAGGATGTAAATATATAAGCAATTCCCTAATCCACTTATACTCAACAAAATTAAATGATAACCCATGCTGAATGATAGCTCTTGAAATCAAATCATCAACATGTTTTTGGTCTATTTCCCTAGACCTTAATTTCCCTGCATGATCAATTATCATATTTCCCACATCTCCATGTTTTAATTTTTTTAGCACATCACACTTTGGCAAATGACGCAACATTGATTAAGTCCCTATTTTTGTACCACCAACCACATACTCTTGTCCACAGTGATTGCATCTAGCCTTTTCTTTACCATCTTTTTCACCAATTTTAGTAAAATTAGCCCAAACTTTAGATGTAGTTACCCTAGGCTTCTTACTTGCTCTATCATTATTACCCCCTTTCTCATTCTCTTCTGGATTAGGTGGCATTGATTCATTTAAATCATCATCAATGAAGTGTTCATCAACAGTTTCAGATTCCATTATGTAAATATAATCCAAAATTTATATTACAATTCAGAATTAAAATATATCCTAGACAGTTCAAATGGCTTGCACTAAAATATATAGCAGAAAAAGCAATAATGCATGTATCATGTATGCAACCACAAAAACTTAAAATTCCAGTTCAGTAATAGGCAAAATTAAAATATAGTCATGAACTAAAATTACACTTCAGTCACAGACTCACAGAAAAATAAGGACATAAAAAGTAACCTGCAGACAATTGTAACCAAATATCAAGGACAGATTGTTATCCAAATATCAAGGACGGAAAAATAAGGACATAAAATCAAGAACAGGTTGTTATCCAAATGCAAATATCATTATCAAATTGTAACCAAAATCAATAAGATTACTCAAAATCAAGGCTATTAACTATTAAGTCAGCAGTCAGCACCAACCTCACGGTGGCTTGGTGCAAACTCGTGGCCTTGGTGCGGACTCTGGCTGGTTCAGACTCGCAGCGGCACTGACCCTTGAGGCATTGCTGGCCCTAGCGGTGGTGTTGACTGCGGACTCACGTGTGACTGCGAAGTACGGTGGCGCGAGGGCGCAGTGGTGCTGGGACGCGGTGGCGCGATGGAGCGGCGTGGGTGCGCGATGGAGCGACGCGATGCGAGGTGGCGCGGGTTCACGATGGAGCGAAGCGGCGCGGTGCGAGGTGGCGCGGTGGTGCGGGTTCGCGATGGAGCGGCGCGATGGTGCGGGGGCGCGGTGGAGCGGCGCGGTGGTGCGGGGGCGCGGTGGAGCGGCGCGGTGGCGCGGGGTGCGTGGTGGCACAGGGGAGCAGTGGAGCTGGGGACGTAGTGGCATGGCGCAGTGAAGACTGAAGAGAGGTTCAAAGAAGAACTGAAGAAGGCAGCGACGGCGAGCAACTTAGGTTTACTCATTTTTGAGTTTGTGGAATTAAAAAGTGAAATGTGAAGTTGTGATTCGTGAACTGAAGTGAGAAGAGCTCAGCTAGCCCGTGAATCTCCGTGAGTGTATTTTTTTTTGAAATTGGGCCAGCAGATTGTAGTGGGCCGACTAGAACTAGCTGAGGTGAGGGTGAGACTGAGAGTGGGTGACTAACTTAAAACTCACGGGCCAGCCTCGCCCACCATGGGTTCAACCCGGGTGAGCCGGGCCGTTGGTGGGCCGGGTCCAATTTTTCAGATAATTGGAAGACATGTTTTTTTCCAGCCTGGCCCGGCCCAAATCCGTGGTGGGCCGGGTTGGCCCGCGGGTCACAACCCATTTTGACAGCTCTAGTGATTTGATGACCATGGTGCCTATTATGCTAGCTAGTAGCTGTACGATTTTTTGTGTATTTGACTGTTTGTGCTTTTTTCCAAAGAAAACAATTTTGTGCACTATCACTCGTCTTTTCTTTTCCATTGCCTTCTTCTCCAATTCAATTCTCCTTTATAATAATTAATTTCCTACTTCTCTTTTATACCCGTGTCTGAGTCGGTGATGACTAATGTATGTGTCAGTGATATGATTGATCATAACAACGTTCGTCATCACACAACATACGACAACTTTAAGAAATACCAAAACAAATATAATTTATCACACGAAAGAATTATTTTGTTGATTTTTTTTTTAATCTGTTCAATTTAATTTCTTTATTACTAAAATATTTAATTTAATATCTTAATTTTTAAAATTGAGTGAATTTTTTTTTTTGTCTAATTGACCCTTAGCGACATGTATCAATTTCACATTTTGTATCGGTTAACACTGTTAAAGTCAATTAGATAAAAATGATAACATTGGCTCAATTGTAAAAATTAAAAAACTAATATTAAATTTTTAATAATAAAGAAAAGAAATTGAACAAATTAATTAATTATAAAAGAGAAACAAAAGAGTAATTTATCCCAAAACAACTAATCAATAGTTATAAAAGTTGGCACTTGATTGTCACTGATAAAATCACGATGAAATCACAATTTAATAATGCTTTCACTATTGCAGTTTTCTGATAGAGAGAGAGAGGAAAAAAAGGATTGAAACAGAGATACTAAGAGGGAGAGAAGAATAGAGTTTTAGAATTTTGCTTTCTTTTTTTATTAATTTAATTTTTTCAAAATTAGTATATTTAGTTTATTTTAAAATTCCTTAATTTTTTTTGTTAATAACATAGGACCCATATATTTCAACTATATTCAAAGGGTGCCGGTGTCCATAATATGAAGGGAAAAGAGCAGAAAATAAAGTTGAAACAAGTGCAGGTTAAAGTTAAAGACCATAGTTAAAAGGAGGTGGAATGGAGAAAAAGAAACCTGAAGAAGAAGAAGAACAAGATGGTGGTGGTTGGTGCCATGGTGTTAAATGGAGTGGAGTTTAATTTAAAGGATAGAATAGAAAGAAGGTAGCTCTACCTCAAGAAATGTTGAAGAACGTTCCTCTTTTAATATTCTTTCCATTTTTTTCATGTTTTTGGGATGTACTGCACTTTCCAGCTAGCTAGGAATTACTTTGGCTAAAGTGGAGTTTGGAACAAGTGAGGCACCGGTGAGAAAGTGTCTCTTATCTGCTGTAGTAGGTTAGTTATTGGTTTTTAACCTGTTGTAGCAGGTTAGCCATAAGGAAAAAAAATATTTTTTATTTAAAAAATGAAATTATATAAAATTATTTTAATAAAAATTTTCTCTTTTTTTAAAAAAGTGGGAACCACTGGAAAAAAGTGGGAACTACCAGTGGTATTTGAACAAATTACCTACTATAATAGGTTGGTAAATCGGGAGAAAAAAAATTATTTTTTTTATTTCTCTTATGCTCTACCGGGAGAAAAAAAATAAAAATAAAATATTTTTTTAATAATTTTTATATAATTTCATCTAATAAAAAAATGATTTTTTTCTCCCGATTAACCAACCTATTATAGTAAATAATTTGTTCAAGTACCAACGATGATTCACATTTTTTTAAAAAAAAGATAATTTTTTTATACTAATTTTTATTATAATAATTTTATATAGCGTAATTTGTTCAAGTACCACATATGGTTCCCACTTTTTTAAAAAAAAAAGAAAATTTTTATTCTAATTTTTATTATAATAATTTTATATAATTTCATTTTTTAAATAAAAAATATTTTTTTTTATTTTTTTCCTTATAGCTAACCTGCTACAGCAGGTTAAAAACCAGCAACTAACCTGCTGCAGCAGGTAAGAGTCACTTTCTCACCGGTGCCTCACTTATTTCAAACTCCACTTTAGCCAAACCCATTACTTAAAAGCAACTTTATACTATGACTCGAACTCGAGATCTCTAATTAAACTGAAATAACTTCATGCTAGTTGTTCCACACGTTAAATAGTCAAGTCAGCTTAATATATTGGTTTAACGACTGATATAATTATTCATAATATTGCACTTAAAGGAGGTGACCTCTAACATGGACCAATGGCAAAATGTGACCATGGTGCTCACATGCCCCAAAGCCAAAATAGTACTATTGATTGATTGTTTTAGGATAATTAATTACTATTTTAATTTTTTTTAATTAATTTGTTCATTTTGATTTTTTTATTATTAACAATTTTCAATTTGGTTCTTTAATTTTTAAAATCGAGTCAATGTTATCATTTTCATCTAATTGACTTTAATGGAGTTAGCCGATGCACAATATAAAATTGACGTGTCATTTTTGGTAATTTTTTTTTTGTAAAGAAATTGACATGTGTCTTGAAGTGTCAATTAGACGAAAAAGATAATTAATATTAACTCAATTTTAAAAATTAAGATACTAAATTGAACTTTTTAATTATAAAAGGACTAAATTAAATAAAAAAGAAAGACCAACAAAGTAATTTTGCCGCGTCTTGTAATATTCTTTGGTGTGTCAAATTATATTGGGTAAACTATATTTTTCGTCCCTGAAATTTTTGCTATTTATGATTTTGGTCCCTAAACTTTTCGAAGATCGGTCAACGTCCTCGAACTTTTTTTCCATCCAATGTTTTAATCCTTTCCGTCCATTTAGGCCGTTAAGTATTGACGTGACGCTATTTTTATTAATATTTTATTTTTTACGTTTTCTAGCGATTTTAAACCGCTAGAAATTATGTTTTTTTAAAGGATTAAATACTTTGTGGTGCCTTTTAGCCGCCACAAATTGCTTCATGTTGAATACTAATAAAGAACCTGAAAGCTTCCCAGCCTCTAAGTACAACAACACAATATGTTTGATGAAGTGGAGAGGCAATGGTAATGTCTCAAATTCTGAAACAATATATTTAAAGAAATCTGAAACAATATGTCTGATGAAGTCTCAAATCTGAAACAACCCTTCAGCGCCTCCCAAAACCCAACCCACGTCTCCAACAACCCTCACCCAAAACCTTGCCAGCACACCAAACCGTCGGTGCACAAACAGCCATCACCACCACAAACATCACCGTAGCGTCGCGCCACACGACTAACCCTCGTGCACCAAACCCATCACCCCATCCCAAACGCGCGAACCATCACCATCAAAATGCCACACCGCACCATCACCGTAGCGTCGCCAACCCATGACAAATGATAACCACAAATGTCCGCTACATGTTTGAGGAATCGTAGTCGATCTTGGAAGCTCTTCTATTGAACTCTAATTGATTTGCACAACACAAACACCAAATTTTTAATCGTCACAAAATGAATTATAATAAAATAATAATAAAATGAATCCCACGTCATTACTTAACGGTCAAAATAGACAAAAATGACTAAAATATTGGACGGAAAAAAAGTTCGAGGACGTTGACTAGTCTTAAAAAAGTTTAAGGACCAAAACCATAAATATTGAAAAGTTCAGGATCAAAAACATAGTTTACCCAATTATATTTGATTTTGTATTCCTTAAAAACTTGTCGTTTCTTAATTCTTATGTTGTGTGATTGTACTATTTGTTATTTTGTTATGATAAGTGACACTGACTCACACGTGAAGAGAAGAGAAGTGAGAAATTAATTATTTTAATTAGGAAGAAAGGAAAGGAGAATTGAATTGGGGAAGGTAATTGAAAAGAGGAGTGGTAGTGCACAAAATTATTTTCTTTGGAATTAAATACAAAAAAAAAACTACTGCTAATTAATAAAAGTTTTCACTTGATTGTCACGGATAAAACAATGAAATCACAATTTAAATTTATACCAATAATGCTTTAACCATATTGCAGTTTTCTGATAGAGAGAAAGGAGAAAAAAAAATTGAAACAGAGACACCTAAGAGGGAGAGAAGAATAGAATTTTAGAATTTTGCTTTATTTTTTATTAATTTAATTATTCAAAATTAACATATTTATTGTTTATTTTAATGTCCATGTGGCATCCATGTCATGTAGCTGCCATGTGTAGTGTTGACATGGACATCCGTTTGATACATCAACACTTAAGAAATGCATTTTAATGTCGGAAATTAAAAATGCTGAGGAAAAATTAAGAAATTTATGAGGGACTAAAATTTAGAATCTAAAAAAGTTAATGGATTAAAAACTTAATTAACCCTTATTTTAATCAATACTACTCAAACTTCTTCAATTAACATAGGTATAACAAATATTTGTAAACCATTAAAATAATATTATAATAAATACTAACAAGTTTTTTGTGCTAGTGGAACTAGACTCGGTTTCATTAAGCAAGGTCTCACGTTAGAATATTGTACATGAAAAAAAAGTGATTGAGAGGATAGACTCTAATAAAGATTAATCATCGACAACACCGATGGATACTTAACATGATTACCAAAAAGAATATTATATTAAATAAACTAATTATGTAAGACATTTTTTTTTGTTATTTTCAAATTAGTCCTTGATTAATCAAAATATTATTTTTTTAAATAATAACTATTTTAAATTAAAAAATCTTATTAAACATTAAATTTAAGAAAGTGATGTCAAATTTCGTAATCTCCTTCATCTTCTTTACTTGTAAATCAAGTTTGAACCTAATCTCCTTTACCCGTAAAACTTTTTGTAGTGTGTCCATTGTACACGATGAAGCTAATTAATATGTTTCTTTTTTTTTTTTTTTTAAAAAAAAAGGCTAAAAACTTCATAGAATAATTGCCTAAATCAAGCACAAGGAGTGCCCAATCTAAACAGTAGTTACAAAATGATAATTCATGAAAAATATCAGAAATGATGCTTTGTCCAAGTAGTTTGGTCCTTTTGTTTCATCATTCATACCACCTGGTATGCTAATTGCTGCAGAGAACACTCTAGTGGCAATAACTGTAACATCCTCATTTTATTAATTGTACGCATTTATATATGTATATTATTAACATTTATGCACTGTATTTTATAGAAACCTTATGTACATATTCTCTTAATGAAATTAATACAGTTCTACTCAGAAGAATTTTTTGAATTTCTAAATGTCTTTATTTTTGCCGAAATTGATAGTTGACTGGACTGCTATGTCAGACAGCTGTCCAGGATAAATTTTCAAGTATAGAATTTTGAACTCATTTATAACTTAAAAGAAAGGTAATAGAATATAGATTAAAAATATATACAGATAAAGAATTAAAATGCTTATTCATAATTGTTAGGATTTTCTGAAAGTTAGAACTTTGAGGAATTATTACGGTAAAATTCTAAGACAGAAAATTTAGAGAAAATTCATTGGATATCTATAGAATTATCTAATAATTGTAATATACTTAGAATAATTATTAAAAATGTTTAACCAAGAAAATTTTAATTTAGAACCTTAACCAATCAAAAAGTGACAACTTAGGCTTTTCTAAGATCACTAAATTAAGCTAATTAGGCTTGGATTAAGAGATAAGTAAGACACTACCCCAAGGTTTTTGATAGTGAGGAATCCAATGGTGATGTTATTTTCTTCAAATTCTAATCACATTGTAAAATAATTAGCAGCCCTAATTACCTTCTAGAATTTTCTACAAAGTGCTTGAAATGTTGACTTTTGGGGTAGGCAAGTGACTTGGAACTCCTTGGCTGTCCAAGTGGGCTGGAAAGGCTTGGCAAGTGGACTTCCCTTGGTCCAATTGAGCTGCTGGACGTGCAGGCAGCAGCTGGACTTGAAGGCAAAGTCCAATTTGGTTAATAAAATTTTTTAGAAACATTTAACTTAAGTAAAAGGCAAAAAGTCACAAAAGAGCAAAGCTTGGCAAAACAGAACCGTGAGTCTCCCAAAACACAGCAGCTGCAGTTTCAATTTTCTTTACATCTTAAACTCATCATCTCATCCCAAATTAAGAAACCAAACCATCCAAACTTCCTAAACCCTAAGTTAATCGGCAAAAAGGAAAAGAAATTGGAGGAAATCTCAAAAATTCCTACAAGACCAAGGAGTGAGGGAGAAAGGAATTCAAGGCTTTTTCTTCAATTAAAGAGTCTAAGGTAAGGATCTAGGCATTTAATTTCAATTAGAACCCTTGGAATTAGAAGAAAACATGTTGTAGGCTTAGATTAAAATTTTGACCTAGAATCATGAAAACTTGAAATTGATTTAGGGGTTTTGTGTTTTATATGCTTGTGATTGTAATTCATGGATTGGAATGATGTTTGATTGAATTTTTGATGTGTTGTGAAGGTTGAAATTTGGTTTGTTGAATTTTGATTGAATTTGTGATTTGGTTGATTTTTGGTTGGAATTGGAAGTTGTTGCTTTGGAAAACATGTTGGAAATGGTGTGTATACCATTTGGCCAGCCCTAAATGCAAGGGATATTATGTGGAAATTTTTGTAAAATTAAGGGCAAAATGGTCATTTTACATGTAGGGACAAAATGGGAATTTTTGAAAAAGAGTAAGGGTAATTTGGTAATTTCACCCTTTGAGGGCAAAATTGGAATTTTATAAAAAGATTGAGGGTAATTAGGTAATTTCACATTTAGAGGACACAATTGAAAATTTATAAAAAGATTAAGGGTATTTTAGTAACTTTACCTAATAGTGATTTAATTGATAATTTACTAAAATACTAATGTTATAAGGTAAATTGCTTAATTTTTGTATTCTTGTATGTTAATGTGTATAAATTATTTATTTAATTGTGACCATGAACATAATTCATTGCATGAGTCTTTTTGGGGGATTTATAAAGATTCAAGTGAAAAATAATTGATGTTGGCTAATCGGGAT
The DNA here is from genome assembly GCA_026413185.1 of Pueraria montana var. lobata. Lineage (NCBI taxonomy): Eukaryota > Viridiplantae > Streptophyta > Magnoliopsida > Fabales > Fabaceae > Pueraria > Pueraria montana. The sequence goes on from CM048656.1 coordinate 25,258,790, forward strand.
TGCGGTAGCCATGAAAAGAAAGAAAAGAAAAGAAAAGAAAAGAAAGAAAAGAAAGAATAAATGTTGACTAACCAAGACTGCGGTAGTCATGAGAAACAAGTTGATATATGAGAAATGATTTTGTTGACTAACCGGGACTGCGGTAGTCATGAGAAACAAGTTGATATATGAGAAATGATTTTGTTGACTAACCGGGACTGCGGTAGTCATGAGAAACGAGTTGATATATGAGAAATGATTTTGTTGACTAACCGGGACTGCGGTAGTCATGTGAAATGAATATGATTTGAGAATTGAATCTTTGGGGTGAGCAGAATAAGTTAGACATGACTGTATAGTCTGTGATTATATAGTCTGTGGGGTGAGGGATATTGGCAATTCCACATGTGACCGTAATCCGGAACGGGATTGCTGTCGTGGTGGCCTTCCTGGATATCCTGATCTCCTAATTCTGTTTAGTTTATTCACGTTTAGTAGGGCTGATAGCTGAATTGCAGTGCATAATGGTAGGCCAGTTTCTTACTAAACACTCAAAGGGGAAGTCTCCATGGAGTAGGGTCAAAAATGAATTTGAGTCAAAAACTACATTTGCATAAATCATACTGCATTTAATTATGTGTGTAATTAAGTAATTTGTTATGATATGTATTGTTTGAAATTGTTTTATTGTATGAGAAATTAAATGCCTGATCCGGTAATGCTGTCCCCAGATTCTAGGGGGAGTATGAATTGCAGGTGCTTGAAGATATAGTTAAATGATGAAGATGCAGAAATTCCAGAGCATATAGGATGGGACTATTTTGGGTAGACAATAATTTTGTAGTAGTTAGAATTATTTTGTAGCAGTGTTTATATAAATTTTAATGATGTAAATTACAGAACATATTTTGGATTGTAAGAGATCGTATCAGAACTTTGAAATAAATATATAAAATGAATTAAATAGTTAAATTATGTTTTATAAAAAAAAAAGGGGGTTACAATAACTGTTGAGATAAGCATGCATGACTCAGCTGTGCGTTTCATCCATGACTCTACATTTTTCCGCAATTCTGCATGCTCCTTGTGAATAATTCTCAAGCAGTTAAGCCTTCAGAATTTTTCATCCATCTGAATGATGGCGGCATTATCTTGTTCACCTCCTGCCAATATAAAGAATAATGATATATAAACATGTTTATATATCAAACACTTTATTAGCATTTATTATTTCTTTTTATCTCTCTTTATATCACATCATATTATTTTTCATATTTATACTTGAAAAATGATACTTGGACACCCAAAATGCCAAGTGACACCTATTAAGAGAGAGAGAAAAGAGAGAAAAATATAGATATTATAGATAATATGATGTGATAAAAAAAAGAGAGATAGAGAGAAATAATAAGTGTTGATTAGGTGTTTAAAAATGTTGGGTATCCAAATATAAGTGCTCTTTATACCTCTCCCTTTGTTCTCTTTCTTTCTCACTCTAGGTGTCAAATAGCACCCAAGATTCATAAATTATTTTCAAAAGTCAAGTCTGAATAATTATAGTTTTTATATATGGGAAATGTAGTTGACACCTATTGGGCTATCCACACTATGAGAGAGAGAAATAGAAAAGTGATAAGTGATATGATGTGACAAGAAGTTTAAGATAAAAAGATGAGGAGTGCCAACAGAATATTTACATTATTTTGGGTGTCCAAAAAACACAACACTTGAATTCCAAGTACATGCAAAATAAGAAACCAATCTCTGGACACAAACAAGTGGAACTGTTAGGGACATGAGTTATCATTTGTGATTTATCATATATGATGAGTATATAATATGCATGGCTGATTATCATAGAAGAATGGGAATTCATGATGCCCAATTCCCTTAGTTAGGTATGACAATTAAAGAATTTTTATGGGATGGGGATGTGTTGGTGCTGTGAAGCCATACAAACACAATGTGTGAAAATGCAAAGCTATATATAAAATTAAAGGGTCCTACCTCAAACCATGACATCTCAAGGCTCATTTGGAAAGCTGCTCCTGGAACTAATTCAAGTTGACCAGGTGGTGCTAATTTTGCAGCCAGATGCAATAAAGTGTTATTGTCCTCTTTTCCTTCATATGTCACTATAATATCTTTTATAGACCCTATTTCGTGTATGAGATTGTAGATGCTAGCATGTCGATGCAAAACAGCTATGTGAATTATACTTCTGTTTCTGCTGTCCGCTTCCCATTTCAAGCTGGGATAAGCGCTAATAAGCTCAGACAAGAACCCAAAATTACCAACTTCTGCAGCATCAAATAATAGATGAGAAGGTTCACTTATGATTTCAATTATCTATGGTGTCCAGAATGGTGTTCCAGAGAAAATTAACCAATTGAAGAAACACGTGTTGTTTCATGCCCGCGACACAAAATATACTTACTTGCAAAATGAAATACAACAAAAGGGGAATCTGTCACAAAAAATAACAATACAAATCAAAATTCAAGCCCTGTATCCTTTGCCTTTCAAATAAATAGTGAATGAAGGATTTACCAGGGTTGATCTTGACTGGAATTTGATGTTCATGACAATGGCAGCAAGAATCCAATGGCTTTGGATTTTGAGCCAACAGATGCAAAGCTGTGTCGCCGTTATTCCCATCACGTGCAAAAGCTAGCTCTTTCCTATCGCTTACCATTTTTAAGGCCAAGTCTGTAAATCAAAATTTTATCCACATTGTTATTAAGATAATAAAAATAGAATACAAATTAGATCAAATGCTTTTTGTACTTGAGAAATCCTATTAACGTACTTTTAAAAACACTCTGTTGAACACATTTTCGGTTATTGCCAGAAATTTATTAAATTTTACAAAATTTTATAGGTCTTACTTTTCATTTAATGGCGGTATTAGTAAAAATGTGTCACTTACTAACACTCCTTTTAAATACTTCTAGTTAGTATTATCTTTCAATCAGAATTGAAGTTTCACTTTGTAAATTATATGCTGGCTTCTAATGCAAATATTTTTTTTACCTATATATACTACCAAAGTAAACTACAATTCCTGTTAGAAAACAATAGCAAAAACACTTAAACACAATTACATCTATGTTAAAAGTAATTTAGTGATACTCACGATAGTTGCAAGTTTTGATACAAGTGAAGAACAATAATTCCTAGTCCTCAACATCAAAGATCTCTTTGGTCATAGGGTATAGCCTGCATGCCATTGGGCATCTTCCTTGCAAAGCAGCAGACTGAAGAGGGGTCATTCCATCTCCACCCTTGATTTTTGGCAAGTCTGGATTTTTTTCCAGCATTAACTCAGCAATGCACCAGTCGCCAGTGGCAGCAGCAAAGCAAAAGGCAGTGTTGCCCTTTTTATCTTGCAATTCTGTTGCATGTTTTGCATCATTGCCCAATATTTTGAGCAACTCCTCAACAAAGTGATAATGGTTTTTTCCTGCACATGCAGCACTGTGGACCACCCAATTGCTACGGCAGCAGTCTTCAGCTCTTGGTTTGCATCTAAGATGTTCTTGGCTGCTTGCCAATTTCCTTTTAATGCATGCATGTAAAGTGGCACATATTGGCCAAAGAATTTCTTCATCGCATCTCCTGAAACCAACTTTAAAATGTTGATGTGTTGTAGGATACAGTTGATGCTAGATAAACATTTTTCTTGATAGAACTTTGTCTATCCAAGTTGAGTTAACAAGAGAAGAGAAAAATTAAAAAACTGTAAGATCTACTAATTATTTTCACTTTATTTCTCACCTATTTTCGTTTATTTATTTATCTCTTTTTATTTTTTTCTATTTCTCTTAAACCAAATACATTTATTTTCATTCACCTTCTATATTTCGATTAACTCCATTTCTCTCTTTATTTCTGTTCCTGCCTGTGGGTAGTGAGGTAACCTTCTGCTGATGTCTTTTCTTAAAGGTCTTTTGTAGATATCCGAATCCTTCTATGTGAGTGACGTGGGGGGGGGGGGGGTACCTGCAAAAGACACTCTAATACTCAAGTTAGGTTTCGGCTCAGAGCATTTAATGTGAGTAATAAATGAGGGTCAAAAGTCCCCTTACCTTGAGGGGTGTACCCCTTTTTATACTTATCCTGTTGGGCCTGGGCCCTTATGGACTCTGACCATTTCTTAATGACCGATCCATACTAATTAAGGTTGCTTAATCACCTCCTAATTTTCGGTTTACCTTGATAATAGCCTCCTAATGGGATCTACATTATTCGAATACTATCCCTAGTATTCGGCCGTAGTGATGCCGAATACTCCTGCAATAATATTTGGTAATATAGCTAGTTGAGCGTAAAGAGTAAATAGTGTTCGGCCATATTTACGCCAAACACTTACCTCTTTACGTGGTGTATTCGGTTGTTTGTGATGGAGGGTATTCGGCTATTCATATAGCTGAATACCCCACCGGTATACATGCCCCCCCAGCCTCTAGTAATCGACTGTAACGAAGAGGCTTTGATTCGAAATAAGAGCCTCGTTGTGTCCTTTCAAATTGTCATTATGGCTGAAAAAAGCCGTTGAGGTGAAGGGATCGAGGCGTCACATTTTTATGAACCATTACATCTAGATTGATCTAACGGTTGGCAACGTTTGAACTTTTTGGACCGTTGTGGGCTTGGGCCCTATAAATTGGTCCCTTATTTACAATCTACCAATTTTTTCTTATTTCGCTCTCGGCCGAATACTTCTTTCTAGCTTCATCTTTTTCGTCTTAACCAAGGTATGAGAGTTCAGCTTTTGCTCTTTCTTTTTCCGTTAGCATGAGTTCGTTTGGTCATAAGCTTTTCGAGGAAACCGAGGTGGTTGATATTCGATCACCCCCCTCGGCTAGTGGGGGGTCTTCGACTTCTCGGTCTTCGTCTTCTTGTCCTTCAACGTCCCTCTCTTCGTCTTCTGCCAGAGAGGGGGTGGGTGAAAACGTGGTGTCCCATTCAGTTGGAGATGATAATTCCAACCAAAAGCCGAAGCGTAAACCTCGAGTTACGCAAGGGAAACGAGTGTTCCCGCCGATTATCCTGGACGGGTACACATGGGTAAACGGGGAGGTCGGGTCCTATTGGTCTCGGTATGATGATAAGTGTAGTGTGTCCAATTTTGTAAATTATGTAGATGTATCGACCATACTTGAGGATGAGTTGTGTCTTATCAATGTTGTCGGCGTGAAACCAATGCCGAATTCGTTTTCATGGGGAAGGGTGAGTCTATAAGGAACTTCTTTTATATGTACGATTACGTATTCCGTGACATACATGTAACGGTTCCCTTTGATGATTTTACAATGGGGGTGCTTCGGGTTTTGAACGTGACACCCTCTCAGTTGCATCCGAACGGGTGGGCCGCAATCCAAGCATTACGTGCCCTTTGTATTTTCAATTTTATAGAGCCTTCAATGAGTGTATTTTTGTACTATTTTTGTACTCGGCCCAAGAGTGATTTATGGGTATCTTTAATAAGGAAACCGAAGAGGCCCTTATTCCAATCTTTTACTTCTTCTTACAAAAATTTCAAAATCGGCTTATTTAAAGTGGTAGTAAGGCCGAATATAGGGGCTAACCACTTCTATGATAGGGGTGGGAAGCCCTTATTTCCTTTTTATTGGGAGAGAACCCCTCAGCGTTATGACAAATTTTCGAAGTCTATAATGACTGAAAGGGAATGCGAGGACCTCCTCTTTCTTGAGTCCCTCCCCCGAAAGCTTCCGGCTAGACAGCTCGTGGTCTTATTTAATTCTTCAACTGTTTTAGCCGATATGTGTGGTAAGGCTTCGGTTCTTTCTTTTCTGTTATTTTTATACTTAGTTCACATGCATGACTAAGTGTTTTGTGGGGTGTAGGTATTATGGCTGATGCTGGTGGTGACATCCTTTCTTTCCAGAATGCTCGGAAGAACCAGGCTCAAGCTGCGGGGAACACTTCGGGTGTTGCTTCAGTGCCTCCTGTTGTGAAGCAACCGACCCCGAGGCCATGTCCGGTAGATACCGTACCCCCTCCGGCAGGAGAGAAGAAAAACAAGGATAAGGATCACAAGAAAAGATACCGAAGCCGTGAGGCCTCGGAGGAGGAAAAGGCGAAGAAGTTGAAACAACAGACTTTGATCTTTTCGGCTTCAGGGTCTTTGGCTTCCATCACTGCCATGACTGCCAAGGGCTTCTTTTCGAAGGATTTTCGGCCAAACAAAATGGTTAGTTCCAGTGACATTTCCAAGATCGGAAAGAATATCTTGAATAAGGCTGATGCTGCCTCCAACTGGGAGTTTCAGGCAAGGGCTTCAACCATTGCTTATCACATGTTCACGAATCCACTCAAGGAGGCCGAGAAGTTGAAGAAGAGTTTGAAGGAATCACAGGCCTCTAACCAACAGTCTCTAGATGCCAACATAGTCTTAGCATATGATAACGCTCATTTGAAGGAAGAGGTGAGGCACCTTTCGGTTGACCTTAATGATTTGAACACCAAAGTCATAATGGTCGAGAAGGAGGCTAAACTTCAAGCTGATGAGATCGAGCGTTTAAAGGTGCTATTGACTCAGCAGAAGAGGAGAGGGGTGCCAAACGCTCTGCCAAGGAACAGATTATTGCTTTGGCACAGAATAAAATTTTTACCGAACACGAAGCCGGATTCCTTCATGTTGTTCGGCAGATGCTATTCTTCTATGACGTCCGTAACCCTACTGTTTTTGACATGGATAAGGATGTCTACCAAGGCTGTTTGCTACCTCTTGATGATATTCCTGAGGATGCGGTTCTTGAGAATCCTCTTCAGCAGTCGGCTCTGGGTGGTGATGGTGATGCTGGGACTAATGAGGAGAATAGAGAAGATGTTGCCGATGCCGTGGCCTAAGAGGATCCGGCTGAATGAAATATTTGCTTCTTGGGCGTTATAGCCTTTTTTGGTTTTAAGAGAAATTTTGTAAATCTCTTTTTGTGATTAATGAAATATAGTCTTTATCTTTCGGCATCTGTTTCTCAATTTATACTAAGAATAATTTCGCAAACTTACTTATAGTTGATAACTTTGTAAGAACGGCTTCCTTCCTTTTATTAGCCACAGATTCTTTTGAAGAAATTAACACTTAAGTTTTTTGCAAAGGGATTCCGAATAGTGCATCTTTAGCGGAGTAGGAGTACACGAGAGGGAACCATTTGTGAAGAAATACCGAATGGTGCATCCTTAGCCGAGTAAGAGTACTCGGGAGGGAAACATTTGTGAAGAAATTCCGAATGGTGCATCCTTAGCCGAGTAGGAGTACTCGGGAGGGAACCATTTGTGAAGAAATTCTGAATGGTGCATCCTTAGCCGAGTAGGAGTACTCGAGAGGGAACCATTTGTGAAGAAATTTCGAATGGTGCATCCTTAGCTGAGTAAGAGTACTCGGGAGGGGACCATTTGTGAAAAAATTCTGAATGGTGCATCCTTAGCCGGGTAGGAGTACTTGGGAGGGAAACCATTTGTGAGGAAATCCGAATGGTGCGTCCTTAGCCGAGTAGGAGTACTCAGAAGGGGACCATTTGTGAAAAAATTTCAAATGGTGAATCCTTAGCCGAGTAGGAGTACTCGGGAGGGAAACCATTTATGAGAAAATCCGAATGGTGCGTCTTTAGCCGAGTAGGAGTACTCAGGAGGGAAACCATTTGTGAAGAAATTCTGAATGGTGCGTCCTTAGCCGAGTAGGAGTACTCGGGAGGGAAACCATTTGTGGGGAAATCCGAATGGTGCATCCTTAGTCGAGTAGGAGTACTTGGGAGGGAAACCATTTGTGAAGAAATCCTGAATGGTGCATCCTTAGCCGAGTAGGAGTACTAGGGAGGGAAACCATTTGTGGGGAAATCCGAATGGTGCTGAAAAAATAATCATATTATAGGTAGGAAAGATAAGCTTCATTGATTTAATTGGAAAGGTGTGCCTCGTTAAAACCTTCTCTGTAAAAACCCTTTCACGTTCTTTTAGGGATAAAAATCTGAGTAAGGAAAAAGAGTACAACACCTATTTACATAATCAACTAAAATAATACTTAAGGTGGGTTGAATTCCATGTTCTCGGCACCACCTTTCCTGAAAGCTCTTCCAACTTGTATGCTCCGTTATTGAGGGTTTGCCTGATCCTAAAAGGGCCATCCCAATTAGCCGCTAGCTTCCCATCCCGGGTATCTCTTCATGCATTTCCTTGCATCCTTAGGACTAGATCTCCTTGTTTGAACTCTCTCGGCTTCAGCTTTGAGTTAAACCTCCTAGCCATTCTTTGTCTGCATGCTTCGGCGTTGAGGCGTGCTCGATTGTGTACCTCTTCGATCAAGTCAAGTTCACATCTCATGGAGTTTTCATTTTCGGATGCTTCAAAGTTTTCTCTTTGGAAGGAAGGTTCCCCTACTTCTACCGGGATCATAGCTTCGGTTCCATACACCATTCTAAAGGGCGTTTCTCTGATTGTTGATTATGGGGTGCATCTGTATGCCCACAAAATTTCAGGTATCTCTTCCGCCCATGCGCCTTTAGCTGTGCCCAATCTCTTATTTAATTCTTCCAAAATGACCTTGTTAGCGGACTCCGCCTGTCCATTCATTTGTGGGTGTTCGACTGAGGTTACCTTGTGTTTTATTCCCATGTCTTCCAAAAAAGTATTCAACTTTTTATCCGTAAACTGTAGGCCGTTGTCGGTGACGATTACATACGGGATGCCGAATTGAGTGATGACATTTTTCCACAAAAACTTTTGTACGTTTTGAGCCGAAATGGTTGCCAAGGGCCCGGCCTCTATCCATTTTGTGAAGTAGTCGACAGCTACTATCAGAAACTTGCACTGCCCCTTAGCTATAGGAAAGGGTCCCAAGATGTCGGTCCCCTAAATAGCGAAGGGCCAAGGTGACGAGATAACATGTAGCTTGTCGGCGGGCTGGTGGATAAGGTTACCATGTTTTTGGCATTGGCTGCATTTCTTAACATATTCAGCACAGTCAGTCTTAAGGGTCGACCAATAATACCCTGCCCTTAGTACACGAGTTGCCATCGTTCAGCCACCTGAGTGCATGCCACAGATTCCCTCGTGTAGCTCTTTCGTGACGTATTCATCCTGATTCTTATTAAGGCATTTAAGTAGAGGTGTGGAAAACCCCCTTCTGTATAACTCTCCGGCAATGAGGACGTACCTTACGGCACTAGTTCGCAGCTTTTTGGCCTTGTCCTTATCCTCCGGAAGGGTGCCTTGTGACAAATATTGTTGGAATTCGGTTATCCAAGTGTCTTCAGATACCGAAACCTGCATGCACTCTTCGGTGGTTACACTTGGTTCTGGTAACATCTCTTGAATAAATTATCTTAGTTGCCCGGGTTTCTGTATACTAGCTAATTTAGCAAGCTGATCTGCTCTGTCGTTGTGCTCTCGGGCTAAGTGCTTTACTTGGACCTCATCGAATTCTTGCTTCAGCTGCATGAAAGTGTGATAATACTTCAGTAACTATGGGTCTTTGACCTAGAATACACCATTGATATGTTAGGTTGCTACTTGGGAATCGCTCCAACATTGTACTTTCCGGGCTCCCATTTCCCTTACCAACCTGAGTCCGGCCAATAAGGCTTCATACTCGGCCTGGTTGTTGGATGCTTTAAAGCCGAATTGCATTGACTGTTCTAGTCGTATGCGATTTGGTCCCTCCAGAATAACACCTGCTCTACTTCCCCTTTGGTTGGAGGAACCATCCACATGCACAAACCACCATTCGTCCTTAAAGTTTTTGGTAGGGTGCAGCTCATTGATGAAGTCCACTAAACATTGTACCGTGATGGGACCTCTCAGCTCATACCTTATATCAAATTCTAACAATTCTATTGACCAAGCCATCATCCATCCGGCCAGCTCTAGTTTCTTCAATACTTTTACGATGGGGCAATCGGTTTTGACAACCAGTCGGTGTCCTTGAAAGTATTGTCTTAGTCGCCTTGCAACGCTGACTAGTGCTAAAGCCGCCTTCTCTATCATTTGGTATCGGGTCTCAAACTCCTGCAATACTCGACTGATGAAATATACAGGTGCCTGACCCTCTTCATGTTCTTGGGCTAACACCGCACTTATGGCTTCTTGGGAGACCGAGATGTATAGCACCAGATCTTTTTGAGTGTCCAGTTTTTTGAGTATAGGCGGAGTCGAAAGGGTCTTCTTCAACTCCTGAAAGGCTTCTTCCCACTGTTGGTTCCATGAAAAATTCTTAGTAACCTTTAATAATTTCATGATGGGTTTCGCCTTTTCGGCTATCCTTGGTAGAAATCGTGATAGAGAGGTGATTCTCCGTGTTAGTCTTTGGACTTCCTTTGGGATTATCGGGCTTCTCATAGAAATAACAGCTTTACATTTGTCAGGATTTGCCTCTATGCCTCGGCATGTTAACATGAAACCCAAAAAATTTCCTCCTTGAACATCGAAAACACATTTTTCAGGGTTCAGGCGCATATTGCGCTTTCTGAGCTCGGCAAAGATTTCTTCCAGGTCCCTCGTGTGCATGTCGACCTTGGACGATTTGACAACCATATCATCGATGTATACCTCCAGGTTTCGTCCAAGTTGTCTTTGGAAGACTTTGTCCATTAGCCTTTGGTAAGTGGCTCCAGCGTTCTTCAGGCCGTAATGCATAACTCTGTAGCAGTAGTTAGCTGACTCAATTATGAAAGCAGTCTTATCTTCGTCATGATGGTACATCCAGATTTGATTATACCCCGAGTATGCATCCAAGAAACTGAGGCAAGAGTGCGCTGCCCCATCGACTAGCCGGTCAATGTTTGGTAGCGGATACGCATCCTTCGGACATGCTTTGTTCAAGTCCGTGTAGTCTGTGCACATCCTCCATTTGCCATTTGCCATTTGCCTTCTTTACCATAACCACATTGGCTAACCAAGTGGTGTATTTGACCTCTTGGATGAAATTGGTCGTCATCAACTTAGATACTTTCTCTTCTACGGCTTTTCGCCTCTCTTCGCCCATCTTTCTCTTCTTTTGAGCAATCGGCCTTGCTTCTTGGCATATTGCCAATTTGTGACAATGGAATTTTGGGTCGATGCCCGGCATGTCCGAGGCTCTCCAGACGAACAGGTCGACATTTCGCCTTACGACATTTTGGATTTGAAGCCTATCCCTTTCCGATAAGTTGCTACCGAGATACGTGATTTGAGTTTTCGCCCCACCAATTTGAAATGCACAGATTTCCTCGTTTGGCTCAACCCGCTTGTCTTCATCAGTCCGGGGATCAAGATCCAAAGATTGGGCCGAAGGTTCGGCTGCAGAGATCATGTATACCGACTTGTACTCCTCTTCTTTTAACTGAGTGACTTTAAGACTGGCTAGGTAGCACTCCCTAGCCGCCTTTTGATCTGCATGAACTGTAATTACTATGCCTCGGCTTGACGGGAACTTCATGGCAAGATGAGGGGTGGATACTATAGCATTAAAGAGTATTCAAAGATGGGCGTCCGAGTAGTATATTATACGAAGTGTTAGCGTGTACTACTATATATCTAACTTTTATAGTTTTGTACTCCTTTTCCCTATACCCGAAGGTTGTGTCCAGCTCTATAAATCCCCTGATGTTAACCCTTTCGCCTGAGAATCCGACTAGGGGTTCATCATAGGATAGGAGCTTCCCTTCTGGTATATCTAATTGCTTGGAGGTACTCCAGTATAGGATGTCGGCCGAACTACCTTGATCCACCAGAGTTTTCCGGACTGTGCAGTCAGCTACATCTACGCTGATGACCATGGGATCATCCTGCACGGGGTCGGATCCTTGAAAGTCTACGTCTGTGAATGTGATAGGTGGCATTTTCAGCTTGCTTATGGCCAATGTCATGTTGACTGATCAGACTAACCGAAGATGCTTTTTCCTGGCCGAAGATGTACTTCTCCCTCCTGCGAATCCTCCCACAATTGTATTTATGACCTTTCGAGGTTTAGACGGTTTTGTTTCATGTCGCTCCCGAGACTTGCTTCTTGGTCTTTCGGTCCTTCGGTCATGTTATCGGTCGTAATTGAAGTCCCTCCTGTAATTTCTGTCATCGTCTTTGTATTTTGAGAACTAAAGCCTTTCAGTTCTAGGATCGTGGACAAAATCTTTGAGATGCCCCATCTTAATGAGGTCCTCGATCTTGTCTTTGAGTGCTGCGCATTCTTCGGTAATATGACCTCTATTGCAGTGGTATCGACATTGCTTGTTGTAGTCAGCTTTTGGGGGGTGTTGGCTCTCCTTGGCACCGCCAATACCTCGGTTGCCAGGGCCTGTTCAAGTATCTGGGAGCGGCTAGTGTTGAGGGGGGTGTAGGCCATGTACCGGGAGCCACAGTACTCCTGTTTCTTGTGAAACTTGTCCTTACCCTTTCCCTAATTATCTTTTTAGTGTTCCTTCCTTCCTGTGTTGGCTTCCGCCCGGATTTGGTTCCGGTACTCTGACAACTCTTCCATCTGCATGTATTTTGCTGCTCTTCGGCGAAGGTCATCCATGTCAAGTGCCGATTTTTTGCAGAGACTATTGACGAAAGCCCCTGGCTTAAGGGCCGTCACGAGATGATGCATAGCTATGACTGGATCAAGGTTTCGGATGTTTAAGGCAACTTTGCCGAACCTTTCCATGAACGTTCTAAGGGATTCCCTCTTTTCTTGTCGAATATTCACCAGTGCGACTGAAGTCAAGTGATGAGGTCTGCTTGTTGCAAACTGATTGCCGAATCTATTCGTAAGTGTTTCAAAACTATCAATGGAACTGGGTGGGAGCCGTGTGAACCAGTTTAGAGCTTGTCCCTTCAGGGACGTGGGGAATACTCTGCATAGGATGGCGTCTTCGGCTGTGTAAAGGCTAACTTGGGTGACGTAGATGTCTATGTGCTCATCCGGGTCAATGCTACCATCATATCGGTCTAGGCTGAGGCTTTTCCAATTTGGGGGGAGAGGGGTTTCCAAAATTCCGAAAATGAAAGGATGCCTGCAAGGATGTGACTAAGTGTTGGCGGTAAAGGTTGAGGGCCGATTAGTTGCCCCATGTATGCTAAGATTGGCCGCAGACTCACCCTCATGTTGCTTGTCTGGTGCCTGATCCTCGGGTTTCCAAGATCGGTTCAGATTTCTTAGTTCTGCATTCTCCTGTCGAAGGGCTGATATCTCAGGCGCATGCTGCCTTCTCATCGCCGATATATCAGCTCTTAGTTGTCTTAACTCCGACGACAAATTCGTTTGATCTTCCACATGCTCTATGTTCTCGCCGAAGAGGTGCTGCCCTTGTACGTGTTGCTGCCTGGCTGGTGCTGATGTTTCAGGTATGTCCATGTGTGCGTGACTTCGGGTAGTAACCATTCCTTGACGGGCTATGGGGTAAGTTTTACCGAGCCCCACGGTGGGCGCCGAAATGTTCCTGCCTGTGGGTAGTGAGGTAACCTTCTGTTGACGTCTTTTCTTAAAGGTCTTCTGTAGATGTCCGAATCCTTCTATGTGAGTGACGTGGGGGGTACCTGCAAAAGGCACTCCAACGCTCAAGTCAGGTTTGGGCTCAGAGCATTTAATATGAGTAATAAATGAGGGTCAAAAGTCTCCTTACCTCGAGGGGTGTACCCCTTTTTATACTTATCCTGTTGGGCCTGGGCCCTTATAGGCTCTGACCATTTCTTAATGACCGATCCATACTAATTAAGGTTGCTTAATCACCTCCTAATTTTTGGTTTACCTTGATAATAGCCTCCTAATGGGATCTATATTATCCGAATACTATCCCTAGTATTCGACCGTAGTGATGTCGAATACTCCTGCAATAATACTACCTCTGGTCCTAATTATAAGCAACAAAGTGACTTTTTCTTTGGTCCTAATTGTAAGCAACAATCACTAGTTTTTAAAGTAAATTTCCTTTATACCCTTACTTTATTGTTTATTTTATTCCCTATGCACTATGACAACGACTTAAAGTAAATGGTGTTTTTGGAATAAGAATTGAACTTTTGGCAGAATTAATTAAAAAAAGCTGTAATAATTATTTTTCTTGGTATTGATGATTTGTCCTATGTTGCTTATAATTAGGACCAGAGGTAGTATTTGGTAATATAACTAGTTGAGTGTAAGGAGTAAAGAGTGTTCGGCCAGATTTACGCCGAACACTTACCTCTTTACGTGGTGTATTCGGTTGTTTGCGATGGAGGGTATTCGGCTATTCATATAGCCGAATACCCCACCGGTATAATTTCTTTCCTTCCTACTACACATACCAATGTAAGAAAAAGAGTTAAAGAGTACCTGTATCCTCTAGATAATAAAGTGAAGGTCTTCTGTATGTAGCTGTTGCGACCCTTGTGAGCTGATCTGTATTTGTTGGGTCCCCATTGTGTACTTCTGAGAGCTGTAGTTCCGTATTTGTTGTTGTTGAGTCCTCAATGTCAATGATTCTTGCGACCTGTGGTTCTGGAGTTGCTGAGTCCATGTATGCTCTGTGCAACCAAACCCAAGAACAAGAGGTTTGCAAATGCTGTAAAAATTAGTATGCGCGCATGAGAAACCGAGTTCAATCTCAATTCATTAATCTATATTTTCACAAAACATTAATTATTTTGTGATATATCAATTAAGCAGCTACTTACGTTTAGCAGACTGCAGTCGACACTACACATATACACTAAGACAAAGGGAAATAAGTTCAATTTTTTTTTTTTTAATGAAGACAATTCAAAGCTGACATTTTACAACACACAAGCTTAAAATTTTAATTCATGAAAGACTATTCACTACTACAAAAATTTGTATTGTTAGTGCATGTTTATTAAGTTATAATGCAAAATGATATTGAGCAATGAGGACTTTTATTAGCTGTTTGAAAAATAAATGCTGATGTAAGTATATATAATCCCCTTTTTTTTTCACAAGTCTCCTCGTTAGATGTTTGATTAAAAATTTATTTTCGTTAACTTAGACACTTGGTAGAAGAAAAAATAATTTCAAATTTATAATTATGATTCCAAAGAATCATGATTCATGGGAATGACTAAATTTTATTTAGTCAGTCATAAATATTTCTTGAAAATATTTACACATGTTTTACAAGAATAAAAAAATTCTATATTTGTTTTTTTTTTTTTACAACATATTGGGTTTAATAGAACTTTCTTAGATATATAAGTGAATTTTTCAAAAATATCATTT
Organism: Pueraria montana var. lobata; assembly: GCA_026413185.1. Lineage (NCBI taxonomy): Eukaryota > Viridiplantae > Streptophyta > Magnoliopsida > Fabales > Fabaceae > Pueraria > Pueraria montana. The sequence continues at coordinate 25,273,959 of CM048656.1, forward strand.
TAGAGAAATAATTTCATTAGATAAATTCTATAAAACAGTCATTTAAAGTTTTTAAATATTTTAATATTTTTATTTATCATACAAGAATGATTATTTTTTTTAAAAAAAGTTTATCATTTTTTAAATAAGAAAAAAAATTATGAAAATATATTTTTTAACTCAACAAGAGTGTTTCCTTACTCTTACTATATTTGAGTGCAATGATAAATAAAAGTTAGGTAATTTCTCAAAAATATTTTGGACTTGATCAATTTTAATTAAAATGTTAATTTTACAAATATATATATATATATATATATATATATATATATATATATATATATATATATATATATATATATATAAGAAAGTCATTCATTAAATAGATATTACTAAGTTGTAATGATTCAAGTTTTTCAACATCAGGTTCTCAAATAATTAAAAAAAAGAAGTGAATTTAAAATGCTTATCACTAACAACTTTTTTTTTTTATAATTTATAAAAGTTAAAAATTGCCAAGTTATCATGACTCAAATGGTTTCAACAACATAATGTTTTCATGATAACCAAATAAAAAGTAAATTCAAAATAATTATTACTAACAACTCATTTTTTTGAAATTTTTTTAAAATAAGGTAATAACTCAATTATTTTAGAAGGATTAAATTTAAGAACAATTAAACTTGTGTAAAATTTATTTTATTAAGTAAATTATTTATTATTTTTCTCATGTAAATTATTTAAATTTTATTATTACTAATTCAGTCTAAAATATTTATATCGACAATATGTATAAAGAATTATATAGATAATAACATTTATAAATTTGCCTAAGAAAGAAACGTAGAAAACGTGGGGTAATATGCCAACCTACTTACCTTTACTCTTTTTTTTTTTTTTCCCTCCTACGGTCCTACTCTCAACTTTGGGAAAATTATTGTACGACAAATCTTGCTTCCTTGCTAACTTGCGACTGAAATTTCAACCAAGTGAAAAAAATTTTTAAGGTCCATACCTGCTTATGGTTTTAAATAGCGGACTGCAACGTGCAATGCGGCCGCAATATTGCAGTTGCGGTCCTCTCCGCAACCGCATCAAGCCGCAATCGCGGAGTGATTTGAAATCACCCATAGCGGCCGCAACGTAACCGCATTACGACCGCAACGTGACGCATCAGCCACCACAATACCGTCTGATCAACCGCAACCGCCGTCCGACCAGCTGCAACCGCCGTTTGACCGACCGCAACTTCCTTTTACAGTCACGTTTCATTCAATTTCTCAGTAAAAATAAAAAATTTCAGACCCAAGAGGTTCCCAACAGAATCAATTTCAGTTTTAAAGAATAAAAATATAACCTTTCTTCTGTAACTCATTCTCCTTTCTTACTTCTCATCTCCCCTCTTTGCCTCTTTCAATTTTCGATCTTCACCTGTGGTAAACACTAGTGCCCATTGATTTCTTGCTTGCTAGTAACTTGTTTCATCTATGGCAGAAGGGTTGCGGGCTGCCATGGCCATGGATGTTTGAAGGCTGAAGCTGAATAGTTGTGGGTGGGTGATGAGGGAAGATATATTGGGGCTTCCCGTTGAAATTAAATGCAGAAAGAAATAGGATGAAGATGATGGTTTCAGTGAAAAAAAGGGGGCCAATTAGTTATTTTATTTTTAATTTGTGCAATATTACTAGCCACATGTTCTCATTATATCTTTAATTTAAATTTGTACATTCTCAAATATTAATTTTAATTTATTTGATAAACTAGTAAAAAAATAAATGGTGGTTTAAAATGTTAGTTGAAAGGTAAATATATTATACAAATTAACAGTTTTATTACCTATAATTATATTATGAAGATAATAATTATAGTATAATAAATTTTAAGATGTTTATCTATAATTATTATTATTTCAATTATAATTAAATTTAAATTATGCATAAAGATTAGAAAAAAGTTTTAAAAATGCATAGAAGCTTTATATATCATTGTAAATAAAATGTATATAAAGAATTATAAGTTTTTTTAGTATTTGGTGCAAACGTTTAATAATTTCATGCCGCAACGGCCGTAATCCGTATCGTAGTAACCGCAATGGCCGCAACCGCGACCGCAACTGCAATTTAAAACCATGCCTGCAAATATAACTTTTAACTGGAACTTTTCCTCCTAAACTTAATTGCCTGCACAAAAATGATCAATAATACCAATAAGTGGTTTGGGAAAAAAAATTAAAAAGGAAAAGTTTCAAAATTGTACGTAAGGGAAAGTATTAATTCATAGATTTTTTTTTTGTTTTTTTTTTTTTTTTGGTGTAGTAAGTCATAGATCTGGTTGGGTTTTGAGTTGTAGTAGTAAAAAAGCAGATATACGGAGAGGTAAATTCAAAGGGAGTCCATAACTGAAGGGAAAAGAGCAGAAAATAAATTCGAAAAAAAAGTGCAGGTTAAAATTAAATACAATAAGAGCCTGTTTAGATAAAAGTTAGAAGAATTTTTTAGAGTTTCTCTATTGGAAATATAGAAATTTTTTTGCAGTAAAGAAGTTCTGAGAAGCTAGCTCTTCTACCTTTTTATCCAAACAAGCTCGTTAAGCTGAGGCGGAATGGAGAAATAGCAACCTGAAGAAGAAGAAGAAGAAAAAGAAAGAGGAGGAGGAGCCGTGGTGTTAAGTGAAGTGGAGATTTAAAGGATAGAAGAAATGCTTAAGAACGTTGCTTTTTACTCTCTCCTTGCACTAATGTCTTTGGGATATTTTGCATTTTCCTTATAGGATGACTCAAATGCATGCAACTTTTTGCTTTTTCATAAAGCTGTTCTCGCAATTGTAATGTAGCGGAGTCTTCGGTCGTCAAAGGAAAATGAAAATGAATCCAAAAAATGGAATATTGCTCCAAATCAGCTTAATATATTGTTGCAAAAGAGAATATTGAACCATATTTCACTTAAAGGAAAACTCCTTTGCACTGTCGCTGTAGTACTAGTTTCCTGTCGCTCCATGCACATGCAATTGTCCTTTTTCTCTTTATTTTTAAAATGTAAGAAAAATTAAGATAACAAAAAATGAAATTAAATTTCAAAAATAATCTTATGCTATTAATTTTGAATTTATAGTCTCACAATATATCATTTTATAAATTTATTTTAGAAAATGAATGTTACACTATTGATTTATTAGATCCACATCTTTTCTTACATAAATAAACTACACCAAATTTTCATATACTACAGACTAATACTTGTAGTGGTTAATTTAAGTTGATTGTATATGCTTTTAACTTATGATATCTTATCTTATATGATACAATTATCTATATTATAATACAAATATTGAAAAGAGTTCACAATTTCCATATCATATAAATATTAAAACTAAATAATATATATATTGTAATAAAAATATTTAATAACAAAAACTTTATATCTAATGATAAATTTGGTTGGATAGAATAATGATTCTACTCTTATGTATTTCGTGATGTAAGAAAGAAAACTTAAAGCTATATAATTATTTCTTTGAAAAAGAGTGTAGGTTGGCATACTTTAAATTAAAAAAAAAACTACATTCTACATCAATTCTTGCGACAACCGATGTAGAAAATCACATTCTACATCAATTATTGTCATAACAGATGTAGGAAGTGACATTATCAGTTTTGTCAATAACCAATGTAGAAAGTGGCTTGATACATGTAGAATTAATGTGCCACTTTTTACATCAGGTTGTGGAGGAACTGATGTAGAAATTGCGAATTCTACATCAGTTCTTAAATTGATGTAAAATGTATCCTACATTTAACATCGTGTTATATTACATCGGTTCTGGATATCTTTATGAATGGGGATAGGGGTGAAACCAGACTCAATTAATGAGGGGGCTACTATAAAAAATACAATTCATCAAGTAAATATTTACTATCAATTTTATACAAAATATTCATAATTTTTAAATGTTCTAAAATGTTAACTATAATAATAATGTATTAAAACACGAAACATGGCTGAGACTTGAATATATAACAATGTTCTTATATTTCATGACCACAAATATATAACTCTATTCTTTATAGTTCGTTAACTGTGAACTCAATAGAACATGGCTTTTAAATTTAGCAAACCTTGATTCCTTCATTCCACTACTAATCATGTCTGATATTAGTCTCGAAATCTTAAAAGCAATAGCTAAATCGGTCTCTAAAATGCAATCACTAAATCAATATCTGAATAGCGGTCATTGAATTAGTCTCCAAAAGGCAATCACTTAATCGGTCTCTGAAAATTAGTTGCTGAATCTGTCTCTGAAAAGCGGCCGCTTGATCAATCTTTGAATGTCAATCCTTGGAATCAGTCTATGAAAAAAACATGCTAAATTGCCCACTGAATTTCAGTCACTAAATTGGTTTTTGACGTAACAGTCATTGAATTTGTCGCTATAAAATGATGAATGAACAAAATTAGTCTCTCAATCGTTCATAAATCAAGTAGTGTCTGGTTTGTTCGTCTTAGTGACTAAAAATCAGTCTAATCACTACTTAACTATTTTCTTGCGGTGTATGTTTCTTCATGCTATGTCATTCTACACTCTGTGGTTTATTCATTTGAGTTGAATTTTAGTTTGTTTTAATGTATCACATTTCTTTCTAAGAAAATAAAAAAATGCATACATATTTTTATCAATAATAAACTTAAGATTTTTCACAAATTATTTTACCAATATGAATTTCAACCTTCAAGTTAATTAGTTTTGGTCAATCTCACACCATTGGGTCTTATAGGATCTACTTTTTTGGGTTAGAGTGTGCAAGAAAGATTTGTTTCTTTTTGTTTGCTTGTAGTAACTTGTGCAGATAGTTGAGAAATTAATCTCAAAGAATCTATGAGGACCCGATATCTCCCTATAGTTGAGAAGGTGAACTAGTATAAATTTGTTGGTGTAAAATCTTTTAACCTTATCTCTTGTATTTGCTTTCAATATTTTATGACACATGACATCATAAAGGCATTTGTATATACTGTTTAATAATCATTGTACATTGTTTGAACATTTTCTTGACATTACAAATACATTAAAATAAAATAATTTCATTCAAACACCAAGTCGAGCACCTCACAAATCAAGTTTTTAAAATCCAACTCTCCCCTTTCTTGAATTGAATTGGTGACCATTTGTTTAACAGATTAAACCAATAAATTGAGTGAATCAATTAAGATTTAGTTGATTTATATATCCAATTAGAAGTAAACCTATATATATATATATATATATATATATATATATATATATATATATATATATATATATATAATTTCCAACATAAAAAAAGGACAATTGATTTGGAAATTCTGATATTCTTTCAACTCATATGAAAGTTGAATCAAACCACATCACAAATAGTGCTTTTTAACCACCGTGACAGTGCTTCTATTTTATAGTCTTATCCCTAACAACACATGGTCTCTCATTTCAACATGAAGGTTTGATATTATATTGTTGAGAAAATCTAGTATGCTCACTCACCTAACACGTCATCTTTGCACACACCCACTAAAAAACTGACATCTCATTAAAACTAAAAAAAACACTACAAAAATCTAAAATTAAAAAAAAGGCTAGGAAACCCAAAAGGTAAAATCAAAGCATGTGAAAGTGAGATGGTGAACTCTTCCTCTCTCCGTAGACCACCGCGTCCAACCTTCTTTCGCTGCAACTCACGGTCCTCACAATCTCTTCCTACACCGAACCATTGTCCTTCATTATCTCCGACAGCTCTAATATGATATTTCTCGGAACTCATAATCCTTGTTAGAAATCATGGTTCAGAGGGAAGAAAAGAGAGAAAAGGATAAAAGTGAAAATGGATTTACTCAAATAAGAAAAATCAAGTTTACATGATTACATTGTGACTTATATAACTAGTCCTAATAGTACTAATATCCTATATCTCTAATATCCTCCCGCAAGCTAGAAGGTGTGCACAACACTTCCAGCTTGGGATGACAATACAAGTGCAAGTGAAATCAAAGAAAATACAATGAAAGAATCCCAAAAATACAACCTCTGAAAAAGATATGAACAAAGCTTAACCACCATACAAGGCAGAAGCTGAAATCATCAAAAGCATGAGGCAAAGGCTTAACCACCAAGCAGAAACTATACCTCAAAGTTTAACCACTTGGCATAAGCAAAAATGAATGAAAATGCTTAACCACCATAAGACAGAAGCAACCAAGCTTAACCATCAAGAGCAGAAGCCAAAACAACGCTTAACCACTCAAGACGGAAGCACAAACCATAACATCTCAATGCTTAACCATCCATGGTAGAAGCTTACATCAACACTTAACCACCATGGACAGAAGCTTACATTAGAAAAAAAAATCAAATAAACCACAAGCATTTCATCATACACCTTTACTGCAATCTCCAAAACACCAAAACATCATAACCACTGAACCCCCCAACGATAAGTAACACTAGCACAATTGAAACCGAAATCAAATCAGCACCAAAGATAGAACCAGTGTCAACAGAACAATTCCTTATACCCTGAAATGCCCGGAATCGCAGAACGGACACGAACCAGCCTTCGAACTAGAATCAGAGCCACAACCAGTAAATATAAAACACATAAACCAATCCTACAATTGTTTCTGAGGAAAGCTTGAAACTCGAATCAACAAACTAACACTGATTCAACTCCTCCGCATGAAGAGACACTAACTACATACCAAGAATCGTTGAAACCTGTAGCGTTTGATGAATACGTATTGTGAAACAAATCTCGTTCTCTAATAGCAAGGAGAAACGTGATTTCCAGTTTGCACATTGATGGAATGAAGTCACAAGGCCATCAAAATCCACTAAGCTAAGAAAATTGACTTAGGCTGACGCATAGCAATAAGAGATGCTATTATGAAGGTCACATCCCCAATCTCACTCGAAGCAACAAATGCCCAAATCTACTGCCTCAACACCTTTTGGAATTTCTGAGAACAACTTGAAAGAATCCATGCTCAAATCCATGGCCGCAACAGGAGCAACAAAGGTCCCAACACCCTCGAAGCATAACCGATTCCTGCCGCTACTGTCATTGCTCTCGCTCTCTCTCTAACAAACAAAATCTGAGAAGTAATCGAACACACGATGGATCTGAGATCGAAACTCAAAATCCACGAAACCACGGAATACGAAAAATCACAAAAAAATTGAACCAAGAAAAAAAAATGGAACGAAGAAATGAAAAACGAAAGAGAAATGAAACAAAGAATGAATGAGGAAAAACAAATATGATAGGCAAAAAAAAATGAACGAAGGAAGACTGATTTTCTTGGGAAAGCAAAATAAAAAAAAATGAAGAAAGAAGAAACAGGAACGAATATGAAAGGAAGAGTGAACAGTGAACAAGCAAGTTTGATTTTCTCGGGAAAATAAATCAGAAAAGAAAATGGAGAAAAGAAAAGAGGAGGAAAGAAAATGAAAGCGGCGGATGAAAAATCAACCGGTTAATATGCTCTAATACCATGTTAGAAATCATGGTTCAGAAAGAAGAAAAGAGATAAAAGAATAAAAGTGAAAAATAAATTTACTCAAATGAGAAAAATCAAGTTTATATGAGTACATTGTGACTTATATAACTAGTCCTAATAGTACTAATATTCTATATCTCTAATAATCCTCCAGGATCCCAAACTATTACGCCATCCACCAACACCAATGTTGCGGTTGAAGGTCTAGTTCTTCTCATGAGGGTACAGTGTAGCCTAAATGTGTTGCTCCGCAATCCAATCAGCATCTGAAGCCACGAAATAACACTCCCACGCAGCTTCTGTGCCAGCTGTGGTTTCCATTGTTCGCAGGAGGTGGTGCTTATTATGGATCCTCTCTGGTCTGACGCTGGTACAGAGGATCTCATTAGGAGCTTGGTTCACACATCACTATGAATCCTCTGTTTATGAGGATTAGTATATTGAAATATAAATTATGTTAGATTCTTGATTTGTGACTTGTGAGAAAACATGGTATTGAGAAATGTAAATGATAGTTGGGTGTTGAAATGTATTCAACCACTGGAACAGTGATTATTTTCTGAGTTGTAACTATATCCAATTTAAATTGGCAATCTAAGTTATTTTGTTTTCTATTAAAGCTTGTGTTCTATATTTTGCTCAGTTTGTTAAATTGTTTGGTTTTTGGTCTTCTACTTTGTCCAGTTTGTGGTTAAATTTTTTTATTTTTGTAACAGGTTGTTCTCTACATTTTGTGTTCCATTATAGTTTAGTTTTAGACTTGTAATAGTGGTTCCAATTATGGTTCCTTTCAGCAACTTGTAAATGGATCAATTTTATAGTTTTGTATTTATCGTTATGGATCCAATTACGATTCTCCACTTAGCAACTTGTTTAAATGGTTCTCCATCTTTATTTTATAATCAAAGTACTGCATAATGGTTATCAAAATGGCTATTATATAATGGACACCGACATTGATTATCAAAATCACTCAAAGTGCAATAGCTAAAGTAATAGGTGCAATGGTTGTGTACTTGAAGAGTCTTCCACAAATAGGTGAATTGAAGGGAATTATTAAGACACATTAATCCAGCATGTGCATAATATTTATAATTTATAACTTGTTCAAATGGTTCTCCATCTTTAATATTTGTTAATATTCATAATTTGTAACGGGATGTTTAGTTTTAGTCTATAACGTGGGGATGCAGTAGCAGCAACATTCCCAATCCTTGAATATCTTCATACAACAAAATGCAGTAGCAGCAACATATAGGAGATTTGGATGTCAGCACCCTGAATCCCGGAACAATTGTATGTGTCAATCCAAGAACACGGTAAAGGCAAGCAATTAAAATTATGATTCCCTGCTAAGAATGCGATGCAACCTCTAAGATTCAGAACCTGTGCAGTATGTCAAGATTTCACAAATTAAACTCAATTGAACAAAAATAATAATTATAATAATATTTTCAATCACAATAATAATATCTAATAAACAAAAACCAGAGGTCCAGGGATCATATGTCAAGAGTGATACAATTGAATCAGTATTTGGGGTCACAAAAAACAGCAAAGTTAGAAATGAATCGGAAAATAAGAAAAATGCACAGTAAGATGAAAGTTTAAGTCGTTGTTGGCCACCTGGGAGGAGGAGGTGAAGCTGACTGTGGGAGGTGGTGACGTGGTGTCATGGCGAGTCTCAAAGGAAACGACAATGGCGGCTCTGGGAGGTGTCGACGACAAATTTTTTCACGAGAGGGAGAGGCAAGGATCTGGTAACTGGTAAGGGTTTGGAAGGGGATGAGCGAGAAAGGAAGAGTTCACCATCTCACGTGCTTAGAATTTTTAATTTTTATTTTAGGTTTTCGTAGCTTTTTCTTTTTTTTTTTAGTTTTAATGAGGTGTCAGTTTTTTAGTGGGTGTGTGCAAAGGTGATGCGTTAGGTGAGTGTGTATACAAGATTTTCTCCATATTGTTTCCTCGACAGCGGTACAAGATCACGTTAGACATACAATATTAGTTTTTAAGCTGAAATAAAATATTACAACTTTAACATATCAAAATGTGATCTGATTACAATGCCTCTACTTCTCTACGTAAATCATACGTTTACTTGGCTTAAATAGATTCCTACAATAGAAGGTTGAGTACATGATATCCGACCATAATGAGAATTGCAGACCTATATATAGAACCAATGGTAGACACGCAAGTACTGCAATGAAATCAGGAATCACCATCGAACCATAGTAGTACGTTATGAAGAAGGCACTGCCAAATGCTACCATCATGCATGTTATGGAGATGAATAGAGTTATCAGTCCTAATATTAACTTCCTGGGCAGTGACTTGTGAAAGTCATACTCGGCATATCGTGAGATGAGAATAGACAAGAAGATTAATATTGCAGTTGCGGAGAAGACGAATGCAGCTGCGTCTGATATTGCAAATACTTGGAATGATGCTTTGTCCAAGTAATTTGGTTTTTTTGAGTCATCACCGATACCACCTGGTATGTTAATTGCAGCAGCGAACACTGCTGTGGCAATAACGGTTGATATAATCATACAAAACTCAGCAGTGCCTTTCATCCATTCCTCTCCTTCTTTCCGCAATCCTTTATGCTCTATTATGAATAATTCTTGAGCAGTTAGGCCATCAGAATTTTTCAACATTATGTCCGATGGAGACATTATTTTCTTCACCTCCTGTCACATATATATGTTAAGGGTTTGAATAGATGACTTTGGTGAATAAGAAATGAATTTATATATGGGTACAAATGCTTAGAACTCTTAAGGGTTGTCTCTAGTGAACATATCATATACTCATATAATGGATGACAAACAGATATATTGACTAAATTTTGAATTGAATTATAATAGATGAATTGAATGGTTAATGAAATAAATGGATTAAATTGACACCTGTAATATGCAGGGGAAATCATGATCCTTATCTATGTTAAAATGAAGATAAAAGAATTTTCAAACACATGGCATAGAAATGTAGTGGTGCTGTGAGAGCATATACAAGGAATAGTGCCGTGTGAAAATGTAAAACATGCAAATTGCAAAGTCAATGAAACAAACGAGTTGGAGTTATAAAGATGACTTAGTGGTAAAGGGAGAATGGAGGGAGAGATGAGTCATGGATTCGAATCTCCTGCTAATAAAAACGAATATATTAACAATTCACATTTGACCGATAAAAAAAAAGAGTATTTTGAAATTTTAGAATTAAAAAAATAATTTCAAATTTAAAGAATTAAAAAAATAATGACTCACATTTAAGGATTAAAAACATATTTAAGCAAAAAAAAAATGAAATAAAGGAGTTACCTCAAACCATATTATTTCGAGGCACATTTGGAATGCTGCTCCAGAAACTATTTCAAGTCGATCTGGTGGGGCTAATTTTGCAGCCAAATGCAACAAAGTGTTGTTCTTTTTTTGGTGTTCATCCACAATATATGACACTATGAGATCCTTAATGGACCCTATTTCATGTACGAGATTGAAGATGTCAGCATGGCGATATGAAACTGCTGTGTGAATTATACTTTGCCCTTTGTCGTCCACTTCCCATATCAAGTTAGGGTGAGCACTAATAAGCTCTGACAAGAATCCAAAATTACCCACTTCTGCAGCATCGTATAATAGTTGAGAAGGTTCACTTATGATTTTAATTGCCTCCGAGCGGTCTTTGTGGCGAAGAATCGTGTGCCAGAGAAAATTAACCAATTGAAACATCACATGTTGTTTCATGGCTGCAATATAAAAAATTGGTTACTTGCAACGAAAGACACATAAAAGAGCAGGGAATCTGTAAGCTCCACAAATAATGAAATAAATAAATAAAAATTCAAGCCACTTGTCTGAATTTTCCTTATAATTAGTGAACGTAAGAATAATTTACTGGGGTTGATCTGGATGGGATCTTCAATCTCTGCACAATGACAACAATAATCCAAAGGGTTTTGATTTAGAGCCAAGAGATGCAAGGCTGTGTCCTTATTATCATCACGTGCATAGGCTAGCTCTTCCCACTCTCTTGCCATTTCTAAGGCCATGTCTGAAATAAGAAGAAAGCCTTACAAAATTTTGTAATTTTCAATAAATTTTAGTCAATAATAAAAAATGTGCTTAAAAAATGTATTAATAATTGTGTTAAAACAAGAAATGCTTACGATAGTTGCTATTCTTGATAGAACTGAAGAACAACGATGTCTTGTCCTTATTCTCGAATACTTCTATGGTCTTGCCGTATAGAAACCGTGCCATGTCGCATTTTCCTTGCATCACAGCAAACTGAATAGGGGTATATCCATTTCCACCCCTTTTTGTGGGCAAGTGTGGATTTCTTTCCATCAACAATTCAACAATACGCATGTTTCCAGATGCAACAGCGAAGCAGAAGGCAGTGTTGCCCTTGCTATCTTGCAATGCAATGTGTTCGTCGTTGAGTTCTTGCAGCAGCTTCTCCACAAAGGGAAACTGGTTTGCACCTGCAGCAACATGCAGCAGTGTAGCCCAACCACCTGCTATTGCGGCATGCTTCAGTCTATCATCTTTTTTTAAGATGACTGTGGCTGCTTCCCAATTGCCTTCTAGAGCAAGTTTGTGAAGGGGCACACAAAGCTCCAGAAATTTGTCCATGGATTCCCCTGAATCAAAGCTAATATTTATTACACTTTCAAAGTCTTTTAGTACACTCGTTCTTATTTGTAAGAGTCAATTACCTAATTTATCAGAATTAAGAAAAGTGGTTAATTTAGTTAGTAGTAATAAATTTCTCCTAAATTTATATATTTTTTCAAAAATACCATTGTCATTAATGTTGTTCTCTATTCTAAATGTTTGTCAATATAATCTCACTCTTATTTAATTAAGGGTATTTTAGTCTAAAAGTAATTAATGCAAGGAACATTAAGGATTGAGTCTTATAAAAAAGGAACAAACATTGTTTCTAATTTTGAATGAATGAATGCAATTCAATTAAAAAAAAAAAAAAAAAGCATGTTTCTAATTTGATTCTTATAAATAGGAATAGAAGTAATACAACGTTTATATTTTTTTTAGTATAATACTACCTCTACTTACATATAACTTTTTTTAATTCACAAAAACTAAAAAAGAACATTGGTTAATGTAATCTTTTGGGTGAAATCAGGATATTTTTCAGCCAGAAGTCATGACTAAGCCTTTAAAATATTAAGATTTAATTATGTTGTTGTCCTTTTCAACAAATGTTTTTTTTTTTTTTTACACATAAACATGATGATTAAACCCTTTACCAAATACATTTAAATAAACAAAATTATCTATTAATTATGTCACATCATATTAGTAATTGATTAATTTAATTAGTAATATTTAAGATTGTTGGGACTAATCATTTTATTTTTTCCACCTAATTATTTTCTGCTTAGCTAATTAATTTATGCAGAGAGAATAAATAGTTATATAATTTATTTTATTAATTTGTTGCTGATTATCTTTCTTAATCCTCAGAAAAGAAAAAATAATAATTTATTTTATTAATTTACAGTATTTATTATTTATTGAAAAAATGTAAATAATTAAGAACATTTTACTTCCGTACTTGTCTCTTCCTTTATAAAGTAAAGGTCAGGAGCATCAATTGGATCTGCATCTGATGTAGTTGGATTGTTGGAGACTTGTTGTGGGGGAGTTGGAGAGTTGGCCACTGTCATTTCCCTATCAAAGCAAAGATTGCAAATGGTGTAAAAATGTAGCTGATTTGAGAAATTATATATATTTATAAAATAAACATATACAATAAGAGACAAAGGGGAAGGAGTAAGAAAAAAAATGCATGTAGAATAAAATAAATGAAGTGATAAAAAAATAGAAAATATATTATATAAACTGTTGTATAATATGAATATTTATCTCTTTTAATTTTGTAAATCCATATTTTCTGCAAGAATAAACTATTTTATGATACGTCAATTACGTAACTAACTATATACGTTTAGAAATCTACAAACAACGCGTGCACTAAAAGGAGGAAAAAGAATAAATTCAAGGTTAGCATTCAGCAATTATCAAATTTCAAAATTTTGAATCTACAAATTAAAGATACTTAACCTGTCAAGCTCGTCCCACATTTGCTTGGCTGTTTTCTGGCCCTCTAAAAATATTTCAAGAGCATCTGGATTCAAGGCACAATATAAAATATTTTTTGCTTTTGCTTCTAGTGCCAAATTCTTCATGTCTTCTTCATCGTATTCATCTTCACTTTTCTCCACTTCCTCATTGTCTACTAGCTTTGTTGGAACCTTTATTCCATTTTTTATCACTAACCAAAGCTTGAAGTCGACTGATTGTATGAATATTTTCATACGCTCCTTCCACTTAGTGTCATTTCTTCCATGGAAATATGGTGGCTTCAAAATAGAATGTCCTTCAGTGATGATATTACTCATCAAATTTGCAACTGCTGAACCTACAAGGATATTTAATTTTCTTGTAATATTATTGCCCAGGAATTTTATTTGGGTGGGTTGGGTGCATGACGTGCTCCCCTATCCCCCGTATTGTTTCAAAGAAATAACACTGTTTGTTACCGAAAATAATTTCCAATCCTTTCAAAGAAATAATGAGGATCTATATAAAGACCAATGAATATTTAATAATTCAAAATAAAAAAAAACATCATAAATGAATAAAGTTTAGCAATGCATATAACTTATCTAATACTTTTTATTACAAGAAATAATAAGTATAAATATAGAAAATTATATTATATTTAAATGATCAAAATTAAAAGAAAATACATATTGTCAATAATAAAATTTATTTAGTGGTCATATAACCACTTAAAAAAATTGTGTGTATTTTTCTTTAAATCTTAATCATTTAAATAAGATTTAGTAGTTTATATTTTGTAGTTACACATAATGTATATGTTATGATCTTTGTCCTAACCCCTCTCAATTAATAAATAAATGATCGTCTCCCAAACCTATGCTAATGAAGAGAGAGAAATATGAAACAAAGAAATAAGTGAGAAAAAGTTAGGAAGGATGTAAATAAAAAATTATTGTGAAAAAATATTTTATTCACACATGGATAGAATATAAAAAATGGATTTATTTATTTATTTGGATGAGTAAAAAAGAAAGAAAAATAAACATTACAAAAAGTATACTAATTAAAAAATAAATTAATGAAATATGAATTTTAATTATATTATTTTTTCTTAATATAAATAATTTTTTGTTCTATAAAACGAATAATTTGACTTTTAAACATTTAAAAAAATTCAGGGCGCCACTTCTTTCCTCCCGTCTCTTGGGTGACGTAGAAGGATTTTTTTTGTAATGGTCCTGCCCTAAAATTTCCCCTCTTATATATATATATATATATATATATATATATATATATATATATATATATATATATATATATATATTGACAGTCAACCTAATAATAGAAGAATAATACCTCCCTCCTAAGTGTTTTTCTCTTAATTCCTTCTCCCCTTAACACACCACCTAAACTAACACACAGTAAATAATTCTTTTGAATCCCCATAGATGAGTGGAAATTTTCATTCCTATGTAGAACCTGTAATGTCGACAAATCCTTACTTGTGCAATAAAAAAAAAATAAAAAAAAAAAACAAAAACAAAAGTGGAAACAAAAACGTGAAGGAAGAGTTGACTACGGAGTTCATACAAGTGAATCCATAAATGACGTTTCAGACACTTGTACTCTGAATAGCAAGTCATGATCAATTATCCGCTGCAGGGAGTGGTCCGTCGCATTACCAAGCGGTGGTGATAAATGTTGTTGTAGATTTTAGCGTCATGCATTTTGTGCATTGCTTTACGGATGTAGAAAGAAGTAATGTGGTGGGATGGATAACAATTGGTTACATTGCATTTATTCACACATGCAAATATAAATGCAAATTAACCAATTCGGGTGGGGCTGTTGGAATTATATGTGGCTTATAGTGTTTTGTATATAACTTTGGTACAACTAGTACCTTTTTAATAAAAATTTGCTTTAGCTGATAAAAAAAAAAAAAAAACCTAATTAAAGTGAGGCAGGTGTAGACTAGGGTTGAACAATACCTATTTTATATAATTTTGTATAAAAACATATAAATATTGAGAAATTCTCGTAACTAGCAGTTTTTTTTAATAGGATTCTTTAGAATATAAAAACTCTGTTAACTAAAGAAAGAACGAAAAGATAAAGGTCAAACAAGAATAATTGAAGCATATATAAGCATGGACGGTTTCTTTTATTTTTTACTATTTGGACCACTTGCACATTAAGGAAATGAAAAGATATTTAAGTATAATTAACCATTGATAAGTATTTTTAATCTTACCAAAGTTAGATCGCGATCGTTGATCTCTTAACATATAAAAGACCATTGCTATGGTGGACTATCTATACATGTGGTCTAATGTGAACCATTATTTATAGCCTTTGGATTGATCTTGGGTATATAAACTTATCTTATATCCTACACAGGAGATCCTTTCCCCAACTCCCTCTACAGCCTCTCTCTCTTCGCCGTGTGCCGCCATCGTAGACAATTTTTTGTGATAGCGGCGCTATTTTTTTTTTTTACATATCTTGTCCCTTTCCTTCCTCTTCTTCCTCCCTCACCACCGCCTCCGACAACCCCTCCATCGACGCAAAACACGCCGACAATCACTGCATCTCCACCCTCGCAGCCACAACGCCCCCGCACCGCACCAGATCGAAATGTCGTCGAACAGCGACACCAGGTCCCGCAGCGCCACAACCTCCCCTTGCTTGACGCCACTGTTGCCGCCTTCTATGGCACCGGATCTAGGAAAAGGTCACTCTCTCTCGTCTCTTCCACGCACATAGACTTAGGGTTTAATTACTCAATTGAATTGAACAACTTTGATGAAATAATTCCGATATGTGGCTTCAAGTCATCCATATTTTGCAAAAAAAACTCAACCTGAGTATTGGTTTGTTTAATGATTCTGTTCCAGTGTTTCTGTTACGCGGGATTAGCCCCCTTTTAAAAAAAAAAATACAGATTATGAATTTGTCAGGAACATCATGAACTTGTTGTTGATAATGAAAAAGAATAATAATAAGCTAATGGATGACTGCAGTAGATTTCTTCCACTAGATCTATTGGAATTGTTTTTTGTTTAGGAAGAGGGAACCAATTCATCGTTCTAATTTTTGCTTTTGCAGATTTTGCTTTTCCTTTCATATTTGATCATTTCAACCAGGGTGTTTCCTTAAAGTTTTATTGATCTCATAGATGCTGAATACCAAGTTCGTTAGGAGTGTGCTGGAAGCATTGCTGGAGAAGATAGGCAGCAGAGAGAAGACAACCAAAGAGGGAAAAGTTTGGATGCGGAGGGTGTATAATAACATTGTGTTCTTTAGATTAATCTAAGGATTATAAATAATGGTCCATAATAGACTACTTATAAAAGTGGTCCACTCTATAATTTGCCCATATAAAATAGCTTGTAAGGAATACAACTTGACAAGGGCTAAAAAAGCTAAATTATTCCTTATAATTTCTTTATATTGAGTAAGGAGCCACGAGGAAGTAAACCTAACAGTACAACACTATATTTCGAGGGTTGGAGTCCTCTTCATTTACCGGAAGAGAAAGAGACATAAACATTTTGTAGGGCTCACAACACAAACATTTTGTAGAATGCTTGGTGGTTCATTATGCACTATTATTAGAAACCTTTAGATTAATCTAAGGTACACACTTTTATTGTGCACCTTCCACACCATATCTTTACCCTCACTCTCCCTCCCTCTCTCTCCACCATTTCCGGTGGCCCTTCCACTACCTCCGGCGATCCCACCACCACCCACCACCACCACCATTCCCTTTCTGTCACCACTCACCCGTCACAACCCACTACCTTTGATGACTATTTTCTCCTCATCTTTTCTCACTATATATTTTGAATTTTAGAATGCTCTCCTTCCATATCTGAGTTTCGAAATGTTCATCTTTTCTTCCATTTTGTTTGTACAGCAGATTCAAATCTCGAAGTCAAAGATTTGCTACAGATCTTGGGGGTGGAAGAGGCGGCGAGTAAGGAACATGAGGAGGCCCTCTTCGAGATTGTCCTTGTCACCGTCGTTGAGATCTCTCCGGCGCCCATGACGTTCTTGTACATGATGGAGAGGAGGTTGTCACTTGAGATCTGTAACTGTGGAGATTGGCTTTGGCTATAGAGATGTTGATGCAGTTCATGGTGAGGATGTCGATGAGGCTTTAGAACATATTTGAGGAGTCAGAGATGCGAGATCGAAGATGCAGCAGTGAAGCGAAACCGCTACATCAGACTCATGACGGGGGAGTTGTGATGTTGTGTTGGGACGTCGGAGCCGTGATGTCAAAGTCAAAATGGCGAAACCGCGACGTCGGAGTTGACGGCTTCTGGGATGCAGAAAAAATTACTCATCCTATACAAAAGTTTTTTGTGCAACATGTTCAAATTGGAGGAAGAACGACGCAAGATAGTCAATGGTATCACAAGAGTAGGATAGGGAGGGAGAAGGAGAAAAAAAAAAGTGGCACCATCACTGGAAATTGTCTCTGGCAGTGGTGCACGGTGAAGGACCCGTGGAGAGTGGCTATAGTTCTGTAGATGAAATTGGGAAAGGAATCTAGTGTGGATGATATATGGTATTATTATAAGCTTAAGATGAATATAAAAATTATTCAAAGTGATATATGATAAATCACTTATAAAAATGGTTCACCGCAGCCCATTTTGTAAACCCCATGAAATGTTTGTATTTTTCTCTCTTCTACTTGTATTTTTCGGTGGAGAACATTTACTCATATTGAGTTTAAAAAAAAAACATTTACTCATACTTTGACATAACAGAATTTTACCTCGATAGAGAAGAAAAAAAAATGTACATTTTTTTATTTGAAAAAAGAAAAAGTGAAATATACTATAAGTGACAAGTGAGAACTGTAAAATTTACCTAAAAAGAATATATAAGAAGTACGTGCAGTACGTGGGTGGGGTTATATGCGAACCCACCAGTGAGAATAGTCCAAGTTTGCATTTGTTCCCCTCTAGTCTACTTTTGGCCAATTATTGTACGACAACTGTTGTTTCCTAACTTGTGACTGAAATTTCAACCTAATGAAGAAAAGTTAAGGTGCGCGTACCTGAAAATTGAACTTTTAACCGCAACTTTTCCTCCTCCACTTAATTGCCTGCACAAAAATTATCAACAACATCAGTAAGTATTTTGGGCAAATAAATTAAAAAAATGAAATATGTATTTCAAAATTGTGAGGGAAAGTAATTAATGCATAGGTCTGGTTGAGTTCTTGAAGGAGTTGTAGTAGAAAAAAAAATTAAAAAAAGATACGGTGAGGTAAATTCAAAGGGTGTCCATAATATGAAGGGAAAGGAGAAGAAAATAAAGTTGAAACAATTACAGGTTAAATGAATATATATAATAATTAAAATAAAAATAACATAAATGAATAAAATTTAGCAATGCGTATAACTTATCTAATCATTTGAAATTTAAAATACGTATAAAAATTAAAGGAATGTGACAAATGACACAAAATTTGATTTATTTTTTAATCAATCCAATATATAAATATTGTAGGTTTTTTTTCTGCAATTTTAATATATGATTATAATTTCATTCACTATATAGCATATCAAATGATTAACTCTTTTTAATTTTTATGAGAAATAAGAAGTATAAATATAGAATACTATATTATATATATTTAAATAATTAAAATTAAAAGAATACAAATTGTCAAGAATAAAATTTATTTAGTGGACATATTACTATTTAAAATGTCATGTGTTTTTTTCCTAAATCTTTTCAAATAAAATTTATAAGTAAAAAAGGACTATACACTGACAGTGTAAAATAATTTTATATAATCATCTAATTACAAATCATTATGTATAGTAAATTTGTTGACTTTTATAATAATTATCTTAAAAATCATACAAATGATGATTTGTGATTGGATAATAATGTAAAATTATTTTACACTGTCAATACATGACCATTAAACTCAATTTATAATTGCACATAAAGTATATGTTATGATCTTTGTCCTAACCCTGCTCAATTAATAAATAAATTATTGTTTCCGAAACCTATACTAATGAAGAGTGAAATATGAAACAAAGAAATAAGTGAGAAAAAAATAGGAAGCATGTAAATAAAAAAAATATTGTGAAAACAATATGTTATTTAGATGGATAGAATATAATTTTATTTATTTATTTATTTATTTGGATGAGTAGAAAAGAAAGAAAAAAATAATACAAAAAAGTATACTAATTAAAAATTAAATTTAATGAAATGTAAATTTTAATTATATTATTTTTCTTAATATAAATATTTTTTATATTATAAAAAGAATAATTTGACTTTTTCAACATTTAAAAAAAGAATTGAAGGCCACTTCTTCCCTCCCTCCCGTTTCATGGAACTAACAATAGAAGAATAATACCTCTCTCCTAAGTGCTTTTCTCTTAATTCCTTCTCTAAATATTTATCCAAAAAAATAATTCCTTCTCTAAATACACCTAAACAAACACACAGTAAGTAATTCTTTTGAATCCCCAGAGATGAGTGGAAATTTTCGTTCCTATTTAGAGCCTGAAAAGAATTGAGTTTTTATGCATAATAAACTCATACATGAGTGGTTGACAAATCCTTACTCGTGCATAAATTAAAAAAATAAAAATAAATAAAAAAGTGAAGAAAGAGTTAACTACGGAGTTCATACAAAGTGAATACACAAAATGACGTTTCAGATGCTTGTACTGTGAATAGGGAAAATGTCTCTAAGATAAGAGACAAGATAAGGATTTCCCAAAGAAAACTTGAATACATAATTAAAGTGAAGCAGGTGTAGGCGAGGGTTGAACAATACCTATTTTATATAATTTTGTATAAAAATATATAAATATTGAAAAATTCTCGTAACTAACAGTATTGTTATAGGATTCTTTATAAGAACTCTGTTAACTGAAGAAAGAACGACAAGATGAAGGTCAAACAAGAATAATTGATACTATTGGTATGAACGGTTTCTTTTACTCTTTACTATTTGGACCACTTGCACATTAAAAAAAATGAAAAGATATTTAAGTATGATTAACCCTTGATTAGTATTTTTAATCTTACCGAAGTTAGATCACAATCGTTGATCTCTTAACTTATAAAATTGCTTGTAAGGAACACACAACTTGAGAAGGACTATCAAGGTTAAATTATTTCGGGTGAACTGTTACTTTGGTATCTGAAAATGTAATTCACTATTATTTAAATTCCTGAAAATATGAAAATGTTATTTAAGTATCTGAAAGTGTAATTTGTCTGTCACTTTAGTTATTCAGTTAAAAAACTTTCTTTAGATAATCGTGACATGCTATTCAGTTAAAAAACGTTCGTTCTTACGTGACATGCTATTTACCTATGTGAAATGTTATATGCGTATACACCGTCAATTGTCACATAGATAGATAGTATGTAAGTAGGCACAAACGTTAATTTTAACGAAAATCTTTTAACCACAGGTAGAGGTGGGCAAATGGACCCGGGCCCGGGCCCGCGGACTAACAAGTTAACCCGCAGCCCGTACGGTATACGGACTGTGTTTTTCGAGTCCGTTTAAAATGTGGGCTTTTTAGCCCGGCCCGTTTAACCCGCGGGCTAAACAGGTTTTAACCATGGGTTAACACAGGCAGCCAGCGGGCTTTTTTTAAAAAAAAATTAGGATGTTGTTATTTAAATATTTAATGAACAATCTATTTGTATTATATTTGTGTACATTTAAATTTTGCACTTGACTTGTTTGGATCTAGACTTGACACACTTGACAAATTAACTACTTTTTATATGGTTGGTGATATAATATTTTGATTTAGTATTGATTGAGTAGTGCTTGAGTATTAATTGATTGAGTAGTGCTTGAGTATTAATTGATTTGTGTATATCAAATCCTTTGATATTGATTTTGTGATAGGTGCCACTACATATGTATATAAATTTTTTTGGCTTTTTTTTTTTAAAAGAAAGATTTAAAAAATGGTTAAATTTTTAGTTTAAAAAATTTATTTTTCAGTTTTAAAAAAAAAAATATTTGCAGGCGGGCCCGTTTAGCCAGCGGGCTAAACGGGCCGATCGCGGGCTTGAAAAATCCGAGACCGTTTTAAATGCGGGCTAAACGGATAGACTAAACGGGTAATGGGGTAAACAGGTTACTGGCTAAATGGGCGGACCAATCCATTTGCCCACCTCTAACGACAGGACTAAAGTGACAAATAAATTATACTTTCAAGAACCTAATTAACAATTTCATACTTTCATGGCCTAAAAAAAATAGTTTACTCAATTATTCCTTGTACTTTCTTTATATATATGGAGTAGGAGCCAGGAGGTCATATGCGGACCCATCAGTGAGAATAGGGGAAAAGTTAGATAAGCATCCTCAGTGCTATCTAATACTAGTTAGAGAAGGAAAAAAAAAAGATAAAAAAATATAGACATAATATGATTTATGATATGATAGAGAGAAAAAAATAAAAATAAATAAAAAGTGTTGATGGAGTATTTAAAATAATGAGTGGATATTTAAAATAAATAAGAATAGTCTAAAATAATTTGCTTTTGTTCCCCTCATACCATCAACCTTTGGCCAATTATTTCAACCTAATGAAGAAAATGTTAAGGTGTGCCGTGTGCGTACCTGAAAATAGAACTTTTAACCGGAACTTTTCCTCCGCCACTTAATTGTCTGCACAAAAATGATCAATAACATCAGTCAGTGAGTATTTCAAAATTGTGAGGGAAAGTATTGGGTTCTTGATTGAGTTGTAGTAGAAAAAAAAAACAAGAGGAACCAAGAGGTAAATTAAAAGGGTGTCCACAATAAGAAGGGGAAAAAGAACAGAAGATAAAGTTGAAACCAAATGCAGGTTAAAATTAAACACCACACAGTTAATTGGAAAAGGAACGGAGAAAAAGAAACCTGAAGAAGAAGAGGGTGGTTGGTGTGTTGTGGTGTTAAATGAAGGAGTTGATATTTAAAGGAAGGATGGAATAGAAAGAAGGTGGCTCTACCACAACAGACGAAGTGCTGAAGAACGTTCCTTCCGAATACTCTTTCCTTAATTCCTCTCATTGCAATTTCAATTGCTTTTTTTTGATAGACGCTCTCGCAGTTCCAATGTATAGCGGAGACTTCAGTCGTCAACGGTGGTCAAAATGAATATGATTATGCAGAAAAGAGAGTATTATGTATTGTTCCAAGTTAGCTTAATATATTGGTAACTTAAAGGGTTAATACTGTGATATAAGGTTTTATTGTGTTCATATGTGAATGAATGATTTATTTAACAAAAAAATTCGTATTCGATTCTTCTGTATGTAAAATTTTCCTGAACTAGTGACAGTCACATACCGTAAATAGAATTAGTCTCTGATCCAATGAATTAAAAGACACATTTAATCGCTGATCCAAGAAAAAAAATTGACTTAACGACGGATATAAGATATAATTATTCATAATATTGCACTTAAAGGAGATGACTTCTAGCACGGACCAATGGCAAAATCAAAACGTGATTTGATGACCATAGTGCCTATTATGCTAGCTAGTAGCTGTAGGTTTTTTTTTGTATTTGACTATTTGTGCTTTTTTCCAAAAAAAATAATTTTGTGCACTACCACTACTCTTTTCTTTTCCATTGCCTTCTTCTCCAATTCAATTCTCCTTTACCACA
Source organism: Pueraria montana var. lobata (assembly GCA_026413185.1). NCBI lineage: Eukaryota > Viridiplantae > Streptophyta > Magnoliopsida > Fabales > Fabaceae > Pueraria > Pueraria montana. The sequence continues at coordinate 25,297,245 of CM048656.1, forward strand.
AGAAATGTTGAAGAACGTTCCTTTTCTAATATTCTTTCCATTCTCATCATGTTTTTGGGATGTACTGCACTTTCCAACTAGCTGGGGATTACTCAAAAGCAGTTTTATATTAGGACCCGAACTCTAGATTTCTAATTAAACTAAAATATCTTCACACTAGTTATTCCACGCATTCGATAGTCAAGTCAGCTTAATATATTGGTTTAACGACTGATATGAGAAATTGATTATTTTAAGTAGGAAGAAAGGAAAGGAGAATTGAATTGGGGAAGGTAATTGAAATGAGGAGTGGTAGTGCACAAAACTATTTTCTTTGGAAAAATGCACAAATTAATACAAAAAAAAAAAAAAAAACTACTACTAATAAAACTAAGGGTGACAACGAGACTGGTCGGGGGTGGATTTGGCTCTTCCCGTCCCCATCCCCGCAAAAGGTGGGGCAGATACAGGTTTGGATATAAAAGGTGCGGGTTTAAGATTTTAATATCCATCCCCATCTCCGTTGGATTTTATCGGGTTCGGGTATACTCGCGGGTAACCCATTATACTATTTTTTATAATTTAATTTACTTATATATTTTTAAATAAATTATATATTAAGTTATTAATTATGTTTTAATTCAAATAGTATATATGAAAAATGAATAATAAAGGAATTAAATGCAAAGAATTAATTATAAAATTGTATTTTAAGTTAAATGTATAATTTTAAGTTTTTTTATTTAACTATTATTATAATTTAAATTATTTAACTATTAAGCTATTTAATTTATATTTTTAAAAATTATAATGTGTATATATATATATATATATATATATATATATATATATATATATATATATATATATGTTGTGACAAAAAATTATAAAAAAAAATATAATGGTAGCGGGTTTGGGTACATGTACGGGTATAGTTTGATACCCATCCGCGTCCCCATCCCGTTTAAAAAAATTGGGTAATACTCGTATCCATACCCAGTCAAAGCGGGTATAGTCCTCATCAAAGTCGATGTGGGTTTAGGGCGATACCCACGAGTACGGATTTATTTGTCATGCCTAAATAAAAGTTTGCACTTGATTGTCACGGATAAAACAGTGAAATCACAATTTAAATTCATACCAATAATGCTCTAACTATATTGCAGTTTTCTGATAGAGAGAAAGGAGAAAAAAATGAAACAAAGACACCTAAGAGGGAGAGAAGAATAGAATTTTAGAATTTTGCTTTATTTTTTATTAATTTAATTATTCAAAATTAACATATTTATTGTTTATTTTAATGTCCATGTGGCATCCATGTCATGTGACTGCCATGTGTTGTGTTGACATGGACATTCATTTGATACATCAACACTTAAGGAATGCATTCTAATGTCGGAAATTAAAAATGCTGAGGAAAAATTAAGGGAGGATAAAAAATTGTCAAAAAATTTGAGGGACTAAAATTTAGAATCTAAAAACGTTAATGGATTAAAAACTTAATTAACCCTTATTTTAACAACACTACTCAAACTTCTTCAACCAACATAGGTATAACAAATATTTGTAAACCATTAAAATAATATTATAATAAATACTAACAAGTTTTTGGTGCAAGTGGAACTGGATTGGGTTTCCTTAAGTAAGGTCTCAGGTTCGAATATTGTACATGAAAAAAAACGTGGTTGAGAGGAGAGGCTTTGATAAAGATTAATCATCAACAACACCGACGGATACTTAACATGATTACCAAAAAGAATATTATATTAAATAAACTATTTTTTTAAAATTAAAAAAAAATCATGTACCACCTCCGTCCCTAAATATAAGACTTTTCTCTATAAAAAAAATATCCCTTTTTATAAGACTTTTTTCAAGTTGTCTCTTGCATTAATTATTTTTTGACTAAAATACTCTTTATCACTTTCCAATGAATGCTATAAATTAATAAGATAAGTACATTCTCTCTCTTATGAGAATTGAAGAAGATGACTAATACTCGTTAATTAATTTATTAGGTAGAAAGTAATTAAGTGAAAAGAGAAATTATGAGTCCCAATAATTGTAAGGTTGGTTTTGGAAAAATAATACAAATTGTTAGCAAATTTAATGTTATTAACTAAATTAACTAACTTTCTTAAATGTTATGAATTAGTTAAAAGAGTCTTATATTTAGGGACGGATGTAGTAATTTTTTTATATTTTAACTTGTATTTTGTATCAGTAAAATAATTATGTTTTACAAATATTTTTCACATATCACATGTATTTAAAATATCCATACAATACAATACAAATTCTCGCTAACTAACCATTAAATATAAAAATACTTTTTGAAAAAAGTATTTATTTTTAAATAATATAATAATTAAATTATTTAAATGAATTAAACTTCAGAACAATTAAATTTGTGTAAATCTTATTTTATTAAGTAAATTATTTATTATTTTTCTTATCTAAATTCTTTAATTTTTATTATATCTAATTCAGTCTAAAAAATTTATATCGATAATATGTAAAAAAAATATATATATATATATATATATATATATATATATATATATAAATAATAACATTTATAATACCTATAAAAGAAACGTACAAAATGTTAGGTAACATGCCAACCTACCTTTGTTAAAAAAAAAAAAAGTTAAACTGTCAATTAGGTTCAGAAAGTGTAATTTAGTGTCATTTAGATTCTTGAAAGTATGAAATTGTCAATTAGATCCCTCAAATTTACCTTTACACATTCCCCCCGAAAAAAAATTTGGCAAATTATTGTACGAACCATTATTGTTTCCTTCTTAAATTGTGATTGAAATTTCAACCAAATGAAGAAAATGTTTAGGTGCATACCTGCAAATATAACTTTTAACGGGAACTTTTCCTCCTACATGACTTAATTGCCTGCAAAAAAATGATAAATAATATCAACAAGTGGTCCGGGCAAAGAAATAAAAGATAAAAAAAAAAAAATCAAAATGGTACGTAACGGAAAGTATTAATTAATAGATCTAGTTGGGTTTTGAGTTGTAGTAGTAAAAAAGCAGAGATACCGAGAGGTAAATTCTCCATAACTGAAGGGAAAGGAGCAAAAAATAAAGTTGAAAAAAGTCCAGGTTAAAGTTAAACAGTAAACACCATAGTTAAGCTGAGGTGGAACGGAGAAGGGAGAAATAGCAACCTGAAGAAGAAGGTGATGCCGACTGCCGTGGCGTAATGGTGTTAAATGAAGCAGTGGAGAAAATAAATTAAGGGTCTAAAGAAAGGAAAGAAGTAGATGGATATAGAAAAGATAAATAGAAATAGAAGAAAAATAAAATAAAACATAACCCTTGATTTGATTGCTAAGAAGAGAAATGAATTAAAAGAATTAATTTAAAAATTTTAATGGGTGCCTACATCTTTATTACTTTATTTTAATTCAAATATTTATTCTTCATTTTCTCTCATTTTATTCTATTTCACACAACCAAATTCCATAAGAAAATGCATGTAATTTTTTTTAATACACAATTAAGTCACATTATATAAAGATATTTCACATTTTCTTTATTATTTGTTTCAATATGGTATCCATTTAGACTTATATCCTTGAAACTTAATGTGTAACCTTGTTCCTCTAGGTAACAATACATTAGCTTTTCTGAAACCTTCAATTATATTTGTTGTACCAGAAATAGTACTATCATTAACTTCTTGTATTACTAAATAAGAGAAAAATTTATTATTCTTGATAGAAACAAGGAGTATAAATAATCAATGTGAAAATATTGTGTAGAAAAATATATTTGAAGGATAACAATCTTATTAAAATATTTATTGCCTTAGAAAAATTCACATAAGGTCCAATCCAATAACATCAAAAACATAAGGAGCTCAAAACATTATACTAATCATAAATTCAAGAACATAGTATGAGAGAATTTATTTCTTGACATTCTCATTACCAATGAGGTGATCAATTTTTCACATTATTTTTCCACTTCTGGTGGAAAAAAAAGTATTCTTAAAACTTCTTTCATGACCATGTCCACAACCATGATCATGACCACGATCCTGACCACAAGATTGTCCATAAGCATAACAATAAGATATTACTGCATTCACTTCTGGGAATGGAGCAGAACCAATCGGGTGGGCCTTGTGATTTTTCATCAAAAATTCATTGTTTTACTTAGTCATAAGGAGGCAAGAAATTGAAAAAAAAAATTATTTGTCGAGAAGGGGAGCGCGTGACTAAAGTGTAAAGGTCCATTTCATTAACAATAGATTTTTTCAATCATATTCTAAACAAATATATATAAAGCATGGCCATAATCGAAAAATCTCTTAAATGAAAGTCTCACGTATAACATATAGAAAAAAAAAAATTGTATGCTTTCTTTATTGAAACTTACAAAAGCAACAAATATAACTCACGTAATATGTAATATATGTATATATTCAAGACCCATTGCAGCTAAATGTATTTTCATATCTAATAGAGTTTTGATTAGATGTTTTATTTCCATCTTTAATAAAGTCTTCAAAATCCATTGCAACTAAATGCTTCTACATCTAATATCCAAGATAAATAATTCTTTCCCATAATGTCAAGAGCCACAGATTCAAGTTTTGCAAGGTTTGACATATTCAAATACTATCATAAAAATAAAAATAATAAATTAGCAAACGGAAGAATAGCCTTATGGGAAAAAGCAAAGGATATATACACATTTTATATACAATTATAGAATTATTGGAAACCACAATATATGAACCCAAAAGCATCGATTTGCTTCTTAAATAAAAGGCAATATTACTTCCAATGGCAAATCAATGCGATGTATATAAACTACAATCCAATGAAATCAAAAAGATAAGAATGATCATATACAATACAATATATATACATCCGAAAGCCTAAAAGGAGAAAGGCACCGTAACTTTAAAGCCATATCAACAAACCATTTAATGTAAAAACTGCAATTTTATTTGATCCAAGGAATATATGAAGCTAAAAATGCATTGCGCATATATATACAAAATTCTAAAGAGGCGTTGATATCAACAATAATAAATAGATAGATTATCTTTCAAAATTAAAAAAATAAAATAGATAGATAGATTACGTTTAAAAATATCTTAATCAAATGTCAAGCAGTACACTTGAACTTCAGGAGGTGCAACATTAAGGAACAAATAATCAAGAAAATCAAGAAGAAAAATTATTCCCACTACCTTATCACTTGTGAGAAAAAATATTTTCACTTTTGCATTATTTTCTCACTTCTTGTGAGAAAATATTTTTATAGAGAAATATAACCAATTTAGAGTATTCAAGACTCTCAAATAATTTTCCTCTTTGATAGAATCTTCAGGACTCTCAAATAATTTTCTTCTTACTCTCAAATAATTTTCTTTTTTGCTAGAGTCTTTAGGACTTTGAAATAATTTCCTTATTTGATAGAGTCTCCAGGACTCTCAAATAATTAATTTGTAAATAGAACACAAATATTTTATCAAGCACATAGTATGAATAACAAAATTAAGAAAAAGAAAATCTAACCATGCCACTAAGAGCTTATTAGAGCCTCGTGTTAATAACGTGTTAAATATATAATAACTCGGAGAGTAAAAAAGTAGAGAGAAAAGTAAAGAAGAAGAGACGACCATAGTTAGAGAGAATGATAATTGTGTGTGTTTTTTTCAGGAGGAGTAACCTATTTATATATACAAGAGATAATTGGAAAATTACAAAAGATAAATAGAAATAAGGAAAGATCATAAAAGATAATACAAAAAGATATGAACAGCCACAAATAGATTATTCATAACAAAAAGGATTTTCACTTTTGTTAAATTTTAACTCATAGGATTGGCGTAGCAGTGTAAGGCCTTGCTGCGTTCACATGTGGAGAACGATCTATTTAGCAGGAGAACTCGTGTTTGATTCCCTCCGTGTGCAAAATTTTCTTGAACTAGCAGTAGCCACGCACCTCAAGTAGAATTAGTCTCTGACCTAGGACAAAAAAAACTTTTGTTAAATTTAATTAATTTTGTAATTTTAGAATGTTAAATGATAAAATAATTCAATTATTTTTCAACTATATCTATAAAAAAAATTATTCATTTTTAATATTATAATTTATAAAAAAATATTTTGAATAATTTAAAATATAAAAATTAATTAAATTAGATGCAAACTATGAAAATCAGTATTACTTGTGATCTCCCGTGAAAGATATTTGTATATAAAAAAAAATTAAAACTAATTTAATTTATTATATTATTAAGTAAGTAATTTAAAACAATTTTGTAATAAGAATATATTTAACAACTTAATTTTAATATATTTATTACATATTTATGTAAAAAAAGTTAAAATTATTATATAAATAATAATCAACAAAATTATAGCATATGAAGTTATTAAACATAAAGTCAAAATATTATTTTGTAATAAATATATTAACTAATTACATTTAACAAAGTATTTATTTATAAAAAATTATTTTATATGATTCCTAAGTAAAATAGATTTTATAGGTTTTCAAAGTAAAAATAAATATTTTTTAATCTTTGGCATACAACTATGTTAAAACTTGCATAAAAAGCTTTGACGTCCACAGTGATTTACCTATAATGGTGTTCCAGGATTGACTCTCGTAAATGATACTTTTGATCTCGGTCATAAAAATATTAAAATCAATTTAATTTATGATATTATTGATTAATTAATTTAAGATATTGTCATAAAAATATACTTACCAAATTAATTTTAATATATTTATCATATATTTATGTAAAAAAAAAGATCATTATTATATAAATATTAATCAACAAAATTTTTGTATATGAAGATATTAAACATAAAGTCAATATATTATTTTGTAATAAGTAATTATATATTGTTGAGTCTTTGATATGCAATTGTGTCAAATACTTGCAGAAAAAACTTTGTCTTCAATAATGGTGTTGAACATGATTGTCTTCCATGAATAATATTTGTGATCTCTATCATAAAAAAAATTAAAACTAATTTAATTTATGATATTATTGAGTAAGTAATTTAATTCATAAAAAAGGTATAAACTATAAAAGCAAAACAAAAATGTTAAAAGAAAAAAAAGTAAGAAAAACATAAATAAAATAAAAAATAAATAAATGTAAAAAGAAAAATAAAAGAAAAAATGTAAAAAAAAGAAAAAGAATAAAACGTAAAAAAAAAGACGAAAACATAAAAAAAAAATTGTAAGAAGAGAAGAAAAAAAAAAAGAAAGAAAGAAAAATTAAAAAGAACAAAATTGAAAAGAAGGAAGAAAGAGAAAAAGGTAAATAAAAAGTTTAAAAAAGTAAAGCCTTAGAATGCTGACACGTGATAAAATAAAATGATGACATATGGAAGGACTTACTTTCGTAGTATAGTAAAGTAATAGAATAAATAGATAATAAATAATAGATGTAAGAAAAATTAAGATAATAAAAAAATGAAATTAAGTTTAAAAAATAATACTTATATTATTATTTTAAATTTATTGTCTTATAATATATCATTTTCTAAATTTATTTTAGAAAATGAATGTTATACAACGTAACTAATATAATTAGTTTAACAATTTATTAATTTTTGTTCTGTAAAAAAAATCTATTAATTTTGATCATATTTATTAGATGGTTTTAAAAAAGTAACCATTTTGTAGGCATCTTTTCTTGGATAAATAAATTACATCAATTTTTTTGTGTAATCAAGAAATAATTGGCGCTTCTATTTGACAATCAATTAGTCTTTCTTTCAAATTTTCATATACTATATAATAATACTTGTAGTGGTTAATTTAAGTTGATCGAATATGCTTTTAACTTATATGATATCTTATATGATGTGATTACCTATATTACAAATATTCAGACATAACAAAAGAGTTTACAATTTTCGTATTAAATAAGAGTTTAATAGTTATATACTGACTGACAGTGTAAAATCAATCACAAATCACCATTGGTATGACTTTTAAGAAAATTATAAAAGTCAAGAAAGTTATCATACATGGTAGTTTGTGATTGAATAACAATGTAAAATAATTTTACATTGTTAATACATGACCTATTTTCTCATTAAATAAATATAAAAACTAAATAATATACTAGAGTTTCTATGATACCCCAATAATTTTGGAAGTTTTGATATTGTTATTTTTTTAACCAATCAAATCACATATCATCTTTTTTCTCATTAATTAATAATTTTTTTTTGTTATTTTCAAATTAGTCCTTGATTAATTAAAATAATATTTTTTAAATGAATAACTATTTTAAATTAAAAAATCTGATTAAACATTAAATTTAAGAAAGTGAAGTCAAATTTCCTAATCTCCTTCGTCTTCTTTACCTGTAAATCAAGTTTGAGCCTAATCTCCTTTACCTGTAAAACTTTTTGTAGTGTGTCCATTGTACACGATGAAGCTAATTTTTTTTTTTTTTTCTAAAAGATTGATTTTGCATCAATTTAGTCTTCCAAATAATATTAGGATTCAAACTTGATTTACCGGTAAAGGAGGTGAAGAAGATTAGGAAATCTGACTTTATTTTTTTTATGTTTAATGTTTAATAAGATTTTTTTAATTTAAAATAGTTATTATTTTAAAAAATAATGTTTTAATATTAATCAAAGACTAATTTGAAAATAACAAAAAAATTATATGTGATTTGATTGGTTAAAAAATAACAGTATCAAAATCCCAAAATTATTGGGGTACCAAAGAAATCCTCATAATATATATCATAATAAAAGTATTTAATGACAAAAAAATAGCTTTATATTTTTCTTTATCAGTCAGAAAAACAAAATAACTTTATATCTATTGATAAATGTTTTAAATTAATTATACAATATTAACTTGTGAAGCGTTCACTTCACAATATTAGTGAATATAAAATTTTTATCTCATGCTATAATACCTTGAGGATAATAAAACTATAAATTTAACTATTTTAAATAAGAAACATTTATAAAAAATGATAAAATTTATAAATATGATAAAAAATAATGTGACCACACTTACTGTCTTTGTGGCTTCTGTGGAATGTTGAGAAACCAATAACAGGACGGGTACAAATATCATGGTATCCATACCTACCAATATCGGTAATGTAAATATATTGTTCTAATTTATAATTTCAATGTCTAAGAAGATATATACTAAAGTGGACCAATTATATCATGATATCGGTAATGTATATATATTGTTCTAATATATAATCAGTAGTGCTATATGGTACGAAGAGTTAAGGTATGAAAATTTACAAAAAGCTGATGTGTAATTAGTTTTAAAATTAATAATCAAATTGTAATATCCAACTAATCAAAATATTATTGTAGTATTTATTTTTCCAATTGGGTTCTTGAATTTGTATTCTTGAATAAAAAATTATGTTTCAATATGGACCTAATTAAAAAATAAATACAAATTCAGAATTTAATTGAAAAAATAAATAATTTAGAAACCTAATTAAAGATTATCAAATAATTCAGGGATATGTAGATTAATTTAACCAATTTTTTTAAAAAACAAAAATAACCTCTATATTTACTTTTAATTTCATACAACTGTGTTTTTCTTATTTTATAACACATATATTGGTAAGATTATATCAAATTAAATCAATATTTTTCCTTTTAATCAATTAATTATTCAATCTCAAAAGTAAATTTAATTTTTTAATTATTTTAATCAATCCTCAAACTTCTTCAACCAACATAAGTATAATGAATAATTGTAAACCATTAAAATGATATTATATTAAATAAACTAATATTTAAAAGTTAAAAAAATAACTTCATGTATTTGTTTATATATTAACTTGTATTTTGTATCAGTAAAATAATTATTTTTGCAAAATATATTTTTCACATTTATTTAAAATATCCTTACAATACAAATTCTTGCTAACTATATTACAAACTTCAACTAAGCATTATATGATATGCTTCATCTACGACACATTGCCTCCTTTTCTCTCTACCACGTAGAGCATCTTCTTACCTGGCTGTGCGTTTCATCCATGATTCTGCATTTTTCCGCAATTCTGCATGCTCCTTTGTGAATAATTCTCGAGCAGTTAAGCCTTCGGAATTTTTCATCCATCTGAATGATGGCGGCATTATCTTGTTCACCTCCTGCCACTATAAAGAATAATGATATATAAACATGTTAATATATCAAACACTTTATTAGCATTTATTATTTCTTTTTATCTCTCTTTATATCACATCATATTACTTTTCATATTTATACTTAGAAAAATGATACTCTCTCCGGACTGAAATATAAGCAACAAAAATTACATATGTGTTGGACTAAAATATAAGCAAATTTTAACTAACTCTCTCCTATTTAATGATATCATCTCCAAAATATCTTTCATTTAATTAGAGTTTTGTTTCCAACAACCTTCTATTTTTTTGTCCTATGCAATTAAATGCAAGGGATACTTTAGGAAGTGTGTTAATTATTTTATTGAGACTATCAAAATTAAATGATGCTAACTAATTTTCTTAAAAGATGTTAATCAAAAAAATATAAATAAAAAATATGATTTTTTTTTTCTAAAATTTGTTTCGACATACATTTGCTTCAGCAATCAATCATTAGTAAATACATTTATTTATTTGTATTACGATAGTAAATTCATATTTAAATGATTAAAAGATCATTTAAGAACTCAATAAGATCATTTAATTTACATTAAAATAAATATTAGTCACATATAAACATTAATATTTATGTTTATTTTCATTCAATATATTAATTTTATGGCTAAAATACACTTTTAGTCCTTTATGTTTTCTATTATATTCAATTTAATCCTTTATGTTTTAAAAATGTTTTTAAAGTGAGTCAAAATGGTTCTTCCGAAACAATGATTATTTTGAATTTTGGGACACGATTTTGAACCCTAGCTATTGTGACTTATTCGAGACATGAAACTTGTCTCATTAGATTCACGTACATGAAAACTATAGAATCCAAATGATGTTTGAATCAAGAATGGCGATAAACATAGTGAAAAATGAATCTAACGTGCAACTGCAAAATTGAAAAATCTAATATTAAATTATTTTTCAGTTGTTCATGAAACTCGTTTTTCACACGATTTTCACCATGATTGGCTCTTTTTGATTTGAACATTAGTTGTGTTCTATAATTTTCATGTAAGAGAATCTATTTGGACAAGTTTCACGTTTCGAATTAGTCAAAAAAAGATTAAAATCGCGTCCCATAATCGAAAACAATCATTGTTTCAGAAGGACCATTTTGGCTCACTTTAAAAACATAAAGGACTAAATTAAATTTTTTAAAACATAAATGACCAAAATTGAATATAATCTTAAAACATAAAAGACTAAAAGTGTATTTTAGCCTAATTTTATTTATTAGTTTTTTCCAATTGTTTTAGCAATTTTGAAAAAAAAAAGTATTCAATAAAACATTAAAAATTATATACATATGTGATGAATATTTAAAAAAACACATCATATCATTCTTTTCATAATTTATATAAGGTTTTATTGAAATAGAATATTTATAAGTTTTATTATCTTTAATGTGTTTATTACAAATTTTACTGAAAATACATTTAGCTAGTATTTTCTAATTTAAAATTAAAATGTTTAATTAAAATATATTTTTATTTTATGTGTTAAAGTTTTTAAAATGTTAATTATAGGGTAATACGTTGGATAAAATTCTTATATACTATATATAAGATGAGATAAATTTTTAAATTATAAGTATTTAATTGAGATTGAATTATTCATTTTACCGGTGAAAAATATTTTTAAATAAGTAAAAAATATTAAAATTTGAATTGTAAAAATTAATTAAACTATATAATCATAAATATTAGATTTACTTAACTATCAATTTTTAAAAATAATTATCCACAAGATGTTACTTATAAGAAGTATAACATTAAATGGAGTGTGAAATAAAATCATACTTACATTATTTAAATTAAAAATCGTTTGCGGGCATTACATTACAAATTTAATTAGTCAAGTAAAATTATAAGAAAAAATAATTTTGAATACACATAAACAATTTTAAATGTCACCAATAATTCAATATGTGGAAAAGAGAAGCTACACGTTCTAAATAATGAGAAAGACTATTCAAAATTTGATCAAATCGATCGAGAATCTCATAAACTCTTATGTAGGCCATGAGGTGACCGACCGAGTTTTGTTAGAATAGAAACTTCATTATCTTATGTATTTGCTAAGTAATTTCTTGGAAGGACCATTTGTGGATGAGCTTGCTGCGAATAAAAGGATGAAGGGATATGTTGACCTTAGTATAATCATAATTTTTTCTTCTTCTTTGTTTTAGTCCTGCTCTGATTGGGGCTCATTGTACATACACTCCTAATAAATGTTACATCTAATTACTTAGTAAAAAGAAATATTCAATACTTTTAAATATAATAAATTATTTTTAATAAAAATCATATTTTTAATGCTTAAATACATTTTTAGTCCATACAATTTAGCGCTTTTTTGCTTTTCATCCTTGCAATTTTTTTTTTGATTTTAGTCCTTGCAAATTATGTTTGTTTTGTTTTTTCGTCCTTAAAGTGGTTTACATAGCGCTTTAAACAGTGAAAAAGTCAATATCTAAACTGCTATAAGGACGAAAAATAAAATGAACATAATTTGCAATGACTAAAACAAAAAAAAAATTGCAAGGACAAAAAGCAAAAAAGTGCTAAATTGCAAGGACTAAAAAGGTATTTAAACCTATTTTTAATTGTGTAATCTTTATAATTGATGTATGAGAAAAAATTGTCAATAAATTTTTATCTATATTAGAATGAAATTCACTCAAATTATATTTACGAGTCTTTTTTTTTTGTCCTAGGTGAGAGACCATGGTGTTTCCCAACCCAATGAAATTTTGCATACGGAAGGAACCGAACACGGATTCTTCTGCTAAATAGATCATTTCCCTTCATATAAACGCAGTAGGGCCTTATACCATTGTGCCAACCATTTGGGTTATTTTATTTACAAGTCCAAAGTTTATGTTATAAATTTTCCTCTTAAATTGGATGCTAACGAGTAACTGTTTCGTCAATGGAAAGTCTAACTTATAAGCGAAGATGCATCGTGAAAGAGAATATTGTTCTTAGTCAATTTAAAGTATGGGGTCAACAACCAATAGTTGCATACGAAATCTTATCTTTACACAGCTCTAAATATGGCGATCTGCAATTAATATTTAATTATGTACACAATTTTGAATTGTAGAAAGCAAATACTCCTAATAAATAATAAAATGTATAAAAAAGAAAGGAAAAGAACGGAGTATAGAAGTAAATTAATTTTAAAAGAATAAATGTTAAAAATTTTAAATTTAAAGTAATATTTTGAAAATAATTTTAAAAAATATTTTCTTTGAAAAATAAAATATCACTGCTTTTGAAATGAAAAGAAAAAAAATATAAGTATGCTTTTGTTATTTAATGTTTCAAACTAAAATCAATTTTCATTAACAAATGGAAAATATTTTACTTTTCTTAAAATTAATTTTACACATTTTTTCAAAAAAAAAATTAATTTTACACATTGTAACTTTTTTTTTTGCGTGCGTGAATAGGAAGAATCTCCTACCTAATAATTGGAAATTAATTTCATCAAAGCAAAATGTACATAATCATGATGCGTATGTGACAGTTGATGGTGTCCACGTTCAGTCAAGGACCTAAATGATAGTAACAGGACCTTCACTTGTCATTCACATGTACACTATCATTTATGTTAAGACCAAAAAAATAAAATGTATACAAAATTAAATATTGGACCAAAATTGTGGATTTTATAAAATGTAACAACTAAAATTACGCATAAAAAATAGTAACTAAAATCGTAAATCTAAAATTAAAGAAAATCAAAATTATAATTTAACCTACAAACTAATTTTATTTCATGTTATATATATATATATATATATATATATAAGACCAAAAAAAATTCCAGGCATAGCTAGGAAAGAATACTAGTTCACAATCAAATGAGCTCTTTCAACATATATATTTACAAATTATAGTACGTACCATGTTGACATTTGACATATAAACCAAACTTTTTGGTGGAAGATTGTTAAATAAATATGGTCTATTATAAATATTTAATATTAATTATTTAGTATATTTAAAATAATGAAATTATAAAAAAAATTAGTTTTAAAAATATTTTTTAAAACTATTACTAAATAATTAGTAGAAACGAAGAAACTATTTAACACTTAATGAGAGAAAGAAAAGAAAAGAGAGAAAAAAATATAATAAGTGATAAAAACGTATATATATATATATATATATATATATATATATATATATATATATATATATATATATATATATATATATATATAAAATATTTAAAATGAAGAGATATCTACGTAACATAAGGGCTAAAGCCATGCCTCTTTCGACGAAAATACCAAAAAGGTAGCACAAAAGATTGACAAGACTGAAGACTGAAACCAAAAGGAATTGAATTAATAATCATTTTATTTTTGTATACCAATTTTGGTCCACAATAATCATTTCCAATTTATAAATTTCACAATTTTGATCCTTATCTTCTAACCTTATCTCTCTTACAAAGGCATTGTATACCAATTAATAATCATTCTCCTTATGAAGAGATTTTTTTTATAAAGAGACAAGTCAATTTTGTTTTTTTTTTTGGTCGGCAGATAAGTCAATTTTGTATACCAATTAATAATCATTCTCGTTATAAAGTAAAAGCCAACTTGTAGACCAAAAAAAGTGGAACTATTTTGTTTTTGCATCCAATTTTCCAGGTTCAATGGATCTCAGTATCTAACTATGATCGGGAACTCTTCATGGACCCGTACATTTTCGTCTGGACGAGTAAAAAAATAGATAAGAAAAAAAAATAAAGACATAAAATATGGCTAGAAAATTTAAAATTTTGGTTCTTTAATTTATTTTATGTTGTATTTCAATTTGATTTTTTTAAAATTATTATAATTCTTTAATTTTTCTTTTCATATCAAATTTATTCTTTCAAATTTATTAATTCTAAAAGCAACAACTAATAGTGTGTTTGGTGAAGTAAAATGAAATTGAAAAGAAATATTTGAATTAAAGTAGTGAGGTGGAGGTATGAGAACCACACTAATATTTGAAATTAAAGGACAATTACTGAATCAATCTCTAAAAAGTAGTTGTTGATAAATCGGTTTCTAAAAAGCGACTACTTAACCAATATCTGAAAAATAATTGCTAAATTAATCACTGAATTGGTCTTTAACATAACTGTCGCTGAATCTATCACTGTAGAGTAACGACCAAACAAAATTAGTCTCACAATCGGTCATTAAATCAAATAGTGTTTGGTTTGTTCGTCTTAGTGACTAAAAAATCAGTCTAGTAACTACTCACCTATTTTCTTGTAGTGTATGTTTCTTCATGTTATGTCATTTTACATTCGGTGGTTTATTCATTTGAGTTGAATTTTAGTTTGTTTTAATGTGTCACATTTCTTTCTAAGAAAAGAAAAAAGTGCACACATATTTTATCAACAATAAACTTAAGATTTTTCACAAATTATTTTATCAATATGAATTTCAACTTTTAAGTTAGTTTGGTTAATCTCGCACTATTGGGTGTTATATATAGCATCTGCTTTTTTGGCTTAGAGTATGCAAGAAAAATTTGTTTCTTTTTGTTTGCTTGTAGTAACTTGTGCATATAGTTGAGAAATCTCAAAGAATCTTTGAGGATTAGATAATTGAGAGTGAACTAGCATAAAATTATTGGTGTAAAATCTTTTAACCTAACCTTATCTCTTTTACAAAGGCATTGTGTATACTGTTTAATAATCATTAATGGTACATTGTTTGAACATTTTCTTGACATTACAAATACATTAATATAAAATAATCTAGTTTAAACACCAAGTCAAGTACCTATCACAAATCAAGTTTTTAAAATCCAATTCTCCCCTCTCTTGAATTGGTGACCATTTGTTTAACAGATTAAACCAATTAATCAGAGTGAATCAATTAAGATTTAGTTGATTTATATATTCAATTAGAAGTAAACCTACATATCAATTTCCAACATAAAAAAATGACAATTGATTTGGTTATGATATCCTTTCAATTCATATGGAAGTTGTATCAAACCGCATCACAAATGATGCTTGTGATGCTTTTTAATCACCGTAATAGTGCTTCTATTTTATAGTCTTATCCCAAACAAAACATTGTCTCTCATTTCAACATTAAGTTATGATATCATATTGTTTCCCACGACAGTGGTACAAGATCACGTTAGACATTCAATATTAGTTTTAAGTTGAAATAACATATTACAACTTTAACAATCAAAATTTGATCTGATTACAATGCCTCTACTTCTTTAGTAGAGAGGTAAATCATACGTTTACTTGGCTTAAATAGATTCCTACAATAGAAGGTTGAGTACAAGATATCTGTCCATAATGAAAATTGCAGACCTATATATAGAAGCAATGGTAGACACGCAAGTCCTGCAATGAAATCAGGAATCACCTTCGAACCATAGTAGTACGTGATGAAGAAGACGAATGCAGCTGCGTCTGATATTGCAAATACTTGGAATGATGCTTTGTCCAAGTAATTTGGTTTTTTTGAGTCATCACCGATACCACCTGGTATGTTAATTGCAGCAGCGAACACTGCTGTGGCAATAACAGTTGATATAATCATACAAAACTCAGCAGTGCCTTTCATCCATTCCTCTG
Organism: Pueraria montana var. lobata; assembly: GCA_026413185.1. Lineage (NCBI taxonomy): Eukaryota > Viridiplantae > Streptophyta > Magnoliopsida > Fabales > Fabaceae > Pueraria > Pueraria montana. The sequence goes on from CM048656.1 coordinate 25,314,025, forward strand.
CTTCTTTCCGCAATCCTTTATGCTCTATTGTGAATAATTCTTGAGCAGTTAGACCATCAGAAATTTTCAACATTATGTCCGATGGAGACATTATCTTCTTCACCTCCTGTCACATATATATATGTTAAGGGTTAGTATAGATGACTTTGGTGAATAAGAAATGAATTTATATATATGGGTACAAATGCTTAGAACTCTTATTAGGGGTTGTCTCTAGTGAACATATCATAAACTCGTAATGGATGACAAACAGATATATTGACTAAATTTTGAATAGAATGGTTAATGAATAAATGGATTAAATTGTCACCCGTAATATGCAGGGGAATTCATGATCCCCATCTATGTTTGGAATGAAGATAAAAGAATTTTCAAACACATGGCATAGAAATGTAGTGGTGCTGTGAGAGCATATACAAGGAATAGATTAGTGCCGTGTGAAAATGCAAAGTCAATGAAATAAAAGGGTTACCTCAAACCATATTATCTCGAGGCACATTTGGAATGCTGCTCCAGAAACTATTTCAAGTCGATCTGGTGGGGCTAATTTTGCAGCCAAATGCAATAAAGTGTTGTTCTTTGTTTTGGGTCGAGACCGAGGGTTGTGATCATCAACAATATATGATACTATAATATCCTTAATGGACCCTATTTCATGTACGAGATTGAAGATGTCAGCATGGCGATATGAAACCGCTGTGTGAATTATACTTTTCCCTTTGTCGTCCACTTCCCATATCACGCTACTAGGGTGAGCACTAATAAGTTCTGACAAGAATCCAAAATTACCAACTACTGCAGCATCGTATAATAGTTGATAAGGTTCACCTATGATTTTAATTGCCTAAGAGAGGTCTTTCTGGCGAAGAATCGTTTTCCAGAGAAAATTAACCAATTGAAACATCACATGCTGTTTCATGGCTGCAATATAAAAAATTGGTTACTTGCAATGAAAGACACATAAAAGAGCAGGGAATCTGTAAGCTACACAAATAATGAAATAAATAAATAAAAATTCAAGCCACTTGTCTGAATTTTCCTTATAATTAGTGAACGTAAGAATAATTTACCGGGGTTGATCTTGATGAGATCTTCAATCTCTGCACAATGACAACAAGAATCCAAAGGGTTTTGATTTAGAGCCAAGAGATGCAAAGCTGTGTCGTCATTATCATCACGTGCATAGGCTAGCTCTTCCCACTCTCTTGCCATTTCTAAGGCCATATGTCTGAAAGATATTTAGAGAAATATCTAGTCTACTTCATTTTAAAATAAAAGGAATGCTAGTAAGATACACAATTTGTTAACACACTTGTTTTTAGTTAAAATTGATTGAAATCTACAAAATTATTAGTATTAAATAAGGAGTGAGATGGCATAATTATGTGATTTCTAACCAATTTTAACTAATAGTCGAGAGTGTGTTAGAGAGTATTTTTTTTAGCATTTTTCATATAAATATATAGACATGCTAAAAAAAATTAGAAGAGGAGTATTAATAAAATACTCTCTAATACACTCTTTATAATTAATTAAAATTTATTGAAAATTATAAAATCATAAGTGAGACCCATTAAATAAGAAGAAAGCCTTACAAAATTTTGTAATTTTCAATAAATATTAGTCAATAATAAAAAATGTGCTTAAAAAATGTATTAATAATTGTGTTAAAACAAGAAATGCTTACGATAGTTGCTATTCTTGATAGAACTGAAGAACAACGATATCTTGTCCTTATTATCGAATACTTGTTTGGTCTTGTCGTATAGAAACCGTGCCATGTCACATTTTCCTTGCATCACAGCAAATTTAATAGGAGTATGTCCATTTCCACCCCTTTTTGTGGGCAAGTGTGGATTTCTTTCCATCAACAATTCAACAATAGGCATGTTCCCAGATGCAACAGCCCAGCAGAAGGCAGTGTTGCCCTTGCTATCTCGCAATGCAATGTGCTCGTCGTTGAGTCCTTGCAGCAGCTTCTCCACAAAGGGAAAATGGTTTGCACCTGCAGCAACATGCAGCAGTGTAGCCCAACCACTTGCTATTGCGGCGTGCTTCAGTCTATCATCTTGATCTATGATGCGTTTGGCTGCTGGCCAATTGCCCTCTAGAGCAAGCTTGTGAAGGGGCACACGAAGCTTCAAAAATTTGTTCATCGATTCCCCTGAAACAAAAGCTAATATTTATTACACTTATAAAGTCTTTTTAAATACACATTGCATTAGATGTTTTATTTCCATCTTTAATAAAGTCTTCAAAATCCATTGCAACTAAATGCTTCTGCATCTAATATCCAAGATAAATAATTCTTTCCCATAATGTCAAGAGCCACAAATTCAAGTTTTGCAAGGTTTGACATGTTCAAATACTATCATAAAAATAAAAATAATAAATTAGCAAATGGAAGAATAGCATTATGGGAAAAAGCAAAGGATATATACACATTTTATATACAATTATAGAATTATTGGAAACCAAAATATATGAACCCAAAAGCATCGATTTGCTTCTTAAATAAAAGGAAATATTACTTCCAATGGCAAATCAATGCGATGCATATAAACTACAATCCAAAGGCATATATATATATATATATATATATATATATATATATATATATATATATATATGAAATCGAAAAGATAATAATGATCATATACAATACAATATATATACATCCGAAAGCCTAAAAGGAGAAAGGCACCGTAACTTTAAAGCCATATCAACAAACCATTTAATGTAAAAAAACTACAATTTTATCTGATCCAAGGAATATATGAAGCTAAAAATGCATTGCGCATATATATACAAAATTCTAAAGAGGCGTTGATATCAACAATAATTTTTTTTTTTTGAAGAGTGATATCAACAATAATAGATAGATAGATTATCTTTCAAAATAAAAAAAATAAAATAGATAGATAGATTACATTTAAAAATATCTTAATCAAATGTCAAGCAGTACACTTGAACTTCAGGAGGTGCAACATCAAGAAGAAAAATTATTCGCACTACCTTCTCACTTGTGAGAAAAATTATTTTCACTTTTGCATTATTTTCTCACTTTTGGTGAGAAAATATTTTAATAGAGAAATATAACCAATTTAGAGTCTTTAAGACTCTCAAATAATTTTCTTCTTTGATAGAGTCTTTAGGACTCTGAAATAATTTTCTTATTTGATAGAGTCTCCAAAACTCTGAAATAATTAATTTGTAAATAGAACACAAATATTTTATCAAACACATAGTATGAATAATGAAATTAGGAAAAAGAAAATCTAACCTTGCCACTAAGAGCTTATTAGAGCCTCGTGTTGATAACGTGTTAAATATATGATAACTCGGAGAGTAAAAAAGTAGAGAGAAAAGTAAAGAAGAAGAGACGACCATAGTTAGAGAGAATGATAATTGTGTGTATTCTTTCCAGGAGGAGTAACCTATTTATATATACAAGAGATAACTGAAAAATTACAAAAGATAAATAGAAATAAGGAAAGATCATAAAAGATATGGACAGCCGCAAATAGATTATTCATAACAGAAAGGATTTTCACTTTTGTTAAATTTTACCCCATAGGATTGGCGTAGCAGTGTAAGGCCTTGCTGCGTTCATATGTGGAGAACGATCTATTTAGCAGGAGAACTCGTGTTTGATTCCCTCCGTGTGCAAAATTTTCTTGGACCAGTAGTAGCCACGCACTGCAAGTTGAATTAATCTCTGACCCAATATATTGGGGGACACCTGTGGTCTCTGACCTAGGACAAAAAAAACTTTTGTTAAATTTAATTAATTTTGTAATTTTAGAATGTTAAATGATAAAATAATTCAATTATTTTACAACTATATTTGTAAAAAAAAATATATTCATTTTTAATATTATAATTTATAAAAAAATATTTTGAATAATTTAAAATATAAAAATTAATTAAATTAGATGCAAACTATGAAAATCAATACTACTTGTGATCTCCTGTGAAAGATATTTGTATATCATAAAAAAATTAAAACTAATTTAATTTATGATATTATTAAGTAAGTAATTTAAAACAATTTTGTAATAAGAATATATTTAACAAATTAATTTTAATATATTTATTATATATTTATGTAAAAAAAGTTAAAATTATTATATAAATAATAATCAACAAAATTATAGTATATGAAGTTATTAAACATAAAGTCAAAATATTATTTTGTAATAAATATATTAAATAATTACATTTAACAAAGTATTTATTTATAAAATTATTAAAAATTATTTTATATGATTTCTAAGTAAAATAGATTTTATAGGTTTTCAAAGTAAAAATAAATATTGTTGAATCTTTGGCATGCAACTATGTTAAAACTTGCAGAAAAAGCTTTGACGTCCACAATGATTTGCCTATAATGGTGTTGTAGGATTGTCTCTCGTAAATGATACTTTTGATCTCGGTCATAAAAATATTAAAACTAATTTAATTTATGATATTATTGATTAATTAATTTAAAATATTGTCATAAAAATATACTTACCAAATTAATTTTAATATATTTATCATATATTTATGTAAAAAAAATGAACATTATTATATAAATATTAATCAACAAAATTTTTGTATATGAAGATATTAAACATAAAGTCAATATATTATTTTGTAATAAGTAATTATATATTATAGAGTATTTGATATGCAATTGTGTCAAATACTTGCAGAAAGAACTTTTTTGTCAATAATGATGTCGAACATGATTGTCTTCCATGAATAATATTTGTGGTTTATTTCATAAAAAAATTAAAATTAATTTAATTTATGATATTATTGAGTAAGTAATTTAAAACTATTTTGTCATAAAAAATATATTTAATAAATTAATTTTAATATATTTATTATATATTATGTAAAAAATTAGCATTATGATATAAATATTAATAAACAAAAAATTCGTATATGAAGTTATTAAACATAAAGTCAAAATATTATTTTATTATAAATATATTAATTAATTAGATTTTAATTAAATTTTGTATAAAAATTTCAACCTTATAATATAAATATTATCAAATAAATATTTATTTATGAAATTATTTTATACAATTTCTAAGTAAAAATGATTTTATGGGATTTTAAATTAAAAAAAATTGGTTAGTCTTTGATATGTAACTGGGTTAAATAATCATAAAAAGGGTTCTATTGCTCATAATGGTTTGCTCATAATGGTATCGAGTATGATTGTCTCTCATGAATGATATTTGTGATCTCTATCATAAAAAAAAAATTAAAACTAATTAAATTTATGATATTATTGAGTAAGTAATTTAATTCATAAAAAAGTATAAACTATAAAAGCAAAACAAAAACGTTAAAAGAAAAAAAAGTAAGAAAAACATAAATAAAATAAAAAATAAATAAATGTAAAAAGAAAAAGAAAAGAAAAAAATGTAAAAAAAGAAAAAGAATAAAACGTAAAAAAAAAAAAAGAAGAAGAAAACATAAAAAAAAATTGTAAGAAGAGAAAATAGTTATTATTGTAAAAAATAATGTTTTAATATTAATCAAGGACTAATTTGAAAATAACAAAAAAAAAATTATTAATTAATGAGAAAAAGATTATATGTGATTTGATTGGTTAAAAAACAACAATATCAAAACCCCAAGATTATTGGGGGTACCATAGAAATCCTCATAATATATATCATAATAAAAGTATTTAATGACAAAAAAATAGCTTTATATTTTTCTTTATCAGACAGAAAAACAAAATAACTTTTTATCTATTGATAAATGTTTTAAATTAATTATACAATATTAACTTGTGAAGCGTTCACTTCACAATATTAGTGAATATAAATTTTTTATCTCATGCTATAATACCTTGAGGATAATAAAACTATAAATTTAACTATTTTAAATAAGAAACATTTATAAAAAATGATAAAATTTATAAATATGATAAAAGATAATGTGACCACTTACTGTCTTTGTGGCTTCTGTGGAATGTTGAGAAACCAATAACAGGACGGGTACAAATATCATGGTATCCATACCTACCAATATCGGTAATGTAAATATATTGTTCTAATTTATAATTTCAATGTCTTTTTTTTTACTGCTATAATTTCAATGTCTAAGAAGATATATATACTAAAGTGGACCAATTATATCATGATATCGGTATTGTATATATATTGTTCTAATATATAATCAGTTGTGCTATATGGTACGAAGGGTTAAGATATGAAAATTTATGAAAAGCTGATGCGTAATTAGTTTTAAAATTAATAATCAAATTGCAATATCCAACTAATCAAAATATCATCGTAGTATTTATTTTTTCAATTGGGTTCTTGAATTTGTATTTATTTTTTTAATTATGTTCCTATATGGACCTAATTAAAAAAATAAATACAAGTTCAGAATTTAATTGAAAAAATAAATAATTTAGAAACCTAATTAAAAATTGTCAAATAATTCAAGGATGTGCAGATTAATTTAACCAATTTCTTAAAAAAAAAAAACCTCTATATTTACTTTTAATTTCATACAACTGTGTTTTTCTTATTTTATAACACATATATTGATAAGATTATATCAAATTAAATCAATATTTTTCCCTTTAATCAATTAATTAAACAATCTCAAAAGTAAATTTAATTTTTTTTAATTATTTTAATCAATCCTCAAACTTCTTCAACCAACATAAGTATAATGTATAATTGTAAACCATTAAAATGATATTATATTAAATAAACTAATACTTAAAAGTTAAAAAAAATAACTTCATGTATTTGTTTATATATTAACTTGTATTTTGTATCAGTAAAATAATTATTTTTGCAAATATATTTTCACAATTATTTAAAATATCCTTACAATACAAATTCTTGCTAACTATATTACAAACTTCAACTAAGCATTATATGATATGCTTCATCTACGACACATTGCCTCCTTTTCTCTCTACCACGTAGAGCATCTTCTTACCTGGCTTAAAGAGAGCTTTGCTGTAGTAGGTTGAGTAGATGATAACTGACCATAGCGAAAATTGCAGAACTATAAACAGAAGTATTGGTAGACATGCAAGTACTGAGATGAAACTAGGAATCCACTTCAAACCATAGTTGTATATTATGAAGAAGGAACTACCAAATGCAACCATCATGCTTGTTATGGAGATGAACAGCGTTATCAGTCCAAATATTAGCTTCAATGGCAGTGTCTTGTGAAAGTCATTCTCGGCATAACGTGAGATGAGAATAGACAAGAATATTAGTATTGCAGTTGCAGATGAGATGAGTGAAGTTGCATCTGATACAGCAAATATCAGAAATGATGCTTTGTCCAAGTAGTTTGGTTCTTTTGTTTCATCATTCATACCACCTGGTATGCTAATTGCTGCAGAGAACACTCCAGTGGCAATAACTGTTGAAATAAGCATGCATGACTCAGCTGTGCGTTTCATCCATGACTCTGCATTTTTCCGCAATTCTGCATGCTCCTTTGTGAATAATTCTCCAGCAGTTAAGCCTTCGGAATTTTTCATCCATCTAAATGATGGCGGCATTATCTTCTTCACCTCCTGTCAGTATAAAGAATAATGATATATAAATATCTTTATATATCAAGTGTTTCTTTTTTTTTTTTTTGGGCCAATGTTAATTTGTTAATTGTCAGTTTTTATTGGTTTCTTTATTTTATATATCAAATATTTCTTTATTAACATTCATTATTTCTTTTTCTCTAATTTCTATATAACGTCATATCACTTTTCATATTTATTCTTCTCTCTTTGTTCTCTTTCTTTCTCACTCTAGCGGGATGTATTCAATTAGGATTTTCACAGACTTTTTTTTGCATAAAAAAATCCTGTGGATTTTAAAAGATTTTGTAAGAATGTAATGACTTTTAAGATTTTTTTAAAAGACTTTTATGATTAGGATTTTGTAGTTTGAATTTTAATAGATTTATAAAATATGAATTCATAATATTTGAAAGGACTTTATGGATTTACAAGATTTTAAGGGATTCCATGAATTTTTAGAAAACATTCAAAATTACCAGAGTCGATGAAAAAGATAAAAAATAACTGATAAGATTTGGATAGAAAAAATAAAATCAATATAATTTTTTTCATTCTTTCTCTATCTCTTTCTCTCTCTCTCTTTTTTTTTTTAAATTGAAAGCAATAGTCCGAATGCCAGTAAAAATGTCTTCTAATACTTTGACTTGATTGTTGGTTCTGATGAGCTAGAACTCCCTCCATGCTCAGATCTACTCCTACTCCTCTTATGACAGCTTAATTTTTTAGTGGAAACCTCCGAACCTAAAGGGGAATGAGATGGTGGACTTGGTTAGATGATATAGGCTAGTGGTGGTTCGTAGTGATTTGGCGATATGAACGCATCACTGTTAGGATCATATGAAGAGCGTGTCATGTGTAGGATCATATGAAGAGCGTGTCACTGTTACTCTAACAGTATTACCACCATCAGAGAGAAAAGTATGTGTGATGATGGAAAAAAAAAAGTCTAGAATGGAAGAGTAGAAAAATTTCAGGGGTTTGGGCAGGATTGTTTGATGTGTGTGGTATTTATACATATAACTAAAAAGTCACATAAAATCCTTCAAAATCCAATTTACAAATCAATCCATCAAAATCTATAGGATTTTGAATACTAAATGACTTTTTTTAAGTTGTAAAAAATTTTGATTGAATACCACTGGATTTTGTTGTCATGAAAAAAAAAATCTTGAAAGTCTTGATTGAATACCATAAAACTTTTTTATCTTCTTTAAAAATCCTAATTGAATACAACAAGACTTTTTTATATAAAAAAAAATCTTTTAAAATCTTTCCAAATCTTAATTAAATACACCCTTGGGTGTCAAATAGCACCAAGATCCAAGGATTATTTTCAAAATTCAAGTATGAATAATTTTAGTTTTTACAAATGAGAAATGCAGTTGACACCATTGGGCTATCCACTCTCTAAGAGAGCGAAATATAAAAAAGATAAGTGATATGATGTGGTAAGAAAATGATGATAAAAAAAAATGAAGTGTCAATAAAATATTTATATTATTTTGGGTGTTCAAATAACACAACACTTTGCACGTACATGAAAAATAAGAAATCTCTGGACACAACTGTTAAGGACTTGAGTTATCATTTGTGATTTATCATATAATATGGTTGATTATCATAGAAGAATGGGAATTCTTGATGCCTAATTCCCTAAGTTAGATATGATAATTAAGAATTTTTATGGGATGGGAATATGTTGGTGCTGTGAAGTCATACAAACACAATGTGTGAAAATGCAAAGCTATATATAAAATTAAAGGGTCGTACCTCAAACCATGATATCTCAAGGCTCATTTGGAAAGCTGCTCCTGAAACTAATTCAAGTTGACCAGGTGGTGCTAATTTTGCAGCCAGATGCAATAAAGTGTTATTGTCTTCTTTTCCTTCATATGTCACTATAATATCTTTTATAGACCCTATTTCGTGTATGAGATTGTAGATGTTAGCATGTCGATTCAAAACAGCCGTGTGAATTATACTTCTGTTACTGCTGTCCACTTCCCATATCAAACTGGGATAAGCACTAATAAGCTCAGACAAAAACCCAAAATTGCCAACTGCTGCAGCATCAAATAATAGATGAGAAGGTTCACTTATGATGTCAAGTATCTTGCTCTTGGAGTCTACGTTGTCGAGAATTGTGTTCCAGAGAAAATTAACCAACTGAAGAAACACATGTTGTTTCGTGCCTGCAACACAAAATTTACTTGCAATGAAACACATAAAAGCAGGGAAATCTATCATAATAATAACAATAAATAAAAATTCAAACTCTATGTCTTAGCATTCAAAATAAATAGTGAATGAAGGATTTACCAGGGTTGATCTTGACTGGAATTTGATGTTCATGACAATGGCAACAAGAATCCAAAGGCTCTTGATTTTGAGCCAACAGATGCAAAGCTGTGCCGCCGTTATTCCCATCACCGTTATTCTCATCACGTGCAAAAGCTAACTCTTTCCTATCGCTTACCATTTTTATGGCCAAGTCTGTAAATCAATATTTTATCCACATTGTTATTAAGATAATCAAAATAGAATATATATTAGATCAAATGCTTTATGTACTTGAGAAATTCTAGCAACTTTTAAATACTCTTTTGAACATATTTTTTATTATTAACAGAATTTTATTAGATACTATTACACAATTTTGTAGGTTTTATTTCTCATTTAATGATAATGTTAGTCAAAATGTGTCACTTCAGTAACCTATACTGGCTTACCTATACTGACTTTTAATGCAAACATTATTTTTTACCTAGCTATATTACCAAAATAAAACTACAATTCCTGTTAGAAAACAATAGCACCAAAAACACTTAAACAACTACATCTATGTTAAAAGTAATTTAGTGAAACTCACGATAGTTGCAAGTTTTGATACAAGTGAAGAACAACAATTCCCAGTCCTTAACGTCAAAGATCTCTTTGGTCATAGGGTATAGCCTGCATGCCATTGGGCATCTTCGTTGCAAAGCAGCAAACTGAAGAGGGGTCATTCCATCTCCACCCCTGATTTTTGGCAAGCCTGGATTTTTTTCCAGCATTAACTCAGCAATGCGCCAGTTGCCAGCCGCAGCAACGAAGCAGAAGGCAGTGTTGCCCTTCCTATCCTGCAATTCAATTGCATCATTGTCCAATATTTTGAGCAACTCCTCAACAAAGTGATAGTGGTTTGTTCCTGCAGCAACATGCAGCACTGTGGGCCACCCAGTTGCTATGGCAGCAGTCTTCAGTGCTGGGTTTGCATCTAAGATATGTTTGGCAGCTTGCCAATTGCCATCTAATGCATGCATGTAAAGTGGCACACATTGGGAGAAGAAAACCTTCATCGCATCCCCTGAAAGAAACCAACTCAATTTTACTTTAAAATGTTAGTCTGTTGTAGAATAAGCTTGATGCTATATAAACATTTTCCTTGTTGGAACTTTGTTTACCTGACCTGAGTTGCATTAAAAAGCTAGCTTATTAGATAATCTAATCAAACACATTTAATTCAATCAAATAGCTTATACTTTACATGTTTTGTTTCACTGTAAATAGAGAGGATGAAAATAGAAAATAAATAGAAATACAACCCGTTTACTTGTGTTTTTATTTTCTATTTTAACTTTTTAATTATAAAATTACCACTTCACTTTCAATCTATTCCATGTTTTTAAATATTTTTTTTATAAGAAATAGAGAATACACAAAAAAGTTTTTTTCAATATTTTCTATACAAATATTTGAAAACAGTAAAAATATTAAAAATATGGTGATAATTTTGTAATTAAAAAGTAAAAATAGAAATAAAAATAATAAATGAAAGCACAAATAAACGAGTCCTAAAACAGGACTTGAATTGGTCAATAGTAAAAAAAAATGTTCAAAATTATGTCTTAAGATCCAAAACGATTATTGTTTCAGAAGGACCATTTTAACTCATTTTACAAAAATAAAGGATTAAATTAAACTTTTTAAAATATAAATGACCAAACTAAATGTAATTTAAAACATAAAGGACTAAAAGTATACTTTAGCTAAAATAATATTATAAAAATGTTACAAATAATTTTACTCAAATTACTCCATTTCTGATTTGTAAATTACTCCATTTAAATAACTGAAGGAATAAGAGATAATTAAGAAAAAGACTGAAAGAGTACTTGTATCCTGTAGAAAATCAAGTGAAGGCCTTCTGAATGAAGCTGTCACGACCCTTATAAGCTGTGGTTCTGCATTTGTTGGGTCCCCATTTTGTAGTGTTGTGAGTTGTAGTTCATTTGTTGTTGTTGAGTCCTCAATGTCAATGACTACTGCGTCCTGTGGTTCTGGAGTTGCTGAGTCTATATTCATTCTGTGCAACCATTTCCCTATTAAACCCAAGAGGTTTGCAACCGCTGTAAAAATTAGTATGCATGCATGGTAAACCGAGTTCAATCTTAATTTCATTAATCTATATTTTCACCAAAAATAAATTATTTTGTGATATATAAATAAAGAAATTACATGTAGCATACTGCAGACACTGCGCATATACATTAAGACAAAGAAAAATAAATTCGAAGTTTCTTATTACAATACACATTTTTTTTAATTCATTAAACATTATTCACCACTACCTTTTTTTTTTAATTTTTTTTTATTATTCATTGGAAAAGAATATTCACCGCTACTTTGTTAGTGTATGTTTATTAACAATTATAATGCAAAACCATATTGAGCAATGGAGACTTTTATTAGCAATTTTACAATACAACCATTAATAAATTATTCTGAAATTGCAAAAAATTTTAAAAATATAAAATTGTTGTAGAATAAAATAAATTTACACAATAAAGTTAGAAAAACGTAACTAATTTAAATAAATTGAATTATGATTAATTGATATGGTAGGTTATAACATTTTAATATTTTTAGGATTTTTTTTAAAAAAAAATGAAGAGAGGTGTATAAATAGAAACCAAAGTGCAAAAAGTAAAGCTCTTACACCTACCGAGTTACCCAACAAGAGGCCCAAACCGTTGCACCCAACAAGTGGGTAAGCTCTTGATACAGGCCCAATAACCGCACCTTACAACCCTAAACATTCCCTGTCCTCTATTATACATACATTTTGTGTTCAAACATAATTATGAAGGTCAACATTTCATTTTGGCTGAGGGATTGGGGCAGAACTCCATGTTGTGTCAATCTCTTTCTTCAATGATTCTTTCTCAAATAATAGTGTTTATGTCTTAAAAACATTACACTGATACCCTTTCAAATCTTACACTAACATCTCCTACAAGGGAGATAAATGTAATAGTAAAAAAGTAGATGATGCTTATGTAATTACATGAAATCTCAGGGGGTGTTGCTGTAATTTGCTCTAAGATTATTAACCATCACATGTGATTAACTATATATGTAAATATGATTAACTTGATTTCACAATCGATTAATAGAGTTGAACAATTATTTACTATCACACGTGGTTAACTGCATATGATTAATTTTATCTCATAATTGATTAAAAGTAAATAAACGTGGTTCTGTCAATTATTAATATATGATTAATAATATCACACGAGTGTTGAAATGTTTAACAGTAATTAATTTTATTTCACAAGTGGTTAACCGTGTTAAAAGATTATTGAAATGTCTAACAGAAGTTAACCACTTGCAAAAAAAAAAAAAAACCATATTTATATATACAATTAACCATATATGCTAAATGGATGCTGGTGTACATTTTTAAGTATATGAATATCAATACTCGCCTACATATTACAAAATTGACTGTACAAAGCAAATGAATCCAAATTGAGAATAACTACGAGGAATATGCTATATATACTAGTATACATGGTATATTTACATTGTTTTTTGACGGCTACTAGCTACATTGTTATACCATGTGTATTTATATTAGGACAAAACTTAGATATAGTACCATAGGTACTGTTGGTACTGTTCTCCAATTAGATTTGGAGTTTTACCTCGGCAATACGCGAAACAAAGGAATTCATTAAATGTCATCGCATATTACCAATGTGAAACTTCATATCTGATTGGAGAACAGTACCAATAGTACCTATGGAACTGTATCTAAGTTTTTTCCTTTATATTAACAACATATTGCTTTGGAGTTAGAATAGATTAGTCATTTGTGAATTTGATTCAAAGCTTGCTTTGGATTTAATTCAGAAACACTGTGATCAATATCACCCTCACTTTTCTTTGGTTAATCTGATTCATAAACTCATTGCTTTGGGTTGGGTTGTTTATTTTCATCACACGATACGTGAAGGGAATGCTTGTGCGGATTGGCTTGAGAAATATGGAGCAAAGCACGATCATGTTTTTCATGATTGGATGGAGTGCTCCTCTCAGCTTAAGACTCTTCTCTTAGCTTATTCTATCGAAGTGCAACATATGAGGATTTAATCTTTCTTTCTTTCTCTTTTAGTATTTCTGATGTATAAAAAAAATATATTAACAACATATTTAAAATTTGTTGCATGTGTTTAGTTATTCTTTTTAGGTATATACCTTTTAAATAATAGTTCTTAAATGTAAAGATAATATAAAAAATTAATTACAATTACAGCATCAATAAATGTTATATATGTACATATGTGTGTTTTTGTAATTATTGTTATTCCAAGAGTTACTTCTTATCTTTATCATTTATTTTCTTGAAATCATCTAATGGTTCTAAGTTCTAACGACTCACTAATCTCAACTCAATAATAATAAAGTTAATTTTGTAAATTATCATTATTCTCTTTTATTCATTTATTAATTTTTATCTATATAAAAAAAATTAGAACCACAATTATTATGGACGGAAGAAGTAACAAACATTCTAGGGGTCAGGGAGCAGGGTTTTTTTTTATATTTTTTTCCCCTTAAAAAAAAAGGGAGCAGGTCTTTTTACCATCCCTAAGCATAACAATTCACTCATGAGCGTGGCACAGGGAAAGTAAGTGGAATTCAAAGCAGAGTACTGAGCTGAATGAAACTTCCTAATAATATTACCGCAATATTTAGGTGCTTTATTACGATTTTTTTTAAAACTTATATACGTTATTTTAGGGTTTGTTTGGCTAAACTTATCTTTAAGTACCTCTATGAAAAGAAAATAAGAAGAAAAATATGAAGTGAGTTTTTTCATAAACTAAAATTAGAAGATATGAGACTTTTTATAAGTTAACTTGTAAAAACTCTCTCATATAGCTTTTCTAAAAAATGTGAGACTTTTTACAAATTAACTTATATACAAACTAATTTTAACTTATGGAGAATCTTATTTTTTTTCTTCTTATTTTCTTCTACTTGAAGTATTTTTGGATAAACTAACCCAAATATGCCCTTACTATTTGATCATTAGTTATCATTGAGTTTACCTTATAAACATTTAAAATTGTATTAAATTTATTTTTCTGTGTTGGAGCAGGAATACTTAGATTTTAAACTTAGTAAAACTTCTCGTAAAAAAAAAGTGAAACTAGCTTGTTATAAAAATACTTGATGTGAGAGATTGTCAAGTTGCTGTAAGCCTTTGAAGACTGTTAACTAAAGTCTTGAATAAATTAAGGATAATTAAAGACCAGAAATAGTTTTCGATTTTTGGGTTAAATTAGTATAAATTTCATGTGTTCGTCTACTCTATCGTTTTCTGTCCTTTACTAACTTGTAGGTGTTTGACTTAAACAATTTATTTTTCTCTGGAAGATTGCTTATGACAAAAATTGTCAAAAAAATGATTTTAAACTATATCTTAACACTCATCGTCCGTTTCCACACAAACGATTATGTTGTCTTCGAGACTGGTATTGTTTTCGAGGCTCATATATATATATATATATATATATATATATATATATATATATATATATATATATAAAATTATACCGATATAACTTGATCAGTTATTATACCATTCAATAATTTGATATAGAATGTGATTTTTATCGATCCAACCGTTGAATTGTATCTACATATTATTAAGATTGTTTGTGTCAAATTTTATCAAAATTAAACAACAATAAGAAGATAATCAAATGATCTATATTTTAAAAAACTTATATTACATCGATTTTAATCTATATAAACGAAGTAATAAATAATTTTGGATTAATATGAAATTTTATATATATGATCTATGTAAAAGGAACTTTTAATCTAATGATGGATTTTAAGAAAACATCATCCAATTAAAATATATATATATATATATATATATATATATATTAAATTATACCGATATAACTTGATCAGTTATTATACCATTCAATAATTTGATATAGAATGTGATTTTTATTGATCCAACCGTTGAATTGTATCTACATATTATTAAGATTGTTTGTGTCAAATTTTATCAAAATTAAACAACAATAAAAAGGTAATCAAATGATCTATATTTTAAAAAACTTATATTACATCGATTTTAATCTATATAAACGAGATAATAAATAATTTTGGATTAATATGAAATTTTATATATATGATATATGTAAAAGGAACTTTTAATCCAATGATGGATTTTAAGAAAACATCATCCAATTATATATATATATATATATATATATATATATATATATATATATATATAAGTTTAAAACTCACCTAATATTAAGAGAAAAAAATCCGAAGTTTAAACAAGAATAATTTCTGCACAGGCGTACGGCTTGCCGGTTTCCGGACAAGCACCCAGTAAGGACTTTGTATAAAAGTATTAAATATAGATAAAGTAAAAAAAAAATCAATGATTAATGAGATTTAATTTTCAAAGTTTCTGAAAGGGTTCTCTGAACAGAGAAAACGAAGAGATTAAGACAAAAATAAGGTCAGAAATAAACAATTTAAGATTAACCTCAATAATAAAATGCAAGAGAATGAATTTGGTGTGGACTTATGTACGCCCACCCTTTCGAGAAGAAAAGCCGATCTCCGAAATTTACTTTTACCCTCATTTTTTGGATAATTGTACAGCTATATATATATCTACTTTCTATAACGTGCTGCTAAAAAGGTTAAACTGCTTTATCAAAAAAAAAAAAAAAAGGTTAAACTGCATACCTGAAAATACAACTAAACGGAGATTTTTTAATTTGCTCTTACACTGGCCTGCACAAAGATTATGACCTACATCAATAAGTAGTTTGAGCAAGAAAGGAAAAGAGAACATTTTGGGAGTTGTGTGAACGTACTTAGATTTTCTTTGAACTCGTTGGTTTGACTGAGTTTTATTTAAACAAAGATAAAAGGGAGTTCATGATTGAAGAAACAAAGCACAAGTTAATTGGTTTCAATGCAGCAGTTAAGCGGAGCCATGAGAAACAACGCAATAAGAAGTAGCATATATAACCATGGTTTTTTTTTTTTTTTTTTTTTAAAGAAAAGGGATCGAACTAGCTTATGGTCAACTAAATATATTTATTACTTAAAAAATTTAGAAAAAAATACTCAATACTCGTAAATTTTATTCTTTTTGTAATCAGATATTTTGAATTTTAATTGGTTCCAAAATATTTAAATTCTACTGTTTTTTTTTAAAAAAAAATATCTTGAACATTAATTTTATCTTGATTGATCCTTAAATTTTACTCATTTTATAAACAATCCTCTATGTTAACTTGAGGTCATTCATTTTTTATATTTGTAAATCACTTTTCCAAATATTATAATATAATAACATTTTACATTGAAAAAAAATCAAAATGATCACTTTTCAGGTACTTTTTATTGTTGTTGTTGTTGTTCAAAATTTTTACTACAATGTAATGTTTAGAAAAATGAATTGTAACAAAAAATAAATTATTGAATGATTGAAAGATAAATAAATGCTTGATCATTTTTCTTCATTATTAATTTAACTCTAACTTATTAGAAGAAAAAAAACTACTTGGGGAGGGAAAAATTCAAAGAACAATTAAAACGAAAATAAAGTGTTTTCTTTTTTAATACATGAACATAGAGTGTTTTGTAAAAGAGAGAGTAAAATTTAAAGATGAATTATCATAAATTTAAGTTTAAGGTGTGTATTGCTAAAAACAAGTAAAGTTTTAACGATCAAATAGAATGAAACTAAAGTTCAAAATGTTTATTTATAAAGTAAAATGAATAAAAACTTAGAAAATTAAAACTCTTTTATATATATTGTTTTAACCAAAAGAATCCATTTAAGTAGCCGAATAATCATAAGAAGTAACATATATCTATAGCCTTTTACATTGTGAATTTTGACTGTATTGCCATGACAACAATTTATATACATACTTTTTAATTGTATCATTAACTATTTTAATTTTTTTAAAATCAGTATTTATCATATTTTTTGCTTTTTTTTTCTTGAATATTTCTTTAAAGTTCCACTCTTTTTATCTTTTCATCACATTATCATTAGATTTATTATTTTTTCCTCTTCTTAATTATATCTACTTGTTCTCTTTCACAATATAAATAAAAAATATGAATTTTTTATTTTCTAAAATTTGTTTGGACATACATTTTGCTTCAGCAATCAATCAATAGTAATTACATTTATTTATTTGTATCACGATAGTAAATTCATATTTAAATGATTAAAAGATAATTTAAGAACTCAATAAGATCATTTAATTTACATTAAAATAAATATTAGTCACATATAAACATTAATATTTATGTTTATTTTCATTCAATATATTAATTTTATGCCTAAAATATACTTTTAGTGCTTTATGTTTTATATTATATTCAATTTAATCCTTTATATTTTAAAAATGTTTTTAAAGTGAGTCAAAATGGTTCTTTTAAAACATTGATTGTTTTCAATTTTTGGGACACGATTTTGAACCCTAGCTATTGTGACTTATTCGAGACATGAAACTTGTTCTATTATATTCACTTACATGAAAACTATGGAATTCAAATGATGTTTGAATCAAGAAAGGCGATAAACATAGTAAAAATTGCATGAAAAATGAATCTAACGAGCAACTGCAAAATTGAAAAATCTAATATTAAATTATTTTCCAGTTGTTCATGAAACTTGTTTTTCACACAATTTTCACCATGATTGGCTCTTTTTGATTTGAACATTAGTTGTGTTATATAGTTTTCATGTAAGAAAATCTAATTGGACAAGTTTTACGTTTCAAATTAGTCAAAAAAAGATTAAAATCGCATCCCAAAATCGAAACGATCATTGTTTCAAAATGACCATTTTGACTCACTTTAAAAACATAAAGGACTAAATTAAATTTTTTAAAACATAAAGAACCAAAATTTAATATAATCTTAAAATATAAAGGACTAAAAGTGTATTTTAGCCTAATTTTATTTATTAGTTTTTCCAATTGTTTTAGCAATTTTGAAAAAAAAAAATCAATAAAACATTAAAAATTATATACATATGTGATGAATATTTAAAAAAACACATCATATCATTCTTTTAATAATTTATATAAGGTTTTATTGCAATAGAATATTTATAAGTTTTATTATCTTTAATGTGTTTATTACAAATTTTACTGAAAATACATTTAACTAGTATTTTCTAATTTAAAATTAAAAAATATTTTTATTTTATGTGTTAAAGTTTTTAAAATGTTTACAGGGTAATATGTTGGATAAAATTCTTATATACTATATATAAGATGAGATAAAATTTTAAATTATAAGTATTTAATTGAGATTGAATTATTCATTTTACTGGTGAAAAATATTTTTAAATAAGTAAAAAATATTAAAATTTGAATTGTAAAAATTAATTAAACTATATAATCATAAATATTAGATTTACTTAACTATCAATTTTTAAAAATAATTATCCACAAGATGTTACTTATAAGAAGTATAACATTAAATGGAGTGTGAAATAAAATCATACTTACATTATTTAAATTAAAAATCGTTTGCGGGCATTACATTACAAATTTAATTAGTCAAGTAAAATTATAAGAAAAAATAATTTTGAATTCACATAAACAATTTTAAATGTCACCAATAATTCAATATGTGGAAAGGAGAAGCTCCACGTTCTAAATAATGAGAAAGACTATTCAAAATTTGATCAAATCGATCGAGAATCTCATAAATTCTTATGTAGGCCATGAGGTGACCGACCGAGTTTTGTTAGAATAGAAACTTCATTATCTTATGTATTTGCTAAGTAATTTCTTGGAAGGACCATTTGTGGATGAGCTTGCTGCGAATAAAAAGGATGAAGGGATATGTGTTGAGCTTAGTATAATGATAATTTGTTTTTTCTTTGTTTTAGTCCTGCTCTGATTGGGGCTCATTGACATTAATTCTTGTTGGGGGTAACGTTTTCAAGGTCACTTTTGTTGGGGTGGGTATCTTTGTTTCTAGTGGATTATTGATTTTTGTTTTTCCTTGAATATGCACTTCTAAGAAATGTTACATTTAATTACTTAGTAAAAAGAAATATTCAATACTTTTAAATATAATAAATAATTTTTAATAAAAATCATATTTGTATTTGTGTAATCTTTATAATTGATGTATGAGAAAAGATTATTAATAAATTTTTATCTATAATAGGATGAAATTCACTCAAATTTTATTTACGAGTCTAAAGTTTATGTTATAAATTTTCCTCTTAAATTGCATGCTAACGAATAACTGTTTCGTCAATGGAAAGTCTAACTTATAAGCGAACCAATGCATCGTGAAAGAGAATATTGTTCTTAGTCAATTTAAAGTATGGGTCAACAACCAGTAGTTGCATACGAAATCTTATCTTTACACAGCTCTAAATATGGCGATCTGCAATTAATATTTAATTATGTACACAATTTTGAATTGTAGAAAGCAAATAATAAATAATAAAATGTATAAAAAAAAAAGGAAAAGAACGGAATATAGAAGTAAATTAATTTTAAAAGAATAAATGTTAAAAAATTTAAATTTAAAATAATATTTTGAAAATAATTTTAATAAATATTTTCTTTGAAAAATAAAATATCACTGCTTTTGAAATGAAAAAAAAATTATAAGTATGCTTTTGTTATTTAATGTTTCAAACTAAAATCAATTTTCATTAACAAATGGAAAATATTTTACTTTTCTTAAAATTAATTTTACACATTGTAACTTTTTTTTTCGCGCATGAATGGGAAGAATCTCCTACCTAATAATTGGAAATTAATTTCATCAAAGCAAAAATTACATGATCACGATGCATACGTGGTAGTTGATGATGTACACATGACAGTTCAATCAAGGACCTAAATGATAGTAACGAACCGTCACTTGTCATTCACATGTACACTATCATTTATGGGAAGACCAAAAAAATAAAATGTATGCAAAATTAAAGATTGGATCAAAATGATGAATTTTATAAAATGTAACGACTAAAATTACGCATAAAAAATAGTAACTAAACTCATAAATCTAAAATTAAAGGAAATTATAATTTAGCCTAAAAACTAATTTTATTTCATGTTAATTTTTTATATATATAAAAAAAAGACAAAAAAAAAATCCCAGACATAACTGGAAAAGAATACTAGTTCATAATCAAGTGGGTTCTTTCAACATATATATTTAAATTATAGTACGTACCATGTTGACATTTGACATATAAACCAAACTTTTTGGTGGAAGATTCTTAAATAAATATGGTCTATTATAAATATTTAATATTAATTATTTAGTGTATGTAAAATAATGAAATTGTAAAAAAAAAAAAATTTAATATTTTTTTTAAAACTATTACTAAATAATTAGTAGACACGAAGAAACTATTTAACACTTAATGAGATTAAAAAAGAAAAGAGAAAAAAAATATAATAAGTGATAAAACGTAATAAAAAAAATATTAATAAAATATTTAAAATGAAGAGATATCTACGTAACATTACTCAAACTATTAGTTAATAATTTAAGGGCTAAAGCCATGCCTCTTTCGACGAAAATACCAAAAAAGGTATCGCAAAAGATTGACAAGACTGAAGACTGAAACCAAAAGGAATGGAATTATAGTAACAGCCAGCTTGTAGACCAAAAAAGTGGAACTATTTTGTTTTTGCATCCAATTTTCCAGGTTCAATGGATCTCAGTATCTAACTATGATCGGGAACTCTTCATGGACCCGTATATTTTCGTTTGGACGAGGAAAAAAATAGATAAGAAAAAAAATAAAGACATAAAATATGTCTAGAAAATATCCACCAAAAAAATATATATATGTCTAGAAAATTTAAAATTTTGGTTCTTTAATTTTATAGAGTGTATGACCCGTGCCATGCATGGATAAATATTTTTTATGAAGATTTTTATAAAATATTTTTTAAATTTATATTAAGAATTATTCATAATTAAAATATAACATTTTAATTATTAATTATTGGTGTACAGGATAGGTATATAGTTGATTATATAATTGGTAGACTATAATTTTTAAAAAACAATAAATGAGAGAAATAAAAATTAATTATATGTTAGGTAACATAGTAATTTAAATAATTATTATGAAATAATATTTCAATCAATCTAAAGAGTTCCTAGTTATAATAAAAAAATGAAAATAATTTTTTTATGAAATTATATTTTTAACTATATATATATATATAAATTAAAACCTAAGTTCAAGCAATGTGTGTTGTGTAGGATATATATGCTAATAAGGATAATAATAGGTAGGGTCTGGGTAGGGTACTTCCCATACTTGCACTTTTAAAAACTCCCCTATCCAGATTCATACCAATTGAATAGTAACTTTAATACCTGTTTCTTTTCTCATTGATACCTAATTAAAATTTTAAAAATAAAAGGATTTAATTGAAACTTTTAAAAAATAAATGGACCAAATTGAATCTAATAAATAAATTAAGAGACAAAAAAAGTAATTTAACTTAAATTTTATAAGTAATTACCCGTACCCGGTCCTATACTTATTAAGTAGATAATTATCCTATTCATCATGGGTAATTTTTGCGAGTACCCACTAAGTCCAATACCTATTGTCATTCCTACCTATAATTTTGTTACGACTTTTTTTTTCCTTTAAAATTTAATCCATAACTTAAATAAATTAAATTTTTAATAAATATTACTATCTTGTTATGCTTTTCCAATTTTTTTTTGTGTGTGTGTTAATATAAGTACTTGTAATTTTAGATAAGAATGTTAATTCCTATTTGAGTTATTATCATTAAGTTTTTAATTACTATAGTTAATACAATAACGTTAAAGAAGTAAGTATTATTTTTTAAATATTATGATTACGTAGACCTTTAAATTTTTTTTCTTTATACCTATCATGGCACTTATGATTTTGGACCCACTAACCTTATATTTCCTTTTTGAATTATTTAGTAGTCAATAATATCAAATTCATTCTTAATATTATGAATAAAAAATTATTCTTAATATTAAAATAGATTTAATTAATAATCCTCAATACAACAAAATTATAATATGCATGTTATCTAATTAATTATTGTGTGTCACAATTATCATAAATTACCGTAGAGATCGACATAATTTGATTCAAAATTAAGATCATTGATGCTATTAAATTTTGGTCTATCAAAATACTATTAAAATAATTTTTGTAAATAAATTATTTAATAAATTTTATATTAAACTATTCACTAATTAATGGTCCATTTTATATTAATCACCCATTTGAAAGAATTCTTCTCTTGAAATTATTATTTTTTACATATAATCTTGTGCTTCTCTATTTCTATTTTTAAATTTTAAGTGTAAGTTACTAATGGTTTCTAATTTTTACCATATCAGGATATTTTTAATCAACATTTAATACATGAAACTCATTTATCAAGTAAATATTTCCAAATATAAATCAACAAACTCAAATCTTTTTTAATCAAAATTAATTTTATAAAGTCTGATTCATTTGAAATTAAAATTGCAATCTCTAATTCTTATTTCAACAATGCAAATATACTAATAGAAAAGTATAGTCATTCTTCTTTTTTATGCAATGGTGAATCATTTACATTTTTGAATTATCGTCAAATATGCGCTTTGTGATTAGCGTAAATGAGCAATCTTTTATCATATATGCATGCAAATAAAAAAAAAAGTACCAAACTAAAAAAATAAACAAAAGAAGAAGAAAAAAATTCCGATAATGGAATTAGAATGCTTCAAACGACTAAAAATATATTAATGGTTTGTACATACTATTGTAAGAACTTTTCTCTTTTCTACAAAAAAAATGTCACTATTGTAAGTTAACTCAGACATATTAAGCAAGACTCTCTATCTCTTTATATCAAATTGCAAGTGTATAATGAGGGTAAAAAAATGCAAAAGCCTGGAAAACAACAATTAGTGAGCAAATCCATAGATACAACAAAATTAAAAGAGATGATTAAAAATATTAAGCAAATAATAAATAAATAACTAAAAATGAGATAAAATAATCACCATTAGATAATATGTGTCTCACTCTCAAATTGCAAAAACTTAATGAAGGCAGGTACAAAGCCTAAACAACCAATTAATGAAATCCAATAAAATTAGAAAAGATGAATAAATTGTATCTGCAACAAAATTTTCTTATCTGCAAACTTAACAATTGCATCATAACCCTAACAATTGCTACTTCTTTTCCTTCCTTGCTTTTGCACACAGATAACCTTGCAAATATGATCATAAAAAAAAAATCGCACAGATCCTCCTTCGCAAAGAAAGAAAGAAATAGGGAGAAATGACGTGAGAAGCCACGGTTTAAGCAATCATGTGAGAGTAGTATTATGGAGGCATCTCCTAAAAATGAATTTCTTATCTTCGGTAAGTGACATCTCCTAAAAAAATCAGCAATCACTTCTAAATATATGTTCCATATAAGTCAATGAATTTCATTTTATAGTCAATGAGTAAACCATTTTTTTTTAAAAAAAAAGCCAATGTGTAAACAATCAAATCATATCTCAAAATTAAATTAAATAAAATTTGAAAAATCATCTAAAAGATTTAATTGGTTTCATTTTTTTTTACCTTGATAAGAAAATGCCTAGGAATTAGAGAGCCAATATTTTATTAATTTTATATTCTATATTCTATATTCTATATATAAATATCATATTAATTGGTTTCAAAATAGAAACAATATATTTATCGATAAAAAGTGTAATAATTAATTTTATAAAAAAATATACTCAAAATAAATTTTAAAATTCAAAATTCAAATGTCATTATATTGATTGATTTCGGAATTAGGGTCATAATTACCTTTAATTATTATAGATTATATCCAAAAATAAGTATTCAATACGTATAATAATTACCTTTAACTATTTCGGAATTACGGATTTTAAAATGTGTGATAGTTACCTTTATTAAAAATTCACTAAAAAAAATTTAAAATTCAAAATTCAAATGTTCACAACTTTAACTATTTAAAATAGATTAATTTGATAGATTCGATTACAGTAAATAAAAGAATAAATATAATCAATATCAGTGTAATAATAAATTAGAATTAATTTTTGTTCCTAATAAATTAATGAGACTTAAATGTATTTGAATTTGAATTTGGTTGGTAACCGAGTCAAATAATTCCGAAGCATGAAATGATGACATGTGTCATCCAATGCTTGAGAAGTAATCTGTTTCACCACATGTTTTTTGAAGCTGTTTTTGGATTTGTAAATTTTATATATATTGATATTGATTTTATGTTGTATTTCAATTTGATTTTTTTAAAATTATTATAATTCTTTAATTTTTCTTTTCATATCAAATTTATTCTTTCAAATTTATTAATTCTAAAAGCAATAACTAATAGTGTGTTTGGTGAAGTGAAATGAAATTGAGAAGAAATATTTAAATTAAAATAGTGAGGTGGAGGTGTAAGAACCACACTAATATTTGAAATTAAAAGTCGATCACTGAATCAATCTCTAAAAAGTAGTTGTTGATGAATCGGTTTCTAAAAAGCGACTACTTAACCAATATCAGAAAAATAATTGCTAAATTGGTCACTGAATTGGTCTTTAACATAACGGTCGTTGAATCTATCACTATAGAATAACGACCAAACAAAATTAGTCTCACAATCGGTCATTAAATCAAATAGTGTTTGGTTTGTTCATCTTAGCGACTAAAAAATCAGTCTAGTAACTACTCACCTATTTTCTTGTAGTGTATGTTTCTTCATGTTATATCATTTTACATTCGGTGGTTTATTCATTTGAGTTGAATTTTAGTTTGTTTTAATGTGTCACATTTCTTTCTAAGAAAAGAAAAAAAAATACACACATATTTTAGCAACAATAAACTTAAGATTTTTGACAAATTATTTTATCAATATGACTTTCAACTTTTAAGTTAGTTTGGTTAATCTCTCACTATTGGGTGTTATATATAGCATCTGCTTTTTTGGCTTAGAGTATGCAAGAAAAATTTGTTTCTTTTTGTTTGCTTGTAGTAACTTGTGCATATAGTTGAGAAATCTCAAAGAATCTTTGAGGATTAGATATTTCTCTCTATAATTGAGAGTGAACTAGCATAAAATTATTGGTGTAAAATCTTCTAACCTTATCTCTTTTACAAAGGCATTGTATATACTGTTTAATAATCATTAATTGTACATTGTTTGAACATTTTCTTGACATTACAAATACATTAAAATAAAATAATCTCGTTTAAACACCAAGTCAAGTACCTCTCAAAATCAAGTTTATAAAATCCAATTCTCCCCTCTCTTAAATTGGTGACCATTTGTTTAACAGATTAAACCAATTAATCAGAGTGAATCAATTAAGATTTAGTTGATTTATATATTCAATTAGAAGTAAACCTACATATCAATTTCCAACATAAAAAAATGAAAATTGATTTGGTTATGATATCCTTTCAATTCATATGGAAGCTGTATCAAACCGCATCACAAATGATGCTTTTTAATCACCGTAATAGTGCTTCTATTTTATAGTCTTATCCCAAACAAAACATGTCTCTCATTTCAACATTAAGTTATGATATCGTATTGTTTCCCACGACAGTGGTACAAGATCACGTTAGACATTCAATATTAGTTTTAAGTTGAAATAATATATTACAACTTTAACAAATAAAAATTTGATCTGATTACAATGCCTCTACTTCTTTAGTAGAGAGGTAAATCATACGTTTACTTGGCTTAAATAGATTCCTACAATAGAAGGTTGAGTACATGATATCTGACCATAATGAAAATTGCAGACCTATATATAGAAGCAATGGTAGACACGCAAGTACTGCAATTATATCCGGAATCACCTTCGAACCATAGTAGTACGTTATGAAGAAGGCACTGCCAAATGCTACCATCATGCATGTTATGGAGATGAATAGAGTTATCAGTCCTAATATTAACTTCCTGGGCAGTGACTTGTGAAAGTCGTACTCCGCATATCGTGAGATGAGAATAGACAAGAATATTAATATTGCAGTTGCAGAGAAGACGAATGCAGCAGCATCTGATATTGCAAATACTTGGAATGATACTTTGTCCAAGTAATTTGGTTTTTTTGAATCGATACCTCCTGGTATGTTAATTGCAGCAGAGAACACTGCTGTGGCAATAACGGTTGATATAAGCATACAAAACTCAGCAGTGCCTTTCATCCATTCCTCTCCTTCTTTCCGCAATCCTTTATGCTCTATTGTGAATAATTCTTGAGCGGTTAGGCCATCAGAATTTTTCAACATTATGTCCGATGGAGACATTATCTTCTTCACCTCCTGTCACATATATGTTAAGAGTTAGTATAGATGAATTTGGTAGATAACTTTGTCCCTTAAGCATGTGATCAAGATTCGATCCCTGGCCGATACGTATGGAAAAACATCTGTTGGGAGAGGTCCAACCCGTTAAATAGATCTTAGTACCTCAAAGATTAAAAAAAAAAAAAAAAGATGAATTTGGTGAATAAGAAATGAGAATCTATATATAGGCACAAATGCTTAGAACTCTTAGGGGTTGTCTCTAGTGAGCATACCATATACTCATAATGGATGACAAACAGATATATTGACTAAATTTTGAATTGAATTATAATGGATGAATTGAATGGTTAATGAATAAATGGATTAAATTGTCATCCGTAATATGCAGGGGAATTCATGATCCCTATCTATGTTAGAATGAAGATAAAAGAATTTTCAAACACAAGGCATAGAAATGTAGTGGTGCTGTGAGAGCATATACAAGGAATAGTGCCGTGTGAAAATGCAAAGCATGCAAAGTCAATGAAATAAAGGGGTTACCTCAAACCATATTATCTCGAGGCACATTTGGAATGCTGCTCCAGAAACTATTTCAAGTCGATCTGGTGGGGCTAGTTTTGCAGCCAAATGCAACAAAGTATTGTTCTTTTTTTTGGGTCGAGAAAACGAAGGGTTGTGATCTTTGACAATATATGATACTATGAGATCCTTAATGGACCCTATTTCATGTACGAGATTGAAGATGTCAGCATGGCGATACGAAACCGCTGTGTGAATTATACTTTGCCCTTTGTCGTCCACTTCCCATATCAAGCTACTTGGGTGAGCACTAATAAGTTCTGACAAGAATCCAAAATTACCAACTTCTGCAGCATCGTATAATAGTTGAGAAGGTTCACTTATGATTTTAATTGCCTCCGAGAGGTCTTTGTGGCGAAGAATCGTGTGCCAGAGAAAATTAACCAATTGAAACATCACATGCTTTTTCATGGCTACAATATAAAAAATTGCTTACTTGCAATGAAAGACACATAAAAGAGCAGGGAATCTGTAAGCTCCACAAATAAATAAATAAAAATTCAAGACACGTGTTTGAATTTTTCTGATAATTAGTGAACGAAAGAATTTACCAGGGTTGATTTGGATGGGATTTTGAATCTCTGATGGACAATGACAACGAGAATCCAAAGGGTTTTGATTTAGAGCCAAGAGATGCAAAGCTGTGTCGTCATTATCATCACGTTCATAAGCTAGCTCTTCCCACTCTCTTGCCATTTCTAAGGCCATGTCTGAAAGATATTTAGATCAATATCAAGTCTACTTCATTTTAAAATAATAGGAATGCTGGTAAGATACCATGAAACACAATTTTTTAGCACACTTTTTTTTTAGTTATAATTAATTGAAAACTACAAAGTGTGTGTGATTAATAATTGATTGAAAATCACATTAATAAGATTCATTAAATCAGAAATGAGATGACATAATTATGTGATTCCTAATAAATTTCAACCAATAGTTGAAAGTGTGTTTTTAGCAATTTTTATCAGTCAAAATAAATATTCTTAGCATTTCTCATATAAATATATAGACAAGCTAGAAAAAAATTTAGAAAAGTTTTGTTAATAACATACTTTCTAATGCATTATTGATGATTAGTTAAAATTTATAAAAAATTATAGAAACATGAGTGAGATCCATTATAAAATTTTGTGATTTTCAATAAATTTTAGTCAATAATAAAAAAATGTGTTAAAACGAGAAATGCTTACGATAGTTGCCAGTCCTGATACAACTGAAGAACAACGATTTCTTGTCCCTATCCTCGAATGCATGTTTGGTCTTGTCGAATAGAAACCGCGCCATGTCGCATTTTCCTTGCATGACAGCAAACTGAATAGGGGTATATGCGCTTCCACCTCTTCTTGTTGGCAAGTGTGGATCTCTTCCTATCAACAATTCAACAATAGGCATGTTCCCAGATGCAACAGCGAAGCAGAATGCAGTGTTGCCTTTGAAATCTTGCAATGCAATGTGGTTGTCGTCGTGGAGTTCTTGCAGCAGCTTCTCCACAAAGTGAAAATGGTTTGTTCCTGCAGCAACATGCAGCAGTGTAGCCCAACCACTTGCTATTGCGGCGTGCTTCAGTCTATCATCTAGATCTATGATGCGTTTGGCTGCTGGCCAATTGCCCTCTAGAGCAAGCTTGTGAAGGGGCACACAAAGCTTCAAAAATTTGTTCATCGATTCCCCTGAAACAAAAGCTAATATTTATTACACTTATAAAGTCTTTTTAATACCGTTTATATTTGTTTTTCTTTTTTACCGTACTTGTTTCCTCCAAAAAGTAAAGGTCAGGAGAATTAAATTGATTTGTATCTGTGGCGGTTGGATCATTGGAGAGTTGTCCTGGTGGAGTTGGAGAGTTGGCACCTGTCATTTCCCTGTCAAAGCAAAGATTGCAAATTACGTAACTATATACCTTTAGAAATCTACAAGCAATGCATGCACAGTGATCAGCTTGACTCAAACAAGATTGTCTATAATAAAAAATATACATGGTCTTAAAAAAAAATGTATGCACTAAAAGGAGGAAAAAATTATTCAAGTTTAGAATTCAGCAATCATCAAATTTCAAAATTTTGAATCTACAAATTAAAGATGCTTAACCTGTCAAGGTAGTCCCACATTTGCTTGGCTGTTTTTTGGCCCTCTGAAAATATTTCAGAAGCATCTAGATTCAAGGCACAATATAAAATATTTTTTGCCTTTTCTTCTAGTTCCAAAATCTTCATGTCTTCTTCATCGTATTCATCTTCACTTTTCTCCACTTCTTCATTGTCTACTAGCTTTGTTGGAACTTTTGTTCCATTTTTTATCACAAGCCAAAGCTTAAAGTCGACAGATTTTATGAATGTTATCATACGCCCCTTCCACTCAGTGTAATTTCTTCCATTGAAATATGGTGGCCTCGAAATAGAGTGTCCTTCAGTGATGATATTACTCATCAAATTTGCAACTGCTGAACCTACAAGGATATTTAATTTTCTTATTCTATTTTGCCCAGGAATGTTAATTGGGTGGGTTGGGTGCATGACATGCTCCCCTATCCCCCGTATTGTTTGTTACCGGACATAATTTCTAATCCTTTCAAAGAAATAATGAGGATCTATAAAGACCAATGAATATTTAATAATTCAAAATAAAAAACATCATAAATGAGTAAAATTTAGCAATGCATATAACTTATCTAATACTTTTTATTACAAGAAATAAGAAGTACATATAGAAAAAAAATTTGATTTGAAAATATAGAATATTATATTATATTTAAATGATTAAAATTAAAAGAATACATATTGTTAATAATAAAATTTATTTAGTTGTTATATAATCACTTAAAAAAATCATGTGTATTTTTTTTTCTAAATCTTGAGTCTCCACCATTTAAATAAAATTTAATAATTTATATTTTGTCTCTCTCTGCCGGTTTCGAACAGAAGATTTGCAGCATAGGAAACATTGTCCAGACCATCAAATCACTCGGAAAACCAGCTCAATTAATATATGAATGATTGCCAGGCGAATTCTACGGTGAATGGTGCACGGGTGCACCATCCAGAATAGTGAATACTGTAGTAAAAAATATTTAATTTAGCATTGCTATTCGCACCTCCAAAATTGCTATTCACATTTCCACGTGCTTAATTTTTTTTTACCAAACATACCCTTTCCACGCAATCATGATTATGTTGTATAAAATGTACAACGGAATCAGATTCCATTGTGTACCTAGGGGTGCAAAAAAAATATGAAATGAAATCATGATTCCGTGGGCAAAATACGAAACGGAATCATCTTTTCGTTGATAAAATACACAATGAAATCATGATTCCGTAGTGTATTTTGCCATGGAATCACGATTCCATGGAAAGGATATTTTTGGAAATAAAAATAATTCAGAGCACTACTATGACTTGGACGTAATTTTGCTGCTTTAAAATAAAAATAGTAACCCGTTAAATTAAATATATATTTTTTGCTACAGTAAATTACTGGGGGCTTGGACATAATTTCACTACTTTAAGATAAAAAAGTAATCCATTAAATTAAATATATATATATATATATATATATATATATATATATATATTGCTACAATAAAAACCCTACAGTAAAAAAAATTAAATACGTGGGGATGTGAATAGAAATTTTGTGGTACGAATAGCAATACTAAATTAAATATATATTTTTGCTACTCGCTTCGCTACAGTATTCACTATTTGTGCATGGTGCACCCGTGTACCATTTATGCACAGGTGCACCGTAGAATTCGCCTGATTGGCAAACCTATGCTAACGAAGAAAGAGAAATATGAAACAAAGAAATAAGTGAGAAAAAAATAGGAAGGATGTAAATAAAAAAAATATTGTGAAAAAAATATTTTATTTACATGGATAGAATATAAAAAAACGGATTTTATTTATTTATTTGGATGAGTAAAAAAGAAAGAAAAATAAATTAAATAAATATTACAAAAAGTATACTAATTAAAAATAAATTAATGAAATATGAATGTTAATTATATTATTTTTCTTAATATAAATATTTTTTATTCTATAAAAAGAATAATTTGAGTTTTTAAACATTTAAAAAAAATTGAGGGCCACTTCTTCCCTCCCGTCTCTTGGTTGACGTAGAAGGATTTTTTTTGTTATGGTCCTGCTCTAAAATTTCCCTTCTTATATATATTGACAGTCAACCTAACAATAGAAGAGTAATACCTCCCTCCTAAGTGTTTTTCTCTTAATTACTAACACACAGTAAGTAATTCTTGTGAATCCCCATAGATGAGTGGAAGTTTTCATTCCTATTTAGAACCTGTGTAATGAATTGAGTTCTTATGCATATTAAACTCATATATGAGTGGTCGACAAATCCTTACTTGTGTATAAAAATAAAAATATATAAATAAATCAATAAATAACAAAAACAATCAAATAAACGTGTAATGATAAAAAAAACAAATAAACGTGAAGGAAGAGTTGACTACGGAGTTCATACAAGTGAATACATAAATGACGTTTCAGACACTTGTACTGTGAATAGGGAAAATGTCTCTAAGAAAATAAGGATTTCCCAAAGAAAACTTGAATACCTAATTAAAGTGAGGCAGCGGGTAAGCATAAAAAAAAAAAAAGTGAGGCAGCAGGTGTAGACTAGGGTTGAACAGTACCTATTTTATATATTTTTGTATAAAAATATATAAATATTGAAAAATTCTCATAACTAGCAGTTTTTTTTATAGGATTCTTTAGAATATAAAAACTCTGTTAACTGAAGAAAGAACGAAAAGAAAAAGGTCAAACAAGAATAATTGATGCATATATAGGTAAGGATGGTTTCTTTTATCTTTTACTATTTGGACCACTTGCACATTAAAGAAATGAAAAGATATGTAAGTATAATTAACCCTTGATAAGTATTTTTAATCTTACCGAAGTTAGATCATGATCGTTGATCTCTTAACATAAAACATAGCTTGTAAGAAACACAATTTGACAAGGGCTATAAAAGCCACTGTTTTAAAATCCGGACCGACCCGGCCGGTCAGACCGGAACCCGGAGGTTAGACCGGGTCGGGCAGGCTATCGGACCGGCCATGCTTTCGACCCGGTCAAATCCGGTGTGACCTGGGATTAAATCGGTGACCCGGTCCGGGTCACACCTTTTTTTTTTAAAAAAAAAAATTAATTTTTTTAAATTGCTTGAAACGACGTCATTTGGATAAAAAATCAAAAGAAAGAAAGATTTTGTGGTTGTGACCGTTTGCCAAAACATTGCTTGTTGTGTCGTATTTGTGAGTCTGTGAATTTTCTTCTTCAAACTTCAAAGTGCACATACATAAACCCTAATGCCCTCATCTCAACCACATCGATCCATACCACATGATTCTATTTAATCCAACTTGAATATTATTTTTAGTTGATTCTGTTTTATTATTTATGAATAGTGATTCTTAGGTAATTGATAGTGTGATTCTATCACTGTGAATTTTGTTTGAAGAAGTGATGGTATAGTTGATAGTGTGATTCTATTATTTTAAATTCTGTTTAAACTTTAAAAAAGTTTAATAAGTAATTTATAATGTGATTTTGTTACTGTGAATATCAATAGTTTTGAACTTGAAAAATGAGCTTGTGGAATTATATTAATTTGTTATGTGATTTTTTTTTTACTTTTTTAAGGCAGGTATAAAATTTTCAAATTTTTTAATACAGACCGAGTCATGCGGGTCAATTAGCAATCCATCGGTTCGACCACTGATCCAGTGACCAAGTACCTTGACCGAGTCGGTCACCGGTTCGATTTTTAAAACTATGATAAAAGCTAAGGTGGCGTTTACTTGCAATTCTGTTTTCTGTTTTCATTTTCTGTTTTCAGTTTTTAATTACAAAACTGCCACATTGTTTTCATTTTGTTTTCTGTTTTCTAAGATTTGTACAGGAAACAGAGAAAACAAAAAAAAGTTATTTTCAGTGTTTCCTGTACAAATCTTAGAAAACAGAAAACAAAATGAAAATAAGGTGACAATTTTGTAATTAAAAACTGAAAATAGAAAATGAAAACAGAAAACAGAATCGCAAGTAAACGTCCCCTAAATTATTCCTTATAATTTCTTTATATGGAGTAGGAGCCACCAAGAAGTAAACCTAACGGTACAACACTATATTTTGAGGGTAGGAATCCTCTTCATTCACTGGAAGAAAAAATAGACATAAACATTTTATAGGGCCCACAACACAATCATTTTGTAAACCCTATAAAATATTTGTGTTTTTCTCTCTTCTACTTGTATTTTTCGGAAGAGAACATTTACTCATATTGAGTTTAAAAAAAAAAAAACAAAACATTTACTCATATTTGGATATAACAGAATTTTATCTCTAGAAAGAAAAAAATATGTGAAATACATTTTTTTATTTTAAAAAATAAAGTGAAATATATGAGAAGTGACAAGTGAGAACTGTAAACTTTACCTAAAAAGAATAAGAATTACGTGCAGTACGTTGGTGGGGTCATATGCGAACCCACCAGTGAGAATAGTCCAAGTTTGCATTTGTTCCTCTAATACCCTCTAGTCTACTTTGGGCCAATTATTGTACGACAACTGTTGCTTCCTAACTTGTGACTGAAATTTCAACCTAACGAAGAAAAGTTAAGGTGCGCGTACCTGAAAATTGAACTTTTAACCGCAACTTTTCCTCCTCCACTTAATTGCCTGCACAAAAATGATCAACAACATCAGTAAGTATTTTGGGCAAATAAATAAAAAAAAAAGGAAATATATATTTCAAAATTGTGAGGGAAAGTAATTAATGCATAGATCTGGCTGGGTTCTTGATGGAGTTGTAGTGGAAAAAAAATTAAAAAAAGATACGGAGAGGTAAATTCAAAGGGTGTCCATAATACGAAGGGAAAAGAGAAAAAATTAAAGTTGAAACAAGTGCAGGTTAAAATCAAACACCTTAGGAGAAAAAGAAACCTGAAGATGAAGAAGAAGAAGAAGATGGTGGTTGGTGTAGTGGTGGTTTTAAATGAAGAGAAAATGATATATATTTATAGAAATGAAAGAAGGAGGGCCTAGGACAATAGAAGAAATGCTGAAGAACGTTCCTTTTGAATATTCTTTCCTTCCTCTCTATGGCTTTGGCGTGTATTGCACTTTCGAGGGTATCACTCAAACGCAAGTTGCTTTTTAATAATGACGCTCTCGCTGTTGCAATGTATAGCGGAGAAGACTTCGGTCGTCAACGGTGGTGAAAATGAAAATGAATGCAAAAAAGAGAGTGTTGTTCCAACTATTCCAAGTCAGCTTAATATATTGGCTCAACGACCAATAAGTGTGTGTATACAGCATCATAATAAATATTGCACTTAAAGGAAAACTTCTTTGTCGCAATAGCGTTGCGTCTTGTGATAATCTATATAAACTGTTTTTGAATATAAATTTGTTGTTTCCGACGTGTCTGAGATTCACGACCAAGTTCGAGTTCAATTAAGATTTGAGTTGTACCGACGACAATGATCCTTTCTTTCGGTATGGCTGACAAGTGTGGAGATAGGTTGGTATATAAAGGCACTTATAATAATATTAGTATTTCTGTTAATCTTATTTGTTTGATTGATGCCATTTTATAAGTGCAAACATCTACTTTCTATTTATGGATTTTTTAGGTTAGGAAAACGATCAATTTAATCTCTTTTAATTTTTTGACACATGTAAAATATGAGAATAATTTAATCTTTTCATAAATTCTTTATGCTAGCACAATTACTATTATATCCTTTATGAGATATCCCTCTTCCTCTTCCTCCTCCATTTTTCATCTTCTCTCTGTTTCCCTCACTCTCATTTTTCCTCTTTGAAAACCCTCTCCTTCTTTTCTCTTTCTCTGTATGTATGTGATTTCAACGATTTTGTTCCATGAAGTTAAAATTCGATTTTCCTTTTCGGTCGTCGAAGGTCATGAACCGGCAGCAAATGGGGTGCCGGTGTTCAGCAGCAGCGATACGCGGTAGTGAAGGGACGGGTTCACAAGAAGGGAGAAGGAGAAACATGGAGAGTGAGAGAAGATGGAAAAGGAGAAGAGGATGAGAGGCATCTAAGGGAGGCAAGCAATCTGTCTCAAAAAGAGCATCATCCAATCCCAGCTCTGTTGCCTTCGAGATCCTCCACCTTACAGCCAAAGCCTCTGCAATCTTAGAGTCATAACAGCTGTTTATAAATGATTGTGGTTCTTGGCTGCAGCAATTTATAGACTTTTCTATTTAATATTGCATAACATGGGTTAAGTTGTGCTCATCATCTGTTTTGTCAATTAAATATTTTTGTAGATGTTTATTCGTTTGTCTTTATATGCTAATTTTGTTATGTAATAATTGATATGGGTTTGAGGAGCTTTATTGCTGTTTTGGATGTGGCTGGATCGAGGATATGTATCAGACTTTCTTTCTACCACCTTAACATACCTTATGCTAAGTTTTCATTTTATTATAATGATATTATAATATATTAAAATAAAAAATATTTAATATTATTATTTTATAATTAAGAGGGTTAGTTAAGGAAATTTAACTTTATTTATAAAAACAATATCTTACTAAACGCAGATATCCTGCTTTCCTTGAATATACTATCTATTACGATGTTTTAAGAATCGAAACTGGGTTAATGGATCATTGGTCGGATCGGTGGGTCACTGGTCGGACCGATTTAACTCAGTATATATTAAAAAATTAAAAAAATATAATATAATTAACATAATTTAATCATTCAACACTCTAAATTTAAAATTATTGTTATTATAAAATACTTAATATTTCAAATAAGAAATAACAACCAATAATCATGACAATACAAGTACATAAATAAGTTTCATACACAAAAAAAATAAAAAAAAATTACACCACAATCCGGTTCAACCAAAGGCCCGTCGGGTCACCGGTTTTTTAAAAAACCGGCCGGTTCAACCCGAGTTGTACCGGGTCAACTACATATCCGGTCCTTTCATCAAACCAAACCGGTTAAGCCACTGAATTCCGGTTGAACCGGTCGGACTGACCAATCCGGTCCGATTCGGTTCTTTAAACACTGGTATATTATATCAAATGTTATGGCCATTTTTAGCTTTATGTTTCTATTGCAGTGCTAGTGGGTTATTAGATTTCTGACTGCTGTTTTGTATACTTTTTACATCCTTTTTTGACGGTTCT
Source organism: Pueraria montana var. lobata (assembly GCA_026413185.1). NCBI lineage: Eukaryota > Viridiplantae > Streptophyta > Magnoliopsida > Fabales > Fabaceae > Pueraria > Pueraria montana. Next base: position 25,351,040 of record CM048656.1, read on the forward strand.
TTTATACAAATTTTAGGGTAGATGAGAAAATGTTTTATTTTTTTAAAATTTAAAAATATTACCTTTTTCATTTTATTTTATTTTTTAAAAGTTGGAATTGAAAGTAGTAAAAGTAAGAACAACAAAAGTTATTTTTACTAATTTTAAAAACATAATAAAATTAAAATATCATTTTCTCGAATCTTTACTTGAAATCAGGTTTAAAATTAAATGAGAAAGCATCATGTTGATAATGAAATTTAACGTTTCTTTGAAAAAGATAATTTTACGGTTTAGGCTATGAATTTGTCATTTGTTTATATTTATATTCTAATGGAAAAGCCTACATTATCGTAAACTAAATAATTTATTTATTTTAGTTTTCCTTTAGTTTAATTCTTTATAATATCTTTATGTACAATATAACATTTCAATATATTTAAAGTGTATTTAATAAAGAAGGTTTAATTCCTTAAATAATATTATTTTTCATAAATATTTAAAAAGATAATAATATAATTATAAAACATAATTTCGAAACTATGTCAATTCAAACATAGAATAAAATAACTATTTATTCGAGTGAACTCAGGTATTCCCTAACCAAAAATCTGAGATTAAATTTTTGAGGTTTGGGTTCCTTGGGTTAGCTTTGTCAATTTTAAAATATGGATAATGAAATTGACTAATCATTATTATTGGATACAAGCTATTATGATTTATTAAATGATTATGCTATACATCCTATGAACGTGTGCATGGATTTGTTTATTTTAAATAATTAGTATTTTTTTTCCTATTTAACTTAAAGAAACATGTTTTAATAAGTGTTATTTTATTTCATACCGTGTTATTTTTTCTTCATTTAAAAACAGACAAAAAAATTTGGGAATCGTCGGGATAAAATATTGATCCCTAAAAAAATTGTGAATATAAACAATTTTTTCCTATATTATTCTGATATTTGTTTTTGTGTCATTTGTTCTATTGTTTATTTTTAAGGAAATAATTAAATATATAAATCATTTTAAAATATGCAAAAAAAATGAGTGCGATCCGTGCAAATGTACGAGTAACTGACTATATTATAATTATATATTATATATGGGATAGAAAAATTATATTCATCTTTATATAACATAATGAACATTATCGTGTCCTATTTCTAGGGAGGGTGGTGCAATCCAATATAGGGCATCCAAACTCAAGAACAACAACGAAGTCCAAACAATGTTCTCTGTATTTGGTAATTACCCTACCATAATCTTTGTATCTCTCATCTATGGCAATCAATGTATTTGAATTTTCTACTTCCTTTTCTCTTCTTCGAAAATCTCTCTTAAAATGATAACCAAATTCATATTCCCTTCTACATCTCTTTTTTTTCTTCTATGAAAATATCTCCAATGGCAACAAAATTCATCTTCCCGTACTTCTGGTATCTTCTTCCTTATCTCTTTTAATTTCTTTCTTAATTTAAACTCCCTTATCTCTTCCTTGGTTGGGTAAATTATCCATATTTCAAAAATATCTCATTCCAAATACATTGTGATAATTATCATTATCTTTTCATCTAACAAGATAACAAACTATATGGCTCAATCTAAATTTCTCACATTTTAATGTCATCATTCACTGGAGTCACTAGAACAAGCTCACCATTCATTACGATTACAGGTATTTTTTCTTTATCCTATTTTTTGTTTGTTTTTATTTAGCATTGGTTCTGTACCAGCTAATTTATCTAATCATTTTGTTATTTTTACTGAATCAACTGGGTTGAAAGCTTCAATTTCTGATCTCATAAAACTGTTGACTTGAGTCATTTGTAAACATTAATGTACCATTGGTTTGGTTTCCAAAGGTTGACTAATTAGTCATCTTAGATTTATGATGTGCTAAATTTGAATCATGAGTTTTTCTTTCTATACTTTTTATAATCCAATTGGGTTTGTGTGTGCCTAAACTCAAATAGATGGAATTATGAATATTGGGTTGACAAGAGATATATTAAATTCATTTTTTGCACATGAAAGCAAAGGTATTATTCTATTAATTTCAAAAATATAGGTATGGATGCAGAGGTCCAGTTTCATGTTTTGGTTGTTTATGTTAGTCTTTTTGACAAATATTCTATTATATTGGTAGGGAGATAATGAAAGTAGAGATATTACCAAAATAATCCCTGGTATAAGACTTTCTTAGGGAGTAGTCACACCACTGAAGATTGGCGGAATTACAATCTCTTTCCTAGTCCATAATACAATCATTTCATTTTCTTTAATGTTATTTTTTTAAAATTTTAAAAATATAAGTAGATTTTTTTAGATTGTTTGGTTGTGGTATAAATGATTAATTTTGTCTCATATGCTTTATTATTTATTTTTAAAGAAAATATTTATATACATAAATCGTTTTTAAACATGCGTACAGACAACGAACACGACCCGTACGAATGCATGGATTATCGACTAGTTAACTATAAAATAAAATTTTTGCAAATTTTTCGTTTTTGTTTCAATTGTTAATTTAAACAAAAATTAGATTGTATTGTAAAATAAATAATAAAAACTTCTACTGATTTTTATGAATAGATGATCAAATATTTCATGAAAATTATCATAAGAATAAATTACATTAATCACTCCTAAGTCAAGGGTATCTAGACACTCGATCAACTCACACCACTAACTACATAATCCACACCACTACCTCCCATGTGCCACTAGAGAGTCTCTACACCACCAATTATCGACTCTACACTCCCACCACCATCTTGAAGCTTCACGATGGTCCCTATTCCTTTCTTTCTTCGTTAACATCTAGATGAGGGTCATGTTCACATAATCTTCTTCCACAAGAGGTACCTCAACAATTGTAGGAGGTATCTCAAGAAGACATCAATGAACCTCGAAGAAGGTCCACAAACCTTTCATCAACATCAAAGGCAGTACCAGACAAATGCTAATGGGAAGGTATTACATGTCCTCTACGTTACGCGTAAGTTATACTTTTCTTTATTTTTTTAATTTTGATATTGACTTTTGATTCTTTGCAAGTATAGACTATGTGAGATCCAGTTGTGAGGCCATTAGGTATGTCATGTAACACCCACTATATAAACTGTATACTTATTATGTAAGTATCTTATATAAAGAACCATGATGATGATGATGATGATATATATATATATATATATTCATCTGTAGTGCAAAAGAAAGTCTTTTCTTTGAACTGAAATATAAGAAAAAAAATTATGTGTGATGGACTAAAATATAAACAAATTTTAACTAATTTTTTCCTATTTAATGATACAATTTTCAAAATACCCTTCATTTAATTAGAGATTTATTTCCAACAACAATCTTCTCTTTTTTTTATCTATGCAATTAAATATAAATGATACTTTAGGAAATGAATTAATTTTTAAATGAGACTATCAAAATTAAACGATGTTAACTTATTTCTTAATTATCGTGAATCAATTTTTTTTTTTACTTATATTTCAGTTCAAAGGGAATAATACTCAAGAGTACAGTCATCCAAAATACCTACAAAATAAATACTACTTCCGTCCCTATTTATAAGATATAGTTTTGAAATTTTCTTGTCCCTTTTTATAAGACTTCAATTCAATTATCTTGTCCATTAATTATTTTTTTTAATAAAATATCCTTATTTATTTTAATCCATAATTGAATGCTACTCTAAATTGTCTCTTTCTCTCTCCTATGAAGATTGGAGAAGATGAATAGACTTCCAATGTTGTTAAGGGCAAATTTAGAAAAATATTACAAATACAGACAAATTTAATATTAATACTTAAATTAACCAATTTTTTCAATATGTATAAATTAATCAACAACATCATATAAATAGGAATGGAAGTAATACTTAGGATGTCAACCTCTCTACCCGCTTATCTACATACGACAAAACAATGACCTAAGTCAGAGCAGTACATGTACAAACTAGAGTTCCCTTTAAGACTAGGGATGACAATGGGTAGGGTCTGGGTAGGGTCCTATAGTACCCGTTCCCATACCCGCGTTTAAAAAAAATACCCGTACCCGGCCCCATACCTGTGCGGGTAGCAACTTTAATCCCCATCCCCGTACCTGCTGGGTACCTATATACCCATACCCGCACCCGCTACCCGCACTTTACTTATGTATGAAGTTAATAAATCAATAAAAAATAGACTTAAATGTAATTTTGGTCCCCCTATTTTGCACAATCCGTAATTTTAGTCATCCTATTTTAAAATAGAGACATTTAATCCTCTTATTTTGCACAATCAGCAATTTTGGTCCCTATATAGAGACATTTAGTCCCCCAATTTTGTAAAATCCGTAATTTTGGTCATTTCATCAAATTGAAAGCATTGACAGTTAAGAGATTAACATTGACCTTGACGTGACCCAAATATAGTGATGTGACACTAGATTATTTATTTATTTATTAATTATTTTAAATACTGAGAAATAATTATTTGTTTATCTACGTCACTAAAGCACATATTACGTTAATTTTAATGGTTGAGGTAGTTGTGAGTCCTAAAAGAGAAATCACAAGTCATAATCATTTATTTTAAACTAGTTCTACATTATTGAAGTACATGACACATCGTAGTCAAATAAATGATATTACTTTTTTTTTTAAATATATTTTTCATCAATTATTCTATGCAATATTTAAAATAATTAAAAACTAAATAAAAAATCTCATGTCACGTCACTATATTTGGATCACGTTAAGGTTAATGTTAATCTCTTAACAGTCAACGCTTTCAATTTGATGGAAGGACCAAAATTACATATTTTACAAAATTGGGAGACTAAACGTCTCTATTTTAAAATAGGGGGACCAAAATTGCGGATTGTGCAAAATAGATGAACCAAAATTGCATTTAAGCTATAAAAATATTAATTAAAAAAATTATTACAAATAAATTGAAAATTCATGCTTAAATAATTCAAACTTAACATTAAAAGCATCCACACATAATATTAAAAATATAAAATTATTGTAAGTTATAACATAAATCTTTTACTATTAGTGTTAGTTTATGGAAAATATAATTTTTTTTTTACAGAAAAGTATATATATAACATAATTATTTATTTAAGTTATTTTAATTATATATATATGGTAGGTGCGGGGCGGGGCGGGGCGGGTACTATAGTACCCGTACTCGTACCCGCACCCGCAAAAAATTGCGGGTAAATACCCGGCCCCAGCCCCAATAAGCAGGTATTTACCTGACCCGCTTGCAGATATTTTTGCGGGTACCCGTAGGGTCCGCATACACTTTGCCATCCCTATTTAAGACCTATAAGGTCTACAAAAAAACAACAGAAACAGTAGCAAGCCTCATTGAGAGTCATCAGAGTCCATTAAGTCTGCAACATCTGAGTCAATCATCTCCTCGTCCTTAGAGTCCAGCATCTCTACATCGTCATCAGCAAAATGTGTGTGATCCTCGAACATTTGTCTAACGCCATCAAAACTCCCAATGTTGTAAATCTTAGATCTCGAGTACCTATAAACATAGTCACCACCAACAAGATAAGAAGCAGGTTCAGAGGAAGAGTCCTTAGAGTCAAGTTGGATAGGGATCTGCGGTGGTGGAAGGTAGTACTGGAGATATGGCATATCGCCATGATACCTCCGTCTAGAGCAACATCCATGTGAAGACCTATTGGATGAGAACACAAATGAATATGAGCATCGAACATGCCACCACCAGTTGAAAGGGGGTGGAAGAGGTGGTACCACTCGTACAAAACCATTTGGGGATGTGGTAGATAAAGTCAAAGGTAAAATGGGTTTCTCTAGTGGAAGCCACACACCTAGGATGAGGGACATAAAGGTGAAAGTCACAAGACTCTGGTAAGTACAAAATCATGTGATGACATCATACTCCCAGCGCCCTAGGGGGCTATATGAGATGTGAATATTCCCTATCCCATGGAATTGATCCACAAACACATACAAAAGAAACAAAGAAAAATGAGTGAGGCTTTTGCTAGCCTTATTCATCATCTCAATAGATTTAAACCCACAATCATCAAACAACAGGGGGGATACCTAAGGTTTGGCCTTAGTTATGAGACTCATCCCCAACCTTTGATGATTCACCAAAAGCATCAAGGATCATTGGGAAGTGATCAGGAGCTCGTATAACCCTTCACAAAATACCAACATCCTTGTCATAATCATCATCACCTCGAGTAAAGAGCTTCCCTCCCATAAAGGGCATACAACTAGAGGTGTCAAAACGGGCCAACCCGGCCCACACGGGTTGGCCCACCACGGGTTGCGAAATAAACGGGCCGGGTCAACCCGGCTCACTTTCTGGTGAGCCATGAAAAAATCAACCCGGCCCGGCCCACCACGGGTTGGTGGGTTAGGTGGGTTGGCTCACCAAATTTATAAAAATAAAAAAAAATTAAAATTAAAAAAATAAAAACGTTATTCTGTTTTTCTTATTTTAAAAAATGACATTTTTTTTTATCAAAGACATTTATCAATTCAAATGATTGAAATACAAATAGAAATAACAGGCAAATGTCTCAAATATCCATTCAAGTAACCATTCAAATGTCTCAAATACATAAATACCATTCAAAACAAATGTCTTAAAATAAAATTCAACCATCCAACTCATAGTTCAACAACATTAAAGTCTTAAAAATACCAAATTGTCAAGCTAACCTACATAATTGAAATTACTAAACAACTAGAACATTAAATTATTTCAATATTTTTTTAATTTAAGTGGGTCAGTGGGTCAGCCCGGCCCAACCCGGCTCGAACCCGTTTGGCCCGCGGGTTAAGTGAGCCGGGTTATACTTTTGACAGTATCACAAAAATTTCCAATTTTTCGACCCGGCCCGGCCCGAACCCGTGGTGGGTCGGGCTGGCTCACCGGGTTCCGGCCCGTTTTGACACCTCTACATACAACTATACCAATCTTAGTGATGTTGAGCAGTTATGTTACCAAGTCGGGTTACGTGATTTATCTCGGCTCAAGGTGCTAACCTGACTATTGGGATGTTCAAAACTTAATACCTTTACCCTCAAGACCCAAATCACAGTCCCTGCTATCATTCCACAATGTACCAACCGTAACTTTCCAAACACAAGCACTCATGCATTAGCATGGTCCTAACTCAACATAGTGTACCAATCCTCATTGTTGTGTCGATAAGATCATAAAATTATTAAAAGGGTGACACAAGGAAAAGGTAGACAAATTTCAAAAGGGATGGAATTACCGTACAAGTGATGCAAAAAGGGGAACTAGTTAGATTCCAACGCATGCCTTTTATGTTGAATATATCATAGGTAGGTTAGATCCAACTAATCGATCACAATTGACGGATACCCTTGAGATTTCTTAAAATTATACATAACTTTACATTTTTTTAAATGTTTATAGCAATCTCTCTTATAAAAGAATACGATATAATGTTTTTTTAACCAAATAAGGTGATCAATAGAATATATGAGATAAAAAAATATGGGAGATATCAAGAAAATTTGACCAAACCTCACGGAAAATTAATGTAATTTACTCAATATTAAAACAAGCACACTTCAGATAGAACATAAGTGGACACCAACACAAAAGTGAGAGCGTATCAAGTGTAAGTATATTTCTCAAGAGAGACTAATTTTGACTATGCAATTATAAATTATGATTAAGATTTAAGCATTTACTTATTTTATCCATTTACTTATATATATATATATATATATATATATATATATATATATATATATATAATATTTATATATTGTTAATGTAAAAAAAAAATTATACTGTCAACCAATTATAAATTATTCCATATATAAGTTTTAAAATAATTATTATAAAAAATTAAAAATCTTATCATACATAACAATATAATTATGTGTAAAAGAACTTCATTTTAATAATGTATTCCAAATAATATACTAACATATATGGAAAAACATATTTTCCTATAAGCAATCCTTTTTTTTTTTTTTTGTATATAGGAAGCTCAATTAGCTTTTTTTTTTTTTTTTTTTATACTAGAAGGGCCCAACGGCCGAAGCTCAATTAGCTAGAACAAAGAAAATAATGGGTACGAGGATCGTCAAACGCTCACCATATTTTTTTTTTACTGATCATGGTATTGGTACGGATAATTCATCGGCGAAAGCAATGACAAAACTCCGTCAAGGATTGTGAGCGCTAGAACTGGGCATTTGGGCTTGAGCCTGTGGGCCACCCGTTAAACTCGCAGCCTGCACGGTATATGGACTTGATTTTTTTGAGCATATTTAAATTACGGGCTTTTTAGCCCGGCCCGTTTAACCCACGAGTTAAGCGGGCTCAACTGCGGGTTAAACGGGCAGTCCGCATTAGCATGTGCCGCGAGTTTGATTTGAGGTGCAGGTCCAATTTTTTGGGTATACTTGGCTACTCCAAACTTTTATTAGATACATACTTGTTCATGGACTTTATTGTGGATTCAAAACTTACAGTGGGTTCATGTCTTTTTGTTGGGTAATATGTAGATGTTTGCAATAGATACATATATAAGGACGGGTATACATACAAAATTGTATTTGTTGGGGGTAGAGGATAGGACTTTGTAAGGGTGGGTACCCCTTGTACCCATATCCTCTATCTTAATGAATACGTAGTATTTTCTTTGCTGATTAAAAAAAAAAGGACAATTCACGGACTTTTTACATTTTAATTTAAAAAATATAAAATATAATAATTATAATTAGAATAAAATAAAAATTAAACTTAGAATTTAGAAATTAGAATAGACAGTGACTCTGATCTATTAGCTTTTGTGGTTCGGTGAAATTTTTGACATATGTATATATTTATATAGGTGTTGCATATGTATAAATTATTTGCCATAATATGTAGTATGACATTCGGTGAAACCTTCTTGCCTACTAATGTTATCGTAATAAATTATTTGGCTTTTTCCCAAAAAAAAAAAAAAGCTTAAAAAATGGTTGAATTTTAATTTTCTTTATGGTTGAGGGCCAACCCGTTTAGTCCGCAGGCTAAACGGATAGTTGCGAGCTCGTTAAAACAGTGCCCGTTTATTTTGCAGGCTTAATGGGCGAGCTAAACGGTTTACGGGCTTACCCGTTTGCCAGTTCTAGTGAGCAAACACCAAGGTGGATATTCTCCCAACATGGTTTATTCCATATCCAAAGTGGTATCACCACGATTCGAATCGTGGACCACTTGGTTAAGGGACACAAGTCGCTACCACTTGTGTCAGCCAATATTGCTCAAACGCTCATCATTTAAATAACAATATTTTAAACATGGTGTGTTCGGTATTAAAGAAAATAGAATGAGGGATTGTGGAATTAAAAGAATAGAAAAATAAAAATCATATGGAAAGTAGAGGAAAGAGAAAAAAGTGTAGTTCTCACATAAAAAATTAATAAACCCAATACCAAACAGAAAGGGAAGGGAGATTAAGTTGAGATTTCTTATAGCAACTTTTTTTATTATTATTAACTTGTAGCAACTTTTCAAAATATATTCTTGTGCCCGGGATGAATAAGCACGGACGATGGGCACCAATTTTATATATTTGCAGCATTGTTATGTTATTCTTGCACCATCTTTTCTATATATAATCCATTGAAGTTGGTTTGGTGATGGAGAATTTGAGTATGTATATAGTTTGTATGAGATGTTAGTGACATTTATATTTGAGTAGTTTATGTTATTCTTCTACTATCTACCAATGTGTTCGTCCACTTGCTCCTCTCCAATTTTCAAGTTCTTAATTTATTACACTGGTCAACGTTAAAATTCTCGCGCGTGATGCCCTCACATGCACGTACACTGCAAAGTGTTTTGGATAAAAAAATATCGATAGTTGAAAATGTATATAAAAGAAGAAAAAAAATCATGTCAAGAACATTAATCATCACAAGCACCTATGGCTTGTTAACTCTTCTGGTGTGAATAGTGTTTAACAATGATCAAATTGGAATTTATTACTGTGTTTTTGAATTAAAGGTCAATTCCACAAAACAAGTCTTCATTACTTTATTTATTTTTGGTAAGGCTTTTGACAAGCTTATAAGCTCATTTGACAAGCTTATAAGCTTTATTTTGATCAAAATAAGCTTGTTTGGTACACGAGCTTATTTTAGTAGCTTATAGCTTATTTTGATAAGTTATTTGAAGTAGCTTATGGAAAATAAGCTAGCTTATAAGCTACTAGTTTTTTTTTCTTCTCAATTTTATCCTCACTAATTTATTTGAAACTTCTTTTTACCATTTTATTCAATTTTAAAACCCTTCAACATATTTTAACATTCTTTCATGAGACGCGCACTCACGAAACACACATATACGACAGTCAACTTGTCCATTGTCATTGCTACACTGTTTGTTAAGATAAGAAATTCTTTGAATCATATCAACTTTACAATTATTTAAGATGATAAGTTATTAGAAATAAATTCAAATATTAAAAATGTTAACTATGTCCTTTACTGTCATTTGACATTTATCAGCTAGCTTATCAGTCAATCTTACCAAACTTTTAATTAAATCAGCTAGTTTATAAGTTTCTAACTTGTTAACTCCTAGCTTCTAGCTTATAAGCTTTCAGCTAGCTTATAAGCTAGTTTTATCAAATATAGCCTTAATTATTATTTCCTTCAACAAATTAAATCCAAATCATTTCTTGTGATTTCTATTAGAAATTGTCTTTATAAGTGGTGAATTGTTCTTTTATCCTTGAGAACAATACTTAATCTTTACTGTTTTATTTATTAATTGCAGCAACTCATTATACATATTGAGGTCCCATTATTGTGGAACGGGTCTAAACAGACCAAATCAGCCCGTATACCCACCGTCAGCTACAATTGAGTGAACAAATTTATTTAGAAAGGTCTGGTTAAATTTAATTCTCAGGAAGCACGCATAGAGCATTACAAATCAAAGGACATTCAGTTTATGTATTTTAATGAGAAGTAAATTACTTATAAATAATGTACTTTTTTTTCCTTCTCTAACTTCATTTCCATTGAGTTTTTCTTAGGAAAGTTTTAAATAGGTATAATATGTACAATCATTCGAAGAGAAATATTGTGAGAACACTTATCAAAAACTAAAAACTCATAACATACGTAATAATAATATTTAGATTATCTAGTAAAAGGGTAATTATTGTCCATAACGATGTAATATAATGTGAACCCTAATCCACACTTTTTATTTATGTTTAGTCTTATATAAGAATATGCGTGTTTTCTCATGAAAAAATTAATTAAAAAAAATATCATAGCAAGAAATTCATCCTTTTGTGTGATTTAGTAACCTTTTTTTTCTTGTGTGAATTAACTGCTTTGTATTCTGTTAATTACCTATACAATCATCATTTTGAGCCACAGTTAAAAAAAAAACAGATTATAACACATGCTGACAAAAGAAAAATAAAATTTATTATTGAGCAAAAGCTCAATCCTTCTAGTGAATCATGCGTTTCCTTGGTCTAAACAGAGAACCACAAATGTAGTGCGAATACATTATGTCATGCCAAAGACGAAACTGCAGACATATAAACAAGAATATTGGAAAAAACACAAGTACAGCAATGAAGATAGGAACCCACGTTTTACCATTGTAATATGTTATGAAGAAAGCACTACTGAATGCTACCATCATGCTGATTATTGAGAAAAATAGCGACACTAATCCAGATATCAACTTCCATGGCAGTGACCTGAGAAAATCTTCCTCGGCATATCGCGAGATGAGAATGGACAAGAAAATTAGGGTTGAGGTTGAAGAAAGGGTCAATGCCAAGGCATCTGATATTGCAAATACTGTGAATAAAGGTTTCTTCAAATAATTGGGAGATCCTGATTGATCTTTGGTGCCACCTGGGACGCTGAAGGCTGCAGAAAACACTCCTGTGGCAATTAGGGTTGAAACAACCATGCAAGAACTTGCTGTTCTCTTCATCCATGATTCTCCCTTTTTTAACAAATCTTCATGCTGCTTGGTGAATAGTTCTCGAGGGATACTGCCTTCATTATTTGGCATCTCTATATATGACGGTAGCATAATCTTTTTCACCTCCTATCACATCAAGGGTATGCGCATAATGTCATTTATGTATAACTATAACTATATATTTACTTCATTCATGGAATTGAGCTATACATGCATAGATTAAGGTTGTGTTTGTTTCAACTTATCACAATTTATTCTCGAGATCGAAAGTGAACTTGAGAATATCATCTACTAATGTTATGCACAAATTCTGAAAAAACATTCCAAGTATTATTGATTTTCAAGAATATAAAATATTCATATTTGCTTTATTTCTTATTGTCACCGTGAAAAATAGGTATTTCTTTTATTTCTATAGGAATAGAAGTTACCTCCTACAATAACTACTTATCCTCACTTCAATATTTCTTCTTTTACTTATTAAGATATGAAAAAGGAGAAACAAATAAAAGGGTTATATATATATATATATATATATATATATATGATATTTGCTAGCTTGTACTTATTTATTTTTTAGAAAGACTAAGTTGACAAGTTATAACTACAATTATTTTAAAATACATCCAAATACTCCTAAAAAATAAGTGGTGTATATTAGCAAATGCAGATAGGAATTGCTAACATATATCTACTTTTTTTTAGAAAGAATACGTTAGCAATATATATATATGAAATTAAAAAGCTTGGAGTATGGACTATACCTCAAACCATGTCAACTCAAGCATCATTTGAAGAGCTGCTCCAGAAACTACATTAAGTCGATCTGTTGGTGCTATTTCTGCAACACAGTGTAGTAAAGTGCTGCCAACATCATCCACAAATGTTAACACAAAATCTTTGGTTGGGCCTATTTCGTGTATCAAGCTGAAGATGCTAGCATGGCGGTGCAAGGCAGCAACGTGAATTATACTTCGACCCATCGTATCCAACTCCCAAATCAAATCCGGATAAGTGCTCATAATCACAGATAGAAACTCGAAATTGCCAACTTCTGCGGCAATAAATGTTACTTGGGAAGGTTCTCTTATGGCATCCATCAGCTCTGAATCATCCTGGGTAAGAAATATATCCCACATGCGTCTTGTAAGTTTGAGGACCGGAGGGTCCTTCATGTCCTTGCCTAGGGCACACAACATGACCAGTTAGTTGTCTCATGAAAAAGTATTCACCAAAAAAAAAAGTCGTCTCATGAAAAAGTAACTGTTGTCAAAAACACTTTCTCAGAACGGACTATGATTACATTATCATCTAATCATAAATTGTCATATTAGTAAAATTGTGAATTTTGTAATAATTATTTTAAAAGTTATATATGCATTGGTTTTTAACTAATTGATAGTGTAAAAATCTTGACATCATCAATATATCACAATTACACTCAAAACAATATAATAATATATTAAAGCTTTAATTTTTTGCTTGTCAATAAAATCATTTTAGGTTTAATTATCTTTCTAGTATCTATAGTTGCAACAACTTTCATTTTTAGTCCCTATCGTTTAAACATCTCATTTTGATTCATGTAGATGCAATTTTTTTACCCTTTTGGTCTTCACCATCAAGTGTTGTCTAATGCGGTTTGTGATGAACGTTATTGTTCATGCCTTTTGTATCAAATGGCATCAGTCTACACTTGACAATGAGCATTAAAAGGGTTAAAAAGTTGTATTTATAGAGAACAAAATGGGACATTTTAAACTAGAGACCAAAAAGAAAACTTGTTGTAACTTGTAACTATAGGGTCAAAAAGCTAATTAAACCTTTGTTTTACATTATCAATAATCTTAGCAGTTGAATTGAGGGTTTGATGAACATACATGATTTTTGAGTGAGGCTTGAGGTTCAAAAAAGCAATAAATATTAAAGAATATAACCACCAGCACAATACAAGTCAAAATTATATCAATAGATAATTAACAATTGAAAAGACAACCAGAGTCATGATTTCCTAATAGAAGTGAATGTGCACTTACACAAATGCAAGAGGTGTTTTAGATATCGTCGTGGACCTTGGCAACCACAATTCAAAGGCTTTCGAGCCAAAATATGCAAACCTGTCTCATTGTAATTACCCCGAGCAAAAGCTAGCGATTCCTTCTGATTTAGCATTTCCAGGGCCAGCTCTGCAAGAAGATCCAAATTATGTGGATTACAAACTCTGATGGCAGCACCATTAATGAGGGTGTTCACCTATGTTCGGTTCTACCAAGATTACACTGCCTAATTTAGTTATGTGTACTTAATTAGTGATATATTTGTGGTTCACACTCACAAGTAAAGGAAAGGATTTAGCCCTTTAAAGAATAAAAAAATTGTCTTCCAAAGTCATTAATCAAACATGCATTAAGGCTTTGTTTATTATTCTCAAAAACAATTTTCTGTTTTTAAAATTTATTGTTTGAACATGTTTGAAAGTGTTTGTCTCCTGATATCACTTAGAGAAAACAGAAGAAGAGAATGAGACAACATCTCCCTGTTATCTCTGTCTTTTAGTTTTTTAAAATACTTATTTTAGAAACAATTTTCTAAACTTTATAGTAATAGATTTGAATGAGAAGTTGATTATTGAGTAGAGAATCAAATAAAACCCTAAGATTTCTTTCTTTCTTTGTTTAAAATCTTTCAAAGTCCACCAAATTGTGAGAATGTTGAAATTTTCTAAAAATGGAAAAGATGTTAGGCATGCAATATGCTTACCATAGAGTCCAGAGTCTACACAAATGAGAAACAGTGAAACCCAATCATCATCTTCGAGTATTTCTTTAGTTTTATCAAACAGATACTGAGCCATTTCACTTCTTCCTTGTAACACAGCCAAGTGAAGAGGAGTGACTCCTTCTCCGCCCCTTATTGTTGGCAATGATTCATTTTTTCTGCGCATTATCTCAGCAATGTGAACGTTCCCAACAGCAGCTGCAAAGCAGAATGCAGTGTTCCCCTTGTCATCTTGCAATTCTAAATCTTCGCGTGACATTAGTTTCACCAATTCCTCCACGAAGTGTTCATGGTTTGCTCCCACTGCAACGTGGAGCACTGTTGCCCACCCCTTTGTTATGGCAGAGTTCAGCAGCGTGGGGTTTTGGTCTAGTATTTTCTTGGCTTCTTTCCAGTCACCTTTCAGTGCTGCTTTGTGAAGGGGAACACATTGGGTGAGGTACCTGTGCCTGGCTTCTTCTGCAACAAGTCAGTTGAAGTGTACCATTTTAGGGTCTAAACATTTGATCAAATCCAATCATATTACATATGAATTTTGGAGTGAATAATTTGACTGATGCATCCGCACAAGGGTTTAGAATTACTGATAGTATTAGCAATTTTATGTAGATTAACCATTGGAGTCGGACAGATGAAAAAATTTTACGAGTCCCACATTGAGTAGAATGAGAAGTTTAACATGGTACTGCCAGTTTGGATAAAATTTTCTAGAAGTGCTTCTAGGAGAAGAAAATAAATAGGAAAAATGAAATGAGCCTTTTGCTTATGCATCTCATATTAGCTTATCTAAAAGATGATTTTTAACTTATGCATAAGCTTCTAGGAGAAGTTTAGTTTATTTTTTCTTCTTATTCATGATATAGATTAGTCTTTTGGGTTGAACTCTCCAAGGCATAACAATTGGTTCCTTCATTGAGAGTTGGGCTATGGAAGGGATAAGCAGGATTGATGTGTAGGTGGCAATGTTATGAGTGTCACATTCAGTAGGAATGAGAAGCTTAATGTAGTACTTGAGTAATTAATTCATGATGATGCTCTCTTACCTAATGCATAGTGTTTTGAGCTCCAGAGTATGTATTCCTTCTATTGATATTATGACATGTCACATCTATGGTTATTTTTTCCCTACTTGAAAACTTTTTTAAGATGAAAAAATAATAGGAAAGTCTGAAATTAGGAGTACCAACTGACAAAGGTAGTACAAATGCTAGTAATTGTATCAGTTATCTTCAATGATTATTTATTTATTATCTACTGTTTTTTAAACTTATAAGAACTAAATGACCTACCATTTTGGTGCTTCTGTTTATTGGGAGCCAGCAAGAAACATTAGTAGCAGAAAATTAATTGTACATGATCATAAAAGTGAGGTGGATTTTGTAATGATTTTGATTGGCCACGTATTACTGAGATTATTAATATGGTCAGTTGAGCACGAGGTCTTTTTCTATTTTCCTTTTGTTATTTATTTTCCGTTGTCATTCTCAGATTGTGCAACCACAGAAAAAGAAAAAGAAAAAAAAAATTCACATTTTATGAATAGGTAATTGGTAGTGTTCTAAGAAGGGACAGAGAGCTTACGAGTGGACACTAGATGAAGGAGAGGCCTCCTAAACTGAGCAGAAGCAGGCCTCTGCAACATTCGTAACTGGAAAGATGTTGAGTGTGTTAAGTCGGCCATTTCTCTGCAACGACAACATACAATACAATATTATATCTTTTCAGTTATTAGTTAAGCACTTTGATATGCTTGACACACATGACAATCTTCTAAGTTAAAAACTACTTTTTAGGGCTTACGTAAATGCAGAGAGAGAAAAAATGTATTCTTTTTGACTTTTGAGTGCCTATAAAAATAGTCCTATAATAATTGAGAAGTGATATAATTTCGTTGACACAATGGTATAAGGCTCTGCTACATTCACATATGGGAGAATAATTTAATTAGTTTAGTGGAAAAACTTGTGTTTGATCTCTCTGTGTGTAAAATTCCTTTGGATCAGCAGCAACCACGTACCGCTAACAAGATTAGTATCTGATCATGTGGGTTGGGGGACATCGTGATCTCTAATCCAAGACCAAAATCAAAGTTAAAATTAAATTGTAAAGATGCATGCTAACATGAATACAACATGACTAGCTAGTATACATGAGGTTTATGTTTAAATGATAGAAAAAAATTTAAATAGAGAATTATATAATGAAAATATAAAGAAAAATGTTAAGAACACAATATCTAATACATTTTTTTAAACACATTTTTTACTATTTACTGAAATTGATTGGAAATCATAATTTTTGTAAGTCCTACTTTTTAATGAATGAATCTATGTCTCCTGATTTTATATTTTTTTATAAATTTCAATGAATAAGTGTTAAAAGAAATGTGTTAAAAAGTGTATTGTTCACACTCTTCAAATATAAAAGGAAAAAAATCATATGAACATAATTTGATAGGTAAAACAAAAATACCTATAAACTTGGCAACTTATTTTCTTGTTTTGCTACAATAATCTCTTTTCTTTTGGGAGGGGGAGGGGCTCAAGAAACAACAATAACCTTCAGATTTCAACTATGACCCAACCCACCAAACCTAAGTTGGGCTTCTCTATTTCAAGGCCCAAATCCCTAAAGACAATAAAGTCAAATAAAGTTAGGTCGGAGAGAGATTTGATTAAGGAATATCTTGGGATTCCGAGACAGATTAACACTCACACAAGTGATCGACATCAACAAAAGAAAAAAGTTGGACACTGGTGGTCCTGGGTAATATATCATATGATATACTATATTCATATATACTTACACGCATATCATTTGAAAACGGTAAAAATTTTATGGTCGAATTATTGGTCTTCTGCACGCCACAAGTTTCCGCACACCTACTCTTGGATAATTAATGTTTTCCCTCTGCGAATAAATACGAGTTTAATCAGTTTACCTAATTTGTCGGTAATAATCGTTATTGAATACTAAAAAGAAAATGTAAGAAACACATAAAAATGTCAAGAGTATGTACGAATTTTATTTTCTATTTTTAGTTTTCAAAATATAACTAACCAATAGCTGATGAAAAGTAATGCAAGATGCAAACTAGAGTGTGAAATTAAAGAAGAAATTGAAAAGGATGAAAAGTAAGGAAGAAAATGAAAGAAAAAAAAAAACATCTCTTTTTGTTTTTCTTTTCTAAAACACTTATTTTGGACAGAAAATTAAAACTGGATAGATTTTAAACGAGGAATTGATCGGTAAGTAGTGTATAATTATTGTAGAAATTATTAATTTTTAAAACTGAAAAATGAGATGAGAAACATGCCTTTAATTTTTGCAAATCTATGTCCTGTCTTCAAAATTGCAACACCAGTGACTCAAATCCAAGAGAATTACTGTAAGGTCACTGTGTAGAAAACAGGTGCAAAAGAAAAAAGGGGGAAAATTTGGCTTCGTAGAAGCAGCAATCCTTCATGAAGTGCTCTTCAGAAGTTTTTTTTTTTTATTTTCTTGTATACTTTCTTCTGCTATCTGAAATTAAGATTTTTCTTCATAATAATATACTTGAAAATTATCCTGTCTGGTGTTCTATATTGCTCCATGGTTCAGGCTAGAAATAAATGTTTAATTAGGGATATTTCAATTTTTCAAGAGATGAATAAATACCCCCCGAGACCATATAATCAGCATTCAGCAACATCTTGGAACAAAAGAGGAAATATTAAATGTCTGAAAAAGGGTTTTAATTAAATAATAACTACTAAAAAGAACAGAGGTATTTGGTCCAGCTAGCTCCAACAAACAAGAACTACCAGGGAGGGAGAGGAATAGATAAGAAAGAGAAGCAAGTGACCAATAAGATTTGATTACCTTAGAAAAGTTGAGAAACTTTCCTCCACTTCCTCTTTAATTAGCTCTGCAGCGTGATTTGTTTTGCTTCCAGAATGCCAGATTCATCTGCAGAGGGTGTGAAGTGTTTGGGTTCGTCAAGAGTAGTCCAAGTGAAATTGGAGATTGCAGAAATTGATTGAAGACCTTTGTTACTTGTCAGGCTGCCAGGCTGTTGGTCAAGTCAATGATAAATAAATAAATAAATAAATAAAATAAAAACTAGTACCTCTGTGGAATGATTACAAAGCAAGAAAGTAAAAAAAAAAAAAGGAAAAGTAAGTTGTACCAATCACTGACAGAAGCTATTTACTGAATTGTGATTTTTCAATTAGAATTGCATTTTTTTTTCAACAAATTATATAATAAATCACTTAGCATGTTCAATTCGAGCATAATTATTTTAATTTAATTAGTGATTTTAAATTTAAGAAATTTCCTAACCTAACTTTTTATTCATATAGATTGAATATTAGTTATATTTAATGATTTTTGTCTCTAACTTTTTATAATTTGATGTAAGAAATGATGTTAACAAAAAATAAATAAATGACGTTGGTAAAATCTTTAGTATATTTATCACAAAGTAAAAATCAGTCAAGAACGGTAGGCGCATAATTGCATACTTTGGCTTGATTTTCTTTCATATCGTGGGCAGGGGCGGACCTACAGTGTAGGTTGGAGCCTTCCTAAATTTTTTAATTTAATTTTTAATATATATATTAATTAATTAATATTAAAATAATTATTTTATTTTAAATTAAATAATAATATTTAAGTTATATTTTATCCTTATTTTTATAAAATCTTTCATTCTTCTTTTATAGTCTTTATTATGAAGATTATAATATTTTATCTTTTCAGATAAATATATTTTTTTTATCTTTTTTTAGATAATTATATTATTTTCTCTTTTTAGTAAAAAAATTAAATATTATTTATTTTCCTTTTGTCATCCGATATTGATATTTTAAAACTTATAAATAATTACATTTACAATATTTTATTAATCTCCCCCTTATTGATTTGATTATAAATTATTGAAGAATTAAAAGTTATTTATTGACGCTTATCAATGGAATAAACTTAAATGCAAATACTATATATATGAGTTTGACAATTTAAACTTTAAAATTTGAGATATACTAACAAATATTTTCTTTCTCCAATCAATTCTTTGTATATGTTTTTTTTTCCTCCTCATATCTTTATTTTATTAGGGCTTAAATGTGTTTTTAATTCCTCAAATTTAGGAGTCCATCTTTTTTAGTTTTTCAAATTAATTTTTTTTAGTTCCTCAAATTCACGATAGGCTTTTTTTTTGCCAGTTTTTGACTGTAGGAGATCCCTAAAAAAGATAAACCTCTAAATTTGAGGGATTAAAAATATATTTAAGCTTGTTTTTTAGTATTGTTTTTTAGACTCTAATTCTAGCATTAAGTGTGTTGGCCCACCTAGCATCCATGTCTGGATTCGTCCCTGATCGTGGGGCTTTTTTTTTTTTTAAGTTAATTTTTTTTAAGTTAACTTATTATTATACATAAGAGTATGATCAGTTTAGATTTTAAAAGAATGAGTAAATATTATAAAATATTTTTACACTATTATTAATCATTAATAGTCATGTATTTATTAATTTTAAAATAATTATCTTAAAAATCATATCAATAATAATTTTTTATATAGGATACATAAAATTAAAATCTAATAAATTTATATTAAAATAATTAATATTAAGGGTCTATTTGGTTAAATAACTTAATTAAGTAGTCATTGAATAGTATTTATTATATAAGTATTTATGTAAAAAGTTATTTCAAAACTCATTTAAGAATAATATTTTGAAAAGAAATTTAGAAGAATTAATTTTGTGTGTATGGTGAAGTAAAATCAGTTTTGAAATATAAATATAGGTATGCTTTTAAATAAATTTACAAGTCTTATATATACTTAAAATTAATTTTAGGATTGACTATTTTTTAGTCCCTAAATTTTTTAGGATTTCTGTTTTTACTCCCTGAATTTTTTTTTAACTAGTTAACACCTCTTAACTTTTTTGCATCCTTACTTTTAGTCTCTTAACTTTTTTTTGTCCTTTTAGTCCCTGTAACCAGTAAAAAAAAAGTTAAAGGACTAATAATACTCTTAATTTTACTTCTCACTACAACAACTTTGAATATTAGTATCAACTAAAAGGTGATTATTGGTGCTTAGGTGTCAAACCATATTAACCATATGTTTATTACTTTGGGACTTCCTTCTTATTTGTTTCCATACAGCCAAATTTATTTACAATTTAGGTATGCTTATTAGTTGTCTAAGAGACATTTTTAATTATGTTTATCAATCTACATTAAGTATAAATAAAAAGTGTTAGTTGTTGTAATCAACATGTTTTATCTAAATATCGTTTGTTAAATTTATAAATTTTTATATTTCAGAAAGACATTTTCTTTTAGTTACCAAGAGGTGCATATCTTTTGTGGGGCTTATTGGGCAAAAGGTAAATAGTGATTGGCACAACTAATGTGCTTCGAAACTTCGTCAAAGCGTAAAGGGCCAGGGGGCACGGCAACTAGAAATTGTTAAAATAGTTTTTGATACATACGAATCGAATACAGTACCTGAATATTTATAATACCTCACATATTTTATTTAATTAATTGAATTAGACCCTCTAGATAGAAATTGTTAAAATATAAGCCGACAGTGGTGCTTTCACTGCAATAGCAAGAGCTGATACAATTTTTATATCAATTAAATAAGATAAAACATCCACCAATGAGTACTTCCACACCAAAAAAATAAAATGTAGAATAAAATATGTTCAGAACAGTCAAGAAAGTTGCAGTTTAATGGACATCTTTATATATATATATATATATATATATATATATATATATATATATATTTTTTTTTTTTTTTTATCTTGAAAAGTTGCGTAAATATGTTCGGCGGATATGATTTTTATAATTGTGCGTAGAAACTTGACTTGAAAAAAAAAAACTAAATATTGTCTCAAGGACACTAATAAGCAAAATATTTAGTAGATTAAATATTTTTAATCACTTTGAAAAATAAATATGAAGTATTTTTATATTTTTAATATAACAAATATTTTTATTTTTATTTATTTAATCAATAAATAAAAGAAGTCCATTAACTAGTTGTTGATCAGGAATTTTGGTCAAAGGTTTGAAAGACAGATTTAACAGATTAAATCAACAAATAAGAATTTTAAATGGGACTTTACAAAAATGTAGTTAAGGGTTCTTCAATCGAACTAGCAACAATGTTCGTTTTCAATTCGAGAAAATTGTTTAGGGTTTGATTTTAATGATTATACAAGTTTTAACCAAAGTATTTCTCAAATAGCATCGAATTCGTAAAACCAAATATAATCGGTTTACACTGACCAGTATCAGTATTTGCGCGACAAACATCAAATATAATCTCGATTCAAAGCATAAATAGAAAAAATTCAGAAGGAGTTATAGAAAGGAGAAAGAGTTATCGATAGAAGAAAGAGTCATAGATAGATGATTGCATGAAAATAAATCAAAAGTAAAGATTGAGTTAGAGCATACATTTTCCATAAAACTGAGTTGCCGTGAATGCGGCGTAATTGGTGTATAGGAAGTGTGCAATGTTCAAAAACCGAATAAAAATTACAAAGCTTTGCTTATTTATAGGAACGTAAAAATAACGGAAAAGTAAACTGCTAATAGTAACTGCCTAATCAAGATCTTGACACCTGTCCTTTAAGCTTTCAGATCCGTCAGACTCATAATCGCATTCATAACCGCTATGTCATTCTAGATTTAATCGACAAATGTTGCTTGAATCCGTACTTGAACGTCCATCAGTAGACCTTATCTTTCTGATCGAAATTATTTTCGATCAACTTTGGACACCTGTCAGTAGATGCCCTATTTCACTCGAAAACACGTTCTCGAACACCCATTAGCAAGTGTTCCTTGTTACTCGAGAACATATTCTTGATCGCTTTCATATACACTCCAGATGTCCCCTTCTACTAAATCAAAAATATAATCTCGAGTATCTTCCTACCATTTCATGTTTCAAGCATTATTGATAATTGAGAAAATTATTTAATCGACCTTCCATTCTTAATCAAATTTTCTCGACCACCCCCAACAGATGCCCTCCCTAAAAATGTCCTTTTGATATTACTCGAAAAAGAGGCATTTTTAGAACTCGAAAAATACGAGTAACCAATCTTTCCAGCTACCATCTTCGCACGTTATCCAATATACCTAGAAATCCGCTACCACTAATTAAGTGTAACCGTCAGACTTCTTATTTGACGTAAAATGTGCATCAGTCACGTCCATCATGCATCATAACTGCCATTACTTCATCCAAAAGATGTGCTTCAAAGTGAAAGCGAATCGACTGCTAACAAAAATACTCCCTCATCTCCAAAGTCGACCAACTCTCTAGATTCGTTCGAGAAAGCTATGGAGATTCCCGAGGAAGAACAAAAAGATGATCAAAAGGTGTCCTCTGAATCCAAAGGGTCAAAAAAAGAACCTGAGGCAAATGAGATTGAGCATGAATCGATTCCTGATGCTGGGGATGACATTAGCGTTGAAGTTATTGAAAATCAAGAAACAAAAGAAACTTTGCAATCCCTTCATTTGATCAAGAAGACCACAAAAAGAAGTGATTCTCATCCTGAAGCAGATAATTTGATGCAAGATGAGGGTGATTACAATATTCTCGAGGAATGGTTTAGTAGCGAATCTCAATCACTACAGGCATCTGAAGCTGCTAGTGAAAACCAACCAACTGCTAATGTCGAGTCTTAGCCTTCAAGAAAGATCTCATAACTAACCTTTTCAAGGTTAATTACAAGAGCGAGATTGGAGCAAAAATCGAGCAATTGGTTAGGTTTGATGAACAGATGCCTACTGTAGATAGACAATTAATGAATGACTTTATTACTATTTTTGATGTTGCCTGTCCTCTGAAGAAGAAAACTAAACAAATCGAAGACGACTTGCAAAAACTCGAAACTGTGACCCAGGGCAACAGGTCCAAGCTGGAATCAGAAAGAATTTCCACTCAAGAAATGAAATCCACTTACGAAAAGCTAAAGACCTCAATCACTCAATTCGAGCAAGAAGAAGACGACATCGAAAATCAGCTCCAGGTCCTTCAAACTCAACTTCAACAAGTACAAGAGAATAAATAGAAAGTTGTAGAAGAAAGGGACACACTGGTTGAAAAATGTCAGAAGTCGAAGTCGATCGAAAGCAACATAGCCACTACCCTTAGAGCTCAACTTGGAAAAAACATTGACCTCGAAAAGAGTAAGGCCACTACAAAAACAGAACTGGAGATACTCGCAACAAAACACAACGTTTTGCGAATTGGTCTCTGAGCCCTACTTTCAGCATATCTCGAACAATATTTTGTGTTTGTTATTTTAAATTCTATTTTTGCATATTTTAGACAATATGTTTACCGCTTCCGTACTTCGAACACTTTTCATTTTCTACTTTTATGAAGGTATGTTTATTTCCGAATAGTCGATTTATATCTTTTTAAGTACTTTCCATTAATGGATGAAACTCGACTACAAGAATTTATTTCACGAATTGAATAAGCATTATTCGAATAGATTGCTTCGACTTCATAAGGTCCTTCCCAATTCGACGACCATTTACCATAATTTTTTGACTTTTTATCCATTAGGAGGATCACTTTCCAAACTAAATCACCAACATTAAATATTTTCGACTTAACCTTTTTATTATAAAATCGAGCGACTTTTTCTTTTTGTCGAATAATGTTCTCCAAAGCTGTAATTCTTTCTTCGTCCAAATTATTTAAGTCATCAAACATTAAATCCCAATAATCTTGGATTGGTAAGTCTTCTTGCCTTTGTATTCGAATGGATTGTAAATTAACCTCGATTGGCAAAAACGGCTTCATGACCATAAACTAATCGAAAATGGGTCACACCTATAGCTCCCTTAGGTGAATTTCGATAAGCCAATAAAACCTGATTTAAAGTTTCATGCCAATTTCTAGGTTTTCGACCAATGTACTTTTTAATCAGACTTATCAAAATTTTATTAATTGCTTCAACTTCGCCGTTTGCCTGAGCATAACAAGGAGTAGATGTAAGCATTTTAATATTTCTCGATTCAGCATATTGAGCAATTTTTTTACCAGTAAAAACAGTTCCTTGATCAGTAGTATTGGTCTCAGGAATGTCAAATGATAAATAATGTGTTCTTCAATAAAGTCGATTATACTATTTTGATCAACATCTTTTAAAGCAATCACTTCTACCCACTTAAAAAAATAATCCACAACCACCAAAATATATCTATGACCTTTAGAAGAAGGTGGGTGAATTTGCCCAATTATATCCATGGCCCAACCCCGAAAAGGCCAAGGTTTGACTATGGAATGAAGTTCGCTTACTGGAACTTGTTGAATCGGCCCATGTTTTTGACACTCTTCACATGACTTTGCATAATTTATGCAATCTTTCAAAATTGTCGTCCAATAATATCCATGTTGAAAAAGAACCCATTTCATCTTTTCGCCAGCTTGATGAGAACCACAAATTCCCTCATGAATTTCAGCCATTGCAACATAAGCCTCTGTTTCACCTAAGCATCTAAGTAACGTTCCATCAGCACCTTTTTAAACAGTTCGTCACCTAGAATAACATAACTTAGTTCTCGGTATTTGATTTTTCGATTAGTGGGTTGATTTGGATCCTTTAAATAATCGACAATAGGTTTTCTCCAATCAGATTGAATCAAAGTGTCTATATAACAGTTTTCGATTACAACTGGTAGTTTATGTCAAATTTGAATTAAAGATTCAAATTGTTGTTTTGTAAGTTTATAACCTGATGCAATTTAGGCTATGAATTAGCTTCCCAACTCTATTCTCGAGGAATATGTTTAAGAATCACATCCTGAAAAGCATTAAGCAACAAAACTGCTCGAGAAAAATATTCAATCAAATTACTTTTCACACACTGATATTCCCGTTGTAATTGCTTAATGACCAATTCTAAATCTCCTCGAATTATCACATGTTTCATTTCTAATGCAATCAATGTTTCTAAACCAGCGATTAAAGCTTCATATTCTGCTTCATTATTCGAGCAAGCTGGCTTTACTTCAAACATTAATTTAGTAGGAGTCCCCTTAGGCGAAAAAATAACAATCCTGATTCCTGAACCAAAAGCATGTTTTGATCCATCAAAATATAAAAGCCAAGGTTTTGTTCCTACAAAACATTGTTCAATTTTGAGTGGAGTATGATCTGCCATAAAATCTGCAACTATTTGACCTTTAATCGACTTTAAAGGAGCAAATGTTAAAGAATATTCAGTTAATGCTAATGCCCATTTTCCAACTGGATTATGCATAATACATTTGGACAACATAAACTTTATTATATTATTTCGAGAAAGTACAATCACATCAAAGGGCTTAATATAGTACTTGAGTTTAATACAGGAATAATACAAACGTAAACACAATTTCTCAATTGGACTATATCTAGTTTCTGCATCATTCAACAATCGACTTAAATAATAAATTGCTTTTTCTACTCCATTCTCGTCTTCCTGTGCCAACATACTTGCAATTGTCGATTCTGAAGCAGGAATATATAATTTCGTTTCTCTGCCCTTTGTTGGAGGAACCATTACAGGTAGATTGGTCAGATATACTTTGATCTCCTCGAAAACCTGCTGATGTTCAAAATTCCACTCGAATTCTTCACCATCTCTGAGTTTCAACAAAGGTGAAAATATCTTAGTTTTCCCAGATAAATTTGAAATAAATCGTCAAAGAAAATTCACCATACCCAATAAAAACTGGAGTTGTTTCTTATTTCGAGGAGGAGAAGTTTCAAGAATAGCTTTGACTTTGTTTTTGTCGATTTCGATTCCTTTCTGATGAACGACAAAGCCTAAGAATTCTCCTGCAAAAACACCAAAGGCACATTTAATCGAATTCATTTTTAATCTGTATTTCTCATTCTTTCGAATGACTGTCTCAAATGGCCTAAATGATCATTTTTTTATTCTGATTTTACTACAACATACACTTGCATAAACTTTCTGATTAAATCATGGAAAATTATATTCATGGTTCTTTGATAAGTAGCTCCTGCATTTTTCAAACCAAAGGGGATAACGACCCATTCATAGGTTCCCAATGCCCTCGGGCATCGAAAAGCAGTTTTAGCAACATCCTGTTTAGCAATATATATTTGATTATATCCAGAATATCCGTCTAATAAGCTCAAGATTTCATTGCCTGCAGCTGAATCGACTAACATATCCGCTACTAGAATAGGATATTCGTCCTTAGGTGTAGCATTATTCAAATCTCAAAAATCTATACAAACTCGCAATTTACCGTTTTTCTTTATAACATGAATTATATTCCAGATCCAATTTGTGTACTTGGTAGTTCGGATGAAGCCAGCTTTCATTAGCATTTCAATTTCCTCCTTGATCTTCAATACTACATCTGGGGCGAATCTTCGAGGAGTCTACTTCACAAGTTTCCTTCCTTCCAGTATAGGTAATCTATGTTCCACGATTTCTCGACTTAATCCAGGCATCTGATCGTAATCCCATGCAAAATAGTCCTTGAAGTCCTGCAACAGTCCGATTATCTTTTCTCGAAGGTTGTTGTCCAACAGTCGACTAATATAGGTAGGTTTTCGATCAACCTCATCCCTCAAGTTGATCTCTTCTAGAGGGCCTTGTGCCTCCATCTTTTTGATAGGTTAGGATGTAGGTTTCTCGAAACCTAAAGGGGAGTTGTCGTATATGCAGTCAAGTTTAAATCTCGAAAAATCTTCATCAACCTGCCCTCTTTGCTCGAAATCTTCTCCAACAGTGAGCATGTTATCCTTTACTTCATGGATTTTGAGCAACATGTGTTCTTTTTCTTCATTTTTCTTTTCCCTGACATCAGTATTGGTCGAACACACTTTTCCGATTACTTTCCTGCTGACCTCAGTATCATCCTTTTTCGATTTAATCGAATTATTGACCTCAATATCAACTTTTCGATCAACGTTTCCTACAACTTGGTTAGCCTCAGTACCAACCTCTTCTTTCATGTTGACCTCAGCATCAACATCTCGACCAGCACTCTGATTCACTTTTTTTATTGATTTCTTGATTAACTTTCTGATCGACGATTTCATCAATCTCGTTTAGTGTTTCTTCTTTTACCTTCTCGGCTGCATTGGCCGACATTACCTTATTCTCGGCTACATAAGCCGACACTCGAGCAAAATAGCTCGAATAAATGTCCTTATCCATATTCGACTATGACTGGCCGTTGTTTCCCCTTCAGCCAAAGTAGTAAGTTGGAATCTGACATTAGGATTCCACCAAAAGAATTTCGATTCTTCACCTTTCTGATTAAAATAGAATGAATCCTCGATTTCAAATGGAGCAGTAATTGCTAAAGTCCTTTCGTGCTGCTCCACCACTGAAATACAACCTCCATAATTAGTTTGATCACTTTTAACAACTTCTAGACGTCCTTCCTCATTCCAAAAGAACAACTTTTGGTGAATAGTCCAGGGGACTACCCCCATGCCATGGATCCACTCTTGACCCAAAAGCATGTTGAAGCTTGCCTTAGATGAAACCATAATAAAGATAGTTGGTCTCCTCCGACTTCCTACTGTAACATCCAAAGCAATTGCCCCATGGGTATCAGACAATTTTTCGCTAAAATCGACTACCATAATGTTGTGAGGCACCAGATCCTTGACTTGCTTCCTAAATTGCTTCAGCATGCACAAGGGTAGAATATTGATGCAAGCACCACCATCCACAAGGGTCCTATTCATCCTCTGACTTTCCACTAGAGCCGAAATCATTAATGGCTTGATATGACTTATCATCTCATCTACTGGTGGATCGAATACTGCAGCATTAAAACTAGGGGTAACACAAGAAACTTGAGTAAACCAAATTGCACGACTTTCTGTCAAAGGATCTTCATAATAATCTTCCCTCATGCAGTCATCGACTTCCCTACAAACCTGATTATCTTCTGCATATTATGTAGGTAAGATCGAAATCATTCCACAAATAGCTTCCAAAGAATCCTCGAATCCAGACTCAAAGCACTCTATGATCACCTTGTCTTCACCATCCTTCACAGCTCGAGAAGCCTGCTCAACTTTATAACCACTTGAATTTCTCAGATTCTGACCATTCCGAGTATTCTGCTCGAATGCAGCCTTTCTTTGCCTTTGTTGCCTTCTCCACTGAGTTTTTGACATGTTTCTCCTAACCAAGGTGGTAAAGGATTCATTCTCTGATTTGATGCAACATTCTCATAAGAAGATAGAGATGCAGTAGATGAACCTCCAATTCTCGACCAAACATCAAAACTTTGTGGGTTCCTGTTCTGGTTCGGATTCCTGTGCCACTGACTGTACCATCTATTATGAGGAACTCTGGAATGTGGGTCAAAGGTATTTCGGCCTTGCAAATTATAAGGCCGTTGAACTTGATTAACAGTCATATTAACTGACTGTCTTCCCTTATAAACATCTCGAGTAGCTCGAACTTCCTTCTTTTTCCGGATTTCGGAAACCTCAAAAGCCTTTGCAGTAGATTGGTCGAAAACTACACTGCATCGTGGACAGAGCATAACTTCTCGATCATCATCTTTCTTCCTAAGCAAGAAGTCGACCAATGTATTTCCTTCTTTAGGAAAAATTTCTTGCTCGAATTCCTCAATTTCTTTCTCCAAGTTCCCCTTATCAGAATCCTCCACAGGTACTGGGGATTTCGAGTTCAAGGAACAACTGGGATCTGCAAAAGCCCCAATCATATAGATCTGCACTGGCTCAGCATAATTGGCCCATGCTTCAAAAGGTTCAATATTGACTTTCATTGGCTTTTCGTCGAACTTCAATCTACCATCAACAATTGTCTTTTGAATTAAATCCTTGAAACGTATACAATTGTTAGTTCAATGACTAAATGTATTGTGATATTTACCATATTTTTGGCCTTTTCTTTGTTCAGCAGATGGTAATTTATGTCTTTCAGATAAAACAATTTGTTTATCTTTCAATAATATATCGAAAATTTTATCAACCTCGGTAATATCGAAACTATATTTCACTTTTTGATTTTGATTCTAATTTCGATTGTTAACAGGCCTTAACAAGTGGCAAACATATGGAGGACCAGGTTTTAATTCAGCCAAATTAACCTCAATTGTACTATGCTCACACTCTACATCAAAATCGAGAATAATTTCCGTTTCAACTGAATTATTTGATGTTTCGACATATGCGACTTTATCCTTTCTAGGAAATCATTCGAATTTCTTAGTTCTCTCTTTTTCGTACCTGATTTGTTTGATTCTTTGAACTTTGTCAGCTAATTGGGACATATCTCTTAGTTGTTCATTAATTAATTTCTTTCTAATCGAAAACTCTAGTCCAGCAGCAGCCATTTTCACTAACTCGTGTTTAGGTTATGAGTGTAACACCTCGATTTCGTCTGTCTAAACCGATTTAAATAGTCTTCTATTGATTCAGATTGGTACCTCCTAATGTTGACTAATTAAACTCACTCGAGTTTCTCCCCTAAAGAATTGTTCATGAAAAGTCCTCTCAAGATGTGTCCAATTTGCAATCAAATTAGGGGGTAAAGTCGTAAACCAATTGAAAGCGTTCTTGGTTAAAGAACTTGGGAAATATTTCATTCGAAGATATTCGTTGTTTGCTATATCCCCGCATTCTATATAATAATATCGAGCAACATGTTTGACTGTTAACTCTCCAAGTTCACCCGGAAATTTTATAAACTTGGGCACTTTACATCCCTTAGTCAATTATGTCTATAACACATAATCGGGAAAGGGGGGAAACAAAATAGGATTGATTATAATGTCCGACTTCAAATCCATGCATATTTAACACTTCATCGACAATGTGATTAATTTGTTGGGGATTCTGTGCATTGTATAAATTTTGCCCCATCGAAATATTCTGATTCTGGGCATTCTGATTAAACAAAGGAATTCGATTTTGTTCCTGGTTTCGATTTTGATTATTCGCCCCTTGTCCTTGATTCTGCCTCAACAAGTGCAAAAGTTGATCAGCATTCTGGTTTAGATTTACCAGCAAAGGATTTTGAGGGCCATTATGATTTTGTGGGATTTGATTTCCTAACATATCCCCAATTTGATTCAAAACCCCATTCAATTGTTGATAACTATCATTTGTCGTTTGCAACATAGGGTTAAAAATAGTGGCAAGTTGTTGAGTCAACATGTTTACCATTTCTTGATTACTATGATTCATTTGTTGTCGAAAGGCTAACAATGTTTGATTCGTAATCCCAGTCGGAATTTGGTTGTCATTTAAAGTCAAATGTGCATCAACATTTGCCCCCATTAGTTGTAATTGTTTAGCAGTGAACGTATGCCTCGAACTACTAGGCCTATTCATTTGGATTAAAGGAATAGATTGTTGCATAGTAGGCACAAAGTTAGGCATTTCAAGACTCAACTGTTGGGGCATTCAACCAAGAGGCATGCCCCATGGTCGAGATACATTTTGGGGTGTTTCCAAAAGCGGTTCTGACAGGATTCCGATAGTTACCGCATTTTTTGCATGTAAATCTACATGTTGAGCACCATCCGTAACCTGACTAAAAGCAGGTTGGCTTGTTACAACTGGTTGAGAAACCATAATTTGTGTTACTGTAGGTTGGGTAGTGCCATTTTGTGTGACACTAGGTTGGGTTACTATAGTTTCTATATTCGTTTGTGGATGAGAAACTCTCGAGTTATTATTTGTACTAGCCATACTTTGGCCACTAATTTTATCGTTCCTCAAAAGAATACAAATTTCTCAAAACTGGTTCGTATTTATGTTTCTGGCAACATATGTCCCACTAGGCATGCCAATTTGTTGATCAGGAATTTTGGTCAAAGGTTCGAAAGACAGATTTAACATATTAAATCAACAAATAAGAATTTTAAATGAGACTTTACCAAAATGCCGTTAAGGTTTCTTTAATCGAACTAGCAACAATGTTCGTTTTCAATTCAAGAAAATTGCTTACGGTCCGATTTTAATGATTATACAAGTTTTAACCAAAGTATTTCTCAAATAGCATCGAACTCGTAAAATCAAATATATTTGGTTTACACTGACCAATATCAATATTTGCGCGACAAACATCAAATATAATCTCGATTCAAAGCATAAACAAAAAATTTAGAAGAAGTTATCGATAGAAGAAAGAGAGATAGATGATTGCAGGAAAATAAATCGAAAGTAAAGATTGGGTTAGAACATACATTTTTCTATAAAACCGAGTTGCCATGAATGCGACGTAATTGGTGTATAGGAAGTGTGCAATGTTCAAAAACTGAATAAAAATTACAAAGTTTTGCCTATTTATAGGAAAGTAAAAATAACAGAAAAGTAAATTGCTAATAGTAACTGCCTAATCAGAATCTTGACACCTGTCCTTCAAGCTTTCAAATCTGTGAGACTCATAACCGCATTCATAACCGCTACGTCATTCTCGATTTAATCGACAAATGTTGCTCGAACCTGTACTTAAACGTCCATCAGTAGACCTTCTCTTTCTGATCGAAATTATTTTTGATCAACTTTGGACACCTGTCAGTAGATGCCCTATTTCACTCGAAAACACGTTCTCGAACACCCATCAGCAAGTGTTCCTTGTTACTCGAAAACATATTCTCGATCGCTTTTCATATACACTCCAAAAGTCCCCTTTTATTAAATCGAAAATATATTCTTGAATATCTTCCTACCATCTTATGTTTCAAGCATTATTGATAATCGAGAAAATTATTTAATCGACCTTCCATTCTTAATCAAATTTTCTCGACGATCCCAAAACTAGTATGACAAGATACCAAATAAATATGAGCAATCAAATTACACTTCTATACCAATTGATCGATCATGAAGCAATTAATAATGCGAAGGCATGTTCCTATGTTAAATTTTTCACATGTTCTTGTCAAGTGAAAATTTTAAGTTCACGTCTCTATAAATTAAGCAAGTGGGGTCATGGAACTTCAATGTACATAAAGTGTGCATTTATAAAGATAACAGTACAGTCTCACTACAACGTTGTACCCCCTCCATCAGACATTAGAGATGCAGCAGCTGCAGCAGCAGTAGGAACAACACCAGTTGAAATGCCTGGTTTGGACAAGTGGAGAAGCCTGGGAAATTTACACCAAACAGTTACATATGTCAATGATCAATGTGAAGGAAAACTTAAAAGCATGATAATTTTTTTGCAAACTCGTTGCTGATCTGATCCACCCAAATTGATAACCAATAACTAATTCTAATATGATGGTAAGGCCTTAGACAATCATAACTGAGCAATATCAAACAAGCATGACAGAGTTATTAAATCTATGACCCGTTGGCCAAATATGGATAAAATTAACAATATAGTAAGCCTGCCAGTTACTAGCAACTCCAGCTTCTAGGTGAGTAAAATATTTGCACTTGGTATAGAAAAATGTGCAATTGAGAAGGCAAAAAGAAACTTACGGTGCAAGGTATTCACAAAAGGATGACACAGCAGAAGCAACTTCAGTGTAGGTTTCAGCAGTTGCAGGCGCTGTTACTTCAACCATTTGTATACCAGGTGTTACTGGCACGGCCTCATCAGTTGCATGCAGCTTCAGCATTTTATTGATTGATGAAACCGTTACAGTGATTTGTGCACCCCTGTGGAAATTGAAGGAAAATCCCACCCTCAGCAGCTCATGGTCTAACTTGTACCCCAGTGTATTAAACATACGAAGTGCATTCTTGCTTGTTTTGCTTTCCACCATTGACCTAACCAGAACAGAAATTTGCTCTGCACCTGCTCCCCTCATTGCACCACCTACATGTCTAACAGTCCTGAAGAAGTCATCAAGCACATATTAAATGTGTATATGATTATGGAAAAAAGTTCTAACAAGTTTTTGACAGTAAAGTTGCATGGTTTACCACGAAGGTTCAGCTTGCTCTAGGTCACACAAGAGTCGAACCTCTGAGGCTACAGTGCCTAGAAATAAAGCCCATAAAATCATACGATTAATTGGAGAAAGGTCAACATATGATATACTCAAGAAAACTGGACATATACACTAACTAATTCAAAAAGTAGACAAAAATGTTGAGGACTTCAAGGAATCATTAAGGAATTGAAAACATTTCATCTCCATCTTGAAGATGCAATACAGAATAAACCTCATCTTGGACAAGCATAAATTTCTTCAAAGAACAGAACGAGTAAAACAACACCATGACATGTAAAACTGAAAGCCAATACAAAAGAGCATCATGGGTCATAAAAGGAGCATGAAGCATGCCATTTAGATGCTAGTCCACTGCAAATGCTTAAGGGTGCACTTGATGCACATTCAAGAACAGCACAAGAGAAACAACACAGCTCAAGAAGCCAAGTCACATCAAAGTGTTTTGCTTTGTCTGCTGTTTGGTGGTCAATACATAGAACAGCCACAAGCAGTTCTAGAAATGGAGTAAGAGTTTGCGTTGGGTACGAGCCTGATTGGGGCTTGCTGGCTGTTCTCCATTGGTTAGTTTTAATGAGGTTTAGCCAAATTGAGGGTATATTTAATTTTTTGGAACTTCGTATTGTCTAGTCCTTCATTTGTTAGCAAATCAAATGCATTCTAAATGAAAATGTCACTGCATATACTGAAACAAACATTTAATAGGTATTACACATTATGTGCAAACAACATTAAAAAAATATTAAGTTGTTTAACTTTACGGTGGCCAGCAGCTAAGCATATATGGCATTCTGGACTACTCATTCCAGGCTTCCAAAGAATCCTGGGTATTTCCTCATAATTTGTAGCAATTTTCCAAAATTGCATTTGGAGGCTTAGGAGGGAGTAAATTGGGTAAGGCTCTAGGGAGAAGCGCTCTTTTTCTGCTTTGGTGGAGTAGGGTGAACGATGGTGCTCTTTCTCTCTATTCTCAGCACTGTTAATCTCATATGCGCTCTAAGATTCTCAGGGGCTTGCTTCTTAGACATAAAAATTGAAGGCTTTGTGTTAGGAACCAAGAATTGAAATGATGAAGAAAAGAAAGAATTTTATTGAATAGTAAGAAAAGAACAGAAAATAGGAGAGAAAACTCTCCTCCAAGGGTTTCCCCTTCACAAAGAGCCAATGCTCAATTTACAATGACAATAATTCCCCAACTCTCCTATCCTTCTTCCCCTATTTATATCTAATAAACCCCTCTAACTAATTAACTAACTCATTAATAGTCTAACTATCTTAACTAACTTTCCCTTCTCCTTATATCCTAACAATACACCCCTCCTAAAAATCAACCTTGTCCTCAAGGTTGGAATTTGAAAACTGGAATTACACATTGAAATGACACACTTCCTCAAGTTTTCCCCAATTGCTCGAAGACAACTGCACCCATTGTAGCTTAGCTAGGAATGACCCACTGCCCCTGCAAGCGAAGTTGAGTTTGGTGGCTCCGGTGGAGGTCGGGATGAAAGCAAATTCTGAATAATCTTCCATGGGTGATGCTGCAATCTTTTTCCACCTCTGCTCTCTTAACATGTCTTCAACTACACAAGCATCCAAGTTTAGCAGTATAAATCCTGCCACCCAGGTTGAACTCCAAGTTTCTGCTCCTCTTTTATGAATCCCATTTCTACAGCCCATTTGGGCCTGACCCACTATGTAAAAAGTTGGACTCACTTTGTAGAATTCCAAAACTTCCCCTTCCTCTTTCTCATCCTTCAGAACTGAATTGTTTACTCTAACAGGATGTGCCTCTTTGGTGCCCCTCCCTGGGGGATCAACTGTGAACCCACTGGCCACTGCATGCAAACTCAGGTCCGGCGGTTTCGGTGGTGGTGGGGACGAGGGTGGACTCCTTATAACTTGAATCACCATGACTGCCACTGTATATTCCTTCTGCGTTGGCTTCATTGCTGAGCTGTCATCCACTGATGCAACAAAGTTTAAGGCTAAAGGCTCACCCAGCAAGTTGAAATTCCAAGATTCCAATGCTATTGATGTTCCAACCAGCTTCATGATCAAGTCTGGGGCCAACAGTGATTTCTGTTTCCTTGTAACAATTTTTTTATGGTAATCTATATTTTGAAAACAATGAGGCTTGGTTGCATCTCCACCTCCAACTTCCTTCTTGATCAACTTTGTTATTGGGTTATCAAGAAAATCATCTTCGCAGCCCCCATTCTTCACTCTATTTTCCTTGTGCTTCTCCCTCTTTAACGATGGATCAACTTCTTCCTCCATCATAACCATTTCAATCTTTGTTTCTCTTGCTAATTTTGCTTCATTTTTGGTTTCTTCTCCACCATCAAGGGCGTGGTTCTTGATTACTGAACCTTCTTTACTTCTATTTTCTGATTTCAAGAATTGCAATGGGTCACCATCACACTCAAAATTGCTACCCTTCAAGATAGTTCCCCGTTTTGTGCTTCCATCAAAGGTGGGTAGTTCCACCTTTCTTGTCCAAGAACTAGCCTCTGCTTCACTGCAATCAGACCCACTTCCCTCCATGCTATTTTTGTCTTGCTCAGTTGGCTGGGGTTCAACCTCTTCATTTAATATCTTGCGCAGCATGTGTTTCAGCTCTGAAATGCTGGCCTTGCAAGAATGATGCTGCAACCTATGCGAATTGGCTGCCTCCCTCACAAACACCTTCTTCAATGACCCATCTAGTTCTTGTTTGATTTCTTGATTCTTCGCCAACTGCTGCAACATTTGCTTAAGATCAGATTCATTGCTGGTCCTCTCTTTCAAGAAAACTGTGGAAGTCTTCCTTTCTTTGATGCAGGTTTCTGTCTCAGTTTGATCTTCTTGCTTCAAGGTAGTCAAACTTTCAAAGACATGGCTACCATAACTATCTCCGAATCTTTTGATCAAAGCTGTGGAAAATGACTCCCATTCTGAATCTGGGTTCTTTTGGCTCCAAATGTAGAACCAAAGCATCGCAACACTCTCCATGCTCATGAATGCATATTGCAGCTTATGGAATGAACAAATTTCTTGTACCTCAAAGAATTTTTCAGCCCTAGCAATCCAACCAATTGGGTCTTCCCCCATGAACGCTGGCAGCTCCCCCTTAACCCAAATTTGCGCTTCCTCCATCTCTAACACTGGCTCTCCCTCGAAGATCCGGCAGGTCGGACCAATTTGTTAGGAACCAAGAATTGAAATGATGAAGAAAAGAAAGAATTTTATTGAATAGTAAGAAAAGAACAGAAAATAGGAGAGAAAACTCTCCTCCAAGGGTTTCCCCTTCACAAAGAGCCAATGCTCAATTTACAATGACAATAATTCCCCAACTCTCCTATCCTTCTTCCCCTATTTATATCTAATAAACCCCTCTAACTAATTAACTAACTCATTAATAGTCTAACTATCTTAACTAACTTTCCCTTCTCCTTATATCCTAACACTTTGTTGTATGGATGCCCGTTTCCCTTGTTCCTAATGTAAGTTATTTCATATTTGTCTTTCCCAGGATAATGATATTCTTTTCCTCTTCCTTAGTAATAAAATTAATTTCATAGCAGCAAAAACAAATGGAAATATTGTTGGCCACAAAATAGCAAATTATTGAAATAAAACACTCACCTAGATGTGGACCACTCTTGAGGCATATTTCATGGATCCTCAATCTTTCTCTCTGAACTCCACATAGTCCTTGAAGAAGAATCTCCAAGGCCTCAACATGCTGCAAAAGATAACAAAATATTAACGGCCAAGGTTGTCTCAGCCAAAAACATGAAAGTTTCCTTCTGAAAAAATGTAATACACATAACATACTAACAAAACATCTTACAACATTTGTATGCATTTTATTTTAGTAGAAAGGGGTCCATTCAGGTGGCTACTCAATCTTTTGCCTTACAGCCTAGTGCCTAGTGCATTTGGGTTACTAGAGCATTAAGCTACCTTTCATGGGTAGAATTCAAATACTAAATGCAAGCAATCACAGTCAGCATTCTTAAAACAAGAGGGGGAAAATGGAGATTATGGCATTAACATGAAACATGATGATTTATAATAACCACATCCTGCATCTAAAATTTCTAACTTCAAAAGACCATGGCTAAGCCAGATCAATTTAATTCCACAACATCTCCCATATTATTCAAAGAAAAAGCAATTGCCAATTTACAATTCAAAGAAAACATAAACTCACCTGTGTCTCTATAATTCCCTGAACCACGCATTCCATATCCACTATGCACAGCTGCATTACACAAGAGAAGTATGTATTATTTATGCAATCTAACACTTTTGATAAATCCATCCAATATTTATACAGATAAAACAGAGATAAAGCTTCTTGTTCCAACTGTACTGTGTTGGCATAAAATGCCAACAGTTGTTTGTGACTTTGAATTGTGAGTGAGATAGAAAGACTGAAAGAGAGTGGTATAGAGATGAGTTTCTACTTCTAGAGTTCTAGATGCGTACTACAGTGGGAGTCACCCACAAAGCAATGCTGCTCAATATTAGACTTTAAATCAAAAGAAGACCACACTGTTTATAACATGCTAAACCAACAATAGAACCCCAAATGGTAAAGAAATGCAGAGCACCTCATCAATAAAAAGGCAAACACAACTTGAGAAGATAAAAAGAGGGAGTAGTAAACAATGGGCAGAGGCATTCCATATCCACTATGCACAGCTGCATTACACAAGAGAAGTATGTATTATTTATGCAATCTAACACTTTTGATAAATCCATCCAATATTTATACAGATAAAACAGAGATAAAGCTTCTTGTTCCAACTGTACTGTGTTGGCATAAAATGCCAACAGTTGCTTGTGACTTTGAATTGTGAGTGAGATAGAAAGACTGAAAGAGAGAGTGGTATAGAGATGAGTTTCTACTTCTAGAGTTCTAGATGCATACTACAGTGGGAGTCACCCACAAAGCAATGCTGCTCAATATTAGACTTAAAATCAAAAGAAGACCACACTGTTTATAACATGCTAAACCAACAATAGAACCCCAAATGGTAAAGAAATGCAGAGCACCTCATCAATAAAAAGGCAAACACAACTTGAAAAGATAAAAAGAGG
The DNA here is from genome assembly GCA_026413185.1 of Pueraria montana var. lobata. Taxonomy (NCBI): domain Eukaryota; kingdom Viridiplantae; phylum Streptophyta; class Magnoliopsida; order Fabales; family Fabaceae; genus Pueraria; species Pueraria montana. The sequence goes on from CM048656.1 coordinate 25,389,845, forward strand.
GAGTAGTGAACAATGGGCAGAGGCTTTTCTGGTCTTACTTTAAGGCAAAGTGGGAAAGATGTGCAAAAACAGTTAGCAAGCAAACTTTTAACAATTACACGTTTGATACAAGTGTCTTAAGCACATTAAGCAAAATCTTAAGCAAAAAAATTGGGTTCCACATATTCACATCAACATTTCATTTCTTGATTTCCTAAAAACCAAATCGAAAAGTATATCATTTCATTAGATATATCCATCTCCATCACATCAAAAACACATGAAGAAGATGAGCAGCAAGAATAATAGATGGTGCTGGTGACAATAAGAGACAAGGCAGATGGTGCCTGTCTTGTCTTGTCATGGTTAATCCCAACTATTGATATTATATTTAAGATAACTTGTCGCCTTGTCTTGCTTAGCCTAGTCATGCACTTAATTTGAATGGCCACAGTTTGACATGGCCGTTCTCCCAACTCTAGAAAATCTGAAAAGAAAACATTTTATGCAAAGAGATGTGCAGAGATGAGAGAATGCATATTTACATTTTGACCAAAAATCTTCAAATATCTTGCTCTTTAATTTTGGCAAAAGTTTTCTGTTTCACCATCTATGAACAAGCAGAGTGAATAGACCAGAACACATTGCTTTTATATATAGTCAAGAAAAGTTGGAATGTACAAGCAGAGGCTTCATAAGAACATAGATCTATAGAAAAATCTACATAATATGTGGGAAATTGGAATGCTAGAAAACAAGAACACAGAAATGATAGTCGTAATTATGTTGCAAATTTTAAAGATAAAGTAAAATAACTTACGAATTGAGATAAAACCGGATAAAGTGTTAACTTGTAGTTGCGGCTCTTGACTAAAGTTATTATTGAAGTCAATTGAAGGATCAATGTTCGAATCTATCATACAAAGTGTTAGATATTACTATGAGTAAATAACTGTTAAATATTTTCACAAATCAAAAACACAAACCCTAGATTGGATTATAGAGATATGCAGAGATGAGAGGGAGAGAGACGTGAGAACGGGAAGGTGAGCGAGCGGACGCGAACGAGAACGCGAAACAAGAGAATCTCTCGGATAGAAATTGAAATTCTCGGTTAACCAAGATCGCTGTTAAAATTCTCAAATTTTAAATTCCTTAAAAACATTTTCCTCTCTTAAATTATTTTATTCAAACACACGGAAATATGATTCAGAATTCAAATTGATTTTTTTTTCTTTTTGGTAGAAGACTTCAAATTGATTAAAATATGTTTAACAATAATCAGATTTTTTAAATTAAAATATTTTTTTTTGTGAAGTAACTTTTCTTTGGTAAAGAAAATAATTATAATGCTAAATTTGAAAAAAAATTATTTTAATTAATTAACGACTAATTTGAAATAAATGAAAGTTTCTTTTCCTATTAGCAAAGCAGATAACATGACAATGAATAAATGAAGTTTTTATTGGTCAAAAACTACCTGTTCCCAAACACCTTTTATCATGGTACAGTAACTACTCTCTAAAATTTTTTAAATTGTGTAATAAAAATTAAAAACACGCACTTGAAATCAAAATCCATAATTTTATTATTATTATTATTATTATTATTATTATTTTCCTTCTTCAATTACCATCGACATTTCTTTTATTTCAAAAATTACACTTATTTATTTCCCCTTCAAGGAAGATGATCGAAATTACATTAATTATTTTAAAAGAATGTTTTTTTTGACAGAATATTTTAAAAGAATGTTAGTGTAACTTTTAAAATAAGAGATATGGTGTGTAATTAAACTAAACTTTAAGGAAAATTAGTGTAATTTTTCCATAACTTTTCACTATTACAAAACATTTTTTTAATTAAAAATCTTACATTTCCTAATACCTTTCCTTTTTTTTTTTTGAAAAGTAACTCATATGTTGTTAATACCTTTTATATTTGTTGGACCAAGAAAAAAAATTGGATTCTTTAAATACTTAAAATAGTTATATTCATTAAATTCATGTATACTAAAAAATTATTGAGAGAAGTTTTTGGTAGCGAGACGAGTTCTACCGTGCACAAGTTTGTTGGGTCTTGTACTATGTACATAAATTTCAAACCCTTGGATGTAACAATAAAATAATCAAGGGTGGAGATCTTGAAGTAGTACCATGTACACAAAGCATGAGATAACAATTTTTTTTTAATTGATAATTTTTTTTATGGGAAAGCTCTCTCCCTTTCTCTTTCAGTTTCTTTGTCTTCTTTTTCAGATCTACCCCATCACAGCCCCTTCCTCCGCATTCTCCTCCTCCGCCTCGACACCGCCACTGGAAACTTTCACCACACCACGCCCATGACCTCCCCTCCGTCATCGCTAACCACGCCCTTTGCCTTCCATGGTGGTTTCCGTTCGAGGAGGAGTGAGAGTAGACGAGGACACCGTTTTCGAATCGGAAGATCTTTTCCTCGCAGCGGTCACAGATCTAGTCACGATGGTTGCACTAGTGGTTGTGCGAGTGAGTGATAGGAAACGAAGAAGAAAGGGGAGACAGACAAAAAATAGGTTGCTACCGCACACGATGGCCGGAAAGCACCGCCACATTGCTTCATGGAGTTTTCCAACGAATGATGTTTTTCCTTTTTTTGTGTTTTTTGTTTGTCTATTTCTTCTCTCTTTGTTTGCACATTGTTATGCTGATTAGCAGAAAAGAACTGTGGTGATAGTGAAGTTGAGTTGATTTTTCTTGTTACATACGCAAAGCTATAAAAAAAATGATGCAAAACAAAACATCAAACACTAAACACCAGGAACTGAGTTCGTCTTAGCCACAAAAAAATGCCACAAGCTAACCGGAAATAAAACACGGCACACAACGTTTCTCTCTCTGGTTTTTTTTTTCAGAAGAGCAGAGAAGTCCAGTCTTTTTTTTTACCACACAATAAAAGATAATCTTTTTTAATTGTTGAATCCACGTGAATGTTATTTAAATTTTAAACAAAAAAAGGATCACTAGCTACGTTACTCCCATGGTAAGGATTTGCATCAAGTCCATCTATTTTTATAACCACGAATCGCACGGCCTAAAATAACTTGTGTATGGTACCAGACCTAACAAACTGGTGCACGCTAGAATTCGCCAGGGACATATATACTGACGAAATTTTGAAACATTAGTCATTCACCTGTTAAGAAAAAGTAATATTATATGAAAATAAAAAAATAAAGCATCCAAACAAAAACATGAAGAGTAAAATATTTATTTGATTCTCAAAATTAATATATCAATAAATTTAGTCAGTAAAATTAAAAAAAAAAAAGGTAAATCTAGGTATCAACTTTGAAAATTATTAGTTAATTTGATCTTTAAAATTGACACTATTAACCAGTTTATACATGAATATTATGGTAAAGCAAATATAGTTTCCAACTTTTGATAGTTATAAGTCATTATTTCACAACTATTGACTTATGTATACTACATCCGGACCTTATTATAAGGTCCAAATTAAAAAAGTGTAATCCTTTTTATAAGATCCAATTTGAAATAATATTTCATACGTTAATTATTTTTTCACAAAAATGCCCTTTATTAAAGTCAGTTTCGCAAGACGTGACAGTGAGAGAAACATAGCACATTAATGTTTGTTAGTTTTGTTCACATGGGTAATTTTGGGGAAAAATTATTAATTTAAGACAAATTTAATGTTTTCAACTAAATTAATCAAATTCCTTAATCCTAATGAATTAGTTAATTGGATTTTTATAATAATGACTGAAGGTAGTAGTTTCTAAGTTCATGAGCTAAATTTATATTTTTATAATATTAAGGATCAAATTAATCTATATATTATGTATGTTTTGAGAACCAAACTGATAATTAGGAAAAATGTGTTTTTAGTTCCTCTATTTTCGATTAAACGTGGTCAAGGTTTCTATACTTTTATATTGATGAATTTAGTTCTTAAACTTAAAAAAAAAAGCGTAAAAAATGTGAATTTAGTCCCTTTTTTTTAGCAAAAAGGAGAGTTTGCAAGGTTATAGTGTTTGAAGCGATCACAACTAGGTTGACACCTCAACAATCACCAAACACAGCAGCAAACTCTTTGATATATATTAAAGAAGAAGCCAAAAAAGACAAGAGCATGGGGGGATATGAGCCAAACCCATGAAACAAACAAACATAAAATCTCTATTGAAATCTAAAACTAGGTAGAGCTAGTCTATCCTTTACAAAAAGACGGTATATAAAAGGAGGGATAGAATCCCACCAATAGAAACCATGTATGTCGCTACCGTGAGAGGTCAAGGTATCTGCACAAGTATTCCCCTTGCAATAGATATGACCAATTAAGAAATTCATGCTAGCAGTCAAGTGGATGGCATTTTTCCACTTGCAGCGGATACTCCAAGGGGCTAAATCAGGATTGTTGACTGCTTCAACAACCAATTTAGAGTCACATTTAGTCCTTAAATTTAGTCTCTCTTAACTTGAAAAAAAAAACATGATGAATTCTTATAGTAGAGGGACTAAATTCACATATTTTTCAAAGTTTAAGGACTAAAATCATCATTATGAAAGTATAAGAATCTTAACCACATTTGATAGAAAGTATAGAAATTAAAAACACATTTTTCTCTTAATATTTTTTGTAATTTTTCTGGAGCAATATTTTAGTCATTTGACCATATTTTGTCAACTAATATCACTTAGCATCACCTACTCCAGTCCTAGACTACTATATAACACTAGGGATTTATAACACTAGGGAGGACTTTCCTCACAATGTATGTTCTCTCTTATGAGCTTTTAACACTCCTCGTTTAAATACAAAATTTACTTGAGCATCGGAGTGTTTAGACGTGATTACCCGCCATTCACTTGGATAATTATGGAATGAAAAATGTTAGCGACGCTCTCTTGCTAACATTTTTTCTGTGATTGGTTGAAAATTGTTAAAAATCACAATTTTGGTGGGTCTCACTTATCATATTCTCTCTCCTAATCTAAAAGTGAGACTTATCAAAATTAATGATTTTTAATAAATTTCAACCAATTACATAGAAAGTATTAATAGGAGAATGTCAGAGAGTGTGTCACTAACACTCTTATGGAACTCCCCCATCACCAATCAAATTAGTGATTTCCAACAAAAGCCTGTAACCCTCTTTGACCTGTATGTTCGAACTAAGCAATAATATTGAAAACAAATTGGTTGATATATAATTTTAGGAATTGAGTTGATGTTTTAATCAGGAAAAGAAATTGTTGATGTCACAAAACTATTTTTATGAAACAGTACATAAAACAATAGAAGTAGACTAATTTAAGTTAGATTACTTTCATTATATTTTATAGTGTCTGAATTGACTAATAATTGTCTAAAGTTAGGAACTAAAATGTTTACTTTTTCGTAATGTCAATGACTAAATTGATTAATCGTGCTTGTTCTAAGGATCAAATTGATGTTTTACAAAATTGAGAACCAAATTAATCGATATACAACTATAGGAATATCAAGTTGATGTTTTACTTAAAACAAAAAAATAAACTTGATGTCATACAACTATTTTTATGAGACAGTAAAAACACTAAAATTATTATTAAGTCTGCTGTCAATTCAGGCAATACCTTCAACCAATATTATATTCAAAAAAAAAAAAAAAAAAAAACCCTCCACGTAAAAGTCAAGGGGACAAAAGAAGTGGTTTGGTTTAGGTAAGAACTCAAAGCCAAGGGAAAAACTTCGCTTTACTAAACCAGGGGACAAACTTCGGCTCCAATAGTTGACACTTGAAAGTAAGAACTAAGGGAACACAACTAATTACTATGCTTGCTATTACATACATATTAGAACAATGCAAAAGCATGTAATGGAGTAGGACGAATTTTGTTAAAGTAATGGGTTATATAGAAATCAAGCAGGATCTAATATATAAAAAGCAACAAATCAAAAACAATATATAAAAGGCTTAGCTACAGTTTGACAAATATTATACTTTTGCATATTCCTTTAGCTTGTTTATTTTCTTGAAGGTACTGCACCATCGTTTACTTATTTTCATTTTAAATTAACTATATCATGTATTGTCCTTCTCCCATCAACATTCGAACTTCAGCCGAATACTAGAAATGGCTTTGTAGCGGAGGATTTGGGTTTGCGTCCAAACCTCATCGTCCACTGTACACACACGATGGTTATCCTTGGATTAGGATTCATAGATGAAAATATAAGTTGTTCTTCCAAGCTACACTACATTACACATTGCAAGCTCTTTCATAGGCATAATAAACTTGACTAGCAAGTTAGTACAGTTCTTCAAAACTTCAAATGAGAAATTCTAATTGCAGAATAAACATCACAAGTGAAATGAAAAACAGGAATGGATGTTAAGAAAATAAGAAGAAAAGTAGGGATGTAGCAATAATTTCCTCATTCATTGGAATTCGCGAGAATTACAATTTATGAAGTAGGGATAAGTACTTATTCAACACATAGTAGAATCGTTGCTTACACGGCCTCAGTTTCCAAGTAAAGAATGTATTTACTTGGCCGAAATATAGACTTACAAGAATAGGCTGAGTAGACAATGTCTGACCATAATGGTTGCAGAAAAAATGTGGAAAAGGTGATTGGTGCAAGTGCAAGTACAGAAATGAACATTGGCACCCATTTTAAGCCGTGGTATGTCATGATGTAGAAGCCACTGCTAAATGCCACCATCATGCTTGCTATGGAGATAAACAGTGTTACCAGTCCACACACTAGCTTTAACGGCAGTGACTTGAAAAAGTCTTCCTCTGCATAACGTGCTGTGATAAGGATGGACAAGAAAATCAGCATGGAGATTGATGATGATATCATTGCAGCTCCATTTGATATTGCAAATATTATGAATATGATACAATCAGGGTTGCCATTTTTATCACCATCCCCACGTGGAACGCTGAATGCCGTAGCCAATACTTCTGTAGCAATGACTGTTGAAACAACCATACAAGAATTTATCCTGCTTTTCATCCAAGACTCTGCTTTAGTCACTAACTCTGCATGCTCTTCAGTGAATAATTCTCCAGGAGTTTTACCATTGGAATTTCTCTTCTCTATGAAACGAGGTTGCATGATTTTCTTCACCTCCTGTAATAGCAAACTCAAACGCACGTTATTTCCTATTTTTCTATCTATGTCAAAGCTAGCTATAGCTTATAGTATCGTGCAAGATGCTATAGTCTCTCATAAACCATGTTACTATGGATTATCACGGAGTAAATGTACAATTTCATCCCCAAAAGTAGTAATTTGATTCTTGAAAATTTGTCTATATATATAATCTAGTCTTCAAATTTGTTAACCTTAGGATAATTTAATCCCCGAAATCTATCAAGTTCTGGACAACTTTTCTCTCCAAACTTGGTCAACTTTATGTTACAAATTTGTTGTGAAATTGACAAATTTAAGAACCAAATTTGTATGCCCGCAAATTGTTAAGAATCAAATCAACACAGGTTACTACTTTTAGGGATTAAATTTTATATTTACTTAATTATTATCGATTAAGATTTGAACAAAAAAGGAAATTAACAAAAATGTATAGAATACATGCAGTGGAAATAAACAGAAGCTTAAGCTTGGGCAACATATATGAGCTATGGAACAGAAAAAAAGATACCTCATACCACCGCAACTCATGCATCATTTGAAAAGCTGCTCCAGATACCAAGTTAAGTTGGCTAGGAGGTGCCAATTTTGCAGCATAATGCAATAAATTGTTTTGATCCTCATCCTCAATTGTTGCTACAAAATTCCTGATAGAGCTTATTTCATGTACTAGATTAAATATGTCTGCATGGCGGTGCAAAACAGCAATGTGGATGATGCTTCGATTTTTGGTATCAAGTTCCCATATGAGATCTGGATAAGATCTAACCAGCTCGGCCAAAATCTCAAAATTTCCAACTTCTGCAGCAATAAATATTACCTGAGATGGTTCACTTATGACTTTTTTCATCTCTATCACTGTGTAATCAAGAGAAAGAAGTGTCTTCCATAAACACCTGACAAGTTCGAGGGCCAAATTTGGATTGTTACCTATTACACATAATTTCACAAGTCGGTTATACGATTGTAAACTAGTGAGTAGTGACCATGAAATCAGTAATCTCATAGTAGCTATATCTATAATATGAAGAAATATGTTACATTCCTGTCTGTGTTCTAATGAACAAATTGTTGTGTACTTATTTTTCAGAAGACACATAGGATTGAAATTGTAAAAGATGAAAAATCTTTTAGTTAAACGACAAAATCCCTGAAAAAAGCCTAGCTAAAAATCAAGTTCAATTTTGCCAACTTCACAATGTTTAGTTCTTTATGCGAAGAAGGTTTGTTGGAGATAAAATAGAGTATATAAGTGAAAAGGAACCTTCAACTCTTAAGTTAATTTTTGAGATTGAGTTAGCTTAAATTAAAAATTCTAAGATAATGCTCTCGAAATTTTTGAATAAGAGTGATTATGGAGACTCACGTGAGTTCCTGAGCCGATTTGAATATCTGCGACCTTGACAACTAAAAGATGAAGGCTTTCGGGCCAAAACATGCAAGCCCGTCTCCTTGTTCTCGTTCTGGACCAAAGCTAGCCTTGGATTCTCTTTTAACATCGTTAAAGCTAAATCTGCAAAAATTTTGAGTAACCCGAATTGAAAATACAGATATAACAGTATAATAGTAGCTGCCTATCCATGGAATTATTATTATCATCATCATCTTTTAAAAAATTTAATTTAGTCATTTATGTTTTTAAAATCAAAACAATGATCATTTTCGATTTTGGTAAATGATTTTAAATCCTTTTTTAACTACTTAGAGACATGAAACTTGTTATGTATATGAAAATTATAAAATTTAACTAATGTTCGAACTAAAAAGGGTCATAAATATGATGAAAATCGTGTGAAAAGTAAATCTAACGAATAACTAAAAAATTGAAAAATCTAATATTGGATTCTTTTTCAGTTACTCGTGAAACTCATTTTCACACTATTTTCATCTTATTTATAGTTCTTTTTGGTTCAATGGGTTTCAGAATTTTGATGTAAGTGAATATAATGAAATAAGTTTCACGTCTCAAATAAATAAATAAAAGATTTAAAATCTTATTCTAAAATTGAAAACAATTATTATTTTAGAAGGACTATTATGACTCATTTTAAAGACATAAATGATTAAATGAAACTTTTTAAAAGATAAGAAACTAAATTAAATATAATCGAAAAAAATAAAGGATTAGAAATGTATTATTATTATTATTGTTGTTGTTGTTCTTCCTCTTCTTATTCTTTACACATTTCATATCTTGAATCAAACAAGATCTAGTTTGTTTCCTAAAATGGCCATGCTATACAAAATTGCTACACAAAAATATCTGGGACAATATATATACGTACCATAAATACCAGTGTTGATACAAAGGAAGAACAATAAACACCAATCTGCATCATTGAAGTTGTGGACAGTATCAGGGTAGAGATACCATGCCATTTCACCTTTTCCATGTAATGCAGCAAACTGGAGTGGGGTGAGTCCATCCCCACCCCTGATAGTTGGCAAACTCCTATTTCTTCTGGCCATTGCTTCAGCAATTCTGACATTTCCAACTGCGGCAGCCAAGCAGAAAGCGGTTTTGCCTTTGCAGTCTTGTATTTCCAAGTCTTCTTCTGTCAGTAGTTTCAGAAGCTGCTCAACGAAGTGCAAGTGATTTGCTTCTGCTGCTACGTGAAGCAGTGTTGCACGTCCCTGTGAGATGGCAGCGGTCACCAACCTGAAATCTGCCTCTAACATGGTTCTAACTTCTTTCCAGTCCCCTTTAATTGCAAGGTTGTAAATAGGAGCACATTTGTTCACGTAATCCCCTAATTAATTAACCAAGGAAGTAAGCGCACTTAAAAAATAAAATAAAATTTATCAAAGTTAAGAATCGCTAAATTACTTAATAAATTATCAACAAGTCGTTTGTTCGAGTGGAACCGGAGTTCGATCCCATAAATAAGATTTTGAGTTCAAGTCTTGTAAATAAAAAAAAAACTGTGATTGGAAGGAGACTTCACTAAACTGATTGTGTATTCATTTATCAGAAGCCACATAGGACCTCACTAAAAATGAAATATATTACATTGCTTTGCATATATGTGTAAATGATTTTGCAAATGCAATAAAGGGTGAGGAAGTACTTGTATTCTGTACTAGATCACATGAAGGACTTCTGCGTTCAACTGAACCAACTCGATGGATGACTATCTTCAGTTCTTCTGGATTTGTTGTATTTCGAACTTCCAAAGCCATTTGACTGTAAAAAAGAATTGAAAAAGTCAATTGAAGTCCTTGATATCATAGGTATAGAAACCCGTGCCTTAAGAAACAGTTTCACATTTCACATTTTTATTCACCTTTTTGCTAATTATTTTTAATTGCAATATTGAATTGTTCTTAATTAAATAATATTTGTTCAAGTCGATCAAAACTAAATATTGTGCTATTTGGATATCATGCACATTTATAAATTAATTAAAGATAATCATTTAAGTAATTGAAATTTAAAAAATAATTAATGAAGTACAAATACATAAACGTGAGAGAATAAAAAATAACCCCACCAGTAAAAAACAAAAGATCATTGAATTAAAAAAAATAAAATAAAATTCATAACCAAACTTATGGTAAACAATAAATATGGAAACTAACTCTTTTAATAAAGCCATTTACAGCTTAACTGGAAGGAATGGAATTACATTTCACTTTCATTTCACCTATATATCTCACCTTCCTATTTGTATAATAATTAAATAAAATTGCTAGCTGTTTAAAATTTATCGGATTTCGCAGATCAAATTATTTAAGATTAAAAAAAGAAACAATAAACTAGGATGAGTAAAAAAAATGTACTTTGGAATAAATAGTTTAATTTCTTCAAATAACATAATGATAATAATAAAAAAGACGAATATATTTGAAAAATAAACTTATATATTGATATTTATCGAAGAGAGGGAAGAAATATATTTAAAATAAAAAAAATATTCTATGTGATTTTTTTTCCGGAGTATTTAATTTCATTGTCCCTTTTTTTGGATTATGTGTGATTTTTGTCTTCATTATTTTGAGCCAATTAAGTCCTTCTACTTTTAAAATTAGATTCAACCATTAATTTTTTTCTTCTATCTAAAACCGTCAAATTCTCATTTTTTTTATCCAAATATTTGAGAGTTTATAATAAATTTGGGATATGAAATAATTTAAAAAGTTTAAAAGTTAAAAATTTAGTGAAAATTTAATAAAATTTAAGAGTTTTTTTTTAAGATGTGAGATTAGGGTTTAAAGAAGGGACATCGAGATTTTTATTCATTTTAGGTGTGATTTATATTTTGGTTGGTGAGTTTTGAGTAGAGGGATATTTAAAACAATTCAATTAATTTAATTTGTGACAAATTTTAGTAAGAATTAAGAATTTTAGAGTTTTATATAGATGAAAATTGACAAAGAAACCAAATTTGCTAAATTTAAAAGGTGAAAAAAACATTATTTGAAAAAAATTGAAGAATAAAATCACACATAATTTAAATTAATTAAAGTGATCACACCTTAAAAAATATTTTACTATCTAAATAATGAACGGTTCAGCAATTTTCAAAGGTGCCTAGTTTATGAGAAATTTAATTACCAAAATCCATGTAAACCGTAAAATTGAGTTAGTTTGAATGAGCTTTTATTTTTGGAAAAATTGTTTTTTAATGTATTCAAAAATATTTATTTTGGGTGTGGATGCAATATTCAAGGCAAATGTTTGTTTTTTTGTTTTTTTTTTATAGTAGGCAAATGTTAATTTATTACATATGGATGTAATATTTTAAAAATATTTATGTTGTGAAAAGTGTTGTTTGGAAAGTGCAAAATTTGGCAAAAACGTCTAGCTAATGGTTTGTTTACTGTAATACCATTGTTGTGTCTCAGATTCGAGACAAGGCAGTCTCTGAACTCATCTAAAATTTGGCAGAAACATATATACCATTGACTGTGCTTATTTGGCAAAATGAGGAGGAATCGAGATAAAAAAAAATCAAAAAACAAACTAAGTGTATATATGTTTAGTATTTTCTTTTTTAAAACTTTAGCTTTTCTTAAAAGCTTCACAAAAATATTGCATTAAAAATTTAGAATATAACAAAAATACTATGAAAAGTACTAGTAATCATACTGCATGATGAAACAGTTTGAGATATCATCAAAACACCGATATTGCCAATTGTCGTGGAGCGATTGATGCTGCAGACAACTTTTCTTGGTGGGACCACTGCTGTTGACTTGTTCGTTTTGTGTTTGTCACACGGCTTCATTTGTTGTTTGACTTGAGGAGATAGTAAAGAGGAGTAGGGATGGAAATAGGTCAAGCAGTCTGTCGGGGGCTTATGGCCTGGCCCGTCAAAGGTGTATTTTGGCTTGACTTGTTTATTAAGAAGATCAAGTTTAAGTTTTTTAAAAAGCCTTTTTAATTAAAAAGGTTAGGCTTCAGGTTTTAAAAAAAGTCTATGAAGCCTAACAAGTTGGCCTGTTTATATAATAATATATATAATATTATATATTTATATATATTACATTAATTAATATATATAATATTTATAATTAATATTAGTCTTTCGAAAATATTGAATATTTTATGTGATGAACAAGGTCCGTTGGCCTATTTAGGCTCGTTGGCCTAGCTAGGCCTATAGACTTATTGGCTTGTTTATAGGTCCTTTTATAGAACAGGTCACGTAAACAGGTTTTCAAATCAGGCCAAGCTTTTAAATAGGCCAGGCTAAGGCCTAAAAAAATGTCTATAACAGGTAAATAGGTCATGTCCAGGCTTAGTAATTATGATGTAGGTCAGGCTCAGGCCCGCCAAAGTCTGGCCTGGCTTGGCCTGCCCTGGCCAGTTTCCATCCCTAATGGGGAGAATTACTATTCAAATTTGTCAGGTTAGTAACCTGCTTGGTATTAAGAATTAATTAATCCATTTATTATTGGTTTAGTGATTTACTAGCAGTTATGTTTCTCGTGCAAAATGTTTAGGAAGGAGGGGAGTTTCCTTAATTATTTCAAAGCATCTTAATTTTTTTTTTTCATGTATATTATTTATCTAAAGTAATTTTCCTCGAAATACAACTAGACATTAATATATGAATGGTTCTTCACTTTCTATTCGTTTCAGTTGATCCGACTTCTCTCTTGAGTCTTAATTTTGTTATCTTGTTAATTATGATATTGTTAGTGGTTTTCATTGGAAAGTACAAAATCTTTAATTTGAATATGTATGTAGGAAGTGACTTAGGTGAAAATACTTGGTCATTACAAGAAATGAAAATATAAATATATATTATTATATTTTATTTAAATAGTCAAAATTAAAAAAAATATACTTATAACTTTTAAGTTTTAAATGGTTAATAATTACTTAATCACAAACTTTTAAGTTTGACACTCAATATGCATGTATAAATAAATCTACAAGAGAGAGCTTAATTAGAGCAAAAAAAAATAGTTTGAGAGTTTATTTAGTCTATGTGAAAATGATAGATAATTATTACCATTAGATTTTATTATGAAAGATAAGATTAAAAATATAGAACTTATAAAGTTTTTAAAGATTTTTTAAAAGTGTCTAACTATATATGTTTTGAATAAAATTATCTTATCTTTAAAGAAGGATACGGATGGGAAACTTTTATATATATATATATATATATATATATATATATATATATATATATATATATATATAAGTGAAAATGATAGTTAAATATTAACTATTAGATTTTATGGTAAATTATACAAGATTAAAATATAAAGAGTAAATTACAGCAACACCCCCTGAGGTTTCGTGTAATTACACATGCACCCCCTGCTTTTTTAACCATTACTTTGGCACCCCTGTAGGGGGTGTTAGTGTAAGGTTTGAGGGGGTGCCACTGTAATGTTTACAAATATATCAGGGGGTGTTAGTGTAATGTTTTCAAACTTAAAGGGGTGCTAGTGTAGGAAAATAAAAAAGAGTGAGGTTATGTGTAATTACATGAAACCTCAGGGGGTGCTGCTGTAATTTACTCAAATATAAAAGTTATAAAAAATAAAATAAAAAAGTCTAAAGTAATCATGCATGTGACTCTAATCAGAAACATTTACTATGTGTGTTGGGTTCATCGGATGGATATAAATCGCTAAAGACAAAAATGAGTTGTGAGAGTTTGATACAAAAGAAATCAAAGAGAGTTAAGTTAGAAATTTTTGTCTTTGCAAAAATCATTTCAAATAGTAAAAATCGATTATTTCACTTAAATAATTGATTTTTTTATCAACTTAATCGATTATTTGTACATCATAATCAATTTTAAAGGTTATCAATACCAATTTAATCAATTATTTGTGTATCATAATTTATTATTTGTGTATTTTAATCAATTATTTATGCATCATAATCAATTTTTGTGTGTCTATTTAATTATTTCCTCTCTATTTCATCTATAACAAATCACTTTACAATATTATTTCTATTCTATTTCTCACTTATTTCTCTTAAAACAAACAACACAACATACAACTTTATTTTATTTTATTTAAAATTATCTTCTATTTTCATCTATCCTATTTCTCTCATCTAAACCAAACACAACGTTAATCTTAACTATTATATGGTTTATATATATGAAAAGAGTGAGAGAAACAGACACAAAAACAGTTATATTGAAGGTATATATGAATAAAGCCAGCATTTTACACGTATCTCCTGGCATGAACTTTTGACCTTGCCCATGCAAACACTATAATAGGCTAGACCTGGAATAATTCCTCCCAGTAATTTTGTTGGTTAATCTCGAACTCTCACTGACAAGTCAAATACTCTAATTTTAGTAATTATTAAAAAAAATTTAATTACTATGTAGGTTTTTATTTTTATCAAATTTTTAATTAGGTTCCTGAATTTTTTTTTCTTTTAATTAGGTCCTTAAACTCTTATTTTTTTTCAATTAGGTCATTGAACTTTTATTTGTTTTTTAATTGGGTCATTCTGTTTAATAGTTGTTATAAAAAAATAACCGCAGACACCTAATTAAAGGTGCAGACAGTTGATTGGTGCTTCTGGAGTGTATTGTAAGCACAACTGAGTCAATTGTTATAGTTTTCTACAAAGTTTCAACCTTCTGCAGAACCAAATAATTATGAAAGAATATATGGGTTAAATTAGCCTGTGAAAGTTTAAACTTTGCAGAAATATCTCAGAATTTACTTAGTTGTGTACTTACAACACATTCCAGAAGCATCAATTCACTGTCTGCACCTCTAATTAAGTGTCTGCGGTTGATTTTTCATAATGACAATTAGACGAGAGACCCAATTGAAAAAAAAATAAAAATTCAGAGACCTAATTAAAAGAAAAAAAAGTTCAGAAACCTAATTAAAAATTTGATAAAAGTATATGGACAACAAATTAATTTAACATTAAAAAAACACTATTAATAAACACTTTTTTCACAGCGGAGTACATGACAGTGTAACGGTGAAAGCAGGCGGGCGGATACCATCCTTAATTTCATGAAAAATAATCTTAATTTGTTATATGTGCACCATACCTGAATTCCAAGATTTCACAAAATCTTTTTCTGCTCCACTTGCCTGCTACAAAGAAGAACAACCGATTATCCGCAAAAAATCTCAGACAAGTGAAAAGTATCTTGTGTAGCCAGCCACAGAAAGAAATTTGTGTACAACGTGTGCATTTGCCTTAATTAATTACGTGGAAAGAGGAGACAAGGAAGAGGTAAAGAAACAATGAAAAAGCAGAAAGACACATAACCTTTGATACACCATATATTTAGAGCATCTCCATCCCAATATTTTTATTTGGGTTCTTAAATGGGTCCCACATATACACATCACTCATTTTTACTCTTTCCAAAACAAGCACCTCAAAAATATCTATTCTCTCCAACCCAATACCTCTATTTGGATTCTTATTTGGGTCCCACAAAAAATATTCTCTCCATATTTTTATTTTTTTTTAAACAAAAAAAATGCAACATGACCCACCTTTTTATTTGAGTACCGATTCTGAAAAGAAAATTTCAAAACAGAACCGATTTCGCTGCAACCGTGATTTTAAAAGAGAACCGATGCTTGTTTTATAAAATACCGTGCAGCGATACCGCGATGCAGATGGTCTAAGGCTCAATAAGATAAAACGAATGAGTTCCCAGCTACAGGAAAGCGAAATTAAAAAAATATAGACAACATTTATTTACCTTATTATATGAAATTCTTATAAATTTCCTATGCAATTTTATGACAATATATGCTAGAGCATATATTCAATGGGTTGCCGATCGAAGCTCTTTAAACTTTTTTGCATTGGAGTAAACCCGAGGGAGTATATAATTGATAACAATAAGGCTGCGAAATTAAGGATTAACAAAAAAAAGAAAGAGGTAGAAGAACCCAAATGAAGTATATATATATAGTACAATATAGTAAAACGACAAGATGAAGAAGGAAGAAAATGGGAAAGAGGCTATAGGAAAGTTTAGGAGGCAGAACAGCTTACACTTACCACAAGAAGAAGTGCAGTCGAATGAAGGACATGAACGTGATGACTGTTTTTATAATACCAAATCGGAAATCTTCACGAAATTGAGCTCCCACCTTTTCTTTTCCTTGTCCACATATGCTGTGACCTGTGGGACATAGGCTCCTTTGATAGTGTGAAAAGAAATAGGATGGATAAAAAAAAAGATAAATAGAAATAGGTTAAAAATAAAGTAAAAATTGAAGATATTTGATTGAAGAGAAATAAAAAAAAAAAGTAATGAAAATATGGGAGTCTTATCATGTTTAAAAATGTTTCTATTCTATTTCACATCAAACAATACTATTTAATTCCATCTTTTCTACCACTTACATTTCATCATAATCAAAGTGTTAATGATAGTTCGACACGAAGAAGTTATTTGACACTCATTGAGAGAAAAGAGAGAGATGCACCGGGAGATCTAGAAATTTGTTTTAATAGGAACAAAAAATAATCTATAATATTTTTATAGAAGAAAAATATTCATTTTTAAAAAAAAAAACATAATCTCATGAGTCTCAATCTCATTCTCTCTCTTTCTGAGACAATGTTATATATATATATGTGGTGTATTTTTTTAAATTTGGTGCGTCACTATATGGCTAGTGTTAGAGAGAAGCGGTAAAAATTAGAAGGGTAAAATAGTAAAATTAGTACCAAATTATTCTCTTTCTTTTTTTTATCTCTGTTATAACTTTTTTTCTTAAAAAAATTGTCTAATGGGACAATACTTTTTTTTTTTATGAAAAAATAAATAAATATGTTCAAGTAAAAAAAAATCTTGCGAGGGTCTTTGCCCCCATAAATCAATACATGCATCCACCCCTAAAGAGAAGAAAGAAAAATATAGGTATGATAGATGAAATAATGTAATAGAAAGAAAGAGATAAAGAAAATAATGAATTTTAATGAGGTTGCAATCATTATTCTTTTAAATAATATTAAAAGATGACACGCATATAATTTTTAATTTGTTTATAGTAAAAATAAAGTTGTAGTTATCAAAACTTATTTGCTTTAAAAAACATACACATGCATGTGAAGAAAAAAACATAAAACCAGAATTCGAATTTTAGCATTATATTTGAGTGTCAAATGGTTATATATACTCATTCATGATATTTATGCACACATATATGACAATTTTAATTAGTGTAAGTCATAAACTATTTTTCGTTCCTAATTAAATTATTTTTCAAAGACTAGCATGCCACCAAGTTAGTTCTCTAGTTATTTTAAATTATTTTTAAAAAATTTAAATATCAACTTATTAATTTTATGGAGGATTAAAGTGATTATATAAGACAAATTCAGTGACCATTTCATTTATAAAGGAAAACTAATTTGAAGAAAAAAAAATATATGAAGTGCTAATATATATAATACTCTGATATTTATGTCCAAGTAAAGAATTTACTCTTTTAATTATATAGTAGACTCAACTAAATATGTATTATTTAAATTTTATTTAATTTTTTAATATACAAATGCATCGTAACGAGGTTGAACAAACATTTCTATGAACTTGCGAGGCAGCTAGGGTATGGAATGACTTCACCAAAAAAAAACTGGCATTTCTGGTCTCTGTGGTGATGATGGAGGAACATTTTCACAAGCCACAACTAGGGATCAGACTTCACCACCCCGCAAAAAAAAAAAGCTAGGGTATGGAATGAATAATAAGAAAAGGAAAGCGCTCTCGTTCTTAGTCACCAACGAGTCAATGAAATAATTATTGAAAACCAGCATGCATTTATTTTACGGCAAATGCTAACCAGTGCTCTAGGTCACTGGTTAAGAAATAATTTTTTTTATGCTCTCCTATAATTTTCACACTAAATATTTTTTTCTTTTAATTCTTTAACCAGTATCTTTAGGACGCTAGTTAACAAGAACATTATTTTATATAGTCAGCCTTTCTTTCTTTCGGTGAATTCATTTATTTTATAGGCTTTTATTTTTTCAAGAAAGCTCCTAAGTCGAGAAGGACTAATTTTTTAAGTTACGAGACATTTATTTTAGTGTATGTGTGTGGTTTAATAATTTGAAAAATGTTACTTTGTCCTCTTAAGAATCCTCTTATTATTTTATAAAGAAAATGTCAAATAAATAAATAAATAAATATATTTAATATTTTAAAGCTATAAAATATATTTAGTACTTATCATACTAGACAAATAGGAGAATTAATACAAAAAAAAAAAAAGTGTAAGAACATTTAGAAACCTTCTTCAACAAAATAAAGTGGTCAAAGGTGATGAATTACAAAGTTGCAAAGAGAGCTTTGATAGTTGTGTAGCATTATGTTATAAATCTAATGAATTCTTTTCAGCATCGTTCTCTCTCGCAGAACGTTAATTACGCGAATAATAGAGTGTGAAACTTCACAGACAATTTGGGACGCGAAGGCGCTAAGCAATGATGGAGCAAAGAGGCGGAGAGTGGGAAGGAGGGGTGACTTGGTGGGGCCAATGTCATTATAAAATTATTTATCTAATCTATTTTTTTATATAGTGTTATTTTTGTATTTAATGTAATTATCTATTTTTATTCATAAAAATATTATTGTATATTAAATTTCATATATATATGAGCCATAAAAAAAATCAATATATATATATATATTATTAAATCATCTTTTTTGTTTTTAATTTCCCTTAAACTAAAGTGCCTGATTTCGCTTCTGGTGGGACCAGTGGAGAAGACAAGGGGTGTATCATGTAGTATATGCTTAGAAGGCGGAAACGGACGACTTTGTGTATTACACACAAAAAAAAAAAAAAAAAAAACACGGGTAGGTTCCACTTAAAATTTTAAGAGTTATTTAATTCTGTGTGGTCACTTTATGAAAGACTTTGGAACTACTTTAAGGAATGCCAGAACAGAAGGTAAAGAAGAAATACATTTAGAGCTCAGTTATAAATAAAAAATAAAAAAAAATTTGGAGCTCTCAGGATATGGCTTCTAATTCCTTGGGAGCATTTGTTTCATGGATAACTTTTTTAATTTTGAAAATATTTTTTTTTTGATAATATAACATGAGAATGTTATTTTTGGGTATAATTATAAAATGTGTTTGGTTAATTATTAAAATATGTTTGAAATATTTTTTATATTCCCAGGCATAATTAAAACATGTGTTTGATTTAGTTATTTTTTCCTAGGAATATATATTATAAGATTAGTTACTTATTACAACCATTAGATTTCAAGAAAATGAATAATAAAGATGAGGAGTATATCTTAGAGTTAGGGGTGCTCAAATTATTTAGTTTTGAAACTAGTTAAGGATAATTATAACTAACTAGTTATAAAATATCTAGTTAGTGAAAACTAGTTATAAAAGTATAACTGTTTTATTCATTAAATCAAGATGTAATTATTTGGTTTATTTAACTAGTTAAAAATAATTATAGTTATAGTTAATAACCAGTTATAACTGGTTTTAATAAAAGTTAATTTCATTTTTTTTCTCACTCTTCAGTCCTCTCTTCTCCTAAATTGCTCGACAGTGTTACTCTCCAGTACATACACTGCTGCATACTAGAACAAAAACACAATTGGAACCAATGGCCCATAAAAGGATACAAATCACAGCAGGTCTTATTCACCCTTGACTTCCTAGCACCTATCACCACAGTATTATACAGTCTTGATCACAAACAGAAACTCCCCTCCACCAATACCTACACCCTCATTCCACCAGTGTAACGCTGTGAATTTTCATAATATATGATAAGTGACTTACTTAAAATGCAAGATAAATTAAATTCAAATTAGGTTGTTTAATGAACTATATAAATAAAATAGATTGTTTTGTTTATGTGATTATGGTGTGTTTAGTAGTTTTCGTAATAATTTTGACTTTACGTAAGTTTTGTTATAGAAAAGGGGGTGTGAGGTTAGAAAATCATAGTTACGAATAGCAAAAGTCAAAATCTTTATTTTCTCTTTGCTTCTTTCTATCTGACGTTTTCTTATTTCTTCCTTCTCTCTTGGATTGAAAATAATTACAAGAGATAATTAAATTTAATTTCATGAGAAAATTTAATTAATAAGGACGTGTGAATTTTCTGTGTAAGTTCAGTAGAGTATTTGACTAAAAATGAGACTGTGTTACACACTGACAGTGTAAGAATACACTGTGAAAGTAAGAAAATAGTCAAGAAGTTAAAAGGATTTAATTATAATTAGTCTCTAATAATTATAATTAGGTTCCTATAAAATTTTTATGTTATTCTGTTACACTTGATTAAAATAATAATATTTTAATGTGGTTCCAGAGAGTATGATTTTGAGAACTTTTTGAGAGTTAGAAAAATTCTAGAGACATTCTAAATTTTATTAGATGTCAAAAAAATTAAAGTTAGTAAGTCATATATTTAATAATTTAATTAGCTTGATTTGCATTTTGTTACCTTACCTGTAATTATTCTACCTAAAGCCACAAGTACACCTACTTCCATTAATTTCTACGTACTTGGTGGCGAAAATTTTCAAAGCTTCCTTAATACGTTCTGTGCCAAACCGCATGAATTAAAAAGTGGGAGTGCAGTTTGTCTTCGTCATTCAATTTGGTTTGAAAACCTGCACGTTTCCTTTCTTTAACTTCAATTTTGTTTGATTTTCAAAGTTAGCCTTCAAAGTCTTGCTGACACAGGGAGGTGCTGTTGAAAAATAATAATAATAATAATAAATAAATAAAACAGTATCATATCATACACCTATAAATTTTGCATCCAGTAACTTACCTTCTCACTTTTATTCTCCCTTCACGTAATCGAGACTCCAGCTTTCCAATTCTCCGTCTCTCAGTTTCAATTTCAATTTCAATTTGTGAAACTTGCTAGTTGCAACCCCTTTTTCTCTATCTAACATCATTTTTCTCCGATAACCCTCACCGTTGAGTAATTCTACTTTTCTAAAAGTTCTCCTTCAAAATTTCTAAATCCCAAGTTTTTATACTATGAGCTGTTGTTGGTTCATAGTGGTGGTTTAATATTCGTGCTCCAGAAAACTAAAAGTTACTTCACTCCTCCATTATTCAAAGCTCTTATTTTAGCATCTTTTCGAGGTAAGGAAAGTTTACAGTTTTCATGTATTCTTTGATGTATGGATATGTTATGATGTGTATTGATTCTGAAAGTAATGTTTTGATAATTTGTTTGTGATATAAGTTGATTGATTGGAACTATATGATAGCTGAAAACAAAGTGCTTGCTGTCTGGTACGTTGTTTTCTGAACATGTGTTAGTATTTTTGTGATAACTTTGGCTGTGGTGAATGAAATTGGATTTCGTTTGTTGGAGATGAAAATAGACTTACAGGGCTACAGTTTCGGCACAATAACTGCTCAAAAATATTGAAAATCGAAGGAGTTATGGCCCTCGAAAGTTGAACGTACAATCAGAAAAACGTGACTGAACATAGTATATGGTTTTGCAATTCTGTATTTCTAAAAAAATCGTATTCAAAAACGAGTTATATGGTTAGAAAATAGACATTTCAAGATTTCTAACGGTATATGATATGCTCTCTAATTCATTATATTTCTATTTCAAAAGTTTCCTTGAAACTGACCCATCTGCAGTGAAGAAAATCTGTTTTTGAGATTTTTGAAAATTTTGGCACACTTTCTAAAAGATGATTTAGAGATTATTATTTTATCTTTTAATTTCCTTTCAAAATCTTTCTAAAGTTTTAAAGATGATTTCTATAATTTCTAGTATTTCGAATGTTTTTATGAGATTTTAGAAAAAAAACTCCAAAGTGTTATAGACAGTTTTAATAGTTAAAAATTTTAAGGTTTTGATCAGTGTCCAGTTAACTTCGATGTTTTCTTTAACTTTGAATCACAGTGGATGATGGCTGTGGATACATGTTGTTGACCACAGTGAATGAGGACTGTGGATATATGTTGTTGACCACAGTGGATGGTGACTGTGGATATGTTGTTGTTGACCACAGTGGACGATGACTGTGGATATGTTGTTGTGTTGAATTGTGTGTGCATACATGCATAAGTCCACAGTGGATCGTGACTGTGGATACGAGTTGACACGTAAGTTGAGAATGCTAATTAAGAAGGTTCTCAACCTAGTGTCGGAAAGATTGGTGGGGTCGTGTACATGGACCCGGGGGATGGGATGGACGGGCGATTCCATATTGAGACCAAGATTTCTGCAGATCTTGTGTCATGGTGAGCCACTACCCACGTACACCTATCCTGACAAAGCCACTAATTATTTCCAAGACCAGTATCGGCATTTCCCCCAATGGTCAAATTGGACTATGTTAAGGGATTTGACTGTATTGGTCGCTCGACTAGTGAAAATCTCCATGGAGTCGTGTCTACATATAGTGTATAACTAGGACATATTATTTGAGGATATGTTGGTAATTTACCTATTGAATTGGATTTCACTGTATATTGTTATTATTTAACTTTGTGAATGTGTTAGTATAAATTTAATGCCTTATTTTAAATGGATGTTTGTTCTGTAAGCTTATCCTTGCGCTGTTTGTTTGTATGTGTTTGACTGTGATGATCGCGATTCTTCGCGGGAGCAGACGGCGAACTACCGGCAGATCAGGCTATACGCGGCTGAAGTCACAGGAGACCTACTTCATCTATTCCTTATCTTTTCTTATATCATCCTAGTTTCTAGCTAAGGGTAATATGTAGTTGTGGCCAGCTAGTAGGAAATGGGCACCTTTGTACTGGTATATACGTATTCCGAACCTTTTGAGATATATCAGACTTTTGGTCTGCGGTTTGTATATGACATATGGCTTGGTATTTGTACTTCTGATATATGTATTTATGTATGGATAATTTTCAGATGTAGTTATGTATATTTCTTAATGATGAATGTTATGAATGATTAGTGATCTTGCGCGAAAAAAAAAAAATTTACACGTATTTTTCTAAATAACTTATAATAAGTTTTTAATTAAATCTTTTCGCAATATAGTAGTTAAGTTGTCTTGTGACAATAGCGGGTCGTTACAACCAGCCTTAAAGGTTCCCCAAACCAGCATACCACTGGATACACAAACCCTTTAACCAACTCCAAAATAAGTGTTTTAAAAATAAAAAAATAGAAACATGTAGGAGATGTTTCCTCATCCCCTTCTTTTCAACTCAAGTGCTCTGTTCAAATGTCCAGAGAAGAAAATTTTAGAAAACAAAATTTGTTCATGGGACAAACACTTTCACAAGTACTGCTTAGGGACAAACCAATTAAAGGAAATATATTTTGATTAAAAGAAAAATAGACAATCATTGAATATATAACACTCTTTGGTCTATTAAAGAATCTACATTTTTGAACTATGTTTTCTGATTTGAGGCTTGAGAGGATGATCCAAATTCAGTTAACTGGCATAAGATATGGAATGAAAGCAGGACTTATTTGATTTAACTGTTTAAGACAACTTAATATTTAGTAGGATCACATTTATTACAATTAGATTACAGCCTGTAAATTTAGAAGGGTGGGTGAGAAATCATGTATGTTCAATGGTTTTGTTATAGGATTTAATTTGCCAAGTTCTGATGGAAAATGTACAATTTTCTTATATCATATCAGTGAGTGTGTCCTCTTACATAAAGTGTGCTTTCTAATGAATTCTTTTCATTCTATTTTGACAGGGTTTTGCATGCCATGTATGAAAGAGTATTGGCTTCTTTGTTGAATGAAAAAGAGAATGCTCAATTAGGGAATAGGATTCAAAGTGTTAAAGATGAACACTGATGAGACTTCTTTGTTGCTTGGTGTTTTGTTGTATTTGCTACTAAGACTTGGATTGCATGTAAAGACGACTAATGTGTTAGAAGACAAAATTTGGGACATGAAATGATTTCAAAAGATTTGAAGACAAAATTGAGGTTTTAAATAGAAAAAAAAATTACTATAAGACTAACTTTACTTAATTTTAAAATAAAACTTAATTAATTCAAAAAAATAAAAAAACCAAAATTACATGCAGTTTAAATTAAAGAAACTAAAAATCCAATTAAGATTTAACTTAAAATCCAATTAATTGTGAAAGTATTTTTTTATTTTCATTTTATTTTTTATTTACAAATATTTATATAAAAAATAGTTGAATTTTTCATTATTTTTTATTTCTCATTTAATTTTTAAAAACAAAACAAAATAACATTGAATTAAAAATAAAAATAACATCATATTATTACAATTTTGCTAATTCAAATCCCAATACTCATATGGTTATATAACTAGTTTTAGATATAACTGGTTATATATTCATAACCGGTTATATAACTAGTTTTTAAAAATAATAACTAGTTATGCCAAATCATAACTAGTTATATAAAACTAGTTATAGTTATAATAACTATTTAAAATTTAGTTATTTAGTAGTTATAGTTATAGTTATTGGAATAACTAACTTATGAGCACCCCTACTTAGAGTTACTCTTGGAGTAAGTAGATCTCTCCTCATATTATAATTACTAAAATATCCTTATTTTGTTAAAGATGATCTTTTTTTACCAGAGTGATACATCACCCATTTCCGCAAAGGAGTTACATTCAGATTGTCAATATATATAATTAATCTACCGAAACTATAACTCTGTAAATCCATAACATGTAATCAAAAAACCTATATAGTAAAGTAACTCATTCGTTTACATGTAACATTGATTTCCTATATTGCCTGCCTCAATCAATATATCTATCATAAATTTAAATTTGTTGTCAACCTCCCTATGAACGAAGAAATAATAGCATTGAGAAGGCAGTAAGATAGTGGGTTCAAAGAGGGTATATTTGGATTTTTACTCATAAAAACGGTTCCTGTCCCATGGGAATAAATTTTTCCTACCCTCTCCGCCATGATTAAATATTGGGTTGAAGGTGGGATTATAGTTTACCCAAGAATAAAATATGTCTGGAATTAAATATTTTATTACTTCGTAACAAACGTAGGATAATTTTTTCCCCTCCTATATTCTTGGATTAAAAAAGGTGAAACAAATGCCCCCTTTGAGTTGATTCACAAATCTATTTCAATTTTAGAATACTTTCAGGACTGAAATATAAACAATTTTTTTTATGTTTGATGGATTAAAATATAAGAAAATTTTAATTAATTTCTACCTATTTAATGATATCATCTCCAAAATATTATTTATTTAATTAGATTTTTATTTTTAATAACTTTCTCTTTTTTCAACAACTTTCTCTTTAGAAAATGAAGTAATCTTTCATTGATATTATCAAAATTAATTGATTTTAATTTATTTTTTTAAGTATCGTGAGATTAACAATTCGACAATGATTAACAATTCCGACAATGATTCCAATATTCAAGAGCAAGCATCACAAGTAGTGGAATGAAAAACGGGAATGAATGTTAAGAGAATAAGAAGAAAAGAAGGATGTAGCAATAATTTCCCCATTCATTGGAATTCGCGAGAATTACAATTTATGAAGTACTCCCTTAGTTTTTTTTTATCTGTCTTTTAAGGTTGTTACGTAGAAATCAAGAAATGTGCTAATTTTTTTTTATTCTAATAAAATAGTTGTGAGATTTCCTATTTTACCTCTTTTTCATTTCCATTTTATAATAAATGTATGTTTAAATTTAGAAGTGTCAAAACGTGCCAACCTGGTCCACACGGGTTGGCCCACCACAAGTTGAGTGTTAAACGGGCAGAGTCAACCCGGTTCACCTTTTGGTGAGTCATGAAAATACCAATCCGGCCCGGCCCACCACAGGTTGGTAGGTTAGGTGGGTTGGCTCACTAAATTTAAAAATAAAAAAATAAAAAAATAAAAAACATTTTTCTCTATTTTTTTTAAGTAACATTTTTCCATCAAAGACATTTATTAATTCAAATGATTCAAATACAAATACAAATAATAGGCAAATGTCTCAAATAACTATTCAAGCATCTAATATTATCATTCGACTAACCATTTAAATGACTCAAATACATAAATACCATTCAAAAGTCTTAAAAAATCAAAGTCTTAAAATAAAATCCAACCATCTAATTGTCCAAACATTAGTCACAGTTCAATAACATTAAATGAATTACTATTCTATTTACTATACTATTTTTTTTAGTATAAATGGGTTAAGTGGGCCAACTCGGCTCAACCCGACTCAAACCCACCTGACTCGCGGGTTAAGTGGGCTGGGTTACAATTTGGCCAGTATCACAAAAATTTTCATTTTTCCAACCTAGTTCGGCCCGAATCCGTGGTGAGCCGGGTTGACTCACTGGGTTTGAGCTCACTTTGACACCTTTATTTAAATTCATTAAAGATTAGGAGAGAAGTAAATGTATAATTGATAAAAGAATAATTAATGTGATCTTGAACTTTACAAATGACAGATAAATAAAAACAATTTTTTCAAAAATTCGACACTTAAAAAGAAACGAAGGGAATACTTATTTAACCTATAATAGAATCATTGTTTACATGGCCTTAATAGTTTTCCTAGTACAAAATGTATTAAATATAGACTTACAAGAATAGGGCGAGTAGAAAATGTTTGACCATAAAGGAACCAGAAAAAATGTAAAAAAGACAAAGTTATAAAAACCGGACCGGTGATCAACCCGGTCAAGTCACTGGGTCAGTGGCTCACTGGTTCAATTGGTGAGTCACTGGTTGAACCGCATGAATTGATAAAATATAAAATTTTATATTAATGATAGTATAAAAATGACTTTTATCATTGATGAACTAATATATGCATTGATGGACTAATATGATACGTTGTTCCAGTGGTAAGTTGGATTTTAAATAACTTATGGGACCTGGGTTACTCCTAGTTAAAGCAAAATTTTAGAATTTGTGCTTACTTTTTAAAAATTTCCCAAACAGTGGTAAGTTTGTTTTTAAAAATCTGGGTTCAACTCTTAAATAGTGTGCAACACTGCACTGCAGCCTTCCAAATAGACATGCATGATCGATCGAACTACCAACTATCGGTATAGGCACCGATTTCCAATCAAACCGAATAAGTGAGAGA
Source organism: Pueraria montana var. lobata (assembly GCA_026413185.1). Taxonomy (NCBI): domain Eukaryota; kingdom Viridiplantae; phylum Streptophyta; class Magnoliopsida; order Fabales; family Fabaceae; genus Pueraria; species Pueraria montana. The sequence continues at coordinate 25,417,482 of CM048656.1, forward strand.
CCGGGTCATCGGTTTTTATGTAAACCGGCCCAGTCAAAGCAGGTGAAACCGAGCCACATGCATTACCAATCGAACTACCAACTTGATCGGTATAGGCACCGGTTTCTGGTCGAACCGGTTCGACCGGTTGGTCTGAGCCAATTTTCACAACACTGGAAAAAGGTGATTGGTGCAAGCGCAAGTACAAAAATGAACATTGGCACCCATGTTAAGCCATGGTACGTTATGATGAAAAAGGCACTGCTGAATGCCACCATCATGCTTGCTATGGAGATAAATAGCATTACCAGTCCACATATTAGCTTTCATGACATTGACTTGAAAAAGTCTTCCTTAGCATAACGTGCTATGATAAGGATAGAAAAGAAAATCAGCATGGAGATTGATGATTATATCATTGCAGCTCCATTTGATATTGCAAATATTACGAAGATGATGCAATTAGGTTGCTAGTTTTATCACCATCCCCACGTGGAACGCTGAATGTCGTAGCCAACATTTCTGTAGCAATGACTGTTGAAACAACCATACAAGAATTTATCCTGCTCTCCATCCAAGACTCTGCTTTAGTCACTAACTCTGCATGCTTTTCGGTGAATAATTCTCGGGCAGTTTTACATTTGATATTTCTCTTCTCTATGAAACAAGGTTGCATGATTTTCTTCATCTCTTGTAATAGCAAAAGCATGTGATTTCCTATCCTTTGGCCGGTTCAAGAGTAAAGTAACTAAAGCTTAAACTTTAAGCTCACTGACAAAAATAGTATTTGCTATTAATTTTTAGAATAAATTATACAAACCTCTCATAAGGTTTAAAGAAATTACATACGTCTCTCCTCCGTTTTGACACATAACTTTTATGCTATTATTAATGTCGTTACATTGATGAATAAATAATAAAATTAATAAACTAAAAATCCATTTTTGTATTTGTGATATTTTCTTTTCACCCTTATCATTTAACACTTATCCTCTAGCTTTCAAAGGACAATGGTGAGGTATTCGTTGAGCTAGGTTTAGGGTTCTCAAAAAGGGGGAAATTTACAATGTTGTTTGGAGGTTGAAGAGGCAACATTTTCTAGTTGCAAGGGAGTTTTCGAGACTGTCGAAGCAGCTGTGGTGAAGGTGTCAAAGTGTGAAGGGGGTTTGAAGCCCAAAGGTGTCGACGCGTGAAGGAGGGTCGGAGGGATGTGCGGGTTCGTGTGCAATCGAAGGTGGTTTGAAGCTAAAGGGTTTGAAGCTTGAAGGAGGCGCAAGTTCATGTGAAATCAAAGGAGTTTGAAGCTTGAGGGTTTGAAGCGCGAATGTGGGTTGTGCGGGTTCGTGTGAAATCAACTTTAATTTGTAATTTTAATTTGATTTTGTGAGCTTTAGTTGATGAGATTGAGAGGGTTTGTTTTGTGATTTTGCGAGCTTTGATTGTTGAGATTGAGTGGATTTGTTTTGTGATTTTCTGAGATTCAGTTTTTGAGATTGATTTGGCATTCTGGTTTTAATTTGGCATTTGATTTAAGGGAATCTATTTGGTTTTACTTGGGCATTTTGATTTAAGTTTACCGATTTGGTTTTCATTTGACATTTTGATCTAATTAAGTTTACCTATCTGTTGAGAATCTGGCATTCTAAGTTAAGTTTACCGATCTGCTGGTTTCAATTTGGCATTTTGATTTAAGTTTAAAGCTCTAGTTTTAATTTGCCAACCTGATTTAAGTTTACAGCCACCCACAACCATGTCAACAAGTTTTGGCTTTGAGTTGCACAATCCTTATGTGAACCCGTAAAGCCACTTTTGTGGCATAAGTAAAAAATGAACGGATGAAAATTTTAGCTTTACTTAGGGAAGCTTGTAAATTTGGTTGGAAGGGTAGAAATTTTGTTCTAACATTTAATGCATATGTTTCAAGCTTTGCCTATAAATAGTAAGCCATTTTGCTCATTTGTGTATCCCACTACAATTGTAATAATTTCATCCTAGAGAGTTAGCAACATAGTGGGGTGTGTGTTCTCCTATTATAGTGGGGTGTGTGTTCTCCTATTATAAGAGAGAGTGTAATTATTCTCTCCTTATAGTTAGAGAAAGGTTGTAATTTTCTTTCACTTAGTGAAAATATTGTTCTGGTCTTGCCCATGATTTTTTCCTTATTTGTTGAGAATTTTTCACGTTAAATTATTGTGTGTCAATTCCTATATTTCTCATCTTCTATTTTAGTTGTGAGTTATTATTTTGTTACTATGGTACCTAACACCTTACATAACCAAACATAACAACATCATGTCACCCATGAGCATAACCACGTCAATAATTTCTGGTTTTAATTTTCTCATGGGTTTGTGTTTTTAAGGTTGAAGAAGAGGGCATTTTAGTCATAAAAAATCATTAAAAGTCATATGACTTGCACATGACTTGTCCCCGTCAAAATATTTGACAATGTTAATATGTGAGGAGGCGCCGGTGTAATAGTTGTTAAACTTTTATAGGGTTTTTGTAGGTGTTCAAAATGGAAGGGAGACTTTTGTAATTTCTTTAAATCTTAGGAGATGTTTGTGTAATTTATTCTAATTTTTATAAAATAAAAAAAAAAAGTCACGAATGTTGACAAAAAAGTCACTGACAAAAAGACCTAATATATAACTTCTCGTTTTAAGTAAAAAATTTCTCTTAAAATTTGCTTTAGATTTAGGCCTCATCACTTATCCTTTTTATATTTATTTTCTTTTTGTCCTTAAATATTTATCATATTTCCTTTTTAATTTTTTCTATATAAGATAAAATTTTATTATATTTTTTTTTTCTCTTCTTCCACTGACAATGTAAGATTTTATTATTTTTAACTTTATTTTATTTTTTTAATATTTTAACATTAAATTATTTATTTTAATCATTACTCTATTCGCATTGTTTTTCTATTATTTTTAATATAATACTTCAAGATATTTTAACCATTACATTTAATTAACTTAATGAAAGTGTGATGTTTACTTAAAAGTATGTTATTTTTACTTTATTTAAAATTTGATTGAAAATATTTTAGGATAAAGTATAAGATTATAGTAAAAAAACACAATATGTAAAAAAAATTCCGGAATAGTCTTGGTAATTGGATCATTGGCTTCTCGGGTTGTTGTGGTATACGACCAGTCTTCATGCAGAGCTACTAGCAATTTGTCAGGATCTGCTATTGGTGTGGAATCATGGCATTAGGCACGTTGTTTGTGAGACTGATTCTCAACTTGCTCTGGGTTTGATTACTGCAGGAGTAAATGCCTTTCATATTTATGCTCCTTTGATTAATCAAATTAAGAGCTTAATCTCTAGGGAGTGGAATTTCTCTATTTCCCACATATTTAGAGAAGCAAACTCTTGTGCTGATATTTTGGCAAAGCGTGGCTCTTCTTCCTTGGATAACTTGGAGATCTTGGAGCAGTGTCCTGCTTTCCTTGATCTGACAATTCTGTCAGATGCTTGTAACACTTTTCATGTTAGACCTTAGTGTCTGTTTTCCTGTTCTTTAATTTTTTGAATGATAAAAAAAATGCAATAATTGAAAGTAAAAAATATAATTAAAATAGTTGGTCTAAATGAAAAATTACAAGTATTTAAAATTAATTAAAAACTAAAATTATAAATATCCCAAAATATATTTTTATCAAAAAATAAAATTGAAATTTATATAGAAATATGTCATAAATATGTCCATTCAATCATTTTATATTTTTCAACTACTTCAACAGAATTTTTTTAACGGCTAGTTACTTTTAACAAATAATTTTATCAAATACTTATAATTTAATAAGCTTACTTAAAAACTTTTAGTTTACAAACTTTCAACTATCGGTTAACTTTTTAGCTTCTAACTAACTTTTCATGTAGTTTTATTGAGCATAGCCAAAGATTCCATTGTTCAAAATGAATGAATGAATTTATATTATTTTAGTTTTTCGACAGTTACATAAAGTAATTGTCATGGGATAGCACTCGGGTTCACCTTTTGAATTGAGAAATTCTAATTGCAGAGCAAACATCAAAGGTGGAATGACGAAGAGGAATGGATGTTAAGAAGAAAAGCATAGATGTAGAATAATTTCCTTATTCCTTATAATTGGCGAAAATTACAATTATGAAGTAGGGACTAGGGATAAGTACTTATCTAACATCATGTAGAATCATTGTTTACACGACCACAGTTTTCCTAGTAAAGAACATGTTTACTTGGCCGAAATATAGACCTACAAAAATAGGCTGAGTAGACAATGTCTGACCATAATGGAAACAGAAGAAGTGTGAATAAGGTGATTGGTGCAAGTGCAAGCACAGAAATGAAAATTGGCACCCCTTTTGAGCCATGGTGATATGTTATGAAGAAGGCACTGCTAAATGCCACCATCATGCTTGCTATGGAGATAAACAGTGTTACCAATCCACATATTAGCTTCATTGGCAGTGACTTGAAAAAATCATCCTCTGCATAACGTGATATTATAAGTATAGACAAGAAAATTAGAATAGAAACTGAAGATGATATCAGTGCAGTTGCATCTGATATTGCAAATATTGTGAATGCCACATCATTGCAGTTGGGGTTGCCATTTGAATCATCTTCACCACGCGGAATGCTGAATGCTGCAGTGAACACTTCTGTAGCAATGAGCGTTGAAACAATCATGCAAGAACTCGCCATGCTCTTCATCCAAGATTCTGCTTTAGCCAGTAACTCTGTATGCTCCTCAGTGAACAGTTCACGAGGTGTTTTCCCATTAGAATTTCTCTTCTCTATGAAACAGGGTGGCATTATCTTCTTGACCACCTGTAATATTAAACCTACGTGATTTTCTATTTATATATGAAAGCTAGATATAGCCTATAGCTTCGTCAAATGATGCCTAGATTTGGAAAATAGAGGCATAAATTATAAAACAATATGATTCATATAAATGTAAGAAACATATTGTATTTTTTTTTCTTTTAATAGAGCTGTTAAATGGGTCATGCTTTTTTTGGCCCAGCCTGCTCTGTTGCCCGTTGAGCTGGCCCAAATTAACTCATTTATTATTTTGCTTAAATTTATATTAATTTTAAAAGAAAAAATACAAAATAAAAAATAATATCAGGTCAAATAGGCCTCATAGCGTTCGGACCAGGAATTTACAAGCTCGGCTTGACCCGCTTTGGTTCGTTGGGTTGGGTCAAATTGACCTAATTTTTTTTAGGTCATCATTTTTACAGTTCGGCCTGGCCTGGTGGGCCATCAACCGATTTTGACAAATCTATAATTTAGTCCCCAATAATATTAAGTTTGGGAAAATTTAGTCTCTAAATTTGGTCAATTTTGTGTTGGGAGGAATAATTTTGTATGAAATTGACAAATTTGGGAAACTAAATTGTATGCACGCAAACCGTTAAGATCTAAATCATCACAAGTTGCTACTTTTAGGAATAAAATTATAATTGATTATGATTTGAAAACGAAGGAAAATAACAAAAATGTATAGAATGAATGTAGAGGAAATAAATAGAAGCTTGGGCAATATGTATGAACATTAATTTGGAAATTAAAAAGAGATACCTCAAACCACCGTAACTCACGCATCATCTGAAAAGCTGCTCCAGAGACCGAATTAAGTTGGCTCGGTGGTGCTAATTTTGCAGCACAATGCAGTAAATTGTTTTGATCAGCATCCTCAAATGCTACTACAAAATTCCTGATAGTTCTTATTTCATGTATTAGATTAAATATGGCTGCTTGGCGATGTAAAACAGCAATGTGAATGATGCTTCGATTTTTATCATCAACTTCCCAACTGAGATCCGGGTAAGATCTAATCAGCTCGGCTATAATCTCAAAATTTCCAACTTCTGCGGCTATGAATATTACTTGAGACAGTTCGCTTATGACTCTTCTCATTTGTATCTCTGTGCAATCAAGAGAAAGAAGTGTTTTCCAGATACACCTCACAAGTTGTAGAGCCAAAGTTGGATTCTTACCTATCACACAAATAATTTCACAAGTTGGTTATATGATGATAAACTAATGATACCATGAAATCAGTAATCTCATAGTAGCTAATATCTATATCTAGAATATGAAGAACTATACTATCTTCCCTTCTATATGTTCTAATGAATAAAATGTTGTGTCCTCGTTTATGTGAGATGTATAAGATTATTATGATTCTGACTAATCTTCATGTATAATTAAGGTTAATTGATTTTTTCTCGTAAATTGAAAATTTTGATTATATGTCACATGAAGATTGATTAAGGACCATAAAAATATGATGGTGCTAGAACACGTAACATGTTAAAAGTACAAATAGATAGCAAGAAGATAGATGTTCCTGAGGTTTTGAACAACAATGATTATGGAAACTTACGTGAGTTGATGAGCTGATTTGGATACCTTGGACCTTGACAACTAAAAGCCGAAGGCTTTCGGGCCAAAACATGCAAGCCCGTTTCCTTGTTCTCATTTCGAGCCACTGCTAACCTTGGATTCTCTTGTAACATCTTTAGAGCTAAATCTGCAAAATTTCCAAGAGTTTTCAAGATTGCAAATCTCAGTTTTCATGAGACTAAACTAAGAATGAGGACATGAAGGACAATAATATATAGGTCTAGCGACTCTAGCTGATGAGTGCACTTAAGTCATTGGTTAAGAAATTAAAAAAGAAAATGTTTTATTGAAAATTATATGAAAGAACATTTAAAAATTAAAGGGAAAAGATTTTATTAAAAATCACATGGGAATGCATTTAAAAATTATAGAGAAGCACATTTTTATGCATCCCAATAAAAGCCTTTTCCTTTTTACTTTCTTAACCAGTATCCTTAGGATATTAGTTAGCATTTGCCTAACATATATACATACCATAAATGCCAGTGTTGATACAAAGGAAGAACAATAAACTCCAATCTGCATCATCGAAGTTGTGGTTGGGGTTGTGAACAGTATCAGTGTAGAGATGCCATGCCATTTCACTCTTTCCCTGTAAAGCAGCCAAGTGAAGTGGGGTGAGTCCTTCCCCACCCCTAATAGTTGGCAAACTCCTATTTTTTCTTGCCATTGCTTCAGCAATCTTGACATTTCCAACTGCAGCAGCAAAGCAGAAAGCAGTGTTGCCTTTGTGGTCTTGTAATTCCAATTCTCCTTCACTCAGTTGTTTCACAAGCTCCTCTACGAAGTGCAAGTGGTTTGCTTCTGCAGCCACATGAAGTAGTGTGGCCCATCCCTGTGAAATGGCAGCAGTAGCCAACCTCCTATCTTCGGCTAACATGGTTTTTGCTTCTTTCCAGTCCCCTTTAATTGCAATGTTGTAAATGGGAGCACATTTGTTCACGTAATCCCCTAGATACATAAAGGAAAATGTTAAACATATACCTGTATTTTGAGGTGTATGGATGAAAAGAAAGGCAAACAAAGAGAGAGAAAAAAATAAAAAAGGAAAAAGAAACTACTAAAGTGACAAATAATATGAGGTGAAATGAAGAGATAGATTAAAAAAAGTAAAATAAAGAAAAGTGGAAAGAAAGAGAAGTTGACTGCATAAATATAAGAATCCTTAAATTTAGGGGTAACAAAACGAGCCGGCATGCCCCACCTCGTTCTTGACCCTCCAAAAAGGGCCGGCCCGCCCCGTATAAGGAAAGTGGGTCCAAAATTAAAGCCCACCCCATTTATGGCAGGTTGGCGGGTAGGCAAAAAAATGAAAAAAAATATAATAAATATATTTTAATTAATTTTATCTTTTATAAATATTAAATAATAAAAACTTATTAAAAAATTAAATGTATTATCTAAAATTTTGAATAATACTTTATTTTAAAAAAATAATAAATAAATATTAATAATATATATATAAAATATAAAAAATATTAAATTTATTAATTTTTATAAAAAAAGGGGTTAGCGGGTTGACCCGCCCTCAACTCATTTTTTGGCGGGCCAAAATGTGGCAGGCCAAAACGGGTTGACGGGTTGAAAAGCTCAACCCGTCCCGCCAAAAGAAGGGCCAAAATGGGTTGCCCCGACGGGTCTAACCCGTTTTGCCACCCTTAATTAAATTAAAAAGGGAAGTAAAGGCACGTCCAACAAGTTTAGCAAAGTCACCCATTAACTAAATAAAAAATATTAAAAAATATTGTTGACACATTCATATATTTTTTTTGTTAATTATTATCTTAAGAGTGTTAATTTAAAAAGTAAACACCCTTTATTAAATAATTTTATATTATTAATATTAATTAAGTATAATTTATATTAACTTTATATGATATGTCTCAGACATTATGTTTTAAAGGTTTTAAAGTTTGTCATGTTTATTATTTTATTTTTTTCTTTTAGTTTCTAGAGGTTTTTAATATAGGTAAACAACTAAGAGAAAAAAGGCTATGCGTTGACAACGTAAATGTCATCCAATCACAATCCATAATTTATGATAAGTTTGTTGACTTTTACAAAATTATCTTAAAAGTCATGCAAACATTAATTTGTAATTTGATGACAGTGTAAAACTACTTTATACTCACCGTTAAATTCAACAACTAATTCTTCATAATACAATAAGATGCTAAATGTAGAAATTAGTTACCCTCAATGATACTTATTTACACACTTAAATTCTTGGAAAACTCAAAATGGCATTCTTAAAGAATTAAATTCTTTTCACGATAAGATAGACTAACACTTGTTGGTTGCTAGCATTATGACATATACATGATTATAAATCCCTAAAATACAATGTATAGAAGGATAATGAATCATGGAATGCAGTTGAAATCTCTGGTAATCATAATATTAATGCAGATTAGCAAATATGTGCAGTAAGCACAATTAATTATTCCTATTTTCAAAGAGACATAAATTTGAAATTTTCAGCATAAATATAATTCAATGATCCTTTCAAGAATTAATAGTGGCCAAATTACCAATAAAGTAAATAATTGGCTGGTAATTATCTATTTAGTTAACCATACCAACTCGACTTTTTCATGTAAATAGTTAGTTTGCAAATGAGAATTTTATAAATCAAACTTTGTCTGCTTTGCATATATATATGTGTGAATGATTGAGCAAGTGCAACAATGAGTGAGAGGATATATAGGAAGTACTTGTATTCTCTACTAGTTCGCATGAAGGACTTCTGAATTGAACTGAATCAACTTTATGGATGACTATTTGTAGTTCTTCCGGATTTGTTGTATTCCGAACTGCCATAGCCATTTCACTGTAAAAAAGCAATAAAAAGAATTTTAATTGAAGTCCTTTATATACTATTGGGTCCTATGCCTTAGAAACAGTTTCGCATTTATTCACCTTTTCACTAATTATTTAATTTTAATTGCAATATTATTAAATCATTCTTAATAAATATTTACTTTACGAAAATATGTTTTTTAATGTATTTTAAAAATATTTATTTTACGTATTTATGAATGTAAATATTCAAGGCAAAAGTTTATTGCGAATGAATGTAATAATATTTAAAAAAAAGAAAAAAAGACTATGTACTGACAGTATAAATTTTTTTACAAGTTTTACACCGTCATCTAATTACTATCCATCATGTATGATAAATTTGTTGACTTTTACAAAATTATCCTAAAAATCATATCAATAATGATTTATGATTGAATGACTATGTAAAATAATTTTACACTGTCAGTGTATCATCATTAAATTCTTTTAAAAATACTTATGGTGTGAAAAGTGTTGTTTGGAAAGTACAAAATTCCATCTGGAAAAAATACAGAACGTGCCTATTTTTAATTAATACTTCGGCTTTTTTCTTAAAAAGTTCACTAAAAGATTGCATTAGAATGCAACAAAAATACCTTAAAAAGTACTTAAGAACGTAATCAAACCGTTACAACATCATTTTTCTTGGCGTGGAGCGATTGGTGTTGCAGACAAATTTTTCTTGGTGGGGCCAGTGTTGTTGACTTCTTGTGCATTTTGTGCTCATCACATGACTTCGTCGTTGTTTTATTTGTTGTGATCACTAAGGGAGAATTATTATTGAAATTAATTAGTGAACTCAGTATTAAGATTTTAAGAATTAATTAATTAACCCCATTTATTATTGTTTTGGTGATTCATACTAGCATTTTTGTGTTTAAAAGGTGCAGTTTTGATATTTTTAACTCCCTTAATTACATCAAAGCTTTTTAATTTTTTTCACTTTGCTCAAAACACTACTAGACATTAAATACAAATGGTTCTTCTAGTGAAAGTTAGAATTGTGGTTCTAACTTTAAAAAAAAAAAAAAGAATCGTGGTTCGTCACTTTACATTTGTTTCACTAGATCCAACTTCTGTAATTATGATCTTGTTAGCGGTTTTTATTAGAAAAACAAAATCTTTAATTTGAATATGCTTATGCATGAAGTTATTCCTATTTAGGTGAAAATACTTAATTATTGCAAGAAATGAAAATAATAAATATAAATTATTGAATTTTATTTGAATAGTCGAAGACTTACACATAACTTTTAAATGGTTTTTTTTTGACAGCATACACATAACTTTTAAGTGGTTATAATTATGTGATGATCGCAGACTTTAATTTTGACACCCCATCCATGTATAACTAAATTTACAAAAGATAGAGAGAGAGTTTATTTTATATATGTGAAAAAATAGATAGATATTATTAGATTTTATTGTGATTTAATGATATGATTAAATATAGAAGTTGTAAAATTTGTAACCTTTTTTTTTTTTTTTTTAATAATCATGTGTGACTTTGATAGGGCATATCACACACACACACAAGAGAGAGTTTATTCACACACATAATGAGTTTTTATTTTATCTATGTGAAAATGATAGATATATATTAACTATTATTTTTTATGGTGAAAGATAAGATTTAAAATACAAAAGTTATAAAGTAATCATGCATGTGTGACTCTAATAAGGAACATTTGATCTTAACTATTCTATGGTTGTCTAAGGGCACATGGAGATTGGACATAGTGAGACAAACACACACACAGAAACAATTATTGGAGGTATGATCGAATAAAGCCACCCTTTTATACGTATTTTTAATCCTGCACTTTTGGTCTTGTCCATGCAACACTTGATGAGAAAGCAAACAACAATATTAGGGTAGCTACGTATATGACACTGGATTCTTGCCAGTAATTTTGGTCGTTAATTTGTCATATATATAAAAGTAAACTATGAATTAATAGACACTTTTTTCACAGTGGAGTATATGACACTGCTGTTCCCCACCCTCAGAAAAGCAGCTACGTGACAGATACACCATGCATCCTTAATTTCATGAAAAATCAATCTTGTTAATCATATATTTACCTGAAATTTTCATTATTAGTTGCTCCATACCTGAATTGCAAGTTTTCACTGAATCTTTTTCTGCTCCACTTGCCTGCCACACAGATGAACAAATGATTATCAGCAAGAAAATCATTCAAAGACTAACATACCCTGATGTCATGCCATAGAGCTCCTGATCATCAAGACACAACTTTACCGTTATATCAGGGTTTGTCCTAAGCAAGAAAATTTTCCAGACAGAAGAAAAATATTTTGTATAGCCAGTCACAGAAGAACATTGCGTAGAACTTAGGCAAATTTGTCTTAATTTCATGGAAGGAGGAGAGAAGGAAGAGGCAAAGAGGTTAAGAAACAATAAAAGAGCAGAAAGACACATAATAATATACCATGTATAAGACTCAATAAGAAACAGAACGAAAGATAAGAAATGTAAAGACAAAATTCAAAAACATGTGCATAAATAAGATTTATTTACCTTATTATACGAAAGCCGTATAAAGTTTCCTATGTGGTTTTATAAACATAGGTTGCCGAAGAGCTCTTTAACATTTTCCATCAGAGTAAACATACTATTGATTACAATAAGGTTATGGAACAAAAGAATACAGATCATAATTAAAAGAGGAATAATTGAAGAACCCAAATGAAGTAAATATATCTATAGTCAAGCAAAAACGACAAGATAAAAGAAGGAAGAAGATGGGAAAGAGGCTAACAAAGTTTAGGAGGTAGAACAGCTTACACTTACCACAAGAAGAAGTGCAATCGAATAAAGGACATGAACGTGATAACTGTTTTTATAATACAAAATTGGAAATCTTCACGAAATTCCCTCCTTTTTTTTCCTTGTCCACATATGCTGTGGGACGTCATAGACAGCTTTTTGGACCGCAATTGCATTTTAAATAGATTATTAAATAGATTATTAACTTTTATATTACAAATTAGAATATACAATTTGTTTTCACTCTTCTCATTTTCTCAGTTAGATATTCTCATGACTACATAGATTAATTGACGTAATGTTATTTTAGTTTAACTTATTATTTCAACTAACCTAGTTGGGAATCATTGAGATTATTGTGATTAGCATATCTAGCCTTTTATTAAAAAAAAACTTGTGATTTCGACTTTGAATTCTAAGTATACAACTGTGTTAAATTCTTTCAGAAACAAACTTTGCCACATATAGTGGTTATACTGGACTCAAACAAGATTGCCTAGTGGAAGATACTTGAATGTGGTTCATACAAAAACAATAAATATATATTCTCAATATTTTCTGTCTTTTCTCTTTTGGACATGTATTTCATAAATTACTTTTACAATAAGTTAAAAAAATTCTCTTAATCATCTCAAACTATCCACCTTTTATTTTTATCCATATACTTCTTTTTAACCACATGTCCCTTTTAATTTATAATTTATTTATCATTATTTCTAAATTAAATTTTAATATTTTTTAAATAAAATTATCAATAATTAAAATAACTTTATATCATAATTTAGATTGTTCATTATAAATCTAAAATACGATTCATATATTCAAAGATATTTATTTATAATTAATTTTAATTATAACATAGTTTATATATTAAAATATTTTTATTTGTTACAAATTTTAATTATATAAAAATAAGCATTTATCTTATACAATATACGTATTAATATATACTAATTAATTAAATTAGAAAATATCTATTCCTCTAATCAACAATTATTTTTTTAAGAAAATTACACATGCTAAGAAGAAAACATAAAACCAAAATTCAAATTTTGGCATGAATTATTATAGTGTCAAATGGTTATATACTCATTCATGATATTTATGCACATATATATAACAATTTTAATTAGAGTAAATCTTCAACTATTTTTTGTTCCTAATTAAATTATTCTTCAAAGATTAGCATGCCACCAAGTCAGTTCTCTAGTTATTTTAAAAATTTAAAATATCACCATATTAATGTTATGAAGATTAAAATGATGATATATAATAGTAAATTCAGTGAGCATTTGAAAAACTAATTCGATGACAAAAATATATATAGTGCTAACACTCCCTAATATTTAGATGTCCAAGTAAGGAATTATATATTAGACTCAATGAACAATGAATTAAATTTTATTTCATTGTTTAATATACAAATGAAGCATAATGTGATTAATATATCTTTGAGAAATTGCGAGGCAGCTACGGTTTGGAATGAATGCCAACAAGAAAAGCAAAGTGCTCTCGTTCTTAGTTGTCAACGCGTCAAGGAGATAATTATTGAAAACCAACGTGCATTTATAGTCCATCATTTTTTCTTCTTCAGTGAATGTATTTAGTCCATCTATGGTCTAGGAACTTGGACATTAACTCGTACGAAGCAAACGGTGTCTCCACACGTGTCCATTTGAACCCCTTAATTAGGCATTTTAAAGTTTAAACAAAAATAAAGTGGTCACAAATGATGAATTGTACAAAGTTGCAAAAGGAGATTTATTAGTTGTGTAGCAATTAGCATTATGTTATAAACCTAATGTTCTTTTCAGCATTATTTTCTCGCACGGAGAACGTTAAAATTTCATGAATAATAGTGTGGGAAACGACACTTTTGGAAGCTAAGACATGGTGGGGGCAATGGAGAGGACATGGGGTGCATGCTTAGAAGGATGGAAAGGGACGGCTTTACGTATACGCAGGGTGGGATTTACTTAATCTTTTGACTTTAGATATGTTTGCAGGCATAGAATCTTAAAGAGATACTTATGGTTTCTAATTCTTTGTTGTTTTAGGAAGTGGTAAAATGGAGAGGCTTTCTGAAAGTAGTTTTATTCGGTCACAACTATTCAATTATTGTCATGAGTTACGAGCAATGTTGTGAAAATTGATCTAGTCATCGACTCAGTCGAGACATTAGGTTAATGAATCAGTGATCGAATCAGTTGATCCGGTATATATTATAATAAAATTATAGTATTAAGAATATATATATATATATATATATATATATATATATATATATATATATATATATATATATATATATATATAAGAGTTAACTATGGATCATCTATAACTATATGTGTCAATTCAAACTGTGTTTTCTAATTCTTGTGTCAATTCATATTATGGTTTCTAATTCTGTGTGAGTTAGTTTATGAGGGATTTTTTATTTTATTTAGATCACATGCATATCTTTTATTGGAGATAATTATGTTTGAGTTTTGTAGGATTATTATGGATTCGACAAACTCTCCTTTCGATTATTGATATTACATCATAAATTCTTTCCAAAAACCTAACTAGTTATCTTTACTAATTTATATAGAATTATAAATTAATTAATATTAGGAAGAAAATAAAATTAAATAATCTACGTACATATCTATTTAAAATATTTATAGATACGAAAGTAATAATAGGCTTATAGCGTGAGTCATTCCCTAGTCACTAGAGCAACCCGCATCCAATTTAACAGTCTATATGATTTATGAAGTCAACCAGTCAAGTATGTGCTGTTATGCCCACGTCGACAGAAGGGTCCACCATTGATTTGTAACATTTGTTTATGCAAAATATAAAGTATAAACTTGTTTAAACAGAATATTCTCTGTGCAAGTTTTTCTACAAGGTGGAGTCTTTCATATTTTTTCTGTTTTTTTAAATCTCTTAAAGTAGGAATCCCTTTTAATATTTTTTATTTAAATATGTTTTTTATTCTTAAAATTATGACATTTTTTATTTAATTTTATAAAAATTTCTTTGTTTTTAGCCTTTACTTTTAACAAAGAAACAATACAATTAAAGTTTTTCACCAAAAACAAAAAATACATAATTTTGATAGTCTCCTGTTAGTTCATAGTTTTTGTAATTTTTAAAGAAAAATATAAATAAATTTTGTATAAGAACTAAAAAAATATCATTTTTTAGAAGTTAAAAACATTTTTAAATATCTCTCTCTGGATTTTAGCTGAGACCAACGTGTTGATGCAATATTCTAATATCGTGATTTCATTTTAGAAATTGATTAACTTAAATAACAGTATCAATTGTTAACCTATACAACAATAATAAAGCATTATCTCACTAGGTAAAGTTACCTACATGGATCATATATGATGTCATTCAACTTGGTTAAAGACTAAAGCTTTAAAGATGTTATTTACAATCAAAGCCTCTCTTGATATCTTTTTCTAATGTTTTTTTTAGATCTCTCTTTCTTTTCACAAGACTAAAAACCATGCAATATACTATCTCTAAGGTCTTCTTTGTATGTGTTCTAATCACCTTAACTGATTTTCTGACATTTTTTTTTTCTCATGTTACACCAATCTATATAATCATTTCATATCTTATATTTTATCATGTGACCATATTGTATAGTATAGATGATGTATACTCTATGATCACAAATAACCTTTGTGGGGGAGGTAGATTTGAAGAGGTGGGTGTGGTATTTTTATTTTTCGTTGCAGGTTGGGTTGTGTAGGGGGAAGTAGATTTGAAAAGGTGGGTGCGGTGGCAATGGTTCTATGTGGGGGGAGGCAGATCTGACGAGGTGGGTAGTCGAAGAAGAGGGAACTGTTTTGGACCAGATCTGTTTCAATTTTGATGATCAATGACGTTTGATTGGGGTTGGGAGGGGAAGGAGTTGGAGAAGATGGCCAATTCGAGGAAGGTGGTAAAGATCATATCAGATCTGTTTTTTTTTTTTTTTTTTTTTTTTTTTGCATTAATTGATTCTGGCTGTTTGGAAAACTGTCAGAAAATGTAATTTAATTTTGAAATGAATAGTGATGAATTTTGAACTGTCAGAAATCGTTTTATGAATTTTTAATGGTCACGTTGTCATTTAACTAAGAAATACTAACGGCAGAGATCGAAAATAATTTATTTTATCAGGGACCAACAATGAAAAAAAAATTAATAGGAACCAAACGTAAAATTTGATCATTTATTAGAAACCAAAAACATATTTTAGTCAATTATTATTTTTTTAGTCAAATAATCGTTTATGAAGTGAAAACAAAGTGCTTCATGTGTAAAAAACACTGATAATCAATTATCAATGCTATCATGGTTGATTTTCCATGCATATCTATCTATCCACAATGGAGGATGGGCTAGGAGACAAAATAACACTATTATTGGACAGTGCATTTCCGCTTTTGTCTTTAGTTTGTGATATTTGGCTAGAATATTAAATAAGTAATAAAATATAAATAATAGTAATAGTAATAATAATGATATTAATAATTAATAATGAATAAGAATAATTTTTACGTAACGTTATTCTTGTGATTTTTGGGTAGAATATGAAATATAAAATAAACTATAAACTAATATTAATAATTATAATGATACATAAATATGAATATACCTTAAATAATTGTTATTATTGAAGATTTTAGTTAAAATTATTTGATAACAAAATAGATTATAGTAATATGACCATCCAATTAATAGAAAATTATTCTATTTTGTCAAATTTTGAATATGAAAAATAAAAAATTTAAATATGAAAAATTTGTGAAACTTTAAAATTGAAATATGAAAAATGAAAAATACAGAGAATAATAATCTGAATATTAAAGTAAAAAAAGTTGAAAGGTATTATTAATTAGTTTAATAATAATGAATCATTATAATTAAAAATATAGATATTAATTTAATAATGGAAAAATAATTTATAATTTACATTTTAATTGAATTTTATAGTTTAATAATAATGAATCATTATAATTAAAAATTAAAATTATAGATATTAATTTAATAATGGAAAAATAATTTATAATTTACATTTAAATTGAATTTTATATTGTAAAATTTAATTTAATACAATATAAATAAATAAATATAAATATTATTTTTTGTTATTATTAGTTAGAGTTGGAGCCAAAAATACATGTTGGAGGTAAAAGTTGAAATTTGAAATTTGAATTAATATTTAAGAGCCAAAATCTTGGAGCCAAAAAAAGAATTTGAATTTTGAATTGAAATATTTGTTTAAGAGGGAAAATTTTGAGGCAAGGTTTGGAGCCAAAGTTAGTCTATAAATAAGGGTAGTGTTACCTATTAACTCACGTCAAGTATTTGCTTCTTTTGTTGCAATTTCTTTTATTGCAATTTGTTCTTCCATATCATAAAAATGTTTTTTGTTGTTGATCGTATGAAGTCTATTAATGCTGATAAACAATTATGGAGACTTAAGGTACGTGTAATTCGGTTATAGAAAATGTTTCCTATTGCGTAGCCGAATGAGCCATGTGTTGTTGAAATGATTTTGATTGATTCTGATGTAAGTATGGTTGTTAAATTAATTAATAATTATGAAAATTTTATATTTTTTAAAAATGTTTATTTTATTATAGATATTGCATTTGATTATAATTTTTTTTATTAGGGTAAAAAAATCCAGGCTACTGTTAAAAAAACTGTGTTAAGACAATTCAAAGGTGTTGTCAAATAAGGTGAAATCTATAAGATGAATTACTTTGGTGTCTTGCCCAAAACCTTGGAGCCAAAAATGATTTTTAAAATTTGAATTCGAATATTTGTTTAAGAGGGAAATGTTGAAGCCATGGTTTGGAGCCAAAATTAGTATATAAATACGGGTAGTGTTACCTTATTAACTCATCTCAAGTATTTGTTTCTTTTGCTTGAATTTGTTCTTCAATTTGAGTTGAATGAATATTTAATATTTTATATTTGATGTTGGCAAGTTTTTATTTTCATATCATAATAATGTCTTTTGTTATTGATCGTGTTGAGTCTATTAACGCTGATAAACAATTTACAATCATGGAGACTCAAGATACCTGTAATTCGTTTGTGGAAAATGTTTCCTATTGCTAAGCCAAATGAGTCATATACTGTTGAAATGGTTTTGATTGATTCTGATATAAGTATGATTATTAAATTTATAATTACGAAAATTTAATATTTTTCAATAATTTTTTTTTATTAGAGATATTGTATTTGATTATAAATTGGTTTTATCCTATAAAGGTAACAAAATTCAAGCTACTGTTAGAAAAGTTGTGTTAAGACAACAAAATATATATATCATAAAGCTAGACAATCAATGATTTTTGCAAAGTAATTATATCCTATAGTGTACCTGCCTATAGTCTTGGAACTCACACACATAGATTCAACTTTTATTTACCGTAAATATGTAAAAAAAAAATTATTCTCTTTCTTTCTTAATAGTTTTTTATTTTACGTTTTTTCATGTTTTTTCTTTTTTTTTTATGTTTCTTTTTTTTTTATGTTTCTTTTTTTCTATTTTCATTTTTATATTTTTCTTTTTACATTTTTCTTTCTATCTTTTTTTATGTTTTTTTTCTTTTATGTTTTTTTTTCTTTTTACGTTTTTTCTTTCTTTCCTTTTTATGTTTTTTCTTTTTATGTAACTATATAACCATCATTGTTCATACCATTTTTAAAACGTGTAGAAATAGTTTACTTATTTAGTATAATTTTTTTAAAATAATATACTTATTTGAGTAATATTTGATATTTGATTTGATGTGTACTATACCTATTTAAAGTAGCAATGATGGTATATTATTTTTTGTAATAAAGATAACATATTAGATGTATTATACTTATTTAGAGTAGCAATGATGGTATATTATTATTATTTTCAATAAAGATAACATATCAAGTGTACTATACCTATTTAGAGTAGTAATGATGGTATACTATCTATCTATCTATCAACTATGGAGGAAATGCTAGAAGACAAAATAGCAGTATTGATTGAACAGTGCATTTCAGTTTTTGCCCTTTTGGTTATAATGATTAGGTAGAAGATAAAATAAAATAATATTTATTCATTTATTTATTTGCAAGTATTATATTATATTATAAATAATGATAAGTTAGAAGACAAAATAAAATAGTAGATTGGACAATACATATTATATTTATTTATTTATTTGCAAGTATTATATTATGTTATATAAATATAAATATATTATAATTATAAATTATAGATATTTATGATTTCCATCTTACAATTTTGAACTGATATTTCATGTGGTTGCATAGGGATATGTTTATTTTTTTTTTGGAAAATTCATGTTCCTATATGATATATCTAATTTATGTATTTATCTGTTAATAATAATAATTAATAATTATATTTATTTTGGAAAATCATTTTGTTGTATAGATAATTACTTTCTTTGGACTATATACCTTTTTTTTTGTGGTGGACGTATTTTTTGTGAATCCCATGTGCTAATAACAAATATATGCATTTATATAATATAATAATATAATATTCGATTATAATAATAAATAAAAGAATAATATAATATAATATAATATTTTGTTATTATCCGGTTGGATCGATTGTAGCATATTCATAATAAAAAAAATTAAAATATGTATAATTAATTAATTTAAATAAATTTTAGAATAGATTATTTTTAATAATTAATAATATATTATAAAATGGTGCTATATAGATAGATATATTATATATTTAGAATAAATTAATATTTAATAATAGATTATAAAATAATGCTATAGTGCTATATATATATATTAGACAAAAATAAATAATAAATAATAAATAATTAATATACATATAATATATATATATATATAATATAAATATAAATAGTAAATATATAATATAATATAATAATAATACTAATAATAATAATAATAATAAATAAATAAATAAATAAATAAATAAATAAAATTGGAGCCAAAACTTGGAGCCCAAATTTGAATTTGAACTTGGAGCCAAAATAGAATTTGAATTTGAATTTAAATGTAAAATTGGAGTCACAATGTTGGAACAAAAATTGGATTGTTAGTTTTGGTGTTCTCTTCATCCAATTTCTATTTATTTGTTTAATTTATATTTCCAGTTTTGGTGTTCTATTTCTATTTCTATTTGACCTATTCATCCAATTTGATCATTTTTATAATATAATATTCAATTATAATAATAAATAATAGAATAATACAATATAATATAATTTTCTGTTATAATACTTATTTTTCTTGTGTGATCGAATGAGAATTCAAATATTCATATGTCGTCAATTGCAATATATTCATAATAAAATAAAATTAAAATATGTATAATTAATTTATTTAAATAATTTTTAGAATAGACTAATTTTTAATAATTAATAATATATTATAAAATGGTTCTATATAGATAGATATATTATATATTTAGAATAGATTAATATTTAATAATAGATTATAAAATAGTGCTATGTATATATATAAATATCAGACAAAAAAAATAATGAATAATGAATAGATAAGTAATATACATATATACTACATAATATATATAATAAAACTTGGAGCCCAAGTTTTATTTTATTTTAATTTTAATTATTATTAGAGCCAAAATTTGGAGCCAAAACTTGGAGTCCAAATTCAAATTGAAAAAAACTTGGAGCCAAAAAGATGGAGCTAATTCTTGAAGCCAAAATAGAATTTGAATTTGAATTTAAATGTAAAATTGGAGACACAATGTTGGAGCCAAAATTGGGTTTCTTTGAATTCAAAAGATATTGCTCCTCTATATAAGTATTAGTTTTTGTGTTCTCTTCATCCAATTACTATTTGTATGTTTCATTTCTATTTTCATTTCTATGTTTGATTGGAAAAATGCAAATATAATTTTATAGTTCTATTAAGTTTAATCTATATCAGTTTAATCAAACATAAAAGATTTTGTTTTGTTTTTCTTTTTATATTGATAGTGTCCTATTTGTTAATATTCATAAACAAACAAGAAGACTTAAAGTACGTGTTATTCGATTATGGTAGATGTTTCCTATTTCCAAGTCGTCTGAGCCTTACGCTATAAAATGGTTTTAATTGATGCTTATGTATGTATATTGATGAACTCTTATTGACCATTTTTATTTTTTTTATTAGATATTGTTATTTTATTTATTTTTCCTTAAAATGATAATATCGGGTGTTGATTTTGATATACATGTATATTTTGTACAGTTTGTTGTTCATGTAGGTATCATAATATGCCTATATATAATAATACATAGGTGCTATTTATTAGGTACAATAATTTATTTAATACTTATTTTGGTGACTTATTACTTATCAACTCAATCCAAATAGTATACAGATATATGACCATTCTTGTCCTTAGCATTTAAACGTGTATAAATGGATTTATTTTAGTATATAAAAAAAAGGAAAAAATATGAAACTTATTTTTAGTAATATATGACTTGATATTTGATTTGATATTTAATTGATGCCTATATATATAGACTAATAATAATATAGGTTCAATATATATAATAGGCTCTATATATAAGTTCTATATATTAGCTACAACAGTTTACCTAACTTATCATCACTATCCTATTAGTCTACAGCTGTATCACCATCATTATATATTTTGTGTTTTAAAAATGTGTAGAATTACTTTTATTAGTAATCTACAACTATATTTGGTTCATGATCATTATTCTTTCTATTTTTGTTTTTAGTTATTTTAAAAAATATATAATTTTTTACAACCTGAATGTATAAATCATACTTTAATATGCATTATATATTTTTTTAAAATAAATAAATACAATGTGTTTAACCATACGTGTTTAATTATTGATTCTAAAATCCAATTTTTTTACTATTTTTATTAATTTATTTATTACTTTTATTAACATTTTGTTATTTGAATATCTCTCTTACTATTAACAATGTTTTTTCATTTTTTTTATGTCGTGTTTGATATTATAATACATAGCTAAATATCTATTTTCCAAAGCTTAAATTTAAACTCAAATACATTAAGTACTATACACAAAAAATGTTTCATCCCTACAAAATTGTTACTACATATGGCATCTTGCAAAGGAATAAAAAAAATCGAGTAAAATTAACTTAAAAAATGATCTGTGTATATATTCATATATTATATATTGTTTAAGATATAGAAGATCTTTTACAATTTCTTTATCATCAAAACTTCAAATAAATTTAATCTTACCCAGACAATGCCAGGTCGATTAACTAGTATATATCAGAAAAAAATAAAAAGATCTGAGCTCCACACCTTTTTATTTCCCTCCTAATTCGTCTCTACATAACTAAAACAACTACACTTTTATATTTCTCTTCTCTCGCCCCCTATTTGTCAAACATTTCATCACAACCTTATATATCATATTCAAACTAAGCGTGACTCATGAAACGTGTGTCACGACTTTGATTGAAGTCTCTACTACCGTCACTTCAAACTCTCATAGAATCCTTTTTAAGATTTCATATTTTGGAAAGTTGAAACAATTTAGGTGGATATGATCATCAAAATTGTCCTATTCTCAGATTTATTCTGTGAAGCTGTATCCAGTGATGCATGATTTGCAACAGTGAAAGAACCAGCAATAGAGTTGACTGGAGTAAACGTCAAAGAACTCATCATAAACAATGAATGTTACAGAGCTAAACACGCTGTTGACTCATGGTCAATAATTCATAAAATAAAACTCTAGGGTTTCCATAAAGTGTAAGTGGAAGGGGTTTGATTTAAAAGGTTGCGTCATCATGACATATGGTTAATTATCCAATAATAGAACTGATCAAACAAATGCACTAGCTGTCAAAAGCCGGATTGGACTGTATTTGAATTTAGTAAGATCCAATCACATATCAAGCACTTGCCAAAGTTGTAGAAAAATGGAAATGAAAGAAAAGAGACAGTTGACTAGCCTATATCAATGGGAGGGAGGATGCGTCACAGTTATATGATCCCTTGACAAGTGTGTGGTTTATTTTGCTTGGTATATAATTTAGTGACATAGATAAGAAAAAGGAGAGAAATTTTTACGAGCTGGTTGGTCAGAAAATATTTTTAAGTTTTATTAGTTATTACAAAATTATACTTTGTTTTGATTTAAGAATATGAATATATAAATATACTAAATCAAACAAAAAATTATTTTCGCCACATTTTATATATGATTATGAAAATAAGTAATAAAAAATAAAATAATAAATATTCTTAAAACATAAGGAATGCATTTGATAGTTCTACTCCACATTCCTTAACACCTGAATATTAAAGTTAAATATATTTTAATTAAGCATGTGCAAATAATGTGATATTCATTTTTAGTCCCTAAAAATTCAACTTTTTTTTTATTTATAAAAAATGTGTCAAGTGTGTAACACCCTAACTTTTTTTCCTTATGTTAGCTAATTACTTGTCTAAGCTACTAAATAAGTAAAAACCCTAATAATAATCATAAGATTTAATTGATTGGATTTATTCTTGTTCATAACTCAATTTTGAGTTAGTAGTTCAATTAAGAATTGGATTGTGTTTTTGACATATATTGTAAACTTACATTGACCTGTTTAATCTAATCATGAATGTGTTGTTTATTAAGGGTTTTCTAATAGGAATGGGATCCCCCTAGAAATGTTTTTTTTTTTAGTTTTATAAGAATATGAAGTTTTTTTTTTTTTAAGAAAATGTAGCCAGCAAACCTCAAAGTTGGACAAGGACATCCCAACAACGTTGGCACCCCCCACCAACTAATCACCGGCAGCAAACCACAATTTATATAAAGAAAGAAAAAAAACCAACAAAAGGCATGGGGGGACTAGACCAAAACCCATGGTAACAAGCAAGAAAAGCGGAAATAAGGCATGAAGTTAGAAATGTTTGTTTTTCATGTTTAGTTTATTTTTTAAAAAATAATGTTCTCGAGAAACAATTTTTTTAGGTATGTTTTTAGTTATGTTTTACACAAAATTATTCCCATGAGAGAGATGAGGGTCTAACTTTCCTAAGTTAAAAAAAAGTTTTATTGTGGTAAAAATACCACACCACTCATATTAGATAATTTAATGTGGTAAATAATTAAAATTTATGGTAAAAATACCACCTTACTCTTTGATTCTTAGGAAACTTATAAAAATATTTCCAAGAATATTTATGACTAACCAAATAGATTTTAGTTGCTCCTAGGAATCATGATTTTTGATTATCGAGTATGAAAAAACTTCTCTTACCAAACGCCCCCCTCGAACTCATCCTTAAGTCATTACTTATTTAATCTAATCATGAGTGTGCTTACTAAGGACATACAAAAGCTTGTCCCTTTTTGGTTAAGGAATAAAGGGAAGCAGTTAACTCTCAACTTGAACTTTAGACAAACATTGGAAACAAAGGGTTTCTGCTTAAGTAGGAGTAAAATAGAGTATATGCACTGTAATTTTAGTAAGAGACAAGAAGAATGTGACGTGGAAGTAAAAATGAGAGAATATATCATATTATATATTTATAAGTTTAAATATTTGGGATCAATACTACAAAATGACAGGGAATTAGTGGGATGACTAAAATGGATAAATTGACATCGAAGATTATTTGTGACTACAAAGTACTTATCAATCTCAAAGGCAACTTTATCGTAGTACTATAATTTTGACTATAGTCTATGGTCCTGAATGTTGAACTTTAAAAGGATAAGAGAAAAAAGTCTAAGTGAAAAAAATGAGAATGTTAAGATGGATGTGTAACCATACAAGAAAAGATAAACTAAGAAAGGATTGTATATGAGGAGATTTCAGTATAACACTGTAGGATCGAGACAATAGATCTAGAGAGGGGGGGTGAATAGATCTTTCAACTTTTATTTTATTACCAAAATCTCTTTTCTTTTTCAAAAACTTCTAATTCACCTTCCTTCTTTTATAAAGAATCCAAATATTCAAAAGAAAGATTTTAGAAAAGATTTGAATAGAGATTTTAAATTCAAATCAAATTAAAAATTCAGAGTTATTCCAATTAAAAGATGTTCATTGGGAAAACTTAAGCAAATAGCCTTGATATCTTGAATGGGTAAGAGTGTAAAGAATAAAGAAAGAATGCTCAAGAGTTTTATACTAGTTCAGTCATAAAAACCTACATCTAGTTGATCCAACACCATGTTAGATCTTTCACTATTTCAAATTTCAAGTTACTTGCACACCACACACACAAGAAATTTGAAATACACACTTTCTAGACTTGAACCCTACAAGTGAAGAAAGAAACACCTAATAGAACACTACTATTAGATTCTGAAAAACCCTATTTCAGAGAACAACAATCTTTCAAAAAGACTAAGATTTTGGAATGATTTCACCTTTAGTGAATGATTTTCAGCTCTTCAAATTCCAATCATCTCCTTAAGCAAAATGATCTTCCTTTTTGATTCTTCCATTTTGAAAACGAAGAAAATCAAATAGCTTTAGAACCTTCTTGATGCTCTTCTCTCAAAGTATGTTTAAAACTGATTTTCGAAAAGCATGTTTTTAGAGAGAGAGAGGTGCTGGTATTTATAAAATTTTAAAGATAAAACTGATTTAATCTGTTACATAGACAATGTAATCTGTTAAATCGTTCTTCAGCACACCTGGGTTCTATTCAAGAATCATTTTAACCTATTACATCAAAGCGTAACCTGTTAAATTGCTCTTGATGATCTTCTTAAGTGATCTGGGTTCGTTTTAATCTGTTACATGTCCATGTATTTGATTAAACTGAGCTTTCTTCCTTCTGAAACAACTTTTAGGATCTATATTAATCGATTAAAACATGTTGTAATCGATTAAAACAGAAATAATGTAAATTCTTTCAGAAACAAGACTCAAAGTCTAAAATGCCTTATGTAATCGATTATCTCGAGGTGTAATTGATTAAGCTTTGTATTTTAGCTTTTTCTCAGATAAAAAGAAAATGTGGTAATCTGTTACATCTATGATGTAATCGATTTACAGTGGAATTATCTAAAAGATCAATCAATTTACTTTCTTAGACTTTTTGGTTAAACTCTAGGCAAAAATTAATACTAAAAATTAATCATGCAGATGCCTAAGTCTATAACAAACAATACAATGCCACATCTTTACATGTTTGGAATATTCAAGAATTAAAACCAAAACTTTAAGAGATAACTAAAGAGATCTAGTCTTCATGTCAACAATCTCCCCATTTTTGGTTTTGATTGTGCCAAACTCCTTTTTGATTGTGCTTAGCATTGTACTTATTCTTTTCATGTACTCTTGTCCAGGGATTGGTTAAACAAATATATACTTTGCAAAATAGAATACCAATCACAGAACATATAAATCATTAAATCGTCAAATTTACTCCCCCTTTTGGCAAATGAAAGCCAAAAAGGCTATGATCATATAACATCAAACTTTAACATGGATCATATGGAAGTAATATAATGCAATTAAGTAACCATAATTGTTCAAAGTA
This sequence comes from Pueraria montana var. lobata, assembly GCA_026413185.1. Classification (NCBI taxonomy): domain Eukaryota; kingdom Viridiplantae; phylum Streptophyta; class Magnoliopsida; order Fabales; family Fabaceae; genus Pueraria; species Pueraria montana. Next base: position 25,444,044 of record CM048656.1, read on the forward strand.
ACAGAATATCTCATCAATTATAGTTACCCAAAATAACATAATTTGAAATCGAAAATAGAATTTAAACTGAATTCAAGCATAAGTAAAAACAGAGTACTTTTTCCAAAATATGAAATTAGATATGCAAAAAAAAAAAAATGTTGATTTGGGATAGCTGTTGATCTAGTCTTTAGGATAGGGAACATTGCGTTCATCAAGCCTTCCTGGGATGGTCTCAAAACTGTCCTTGAGTTCTTGGTAGTCTTCCCTGTGAATTCTTATTAACTCATCCAGTTTAGCCAAAACAGCCTTCTCAAAAGGGGTTAGTGGCTTTTCTTCTTCTTGTGCAGGCTGAGCTTGTTGAGGTGCTTGTTCCTCTTATCCTTCATCATCTTCAACATCTATTGGTGCATCTTCCTTGGCACACCATCCATGATCAATAACAACCAAATTCATTTGCTTCAAGGCTTTGGTTTTGACTTCATGAATGTCCCTAGTGAATTCAGAAGTTTCAGATGATGTATCCACCTTGAAGTGAGCAATCACTTTTGAGATGAACATAGCATAGGGACATTTGTAGTCTACCAATCTTCTGGTTTTTAGTATATTTTCAATGATCACAAACATCCAATTAACTTTAATCTTATTTTTCAGAGCAAAGATAAGCATAAGATCATCATTTGTCAATTGAGCATGATTGCTCACCCTGGGTGTGAGAATCCATGCTATCACATAAGCTAGCAATCTGTCATCTACCTTAAGAGGTCCAGGGTTAAATCTTTTCTTGAGTGGCTTTATTGGATTCCTCATACAGTCCAAAAAGGTATTAACTTTGCTATACTTAATCCCCAATTTCTTAAATTCTTCCAAATTTGGCTTAGTTTCGCCTATTTCAATACCGCCTATAGAGCTAAAAATTGAAGCAGTTAACTCTATCTTAACACCTTTCACAGATGGGCAAAGAACTCCAAATTCATTCACATGGGCACAGGTATAGAAAACCCTTACCAAATCAAGTAGTAGATGCCATGAAGTTGAGTGAATTTGCTGAGCCTTTGTTCTTCCAGAATAGAAGGGATGAAGAAGTTCTGACCTTTGAGCCATGCAAGGTTAAAAAATTTGGGGGTTACCAAGTCCTTTCCAGTGAATGTCTGAATGTAGGAGGCTTCCTAATGCTCATTGGTGAACCAGGGATTCAGACATGGTTGAGATTGAGGTGGAGGAGAGGGAGGAGCATGTTCCTTTCCTCTACTAGACGCTGCTTCTTTGTTGGAAGATGCTTTCCTCTTCTTGGTTTTTGGTGGAGGTGAAGGAAGGGTAGCATTCTTCTTAGTAATGCTCTTCATTCTTTTGGGTCTTTGGGAGTTATCCATGGGAATTTAGGTTAGGTTTTTGTGAGAGAAGGGGTTGAAATGAGCTCTAAATTTAAAGGAATGAGATGGGTTTGAAGGAGATATGAAGTGGTCTATTTAAAAGTCCCATCTTTTGGGGTTTAAAACACTTCAGATGATGTGTAATTGATTACATTCCCATATGTAATCGATTACAATTTTCCAGAATAGACCAGTGACTTCCCAGATCAATTTAATCAATTACAATCTAACTGTAAACGATTATTTCGAAGTTTCATGCAGTTTTAAAGACTTTTTATGCAATATAAAATTGTGTAATTGGTTATCCCGAAGGGTAATCGATTAAAATGGTAGGTAATGCAATTTTCTTTTAAACATGAATGCAATTTTTAATCATGTTATCAGTTACCCCGAGGGGTAATCGATTACTAATGCAGCTTTTTGAAAAAAAAAATGTATAAACATGAGTTTTTATAGGTTTTAAAAAAAGATTCACACATAATCACAAACAATCAATACAGAAATGCAAAATCAAACATACAAAAAATTAAAAATAAAGCTATAAAAGAGAGAGTTTTACATTTCTAATGTTGGCTTAAGTGAGATTTGACTTACTAAGTATGCCAAGATCATTTCTTAATTGGTAAAATCTATCTCTAGCTAATGGTTTAGTGAAAATGTCAGCTAGTTGAGACTCAATAAGCTCTATATCACAATCACCTTTTTGAATGTGATCTCTTATGAAGTGGTGCCTAATTTCAATGTGTTTGATTCTAGAATGTAATATAGGATTCTTAGTGAGGTTTATGGCACTAGTGTTATCACATCTAAGAGGTATATGATCTAAATGAAGACCAAAATCACATAATTGTTGTTTTAGCCACAAGGATTGGGCACAACAACTTCCAGCCACAATGTATTCAGCCTCTGTGGTAGATAAGGCAACACATGCTTGTTTCTTACTATGCCATGACACTAAGCCATTGCCAAATAAATGACAAGTTCCATCAGTACTTTTCCTATCTAGCTTACATCTAGCAAAGTCGGAATCTGAGTATCCTATAAGAATAGGTTCAACACCTTTGGGATACCATAGGCCCACATCTAAAGTTCCTTTTAGATATTTCATAATTCTTCTTACAACAGTATAGTGAGATTCTTTAGGATTAGACTGATATCTAGCACACATGCAAACATTAAACATAATGTATTGTCTACTACCAGTCAAGTAGAGTAAAGAACCAATTATACCTCTGTACTTTGTTTGATCTATAGATTTACCTTTGACATCAGTATCAAGGTAACAATTTGTAGCCATTGGAGTAACTGATTCTTTGCTACTTTCCATATCAAACTTCTTTAAAAGCTCTCTACAGTACTTTGTTTGATGGAGAAATGTGTCTTGCTTTAATTGCTTGATTTGTAATCCTATGAAGAAATTTAGTTCGCCCATATATCATTAACATTTCAAACTCCCCCTGCATACTTTTTACAAAGTCCTCACATAGAAGATTGTTAGTAGCACCAAAGGTTATATCATCAACATATACTTGTACTAACAAAATGTCCTTAGAGGATCTTTTTATAAAAAAGGTTTTATCAACTTTTCCTCTTTCAAACTTTTGATCAAGGAGAAAGTTACTTAATCTTTCATACCATTGTCTAGGGGCTTGCTTTAGCCCATACAAAGCCTTCTTGAGCTTGTATAAATGGTTTGGAAATTTATGATCTATAAAACCATGAGGTTGAGAAACATAAACTTCTTCATCAATAAAGCCATTTAAAAAAGTACTTTTCACATCCATTTGAAACAATTTAAAGTTCATAATACATGCAAAGGCAAGATGTAATCTTACAGCTTCTAATCTAGCTACAGGAGCATATGTTTCATCATAATCAATTCCTTCTTGTTGATTATATCCTTTAGCAACAAGCCTAGCTTTGGTTTTAGTTATAAAGCTGGATTCATCAAGTTTGTTTCTAAATACCCATTTAGTGCTTATTATGTTTAGACTTTTATCCATAGGAATGAGTTCCCAAACATCATTTCTCTTGAATTGATTTAGTTCCTCATGCATAGCCATTATCCAAAATTCATCAAGTAGGGCTTCTTCTACTTTTTTGGGTTCAATTTGAGAAACAAAGGCAACATGTTCACAAAACATATTTAAAGAGTTTCTAGTAGATACTCCCTTTTCTATATTTCCAATTATGTTGTCCATGGATAGATCTCTAGGAATCCTCCATTCTTTAGGTAGTGAGTGTTCCTCAAGTTGATCTTCCCTTATTGATGATTCTTCCCTTGTCTCCAATTTAGCTTGAGGGGAATCTTCAGCTGTACCTACATCGTCATCATCACAAGGTACCTTTCCCACCTTTTGGGGGTCAGATTTATCAAAAACAACATGTATAGATTCTTCAATAGTAAGAGTCCTTTTATTATAGATTCTATAAGCTTTATTAGAGAGAGAATATCAAAGAAATATAGCTTCATCCGCTTTGGCATCAAATTTGCCAAGAGATTCTTTACCATTGTTCAGCACAAAGCATTTGCAACCAAAAACTTTGAGATGTGATATGTTAGGCTTTCTTCCTCTATAGAGTTCATAAGGGGTTATTTTCAAAAGAGGTCTTATTAAAACTCTATTAAGAACATAGCATGCAGTGCTTACTACATCAGCCCAAAAATATTTAGGTAAATCATTTTCATTTAACATAGTTCTAGCTAGTTCTTCAAGAGATATATTTTTCCTCTCTACAACTCCATTTTGTTGAGGAGTTATAGGTGCACAAAAATTGTGATCTATACCATATTCTTCACAAAACTTTTCAAAATCCTCATTTTGGAATTCCCCTCCATGATCACTTCTCAAGGCTTTGATTTTCAAATCTTTTTCATTTGAATATTTTTGGCCAATTTAGCAAAAGCTTTAAAAGAATTACTCTTTAAAGATAAAAATAGTGTCCATGTATATCTTGAGAAATCATCCACAATTACTAAGGCATAATAGCTACCACCTAGGCTCATAGTTCTAGAGGGACCAAATAAGTCCATGTGCAAAAGTTCAAGGGATTTTGAAGTTGAAACTACTTTCTTTGCTTTAAAGGATACCCTTGTTTGTTTTCCCTTCTGACATGCATAATATATTTTGTCCTTCTCAAACTTGAGTTTAGGTAAATCGTGAACCAGCTCTTTGGAGATCAATCTATTTAAATGAGACATATGTATGTGTGCAATTCTTCTGTGCCATAGCCAAGCTAAATCATCTTTACTAGTTAAGCATGTTTCATGAGGTAGGGATGCATGCTCAATGTTCAGCATATAGATATTTTGAACCCTTTTTCCTATAAACTTAACATTATCATGGCTATCACAAATCATACAACATGATTTATTAAAGGATACTTTGAAACCTTTATCACATAATTGGCTAATACTAAGGAGATTATGTTTTAATCCATCCACATACAGCACATTTTCAATAATGGTGGTAAGAGGATTACCAACATCTCTTACACCAAGAATTCTCCCTTTGCTGTTATCACCATAGGTCACAAATCCTCCTTGTTTTGCTATCAACCGGATAAACCTTGATTTATCCCTACTCATGTGTCTTGAGCAGCCAGTGTCTAAATACCATAAAGACTCTTTGGCTCTTAAACACAACTACAAAATAGGTTAAATAGAGGATTTAGGTACCTAAGTGAATTTGGTTCCTTTGGGGTTAGTGGTTTCCTTGGTTCCTTTAGGGATCCATTTGTACCTCCCATTTGGAACACCAAATTTCTTGATCATGCAATTACTAGCAGAATGTCCCTTATGCAAACAATAATGGCTTGACACAAATGGAGAGCTGGATGCTTTGACAAAGTTAAATTTTTTTTTATAAGTTTTCTACTTTTTGCCAATTGTATAACCAATTCCAGCCCTTTCTATCATGCATTTTTGTTGTGCAAGGAGTGCATCAAGATTATTTCTTCCCATTGTAAACTTTGATAAGGTTTTCAGCAAATATTCATTTTTCAGTTTAATAGCCTTACAATTTTCACATTGGGAAAGAGAATCAGTGGGAACATTAGTAATATTGCTAAGAGAGACTTCCTTCTCTTTTTCAAGAGTTTTAATTTTACTTTTCAAATCAGTCAGCTCTTTTTACATATTAGCTAATTTTTCCACATGCCATATAATTTTTCCTTTAAGTGTATTATTAAAGCTAGCCTTTGTGCTTCCTCATGCATTTCATTGAAAGCATCAAGCAATTGATCATAACTCTCATCATGTTCAAGGTCATAAATACTTATAATGCTTTCATTTTCTTCTTCTTTGGCCATGAGGCAGAGATTAGCTTCCTCTTCATTGCTTTCTTCACTTGAGGAATTAGATGCATTGTCCTCCCAAGCTATGTAGGCTCTTCTTTTCTTTCCTTGGCTTTTAGGCTTCTTTTCTCCATTTTGTTGCTTCTTGAGATAGGTAGGACATTTCGATTTAATGTGTCCTATTTTTCCACATTCGAAGCATGTGAAGTTTGGAGATGAGGTTTCACTTTTCTTCACAAATTTTCTCTTCTGAGTTCCTTTTCCTTTTTCGTTTTTCTTCTTAAGGAAACGCATGAACTTCCTTACAAGGAGAGTTAGGTTCTCAACATCTGAACCTTCATCTTCATCATCACCATCAGATGGAGTTGTTGCCTTAAGAGCTAAGCCTCTTGTTTTTCGGTCCTTTTCTTCTTCTTCTGCCATTCTTGTCATGTTCATTTCATGTTCTCTCAGCTTTCCAAACAGCTCTGCATTGGTCATTACTGCAAGATTCTTTGACTCTAAAATTGTTGTCACCTTTGGTTGCTATGTTTTGTTCATTGACTTGAGAACCTTTGGTTGCTATTTCCTCCTCTTCAAAGATCTTTCCCAAGCCTTTGAGGTGATTTACAATATGTGCAAACCTTTTCTGAACATCGTTCAGAGTTTCGCCTTGCAACATTCTGAAGGTCCTGTACTCTTGAATGAAGGTATTCTTCCTCGCTCTTCGTACTTCCATCGTGCCTTCATGGGTGACTTGTATTAGATCCCACATTTCCTTGGTAGAGGTACATTGAGAAACACGAAAGAATTCATCAGAATTTAAAGCAGAATGTATAATGTTCATGGCTCTTGAATCATATTGAGCTTTCTTAGTTTCTTGATCTGTCCAAGTATCAAAAAGGTTTTTCAACTAAGTTTCCATCAATAGTATGTTTTGGAATAGATGGACCTTTTATTACCGCATTCAAAGTGTCTCTATCAACAGATTCCATAAAGATTTTCATCCTCACTTTCCAAAAGGGATAGTTTACTCCACAAAACATTGGAGGTCTGTTGATTGAAGCACCTTTAGCGAAGGGTTATTGATTTGTTTCCATATCCTTGTTTTTCAAAGGAATCTTGATTAAAGTACATGATACCAACTCTAGATACCAATTGTAGGATCGAGACAGCAAATCTAGAGGGGGGTGAATAGATCTTTCAACTTTTATTACCAAAATCTATTTTCTTTTTCAAAAACTTCTAATTCATCTTCCTTCTTTTTATAAAGAATCCAAATATTCAAAAGAAAGATTTTAGAAAAGATTTGAATATAGATTTTAAATTCAGATCAGATTAAAAATTCAGAGTTATTCTAATTAAAAGATGCTGATTGGAAAAACTTAAGTGAATAACCTTGATATCTTGAATGGGTAAGAATGTAAAAAATAAAGAAAGAATGCTCAAGAGTTTTATACTGGTTCAGTCATAAAGACCTACATCCAGTTGATCCAACACCCTGTTAGATCTTTCAATATTTCAAATTTCAAGTTACATGCACACCACACACACAAGAAATCTGAAATACACACTTTCTAAACTTGAACCCTACAAGTGAAGAAAGAAACACCTAATAGAACACTACTATTAGATTATGAAAAACCCTATTTCATATAACAACAATCTTTCAAAAAGATTAAGGTTTTGGAATGATTTCACCTTTAGTGAATGATAGAACATTTTAGCTTTTGAAATTCCAATCATCTCTTCAAGCAAAATGATCATCCTTTTCGATTCTTCCATTTTGAAAACGAAGAAGATCAAATAGCTTTAGAACCTTTTTTATGCTCTTCTCTCAAAGTATGTTTAAAACTGATTTTCGAAAAGCATGTTTTTAGAGAGAGAGAGAGTGGTGCTGGTATTTACAAAATTTTAAAGATAAAACTGATTTAATCTATTACGTAGACAATGTAATTTGTTAAATCGTTCTTCAGCACACATGGGTTCTATTCAAGAATCATTTTAACCTGTTACATCAAAGCATAACCTGTTAAATTGCTCTTGATGATCTTCTTAAGTGATCTGGGTTCGTTTTAATCTGTTACATGTCCATGTAATCGATTAAACCGAGCTTTCTTCCTTCTGAAACAACTTTTAGGATCTATAGTAATCGATTAAAATAGAAACAATGTAAATTCTTTCAGAAACAAGACTCAAAGTCTATAATGCCTTGTGTAATCGATTATCCCGAGGTGTAATCGATTACGCTTTGTATTTTAGCTTTTTCCCAAATAAAAAGAAAATGTGGTAATCTGTTACATCTATGATGTAATCGATTACTAAAGTGGAATTATCTAAAAGATCAATCAATTTACTTTCTTAGACTTTTTGGTTAAACTCTAGGCAAAAACTAATACTAAAAATTAATCATGCATATGTCTAAGTCTATAACAAACAATACAATGCCACATCTTTACATGTTTGACATACTTAAGAATTAAAACCAAAACTTTAAGAGAAAACTAAAGAGACCTAGTCTTCATGTCAACAAACACTGATTGAGAAAAAAAGGATAACTCAAAATCAATTAAGGTAGTTTGGATATGTACAAAGAAAGTCCCAAGAAGCAACAATGAATAGAGTAGATTGGAGCAAGTAGTCAAAAGAGACCTCATGGTAAATAATATCTTTAAAATGTTAGTCTTTAATAAAGTCAAATGGTATTATATGATCCATGTGGCCAACCTTACTTAGTCGATTAAGAATTTGTTGTTGTTATTATTATTGTTGTTGTTGCTATTGCTGTTATGGAACTATACTAGCAAAAACAATAAAGAAGAAAATTAAAAGTGTAATTAAGTAAAAAAAAAAAAACTCAAATTATTTTTTTTGACAATTATGATTTGTACTTAACCTAGATTGACGAGCAATCAGCTGTATGGCAAGACTCACCTTTTCAATTAAAAAATTATAATTTCATAAATCACAAGTGGAATGAAAAATAGGAATGGATGTTAAGCAGAAAAACATAGATGTAGCATCAATTTCCTCATTGGAATTCGAGAGAATTACAATTTATGAAGTTGGGATCATTGTTTACATGACCTTAGTGTTCCTAGTAATGTAAGGGTCTGTTTGGCTAAGCTTATCCAGAAGCACTTCTATGAGAAAAAAAATAAGAAGAAAAGCATGAAACGAGCTTCTCCATAAACTAAAATGAGATGATGTGAGACTTTTTATAAACTAACTTGTATAAGCTCTCTCATATAGCTTTTCTAAAAGATGTGGAACTGTTTACAAATTAGCTTGGACAAGCTAATTTTAGCTTATGGAGAAGCCCATTTCTTTTTTTCTTCTTCATATTTTCTTCTTCTAGAAGTGCTTTTAGATAAACTAACCCAAACAAACCCTAAGTGTTTACTTGGCCGAAATATAGACCCACAAAAATAGGCTGAGTGAACAATGTCTGACCATAATGGAAACAGAAGAAATGTGAATAAGGTGATTGGTGCAAGTGCAAGTACAGAGATCAAAATTGGCACCCATTTTAAGCCATGGTAATATGTTATGAAGAAGGCACTGCTAAATGCCACCATCATGCTTGCTATGGAGATAAATTGTGTTACCAATCCATATATTAGCTTCATTGGCAGTGACTTGAAAAAATCATCCTCAGCATAACGTGATATGACAAGCATGGACAAGAAAATTAGAATAGAAACTGAAGAAGATATCAGTGCAAGTGCATTTGATATTGCAAATATTATGAAGATGGTAGCATTGCAGTTGGGGTTGCCATTTTTGTCATCATCACCGCGTGGAATGCTGAATGCCGTAGTGAACACTTTTGTAGCAATGAGCATTGAAACAATCATACAAGAATTCGCCATGCTCTTCATATAAGATTATGCTTTTGTCAGTAACCCTGTGTGCTCTTCAGTGAATAGTTCACGAGGAGTTTTTCCATTGGAATTTCTCTTCTCAATGAAACTAGGTTGCATAGTCTTTTTCACCTATTGTAATATCAAACCTACATGATTTTCTATTTATATGAAACCTAGCTATAGCTTATAGCATCGTGAAATGATGCCTAAACAATTGCACTATGAAATATTATGAGTAAATGTACAATTTCGTCTATGAAAGTAGCAACACGTGTTGATCTGAATCTTGAAAGTAGCAATTGTTAACCATTGATTAATCTAATTGGATTCGATTTCTCTGTGATAAAGATGCATATAAAGTCCAAATTGCAGGTTGTTAGTTGCTGTAATTACTTACTTTTCAAGTAGTTTTTAAGGCAATTATCTATCTTTTTCTCTCATTTGGAGTGTTGTTTTACTCAATTTCTGTTAATTTCACAATTTAGTTAGAATTTCTTTAGTTTTTTTCTAGTTTTATAGTTATATCTTAGTGTTTTGCCCCACTTTTTGTAGGAATTGGAGATTAAATTGAAGAACACATTTTGGAGCTGCATTATGAAGCTTTGGAAGCAGTGAAAGATCTTTTGCAGTAGCAATCTGTTGAAGTACAGAAATTGCCAATCAGCCAAGCCAAAGTTCCAGGCTGAGCAAAATGTCACTTTGAAGAAATTATGCACATGTATATAAAGAGCTGACCCTCATTTATGAAGTTTTGGACATTTTTCAGAACTGACTCTCTGTAGCTCGTTTTGTACTATTTTTATTAGAGAGAAAAGCTCTATCTTGTTCTTAGTGTTCTTCCTTATCTCCTCCCCCTCCATGTGTATTTTCCAGCTGCTCATGCCTATGAGTGGCTGATTTCTTTAGTTGTAAGGGGTTAGATGTAACCATTCTCAAAACTCTCTTGTATCTTCTTATATTATCTATATATATTCTACATATTTATGTTTAAAGTTAGTATTTTGCTTCTTTTCTTAAAGCTTGTTGTGGCTTGATCACCCATAGCATGATCCATGGACATGATTTTTGTTGGGAAACACTTTTGTATTCTAGATCTGAAGCAATATACCTCATGAACTTTGTGTCTAGGAATGGAGCTTAGTTCATGGGTTATCTTGTGGTCATTAGACTTAAAGCTAGTTGCTTCGTTAAGTTGTTGAGGGATCAAGGCTTAGGGAAGTAATCTAAGACTCTCTGCACCTAAGGGATTAGGGTTGAGAACATTTTTATTGATTGATTTTAACATTAAATGCAAATGGAATATATATCATGTGTTAATGCAAGAAGAGAGTAGAGTTTGGTGAGATCAAACCCCTGTAACATCTTTATTTATTTGTTTTAACATCTGTCACAACTGTGTTTTCATATAAAAACCACAAAAACATCTTTTTAAATTTTGTCTTACATTAAATCTGTTGTAACCTTTCACAAAACCAACCAAAGTTTGTGTTTTTATTGCTTTCTTGTGAAAACTAGTTCAGTCTAGCTAGTATTTATGTGAACATTGCCTATATTAAGCAAATCCCTTGGGAAAACGATACTTGGTCTTATCCATTTACTACTTGTTCGACTGGTGCACTTGCCAAACTCGCCTAATAAGTTTCTGGCACCGTTGCCGGGGATTTGCATCTGAATATTAGGCAACTTCACGTTCATATTATCCTAGGCTTTATTCTTTATTCTTTTATTCTTTGTGTTTTTATTTCTGTTGTGGTTGTTTTCTTGTGCTAACTTTCTGTTCTAGTGTTCTAATGTTCTGTTTTCTTTTTCTTTGTTTATGCACACAAGAAGTTCAGATGATCCTCTGTATTTCGACCCGGAGATTGAAAGGACAACAAGACAAACCAATAGTTGGACAAGGAAAAGGAAAGCTCTAGAAAGACTTGCTAGCCAAGAACCATTTTTTCCTATTTCACTAGATCTGTCTTTGACGTCCATTCCTGAAGAAGAAGACTTCATTATGGCGGAAGAGGAAGAAATGCACCAACCAAGGCGTACCTTGAATGATTATTGTGCCAACACAGGGCCGAGATTCTTCAACACCATCGCTAGACCAGAGGTGCAGGCTCACAATGTTGAAATGAAGGCATCTTTCATCCACTTGATTCAACAAAATAAGTTCCATGGTCTTGACCATAAAGACCCTTATGCTCATTTGACTACTTTTGTTGATATCTGCAACACTGTGAAGCTTCATCAAGTTAATGATGATTATATCCAGATTAGTCTTTTTCCATTCTCTCTTGATGGAAAGGCAAATGATTGGTATAGAGCCATTCCTCCTAACACTCCCTTGACTTGGGACGAGTTGGTTGACAGATTTTTAAACCATTTCTTTCCTCAATCTAAGATCAACCAAAGGAAGACAACTATCTTTACTTTCACTCAAGGTGCAGATGAGCCCTTGTGTGAAGCATGGCAGAGATTCAATGGTCTGTTAAGGAAATGTCCAGCTCATGGTTTCAATGAGGCAGCTCAAATCAACACTTTCTTAGCTGGACTTAGACCCAAACAAAGCTTATGCTTGATGCTTCAGCTGGAAGCAAAATCATGCACAAGACACCGTATGAAGCGAAGGAAATCATTGAAAATATGGCCTCTAATGACTATGAGGTGTAGCATGTCAGAACTCCCATGCAAGTGCAGAAGAGAGGAGTTCTTGAATTAAATTCTCAGGATGCCCTCCTAGCTCAAAATAAGCTTCTCACGCAACAACTTGATGCACTCACCAAGCAACTTGCTAAGATGCCTCAACAACTTCAAGGCTTACAAGCTACTCAATCCAACACTCAACAAGTTCTTTGCTGTGAACTTTGTGGAGGTGGTCATTCAAGTGGCTAATGCATCATGCCACCGGGTTCCCAAGAAGAAATCAATTATATGGGGAATCAAAATCGGCAAAGCAATCCTTATTCTCAATCCTTCAATCAAGGGTGGAGAAATAACAATGCTAGTTGGAAGCAAGAAGCTGGTCCTTCGAATCGACCTCCTTACCAAAGTCATCAACAACAATACCAACCTTTTCATCAAGACCGTGTTTCTAAGTTAGAGGACACTCTCAATCAATTCATGCAAGTCTTTCTAACCAACCAAAAGAACATGGATTCTTCCATAAAAAATATTGAAGTGCAGATGGGACAATTTGCTAAAGATTTGGCAGAACTCAAAAGTGGAGCATTTACAGCCAACACTCAAGCAAATCCCAAGGAGCAATGCAAGGCTATCACTACACGGAGAGGTACAATTGTGGGAGATTTGAGTCGAGAGAAAAGTGAGTAAGAGGTAGTTGTGGAGGATGTAAAAGATGACGAGGAAGAGAAAAATGAGTTGAATGAAAAAGAATTGAGTGAGAAAGAGAAAATCAGTGAGAAAAATGCAGAAAAAAGTGAAATCAGTGAGGCGACTGAGCCAAAAATGACTAAAAACCAGAGGGTGAGAGAAGAGAAAAAGAAGAAAGAGTCAATTTCAGTTCCTCCATAAGGATTACCCTATCCTCATGCACCAACCAGGAAAGATAGAGAAAGGCAGTTTGCACGTTTCTTAGACATCTTCAAAAGATTGCAAATCAATTTACCTTTCTCGGATGCACTTGAGCAAATTCCAACTTATGCTAAGTTCATGAAGGAACTCCTCACCAAGAAGAAAAAGTACATTGAGAAAGAAACAATTGAATTAGAAGCTGGATGCAGTGCTATAATTCAAAAGCCATTACCTTTCAAGCACAAGGATCCTGGTAGCTTTACCATTCCATGCACCATTGGAAATCTGTCCATTGGAAAAGCTTTGCTAGATTTGGGAGCAAGCATCAATCTTATGCCGCTGTCCATGCTTGGCAAAGTGGGAGATGTAGAAATCAAGTCTACAAGGATAACACTTCAACTAGCAGACCGTACCATTAAGCTTCCATATGGAGTTGTTGAAGATTTGCTAGTGAAGGTGGATAAATTTATATTCCCAGCTGACTTTGTAATTATGGATATGGAAGAGGATGCTGAAGTTCCTCTCATTTTAGGAAGGCCATTCATGATGACAGCCCATGCCTTGATTAATGTTAGTGATGGCAAATTCAAGATGAGGGTGCAAGATGAATAAGTCACTTTTAATGTGTTTGAAGCAATGCATCACCCTAGTGAAGAGAAGTCATGTTTTAGAGTGGATATTCTTGATGAAATCTACACCACTTCTAGAAAGCATGTGCCTAGTTCCACTCCCCTGGAGAAAGCCTTAATTGATGCATTTGAGTTACTCATTGAGGAGGAAGAGAAGGAAATTGAGGAATGCTTGAAGAGCCTTGATACTTTGAAGGAAATTCCTCCAAATGAAGAAATTGTTGAAGATTTGAAGAAAGATGAGAAGGTGGAGGAAACCAAGCCCGAATTGAAGATGCTGCCTCCATATTTGAAGTATGTGTTCCTTGAAGAAAATGGTGGCAAACCAGTCATCATTAGCAATTCCTTATCTACTACAGAGGAAGAGAAATTGATTGAGGTTTTGAAAGCTAACAAAGGAGCCATTGGATGGTCTATCTCTAATCTCAAAGGGATAAGTCCTTCTTATTGCATGCATCAGATCTTCATGGAAGATGATTTTAAACCCATGGCTCAACCTTAAAGAAGATTCAATCCTGTGATGAAGGAAGAAGTGAGAAAGGAAGTCATAAAGTTGTTAGAAGCTGGATTGATCTACCCTATATCCGATAGTGCATGGGTGAGCCCTGTGCAAGTTGTTCCTAAAAAGGGTTGGCATGAAAGTTATCCGCAATGAGAAGAATGAATTAATTCCTACAAGAACTATCACAGGATGGAGAATGTGCATAGACTATAGAAAGCTCAACAAAGCAACAAGAAAGGATCATTTCCCCTTCCTTTCATGGATCAAATGTTGGAGAGACTAGCTGGTCAAGCTTTCTATTGCTTCTTGGATGGTTACTCTGGCTACAATCAAATTGCTGTGGATCCTAAAGAGCAAGAGAAGACAACCTTCACTTGTCCTTTTGGAGTTTTTGCATATAGGAAGATGCCATTTGGGCTATGCAATGCACCTGCCACTTTCCAAAGGTGTATGCTAGCTATCTTCTCGGATTTGGTGGAGAAATGCATAGAAGTCTTCATGGATGACTTTTCTGTTTTTGGTGGTTCATTTGAATTATGCTTGTCCAACTTGGAAACTATTTTGAAGAGGTGTGCTGAGACAAATCTCATCCGTAATTGGGAGAAATTCCATTTTATGGTGACCAAAGGAATTGTTCTTGGCCACAAAATTTTATCAAGAGGAATTGAAGTTGACAATGCCAAAGTAGATGTCATTGAAAAGCTTCCACCACCAACAAATGTGAAAGGAATTCGAAGCTTCCTTGGACATGCTGGATTCTACAGGCACTTCATCAAAGATTTCTCCAAAATTGCCAAACCATTGAGCAATCTGCTGAATAAGGACACACCATTTAATTTTGATGATGAATGTTTAAATGCTTTTAATTTTTTGAAGTCTAGTTTAGTTTCTGCTCCTATACTCACTGCACCTAATTGGAAAATTGATTTTGAACTCATGTGTGATGCTAGTGATTATGCAGTAGGGGCTGTTCTAGGCCAAAGAAGGAACAAAATTTTTCATTCCATTCATTATGCTAGCAAGGTGCTCAATGAACACCAAGTGAATTATGCAACAATTGAAAAAGAGTTGCTAGCAATAGTGTATGCGTTGGAAAAGTTTCATTCTTATTTAATTGGTTCCAAAGTAGTTGTGTACACTGATCATGCTACAATTAAATACTTGTTGTCCAAACCCGATTCCAAGCCTAGACTCATTCGTTGGGTTTTGTTGCTGTAGGAATTTGATCTTGAAATTAAGGACAAGAAAGGAAGTGAGAACCAAGTTGCAGATCACTTATCACGGCTTGTGAATGATGAGGTGACCACTCTTGAGAAAGAAATTATTGAAGAGTTTCCTGATGAGAAATTGCTTGCGGTGCAAGAAAGGCCATGGTTTGCAGATATGGCAAACTACAAGGCTGGTGGAAGCATTCCAGAGGATATGAATTGGCACCAAAGGAAAAAAAATTTCAAGGATTCTCGCTTCTATGTGTGGGATGATCCTCATTTATTCAAAATTGGAGCTGACAATTTACTTAGAAGGTGTGTTGCTAAGGAAGAAGCAAGGAATATCTTGTGGCATTGCCATAATTCACCTTATGGAGGAAACTACAGTGGAGAGAGGATTACTGCAAAGGTCCTCCAATCTGGATTCTATTGGCCTACACTTTTTAAAGATGCTCATGATCATGTGCAAAGCTGTGATAAATACCAAAGAACCAGAGGGATATCAAGAAGGAATGAGATGCCACTTCAAAACATTCTTGAAGTGGAGGTCTTTGATTGCTGGGGTATAGACTTTGTTGGCCCCTTACCGTCATCCTTCTCCAATGAATATATTTTGGTGGTTGTTGACAATGTTTCCAAGTGGGTAGAAGCTGTTGCTTGCCCCAAAAGTGACAACAAAACAGTCATTAAATTTCTCAAGAAGAATATCTTCTCTCGGTTTGGTGTTCCTAGAGTTTTAATCAGTGATGGAGGCTCCCATTTTTGTAATGCACAATTGAAGAAAGTCTTGGAGCATTATGGAGTCAAACATAAAGTAGCTTCTCCCTACCATCCTCAAACCAATGGTCAAGCTGAGGTTTCAAATAGAGAAATTAAGAGGATCCTTAAGAAGACAGTTGCTTCTTCTAGAAAGGATTGGGTTGTAAAGCTTGATGATGCTCTATAGCATACAGGACTGCATTCAAGACTCCAATTGGCCTATCCCCATTCCAAATGGTCTATGGCAAAGCTTGTCATCTCCCTGTGGAATTGGAGCACAAAGCCTATTGGGCTTTCAAGTTCCTTAATTTTGATCAGTCCTTGGCTGGTGAGAAGAGGAAGATTCAACTTCACGATACTCAATGCATATGATTCTTCAAAGCATTACAAACAGAAAGTGAAGGCCTATCATGATAAAAAGCTTGTGAAGAGAGATTTACGGCCTAATCAAAAAGTTCTATTATTCAATTCAAGGCTGAAATTATTTCCAGGCAAGCTTAAGTCCAAATGGTCTGGCCCTTTCATTATAAAGGAGGTGAAGCCTCATGGTGCTGTTATTTTGGAGGATCCTTCAACAGGAAGAAACTGGATAGTTAATGGTAAGAGATTAAAGCCCTATTTGGGGGGTGAAATTGAGAGGCTAACCACAATTCTGCATCTAAGTGACCCTTGAGGTCACCAAATGTCAAGCTAATGACATTAAAAGAGCGCTGCCTGGGAGGCAACCTAGTTTTCTTGCCCTTTTACTTCTGCATTTTGCATTTTGCATTTTGAATTGTTAGATTTGGTTAGTTATGTGTTTTGATCATCTAGAACTCATGTGTTTGATCTTTGTTTGATTTTTTTGTGTTGTTATTGTTAATTTAGTTCTTTGTGGTGTGATCATTCAGAAGCATTGTTTTGTAGTTGCATATGTTCCATTTGCTTGTTACATTACAGTACTTAAGCTCAATTCTGCATAATTCACATTTTGGTCATGTCTGTGCAAAAGTTGCTCTCAAGTGACTTTTGGCTTAAGCCACTGATACTAGCTCCAAGCCAAAACCACTGGAAGCAACAATTTAAATTCCATGCATTTTTTAGTCTAGCCGCGTTCCATGGTTAAGCCAAAAGCCACTTTGTGATCCTTTTCCAAATTTGTGCTTTTTTGCCAAGCCATGCTTCGTGGCTAAGCTATTTTTTCCACTTTTTCAAACCCTCAGATCTTTTTCAAATTTTTCCACTTCCCAAGACAATTGTCTTTTCCCCATAACGTCTCCACTCAGTTACCCATCACCTTTTCAATTATGTATCCCAATCACCCTCCATTGTTACGTTTCCCCACCACCCTTTTCCACCAATCACGTCGCACAAGTCACTCTCGCTCCAATCAGAATCTTTTTTTCCCCTACAACAATCACTATTACGTTCCCAGTCAAACCCCCCACCAATCAGATTCTTTCTTTCACTTTCTCCCATTTTTTCCCATTCCTTCATGTTTTCCCCATACTACCACCACTTCTACTCCCCATTCCTTTTGACTCCTCCTTAATCATCACCACCTGACTACATCTTTCTTCATCTCTTAACTCATCCATCATCACTTGGAGTGTGACCCTTCTCTGTCTCGGCCTACTCCATCTCCACCTCGAGCACAACCCTTCTCTGTCCATTTATCGGTGTTGCTTCTGTCATTCCCTTTTTCCTTTTTGTTTGTCACTCTCATCTCTTTTCAGAAAAAGATTCTAGGGTTCTGTCCATTTGCATCTCTGCACTGTCATTTACCTTTTCCTTTTCGTTTTGATTTTCGAAGCATGTGCATGTTTAAGATTTTTCTGTTCTTGTTATTTTATTGTTTTTATTGTTAAAGTTTTGACCTTTTGTGTTTGGGTTTTTTGTTGTCTTCCCTTTTTGTTGACAAAGGTCAAAACTTTTCTTAGAACCTTCTTTTCTTTTTGCTGTTTTGGAAGTTCCCTTGAGTGGGTATGTCTTTTTCTACATCTTTTCGTTGAAAAAGTGCAAGCTTGGTGCGGTTTTCTGCTATTTGTGTCGTTTCGGGATATCTATCCCTGTTGGAGGTAGTCACGTGTTTAATTCCCCTTTCCCCTTTGTGTTTGCTATTCATCTTTTGGGGAACCTTCTTTTATTTCTTCTGGCTTTAACTTTTTAGTTTTTGTTCTTGTTTTTAATGGTTGGATCTGTTTGGATCTTATCTTTTTCGTTGTTTATGGGACCATTGATGGTTCAAGTACTGGTTTTTCTGAATATTCTTCGAAGGTTCTTATTTTCTCTGTGTTTTGGGACCACGTTTTGGGTCCCTGTGTTGTTGTGTTTTGTTTAATACTTTCTGTATATTGCTGCCAGTGTTTGGGAAGCACATGGTTGTGAGTGTTCCATTTTACCCATAAAGCACCCCTTTGTCTTTTTCTTTTTCCTTTTTGTCTTCACGTGTGTTTTTCCTTAACTGAGATCTGGGACCACTCTATTTTTTTTATTTATTTCGTCGCTTACACTTGCCAGAACCACGTTTTTAGAAAATTTTGAGTAGTGCATGATTAATGGATTTTGGCAAAGCTACCCTTTGGAAGCTAAGCCAAAACTGCTGCACATTTGAGTATTCATGTTCTGGTTCCTGCACATACGTGTGAACAAAAATCTCTTTGCTGTTTATGGATTCTCAGTTATCCTTTTAGTTTATTGTTCATTTATTGTTCTGTTTTTCTTTTATTTTCTTACGTGTTATGTTTCAATTATGTTTTGTAACTTATGTTTTAAATTATCTTATGTTTCTTGTTTCTTATTTTTGTCACTAACTTGGTTCATTTCTTGTGTTTTCTATTTTATTTTTTGTTTTGTTTCTTTTCTGTTTTCAGCATGGCTCCTGCAGCACCGAGACCTCATGGACGTCTCCATTGGCCATCCCCTTTTGAGTTTGAAGCTATGACTGCATGGCCTGGAGACAGACCTCTCTTTTTGGGGGGTGCAGTTGCTGCTGGTGCTGCTGCTGGAAATGATGTTGCTGCCGAGGCTGGAGACCAAGGAGTTGCTGTGGAGGAAAGTGAAGTGGAGGAAGAAGGAACTGAAGAAGAAGAAGAGGAGTATAGTAGTTCTGAGGCAGAGGACAATGATGATGTTTGATGTGAAATATAGAGAAATACACTAGAAGGGGGGTTGAATAGTGTATTTAAAATTTCTTTGAAAAACTTTAGCTAATATGAAGATAGTGTATCTTAACGTTTTACAAGAACTTAGTAAAACAGAAAATCAAGCTATCGTCCAGCAGATTAAAAAACAACAGTCCAAAGAAACTACTCTTCTTCCTTTTCGTTAGAATACACGTAAAAGATAAACTTAGATAAAATGTGTATAGAAACCCTTTCGTAGTATGTTGAAGAGATAGTTTAAAAGAAATGCAAGTAAGCTAGAAAGCGAGAGAATAGAACACTTAGTTTTATACTGGTTCACTCAACTGAGCTACGTCCAGTTCTCCTTCAAAAACTTTTGAAGGGTTCTACTAATCAAGATCTGATTACTCTCAAGTATTCTAACCTTGCCACTTCTGGCTACAAGTATTCTCTAGGCCACTTCTGGCACACCCTTAATCTCTCCTTGAGATTAAACACAAAACCCAAGTATTCTTTAACACTAAGCCACTCCTGGCTTTCCAAACAGAATTGTTTGAGATAGAAAGTAAAACTTAACTCTCACAGAGAGGATATTACAGTAAGTACGAATATACAGACTTGCTTAGCAAAGCTAAGATGAATGCTCTTTTTGCTTAAGTATAAATCGTCCAGGCGTTTTGACAGAGATTCAGCTCTTTATAAATTTTCGTCAGTTTGATATGTGAGCTCATTCCTCTATATATAGGTAGCTTGTTGAAAGGTATCCGTTGAGGGATCTGTTCCTTTTCCAAGAGCATTTCTTTCTGTAGCATGTGACCGTTGTCACGTTTTGACTTAGGGTGGAGAGATGGAAGTGACAGCCGTACTTGTAGCGCCTCTCCTACTTGTACTTTTTATGCAGAGAGAAGCTTCTTCTTTTCCTGTTCAGTATTATTCGAAAAAAATAAATGGAATGGCATGTTAAAATATGAGAGAGTGATCGTTGCCTTATATTGAATCAACATTGAAAACGTATTTTTAAGATAGAAACTACAGAGAGTGTTATTTAAGCGTTGGACGCTTGCTCTCACAGGAGCATTGGACGCTGCCTGTAGGATTCTTATAAAACACATTTGGACGCTTTCTTTATTAAAACATAAAGTCCAGGTTTGAGAGATACAATACCATTGCGGAATTGGACGACGTAAATCCTATAACACTCAAACTAGATCATTAGATACTTCAAAATTTATCCTTTAGTTATTATCAACAAAACCGAAATTCGAGGGGTTGGACATCGTCCAAGGTCTTAGAACCTAACAATCTCCCCCTTTTTGATGATGACAAATAATGGTAAATTTTGATGTTAACAGACACATAATCATATAAGAATACAATGAATCAAGTCAGAGATGATTATGTTATGCCAGAGTATAAAAGTGAAATGAAGTACTCCCCCTGAGTTCAACATTTCTTATGCATCTGATAACAGATAAATATAAAGGCAAATATAAATCATGTATAACAGATATCAGAGTGAAAAACATATCAATGATATGGATGCGGAATTTATGAAAATAAACACCTCATGTTTTGATAAAGGAGCCAATATATATGCAAAAAAAATTTGAATACAGATTGTTTAGCTATTTACTCTCATCAAAATTCCAATTTCTCCCCCTTTGTCATTAACAAAAAGGTTTGAAAGATGGAAAAAAAATGATTTGGCCATCATGGTCACCTTATGGCTGTGGAGGTGGTTCATGTGGTGGTGGTGGTTGTTCTGGTGGTGCTTGTATTGGTGGTGCTGGTTGTGGAGGTTGTGGTTGGACGGGTGGAACTGCATGAGCAACTTGTCCAAGTAAGGTGGCTGCTGTATTTTGAATCTGGTTCACAAGCGTCTGGGAGAGACTCATGAACTGCTCAGTGATTGCATTTTGCAGCATCAGACGATGTTGATCAGCCTCAGCCTGTTGTCTTTGCTGAAAAACTTGAAAAGCGGCTTCGGTCTCCAGCTGTTGTTGCCTCAGAGCCTGTTGCACTATCTCGTGAACACGATCTTCTGAGACTCCTTGTGGTTCAGCAAATCGCAGGGGATTGATGCCCCTTGGACTTGAAGATCCAGTGGGAACCAGTTGACGTGTGCCCGAATGTGCTTCAGTAGATGCATCAACAATGGGGAGGCTGGTGATATCTTCAGCAATAGGCTGTGCTGCAGATGCTTCCATTGGCTTGGATGCTTCAACAACGAGCTCTCTATCATCCTCGGACTTACCAGATTGGACGGTAGGTTCTTCATGTGACGTGACAAAGTGTTCCACGTCCACTGGTACAGATGAGTCCAGGTCAAGATGAGCTAGCACCTTTGTTACTTTGGCAGATGCTTCATCCAGCTCTGCCTGTGTAGCTTTTGACTTAGCAACCGTTTCTTCCTTTTCTATGGTTGCGGTCTCAGCTTCCTCAAGAGCCAGCTGCTCTAGACGAGCTTGTTCTGCTGCTGTGGCTTCTTCTGCTTTGTACTCCTCATGCAGAGTTTGGAGTTCCTCCACAAACTCTGTGCGATCCAGTGTTCGAAGGTCAAACACTTTGTTGCTTCTGATTTTTGGCAAAGTCTTCATTAACTCCAGATAATCATTTGAATCTTTCAGAAAGCAGGCAAAGGTGTCTGAGAAGTGATGAGTCTTGACTGGACGCAGCACCTCTATACCATGAGGGGGATGAACAAAGTCATCCTTGGAGCTGCCTGAGGATGAGGCTTGCTGGGAATCGTTCCATAAGATCTGGCGCCAAAAGATAATGGAATCAAAGGTTCCAAGTGAACGCGTAAGCTTACCAGTCTTATCAAATAAATGACCCCAGGTGTGAGAGGATTTTTGCAGGGTTTCAACTTTCTCTTCCCTGCTGGGCATCTCAATACCGTAGAACTTGTAGCCTTTCTTGCGACCAGCATCATATACAGGTAGTCTAGGACATACTCTGTCTGGTACAAACTTTATTTCTGTGGCGCGGCTTATGTGCAGGTTTAGTGGGTAGGCGATGGCTTGGTTTGGTATATACATTTATTGCAGAAGTTTTCCAAGTTCATCATAGTCGCCTGGCTGGAAGTTTAGCACCGGAGTTCCAGCTGGTAGAGGCAGGAACTTTGTGATTGGAGTCCAGATTTGAACATCCTTGACCCACCCTGCATCTGGACGCTGCTTCGTTATGGACGGGTCCAGACTTTCTTTAATGGCCAATTGCAATTCTGCAGCCAGTTCAATATCTTTGTTAACAGAGGACTTCTTGGACGGTGCCTTCTTTTTTCTTGAAGCCTCCCCTTTCTGCTCCGCAACCGTCTTGGTGAATCGAGAGGCAACTTCCACCTCTGGTTTTTGCAGATTTTCTGCTGCTGGACGCACTCTTTGCTGAGTTCCAGTTGGACAGGTGTAAGGATGAGGCATGCGTACTAAGTGTGGGTACACTTCTCTCGTCCAATTGGGCAGAGGGTTGCTGATGATCGTTCCTTTTGGCATAGCATAATAAGCAGCTGACAAAGATTCAGTGCAAACATACCTCGTCCACTCTGGTGCTGAGGCAGTAGTAAAATGCCGCTTCAAAGGCTCTTGCAGAGGCCTCTAGATCACATCACCTTCTTTACAGAAATTCTGGTCATTGCGTGTGAGGAATGCAACCGGGAAACGTTCTCTGTCTTTCTCTTCTTTGGTTTTCTGCTTGGGGGGTATAGTCCATGGGGACCATGTATCCCTCCATGCATCTCTGGGACGCACAAACTTGGACAGGTCCAAGCGAAGAGGTGGATGCTGGGTTGCTGATGTGGATGGAGCACTGGGTGTTGTTGGTAGTAGGGTGCTGGTGGGTATGTTGTCGGTGTCTTGAGAGGAAGATGGTAGAACTGCAATTCTCTTTGGCCTTATTGCCTGAGTCTTTACTCGTCGTGGCACTTTAGTAAGAAAAGGAAGTGTTCTAGCAGGTTGTGCCTTCTGCTTCTTTTGCTGAGGACCCTCTGTCTCCTCTGCCTTCTTCATGATCTGACCAATTGGGATCTGGTCATCATCATCAGAGTCGTCCAGTAATTGAAGCTTTCGTACCTTTTGCTTTTCTGGGGCAACCTTTACTGGTGCTGCCTTTGGACGCCTCTCATCTTGAACAGGTTTGGACGTATCAGTCCTTGGACGCTTCCCTGCTGGTGACTGAGCAGCAGATGTCTCAGCATGCCTTTTCTTGGTTCTTCTCTCCTTTTCAGCGTCTTCCTCATGCATCTGAGACATTTGGCTTGTGATCTTTCTGCCCTCCTGTTCTTCCATCAGCCTTTTGATCTTTCTACCAATACCTAGAAGATCAATCTCTTCTTCTTCATCATTGGAGATGATCTTGCTCTGTTCATGACGTTGCTTGTTGATGGTGTCCTCGTCCAGGTCCCTTAAGACCTTGGCTGTTAGCTTGATCTTCATAGGTTTTATGTTGGACTCACCAAACAACTGTTGTGTTGCTACCATTGGCCCTTTCTTCACAATAGCTTCGTAGGCTTCTTCTTCCAGTTCATCAAAGAAGCGTTGATAGACCTTCTGATCCCAGAAGATCTTGTTCATCAGGGCGGCGTAGAAAATGTCATCATTCCCACCCACAGACTTCATCATTCTCACAATATTGACGTAGATGATGTGAGGGAGATTGAAGGGAATGCCTTCCATAAGATGGAATATCACAAACTTGTGTAAGTCTGTGACTGAGTCCTTAGACCCAGCTTTGTGCAGGATACTCTTGTTGCACACCTGCTGCCAGATTTTTGCTTCCTCACACAGATTCCTGTACTCAATCTTTATTGACTCGGGGGTTTTGGTCTTGCAAAGCACAGTCGCAACGTGATTGCCGTACTGCTTGGCCCAGTTTGTTCTGTACTGGTTCTGCTCCCTAATGCAACCAGTTACCTTTGCAATGGTCTCGATGGACAGAGTCACTTCTCGTCCAAGAATTGTGGCCACGAGTTCCCTTGAGCTCTGGAACTTGGCATTCCTCCAGAACATTCTGATCAACTCAGGGAATATTTTCTGGTTTTCATTGAAGTAGCCTCTGATTCCACACTTCAGAAGGCTCTCGTTCAGGTTCAGTCCCAGCTTCTCAAGCTTTTCGATGTCGAAGAAGTGCTCAATGTGCACTGTAGCAGCTCCTTGGCACACAACTGTGGTTTCAGGGTAGGTGAGGACGTCGAGTTCTGAGTTGCTTGAGTTTGCAGAGATTGCCATGCTAGTAAAGTTTGGATTTTTAGGTTTTCTGAGAGGGTTTTGAGAGAGAGAGAGAGAGAGAGAGTTTAGGGTGATGATATTTTCAGAGAAGATTGATATGGTGGTGTTTTTCTGTGAGGACTTGATAAGTGTATGTTTGGGCTTTGTTTGGAGGATATGAAGCGGTTTTGGGCTTTTTGAATATTTGAAAAGTAACTGACGCCATAAAACCCGCCATGATGAGACGTGCGAAGGATGTGGGTAACTGTGTACGGTTACTGGCATTTTGGTGACTCAGCATAGAGTATTAGCTCATACTTATTCTTAAAACGATCCGTTTTGATTATTTGAATCAAAAGAAAGGACTAAGATAAAAAAGACATCGTCCATATATTGGACTTAAGTGAAATATATGTAATGCATGTGCATGACTCTAGTGTTCCTTGGACGACATGTCCTTTGGACGCTATGGTTTTATTGGACGCATCATGTAGATGTTAATCATTCCTTTACAGAGTCCATGCCAAGTTTGTCCCTCAGAAGGATTAACTTGTCTTTAGTAAGGGGTTTGGTGAATATATCAGCAAGCTGATTATCTGTGGTTACAAAGTGTAATTCCACAGTACCCTTTTGAACATGGTCTCTTATAAAGTGATGTTTAATCTCTATATGTTTGGCCCTTGAATGCAATATGGGATTTTTTGAAAGATTTATGGCAGCTTTACTATCACAGAAGATAGGAATGTTACTCTCATATATATTGTAGTCCTCAAGTTGATGTTTGATCCACAAGATTTGAGAACAACATTTTGCAGCTGAAATATACTCTGCTTCAGCAGTGGACAGAGCAATAGTTCCTTGCTTCTTGCATGTCCAGGAGACTAGATTACCACCGATGAAGTGACACCCTCCACTGGTGCTTTTTCTTTCAATTCGATCTCCAGCATAATCAGCATCACAATATCCTATTAGCCTGAAATCTTTCTGCCTTTTGAAATATAACCCAAGGTTAGTGGTTCCAGCAAGATATCGAAAGATTCTTTTAACAGCAGTTAAGTGAACTTCCCTTGGGTCAGATTGAAATCTGCCACATAAGCATACGCTGAACATGGTTCAGGTCTGGACGCTGTGAGGTATAGGAGTGATCCTATCATACCTCTGTATAGAGTATTATCTACTTTCTTTGAGTTGTCGTCCAGTCCAAGTACTGTTGTTGGATGCATAGGAGTTTTCATTGGTTTTGCATCGTCCAACTTGTACTTCCTTAGCAGCTCTTTGACATACTTAGTCTGATGTATATATATTCCCTTTTCAGTTTGTTTGATTTGGAGTCCAAGGAAGAATTTTAGCTCACCCATCATGCTCATCTCGAACTCTGTTTGCATTAATTTGGCAAAATCTTCACAGAGAGACTCATTAGTGGCACCAAATATGATATCATCGACATATATTTGTGCAATAATAAAATCAGAAGAGTAGTCTTTGCGAAATAGCGTAGTGTCTACTTTTCCTCTTGAAAAACCATTTTCTGACAGAAATGTGCTGAGTTTTTCATACCAAGTTCTAGGGGCTTGTTTCAACCCATATAATGCTTTGTTAAGTTTAAAAACATGGTTTGGAAAAGCATCACTTTCAAATCCTGGGGGTTGTTCTACATAGACTTCTTCCTTTATGAGTCCATTGAGGAATGCACTTTTTACGTCCATTTGATATAGCTTCATATTGCTATGAGCTGTAAATGACAGTAAAATGCGGATTGCCTCCAGACGTGCAACGGGAGCATAAGTTTCAGTGTAATCTATACCTTCTTGTTGTGAGTAACCTTTTGCTACCAACCTTGCTTTGTTTCTCACAACATTACCTGCTTCGTCCAGCTTGTTTCTGAACACCCACTTTGCTCCTACAGCTTCTTTGTCGTTGGGGAGTTCTACTAGCTTCCAGACATTGTTCTTTTGAAATTGGTCAAGTTCTTCTTGCATTGCTTTGACCCAGCCTTCATCTTCTAAGGCATCGTCCACAGTCTTAGGTTCTATTTGAGATATGAATGCTGCGTGACCTTGCTGTCGTTGAAGTGAAGATCTGGTTTTGACTCTATCTTTTGGATCCCCAATGATTTGCTCCTGTGGATGATGTTTCTTCATTTGCCAGTTACGTCCATTTGGTTCTCTTTGTTCTGCGACTGGACGGTCCAGTGATGCATTTGATTCTTCAACTGAGACATCATGGTTGGACGAATCTGATGACTTACTTGCATCATCCAATCTGATATCTGCAAATGATTTGTCCAGCTCTGATAATTCCTTATCAGGCTTGTTGTCATTAAACTTCACATGGATAGCTTCTTCAACAACTAAGGTTCTAGAGTTATAAACTCTGTATGCCTTTGAAGTTTCAGAATAACCAAGCAGTATTCCTTCATCACACTTAGAATCAAATTTTCCCAGGTTATCCTTAGTGTTCAGAATGAAACATTGACATCCAAATGGATGGAAGTAGGATATGTTGGGTCTTCTACCCTTCCACAATTCATATGGAGTCTTTTTCATTATCGGCCTTATATAGATTTTGTTTTGTAAATAGCAGGCAGTATTCACTGCTTCAGCCCAGAAGTGTTTAGGGGTTGAATTATCATTCAACATGGTTCTGGCCATCTCCTGAAGTGACCTGTTTTTCCTCTCAACTACACCATTCTGTTGTGGTGTTCTAGGTGTTGAGAAGTTGTGAAGGATACCATTATCCTCGCAGAACCTTTGAAAACTTTCGTTTTCGAATTCACCCCCGTGATCACTTCTGATCGAAGTAATGCATACTCCTTTCTCATTTTGAACTCTTTTGCAGAGATTATAAAAGGCCTTAAAGGACTCATCTTTGTGGGATAGGAATAAGACCCATGTCCATCTAGTATAGTCGTCCACTATAACTAATCCATATCTTTTACCACTTACCGAGGCTGTTCTTGTGGGTCCAAACAGATCAATATGTAACAGCTCAAGAGGTCTAGAAGTGGAAACAATGTTTTTACTTTGAAAAGAACTTTTCACTTGTTTCCCTTTCTGACAAGCTTCACAAAGAAGATCATCTTTATATGACATACTTGGTAGTCCTCTTACGAGGTTGTGCCTGTTCAGCTTTGAGATTAACCTCAAGCTTGCATGACCAAGTCTTTTATGCCATAACCAATGATTTTCTTGTACAGAAACTAGACATGATACATTTTGACTTGATAGTTCCCCAAGTTTAATCTTATACAGATTGCCTTGCCTCTTTGCGGTAAAGAGAAGGGACCCATCAGAGTTTTTGACTGTACATTCACCTTTGTTAAAGGCAACATCATATCCACTGTCACATAATTGGCTTATGCTAAGTAGATTATGTTTAAGACCTTTAACATAAAGAACTTTATCAATACAGGGATAGGGTGGTATACCAATCTTACCTACGCCAGCTATCATCCCTTTCTGATTCCCTCCAAAAGTGACTGTCCCACCAGTCTTGGGTAGGAGGCTTTGGAACATACACCTTTCTCCCGTCATTTGATGTGAGCACCCACTGTCCAGGTACCATGATTGGAGTTTCTTTCCTGCTGTTAAGCATGTCTGCAACAGGAACAATTTTATCCTTAGGTACCCAGATTGACTTGGGTCCTTTTTTGTTAGCTCGAAGGGCATTGAATGCTCCCTTCTTAGGCAGGTGTCTGCATTTGGACGTTATATGTCCAGGTTTCCCACAGAAGTAGCAAACATCTGTTTCCTCATCATGAATATATTTCTTTCCCTTATATCCATGTCCTGACCTGTCATTTGGTCTCTTACAACCTTCATATTTTAAAAGTTTTTTGAGGTTGTCAGAGCCCTTGACAAAGTTTGATAGATCCTTCTTTAGGCTGTCAATTTCTTCATGAAGTTTTACAACATCATGTGGTTGACCTCTTAAGGAAGTATCTACTTCAACTTTCAGAAGCTTCTCAACTAGCCTTTTGTTTTTTGCGTTGAGATTTTGAATCTCTATGGAAAGATTTCTTTCTCTATCCCTTGAATCCTTATAGGATTTATAGGCTTGAGCAGCATCATTCCAGAGAGTTCGCCTCTCCATATTTGTAGTTTCATTTTGCCTTGAGAGCTCTGTAAACTTTTTCTGTAAATCCTCCTTTTCACTTTCCAATTGTCTAACACTTTCTTCTAAAGCTTCTTTTTCTTTTGAAAGTGATTTGGATGATTTCTTTAAAGTTCTATAGGCCTTTGACAAAATAGAAGAGTTTGAAAGTAGTTCATGATAAGCTTCTTGAATTGAATCTATGTCATTAAAATCTACCTCATCTTCTTCTTCTGGTTCAGAAGAATCAGTTAAGGTGTCTGCCATCAGACATATGTGTGCTTCCTCTTCTTCTGCATCGTCCGATGATGAGTCATCGTCCAGGTCTTCCCATGTGGACATCAGAACTTTCTTGCCCTTTCCTTTGCTGAAGAATTTCTTCTTCTTGTCCTTGCTTTTGTCGAGATCTGGGCATTCTGATTTGAAGTGTCCTGGCTTTTTGCATTCGTAGCATACAATTGGACTCTTCTCCTTCTTTTCTTTGAAGTCTTTCCTCTTTAGGTTTCTCCATCTGGATCCACCTTTCTTCTTCCACATAGCATGTATCCTTTTGGATATAAAGGATAGTTCGTCATTCTCGTCTGAGTCATCATCTTCATATTGTTCGTCTGATGATGTTTAAGCTTGCATGGCTTTGGACGATGATGCTTTCCTTGGCTTCTGGACGCTGAGCGCCAGAGACTTATTTTTCTTACCATCACTATCTTGATGCAGTTCTAGTTCATGCACCTTGAGGGTTCCCACGAGTTCTTCTAGGGACATATCGTCCAGTTCCTTTTTTGTTCTCAAAGCTGTAACCTGTGGTCTCCATTTCCTAGGCAAACTTCTTAGAATTTTGTCAATATGTTCATAGTTATTGTAATCTTTACCATGTGCTCTAAGTTCATTTAGTATGGTTTGAAACCGTCCAAACATACTTTGTATGTCCTCATTTTCTTCCATACTAAACAACTCATATTGCCGAGTAAGGAGACTGAGTTTGTTACGTTTTACCTGAGTGGAACCCTCATATGTTAATGCAAGAGTGTCCCACATTTGTTTTGCGCTTTTGAGACTGTGCACCTTGTTGTATTCTTGTTCGCTTAGTGCACACATGATGATGTTTCTGGCTCTGGAGTTGAGATAAAATCTTTGTTTTTGCTCTTCCGTCCATCTAGCCTTTGGGATTTCGTTGAGGCTTGCATCAAGTGGAATATAATCGCCCATCTCCACAACTTCCCACATGTCAATATGGCTAGATTCAAAGAATGCTATCATTCTTTGTTTCCAGTAATCATATTTGACACCCTTGAAGAGTGGTGGTCTGTTCACAGCTTGTCCTTCGTTTTCCATCTTTCTCAGGATCTTTCCTCTGTACTGCTAAGTACTCAACCCAAGAGGTCGAGCTCTGATACCAACTGAAATATAGAGAAATGCACTAGAAGGGGGGTTGAATAGTGTATTTAAAATTTCTTTGAAAAACTTTAGCTAATATGAAGATAGTGTATCTTAACGTTTTACAAGAACTTAGTAAAACAGAAAATCAAGCTATCGTCCAGTAGATTAAAAAACAACAGTCCAAAGAAACCACTCTTCTTCCTTTTCGTTAGAATACACGTAAAAGATAAACTTAGATAAAATGTGTATAGAAACCCTTTCGTATTATGTTGAAGAGATAGTTTAAAAGAAATGCAAGTAAGCTAGAAAGCGAGAGAATAGAACACTTAGTTTTATACTGGTTCACTCAACTGAGCTACGTCCAGTTCTCCTTCAAAAACTTTTGAAGGGTTCTACTAATCAAGATCTGATTACTCTCAAGTATTCTAACCTTGCCACTTCTGGCTACAAGTATTCTCTAGGCCACTTCTGGCACACCCTTAATCTCTCCTTGAGATTAAACACAAAACCCAAGTATTCTTTAACACTAAGCCACTCCTGGCTTTCCAAACAGAATTGTTTGAGATAGAAAGTAAAACTTAACTCTCACATAGAGGATATTATAGTAAGTATGAATATACAGACTTGCTTAGCAAAGCTAAGATGAATGCTCTTTTTGCTTAAGTATAGATCGTCCAGGCGTTTTGACAGAGATTCAGCTCTTTATAAATTTTCGTCAGTTTGATATGTGAGCTCATTCCTCTATATATAGGTAGCTTGTTGAAAGGTATCCGTTGAGGGATCTGTTCCTTTTCCAAGAGCGTTTCTTTCTGTAGCATGTGACCGTTGTCACGTTTTGACTTAGGGTGGAGAGATGGAAGTGACAGCCGTACTTGTAGCGCCTCTCCTACTTGTACTTTTTCTGCAGAGAGAAGCTTCTTCTTTTCCTGTTCAGTACTATTCAAAAAAAATAAATGGAATGGCATGTTAAAATATGAGAGAGTGATCGTTGCCTTATATTGAATCAACATTGAAAACGTATTTTTAAGATAGAAACTACAGAGAGTGTTATTTAAGCGTTGGACGCTTGCTCTCACAGGAGCATTGGACGCTGCCTGTAGGATTCTTATAAAACACATTTGGACGCTTTCTTTATTAAAACATAAAGTCCAGGTTTGAGAGATACAATACCATTGCGGAATTGGACGACGTAAATCCTATAACACTCAAACTAGATCATTAGATACTTCAAAATTTATCCTTTAGTTATTATCATCAAAACCAAAATTCGAGGGGTTGGACATCGTCCAAGGTCTTAGAACCTAACATGATGGGGGATTTGTTGGTTTAATTCCCGTTTTGCCAGGACAATTTATTTTTTTGCTTTTACATTTCAGTATTTTAATTTCAGTGCATGGTTAGGTACTTTGTGGGTTTGCTGTTAGTTTAGTTGTTATTTAGTTTAGCTATTATTTTGGTGATGTTGGCCAAGGCTCAATCATTTTTTGAACTTGGTACTTATGCTATGGTTGCGAGTTTAATTATGTTGTGGTTGTTCATGGCTTAGAAAAATCCCATCGTGCATTTTCCTAGCTTGTTTCTCGTGCTTTTTAAAGAAAAATGTGTTTGCAAAACCATGATTTGATTGATTTTTGTGGCTGCACATTTCGTTAGCATAGCTTGGATGCATGTGTGTTTTTGAGAAAATGTTTCAAGCAAAACATGATTTTGATGACAAGTTTGAGAATGTTTGAGAAATAATTTCTGTGAGTTGTGTGATGCTTAAATGATTATGAGTGCCACCTTTGGCACCACTGTTGGTTTTGAATAATTCTCTTGTGATGATTTTTGCATGTTACTAAAGAAATGATCAAGGCAATTTTGTTTGATGATTGTGAATCCTAGAGCCAAAAAGCCTTCCCTGTTTCTGTCATCCTATTTGTGCAACCCCTTTGAGCCTTAATTGAATTAAATTTCTGTCATGATAACCCAAAGAGCCTAATGAAAAACAATTCACTTTCCTTACCATTGGATAGGAGATCAATTGCATGTGTTGGGTTTAGAATAAGTTTGGGGGAATTCTCACATGTAAGGAAGAACTTGGGAACAATTGTGGGTCACTCTTATTAAATTAAAAGAAGTGTCACAGCTGTGTTTGTCTTATGTTCTGTAAATTTTGTGTGTAAAAAAAAACCGAGAAAAGAAAAGAAAAAGAAGATCAAGGAAAACAATAAGAAATAAAAGTTGTGATACTTGTTGTGATTATAGTGGCATGTTCTTGAGCTTAAATGTGAGAAATGCAAGGAGTTGGTATCTTTGTCATTGTGAGAAAATAAGAGGGATTGGGTAAAATCTGAAAAAAAAAAAATGCATTGATTGCTCTCTTATCTCATGGTGTTTGCTATTCTAGAAAAACCAATTTCCTTTCAAGCCTAGCCACGTTTCAGACCTTGATCAAGTCCTTGTGATCTTAATTTGTGTGCATAAATTTGATACATTGAGGAGGAAAGCAAAACTGATTTGTGGTTTCCATTGTGTATTGACTGTGAGAGATCTCAGCACCTAAATCAATTGGTGCTTGAGTGAGACACTTGAGTGAAAAGAATCAAGCATTCTTATATTTGTCAAATTTTGATTGTTATGCTTGGTTCATTTCTTGAGAAATTAGGTACTTGCATCCTTGTTATGGTCTCGGTTTAAGGCACCATGTTTGAAATTCAAATCATTGGTTGGTCCTTTTCAATTCTTAGATGGAAGCATGTTTTGGATTTGTTAGGATGAGATTGATCTTGATCCATGATTTCTGTTTTAGTGATAGTTATTTTCAGTTTAGTTAGCTATTTAGTTGTTGTCTTTATCTTTTGCTTGAGGACAAGCAAAACTCCAAGTTTGGGAGAGTTGTTAGTTGTTGTAATTACTTACTTTTCAAGTAGTTTTTAAGGCAATTATCTATCTTTTTCTCTCATTTGGAGTGTTGTTTTACTCAATTTCTATTAATTTCGCAATTTAGTTAGAATTTCTTTAGTTTTTCTAGTTTTATGGTTATATCTTAGTGTTTTGCCCCACTTTTTGTAGGAATTGGAGATTAAAGTTGAAGAACACATTTTGGAGTTGCATTATGAAGCTTTGGAAGCAGTGAAAGGTCTTTTGCAGTAGTAATCTGTTGAAGTACAGAAATTGCCAATCAGCCAAGCCAAAATTCCAAGCTGAGCAAAATGTCACTTTGAAGAAATTCTGCACATGCATATAAAGAGCTGACCATCATTTATGAAGTTTTGGACTTTTTTCAGAACTGACTCTCTGTAGCTCGTTTTGTACTATTTTTATTGGAGAGAAAAGCTCTCTCTTGTTCTTAGTGTTCTTCCTCATCTCCTCCCCCGCCATGTGTATTTTCCAGCTGCTCATGCTTATGACTGGCTGATTTCTTTAATTGTAAGGGGTTAGATGTAACCATTCTCAAAACTCTATTGTATCTTCTGATATTATCTATATATATTCTGCATATTTGTGTTTAAAGTTAGTATTTTGCTTCTTTTCTTAAAGCTTGTTGTGGCTTGATCACCCATAGCATGATCTGTGGACATGATTGTTGTTGGGAAACACTTTTGTTGTCTAGATCTGAAGCAATATACCTCATGAACTTTGTGTCTAAGAATGGAGCTTAGTTCATGGGTTATCTTGTGGTCATTAGACTTAAAGCTAGTTGCTTCGTTAAGTTGTTGAGGGATCAAGGCTTAGGGAAGTAATCTAAGACTCTCTGCACCTAAGGGATTAGGGCTGAGAACGTTTTTATTGACTGATTTTAACATTTAAATTTAAATGGGAAATATACCATGTGTTAATACAAGAAGAGAGTAGAGTTTAGTGAGATCTAACCCCTGCAACATCTTTATTTATCTGTTTTAACCTCTGTCACAGCTGTGTTTTCATATAAAAACCACAAAAACATCTTTTTAAATTTTGTCTTACATTAAATCTGCTGTAACCTTTCACAAAACCAACCAAAGTTTGTGTTTTTATTGCTTTCTTGTGAAAACCAGTTCAGTCTAGCTAGTATTTATGTGAACATTGCCTATATTAAGCAAATCCCTTGGGAAAATGATATTTGGACTTATCCATTTACTACTTGTTCGACTGGTGCACTTGCCAAACTTGTCTAACACAGGTGATAAAGTAGTATTATTACTTTTCTCACTTCACACATTTATTAAATAGTATACAATTTGTTTTGCAAGGGGCTATGCTATACAAAAAATGTTTCTCTTACACCTATCTGTTTTAGAGAAATCGTATCAATACAAATTGTACAAAATGTTATACAACAAGTTCACACGTCAAAGGTTAACAAACTCTGTTTTTAAATTTTTACCATAAAGTTCTTGGTCAAAAGATCACAAGTGAATCAATATTCTTTTCAATAACACATAATTAATTTCCTTAAGCATGTATTGTAAAATTTTAAATAAATGCCTAAAGTTTAACAATAAAAAAAATTGTCCTTAGTGTTATCTTATTTTGAGTCACCATATCGATGTGAAGTATTCATTGGTTTTCCGATCATCAAAAAACCTGACTGATCACTTTTTTTAGTGGAGTCTTTCCTTCTAACCATGTTGTTTTTTTAAAAATATTCGAGTCCAGTTCCACCGGAACCAATGACATGTTGGTTCCTTGTTGTTATCTTCGAGTTTCCTTTCCATGTGTTAATATTTCATTACCATATGACAGCTTCAAACTGGAACATTAAATCTAGAACATCAGAGACAATATACTTACCATAAATACCAGTGGTTATACAAAGAAAGAACAATAAATTCCAATCTCCTTGATCGAATATGCAAACAGTATCATGGTAGAGATACCGTGCCATGTCACTCTTTCCCTGTAGAGCAGCCATGTGAAGTGGGGTGAGTCCTCCCCCACCCCTGATAGTTGGCAACCACCTATTTCTTCAGCACATTGCCTCAGCATTCTTCACATTTCCAATTGTAGCAGCAAAACAGAAAGCAGTGTTTCCTTTGTGGTCTTGTAATTCCAATTCTCCTTCGCTCAACAGTTTTGCAAGCCCCTCTACGAAGTGCAAGTGATTTGCTTCTGCTGCCACGTGAAGTAGTGTCGCCCATCCCAGTGTGATGGCAGTGGTCGCCAACCTACTTAAGGATTTGAAAATTGTAGTCAGCTTTACTTAAGGGTTGGAAGGATGACTCGTCAAAAAATAAAATAGAAAAATTATAAATATGATTAAAGAAAATTATTTTTAGAAACCGTTCCACTTAAGCCCACGGCCCATTTACAATTTAGTTCGTAATCATTAATCATTTATTTATTAGTCCTTAATAAATCACATGCTTCTCACATGAGACATTAAATCTTACATTCTCCCACTTGGCTCATGTGACATTACCTTTTTTTTTTTTGGTCAGCACCCATGTGACATTACTTAACATCATGGACGAACAAATAAATTAATTAAACTAACATAATGCGCATTGAAATGACTAAATCTTCCATACATTGGGCACATCATAATTTCATAATTAAGAATAGGAACTAATCCGAGTCATGGCGGTTGTACATCACTTAATTGACATAGTCCCTGCCATGTACCACAAATTAGACTTCTCCTTAACATGAACACAATTAGGAGCACATAATGGTCCAACATAATGTCTTTATTTAAGACGATACCTGTTTACATTACTCTAATACAATATGCATGCAAACGTAGAGAACATGTAATCATAAACATATCATAAATGAGCTCAAGGTGTCAATAATCTAGAACAAAACAATCCTTATTAACAATAATTCCCATACTTTCAACATGCCAATAAATGTCTTGGGCGATAATCCTTTTGTCAAAGGGTCAACTATCATGAGATTTGTACTAATATATTCTATTGACACTCTTTATTTCTGAACCTTTTCTTTCATAACAAGGTACTTTAATTCCACATGCTTAGCACCTTTAGAGTACTTGTCATTTTTAGTAAAAAAATATTGCTGTAGAGTTATCACAATACATTTTCAGCGGCCTGGCAATACTGTCGACAATTGCAAGCCCTGATATAAAGTTCTACAGCCAATTAGCCTAAATTGTAGGCTCAAAACATGCTACAAATTCAGCTTCCATAATGGTCAAAAGTTCTATATGTAAGCATGTGATCCTTTGTTCCCTGTAAGTATCTCAGAACTTTCTTTGCAGTTTTCCAATGTTACATTCCCGGGATACTTGGATATCTTTCTAACATTTTGGCTGCAAAGCTTATGTTTGGTTGAGTATAGACCTGAGCATACATAATACTCCCAACAACAGATGCATACATAATTGCTTCCATTTCTTTCTGTTCCAAATCATTCTTAGGACATTGTGTGAGACTAAACCTGTCTCCTTTCTAAAATTGGAATGGGTGATGCTGAGCATTTTTCCATCCTAAATCTCTCTGGCACTTTATTGATATATGCTTTCTGAGACAAGCCTAACAGTCCTTGTGATCTGTTTCGGAATATATCTATTCCTATCACATAGCTTGCCTCACCCATATCCTTCATTTTAGAGTTACTAGAGAGAAACTTATTAATCTCATGAAGAAGACCAAGATCATTAGTTGCAAGCAAGATACCATCAACATACAGAATCAGAAATATAATCTTACTCCTATTGACCTTCAGATATACATACACTGATCATTGAGACCTCCTTAATGCTACTTCTTGTGGTTCTTCTACAATAGGTTCATTATGAATCATGGGCTCATTATTGTGTTGCTCTTCTTCATTGTTGTCTGAAACAACATCTAGAGGAACACTCACTTCACTGCTAGAGGCACAAGTCAAAGGGACTTGCACTCTAACTTCTTTAATTTCCACATTTCGTGGAACTGTACTCCCACTGATTTCACCATTTTCAATGAACCTTGCATTTCCAATTTCAACAACTCTCATACTATGATTAGGACAGTAAAACATATACCTCTATGATTTTTCTGGATAACCAATGAAATATCCATTGATTGTTCTTGCATCCAGTTTCTTTTCTTATGGATTATAAATCCTTATTTCTGCCTGGCAACCCCAAGCATACAAGTGCCTCATGCTAGGTGTCCTATTAGTCCACAGTTCAAAAGGTGTCTTCAAAACTTCCTTACTAGGAATTCTAT
Source organism: Pueraria montana var. lobata (assembly GCA_026413185.1). Taxonomy (NCBI): domain Eukaryota; kingdom Viridiplantae; phylum Streptophyta; class Magnoliopsida; order Fabales; family Fabaceae; genus Pueraria; species Pueraria montana. Next base: position 25,481,067 of record CM048656.1, read on the forward strand.
TCAACAAATACATGGTAGTTTTCAATGCATACATCCACAAAGATACGAGTAAATTAAAGTTACTCAACATACTCCTAACCATATCCATCCATTAATGTTCTATTACACCTTTATGATACACCATGTTGTTGTGGTGTACTTGGCATTGTATATTGTGCACAAATATCATGTTTCTGAAGGAGTTTAGCGAATGGACCTGGGTGTTGCCCAGTTTCATCATACCTTCCGTAGTACTCACCACCTCTATCAGACCTAATAACTTTCACCTTTCTGTCTAATTGCCTTTCTACTTCATTCAAATAAATTTCCAAGGCATCCACTGCTTGAGATTTCTCATGCAGTAGTAAGTAGACATATATAACCATAACATGAATAGTCATCAATGAAGGTGATAAAGTACCTTTCCTTTCCGAAAGAATTAACAGCAAAAGGCCCACAAATGTCAGTGTGCACAATCTCAAGAAGCTGAGTGCTTCTTGTAGCCCCTTTCTTTGTGTGTTTTGTTTGTTTTCCTTTAATACAATCCACACAAATATTTAGATCAGTAAAATCTAGACCTGGAAGGATTTCATGCTTTATTAATCTTTCCATTCTTTCTCTAGAAATGTAACCCAAACGTTTATGCCACAAGAAACCAGAGAGTTTATTCACTAAACTATGTTTAGTGCCAACATTATTATGCAGAGTTAAAAGGCATTTCAACATACAAACCATCCAGAATCAATCCACCATGTATTATGGGGCACTTCAGTTAAATTTGATTCAAAACATACATAAGCAATAAGCTCATCTTTCTTTTTGAACCAAGCCTTACGTTTTGGGAAATCCTTCTGGAAATGTCTAGATTTCCCACAAAATTAGCAATTATTGCTCTTTGATGCTTTCTTCTGGATTTGCACATACGCCTCATTAATCTTTAATGGCCCTTTGCCCTTACCATGTTTCTTCATAAAATTTTTTCTAGCTTATTGAGTCATAAGACGAATCAGGACCCTCAATTATTTTGATTTTATGCAAAACAAATATTAAGTAAAAAGACTGCGTCTTATAAATGCCAACAGACGAAAACGTTGTATCTGCATCTGTAAGATACAGATGATACGCAGACAGATGCTTAAGTCTGAAGAAGCATTTAAAAGGCATAGTAAATGCACTATCTTTTTGTAATCTGTTTTGCAGAGTATTTTCATAGAACATTCTCCTAGGATCTGTCGAAGTGCATAAAGGGGAACAGAGAGAAGAGTCAAAGTTTCAGAAGTTTTCCTTGCCTCAAAAGACGCGCTATAGCTAGCAATGAGTACTTGTTTGAGCAAGCGATATGACCACTGCAACAGAAGGATATGCAATATATCTCAAGAAAGATGAGCAGAATGTTTTATCAACTTAGAATGACTAGTTGGTGACAAGCATTTAATGCTCGCATTAAATACGCCTCAACCACCCTCATTCAGACGATGGTCAGACGCAAGAAAGAAGAGCGTTTAGAGACAACGGTTACTTCCTCAGCAAGTCTATATAAAGAAGAAGATTTGAAGTGCTGCATAGACAACACACAAACTAAATTCAAAATTCAAGCATTCTTTCAAGCCTTCATTCTTTCTCTTGTAAAAATTCTTTTGTTAAAAGGCTCTCAAATCACTTTGTATATCCTGAGAGAAAAAGACTTAGTTCTTAATCTTGTATATCTGTCTGTAAGACGATAGTTAAAAAGTCTGTGCGCCCTTTCAAAAACAAATCTTGTGATTTGTTTTAGAGCCAAAAGTGGCTTGGTAGTAAAAAATACTTGGGTTTTTAGCTTAGAGAGGCTAAGTGTGAAAAACTACTTGGGTGAGCCAGAAGTGGCAGTGAAGAATACTTGTAACTTGAAAAGGTTAGTGGAATTTGGTGGTTTGCCAAGAACTGGACGTAGTCTCGGGGTGAGACGAACCAGTATAAAATTTCTATGTTGTCTTTCCTGCTATTTCATTATCTATAACTGCTTGAACTGACTTTGTCTTGTGATTTAAATGTTTTTCATAAAAAGTTTTTTCATCTGGGTAGTATCGTCTGTAAAAAGGTTTTCTTCAAAAACTATCTTTCTTGTTCAACAGACGATGCAAGTTGTTTATAAAAAGTTTGCGAAAATTTTTATAAATCACAATTCAACCCCCCCCCCCTTCTTGTGATTTTTGCCGTTACATAGCTCCTTGATTCCCTTGGTGGCTTACATAATGGACTGAGTGACTTCCTTGATTCTTAAGCCTCGTTTCCTACTGAACCAACATAATGTGCAACTCATGCATATTCCATTTGTCTTTTATGATATTATAGCTCATTTGAAACGGGCCATACTCAGACGGTAATGAGTTAAGAATAAACTATACAAGGAAGTTCTCATTCACAGTCATTCCCAAGGTCTTAAGCCTTGCTGCAATGTTTGTCATCTCAATGACATGCTCATACATAGTACGTGAACCATCAAACTTCATGGTGGTCAGCATACTCATTAATGTCCCAGCAAGAAACTTATCAGCTGTTTGGGAGCGCTCTTCCACTAACCCCATAAATTCTTTAGCACTTTCAGTCTTGGGGAGAACTATCTTAATGTTGTCTGTGACAGTCATTCTCATGAACATTAGGCTGAGTCTGTTAGATCTTTCCTAAGCTTTATAATGGGCTTTCTCTTCATTGCTACTATAATAAGTAATAGCAGCAGGCTTCTCTCCCAATATAGCAAGATCAATATCCAAAACACCTTCGTGAAATTGGACTTGCTCATTCCAGTCAGAGAAGTTAAACTCATTAAAAATTGACACAGACGATACATGAGAATTCAGTGAACCATAAAATTTCACAGTGTTTTGAGACATAAAGCACATGCTACACATATAATATATTCAAACAACAATCAATGCCTATTGATGCTCTCCTTTGGGTGATACACCAACACACAACATACAACATAATGATGCTGATAAAATTTTGACATTATTTGGCAATTAAATATGCACCAATTAGAATTATCTACTACCTTTGAGTATATAAATAAAACTAATGGTACACACAAATCACCTACAATTATGTTCATTAATTATAAGAACAACTAATCAACCTTTGGACAATCCATAAATGCCTTATAATAATGAATTTCAATGTACCCATAAACCAATAATTATATATTTCAGCATCCATTACTCTATGGGTAATTGAAAATTATCATTAATTCGAAATTAACTAAACTTGAAGATTTGGCCACTTTGGTTACTAACAAATCTATCATACACTTAATTTCAAATAAACACACAGCCTAGCCTGCACACACTTACTGCTAACAACATTCGTAGCATTCTCGCTTATTACGTTCCAGGCCATAAACAACCAATCATACATTTGCCTTTAATCACGTTCAAGCTAAGATTAAAATTAAAATTAAGCCATCGTAAAGCCTTTCCTTCACGTTCACATATAGGTGCAGGAGAATTAAAAAGAATTAGAAATAAAGCTTTAGCTTAAAAAGCTTTGACATAAAATTTCAAGAATTTCACGTACAGGATTTGATCCAAAGTATTTGAAAAAGAATTCAATATTCATTATTAGAATTCTCAAAGTATTAAGGTTTCACGTACAGCCGTACAGGGCTTTTGTTGCCAATTCCAAAAGCCAATAAAACTTCATCCATGATAATAGCAAATTGAAAACAAAGGCAAGCTGAATACTCATTTTCGGCTACGTAACTATCAATTAGAATTCTTAAAGAATTCATATACCGGAAATTCATGAGATTGAACACGAATCCAAAATTCACGAACATGGATTCATACATATATTTGCCGAATCCATTGCTTGCGGCTTTAATGTATATATATAATACTAGCGTGCCAATCACAGCAATGTGATATAATAAATCCAGTAAATTCTATCCAATTCATCTACATAAAATTACGACGCATTTATGCAGAACTTTCATTTTAAATTTTATTCCGAAACCACATTCTCGGTCAAATCATTATAATTAATATATAATCCAAACATTCCATTATTTGGTTTCCATAAATAAAAGGCTTAATTACAATTTTTACACCTAACTTTTTACTTGTTGGCAAATTTTACCCCCAACAAATTAATTTGTCGCATTTTACTCCCAACTTTTTTAAAAAGTAATTTTACAATCGTTTTGCTGACGTGACATGCTAAAATAATTGTACTTTTTACCCCAAACTTTTTACTTTTTGACAAATTTTACCCCTAACTTTTTCATTTTTTGGCGAATTTTACCCCTACTTTTTATGCTCATGTCAGCATGCCTTGTCAGCAAAACAGTGGAAGGTAAAATTTGTAACTTTTTTAAAAAGTTGGGGGTAAAATACGCCAAATTAATTTATTGGGATAAAATTCACCAAAAAAATAAAAAGTTGAAAGTAAAAATTGCAATTAAGTCTAAACAAAATGACAGTGCAACGGAAAATAATCGAAGCCCTTTCTCATAATTAAGTAGGGTTCATAAAATTGGGGAGATAAAACATTAATGGAGAATCATATAATTTCACAACACAAGCTCTGATACCACATGTAAGTTTCTTGTTTTCTAAAGATCTAAACTAAATAGGATCTTAGAAATATATGATTCTCACAAACAATTAATAGAAAGCAGTGCGTACCTTTCTCCACAGTCAGACTTCTACAAAATTTCTATGTTGTACTTTAATTTCCTTCAGAGAGGAAGGAAACAAGATTTCGCTTCCTTTGACTTCTCTTTCTATTCTCGGAGACCTTATTTTATGTTAGTGGGTGTTAACCCCTTTAAAATCACTACTCCCATCAAATAGTAGTTATCTTTAAAAACCGCTCAACCTAAGCCCATGATCCATTTACAATTTAGTCCGTAATCATTAATTATTTAATTATTAGTCCTTAATAAGTCACATCACATGAGACATTAAATCTTACAATCATATGATAGAATCAATCTTTATTGATATTAAATAATATTTTTTTTTCTCAAAATCTTAATTGGTTACCTTTACTAATTTAATAAACATCTCTTTAAATTTATATAGATTATAAATTAATTATTTTCAGGAAGACAATAAAATTAGAGAAAAAGACTATGCACTAATTAAAATTAAAAGTCATATATATTTATTTAAAATATTTATAGATACGAAAGTAATAGGCTTTTAACCTAACTCATTCCCATGCCAGTGGAGCATCCGACAACCCGACATTTCTAACAGTATAAGTTGTTTGGATATGTATTGTGAAGTCTAAAAAATCACGTCTTTTTCTTTTCATTTGATGTATAAGCTACTTTTGGTTGCTTCAGTTTTTCACGCCAAACACGTCAGTCTTTCTTTTACCAACAAGGAACCAAACATACTATATGAAGTCAAGCGAGTGCTCTTATGGCCACCTGACCACGTCCCTAAACTATATATGACAAAAGGGTCCACCATCGATTTGTTTATGCAAAATATATAAATTTGTTTAAACAGAATATTACTGGTGCAAGTTTTTCTACAAGCTGGAGACTTTCATATTTTTCTGTTTTTCTTTTTAAAAATATGTTAAAGTAGGGTTCCCTTTTAATTTTTTTTTGTTTAAATATGTATTTGTTTCTTAAAAATATGACATTTATTATTTTAATTTTATAAAAAATCATTTATTTTTAGTCTTTACTTTTAACAAAAGCGATACAATTTTAGTTTAACACTGAAAACTAAAAACATATAATTTTGATATAATTTTAGTATGTTATTAGTCATTTAAAATACATAATGTTTGCAATTTTTAAAGATTAAAATAAATAAAATTTGTACAAGAATTAAAAAATATATATTTTTAAAGTTTATGAAATTTAGATCTAACTTTTTTTAACTCTTTTTAACCCCTTTCATTTTTATCACTCACACTTTCATCTATACCAAACTCGTCCTAAAATATTTTGCGTGACTCATTACTCACGACTTTGATATAGCCCTTTGAAGTCTCTACACTTTTCACTTTCATCCCTCACACTTTTATTAATATCAAACTCGTCCTAAGATATTTCAAAGTAAGCGTGGTTCATTACTTACGACTTTGATATAGTCATTTGAAGTCTCTACTGTCACTTCATGAAGACTCCTTTTAAGATTTTATCTTTTAAATAATTGAAAAAAAAAAAACATAGGTGCATGATCATGAATATTGTCCTATATATTTCCATCTTTATTCTCTACTGTGACCCCTAACCAGTGATGATTTGCAACAATTAATGAAACTAAATTAACCAGCAATGGAGTTGAATTAAACGTCAAAGAACTATCCATGGCAGTGGGCCACATATATAACAAATGAATGCTACACAGCTAAACACGCTGTGGAGTGTGGAATAATCATCATTCATTCATAAAACTCTGTCCCCATTAAGTGTAATTAAGACGACAGGGGCTTGATTTGAAAGGTTGCATTCATTAATAAAACTCTGTCCCCATAAAGTGTAAGACGACGGGGACTTGATTTGAAAGGTTGCATCACCAAATCAACATGGTTATCAATTAATAGACCACTGATGAAACAGATGCACTAGCTTTTAAAAGCTGGAATGGACAGTATTTGAATTGAAGATCTAGCAAAGCTGTAGGAAATGAAAACGAAAGAAGAGAATACAAATGAGTAGCCTTTCAATGGAGAGGGAGGATGCATTAAAAGTTTTATGATACCTTCATAAGTTTGTGGTTTATTTTGGTTGGTAATTGGTGAAATGTATAAGGAAAAGGAGAAAATTTTTATGATCTTTGGTCCGAGATTTTTTAATTTTTTAATTTTTATTAACTATTACAAAATTATACTTTTTTTTACTTTTAAGAATTTATATAATATAGTAAGTCAAACAAAATATTATTTTCACCATCTTTTGTATATTTTTTGAAAATAGGTAATAAAAAAATAAATCAATAAATATTCTTAATCATAAAGAATGTATTTGATAGTTCTACTCCACATTTCATTAACACATAAATAGTAAGGCTAAATATATTTTTAAGTCTCTACTAATAGTCTGATGTTCGAATGTTCAATTTAGTCCTGTGTTTAGAAACTGAAAAATATAAGAAGGAAGATTAAATTGTATTTGAACTTAGCAACTTTGTAGAATCAAACTATATAAGCCAAGGAAAGATGATATTTTATTTTGGCCATTTCAAATGTTCTTGTGTAGATGTTAGGTCACTTTGCTCAAGGCATTCGGTGGATGTTTTCATGTTTTGCTTTTAGTCATTGTATGAAACCCTTATAAAAGAATGAGGAGGGATCAAATGACATCGAGGTAACTTATACCAATTGTTACATCATTTAATAACTTGATATAGAATATGATTTTTATCGATCTAACCATTGAATTGTATCTACATATTACCAAGATTGTCTGTGTCAATTTTTGTCAAAATGGAACAACGATAATAAGGTGATCAAATGATCCATATTTTAGTAAATTTTGAAAATTTTATATTACGTTAATTTTAATATGAAATTTTGTATTATGATCTATGTAAAAGAAACTTTTAATCTAACGGTGGGTTTTAAGAAAACATCATCTAATTGAAATTTATTGAATAATGTAACAGTTGGTGTAAGTTACACAGTTTCATTTGATCCCTTGTCTAAAAGAATATTAGTTGTTACATGAATAAAGATGTCTGACCCCACGAGCTGCTCCATTGAACCAATTTCAAGGAGCAAAGAAACATTAATCTTTACTTGCAAAAGCTACACCCCATTTTTCTTGCAATTGTTCCTTGAACTCCTCAATCTCAAACATTGTTAGAATATGTATGGTAACGTTGAGAATGCCAAAAACATACGGTGCAAACTGCACTTTCAGTTCAATCCCGGACAGTAAAGGATCAAAATCCTAAATTTAATTTTTGTCCCCTTCACCCACATCATTTCACATGTCAGGTGAATCCCCGTAATTATTGCCTAATATATTAAGCAGAACATGAGTACTGGTGTGGTGGCTATACATTAATTTCGGTTCAATTGAAGTGTGTTGTCATGAATCATGTGACCCAACAATTGGAAGTTTAGGAATGCATTTTAAACAACTATTTAACCTATTTAATCATTATTTGAAGGAAGAATACCACCGAGCGTTTGGATCAACCAGTGATGGATTATTTTACCAATAATTCCAAGTTCGAATCTTAGATATGTAATTGTATTAAATACTTAAAAAGAAAGTTTTACTGTCTATAGTGATCCTACTAAGTTTGAGCATAATTGTCTTCCGTAAAAGATACATATGGTCTTTATGAAAAAAATTATTTAGGAAAGAATTTATACAGCATACAACTACATACAAATCTATAATTTAAATGGCCTCTGCTTTTTCTAGTTAAGTATTTATTTTCTCTGCCGAAATAGAGTCTTACAAAATTTAGATGAGCGGAAAATATCTAACCAACAAAGTGGAAATAACAAGAATATGGGCACAATTGAAATAAAAAATATAAAAATTGGAACCCACATTGAACCATGGGAATATGATAAGCAAAATGCAACACTAAAAGCTATCATCATGGTCGTGATGGAGATGATTTGTGCCCCCATTCCAAATAGCAACTTATTAGGGAGGGACTTGAAACATTCTTCCTCTTCATAGCTTGAAATGAGGATAGACAAGAACATTAGTATGGAGGCTGAGGCTGATATCAAAGCACATGCAACTGATAATGCAAATGCCAGGAATGCAGGTTTGTGCAAAAAATTGGGAGTTCCTGATTTTTTATCGTTGCCACCAGGTATCATAAATGTAGCAGTGAAAACTCCTGCGGTTATGAGTGCAGAAACAAGCATGCAATTAATAGCTGTGCTCTTTGTCCATGACTCTGCCTTTGTCAATAATTCTTTATGCTCCTCAGCAAATATTTCACGAGGAGTTTTGCCATTAGCATTTTTCTTCTCCACATTTATTGGCAGCATTATTTCTTTCACCTCCTGCAATATTAAAGTATAATGTTATATTATAAAATAATACTGTAATAATAATAATAAGGGTTAATGGTGCTCATAAAAGAAAAATAAGAAGAGTTAATGGTGATTTTAGTCTCTAAAAATAGGTCATATTTGGTTTTATATATATTACTTGACTTTTAAAATTAAACCATAAGTTTTGGTTTTTGTACTTTTGAAATACCGAAACATAAGTCCTCAAAGCTAACACTGTAGGGAACCAATCCTTATAATTTTAGGGACTAAACTTTGGATATTTTAAAAATAAAGGGGCAGAAATTTATTGTTTTAAAAGTACGAAGATAAAATAAAATAAAAAATCCATTTTTCAGGAACTAAAAATATTATTAACTCTAATAATAATATATAAGTATTTAATTTGAATGCACTAACAGTCTAAAAATTCAATTGGAATATAGTGACAGTCTATATAATAATGATAGAGTTAAATATCTTTTTAGTCATTGCAATTTAGCATTTTTTTTTGTTCTTGCAAAAAAATATTTTCTGTTTTAATCATTGCAATTTATGTTTATTTTATTTTTCGTCCTTAAAACGGTTTAGATAACGCTTTAAACAGTGAAAAAAGCATTTCGAACAAAGAAAAAAGCCCCATCTAAACAGCTTTAAGGACGAAAAACAAAACAAACATAATTTACAAGGACAAAAACCAAAAAAGAAATTTGCAAGAACGAAAAGTAAAAAATTTTAAATTGCAAGGACTAAAAATGTATTTAAACCATAATGATATTAACTTTTATAATAATACTTTAAAAGTCATATATAAAGTTATTTCTAATTAGTTGACAACGTAAATTTTATATTATTAATGTATCAAAATTAAATAAACTCTAGATGTTCACATCTTAAACTGATGCTTAAGTAACAGTAATTACAAAATCACCATGAAGTAGGTTTGAAACTGAAAGAAATGAAAGAGAAAGATCAATATATACATAATATAAGATCATGTTATGTTATATATATGGCTGCACAGGTACTGTGAGTTGTGAGAAATATACCTCGAACCATAGTAATTCATGTGTCATTTGAAGAGCAGCTCCAGAAATTAAGCTAAGCTTATCTGGAGGTGTCAACTTAGCAGCATAGTGCAAAATGTTGTTTCCTTCATCGTCTTCAAAAGTTGCTATGAAATCTTTGAAGGTGCCTAGTTCGTGTATTAGACTATAGATGCTAGAATGCCGATGTATAACAGCAATGTGAATTATGCTTCGGTTTTTGTCATCCACTTCCCATAATAAATCAGGGTAGGACCTCATAAGTGTTGCTACAAATTGAAAATTTCCAATTTCTGTAGCATCAAATGTTATTTGTGATGGTAGACTAATGAAAGCCCTCAACTCTGTTTCATCGTAATCTTGTTCGAGGAGCATGCTCCAAAGACACTCAACAAGTTGGACGAATGGAGTTGACTTCATGTCTGTCACACATAATTTGACTAGTCAGTGATGTCGATCATTAGAAACTAATCATTGAGAAGTAAATTTTCTGGTTGAAGCAATCAATGATATAAATAGTAGTATCATTTTTCCTTATTAATTGTACACTACTATAACGTTTAATCATCCCTGTTTTACAAAATCTAAACAAATATGATCTTCATCATTTTGTCTCTGGAATACAAAACCCAAAATTAAAATAGGAAAGTATGGTTAATCTCAAAGCTCTTAAAAATTCAGAAATTCAAGAATAAGTACCCTTTTTTTTTTTTTTATAATTTGTGGCTTTTTAAATAAAGTTTTCAATTGACATGTCAAGGCACTAGTACAGAAAGTTTAATTTCCTCAAAAGTGTGCATCAATTGAAGATTATGTTAAAAAAATCTACTCATATATTAAAAATTAGAATATACAACTTGATGAGTGAATCTCAATTAGTTATTTTTAATAGTCTTCCTCTTTAGTAATGTACATTTCATATACTATTCTCGTAATTAACTTTTAAAAAAATTATCTTTCAACCATATCAAACTATCCTTCTTTTATCTATATATGTATACTTGATCTTCTTTTCTTTTCAATATACATTTTTTTATCTACTGCTAAACTAAATGTCGAAAGTTTTTTTTTTTAAAAAAAATATTAATAGTTAAAAAAATTATATTATACTATAATTCAAATTGTGAATTATAAATCTAAAATATAATTTACGTATTTCAAGACATTTATTTTATATAAGTTTTAATTATAATATAATTTTTATTTTAAAAATATTTATTTATTATATATTATAATTGTATAAAAATAAATATTTACGCATACTAAAATACTAGTAATTAAAAGAATTTGCAAGTATAAGTGGTTAGAGTGTATGAAAAGCAATATAAAAGGAGAAAATGCATGAAACCAATTCCCTAGTTTTCCAAGTATTAATAGTGATTGTAAAAACTTACTATAGTTCAAGATCTGGTTTGGAAGATTCCATTGACCACGACCACTAAAACCACTAGGCTTTCGAGCCAACACATGCAAGCCTGTGTCGTCGTTCTCATCCCGGGCCAATGCCAGCATTGGGTGTTCTTGTAGCATTTTCAAAGCTATATCTGCAAAATTTTCCAAAATTGCTAGGAATGCAATTGCTGCATGGTACGTAATTGATGACAGCTTATGCATGTGCTCTATTTTTCTTTTCCCATTTTGTAGTTACAATTGTGACGCATTGCTTAGGGATATTGTATCTGACACGCACACGCATACAAGTAAATAAATGGGGAGATGATCATCTAAAAGTCAAAGGCATATCTAGTGTGCAATATCTGCAATTTAAACTGTAATATAATAATAATAATTTATAGATCAACATATGCTTCAATTATTTTGTCCTTTATTCCTTAATTGATTTCATGTGTGTTTGGAAACCCTCTAAATTCATGGTGGAATATGATAAGGTGGGTCAAACTTGATTTTGACCAAAATTTTGCATGTTTGATTATTTTATTGCATGTTTGGTTGTCTTAGTAGAATCAATTTTAGTGAAAAAATCATGGTGGAGTTGAAGTAAGTAGGAGTAGCTTCTACTTCTACCAAAATCAATTCTAGTTGGATTTTGTCTAATTTACCCTCACATCAATACCCTCATTCAAATTCTTGCTATATTTATTTAATTTTGAATGCATTTTATCTAATTTACCCTCACACTCATACCTTAAATAGTATGATAAATCATATTAAAAAAAGAAGAAGATACTGTTTATTATTTATTGATTTTAAAATATAATTAAAAGTCTTGCTATATTTATTTAATTTTAAATACATTTTATCTAATTTACCCTCACACTCATACAATACACATATTCTCTTAATTTTAATTATGCTTATTTAATTTTAATTATATATATATAACTAATTATAATAGAAAAGTTTACATAGACATTAAAATTCATTTTGGTCATTATGCCCTCAAAATCAATTTTGATTCAAAGTATCCAAACAACATTCTTTTACTAAATTACTTTTCTGATATCTGTTATCTAAGCAAAAATCACATTACTCCATAATCAATTTTGACTATAATCAATTATGTAAAATTAATTTCATTTAAAATCAATTTTGTCACCGCCAATCTAAACACATACTTCATTGTCACTGATTGCGGAAATATCTTCACCGAATTATACTCTCGGCTTATGTGAAAAAGTCATAAATTTTCCTTAATTCAGTGTGTCCACCTTAACAGATTCATATCCTATGCCGTTAGCATGTGATCCTCATGAATGTTTTTTGTGGTCGTCAAATGTCACTCATATTCTTGTCCATCCTCGAAATTCAGTAAAGACGAATATATTCACTTGGTGTATCTGAATTACTGAAAGTTCAATGTATTATTCTCCTTTAGTAAACATTAAAGGTTGGACATAGATAGAAATGGCATGTGACCACGAAACATTTGTTCATGAGACAATGACTCACCTATCGAATAAAAAAAAATGGGACAATGACCTAGTTGACAAATGTACATATTAAGTCTAGCTAACAACATTGAACTTGACTTTTGTTTTTATTTTAAAAAATTATGCGAAATTTGTGTCATAAATGAAAAATATAAGAGAGGGAAAATATATAACTCTTGGTATAAAATTCGTATTCCCCTGTTAAATGAGGAAATAAATTTAGGCAGGACGACTCAAAGGTAAAGCAACTAAAGCTTTAGCTTTAGGTCCACCAACAAAAAAATTATTTGTTATTAGTTTTTATAAAGCAAAAAGGCTTCATATGTTAACAAAAAAACCACATATATTAGTAAAAAGGCCCAATTTATATCTCTCACATTTAAAATAAAAAAAAATTCTCTTAAAATTTGTTTTAGGCCTCACTCACTGCTGGGTCAGTCCTGAATTCAGGATGAGTTTTATGCTACACAAATGGTATATGTATAGATGGTGTATAGATCAAGTGAGAACTCTTTTTATTGTAAGAAACAAAAATTATAAATCTAAACCATACAACTATACATGAATAATTAAAATTAAAATTTAGTTATTGATCACATAATTACTTAAAAAGATCATGTACATTTTTTTTAATCTTGACCATTTTAGTGTACTCATTTGGCTTCAAATATAAACAAAAAAAATTGTTTCACACTAACTAAGAATGTTGGTTAACAACATTTAATTGCACAAATTTCAATTAAAAAATAAGTTATTTTCCTAAATTGTCATTCATTAGAATTTAATATCAAGATTAAGAAATAGTCACTGAAATTAAAACTCTCATTAAATGAAGGATATTTTGGAAATAATCTCATTAAATGAGCTAAAATTAGTTGAGATTTGCTTATATTTAAATCAAAACTTCAAGTCAATTTTTTTCTTATATTTAAAGCCGGAGGAAGTATGATCTAGCCATTATATTTACTTTTCATTTCTCATATCAAGAACGGTTCTCACATATATCTCTCTAGAGTGAATCTTGACCAATGGGTAAAATCATGAAAAATTAAGATTAAATCATATCATTGTGATTTTTTTTTTAAATGAATTAAATATAACTTTTAATCTTAACCAATTCATTCATGTATGACTGTTTGATCCAGTTTTACTCCCCTCACTCTAGTATAAACACTTCTATCACTTGATATATGTAGATGCTTATCAAATTAATAACCATGTAAATTTTCATGAATCAAGGACTAAGGGAAATTCACTCACCATACAATCCATTTTTTATGCAACGGAAGAACAGTGTAGTCCAGTCCTCTTCTTCTAAAATGTCATTAGTCAGGTGGTAGAGATGCCTAGCCACCTCACCTTTTCCCTGCAAGGCAGCCATGTAAAGAGGAGTGACTCCTTCTCCGCCACGGATTTTCGGTAGGCCTGCATTTTTCTTGATCATCATATCAGCAATATGCAGGTTTCCAGATGCAGCAGCATAGCAAAATGCTGTGTTTCCATTGAAATTTTGCAGTTCCAGGTCATCTGGCCTGAGTAATTTAACCAGCTGATTCACAAAGTGAACTTGGTCTGTTCCTGCCACAACATGAAGTAGGGTACCCCATTCCTTTGTTATAGCAGCGTTTAATAGACTAGTGTCTGCATCTATCATGCGCCTGGCTGCATTCCAGTCACCCCTCAGTGCTAGCTTATAAAGGGGCACACATTTCTCCAAGTATTCCCCTGAAGAAATTAAAGTGCAAAATTTCCTTCAACTAAACATATCATAAGTATTTTCACATATGAAATAGTTTTTGTGTTTATTAATTTTGGTTTTCATCACAGTACTATTTGGACTTTAGCTGGCAAAACTACTAAAGAGGAGGGTAAAAGTCTCGCTACCAAGATTTAACGCAATTGCATCCCCCAACACTCCAATATCATACTACTAGTTAAGTTAAAACAATTACTTATTACCATGCTCAGCGAGGTTCATTTTGTACTATGATAGTTTTGGCTTTGCAAGATAAACAAATGATTGATAAAATATGTGGATATGCTTTAGTGTTGCAAATTGCAACCAAAATGTTCGAGGACCCTATTTGGTTGTTGGCAGTTGGTTTTGGTGAGTTTTGGAAGCATTTGTGTCTAGTGGGTAGAAAATTTTTCTATTCATGATGTTACTATATCACTAAATAATAGTTTAGTTCCATTGATTAAAAAATTAAAAATCAAAATTTGTGATATCACATGATTCAAATAGCTGTCCTAACTTAAAAAGGGCTTAATTGTTGTAATTATTTTTTCAAATTACAAGCAATAATATGAAACTATATTATTGACATGTATAAAAATATAGGAGAGAGAGAGAGAGAGAGAGTACTTTTATTTTCCAGTATGTGAATGGAAGGGTGTCGAGGTTGAGCAGAAGCAATCTGAACCACATGTGCTTGTGGTGATGATGCTGTTAATTCAATAGAAGGGCTTGCAAACTGAGCAGAAGCCATAGGAATAACCACCTGCGTTTGTGATGGTGATGATGTTGACGGGTTCGCATTTGCCGTGTCCATGTTTCTGTAAATCAAACATAGAATCTTTACACTGATAAGCAATTTTTTAGGGTGTGTTTTGACGAAGGGAGAAAGATATGGACAATTTTTTTTAATTAATTTTTTAAAATGAGAAAAAATGACATTATAAGCTAACATGATTTTAAAATCTTAATCTTTTATTTAATTTATATACATATTAAATAATTCTCTCAATTTAAAAATAAAAAATAACTTTTTTTAACAAATAACGTAGTACTAACCTTTGAATACAATATTCAATTATTCATGGTCGCTTGGCGGCTTGGGTGTTTAATGGTGGCCCACACGTAATTTTCGTTTGCCCCATACGTAATTTTAACATCACACACTATAGTCCAAACTCCAAAACCAATAGGCTAATTAATAATGTTTGTTTTACTTATTAGTAATATATATATTCAGTCTTGATAAGATTGTATTAATTTTATATATACGCATGCGAATTAAATAACGCCGTTCCAAAGCAGTATGATTCGTACGTTGGACTTGGAACTGACATCGCGAAAGAGGTTAGAGAGCCGTTGGTGTGGTGTGTTGACGCATCCTTTTCACTTTCAGGGAACAGGTCAGGGTGATCATGAGGGCGGCTATCTACTACAGTGGATACTATAAAATTATTCCAATTTATTAACCGATGATTTGAAATTTATATGCATTTATTTTAAAAAAAAAAAAATTATACACTATTTTATATTATCATCTAATCATAACTCATTATATATCATAAATTTATTAATTTTTATAAAATTATTTTAAAAATAATATTAACAATAATTTATAATTAAATAATTATATAAAATAATTTTACTCTATCAATATATTATTATTAAACTTTATTTTAAATAGTTAAAAAAATTATTGTTCATAATTTTATTAAACTCAAACAGAATTATTTCAAGTAAAAAATATATGTAATTTATACTGAAAAAGAATGAAGAGGCTGTCCTCATGCATGTATGTTATTCTTTCATCATATCAACTTGCAACGTGTCAGTTACGTATGTGCTGCCTTATAGCCCTCACTCTCGTGAAACACGATACAATATATAGTATATAATAATAATAAGATCTTGTTAATAAAATAATTTTTTATTAAAAATTATATAAAAATACATTTAAAAATATAATAAAATGTATTTTTAGACATTACAATCAATTTTTTTTTACTTCTTTAATCATTGTCTAAGTTAATAATTTGCTTAATAATAATTATAAATATGAGTCGTTATCTTTTGCTTTAAAGCTTTTGGACATTGACTACAAATTACAAGTCTTTGCCATACACACCACAAAACAAAACCTATCCTAATTCAATTATTGCATACATACCTGAACGTATTTCAAGCCTGCGCACAGGATCGATCTTTCCCTATGCTAGCTTGCCTGTTAACCAAAATTGGTTTACTGAAAGTCAGTGTATATGATCTAAAGTTTGGAAAATAGCAGAAGAAATCGGCGATCTAAGTTGGAAAATAGAAGAATTAGGGAGCAAAAAACGCATCAGAAGAAAAGAAAGATAAAGGAACTCTATATGTGACTGATACTTTGTAAAGGGAATTAGAGAAGCATAAGATATATATTAAGGCCACAATAATAGTGGATAAAAATGTGATAGATTGAATGAGAAAAGGAAGATAGCCGAATACTGGAGTAATAAAAAAACTTGTTTAGTTTGAATACCGAAGGGGAGGTGGAACCAACCGGGTTGGGTGTAGCGGAAGGAGTTAGTCTTCCGATAAATCAAGGTTCGAATTCTTGTTAAGAGAGATACTTGCATTTAGCGTTTGATAGTGTCTGAAATAGAATTATATTTAAAGAAAGATTCTCTTGGAAAACAGAAAGGGAGAGAGGGGAAGGCGGGAGGTAGAAGGAGCATGATAAAGAACCCCCCACCCAAAAAAAATTCTAAGGAATGATTTTGAGACTCCTCTATGATGATATATATTTTCAAATGGTTGTGGTTGAAGATTTATTTCCTCCAGTGAAGAAGAAAAAATAGAAAGAAGTGCTAAGCAATAAGAATGGGATTAATGAGAAAGAGAGAGAAAAAAATTATGAGATTTACCTCAACAAGTCATGGCACAGACAGATTTAAGAGCTGCAGGTGAAGGAAGTGACACCACTTTGTTTATCTTCATATTCTTCAGTTTTTCCACAGACAGTGGAAACTCAAAATGCGTTTGGTAATTGGAATACATCTGTAATGGAAGCTTTTTGCAGATTTATGGTGGAAGTGGGGTGTGAACTTAATTATACTATGTTCTGTCAAAAAGCTTAATTATACTATGAATCAAAAGCAGATTCCTATTTTTCGTCAATTGAAAAACATTAATTTATAAATCAGCAACATGATAATGCTCAAAACAAAGCAATATTTTCAGGCATTATTATCATTATTCATTACTTCTTTATACCCACACCACACCTCCATAGCTTTGGCGCTTTCTGTGGGCCAATAGGCCATGATGCTTTTACAATAGCAATGACCAGTCTTAGAATATAATATAGTAACAGACAAAACGAAAAGAAAGTGGACTCTTCAAACTATTGACCAAAACCCTAAACAGCATTACATCGTTTTCATCGTGCTGCTTAAGTGATTATGATCAGATTAATTGAAACTCTTCTACAAACTATGCATTTCTTAAGCCACCCATTTCTTAAGTGCCCTAAAATTTGGAGTGTATATTAGAGTGCACAAGCATCATTAATTTTCTTATGTGTAGTTTAGGAACATTTCTTATCTTGTCCTAAATGCTTCACAGATTATCTAGCTATCAAGGCCTTAATGATATAGAGAAGAAAATCTGATTTAATCCTTTGTATAAATAGGTTGTTTAAAAAATATTATATTATAAATACATAGCATATTTCAACTACCTCAAAGCTTATTTAGTTGTTTCATTAGCTGAAAAAATTATTTAAATAAAATAGGTTATGCCAAAATTTTCATCCTTGCTTCCATTTTGAGGTTGAGCTTGGAGAATTTGAGGCTAAGCCTAAGAATGCTAAAAATGTGTCGCTGAGCGTGAGAAACCTGATGTTGAGCATGAAAACATACGAATTTCACACTGATGCTCATTTTGTCAAGCTGAGTATGGGAAAACTTGAGGCTAAGCGTGGGGGTTACTGAGATGGCATTAGTGAGGCTGAAACAAAAGGATAAAAGACCTAAGGAAGGGGATTGGAAGATATTTTTGGTGTGGAGAGCTATTTAGGGCATTGTGAGGGGCTTCTGATTTTTGGTGTGGAGAGTTATATAGGACATTGTAAGGGGCTTCTTCTTCTTCTTCTTCTTCTTCTTCTTCTTCTTCTTCTTCTTCTTCTTCTTCTTGTAGTTAAGTAGTTAGGTTCACTCTTGTTGGGGTTGATGTAACTGAACTCATCTTCATGTATACATTCTAGTTATTAATCTATGTTTTTTGTTCATTATTAAGTGTTCTCTTCTATGCTTAATGCATGCCTTGACTTGATCATCCTTTGCTTGATTTTTGTGGTTTGAATATGATTGGAAAATATATTTGAACTTTGAAATGGAGAAGAACACCTAATGGGTTTTGTTGCTAGGAATAGAGCAAAGCTTGTTCGTCATATTTAAACTCTTGTTCCTAAAGCAAGTCACTTGGCTAGGCTATGCAAGGGATTGATAGTTCAGTCAAGGGACTTAGACTCTTCCATCCAAGGAATTGGAGTTGGACTATTTTGTGAGTTGATGATAATAAATGAACCTTAAACTAGATGAATGACCTTTGTATGCATAATGGGATGGTTTAGTGAAGTCAGCCCTAATACTTTTATTCATTATTGCACAATCCATTTTTACTGCATTTTAAGTGTTCGTAAAAATTATCCAAAAAGAGTTTCTTGTTCTTATACTTTTTAATTTTCTGTTTATTTAAGTTCTCACTATTTACATTCTCACAATTCGATTAAAATCGTTATTTCTGATAGTTGTAGTTAGTGACCATTGCTATTTTGCCAAGTATTGCATAAGTCCCTTGGGAAACGATACTCTTACTCACTTAAATACTATTGCGCAACTTGATACGCTTGCCAATAACCCAACAGAGGGTTTATCAAGTTTGTCCATAATGAGGTTGTGAATGTAAGCAGGAGGGTCGAACCACATTAAATAAATTTTTGTTGTGGATATAGGCATGAGGGGTCGAACCACATTAAATAAATTTGTATTGTGGATGTAGGCATAAGGGGCTGAACTAAGATAAACAAATTTGTGTGATCTTCTCCTATTTTCTTATAGTGTTGCTTTTTTCTTTTATCATGTGTTCTCTCATCATTGTACACATGAAAAAAATGTGTTTTTCCCCCAACAAAAAGTTATTTTTGTTTGATGATGATTTTTATCACTATAGTACGAAAAAATTGAATGAAAATATAGAGCTTTCATAAATTAAAAAGAAAAAAAGAAAGATTTTTTTTATATAAACCATAGGTATCATCCATTAGAGACAATCTTGTTTGAGCCTGATAGGACCATGTTGGGATATTGGCAAGAGTACCAAATTGCCCAAGTAACAAAGTGATGAGTAAAGTATCGTTTCCATAAGGACTTGTGAGATAATTGGATAATTAATAGTAAATTTAATAGACTACAAGAATTTAAAGTAACTAGAATTAAAAGACAATTGCATAAAAATAAAAGAGAAAAGTAAGAAATTTAGATTTTGGGATTTTATCGAACATGTAGAGTGCGCGGTAAACGGGGTGTAAATCAACGGAAGAAGCTCATCGAGATTTAACTTCATTAGATCGTCCTATCATGCAATCACTATTATTACCATTCAATCAAGGTTATGTTATCATCAACCCACAAATTATCCTAACCTTAATCCCTTAAGTGAGAGAATCTAAGTCCCTTGATTTCACTATCAATCACTTGAATTAGTGTAACCAAAGTACTTGTATTAAGAGCAAGGGTTCTAACGATGACCAATCCTTTTTACCCTATCCCTAGGCATAAAAAGTATTGGGTGCTATCTTTAGTTCGCAATTTAAAAAAAATTTCCAATTACAATTGATTAAAGAGAATCATGCAATTAATTGATTAGGTCAAAAACAAGTATTAAGCACAAAAGAGAAGCAATAATAATCCTTTATTAAATAAACATAATTACATGAAAGTATATCCAATTACATTAAACCCCAAGGATGAACTTAGCTACTCATAGCCATGGGGGAAGCAAGAACTGATGATGGAGAAGGAACCCTAAACATAGACGCCATCACGAACTCCTTCTCTAACCTTGGTGCCTTCGGGATGCAAGAATGAGATGTATAAAACATGTGTCAAAGGCTCCTATATATAGTTACTAGAACTTGGCTTTTTCTTAATCATGGGCTTATCTTTTTGGCTCGCTTAAGCTTGCCTAAAAGTGGGCTCACTTAAGCGAGCTAAAATCTCAAAATTTCCTCAATTATGTAGCTTGCTTAGCTTGCCCAAAAGTGGGCTCACTTAAGCGAGCTTAAAAACCACGAATTCCCAAAGTGCAGGGATAGGGCTCGCTTCAATGAGCTAGAGAACTTCTGTTTCTTCAACAGATAGCTAACTTAAGCTAGCTCAAACATGAGCAAGCTTAAGCTAGCTCAACAAAAATCCATTTTCTTCATTTTTAGCCTCTTTCAGTGATAATGGTCTTTCAATCATCTCTCCAGAGAGCTCCTTAATGTAATTTCTACAGAAACAAGCAATATAAACAAAGATCACAAGAAAAAAGCAACAAAACTAAATTCATAACTATCAAACGCATTTATTAAAAAACAAACCAAATTAAGTTCAAACAAGGTCTAAAAGCATAAGAGGTATACAATAGTTGCACCAAAAATACTACAAAAAAGCAAGTATATGTGACAATTATCAAACCATTATGGACAACAAAGCTCTCCCTCTGATTATTTAATGCAACTGCATACCCAGGACTTGGACTCGAGACCTTTGGTTAAACTAGAACAATCATATGCCAATTGATACACGTGCTAGATGGTAAAAAAGAAAAAAAAAAAAAAAAAAAAGGAAAGAGAATAAAACATAAAGAATGAAGGTGAGATAAAACTAAATAACATAGCTAGTTTGTGACAATTTGGAAAAAAGCACGCAATTGAATGATTCCACTTTTACTTTAGATATAAATTAATATTAATAGAATAAAACAGTAGGCATTTTTAAGCTAATGTAGATCCAATAATAATGTACCACAAAATTTTTATAAAAAAAATAATAATGTACCACAAAATAAAAAGATCTTTAGTTCTTGGGTTAGCATGTAATATATATTTTTACATAAGTATTGATTTTGCCTTATAGAGAAAAATGATGTGATGCTAACGTTGAACGATAGTTTCATTTAGGAAGAAAATAATTGGCTTATGTTATGGAGAAAAATGATGTGATGTTTTTTTTTTTGTTTTACCAAAAAAAATGATGTGATATCAAAATGTAACGAGAATGACTGTCTACATTTAGGCAAAAATAATTATCCTTTGATGTTCGGTATTCAGTAAATTAATTAAAAATGTCTTTCAATATATTTTTTTTTTATAAGAAATGTCTTTTAATATAAATAAGGATTGTTAACTAGTATTTTATAAGTATTAGTTAAGGAATTAATAATAAATTTTTAATTAAAAACTATGTTAAAGAAAAATTGAAAATACTATTTTTAATAAAATAATTTTTTCTCTTTCAATTCAATCAGTATCTTTAAGATATTAGTTAATATTTATCTACAAATAATTACGTTAAATCATACTATAACTCCTGGTAATAGTAAAAATTATGCATTCAGGTAATTTTTTTTAAAAAAAATATTTTTGCATTCTAGAAATTTCAACTTATGTTATACTTTTTGAAACCAACTTATGTTATACTTGTCTTATGATTTTGAAAATTGAAAAGGGTTAACTAAGTTTTTAGTTCCTAAATTTTTTCAAAATTCGATTTTTAGTCTCTAAACTTTAATTTGATTGGTCAAAGTTCCTAAACTTTTTAAATATTCGGTTTTTAGTTCCTAAATTTTTTAAAAATTTGATTTTTAGTCCTTGAAATCTCATTAATTCAGGTACTAAAAATTGAATTTTTAAAAAGTTTAGGGACTAAAAACTGAATTTTTAAAAAATTTAGGGACTTTGATCAGTCAAAATTTTGTTCAGGGACTAAAAATAAAATTTTTAAAAATTTTAGAAATCTTGACTAATCAAATAAAGTTTAGGAACTAAAAATTAAATTTTAAAAAAATATAATAATTAAAAACTTAATTAATCCAATTAAAAATTAATTGAACATAAGAATAAGCTGAAGCCAGCACAACCCCAAATTTTGTCTCCCTTTATTTTATATTTTTTTTATACAAAAAGATAACGTTGTTTCCTTGTTTGAATGAATTGAGCCAATTGTCAACACAAACAATAAATACAAAAATGACAGCTGCTCCCTTCTGTAAAGGAATGATTGGCGCCAGAAATGACTTTTATGCATAATGGCTTTTACGTCAGCTTGCTTCCGTGGCTTCTCTGAATTTTCACGTCACTGAATCCTATATTAGCTAATTAGCGACTAACTGTTATGAATTACTGTGTGAGAAAAAAAACATAAGGATTATAAAGATTTTAGGTCAGAATCCGATGTTAAAATTACTATTACTATTATACTCCCTCCTTTCTTATTTATAAGAAAAAAAATTAATTTCACATTTATTAAAGAAATTAGTTAACTTTATTAAATTATGTTAATTCTAATTAAACAATATTTTTTCTTAAATTATCTTTCATTGAAACTTAATATCAACGATAAATCCCTTATTAAACCAATGAAGGATATTTTAAAGATAATTTCATTGAATAAGATAAAGATAGTTGAGATTTATTTATATTTAAGAAAAAATAATATATTTTTTTTGCTTATAAAAAAGAATGAAAGGAGTAATTCATTGCTTGACAACAATGACAAGGAAAATCTCAATTCGAACTCCATGACAAAGTTAATAGTCAATACAATTAAAATGACATTTAATTACAAAAACTACATGAGCTGGATTCGAACTCCAAACCCTAGAGAATATAAGAGCCTGATATACCATTAAGCCAACTTAACAATTGATATACTTTTGGCAAATTTAATATATATATATATATGTTATTTGTAGTATTAATATGTCATACAAATTAATATATATATATATATATATATATATATATATATATATTATTTGTAGTATTAATATGTCATACAAATTAATATATATATATATATATATATATATATATATATATATATATATATATATATATTATTTGTAGTATTAATATGTCATACAAATTATATATTAAACTAAATAATAATATAAAGCAAAATATGTAATATGATAAACAAAAGAATATAATATTTGCTTATGACCCTTCAACAACTTTTATAGCTATGAAAAATATTAAGAGTTTCTTTAATAATTTAATGATAATATCCAACAAAATAATTTATAGTCATAAATGATTATGTAATATTTATAGTTTGATTATGACTGATTTTAATTTTGGAATATGGATTATGGATTGATCACATTTTGTTAGTTATATTATATATTTTTTAATATATACCGGGTCAACCGGTTCAATAAGTGACTCACCGGTTCAACCATTGACCTATTAACCCACTGTCTCGACCGGGTCAATGACCGGGCCGGTTTTCACAACACTACATCAAATTAGTTAGTAAGTGTAGTGCTTTTTTTATTTCTTTGACTGGAGGTATAGCAGATTTTAATTTGACACAATTCATTATTATTTGGTTTAATTGTAGTTTTTATCCCAACTTTTTACTTTTTGGCGCATTTTACCTCCAACAAATTAATTTGGCGCATTTTACTCCCAACTTTTTTAAAAACTTGTAAATTTTACCTTTTACCGTTTTGCTGACGTAAAATGCTAAAATAATTGTACTTTCTACCCCCAACTTTTTACCTTTTTGACGAATTTTACCTCTAACTTTTTTCACTTTTTGGTGAATTTTACCTTAAACTTTTTATTTTTTGGTGAATTTTACCTCCACATTTTATGCTTATGTGAGTAGAAGGTAAAATTTGCAAGTTTTTTAAAAAGTTGTGGGTAAAATGTGTCAAATTAATTTGTTAGGGGTAAAATGCGTCAAAAATTAAAAAGTTGGGATAAAAAATGCAATTAAGCCTTATTATTTTCTCTTTTTATCTAATTATACCGTTAATCATAACGGAACACATGTAGTGCGCAAGACTTTACTATTAAAACTATGCTTAAAAGACGAAAACTCTACCATTTTCACTTGGGTGGTTTCTAAACAGGTGTGGGTATGTACTATATATAGGCAGGCCCAATCAACTCCACTCATAGTGTACAGGCAATTGCTTCCTGCACCCCTGTTTACTACCTGCACCTCCTTATTTTGAAATATCCCAAGATTACGCTTCCATCTTTTAAGTTTGTCTGACCTAAAAAGCTTATCTGCACCTCCTTATTTTGTGTAGTCGTGTCTCCAACATCATCCTAAAGTGAATCTTCTTGACCCACCTTTGTTAACTTTGACCCTGTAAATAAACAAGAAAACATATATGAAAACAAGCAGGGAACTAAAGAACCAAATGGAAAACCAAAAAATGAAAACAAACTCAATAAATAGTTTAATATAATTTTATTGAAAAAATTAAATATGGAATTAAGTGGCATTCTGGAATACCTATTCCGGTCTAATAGAAATATATTACCAAATAGGAGTTCCAGAATAAGATCCACATAGGGACCAAAGTTCCCTAAGACTTGCTTGGGACTGATTTTCTTTAGAACTATGATAGATAGATATGCAATAATGAATGTCACTAAATGATGAAATATACATACTTCACTAATTCTTAAATATTATTTTCACATTGATAGCTGTTTTTGCTCTCACACGGTTTTGGTAAAACTTATGTTCACACAGTGTGGTTGTTATAGTATCTTGTGTAAGATCAGATGCCAACTGTTTGTATTAATTGTATATCGTCTATATTTATTTAGAACAATATTTTTTTTTTCATTTTTGCTTGTCCTACATTTTATGTAGTAAATATATATGCAATGTAGAGTATTGTGAGTATACCAAAGGGGTCTAGCTCAGTTGGTTGAACATGGTACGTGAATGTTGTAAACCCTCTGTTACTGTCTTCGATTCCTACAAATAAAAAAAAGAGTACTATGAGTATGGCTAAATGTCTACAATTAGTCAACTCCCAAATAAAATTATAAAATGATTATTCAATTGCGAGGTATTGGTTAAGTTCATTTGAATGGTTGTCAAAGCTATTAAATTATATCATTGCTTTCATTGAAAGATTGTAAAGTCTTCATCATATAAAATTAATATGCTTACTTTCTATAAACTTTTTTTTAATACAATGGTGGTACTGATATTATAACTTATGATCTCATATCTACTATCTAAAATATTCTTACTCTTAGGTCAACTTTAGTGGTCCTTTTTTTTTGGCAAAAACTACATGTATCTTATACTGGAGACAAACCTTGTATGAGGAAAGGATGGGAGATTGTCAATATAGTCAAGGAGATATAACAACCTTCAATTTCGCACATTTTCCAGAGTTGCGCTGAGCTAGATCTATAGAGAGTTTTGAGATCGTCAATATAGTCAAGAAGATACAACAACCTTCTATTTCTCACATTTTCCAAAGTCATGGTGAGCTAGATCTATGGAGAGTTTTTCAAATGTGCGGACGAGTTTGGGAGGTCTTCATTGCACAAAAGAGAAATTACTCATGGCAAAGATATGGATTTGTGAGATTCAAAGGGGTTTCAGATCCTAGGAGATTGGAGAGACAACTAGATCAAATATTCATTGGAGATATGAAGATGTGTGTAAATCTTCCAAAGTATGGTAGAATGGAAGGAAGGAAAGAGAGTGACAATGCTGGAGGGGTGTCTTAGAAGTACAGTGGGAAGTTATTGAAAGTCTCAAACTATGCACAAAGGACAATTAATGAAGAAGGAACAACAAAAGGTTGACATAATGTCACTTAACATTTTTGACAACCGGACTAAAAGCATTAATGAAACAAAAGTTCGGAAACTAAGACTACTCAAACTTTTGTTCAAGGATTAAAAACTGAATTTTGAAAAAGTATAAGGTCCAAAAACATAATTTTAGGAAGTAGTGGAAGAATGGGATGAAACCGAAATTTTGGTAACAGAATTTTATATAAAAAAAATTAATTCTTTTCCTTAGTTGTCGAATAATTTGGCTTAAATATGTTCTTGATTCTTAAAAAAATTTTGGATTTTACATTCGGTTCGTAATAAATTTTTTCTTGACTTTTGCTCCTGAAAAAAAAATTATATTTTGTATTTCGTAACTGTTGTTACATTGGTTCTATTAACTTGACAAGTCACCATCTAATGGTAAACATTCTGATGGTTTTGAGAAAAAAAATTACATGGCAAAAGAAAAATCTAAAAATATTGGAGGGACCACTTAACAAAGCCAATGTAATGACAATGACAAAATACATAAATATAAAATTTTTCAAGGACCAAAAGTCAATAAAAATTTAATAGAAACCAAATACAAAATCTAAAATCTTTTCAGAGACCGAAAACATATTTAAACCAAATTAATCATTTATAAAAAAAATCTATAATACGTGTACATGAGTGAAATTGGTACAAGTATATATAGAACTAATAATTGCATTAAAATCAATAGGCAAATGCTAATCAATGGGATGCGTAAAAATATACTCACTTATAATTTTTAAATGCACTCACATATAATTTTTAATAAAATCTTTCTTCTTTTAATTCTTTAATCAATGTCCTTAACGCACTAATTAATCAATAATATCATTAGCACCTCTGCGTCAAATAAAAATTCCCGAACAAGGTACACTGAAACTATTTAAAAGAGTTTGAGAAACTATGGGCTTTTTAAAATAAATGTTCTGCACATGAAACTTAGAGATGCTCTCCATTACATATTTACATTATCATATTAATTAGTCTTTTCTTATAATTTAATTTGAATCTTTTGAAGAGTAAACTGCATACTAATAGGTCTATAGCACATGCTCTTGCGTGTAATATTTAATTTTAAGTCACATGGTACTTTCTAACATATAATTGTGGGATTTTACCTTTTCTATTTTCTTTTGCATCTTTCATATTTTATAATTTTTGTCGTACTTAATTTGACAGATATTTAATTTTTAAAATTTTTGTATGACCAAACAATTTTGAAAAAAAAAAACGATTAAGCTAATTATGAAGAGTGGACTTCGTTTGAATTTTTTTTTTTATAATTTATCACCTTTTTGCAAAAAAAAAAAAAAAGTTTTATTGATCAATTTACAAAATATTTCATCAAGCTAATTATAAATGAAAATTTCGTTTGTTGTGTTTTCTTTGCAATTATTCAGCCTTTTCATTGTAACTTGGTTTTATGTTAATATGAGGGAAATTAATTATACTTGTTGAAGATATTTTAACCGACGTCTAAAAATTGCTAATTACTGTTTTCCTTTGTAATTTCATCATCTACGACATCTAAGAAATATTCTTGCCTATGCCCTAGCCCCTAGTGCAGTAAAGAATTTTAACTCACATAATTATTTCTAACAAACAATTTTATGTTTATTTATTTTTTAGATTTTATTATTCTCTGTACCTTTGCTTCTTTTTTTTATTATTAATATTTTATTTTTTCTTTTACTTTTCACTAGTACTACAAAATATGAATTCTACAATAGGTTTCTAGATCGGTTATTTAACAACCAATCTAAAAAAAAGGCGATGACATGCATTTTTGTCATTAAATAAAAAATTAGATTAGTTTGCAATTTATCTGATTAATTTTTTTTACATTGATTAAAATTTTAATCGATGTAAAAAGTAGTTTTAAGATTGATTTTAATTGATGTAAAAAGTAGTTTTAAGATCGGTTAAACTTTAAACTGATATGAAAAGTTTGTCCAAGAACACTATCATAACTTGCGAACATAGTTTTAAAAATCGACTCAAACCGGTCGGTCGGATCAGGAACTGGTACCAGAGCTGGTTCAAGTCATATATTTAGAGCTGGGCATCTAGGTTTGGGCTCGCGGACTTACCCGTTTACCCACAGCTCGTACGGTATACGGGCTGTGTTTTTTCGAGTCCATTTAAAATAGGGGCTTTTTAGCCCGGTCCATTTAACCTGTAGGTTAAACGGGTTTAACCACGGGTTAAACAGGTAGCCCGCGGGCTTTTTGTATTTTAATTTAAATAATATAATATTTGAATACCTTAATAAAATTTAAAATAAAATAAAAAATAATATTTTAATGCCATCAATAAATTGAAATTCCTCTCAAGACTTTGTTTTTGGTTATAGGTGTTGTGCTGCATATGTATATATATAAATTAAATGCCTTTTAAAAAAAAAGTTTAAAAAATGGTTAAATTTTAGTTTTTAAAATTTAATTTTCAATTTTTTTTTTGCATTTGCGAGCCGGTCTGTTTAGCTCGCAGGCTAAATGGAACGGGTGCGGCCTTGCTAAAATAGAGCCCGTGGGCTAAACGGGACAAGTGCAGGCTCGCTAAAACAGAGCGCGTTTATTTTGCGGGCTAACCCGTTTGCCCAACTCTACATATATTCGATCGTCTATGCTATAAACCTGGTGGAAATTGGTGTGACTTAGCCAGTTTTCAGAATGAACCATCGACCTGGAAGGTTGAGACTCGGACCGCGTTTGGCTACTGCTGTCACTGGCTACTTGGGAAACGTGCTACTGCTGTCATTGGCTGCTTAGGAAACGCGTTCTGCTGCTTGGGACTTGGTAGACGCGCTGTTGGATTTGCTTGTGACTCACGCACCTATACCTGATTGGAATATCTTTTGTTATTATTGAAAAAAAACACAAGAATTATGCCAACTAGGTTCGAACCAGGGTCCTTATAGTCAACTGAGAGATAATTAAACACTAGGCTATGCGAATCAATTGATAATTTTATGTGAAATATAGTATATATAAATATACATCATTTATTTATTTTTATGCTGGTTCATACGGGTCAATTAGTGACTCATTGGTTCGACCATTGACCCAGTGACCTAGTACCTTGGCCGGGTCAATCACCGGTTCGGTTTTTAAAACTATGCTTGCGAAGAAGGTCTCCTTCCTCGCCCTTCATTGAAAGCATTAAACCTTGGGAGTGTGAACAACTATCAGCCCGATCCCTTCAACAATTATAACACACATTAACCTAACTGCATTTCACTCTAATGCCGCTCCAACTCTAACAGTGCCCCCTATTCCCATTCATTTGTCCCCCAACCTACAACGGAACTACGTGCAAATCTAACCTCCAAGTGAGTCTCCATTGTAGTTGTTGACATGACACCACTAGAATAGTTGTCATCACCATCATTGGAATAGTCAGATTCATTTGCTACTCCCTCTGTTCCTAAACTCTTGATGTTTAAGGTTAATGCACACATCTTAAGAAACATTTAATACTACTCAAACAATACATTTAGTCTAAAATACCCTAATTTAATATCTATGATGGAAGAAGTTATGAAAATCAAGGTCATGTTAAATATGGGTATATGTGGAAGAAAATAATTAATGAGCCTTGGAATGTGTAAAACATCAAGAGTTTAGGAACAAAAACAATAAGCTAAAACATCAAGAGTTTAGAAACGGGGGTAGTATCTCTCTCTTTCCCCCTTGTTATACATATTAGATTCAATGTGAGTTGAGTGAGTCTGTTGATGAGTTGTGAGTTGATAAACCCCATTCTGACCCTTATTTTATGGGGTTTCTCGCACCATTTGATCCTTAATTTGCATCATCTTTGATTGATCTTAGCTGATATATGGTGCTTTGGTGCAAGGTGAGCCTTAACTAAGGAAAAGAAGAAAATGGGGTTGAAAAAGAGGAAATCTACATCACTAACAAGTAAGCACGCCCCCATGCACGGGGTGTGCTAAACAGCTTGTACTCCATAACTTGTGCACGACCCCATGCATGGGGCTTGCTGAACAGCTCACACTTCGTAACTTGTGCATGACCCCATGCATAACCCCATGCACGGGGCGTGCTGAACAACTCGTGTTCCATAACTTGTGCACGACCCATGCATGACCCCATGCACGGGGCGTATTGAACAACTCGCGTTCCATAACTTATGCACGACCCTGCGCACGACCCTAAGCACGGGGTCGTGCATACCCTGCAACAGTTGAAGCTTTTAAGTAGACTAGGTCTTTTTGTTTTAGACACTCTTCTTTACTGCATTTAGTTTTATACTTTCTTGAGAGTTCTTTGGGAGTTTCTGAGGGAACTACAGGATAGGAAGAACAGAAGTTCATCACAGGGCTTGATTCTTGTAACAATTCTCTTCCCCCAATGTTTCTTTTGTTCTCTATTTTGGTTTTATGCTTCCCTATGCCCATGGCTAGCTAAATCCTTAAGCTAGGGTTGTGATGTAGGACCTATCTGTGAACCCTGATTCTTCTATTTTCAATAAAAGTTCTCATTTGTTTTATCAATTAAATTGTTGCATTGTTCTTCTTTCTAATCAGGACTAATCACCCTGAACCCTAAATTGATTAATTGTTATGATCAAACTGTTAATTAATTGACTTGCGTAGCGATTGAATTTTAGGGATTTGCATGAATCAACTCTTCTCGGAATTTCCAATCTGATTAACATTTGTTAATTAACCTCTCTGTGCTAAACCTTCTTTCTAAATTAATCTCTAATGGACAAAAAGGGATTGACTAGAAAGGAGAGGATTTTCAGAACATAATCCAATTCTGTTTATTATTTAAAGAGGCATGATTGGTAAATGCATAAACAAATGATTCTTTAACTGGAATAGGGAATTAGGGGGAACACGAACAGTCCGAAATCATGACCCTAGGTCCTTTAATCTATCAGAACTCCTTTCTAATTTACGTTTATTTGTTCCTTCTAATATTTTCTCGTACACAATTGCAACTCAAACACTTCTCTTTTCTTATCTTTTACAAATTTATTATTTGGGAACCACAATCAGTCTCTAGGGTATGATATCCGAACTTAGGTCCACTGTTACTACTGCGTAGGCTACACTTGCCTTTAAACGGTATGCATTTTACGCATCATGAGTTGAGTTTAGTTGATGAGTTGGGTGGCTTTTAGTAAAAGAATGAAGGCATTAATGCCAATGATGGGGGCCTTTGGGGTGGCACTTGGCAGGAATAGAGGAATCATGTTCAATCTGTGTAGTGGTTTATAGTGGTTGGAGGATAGCGTCTAAATAGCTCATCAAACTTATTTTTATAGGAGTGTTGCGTTCTGAAACTAGACCACAACACATCAGCTAGTAATTAAGTTCTATTGCAATGTCATCGTCAATTTGATTTTTCTGCGAAATACCCTTGTTTTACTTATTTATTCTAACATTACTTATGTGATGCTCAGATGATACTAGATGACCAAGTTCTATTATTGACATCATATTTAAAGCAGTTAAAACGAGTAATTGTGCAAATTCATAAGATAAAAGTGTAAGTATTAACACAATGTCTGAAAAGACGTGGTACTTATTCTAACATTTCTCTATACTATCATAGAACGTAAATGATTTTGTTCAAGTTGCTTATCAAATAAAATATTGTGAAAAGGTGTTGGGAAAATATCATTACTCAAGTTAAAATACATCTTTCACAGTTGCAGATGGGATTCTTTAGTCTCAATTCTCGACTATAAAAAGCTCTTGTATTCGATTTCTTTTTATTTATATTAGTAAATAGTAAGTCTTTTGTAAATATTACTATTAGTCATTGTTAAGGGTTACATATGGTGTATATTCTACCTTGGAACTGGTCATCATGAGCTTATATAATCATAATAAAAATGATCATGCCTAATCCCCTAACAACCATGACAGATTATTTTATTTTATTTTCTCTGTGTTCACATTTTGAGGTGAATATTATTAGGAACATACCACAAAAGAGAACATGAAAGAGTATGAAAAGTCAAATTTCAATTCTGTTAAAAAAATACAAGTCGACGTGTCCTTGATAGCTTAGCCAAACTTATTAAATTTCTTGGTCAGATAACTTAATCCCGTGCAGCTGTTATCCACATTCTTGGAATTCGTCCTTCGTTATACTGATTATATATTGTGCTTTAGTTAGGGTTATGAAAACGAGCTTACATAAGCAGATGCAGTCATGCTGATGTAGTATACTAATGTGGGACGTTGCCACAAATCATTCAGAATTCGGAGTTAATTTATATTCTTTTGTAGTCATAAAGACTTACATATACATTTATTTTTATTTTGGAAAATATTTTTAGGAAGTATTTGGATAGTGATCTTCAAAATTTTAAAGAATTTAAAATATATCAAAATTTAAATATTTCAATTAAATTTCTTTTATTTTCAAAATATTTTCTTTAAGTAAAACAATTTAAATTCCTTGTAGTTCAATTTTTTGCTTAAATAAAATAATTTATTTTTTATTATATATATGTAACTATATTTTTAAATCTTTATTTTATATAAAATGAGATTTTAATATAAAGTTTTTATTAACAATAACCATTAGTCAATATTTAAATATTAAAACGTTCAAAAAATATATTGGAATAAAAATATATATAAAATACTCCATCCGTTCCTTTTTAAGTGTCGTTTAAGGTTGTTACGTAGAAATCAAGAAATGAAATAAATTTTCTTGGTTCTAATAAAATAGTTGTTGAGTTTCCTATTTTACCCCTTTTCTTTTTCATTTCACAATAAATGTATGTGTAAATTAATTAAATATTAGAAAATAAATAAGGGTATAATTGATAAAAGTGTAATTAATGTGATCTTGAACTTTGTAAATGACAAATAATTAGAAACAAAAAAATTTCAAAAATGCGATACTTAAAAAGGAATGAATGGAGTAAATTATTAAGTAGACTATTTTTTCAAAGACAGTGAATAACTACAGAATCAAATATTAAAACACTTCATATTCTTATTTCAAAATAAATTGTGATTATGAAAATATCATTTGACAAGAAAAAAAGTTAAATATTGATAAAATTTTATTATTAATAGAAAGGTGAACTTATACTTTATTAATTGTTAATGAATATAGTAATGATACTCATACATCTCATTCTCTTATAATTCACTTTAATCCCATTTTTTTCTCTATCTTTCTCTACCTTTTTCATCACATCACATATCATATCTATAATTTTCTTTCTCTATTTTTTCCTATTATCTATATCTCTCTCCTCCTTCCACCCCTTTTGGAATGGACGTTTATCTTTTTCCTAATGAATAGGCACAAAGAGATAGAAGAGAGGGTGGAAAAAGGGAGAGAGAGAGAGGTGTGTAGATGAGAGAGAGAAGGAGAGGGAAAGGGAGAAAGAGGTATGAAAGAGAGAACGAGATAGGAAGGTGGTGAAGAGAGTGATAGATGTAAAGAACATAGGGAAAGGAGAGAGAGTGAGGTGCAAAAAAAAAAAAGAGGGAGAGGAAGAGAGTTGCATGCATAAGAGACACCGGAAGAAAGAGAAAAAAATGCCTACCAAAGTAATTTTGGGAAAGGGAATTCACATTGAGACGTTGTAATAGAGATGAAAATTTTTAAATTCTTTTATGTTAAGTGTTATTTCAAATGGAGTTATAAGATTGGTTTGGTAGTGAAGGGAGAAGGGAATGAGAGAAAAGTCGTGGGTTTGAATCCCTTTGCTAACAAAACAATTAACAATTAACAATTAACAATTAACATTTGTCGATAAAAAAAAATGTTATTTGAAATTGTGAGAATGAACAGAAGATATTCTTTCTTGTAAAAAATAAATTAATGCATAAGCAGCTTTCCTTTAATTCTTTCTTTTACTTTTATAAAATTCTTCTACTATTAAAAATATATTTTGGAGCATTGTTGTGTTTAGTTCGGGGATCCTTTTCTGCACAAGATTGATCTAATGGGTTGTCGTATCTTGGGAGAGAAGTGCATCAATTTCAAGTACCAGTGCAATGAGACGTTTTCTCTTTAAGGATAGCGCATTGCGCTCTTCAACCCAGGCTTTCTCTAAATTTTTCATTTGTTATATTTATTTTTGTACCAATTGATTGCTATAAGAATTATTGTGCTTTTTGATTCTATATAAAATACCACTGCTACGTTTGTTGTTCTGGTTTGTTCTAAATTCTTTTCTAACACATTATTTAAATCAATTGCTTCAGTCAGGGAAATAAAAACCCACGTAATGCACTGAAATGAGTATAAGCTTGGAAGAGGTCCAAAGCTAGGGGGTTACAATTTACAAATATTGTTCGAAGGGAACAAAAACACAAAATGCTCACAATCAATAAAGAAAACACAAAAAACACACATTTTTTTTCTGTATGAATCGACCACGCGTATTAAATAATTTATAACAACTCATACTGATCAACTAACTGAGTTAAACTCCCTTAATCAACATGCACACGTTTAAAAAATTGCAGATGTGAATTTACATTGCGATAAGTTGACCACGAAAACACGTAAAATAAGCAGAGCAGGTTTAATTAAAATAAGTATAGGAAACATAGCAAGAGTTAAGGACCTGCACAAATCTTGAACTTCCAAGTAACAATCTTGCTTTGTTTCCGAAAAATTGACTTGAATTTAAAATGTTGACCTAGTGTAAGTTAAAAACGATTATCAATATGTGCAGGACAAGAGAACTTGTTGCTCCTTCTCTCTTCACCAAACATGGGCTGCAATATGCTCTTAAGATTGGCTTTCCAAAAATTCGGCAGAAGAAAATTTCATTCCCACACTGAAAGAAGCACAAATTGGAGGGGTCTCACTGAGAAATATTTAGAAAGTGGAATCCCCAAAGAAGATGACTCTGTATGCATATACAGGGTTCCACCAAACATGCTACAGGTAGATCCCAAGGCTTACACACCCAACAACATCTCAATTGGCCCTTACCATCATGGTGCTCCTCACTTGCAAAACATGGAAGATCTGAAAGGAAAGTTCTTTCAGCGCCTCTTCGATCCAAATGGTGTAAATGGACCCAAATTAGATGAGGCTTACAAGTACCTTGAGGAGCAAGAAGGCAATGTTCGAGAATGTTACATGGGTGGAATCAAACAAAGCAGTGATGAGCTTCTACAAATGATGCTAGTTGATGCCTCTTTCATCATCCAGCTCTTGAGGGACTTATCACAGAACCAATTCAAACAAGTCCCTTCACTCAGTAGATGGATGCTACCCACCTTTCGCCGTGAATTGGTCATGCTTGAAAACCAGGTTCCACTCTTTGTTCTGAACAAATTGTTTGAGCTCACAGATAATAATAGTTTTCAACAGCCATCCATGAGTCTGAATGATCTCGCCTTTCGATTTTTCTACCGTTTGCTTCAATCAGACTCAACCAAAATCCCAGAATGTCAGAAAACTTACAAGTTTAGAGTAGAACATGTGCTTGATCTTCTTAGATACAACATTCGCCCCAAACTAATTGCAGAAAAAAACCAAAGAGGAACTCAGAAGCTGATGATTCATTCTGCAACAGAGCTAAAAGAGGCTGGTGTGAAAATCAAAGCTGATAACAACCGTGAATTGCTAGACATAAGCTTTGGGAAAAAGTGGGGAATAGCAATGAGGGAACTCACTATCCCTCTTTTGCACATCAGTGATCACAGAGGGACAGTGTTTCGTAACATAGTAGCATTCGAGAAGTGCCACAAGAGATGCAACCCCGATGTAACAACCTACATGTTTTTCTTCAACAGGCTCATCAACTCAGCAGATGATGTGGCTCTTCTTCACCACAAAGGGGTGCTTCACCATTCCTTAGGCAACGATGAACGCGTGGCGGATCTAATCAACGACATTGCAAAAGAGATTGTTCCTGACATGAACGAGTCCTACTTGCACAATGTGGTGAATGGAGCAAATGAGTACTTTGAAACGAGGTATGGAAGAGTGAGAGCTTCAATAGTGAGAAACTATTTGACTAGCTGGACTGTTGGCATCTCAACCCTTGGTGCCCTCTTGGCCCTTTACTTCACTTTCATTCAGACAATTTGTGGTTTTGCTGATGCGTTGAAGTCATTGGAGAGTGAAAAGTTTAGTGATATCTTCACAAAGGCCTTGGTCTTGCCATTTCGTGACACTTTCTCAGCAGTATTCGACACTCATGAGTCTGATAGTGATAGTAAAACATGATTTTAATTGAGGATAGCACTACATGGATCTTCGTGACTTGTCTAATGTGGTTTTAGGATAAAGCACCCTTTTGTTATCTAAAGGCTGTTCCAATTCATATCTTCGTGGTTTATCTATGTACTCTTCAAGACCTCTGTAATGATTTGTGTATTATTGTCTGTGACTGTTTGCTATGAGGATTTCATTTCTTTCTATCATATACAGAGGCTGTTCCAATTCATATCTTCGTGATTTATTTCTGTAATTCCCTTTTTTTTTTTTTTGCAAGGATATAAAAAAAATTTATTCCCTACTTTTATAGGAGTGTTTTAACGAATTGTGTAACCTATGAATATATAATGATATTTTAACATTGTTTATAAAATTTAAACATCTGTACCTGTACAAGCTCAATGATATTTGTTTATCTGTTTCCTGATCTAGTTGCACAAAAATAAAATAAAAAATTAACATATTAAATAGTATAACTATACATCCGTAAGCTAAAATTATTTGGAAACTGATACTTTGTTGTTCTAGCGAGGGTGTTTATAAAGAGAAAAATACGAAAAATGTGACCAACAATGTAATGAAAAAAAAAAAAAAAGAGAAACAAAGAAGGGTAGAAAAACTAGTTTGAAAAACACAGATGAAAGTATGAAGCTTCTTTGCCACACTGTTATTTTCTTTTGTTTGTAATCGGTGAAGTACTTTTTTAACCCAAACAAACACCAAAGGGGTCTAGCTCAGTTGGTTGAGCAGAGTGTGTAAGTGTTGTAAATCCCATGGTACTGTCTTCGATTCTTACGGATAAAAAAAAAAACCCAAACAAACAGAGGAGCACTAGATGAACTTGAACCCATTATTGATACCAAAATAAATTCAACTAGCAAGCTATCTAATCTTATTCAGCAACACGACAAACTTCCTCGTACAAATTTCGCATTTCCCTGCAATTAAAATGGTGTTTACCTTTCTAATTATGCTTCAGAATCTTTGGATGTACTATTTTCACCTTCACTATTAGTGGTAGGACTAGGAGTACCGCGAACTGGGATACAAAACGCATCTATGGAGAGAGATCCAAAGCTTTTCTTTTTCAAGGCCTCTAATGAATCTGCAAATCCACACACTGTCTGAATGAAAGTGAAGTAAAGCGCCAACAACGCACCAATAGTTGAGACCCCCACCACCCAGCTGGTTAAATAGTGATGCACTAAAGAAGCTCTTTTTCTCGCATAGAATGAACCAAAGTACGAATTCGCATCATTGACCACTTTGTACAAGTACGACTCATTTTTGCCCCGAACAATTTCTTTTGTAATGTTGTTGATCAATTCAGACACGGTGTTGTCGTTGCCGAGAGAATGGTGAAGCACCCCTTTGTAGTGAAGAAGAGAGACATCATCAGCAGAGTTAATTAGTCCATTGAAGAAGAACAAGTAGGTTGTCACATCGGGGTTGCAATCCTTGTGACAATTTTCGAATGCGACTATGTTACGAAACACAGTCCCTCTGTGGTCATTGATGTACAAAGGAGGAATAGTGAGTTCTCTCATTAGAAAACCGTACTTTTTCCCAAAGCTTATGTCAAGCAATTGTTTAGTTTCATCTGCTTTGATCCTCACACCAGCCTCCATCAGCTCCGTTACAGAGCGAATCATGTGATTTTGGGAGCTTCTTGGTTTTTCTCCTTCTAGGTTTGGCCTAATGCTGGACCTAAGAAGATCGAGAAAGTGAAGCCCTCTTAACTCATCAACTTTCTCTGGAAAGTTGTTGTCTGAATCTACTTGTAACAAAGGGTAAAAGAACCGAAGAGCGAGCGCTTTGAGACTCATACACGGTTGCGAGGTAGGATCAGTACTAGTCAGGTCGAACAGCTTGCTCAAAACAAACATAGGAAGCTGGTTTTCAAGCATTATCATCTCGCGCCGAATGATGGGAAGCATCCATGTGCTGCTGAGACAAGGGATGTGTCCAAATTCACACAATGACAGATCCCTCAAGAGCTGAATGATAAAAGAGGAATCCGCTAGCATCATCTGCAGAAACTCGTCGCTGCTCAGATTGATGTCCTCCGTGTAACATCCTCTGACCACGGATTCTTGTTCCTCGAGGAACTTAAAAGCCTCATCTAGTTTGGCACCGTTTTCATCATTCGTTGGATCGAAGAGGCGACGATAGAACATTTTCTTGAGATCTTCCATGCTTTTCAAGTGGGGTGCTCCGTGGTGACAAGGGCCGATTGAGATGTTGTTGGGTCTGTAGGCTTTTGGTGCAACCTGGCGCATGTTTGATGGGACCCTGTATATGCAAACAGGGTGGTGGTGGTGGTGGTGACTTTCTTCTTGTTTTCCGCTGTTTCCACTTTCTAATTCTAACTCTTTCTTCATAAGATCTCTCCAATTTGAGCTCATTCTGTTGGCAGTGCCATTAAAGTTTCTTGTGTTGAACCTATGATAAGCCAATCTGATGAGTTTTTCACACGCCATTGTATTGTTGTTGGATAGGAGAATGAACAAGTGTTTTTGTCCTGCACTGAAGACTTGATGTCTTGATCCTTTTTCACTTGCAGCGGGTCAACTTTTTGTATTCAAGTCCACTTTTAAATTAGATAAACAGGATTCTTGAGAACTGAGAAGCAATTTAGCTTCAATAAATAATTGAGAGCGTGTCAAACTCAATGTGAAAAGAAAAGAGAGCATGCCAATAGCGTAAAGAATAATAAAGAAACAAACAACCAAGCGGCGGGGAAAGAAAAACAAAGAAGGTTCGTGGCCCGTGAAACAAGCAACTAGAGAATAAGAGAGACTAAGAAAAAGAAAAAAGGAATTTTGAAAGGAAATCTGGAAATGGCATTGTGAAGAGTAAGGGTGTGTTTGTTTAATGTTTTTAAAAACGGTTTTCTGTTTTCTAAAATTAAAAAATAAACAAACTTGTTAGGTAAGCTTTTTTATTAAATCTGTTTCCAAAACTTCTGTTTTATCGTTTATAAAAACAACAAAATGAGAACAGCTTAGTATTGTTTTCATTCTCAATTTCTCTCTTGTGTGTTGAAAACTAAAATTGGATAACATGTTGCAAATAAGCTAAACCAAATATTACGTTTTTTTTCCACTAATCGGTGCTGCCCAATCAATGATTTCTAAAGTACGTTAGGAGAAGGATGTTCCTTTGTTACTTTTGGATTAAAAGTAATTTTAGGAGTATTGACATGGTGATCCAAATATAGGTTGTCATTAGAGCAAAATCGTTGCTCCTTTTTTAGAGGAATCACTTTTATACAGTTGCACCCAGTGTTGTTACTTTATAACTATAAATTTATCTTTGGCTTAAATAACTTTTAGGTCCATGATAAATTTATGAACTTTGCTTTGAGTCCCTCATAAAATTTTTTGTTGCTTTGAATCCTTAATATATTAAAAATTTTGTTTCGAGTCCCTGCCGTCAACTGTTAAAAATTTTAAAATGTGATTTCTGGCGGCTAAAAAATCGCCATTATTTATTTTAAAATTTAAACTACAATTTCTAACAGCTAAAAACAGCTAGAATTAATTAAAGAAAAAAAATCAATTAGCAAAAAAGTTCACATGCGACTTAGCAAAATACAACCCTAGAAACGGCATTGTTTTTAATTTGGGCAAAATTTCACAAAACAAAACAAGCGTTCATGGTCTCGTGCTCGTCTCCTTCATGGCTTCATCTGATCCTCTCTTTTTTTTTTCTTTGTTGGAAACATTTGATCCTCTCTTGATCTGATCCTCTCTAATGCTCCCCCCCTCTCTCTCTCGCACGCAATTCTTCACCCTTTCTTTCTTTCTCTACCCTCACACCCCATAGTGAGAAAAACAACCCTCACTCTCATGCATAAGTCATTGGGAAGGCGGAGCTAGTGAGTTCTCGCGACAACGACGAAGGGCATGAGATGGTGAAGAGACGGGGGCACGGACAACGTTGTTGTGGCCCTCAAGTGCCTTATCGTCGTCCACCACGGCAGCTTCGTCCTCCAGATCTACGATTTTCAGATTTGAGATTTCTAGATGATTTCCAGATCTATGTTGTGTCTACAACATCATGTTTGGGGGTTTCAGATCTATGGTGGTGTTGTTGGAGATTGGGGGTTTAAAGATTGATTGAGAGGGTTTTAGATTTGCAATGGTGTTGCTAGCTTTGGGTATGGAGAAGCAGTGGGTTTGTGGTGGCACGATAATGCAGGTGCGGTGGAGCTGTTGCGACGCAATGGAGATGTTGCGGTGTGGTGGAGCTCTTAGGCCACTGGTTACTTTCCTTCCTCTGCGGCGGTTCCTTCCGTCACTGCACACATGTTTGCGAGAGGAATTCTTAGATCTGTTATTCTTTTTTTTTTATACATGTATGGATCTCTGTTTTTGATTTTGTTTACATATAGGATTTGTAGATATCGTTGTGTAATTTGTTTGATTTTGTCATGGAATTTTGAAGTTAAGTGATTTATTTGTTTTGTAATTTCTTGAATAATGAGAGAACAATTTCTGGTTGCACTCTTTGTGATTGTGATGTGCAAAATCAATAGTTGCAGGATCTAGCAAGGGTGGGTGTTGCTGCTGCGATCGGGTGGCACGAGGAGGAAGGGTGAGGAAGGTTTTAGGATATATGCTTTTTTTAGACTTAATTGCAATTTTAACCCCCAACTTTTTATTTTTTGGCGAATTTTACCCCCAACAAATTAATTTAGCATATTTTACCCCCCAACTTTTTTAAAAAGTTGCAAAATTTACCTTCTACCGTTTTACTGACATGGCATACTAAAATAATTGTACTTTGTACCCCCCAACTTTTTACTTTGTGGCAATTTTTACCCCCTAACTTTTTCTCTTTTTTGGTGAATTTTACCCTCAACTTTTTACTTTTTGGTGAATTACCCTCACTTTTTACGCTTATGTCAGCATGCCACGCTAGCATAATAGTATAAGGTAAAATTTGTAACTTTTTAAAAAAGTTGGGAGTAAAATGCGCCAAATTAATTTGTTAGGGGTAAAATGTGCCAAAAAGTAAAAAGTTGGGGGGAAAAATTACAATTAAACCTTTTTTTATTCTTTAATTGATTATGGCGGTTTTTAACCGCTAGAAATTGTAGTTTAAATTTTAAAATAAATACTGGCAGTTTTTTAGCCGTCAGAAATCACATTTTAAAATTTTTAACGGACACGTCATACTTAACTGAAGACAGAAACTCAAAACAAATTTTTTAATATATTAAGAGCTCAAAACAATGAAAAAAAATTATGAGGGACTCAAAGCAAAATTCGAAAATTCATCAAAGACCTAAAAGTTATATAATCCTTATCTTTTTTAAAAAATAATACTACTAATTTAATATGTTTTCAATTTTTTAAATGTTTTTTTACTGCAATTTTTTATATGTTTTAATTTAAGTACATATGTTTTAATAAAATGAAGACAGTAAATTATTATTATTATTATTATTGAGAACTTTTTCTCTGCCTACTTTTTCATTCTATTTTCGGTTTTAAAACTATTATTATATATAGCTTTTCTTTAGAAAAAAAAAAAATAAAGGATGGAGATGACAACAAAGCGATGATTGGCCTCCAATATTATATAAAGAAGTGATACTTTGGTTGTTAGGGTTCAAAGTCAATTCTTGCTCATTTATATTGGAGCATTATCTTGACTACCTTGAAGTTTAAGAAGCAATTTCATTGAAAGTACCACAAATTTATAATGACGATGGAAGAGCAATTTCACTGAAACTGCTCCAATTATTCACACATGCCAATGCGGGTTGATTTTGGTGTGAGGACTGAACTCCAACTCAAATGAGCCTACTGGTTATCTATAATAATATAAAATCTGCCCGGTCCTTGTCAAGTATTGTTTTTCTGTGTACTGCAGACTTACCTTGTCTATACCTTCATCTTTTACTATTTTTTCACCCTTTTCTCTTTTACTTTTTCTCTCTCTTTTTTTTTTTTTGCATTTTTCTTAAACCGTGCTCTAATTTACCATGCAGAGACTGAAAGACATAATCATGTCATTAAATAGAATTATTTCCTCCCACCCACCTACTGCTGAAAAGAACATTTGGATAGATGAGTTTGAACGCCTAAAAATTTCTTGTACTCGATCTTTAATTCTATATATCAGATCGGGTTAAACATATTCTTTAGTCCCTATAAATATGTAAAACTTCGTTTGTAGTCCCCTAAGTTTTAAAACATCCACTTTTGGTTTAAACATCACAATGGTGAGGGTGAAGCTGAAAAGGAAAGTGTCAGAATGTACATAGACTATTGGCATCGCACAATTGAATTTGATCACGTGTGTGTGATGTTTGACCAAAGATGTTCTAGCTTCCTAAATAGCAGAGCCAAAAATCGAACAATGTTTAAAATTGGAGTTACAGTGGGGGCACCATTATTCTGCGAAGGAACTTATTATGCACTGCCAAAGGAGGTTCTAAAAGGATTTGGGGTCAGCCCAATAACTACCTCAGCATATAACAGTTTCATTATCACTGACTAGATTATATATTAATTCTATATTTCATGATTTTTTTGGCATGCAGTAAAAAAAAGGCTGATTTGGTACAAAGAAAAATTAAACAAGAGCATCTTGAAACAGAACAACTAGTTATAAAAACAAACCAAGATGGTAAAAATAAATTCAACTTATCAAAAATTGAGGCTTAACACTGTATGATGTCCTCAATTCATAAGTATTGTTAAGGTAAAACTACAAAAAGAGAATGTTAGAAAGATAGATTCTTGAACTAGTTAACAATAGAGGATGTGTACGTAGTCTGATTACGTATCTAGGCAACAAATTTTGCATAAACATCAAGCAGCCATTTTTAATGGGAAAAAAAGAAGAAAATGTCCATTTGCTTTTAAAAGGCATACGTAAATCAACCAAGCCTAAATTTGTACCAACCCTCATAGGTATATTATAGAGTAATTCCAGAGCACAAGCATTGAGCACAAGTAAGCAGAGGCAGAGTTAGCAGGCATAGAATTAAGAGCTCAAAACCAAAATGGAAACTCAAACTCAAGCTAATCACTTAGGATGAATTGTATTAACCTAACTACCTCAACGAGAAAATACGCCAGCTCCATATGTACATGAGATTGTATCAACAAGAAGAGGAAACTGTAAAAAGGCAAACAATATTGCTGGGATACATGCAACAAGGGTTGTTGGAATGACAATCCATGCCAATTGATGGCCAAGTACAATGAAAAATGTTGCACCAAAAGCTATGAGCATTGTAATGATGGAGAAGAAAAGGGTCG
This sequence comes from Pueraria montana var. lobata, assembly GCA_026413185.1. Taxonomy (NCBI): domain Eukaryota; kingdom Viridiplantae; phylum Streptophyta; class Magnoliopsida; order Fabales; family Fabaceae; genus Pueraria; species Pueraria montana. Next base: position 25,525,033 of record CM048656.1, read on the forward strand.
CAATGCCAACACTCAACCTTCTAGGCAGTGACACATGGAAATCCTCCTGTGCATATCTTGAGGTGAGTATGGACAAAAACATCAACACAGATATTACTGAGGAGAACAATGCAAGAGCATCTGAGAGAGCAAAAACTTTGAAGGATGTAGTGTGCATAAAAATGGGATAGCCATTGTTGTTGTTGTTACCGCCTGGTACCGTAAAGATTGCTGCAAACATCACAGTGGTAATAAGTGTTGCAACTAGCATGCATGATGAAGCAGTGTTCTTCAGCCACTTTTCTCCTTCTTTGGCCAACTCCTTGTGTTCCTCGGTAAATAACATTTGAGGTGTCCTACCTTCAGAATCTTTAATCTCCTTGAATAGAGGCTGTATGATCTTTTCCACCTCCTGCAATTTCAAGAAATAAAATGTGTCAAAACAACCTTAAATACTAAATGAGCAACTAAACTGAGAAAACTGACAACAGAATAATGATTGAATAATGACCTTGAACCACAATAATTCCCTTTGCATCTGCAGTGCTGCACCAGATACAACATGAAGTTGATCTGTAGGGGCCAATTTTCCAGCCAAATGCAGTATGTTGTGATTGTTATTATCTCTGTAAGAAGTTATCAGATCCTTATGTGCCCCTATGTCATAAATCAGGTTAAATATTTTCTCCTGACGGTACATGATTGCAATGTGAAAAAGACTTCTATTTTGGCCATCAACTTTCCAAAGTAGATCTGGATATGAGTAAAGAAGCTCAATTACAATCTCAGGTATCCCAGATTCAGCAGCAATAAATAGGGGTCGTGACAAAGGGCTTTTAATTAAGTCTCCATGTTGTATTTCGTCTGAAGACACTATTGGTTCCCAAAGAAGTTGCACTAACTTTAAAGCCTGTGCATTCAACATCTTTTTCTTCTGAACTGCTTCAAATCCTGGCACTGTAAGTACGGCAAGTTAGCTCAAGACACAAATAACTTAGTGAGACACTCAAGTTGGTGGCATACCAAGAAATTTTACAGCCTGATAGAGTCCAGTCACCAATATATCTGCAACTTCAATTGAATACATTGTTAAATAATAAATACAAGACAAATATCCCGATTCATAGACAAATCACATAATAGAGAAGCAATAGCTCATTTATGTTAAACATTCAAATCTATTGGTGACCTTGGAAATGTGATCGTTAATGCTTTTTATATTGACCTGGATTAAAGAGTTCATGAATGTTTGTGTCAAATTAACTTTTTAATGATGTATCATGAATTTGTGAAAAAGATTCATGAAATCTAAAGCTTACTGTGAATGTGAAAGATAATATCTTTATGGATGTTGCTCCTAATATTTGCCAGCAGACAAAATATAACATACCTTGAAAAGTTGAAGACGCTTGGGATTGCGAGTTGTTCGACTGGCATTTGTACTCAGTTGTTAGTTTGACTTGGATCCCTTCAAAAAGAAATTTCACCATGTCATTCCTTTTATAAAGCTTCTTATTGGACTCATTTTCTTTTATAGATCTTTACACTTCAACTCGATGACATTCTGTCTATATAAGGACTTTATAGAGATGACATTCAAACGCATAAGGTAATATAAGATCTCATTAAATGTAACAATTTCACAATTTCATGGTGTGTTACCCACATGGATAGATGCATCTTTCCCAGATTCCTAGTTGAATGCCACTGGTAAATGATGAAGGTTTTTTTGCCAACACGTGTAAAGCTGTCTCCCCATTCAAACCATGATAAGTTGCTAATTGTGGTTGACACTCAAGTACATGTAAGGCAAAATCTGAGAAACAAAGTTCATGTATGAATCATTACAACTTCTAAGTCTCTTAAATGGAGTCATAACTCATTTTTGAAAGTTACCATATAAATCTGTAGATATAGCAGCAATTAATAGGCTAAAGTAGTCTTCTGTTTTTAGAATCTCATGATTGGTCACTGAATAGAGATACCAAACCATGTCCCTTTGGCCCAGTAATGTAGCTATATAAAGTGGTGTCACCCCTTCACTACCTCGTATACCAGGTAAGTTTATATTCATTTCCACCATCAGCTTTGCTATCTTGGTAACCCCAGATGCAGCAGCAAAACAAAGTGCAGTATTGTTATCTTTATTTTGAATTTCCAAGTCTGTAGTTCTCATTCTTTTGACCAGTTCCTCCACAAATTTGGTGCGTCGAGCCCCAGCTGAAATATGTAGAGCTGTTTCCCACCCTCTTGAAATCCTGGCATTCTCCGCACCAGGATGCAAATTTAGGAACTCATTGGCCTTCTCCCAATCACCTTTCAATGCAGCTCTATATAAGGGCAAATACATGTGAAGATTCATTGGTATTTTATCTCCTGTCAAGCAAACATTGAATATCAATACACATTGTAACTACTAAATTCCATACTACACCACATAGAGTGCTAAACTATACTTAAAAATCGAGGGACCTATAATAGAAACAATGAGTGCCTAAGATTCTTAAGTAATGGATCATGGAGTAACAAAGTTTTAAATAATGTTCAATAAGCGCATTAAAGTTACTGAAGGCAGGAAATGTACTTGAGGGGGGTTCAGAAGAATTAATGTGCTCAATATCCAACTGATCATGAACTTGAAGAGGTGAAATTGCAGAAGTACTTGACCGATCAACTAGTTGATATATTGATACAGCGTGTTCGATGGAATTGGAAGGAATAGAAGATATGGAATTTCTGGGGCTAGGAGCCCCATCTTCCAACAGAAGTGGTTTTGAACTATAGCATTGATGGATTCTGCTTTCTGGTGCATCACACTGATGGTTGATGAACTGAACAGAACATGTGTCACATCCGTTGCTTTCCTCAAGATTTTTTGGTGGAAATAGCTGCCGAATACTTGGTGCTCGATCAAATTTTTTACTTGAGATTTGCATTGTCATGATCTCCTTCAATATCCAGGTAAGCTACAGAGCTTACACAAATATAAAATAATATCATAGTAAGATTGTATTTTCCTTGATTACAAACAATAGTATATTATTGCTTAACAAGTGTGTGTGTGCGTGCCCATGCTAACTCTTGGGGAAAAGTGGGCTAGAAATAGTTGAAGTTGATGCAAAACTTAAGAACACAATTGCAAAAGAAGATATATAAATGTATAAGAAAATTATTTCATTTTCATAATTTTTACAAAACGACTCGAGCATACCTCTCATATCAATTCAAAAAGAAATCAATTCTAAAACTTTACAGTGCTATTATTAGTAAAATATAAATTGATTAATAACTAGTAATGAGGCTGACTACACAGGATATTTTTGCATCCTTCTACTGCCATTTAGCATGTTCGTGTTGGGAAGATCAACATGGAAGGAGATTTTTTTTTTTTGGTTGAATGTGAAGAGGGTTTTCCACTTGTTGCTTAGTTGAGAAGGTGCTAAATTTGTTTTGTTTAAACTGTTTATAATGAAATTTCACTTTATTTTAATCTCACATTAGACATGAAAATATTAAGGCTAGATTGAACTGTTGATAATTCCATTTTCATTCTTTCTTCCTTTATCTTTCCAATAAATTATTTGAACTTCTAATATTCAACCTATCCCGGCTTTCATTTCTACCAAGCACAACCCTAAGTTCACAGGAAGAAGTTATAATCTATTCCATGGTTGTTGTTCCAACAAAAGAACGTGGGAGAAAATCTCAGTGGATCCATAGACAGAAAAGGGGTTTGACAAGTCTAGCTAAAAGTATAGTCTTTAACTTCTAAAATACTCCAGGCCTCAAAATTCTTTGCACCGTTTGAAGGGAAAGATAACAATTTTCACCCTCAAAGCACGAGTTAAACAAGGACTAGCATCAATTTTGTCTGATAAACAAGTTCCAATAGCAGTAGCAGAGTCCTCATTGATTGCAATATGCTCATGAATATTCTTAGTAAAGTTAGTTGATGTACTACCCTTCAAGAAAAAAGAAAAGGTTAAGGTACTAGTAGGCTGCTAAGTTTCTCCAATAATAGTTTTGTTCTCTTAATAATTGGTTAATGTACTAGAAAGCATGACAGCTAAGTTTCTAATTATTCTTATCCAATAATTCATAACTGTTACTTTAATGCAAGCAATGAACCATATTTAAATAATAAAAATCAGAAAGTAATTTTTTTTGCAACAACCTAGAGTCCAACGAGATGTGTTAAACCCTATGCAGAAAGGATTTAGGAAACTTACAAGATCAAGTATCACAAAGAAAAATCTTGGGCCAGGGGAGCAAACAAACTTGCCAAATTCTGAAATGCAGATTAGCCTTCTTTCGTGATCCAAATTATGGCAAAGACCGTTGTAAGGACCCTGAGTTTCTAATTAAGTAGCAAATGAAAATATAGGACCTTGATTTCTAGCAAATGGGAAAATGAATATTACATTTGCAAGTAAGTTATGCTTCATGTTGAAAAAGATCCTCTGTGATCATGGTGATGACTAATGAGGATCCTGATGCTTTTAGTGAGCAAACAGAAGATTCTAGGTGTTTCAGGAGAAGCCTCTTGTAGCTGCACAAGAAGTGATAGTGCGTGGGAACTTTTTTGATGCAGAAGTGCTAAAAGTAAATGAATGATTGGCCTGGTCAAGAAGACCAAAATTGAAATAGTAATGTGTGACAAGGAAAAAGGAAAGTGCTCAAGAATAATGTAAAGTTGGACGCATTTGCATGTGGCCAAAAGCAGTGTTGCTTTAGCTTATGCCGCTAATTATAATTTTGTTTTTAACAAAACATAGATCTCATGTGCTTTGTTCCCTAACTAAAAATGAAATTTCATATCCATAGTTGGTATGTTTACCAAAATCAACTACAAATAATCTAGGCTTAAGGCGGGGAACTCACCTTGACCTGGAGTAAATTCATACTAATATTTTACTCCAGAATAGGTGAAAAGTGCTCACTCATAGACCTTGGATACTGTGCCAAGTGGTCTAGCCCGGCTCTAGATACTATAAATACAGTCAATGTCAAAAAATAAAACTTAAAACACTGTCCGGCTGACACATGACATAGCCTAATAGTTTTTATAATATTATTGATAAACACTTATTACCTTTTTTTTTTTTTTTTTTTACAAAATCACTGTTGAATTGAGCATTAGAATTTTTATTTTGTTTTTATTAACCCAACTCTTTTTCGTCTTAATTTAGTCATACTAAAAGGAAGGACCACCGCCAATTCATCTCTAATCTCGATCAAAATCAACCTTATACTTTTGTCAGAGTTAACTTCATATACCTCGTACAATAAGACAAAAACTTAGAAGTAATTCTTGAGATATTTTTATTATTTATCCAATCAAAATTAGAGTTTTATCTCTAATTTATATTGATTTTTATTATAAATGTTGACGTTGATTACATAACATATCAAGATAAAAAAAAAAAACTATAATTTTAATAGAACGATAATACCAAGTATAATTAACGTTACCGACATCTAGGCGGGACTGTTCATAGAGACACTCAACTTGAGTGACTCAAGCATCCCTCACTTATTATGGCTGCTGCTGAGTCAACGCAAAATCAAAAAGTCATTCAGCGCGTTAGATTTTAGTAGAATTGAATTTGAGAAAATTAATGATAAAATAATTGATTATCCATCAGATATGGCAGCTTGTTAGTGAAGTCATTGCAAATAAGAAAAAGTTATTATTGAGAATAGAATTGATTTGATACTATTGATGTTGAAAGAATTGAAGTTAAAAAAGATATTTCTTTATTTAGAAATGATATTTTAAATAGTGAATTGAGAATAATTAATTTTAAATTTTACTCTACATTATTTGTAGTTTTCATTTTTTAAGTTTTTTAAATTAATTAATTATTTTCTGTTTTCTAAACCATGTAAATTTGATTTTTTGTTAATTTTCTATTATTTAAACCTATCAATTTTTTTTTTTATGTTTTCTATTTAAAATCTTTACAAATTAAATAAATTATATTATTTTAAACGTTTTTTATCCAATTACTAATCAAACCATCAAATTTCACACAAAAAAAAAACTAAAATTTTCTCTTCAAATTATAATCTCAAATGCAAAATCTTTCAATTTTTATCGAATTTTCAATAAAATTTTACTTTCAAATAAATTATTTCTTACCCCCAAATTCATCATAAACTTCCAAATATTTGGATAAAAAAATGAGAATTTGATGATTATAAATATAAGAAAATTGAGAGAAGGACCAAATTTACTTAATTTGAAAATAATTGGCTAAAAATTAAAAAAAAAAATGGCATATAATCCAAATTAAAATGACTAAAAATGTAATTAAAATATGTGACATATATAGCACCAAAAATATATTTTAACCTAAATTTCGTATGTGAATTTTTCCTACATCAAAATGAGATGAAACTTGGGCCAAAATAAGCGACGAGTGTTTTGTATCATTGCAACAGAATTAATCAATCACAGAACAAAATCATGACAAGTTAATGGATGATGAAAATAAAATTCATTCAGAGGCAAGATGACCAAATATTCTACTCAATACTATTGGAGACCAAAGTCACCAAACAAGGTTAGATTTTCCTAGTAACAAGACATTTCACCCTTTCTGTTTAATTATAGATAAGCTCCCAATGAATAATCATTTAACCAAACTGAAGGATCACTTGTTGCTAGATTATTTATATGTAGGTCTCAAAATTACAACTCTTGAAGAAGAAATATCCATGAGAGATTCATCAGAAAATAGGCAGCTATAATTTAACAAGAAGTAACTGTCAACCTTCAACCTGGTGGCCAATTCATCTGTCTCCCACCTAATACATGCAAGTGCAGATGATACACAGATTGACCTAATCAAAATAAAAGAGTATGAGAAGATGAAGTTTGTGGGTAGTGGCACCACTATAAGCAAGTGAAAAAGATCCAGATAAATTGTTGACAAGAAACAGGGGCTTACAGGCACTAGGACCATTGTTGATGACGACACGGAATCCATCAACGATACCTTCTTTCTCAGCTACAATTTTGGCAGCATAGAGAAGTTGACCCAATATTTCCCCATGCCTACTATCAGCCTGTGAAAGGAGACTTTACAATCTCAAAAATAACCTTAGGAAAAATTTGCTCCCTTTTTTGAGATTTACACTTCAAGATCTTTTAAACCATCAGATCACAGAAACACCCCCGTGTAATGTTGCTAGTTAATGAGACATCCAAATAACTCAAAGATCAAAGTTAACCAAAAATCTGACAACCGGCTTGAAAATAATATTAAATAAAGATTGATAATAAAAAAATTAAAATCAGAAAGTACATTCAAAATTAGACTACCAGGAGCACATCGGAAAGTAATGTAATCTGCAAATTATGGATGAGAGACATCACAAATTCAAAACCAACATTAGAGTCTTAGATCAAACATATTCGGAGTAGGTAAAATCAGCAGTTTTTTTTCAATTTAAATTCATATTAGTTTTTCCAATTAGACAAGCATGTGAGATTTACTGAACTTCAATTCACCAAGACTTGTTGTTACCTTAGGGGCCTCACATATAAATTGGATATTCTCAGTTATTTTCAAGGATGCTTCTTATCTTCCATTTGATGTCTTCACCTAAACATCTTCATAGTCCATACCCCATACAATTTCACTGAACTAATTTTCATGAGAAAATAGAGTTTTTCCCAAAAATTACATCCCTAAAATATTATACAGGAAGTTATATATAAATCCTTGTTCTTTTTCATGAAGTCAGTAGCCAGTGAGGAGGTAAAAGCAAAAGAATCACTAAACAGAAGAATCGTGTAAAACTTTTTGTCAGTGTACACATAGAAAAAGGGTGATGGTTAGTGACCTTCCCAAGTTGAGTTAATCCATCTCTTAATTTTGGAATGACTAGAACATGAACTGGAGCCTGTGGATTAATGTCACGAAATGCCAGAACCTTTTCATCTTCATATACAATGCTTGAAGGGATTTCCTTATTTATGATCTTATCAAATCTGGAAAGAAAATAAAGTCACAAAATTACACAAATAAAGAAAAGAAACACAGTAAAATGATTAAGCAATTCAGTGTGTGCATAAATACCAAGAAATACAGATCCTGCATACAGTATGGAGCCTAAAAGGGTTCCAGCCATACTTCTCTGATTATATTTACCAGTCTCTGGAATTCAAATTGACTGTCACAGTTATCATTTGCAAGGGAAACCTTGCATAATTGAGGTTTAAAATCTTTACATCTCAGTGAACCCTTTAAATTTAAAATCAATGCCATCTTTAACATCATTCTTAGAGGGAGACGGAAGGAGAGAAGTTCAATATTGGTGGAATATTTTGGAAAATCGGTATCAACCAATGAAATTAGTGTTCCTTTTGTATTTGAGTTTAATCAATAATCACACTATAACTATACTTCCATGAATAAGGGGATAACCATGATAACGAAAACTGATGCCAGATTCAGCCAGAAGAGAAAGGGCTGTTACATTGTTGGAGCTTCACTATCAAAATTAATAGCAGCTGCTTTTGCTGCAGCCTCTTCATTGTGCGTGGCACGAGTACTAGAGACCAACCTATAACAAGCAAAATGTCAAAACACATTTATAGATCACATTCACAGAAGATCCATAAATAGAGTATAGTTACTACTTATTCAAAATAAGGGTAATACCGAAAGTATGAAAATCCAATCAAACAGCATATGGCGTCAAAACAAATGCTTGTGAGGACAAGTTACAACAAAAGTTCGCCTAAGATGAAATCTAACATGTATAATTCAAATCAACAGAAGCACTCAGTTTTAAATTTAACTGATGACAAGTGAATCACATATATTTATAAAAAATGCCAATCAGAACACAAATATATCCTTTAAATTAACAGTAAGGAAGTCAATTTATAACAACACTTAGGCCTTAGGCCTTCTTTTAAGGATTTGGTTTGACAAAACATTTTTTAATTATTATTTCCTATTTCAGAAATGCTTAAAAATGTGGGTTATGAGACTAACTTAATCCTACAAAACCGGCCTGTAAGGTGAGGATTACCCCCCACCTATATACACTATTTTGGACTCATCACTAGTCGATTCAACAGAAATAATTACAACAATTAAAAGTTCCTCACTGCTAAAATTTTACTGTCAGTCCAAGAAATTAACACAAATTGCTTAAACGAGCAGAAAAGCAAGGAAAGAAACAGAAACCTGCGTGGTTGAAGAGGGAGAAGAAGATTAAAGTTGGAGGCTTTGCGAGCGAAAGGCGTTGCTAGTTTCAGTGGCGAGCAGTTCCTGCAATCCAATTCGAAGCGAAACTATAGAGATTACACGAAAGTGAGAGAAGCGAGCAATTGAGAAAGGGTGCGTACCTAAGCAGAGAGAAAGGAATGGTTGCTGCCATGGTTGGGTTGGGTTGGGTGGCTACTTCCTCCAACCAAAATCCTAGTTAATCCATTTTCACCAGAAACATTATAAACAACTGTCTGCCAAGCCTCCCCTTTTGTCTTTCCATCTACATTTTTTTTAAAACTTTTTTGTTTAAAATATTATATTTAATTTTAGAGCACTGATTAAGAAAATCGGTTTATATTGAAATTCACATAATTTTTAAATAATTTAATATGATCAATTTGATATGAGAATTTGAAAAACAGTAATAAATAATTTCAAGAGAAAATAAGGTATGCATTATAAAATAGTTTTATACCCCGTTATCCAATTACATTGTAAATTACTATGTAAGATAAGTTTATTGAGACTTTTTATAATAATTACCTTAAAAATCATACCAATCCTGATTTCTAATTGGTTGACAGTGTAAAACTATTTTACAATGTCAATGCATCACCATTAAACTCCAACTAGTATTTTAGCCTGTGCATTACACGGAATAAATGTTTATTTTATACAACTAAAATTTATAATAAAAATATTTTTAAATATATAAATTATATTATAATTTAAATATATAATTAATAAATATATTTGTACTTATAAATCATATTTTAGATTTATGATAAATAATTTATATTGTGATATATTATTATTAGTAAAGAATATATTATTTTTAATTATTGATAATTTTTTTTAAAAATATTGAAATTCAAGAACTAAAGATATTTTTTGAAAGGTAGAAGTAAAGATATTAAAAATGATAGATTGAAAAAAAAGGATAAATGTTAATTTAAATAATTCAGTTGATATTAAAAGCATAATGAGATATTAAGAGCGTATTTGAATTTTGAAGCTTGTAAGTTCCAAATCTTTCATTTTTAGTCATTGTTGTCAAACTCCGTTAAAAATTGTTAAATTGCTACGTCAATATGTATCACGTCAACAAAAAAGTGTCACATCATCAATGTCATGTAGAAGGACTAAAAAAATTAAAAAAGAAAAATTACAAAGACAAAAAAAAATTACATAAACTAATAGAAAAGGTTAACAAATTTTCAAACACAAAAAAAAGCCTTAAATATATTGTATAAGTTTAATTGAAAATTAACACAAAATAAATAATCACGCGTTTTCTCAATCTTTCTTTATTTTTTTTTTCTCGTATTCAACACTATAGGGCCACTCACACATCTCCAAACTCTCTCACTCACCATATACATTATTCATTTCCTCTCAAACACACGCATACTTAAAAAAAACACACTCTAGGCACTCTTGACATAAGCACACGCACACACTCTAGGGACCAGTTGATAGGAGCACATCATAGGTTTTTTTTTTTTTACTTAAAAAAGCTTTTTTTTAAAGCCTAAATCTAGCATTTTAATAAATAGGTCACACCAAGCTAGGCCTTACGCAAGCTAGGTCGTAAGTCCTCAGCAGGCCACTTGGCCTATTTTCACCTGTGTCTAATGTGAGTGATGATAAAAGAGAGGCTCACTATGTTTTTAGTCCCTAAAAATTTACAGATTTTGCATTTGGTCTCTAATAATTTTTTTCTAGACTTTTGGTTCCTAACAAAAAAAAATTTGGTATTTGGTCTTTGTTGTTACATTGGTTCTATTAACTTGAGTAAGCAACTTCTATTAGTGTCGGACCTTCAGTCGAATTGATAGTGTCATGTGCAACGTCCATCAATGATGGTTCATAAATGTCCATTGATTAAGACTCCTCCCCCCTTCCCAACTACGAATAAGATCGAGAAGAGCCCAAAAGACCAAAAAAATTAAGAACGAAAACGGAAGCCTTTCGATTCACTCCTCATTCTCTCTTAAATAAAGCTCGCCCTCGAGCATTGGGCAGGTCGGTTGGGTCTTTCCCTGTTGTTTTGTTCCCGCCACGAGAAAAATGCACAGAAAAGGTATGCCCAATGTGCAAAGGATCCATTGACAATGTCTATTGGCTCGGTAGGGAACTTTACGATCTTTTCCCCTATTGTATTGAATCAATAAAAAAAATATAGGTCAGTGCTACCTACGACCCTTTATTGTTTGATCCAATATTGACCGGGGACAAGCTTGACTTCCATAGGTTCTTGGTTTGACCTCCCATAGTGATCCTTGCTTTTAAGGCTTAAATATGTTTTAAGTTCTTGATAAATTAGCGAATTTTTTTTTTTGGACCCCTAATAAATGTTTTCTTTGAGTTGAGTTCCTAATAAAACAAAAAATTTGTTTTGAGTCCTTGTTATTTTGTCTTAGTCCTTCTAATATATCTATTTTTTTCATTTGAGTCCTTATAATATTTTGTTCATTTTGTATTAGTCCCTTTGAAAAATATTTGATAAGGACTAATAACAAATTATATACATATTTTAGGAACTCAAACGAAAAAATAAATATATTAGAAGGACCAAGACAAAATAACAAGGACCCAAAACAATTTTTTTTGTTTTATTAGGAACTCAACTCAAAGAAAAAATTTATTAGGAACACAAAACATAATTAAGTATTGCTTTTAATAAAGCAGAGTGGGGGAAATTTCTCGTACTTGCTTAGTGGTCAGCCCCCTTTTGAATTACGTTAGGGGGTCTTTCGCTTTCGTATATATGTTAAATTCTTGTTGTGATGTTTTAAGAAAAATAAACATCAATTTATAGGTACAAAATAATGTTTGTAAAATAGATTGAACTCGTCAACAAAATTAATTGTGCATGAAGCTGTTCCAAGATTTTGCGTCATGTCAAGTTGACTTGTTATCAATAGCTTAAAGGCCTAGTGTGAAATCATAGTTTGTTTAACTTATTAAATTGGCTAAAAATTAATTGAAAAAAGTAAATATATCAAACTAATATAGAAAAATAAATAATATAATGTAATATGTCAAGGATATGAATTACATTAATTTAAGATTTCAATAATATAAGGAATATTCAAACTAATTAATGTATAGGTCAAAAGCAATAGTGGAGAATGTAATATTTATATTAATTGCATTACTTAATCTTTGTATTTTGTCAAATTACATTCTTCACTTTTCCTTTATTTTTTAGATTACATTCTTTATTTTGTTAGATTATACTTCACTATTTCCTTATTTTGTTAGATTATATTCTTTATTTTGCTATATTAATTCCATTAATTAATCTTTATATTTTGTTAGATTACATTCTTCACTATTTCTTTATTTTGTTAGATTACATTATTTATTTTATTATATTACATTCTTCACTATTTATTTTAGATTATATTATATAGTGTTTAATGTATAGGATTTCTTTATTCCTAATATACATTAAAATACTATATAATGTAATCTAACAAAATATAAAGATTACATTCTCCACTATTCCTTTTGACCTATACATTAATTAGTTTGAATATTTCTTATATTATTGAATCCTAAATTAATGCAATCATATCCTTGACATATTACATTATATTGTTTATTTTCCCTATATTAGTTTTATATATTTACATTTTCCAATTAATTTTTAGTCAATTTAATAAGTTAAAGAAACTATGATTTCGCACTACGCCTTTAAGCTGTTGATTTTACATGTTTTATTACTAAAAGAAAACAAGTCAACTTGACATGACACAAAATCTTGGAAGAGCTTCATCCGCAATTAATAATGTTGACTAGTTCAATCTATTTTACAAACATTATTTTTTGTCTATAAACTGATGTTTATTTTCCTTAAAACATCACAACAAAATTTAGAGTTAGATTGTAAAGACTTAGAGAAGAGTTATGGCAAAAAATAAGATGAAAACTACTGGAGTTGTGATTATGATCATGATTATGTTGGGTTTTGTACAAGCTGATTATAATCCTTCGTTTGTGCAAAATGGGCCAAACTGTGCGCCTAGTAAAATCGATTGTTATCACAAATGTGAACTAGAATGTTTACCATTATTCATAACCGGCGCCGAGTATCTAGGATGTGTTGCTGCTTGTTTTCAAGGTAACTGTAAGAAAATGCCTATCGATGTTGTCTACAATTGTATTACTCATTGCGGCTTGACCAAGTCCACTGACTTCAACATTGGTATTTATTCTCCTACAACATTAACCTCTTTTTAAGATTTTATAATTATTCTTTAAAATTGAGTTAATTATTATTTTACATGTTCTTGATAATTGACTTTACATGTCAGATGCTCATGGTCTTGCTGCCTATGTGGAGGATTCTTACTTCCAAGAGTGCCAGAACAAATAATACGAATGTTCAAGAAAAAAAAGATGTTAGGAAAACATGCATGATTGTAATAAGCAAGTATTAATTAATGAGTAATTTTTTTCTTTATTTTTCGCAAATCCTTTGTCCAATTTTTTTCCTTCATTCTTCTTATATGTACCTTTCATATATGTTAGTGAATATGGTTGCAAATCAAACTAGTAATGGAATTAATAAGTTATATATGTCGTTAATGACACACGTCGCTTGAATTTAGGTTTTAATTTAAAAATATAGTTAAAAATGTTATTTCATAAAAGATATTGTTTTAATTTTTTTATTGTAACTAGGAATTCTCACTTTACAATGATTGAAATATTGTTCATAATAATTGTTTAAATTACTATGTACCTTACCTAACACATAATAAATTTTTATTTTTCTCATTTATTGTATTACAAAAATTATAGTCTACTAGATGTATAATAAACTATCCATAATAGACAACAATAATTAATAACTAAAAATGTTATACTTTAAAATCCATGATTAGAGTAAATAATAAAAATTAATTACAAATAATTCTTAATACATTTTTTTTAAAAAAAGTATTTATTTAACATATTTTATAAAAATGTTCAAAAACAAGTTTTATCTATTCATGGCACGGGTCACTATATTTTTTTTTTGGGTTACCACGACATTGGAATTGAATTCAGATCCTTGGATCCTTTAAGTAAGGTTTTGGATTTGAGCCTTATGGATGGAAAAAAGTGGTTCAGTCACCTTTAGCAAGGTCTCTCATTCCAACCACATTTTTCTATCTATTGTTAGGTTCTAAGACCTTGGACGATGTCCAACCCCTCGTATTTCGGTTTTGATGATAACAACTAAAGGATAAATCTTGAAGTATCTAATGATCTAGTTTGAGTGTTATAGGATTTACGTTGTCCAATTCCGCAATGGTATTGTATCTCTCAAACCTGGACTTTATGCTTTTAATAAGAAAAGCGTCCAAAATGTATTTTGTAAGAACTCTACAGGCAGCGTCCAATGCTCCTGTGAGAGCAAGCGTCCAACGCTTGAATAACACTCTCTGTAATTTCTATCTTAAAAATACGTTTTCAATATTGACTCAATATAAGGCAACGATCACTCTCTCATATTTTAACATGCCATTCTATTTGATTTTTTCGAATAGTACTGAACAGGAATAGAAGAAGCTTCTCTCTGCAGAAAAAGTACAAGTAGGAGAGGCGCTACAAGTACGGCTGTCACTTCCATCACTTCACCCTAAGTCAAAACGTGACAACGGTCATATGCTACAGAAAGAATCGCTCTTGGAAAAGGAACAGATCCCTCAACGGATACGTTCAACAAGCTTCCTATATATAGAAGAATGAGCTCACATATCAGACTGACGGAAAATTGATAAAGAGCTGAATCTCTACCAAAACGACTGGACGATCTTAAGCAAAAAGAGCATTCATCTTAGCTTTGCTAAGTGAGACTGTATATTCATACTTACTGTAATATCCTCTCAGTGAGAGTTAAGTTTTACTTACAATCTCAAACAATTCTGTTTGGAAAGCCAGGAGTGGCTTAGTGTTAAAGAATACTTGGGTTTTGTGTTCAATCTCAAGGGGAGATTAAGGGTGTGCCAGAAGTGGCCTAGAGAATACTTGTAGCCAGAAGTGGCAAGGTTAGAATACTTGAGAGTAATCAGATTTTGATTAGTAGAACCCTTCAAAAGTTTTTGAAGGAGAACTGGACGTAGCTCAGTTGAGTGAACCATTATAAAACTAAGTATTCTATTCTTTCGCCTTCTAGCTTACTTGCATTTCTTTTAAACTATCTCTTCAACATACTACGAAAGGGTTTCTATACACATTTTATCTAAAATTATCTATTACGTGTATTCTAACGAAAAGGAAGAAGAGTAGTTTCTTTGGACTGTTGTTTTTAATCTGCTGGACGATAGCTTGTTTTTCTGTTTTACTAAGTTCCTGTAAAATGTAAAGATACACTATCTTCACATTAGCTAAAGTTTTCCAAAGAAATTTTAAATACACTATTCAACCCCCCTTCTAGTGTATTTCTCTATATTTCATCTATAAGGTTCAAATATGAAACCTTACTTAAAGGATCCAAATCCAATTCCGTTGGCAGCAACGACATGTTGGTGCATCACTACACTCTAGTTTATAACATAAAAGTTTTAATATAAGTGTTTTTAAAATCGAACCGGTCATTGAACATGTCAAGACACCGGTTCAAGGTTCAATGGTTCAACCATGGTTGAACCGTGATCGAACCGGTATTAATAAAATAATATTTTAAAATTTTTAATATAACTTTAATAATGTTTTAGCAAAACATGCATTCTGGTGTCAAAGTGTTCTTTCAATCAAATAGAGAGTGTAAAGGTAAAAATAACAAGAAGGGGGTTTGAATTGTGATTTATAAAAAAATTTGCAAACTTTTAGAAACAGCTTGTAATGTCTATTGAACAAAAGAGATCATTTTTGAAGAAAACCTTTTACAGACGATATCACACAGATGAAAGCCCTTTTTAAGAAAATAAATATAAATCACAAGACAAAGTCAGTTCAAGCAGTTATAGATAATGAAAGAGCAAGAAAGACAACACAGAATTTTATACTGGTTCCTCTCACCCCGAGACTACGTCCAGTTCTTGGTAAACCACCAAGTTCCACTAACTTTTACAAGTTACAAGTATTCTTCACTGCCACTTTTGGCTCACCCAAGTAGTTTGTAACACTTAGCCTCTCCATGCTAAAAACCCAAGTATTCTTTACTACCAAGCCACTTCTGGCTCTAAACAAATCACTAGATTTGTTTTTGAAAGGGCACATAGACTTTTTAACTATCATCTTACAGATGGATATACAAGGTTAAGAACTAAGTCTTTTTCTCTCAAGATACACAAGGTGATTTGAGAGCTTTTACAAAGAGAATTGTTACAAGAGAAAGAATGAAGGCTTGAAAGAATGCTTGAATTTTGAATTCAGTTCGTGTGTGATGTATGCAGCACTTCAAATCTTCTTCTATATATAGACTTGCTGAGGAAGTAACCGTTGTCTCTAAATGGTCTTCTTTCTTGCGCCTGACCATTGTCTAAAGGAAAGTGGTTGAGGGGCATTTAATGCGAGCATTAAATGCTTGTAACCAACTATTCATTCTGAGCTGATAAAGCATTTTGCTTATCTTTCTTGAGATATACTCCATATCCTTGTGTTGCAGTGGTCACATCGCTTATTCAGACAAGTACTTATTGCTAGTTGTAGCACGTCTTTTGAGGCGAGGGGAACTTTTGATGCTTTGACTCTTCTTTCTGTTTCCCTTTATGCACTTCGACAGATCCTAGGAGGATGTTTTATGAATATTCTCTGCAAAACATATTACAAAATGATAGTGCATTTACTATGCCTTTAAGTGCTTCTTCAGACTTAGGCGTCTGTCTGTGTATCATCTGTATCTTACAAACGCAGATACAACGTCTTCATCTATTGGCATTTATAAGACGCAATCTTTTTACTTAATATTTTTTTTGCATAAAATCAAAATAATTGAGGGTCCTGATTCGTCTTATGACTCAACAATCTCCCCCTTTTTGATGATGCCAAGCAAATATTGTAAAGATGTATCAGAGCTATTAATAATATTAACTATAAACAAGGAATTTAAATAGAGAGAAAAGAAGACTCAGGTTTGATGATCAATCAAACAACTCGTCATATTGAAAGGTTTTCACATCAAGATGATGTGTTTTTACAGATGATAAGCAAGAAAAAAAATACTCTCCCTTTTTCTCAGTCTCCCCCTTAGATGTAGCTCCTCCTTGGATGCGTCCCTATCTTCATGTTTTCTTTTTACTCTTCCCTTCTCCCCCTTTTGCATAGCGATAAGCAAAACCTGGTTCACCAGGAATTGGACCGTCAGAATCAGAGGTGTTAGAGTCAGAGTCAGATGAGAGTACCATAGAGGATCCTGGTGGAGTGAGAGTGCCTCTGCGACGGCATCCTCTGAAGAAGGCATCAATGTTGATCCACTTCTTGAGCTTAACTTTGAGTGCTTTCCTATCTTCTAGATCTTGACACAGAGCTTTTCTGGTTGCCTAGAATTCAGCATACAGATCATAGACTTCTTCATATGAGATGGGGGTTTGTATGGAACAATGGCATCATTTGGTTCTTGCACAATACCCAGAATAAGCTCGTCGAAGAAGAAGGCTGAATATGGAAGTTCCACAGCAAATGAGAAGTCCCTATCAGACTGATAGTAGAAGGTGGACTTCCATGGCATGAGTTCCGTGGTGTTGGACGCAGGGAGAAATGGCTGATGCCCTTTGCATTGATAGCATATGCCAATCTTCAAATGATACCCTTCTGTAGGGGGCTTGTCTTCAGGCTCCAGACTAGAGCAGAAGGCATCAAACTTGCATACACGTCTGATGGTCTGTAGGTCTTCAGATGTTCTTTCAGTGTCTGACTTCTGAAAGATGGCTTCGATCTCTCATCTGAAGGGTCTGCCTCTTCGTACACGAATATTCCTTTGAGGAGTATCAACTTCTTTAACTTTCTCCTTACCTTTATAATTCAAGATAGGAAGGATAGGAATAACCTTGTCCAGAGCAAGCTTGAATTGGGTTTGATTTAAGGTCACACAGTGAAATTGTGTGCCTAGGAAGTGAGGCATCGTCTGCTCTCATCGTTGAATCTGCTTGAAAGAATTTTGTCTGTTCTTAATCTCCTCCTTGTACATCTGTAGCTTCATTCATAACTCTGTAGAGTAGTTTGAAGATTCCCACAGATGAAAAGTTGGACTTGCTTCTGAATTGTCCAAGTTAAGATCTTCATAATAGACAGAGTGCCCCAGCTCAGTATGATTCTAGGGGAGAATCACATTGAGGTAGGCTAGCAGACCCATCATCTGTTGTAGATTGACAGGCTCATAGAATGGTACTTCATCAGTGAGCACCGATAGTCATCGCTAGATAGAAGCTTGAGGAGGGTACCTTCGTCTACAATGTAGGTTATGTTCAAAGATGAGTGAGTTAGGAGCAGGTGCTGCCGTCTGTCTAGGAGGGAATATCCGAAACTGAGGTTCCTTTTTATAGCATGAGAGTGCAGGCAGTTCTTCTTTTGGTAAGACTTCATAGTTGGGAAGATTGAAAGGATCAATCCTAGGGACACATTTCTTCCATAGCTTGATGAAGTTGATGCACTCAAGCAAGAAAGATTGATCCTTATCAGTGCAGATCCCCTTCATTCTCCATTCCTTGTTGCAACGTTCTCAGTCATTGACCCTAGGTTACTTCCATCCATAATAGTATCTGACATTAACATCTGGGTCTATTAGTGGTTGCACTGGGAAGTGGGATGTTGGGGCTTCGTCGGATGATCCAGTCATAGCCTCTGTACTTTGAAGCTAAGTCCAGACATTAACATCTGGGTCTATTAGTGGTTGCACTGGGAAGTGGGATGTTGGGGCTTCGTCGGATGATCCAGTCATAGCCTCTGTACTTTGGAGCTAAGTCCAGAGCTAGACTTCCATAGATATATCCGAGAAAGAGTGGCCTTGGCAACATACCTTCTTCATCTGAAGAGTTCATCTTCAGCCAAAGTCTGAATTTCTTCATTAGTCTGAGTTTGAAGTTCATTGGAGGGTACAGATGAAGAGCCACCATAAATGACCATTTGTTTGGTAGCACAGTCTTCTTCGGACTGTGCCAAGTGCTCTTCTACTTTTCTCTCATCCTCTTCAGTGATTGGTCTGTAGATAACACGAGGTCTAGAGTCATTAGCTTCAACCATGTCTTCTCCAACATCCAGACCTTGGGCACTTGCCTCCAAAGCAGACTGAAGAAGAGCTTCATTTAGGTTTGTGATTTCAGCTTCGTCTGCATCTTCATCTACTATGAGTGTTTGAAGCTCCTTTTGCTTTGCGGTAATCTCTTTAGATGTTATTTCAGCTGTTTAAATCAAGGCAGATTCAATTCTTGTGAGATCTTCTACAACTGCCTATTTTTGTTCTTCTACAGATAGAGTCTTGATAGACTCAAGAACAACTTTTTCTATTGCTTCCTCTTCTGTGGTGTCATCTAAAGAAGCCATGGCTTTTTCATCAGCTTTTCTCTTCAATTCCTCAGCTGATAGAGTCTTAACAGACTCTACTACAGATTATTCTAACTCAATCTTCTCCTTCTCCTCAAGGCTTTTGTCTATCTTGGCTTTCTTGGCAGCCCCTTTTCTTGACAACTCCTGAGCTTTCCTGATGGTTGCTCCTTCCCTTTTGTTAGTTGGAGGAGGAGAAGATGAAGGTTTGGGCTTGGGTGCAGGCTTGAGCTTTGGAGAGGTTTGAGGTTCAGAAGGGAGTTCATCAAGAATCTCAACATCAAATTCTTGAGTTTGAGAAGGAAAAGGTTGAGGTTCAGGTTGGGATTCTGGTGAGGTGGTGATTTTGGCTTTGGTGACTATGTGGATTTTGGTTGTCCTGGTGAAAGGCTTTTTGTGGGGAGGTTCAGAGATTGGCTCAGATGGATTTTTTGTAACCTTTCTCTTAAGAGATGAGGAAGGGTTTGAAGATGGTTGCTGTTTAGGATTTTTAGGTTGGTCTAAGGAAGTAGGTTGGGTGCTTTTGGTGATTGGTTTGGTTTGTGTTTGTGCAAGTTTAGGTCGAGGTAGAGTCTGTGTCTCTGCAACAGACGCAAGTGCTTCAGACTGTTCCTCCTTGGGCTCCTTTTTCATCTTGGTTCCTTGCTTCTTTACCCACTCAGGGAACTTGTGAGCTATGCCCATTCTCACAAAGGTGGTCCCTGTCACCTATGTGGGTCCTCCAGAGGCTTCAAACTCAGTCACATAAACACCAGCATCCCTCATTAGTTGAGTGAACAACATACAGTTAGGGATAGGGTTTTTCTGCTTCTTCGTTGAGAACCTGTCCTTGAAGGCTTGCTCCAGATGATAAAAGATCAGATCTGGAAGATTGATCTTCTCTTCTATGACAATGTTGTAGATGCAGAATCTGTCTCTTTCACTTACGTGGTCCTTGACCCTGTCCTTGGGAGCACTATGTTGAAGAGCATGTTATGAAGAAGCTTGCAAATATGGGTCATGTTGACAGACCTAAGAAATTTCTTCATGGCTGCAGCTTTCTTCTTAGGGTCTTCGTCTAATGGTCTTACCCCATCGTAGAGAAGTTTGTCCACCGTCTCCTGAGTGATGGTCTTCTCCTAGTCCTTGTAAAAAATTAGTCCCTCTTCAGCACATCCAATAGCCTTAGCTTTGGTTGCAGGGCTGATTTCTACTATCGTCTAACCAATCATGCCCCTGATGCATTGGTCATCCTCCATCTTAGCAGTCCCCCAGAAGAGGGCATATGGACCATGGTACCAGACGTTGTGCTTTCCAACAAAGTTGGTCCACCCAACTCTGGTGAACATGTCCAGAACATCAAAACCCTCCTTTGCAAGCTCCTTCAGACTTGCCCGCTTTCCAGGGATGAAAAGCTCTTCTGGAAAGGTTGTAGTGGCTTCGTCCATGTTGCGAATAAGAGGAGTAGCAGAGGATGAAACTTGTTTTCTTGGTGCCATTGTTCACAGAAAGTTAGGTTTTAGAAAAGAGTAGATGAGAAAGTTTTAATCTTTGAAGTCTTTGAGAAACTCAGAGAATTTCAAAGAGATTAGAAAGATCAAAGGAACCTTCTTCTTTAGGCATTTCGTCCTTTTATACCAGAGGAGATGAGAGAGGAGAGAGAATGTCATAAAAAGAGCGATTTTAAAAACATTTAAAACTTTTCGAAAACTGTCTCATCATGGCAAAAAGGGTGGCGCACGTTTTGAGTGAAAATGAAAAGACTTATAACAGTTGTCAACGTGGGCACTCTAATGTCTGTACACTTGAACACACATTAGTTCCAACAGATTAATGAAAAAGATAAGACGAAGGGTATCGTATGATGAATGCAAACATTAATCTGAAAGCATGTGCATATGCAGATGATCCCTAAAGACGAAGTGTTCTTCAGACAAAGGTTTTGTAAAGATATCAGCCCATTGGTGATCTGTATCTACAAACTTAATATTGAAAACACCTTTTTGAACATAATCACGAATGAAATGATATCCGATTTCAATATGCTTTGCCTTAGAATGTTGTATGGGATTTTTTGATAGATTGATTGCACTAGTATTGTCACAATATACAGGTATATTGTTTTCAAAACTAAAGTAATCTTCTAATTGATATTTTACCCATAGTAATTGTGAGCAACAACTTGTAGCAGACACATATTCAACTTTTGCAGTAGATAAGGCAATTGAGTTATGCTTCTTGCTTGCCCATGAAATGAGACAGGGTCCTATAAAGTGACATCCTCCACTTGTACCTTTTCGTTCAACTCTATCTCCTGCATAGTCTGCGTCGCAATATCCTACTAACCTGAAATCTTGATTTTTCTTATAGAACAGACTAAGATTAGTGGTTCCCACTAGATAACGTAAGATCCTTTTAACATCTTTAAGATGAGACTCTTTAGGATCTGACTGAAATCTAGCGCACAGACTAACACTATGCATAATATCAAGTCTACTGGCTGTAAGATAAAGAAGTGAACCAATCATACCTCTGTAGATCATCTGATCTACTGGTTTACCTGATTCCTCTTTGCTCAAGGGACTGGAAGCATGCATGGGTGTTTTCATGGGTTTGGCATCTTCCATTTTGAACTTCTTGAGAAGCTCCCTTGTATATTTTTGCTGATGAATATAGATTCCCTTGCTTTCTTGTTTAATCTGAAGTCCTAAGAAGAACTTAAGTTCTCCCATCATACTCATTTCAAACTCGCTTTTCATCAGATCAGAAAAATCCTTGCATAAAGATTCATTAGTAGCACCAAAGATAATATCATCAACACAAATTTGAACTATAATGAAATCTTTGTCAAATTCTCTTCTGAAAAGAGTAGTGTCTACTTTGCCTCTCATAAAATCATTTTCTAAGAGAAAAGAGCTCAGTCTGTCATACCAAGCACGAGGTGCTTGTTTCAGACCATACAGAGCCTTTTTGAGTTTAAAAACATGATCTGTAAGAGTGGTATCTTCAAAACCAGGAGGTTGTTTAACATAAACTTCTTCTTCAATCAAGCCATTTAAAAAGGCACTCTTAACATCCATTTGAAAAAGCTTAATGTTTTTAGGAGTAGCAAAAGCGAGCATGATTCTTATAGCTTCTAATCTAGCAACAGGAGCAAAAGTTTCAATGAAGTCGATACCTTCCTGCTGATTATAACCTTGAGCTACTAACCTTGCTTTGTTTCTTACTACCTTTCCTTGCTCATCCAATTTCTTTCTGAAGACCCTTCTTGTTCCAATGATGCTTTTATTCTTTGGCTTGGGAACTAGGGTCCATACGTCATTTCGGGTAAACTAATTCAATTCTTCTTCCATGGCTAAGATCCAGTCCTCGTCTGTCAGGGCTTCGTCTATCGTTTTTGGCTCTAGTTCTGAGACGAAAGCATAAGATGCTTGATCTCTAAAAGATTATCTGGTCTTTACGCCTTCTTTCTGATCTCCTATGATCTGATCTTGTGGATGATAGATTACGAATTTCCAGTCTCTTGTCTGTGGTTGAGGACCAGACGCTCGTCAATCTGAGGGAGAATTTCCTAAGGAGGTTGAACTTCATCTGTCTTTGGAGCTACAGACGGACCTATCTGCATATATGCAAAATCATCCTCAAGATCTGATAGTCTCTTATCAGGCATTAGTCCATCATTGAACTTAACATGGATAGATTCTTCTACAACTAAGGTTCTTGTATTGAAAACTCTGTAAGTCTTAGATGTATCAGAATATCCTAGAAAGATGCCCTTATCCACCTTAGAAACAAATTTTCCCAATTGATCTTTGGTGTTTAAGACATAACACTCACATCTGAAAGGATGAAAGTAAGCAATGTTGGGTGTTCTTCCTCTCCATAGTTCATAAGGAGTCTTTTCAATCATAGGTTTGATCAATACTCTATTTTGAACTTAACAAGCAGTGTTCACAGCCTCTGCCCAGAAGTGTTTAGGTAGAGAGTTCTCATAGAGCATGGTTCTAGCCATCTCTTGCAGAGTTCGATTTTTCCTTTCAACTACCCCATTTTGTTGAGGTGTTCTCGGTGAAGAGAAGTTGTGGAAAATCCCATTCTTTTTGCAAAAAGATTTGAACTCAGCATTCTCAAACTCAGTTCCATGATCACTTCTAATGCTAGAGATGCAAAAGCCCTTTTCATTGTGAACTCGTTTACAGAATATTTCAAAGACCTTGAAAGACTCATGTTTATGGCTTAGGAAGTATACCCATGTATATGTAGAATAATCATCTACAATAACTAAGCCATATTTCTTTCCGCCCAGACTCAACGTTCTAGTAGGACCAAATAAATCCATATTCAAGAGTTGCAACGATTTGAAGGAGGAAATAGTATTTTTAGATTTAAAAGAAGTTTTAATATGTTTCCCCTTTTGACATGCTTCACAGAGAAGATGAGTTTTCCAAGAAATCTCAGGCAATCCTCTTACTAAAACTCTTTTTCTCAATTTTTGAAATGTGTTTCAGATTCACGTGTCCAAGCTTTTTATGCCAAATCCATCTTTCATCTTCTCTAGATAGCAGACATGTTACCTTCTGCTTGCTAAGATCTATAAGATCAATTTCATACAGATTGTTGTGTCGTTTGGCAGAGAAGGCAGACTTGCCATCATCTGTTTTGACTATACATATGTCCTTGTTGAAGAAGACTATATAACCATTGTCACACAATTGACTTATACTTAGAAGGATAAACCTCTGACCTTCAACATATAGGTCTATGGAGGTTAGGAAGGACATACCAACTTTACCTATGCCTGTGATGCGTCCTTTTCCCATGCCTCCAAAGGCAACTGCTCCGCTTTCAACTGGCTGTAGGTCTAGGAACATAGACCTTTCTCCCGTCATGTGTCATGAGCAACTACTGTCCAGGTACCAGCTCAAACCCTTGCCTTTTCCTACAAAGGATATCTGAAATAGGAATAATCTGAGACTTTGGTACCCAAATCTTCTTGGGTCCAGCAGCATTAGTGCCCTTAGACATTTGTTTCTTCTTGTGTATGCATCTGAACTTGGAGTATCCAGACTTTCCACAGAAGTCACATTTGTCTGGATCAGATTGAGTAGAAGCAGATGCATCTTTTTCTAAGCCTAAACCAGATTTATCATGAGGATGTTGACGATATTTCAGAAGCTAGTGAGAGTGTCAGAACTCTCTAGAAACTTCCCAAAATCCTTGGTTAAACAGGCTACTTCTTCCCTTAGTTTTTCAATTATGGATGAATCGTCTATCTGACTAGGAATACTGGTTTGACTTAGGCTCTCTTCCAGAGTCTTGACTTTTTCTTCCAGTTCTGCATTTGATTTTTTCAGCAATTCTACTTCACAAACAGATTGTTTGAGTTTTTGTTTAAATTTTTTACATTGCTGAGAGATCATATGACAGTTCTGAAGTAAAACGTCATAAGACAACTCTTCTTCATCGTCTGATGAAGAACCATATGAGCTTTCAAGTTTTTACCTCAATTTTTTCTTCTGTCTCTGCCATCAGACAGATATTTGCTTGTTCATCATCTGAGTTATTGCTTTGCTCACTGTCTGAGTCATCCCATGTGGCCATCAGACTTTTCTTCTTTTTCTTGCCACAGTAGGACTTCTTTTTCTTTAGCCTTGGACATTCAGATTTCATGTGTCCAAGCTTTCTACACTCGAAGCAGATGATTTCCTAACTATCCTCCTTATCTTTCTTCTTGAATCTGGAATCCTTTTTCCTGGAGGATTGTCTGAATTTGTTTTTCTTCTTCAACATCTACTTGAATTTTCTTGCCATGAGGACAACCTCATTGTCTGTAGATCCGACAGAGCTTTCGTCTGATTCATCTGACTGAACAATTTGAACCTTCAGGGCCTTGGGAGTTCTTTTCTTTTCTTCATTTTTGGTGCTAGCTTCACCAACTTTGAGGGCAGTGGAATTGTTTACGTTGTTTGCAGGTAGTTGGTTCCTATTCTACAAATGCACTTCATGCACTCGTAGAACTCCTAGCAACTCATCCCAAGACAAGGTTATCATGTTTCTTGCTTCTTGGATAGCTGTGGTCTTGGGTTCCTATACTTTGGGCATACTGTCGAGAATCTTCAGATTAATCTGAGCTTTAGTGTACGTGTGCCCAAGAGATTCCAGGTCTGAAAGGAGAACCTGAAGTCTCCCAAACATGTCATCGACAATTTCTCCTTCTTTCATGGAGAAACTCTCATAGTGTCTAGTCAGAGTGGCAGCTTTCCTTAGTTGAACATCTTCTATTCCTTCATAGTTGGTGCAGAGAGAATCCCAGATTTCCTTGGCCGATTTTAGTCTACGTACCTTCTTGTACTCATTTCTGGTTAAAGCATAGGTCAGCGTATATCTAGCCTTGTTGTTGAGTTGAAGGATGTTGTAGTCATCTTGAGTCCATTGATCTGTGGGACTTGTGATGGGAATATCTCCATTTATGATGATGTTCCATAGTTGATACTGGTTAGACTTGATGTACATCTCCATGTGGTCTTTCCAGTAGGGATAGTCATCTCCAAGAAAGGCTGGAGGCCTTGTTAGAGAGGCTCCCTCGGGAATGAACTAATTGTCGTGACTGGCCATCTGGATCTCTTCCTCTAGACATGGTCAGGTGCTCAACCCTTAGAGGCTGAGCTCTGATACCAAACTGTAAAGGTAAAAATCACAAGAAGGGGGGTTGAATTGTGATTTATAAAAAATTTTGCAAACTTTTAGAAACAACTTGTAACGTCTGTTGAACAAAAGAGGTCATTTTTGAAGAAAACCTTTTTACAGACAATACCACACAGATGAAAGCCTTTTTTTAAGAAAACAGATATAAATCACAAGACAAATTCAGTTCAAGCAGTTATAGATAATGAACGAGCAAGAAAGACAACACATGATTTTATACTGGTTCGTCTCACCCCGAGACTACTTCCAGTTCTTGGCAAACCACCAAGTTCCACTAACTTTTACAAGTTACAAGTATTCTTCACTGCCACTTCTGGCTCACCCAAGTAGTTTTTAACACTTAGCCTATCCAAGCTAAAAATCCAATTATTCTTTACTACTAAGCCACTTCTGGCTCTAAACAAATCACTAGATTTGTTTTTGAAAGGGCGCACAAGCTTTTTAACTATCGTCTTATAGACGGATATACAAGGTTAAGAACTAAGTCTTTTTGTCTTAGGATACACAAGGTGATTTGAGAGCTTTTATAAAGAGAATTTTTACAAGAGAAAGAATGAAGGCTTGAAAGAATGCTTGAATTTTGAATTCAGTTCATGTGTGATGTATGCAGCACTTCAAATCTTCTTCTATATATAGACTTGCTAAGGAAGTAACCGTTGTCTCTAAACGATTTTCTTTCTTGCGTCTGACCATCGTCTGAAGGAAAGTGGTTGAAGGGCATTTAATGCGAGCATTAAATGCTTGTCACCAACTAGTCATTCTGAGCCGATAAAGCATTCTACTTATCTTTCTTGAGATATACTCCATATCCTTCTGTTGCAGTGGTCACATCGCTTGTTCAGACAAGTACTTATTGCTAGCTGTAGCGCGTCTTTTGAGGCGAGGGAAACTTCTGATGCTTTGACTCTTCTTTCTGTTTCCCTTTATGCACTTCGACATATCATAGGAGGATGTTTTATGAATATTCTCTGCAAAATAGATTACAAAATGATAGTGCATTTACTATGCCTTTAAATGCTTCTTCAGACTTAAGCGTCTGTTTGCGTATCATCTGTATCTTACAGATACAGATACAACGTCTTCGTCTGTTGGCATTTATAAGACGCAATCTTTTTACTTAATATTTGTTTTGCATAAAATCAAAATAATTGAGGGCCCTGATTCGTTTTATGACTCAGCAGAGAGCATTCTTGATGATATGAGTACAACACTAGTAAAATCCTTTTTTTTCATTATAAAGTTGTTATTTAACGGTTCAATGGCATTCTTTCAGTTGATTTACAAATTGGAGCATTATCATATATAGTTATTGTACCAAAATTTTCAATTGAATGTACACTTTTAACAACTGTTTCAGTCTAATACCAATCAACCATAAATCTTTACATATGTGTGGTCCCCTATTTCAAAATAGAAACATTTGGTCCCCTATTTTAAAAAATTCACAATTTTGATCCCTTATTTCAAAATAAGGTTCAATCCTTAATTTTGTCTACGTTTTATTTCTTTTATTTCTTACATTTTAATTAATTAAATTATTTCTTGATGTTACCTTAAATGAATATGTTATATATATTTAGAGTTCAATTGGACCAAAATAAAAAAAATGAAACGTAGGCAAAATTAAATATTGGACCAAAATTGCGAATTTTCTAAAATAGGGGGACCAAATGTCTCTATTTTAAAATAGGTGGACCAAAATTACGAATTTTCTAAAATATGGGGATCAAATGTCTCTATTTTAAAACAGAGGGACTAAAATTACAGATTGAGCAAAATAGAAGCATCAAATTTGCATTTAAGCATTTTTTTTATAAAGAAACATTTTATTAATTAATATCGTATAGCGTATCCGCATGTAATTTTGTTTTTGTTTTTTTTACTTAAATGCAATTTTGGTGGTAAAATTCGTAGGAAACAAACTTGGATGGTAAGATTTACAAAATGATGATAGTTGGATGGTAAAATGTGCTATTAGGTCAAACCAAATTAAAAGTCTTGTTTAGAGACATTACGTAGATGAATACAGAGAACTGGAACGTGAATTTTCATAAAAGCCAAAGTCTTATTTATATTCATCACCATAAGTTCTAACGAGGCTGAATCAATGGTAACTTGTGTACTAAAAATTGTTAACTAATATTATGTATTGGTAACAAAATATTTTATTATTAATTCTTTTAAAAAAATGAAATTTTGATATAATATAACTTATAATATAATATTTATTTATTATAAATTTTAATTGTATAAATATAAATATTTATTCTATGTAACTCATGAGCAAAAATACTAATTATACTAATTTCATGATAACTATTTGTATTTATGAGTTATCCACTCGTCAATTTATTAAATGCGTGAAATCGATAAATATTAGACTGTTAAAACTTTATCTTTTTAATGTACAATAGAGACAACAAGTATAGAACTCTTTCACACAAAAAAAAAAGAGTATAAAATTCAAGACTTCGTGTAAACTACTTAAGCACCCTACCATTAGGCCAACCCTGATGGTTCTTTAAATGCTTAAAATTTGAAACAATAAATCAAAGTAAAATAATATTTTATAATTAAAAATGTTTGAATATGTGTATTCATTTATTATATTTATGAATTTTAAGTTTGTTTTTAAAAACATATTAGATGCAAAATATAAAAAAAGAATTTTTTGGTTTAAAATAAAATAAAATAAAAATCATAATTTTATTGTTTAAAAGAATATAATTATAAATATTTTTATTGTTTAAAATAAATATTTTTCATCATAAAATATTATAAAAAAGAACATTTATTATATTTTTATTATTTAAAATAAAATAAAGTAAAATAATATGCTTTGAATACTTTTTCCTAATCTAAATTTTATTGTTTCTTTTATGCAGAAGAAAATGAAAAGAACAAACAGAACTAACAATTCCTACAAGAAGAGATGCCTAAAGCATCAGCTAGAAGATTATCCCTAATGCTGTGAGGACAAGCAGTAAAGATAACTAGAGGCCTCATTATTGTAATTAATGTATTTTATTTTCAACAATTATTTAATGTGTCTGTCCAATGAAAGACTGTTTCACAATTTACAATTTGTTATTTAATGAGTCACCGAGTTTTCAAAAAAAATTAATGAGTCATTTAAAAGTTTTCATTATTGCATTAATTGTTGTATTTTATCTTCAACGTTAAATTATTTAACCCTAATGAATTTAAATCATTGAAAAGTCTTCAAAAATTTGTATTTTATCTTTTAAAAAAACTGGGTGACATTGATTGTTGTTATATTTAAAGTATTACAATACTAATAAAAATATTTACACTTATATATTGTTGTAATGTATTATGTAATATTGCAAATTTTATAAAAAAATGCAACGTTGCAAATGTGTAATATTTTAAATATTATAAAACTATTAAAAATATTTACACATTGCAATGTAATATTTCTTTAACTTATTTATGTTTCATTTTTATATATTGACAATTCTTAAATGAGACATTTGAAATTTAGTAAATGAAAAAAAAAAGGAAAATAAAAATTGCATACAACCACGGAAGGAGAAATTAAATGGATAACCATTAAAAAAAGAAAAAGAAAATAAAACTAATTTTCTCACCTTTATATTTAATTAGAACACAAAAAAATAAGTAAAATTATTTAAATAGATTTATAAGATTTTTTAAACGATAAATTTATTTTAAAATTTAAATTATTCAAAGTAAAAAAATGTGTAGAGTGAAAAAGTAAAGATATATCCAAAGTTAATTAAAGCAAGTTAAATTTAAAATTTCTTTAATTCAATCTAACGTAGAATAAAGTATCACTTTTAAATTTTAGTTGTCTCTTCAGTTTATATAAATATTTAAACTTTATTAATGATTTTGTTTACAAATATCTTTAAAAATAATAGTCAAAGAATAAAATTATTTTTTTCATTAAAAACATTATATTTAATATTTTACCATGACATGCTTATTACTATTTCAATAAATTTTTTTCAAAAGAAGAAGAAAAAAAAGGTTTGTCAAATATAATAAACTATTAATGGTATTATTGATATGAAACATAAAGAGAATGCATTAAAATAATGTTCTCATTTAAGACTCAAGATTTTAACTTCCTTTTTTACAGTCATATATTTGTCAACATTTATATTCAATATTATTAATTAAAAATAGAATACCTTTAATTGATTAGAAATAAAAAAAAATTGCTAATAGGTTGACGGAGTACAAAGTAAAAAATTAATGGAAAACATTAAAAATTGTCAGTCAATTTATGTCTTTTTAATAAATATTTTATTATTAATTTTTTAATTGATCTTTAGATACCCAAATGAAATATTTCTTGGTTTCCTACAAATATTATTTAAACTATTTATCATAAATGTAAAATATAATTTATGTATTCAAAATATTCTTTTATATAAATTATAATTTTAATTATAATATTCAAAAATAGATGTTAATATACTTGATAAATATTTGCAAGCAGAATTTCAGCTCTCAGGATATGGATGTTATTATTTCTGCCATCATTAATGTTATATGGTTTTTATGGCAAAGTAGAAATCATATTCGTTTTGAAAATGTTGTTGTACGGTTTTTATTAAATTCTTTCATGTTCAGGGTCATGTTGGTAAAGCTCCCTGCATCAAGCAAGTTCTATGGAAGAACATGGTTCTCCAGGCATAGCAGCTTGTGCGGGCTTATTTAGAAATCATTATGGAGATTTTCTAGGAGGATTTGCTCAGCACTTGGGTGTTTCTTTCGCGTTTAATGCAGAACTTTTGGCTGTGATGAAGGAAGTTGATATTGGTCATGAGCATCATTGGTCTCCTATTTGCCTGGAAAGTGATTCAGAGTTGGTGATTGCTAATGTTTCAAAGCCTGTTTTGGTTCCTTGGCGTCTTCATAATCAATGGGAGAATTGCCTAAGAATTAGGAATATGAGATTCGTTGTCACACAAATATATAGAGAGGGGAATAGCTGTGCTGATAAATTAGCAAATTATGGAATTTTTACTTCTAGTTTTATTTGGTGGGATATGTTACCTAGTTTTATTAGACATGACGTTTGTTGTAATAAGCTAGGATTACCAAATTATAGATTTTGTTGATTGTATTGCATGGGTTTGGTTTGGCCCCCCATGCTCATTCATTTTTATCTTCTTTGAATAAATCTTGGGTTTGCTGGTAAAGGATCTTTAATTATAGGTGCCAACCTAGCTAGTTGGGATTTATGTTGTTAGAGTGATACTTAGCTTACCTAGTTTCAGTAAAAAAAAATATTAAAAATTATTTATTTATTATATTAATCATGATAATTATTTGTAGTTATGAGTCAGCCACTTCTTAATTTATTAATAATATCAACTTTATGTAGTCAACAAATATTTATTGCTTAAAATTTGAAACAATAAATATTTCAAACTTTGAGCATATTAAATTTATTCATATTAATATTTTTTTATTAGAGTCAAACCTTATTGAAAGAATTTTATCAAAAAAGTGAGAGAAATTTCCCTATTTAATCCTCCTTTCAAACTCAACACTACACACAAACACTCACACTGTCTCTGATTTCATTGGCACTTATTTTTCTTTCTCAACATCTTTCCCTTTGTTTCACGTTCTAAACATTGTCATGGAGTTCAAATATCTAAATGGCCAACACAAAAGGACAACATCGCCACCACCACACCCTCTTTTTGATGTAGCTTACGTCTCCAGATGCCCATTACGAGGTAAGTCTCACTTCTCTTCACGTTCCTTTCAAAATATATACCCATTTGTCTTGTAGTTTAAAAAAATAAAAAAACTTTTGTTACTTGAGTTAATTTTATTCATTATTCGCTTTCTAGAGTATGAGTTTGTGCCAGATAGTTTTTCGATAATGTTTCAACGCCCAAAGTTTTCCCAATGGTGGTGTCAGCCAATCCCGAGGAAGCGTTCCAGCGAGAGTTGGAAAAAGAGTAGATCAAGAGAGAGATAATCGCCGGCGAGATGGCATTGGCACGGCGGCGAGAGCTGGAAGAGGAAATAAGAAGAGAAATGGTGTCAGAGAGAGCATTCATAATCTCGATGCCAAGATTTGAGGGGACCTCATCTAATAACAATAACAATAACAATAACAATAACAATAACAATAACAATAATAATAACAATAATGTGTTTTCTGGGTCAACCCATTCACCCTACTTCCATTTCCATGCTAGTAACAGGCGAGATTCTACGCAAATGAACAAGGATAGAGTGATCCTACGTGTTAGTGTACAATATTGTGTTTAATTTACCCTTTCTTTGTGTCTTTATCTTCAAATTTGATTTTATTTTCCTGCTTCTTCCTTAGTGTAACAGTGTTGTTTGGATTGTGAAAAAGGTTTTTCTCTTAATTTTTTTATCAAAAAATTTTACCTTGTTTGAGAATGTCCTTTGAATATTTTGTTGTGTTTAAGCTCTTAATTGGCCGATGAGCATAAATGATTTTATTTATCCCATTGCAGGCTAGACCAAATGTTGGTCATTGTGGTGGAAAGTGCAAAGCGGTGACACCTACAGTTGAACACAATGAGACTTTGGAGAAGAAAGTCAAGCAGGAGTGGAATTGTGAGTTGTGTTAGATTACTGCAATGAGTGAGAAAGTCTTGAATGATCATATTCAAGGAAAAAAGCACAAGGCTAAAGCATCCACAAGAGCTCAGAAATAGGTAAGAGTAACAAAACATCATTATTATTAAAGAAAAATAAGCATTGAGTGAAATGTACTAAAGCCATCGTTACCATGTATTCAGGGCTAGATTCAAGATCAGAAGGTTGTACACTTCATCCTTGCTTAACCCCTGCACACACAGGCAACTTGGAATCCAAAGAAAAGGACCGGGATGTCCACAAAAGCAAAGGCTTAGTTGGTTTGGACAACCAAAATGAAGCCAGTACTAGTAAAGAAGTAGGGGAAACAGATGCTGTAACACCCTAGAGGGTATTACTTTTGTCTCTTTATATTGCTAATTTAATAGAAATTAGCATATAAGAATATCAGAGTTACTACGCGGAAACTAAAACTTAACATATATTACATGAAATATATGTAGTACAAAGCTCTTGACACGTAAGTGTCATACAAAACATAAGAAGGGTGCATAAATATAAACTAAAATTCCCATACATTGGAAATTATACATGGCTATACTAATAACATATTCCTCTTGGAAAGCAGCTCCGTGCCCCGAGCTCCTCCCACAGGGTGTCCACCTGCTAACCTGTAAAAACATGGAAACTAAAGGGATGAGACATAATGTCTTAGTGAGTGCTCTGAGGACTCTAGGCTGACTCTCTACTCGAGAAACCTCTTACTTACTTTCATGGCTTTTCTTTTCTTAATACTCACACTCACAACTATTACCTCATCACCTCTATATTATTGTTTCTTAGGATCATGCCTTGACCCTTATTGAGGCACATAGAGTTGGCCTCCTATGCCAAATCTAGGGCCACTAGTGCACTAAGGTACCTAAACATCCTTCTGTTACTCTTGACCACTCACGAGGGTCTCACTTTTCTATAATATTGGATGAGAACATGTGTAACCTTCCTTTCCTCTGACTTGCCCAACTTGGGCTTACATCACCTCTCTTTGCGAGGCATAACATCTAGCATACCTCTCTGGGTAGCTTACCTTTGCTTTCTAGGGTTTAACTGTAACCCCTTATCTACCTCTACAGGTAGTATACAGCTACACACTTCCTCATCTAATGTATAGACTTACCTTACATCACTCACCTAGCAACTAGGCTCATGACTCCTCTCATGTTCTAATATAGAATATATATACATCAAGCACATCATCATATCATAGATTGTTTCTACAACTGTGTGGTTTGCATTATCTCTTTATTTAAATTTCACTTCCACTGCCTATTTTATTAATTTGGCTGAGCTCTAGCCAACAAGAGGCGTCCCTCTTGAAACAACCTTTAATTAATCCCCACTGGTCCAAGTGGGTTAACTACAACTCTGTTATAAAGAGGAGTCTCTAACTTGTTCTTCTCTATGAAGAACTCCTTCTCCCTATGAAGAAGGTTGTTTTTCCCCATGGGTGTCAGGGTGACGGTCCCTGTCACTCACCACTAGGAGGCCTCTTAGCCCTAAAACATTACTTATTCCCTTTATTGGGATCATAACTTTCCTTTGAAAACTCTTTCATAAAACCTTTTCATAAATAATCCTTTTCATAACCTTTCTGAAACTCATCACTCCTTGGTGACATAGAGGATCCTTAGCCCTTTGTACACCGTTGTACGTCGAGCGTGCGGCTCTCGGACGTGACTGGTACCGGGGAAGGATTCTACCCTATGTTACTAAGGGGATATCTTTTACTAAAAACCTTCCATGAAACTGTAAACTTTGCCTAAAAGCCTTTTCTGAAACTTAGGGGTAACTCCCCACCTTTTTATGAAACTTAGGGGAAATCTCCCCACCTTTTAACTAAGAGGCATACATATAGTCTTAAGTATTTTAAATGTCTTTTATTAAAAGGGTTTATCGTTACATACAATCCTAAACATATGCAATAACCACATGATTGCAATAAAGGTGCAAGCCTAACATCACAAAACATCAAGGTACAAAGATCATACATAGAGGATGAAGATATAAACATACATAAGCTCCTCACAGCTTTGAACCCCTTTTTGGAGGTTTCAAGCTTAGCCTAGCATGTTTCCACGCTTAGCCTGACCCTCTAAGACTAAAAATCTCCACTCTGTACCTCTCAGGCTTAGCCTCACAAATTCCAGGCTTAGCCTCAAGCCTCCTGAAGCTAAAACTCAAGTCTGCACCTCTCAGGCTAAGCCTCGCAAATCCCAGGCTTAGCCTTAGGTCCCCTAAAGCTGAAATCGTGTTCTGGAGGTCTCAGGCTAAGCCTCGCAAATCCCAGGCTTAGCCTGGCACTGCAGACCCTTCGCGATTTCTTGCGAAATCGCTTCCTATGGCCTTCCATGGCCTACTAACAGCAACCCAAGCATACCATTCACTCATATGACACTTCTATAACAAAATCCAACCCTTAAACGACCCAATCAACCTCTCAATCTCTCCCAATCACTCAAAATACATCAAAACCCAACTTTGGGATTAAAGGGGAAAAAGGGAACAAACAATCAAACCAGAACCATGGAGGGATGGGGAAGACAAGGGGAGGAAGCACTCACCTCGTGGTACTCAGATCTGAGCTTCAGGGTATTGAGTCTCTGATCTCTGCTCCGCTCCTCTTCTCTTCCTCTTCTTCCTTTTTCTCCTCCTTCTCTCTAACCCTTTTTCTTTCTTTCACTTTCTCTCTCTAACTCTCTCTCTCCTCTTCTATTTAAGCCGTGTGTGTGTGGGGGCTTAGTAAGCCTCGACCCACCTTGGGTCTTGGCTCCCCATCAGGGTCCTGTTATCTTATTCCTGTCAACTCTTAATATGAGGTAACTATTATTAATAATACCTAAGGGTATCCTTTAACCCTTAAATATATAGACTATTCCATAAAAATATCCCTTTATTATTTATTTCTAATGTCCGTAAATTTGGGATGTTACATTTCTCCCCACCTTAAAAAGATTTTTGTCCTCGAAAATCAAAACTCCATTATATCCCCATACATCTCTACTTCCATCATCCTAAGGAATCTTGTTCTTAAGGCTAGTCTAACTAAGACCATTGTCAAACTGACCATCCATTTTTAATTCTAATACTTCCTAGAAACTCACATTCGTAGGATCACTATAGGTTTCTTATGATCTAACACCACACTAGTTTAGGTTCTATCTTAAGAAAAACCTACTACCTTCTCTTAGGCATAAGGCTTTCTATGTCTAATCCTCATGTAACACTTCTAGACAACTATTTTTCCTCAACTAATCCATTCTAGGTCTTTACTCCTCAAAAGGTTATAAGATTCTCTCTTAACTTTACTTAGGGAAAACTTAACCCTAAGGTCCATCTGAGGTGATATCCAAACTTAGAGTTCTACTCTCCTATGATTGCAATCACTATATTTCTCTAAACCATTGAGTAGGCTTCTTCCAAGCTACTTGTCCATTGACAATTCTCCGCTCTCATGTTCTTATCCTATGTTTTATGTCCTTATCTCAACTCTTAGGTGGTCTATCTCTCGATAACTCAAGAAAATCCTATTCTTAAAGTTTCCCCAAAAGTTCTTTAACTACTTTACTTCCTCCACCATATTTAATTTCATCTTACTAAAGGTTTCTAGAACTAAGTTCAACTTTAAAAGGATCTATGACTCTTTCTTAACTCCTTTTCGGGAAAACTACCTCTTTTTCACTAAAGGGGTTCTATGCTCTTTTACTCTTAATCTTAGGTTGTAACTAGGTTGGTAACTATTGGGTAAATACTTACCATAACCATTCTACTCCTTCACCAATCATACCCCTTAGGTTCTCACTTTAGCTAAAAAGGGTTTCTATCCCATTCTAATTCTCTTAGTTTGTTCCAGCTAACCTTAACTATGTTTTTCTAGCTTAACCTTAACTGTGGAAGGTTTAGTAATTTCCTCTTAACTCCACTCTAGTTGATTATACTCTTAAGGCATCTAAGGACTCCTCAAATTCTTAGACTAGAGCTAACCATAAAAATAGGTTGCTATATCTACTAGATATCCAACATAACTTTCTTTTTCTATTCTAGGTTTAACCTTTGAACATAACTTCTGGTAAAGGTGGTCCTCTTAGCTTAGGTGTTTACCTAAGAAATAGGTGTTACTAGGAAACTTTTTTACTATAGGTTTATGCTCTATGCAACTTCTTAAGGCTCATTTTTTCTAAGCGGCTCTATCTTTTCCCATTCCAAACACTACTTAGGTTGGATATTCTATCTATCTTACTATCCTTATCTTGAGATGTTGGTAAGGATTTCTAATATGTAGGGCTCACTATTACACTGAGCTGTCTAGGACAATACTTTTACCTTATGAGGTTTGGCTACCTAAAAACTAGGTTGCTACTAACTCATCTTATGTCAACTATATTCTACTTCCCATTCCCAGGGTAAAAGTGTAGCTAACTCTATGTCCTCTCCCTGACAAGCTCACCTGAAACTCAGAAAACTCACCAGGCAGATACAACACAAACTATCTATCACATCAAAACATAACTTGATTGGTCTAGAAACAAACCGCATCAAGTGTTAAATCATTCCCATTTAAGGGCTATAACATCAATCACAAAACATGCATTGCAAAACATAGAGAAAATTGCTACACATCCAAGGGAACTCAAACAATGTATTCCTAGGATACTCAAACAACCAAAGAAAACCTACCATTCCAAAACATAAGGCAAACAAAAGGTTGGTTTGGGAACACATACCTATGGTAGGTCCATCATCTTGGTTTATCCTTCTAACACTAAGGGTAGAAGGTCAAACTGTGGCTAAGGGTGTTGGCTCATCTAGCTCTTTCCTTTTCTCATTGGGGCACTCCTTCAAGTAGTGTCCCGGCATCTGACACTTGTAGCACACACTATGTCCCATCAAACAAACTCCCCTATGGCGTTTACCACATTTGGGGCATCCTTCAACTCTTGGATTTCTCGAAGGTTGCGCTCCCTTACCCTTAAACTTATTTTTCTTTGGTCTCTCAGGTGGGTGGGGTCCTGAACCCTTTCTTTCATCAGAAGCACGCTTTCACTGCGTACTCTGATCCTCCTCTTGTGGTCTCTCACTACCTATGATGTACTTTTCCAAAAATACTGCCTTGAAGTTCTCCCACTCCAAGGGTATTCCAGAAAAGGTCATCTTGCCCTTTACACCTCTCCACCAAAGCTCAGCCTCATCCTCTAACATGAATGAGGCATAAGCCACCCTATGCTCAGATGAGCAAGGTACTCCCTCAAGGATTCTCTCCATCTCCCTCAACCATAGTCTTGCCTCTACGGGACTATAGCCCCTAAAGGATAGTGGTTTCCTATTATGGAATTCTACAAATCCTAAACTTTGGTTTCCTACAGGTTGCCTACTATGGTTACTTTCTGCTCTCCCAAAGGTTTCCCATCTCAGGTTGGCTTGGTTTGGTGGGACTGGTCCTAAAGGATTCAAGAACGGTTATCCTAGGCTTCAGTTTCTACCTGCCATAATTCCTACCTGCAGTGCACAAAGTATTGAGGTGATCAGTCTCAATATTCCATGTCAAGGCAAATAAGGATCTATAGCATGATAGACAACCATTTCACTCAAACAAATCCGACTATCTTGTCAGAACATACAATCTAATCTAACGATACTAACCACAGTCCGATTTGAATCGAACTGCTCTGATACCAAAATGTAACACCCTAGAGGATATTACTTTTATCACTTTATATTGCTAATTTAATAGAAATTAGCATATAAGAATATCATAATTACTATGCGGAAACTAAAACTTAACATATATTACATGAAATATATGTAGTACAAAGCTCTTGACACGTAAGTGTCATACAAAACATAAGAAGGGTGCATAAACATAAACTAAAATTCCCATACATTGGAAATTATACATGACTATACTAATAACATCTTCCTCCTGGAAAGCAGCTCCGTGCTCCGAGCTCCTCCCACAGGGTGTCCACCTGCTAACCTGTAAAAACATGGAAACTAAAGGGATGAGACATAATGTCTCAGTGAGTGCTCTGAGGACTCTAGGCTGACTCTCTCCTTTAGAGACCTCTTACTTACTTTCATGGCTTCTCTTTTCTTTTCTTAATACTCACACTCATAGCTATTACCTCATCACCTCTATATTACTGTTTCTTAGGATCATGCCTTGACCCTTACTGAGGCACATAGAGTTGGCCTCCTATGCCAAATCTAGGGCCACTAGTGCACTAAGGTACCTAAACATCCTTCTGTTACTCTTGACCACTCACTAGGGTCTCACTTTTCTATAATATTGGATGGGAACATGTGTAACCTTCCTTTCCTCTGACTTACCCAAGTTGGGCTTACATCACCTCTCTCTGCGAGGCATAACATCTAGCATACCTCTCTGGGTAGCTTACCTTTGCTTTCTAGGGTTTAACTGTAACCCCTTTCCTACCTCTGCAGGTAGTATACAGCTACACACTTCCTCATCTAATGTATAGACTTACCTTACATCACTCACCTAGCAACTAGGCTCATGACTCCTCTCATGTTCTAATATAGAACATACATACATCAAGCACATCATCATATCATAGATTGTTTCTACAACTGTGTGGTTTGCATTATCTCTTTTTTAAATTTCACTTCCACCGCCTATTTTATTAATTTGGCTGAGCTCTATCCAACAAGAGGCGTCCCTCTTGAAACAACCTTTAATTAATCCCCACTGGTCCAAGTGGGTTGACTACAACTCTATTACAAAGAGGAGTCTCTAACTTGTTCTTCTCTATGAAGAACTCCTTCTCCCTATGAAGAAGGTTGTTTTTCCCCATGGGTGTCAGGGTGACGGTCCCCGTCACTCACCACTAGGAGTCCTCTTAGCCCTAAAACATTACTTATTCCCTTTATTGGGATCATAACTTTCCTTTGAAAACTCTTTCATAAAACCTTTTCATAAATAATCCTTTTCATAACCTTTCTGAAAGTCATCACTCCTTGGTGACATAGAGGATCCTTATCCCTTTGTACACCGTTGTAAGTCGAGCGTGTGGCTCTCGGACGTGATTGGTACCGGGGAAGGATTCTACCCTATGTTACTAAGGGGATATCTTTTACTAAAAACCGTCCATGAAACTGTACACTTTGCCTAAAAGCCTTTTCTGAAACTTAAGGGTAACTCCCCACCTTTTTATGAAACTTAGGGGAAAACTCCCTACCTTTTTACTAAGAGGCATACATATAGTCTTAAGTATTTTAAATGTCTTTTATTAAAAGGGTTTATCATTACATACAATCCTAAACATATGCAACAACCATATGATTGCAATAAAGGTGCAAGCCTAACATCACAAAACATCAAGGTACAAAGATCATACATAGAGGATAAAGATATAAACATACATAAGCTCCTCACAGCTTTGAACCCCTTTTTGGAGGTTTCAAGCTTAGCCTGGCATGTTTCCATGCTTAGCCTGACCCTCTAAGACTAAAAATCTCCACTTTGTACCTCTCAGGCTTAGCCTCACAAATTCCAGGCTTAGCCTCAGTTCCCTTGAAGCTAAAATTCCATTCTGTACCTCTCAGGCTTAGCCTCACAAATTTCAGGCTTAGCCTCAAGCCTCCTGAAGCTAAAACTCAAGTCTACACCTCTTAGGCTAAGCCTCGCAAATCCCATGCTTAGCCTCAGGTCCCCTGAAGCTAAAATCGTGTTCTGGAGGTCTCAGGCTAAGCCTCGCAAATCCCAGGCTTAGCCTGGCACTGCAAACCCTTCGCGATTTCTTGCGAAATCACTTCCTATGGCCTTCCATGGCCTCCTAACAGCAACCCAAGCATACCATTCACTCATATGACACTTCTATAACAAAACCCAACCCTCAAACGACCCAATCAACCTCTCAATCTCTCCCAATCACACAAAATCCATCAAAACCCAACTTCGGGATTAAAGGGGAAAAAGGGAACAAACAATCAAACTAGAACCATGGAGGGATGGGGAAGACAAGGGGAGGAAGCACTCACCTCGTGGTACTCGGATCTGAGCTCCGGGGTACCGAGTCTCTGATCTCTGTTCCGCTCCTCTTCTCTTCCTCTTCTTCCTTTTTCTCCTCCTTCTCTCTAACCCTTTTTCTTTCTTTCACTTTCTCTCTCTAACTCTCCCTCTCCTCTTCTATTTAAGTCGTGTGTGGGGGGGGGGGGGGGGGGGCTTAGTGAGCGTCGGCCCACCTTGGGTCTTGGCTCCCCTTCAGGGTCCTGTTATCTTATTCTTGTCAACTCTTAATGAGGTAACTATTATTAATAATACCTAACGGTATCCTTTAACCCTTAAATATATAGACTATTCCATAAAAATATCCCTTTATTATTTATTTCTAATGTCTGTAAATTTGGGATGTTACAGATGCACACTAACAAGGAAGAAATTTAAGTTTTAGTATGCGTTTTGTCATGTTAGAACCCATTCAAAAATTTCCATGTAAAGCCATAAGAATGGAAAAAAGCACCTGACTAATGAAGAATTTTACCCAAATAATGGTGGTGCTGCAAATCCCGGATGATATTACAACACATGTTTATAATTTTAATTTTTATTGGTTGTATTTGTGAAGAGGTAAATTAAGGTTTATAAATATATGAGATGACATTAGACTTTTAAAGTATGTAAAATATTAAAGTACTTCAGTTATTATTTTTTGGTACATTTTTTGTGATATTTTTTGGCACATAGACCTTGTGTTGATGAATACAACGAACTGGAATTTTCATATATTCCCTTCAGTCTTATTTGTAAAAACCAAATGACTTAATTGCACACTTTACCACTCAATAATCAACATTTCATGAATTTTACTATCCATTTTTTTTTTGCAAATTTCACCACCAAAGTTTTCAATTTTTACGCATTTTACCACTTAACTTTTGTTTTCCACGTATTTTATCATGTTTTTTTACGCGTTTTACCATCATGTTGGTAACAAAATGACGTTTTTCTTTAACTTTTTTTAGTGACACTTCGTCGTCGTCAAATGTGCAAAAGATTAAAAATTTAGGTGGTAAAATTCGCATGAAACAAACTTGGATGGTAAATTTTACAAAATGATGATAGTTGGGTGGTAAAATGTGCTATTAAGTCAAACCAAATTAAAAGTCATGTTTAGAGACCTTACGTAGATGAATACAGAAAACTGGAACTAGAATTTTCATAAAAGCCAAAGTCTTATTTATATTCATCACTATAAGGTCTAACGAGGCTGAATCAATGGTAACTTGTGTGGTAAAAATATTGTTAATTAATATTATGTATTTGTAACAAAATATTTTATTATTAATTCTTAAACAAATGAAATTTTAATATAATATAACTTATAATATAATATTTATTTATTATAAATTTTAATTGTATAAAAATAAATATTTATTCTATGTAACTCACGAGCAAAAATACTTGTTATATTAATTTCATGACAACTATTTGTAGTTATGAGTTATCCACTCGTTAAAATAAAGTAAAGTTAATATGCTTTGAATACTTTTTCCTAATCTAGATTTTATTGTTTAATGAGTCATTGGAAATTCTTCATTATTGTAATTAATGTATTTTATTTCCAACAATTATTTAATGTGTTTGTCAGATGAAAGGATTTTTCACAATCTACAATTTGTTATTTAATGAGTCACTAAGTTTTCAAAAAAATTAATGAGTCATTGAAAAGTCTTCATTATTGCAGTAATTGTTGTATTTTATCTTCAACATTAAATTATTTAACGCTAATGAATTTAAATCATTGAAATGTCTTCAAAAATTTGTATTTAATCTTTTTCCGTGTGACCTTGATTGTTGTTATATTTAAAATATTACAATACTAAAAAAAAATATTTACACTTATATTTGATATATATGGTTGTAATGTATTATGAAATATTGCAAATTTTATATTAAAAAAAATGCAACGTTGCAAATGTGTAATATTTTAAATATTGTAAAACTATTAAAAATATTTACACATTTATTTTAAATATATTATTGCAATGTAATATTTCTTTAACTTATTTACGTTTCATTTTTATATATTGACAATTCTTAAATGAGACATTTGAAATTTAGTCAATGAAAAGAAAAAGGAAAATAAAAATTGCATACAACCATAGAAGGAGAAATTAAATGGATAACCATTAAAAAAAAGAAAAAGAAAATAAAACTAATTTTCTCACCTTTATATTTTATTAGAACACAAAAAATAAGTAAAAATTATTTAAATAGATTTTAAGATTTTTTTAAAACATAAATTTATTTTTAAATTTAAATTATTCAGAGTAAAAAAATGTGTAGAGTGAAAAATTAAAGATATATCCAAAGGTAATTTAAGCAAGTTAAATTTAAAATTACTTTAATTCAATCTAATGAAAAATAAAGTATCACTTTTTAATTTTAGTTATCTCTTCAGCTTATATAAATATTTAAACTTTATTATTGATTTTGTTTACTAATATCTTTAAAAATAGGCTAAAATGTAATTTTCGTCCCCCAATTTTCCTAATCCGCCATATTAGTCCCCCTATTTTTTAATTGAGGCATTTCGTCCTACATTTTTAAAAAATCCGCGATTTTAGTCCCCTCATTTTTTAATTGAGACATTTCGTCCCCCACTTTTAAAAAATCCATGATTTTAGTCCCCATGGCCAATTTCAAACGTTGACTGTATACTTTTTTAATTTTTTTTTATAAATTAAGCTTATCAACAATTAAATAATTAAAAAATTCTGCCACGTGGCTAAGAAATTTATACATGTTAGTTAACAATAACCAAATACATGGTCAACGTTTAAAATTGGCCACAGGGACTAAAATTGTGAAATTTTTAAAAGTGGGGGACGAAATGTTTCAATTAGATAGTGGGGAACTAAAACTGTGGATTTGAAAAAATAGGGGGACAAAATTTACAATTTAGCCTTAAAAATAATATTCAAATAATAAAATAATTTTTTCATTAAAAACATTATATTTAATATTTTACAATTAAATGCTTATTACTATTTCAATAAATGCTTTTTAGAAGAAGAAAAAAAAGGTTTGTCAAATATAATAAACTATTAATGGTATTATTGATATGAAACATAAGAAGAATGCATTAAAATAATGCTCTCATTTAATACTCAAGATTTTAACTTCCTTTTTTTAGAGTCATATATTTTTTTTTTGGTCCAGGGTCATAGACCATGGGTGTCCCCCATCCCACTGGGTCAGAGACTAATCCTGCTCGTGGTGCGTGGTTGCTGCTGGCCCAAGAGAATTTTGCACACAAAAGGAATCGAACATGGGTTCTCTCGCTAAATAGATCGTTCCCCCACATGTGAACGCAGCGGGGCTTTACACCACTGCGCTAACCCTATGGGTTTAGAGTCATATATTTGTCAACATTTATATTCAATATTATTAATTAAAAATAGAATATCTTTAGTTGATTAGAAATAATAATAAAAAAAGCTAATAGATTGACAGAGTAAAAAGCAAAAAATTAAATGGCGAACATTAAAAATTGTTAGTCAATTTATGTCTTTTTAATAAAATATTTTACTAATATTTTTTAATTAATCTTTAGATACGCAAATGAAATATTACTTGGTTTCCTAAAAATATTATTTAAACTATTTATCATAAATATAAAATATAACTTATGTATTCAAAATATTTTATATAAACTATAATTTTAATTATAAATTAATTGATATATTCAAAAATACTTATTTATTATATTAATCATGACAATTATTTGTAGTTATGAGTCACCCACTTCTTA
This sequence comes from Pueraria montana var. lobata, assembly GCA_026413185.1. Lineage (NCBI taxonomy): Eukaryota > Viridiplantae > Streptophyta > Magnoliopsida > Fabales > Fabaceae > Pueraria > Pueraria montana. The sequence continues at coordinate 25,569,821 of CM048656.1, forward strand.
ATTTATTAATAATATCAAATGTGTGTAGTCAACAAATATTTAATGCTTAAAATTTGAAACAATAAATATTTCAAACTTTGACCATATTAAATTTATTCATATTAATTTTTTTTATTGGAGTCAAACTATATTGAACGAATATTATAAAAAAAGTGAGAGAAATTTCCCTATTTAATCCCTCTTTCAAAGTCAACACTACACACAAACACTCACATTGTCTCTGATTTCATTGGCACTTGTTCTTCTTTCTTAGCGTCTTTCCCTTTGTTTCACGTTCCAAACGTTGTCATGGAGTTCAAATATCTCAATGGCCAAAACAAAAGGACAACATCGCCACCACCACGCCCTATTTCTGATGTAGCTTACGTCTCCAGAAGCCCATTACGAGGTAATGCTCACTTCTCTTCACGTTCCTTTCAAAATATATACCTATTTGTCTTGCAGCTTTAAAAATTAAAAACTTTTGTTACATGAGTTCATTTTATTCGTTATTCGATTTCTAGGGTATGAGTTTGTGCCAGGTAGTTTCATAAATAATGTTTCAGCACCCAATGTTTTCCCAACAATGATGCCAACCAATGTCGTGGAAGCGTTCCAGTGAGAGGTGGAGAAAGAGGAGATCAGGAGAGAGATAATCGCTAGCGAGATGGCATTGGCACGGCGGCCAGAGCTAGAAGAGGAAGTAAGGAGAGAAATGGTGTCAGAGAGAGCATTCAGAGTCTCGATGCCAAGATTTGAGGGGATCTCATCTAATAACAATAATAATAACTATAATGTGTTTGGTGGGTCAAAGCATTTACCCTCCCATTTCCATGTTGGTAACCGACATGATACTACGCAAATTAACAAGGATAGAGTGAGCGTTTCATTTACCCTTCCTTTGTGTCTTTATCTTCAATTTTGATTTTATTTTCCTGCTTCTTTAGTGTAAGTGTAACATCCCCACAAATGATAATAATAAAATAAGATAATGTCTATTTGCTTTATTATATCCTTATATATAGCTTTGGTGGTATTTTAGTGCAATTTGTGCATTTGAGTAACTTGTAGAGTAAGGAACCATAAAACCAAATACTAGCCATATGTATATATTTACCCAAAACCCTACACACACTTAGAAACTTAGAGAGAAGAAGGAGAAAGGAAAGGAAGAAGAAGGAGGAAAAGCTAGGACAACTCACACCACCTCACTTATCATCCTCAGTTCAAAGGTCCTTGGTGAGTGTTTATGTACCCTTCTCTATCCCTCCATCTAAGGCTTGGGCAGAGATTCAAGGAGGGTTAGGTTTCTCTCCATGGGAGAGGAGCTCCAACCCCTAATCCTTGGGTTTAATGTGAGAGATGCATAAATTATAGCTTTCTTGCTTGTTTGGCATGAGATTCATCATTAATTTGCATTATTGTGAGGATTTGGGTTGTTGGGTAGCATTTAAGGTAAAGGGGTTACGCATAATCACGAACCCTATGACCAGTAGAGTCGCGGACTCTCGCTTAAGCGAGCTCTGCATGGCGCCTAAGAGAGGGGTCCCTGGAGTTGGAAGTATGGTCTGTAATTCTCGTTTAAGCAAGGATTCCTAGTGCTTAAGCGAGGTATTTTGGCGCTTAAGCGTGGGAGTTTGGCGCTTAAGCGAGAAGCTCCAGGGATCAGGATTAAGTGCAGGACTCTGACGCTTAAGCGCAAGTTTTTGGCGCTTAAGCGGGGCGCTCTGGCGCTTGAGCGCCAGGATTTGGCGCTTAAGCGCAAGGTGTCAGGGTCAGGTTGGCTTAAGCACAGGATTCAGGCTTTAGCAACTGACCCCTAGAACATTATGTTGAGTTCTATCCTTTCCAAGTTATATTTCCTTAATATGTTTAGTAGGTTTACATGACTTATGAGGATAATGATATGTTTAATTAAAGAAAGAGGAGATTCCTTTGGGGATCAAAGAAAGTATAATGTTTTGATAAGTTAAGTATGAAAATGAAAAGATTTGCCCTCTTTAGAAGGTAGGTGAGACCCCTTCCGTCACTTCTTACTTTCTGAAGATGTGGCATAGCTTCTCGGGCTGGAGGAGAATAATACGAGGCCAAGGCACAAAAGGAAAGGGACACCTTTCAATATGTTGAGCTCAATAGATGCCGTAGGATGGAAGAAGATAAAGTAAATGCTAATTTCATGTTAATAGAGATGTAAAAGTAACATATGATAGTGCTTTATAGTACTTTTATGAGTGATGAAATAATATGATGCATGTCTGTAACACTCACTAAGACCCTGTTTCATTAGCTTAATGTTTATGTTCCAGATTAAATAGGCTTGAAGTATGGAGACAAGAGGCCTAGAAGATATTATGTTCATGTAGTAATATCTTTATAGGCTAGTTTTGTTAAAAGAACTTTTTATGTATTCTTTTGGTATAGGATCCCATATGTGGGGATTACTTTTTATGTATATGATGTAATTACTTGGGAACGATATAGACCTTTGTATAGTGATATACTTGAGTAATGTTATCATATCATGTTGATATTATCCTTGTTGATGACTAAAATGTACGTTAGAGGGTAGTAACCGTTAGGGTGTTACAGTAAGTGTTGTTTGGATTGTGAAAAAGGTTTTTCTCTTAGTTTTTGATTAAAAAAATGTTACCTTGTTTGAGAATGTCCCTTGAATATTTTGTCATGTTTAAGCACTTAATTGGCCGATGAGCTTAAATGATTTTATTTATCCCATTGCGGGCTAGACCAAATGTTGGACATTGTGGTGGAAAGCACAATCGATGACACCTACAGTTGAACACGAGACTTTGCATAAGAAAGTCAAGCAGGAGTGGAGTAGAGTTATGTCAGATTACTGCAACGAGTGAGAAAGGCTTGAATGATCATATTCAAGGAAAAAGGCGCAAGGCTAAAGCATCAACGAGAACTCAGAAAATAGGTTAGAGCAACAAAACATCATTATTATTAAAGAAAGGTAGGCATTGAGTGAAATGTACTAAAGCCATTGTTAACATGTATTCAGGGCTAGATTCAAGATCAGAAGGCCAGACACTTCATCCTTGCATAACCCCGGCACACACAGGCAAATTGGAATCCAATGAAGAGGATTAGGATGTCCACAAAAGTAAAGGATTAGTTGGTTTAGACAACCAAAATGAAGCAACTACTAGTAAAGAAGTAGGGGGAAAAAACGCACACTAACAATAAGGAAGAAATTTAAGTTTTGGTGTACGTTTTGTCAGGTTGAAACTCAATAAAAAATTTCCTTGCAAAGCCATAGGAATGGTAAAAAGAACCTGACTAATGAAGAATTTTATCCAACACAATGGTGGTGCTGCAAATCCTGGATGACAATACAACACATGTTTATTATTTTAATATTTATTGGCTGTATTTGTGAAGAGGTAAATTAAGGTTTATAAATATATGAGAAGACATATTAGACTTTTAAAGTATGTAAAAAATATTAAAGTACTTTAGTTATGTTTTTTTTGGTACATTTTTTATGATTGTTTTTGGAACATAGACCTTGTGTTGATGAATAAAGCGAACTGGAATTTTCATATATTCCCTTCAGTCTTATTTATAAAAACCAAATGGCTTAATTACACATTTTACCACTCAATTATGATCATTTCATGAAGTTTACTATCCAAATTTTTATTTATTTTTATTTTTTTTTTGTAAATTTTACCACCAAAGTTTTCAATTTTTACACATCCTACCACCTAAGTTTTTTTTCCACGTATTTTATCATGTTTTTCAATTTTTGCGTGTTTTACCATCATGTTGGTAACAAAATGACGTTGTTTTTCTTTTAACTTTTTTAGTGACACGTCATCGTCGGCCAACTGCGCAAAAAATTAAAAATCTGGGTGGTAAAATTTGCAGGAAACAAACTTGAATGGTAAGATTTACAAAATGATGATAGTTGGGTGGTAAAATGTGCTATTAAGTCAAACCAAATTAAAAGTCTTGTTTAGAGACCTTAAGTAGATGAATACAGAGAATTGGAACTGGAAGTTTCATAAAAGCCAAAGTCTTATTTATATTCATCATTATAAGGTCTAACGAGGCTGAATCAATGGCAACTTGTGTGCTAAAAATTGTTAATTAATATTATGTTTTTGTAACAAAATATTTTATTATTAATTCTTTAAAAATGAAATTTTAATACAATACTACCTCCGTCCCTATTTATAAGACGTTGTTTTAAAAATTTATTGTCCCTTTTTATAAGACTTTATTTTGACTATCTTATGCATTAATTTTTTGTGTGTGTCTAAAATACCCTTATTTATTATAATACATTAATTGAATGTTAATATGAATGTCTCTTTCTCTCTCCTATGAAGATTGGAGAAGGTGAATAGACTCTCATTATTAATCCCAATAATGTCAAGGGTAAAATTGGAAAAAATATTATAGTTATAGACAAATTTATTATGAATACCTAGAATAACTAACTTTCTTAATAAGCGTAATTTAGTCAACAACATCTTATAAATAGGGACGGAGGTAGTATAACTTATAATATAATCTAGGTATAACTTGTATTTAATTGTATAAAAATAAATATTTATTCTATGTAACTCAAGAGCAAAAATACAAGTTATATTAATTTCATGACAACTATTTGAAGTTATGAATTATGCACTCATTAATTTATTAAATGCATTTAATCGATAAATGTTACATTGTTAAAACTTTTTTTTAATGTACAATAGTGACAACAACTATAGAAATCAAGACTTCGTGTAAACTACTTAAGCACCTTACCATTAGGCCAACCCTGATGGTTCTTTAAATGCTTAAAATTTGAAACAATAAATCAAAGTAAAATAATATTTTATAATTAAAAATGTTTGAATATGTGTATTCATTTATTATATTTATGAATTTTAAGTTTTTTAAAAAAAATATTAGATGCAAAAAATAAAAAAAGAATTTTTTTGTTTAAAATAAAATAAAATAAAAATCATAATATTATTGTTTAAATTAATATAATTATAAATACTTTTATTGTTTGAAATAATTTTTTTCAAAATAAAATAATATCAAAAAGAACATTATTATATTTTTATTATTTAAAATAAAATAAAGTACAATTAACAAGATTCTTCGCAAATTAACAAGGATAGAGTGATCCTACAGGTTAATGTATAATCTTGTGTTTAATTTACCCTTCCTTTGTGACTTCATCTTCAATTCTGATTTTCTTTTCCTGCTTCTTTAGTGTAACAGTGTTGTTTGGATTGTGAAAAAGCTTTTTCTCTTAGTTTTTGATTAAAAAATGTTACCTTGTTTGAGAATGTCCCTTAAATATTTTGTCGTGTTTAAGCTCTTAATTGGCTTATGAGCATAAATGATTTTATTTATCCCATTGCAAGCTAGACCAAATGTTGGTCATTCTGGTGGAAAGTGCAAAGCGATGGCACCTATAGTTGAACACAATGAGACTTTGCAGAAGAAAGTCAAGTAGGAGTGGAGTTGTGAGTTGTGTCAGATTACAACAACGAGTGAGAAAGGCTTGAATGATCATATTCAAGGAAAAAAGCAAATGGCTAAAGCATCAACAAGAACTCGTAAAATAGGTATGAACAACAAAACATCATTATTATTAAAGAAAGGTAAGCATTGAGTGAAATGTACTAAAGCCATTATTACCATGTATTCAGGACTAGATTCAAGATCAAAAGGCCAGACACTTCATCCTTGCTTAACCCCAGCACACTCAAGCAAATTGGAATCGAAAGAAGAGGTCCAAGATGTCCACAAAAGCAAAGGTTTAGTTGGTTTGGACAACCAAAATGAAGCAACTACTAGTAAACAAGCAGGGGAAACAAATGCACACTAACAACAAGGAAGAAATTTAAGTTTTTGTGTGCTTTTTGTCAAGTTGGAACTCAATTGAAAATTTCCATGTAAAGCCATAAGAATGGAAAAAAGCACCTAACTAATGAAGAATTTTACCCAAAATAATGTTGGTGCTACAAATCCTAGATGACAATACAATACATGTTTTCTTTTTAATTTTTATTGGCTGTATTTGTGAAGAGGTAAATTAAGGTTTATAATTTTTTTTTTAAAAAAAGCTTAAAAAGCATCAGACTAGCACCATTAATCCCAACTAGGTTGGCACCAAAGGAACTAGAAATCACATGCTCCCAAACTAAAATTTATTGATAGAACAAAGCAAAACAAGAAAAAAGTGGGGGGGACCAAACCTAAACCCACCAAATCAACAAAATCTATAAGCTGGAAGGCCAAGCCTATCCCTAGAGAAGAATTCCCTAATACAAGCAGGGACAGAATCCCACCAAACTAGTCCAGACGACGAGATTCCAAGATTAGCAAGGCGGTCAGCACAACAGTTACCTTCACGGTAAATATGGGACACAACAAACTCCATAGATGAGAGCTGGGCTAGATAATTTTTCCATTTAACTTGAAGCTGCCAAGGAACAATATGAGGAGCTTGAAAAGCTTCAACGACCAGTTTTGAATCACACTCCAACCAAAGCTTCAACAAACCTCTTTGAAGAGCTAAATCTACTGCTGTTATTGCTGCAACAAGTTCAGCATGCAAAGAATATGAGTATCCAATCTGCAACGAAAACCCACCCAAGAAATCACCCGCTGAATCTTTAAACAAAGCTTCACAAGCTGCAGGTCCAGGGGCTCATTTGGCTGCCCCATCTGAATTACATTTAATCCAGCCCCTAAGAGGTGGGCACCAAGGAACTTGTTTAATATTAGGGGCTCTCGCAACATGTCCCAAAACATGAAACTGTTTCAGAATAGACCAATCAACAACAGAGTTTCACATGGTTCCCTTGGAAAAATTACCAGAAAGGGAAACAACTGCTACAATATTATTTCTAATCATGTTCACAGTCATTGTGCCACATTGAAATCTAGCATGGTTACGGCTTATCCAAAGGAACCAAATGGTGTTAACAATAGCTGCAACAAAAATATCCTGAAGTTGAGTACTGGAGGCTTTCGATGCATTAGATAATAACATGAGCAAAGAAGAATTATCTATGTGGCACTGAAGAGTATAACTCAACCAATTCCATAGCTCGACTGCTACTGGATAAGTGAGGAACAAATGATCAGCAGTTTCCACATGCTCATCACAATGAGAACACATGGACACAAGGTTTATAAATATATGAGAAGACATTAGACTTTTAAAGTATGTAAAATATTAAAGTACTTCAGTTTCTTTTTTTGGCACATTTTTTGTGATTTTTTATGGCACATAGACCTTGTGTCGATGAATGCAACAAACTGAAATTTTCAAATATTCCATTCAGTCTTGTTTATAAAAACCAAATGGCTTAATTACACATTTTGTCACTCAATAATAATCATTTCATGAATTTTACAATCCAAATTTTTTTTTTCAAATTTCACATCCAAAGTTTTTAATTTTTATGCATTTTAAGACCTAAATTTTTTGTCCACGTATTTTATCACGTTTTTCAATTTTTGCACGTTTTACCATTATGTTGGTAACAAAATGACATTTTTTTAAATTTTTTTAGTGACACTTCATCGTTGGTAAAATGCACAAAATATAAAAGTTTAGCTTGTAAATTCGCAGGAAACAAACTTGGATGGTAAGATTTACAAAATGATGATAGTTGGGTGGTAAAATGTGCTATTAAGTCAAACCAATTTTAAAGTCTTGTTTAGAGACCTTACATAGATGAATACAAAGAATTGGAACTGGAACTGGAATTTTCATAAAAGCCAAAGTCTTATTCACATTCATCACCATAAGATCTAATTAGACTGAATCAATGATAACTTGTGTGCTAAATTTTTTTAATTAATATTATGTATTTGTAGCAAAATATTTTATTATTAATTTTTTTTAAAATGAAATTTTAATATAATATAACTTATAAATTAATATTTATTTATTATAAATTTTAATTGTATAAAAAAATATTTATTCTATGTAACTCACGACCAAAAATACTAGTTTTGTTAATTTGAAGACAACTATTTGTAGTTATGAGTTGACCACTCGTTAATTTATTAAATGCGTGTAATTGATAAATATGACACCGTTAAAACTTTACTTTTTTAATGTACAATAATGACAACAAGTATAGAATTCAAGACTTAGTGTAAACTACTTAAACACCCTACCATTAGGCCAACCCTGATGGTTCTTTAAATGCTTAAAATTTGACACAATAAAGCAAAGTAAAATAATATTTTATAATTAAAAATGTTTGAATATGTGTATTCATTTATTATATTTATGAATTTTAAGTTTTTTTTTATATATTAGCTGCAAAAAATAAAAAAAGAATGCTTTTGTTTAAAATAAAATAAAAATAATAATTTATTGTTTAAGAGAATATAATTATAAATATTTTTATTGGTTAAAAAAATATTTTTCAACATAAAATAATATAAAAAAGAAAATTTAATATATTTTTATTATTTTAAAATAAAATAAAGTAAAATTAATATGTTTTGAATACTTTTTCCTAATCTAAATTTTATTGTTTAGTGAGTCATTGAAAAGTCTTAGTTCTTGTAATTAATGTATTTTATTTTAATGTGTTTGTCAGATGAAAGACTTTTTCACAATCTAAAATTTGTTATTTAATGAGTCACTGGGTTTTAAAAAAAAATTAATGAGTCATTGAAAATTCTTCATTATTGCATTAATTGTTGTATTTTATCTTCAACCTTAAATTATTTAACCCTAATGAATTTAAATTATTGAAAAGTCTTCAAAATTTTGAATTTAATCAGTTAAAAAAAGCATGTGACCTTGATTGTTGTTATATTTAAAACATTACAATACTAATGAAAATATTTACACTTATATTTGATATATATTGTTGTAATGTATTATGTAATATTGCAATTTTTATAAAAAAAAATGCAACGTTGCAAATGTGTAGTATTTTAAATATTTTTAAACTATTAAAAATATTTACACATTTATTTTAAATATATTATTGGAATTTAATATTTCTTTAACTTATTTATGTTTCATTTTTATATAATGACAATTCTTCAATGAGACATCTGAAATTTAGTCAATGAGAAAAAATGGAAACTAAAAATTGCATACAACCACAGAAGGAGAAATTAAATGGATAACCATTAAAAAAAGAAAAATAAAATAAAACTAATTTTCAAAACTTTATATTTAATTACAAAAAAAAGTAAGTAGAAAATTATTAATATAGATTTTTAATATTTTTTTAAATGATAAATTTATTTTTAAATGTAAATTATTCAAAGCAAAAAATTTGTAGAGTGAAAAATTAAAGATATATCTAAAGTTAATTTTAGAAAATTAAATTTAAAATTACTTTAATCCAATCTAACGAAGAATAAAGTATCACTTTTTAATTCTAGTTATCTCTTCAGTTTATATAAATATTTAAACTTTATTAGTGATTTTGTTTACTAATATCGTTAAAAAAAATAGTCAAAGAATAAAATTATTATTTCATTAAAAACATTATATTTAATATTTTACCATTACATGCTTATTACCATTTCAATAAATGTTTTTCGGAAGAAAAAAAAAGGTTTGTCAAATATAATAAACTATTAAAGGTATTATTGATATGAAACACAAGGAGAATGCTTTAAAATAATGCTCTCATTTAATAGTCAAGATTTTAACTTCATTTTTATATAATCATATATTTGTCAACATTTATATTCAATATTATAATTTAAAAATAGAATACCTTTAATTGATTAGAAATAATTAAAAAAATGCTAATAGGTTGACGAAGTAAAAAGTAAACAATTAAATGGAAAACATTAAAAATTGTCAGTCAATTTATGTCTTTTTAATAAAATATTTCATTATTAATTTTTTAATTAATCTTTAGATACCCAAATGAAATATTACTTGGTTTCCTACCAATATTATTAAACTATTTATCATAAATGTAAAATATAATTTATGTATTCAAATATTTTTTATATAAATTATAATTTTAATTATAATATAATTGATATGTTAAAAAATATTTATTTTTTATATTACTCATGACAATTATTTGTAGTTATGAGTCATCCACTTCTTAATTTATTAATAATATCAAATGTGTGTAGTCAACAAATATTTAATGCTTAAAATTTGAAACAATAAATATTTCAAACTTTAACCATATTAAATTTATTCATATTAATTTTTTATTGGAGTCAAACTTTATTGAAAGAATTTTATCAAAAAAGTGGAAAATTTCCCTCTTTATTCCCCTTTTCAAACTCAACACTACACGCAAACACTCACATTGTCTCTGATTTCATTGGCTCTTGTTCTTCTTTCTCAGCATCTTTCCCTTTGTTTCTCGTTCCAAACGTTGTGATGGAGTTCAAATATCTTACTGGCCACAACAGAAGGACAACATCGCCACCACCACACCCTCTTTCTGATGTAGCTTACGTCTCCAAAAGCCCATTACGAGGTAATGCTCACTTCTCTTCATGTTCCTTTCAAAATATATACCCATTTGTCTTGTAGTTTAAAAAATAAAAAACTTTTGTTACATGAGTTCATTTTATTCGTTATTCGCTTTCCAGGGTATGAGTTTGTGCCAAGTAATTTTTCAATAATGTTTCAGTGCCCAGAGTTTTCCTAACAGTGGTGCCAGCCAATGCCGAGGAAGCATTCCAGCGAGAGTTGGAGAAAGAGGAGATCAGGAGAGAGATAATCGCTGGCGAGATGGCATTGGCTAAGCGGTGAGAGCTGGAAGAGGAAGTCAGGAGAGAAATGGTGTCAGAGAGAGCATTTGGAATCCGAATGCCAGGATTTGAGGGGATCTCATCTAATATCAATAACAAAAACTTCTTTTGTTGGTCAAAGCATTCACCCTCCCTTTTCAATGTTGGTATCAGACATGATTCTATGCAAATTAACAAGGATAGAGTGATCCTGCGGGTTAATGTATAATCTTGATTTTAATTTACCCTTCCTTTGTGTCTTTTGATTGTATTTTCATGCTTATTTAGTGTAACAGTGTTGGTTGGATTCTCGAAAAGGTTTTTCTCTTAGTTTTTGATTAAAAATTGTTTCCTTATTTGAGAATGTCCATTGAATATTTTGTTGTGTTTAAGCACTTAATTGGTCAACAAGCATAAATGATTTTATTTATCCCATTGCAGGCTAGACCAAATGTTGGTCATTGTGGTGGAAAGCGCAAAGCGTTCACACCTACAGTTGAACACAATGAGACTTTGCATAAGAAAGTCAAGCAGGAGTGGAGTTGTGAGTTGTGTCAGATTTCTACAATGAGTGAGAAAGGCTTGAATGATCATATTCAAGGAAAAAAGCACAAGGCTAAAAGATCAATGAGAACTCAGAAAATAGGTAAGAGCAACAAAACATCATTATTATTAAAGAAAAGTAAGCATGGAGTGAAATGTACTAAAGCCATTGTTACCATGTACTCAGGGCTAGATTCAAGATCAGAAGGCCACACACTTCATCCTTGCTTAACCCCTGCACACACAGGCAAATTGGAATCCAAAGAAGACGAACACGATGTCCACAAAAGCAAAGGTTTAGTTGGTTTGGACAACCAAAATGAAGCAACTACTAGTAAAGAAGCAGGGGAAACAAATGCACACTAACAACATGGAAGAAATTTAAGTTTTGGTGTAAGTTTTGTCAGGTTGCAACTCAATCGAAAATTTCCTTGCAAAGCCATAGGAATGGTAAAAAGCACCTGACTAATGAAGAATTTTACCCAAAACAATGGTGGTGCTGCAAATCCTGGATGACAATACAACACATGTTTATTATTTTAATTTTTATTATCTGTATTTGTGAAGAGGTAAATTAAGGTTTATAATTATGAGATGACATTAGACTTTTAAATTTTGTAAAATATTAAAGTACTTCAGTTTTTTTTTTTTTTTTTTGTAAATTTTGTGATTTTCTTTGGCTCATAGACCTTGTGTTGATGAATACAGCGAATTGGAATTTTCATATATTCCCTTCAGTCTTATTTATAAAAACCAAATGGCTTAATTACACATTTTACCACTCAATCATCATCATTTCATGAATTTTACTATCCAATTTTTTATTTCTTTTTTTTCAAATTTAATCACCAAAGTTTTCAATTTTAAGCATTTTTACCACCATTGTTTTTTTCCACATATTTTATCATGTTATTCTATTTTTGCACGTTTTACCATCATGTTGGTAACAAAATGACGTCGTTATTTTTTTAACTTTTTTTAGTTACACGTCATCGTAAGTAAAATGCACAAAAAATTAAAAATTTAGGTGGTAAAATTCGTAGGAAACAAACTTGGATGGTAAGATTTACAAAATGATGATAGTTGGGTGGTAAACTGTGCTATTAAGTCAAACCAAATTAAAAGTCTTGTTTAGAGACCTTGCGTAGATTAATACAAAGAACTGGAACTAGAATTTTCATAAAAGTCAATGTCTCGTTTATATTCATCACCATAAGTCCAACGAGGCCGAATGAATGGTAACTTGTGTGCTAAAAATTGTTAATTAATATTATGTATTTCTAAAAAAATATTTTATTATTAATTCTTTAAAAAATGAAATTTTAATATAATATAACTTATAGTATAATATTTATTTATTATAAATTTTAATTGTATAAAAATAAATATTTATTCTATGTAACTCACGAGCAAAAATACAAGTTATATTAATTTCATGACAACTATTTGTAGTTTTGAGTTTTCCACTCATTAATTTATTAAATGCGTGTAATCAATAAATATTACTTTGTTAAACTTTTTTTTTTAATGTACAATAGTGACAACAAGTATAGAATTCAAGACTTCGTGTAAACTACCTAAGCACCCTACCATTAGGCCAACCTTGATGGTTCTTTAAATGCTTAATATTTGAAACAATAAATCAAAGTAAAATAATATTTTATAATTAAAAATGTTTGAATATGTGTACTCATTTGTTAAATTTATGAATTTTACATTTTTTTAAAAATATTAGCCGCAAAAAATACAAATAAAAAGTATTTTTTCTTTGAAATAAAATAAATTAAAAACCATAATTTTCTCACCTGTATATTTAATTAGAAAACAAACAATAGGTAAAAATTATTTAAATAGAATTTTATGATTTTTTTAAAAGATAAATTTATTTTCAAATTTAAATTATTCAAAGTAAAAAAATGTGTAGAGCGAAAAATTAAAGACATATCAAAGTTAATTTAAGAAAGTTAAATTTAAAATTACTTCAATTCAATCTAATGAAGAATAAAGTATCACTTTTTAATTTTAGTTATCTCTTCAGCTTATGTAAATATTTAAACTTTATTAATGATTTTGATTACTAATATCTTTTAAAATAATAGTCAAAGAATAAAATTATTTTTTTCATTAAAAACATTATATTTCATATTTTACCATTACATGCTTATTACTATTTCAATAAATGTGCTTCAGAAGAAGAAGTAAAATTTGTCAAATATAATAAACTATTAATGGTATTATTGATATAAAACATAAAGAGAATGCATTAAAATAATGCTCTCATTTAATACTCAAGATTTTAACTTTCTTTTTTTACAGTCATATATTTGTCAACATTTATATTCAATATTATTAATTAAAAATAGAATACCTTTAGTTGATTACAAATAATAAAAAAAATTGCTAATAGTTTGATAGAGTAGAAAGCAAAAGAATTAAATGGCAAACATTAAAAATTGTCAGTCAATTTATGTCTCTTTAATAAAATATTTTATTATTAATTTTTCAGTTAATCTTTAGATACCCAAATGAAATATTACTTGGTTTCCTACAAATATTATTTAAAAAATTTATCACAAATGTAAAATATAATTTATGTATTCAAAACATTTTTTATATAAATTATAATTATAATTATAATATAATTAATATTTTCAAAATTATTTATTTATTATCTTAATCATGACAATTATTTGTAGTTATGAGTCATTCACTTCTTAATTTATTAATAATATCAAATACTTGTAGTCAACAAATATTTAATGCTTAAAATTTGAAACGATAAATATTTCAAACTTTGACCATATTAAATTTATTCATATTAATTTTTTTTATTGGAGTCAATATTTATTGAAAGAATTTTACCAAAAAAGGGAGAGAAATTTTCCTATTTAACCCCCTCTCAAACTCAACACTATACACAAACACTCACACTGTCTCTTATTTCATTGGCGCTTATTTTTCTTTTTCAGCATCTTTCCCTTTGTTTCACATTCCAAACATTGTCATGGAGTTCAAATATCTTAATGGCCAAAACAGAAGGACAACATCGCCACCACCACACCCTCTTTCTGATGTAGCTTACGTCTCCAGATGCCCATTACAAGGTAATGGTCACTTCTCTTCACATTCCTTTCAAGATATATACCCATTTGTCTTGCAGTTTAAAAAATAAAAAACATTTGTTACATGAGTTCATTTTAGTCGTTATTTGTCTTCCAGGGTATGAGTTTGTGCCAGGTAGTTTATTCGATAATGTTTCAGCGCCCAGAGTTTTCTCAACGGTGGTGCCAGCCAATGCTGAGAAAGCGTTCCAGCGAGAGTTGGAGAAAGAGGAGATCAAGAGAGAGATAATCGTCGGCGAGAAGGCATTGGCACGAAGGCGAGAGCTGGAAGAGGAAGTAAGGAGAGAAATGGTGTCAGAGAGAGCATTTAGAATCCCGATGCCAAGATTTGAGGGGATCCCATCTAATAACTATAACAATATCGTGTTTGGTGAGTGTAACCGTTCACCCTACTCCAATTTCCAAGTTGGTAACAGACGTGTTTCTACGCAAATTAACAAGGATAGAGTGATCCTACGGGTTAGTGTATAATCTTGTGTTTAATTTACCCGTCCTTTGTGTCTTTATCTTCAATTTTGATTTTATTTTCCTGCTTCTTTAGTGTAACAGTGTTGTTTGGATTGTGAAAAAGGTTTTTCTCTTAGTTTTTGATTAAAAAATGTTGCCTTGTTTGAGAATGTCCATTGAATATTTTATCATGTTTAAGCTCTTAATTGACTGATGAGCATAAATGATTTTATTTATCCCATTGCAGGCTAGACCAAATGTTGGTCATTGTGGTGGAAAGCGCAAAGCGTTCACACCTACAGTTGAACACAATGAGACTTTGCAGAAGAAAGTCAAGCAGGAGTGGAGTTGTGAGTTGTGTCAGATTTCTACAACGAGTGAGAAAGGCTTGAATGATCATATTCAAGGAAAAAAGCACAAGGCTAAAACATCAATGAGAACTCAGAAAATAGGTAAGAGCAACAAAATATCATTATTAATAAAGAAAAGTAAGCGTTGAGTAAAATGTACTAAAGCCATTGTTACCATGTATTCAGGGCTAGATTCATGATCAGAAGGCCAGACACTTCATCTTTGCTTAACCCCTGAACACACAGGCAAATTGGAATCCAAAGAAGACGAACAGGATGTCCACAAAAGCAAAGGTTTAGTTGGTTTGGACAACCAAAATGAAGCAACTACTAGTAAATAAGCAGGGGAAACAAATGCACACTAACAACATGGAAGAAATTTAAGTTTTGGTGTACGTTTTGTCAAGTTGGAACTCAATCGAAAATTTCCTTGCAAAGCCATAGGAATGGTAAAAAGCACCTGACTAGTGAAGAATTTTACCCAAAACAATGGTGGTGCTGCAAATCCTGGATGACAATACAACACATGTTTATTATTTTAATTTTTATTGTATGTATTTGTGAAGAGGTAAATTAAGGTTTATAAATATATGAGATGACATTAAACTTTTAAAGTTTGTAAAATATTAAAGTTCTTCAGTTTTTTTTTTGCACATTTTTTGTGATTTTTTTTTTGGCTCATAGACCTTGTGTTGATGATTATAGCGAATTGGAATTTTCATATATTCCCTTCAGTCTTATTTATAAAAACCAAATGGCTTAATTACACATTTTATCACTCAATCATCATCATTTCACGAATTTTACTATGCAATTTTTTATTTCTTTTTTTCAAATTTAATCACCAAAGTTTTCAATTTTTAAGCATTTTTACCACCTATGTTTTTTTCCACATATTTTATCATGTTATTCTATTTTTGCGCGTTTGACCATCATGCTGGTAACAAAATGATGTCGTTGTTTTTTTAACTTTTTTTAGTTACACGTCATCATCGGTAAGATGCGCAAAAAATTCAAAATTTAGGTGGTAAGAAACAAACTTGGATGGTAAGATTTACAAAATGATGATAGTTGGGTGGTAAAATGTGCTATTAAGTCAAACCAAATTAAAAGTCTTGTTTAGAGACTTTGCGTAGATTAATACAGAGAACTGGAACTGGAATTTTCATAAAAGTCAATGTCTCGTTTATATTCATCACCATAAGTCTAACGAGGCCGAATGAATGGTAACTTGTGTGCTAAAAATTGTTAATTAATATTATGTATTTCTAACAAAATATTTTATTATTAATTCTTTAAAAAGTGAAATTTTAATATAATATAACTTATAGTATAATATTTATTTATTATAAATTTTGATTGTATAAAAATAAATATTTATTCTATGTAACTCACGAGCAAAAATACAAGTTATATTAATTTCATGACAACTATTTGTAGTTTTGAGTTATCCACTCATTAATTTATTAAATGCATGTAATCAATAAATATTACACTGTTAAAACTTTTTTTTTAATGTACAATGTAACACCCTAAATCTGGGTTTACATATATTCTTAATTTAAACTTATTTTAATTCAATAGACGTGTTACTTTATTCAATTCTTGTAAAAGAAAGAAGAGGTTTTTTGTTTAATTATTTTCTAAAATACGATAGCTTGTTTAATTGTGCAAATCAAGTGTAATTATGAAACATAAGTTGGAATTTTGCCAAATTGTTAAAAACTTTTTATTTCAATTTCTATTTCGAAAGTTGCGCTTTGCTTAATAATTAAAAACAAGTTATTTAAGCTTGCAAGAAAACTATGTAGCGTTGTTCATTTATAAATGGGCATTTAATTTCCAATTAAGCAGAATGAATAAAACGAGATATTTTTCTGCTACAAGATATACATATATACATAAAGTAGAGAATTTCATAACCTAAATATTTTCTAGAGTACTAGTAATATATACACATATACACATTGCTCAAGGTATATACCAAATACATAGGGTAATAGAGTATGAAAACTAATATACATAGTAAAATATGAAACCTAGGTCTACCTGTATTCAAATACATAAAAGGGAAAAATCTAGTTTTAGAGCAGTCATCTCTAAACCCAACCCTACATGTTAGACTAATCCAAAGAAAGAGGATAGCGGGGGATCTTTGACAAGATCCCTGAGAAGAAATCTAGTGGTCATCGCCCACGGGATCCTTCACAGAATCTTCCTCAAAGTTCTCTAAATCCTTCGTAAAAACCTTGACTCAATGTTCCCTAAGTTCACGACTAGCGGCAGATCCCCCCTAACTGACTCCCACCCAATTACATCTCCAACTCTTCGACATAAGAGGGGTTCAGTGAAAAGCGGGAAGCGTCGGTCCAATCGTGAACTCCTCGGATGGTGTGGCATCGGGAACAATAGCGGGTATCGATGAACTCTTCAAGGACACTCCGAAGAGATGAATGATGACGAGAGCGACGAAAGTGATGAGGATAGCCCCTTGTGATCTCCACAGGTACTGCCATTGGCGCTTAAAACAAAAATGTAAGGGTGAACTCTTCGCTTCATCAAATAAACCACATAGAAATGACTTTAAAAGTCACACACAATCCTGCTAACCACTGCGGGGTGGTTCTCTAACTTTCACACTCGGAACCTACTCGTTCCCAGAACTAATCTCTGTAAACTGTAACACACTGGCCAACTGCCATTGGAACTCCCAGAAGTCAGTGGTCTTACATTGAGTGGAATGACTGTTGGGAGTACACCATCACCCTGGTATAAGGTGGGCTCTCACCAACTGAGATTTTCTCGTGGTTATTGTCAGGGTCGCCAAGTCGGTTTGTGTGAACGTAGTCACAACTCGACACCTACCCTCCAAGGTCGTAATGCCTCACGGTCATCTCCCAGGTACCAATCTATCGTCATTCATACTCCGAAGACTTACTCCTCACACACTCTCTCTCATGGAGATTATCTTTGCTCGTCACTGTGGGTTTCCGCTGGTGGTGGTACAAGATGAGTCGAATAGACGCCAAGCTCAAGACCTTGTCTTGGCTCCAACAAAATTTATACCATACAAGAATATGCTCTCCATCACCCATTGGTGACCACGTCTTTCGATCTCCGCCAACATCTTTACATCTTTCTTCCATCCGGAATTGTCCCACGCGACTTCCTTCACAAGTCCACCGTACACGCATATTTCCTCGTTGCACGACTCTCAAGGTGCATATCGCAATCATGTATCAAGATTCTTTATTACATTTTTATTTGTGCCTTACCCTCTCAATTTCTAAAAATTTTAATAATTAACACTTACTGACGATTCCTCCACGCAAGGGTCCTAGAATATTTATCTAAGTCCAAAGCACAAATTAAAGAGTTCATTTATTAAGCTTATAAAATAAATAAATTTTCAAATCTAAATTAGTTGTTCTCACTGTTGGAAATTATATTATTATTATTGCCGGTAAAATTTTCCCGGATTACTAGGACAGTGTCCTAGTCCACATAAGTACTCACGTTCGAGTCTTATGCTCACAGATCACAGACATCAAAGAAAATTTCAATTCACACTACAGTCCAAGTGATTGTACCACAGAGCGTTTCAAAACGCACAATCACACGCACAGAGATGCCCTAGGTTCACATTCCAAGGATCTTACAATCATTTAAGGCAAGGGTCAAATTTACCCACTGCCTTGCATGCACATATTTAAAATTAATTCACACATTCAAATATATCATAGTTCAAATATTACATATCAGGGCAATTTTAAGAGCAGAATTCCTCTCTGGCAGCACCCAATATCTGTCCAAAATTAATTTAGCAAACAATTTTTGTTTGGCGAAATTCTTATATCAAATTAAAGATCTAAAAACCTATTTTTCAAAAAGGTAATCCACACTCTCAGATTAAATCGAAAAAAATTATAAAATTTCCTAAAAGTTCACAAGTCAGCATGCTCCTCACAGTGAGCATACCTCAAAGATGTGCGATTTTCTCAACCTTTCCAAATGAGATTTTCTCTCAAATTTTTATGGTAAAAAGCTAACATTCATACCTTTCAGAAAAAGTAAAACTTTATTCCTAATTCCTCCTACATTATTCCCAGTAATTTCTTTTCTAAGACCTATGTCTCAGGTTCTAAATTTGGGATCCATGTATGAGATCTGTCTAAACCTAATTAATTAACTTAGCAATTTTGGGTGAAAAATTTCGAAACTTACATCATTTTAAAGATCTATTTGTCTAGTTTTATGATAAAAAATTATATTTCAAAAAAAGTCATTAGTTTGTTTTAAAAAGGTCAAAAACCGAACCTTGCCTGAACCAGTTTTCACAAGCAGAATAGTCCCATTGAATGTCACGGATAAACCTTTATTTAACGTTATCTCACAATACTATCAAAAGTAAAGTTGGTACATTTTGAGTCTACTTTAACTGGGGTCAAGTTTTATCAAAATCCAACGGTTAGATTAAAAGTTATGTTTAAAAAATGTAAACATTGTCCAGGGCTTCTACGTGAAACAGCCACTGCCCAACCAGTTTCCGAAAGTTGAACGGTCCCATTGCAGGTCATAGATGAACCTTCATTTGAGGTCATCTCACAATGGTCTAAAAAGAAAAATTAGTGAATTTTGAGACTACTTCAACTGGGGACAAGTTTCATCAAAATCTAACGGCTAGATAAAAAGTTATGGTCGAAAACATAAACACTGTCCAGGGCTTCTATCATGAGACAGCCACTGCCAGCATCACTTTTTTTTCGATATTTCTTGAGAGTGCATGAGTTTCTAACAAATTTTGGGCATGGTCTCCTTTGTATTGGAGCCATCCCACGATTTTTAGGCAAGAAGAAGATGAGGAGAAAAGTTTTGACATAGACACAGCCACTGCTAAAGAGAAATAAAAGAAAACAAAACTAGTCACACACATTTCATGCAACCAGTTCACATGGGAGGCATTTAGGGTGAGAGTGGCTGGATCCTCCACCTCCAGCCACTTGAATCCATCAAAGAGTCCCCTTACTGTGATCAGGATCTTGCTGGACAGAGGAGAAGAATCTGGTTAGCTTCCTTCAAAGGAGTATTGGCTGCAGGGCTCTCCAACTAGAGTATGCAAGAGGAAGAAGCTGAAAAAAAAATGGTGTTTGTGAGGGAGAGAGTGAGCTGCGACCACAGAAGGGAAGAGAGAGGGAGGAGCTGTTTTAATCTTCTCCTTGGACAGAGGTGGTTTGGCTGGAGTTAAGTGAGTGAGTGATTGAGTGAGTGTAGGTGAGTGTTAGCCTTAAGTGTGATTTGAGTTATGGTTAGCTAGGGAGGCTGAAAAAGTGTGATAGGGCTGGCTGCTGGCTTTGGCAGCAGTGAGGCTGTCCTTGCATGAGATGCAAGTGGCCAATGGTCACTTGATTGGATGGTTGAGGGTCATGTCAATTTACACAATGTAGAAATACACTGTGTAATTTAACTCAGAACGCAGTGTTTACAACGAAAACTAATCGATAACTATCTAATTTAAATTTTAGAAATTCTTTACAATTGAAAAACTTTTTAAAGTGACTTTCTTAAAATTTCTCTGTAGAGTAATCACTCACAGATGAATTTTACGAAAGATTACTTGTCTTGCGAGTCTTAGATTTTAAAAACAACTCAAAACAGACCATTTTTTTTTCCAGATATTTCAAACAGATAATTATTTATTTAATTTATAAATCTTTATGAAATGAAAACTTTTTAATAACTCTTATAAAATTCTCTCTGTTAGAGGAATTGCTCATAGATGAATTTTATAAGCGATACCCTGACGGGCAAGTTTCAGAATTTAAAATAATCAAAATAATTAAAACCAATTTGAAACCAATTAATTAATTAATACATAACAATAGATATATTAAGTATTTACTAATAGTAATTAATCATAATCTAATTAATAACTAGCAGGCATAATAGATAATCACTCACAGATGAATACACAGGAAAGTAACTACCGAGAATTAATTGCAGAGAATTAATTCCAGCGAGTTACTCACAGAGGACTTTTTATTACAAGCAATTGTTTTAATTAGATTACTCACTTAGATTTTAATTACAGAGGATATTATATCTTTTGATTTTATAAATCTTTTCCTATTTGACCATTATAATAAATTACTCATGTTATTTATTTTTCTTTATTTTTCTTATTTACTCAATTAATTACTAATTGTATTTAATTACTCCAAGTATATTCTTTTCTTATTTAAAACAAGCAATTAAATCCCTATTAATTTCTAATTAATTTCTCATGTTCTTACTTACTGAGTTGTAATTTTCGGGGTGTTACATACAATAGTGACAACAAGTATAGAATTCAAGACTTCGTGCAAACTACCTAAGCACCCTACCATTAGGCCAACCTTGATGGTTCTTTAAATGCTTAATATTTGAAACAATAAATCAAAGTAAAATAATATTTTATAATTAAAAATGTTTGAATATGTGTACTCATTTATTATATTTATGAATTTTACATTTTTTTAAAAATATTAGCCGCAAAAAATAAAAATAAAAAGTATTTTTTCTTTGAAATAAAATAAATTAAAAACCATAATTTTCTCACCTTTATATTTAATTAGAAAACAAACAATGAGTAAAAATTATTTAAATAGATTTTTATGATTTTTTTTAAAGATAAATTTATTTTCAAATTTAAATTATTCAAAGTAAAAAAATGTGTAGAGCGAAAAATTAAAGACATATCAAAGTTAATTTAAGCAAGTTAAATTTAAAATTACTTCAATTCAATCTAATGAAGAATAGTGTATCACTTTTTAATTTTAGTTATCTCTTCAGCTTATATAAATATTTAAACTTTATTAATGATTTTGTTTACTAATATCTTTAAAAATAATAGTCAAAGAATAAAATTATTTTTTTTCATTAAAAACATTATATTTCATATTTTACCATTACATGCTTATTACTATTTCAATAAATGCGCTTCAGAAGAAGAAGTAAAATTTGTCAAATATAATAAACTATTAATGGTATTATTGATATAAAACATAAAGAGAATGCATTAAAATAATGCTCTCATTTAATACTCAAGATTTTAACCTTCTTCTTTTACAGTCATATATTTGTCAACATTTATATTCAATATTATTAATTAAAAATAGAATTCCTTTAGTTGATTAGAATTAATAAAAAAAAAATTGCTAATAGTTTGATAGAGTAGAAAGCAAAAAAATTAAATGGCAAACATTAAAAATTGTCAGTCAATTTATGTCTCCTTAATAAATATTTTATTATTAATTTTTCAATTAATCTTTAGATACCCAAATGAAATATTACTTGGTTTCCTACAAATATTATTTAAACAATTTTTCACAAATGTAAAATATAATTTATGCATTCAAAACATTTTTTATATAAATTATAATATAATTAATACTTTCAAAATTATTTATTTATTGTATTAATCATGACAATTATTTGTAGTTATGAGTCATTCACTTCTTAATTTATTAATAATATCAAATACTTGTAGTCAACAAATATTTAATGATTAAAATTTGAAACGATTAATATTTCAAACTCTGACCATATTAAATTTATTCATATTAATTTTTTTTTATTGGAGTCAAACTTTATTGAAAGAATTTTACCAAAAAAGGGAGAGAAATTTTCCTATTTAATCGCCTCTCAAACTCAACACTACAACAATCACTCACACCGTCTCTTATTTCATTGGTGCTTGTTTTTCTTTCTCAGCGTCTTTCCCTTTGTTTCACGTTCCAAACGTTGTCATGGAGTTCAAATATCTTAATGGCCAAAACAGAAGGACAACATCACCACCACCACACCCTCTTTCTGATGTAGCTTACGTCTCCAGATGCCCATTACAAGGTAATGGTCACTTCTCTTCACGTTCCTTTCAAGATATATACCCATTTGTCTTGCAGTTTAAAAAAGTAAAAAACATTTGTTACATGAGTTCATTTTAGTCGTTATTCGTCTTCCAGGGTATGAGTTTGTGCCAGGTAGTTTTTTCGATAATGTTTCAGCGCCCAGAGTTTTCCCAACGGTGGCGCCAGCCAATGCTGAGGAAGCGTTCCAGCGAGAGTTGGAGAAAGAGGAGATCAGGAGAGAGATAATCGCCGGCGAGAAGGCATTGGCACGATGGCGAGAGCTGGAAGAGGAAGTAAGGAGAGAAATGGTGTCAGAGAGAGCATTTAGAATCCCCATGCCAAGATTTGAGGGGATCCCATCTAATAACTATAACAATAACGTGTTTGGTGGGTCAAACCGTTCACCCTACTCCGATTTCCATGGTGGTAACAGAAGAGTTTCTACGCAAATTAACAAGGATAGAGTGATCCTACGGGTTAGTGTATAATCTTGTGTTTAATTTACCCTTCCTTTGTGTCTTTATCTTCAATTTTGATTTTATTTTCCTACTTCTTTAGTGTGACAGTGTTGTTTGGATTGTGAAAAAGGTTTTTCCCTTAGTTTTTGATTAAAAAATGTTGCCTTGTTTGAGAATGTCCATTGAATATTTTGTCGTGTTTAAGCTCTTAATTGACTGATGAGCATAAATGATTTTATTTATCCCATTGCAGGCTAGACCAAATGTTGGTTATTGTGGTGGAAAGCGCAAAGCGTTCACACCTACAGTTGAACACAATGAGACTTTGCATAAGAAAGTCAAGCAGGAGTGGAGTTGTGAGTTGTGTCAGATTTCTACAACGAGTGAGAAAGGCTTGAATGATCATATTCAAGGAAAAAAGCACAAGGCTAAAACATCAATGAGAACTCAGAAAATAGGTAAGAGCAACAAAACGTCATTATTATTAAAGAAAAGTAAGCATTGAGTGGAATGTACTAAATGCATCGTTACCATGTATTCAGGGCTAGATTCAAGATCAGAAGGCCGGACACTTCATCCTTGCTTAACCCCTGCACACACAGGCAAATTGGAATCCAAAGAAGACGAACAGGATGTCCACAAAAGCAAAGGTTTAGTTGGTTTGGACAACCAAAATGAAGCAACTACTAGTAAAGAAGCAGGGGAAACAAATGCACACTAACAACATGGAAGAAATTTAGGTTTTTGTGTACGTTTTGTCAGGTTGGAACTCAATCGAAAATTTCCTTGCAAAGCCATAGGAATGGTAAAAAGCACCTGACTAGTGAAGAATTTTACCCAAAACAATGGTGGTGCTGCAAATCCTGGATGACAATACAACACATGTTTATTATTTTAATTTTTATTGTCTGTATTTGTGAAGAGGTAAATTAAGGTTTATAAATATATGAGATGACATTAGAGTTTTAAACTTTGTAAAATTTTAAAGTACTTCAATTTTTTTTTCTACATTTTTTGTGATTTGTTTTGGCGCATAGACCTTGTGTTGATGAATACAGCGAATTGGAATTTTCATATATTCCCTTCAGTTCTATCTATAAAAACCAAATGGCTTAATTACACATATTACCACTCAATCATCATCATTTCACGAATTTTACTATCCAATTTTTTATTTCTTTTTTTCAAATTGAATCACCAAAGTTTTCAATTTTTAAGCATTTTTACCACCTATGTTTTTTTCCACATATTTTATCATGTTATTCTATTTTTGCGCGTTTGACCATCATGTTGGTAACAAGATGACGTCGTTGTTTTATTAACTTTTTTTAGTTACACGTCATCGTCGGCAAAATGCGCAAAAAATGAAAATTTTAGGTGGTAAAATTCGTAGGAAACAAACTTGGATGGTAAGATTTACAAAATGATGATAGTTGGGTGGTAAAATGTGCTATTAAGTCAAACCAAATTAAAAGTCTTGTTTAGAGACCTTGCGTAGATTAATACAGAGAACTGGAACTGGAATTTTCATAAAAGTCAATGTCTCGTTTATATTCATCACCATAAGTCTAACGAGGCCGAATGAATGGTAACTTGTGTGCTAAAAGCTGTTAATTAATATTATGTATTTCTAACAAAATATTTTATTATTAATTCTTTAAAAAATGAAATTTTAATATAATATAGCTTATAGTATAATTTTTATTTATTATAAATTTTAATTGTATAAAAATAAATATTTATTCTATGTAACTCACGAGCAAAAATACAAGTTATATTAATTTCATGACAACTATTTGTAGTTTTGAGTTATCCACTCATTAATTTATTAAATGCGTATAATCAATAAATATTACATTGTTAAAACTTTTTTTTTTTAATGTACAATAGTGACAACAAGTATAGAATTCAAGACTTCGTGTAAACTACCTAAGCACACTACCATTAGGCCAACCTTGATGGTTCTTTAAATGCTTAATATTTGAAACAATAAATCAAAGTAAAATAATATTTTATAATTAAAAATGTTTGAATATGTGTACTCATTTGTTAAATTTATGAATTTTACATTTTTTTTTAAATATTAGCCGCAAAAAATAAAAATAAAAAGTATTTTTTCTTTGAAATAAAATAAATTAAAAACCATAATTTTCTCACCTGTATATTTAATTAGAAAACAAACAATAGGTAAAAATTATTTAAATAGATTTTTATGATTTTTTTTAAAGATAAATTTATTTTCAAATTTAAATTATTCAAAGTAAAAAAATGTGTAGAGCGAAAAATTAAAGACATATCAAAGTTAATTTAAGCAAGTTAAATTTAAAATTACTTCAATTCAATCTAATGAAGAATAAAGTATCACTTTTTAATTTTAGTTATCTCTTCAGCTTATATAAATATTTAAACTTTATTAATGATTTTGTTTACTAATATCTTTAAAAATAATAGCCAAAGAATAAAATTATTTTTTTTTCATTAAAAACATTATATTTCATATTTTACCATTACATGCTTATTACTATTTCAATAAATGCGCTTAAGAAGAAGAAGTAAAATTTGTCAAATATAATAAACTATTAATGGTATTATTGATATAAAACATAAAGAGAATGCATTAAAATAATGCTCTCATTTAATACTCAAGATTTTAACCTTCTTCTTTTACAGTCATATATTTGTCAACATTTATATTCAATATTATTAATTAAAAATAGAATTCCTTTAGTTGATTAGAATTAATAAAAAAAAATTGCTAATAGTTTGATAGAGTAGAAAGCAAAAAAAATTAAATGGCAAACATTAAAAATTGTCAGTCAATTTATGTCTCCTTAATAAATATTTTATTATTAATTTTTCAATTAATCTTTAGATACCCAAATGAAATATTACTTGGTTTCCTACAAATATTATTTAAACAATTTTTCACAAATGTAAAATATAATTTATGCATTCAAAACATTTTTTATATAAATTATAATATAATTAATACTTTCAAAATTATTTATTTATTGTATTAATCATGACAATTATTTGTAGTTATGAGTCATTCACTTCTTAATTTATTAATAATATCAAATACTTGTAGTCAACAAATATTTAATGATTAAAATTTGAAACGATTAATATTTCAAACTCTGACCATATTAAATTTATTCATATTAATTTTTTTTTTATTGGAGTCAAACTTTATTGAAAGAATTTTACCAAAAAAGGGAGAGAAATTTTCCTATTTAATCGCCTCTCAAACTCAACACTACACACAATCACTCACACCGTCTCTTATTTCATTGGTGCTTGTTTTTCTTTCTCAGCGTTTTTCCCTTTGTTTCACGTTCCAAACGTTGTCATGGAGTTCAAATATCTTAATGGCCAAAACAGAAGGACAACATCACCACCACCACACCCTCTTTCTGATGTAGCTTACGTCTCCAGATGCCCATTACAAGGTAATGGTCACTTCTCTTCACGTTCCTTTCAAGATATATACCCATTTGTCTTGCAGTTTAAAAAAGTAAAAAACATTTGTTACATGAGTTCATTTTAGTCGTTATTCGTCTTCCAGGGTATGAGTTTGTGCCAGGTAGTTTTTTCGATAATGTTTCAGCGCCCAGAGTTTTCCCAACGGTGGCGCCAGCCAATGCTGAGGAAGCGTTCCAGCGAGAGTTGGAGAAAGAGGAGATCAGGAGAGAGATAATCGCCGGCGAGAAGGCATTGGCACGATGGCGAGAGCTGGAAGAGGAAGTAAGGAGAGAAATGGTGTCAGAGAGAGCATTTAGAATCCCCATGCCAAGATTTGAGGGGATCCCATCTAATAACTATAACAATAACGTGTTTGGTGGGTCAAACCGTTCACCCTACTCCGATTTCCATGGTGGTAACAGAAGAGTTTCTACGCAAATTAACAAGGATAGAGTGATCCTACGGGTTAGTGTATAATCTTGTGTTTAATTTACCCTTCCTTTGTGTCTTTATCTTCAATTTTGATTTTATTTTCCTACTTCTTTAGTGTGACAGTGTTGTTTGGATTGTGAAAAAGGTTTTTCCCTTAGTTTTTGATTAAAAAATGTTGCCTTGTTTGAGAATGTCCATTGAATATTTTGTCGTGTTTAAGCTCTTAATTGACTGATGAGCATAAATGATTTTATTTATCCCATTGCAGGCTAGACCAAATGTTGGTTATTGTGGTGGAAAGCGCAAAGCGTTCACACCTACAGTTGAACACAATGAGACTTTGCATAAGAAAGTCAAGCAGGAGTGGAGTTGTGAGTTGTGTCAGATTTCTACAACGAGTGAGAAAGGCTTGAATGATCATATTCAAGGAAAAAAGCACAAGGCTAAAACATCAATGAGAACTCAGAAAATAGGTAAGAGCAACAAAACGTCATTATTATTAAAGAAAAGTAAGCATTGAGTGGAATGTACTAAATGCATCGTTACCATGTATTCAGGGCTAGATTCAAGATCAGAAGGCCGGACACTTCATCCTTGCTTAACCCCTGCACACACAGGCAAATTGGAATCCAAAGAAGACGAACAGGATGTCCACAAAAGCAAAGGTTTAGTTGGTTTGGACAACCAAAATGAAGCAACTACTAGTAAAGAAGCAGGGGAAACAAATGCACACTAACAACATGGAAGAAATTTAGGTTTTTGTGTACGTTTTGTCAGGTTGGAACTCAATCGAAAATTTCCTTGCAAAGCCATAGGAATGGTAAAAAGCACCTGACTAGTGAAGAATTTTACCCAAAACAATGGTGGTGCTGCAAATCCTGGATGACAATACAACACATGTTTATTATTTTAATTTTTATTGTCTGTATTTGTGAAGAGGTAAATTAAGGTTTATAAATATATGAGATGACATTAGAGTTTTAAACTTTGTAAAATTTTAAAGTACTTCAATTTTTTTTTCTACATTTTTTGTGATTTGTTTTGGCGCATAGACCTTGTGTTGATGAATACAGCGAATTGGAATTTTCATATATTCCCTTCAGTTCTATCTATAAAAACCAAATGGCTTAATTACACATATTACCACTCAATCATCATCATTTCACGAATTTTACTATCCAATTTTTTATTTCTTTTTTTCAAATTGAATCACCAAAGTTTTCAATTTTTAAGCATTTTTACCACCTATGTTTTTTTCCACATATTTTATCATGTTATTCTATTTTTGCGCGTTTGACCATCATGTTGGTAACAAGATGACGTCGTTGTTTTATTAACTTTTTTTAGTTACACGTCATCGTCGGCAAAATGCGCAAAAAATGAAAATTTTAGGTGGTAAAATTCGTAGGAAACAAACTTGGATGGTAAGATTTACAAAATGATGATAGTTGGGTGGTAAAATGTGCTATTAAGTCAAACCAAATTAAAAGTCTTGTTTAGAGACCTTGCGTAGATTAATACAGAGAACTGGAACTGGAATTTTTGTAACGACCCACTATCGTCACAAGACAACTTAACTACTATATTGCGAAAAGATTTAACTAAAAACTTATTATAAGTTATTTAGAAAAATACGTGTAAATTTTTTTTTTTTTTTGCGCAAGATCACTAATCATTCATAACATTCATCATTAAGAAATATACATATATCAGAAGTACAAATACCAAGCCATATGGTCATATACAAACCGCAGACCAAAAGTCTGATATATCTCAAAAGGTTCGGAATACGTATATACCAGTACAAAGGTGCCTATTTCCTACTAGCTGGCCACAACTACATATTACCCTTAGCTAGAAACTAGGATGATATAAGAAAAGATAAGGAATAGATGACGTAGGTCTCCTGTGACTTTAGCCGCGTATAGCCTGATCTGCCGGTAGTTCGCCGTCTGCTCCCGCGAAGAATCGCGATCATCACAGTCAAACACATACAAACAAACAGCGCAAGGATAAGCTTACAGAACAAACATCCATTTAAAATAAGGCATTAAATTTATACTAACATATTCACAAAGTTAAATAATAACAATATACAGTAAAATCCAATTCAATAGGTAAATCACCAACATATCATCAAATAATATGTCATAGTTATGCACTATATGTAGACACGACTCCATGGAGATTTTCACTAGTCGAGCGACCAGCACAGTCAAATCCCTTAACATAGTCCAATTCGACCATTGGGGGAAACGCCAATACTGGTCTTGGAAATAATTAGTGGCTTTGTCAGGATAGGTGTACGTGGGTAGTGGCTCACCATAACACAAGATCTGCAGAAATCTTGGTCTCAATATGGAATCGCCCGTCCATCCCATCCCCCGGGTCCATGTACACGACCCCACCAATCTTTCCGACACTAGGTTGAGAACCTTCTTAATTAGCATTCTCAACTTACGTGTCAACTCGTATCCACAGTCACGATCCACTGTGGACTTATGCATGTATGCACACACAATTCAACACAACAACATATCCACAGTCATCGTCCACTGTGGTCAACAACAACATATCCACAGTCACCATTCACTGTGGTCAACAACATATATCCACAACCCTCATTCACTGTGGTCAACAACATGTATCCACAACCATCATCCACTGTGATTCAAAGTTAAAGAAAACATCGAAGTTAACTGGACACTGATCAAAACCTTAAAATTTTTAACTATTAAAACTGTCTATAACACTTTGGAGTTTTTTTTTTTTTTTTAAATCTCATAAAAACATTCGAAATACTAGAAATTATAGAAATCATCTTTAAAACTTTAGAAAAATTTTGAAAGGAAATTAAAAGATAAAATCATAATCTCTAAATCATCTTTTAGAAAGTGTGCCAAAATTTTCAAAAATCTCAAAAACAGATTTTCTTCACTGCAGATGGGTCAGTTTCAAGGAAACGTTTGAAATATAAATATAATGAATTAGAAAGCATATCATACACCGTTAGAAAGCTTGAAATGTCTATTTTCTAACCATATAACTCGTTTTTGAATAATATTTTTGTAGAAATACAGAATTGCAAAACAATATACTATGTTCAATCACGTATTTCTGACCGGACCTTCAACTTTCGAGGGCCATAAATCCTTCGATTTTCAATATTTTTGAGCATTTCTTGTGCCAAAACTGTAGCCCCGGATGTCTATTTTCATCTTCAACAAACGAAATTCAATTTCATTTACCACAGCCAAAGTTATCACAAAAATACTAACATATGTTCAGAAAAAAACGTACCAGACAGCAAGCACTTTATTTTCAGCTATCATATAGTTCCAATCAATCAACTTATATCACAAACAATTTATCAAAACATTACTTTCAGAATCAATACACATCACAACATATCCATGCATCAAACAATACATAAAAACTGTAAACTTTCCTTACCTCGAGAAGATGCTAAAATAAGAGCTTTGAATAATGGAGGAGTGAAGTAACTTTTAGTTTTCTGGGTCACAAATATTAAACCACCACTATGAACCAACAACAGCTCATAGTATAAAAACTTGGGACTTAGAAATTTTGAAGGAGAACTTTTAGAGGAGTAGAATTACTCAACGGTGAGGGTGCCGGAAACAAAATGATGTTAGATAGAGAAAAAGGGGTTGCAAATAGAAAATTTTTGAAATTGCAATTCCAATTGAAACATATTGACGGAGAATTGCAAAGTTGGAGGAAGAGAGAATAGATTGAGAATGTAAGTTACGGGATTCAAAATTTATAGAGTATGAGATGATACTGTTTTATTTATTTATTATTATTATTATTATTTTTCAACAGCACCTCCCTGTGTCAGCAAGACTTTGAAGACTAACTTTGAAAATCAAACGAAATTGAAGTTAAAGAAAGGAAACGTGCAGGTTTTCAAACCAATTTGAATGACGAAGACAAACTGCACTCCCACTTTTTAATTCACGCGGTTTGGCACAGAACGTATCAAGGAAGCTTTGAAAATTTTCGCCACCAAGTACGTAGAAATTAATGGAAGTAGGTGTACTTCTGGCTTTAGGTAGAATAATTAGCAGGTAAGGTAACAAAATGCAAATCAAGCTAATTAAATTATTAAATATATAACTTACTAACTTTAATTTTGGATATCTAATAAAATTTAGAATGTCTTATAATTTTTCTAACTCTCAAAAAGTTCTCAAAAACACACTTTTCGGAACCACGTTAAAATATTATTATTTTAATTAAGTGTAACAAAATAACATACAAATTTTATAGGAACCTAATTATACTTATTAGAGACTAATTATAATTAAATCCTTTTAATTTCTTTACTATTTCCTTACTTTCACAGTATATTCTTACACTACCAGTGTGCAACACAATCCAGATTTCAGTGAAATTTTCCACTAAAACTTACATAGAAAAATCACACATATTTATTAATTATATTTTCTCATGAAATTAAATTTAATTATCTCTTATAATTATTTTCAATCCAAGAGAGAAGGAAGAAATGAGAAAATGACAGAAAGAAAACTTTTGCTATTCGTAACCATGACTTTCTAACCTCACACCCCCTTTTCTATAACAAAACTTACGTAAATTCGAAACTATTACGAAAACTACTAAACACACCATAATCACATAAACAAAACAATCTATTTTGTTTATATAGTTCATTAAATAACCTAATTTAAATTTAATTTATCTTGCATTTTAAGTAAGTCACTTATCATACATTATGAAAATTCATAGCGTTACAATTTTCATAAAAGTCAATGTCTCGTTTATATTCATCACCATAAGTCTAACGAGGCCGAATGAATGGTAACTTGTGTGCTAAAAGCTGTTAATTAATATTATGTATTTCTAACAAAATATTTTATTATTAATTCTTTAAAAAATGAAATTTTAATATAATATAGCTTATAGTATAATTTTTATTTATTATAAATTTTAATTGTATAAAAATAAATATTTATTCTATGTAACTCACGAGCAAAAATACAAGTTATATTAATTTCATGACAACTATTTGTAGTTTTGAGTTATCCACTCATTAATTTATTAAATGCGTATAATCAATAAATATTACATTGTTAAAACTTTTTTTTTTTAATGTACAATAGTGACAACAAGTATAGAATTCAAGACTTCGTGTAAACTACCTAAGCACACTACCATTAGGCCAACCTTGATGGTTCTTTAAATGCTTAATATTTGAAACAATAAATCAAAGTAAAATAATATTTTATAATTAAAAATGTTTGAATATGTGTACTCATTTGTTAAATTTATGAATTTTACATTTTTTTTTAAATATTAGCCGCAAAAAATAAAAATAAAAAGTATTTTTTCTTTGAAATAAAATAAATTAAAAACCATAATTTTCTCACCTGTATATTTAATTAGAAAACAAACAATAGGTAAAAATTATTTAAATAGATTTTTATGATTTTTTTTAAAGATAAATTTATTTTCAAATTTAAATTATTCAAAGTAAAAAAATGTGTAGAGCGAAAAATTAAAGACATATCAAAGTTAATTTAAGCAAGTTAAATTTAAAATTACTTCAATTCAATCTAATGAAGAATAAAGTATCACTTTTTAATTTTAGTTATCTCTTCAGCTTATATAAATATTTAAACTTTATTAATGATTTTGTTTACTAATATCTTTAAAAATAATAGCCAAAGAATAAAATTATTTTTTTTTCATTAAAAACATTATATTTCATATTTTACCATTACATGCTTATTACTATTTCAATAAATGCGCTTAAGAAGAAGAAGTAAAATTTGTCAAATATAATAAACTATTAATGGTATTATTGATATAAAACATAAAGAGAATGCATTAAAATAATGCTCTCATTTAATACTCAAGATTTTAACCTTCTTCTTTTACAGTCATATATTTGTCAACATTTATATTCAATATTATTAATTAAAAATAGAATTCCTTTAGTTGATTAGAATTAATAAAAAAAAATTGCTAATAGTTTGATAGAGTAGAAAGCAAAAAAAATTAAATGGCAAACATTAAAAATTGTCAGTCAATTTATGTCTCCTTAATAAATATTTTATTATTAATTTTTCAATTAATCTTTAGATACCCAAATGAAATATTACTTGGTTTCCTACAAATATTATTTAAACAATTTTTCACAAATGTAAAATATAATTTATGCATTCAAAACATTTTTTATATAAATTATAATATAATTAATACTTTCAAAATTATTTATTTATTGTATTAATCATGACAATTATTTGTAGTTATGAGTCATTCACTTCTTAATTTATTAATAATATCAAATACTTGTAGTCAACAAATATTTAATGATTAAAATTTGAAACGATTAATATTTCAAACTCTGACCATATTAAATTTATTCATATTAATTTTTTTTTTATTGGAGTCAAACTTTATTGAAAGAATTTTACCAAAAAAGGGAGAGAAATTTTCCTATTTAATCGCCTCTCAAACTCAACACTACACACAATCACTCACACCGTCTCTTATTTCATTGGTGCTTGTTTTTCTTTCTCAGCGTCTTTCCCTTTGTTTCACGTTCCAAACGTTGTCATGGAGTTCAAATATCTTAATGGCCAAAACAGAAGGACAACATCACCACCACCACACCCTCTTTCTGATGTAGCTTACGTCTCCAGATGCCCATTACAAGGTAATGGTCACTTCTCTTCACGTTCCTTTCAAGATATATACCCATTTGTCTTGCAGTTTAAAAAATAAAAAACATTTGTTACATGAGTTCATTTTAGTCGTTATTCGTCTTCCAGGGTATGAGTTTGTGCCAGGTAGTTTTTTCGATAATGTTTCAGCACCCAGAGTTTTCCCAACGGTGGCGCCAGCCAATGCTGAGGAAGCGTTCCAGCGAGAGTTGGAGAAAGAGGAGATCAGGAGAGGGATAATCGCCGGCGAGAAGGCATTGGCACGATGGCGAGAGCTGGAAGAGGAAGTAAGGAGAGAAATGGTGTCAGAGAGAGCATTTAGAATCCCCATGCCAAGATTTGAGGGGATCCCATCTAATAACTATAACAATAACGTGTTTGGTGGGTCAAACCGTTCACCCTACTCCGATTTCCATGGTGGTAACAGACGAGTTTCTACGCAAATTAACAAGGATAGAGTGATCCTACGGGTTAGTGTATAATCTTGTGTTTAATTTACCCTTCCTTTGTGTCTTTATCTTCAATTTTGATTTTATTTTCCTACTTCTTTAGTGTGACAGTGTTGTTTGGATTGTGAAAAAGGTTTTTCCCTTAGTTTTTGATTAAAAAATGTTGCCTTGTTTGAGAATGTCCATTGAATATTTTGTCGTGTTTAAGCTTTTAATTGACTGATGAGCATAAATGATTTTATTTATCCCATTGCAGGCTAGACCAAATGTTGGTTATTGTGGTGGAAAGCGCAAAGCGTTCACACCTACAGTTGAACACAATGAGACTTTGCATAAGAAAGTCAAGCAGGAGTGGAGTTGTGAGTTGTGTCAGATTTCTACAACGAGTGAGAAAGGCTTGAATGATCATATTCAAGGAAAAAAGCACAAGGCTAAAACATCAATGAGAACTCAGAAAATAGGTAAGAGCAACAAAACATCATTATTATTAAAGAAAAGTAAGCATTGAGTGGAATGTACTAAATGCATCGTTACCATGTATTCAGGGCTAGATTCAAGATCAGAAGGCCGAACACTTCATCCTTGCTTAACCCCTGCACACACAGACAAATTGGAATCCAAAGAAGACGAACAGGATGTCCACAAAAGCAAAGGTTTAGTTGGTTTGGACAACCAAAATGAAGCAACTACTAGTAAAGAAGCAGGGGAAACAAATGCACACTAACAACATGGAAGAAATTTAGGTTTTTGTGTACGTTTTGTCAGGTTGGAACACAATCGAAAATTTCCTTGCAAAGCCATAGGAATGGTAAAAAGCACCTGACTAGTGAAGAATTTTACCCAAAACAATGGTGGTGCTGCAAATCCTGGATGACAATACAACACATGTTTATTATTTTAATTTTTGTTGTCTGTATTTGTGAAGGGGTAAATTAAGGTTTATAAATATATGAGATGACATTAGACTTTTAAACTTTGTAAAATATTAAAGTACTTCAGTTTTTTTTATTTGTACATTTTTTGTGATTTTCTTTTCTGTCACATACGTACACCTTGTGTTGAAGAATACAACGAACTAGAATTTTCATATATTCCCTTTAGTCTTATTTAAAAATACCAAATGGCTTAATTACACATTTTACCACTCAATTATCATCATTTTGTGAATTTTACTACCCAATTTTTTTATATATTTCTTTTGCAAATTTTATCACCGTAGTTTTCAATTTTTACGCATTTTACCACCTAAGTTTTTTTTTCACGTATTTTATCATGTTTTTTTATTTTTACGCATTTTAGCATCATGTTGGTAACAAAATGACGTCGTTTTTGTTTTCACTTTTTTTTAGTGACACGTCATCATCGGTAAAATGCGCAAACAATTAAAATTTTCGGTGGTAAAATTCGCAGGAAACAAACTTTGATGGTAAGATTTACAAAATGATGATAGTTGGGTGGTAAAACGAGCTATTAAGTCAAACCAAATTAAAAGTCTTGTTTAGAAATCTTACATTGATGAATACAGAAAACTGGAACTGGAATCTTCATAAAAGCCAAAGTCTTATTTATATTCATCACCATAAGGTCTAACGAGGCTGAATGAATGATATCTTGTGTGCTAAAAATTGTTAATTATTATTATGTATTTGTAACAAAATATTTTATCATTAATTCTTTAAAAGATGAAATTTTAATATAATATAACTTATAATATAATATTTATTTATCATAAATTTTAATTGTATAAAAATAAATATTTATTCTATGTAACTCACGAGCAAAAATACAAGTTATGAGTTATGCACTCATTAATTTATCCACCCGTTATGAGTGGATAAATTAACGAGTGGATAACTCATAACTTGTATTTTTGCTCGTGAGTTACATAAAATAAATATTAAATGAGAGCATTATTTTAATGCATTCTCCTTATGTTTGATATCAATAATACCATTAATAGTTTATTATATTTGAAAAACTTTTTTTTTCTTTCTGAAAAGCCTTTATTGAAATAGTAATAAGCATGTAATGGCAAAATATTAAATATAATGTTTTTAATGAAAAAAATGATTTTATTCTTTGACTATTATTTTTAAAGATATTAGTAAACAAAATCATTAAGAAAGTTTAAATATTTATATAAGCTGAATAGATAACTAAAATTAAAAAAGTGATACTTTATTCGTCATTAGATTGAATTGAAGTAATTTTAAATTTAACTTGCTTAAATTAACTTTGGGTATATCTTTAATTTTTCACTCTACACATTTTTTTACTTTAAATAATTTAAATTTAAAAATAAATTTATATTTTAAAAAATCTTAAGAATCTATTTAAAAAATTTTACTTATTTTTTATTTTCTAATTAAATATAAAGGTAAGAAAATTAGTTTTATTTTCTTTTTCTTTTTTTAATGGTTATCCATTTAAGTTCTCCTTCTGTGATTGTATGCAACTTTTATTTTCCTTTTTCTTTTCATTGACTAAACTTCAAATGTCTCATTTAAGAATTGTCAGTATATAAAAATGAAACATAAATAAGTTAAAGAAACATTACATTGCAATAATATATTTAAAATAAATACGTAAATATTTTTTTTATAGTTTTATAATATTTAAAATATAACACACTTGCAACGTTGCATTTTTTTATAAAATTTGCAATATTGCATAATACATTACAACAACATATATCAAATATAAGTGTAAATATTTTTATTAGTATTGTAATATTTTAAATATAACAACAATCAAGGCCACACGGTTTTTTTTTAAAAGATCGATTAAATACAAATTTTTAAAGACTTTTAAATGATTTAAATTCATTAGCTTTAAATAATTTAATGTTGAAGATAAAATACAACAATTAATGCAATAATGAAGTCTTTTCAATGACTCGTTAATTTTTTTTGAAAGCCCGGTGACTCATTAAATAACAAATTGTAGATTGTGAAAAAGCCTTTCATGTGGCAAACACATTAAAAGATCGTTGGAAATAAAATACATTAATTACAATAACGAAGACTTTTCAATGACTCATTAAACAATGAAATTTACATTGGGAAAAAGTATTCAAAGCATATTAATTTTACTTTATTTTATTTTAAATAATAAAAATATAATAAATGTTCTTTTTATTTTATTTTATTTTGAAAATATTAATTTTAAACAATAAATGTATTTATAATTATATTACTTTAAACAATAAAATTATGATTTTTATTTTATTTTATTTTAAACAAAAAATACTTTTTTATTTTTTGCATCTAATATTTTTAAAAAAAAATCTTAAAATTGATAAATATAATAAATGAATACACATATTCAAACATTTTAAATTATAAAATATTATTTTACTTTTATTTATTGTTTCAAATTTTAAGAATTTAAAGAACCATAAGGGTTGGCCTAATGGTAGGGTGCTGAAGTAGTTTATATGAAGTCTTGAATTCTATGCTTGTTGTCACTATTGTACATCAAAAAAAGTTTTAACAATGTAATATTTGTCGATTACGAGCATTTAATAAATTAACGAGTGGATAACTCATAACTACAAATAGTTGTCATGAAATTAATATAACTTGTTTTTTTCCTCGTGACTCACATAGAATAAATATTTATTTTATACAATTAAAATATATGATAAATAAATATTATATTATAAGTTATATTATATTAAATTTCATTTTTTTATAGAATTAATAATAAAATATTTTGTTACAAATACATAATATTAATTAACAATTTTTAGCACACAAGTTACCATTGATTCAGCCTCGTTAGACCTTATGGTGATGAAT
Organism: Pueraria montana var. lobata; assembly: GCA_026413185.1. NCBI lineage: Eukaryota > Viridiplantae > Streptophyta > Magnoliopsida > Fabales > Fabaceae > Pueraria > Pueraria montana. Next base: position 25,608,187 of record CM048656.1, read on the forward strand.
ATAAATAAGACTTTAACTTTTATGAAAATTCTAGTTCCATTTCATTGTATTCCTCTACGTAAGGTCTCTAAACAAGACTTTTTATTTGGTTTGACTTAATAGCACATTTTACCACCCAACTATCCTCATTTTGTAACTTACCATCCAAGTTTATTTCCTGCAAATTTTACCAACAAAATTTTTAATTTTTTGCACGTTTTACCGATGATGACTTGTCACTAAAAAAAGTTTAAAAAAAAATGACGCCATTTTTGTTACTAACACGATAGTAAAATGTGCAAAAATCGAAAAACATGATAAAACACGTGGAAAAGAAACTAAGGTGGTAAAATGTGTAAAATTTGAAAACTTTGGTGGTAATTTAGTGGTAAAATGTGTACTTAAGCCATTTGGTTTTTTTAAATAAGACTGAAGGGAATATTTGAAAATTCTAGTTATAAACCTTAATTTAATATTTTACATACTTCAAAAGTCTAATGTCATCTCATATATTTATAAACCTTAATTTACCTCTTCACAAGTACAACCAATAAAAATTAAAATAATAAACATGTGTTTTATTGTCATAAAGGATTTGCAGCACCACCATTGTTTTAGGTAAAATTCTTCATTAGTCAGTGCTTTTTACCATTCCTATGGCTTTGTACGGAAATTTTCGATTGAGTTCTAACATGACAAAACGCACACCAAAACTTAAATTTCTTCCTTGTTGTTGGTGTGCATTTGTTTCCCCTGCTTCTTTACTAGTAGTTGCTTTATTTTGGTTGTCCAAACCAACTAAACCTTTGCTTTTGTGGACATCCTAATCCTCTTCTTTGGATTCCAATTTGCCTATGTGTGTAGGAACTGGAACTCGAACTGGAAATTTCATAAAAGTCAAAGTCTTATTTATATTCATCACCATAAGATCTAACGAGGCTGAATCAATGGTAACTTATGTGCTAAAAATTGTTAATTAATATTATGTATTTGTAACAAAATATTTTATTATTAATTCTTTAAAAAATGAAATTTTAATATAATATAATTTATAATATAATATTTATTTATCATAAATTTTAATTGTATAAAATAAATATTTATTCTATGTAACTCATGAGCAAAAATACAAGTTATATTAATTTCATGACAACTATTTGTAGTTATGAGTTATCCACTTGTTCATTTATTAAATGCTCATAATCGATAAATATTAGATTGTTAAAACTTTTTTTTTTCTTAATGTACAATAGTGATAACAAGTATAGAATTCAAGACTTCATGTACTCTACTTAAGCACCCTACCATTAGGCCAACCCTGATGGTTCATTAAATGCTTAAATTTTGAAAAAATAAATCAAAGTAAAATAATATTTTATAATTAAAAATGTTTGAATATTTGTACTCATTTATTATATTTATGAATTTTACGTTTTTAAAAAAAATATTAGACGCAAAAATAAATAAAAAAAAGGTATTTTTTTGTTTAAAATAAAATAGAATAAAAACCATAATTTTATTGTTTAAAGTAATATAATTAAAAATACTTTTATTGTTTAAAATAAATATTTTTCAAAATAAAATCATAAAAAATAACATTTATTATATTTTTATTATTTAAAATAAAATAATGTAAATTTAATATGCTTTGAATACATTTTCCCAATCTAAATTTTATTCTTTAATAAGTCATTGAAAAGACTTCATTATTGTAATTAATGTATTTTATTTTCAACAATTATTTAATGTGTTTGTCAGATAAAAGGATTTTTCACAATCTATAATTTATTATTTAATGAGTCACTGCATTTTCAAAATAATTTAGTGAGTCATTGAAATGTCTTCATTATTGCATTAATTGTTTTATTTTATCTTCGACATGAAATTATTTAATGGAAATGAATTTAAATCATTTAAAAGTCTTCAAAAATTTCTATTTAATCTTTTAAAAAAAACCATGTGACCTTGATTGTTTTTATATTTAAAATATTACAAAACTAATAAAAATATTTACACTTATATTTGATATATATTGTTGTAATGTATTATTCAATATTGCAAATTTTATAAGAAAAAAAATGCAACGTTGCAAATGTGTAATATTTTAAATATTATAAAACTATTAAAAATATTTACCCATTTATTTTAAATATATTATTGCAATGAAATATTTCTTTTAACTTGTTTGTGTTTCATTTTTATATATTGACAATTCTTAAATGAGACATTTGAAATTTAGTCGATGAAAAGAAAAAGGAAAATAAAAATTGCATACAACCACAGAAGGAGAAATTAAATGAACAACCATTAAAAAAAGAAAAAGAAAATAAAACTAATTTTCTCACATTTATATTTAATTAGAAAATAAAAAATAAGTAAAATTTTTTAAATAGATTTTTAAGATTTTTTTAAAATATAAATTTATTTTTTAAATTATTTAAAGTAAAAAAATGTGTAGAGTGAAAAATTAAAGATATATCCAAAGTTAATTTAAGCAAGTTAAATTTAAAATTACTTCAATTCAATCTAATGAAGAATAAAGTATCACTTTTTTATTTTAGTTATCTCTTCAGCTTATATGAATATTTAAACTTTATTAATGATTTTGTTTACTAATATCTTTAAAAATAATATTTAAACTTTAAAAATGCATGATTGTAATAAGCAAGTATTAATTAATGAGTAATTTTTTCTTTATTTTTTACAAATCCTTTGTCCAATTATTTTCCTTCATTTTTTTTATGTACCTTTCATATGTTAATGAATATGGTTGCAAATCAAACTAGTGATGGAATTAATAAGTTATATATGTCATAAATGACATACGTCGCTTGAATTTAGGTTTTAATTTAAAAATATATATAGTTAAAAATGTCATTTCATAAAAGATATTGTTTTAATTTTTTTATTGTAACTAGGAATTCTCACTTTAGATTGATTGAAATATTTTTCATAATAATTGTTAAAATTACTAAGTACCTTACCTAACACATAATTAATTTTTATTTTTCTCATTTAATATTGTATTACAAAAATTATAGTCTACTAGATGTATAATAAACTATCCATAATAGACAACAATAATTAATAACTAAAAATGTTATACTTTAAAATCCATGATTAGAATAAATAAATAAAAGTTAATTACAAATAATTCTTAATACATTTAAAAAAAAAGTATATATTTAAAATATTTTATAAAAATGTTCAAAAACAAGTTTTATCCATTCATGGCACGGGTCACTAGATTTTTTTTGGGTTACCACTTCATTGGAAATTGAATTTGGATCCTTTAATTAAGATTTCAGATTTGAGCCTTGTGGATGGAAAAATGTGGTTCGGTCATATTTAGCGAGGTCTCTCATTCCAGCCACATTTTTCTATCTATAAGGTTCAAATCTGAAACCTTACTTAAAGATCCAAATCCAATTCTGCTAGCACCAACGACATGTTGGTGTGTCACTACACTCTAGTTTATAACAGAAGTTTTAATCAATGTTTTTAAAATTGAATCGATCATTGAACCGATCAAGACACTGGTTCAAGATTCAATGGTTCAACCATGGTTGAACCGTGTCGAACCGATATTAATAAAATAATATTTTTAAATTTTTAATATAACTTTAATAATGTTTCAGCAAAACATGCATTTTGGTGTCTAAGTGTTCTTTCAATCAAATAGAGAGCATTCTTGATGATATGAGTACAACACTAGTAAAATCCTTTTTTTTCATTGTATAGTTTTTATTTAACAGTTCAATGGCGTTCTTTCAGTTGATTTACAAATATTGGAGCATTATCATAGTTATTGTACCAAAATTTTCAATTGAATATACTCTTTTAATAACTGTTTATGTCTAATACCAATCAACCATAACCGTTGGTTTCTGCCAGCAAATCTTTGCATATGTGCGGTCAAGATTGCACCATTTGCTAGTGGCAACACACAACCACAACCAATGCCTGTGTTATATATCACAGATTCCACCTAATAAAATGTTGATTTCATGGCTCAATGGGACTATACACGACCCATTCAATTTAGTTCACTCATTTGGTGGAAGCACTTATTTCCCCTTTCAAGTTTCAACTATTAAGCATGCAAGTCTACTCAATCTGTTTACCAGCTAAGTTTCCGGTTCGTGTAAAGTCACTGCACACGAACCCAACAACCGTGAACAACCCCACTTCCACGGCCAACGTTGCTGCTCCTAAGTGGGCCCAGAAGACAATAACTTTGCCTCTGCTTAAACGTGGTTGTCATCTCATCCCTTCTAAGGTGAGTGTTATTGAACTTATATATCAATCATGTTTTTGTGCCTCCCTTCATTGGGTAGTACAAGTGTGAAAGTGAAGTCTTACATTGGGTAGGAATGGGTAATTTGAACAACATATAAGTTGATAGACCCGCAAACCTAACGTCTTAAGGTTTTAGATTGAAAGTGGTGTCAAGTTTATTTATGTGATGTGCTCATGGTACATTGGTGCAGATCTCCCTAATGTCGAGTTTGAGTCGTTGAGCATAATTGCTTCTACGTACTCAAGCAGAATTGTGTAAATAATATTGTGGTTTATATAAAAAGAAAATTCCCATATATATTTAGGACAACTATTTCTCTTATTATATGCTTGCTGATCATATAAACACTATTTTTAATATATGATGATGATTGTAGCTAAAGGGTGAGTAATTGAAGATGGGAAAGAGTCCCATATATGTTTAGGACAACTATTTCTCTTATTATATGCTTGCTGATCATATAAACACTATTTTTAATATATGATGATGATTGTCGCTAAAGGGTGAGTAATTGAAGATGGGAAAGAGGACAGGAAATGTGTGGAAAGATGATTTCAATCCATCTTATTCTTTTAATGGCGTTTGTAATTAATACCTGAAAATTCTGTATTTTTTTTCTTTTTATTCTAATATTGTGAGTCAATAGTCTTTATATTGCTGTAGAACATATAAATGGTTTGATTTAGTCTACTATCTATTTAAGAATTTTTTAGGCTAGGAAAAAATAGTACTAACCCTTCTCTATTTTGTGACACATGTCCTTTTCTTTGGTTTTTTTTGTCTTTTACTTACTCTTTTTATCTTTTATTTACTCTTTCTCTTCCTTTTTGTCTTCTTTCTTATCTTTCTTTTCAGTTTTTTTTTTAATTTTTTTGTCTTCTATTTACTCTCTTTCTTCCTTTTTGTTTTTCTTTTCAGTTTTTATTTTTATTTTTTGTGTTTTATTTTTCTATTCTATTATATATTTATTTTATATAGAAAAATAAATTCTTTTATTATTTATTCTACTCAAATTTTTTTCTTTCTTCTTTTTTCAGTTTTTTTCTTTAAACATATATTTCTTCTTTTCTTTCTTTTTATGTTTTTTCTTTTCTTTTTTTTTTACTTTTTCTTTCCTTTTTCCTTTTCCTTTTCATTTCTTTTTTCTTTTTATGTTATTTTTTTTCTTCTTTTTAGTCTTTTCTTTTTATTCTTCTTTCTTTTCTTTCTTTTTATATTAGATAATACATAAATTTATTTGTTTATAATATTATAAATATAAATCATTTATGAGAGACACTCTTACCCAAGTTTGGTAAAACCATTATTGGCGACGAATATATTTCTTCATGTATTTAACCCAACTTCATACCTAAGACTTGACATTTTTTTTTTTTTTTTACTTTTAAATCCTATAATATCATTTTTATTTAGTAATTATATAATATATTTTAATTAATTTTATAAATAAATATTTTGTTCAATAATATTTATTTTATTAGGTTGAAATTTTTGTACTAAAAACAATTAAATCTAATAATATAATATATTTATTACAAAATAATATTTTGACTCTATGTTTAAAACTTCATATATCAAAATTTTGTTGATTCATATCTATATAATAATGTTAAATATATATATATATATATTGTATTAATTTATTAAATATATTTTAATTACAAAAAATTGTTTTGAATCACTTCATCAATAATATCATAAATTAAATATTTTTTTTTTATGTTAGAGTCCACATTTATCATTCATAGGGAGACAATCCTGCTCGAATCAGGTAAGATCATTATGGGTGAAAAATTTATTTCTTTGGGTATTTAACACAATTGCATAATCTAGACTCAGCAATATTTTTTTTTTTACTCTTCAATCCTATAAAATTATTTTTACTTAGAAATCATATAAAATAATTTTATATAATTTCATAAATAAATATTTTGTTGAATAATATTTATTTTACGAGGTTAAACTGTTTATGCTAAAAAAATAATCTAAATCTAATTAGTTAATATATTTATAACAAAATAATATTTTGACTATATGTTTAACAACTTCAGATACAAAAATTTTCTTGATTAATATTTTTATAATAATGTAAACTTTTTTTTTACATAATATAAAATAATAAATTTATTAAATATATTTTCTAATGATAGAGAGCACAAGTATCATTAACGAGAGATAATCTTACTCGAGTTAAGTGGAACAATTATAGGTGGCAAATCAATTTCTCCAATTATTTAACACAATTTCATACCTAAAACTCAGCAATATATATTTTTTTTTTACTTTTAAATCCTATAAAATCATTTTTACTTAAAAATCATATAAAATAATTTTAAATAATTTTATTAATAAATATATTTTTGAATAATATTTGTTTTATGAGGTTGAAACTTTTATACTAAAAAATAATTTAAATATAATTAGTTAATGTATTTATTACAAAATAATACTTTGACTCTATGTTTACTAATTTCGTATATGAAAATTTTGTTGATTCATATGTATATAATAATGTTAAATTTATTTATTTATTTATATATAATAAATATATTAAAATTAATTTATTAAATATATTTTCATTACAAAATAATTTTAAATTACTTCATTAATAGTATCATAATTAAATTAGTTTTAATTTTTTAATGGTAGAGACTACAAGTATCATTCACGGAAGACAAGCTTGCCCAATCAGATAAAACCATTATGAGTGACAAATCTATTTCTTCGAGTTTTTAACACAACTTCATACCTAAGACTCAACAATTTTTTTTTTACTTTTAAATCCAATAAAATCAATTTTATTTAGTAATTATATAATATAATTTTAAATAATTTTATAAATAAATATTTAGTTGAATAGTATTTATTTTATTAGGTTGAAAGTTTTGCACTAAAAAATAATTAAATCTAATTAGTTAATATATTTATTACTTCATCAATAATATCATAAATTAAATATTTTTATTTTTTTTATGTTAGAGTCTAGATGTATCATTCATGAGAGACAATCATACTCGAGTACGGTAAGATCATTATGAATAACAAATTTATTTCTTTGAGTATTTAATACAATTGCATACTCAAAACTCAACAATTTTTTTTTACTCTTCAATCCTATAAAATCATTTTTACTTAGAAATCATATAAATAATTTTAAATAATTTCATAAATAAATATTTTATTAAATAATATTATTTGTTGAGGTTAAATTGTTTATACTAAAATTTAATTTAAATCTAATTAGTTAATATATTTATTACAAAATAATGTTTGACTCTATGTTTAATAACTTCAAATACAAAGATATTCGTGATAAATATTTTTATAATGATGTTTACTTTTTGACATAAATATATAATAAATATATTATAATAAATTTATTAAATATATTCACAATACAAATTAGTTTTAAATTACTTCATTAATTATATCATAAATTAAATTATTTTAATTTTCTAATGATAGACATCACAAGTATCATTCACGAGAGACAATCCTGCTCAAGTCAAGTAGGACAATTATGAGCGACAAATCAATTTCTTTGAGTATTTAATATAACTTCATACCTAAGACTCAATAATATATATATATATATATATATATATATATATATATATATATATATATATATATTACTTTTAAATCCTATAAAACATTTTACATAGAAATCATATAAAATAATTTTAAATAATTTCATAAATAAATATTTATTTGAATGATATTTGTTTTATGAGGTTTAAATTTTTTTATTAAAAAATAATTGAAATCTAATTAGTTAATGTAATTATTACAAAATAATATTTTGACTCTACGTTTAATAACTTCGTATATGAAAATTTTGTTGATTCATACATATATAAGAATGTTAAATTTATTTATTTATTTATGTATATATATATATATATATCAAATATATTAAAATTAATTTATTAAATATATTTTCATTACAAAATAATTTTAAATTACTTCATTAATAATATCATAAATTGAAAGTTTTTATTTTTTTAATTGTAGAGACCACAAGTATATTCACAAGAGACCATCCTGTCCAAGTCAGGTAGAATCATTATGGACGATAAATATATTTCGTCAAGTATTTAACACAACTTCATACCTAAGACTCAACATTTTTTTTTTACTTTTAAATCCTATAAATCATTTTTATTTAGTAATTATATAATATAGTTTTAAATAATTTCATAAATAAATATTTTGTTGAATAATATTTATTTTATTAGGTTGAAATTTTTGTACTAAAAAATAATTAAATTTAATTAGTTAATATATTTATTATAAAATAATATTTTGACTCTATGTTTAATAGATTCATTTATGAAAATTTTGTTGATTCATATTTATTATCTATTTTGTTGATTCATATATATATATATATATATATATATATATATATATATATATATATATATATATATATATATATTAATTTATTGAATATATTTTTATTTCAAAAAATTGTTTTAAATTATTTCATCAATAATATCATAAATTAAATATTTGTTAACTTTTTTTTTTGGAGTCCACATGTGCCATTCACGGGAGACAGTCTTGCCCTAGTCAAGTAAGACCATTATGGACGTCAAATGCATTTCTCTGGGTATTTAATAAAATTGCATACTCAAGACTCAACAATTTCTTTTTTACTCTTAAATCCAATAAAATCATTTTTACTTAAAAATCATATAAAATAATTTTAAATAATTTCATAAATAAATATTTTGTTGAGTAATATTTATTTTATGAGGTTAAACTGTTTATATTAAAAATTGATTTAAATTTAATTAGTTAATATATTTATTACAAAATAATATTTTTGACTCAATATATGTTTAATAACTTCAGTTACGGAAATTTTCTTGATTAATATTTTTATAATAATGTTAACTTTTTTTACATAAATAATAATAAATATATTATAATGAATTTATTAAATATATTTTTAACATGCTTACGAGTTACGACATATAATATCGTTATAAATCCTTCATGAAAAACTTATTCAAATATTTAGACAAATTTTTTTATTTTAACCTAGTACATTTTCTTCTTACGGATCAAAGATAATACTAAATTTATAACAACTCATCTTACATAAGTACTTACTAATAAAAAATAATTTGTCTATTAGAGAATAAAATAATAATTTATTAGTATCAATTGACTTTAGCAAGCTCTCTTTTAACCACAAGTTTCGAATATAATACTTTGCTTAAGAGATCTAATGTTAATTCCATTCGAATAAACGACATGTTGGTAAATAGTTGTCACAACGTGGATCGCGGCGGGACGGCGAAAAAATAATAAGTTTACAAGCAGAGGAGTCGCCATCAATGTTTATTAAGGAAAACATCGGGAAAAACCTTTTTTAGAGAAAAAAAATGGTCTTTGAAACCAAATTTGAGTTCGGGAGTCAATTACGCGTAGGGAAATTATTAGCACCCTATAACATCCATCTTAAAATGGTTACCTTCAATTAAATGTGCAAAATTAAAATAACTTTTGTATTATTTATTTTACCCCTTAAAAGGAAGTAAGATTACATTTAGAGTAAATTACACAGATCCCCCTGAGTTTTACATATATTACACCGACACCCCTACTTTTTTGAACCATACAAAAAACCCCATATTTGTTGGTTATAAATTACACGGACTCCCCTGAGTTTTATTTATATTACACGGAGCCCCCTGAGTTTTACTTATATTACACTGACACCCCTGAGTTTTACTTATATTACACCGACACCCCTGCTTTTTTTAACTACAGGGGGTCAAAAGTAATGTTTAAAAAGGCAGGGGGTGTCGGTGTAATATATGTAAAACTCAGGGGGGATCCGTGTAATTTACTCTTACATTTATTTATACTTTTTTCTTACTGTTTCTATTTTCATTCATTTATTAAATTTTTGAAAACTTGAATTCTCTTTATTTAATGACAAAATATTTATATAAAAATCCAAATGCAAACTTTAGTTCCAATGAGTCATTCACGTTGTCATTATTAATAATCTAAACTAAAGTAAACAAATCATTATATATATATATATATATATATATATATATATATATATATATATATATATATATATAAAGGTAAAGGCACGATTTCAGCTCCGTGGCAGTCACGGATGGCGGCGCCTTAGTCACGCACGCGGTCGAGGGCAAGGTTTACACGGCGGTGACAGGGCATTTCGGGATGGGCTTTCGGATTTGTGCAGAGACATGGAATACAATGTGAATATTACATTACAGAGGAAGCCAAAGTAAACAGAAACTGAAGTTTTACATCATGAGCAACAAGGCCAAAAGAGTACAAGGCAGGTTGTAGTTACCTATTGTGTGATAACCTCTGAGCCTTGATCAAACGAACCGGTGTTGTCTTCCTAGCTTATGACCAGGTAGTTCCTTTTACCCTCTGTATCTGCTCCGCCAATTTCCTCTCCTTTGCTTCAACAATTTTGGTGTTTTTTCTGCATTTTTTTTCAATGAACTCTCTTCACTCCCCTCTCTCTCCTCCTTTTTTCTCTTCCTTCAGGGCGTGGTATTTATAAGCCTCAAGCCTGAGAAGCCGCTTGCCCTCCGGAGGAATTTGCCCTTCTGTGAAACATTCTCTGAACTGAACTCAGCCGCCTAACACTGACACTGAATGACAGAACAAATTCTCCTCGGGGACAGCACTTGCAGATCTTCATAGAGTTGCTCTTTTTATCACATTTTCTTTGTCTTGTATTGTCTTTCACTTGAGCTTGTAAACTGAATTGGACCTGAGGATTGTTGATAGTATTTCCCTTACCTGTTTCGGACACATGAAATTGGGTTTCTAACCCAAAATAATTTTTGGGTTTGTTTTGTTTCTCTTTTCCTTTTTTTCAACTTGAATTGGGCTCAAATTTACAATAGTATTATTTTTATTATATTTATTTTTTTTAGAACCGCGGAGTAGCATGGAATACCACAAATTGAGAAATTGGAATCATTTTTATTTATTATAACAGAAAAAGGGAAAGTACAATAGAAAATAAATATATATAAAATTTAAACAGCTAATTACATTTGTCTCAATATAAAATTTAATTTTATAAACATATATATATTTCAAACATGCATGAAAATGAGTGACCTGCGCAATTGCATGAAATCTTGTGCTATTTTTGCGGTGTTTTTTCTTATTAACATTTTAGAGGCATTTGTTATTGTAAGACTAAATTTTTTAATATGTTTCAAGTTACTATTTTAATATAATTTATACAACATTAACTAGGTCAACTATTCTTGCTTTATCATTCTTATTAAACATTCATGTTTTGGTTTCTTATTACTATTGACCAACAAATGTATATCTAATACTTATTTTTAAGTAATATAAAACAAATATTTATTTTTAAACAAGTTGTGATATACGTAAATCATCTAAAAAAATACGTAGAAATCAAGACAACATGTGCGAACGCACGGGTAACTAACTAGTTTTTGTTAAACAAAGTATAACAATTGGTTTGGGAATTGTTATATTTACCTCCTTTTTGTTATTAATATACCTCCTCTTGTATTTATTTTTCCAAAAATATCCTTATTGTGGAAAACACATTGCCAGATCTCTATACCTCCCATTCTCTTCCTCTATCCAATCCGGCACTACCACCGTCACCCCTTCTGTGTACATGAGGGGAATTTCAATTATCATTCACTCCTTTCTTAGTTTTCTCCAAAGCAAACCAAACACAAATCATTGTTTGCCTACTTCCTCCTCTGCATCTGCTAACAAAAATGAAGATGACGTTGCTCAAGGTACCTACACCAACACCTGACACTGCCTAACTGCAATGGTGCTACAGTGTAGCACCCACCATGTTGACGTTTCCCAATTCCCATTCCATTTCTACGGGTCAATGATTGACTTCCTTTACTTCCCTTGCCCCAATCACAAATTGCAATTAGGTTTTGATTTAATATGAATTTGTTTGTAAATATAGACGTAGAATAAAAGGACATTCAAGGGTTGTGTTTTGCCTATACTTTATTGAAATTGTGTAATTATAGGTGCAAATCATATAGCAGCAAGTGTACTTTGTTTTCTCTTCTGGGCACATTTGTGCTTGAGGTTTTCATTAAAAAAATTTGCTCTTTAGCTTTTCAAAAGAAAAAAAAAACATGAATTTTTTTGTGCTGTTTGTAACTGACAGAAAGAGGAAGAGAAGAGAATTGAGGGTGAAATGAAATAGTGCGGAGATTGAAAAATGCAGTAGTGCGGAGGTTTGCATGTATGGGGAAGGAAGTGATAGTACAGTAATGAGGGATTGGGTAGAAGAGAGTGAAAGGTATGTAATGGGGTATTTTTGGAATAATAAATACAATAGGAGGTATATTATTAAGAAAAGGAGGTAGATATAACAATTGGCTTGGTTCAGACACCGAAAGAAGTTCAGCGAGAATTGTCTGGATTCAAGTGTGGCCTGGCCCATCTCTTCTGTAAGTATATTTATGTATTTGGGTCCTCCTATATTGTCATGTTCAATTCAATTTGGGCTTCATACTTCATAGAATGAACTTCTAATGAGAAATATAGTGCATCACACAAGTGCTTCTCTTACCATCAATAAGAATTATGACTTTGATGTTCGGGATGATACAGAAACCTTCCTCAATCGGAAAGTTTCAGAGGTTAGTTTTTTGTTTAGTTCTTACATTAATAGTTATAGAAACTTATTTTAATGTGTCTTACGACAAAAGGCCTTGAAATGAAATTTCCATATATATGTTTTCAGGGCCTATCTTCGCCTTGGAAGCATACTCTAGAGGGTTAGTTTTTGTATTTTGACCAAACCAATTTTTATGCGATTTATTTATATATTTATTGAATTTGCATATATATGGTGATCTAGTAATGATATGATGGGGGAACTTGGGTTGTTGTCACTTTTCAGAACAAGTCTTTGGTAACATCAATTTTCTACTTACTGTACACGTCCCTTTTATTTTATCTCTTCATTCTATCCATAAGAGAATTGTAAAACATGGCATAGAAAATGAGGAGTAACCTTTTTGTTCAAGAAACACACACGCTCACAAATATCATAATGCAATACTACCTTTGGTCCTAGTTATAAATAACAAATTGACTTTTTTTTTTGTCCTAATTATAAACAACAATCACTAATTTTTAAAGTAAATTTCTTTTGTATCCTTACTTTATTGTTTACTCTATTCCCTTTGCACTATGACAACCACTTAAAGCAAAAGATGTTTTTAGAATAAAAATTGAATTTATGACAGAATTAATTAAAAATAGCTGTAATAATTACTTTCCTTGGTATTGATGATTTGTCCTATATTGTTTATAATTAGGACCAAAGTAGTACCTTAATTAAGTCGGATATTAAACATAATCTGTTAGCTTTCTATATAATTTCTGGTTTTTTTCAGCTGATGGCTTTTGCATTCTTGCAAAAAAAAGTCAATAGTTTTGGGATTAGATGACATGTCAATACATTTAGTTTCCACATATATATAATTTCAGGGCCAAATGACATGCCGGCACATATTAAATCGTCGATGTTTGGTTGTGCACTCATGTGAGATATTTGTTCAAATTGATTTATTATGCTACTAATATATTATCATCAATCCACTGATATATTGTGTTTTTAATTTAGGATACCGATTACAAATGGAAAGCTTAATATGGGGACATGGCAGGTAACAAAATTAATTTTTGTAATGATATCTTGGTCAAGATTAATACTGATAACTGATTTTTTTTCTCTCCCCACTTTTTTCCACCGAACTTTTTAATTTGACTAAATATTTTAATAATTCTTATGTGATTCTGTTTGTTGCTAGTGGTTAGGTTAAATTTTAATTACTTAAAGGTTCTGTTATAACCTTTGCAATGAATGGTCGCACAATGGATTTTGATTCAAGATGAAAAGGATATTTGGAGAAGCTACACGTTTGATTTAAATAAAATTCAAAATATCTTAAATTGATAACTAGCTAGTTTAATATTCTATACAATATATTAATTTAAGAACACTCTTGAGTCTTGATTATTAATAGAATTTTTCATTATGCTTTAAGGGTATATGGCTTTTGTGAGCATCGGGATATCCTACTCCGCGTAAAGTTGTTGTCACTCTTAATGGAATATGAGTTGCTCAGGTCTATTTGCTTTACTTCATCATATTATCAAGAACACTTTTGCTCGAGAATATATGGATATAATCTGTAAACAGGACTGGCTTCTCATGATCTTAGGATACAGGGTTTTTTTTTTTGTGGGATCTTCTCCCGAGTTTTATCTGGGTAGATTTCTTTCGGAATAGGTTGGGTCTTCCGAACTTCAGGTTCAAATGATTGTTCTCATGGGTTTGGTGGATGCCCCCCATGTTTTGTAACTCTTTTCTTTCTTTATTTTATGAATTCATAGTGTGTGGCTTAGGCTATTGTTATTTGTAGTGCCAACCTAGTTGGGATTGCAATTAGTATTGGTTCCTTTGCTCACATTTCCAGCTTAAAAACAAAAAATCTGTAAACAGTCAGCCCCCCCCCCCCCCCCACCCCCAAAAAAAAACTTCTTCAAGGATATATACTAATTAATAAAATATATATTACTTCCAATAAAAAATAAATAAAATAATATATAATAATTAATAAATCTGAAAATATATGTTACTAGTTATATACTAATCTTTTTAATAATATATATTGCCACTAGTTATAATTTAATCCAAAGATATATATATATATATATATATACACACACACACACACACACACACACTAATTAATAGATATATATATATATGATAAAAATGACATATTTATAGTTTCTCATCAATTGTTATTACCTAGACTAATTATGCTTTGTGTATTATTATAAGTCTCATTTATTTGTCTATATATCTAACTATTAACATTATATTATAAACATATTTATATATAACTGTTATAAAATTTGATGACTTTTAGTTATTATTATTATTATTATTATTATTATTATTATTATTATTATTATTATTATTATTGTTGAGTTTATTTCTCTTCTTGATTGTGAGATTATTATTGTGAGTCCTATTTGATTGTTATTGTATCTGTGAGACCAAAAAGTCTTTCAAAACTTGAAGAAAAAAAATTAGTACGAGTTATAAATACACGTATTTCCTTCTTGAATAATTTGAAATAAAAATTAATTTAAATTTTACGTGTAAAACTAATAAATAATTTTATAAAAATTATTATTTATTAAATATTTATTTGTTAGAAGTTAGATATTTGAATAATTAAAGTATAAAAAAAAATTCCAACCCCCTTTTGATGGTTTTCTGGATCTGTCCCTGTGTAAACTATTGTATTTTTTTTCTTAGGTAAAGTTTGAATACCTCGCTAGGAACACAGCTGTAAAATCTTTTGAGTATTCAAAATAATCATTATTTGTTTTACCTTATTATATAAAAGATCTCTCGTTTAACTTCTTCAAAAATTAAAGTATATAAGTTGATTTTAATTTACAGAATAAACTCAATTCATTTTACCTAATTATTTTTTTCTTCTCTAAGTGTTTATGAAAAGTTTATCTAAACAAGACCTTATTTATCTCAAGAAATGATCCTGTAGCTATTCATTGAGTACATGTTTTCATATGAAGGAATTAGGTTGGTTTCGAAGTGGTTAGGAATGCTACTGGCATCTTCTTTTTTGAAGATAAAATATGCTCTCGAATCATTTGACTCTGAGTAGTGTGCCTTTGGAGTAGAACGACAAGCTCATCGTTGCCCAAGGTCCTTTGCTAGATTTTTTTAGGGTCAATAAAAAATAATATAGACACTTAGTGGGCCATCTTATCTACCTCATTTTACTAGGCCCAAATTATCTTGTATTCATACTCTCACAATTCATGCCACAATGGAGAAAGGATCATTGGGATTTTACTATGCTGAGATAGCAATTTGCAACTCTCCGGTTGGTGTGATCTATATTGGGCCTGTTGCCCTTTGACCAAACGCTCTTTAATTGGTATGCTACTAGCATCTTCTTTTGTGAAGATAAAATATGCTCTCGAATCATCTGAGTAGGGGCTTCTTGGCACCAAACCTGCTAGTGTGCCTTTGGAGTATAATGACAAGCTCATCTTTGCCCAAGGTTGTGATATTTTATCCAACCTTGGCAGTTGGCATCAACCATTCTCAACCCATGTAGTTGTATGTGACTATAGGGCAGCCCTTACACATTGCCAAAATCCTTCTTTTTCATAAAAAAGAACAAAGCACATTAAAGTCGATTATCATTTTGTTTGTGATGATATACTCAAATTAATATACCATTAAGCTAGCCTGTGTCTCTATTGGGCATTGGCACACAGACATCTTTACAAAGGCATTAGGCAAGCTACAACTTGATTACTTCCTAAATAGCATTCGAAATCTCCATATATCAACTTAAAAAGGGTTATTAAGCTATATTAAGTTAACTATTAATCAAGTGTTATAGCTGTCACCTAATCACCATAATAATAGAACTGATAGGAGAGATAGTTATGGGATTGTCTATATAAATTTTTTTTTAATCAAAAAGGCATGCAACATAATAGAAGTGGTAGCCATCCCAACTATGTTGGCACCGCTACCCCTACCTATCAAAAAACAGCACGCCTAAATATATTAATAAAAGACGAGAGAACATACAACTTCGTGGGGGGGACAAAAACCTAACCCATAATGAAGACTAAGTGAACCTGTAACTAGGGAGACCAATCCTACAAAGATTGAACTCCTCATAAATGAAAGTTGGAAAACTATCCCACCACATAGATTGTCTATATAATTGACCATGTGATAGAATAGTTATTCTAAGAATGTTATTAGGCATAAATTTAGGAGTAATTGAAGGAAGTACCAAAGTGTGTTCTTGTGCATATATATATGTTGTTGTCTATTGAAACCAATGAATACAACATATATAGGTGCAGATGTCTGTTTAAAGATTGACCTAAATGCCCCTAAAGTGAGGTTCTTGTATCCAAATGTAACCTCCCCCCCCCCCCCCCCCCCCTAAATGTCAGGAGTACAATGCTCCTATATATACAAATAGTTGGAGTATATTAAATATTAACACATTCCTCTGTATAAACTGATAATGTACCTTTTTGGTTTGAGGCATCAAAAGGCCACCATAGACACCCACACATACTCAGGTTATTGTTGTACGTCACCACAACTCGTTGAAATACCTTATATAAGAAGAGTCATTTTCTGCTTATATTGTCCATTTTCTGGGTTTCTAAAGTAAACTTAGTTCCTTCATTTTTAAATAATTAAGGAATGGTACCTAAGACCTAGGTGATTTGTGAAGGTCATAAAGAAAGAGGGAGCAAAGAAAAAAAATAGCATGCCATGCAGAACAGTTTTAATTTTCATGGAAGACACTGTTCATGATTTCCCAGCTAATTAAGGAACTTTAGTTGGCTTGAAAGTGACTTTCTTTACCAATTTCCAAGACTATATGCCTCATGGATGCCCCACACACGCCATAGAAAAGTCTTGCTATATTTCAAAAAGTAGTAATATGTTTCAGCTCGTGACTACACATTGAATTCAAATCATATATGACTGATTGATGATTTGATATGCAAACCATTTTCTATAATTTGATTTCAAATATTTTATTCTATTAATTATTGTGTCTATCAAGTACGAGGATGAAAATGTAACTATGAGAATAAGATCGAACACATAAAAACTTAAAAATTTGTGAATACTCTTGGACATTTAAAAATGGAAAAGAAAAAGAGTAGGATTTGATTAGAAGTAAGTATTGATTTCCTCACCGCTTTAGAAAATTAAGTCACATCTTATTCAACAACTTTCTTTACCTCGAACTGATAGATACTTAGCTTCTTATCGTAAGCTTTCAAAATCTTTGTAACAAAATTGTTATCATTTTTGTCTAATGTAATTAATAATAGGATGAAGCACGAATGAACTGAAAAATAAAAACATATAGAACAATGTGGTTTATAGTCAATATGTAAATAACATAAAACTTTAAAGAAAAAACCCAAATTAAGCCTCAATACTAATTAATGGCGTTTAGATATATCGAAAAAAGTATTACACCACATTCGAAAGATATAACTCACCATTTCTTGATACGAAGGTACTGGAATGGGTTTAATAGCAAGGAATCATGATGGGGAGGTTCTTGGAGCAGCCACACGAGTAATAGACATGGTATATGAACCAAAAGTGGCAGAAGCGTTATGCTTCCGATGGGCAATTCAAGTTACAGGTGAATTTTGCTTCACAAATACAGTATCTGAAACTGATTGCCTTTAGATGTTCAATACGTGGAAAAAAAATACACCAACCGATAGAAGCTACTATGCTGGAATTGTAGCAGATTGCAAGTCTTTTAGTGGGTCACAATTGTTATTCATAAAGAGGGAAGGGAATAAAGTAGCACATGAATTGGCTTCTTTAGCTTTTAATTTTGGAGATAGATTTTGGGTTGAAGAGGTCCCTTATCAAGTGGACCCTCTGATATTTGCTGATGTACAGGATTATTTTTCTGAATAAAATCCCAAAATATTCTCTACTCAAAAAAAAAAAAAAAACTTACCATTTCTGCTATCATTATAAGCAAGCCAATCATTTACTCACCAATGTTCCAATACAAGGAGGAGGAGATTAATGTATATTATAATGATGATTAATGATGTGAGAACTTTTAGCCTTTGAGCATGTTCATGCCTTTTGGTGCCTCCACTTGTCTCCATGGCATGCTCATAACAGCATCGTGACAAAAGATTTTGGTTTCGTGGTTTTATAAAAATATTAACTAAAAGATGTGTTTATTAATACATTATATACCAAAACCACCAAATCATCATGAAGCATCGAAAGTAATCATTGCTTCTCCGTCAGTCTATTATACATAAAGAAATTTAACAATAAGAAGTTCAAAGTTCAAACTATAAATCAGTTTTATAATTATATAACAACGTATGATATCACATAAAGAGAGAGATTATCCCAACAGATGAGATAAACTATTTTGTTTTATTGTCAAAAGACTTTTCTTAGTACTAATGATAAACGGATGATAACATCTTTCTAAGTGCTTGCAGTGATATAGATCATAGACTGTACCAAATAGTATATAACAAAGAATTGATTACATTCAACATATTTATTAGTATGAACAATATCAATTTATGCTAAAACTTTAATTTCTATTAAATAAAAATTACACTAATGAAGATTATTATAATGCCTAATATTTTTTTTGTCATTAAATAACATTTGTAGTGTTATATTATAAGTATGAAAGACATGTTGCTTAGATCTTTTGCTATAAAATTGGGACTTAAAATCATGATGTTTGTCGAAAAATTGGGATTTAATCATGGTGTTTTTCAAAAGTTGACAAAGTGTAGATTTGGCTTTTCAGGAGATTTTTGCTTTGCGAGGCTGGAAGACTTGAATGCCGAGCATATGAACCGGTTCCATGTGTCTCAGTCCAGATTTAGTTGGAACTTTAAACGCATATGACAAACAAACCAAACCAATTAATGATGCGGAATGAATGAATAAACTGTCCCCTATTTATTATAGTGGATATTATATCATCTTCTTGGAGTGAAAGATGGACACTATTTATCAAAAGGGAAAACCACTGAAAAGAAACATATAAAATAGTACAAGCTAGACGAAACTAATCCATTGTGTCTTTGAACGGTGGATGAACAAAGACCTAACCCTTCATAAAAGTAGTTAAATATAAAACACATGGCTTTGAGGGGACAAAATAAAAGACCTCCACTGTTATAGAAAATCGAAGTTAATCTCACATAATTCAGAGAATTGTGAGAATGCATCTCTCGAAGTTTATTTTATTTTATATGAGCGAGGACAACATATATTATACAGGACTACAAGGAATATCCAACCAATACAAGAAACATATTTCCTACAAAGCTTTCATGTAGAACAAAGGGTTCAAAGACCATTCATAAAATGAAAAAGGAACCCTTCACTTTAGCAGATAACTATGGTCAAGATCTAAATTTTATCAAGTCAATCACATACTCAACATCTGCAGCCTCACTTTTAAATTGTGTGTCTGTGTGAACATCTGCAGCCTCACTTCTTTCACATTCTCAATCTTTAATATTATATTCTTTCCAAATAAGCTCTCTTCAACTTCCCCACACACCCTCCCTAAGTCTCTTCACTAAACTAACCTTTTCCTGAGCATCCTATCTTTTTATGCTACCACTAACTTTCCCATATTTTGCTTTCAATACCCTACACCAAAAACTATCTTGGTCCTTCAACATCCTCCACCTCCACTTTCCCAACAAAACCTTATTAATTAAACGCCTCTAAAGGTTTTATACCTAGGCTACTTGCCTCCTTCAAACAACGTACCTTATCCCAACTAGCTACACAAACGGGATGATCATTAATCTATAGTTAAGTAAAGATGTAAATATCCTAAAGACATTTTCCTCAACTACAATCCTTGCAAACATTCTTTTAAAGAAATTTACCTCAAGCCTTAAGACTTACTTGAAGCATCTCCACATACAGTTCACAATTGTTATGTTTTGCATTGAGGCTTTTCCAAAGAATAGTGTATCATATGCAAAATGTAACAAAGAGATATCTATCCTCTCTTTTCCTACTCTAAAGTGAGAGAGCAACTTATTTCTCAAAGCTTGACTCATAAGTCCACTTAAGCCTTCGGCTACTATTAAGAAGAGAAAGAGGGCTATGTGATCACCTTGTCTTAAACTCCTTTGAACCTTAAATTCTTTTGTCGGATTACCATTCACCATGATTGAGACAGTTTCAAACTTAATACAGCCTTTGATCCACCCTATCCACTTACTATAAAAGTTCATTTGATGCATCATATAATATAAGCTTAAATACAATTTTGGTCCCCCTATTTTATCCAATCTGCAATTTTGGTCTCTCAATTTGAAAATAGAGACAATTGGTCCCCTATTTTAGAAAATTCGCAAATTTTGATCCCCTATTTCAAAATAAGGTTCAATCCTCAATTTTGTCTACGCTTTATTTCTTTTATTTCTTACATTTTAATTAATTAAATCATTTCTTGATGTTACCTTAAATGAATATGTTATGTCTAGGGTTCAATTGGACCAAAATAAAAAATAAATAAATAAAGCGTAGGCAAAATTGAAGATTGGACCAAAATTACGGATTTTCTAAAATAGGGGACCAAATGTCTCTATTTTCAAATAGTTGGACCAAAGTTACATATTTTCTAAAATATGGGGACCAAATATCTCTATTTTAAGATGGAGGAACTAAAATTACATATTGAGCAAAATAGAGGGACCAAAAATGCATTCAAGCCTTTTTTTTTTATAAAAAAACATTTTATTAATTAATATTTTATAGCTTATCCGCATGATAATTTTTTTTGGCTTAAATGCAATTTTAGTGGTAAAATTCGCAGGAAAAACAAACTTGGATGGTAAGATTTACAAAAAGATGATAGCTGGGTGGTAAAATGTCCTATTAAGTCAAACCAAATTAAAAGTCCTATTTAGAGACTTTACTTAGATGAATACA
This sequence comes from Pueraria montana var. lobata, assembly GCA_026413185.1. Taxonomy (NCBI): domain Eukaryota; kingdom Viridiplantae; phylum Streptophyta; class Magnoliopsida; order Fabales; family Fabaceae; genus Pueraria; species Pueraria montana. The sequence continues at coordinate 25,630,083 of CM048656.1, forward strand.
AAGCACTGGAACTGGAATTTTCATATATTCCCTTTAGTCTTACTTATAAAAACAAAATGGCTTAATTACACATTTTATCACTCATCATTTCATGAATATTACTATCCAATTTTTTTTTTTTTTTTGCAAATTTCACCACCAAAGTTTTCAACTTTTACGCATTTTACCACCTAAGTTTTTTTTCCCAAGTCATGTTTTTTTTTTGCGCATTTTACCATCATGTTGGTAACAAAATGAACTTTTTTTTTTAAAATTTTTTTAGTGACACTTCATCGTTGGTAGTATGCGGAAAAAATTAAAAATTTAGGTGGTAAAATTTGTAGGCAACAAATTTGGATTGTAAGATTTATAACATGATGATAGTTGGGTGGTAAAATGTACTATTAAGTCAAACCAAATTAAAAGTCTTGTTTAGAGACCTTACGTAGAAGATTACAAAGAACTGGAACTGGAATTGGAATTTTCATATATTCCCTTCAGTCTTATTTATAAAAACAAAATGGCTTAATTACATATTTTATCACTCATCATTTCATGAATATTACTATCCAATTTTTTATTTTTGCAAATTTCACCACCAAAGTTTTCAACTTTTAGGCATTTTACCACCTAAGTTTTTTGCATGTATTTTATCATGTTTTTTTTTTTTGCGCATTTTACCATCATGTTACTAACAAAATGAACTTTTTTAAAAAAAAAAATTTAGTGACACTTCATCATTGGTAGTATGCTGAAAAAATTAAAAATTTAGGTGGTAAAATTTGCAGGAAACAAACTTGGATTGTAAGATTTACAACATGATGATAGTTGGGTGGTAAATTATCCTATTAAGTCAAACCACATTAAAAGTCTTGTTTAGAGTCCTTACGTAGATGAATACAGAGAGCTGGAACTAGAATTTTCATAAAAGCCAAAGTCTTATTTATATTCATCACCATAAGGTCTAACGAGGCTGAATCAATGGTGCTAAAAATTGTTAATTAATATTATGTAATTGTAACAAAATATTTTATTATTAATCATTTAAAAAATGAAATTTTAATATAATATAACTTATAGTATAATATTTATTTATTATAAATTTTAATTGTATAAAAATAAATATTTATTCTATGTAACTCATGAGCAAAAATACTAGTTATATTAATTTGATGACAACTATTTGTAGTTATGAGTTATCCACTCGTTAATTTATTAAGTTTGTGTAATCAATAAATATTACACTGTTAAAACTTTATTTTTTTTAAAGTACAATATTGACAACAAGAATAGAATTCAAGACTTCATATAAACTACTTAAACACCATACCATTATGCCAACCCTAATGGTTCTTTAAATGCTTAAAATTTGAAACAATAAATCAAAGTAAAATAATATTTTATAATTAAAAATGTTTGAATAGGTGTATTCATTTATTATATTTATGAACTTTGAGTTTTTTTTTTAAAAAAATATAAGATGCAAAAAATAAAAAAAGAAATTTTTTGGCTTAAAATAAAATAAAATAAAAATCATAATTTTATTGTTTAAAAGAATATAATTATAAATATTTTTATTGTTTAAAATAAATAATTTTCAACATAAAATAATATAGAAAAGAACATTTAATAGATTTTTATTATTTTAAAATAAAATAAAGTAAAATTATTATGCTTTGAATACTTTTTCCAAATTTAAATTTTATTGTTTAATGAGTCATTGAAAAGTCATAGTTATTGTAATTAATGTATTTCATTTTCAACAATTATTTAATGTGTTTGTTAGATGAAAGACTTTTTCACAATCTAAAATTTGTTATTTAATGAGTCACTGAGTTTTCAAAATGTTTAATGAGTCATTGAAAAGTATTCATTATTGCATTAATTGTTGTATTTTATCTTCAACATTAAGTTATTTAACCCTAATGAATTTAAATAATTGAAAAGTCTCCAAAAATTTGTATTCAATCTTTTAAAAGAAAAAGTGTGACCTTGATTGTTGTTATATTTAAAATATTACAATACTAATGAAAATATTTACACTTATATTTGATATATATTGTTGTAATGTATTATGTAATATTGCAAATTTTATAAAAAAAATGCAACATTGCAAATGTCCAAAATTTTAAATATTATTAAACTATTAAAAATATTTACACATTTAATTTAAATATATTATTACAATGTAATATTTCTTTAACTTATTTATGTTTCATTTTCTTATATTGACAATTCTTAAATGAGACATTTGAAATTTAGTCAATGTAAAGAAAAAGGAAATTAAAAACTGCATACAACCACACAAGGAGAAATTAAATGGATAACCATTAAAACAAGAAAAATAAAATAAAACTAATTTTCTCACCTTTATATTTAATTATAAAACAAAAAATAAGTAACAAAAATTATTTAAATAGATTTTTATGATTTTTTAAAAAATAATATTTTTTTAAATTTAAATTATTCAAAGTAAAAAAAATGTTTAGAGTGAAAAATCAAACATATATCCAAAGTTAATTTAAGAAAGTTAAATTTAAAATTACTTTAATTCAATCTAATGAAGAATAAAGTATCCCTTTTTGATATTAGTTATCTCTTCAGTTTATATAAATATTTAAACTTTATTAATGATTTTGTTTACTAATATCTTTAAAAATAATAGTCAAAGAATAAAATTATTTTTTTCATTAAAAATATTATATTTAATATTATAACATTACATGATATTTCAGTAAATGCTTTTCAGAAGTAAAGAAAAAAAGGTTTGTCAAATATAATAAATTATTAATGGTATTATTGATATGAAACATAAGGAGAATGCATTAAAATAATGCTCTCATTTAATAGTCAAGATTTTAACTTCCTTTTTTTACAATCATATATTTGTCAACATTTATGTTCAATATTATTAATTAAAAATAGAATACCTTTAATTGATTATAAATAAATAAAAATTGCTAATATGTTGAGGGAGTAAAAAGTAAAAAATTAAATGGCAAACATTAAAAATTGTTAGTCAATTTATGTCATTTTAATAAAATATTTTATTATTAATTTTTTAATTAATCTTTAGATACCAAAATGAAATATTACTTGGTTTCCTACAAATATTATTTAAACTATTTATATAAATGTAAAACATAATTTATGTATTCAAATATATTTTTATATAAATTATAATTTTAATTATAATATAATTGATATATTAAAAATATTTATTTATTATACTAATCATGACAATTATTTGTAGTCATGAGTCATCCACTTCTTAATTTATTAATGATATCAAATGTGTGTAGTCAACAAATATTTATTACTTAAAATTTGAAACAATAAATATTTCAAACTTTGACCATATTAAATTTATTCATACTAATTTTTTTATTGGAGTCAAAGTTTATTGAAACAATTTTAACAAAAAAGTGAGAAATTTCCCTATTTAATCCCCCTTTCAAACTCAACACTAAACACAAACACTCACACTGTCTCTAATTTCATTGGCACTTGTTCTTCTTTCTCAGCGTCTATCCCTTTGTTTCACGTTCCAACCGTTGTCATGGAATTCAAATATCTTAATGGTCAAAATAGAAGGACAACATCACCACCACCATGCCCTCTTTCTAATGTAACTTACATCTCCAGAAGCCCATTATGAGGTAATTCTCACTTCTCCTCATGTTTCTGTCAAAATATATACTCATTTGTCTTGCAGTTTAAAAAATAGAAAACTTTTGTTACATGAGTTCATTTTATTCCTTATTCGCTTTCCAGGGTATGGGTTTGTGCCAGGTAGTTTTTTAGATAATGTTTCGACGCCCAGAGTTTTCCCAATGGTGGTACCAGCCAATGCTGAGGAAGCATTCCAGCGAGATTTGGAGAAAGAGGAGATCAGAAGAGAGATAATCGCCAGCGAAATGGCATTGGCACGGCGACAAGAGCTGGAAGAGGAAGTAAGGAGAGAAATGGTACCAGAGAGAGCATTCAGAATCCCGATGCCAATATTTGAGGGGATCTCATCTAATAACAATAATAATAATAATGTGTTTGGTAGGTCAAATCATTTACCCTCCCATTTCCATGCTGGTAACATACGAGATTCTACGCAAATTAACAAGGATAGAATGATCCTACAGGTTAGTGTATAATCTTATGTTTAATTTACCTTTCCTTTGTGTCTTTATCTTCAATTTTGATTTCATTTTCCTTCTTCTTTAGTGTAACACTGTTGTTTGGATTGTGAAAAAGGTTTTTCTCTTAGTTTTTGATTAACAAATGTTACCTTGTTTGAGAATGTCCCTTGAATATTTTGTCGTGTTTAAGCTCTTAATTGGCCGATAAGCATAAATGATATTATTTATCCCATTGCAGGCTAGACCAAATGTTGGTCACTGTGGTGGAAAGCGCAAAGCGGTGACATCTATAGTTGCACACAATGGGACTTTGCAGAAGAAAGTCAAGCAGGAGTGGAGTTGTGAGTTGTGTCAAATTATTGCAACGAGTGAGAAAGGCTTGAATGATCATGTTCAAGGAAAAAAGCACAAGTCTAAAGCATCAAGGAGAACTCATAAAATAGGTAAGAGCAACAAAACATCATTATTATTAAAGAAAAGTAAGCATTGAGTGAAATGTACTAAAGCCATTGTTACCATGTTTTTAGGGCTAGATTCAAGATAAGAAGGCTAGGCACTTCATCCTTGCATAACCCCTGCACACACAGGCAAATTGGAATCCAATGAAGAGGATCAGGATTTCCACAACAGCAAAGGTTTAGTTGGTTTGGACAACCAAAATGAAGCAACTACTAGTAAAGAAGTAGGGGAAACAAATGCACACTAACAACAAGGAAGAAATTTAAGTTTTGGTGTGCATTTTGTCAGGTTGGAACTCAATTGAAAATTTCCTTGCAAAGCCATAGGAATGGTAAAAAGCACCTGACTAATGAAGAATTTTACCCAAAACAATGATGGTGCTGCAAATCCTGGATGACAATACAACACATGTTTATTATTTTAATTGTTGTTGGCTGTATTTGTGAAGAGGTAAATTAAGGTTTATAAATATATGACATGACATTAGACTTTTAAAATTTGTAAAATATTAAAGTACTTGATTTTTTTAGTACATTTTTTTAATTTTTTTTGGCACATAGACCTTGTGTTGATGAATACAGCGAACTGGAATTTTCATATATTTCCTTCAGTCTTATTTATAAAAACCAAATGGCTTAATTACACATTTTACCACTCAATTATCATCATTTCACAAATTTTACTATCCAAGTTTTTTTTTTTCAAATTTTATCACCAAAGTTTTCAATTTTTAAGCATTTTACCACCTAAGTTTTTTTTTCCACGTATTTTATCATGCATTTCAATTTTTGCATTTTTTACCATCATGTTGGTAACAAAATGATGTCGTTTTTTTTAACTTTTTTAGTGACACATCATTGTCAGTAAAATGTGCAAAAAATAAAAAATTTAGGTTGTATAAGTCACAGGAAACAAACTTGGATGGTAAGATTTACAAAATGATGATAGTTGGGTGGTAAAATGTGCTATTAAATCAAACCAAATTAAGAGTCTTTTTTTGAGACCTTACATAGAAGAATACAAAGAACTGCAACTGGAATTTTCATAAAAGCCAAAGTCTTATTTATATTCATCACATTAATGTCTAACGAGGCTAAATCAATGGTAACTTGTGTGCTAAAAATTGTTAATTAATATTATGTATTTGTAACAAAATATTTTATTATTAATTCTTTAAAAAGTGAAATTTTAATATAATATAACCTATAATGTAATATTTATTTATTATAAATTTTAATTGCATCAAAATAAATATTTATTCTATGTAACTCACGAGCAAAAATATTAGTTATATTAATTTCATGACAAATATTTGTAGTTTTGAGTCAGGACCGGCCCAACGGTGAACATTTTACTTTAAATAAAATAGCTATATAGTAGGACTTTTTTGCCAACATAGTGTGGATTATTTGTCAACATATGAGGCCTTTTTTGCTTTATAAAAACTAATATTAAATAATTTTTTTGTTGGTGGACCTAAAGCTTGAGCTTTAGTTGCTTTACCCTTGGGCCGGCCCTGTTTTGAGTTATCCGCTTGTTAATTTATTAAATGCGTGTAATCGATAAATATTACATTGTTAAAAAAATTTAATGTACAATAGTGACAACAAGTATAAAATTCAAGACTTCCTGTAAACTACGTAAACAACTTCCATTAGGCCTGCCTTGATGGTTCTTTAATGGCTTAAAATTGAAACAATAAATCAAAGTAAAATAATATTTTATAACTAAAAATGTTTGAATATGTGTATTCATTTATTATATTTATGAATTTTAAGTTTTTCTTTTAAATATTAGATGCAAAAAATAAAAAAAATAATTTTTTTTTGTTTAAAATAAAATAAAATAAATACCTTAATTTTATTGTTTAAAAGAATATAATGATAAATATTTTTATTGTTTAAAATGATTATTTTTCAAAATAAAACATCTATTATATTTTTATTATTGAAAATAAAATAAAGTAAAATTAATATGCTTTGAATACTTTTTCATAATCTAAATTTTATTGTTTAATGAGTCATTGAAAGGTCTTCATTATTGTAATTAATGTATTTTATTTTCAATAATTATTTAATGCGTTTGTCAGATGAAAGGTTTTTCCACCATCTACAATTTGTTATTTAATGAGTCACTGAGTTTTCAAAAAAAAAATTAATGAGTCATTGAAAAGTCTTCATTATTGCCTTAATTGTTGTATTTTATCTTCAACATTAAATTATTTAAACATTGAAACATTGAAAAGTCTTCAAAAATTTGTATTTAATCTTTAGCTTAAATACAATTTTGGTTCTCCTATTTTGCTCAATTTGCAATTTTGATTCCTCCATTTTAAAATAGAGAGATTTGGTCCCCTATTTTAGAAAATTCGCAATTTTGGTCCTCTATTTCAAAATAGAAACATTTCGTCCCCTATTTTAGAAAATTCGGAATTTTGATCCCCTATTACAAAATAAGGTTCAATCCTCAATTTTGTCTATGTTTTGTTTATTTTATTTCTTACATTTTAATTAATTAAATCATTTCTTGATGTTACCTTAAATGAATATGTTATGTCTAGGGTTCAATTGGACCAAAATAAAAACAATAGGGCTTAAATACAATTTTGGTCCCCCTATTTTAGAAAATTTGTAATTTTGGACCCCTATTTCAAAATAGAAACATTTGGTTCCCTATTTTAGAAAATTCGCAATTTTATCCCCTCTTACAAAATAAGGTTCAATCCTCAATTTTGTCTACGTTTTATTTCTTTTATTCCATACATTTTAATTAATTAAATCACTTCTTGATGTTACCTTAAATGAATATGTTATGTCTAGGGTTCAATTGGACCAAAATAAAAAAATAAAGCGTAGGCAAAATTGAAAATTGGACCAAAATTGCAAATTTTCTAAAATAGGGGGACCAAATGTCTCTATTTTGAAATAGGGGACCAAAATTACGGATTTTCTAAAATATGAGGACCAAATGTCTTTATTTTAAAATGGAGGAACTAAAATTACAGATTGAGCAAAACAAAGGGACCTAAATTGTATTTAAACCTATAATATAAGAACTATTGATAAACTAATGCCTATGCTTTTTCATAGTCCACCTTAGGCATCAAACATGGATTCCTTTTACATTTTGCCTCATCAACTACCTCATTAGCAATCAAAATTCCATCCAACATATTTCTCTCACCAACAAAGGCAAATTTGTCTTTTTGTCAATAACTTTGTTAATCACAAACCTTAACCCCTTAGACAAAATTTTTGCTATAATATTGTATATACACTGAATATGGGAGATATAGATCTATACTTCCCCATGTTTTGTGGATTGTCATTCTTGGGAATCAAAGTGATGAAAGATGAGTTTCCTCCTTTAGGAAGCACCCCATTGGCATGGAACTCCTTTAAAACTATGTGGATATCCAATTTTAGAATGTTCCAGAAGGATTTGATGAACTTGAAGTTGTACCCATCAGATTTGAGGCTTCGAGTTCCATCACAATCCCACATTGCATTTTTTATTTCCTCATCCCAAGTCTTGTAGTGAGCATCCTATTTTCTCTCTTCCTCAAAAGTTTTAAATGGTACCTCATCCAGTATCGGTCTTTTATCGTAATCTTCTTTAAATATGTATTTGAAGAATTTTTTTACCCAATCTTTAAATGATAAATTTGTATTAAAAAAACATAACTATTGGAGTTATGTATTTTAATTTCTAATATAAGAGTAGACTTTTTATGTTTAACTTGATAAAACACCGGAAACTTTTCTCCTCTAGTTTAACAATTGCAAGTTCTTTTAGGGTTGTTTATTAGTATTTTCCTATTTTTAGAGTAGACAAGTGAGAGAATACTCATAATTAAATTCTAAAGAATTAGGATTATACTTTAAATTAAACGAGAAAACATATCTTTATTTACTGAAGTTAAAAGTTTTCATAAGAAACAATTGTCCAGATAAGTATATGAATTTTTTTTCCACTTTTGGGTGATATAAATGTAGAGCTAGCTATACAGAAAAATATCACTACTTAAATCTTGTTGGGAGTTATGAGGTAGTTTGGTGGTTGGGGGAGGAACATAAGGGTTGGAGTAATAAGGAAGTCATGGGTTCGAATTCCCCCACTAATATAACATACTAATTGCTAACATTTGTTAATAAAAAAAAGATTTTTTAAGTACTCATTTGAACTAATTAAAAGCATGCTTAGATTTACCAAATTAATATTTTTTTAAAAAAATAATTACCCTATGAAGTTTCAATTATACATTAATTTTAAGAGCAAATTATACTAACACTCTTTGAAGTTTTTTTGAATTACACACAAAATTCCTCCTTGTTTAATGTTTACAACAACCTTTCTTATAGGAGGTGTTAGTGTAATATATAAGAGGATGACAGTGTAATATTATTTTCAAACAGGGGAGCTTAGTGTAAGAATGCAAAAAAATAGTGGTATTGTGTAATTCAAAAAAAGCTCAAAATTGGTGCGAGTATAATTAGCTCTAATTTTAATTATAAAAATCTAGTATATGTAACTATATATAAAGGGAATTGGATACTTTGGTGTACACTTTTTTTTTCCCATTTTGCTTCTATAACTACCTTTTTAAATATCTTTTTTATCCCTATAACTACTTTCATCGGCCCACACTCTACATACATCTTGAAAACTACCCACTATTATTTATTTTTTATTATCTTTTTCAATATTTTATTTTTCAAAAATTATAGAGAGGCACGAAGTACATATTTTTTCCTAGTAAAAATAGAGTAAATTCAATAAGTCACATCGCAGTAGGAATTTCATTTCAACTATATACCCTAATCCATTATATATGTCATCCTATATATTAAGAAATGAAGCTAGCTAATTTTTCGTCTGAAAATAATTCATAGATAATAGAAAATTCAACTTTTCCCTGTTGAGCTCGTTTCTCATCGTAAATATAAAATACTTCTCCCCTACCAAACGTCCCCTAAAGGAATTATCCTACACCGCATACAGTTGTCATCGCTCTTAATGGAATATGAGTTGCTCAGGTCTATTTGCTTTACTCCACCTTCATATCATCAAGAACACTTTTGCTCGATAATATATGTATATAATCTGTAAACTATTGTATTTTTTTCTTAGGTGAAGTTTGAATACCTCATTGGGAACACACGCAACTGTAAAATCTTTTGATCTTTTGAGTATTAGAAATAACCATTATTTGTTTTACCTTATTATTAAAGATCCTTCGTTTAACTTCTCCAAAAGTTAAAGTATATAAGTTGATTTTAACTTACAAAATAAACTCAATTTGTTATTTTACCTAATTATTTTTTTCTTCTCTAAGTGCTTTTGAAAATTTTATCGAAACAAGACCTTATTTATCTCAAGAAATGATCCTGTAGCTATTCATTGAGTACATGTTTTCATATGAAGGAATTAGGTTTCGAAGTAGTTAGGAATGCTACTAGCATCTTCTTTTTTGAAGATAATTAAATATGCTCTCTGAGTAGTGTGCCTTTGGGTAGTGTGTTTGGATAATAATGAGAATTAATTTTACTCCATAAAATCATGGTAGTACCATGAAAAAGTAGAAGCAACTAAAATTTTACTGCATAATTTTATTGCTTTGTCTTCACCATGAAAAATTAATTAATTATTTCCCACTATAAATCTAATCCAAACACACTAGAAGTAGAATGACAAGCTCATCATTGTCCAAGGTCCTTTGCTTGATTTTTTTTGGGTCAATAAACTTAACTAATATATATATATATATAGCCACTTAGTGGGCCAATTAATCTAGCTCCTTCTACTAGGCCCAAATTGTATTGTATTCATAGTCTCAAAATTCATGCCATAATGGAGAAAGGATCATTGGGACCTTACTCTGCTGAGATAGCAACTTGCAACTCTCTGGTTGATGTGATCTAGATTGTGCTTGTTGCCCTTTGACTAGACGCTCTTTAACTGGGTGGTTGGTGTTCTTTGGTAGCTCTTCTATTTCTTGGAAGACTAAAAAGTAGCAGTGTCTAAATCTTCAACAGAAGTGAATTACTGTTCTATATATGGCAGTCACAACTTGTGAACTAAAATGATTGAAAGGTATTTTATCCAAATTCAACCTTGGCATCAACCATTCTTAACCCGTGTAGTTGTATGTGACAATTGGGCAGCCTTACACATTACCAAAATCCTTGTTTTTCATAAAAAGAACAAATCACATTAAAGTGGATTATCATTTTGTTTGTGATGATATACTCAAATGAACCATTAAGCTAGCCTGTGTCTCTATTGGCAAACAGACATCTTTACAAAGGCAGCATTAGGCAAGCCACAACTTGATTACTTCCTAAATAGCATTCGAAATCTCCATATATCAACTTAAAAAGGGTTATTAAGCTATATAAGAAGAGTCATTAATTGACTGCTTATATTGTCCATTTTCTGGGTTTCTAAAGTAAATTTAGTTCCTTCAGTTTTAAATATTTAAGGAATGGTACCTAAGTCCTAGGTGAATTGTGAGGGTCATAAAAAAAGATGAAGCAAAGAAAAAAAAATAGCATGGCATGCAGAACAGTTTCAATTTTCATGGAAGATACTGTTGATGTTTTCCCAGCATATTAAGGAACTTTAGTTGGCTTGAAAGTGACTAATTTCTTTACCAATTTCCAAGACTATATGGAGTCTAATTGTCTAATATGCCTCATGGATGCCCACACACGCCATAGAAAAGTCTTGCTGTATTTCCAAAAAAGTAGTTATTTGTTTCAGCTCGTGACTACACATTGAATTCAAATCATATATGATTGATTGATATAATTTGATACGCAAATCATTTTCTATAATTTGATTTCAATTATTTTATTCTATTAAAAATTGTGTCTATCAAGTACGAGAATGGAAATGCAACGATGAGAATCAGAATACATAACAACTTAAAAATTTGTGAATAGTCCTGGACATTCAAAAATGGAAAAGAAAGAGTAGGATTTGATTAGAAGAAAGTATTGATTTCCTCACCGCTTTAGAAAATTAAGTCACATCTTATTCAACAACATTCTTTACCTCTTCTCACCAAAAAAAAAATTCTTTACCTCAAACTGATAGATACTTAGCTTCTTATCATAATCTTTCAAATTTCTTTGTAACAAGATTGTTATGATTTTCGTCTAATATTGTAATAAATGGATGAAGCGCGAACCAACTGAAAAATAAAACAATAGAACAATGTGGTTTATAGTCAATATGTGAATAACATAAAGTTTTAAAGAAAAAATTCAAATTAAGCCTTAACACTAATGGGGTTTAGATATATGAAAAAAGTATTACATCACCTTCGAAAGATATAACTCACCATTTCTGCTATCATTATAAGCAAGCCAATCATTTACTCACCAATGTTCCAAGACAACAAAATGTATTGTGAGGATTAATTAATGATGTGAGTACTTTTAGCCTTTGAGCAAGTTCATGCCTTTTGGTGCCTCCACTTGTCTCTATGGCATGCTCATAACAGCATCATGACAAAAGATTTTGGTTTCGTGGTTTGATAAGAATATTAACTAAAAGATGTGTTTATTAATACATTATATATCAAACCACCAAATCATCATCAAGCATCAAAAGTAATCATTGCTTCTCCATCCGTCTATTATACATAAAGAAATTTAACAATCAGAAGTTCGAAGTTCGAACTATAAATCAGTTTTATAATTATATACTACCTCCATTCCTATTTATAAAATCTAATTACCTAATTCACTATATTAAGGAGAGTGATTAATTTAGTTAATAGTAATAAATTTGTCCTAAATTTATATGTTTTTTCAAAAATACCATTGTCATTAATGTTCCTCTCTCTCTTAAAGGCCTATCAATACAATCTTTCTCTTATTTAATTAGGGATATTTTAATCTAAACATAATTAATGCATGAGATATTTTAGTTTAATTTAGGTATTATAAATAGGAACGGAGGTAATAACAATGTAATATCATATAAAGAGAGAGATAGATTATCCCAACAGATGAGATAAACTATTTTGTTTTATTATCAAAAGACTTTTCTTAGTGCGCTAATGATAAACGGATGATATCGTCTTTCTAAGTGCTTGCAGTGAATAAATTATATAGATCATAGACTGTACCAAATAGTATATAAAAACTAAGAATTGATTACATTCAACATATTTATTAGTATGAACAATATTAATTTTATGCTAAAACTTTAATTTCTATTAAATAAAAATTACACTAATGAAGATTATTATAATGCATAATATATATAAAAAAAAATTCTTAGTGTTATGTTATAAGTATGAAAGACATGTTGCTTAGATCTTTTGCCATAAAATTGGGACTTAAAATCATCATGTTTGTCCAAAAATTGGGATTTAATCATGGTGTTTTTCAAAAGTTGACAAAGTGTAGATTTGGCTTTTCAGGAGATTTTTGCTTTGCAAGGCTGGAAGACTCGAATGCCGAGCATATGAACCGGTTCCATGTGTCTCAGTCCAGATTTAGTTGGAACTTTAAACGCATATGACAAACAAACCAAACCAATTAATGATGTGGAATGAATGAATAAATTGTCCCCTATTTATTATAGTGGATATTATATCATCTTCGTGGAGTGAAAGATGGACACTATTAATCAAAAGGGAAAACCACTGAAAAGAAACATATAAAATAGTGTACATGCCTGAAGAAACAAATCCATTGTGTCTTTGAACGGTGGATGAAAAAAGACCTAACCCTTCATAAAAATAGTTAAATAAAACACATGGCTTTGACGAGACAAAATAAAAGAGCTCCGCAGTTAAAGAAAATCAAAGTTAATCTCACATATAATTGAGAGAAGGCTTAAATAATTTTTAGGTCAATGATAAATTTCTAAATTTTGCTTTGAGTCCCGATAATTTTTTTTTTCGTTGTTTTGAATCTCTGATATATTAAAAATTTTGTTTTGGATCCCTGCCGTCAGTTAAGTTAAGTGATGACGAGGCACCATCTGATATATATTGGGAAGATTTGTTCGGATGGTGCCACGTCATCACTTAACTGACGGTAAGGACTCAAAACAAAAGTTTTGATATATCAGAGACTCAAAACAATGAAAATTTATCGGTGACGCAGCAAAATTTGGAAATTTATCAGGAACCTAAAAGTTATTTAAACCTTGAGAGAATTATAAGAGTGCATCTCTCAAAGTTTATTTTATTTTTTATCAGCGAGGACAACATGTATTATACAAGGCTACAAGGAATATCCAACCAATACAAGAAACATATTTCCTACAAAGCTTTCATGTAGAACAAAGGGTTCAAAGACCATTCATAAAATGAAAAAAGGAACCCTTCACTTTAGCAGATAACTATGTCCAAGATCTAAATTTTATCAACTCAATCACATACTCAACATCTGTAGCCTCACTTTTAAATTGTGTGTGTGTGTGTTTGAACATCTGCAGCCTCACTTCTTTCCTATTCCCAATCTTTAATGTTATATTCTTTTCAAATAAGCTCTCTTCACCTTTCCCACAAACCCTCCCTAAGTCTCTTCACTAAACTAACCTTTTCCTAAGCATCCTATCTTTTATGCTACCACTAACTTTCCCATATTTTTCTTTCAATACCCTACACCAAAAACTATCTTGGTCCTTCAACATCCTCCACCTCCATTTTCCCAACAAAGCCTTATTAAACACCTCTAAAGGTTTTATACCTAGGCCACTTGCCTCCTTCGAACAAAGTATCTTATCCCAACTAGCTACACAAACGGGATAATCATTAATCCATAGTTAAGTAAAGATGTAAATCTCCTAAAGACATTTTCCTCAACTACAACCCTTGCAAACATTCTTTTAAAGAAATTTACCTCAAGCCTTGAGACTTACTTGAAGCATCTCAACATACACTTCACAATTGTTATGTTTTGCATTGAAGCTTTTCCAAAGAATAGTGTATCATATGCAAAATGTAACAAAGAGATATCCATCCTCTCTTTTCCTACTCTAAAGTGAGATAGCAAGTTATATCTCAAAGCTTGACTCATTAGTCCACTTAAGCCTTCGGCTACTATTAAGAAGAGAAAGGGGGCTATGTGATCACCTTGTCTTAAACCCCTTTGAACCTTAAATTCTTTTTTCGGATTACCATTCACCATGATTGAGGAAGTTTCAAACTTAATACAGCCTTTGATCCACCCTATCCACTTACTATAAAAGCTCATTTGATGCATCATATAATATAGGCTTAAATACAATTTTGGTCCCCCTATATTGCTCAATCCACAATTTTGGTCCCTCAATTTTAAAATAGAGACATTTGGTCCCCCTATTTTAGAAAATTCGTAATTTTAGTCCCTTATTTCAAAATAGAAACATTTGGTTCCCTATCTTAGAAAATTCGCAATTTTGATCCCTTATTTTAAAATAAGGTTCTGTAACACCCCAAGGGGTGTGTACCTTTTACCTATTTATCTTACTAAATTCTGAAAATTTAGAATATAAGGATATCAGAGTTTACTATGCAGAAAAATAAAACTTAAAGCATATTTAATACAAAGATCTTGGCACTTATGTGCCATACAAAACATAATCAAAAGGGTACTTGAATATAAACTAACTCCCATACATTGGGAGATACAACACTATAATAATCTTTGTCCCAACAAGCAATTCCATGCTCCAAGCTCTTTTCATGAAGCATCCACCTTCTAAACCTGTAAAAACATGAAACTAAAAGGGATGAGACATAATGTCTCAGTGAGTGCTCTAAGGACTCTAGGTTAACTTTCTATTCTAGAGATCCTTTTCTTAACTCTCATGGCTTCTCATTTCTTTTCTTGATACTCATACTCACAACTATAATCTCAACATCTCTTCCTTTATCCCCAAGCTGGACAAATCTATACATATACAAAAACATATTCCAATCAAGGAAAAAGAAAGAAACTAAACTTTATATACTTCGAAAATACTGTACATAATAACTATAAAACTATAAAAAGATACAAATTTATATTAAATCATATACATAAACATCAATAAGACACCAATAGCCAACAACGTCAACCATCATAAATCACATTTAAACATCATCAATCCAAAAGTCTCATAGTAAATCAATCATCACCAACCATCATCACAACTGATGTACACCAAAAGCCAACAGGCAACCTCAAACATCAAACACTGACTCTACTCCATGGAGTTTTGACACCACATGAGCGATCCCTCATAGGCCCCATCCCATACCATAGTCTCACCTTTTGACCATTCAGGGAGTCCCTTGAGCTGACCCTATGGAGGAAGTGTGGTTTTAATCGAATATAGACAAGTATGGGTATTGGCTTACCTTTGTAAGATTTGCAAAACCTTACATTTATAGGAATTCGCCCACTTGGCTATTCTATAGGCCCACCGTTAGCCACCACGAAAACTTATGGCACTAGGTTGAGAGCCTACCGAGCACCCTCAAGTTACGTGCCTACCCATATGTCTGTGCACCAACTGTGCACACGTACGCACCAACTGTGCAAATACGACATTCGAAATATTTCTTGCACCAACTATGTGCAACCACCGTATTCTAGCGGCTAAAACATTTTTGGAGTCTCTTACAGTCTGAGATATGGCACCTCTGTACCCTCCATCTTCTATGGCCTAATTTAAGGATCCAAATACATCTCATCAATCAACAATCCTCAACCACAACAACAATCCATCCCCTACACACTAAAAGAGTCACTAAACCTCGTGGGAAGTAGTTATCAACACTCCAACACGCCATTCGGAGTTAAAACATAGGGGTGGTACTTGGGAAGATATCCCACTAGGCGAGACCCCCGGGTCACTTTAGTGGGCCGGAGTTCTAGCGTGAAACTCGCCCTCCAAGTATACCATTTTTCTATAAAAGTCTTCCCAAAGGTCATAGCTAACTCATTTCTAACATATAGGGATGGTTCCAACACATAGTTCACAAACATCATCTTCATCATCTTTTCAAAATCATACTCATTAATATTTCATTTCAAATTCTTAAAGCATCATAATCTTCTCAATGTTATATTCAACAAATAACAATTACATTTCTTCATGTACAAATAATATACTTCAACTTAACATAATATTTATAATTCAACCTATCATTTATCCATCTCACAACATCATCATCAACAATTCATATACATCCCAATAATAATACCTCTACCTCATCAAAATATAATTATTACAACAATAATGTAACTACCTTGCCATAAAATAAACACCTTAAGAACAACATAATCATCTTATAATTAAACATATTACATTTGTATAAATATTTAAAACCATTTAAATAATAAAGAAAAAGAGATATTTTAAGAGAATTTTAAAAAAATATATAAATTCCAACCCAGCCGGAGCTCCCCTAAATTAGTTTATTTCCTCTCTGCCACATTTTGGCCCAGCTGCACCAAGTTTCGGCTGAGCCGAAACTCCCCTGAAGCTAATTTCTCCTCTGCCACATTTCGGCCCAGCTGCACCAAGTTTCGGCTGGGCCGAAACTCCCCTGAAGCTTATTTTCTCCATTCTAACACATTCCGGCCCAGTTGCACCAAATTTTGGCTGGGCCGGGACGAACATGGGTTTGCGAAATTGCAAGTTCTATGGCTATCAATGGCATACCCAATCATCCCAACCTTATAAAATCAAATCTTAAACACGTCTATTACATTTCCAACCGATTGATTTACCCGAAAAACCCTTACTCAATCATAATCACCAAAAACCCAATATCTCCAAACCTTAGGTTCACAAGAGAAAAAGGGGAAAACATACAAATCAAGTGGATAGGAAAGGACTAGGGGGAAGCACTCACCTCCCAGGACACGTAGAGATGAGCTCCCGGCACTGGGTTTTCAGATCTTTGCTCCATCTCCTTCTTCCTCTTCTTCCTCTTCTTCTCCTCCTTCTCTCTACCTTTCTTTTTCTTTTCTTCTTTCTCTCTCTAACATTCTCTTTTCTCATATATAAAGTGGGTGGTGTGTGTGGGCTAAGTGGGCCTAAGCTCACCTTGGGCCTTGGCTTCCCATCTGGATCCTATTATCTCATTCCTAACAACTCTTATAAAAAGATAACTATTATTAATAATACCTAAGGGTATCTTTTAACCATTAAATATAAAGGCTATTCCATAAAAAAAATGTCTCTTTATTATTTATTTCTAAGGTCCATAAATTAGGGATATTACATGTTCAATCCTCAATTTTGTCTACGTTTTATTTCTTTTATTTCTTACATATTAATTAATTAAATAATTTCTTAATGTTACCTTAAATGAATATGTTATGTCTATGGTTCCATTGGACCAAAATAAAAATAAAAAATAAAGCATTAGCAAAATTGAAGATTGGAACAAAATTGCAAAATTTCTAAAATAGGGGGACCAAATTGGAGGGACTAAATTTGCATTTAAGCCTTTTTTATAAAAAAAATATTTTATTAATTAAAATCGTATAGCTTATCCACAAGTTCTAAAGCATCAACGAGAACTCAGAAAATAGGTAAGAGTAACAAACCTTCATTTTTATTAAAGAAAAGTAAGCATTGAGTGAAATGTATTAAAGCCATTTTTACCATGTTTTCAGGGATAGATTCAACATTAGAAGGCCAAACACTTCATCCTTGCTTAACCCCTGCACACACAGACAAAATCCAAAGAAGAGGATCAGGATGTCCAGAAAAGCAAAGGTTTAGTTGATTTGGACAACCAAAATGAAGCAACAACTAGTAAAAAAGCAGTGAAACAAATGCACACTAACAATAAGGAAGAAATTTAAGTTTTGGTATGTGTTTTGTCATGTTGGAACTCAATCGAAAATTTCCTTGCAAAGCCATAAGAATGGAAAAAAGCACCTGACTAATGAAGAATTTTACCCAAAACCGGTGGTGCTGCAAATCTTGAATGACAATACAACACATGTTTATTATTTTAATTTTTATTGGTTGTATTTGTGAAGAGGTAAATTAAGGTTTATAAATATATGAGATGACATTACACTTTTAATGTATGTAAAATATTAAAGTACTTCAGCTTTTTTTTTTGGGTACATTTTTTGTGATTTTATTGGCACATAGACATTGTGTTGATGAATACAGCAAACTGGAATTTTCATATATTTCCTTCAGTCTTGTTTATAAAAGCCAAATGGCTTAATTGCACATTTTACCACTCAATTATCATCATTTCATGAATTTTACTATCCAATTTATTATTTTTTTATGCAAATTTTACCACCAAAGTTTTCAACTTTTATACATTTTACCACCTAAGTTTTGTTTCCACATATTTTATCATGTTTTTCGATTTTTGCACGTTTTACCATCATATTGGTAACAAAATGACTTTTTTTTAAAAGTTTTTTTAGTGACATGTCATCATTGGTAAAATGCGCAAAAAATTTAAAATTTAGGAGGCAAAATTCACAGGAAACAAACTTGGATCATAAGATTTACAAAAAGACGATAGTTGAGTGGTAAAATGCGCTATTAAGTCAAACCAAATTAAAAGCCTTGTTTAGAGACCTTACGTAAATGAATACATAGAACTAGAACTGGAATTTTCATAAAAGCCAAAGTCTTATTTATATTCATCACCATAAGGTCTAACGAGGCTGAATCAATGGTAACTCGTGTGCTAAAAATTCCTAATTAATATTGTGTATTTGTAACAAAATATATTATTATTAATTCTCTAAAAATTAAAATTTTAATTGTATAAAAGTAAATATTTCTTCTATGTAACTCACAAGCAAAAATACAAGTTATATTAATTTCATGACAACTATTTGTTGTTATGAGTTATCCGCTGGTTAATTTATTAAAACTTTTTTTTAATGTACAATAGTTACAACAAGTATAGAATTCAAGACTTCATGTAAACTACTTAAGCACCCTACCATTAGGCCAACCCTGATGGTTATTTAAATACTTAAAATTTGAAACAATAAATCAAAGAAAAATAATATTTTATAATTAAAAATGTTTGAAAATGTGTATACATTTATTATATTAATCAATTTTAAGTTTTTTTAAAAAAATATTAGATCCCAAAAATAAAAAAAAAGAATTTTTTTTGTTTAAAATAAAAATCATAATTTTATTGTTTAAAGTAATACAATTATAAATATTTTTATTGTTTAAAATAAATATTTTTCAAAATAAAATAATATAAAAAAGAACATTTATTATATCTTTATTATTTAAAATAAAATAAAGTATAATTAATATGCTTTGAATACTTTTTTACAATCTATTTTTTTTTGTTTAATGAGTCATTGAAAAGTCTTCATTATTGTAAGTAATGCATTTTATTTTCAACAATTATTTAATGTGTTTGTCAGTTGAAAGCCTTATTCTCAATCTACAATTTGTTATTTAATGAGACACCGAGTTTTCAAAAAAAAATTGAATGAGACATTCAAAAGTCTTCATATTAATTGTTGTATTTCATCTTCAACATTAAATTATTTAACGCTAAAGAATTTAAATCATTGAAAAGGCTTTAAAAATTTGTATTTAATCTTTTAAAAAAAATTTGAGTCCAGGAGTGTTGTTATATTTAAAATATTACAATATTAATAAAACTATTTACACTTATATTTTATATATATTATTGTAATATATTATGCAATATTGCAAATTTTATAAAAAAAAATGAAATGTTGCAAATGTGCAATATTTTAAATATTATAAAACTATTCAAAATATTTACACATTTACTTTGAATATATATTATTGCATTGTAATATTTGTTTAACTTATTTATGTTTCATTTTTATATATTGACAATTCTTAAATGAAACATTTGAAATTTAGTCAATGAAAAGAAAAAATTTGAATACAACCACAGAAGGAGAAATTAAATGGATAACCATTAAAAAAGAAAAAGAAAAAGAAAATAAAACTAATTGTCTCACCTTTATATTTAATTGAAAACAAAAAATAAGTAAAAATTGTTTTAATAGATTTTTAGGAATTTATTTTTAAATTTAAATTATTCAAAGTTAAAAAATGTGTAGAGAGTGAAAAATTAAAAGATATATCCAAAATTAATTTAAGCAAGTTAAATTTAAAATTACTTTAATTAAGTCTAACGAAGAATAAACTATCACCTATTGATTTTAGTTATCTCTTCAGTTTATATAAATATTTAAACTTTATTAATGATTTTGTTTACTAATATCTTTAAAAAAAAGTCAAAGAATAAAAGTAATTTTTTTTCATTAAAAACATTATGTTTAATATTTTACCATTACATGCTTATTACTATTTCAATAAATGCTTTTCAGAAGAAAAAAAAGGTTTGTCAAATATAATAAACTATTAATGGTATTATTGATATGAAACATAAGGAGAATGCATTAAAATAATGGTCTCATTTAATAGTCAAGATTTTAACTTCCTATTTTTACAGTCATATATTTGTCAACATTTATATCCAATATTATTAATTAAAAATAGAATACATTTAGTTGATTAGAAATAAGAAGAAAAAAAATTGCTAATAGGTTGACTGAGCATAAAGTAAAAAATTAAATGGCAAACATTAAAAATTGTCAGTCAATTTATGTCTTTTCAATAAAATATTTTGTTATTAATTTTTTAATTAATCTTTAGATACCCAAATGAAATATTACTAGGTTTCCTACGAATGCAATTTAAACTATTTATCATAAATGTAAAATATAATTTATGTATTCAAAATATTTTTATATAAATTATAATTTTAGTTCTAATGAAATTGATATATTAAAAATATTTATTTATTATATTAATCATGACAATTATTTGTAGTTATGAGTCATCCACTTCTTACTTTATTAATAATATCAAATGTGTGTAGTCAACAAATATTTATTGCTTCAAATTTGAAACAATAAATATTTCAAACTTTGACCATATTAAATTTATTCATATTAATTTTTTTTATTTGGATTCAAACTTTATTGAAAGAATTTTATCCAAAAAGTGAGAGAAATTTCCCTATTTAATCCCCCCATTCAAACTCACTACTAGACACAAACACTCACACTGTCTCTGATTTCATTGGCACTTATTTTTCTTTCTCAGCGTCTTTCCCTTGGTTTCACGTTCCAAAACGTTGTCATGGAGTTCAAATATCTTGATGGCCAAAACAGAAGGACAACATCACCACCACCACACCCTCTTTCTGATGAGGCTTACATCTCCAGATGCCAATTACAAGGTAATGCTCACTTTTCTTCACGTTCCTTTCAAAATATATACCCCATTTATCTTGCAGTTCAATTAAAAAATAAAATACATTTGTTATAGGAGTTCTTTTAATTCATTATTCGCTATTCAGGGTGTGAGTTTATGCCAGGTAGTTTTTTTCGGTAATGTTTCGATGCCCAGAGTTTTTCCCAACGGTGGTGCCAGCCAATGCCGAGGAAGCATTCCAGCTAGAGTTGGAGAAAGAGAAGATCAAGAGAGAGATAATCACCAGCAAGATGGCATTGGCATGGCGACGAGAGCTCAAAGAGGAAGTAAGGAGAGAAATGGTGTCAGAGAGAGCATTTAGAATCCCGATGCCAAGATTTGAGGGGATCTAACCTAATAACAATAACAATAACAATAACGTGTTTCGTAGGTCAAGCAATTTACCCTCCCAATTCCAAGTTGTTAACGGACAAGATTCTACGCAAATTAACAAGGATAGAGTGATCCTACGGGTTAGTGTATAATCTTGTGTTTAATTTACCCTTCCTTTGTGTCTTTATATTCAATTTTGATTTTATTTTCCTGCTTCTTTAGTGTAACAGTGTTGTTTGGATTGTGAAAAAGGTTTTTCTCTTAGTTTTTGATTACAAAATGTTACCTTGTTTGGGAATGTCCCTTGAATATTTTGTCATGTTTAAGCTCTTAATTGGTCAATGAGCATAAATGATTTTATTTATCCCATTGCAGGCTAGACCAAATGTTAGTCATTGTGGTGGAAAGCGAAAAGCGGTGACACCTACAGTTGAACACAATGAGACTTTGCAGAAGAAAATCAAGCAGGAGTGGAGTTGTGAGTTGTGTCAGATTACTACAACAAGTGAGAAAGGCTTGAATGATCATATTCAAGGAGAAAAGCACAAGGCTAAAGCATCAACGAGAACTCATAAAATAGGTAAGAGCAACAAAACATCATTATTATTAAAGAAAAGTTATCATTGAGTGAAATGTACTAAAGCCATTGTTACTATGTATTCAGGGCTAGATTCAAGATCAGAAGGCCAGACACTTCATCCTTTCATAACCCCTGCACGCACAGGCAAATTGGAATCCAATGAAGAAAATAATGATGTCAACAAAAGCAAAGGTTTAGTTGGTTTGGACAACCAAAATGAAGCAACTACTAGTAAAGAAGCAGGGGGAAACAAATGCACACTAACAACAAGGAAGAAATTTAAGTTTTGGTGTGCGTTTTGTTAGGTTGAAACTTAATCGAAAATTTCCTTGCAAAGTCATAGGAATGGTAAAAGGCACCTGACTAATGAAGAATTTTATCCAAAACAATGGTGTTGCTGCAAATCCTGGATGACAATACAACACATGTTTATTATTTTAATTTTTATTGGATGTATTTGTGAAGAGGTAAATTAAGGTTTATAAATATGTGAGATGACATAGACTTTTAAAGTATGTAAAAGATTAAATTACTTCAGTTTTTTTTTTGGGTACATTTTTTGTCATTTTTTTTTGACACATAGACCTTGTGTTGATGAAGATAGTGAACTGGAATTTTCATATATTCTCTTTAGTATTATATATAAAAACCAAATGGCTTTATTACACATTTTACCACTCAATTATCATCATTTCATGAATTTTACTATCCATTTTTTTTTTCAAATTTTACCACCAAATGTTTCAATTTTTACGCTTTTACCACCTAAGTTTTTTTTCCATATATTTTATCTTGTTTTTTGATTTTTCCGCGTTTTACCATCATGTTGGTAACAAAATGATGTTTTTTTTTAAACTTTTTTATTGACACGTCATCATCGGTAAAATGCACAAAAAATTAAAAATTTAAGTGGTAAAATTCACAAGAAACAAACTTGGATGGAAAGATTTACAAAATGATGATAGTTGAGTGGTAAAATATGGTATTAAGTCAAACCAAATTAAAAGTCTTGTTTAGAGATTTTACGTAGATGAATACATATAACTGGAACTGTAATTTTCATAAAAGCCAAAGTCTTATTTATATTCATCACCATAAGGTCTAACGAGGCTGAATCAATTGTAACTTGTCTGCTAAAAATTGCTAATTAATATTGTGTATTTTTAACAAAATATATTATTATTAATTCTCTAAAAATTAAAATTTTAATATAATATAACTTATAATATAATATTTATTTATTATAAATTTTAATTGTATAAAAATAAATATTTATGCTATATAACTCACGAGAAAAAATACAAGTTATATTAATTTCATGACAACTATTTGTTGTTATGAGTTATCCGCTGGTTAATTTATTAAATGCATGTAAATGATAAATTTTACATTGTTAAAAAATTTTATTATCTTTTTCATTATTTTATTTTTCAAAAATTATAGAGAGACACGGAGTACCTATTTTTCCCTAGTAAAAATAGAGTAAATTCAATAAGTCGCATCATTGTAGGAATTTCATTTCAACTTTATACCCTAATCCATTATATATGTTATCCTATGTTAAGAAAAGTTTCCTACATCTTATGTTGATTTGCATGAGAAATGAAGCTAGTTAATTTTTTGTTTGAAAATAATTCATAGATAATAGAAAATTCAACTTTTCCCCGTTGAGCTCGTTTCTCATCGTAAATATAAAATACTTCACCAAAGCCACTTTCTTAACTGGACATTGCTAATTTTACCTACTAATACAGATACTAGCTAGCTCAGAATTTGATATGTAAATGAAGTTTCCCTCCAAATTAAAGTTCCCTTTTCATTCTAGCAAAACATGGTTATGAAATTTTGAAATTTGAAGTTAATACGCACAAAAGAGAAAAAAAAGAAAAAGATGCAAAGAGCTATGTATTAAAGGTAAGTAAATTACATCACTAATTAAAGAACTAACATGGATTAAGAACCTCTCACTTTTTAGAGGGGACTCAGATTACTATTGAGCAAAGCTCAATCGACATTGTTAACATCTTTATTACTATATTTGCCATAACATGGCTCCCCAATCAGAAATTTTACCTAATTCAAATCTTCTTGAGTTGGAGAAATTTATTTATATTCTTAAACCATTATACTAAGCCATGTAATCATAAATTATGAGACAGTTTTAGTTCGCATTGTCCGATATTAACTTTTAATAATTAAGCAATAAATGAAGTAGGCTCATCATTATTTCCTAATGGAATCTGAAGTCTGAACAAGTGCAACCGACTGCTGAGAAATTTTAACACTGTAGAAACTTAATTAAGTGCCGTGACACAGTTGCAACAGATGTAAGAGAAGTATTTTGCTTAGAAATATATAAAATTTTAACATAGTTTACAAAGAAACATGTGTATTTATAACGAAATTGATTAACATGATTTTTTGACAGAAAATTGATTAACGGGATAAGTATTTAATATAATAAATATTTAATATTTTTGGTTTAAGTAAATTACATGAATGATAAATATTATTTTATCTTTAATTGTACCCATGATTACACATGTTAATAAAAACTACTATGATATTATTGCAACCAAGTCAACTAACTGTCTCATTTTTTTAAGTCCTTATTCCTCTAATAATAAAATTATATTTAAGAAAAAAAAAACTAAGGGAGGATGTTATTATTTAATTGTGAGAGAGATTCCTTTTTAAATAAAAGGTAGTTTTTCAATTTATGGAATAAAAGAAGAATCATAAAAACAAAGGTGAGTCTAATATCATTAGGGCAAACAAGATTTTTTTTTTGTTAATTTTGTTTCTTTTTAACTAATGTCTTAAAATACTAGTAAATAATTTAATAAATAGAAATATTTTTTTTAAACATTACAAATAAAATATATTAAAAATCATGATAAAAGTGCATTAATAATTAATACTCCCTCCGGACTGAAATATAAGAAAAAAAATTCATGTGTAATGGACTAAAATATAAGCATATTTTAACTAATTCTCTCCTATTTAATGATAACATCTCCAAAATACCCTTCAGTTTAATTTCCAACCACCTTCAATTTTTTTTTGTCATATGTAATTAAATGTAAGGGATAGTTTAGGAAATGAGTTAATCTTTTTATTGAGATTATCAATAGCGCAATGGATTTGGATTCAAGATGAAAAGGATATTTGGAGAAGCTACACGTTTGATTGACATAAAATTCAAAATATCTTAAATTGATAACTAGCTAGTTTAATATTCTATACAATATATTAATTTAAGAACACTCTCTTGAGTCTGGATATATTGTATAGAATTCATTGCAAAACATAAAAATATACACAATACTATGTCATTTTAATTTGTGGAAGAACACTCTTGAGTGGTCTGGATTATTAATAAAAATTTTCATTATGCTTTAAGGGGATGTTTGGTAGGAGAGAAGTTTTTTCATATCAGGAAATCATATTAATCATGATTCCTAGGAATCATGAATCCTGGGAATGATGAATCCTGGGAATTAATAAAATTTGTTTGGTTAGTCATAAATATTTTTATGAATATTTATTATATAAGTTGACTGGGAATCAAAGAGTTTTACTTTAATTATTTACTGCATTAAATAATTTAATAAAGAGTAACGTGATATTATTACTATCGTAAAATAAAATTAACTCGGGAAAATTAGATTCCCACCTCCCCTGACGGGAATGTTTTTTGTGGGAAAATGACTTAAAAAAATTCCTGGGAATCATAGTCTCTTGGGAATATTTTTTTTAAATGCGTACTAAATATGGGAAACTAAGATTCCTAGAAAACTAAAAACTTCTCCCCTACCAAAAGCCCCCTAAGGGTATATGGCTTTGTGAGCATCAGGAGTATCCTACACCGCGTACAGTTGTCGTCACTCTTAATGGAATATGAGTTGCTCAGGTCTATTTGCTTTACTCCATCTTCATATCATCAAGAACACTTTTGCTCGAGAATATATGGATATAATTTGTAAACTATTCCGGTAGCCACAAAGTCCCACATCGCTTAGGAGTCGAGGCCAGGGGTAGCTTATAAACTCCCTCCTCTCTCTCAACCCCATCGAGGTACCTCGGATGGTGACCCTAATGATGCATGCGGACTCAATCCCAGAACATAAACTATTGTATTTTTTTCTTAGGTGAAGTTTGAATACCTCACTGGGAATGCACGCAACTGTAAAATCTTTTGATCTTTTGAGTATTCGAAATAATCATTAATTATTTGTTTTACCTTATTATAAAAGATCCTTCGTTTAACTTCTCCAAAAGTTGAAGTATATAAGTTGATTTTAACTTACAGAATAAACTCAATTCGTTATTTTACCTAATTATTTTTTTCTTCTCTAAGTGCTTATGAAAAGTTTATCGAAACAAGACCTTATTTATCTCAAGAAATGATCCTGTAGCTATTCATTGAGTACATGTTTTCATATGAAGGAATTAGGTTTCGAAGTAGTTAGGAATGCTACTAGCATCTTCTTTTTTTTGAAGATAATTAAATATGCTCTCGAATCATCTCTGAGTAGTGTGCCTTTGGGTAGTGTGTTTGGATAATAATGAGAATTAATTTTACTCCATAAAATCATGGTAGTACCATGAAAAAGTAGAAGCAACTAAGCAACTATTTGGTGCTTTGTCTTCACCATGAAAAATTAATTGATTATTTCCCACTATAAATCTAATCCAAACTCACTAGGAATAGTCCAATTGCTTGATTTTTTTTGGGTCAATAAACTTAAATAATATATATAGCCACTTAGTGGGCCAACTAATCTACCTCCTTCTACTAGGCCCAAATTGTATTGTATTCATAGTCTCACAATTCATGCCACAATGGAGAAAGGATCATTGGGACCTTACTCTGCCGAGATAGCAACTTGCAACTCTTCGGTTGATGTGATCTAGATTGTGCTTGTTGCCCTTTGACTACACGCTCTTTAACTGGGTGGTTGGTGCTCTTTGGTAGCTCTTCTATTTCTTGGAAGACTAAAAAGTAGCAGTGTCTAAATCTTCAACAGAAGTGAATTACTGTTCTATATATGGCAGTCGGAACTTGTGAACTAAAATGATTGAAAGGTATTTTATCCAAATTCAACCTTGGCATCAACCATTCTCAACCCGTGTAGTTGTATGTGACTATTGGGCTGCCTTACACATTGCCAAAATCCTTGTTTTTCATAAAAAGAACAAAGCACATTAAAGTGGATTATCATTTTGTTTGTGATGATATACTCAAATGAACCATTAAGCTAGCCTGTGTCTCTATTGGCAAACAGACATCTTTACAAAGGCAGCATTAGGCAAGCCACAACTTGATTACTTCCTAAATAGCATTCGAAATTTCCATATATCAACTTAAATATATTATTAAGTTAACTATATATTAATCAAGTGTTATAGTTGTCATCTAGTCACCATAATACTAGAACTGATAAGAGAGATGGTTATGGGATTGTCTATATAATTGGCCATGTGATAGAATAGTTTTTCTAAGAATGTTATTAATTAGGCATAAATTTAGGAGTAATTGAAGGAAGTACTAAAGTGTGTTCTTGTTCATATATGTATATACATAAATATATATATACATATATATATATATATATATATATATATATATATATGAGGAGGGATCAAATTACAACTGTGTAACTTAAACAACTATTACACCATTCAGTAACTTTCAACTTAATGATGTTTTTTTGAAACCCACCAGTGGATTGAAAGTTCTTTTCACATAGATCATGTATACAAAATTTCAAATTAATCCAAAATTATTTGCTACCTCATTCATATAGATTAAAATCGACGTAATTTAAACTTTTCAAAATATACTAAAATATGGATCATTTGATTACTTTCTTATTGTTGTTCAATTTTGACAAAATTTGACACAAATAAACTTGGTAATATGTAGATATAATTCAACGGTTAGATCGATAAAATTTTCATTCTATATCAAGTTATTAAAGTGGTGTAACTCTTTTAGAGTTACACTGGTGTAATTTGATCCCTCCTCATATATATATATATATATATATATATATATATATATATATATATATATATATATATATATCTGTGTGTGTATGTGTGCACGCGCTGTTGAAAGCAATGAATAAAACATATAGGTAAAGATTGACATAAATTCCCCTTAATTAGTGAGGTTCTTGTATCTAAATGTAATACTTTTTTTCCTTAAATGTTTGGAGTACAATGTTCCTATACAAATAGTTGGAGTATATTAAACTGATAATGTACCTTTTTGGTTTGAGGCACCAAAAGGCCACCATAGACACCCACACATACTCAGGTTATTGCTGTCCTAAACTCCCACAACTCGTTGAAATACCTTAATAAGAAGAGTCATTAATTGACTGCTTATAGTGTCCATTTTCTGGGTTTCAAAAGTAAATTTAGTTCCTTCAGTTTTAAATATTTAAGGAATGGTACCTAAGTCCAAGGTGAATTGTGAGGGTCATAAAAATAGATGGACCAAAGAAAAAAAAATAGCATGGCATGCAGAACAGTTTCAATTTTCATGGAAGATACTGTTGATGTTTTCCCAGCATATTAAGGAACTTTAGTTGGCTTGAAAGTGACTAATTTCTTTACCAATTTCCCAGACTATATGGTGTCTAATTGTCTAATATGCCTCATGGATGCCCACACACGCCATAGAAAAGTGTTGCTGTATTTTCAAAAAAGTAGTAATTTGTTTCAGCTCGTGACTACACATTGAATTCAAATCATATATGATTGATTGATAATTTATTACGCAAATCATTTTCTATAATTTGATTTCAATTATTTTATTCTATTAAATATTGTGTCTATCAAGTACGAGGATGGAAATGAAAACTATGAGAATCAGAATACATAACAACTTAAAAATTTGTGAATAGTCTTGGACATTCAAAAATGGAAAAGAAAAAGAGTAGGATTTGATTAGAAGAAAGTATTGATTTCCTCACCGCTTTAGAAAATTAAGTCACATCTTATTCAACAACATTCTTTACCTCTTCTCACCAAAAAAAAAAAGCTTTACCTCGAACTGATAGATACTTAGCTTCTTATCATAAGCTTTCAAAATCTCTTTGTAACAAGTTTGTTATGATTTTCGTCTAATATTGTAATAATTGGATGAAGCACGAACGAACTGAAAAATAAAACATATAGAACAATGTGGTTTATAGTCAATATGTGAATAACAAATGTTAAAGAAAAAATCCAAATTAAGCCTCAATACTAATGGGGTTTAGATATATGAAAAAAGTATTACACCACCTTCGAAAGATATAACTCACCATTTCTGCTATCATTATAAGCAAGCCAATCATTTACTCACCAATGTTCCAAGACAACAAAATGTATTGTGAGGATTAATTAATGATGTGAGTACTTTTAGCCTTTGAGCAAGTTCATGCCTTTTGGTGCCTCCAATTGTCTCTATGGCATGCTCATAACAGCATCGTGACAAAAGATTTTGGTTTCGTGGTTTTACAAGAATATTAACTAAAAGATGTGTTTATTAATACATTATATACCAAACCACCAAATCATCATCAAGCATCAAAAGTAATCATTGCTTCTCCGTCCGTCTATTATACATAAAGAAATTTAACAATCAGAAGTTCAAAGTTCGAATTATAAATCAGTTTTATAATTATATACTACCTCTATTCCTATTTATAAGACCCAATTACCTAATTCACTATATTAAGAAGAGTGGTTAATAGTAATAAATTTGTCCTAAATTTATATGTTTTTTCAAAAATACCACTGTCATTAATGTCTCTCTCCCTCTCTTAAAGGCATATCAATACAATCTTTCTCTTATTTAATTAGGGATATTTTA
Source organism: Pueraria montana var. lobata (assembly GCA_026413185.1). Classification (NCBI taxonomy): domain Eukaryota; kingdom Viridiplantae; phylum Streptophyta; class Magnoliopsida; order Fabales; family Fabaceae; genus Pueraria; species Pueraria montana. The sequence goes on from CM048656.1 coordinate 25,660,690, forward strand.
GTTTAAAAATAATTAATGCATGAGATATTTTAGTCTAATTTAGGTATTATAAATAGGAACGGAGGTAGTAACAACGTACGATATAACACAGATAGATTATCCCAACAGATGAGATAAACTATTTTGTTTTATTATCAAAAGACTTTTCTTAGTGCGCTAATGATAAACGGATGATATCATCTTTCTAAGTGCTTGCAGTGAATAAATTATATAGTTCATAGACTGTACCAAATAGTATATAATAACTAAGAATTGATTACATTCAACATATTTATTAGTATGAACAATATTAATTTTATGCTAAAACTTTAATTTCTATTAAATAAAAATTATACTAATGAAGATTATTATAATGCCTAATATATATATATATATATATATATATATATATATATATATATATATATATATATATATATATAAACATTCTTAGTGTTATATTCTAAGTATGAAAGACATGTTGCTTAGATCTTTTGCTATAAAATTGGGACTTAAAATCATCATGTTTGTCCAAAATTGGGATTTGGCTTTTCAGGAGATTTTTGCTTTGCAACGCTGGAAGACTCGAATGCCGAGTATATGAATTGGTTCCATGTGCCTCAGTCCAGATTTAGTTGGAACTTTAAACGCATATGACAAACAAACCAAACCAATTAATGATGCTGAATGAATGAATAAACTGTCCCCTATTTATTCTAGTGGATATTATATCATCTTCGTGGAGTGAAAGATGAACACTATTAATCAAAAGGGAAAACCATTGAAAAGAAACATATAAAATAGTGTACATGCTAGAAGAAACAAATTCATTGTGTCTTTGAACAGTGGATGAACAAAGACCTAACCCTTCATAAAAGTAGTTAAATAAAACACATGGCTTTGAGGGGACAAAATAAAAGACCTCCACTGTTATAGAAAATCAAAGTTAATCTCACACATAATTGAGAGAAGGCTTAAATAACTTTTAGGTCCATGATAAATTTCTAAATTTTGCTTTGAGTCCCCAATAAATTTTTTCATTGTTTTGAATCTTTGATATATTAAAATTTTTGTTTTGGGTCCCTGCCATCAGTTAAGTGATGACATGGCACCATCTGATATTTATTGGGAAGATCTGTTCGGATGGTGCCACGTCATCACTTAACTGACGGTAGGGACTCAAAAATAAAGTTTTGATATATCAGGAACTCAAAATAATGAAAAAAATTATCAGTGGCACAAAACAAAATTTGGAAATTTATGAAGGACTTAAAAATTATTTAAAGCTTGAGAGAATTATAAGAGTGCATCTCTCGAAGTTTATTTTATTTTATTTTATTTTTTATTAGCGAGGACAACATGTATTATACAGGGCTACAAGGAATGTCCAACCAATACAAGAAACATATTTCCTACAAAGCTTTCATGTAGAACAAAGGGTTCAAAGACCATTCATAAAATGAAAAAGGAACCCTTCACTTTAGCAGATAACTATGGCCAAGATCTAAATTTTATCAAGTCAATTACATACTCAACATCTGCAGCCTCACTTTTAAATTGTGTGTGTGTGAACATCTGCAGCCTCACTTCTTTCCCATTCCCAATCTTTAATGTTATATTCTTTTCAAAATAAGCTCTCTTCACCTTCCCCACACACCCTTCTTAAGTCTCTTCACTAAACTAACCTTTTCCTAAGCATCCTATCTTTTATGCTACCACTAACTTTGCCATATTTTTCTTTCAATACCCTACACCAAAAACTATCTTGGTCCTTCAACATCCTCCACCTCCAGTTTCCCAACAAAGCCTTATTAAATGCCTCTAAAGGTTTTATACCCAGGCCACTTGCCTCCTTCGAACAACGTACCTTATCCCAACTAGCTACACAAACGGGATGATCATTAATATATAGTTAAGTAAAGATGTAAATCTCCTAAAGACATTTTCCTCAACTACAACCCTTGCAAACATTCTTTTAAAGAAATTTACCTCACGCCTTGAGACTTACTTGAAGCATCTCAACATACACTTCACAATTGTTATGTTTTGCATTGAGGCTTTTCCAAAGAATAGTGTATCATATGCAAAATGTAACAAAGAGATATCCATCCTCTCTTTTCCTACTCTAAAGAGAGAGAGCAAGTTATTTCTCAAAGCTTGAATCATTAGTCCACTCAAGCCTTCAGCTACTATTAAGAAGAGAAAGGGGGCTACGTGATCACCTTGTCTTAAACCCCTTTGAACCTTAAATTCTTTTATCGGATTACCATTCACCATGATTGAGAAAGTTTCAAAATTAATACAGCCTTTGATCCACCCTATCCTCTTACTATAAAAACTCATTTGATGCATCATATGATATAGGCTTAAATACAATTTTGGTCCCCCTATTTTGCTCAATCCACAATTTTGGTCCCTCCATTTTAAAATAGAGACATTTGGTCCCCCTATTTTAGAAAATTTGCAATTTTAGTCCCCTATTTCATAATAGAAATATTTGGTTCCCTATTTTAGAAAATTCGCAATTTTGATCCCCTATTTCAAAATAAGGTTCAATCCTCAAATTTGTCTACATTTTATTTCTTACATATTAATTAATTAAATAATTTCTTAATGTTACCTTAAACGAATATGTTATGTCTAGGGTTCCATTAGACCAAAATAAAAAAAATAAAGCATAGGCAAAATTGAAGATTGGACCAAAATTGTAATTTTTCTAAAATAGGGGGACCAAATGTCTCTATTTTGAAATAGGGGGGACCAAAATTATGGATTTTCTAAAATATGGGGACCAAATGTCTCTATTTTAAAATGGAGGGACTAAATTTGCATTTAAGCCTTTTTTTATAAAAAAAATTTTATTAATTAAAATCGTATAGCTTATCCGCAAGTTCTAAAGCATCAACGAGAACTCAAAAAATAGGTAAGAGAAACAAAACATCATTTTTATTAAAGAAAAGTAAGCATTGAGTGAATTGTACTAAAGCCATTGTTACCATGTTTTCAGGGCCAGATTCAAGATTAGAAGGCCAGACATTTCATCCTTGCTTAACCCATGCACATACAGACAAATTGGAATCCAAAGAAGAGGATCAGGATGTCTATAAAAACAAAGATTTAGTTGGTTTGGACAACCAAAATGAAGCAACAACTAGTAAACAAGCAGGGAAACAAATGCACACTAACAACAAGGAAGAAATTTAAGTTTTTGTACGTGTTTTGTCAAGTTGGAACTCAATAGAAAATTTCCTTGCAAAGCCATAAGAATGGAAAAAAGCACCTGACTAAAGAAGAATTTTACCCAAAATCGGTGGTGCTGCAAATATTGGATGACAATACAACACATGTTTATTATTTTAATTTTTATTGGTTGTATTTGTGAAGAGGTAAATTAAGGTTTATAAATATATGAGATGACATTAGACTTTTAAAGTATGTAAAAGATTAAAGTACTTCAGTTTTTTTTTTTGGCACATTTTTTGTAATTTTTTTTGGCACATAGACCTTGTGTTGATGAATACAACGAACTGGAATTTTCATATATTCCCTTTAGTCTAATTTATAAAAACAAAATGACTTTATTACATATTTTACCACTCAATTATCATCATTTCATGAATTTTACTATCCATTTTTTTATTTTTTTTATGCAAATTTTACCACCAAAGTTTTCAATTTTTATACATTTTACCACCTAAGTTTTTTTTCCACCTATTTTATTATGTTTTGTGATTTTTGCGCTTTTTAGCATCATGTTGATAACAAAATGACGTCGTTTTTCTTTTAACTTTTTTAGTGACACGTCATCATCGGTAAAATGCGCAAAAAAATTAAAATTTAGGTGGTAAATTTTGCAGGAAACAAACTTGGATGGAAAGATTTACAAAATGGTGATAAATGAGTGGTAAAATATACTATTAAGTCAAACCAAATTAAAAGTCTTGTTTAGAGACCTTACGTAGATGAATACATAGAACTGTAACTGTAATTTTCATAAAAGCCAAAGTCTTATTTATATTCATCATTGAATCAATGGTAACTTGTGTGCTAAAAATTGCTAATTAATGTTGTGTATTTGTAACAAAATATATTACTATTAATTCTCTAAAAATTAAAAATTTAATATAATATAACTTATAATATAATATTTATTTATTATAAATTTTAATTGTATAAAAATAAATATTTATTCTATGTAACTCACAAGCAAAAATACAAGTTATATTAATTTCATGACAACTATTTGTTGTTATGAGTTATCCGCTGGTTAATTTATTAAATGCATGTAATCGATAAATTTTACATTGTTAAAACTTTTTTTCTAATGTACAATAGTGACAACAAGTATAGAATTCAAGACTTTGTGTAAACTACTTAAGCACCCTACCATTAGGCCAACCCTGATGGTTATTTAAATGCTTAAAATTTGAAACAATAAATCAAAGTAAAATAATATTTTATAATTAAAAATGTTTGAATATGTGAATTCATTTATTATATCAATCAATTTTAAGTTTTATTAAAAAATATTAGATGCAAAAAATAAAAAAGAATCTTTTTGTTTAAAATAAAAAAAATTAAAACAAAAATCATAATTTTATTGTTTAAAGTAATATAATTATAAATATTTTATTGTTTAAAATAAATATTTTTCAAAATAAAATAATATAAAAAGAAAATTTATTATATTTTTATTATTTAAAATAAAATAAAGTAAAATTAATATGCTTTGAAGACTTTTTTTCAATCTAAATTTTATTGTTTAACGAGTCATTGAAAAGTCTTTGTTATTGTATTTAAAACATTTTATTTTCAACAATTATTTAATGTGTTTGTCAGTTGAAAGGCTTTTTTTTAATCTACAATTTTTTATTTAATGAGTCCCTGAGTTTTCAAAAAAATTGAATGAGACATTCATAAGTCTTCATTATTACATTAATTGTTGTATTTTATCTTCAACATTAAATTATTTAACGTTAATGAATTTAAATCATTGAAAAGTCTTTAAACATTTGTATTTAATCTTTTAAAAAACCGTGTGACCTTGATTGTTGTTATATTTAAAATATTACAATACTAATAAAAATATTTACACTTATATTTTATATGTATTGTTGTAATGTATTATGCAATATTGCAAATTTTATAAAAAAAAATGCAATGTTGCAAATGTGTAATATTTTAAATTGAGTTAATTACATGGACCTCCCTTAAGGTTTACTCTTATTACACCTAGTACCCTTCCATTTTTTTACATTACTTTGAGTACCCCTAAGGGGGGGTTAGTGTAAGATTTTTCAAACCTAAGAGGGGCGGTCGGTGTAACAATTTACGCTTAAGAGAGGGGTCGGTGTAACGAAAGTTCAAAAATTAGGAAGGGGGGGGGGGGGGGGGGGGCGGTTCTGTAGGGTTCAAAAATGGAGGGGTATCGGGTGTAATAAGAGCAAACCTTAGAGGGGTCCGTGTAATTAACTCTTTTAAATATTATAAAACTATTAAAAAGATTTACACATTTATTTTAAATATATTATTGCATTGTAATATTTCTTTAACTTATTTATGTTTCATTTTTATATATTGACAATTCTTAAATGAAACATTTGAAATTTAGTCAATGAAAAGAAAAAGGAAAATAAAAATTGCATACAACCACGCAGGAGAAATTAAATGGATAACCATTTAAAAAAGAAAAAGAAAAAGAAAATAAAACTAATTCTCTCACCTTTATATTTAATTAGAAAACGAAAAATAAGTAAAAATTATTTTAATAGATTTTTAAGAATTTATTTTTAAATTTAAATTATTCAAAGTTAAAAAATGTGTAGAGAGTGAAAAATTAAAGATATATCCAATGTTAATTTAAGCAAGTTAAATTTAAAATTACTTTAATTAAGTCTAATGAAGAATAAACTATCACCTTTTGATTTTAGTTATCTCTTCAGTTTATATAAATATTTAAACTTTATTAATGATTTTGTTTACTAATATCTTTAACAAAAATAGTCAGAGAATAAAAGTAATTCTAATTTTTTTATTAAAAACATTATGTTTAATATTTTACCATTACATGCTTATTACTATTTCAATCAATGCTTTTCAGAAGAAAAAAAAAAGGTTTGTCATGTTGGTAAAAAAATGACGTCGTTGTTTTTTAACTTTTTTCAGTTACACGTCATCGTCGGTAAAATGCGCAAAAAATTAAAAATTTTGGTGGTAAAATTCGTAGGAAACAAACTTGGATGGTAAGATTTACAAAATGATGATAGTTGGGTGGTAAAATGTGCTATTAAGTCAAACCAAATTAAAAGCCTTGTTTAGAGACCTTAGGTAAATGAATACATAGAACTAGAACTAGAATTTTCATAAAAGCCAAAGTCCTATTTATATTCATCACCATAAGGTCTAATGAGGCTGAATCAATGGTAACTTGTGTGCTAAAAATTGCTAATTAATATTGTGTATTTGTAACAAAATATATTATTATTAATTCTCCAAAAATTAAAATTTTAATATAATATAACTTATAGTATAATATTTATTTATTATAAATTTTAATTGTATAAAAATAAATATTTATTCTATGTAACTCACGAGCAAAAATACAAGTTATATTAATTTCATGACAACTATTTGTAGTTTTGAGTTATCCACTCATTAATTTGTTAAATGCGTGTAATAAATAAATATTACATTGTTCAAACTTTTTTTTAATGTATAATGGTGATAACAAGTATAGAATTCAAGACTTCGTGTAAACTACCTAAGCACCCTACCATTAGGCCAACCTTGATGGTTCTTTAAATGCTTAAAATTTGAAACAATAAATCAAAGTAAAATAATATTTTATCATTAAAAATGTTTGAATATGTGTACTCATTTATTATATTTATGAATTTTACATTTTTTTAAATATTAGCCACAAAAAATAAAAATAAAAAGTATTTTTTGTTTGAAATAAAATAAATTAAAAACCATAATTTTCTCACCTTTATATTGAATTAGAAAACAAAGAACAAGTAAAAATTACTTAAATAGATTTTTATGATTTTTGTAAAAGATAAATTTATTTTTAAATTTAAATTATTCAAAGTAAAAAAATGTGTAGAGCAAAAAATTAAAGACATATCAAAGTTAATTTAAGCAAGTTAAATTTAAAATTACTTCAATTCAATCTAATGATGAATAAATTATCACTTTTTAATTTTAGTTATCTCTTCAGCTTATATAAATATTAAAACTTTATTAATGATATTGTTTACTAATATCTTTAAAAATAATAGTCAAAGAATAAAATTATTATTTTTCATTAAAAACAAAATATTTCATATTTTACCATTACATGCTTATTACTATTTCAATAAATGCGCTTCAAAAGAAGAAGTAAAATTTGTCAAATATAATAAACTATTAATGGTATTATTGATATAAACCATAAAGAGAATGTATTAAAATAATGCTCTCATTTAATACTCAAGATTTTAACTTTCTTCTTTTACAGCCATATATTTGTCAACATTTATATTCAATATTATTAATTAAAAATAGAATACCTTTAGTTGATTAGAAATAGTAAAAAAAAAAAAATGCTAATAGTTTGATAGAGTAGAATGCAAAAAATTAAATGGCAAACATTAAAAATTGTCAGTCAATTTATGTCTTTTTTTATAAAATATTTTATTATTAATTTTTCAATTAATCTTTAAATACCCAAATGAAATATTACTTGGTTTCCTACAAATATTTTTTAAACAATTTATCACAAATGTAAAATATAATTTATGTATTCAAAACATTTTTTATATAAATTATAATTTTAATTATAATATAATTAATATTTTCAAAATTATTTATTTATTATATTAATCATGACAATTATTTGTAGTTATGAGTCATTCACTTCTTAATTTATTAATAATATCAAATACTTGTAGTCAACAAATATTTAATGCTTAAAATTTGAAACAATAAATATTTCAAACTTTGACCATATTAAATTTATTCATATTAATTTTTTTTATTGGAGTCAAACTTTATTGAAAGAATTTTACCAAAAAAGGGAGAGAAATTTTCCTATTTAATCCCCTTTCAAACTCAACACTTCACACAAACACTCACACTGTCTCTTCATTCATTGGTGCTTGTTTTTTTTTTCTCAGCGTCTTTCCCTTTGTTTCACATTCCAAACGCTGTCATGGAGTTCAATTATCTTAATGGCCAAAACAAAAGGACAACATCACCACCACCACATCCTCTTTCTGATGAGGCTTACATCTCCAGATGCCCATTACGAGGTAATGCTCACTTTTCTACACGTTCCTTTCAAAATATATACCCATTTGTCTTGCGGTTTAATTAAAAAATAAAAAACATTTGTTACATGAGTTCATTTTATTCGTTATTCACTTTCCAGGGTATGAGTTTATGCCAGGCAGTTTTTTCGGTAATGTTTCGACGCCCAGAGTTTTCCCAACGGTGGTGCCAGCCAATGCCGAGGAAGCGTTCCACCGAGAGTTGGAGAAAGAGGAGATCAAGAGAGAGATAATCGCTGGTGAGATGGCATTGGCACGGCGGCGAGAGCTTGAAGAGGAAGTAAGGAGAGAAATGGTGTCAGAGCGAGCATTCAGAATCCCGATGCCAAGATTTGAGGGGATCCCACCTAATAACAATAACAATAACAATAACAATAACGTGTTTGGTAGGTCAAGATATTTACCCTTCCATTTCCAAGTTGTTAACGGACAAGATTCTACACAAATTAACAAGGATAGAGTGATCCTACGGGTTAGTGTATAATCTTGTGTTTAATTTACCCTTCCTTTGTGTCTTTATCTTCTATTTTGATTTTATTTTCTTGCTTCTTTAGTGTAACAGTGTTGTTTGGATTGTGAAAAAGGTTTTTCTCTTAGTTTTTGATTAAAAAATGTTACTTTGTTTGAGACTGTCCCTAGAATATTTTTTTGTGTTTAAGCTCTTAATTGGTCAATGAGCATAAATGATTTTATTTATTCCATTGCAGGGTAGACCAAATGTTGGTCATTGTGGTGGAAAGCGCAAAGCGGTGACACCTACAGTTGAACACAATGAGACTTTGCAGAAGAAAGTCAAGCAGGAGTGGAGTTGTGAGTTATGTCAGATTACTGCAACGAGTGAGAAAGGCTTGAATGATCATATTCAAGGAAAAAAGCACAAGGCTAAAGCATCAAGGATAACTCATAAAATAGGTAAGGGCAACAAAACATCATAATTATTAAAGAAAAGTTAGCATCGAGTGAAATGTACTAAAGCCATTATTACCATGTATTCATGGCTAGATTCAAGATCAGAAGGCCAGACACTTCATCCTTTCATAACCCCAGAACGCACAGGCAAATTCGAATCGAATGAAGAGGCTCAGGATGTCCACATAAGCAAAGGTTTAGTAGGTTTGGACAACCGAAATGAAGCAACTACTAGTAAAGAAGCAGGGGAAACAAATGCACACTAACAACAAGGAAGAAATTTAAGTTTTGGTGTGCATTTTGTCAGGTTGGAACTCAATCGAAAATTTCCTTGCAAAGCCATAAGAATGGAAAAAAGCACCTGACTAAAGAAGAATTTTACCCAAAATCGATGGTACTGCAAATCTTGGATGACAATACAACACATGTTTATTATTTTAATTTTTATTGGTTGTATTTCTGAAGAGGTAAATTAAGGTTTATAAATATATGAGATGATGTTAGGCTTTTAAATTATGTAAAAGATTAAAGTACTTTAGTTTTTTTTTTTTTGGCACATTTTTTGTAATTTTTTTGAGCACAAAGACCTCGTGTTGATGAATACAGCTAACTAGAATTTTCATATATTCCCTTTAGTCTTATTTATAAAAACAAAATGACTTTATTACATATTTTACCACTCAATTATCATCATTTCATGAACTTTACTATCCAATTTTTTTATGCAAATTTTACCACCAAAGTTTTCAATTTTTATACATTTTACCACTTAAGTTTTTTTTCCACGTATTTTACTATGTTTTTTTATTTTTGCGCATTTTAGCATCATGTTGATAACAAAATGACATCATTTTTTATAACTTTTTTTAGTGACACTTCATCATCTGTAAAATGCGCAAAAAAAATTAAAATTTAGGTGGTAAAATTTGCAGGAAACAAACTTGGATGGAAAGATTTACAAAATGGTGATAGTTGAGTGGTAAAATATACTATTAAGTCAAACCAAATTAAAAGTCTTGTTTAGAGACCTTACGTAGATGAATACAAGAACTGTAACTGTAATTTTCATAAAAGCCAAAGTCTTATTTATATTCATCACCATAAGGTCTAACGAGGCTGAATCAATGGTAACTTGTGTGCTAAAAATTGATAATTAATATTGTGTATTTGTAACAAAATATATTATTATTAATTCTCTAAAAATTAAAATTTTAATATAATATAACTTATAATATAATAATTATTTAATAAAAATTTTAATTGTATAAAAATAAATATTTATTCTATGTAACTCACGAGCAAAAATACAAGTTATATTAATTTCATGACAACTATTTGTTGTTATGAGTTATCCGCTGGTTAATTTATTAAATGCATGTAATCGATAAATTTTACATTGTTAAAACTTTTTTTCTAATGTACAATAGTGACAACAAGTATAGAATTCAAGACATCGTGTAAACTACTTACGCACCCTACCATTAGGCCAACCCTGATGGTTATTTAAATGCTTAAAATTTGAAACAATAAATCAAAGTAAAATAATATTTTATAATTAAAAATGTTTGAATATGTGAATTCATTTATTATATCAATCAATTTTAAGTTTTTTTAAAAAAATATTAGATGCAAAAAATAAAAAAGAATCTTTTTGTTTAAAATAAAAAAAATTAAAACAAAAATCATAATTTTATTGTTTAAAGTAATATAATTATAAATATTTTATTGTTTAGAATAAATATTTTTCAAAATAAAATAAGATAAAAAGAACATTTATTATATTTTTATTATTTAAAATAAAATAAAGTAAAATTAATATGCTTTGAAGACTTTTTTTCAATCTAAATTTTATTGTTTAACGAGTCATTGAAAAGTCTTTGTTATTGTATTTAAAACATTTTATTTTCAACAATTATTTAATGTGTTTGTCAGTTGAAAGGCTTTTTTTTAATCTACAATTTTTTATTTAATGAGTCCCTGAGTTTTCAAAAAAATTGAATGAGACATTCAAAAGTCTTCATTATTACATTAATTGTTGTATTTTATCTTCAACATTAAATTATTTAACGTTAATGAATTTAAATCATTGAAAAGTCTTTAAAAATTTGTATTTAATCTTTTAAAAAATCGTATGACCTTGATTGTTGTTATATTTAAAATATTACAATACTAATAAAAATATTTACACTAATATTTTATATGTATTGTTGTAATGTATTATGCAATATTGCAAATTTATAAAAAAAAATGCAACGTTGCAAATGTGTAATATTTTAAATATAATAAAACTATTAAAAATATTTACACATTTATTTTAAATATATTATTGCATTGTAATATTTCTTTAACTTATTTATGTTTCATTTTTATATATTGACAATTCTTAAATGAAACATTTGAAATTTAGTCAATGAAAAGAAAAAGGAAAATAAAAATTGCATACAACCATAGAAGGAGAAATTAAATGGATAACCATTCAAAAAAGAAAAAGAAAAAGAAAATAAAACTAATTTTCTCACCTTTATATTTAATTAGAAAACAAAAAATAAGTAAAAATTATTTTAATAGATTTTTAAGAATTTATTTTTAAATTTAAATTATTCAAAGTTAAAAAATGTGTAGAGAGTTAAAAATTAAAGATATATCCAAAGTTAATTTAAGCAAGTTAAATTTAAAATTACTTTAATTAAGTCTAATGAAGAATAAACTATCACCTTTTGATTTTAGTTATCTCTGCAGTTTATATAAATATTTAAACTTTATTAATGATTTTGTTTACTAATATATTTTTAAAAAAAAAGTCAAAGAATAAAAGTAATTCTTTTTCATTAAAAACAATATGTTTAATATTTTACCATTACATGCTTATTACTATTTTAGCCAATGCTTTTCAGAAGAAAAAAAAAAGGTTTGTCAAATATAAGAAACTATTAATGGTATTATTCATATAAATCATAAGGAGAATGCATTAAAATAATGCTCTCATTTAATAGTCAAGATTTTAACTTCCTTTTTTTACAGTCATATATTTGTCAACATTTATATCCAATATTCTTAATTAAAAATAGAATACATTTATTTTATTAGAAATAATAAAAAAATTGCTAATAGGTTGACAGAGTAAAAAGTAAAAAATTAAATGGCAAACATTAAAAATTGTCAGTCAATTTATGTCTTTTTAATAAAATATTTTGTTTTTAATTTTTTAATTAATCTTTAGATATCCAAATGAAATACTACTAGTTTCCTACAAATGTAATTTAAACTATTTATCATAAATGTAAAATATAATTTATGTATTCAAAATATTTTTTTTATATAAATTATAATTTAATTATAATGAAATTGATATATTAAAAAATATTTATTTATTATATTAATCATGACAATTATTTGTAGTTATGAGTCATCCACTTCTTAATTTATTAGTAATATCAAATGTGTGTAGTCAACAAATATTTATTGCTTGAAATTTGAAACAAAAAATATTTCAAACTTTGACCATATTAAATTTATTCATATTCATTTTTTTTATTGGAGTCAAACTTTATTGAAAGAATTTTATCACAAAAGTGAGAAATTTCCCTATTTAATCCCCCATTCAAACTCACTACTAGAAACAAACACTCGCAGTGTCTCTAATTTCACTGACACCTGTTTTTCTTTCTCAGCGTCTTTCCCGTTGTTTCATGCTCCAAACGTTGTCATGGAGTTCAAATATCTTAATGGCCAAAACAGAAGGACAACATCACCACCACCACACCCTCTTTCTGATGAGGCTTACATCTCTAGGTGCCCATTACGAGGTAATCCTCACTTTTTTTCACATTCCTTTCAAAATATATACCCATTTGTCTTGCAGTTTAATTAAAAAATAAAAAACATTTGTTACATGAGTTCATTTTATTCGTTATTCGCTTCCCAGGGTATGAGTTTATGCCAGGTAGTTTTTTCGGTAATGTTTCGACGGCCAGAGTTTTCCCAACGGGGGTGCCTGCCAATGCCGAGGAAGCATTCCAGTGAGAGTTGGAGAAAGTGGAGATCAGGAGAGAGATAATCGCCGGCGAGATGGCATTGGCACGGCGGCGAAAGCTGGAAGAGGAAATAAGGAGAGAAATGGTGTCAGAGAGAGCATTCAGAATCCCGATACCAAGAGTTGAGGGGATCTCATCTAATAACAATAACAATAACAACAACAGGTTTGGTGGGTCAAACCATTTACCTTCCCATTTCCTTGTTGGTAAGAGGCAAAATTCTACACAAATTAAAAAGGATAGAGTGACCCTACGGGTTAGTGTATAATCTTGTGTTTAATTTACTCTTCCTTTGTGTCTTTATCTTCAATTTTGATTTATTTTCCTGCTTCTTTAGTGTAACAGTGTTGTTTGGATTGTGACAAAAGGTTTTTCTCTTAGTTTTTGATTAAAAAATGTTACCTTGTTTGAGAATGTCCCTTGAATATTTTGTTGTGTTTAAGCTCTTAATTGGACAATGAGCATAACTAATTTTATTTATCCCATTGCAGGCTAGACCAAATGTTGGTCATTGTGGAGGAAAACGCAAAGCGGTGACACCTATAGTTGAACGCAATGAGACTTTGCAGAAGAAAGTCAAGCAGGAGTGGAGTTGTGAGTTGTGTCAGATTACTGCAACGAGTGAGAAAGGCTTGAATGATCATATTCAAGGAAAAAAGCACAAGGCTAGATCATCAAGGATAACTCATAAGATACGTAAGAGCAACAAAACATCATTATTATTAAAGAAAAGTTAGCATCGAGTGAAATGTACTAAAGCCATTGTTACCATGTATTCAGGGCTAGATTCAAGATCAGAAGGCCAGACACTTCATCCTTTCATAACCCCAGCACGCACAGGCAAATTGGAATCCAATGAAGAGGATCAAGATGTCCACATAAGCAAAGGTTTAGTTGGTTTGGACAACCGAAACGAAGCAACTACTAGTAAAGAAGCAGGGGGAAACAAATGCACACTAACAACAAGGAAGAAATTTAAGTTTTGGTGTGCATTTTGTCAGGTTGGAACTCAATCAAAGTTTCCTTGCAAAGTCATAGGAATAGTAAAAAGCACCTGACTAATGAAGAATTTTATCCAAAACAGTGGTGTTGCTGCAAATCTTGGATGACAATACAACACATGTTTACTATTTTAATTTTATTGGATGTATTTTTGAAGAAGTAAATTAAGGTTTATAAATATATGAGATTGCATTAGACTTTTAAAGTATGTAAAAGATTAAAGTACTTCAGTTTTTTTTTTGGCACATTTTTTGTAATTTTTTTTGGCACATAGACCTCGTGTTGATTTTATATATTCCCTTTAGTCTTATTTATAAAAACAAAATGACTTTATTACATATTTTACCACTCAATTATCATCATTTCATGAATTTTACTATCCAATTTTTTATTTTTTTTATGCAAATTTTACCACCAAAGTTTTCAATTTTTATACATTTTACCACCTAAGTTTTTTTTCCACGTATTTTATTATGTTTTGTGATTTTTGTGCATTTTAGCATCATGTTAATAACAAAATGACGTCATTTTTTTTTAAAGTTTTTTTAGTGGCACGTCATCATTAGTAAAATGCGCAAAAAATTAAAAATTTAGGTGGTAAAATTTGCAGGAAACAAACTTGGATGGAAAGATTTACAAAATGGTGATAGTTGAGTGGTAAAATATACTATTAAGTCAAACAAATTAAAAGTCTTGTTTAGAGACCTTACGTAGATGAATACATAGAACTGTAACTGTAATTTTCATAAAAGCCAAAGTCTTATTTATATTCATCATTAATTCTCTAAAAATTAAAATTTTAATATAATATAACTTCTAATATAATATTTATTTATGATAAATTTTAATTATATAAAAATAAATATTTATGCTATGTAACTCACGAGAAAAAATACAAGTTATATTAATTTCATGCCAACTATTTGTGGTTATGAGTTATCCACTGGTTAATTTATTAAATGCATGTAAATAATAAATTTTACATTGTTAAAACTTTTTATTATCTTTTTCATTATTTTTTTTCAAAAATTATAGAGAGACACGGAGTACCTATTTTTCCCTAGTAAAAATAGAGTAAATTCAATAAGTCGCATCGTTGTAGGAATTTCATTTCAACTATATACCCTAATCCATTATATATGTTATCCTATGTTAAGAAAAGTTTCCTACATCTTATGTTGATTTGCATGAGAAATGAAGCTAGTTAATTTTTTGTTTGAAAATAATTCATAGATAATAGAAAATTCAACTTTTCCCCGTTGAGCCCGTTTCTCATCATAAATATAAAATACTTCACCAAAGCCACTTTCTTAACTGGACATTGCTAATTATACCTACTAATACAGATACTAGCTAGCTCAGAATTTGATATGTAAATGAAGTTTCCCTCCAAATTAAAGTTCCCTTTTCATTCTAGAAAAACATGGTTGTGAAATTTTGAAATTTGAAGTTAATACGCACAAAAGAGAAAAAAAAAAGAAAGAGATGCAAAGAGCTATGTATTAAAGGTAAGTAAATTACATCACTAATTAAAGAACTAATATGGAATAAGAACCTCTCACTTTTTAGTGGGGACTCAGATTACTATTGAGCAAAGCTCAATCGACATAGTTAACATCTTTATTACTATATTTGCCATAACATGGCTCCCCAATAAGAAATTTTACCTAATTCAAGTCTTCTTGAGTTGGAGAAATTTATTTATATTCTTAAACCATTATACTAAGCCATGTAATCATAAATTATGAGACAGTTTTAGTTCGCATTGTCCGATATTAACTTTAAATAATTAAGCAATAAATTAAGTAGGCTCATCATTATTTCCTAATGGAATCTGAAGTCTGAACAAGTGCAACCGATTGCTGAGAAATTTTAACACTGTAGAAACTTAATTAAGCGCCGTGACATAGTTTCAACAGATGTAACAGAAGTATTTTGCTTACAAATATGTAAAATTTTAACATAGTTTACAAAAAACATGTGTATTTATAACGAAATTGATTAACATGATTTTTTTTTGACAGAAAATTGATTAACGTGATAAGTATTTAATATAATAAATATTTAATATTTTTGGTTTAAGTAAATTACATGAATGATAAATATTACTTTATATTTAATTGGACCCATGATAACACATGTTAATAAAAACTACTATGATATTATTGCAATCAAGTCAACTAACTGTCTCATTTTTGTAAGTCCTTATTCCTCTAATATTAAAATTATATTTAAGAAAAAAAAACTAAGGGAGGATGTTATTATTTAATTGTGAGAGAGACTCCTTTTTAATAAAAGCTAGTTTTTCAATTTATGGAATAAAAGAAGAATCATAAAAACAAAGGTGAGTCTAATATCATTAGGGCAAACAAGATTTTTGTGTGTTAATTTTGTTTCTTTTTAACTAATGACTTAAAATACTAGTAAATAATTTAATAAATAGAAATATTTTTTTAAACATTACAAATAAAATATATTAAAAATCATGATAAAAGTGTATTAATAATTAATACTCAATCCGAACTGAAATATAAGCAAAAAAATTTCATGTGTGATGAACTAAAATTTAAGTAATTGTAACTAACTCTCTCCTATTTAATGATAACATCTCCAAAATACCCTTTAATTTTATTTCCAACCACCTTTTTTTTGTCCTATGTAATTAAATATAAATGATACTTTAAGAAATGAATTAATATTTTTTTATTGAGATTATCAAAATTATGACCATGCTTTGATTGAATTATCCTTTCACCAGTATTTAGTAGTATGAACGCACCTGTGCCATAAGTGCTCTTAGCCTCCCCTTTTACTGCATGCTTGTCCTAACATTGCAGCATGTTGATCACCTAAACATCTAACAATAGGGACACCAGCAATTGGCCATGCAGACCCAATCTCCATCTCCCTATAATTTCAGAATTAATAGCAATTTTAGACAGGGTTTTAGATGCATCGCAGCCAAGGGTTTTTAGATTCATGAGCATTGTCTAATTTTTGGTGAAGTGCAGAAGCCGCAAAGTGCTCAATGTTTCAGTTTTGGCGAAATGCCAAAGTATATAAAAGCCAGATTTTTAAAGGACATTGGACACGTGTCAAAATCGCAGCCATTAATTTAGTTGAACGACACAGATGTTTTGAAAGGCACAGTGCCGATTCGCGCCTTAACGTTACCCAATCTGCAGCCCGAATGCTAGCACAATGGATTTGGATTCAAGATGAAAACGATTTTTGGAGAAGCTACACGTTTGATTTACATAAAATTCAAAATATCTTAAATTGATAACTAGCTAGTTTAATATTCTATACAATATATATTAATTTAAGAACACTCTTGAGTCTGGATATATTGTATAGAATTCATTGCAAAACATGAAAGTATACACAATACTATGTCATTTTAATTTGTGGAAGAACACTCTTGAGTAGTCTGGATTATTAATAAAAAATTTCATTATGCTTTAAGGGTATATGGCTTTGTGAGCATCTGGATTATCCTACACCACGTACAGCTGTCGTCACTCTTAATGGAATATGAGTTGCTCATCAGGTCTATTTGCTTTACTTTATCTTCATATATATTACTCTTAATGGAGTATGAGTTGCTCATTGTCTAACGCGGGTGCTTCATGAGTTGCTTAAAGTTAAGTAACGTTGCTTAACAAATTTTTACTATTGGAGTAGATGATTTGGCAGTGCATTGCTTAAGTGAGTTGCTTATATAAGCAACCGTTGCTTAATTCATTCTTACCAATTAAAGAACCATTTTTCAATTACAAAATTTAATGTGGCTCAAGTTAAGCACTCACTCTAACAACTTTACCATTGGAGTAAATTTTTGTGTAAAGTTCTTAAATATATGTGGCATTGTAGGGCTCACAAATTTAAAATAAGCAACTCATTTAAGCAATCATGCATTGTAGATGCTCTAAGTACTTCTAAAAAGTTTATCGAAACAATACCTTATTTTTCTCAAGAAATGTTCTTGTAGCTATTCATTAACATCCCCGTTCGTTTATAATGAAAAAGAGTAAAATGAACAGTAAAATGAGGTGAGACTCACACTTTTATACTTTACTTTAATTCAAAACTTTCATCTCAATTCACTTTCTTTCCGTTTTACGGAACACACCCTAAGTACATCTCTGTCTCTGAGTAGTGTGCCTTTGTGGTAGAATGACAAGCTCATCGTTGCCCAAGGTCCTTTGCTTGATTTTTTTTGGGTCAATAAACTTAAATAATATATAGACACTTAGTGGGCCAACTAATCTACCTCCTACTAGGCCCAAATTGTATTGTATCCTAGTCTCACAATTCATGCCACAATGGAGAAAGGACCATTGGGACCTTACTATGCTGAGATAGCAACTTGCAACTCTCCGGTTGGTGTGATCTAGATTGCGCTTGTTGCCCTTTGACCAAACACTCTTTAACTGGGTGATTGGTGTTCTTTGGTAGCTCTTCTATTTTTTGGAAGACTAAAAAGTAGCAGTGTCTAAATCTTCAACTGAAGTGAATTACTGTCCTATGTATATATGGCAGTCACAACTTGGGAACTAAAATGATTGAAAGGTATTTTATCCAACCTTGGCAGTTGGCATCAACCATTCTCAACCCATGTAGTCGTATGTGACAATTGGGCAGCCATTACACATTGCCAAAATCCTTCTTTTTCATAAAAAGAACAAAGCACATTAAAGTGGATTATCATTTTGTTTGTGATGATATACTCAAATTAATACCATTAAGCTAGCCTGTATCTCTACTGGGCATTGGCACACAGACGTCTTTACAAAGGCATTAGGCAAGCCACAACTTGATTACTTCCTAAATAGCATTCAAAATCTCCATATATCAACTTAAAAAGGGTTATTAAGCTATATTAAGTTAACAATTAATCAAGTGTTATAGCTGTCATCTAATCACCATAATAATAGAACTGATAGGAGAGATAGTTATGGGATTGTCTATATAATTGTCCATGTGATAGAATAGTTATTCTAAGAATGTTATTAGGCATAAATTTAGGAGTAATTGAAGGAAGTACCAAAGTGTGTTCTTGTGCATATATATATATATATATATATATATATATGCTGTTGAAACCAATGTATAAAACATATATAGGTGCAGATATCTGTTTAAAGATTGACTTAAATGTCCCTAAAGTGAGGTTCTTGTAAATGTAACTTTTTTTCCCTTATATTAATAAATATTAGGAGTAAATGTAACTTTTTTTTCCTTAATAAATGTAATGTTTGTTTTACGAAATCATTTTTCATTCCCGAGAATGTTATTACAGCAATATAACATCATTCCTAGGTATTTTAAAAAAATGTTTGTTTAACTTTTAATATTCCTGGAAATACATTTTAAAATTTAAAATAATAAATAAAAAATAAAAGTAAAAATAGAAGTTATAGTGGGGGTTAAAAAATAACTTCCCACATTCCCATGGGAATGTAACTTTCCCACCCTCTCAACATGGGAATAAAAGCTGGATAAACAAAAGAATACAACTTTCCTGGGAATGAAAGACACCCAAGAATATTTTTCGATGATTTCTTAACAAACATAGAATAAGTATTCCCACTCTCATATTCTCAGGAATGTAAAAAGATCCCGGAAATAGTTGGAGTATATTAAGTATTAACACATTCCTCTGTATAAACTGATAATGTACCTTTTTGGTTTGAGGCACCAAAAGGCCACCATAGACACCCACACATACTCAGGTTATTGCTGTACGTCCTAAACTCCCACAACTCGTTGAAATACCTTATATAAGAAGATTCATTTTCTGCTTATATTGTCCATTTTCTGGGTTTCTAAAGTAAATTTAGTTCCTTCAGTTTTAAATAAATAAGGAATTGTACCTAAGACCAAGGTGATTTGTGAAGGTCATAAAGAAAGGGGGAGCAAAGAAAAAAAAATAGTATGGCATGCAGAACAGTTTCAATTTTCATGGAAGACACTGTTCATGAAAGTGACTTTCTTTACCAATTTCCAAGACTATATGCCTCATGGTTGCCCACACACGCCATAGAAAAGTCTTGCTATATTTCAAAAAGTAGTAATATGTTTCAGCTCGTGACTACACATTGGATTCAAATCATTATGACTGATTAATAATTTGATATGCAAATCTTTTTCTATAATTTGATTTCAAATATTTTATTCTATTAATTATTGTGTATATCAAGTACGAGGATGAAAATGTAACTATGAGAATCAGATCAAACACATAACAACTTAAAAATTTGTGAGTAGTCTTGGACATTCAAAAATGGAAAAGAAAAAGAGTAGGATTTGATTAGAAGAAAGTATTGATTTCGTCACCGCTTTAGAAAATTAAGTCACATCTCATTCAACAACTTTCTTTACCTCGAACTGATAGATACTTAGCTTCTTATCATAAGCTTTCAAAATCTTTGTAACTAATTGTTATCATTTTCGTCTAATGTAATTAATAATTGGATGAAGAAGCACGGATGAACTGAAAAATAAAACATATAGAACAATGTGGTTGATAGTCAATATGTGAATAACATAAAGTTTTAAAGAAAAAACCCAAATTAAGCCTCAATAATAATGGGGTTTTAGATATATGAAAAAAGTATTACACCACATTCGAAAGATATAACTCTCCATTTCTGCTATCATTATAAGCAAGCCAATCATTTACTCACCAATGTTCCAAGACAAAAAGGAGCAGGGGATTAATGTATTGTGATGATTAATTAATGATATGAGAACTTTTAGCCTTTGAGCATGTTCATGCCTTTTGGTGCCTCCACTTGTCTCTATGGCATGCTCATAATAACAGCATCATGACAAAAGATTTTGGTTTCGTGTGGTTTTATAAAAATATTAACTAATTAAAAGATGAGTTTATTAATACATTATATACCAAAACCACCAAATCATCATCAAGCATCGAAAGTAATCATTGCTTCTCCGACCGTGTATTATACATAAAGATATTTAACAATGAGAAGTTCAAAGTTCGAACTATTAATCAGTTTTATAATTATATAACAACGTATGATAAAGAGAGAGATTATCCCAACATATGAGATAAACTATTTTGTTTTATTATCAAACTAGATAGTACCCGTAGATGCACGGATTTATTGAGGAGTGAATGAAATTTTTTATGTATAAAATATGTTGACATTATTGTTAATTTGTTATAGTACTTAAAAAAATCTAAAAGTAATTTAAATTTCTGCAATAAGGAACTTATTCATTAATAAAAATAATAAAAGATAATTAGATGTGTTTATTTTATAATATAACTAATTTAAAAAAATTATAATACAACTATAAATTTAAATTTTACAATGCCACTTTCTTGAAGTAAAAAAAATCTATATATAGACAAATGAAACTTTATAACAAAAATAGATGAAAATAATAAGAAAATTAATTTTAACTAAAAGAATTCACATATTGTTCCATTAAAATATGTTTTATGGTGTCCATTAATTTAATAAAAAGTATATGTTCAAAAGATGAATTTTCTTTAAAAACAATTTCCTGAGAAAATTTTGACTCACACTTATGCACTTTGTGCTTCCTAAATTCCCAAAAGATAGTTATTCAAATTAAATTTAAATTAACCTGATCACTTAAGAATTAAGTTTTGGCTTAATTATGTTTTTAGTTGCTTAAATTAGGAAATTTATTTTGTTAGTCCCTCAAATAAAAAATTATAATTTTCATCTCTCAAATTTGAAAAATGTTCTTTTTATCTCCTCCCCTCAAATAAAAATTTATATTTTTTAGTCCCTCAAATTATAGCAAAGGGACTAAAATGATCATTTTTTTTAAAATATGAGGAGTTAAAAAATGTAAATTTTTATTTGGGCGACTAAAAAAATAGTCCCCTAATTCGAGGGACAAAAAACATAATTAAGCCTTAAGTTTTAAAAAACTTTAAGTATTTGTGATATTTTTTATTTTATTAAGTATTTGGTATATGAAAAGAATTTTAAATAATTTCACAAAAGGGTGATTTTCGATGACATTTAATTAAATCCAACATTATGGCCTTAGCTAGATTGGTAGAAAATCAGAAACCAATAAAGAAAATATTTATTTTATTTTTAGTTCATATAAGTTTAAAATATATGCTAAGATTGAGGAATCTACCTTAATCAACATTTTTCTATATTTAGAAAATTTCTCAAATTATTTTTTTTATATTAATTTAATTTACATCATTAACACAAAAATTAGAAGAAGAAAAAACTTTTCAAATTCCCCAATATAAATATTAAGAATAAATTAAATGTGTCAAATAAGTTAGGAATAAATTTAAATGAAAAATAATTTTAAATTGAAATTAAAGAGTTATAAGAGAAAGTATATATTGTGTTGAATTTAATTTATTGGTTATGATAATAACTATTTGATTAGTCAAATTCGGTTAAGATATGTTACAGACACATGGTTAATTTTTTATTAAAATAATCCTAATATATGATTTAACTTATTATTAATGTAGTTCATCCCACTAATTTAAAAGCATTCATTTATATTTTTCATGAATAAATACAAAAAAAATACAAAGCAAAAAATTAAATATAACATAAACAAAATTTAGAAGCATTTATTTATATTTTTTAATATAGATAATAAAAATTCATATTATGTTTTATATCTCTTGGAATATAGATAAGCATACAAAAATAAACATATGATTCAACTATAGACACTTCAATATAGAGCAAGTTTCTATGCTCAAGATTTTTGAACTACAACCTTTATCCTTTGTGAAATCCTTTCTTTTTGCATGAAATGCATCCAACCACTTCTAAAAAAATGCTAAGTCCATCCATGTCTACCTTCTTTAGTATTTCACACTCATACAACAAATTGCGATCTTCATCTACTAATTAACAAATTTTGTAAGCATTTATATGCCATTCTTGAACAAATATTGCAGGAATTTTGTGGCAAGAAGGAAACAAATTAGTATTACAATGTTGAGTAACATAATATATTCCATGAAAAGTTATAAAAAAAAAATACTAACCTGGGGAATTTTACCAACAACAGCTCAGTATCTCATGTTACTGGCCAAAATTGTCAACACAATCTCTTCTTCGTTTACATCAACATCTTTTTCAGAATCAAAAGAAGATATATTAGTTTCTTTTTCTTCTAGATTCATATCACCCCTTAACTGAAAAAATGTCCTATACCATATTGCACTAAACACAGTATGTATGTGTATATAGAGTGTGAAGGAATGGGAAAGAGATAACCTTAAAAGAAGTAAAAAAAAAAAAAAACCAATAAAAATAGAATTTTTTGAGTTTTAAAATGGAACCAATCAAAATATTTAAATCCTTTTTTTTACAAATCATTTCCAATAATAATAATATTTCTAAATTTTGGTTATCATGATATTATTTTAAAATATAAAACTGATCACAGATATATTATTTTAAAATTTGAGATTATGATTGTGATTGTGCTAATAATAATAATAATAATAATAATAATAATAATAATAATAATAATAATTAATTGTAATAAAATAAGGAATAAAAAAAAGGAGGGAAAAAAGCTCACTAAAATGTGATACATGTATTACCAATCCTAATAAGCAACTGTATTTATATAATATATTAATTGATTAATTGATTGATGATAGATAGATAAATAGATAATATAAAATAAAATCAAATATCAAATAATAATAATAATACTAATTTTAAAATCAAATAAAAATTCTTTAATTAAAATATTAAAATATATATTATGCAGGTTACGAAATATTCAAAATATAATTTTAAAATTTCTATATAAATCTAGAAAGAAATTAATAATATATCAAATTAAATGTCGTACAAATATTAAGATTAGGATTGTGTTAATCAATAATAATTAATTAATTGATTGTATTGATACTAAATTAGAAATGTCACCAGAATGTGACATGTGGACAACCAGTCCTAGTCAGCAACTATGTTTTATATAATAGATAGATAGATAGATAGATAGATAGATAGAAGACTTTTCTTAAGTGTTAATGATAAATGGATGATAACATCTTTCTAAGTGCTTGTAGTGAATAAATTATATAGATCTTAGACTGTACCAAATAGTATATAACAAAGAGTTGATTACATTCTGTAACATCCCTAATTTATGGACATTAGTCAAAATAATAAAGAGACATCTATTATGGAATAGTCTATATATTTAATGGTTAAAGGATACCCTTAGGCATTATTAATAATAGTTACCTTATATTAAGAGTTAATAGGAATAAGATAATAGGACCCAGATGGGGAGCCAAGGCCCAAGGTGGGCCAAGGCCCACTAAGCCCACACACACACATGGTTTAAGTAGAGAAGAAGAAGGGAAAGTTAGAGAGAGAAAGAGAAAAGAAAGAAAAGAGTTAGAGAGAAGAAGAAGAAGAAGGAAGAAGAGGAAGAGGAGAGAAGTGGAGCAGAGATCAGGGATCCAGTGCCCAGAGCTCAAATTTGAGTATCTCGAGGTGAGTGGTTCCTCCCCTTGTCTTCCCTGTCCCTCCATGGTTCTTGTTTTCTTGTTAATCCCTTTTCCCCCTCTTTGATCCCTAAGTAAGATTATGATAGTTTTTGACTGATTTGGAGAGATTGAGAGGTTGTTTAGGCTGTTTAAGGGCTGGGTTTTGTAATAGGAGTGTTATATGAGTGAATGACAAGCTTGGATTGTTTTTAGGAAGCCATGGATGGCCATGGGAGGCGGATTCGTGCATATCTACAGTGCGCGGCTGAGCCCCAGATTTGGGCTTGAAGCTTGAAATGCACAAATTTAGTTTTAAGCTTCAGGGGACTTGCGGCTGAGCCCCAGATTTGGGCTTGAAGCCTGAAATGCACATATTGGGTATTTTAGCTTCAGGGTACTTGTGTCTGAGCCCTAGATTTGGGCTTGAAGCCTGAAACGCATAGATTGGTATTTTAGCTTCAGGGGACTTGCGGCTAGGCCTCAGATTTAGGCTTAGCCTAAGAAGTGCAAAGTGGAGATTTTTAGTCTTAGAGAGTCATGCTAAGTGTGGAAACATGCTAGGCTAAGCTTGAAACCTCCAGAAAGGGGTTGGAAGCTATGTGAGAAGTATGTGTTTAGCTTATGTATGTTTATTTTTTTATCCTCTATGTATGATCTTTGTATAATTGTTACTGCTTCATTTCCTCTTTGTATCTTGATGTTTTGTGATGTTATGCTTGCACCTTTATTGAAATCATGTGGTTGTTGCATATGCTTGGGATTGTATGTTACGATAAACCTTCTTTGATAAAAGATACATAAAACACTTAAAACTATGCCTATGCCTCTTAGTAAATAGATGGGGAGATTCCCCTAAGTTTCATAAAAGGTTTTGAAGAAAGAAGATAGTTTCAAAGAAAGGATATCTCTTCGGTAACATAGGGTAGAATCCTTCCCCGATACCAGTCACGTCCGAGAGCCACACGCTCGGTGTACAACGGTGTACAAAGGGCTAAGGATCCCCTGTATTACCAACGTGAGATGGTTTGTGAAATGGTTACGAAATAGTTTTTTTATAAAATATTTTAAAAGAGTGAGGAATGAGGGCAACTCGTGAGGGGTTGTCGCATTAGAGGGCTAAGAGGCCCCCCTAGAGGTGAGCGACGGGGACCGTCACCCTGACACCCATGGGGAAAACAATCTTCTTCTTAGGGAGAAGGGGTTCTTCATAGAGAAGAATAGACAGGGCTCTTCTTCATAACAGAGGTAAGCCACCCACTTGGACCGGTGGGTTAATTAAAGGTCGTAGCAAGATGGACACCTCTTGTTGGCTAGAGCTAAGCCAAAGTAATGAAATAGGCGGTGAAAGTGAAACTTAAATAAAGAGATAATGCAAAACACACAGTTGTAGAAACAAACTAGGATATG
Source organism: Pueraria montana var. lobata (assembly GCA_026413185.1). NCBI lineage: Eukaryota > Viridiplantae > Streptophyta > Magnoliopsida > Fabales > Fabaceae > Pueraria > Pueraria montana. Next base: position 25,686,837 of record CM048656.1, read on the forward strand.
TTGATGTGCATGATGTATGTATGTTTCTATGTTAAAGTATATGAGGAGTCATGAGCCTAGTTGTTAGGTGAAACTATGCATTAGATGATGACGTGTATAGCTAGATACTACCTTTAGAGGTAGGAGAGGGTTTATACCCATAGAAAGTTAATGTAAGCTACCGAGAAAGGTATGCAAGATGTATGCCTCACAGAGAGAGGTGATGTAAGCCCAAGTTGGGCAGGTCAGAGGAAGGAAAGGTTATACACGTTCCCATCTAATGGTATAGTAAAGTGAGACCCTAGTGAGTGGTCAAGAAGAAAAGAATATGATGTCTAGGTGCCTTGGTGCACTAGTGGCCTTAGATTTGGCATAGGAGACCAACTCTAAGTGCCTAAGTAGCATAATGAGGTAATAGTTGTGAGTGTGAGCATCTATAAAAGAAAAGAGAATCCATAAGAGTTAAGAAAATGATCTCTAGAATAGAGAGTCAGCCTAGAGTCCTTGGAACACTCACTGAGACATTATGTCTCATCTCTTTTAGTTTCATGTTTTTACAGGTTAAGCATGAGGATGCTTCATGAGAGAAGCTTGGAGCATGGAGTTGTTTGCTTGGAAGAAGATGTTCTTAGTTTTGTATCTCCCATGTTTGGCATTTGGTTTTATGTTATAAGTACCTTGCTTATGTTTTGTAAGGTACTTAAGTGCCAAGAGCTTTGTTTATGTAATATATGTTTACCTTTTAGTTTTCGCATAGTTAACTCTGATATTCTTATATTCTAAGTTTTCAAAATTTAGTAATATAAGCAGACAAAAGGTAATATCCTCTAGGGTATTACACGTTCAACATATTTATTTATTAGTAAGAACAATATTAATTTATGCTAAAACTTTAATTTCTATTGAATAAAAATTATGTTAACGAAGATTATATATTATAATGCTAATATACTTTTTTGTCATTAAATAACATTTTTAGTGTTATATTATAAGTATGAAACACATGTTGCTTAGATCTTTTGCTATAAAACTGGTACTTAAAATCATGATGTTTGTCCAAAAATTGGGATTTAATCATGGTGTTTTTCAAAAGTTGACAAGTGTAGATTTGGCTTTTGAGGAGATTTTTTGCTTTGCGAGGCTGGGAGACTCGAATGCTGAGCATATGAACCGGTTCCATGTGCCTCAGTCCAGATTTAGTTGGAACCTTAAACGCATATGACAAACAAACCAAACCAATGATGCTGAATGAATGAATAAACTGTCCCCTATTTATTATAGTGGATATTATATCATCTTCGTGGAGTGAAAGATGGACACTATTAATCAAAAGGGAAAACCACTATAAAGAAACATATAAAATAGTACATGCTAGAAGAAACTAATCCATTGTGTCTTTGAACGGTGGATGAACAAACACCTAACCCTTCATAAAAGAAGTAGTTAAATAAAACACATGGCTTTGAGGGGACAAAATAAAAAGACCTCCACTATTATAGAAAATCGAAGTTAATCTCACACATAATTGAGAGAATTGTGAGAGTGCATCTCTCGAAGTTTATTTTATTTATTTATTTATTTTTATCAGCGAGGACAACATGTATTATACAGGGCTATAAGGAATATCCAACCAATAGAAGAAACATATTTCCTACAAAACTTTCATGTAGAACAAAGGGTTCAAAGACCATTCATAAAATGAAAAAGGAACCCTTCACTTTAGCAGATAACTGTGGCTAAGATCTAAATTTTATCAAGTCTGTTATATGTGACTCTAAAGTCTGATGGATGTTGAGTCTGATGGATGCTCAATCTGATGGGTGCTCGGTCTGACAAGGATCGTCTGGTTCAGATTCAGGACCGTCTAATGATCATATTATCTTAAACCCCTTCGAACCTTCAATTCTTTTGTTGGATTACCATTCACCATGATTGAGACAGTTTCAAACTTAATACAGTCTTTGATACACCCTATCTACTTACTATAAAAGTTCATTTGATGCATCATATAATATAATCTCAAATGCAATTTCGGTCCCCCTATTTTGCTCAATCTACAATTTTGGTCTCTCAATTTTAAAATAGAGACATTTGGTCCCCTATTTTAGATCCCCTATTTCAAAATAAGGTTCAATCCTCAATTTTGTCTACGCTTTATTTCTTTTATTTCTTACATTTTAATTAATTAAATCATTTCTTGATGTTACCTTAAATGAATATGTTATGTCAAGGGTTAAATTGGACCAAAATAAAAAATAAATAAATAAAGCGTAGGTAAAATTGAAGATTGGACCAAAATTGCGGATTTTCTAAAATAGGGGGACCAAATGTCTCTATTTTCAAATAGTTGGACCAAAATTACATATTTCTAAAATATGGGGACCAAATATCTCTATTTTAAGATGGAGGGACTAAAATTACATATTGAACAAAATAGAGGGACCAAAATTGCATTTAAGCCTTTTTTTTATAAAAAAACATTTTATTAATTAATATTGTATAGCTTATCCGCATGATAATTTTTTTTTTTTGGCTTAAATGCAATTTTGGTGGTAAAATTCGCAGGAAACAAACTTGGATGGTAAGGTTTACAAAAAGATGATAACTGGGAGGTAAAATGTGCTATTAAGTCAAACCAAATTAAAAGTCCTATTTAGAGACCTTATGTAGATGAATACAAAGAACTGGAACTGGAATTTTCATATATTCCCTTCAGTCTTATTTATAAAAACAAAATGGCTTAATTACACATTTTATCACTCATCATTTCATGAATATTACTATCCATTTTTTTTTTGTGCAAATTTCACCACCAAAGTTTTCAACTTTTATGCATTTTACCACCTAAGTTTTTTTTCCACGTATTTTATCATTTTTTTTATTTTTGCGCATTTTACCATCATGTTGTAACAAAATTAACTTTTAAAAAAAAAAAATTAGTGACACCTCATCGTTGGTAATACACGGAAAAATTAAAAATTTAGATGGTAAAATTTGCAAGAAACAAACTTGGATTGTAAGGTTTACAACATGATGATAGTTGGTTGTAAAATGTGCTATTAAGTCAAACCAAATTAAAAGTCTTGTTTAGAGTCCTTATGTATATGAATAATGAGAACTGGAACTGAAATTGTCATAAAAGCCAAAGTCTTATTTATATTCATCACCATAAGGTCTAACGAGGCTGAATCAATGGTAACTTGTGTGCTAAAAATTGTTAATTAATATTATGTATTTGTAACAAAATATTTTATTATTAATTCTTTAAAAAATGAAATTTTAATATATTATAACTTATAATATGATATTTATTTATTATAAATTTTAATTGTATAAAAATAAATATTTATTCTATGTAACTCATGAGCAAAAATACTAGTTATATTAATTTGATGACAACTATTTGTAGTTATGAGTTATCCACTCGTTAATTTATTAAATGCATGTAATGAATAAATATTACATTGTTAAAACTTTATTTTTTTAATGTACAATATTGACAACAAGAATAGAATTCAAGACTTCGTATAAACTACTTAAACACCATACCATTATGCCAACCCCGATGGTTCTTTAAATGCTTAAAATTTGAAACAAGAAATCAAAGTAAAATAATATTTATAATTTAAAATGTTTGAATAGGTGAATTCATTTATTAAATTTATGAACTTTGAGTTTTTTTTATAAAAAATATAAGATGCCAAAAATAAAAATAAAAAGAAATTTTTGGTTTAAAATAAAATAAAATAAAAATCATAATTTTATTTTTAAAAGAATATAATTATAAATATTTTTATTGTTTAAAATAAATATTTTTCAACATAAAATAATATAAAAAAGAACATATAATAGATTTTTATTATTTTAAATAAAATAAAGTAAAATTATTATGCTTTGAATACTTTTTCCTAATTTACATTTTATTGTTTAATGAGTCATTGAAAAGTCATAGTTATTGTAATTAATGTATTTCATTTTCAACAATTATTTAATGTGTTTGTTAGATGAAAGACTTTTTCACAATCTAAAATTTGTTATTTAATGAGTCACTGAGTTTTCAAAAAAACTAATGAGTCATTGAAAAGTCTTCATTATTGCATTAATTGTTGTATTTTATCTTCAACATTAAGTTATTTAACCCTAATGAATTTAAATCATTGAAAAGTCTTCAAAAATTTATATTTAATCTTTTAAAAAAATTGCGTGACCTTGATTGTTGTTATATTTAAAATATTACAATACTAATGAAAATATTTACACATATATTTGATATATATTGTTGTAATGTATTATGTAATCTTGCAAATTTCATAAAAAAATGCAACATTGCAAATGTCTAATATTTTAAATATTATTAAACTATTAAAAATATTTACACATTCATTTTAAATATATTATTACAATGTTATATTTCTTTAACTTATTTATGTTTCATTTTCTTATATTGACAATTCTTAAATGAGACATTTGAAATTTAGTCAATGTAAAGAAAAAGGAAATTAAAAATTGCATACAACCACACAAGGAGAAATTAAATGGATAACCATTAAAACAAGAAAAAGAAAATAAAACTAATTTTCTCACCTTTAAATTTAATTAGAAAACAAAAAATAAGTAAAAAAAATATTTAAATAGATTTTTATGATTTTTTTAAAAGATAAATTTATTTTTAAATTTAAATTATTCAAAGTAAAAAAATGTGTAGAGTGAAAAATTAATGATATATCCAAAGTTAATTTAAGCAAGTTAAATTTAAAATTACTTTAATTCAATCTATTGAAGAATAAAGTATCACTTTTTGATTTTAGTTATCTCTTCAGTTTTTATAAATATTTAAACTTTATTAATTATTTTGTTTACTAATATCTTTAAAAATAATAGTCAAAGAATAAAATTAATTTTTTCATTAAAAATGTTATATTTAATATTATAACATTACATGCTTATTACTATTTCAATAAATGCTTTTCAGAAGTAAAGAAAAAAAGGTTTATCAAATATAATAAATTATTAATGGTATTATTGATATGAAACATAAGGAGAATGCATTAAAATAATGCTCTCATTTAATAGTCAAGATTTTAACTTCCTTTTTCACAATCATATATTTGTCAACATTTATATTCAATATTATTAATTAAAAATAGAATACCTTTAATTGATTAGAAATAAAAAAATTGCTAATAGGTTGACGGAGTAACAAGTAAAAAATTAAATGGAAAACAATAAAAATTGTCAGTCAATTTATGTCTTTTTTATAAAATATTTTATTATTAATTTTTTAATTAATCTTTAGATACCAAAATGAAATATTACTTGGTTTCAAATATTATTTAAACTATTTATCATAAATGTAAAATATAATTTATGTATTCAAAATATTTTTTATATAAATTATAATTTTGATTATAATATAATTGATATATTCAAAAATAATTATTTATTATATTAATCATGACAATTAATTGTAGTCATAGTCATCCACTTCTTAATTTATTAATGATATCAAATGTGTGTAGTCTTTATAATTTGAAACAATAAATATTTCAAACTTTGACCATATTAAATTTATTCATACTAATTTTTTTTATCGGAGTCAAAGTTTATTGAAAGAATTTTATCAAAAAAGTGAGAAATTTCCTATTTAATCCCCCTTTCAAACTCAACACTAAACACAAACACTCACATAGTCTCTGATTTCATTGACACTTGTTCTTCTTTCTCAGTGTCTTTCCCTTTGTTTCACGTTCCAAATGTTGTCATGAAATTCAAATATCTGAATGGCCAAAACAGAAGGACAACATCGCCACCACCATGCCCTCTTTCTAATGTAGCTTACGTCTCTAGAAGCCCATTACGAGGTAATTCTCACTTCTCCTCATGTTCCTGTTGAAATATACACCCATTTGTCTTGCAGTTTAAAAAATAAAAAACTTTTGTTACATGAATTCATTTTATTTGTTATTCGCTTTCCAGGGTATGAGTTTGTGCCAAGTAGTTTTTTAGATAATGTTTCGATGCCTAGAGTTTTCCCAACGGTGGTGCCAGCCAATGCCGAGGAAGCATTCTAGAGAGAGTTGGAGAAAGAGGAGATCAGGAGAGAGATAATCGCCAGCGAAATGGCATTGGCACAACGGCAAGAGCTTGAAGAGGAAGTAAGGAGAGAAATGGTATTAGAGAGAGCATTCAGGACCCCGATGCCAAGATTTGAGGGGATCTCATCTAATAACAATAATAATAACCATAACATGTTTGGTAGGTCAAGTCATCTACCCTCCCATTTCCATGCTAGTAATAGACGAGATTCTACGCAAATTAACAAGGATAGAATGATCCTACAGATTAGTGTATAGTCTTATGTTTAATTTACCCTTCCTTTGTGTCTTATCTTCAATTTTGATTTCATTTTCCTTCTTCTTTAGTGTAACAATGTTGTTTGGATTGTGAAAAAGGTTTTTCTCTTAGTTTTTGATTAAAAAATGATACCTTGTTTGAGAATGTCCCTTGAATATTTTGTCATGTTTAAGCTCTTAATTGGCCGATGAGCATAAATGATTTTATTTATCCCATTGCAGGCTAGACTAAATGTTGGTCATTGTGGTGGAAAGCTCAAAGTGGTGACACCTACAGTTGAACACAATGGGACTTTGCAGAAGAAAGTCAAGCAGGAGTGGAGTTGTGAGTTGTATCAGATTACTGCAACGAGTGAAAAAGGCTTGAATGATCATGTTCAAGGAAAAAAGCACAAGGCTAAAGCATCAAGGAGAACTCATAAAATAGGTAAGAGCAACAAAACATCATTATTATTAAAGAAAAGCAAGCATTGAGTGAAATGTACTAAAGCCATTGTTACCATATTTTCAGGGCTAGATTCAAGATTAGAAGGCCAGACACTTCATCCTTGCGTAACCCCTACACACAGGCAAATTCGAATCCAATGAAGAGGATCAGGATTTCCATAACAACAATGGTTTGGACAACCAAAATGAAGCAACTACTAGCAAAGAAGCAGGGGAAACAAATGCACACTAACTACAAGAAAGAAATTTAAGTTTTGGTGTGCATTTTGTTAGTTTGGAACTCAATTGAAAATTTCCTTGCAAAGCCATAGGAATGGTGAAAAGCACCTGACCAATGAAGAATTTTACCCCCAAACAATGATGGTGATGCAAATCCTAGATGACAATACAACACATGTTTATTATTTTAATTTTTGTTGGCTGTATTTGTGAAGAGGTAAATTAAGGTTTATAAATATATGATATGACATTAGACTTTTAAAGTATGTAAAATATTAAAGTACTTGATGTTTTTTTAGTACATTTTTTGTGATTTTTTTGGCACATAGACCTTGTGTTGATGAATATAGCGAACTTGAATTTTCATATATTTCCTTCAGTCTTATTTATAAAAACCAAATGGCTTAATTACACATTTTACCACTCAATTATCATCATTTCACAAAATTTACTATCCAATTTTTTTTTTCAAATTTTATCACCAAAGTTTTCAATTTTTAAGCATTTTACCACCTAATTTTTTTTCCACGTATTTTATCGTGCTTTTCGATTTTCACGCGTTTTACCATCATGTTGATAACAAAATGACATTATTGTTTTTTTTTAACTTTTTTTAGTGACACGTCATCGACGGTAAAATGCGCAAAAAATTAAAAATTTAGGTGGTAAAATTAGCAGGAAACAAACTTGGATGGTAAGATTTACAAAATGATGATAGTTGGGTGGTAAAATGTGCTATTAAGTCAAACCAAATTAAAAGTCTTTTTTAGAGACCTTACGTTGATGAATACAAAGAACTGGAACTGAAATTTTCATAAAAGCCAAAGTTATATTCATCACCATAATGTCTAACGAGGTTGAATCAATGCTAACTTGTGTGCTAAAAATTGTTAATTAATATTATGTATTTGTAACAAAATATTTTATTATTAATTCTTTAAAAAAGTGAAATTTTAATATAATATAACTTATAATGTAATATTTATTTACTATAAATTTTAATTGTATGAAAATAAATATTTATTCTATGTAACTCACGAGCAAAAATATTAGTTATATAATTTCATGACAAATATTTGTAGTTTTGAGTCTCGACCGGCCTAATGGTGAGTGAAACCTAAAAAAAATTTTAAGAAACATTTTACTTTAAATGAAATAGCTATATAGTAGGGCTTTTTTTGCCAACATAGTGGATTTTTTGCCAACATATGAGGCCTTTTTGCTTTATAAAAACTAATAGTAAATATTTTTTTGTTGGTAGACCTAAAGCTTGAGCTTTAGTTGCTTTACCCTTGGGTCGGCCCTGTTTTGAGTTATCCACTCACTAATTTATTAAATGCGTGTAATCGATAAATATTACATTGTTAAAACTTTTTTTTAATGTACAATAGTGACAACAAGTATAAAATTCAAGACTTCGTGTAAACTACTTAAACAACCTACCATTAGGCCAACCCTGATGGTTCTTTAATGGCTTAAAATTTGAAACAATAAATCAAAGTAAAATATTATTTTATAATTAAATGTTTGAATATGTGTATTCATTTATTATATTTATGAATTTTAAGTTTTTTTTATAAAAAATATTAGATGCAAAAAATAAAAATAATAAAAATAAAAATTTGTTTAAAATAAAATAAAATAAAATAAAATAAAAAACATAATTTTATTGTTTAAAAGAATATAATGATAAATATTTTTATTTTTTAAAATGAATATTTTTCAAAATAAAATAATATAAAAAAGAACATTTATTATATTTTTATTATTGAAAATAAAATAAAGTAAAATTAATATGCTTTGAATACTTTTTCCTAATCTAAATTTTATTGTTTAATGAGTCATTGAAGGGCCTTCATTATTGTAATTAATGTATTTTATTTTCAATATTTATTTAATGTGTTTGTCAGATGAAAGGTTTTTCCACAATCTAAAATTTGTTATTTAATGAGTCACCGAGTTTTCAAAAAAAATTAATGAGTCATTGAAAAGTCTTGATTATTGGCTTAATTGTTGTATTTTATCTTCAACATTAAATTATTTAACGCTAATGAATGTAAACATTGAAAAGTCTTAAAAATTTTGTATTTAATCTTTGGCTTAAATACAATTTTGGTTCTCTTATTTTGCTCAATTTGCAATTTTGTTCCCTCCATTTTAAAATAGAGACATTTGGTCTCATATTTTAGAAAATTCGCAATTTTTGTCCTATATTTCAAAATAGAAACATTTCGCCCCCTATTTTAGAAAATTCGGAATTTTGATCCCCTATTACAAAATAAGGTTCAAGCCTCAATTTTGTCTATGTTTTATTTATTTTATTTCTTACATTTTAATGAATTAAATCATTTCTTGAAGTTACCTTAAATGAATATCTTATGTCTAGGGTTCAATTGGACCAAAATAAAAACAATAAGGCTTAAATACAATTTTGGTCCCCTTATTTTAGAAAATTCACAATTTTGGACCCCTATTTCAAAATAGAAACATTTGGTCCCCTATTTTAGAAAATTCGCAATTTTGATCCCCTATTACAAAATAAGGTTCAATCCTCAATTTTGTCTACATTTTATTTCTTTTATTTCTTACATTTTAATTAATTAAATCATTTCTTGAAGTTACCTTAAATGAATATCTTATGTCTAGGGTTCAATTGGACCAAATTAAAAACAATAAGGCTTAAATACAATTTTGGTCCCCTTATTTTAGAAAATTCACAATTTTGGACCCCTATTTCAAAATAGAAACATTTGGTCCCCTATTTTAGAAAATTCACAATTTTGATCCCCTATTACAAAATAAAGTTCAATCCTCAATTTTGTCTACGTTTTATTTCTTTTATTTCTTACATTTTAATTAATTAAATCATTTCTTGATGTTACCTTATATGAATATGTTATGTCTAGGATTCAATTGGACCAAAATAAAAAAATAAAGCATAGGCAAAATTGAAGATTGGACCAAAATTGCAAATTTTCTAAAATAGGGGAACCAAATGTCTGTATTTTGAAATAAGGGACTAAAATTACTAATTTTCTAAAATATGGGGACCAAATGTCTCTATTTTAAAATAGAGGGACTAAAATTACAGATTGAGCAAAAAAAAGGGACCAAAATTTCATTTAAGCCTATAATATAAGAACGGTTGATAAACTAACGCTATGCTTTTTCATATTCCACCTTAATTAAGTATCAAACATGAATTCCTTTTACATTTTGCCTCATCAACTACCTCATTAGATTAAAATTCCATCCAACATTTCTCTCACCAACAAAGGCAAATTTGTCTTTTTGTCAATAACTTTGTTAATCACAAGCCTTAACCCCTTAGACAAAATTTTTGCTATAATTTTGTACATACACTGAATATGGGAGATATAGGTCTATACTTCCCCATGTTTTGTGGATTGTCATTCTTGGGAATCAAAGTGATGAAAGATGAGTTTCCTCCTTTAGGAAGCACCCCATTGGCATGGAACTCCTCTAAAACTATGTGGATATCCAATTTTAGAATGTTCCAGAAGGATTTGATGAACTTGAAGCTGTACCCATCAGGTTTGAGGCTTATAGTTCCATCACAATCCCACATTGCATTTTTTATTTCCTCATCCCAAATCTTGTACTGAGCATCCTATTTTCTCTCTTCCTCAAAAGTTTTAAATGGTACCTCATCCAGTATCCGTCTTTTATCGTAATCTTCTTTAAATATGTATTTGAAGAATTTTTTTACCCCATATTTAAATCATAAATTTGCATTAAAAAATATAACTATTGTAGTTATGTATTTTAATTTATAATATAAGAGTAGACTTTTTAAGTTTAACCTAATAAAACACCGGAAACTTTTCTCCTCTAGTTTCAGAATTGCAAGTTCTCTTAGGGTGTTTATTAGTATTTTCCTATTTTTAGAGTAGACAAGTGAGAGAATGCTCATAATTAAATTCTGAAGAATTAGGATTATACTTTAAATTAAACAAGAAAACATATCTTTATTTACTGATATTAAAAGTTGACATAAGAAAAAATTGTCAAGATAAGTATATGAAAATTTCTTTTCAGTTTTGGGTAATATAAATGTAGAGCTAGCTATACAGAAAAATATCAATACTTAAATCTTGTGGGGAGTTATGAGATAGTTTGGTGGTTGGGGGAGGAACATAAGTGTTGGAATGATAAGGAGGTCATGGGTTCGAATTCCCCCACTAATATAACATACTAATTGCTAACATTTGTTAATAAAAAAAGACTTAAATCTTATTTTAAATTAATTTTTTAAGTACTCATTTGAACTAATTAATAGCATGCTTAGATTTACCAAATTAATAATTTTTTAAAAAAAATTACCCAATGAAGTTTTAATTATACGTTAATTTTAAGAGCAAATTACACTAACACTCTTTGAAGTTTTTTTGAATTACACACAAAGTTCCTCCTTGTTTAATGTTTACAACAACATTTCTTATAGGGGGTTCAGTGTAATATATAAGAGGGTGACAGTGTAATATTATTTTCAAACATTAAGGGGAGCTTAGTGTAAGAATAGAAAAAATAGTGGTGTTGTGTAATTCAAAAAAAGCTCAAAATTGGTGTGTGTAATTTTTTCTAATTTAATTATAAAAATCTAGTATATGTAACTATATATAAAGGGAATAGGATACTTTGGTGCAATGTTTTTAAAATCGAATTGGTCATTGAACCGGTGAAGGCATTGGTTTAAGGTTTAATGGTTGAACACCGTGGTTGAACCAGTAATAATTAAATAATAATTTTATAATCTTTAATATAATATATTAAATAAAAAAATATGTAATAATCATAATTTTATAACATCAAAAGTTAAATATTTAAAAATATCACCACTATTCACTAATGTAATATAATATAATTTTTTCTTCAACAAAAAAAATGTAATATAATATAATAAAATGTATAATGTGATTTAATTGTAGTTAAGTTAGCAAAAGGCATAGTAACTTTCTTAAAAAAAAAAACACTAAGCATAGTATATAAGTTAGTAAAAACACAAAGCACTTTAGAAGAGCGTGGTTAAGAGCCAATTGCAGGCTTTTTACTTTTTCAATGTCACACTGACAATGAACACTTCCAAAGATGCAGATTTTCATTTTTAATATTTTTAATTCGATTATCTAGTCAAGCTTCTATCTCATCTCTTTCTTTTTGAATGTCATGCCATGGTTATCGTTTGATATTCCTCAACAAACTTTCTTTTCTTTTTTCATTTGTCACATACTTTTATACTATATCATACATTATATTATATGTATGAAATGAGGAATCAACTTACTCCAAGAGTAACTCTAAGAGACTTACTGCTCATTCTAATGGTTGTAATAAATAACTAATTTTAACTATTAGATTTCAAGAAAATGAATGGTTAGAATGAAAAGTAAGTCTCTTAGAGTTACTCTTGGAATAAGTGGATCCCTCTTATATATATATATATATATATATATATATATATATATATATATATATTTGTATCAGAGGTTCATTCTCATTAGCACACAGACTATCATTGTAGGTCTATAAAGGCTAGGATTAGAAACTACTCTATATGTATGTTACGTGTGGCTCAAAGCTAAAAGGTTAAATCATAAGACAAACATGTATAAAAAAATCACAAAGTAAAATAATATTTTAAAAAAACATAAATAGGTACAATTATAGAAGCACAAAACACCTTTCTTTCAAGTTCAAGTTGAACTTCTCTTTGTTTTTCTCATCTGTGTTTGTCTTCCTTCTTTGCGTGGTACGCACGTCAAAGCTTCATTGATTGTCCGCAGCACGTCGCTTATTCCTCCTCACATCTCCACACCACGCCGCTATTGGTTGTCGCTACCGTTGGGATCAGATCGAAGGTTCCTCTTGTGTTTTTCTTTTCAAATAGCTTCTTCCAGCAACAACCAACAGGAACCGGTTGGAACTGCGGAACCACCGGTTTAACACCGGTTTTGATCTGGTTCTTTAACAAAATGGTTTTGGGGTTTATTTGGACCGGATGCCAAGCCAGTTCCCGGTTGAACCGGTTGAATTGGCCGGTTCGGTCCGATTCTGATAACAATGCTTTGATGTTCACATTTCTTTTCTCATTTTACCTCTATAACTACCTTTTTAAATATCTTTTTTTTATCCCTATTACTACTTTCATCAACCCACACTCCACATACATCCTGAAAACTACCACTATTATTTAATTTTATTATCTTTTTCATTATTTTATTTTTCAAAAATTATAGAGAGGCACGGAGTACATCTTTTTTCCTAGTAAAAATAGAGTAAATTCAATAAGTCGCATCGTAGTAGGATTTTCATTTCAACTATATACCCGAATCCATTATATATGTTATCCTATATATTAAGAAAAGTTTCCTACATCATAAGTTGATTTGCATGAGAAATGAAGCTAGTTAATTTTTCGTCTGAAAATAATTCATAGATAATAGAAAATTCAACTTTTCCCTGTTGTGCTCATTTCTCATCGTAAATATAAAATACTTCACCAAAGCCACTCTTTTAACTAGACAAAGCTAATTAAACCTACTAATACAGATACTAGCTAGCTCAGAATTTGATATGTAAATGAAGTTTCCCTCCAAATTAAAGTTCCCTTTTCATTCTAGAAAACATGGTTTTTAAATTTGAAGTTAATACGCACAAAAGAGAAAAAAAAGAAAAAGTTGTAAAGAGCTATGTATTAAAGGTAAGCAAATTACATCACTAATTGAAGAACTAATATGGAATAAGAACCTCTCACTTTTTAGTGGGGACTCAGATTACTATTGAGCAAAGCTCAATCGCCGTAGTTAACATCTTTATTACTATATTTGTCATAACATGGCTCCCCAATCAGAAATTTTACCTAATTCAAATCTTCTTGAGTTGGAGAAATTTATTTATATTCTTAAATCATTATACTAAGCCATGTAACCATAAATTATGAGACAAAAGTTTTAGTTTGCAATGTCCGATTAACTTTAAATAATTAAGCAATAAATGAATAAGTAGGCTCATCATTATTTCCTAAGGGAATCTGAAGTCTGAACAAGTGCAACCGACTGCTGAGAAATTTTAACACTGTAGAAACTTAATTAAGCGCCGTGACACAGTTGCAACAGATGTAAGAGACGTATTTTGCTTAGAAATATGTAAAATTTTAACATAGTTTACAAAAAAACATGTGTATTTATAACGAAATTGATTAACATGATTTTTTTGACAGAAAATTGATTAACGTGATAAGTATTTAATATAATAAATATTTAATATTTTTGGTTTAAGTAAATTACATGAATGATAAATATTATTTTATCTTTAATTGTGCCCATGATTACACATGTTAATAAAAACTACTATGATATTATTGCAACCAAGTCAACTAACTGTCTCATTTTTTAAGTCTTTATTCCTCTAACAATAAAATTATATTTAAGAAAAAAAAACTAAGGGAGGATGTTATTATTTAATTGTGAGAGAGATTCCTTTTTTTAATAAAAGGTAGTTTTTCAATTTATGGAATAAAAGAAGAATCATAAAAACAAAGGTGAGTCTAATATCATTAGGGCAAACAAGATTTTTTTTTTGTTAATTTTGTTTCTTTTTAACTAATGTATTAAAATACTAGTAAATAATTTAATAAATAGAAATATTTTTTTTAAACATTACAAATAAAATATATTAAAAATCATGATAAAAGTGCATTAATAATTAATACTCCCTCCAGACTGAAATATAAGCAAAAAAAATTTCATGTGTGATGGACTAAAATATGAGCAAATTTTAACTAATTCTCTCCTATTTAATGATAACATCTCCAAAATACCCTTAAGTTTAATTTCCAACCACCTTCAATTTTTTTGTCATATGTAATTAAATATAAGGGGTAGTTTAGGAAATGAGTTAATCTTTTTATTGAGACTATCAATAGTGCAATGGATTTGGATTCAAGATGAAAAGGATATTTGGAGAAACTACACGTTTGATTGACATAAAATTCAAAATATCTTAAATTGATAACTAGCTAGTTTAATATTCTATACAATATATTAATTTAAGAACACTCTCTTGAGTCTGGATATATTGTATAGAATTCATTGCAAAACATAAAAATATACACAATACTATGTCATTTTAATTTGTGGAAGAACACTCTTGAGTGGTCTAGATTATTAATAAAAAAATTCATTATGCATTAAGGGGACGTTTGGTAAGAGAGAAGTTTTTTCATACCCGGAAATCATATTAATCATGATTCCTGGGAATCATGAATCCTGGGAATGATGATTCCTGGGAATTAATAAAATTTGTTTGGTTAGTCATAAATATTCTTATGAATATTTATTATATAAGTTAACTGGGAATCAAAGAGTTACTTTAATTATTTACTGCATTAAATAATTTAATAAAGAGTAACGTGATATTTTTACTACCGTAAAAAAAATTAACTCGGGAAAATTAGATTCCCACCTCCCCTGACGGGAGTGTTTTTGTGGGAAAATGACTTAAAAAAATTCCCGGGAATCATAGTCTCCTGGGAATATTTTTTTTAAATGCGTACTAAATATGGGAAACTAAGATTCCTGGAAAACTAAAAACTTCTCCCCTACCAAACGCCCCCTAAGGGTATATGGCTTTGTGAGCATCAGGATTATCCTACACCGCGTATAGCTGTCGTCACTCTTAATGGAATATGAGTTGCTCATGTCTATTTGCTTTACTCCATCTTCATATCAGCAAGAACACTTTTGCTCGAGAATATATGGATATAATTTGTAAACTATTCCGGTAGCCACAAAGTCCCACATCGCTTAGGAGTCGAGGCCAAGGGTAGCTTATAAACACCCTCCTCTCTCTCTACCTCATCGAGGCGCCTTTTACAAGGACAAAACCATGATGGTCCACCGAGCACCTAAGCGGACAATACCTCGGATGGTGACCCTAATGATGCATGCGGACTTGATGCCGGAACATAAACTATTGTATTTTTTTCTTAGGTGAAGTTTGAATACCTCACTGGGAATGCACGCAACTGTAAAATCTTTTGATCTTTTGAGTATTCGAAATAATCATTAATTATTTGTTTTACCTTATTATAAAAGATCCTTTGTTTAACTTCTCCAAAAGTTGAAGTATATAAGTTGATTTTAACTTACAGAATAAACTCAATTCGTTATTTTACCTAATTATTTTTTTTCTTCTCTAAGTGCTTATGAAAAGTTTATCGAAACAAGACCTTATTTATCTCAAGAAATGATCTTTTAGCTATTCATTGAGTACATGTTTTCATATGAAGGAATTAGGTTTCGAAGTAGTTAGGAATGCTACTAGCATCTTCTTTTTTTGAAGATAATTAAATATGCTCTCAAATCATCTCTGAGTAGTGTTGAGAATTAATTTTACTCCATAAAATCATGGTAGTAACATGAAAAAGTAGAAGCAACTAAGCAACTATTTGTTGCTTTGTCTTCACCATGAAAAATTAATTGATTATTTCCCACTATAAATCTAATCCAAACCCACTAGGAATAGTCCAATTGCTTGATTTTTTTTTGGGTCAATAAACTTAAATAATATATATAGCCACTTAGTGGGCCAACTAATCTACCTCCTTCTACTAGGCCCAAATTGTATTGTATTCATAGTCTCACAATTCATGCCACAATGGAGAAAGGATCATTGGAACCTTACTATGCTGAGATAGCAACTTGCAACTCTCCGGTTGGTGTGATCTAGATTGTGCTTGTTGCCCTTCGACTAGATGCTCTTTAACTGGGTGGTTGGTGTTCTTTGGTAGCTATCCTATTTCTTGGAAGACAAAAAAGTAGCAGTGTCTAAATCTTCAACAGAAGTGGATTACTGTTCTATATATGGCAGTCACAACTTGTGAACTAAAATGATTGAAAGGTATTTTATCCAAATTCAACCTTGGCATCAACCATTCTCAACCCATGTAGTTGTATGTGACAATTGGGCAGCCTTACACATTGCCAAAATCCTTGTTTTTCATAAAAAGAACAAAGCACATTAAAGTGGATTATCATTTTGTTTGTGTTGATATACTCAAATGAACCATTAAGCTAGCCTGTATCTCCATTGGCAAACAGACATCTTTACAAAGGCAGCATTAGGCAAGCCACAACTTGATTACTTCCTAAATAGCATTTGAAATCTCCACATATCAACTTAAAAAGGGTTATTAAGCTATATTATTAAGTTAACTATATATTAATCAAGTGTTATAGCTATCATCTAATCACCATAATATTAGAACTGATAAGAGAGATAGTTATGGGATTGTCTATATAATTGACCATATGATAGAATAGTTATTCTAAGAATGTTATTAATTAGGCATAAATTTAGGAGTAATTGAAGGAAGTACTAAAGTGTGTTCTAAGAATGTTATTAATTAGGCATAAATTTGAGGAGGGATCAAATTACACCGGTGTAACTTAAACAACTATTACATCATTCAATAACTTTCAACTGAATAATGTTTTTTTAAAACCCACCATTGGATTGAAAGTTCTTTTCACATAGATCATGTATACAAAATTACAAATTAATCCAAAATTATTTGCTACCTCATTCATATAGATTAAAATCGACTTAATATAATCTTTTCAAAATATACTAAAATATGGATCATTTGATTGCCTTCTTATTGTTGTTTAATTTTGACAAAATTTGGTACAAACAATCTTGGTAATATGTAGATATAATTCAATGGTTGTATTGATAAAAAATTTCATTCTATATCAAGTTATTAAAAAATCTCATAAGATACCTTCCTCTCATAAGATATGTCCTCTATATATATATATATATATATATATATATATATATATATATACATATATATATATATATATATAGAGAGAGAGATATATATATATATATATATATATATATATATATATAGAGAGAGAGAGAGATATATATATATATATATATATATACATATATATATATATAGAGAGATATATATATATATATATATATATAGAGAGAGAGAGAGAGAGAGAGAGGACATATCTTATGAGAGGAAGGTATCTTATGTGAGAGTGAGAGGTTAAATCTGGACCGTATAATCATATATGGAGGGTCAAGATTTAATGTTATGTGACTACTTAAAAAAGTCATGTGACTTTTTAAAAAAGTCACATGACCTAGTATGTTTTAATCTTGACCATTCAAACAAGATCTAGTGGTCAATATTTGTTCCTCTCACTCTCATATAAGTAAGCCATCTCACTAGATATATTTCCTATATATATATATATATATATATATATACATATGTGTGTGTGTGTGTGTGTGTGTGTGTGTGTGTGTGTGTGCTGTTGAAAGCAATGAATAAAACATATAGGTAAAGATTGACCTAAATTCCCCTTAATTAGTGAGGTTCTTGTATCTAAATGTAATGTTTTTTTCCTTAAATGTTTGGAGTACAATGCTCCTATACAAATAGTTGGAGTATATTAAACTGATAATGTACCTTTTGGGTTTGAGGCACCAAAAGGCCACTATAGACACCCACACATACCCAGGTTATTGCTGTCCTAAACTCCCACAACTCGTTGAAATACCTTATATAAGAAGAGTCATTAATTGACTGCTTATATTGTCCATTTTCTGGGTTTCAAAAGTAATTTTAGTTCATTCAGTTTTAAATATTTAAGGAATGGTACCTAAGTCCAAGGTGAATTGTGAGGGTCATGAAAAAAGATGGAGCTAAGAAAAAAAAAATAGCATGGCATGCAGAACAATTTCAATTTTCATGGAAGATACTGTTGATGTTTTCCCAACATATTAAGGAACTTTAGTTGGCTTGAAAGTGACTAATTTCTTTACCAATTTCCAAGACTATATGGTGTCTAATTGTCTAATATGCCTCATGGATGCCCACAGACGCCATAGAAAAGTCTTGCTGTATTTTCAAAAAAGTAGTAAATTGTTTCAGCTCGTGACTACACATTGAATTCAAATCATATGTGATTGATTGATAATTTATTATGCAAATCATTTTCTATAATTTGATTTCAATTATTTTATTCTATTAAATATTGTGTCTATCAAGTACGAGGATGGAAATGAAACTATGAGAATCAGAATACATAACAACTTAAAAATTTGTGAATAGTCTTGGACATTCAAAAATGGAAAAGAAAAATAGTAGGATTTGATTAGAAGAAAGTATTGATTTCCTCACCGCTTTAGAAAATTAAGTCACATCTTATTCAACAACATTCTTTACCTCATCTCACCAAAAAAAAAAAATCTTTACCTCGAACTGATAGATACTTAGCTTCTTATCATAAGCTTTCAAAATCTCTTTGTAACAAGATTGTTATGATTTTTGTCTAATATTGTAATAATTGGATGAAGCAAGAACGAACTGAAAAATAAAACATATAGAACAATGTGGTTTATAGTCAATATGTGAATAACAAAATTTTAAAGAAAAAATCCAAATTAAGCCTCAATACTAATGGGGTTTAGATATATGAAAAAAGCATTACACCACCTTCGAAAGATATAACTCACCATTTCTGCTATCATTATAAGCAAGCCAATCAATTACTCACCAATGTTCCAAGACAACAAAATGTATTGTGAGGATTAATTAATGATGTGAGTACTTTTAGCCTTTGAGCCAGTTCATGCCTTTTGGTGCCTCCACTTGTCTCTATGGCATGCTCATAACAGCATCGTGACAAAAGATTTTGGTTTCGTGGTTTTACAAGAATATTAACTAAAAGATGTGTTTATTAATACATT
Organism: Pueraria montana var. lobata; assembly: GCA_026413185.1. Taxonomy (NCBI): domain Eukaryota; kingdom Viridiplantae; phylum Streptophyta; class Magnoliopsida; order Fabales; family Fabaceae; genus Pueraria; species Pueraria montana. The sequence continues at coordinate 25,706,633 of CM048656.1, forward strand.
ATATACCAAACCACCAAATCATCATCAAGCATCAAAAGTAATCATTGCTTCTCCATCCGTCTATTATACATAAAGAAATTTAACAATAAGAAGTTCAAAGTTCGAATTATAAATCAGTTTTATAATTATATACTACCTTTGATCCTATTTATAGGACCCAATTACTTAATTTGCTATATTAAGGAGAGTGGTTAATTTAGTTAATAGCAATAAATTTGTCCTAAATTTATATGTTTTTTCAAAAATACCACTGTCAATAATGTTCCTCTCTCCCTCTCTTAAAGGTCTATCAATACAATCTTTCTCTTATTTAATTAGGGATATTTTAATTTAAAAATAATTAATGCATGAGATATTTTAGTCTAATTTAGGTATTATAAATAGGAATGGAGGTAGTAACAACTTACGATATAACACAGAGATAGATTATCCCAATAGATGAGATAAACTATTTTGTTTTATTATCAAAAGACTTTTCTTAGTGCGCTAATGATAAACGGATGATATCATCTTTCTAAGTGCTTGCAGTGAATAAATTATATAGATTATAGACTGTACCAAATAGTATATAATAACTAAGAATTCATTACATTCAACATATTTATTAGTATGAACAATATTAATTTTATGCTAAAACTTTAATTTCTATTAAATAAAAATTACACTAATGAAGATTATTATAATGCCTAATATATATATAAAAAAAAACATTCTTAGTGTTATATTATAAGTATGAAAGACATGTTGCTTAGATCTTTTGCCATAAAATTGGGACTTAAAATCATCATGTTTGTCCAAAAATTGGGATTTAATCATGGTGTTTTTCAAAAGTTGACAAAGTGTAGATTTGGCTTTTCAGGAGATTTTTGGTTTGCAAGGCTGGAAGACCCGAATGCCGAGCATATGAATCGGTTCCATGTGCCTCAATCCAGATTTAGTTGGAACTTTAAACGCATATGACAAACAAACCAAACCAATTAATGATGCTGAATGAATGAATAAACTGTCCCCTATTTATTCTAGTGGATATTATATCATCTTCGTGGAGTGAAAGATGGACACTATTAATCAAAAGGGAAAACCACTAAAAGAAACATATAAAATAGTGTACATGCTAGAAGAAACAAATCCGTTGAGTCTTTGAACGGTGGATGAACAAAGACCTAACCCTTCATAAAAGTAGTTAAATAAAATACATGGCTTTGAGGAGACAAAATAAAAGACCTCCACTGTTATAGAAAATCAAAGTTAATCTCACACATAATTGAGAGAAAGCTTAAATAACTTTTAGGTCCATGATAAATTTCTAAATTTTGCTTTGAGTAACCAATAAATTTTTTCGTTGTTTTGAATCTTTGATATATTAAAAATTTTGTTTTGGGTCCCTGCCGTCAGTTAAGTGATGACGTGGCACCATTTGATATATATTGGGAAGATCTGTTCGGATGATGCCACGTCATCACTTAACTGACGGTAGGGACTCAAAAATAAAGTTTTGATATATCAGGAACTCAAAACAATGAAAAAATTTATCAGTGATGCAAAACAAAATTTGGAAATTTATCAGGGACTTAAAAGTTATTTAAACCTTGAGAGAATTATAAGAGTGCATCTCTCGAAGTTTATTTTATTTTTTATCAGCGAGGACAACATGTATTATACAGGGCTACAAGGAATATCCAACCAATACAAGAAACATATTTCCTACAAAGCTTTCATGTAGAACAAAGGGTTCAAAGACCATTCATAAAATGAAAAAAGAACCCTTCACTTTAGCAGATAACTATGGCCAAGATCTAAATTTTATCAAGTCAATCACATACTCAACATCTGCAGCCTCACTTTTAAATTGTGTGTGTGTGTGTGTGAACATCTGCAACCTCACTTCTTTCCCATTCCCAATCTTTAATGTTATATTCTTTTCAAATAAGCTCTCTTCACCTTCCCCACACACCCTCCTTAAGTCTCTTCACTAAACTAACCTTTTCCTAAGCATCCTATCTTTTATGCTACCACTAACTTTCCCATATTTTTCTTTCAATACCCTATACCAAAAACTATCTTGGTCCTTCAACATCCTCCACCTCCATTTTCCCAACAAAGCCTTATTAAATGCCTCTAAAGGTTTTATGCCCAGGCCACTTGCCTCCTTCGAACAACGTACCTTATCCCAACTAGCTACACAAACGGGATGATCATTAATCTATAGTTAAGTAAAGATGTAAATCTCCTAAAGACATTTTCCTCAACTACAACCCTTGCAAACATTCTTTTAAAGAAATTTACCTCAAGCCTTGAGACTTACTTGAAGCATCTCAACATACACTTCACAATTGTTATGTTTTGCATTGAGGCTTTTCCAAAGAATAGTGTATCATATGCAAAATGTAACAAAGAGATATCCATCCTCTCTTTTCCTACTCTAAAGAGAGAGAGCAAGTTATTTCTCAAAGCTTGACTCATTAGTCCACTCAAGCCTTCAACTACTATTAAGAAGAGAAAGGGGGCTATGTGATCACCTTGTCTTAAACCCCTTTGAACCTTAAATTCTTTTGTCAGATTACCATTCGCCATGATTGAGAAAGTTTCAAACTTAATACAGCCTTTGATCCACCCTATCCACTTACTATAAAAGCTCATTTGATGCATCATATAATATAGGCTTAAATACAATTTTGGTCCCCCTATTTTGCTCAATCCACAATTTTGGACCCTCCATTTTAAAATAGAGACATTTGGTCCCCCTATTTTAGAAAATTCACAATTTCAGTCCCCTATTTCATAATAGAAATATTTGGTTCCTTATTTTAGAAAATTCGCAATTTTGATCCCCTATTTCAAAATAAGGTTCAATCCTCAATTTTGTCTACATTTTATTTTTACATATTAATTAATTAAATAATTTCTTAATGTTACCTTAAACGAATACGTTATGTCTAGGGTTCCATTAGACCAAAATAAAAAAATAAAGCAAAGGCAAAATTGAAGATTGGACCAAAATTGCAAATTTTCTAAAATATGGGGACCAAATGTCTCTATTTTGAAATAGGGGAACCAAAATTACGGATTTTCTAAAATATGAGGACCAAATGTCTTTATTTTAAAATGGAGGGACTAAATTTGCATTTAGGCCTTTTTTTATAAAAAAAAAATTATTAATTAAAATTGTATAGCTTATCCGCAAGTTCTAACGCATCAACGAGAACTCAGAAAATAGGTAAGAGCAACAAAACATCATTTTTATTAAAGAAAAGTAAGCATGGAGTGAAATGTACTAAAGCCATTGTTACCATGTATTCAGGGCTAGATTTAAGATCAGAAGGCCAGACACTTCATCCTTCCATAACCCCAGCATGCACAGGCAAATTGGAATCCAATGAAGAGGATCAGGATGTCCACATAAGCAAAGGTTTAGTTGGTTTGGACAACCGAAATGAAGCAACTACTAGTAAAGAAGCAGGGGAAACAAATGCACACTAACAACAAGGAAGAAATTTAAGTTTTGGTGTGCATTTTGTTAGGTTGGAATTCAATCGAAAATTTCCTTGCAAAGTCATAGGAATGGTAAAAAGCACCTGACTAATGAAGAATTTTATCGAAAACGATGGTGTTGCTGCAAATCCTGGATGACAATACAACACATGTTTATTATTTTAATTTTTATTGGATGTATTTTTGAAGAAGAAAATTAAGGTTTATAAATATATGAGACGACATTATACTTTTAAAGTATGTAAAAGATTAAAGTACTTTAGTTTTTTTTTTGGGGCACATTTTTTGTAATTTTTTTTTGCACATAGACCTCGTGTTGATGAATACAGCAAACTGGAATTTTCATACATTCCCTTTAGTCTTATTTATAAAAACAAAATGACTTTATTACATATTTTACCACTCAATTATCATCATTTCATGAATTTTACTATCCAATTTTTTATTTCTTTTATACAAATTTTGCCACCAAAGTTTTCAATTTTTATACATTTTACCACCTAAGTTTTTTTTCCGCGTATTTTATTATGTTTTTTTATTTTTGCGAGTTTTAGCATCATGTTGATAACAAAATGACGTCATTTTTTAAAAACTTTTTCTAGTGACATGTCATCATCGGTAAAATGCGCAAAAAATTTAAAATTTAGGTGATAAAATTCGAAGGAAACAAACTTGGATTGTAAGATTTACAAAATGACGATAGTTGGGTGGTAAAATGGGCTATTAAGTCAAACCAAATTAAAAGCCTTGTTTAGAGACCTTAGGTAAATGAATACATAGAACTGGAACTAGAATTTTCATAAAAGCCAAAGTCCTATTTATATTCATCACCATAAGGTCTAACGAGGCTGAATCAATGGTAACTTGTGTGCTAAAAATTGCTAATTAATATTGTGTATTTGTAACAAAATATATTATTATTAATTCTCCAAAAATTAAAACTTTAATATAATATAACTTATAGTATAATATTTATTTATTATAAATTTTAATTGTATCAAAATAAATATTTATTCTATGTAACTCACGAGCAAAAATACAAGTTATATTAATTTCATGACAACTATTTGTTGTTATGAGTTATCCGCTGGTTAATATATTAAATGCATGTAATCGATAAATTTTACATTGTTAAATTTTTTTTTCTAATGTACAATAGTGACAACAAGTATAGAATTCAAGACTTCGTGTAAACTACTTAAGCACCCTACCATTAGGCCAACCCTGATGGTTATTTAAATGCTTAAAATTTGAAACAATAAATCAAAGTAAAATAATATTTTATAATTAAAAATGTTTGAATATGTGTATTCATTTATTATATTAATCAATTTTAAGTTTTTTTTAAAAAAATATTAGATGCAAAAAATAAAAAAAGAATCTTTTTCTTTAAAATAAAATAAAATAAAAATCATAATTTTATTGTTTAAAGTAATATAATTATAAATACTTTATTGTTTAAAATAATTTTTTTTCAAAATAAAATAATATAAAAAGAACATTTATTATATTTTTATTATTTAAAATAAAATAAAGTAAAATTAGTATGCTTTTAATACTTTTTTTCAATCTAAATTTTATTGTTTAATGACCCATTGAAAAGTCTTTGTTATTGTAATTAAAACATTTTATTTTCAACAATTATTTAATGTGTTTGTCAGTTGAAAGGCTTTTTCTTAATCTACAATTTTCTATTTAATGAGTCCCTGAGTTTTCAAACAAATTGAATGAGACATTCATAAGTCTTCACTATTACATTAATTGTTGTATTTTATCTTCAACATTAAATTATTTAACGTTAATGAATTTAAATCATTGAAAAGTCTTTAAAAATTTGTATTTAATCTTTTAAAAAACCGTATGACCTTGATTGTTGTTATATTTAAAATATTACAATACTAATAAAAATATTTACACTTATATTTTATATGTATTGTTGTAATGTATTATGCAACATAGCAAATTTTATATAAAAAAAATGCAACGTTGCAAATGTGTAATATTTTAAATATAATAAAACTATTAAAAAGATTTACACATTTATTTTAAATATATTATTGCATTGTAATATTTCTTTAACTTATTTATGTATCATTTTTATATATTGACAATTCTTAAATGAAACATTTGAAATTTAGTCAATGAAAAGAAAAAGGCAAATAAAAATTGCATACAACCACAGAGAGAGAAATTAAATGGATAACCATTCAAAAAAGAAAAAGAAAAAGAAAATAAAACTAATTTTCTCACCTTTATATTTAATTAGAAAACAAAAAATAAGTAAAAATTATTTTAATAGATTTTTAAGAATTTATTTTTAAATTTAAATTATTCAAAGTTAAAAAATGTGTAGAGAGTTAAAAATTAAAGATATATCCAAAGTTAATTTAAGCAAGTTAAATTTAAAATTACTTTAATTAAGTCTAATGAAGAATAAACTATCACCTTTTGATTTTAGTTATCTCTTCAGTTTATATAAATATTTAAACTTTATTAATGATTTTTTATTTACTAATATCTTTAACAAAAATAGTCAAAGAATAAAAGTAATTTTTTTTCATTAAAAACATTATGTTTAATATTTTACCATTACATGCTTATTACTATTTCAATCAATGCTTTTCAGAAGAAGAAAAAAGGTTTGTCAAACATAATAAACTATTAATGGTATTATTGATATGATACACAAGGAGAATGCATTAAAATAACACTCTCATTTAATAGTCAAGATTTTAACTTCCTTTTGTTTACAGTCATATATTTGTCAACATTTATATCCAATATTATTAATTAAAAATAGAATACATTTAGTTGATTGGATATAAGAAAAAAAAATTGCTAATAGGTTGACAGAGTAAAAAGTAAAAAATTAAATGGCAAACATTAAAAATTGTTAGTCAATTCATGTCTATTTAATAAAATATTGTTATTAATTTTTTAATTAATCTTTAGAAACCCAAATGAAAAATTACTAGGTTTCCTACAAATGTAATTTAAACTATTTATCATAAATGTAAAATATAATTTATGTATTCAAAATATTTTTTATATAAATTATAATTTTAATTATAATGAAATTGATATATTAAAACATATTTATTTATTATATTAATCATGACAATTATTTGCAGTTATGAGTCATCCACTTCTTAATTTATTAATAATATCAAATGTGTGTAGTCAACAAATATTAATTGCTTGGAATTTGAAACAATAAATATTTCAAATTTTGACCATATTAAATTTATTCATATTCATTTTTTTATTGGAGTCAAACTTTATTGAAAGAATTTTATCAAAAGAGTGAGAGAAATTTCCCTATTTAATCCCCCATTCAAACTCACTACTAGACACAAATACTCACACCTTCTCTGATTTCATTGGCACTTGTTTTTCTTTCTCAGCGTCTTTCCCTTTGTTTCACGTTCCAAACGCTGTCATGGAGTTCAAATATCTTAATGGCCAAACCAAAAGGACAACATCGCCACCACCACACCCTCTTTCTAATGAGGCTTACATCTCCAAATGCCCATCACGAGGTATAATGCTCACTTTTCTTCACGTTCCTTTCAAAATATATACCCATTTGTCTTGCGGTTTAAATAAAAAATAAAAAAATTGTTACATGAGTTCATTTTATTTGTTATTCGCTTTCCAGGGTACGAGTTTATGCCAGGTAGTTTTTTCGGTAATGTTTCGACGCCCAGAGTTTTCCCAACGGTGGTGCCAGCCAATGCCGAGGAAGCGTTCCACCGAGAGTTGGAGAAAGAGGAGATCAGGAGAGAGATAATCGCCGGCGAGATGGCATTGGCACGGCGGCGAGAGCTCGAAGAGGAAGTAAGGAGAGAAATGGTGTCAGAGAGAGCATTCAGAATCCCGATGCCTAGATTTGATGGGATCTCACCTAATAACAATAACAATAACAATAACGTGTTTGGTAGGCCAAGATATATACCCTCCCATTTCCAAGTTGTTAACGGACAAGATTCTACGCAAATTAACAAGGATAGAGTGATCCTACGGGTTAGTGTATAATCTTGTGTTTAATTTACCCTTCCTTTGTGTCTTTATCTTCAATTTTTATTTTATTTTCTTGCTTATTTAGTGTAACAGTGTTGTTTGGATTGTGAAAAAGGTTTTTCTCTTAGTTTTTGATTAAAAAATGTTACCTTGTTTGAGACTGTCCCTAGAATATTTTTTCGTGTTTAAGCTCTTAATTGGTCAATGAGCATGAATGATTTTATTTATCCCATTGCAGGGTAGACCAAGTGTTAGTCATTGTGGTGGAAAGCGCAAAGCGGTGACACCTACAGTTGAACACAATGAGACTTTGCAGAAGAAAGTCAAGCAGGAGTGGAGTTGTGAGTTGTGTCAGATTATTGCAACGAGTGAGAAAGGCTTGAATGATCATATTCAAGGAAAAAAGCACAAGGCTAAAGCATCAAGGAGAACTAATAAAATAGGTAAGGGCAACAAAACATCATTATTATTAAAGAAAAGTTAGCATTGAGTGAAATGTACTAAAGCCATTGTTACCATGTATTCAGGGCTAGATTCAAGATCAGAAGGCCAGACACTTCATCCTTCCATAACCCCAGCATGCACAGGCAAATTGGAATCCAATGAAGAGGATCAGGATGTCCACATAAGCAAAGGTTTAGTTGGTTTGGACAACCGAAATGAAGCAACTACTAGTAAAGAAGCAGGGGAAACAAATGCACACTAACAACAAGGAAGAAATTTAAGTTTTGGTGTGCATTTTGTCAGGTTGGAATTCAATCGAAAATTTCCTTGCAAAGTCATAGGAATGATAAAAAGCACCTGACTAATGAAGAATTTTATCGAAAACGATGGTGTTGCTGCAAATCCTGGATGACAATACAACACATGTTTATTATCTTAATTTTTATTGGATGTATTTTTGAAGAAGAAAATTAAGGTTTATAAATATATGAGACGACATTATACTTTTAAAGTATGTAAAAGATTAAAGTACTTTAGTTTTTTTTTTTGGGCACATTTTTTGTAATTTTTTTTTTGCACATAGACCTCGTGTTGATGAATACAGCGAACTGGAATTTTCATATATTCCCTTTAGTCTTATTGATAAAAACAAAATGACTTTATTACATATTTTACCACTCAATTATCATCATTTCATGAATTTTACTATCCAATTTTTTATTTCTTTTATACAAATTTTGCCACCAAAGTTTTCAATTTTTATACATTTTACCACCTAAGTTTTTTTTTCCGCGTATTTTATTATGTTTTTTTATTTTTGCGCGTTTTAGCATCATGTTGATAACAAAATGACGTCATTTTTTTAAAACTCTTTTTAGTGACATGTCATCATCGGTAAAATGCGCAAAAAATTTAAAATTTAGGTGGTAAAATTCGAAGGAAACAAACTTGGATTGTAAGATTTACAAAATGATGATAGTTGGGTGGTAAAATGGGCTATTAAGTCAAACCAAATTAAAAGCCTTGTTTAGAGACCTTAGGTAAATGAATACATAGAACTGGAACTAGAATTTTCATAAAAGCCAAAGTCCTATTTATATTCATCACCATAAGGTCTAACGAGGCTGTATCAATGGTAACTTGTGTGCTAAAAATTGCTAATTAATATTGTGTATTTGTAACAAAATATATTATTATTAATTCTCCAAAAATTAAAACTTTAATATAATATAACTTATAGTATAATATTTATTTATTATAAATTTTAATTGTATCAAAATAAATATTTATTCTATGTAACTCACGAGCAAAAATACAAGTTATATTAATTTCATGACAACTATTTGTTGTTATGAGTTATCCGCTGGTTAATATATTAAATGCATGTAATCGATAAATTTTACATTGTTAAATTTTTTTTTCTAATGTACAATAGTGACAACAAGTATAGAATTCAAGACTTCGTGTAAACTACTTAAGTACCCTACCATTAGGCCAACCCTGATGGTTATTTAAATGCTTAAAATTTGAAACAATAAATCAAAGTAAAATAATATTTTATAATTAAAAATGTTTGAATATGTGTATTCATTTATTATATTAATCAATTTTAAGTTTTTTTAAAAAAAATATTAGATGCAAAAAATAAAAAAAGAATCTTTTTCTTTAAAATAAAATAAAATAAAAATCATAATTTTATCGTTTAAAGTAATATAATTATAAATATTTTATTGTTTAAAATAAATTTTTTCAAAATAAAATAATATAAAAAGAACATTTATTATATTTTATTATTTAAAATAAAATAAAGTAAAATTAGTATGCTTTTAATACTTTTTTTCAATCTAAATTTTATTGTTTAATGAGCCATTGAAAAGTCTTTGTTATTGTAATTAAAACATTTTATTTTCAACAATTATTTAATGTGTTTGTCAGTTGAAAGGCTTTTTCTTAATCTACAATTTGCTATTTAATGAGTCCCTGAGTTTTCAAACAAATTGAATGAGACATTCATAAGTCTTCATTATTACATTAATTGTTGTATTTTATCTTCAACATTAAATTATTTAACGTTAATGAATTTAAATCATTGAAAAGTCTTTAAAAATTTGTATTTAATCTTTAAAAAACCGTATGACCTTGATTGTTGTTATATTTAAAATATTACAATACTAATAAAAATATTTACACTTACATTTTATATGTATTGTTGTAATGTATTATGCAATATTGCAAATTTTATATAAAAAAAAATGCAACGTTGCAAATGTGTAATATTTTAAATATAATAAAACTATTAAAAAGATTTACACATTTATTTTAAATATATTATTGCATTGTAATATTTCTTTAACTTATTTATGTTTCATTTTTTTTTCTCATTTTCTCAATGTATTTCTACACTGTCAATTACAATATAGTCTAGGTTTCAGCTGAATTCTCTACTGAAATTCACACTGAAAATCATATATACATATTTATTTGAATTTTCATAACTAAATTTAGGCTTTCTCTTGCAATTATGTTCTACCAAAGGTAAAAATTAATATTATATTTCATAAACATTTATTGAATTCAAAAAATTCATTTTATTTAATAATAAATACAACACTTAATAATATGTTTAGTAATAGTTAAATATTATATTTAATAAATGAATTAACTAACACTGTATAAAACAATTTTTTATTTTCAAATATATTTTATAAAAAAAATAAACAAATATAAAAATAATGGACATTTCAATTTTTAATTGTTCAAGTATTAATTTTTTTTACATTTTTTTTGAGAGAGTGAGAAAGTGTGTGACATGGCTAGGTATTAAATTTGTAACAAAAATTTACTGATTATAACAAATTTATTCTATTTAATGTTAATACAATATTTTTTTTAGTAAATGTAGTAATTAATAATATATTTAATAAAAAATATCAAACATAATAAATATATTATATTTAATAAATATGATATTTAATAATATGATTAATGTTAGTTAAATATATTATATATTTAATAAATATAATAATTAATACAATACAAAACAGTTTATATTTTAAACAATAATAAAAATAATGAATATTTTAATTTATATAAGCTTAGGCATTAAATTTTTTATGTTTGCTTTTTGAGATAGATAGACAGAGAGAGAAATGTTTAGGGAATAAATTTGTAATAATTACATTTTTAGCTCCATATATATAGAATGACATGAAAAGTTATATATTTAACAAATAGTTATTCCTTTGACATATTTAATAAACACTTCTTTTTGGTAGAGATCAATGGTATTCTCTACTTGAGGCAATCCTGCTCGAGCTAGTTAGGATTACTGTGGCCAACAAGATCTCCTTCTAAGTATTTAAGAAACATTTACTAATTCTAAGAAATTTATTTTATTTAATAAATATGATATTTAATAAATGTAATAAATATTACTATATTTAATAAATTTATTATACTAAATGTACTATTTTATCTATTAATGTGATTAATATTAGTTAAATATTGTTTTTAATAAATGTAATAATTAATACCATTCAAAATAATTTTTATTTCAAAACATGTCTCATAAACTATTTTTTAAAGAAAAATAAAATAATGAACATTGTAATTTATACATGTTTAGGTATTAAATTGGCTTAATTGCACTTGTTGCCTCAATTTTTACAATCTTGCGAATTTTGACACAGAATAAATTTTTTCGCGGATTTTGCCCCCTCAAATTATAAAAAGTCACTATTTGTCCTAATTGAGGCAATTTAAAGGAAAAACTGCCACAAATTTATCTTAATTGTGGATGTTTAAAGGAAAACCTCCCACAAAAATGTGTTAATATTTGTGGTTTTCTAATGTTGAGACAAAATTTGCGAATTTTATAAATTGTAGGGCAAAACTTGCAAAAAAAATTCTTTGGGAAATAAATGTTGAAAGATGTTAATAGTTATGAGAAATGATACTGGTAATTCATTCCACTACCCCTTTATAAATCCCAGCATTCCACCCTGGGTAGATCTCAATAAATCCTGGTATTCAACTCTGGGTAGATCTCAATAAATCTCGGGATTATACTACAGATTAATTATTATTATTTTCTAGTGTTAAAGATCAGGGTGTTACACTGATGCTGAGTTATTATTTTCTATTTGAGATTGTATAATGCATGACTGTGACTGAGGTGGCTATGTTTGATGTGTGGGATAGGTCTTTTGTCTGCTTGAATCCTTGAGACCTTGTATGTATAGTTCTCACCCCCTTTCTAATTTGACCTTTTGCCATCTTCACATGCTGAAACGGATAGGTTTGAAGTGGATCCTCCAGGACTTATTGTCGTGTGAAAAACTAGCCGATCGAATCGACTAACACCCCAACATGATTCCAAAATAGAAGTCAAACGATTGATGTTGAGAAGGGAAATCTTCTCCTCAACTATGGGTTCCCAAACTACTAGAGAAAGTGTTTGGTGTAGGTGAAGAAAAAGAAGTGCAACAAATGATAGAATAAAACTAAAAGGCAACAAAATAGTAAATTCGATAAAGGTAAGAATAAAATTGAATTGATTTGAATTTGATTGAAGGTCTCTTTTCAATTGTGATACAAGGAATATTTATAGGGGATCTTATCTCTAATAACTTACTATAGCTATCGAACCAATCATATCCTGTTTTCTTCCATCTTCTCGGTAGTTTCTTCAACTATCTATGTGCTTCCTAGATTTTCGACCTCCACTAAGTGTCACTTCTTTATCCACTTTGACTAAGTCTTCTAGGATTTCAGTACCCTTTTCAGATTAAATAAATAATTTTAATTAATCCTCTAAGTTACCAAAATACCTCTCATGGGCTTTGACCTATTTTCGGCCCAATTCACTATCCCAACCATCTTGGGCCTATCGGTTTTCAAGCTACCAAAAATTTTGAATTTCAGTTGCTAACAAGATTGAATTTGGGTTTTGGCTTAAATATGTTTTGGGTCCCTGATAAATTAGCGAATTTTGTTTTGGATTCCTAACAAATTTTTTCTTTGTGTTGAGTCCTTGTTATTTTGTCTGAGTCCTTCTAATATATCTATTTTTTCATTTGAGTCCTTATAATATTTTGTTCATTTTGTATTAGTCCCTTTGAAAAATATTTGATAGGGACTAATAATAAATTATCTACATATTTTAGGGACTCAAACGAAAAAATTGATATATTAGAAGGACTAAGACAAAATAACAAGAACCCAAAACAATTTTTTTGTTTTATTAGGGACTCATCGCAAAGTAAAATTTTATTAGGGACTCAAAACAAAATTTGCGAATTTATGAGGGACCCAAAACATATTTAAGCCTTGGGGTTTTTTAAAAATTTTCAACTATTCGGCTTCTCGTTGCAAATATTTTAAGCATCCATGCTCTTTGAGGCTATGATTGTAATAAAGTTTCATGGAGTTACATTAGAAATGTAATAGAATTTTGCTTTCATCTTTCCCTATGCATAATTAACTCCCAAACCTAACTGGATTTTTGCAGACCAATCTTTTCCATACTAGAAACACTTTTCCAAATTTTCTGAATTTAATGAAATTTGTAGGCACTCAAAATCAAATTTTCGATCTAATTTTTTTCCTTTTCTTGGCTCCTGCCACAATTCTATTTGTGACAATAATTCTAAAAATATTTATAAACTTTTAAAGTGTTTAATTAAGAAAATTCTTAAGAGTTACTCCTGAACACTTAATGTCTTCAATTTTTTTTTTCTTATATTAATTTGTCTTACTATGCATTTATGTATATATTATGCATATTTATTTGTACGCTTTCTTTGTTTAGTGTTATTTTTAGTTTATTAGTTTTCTTTTCTCAATACACATCTATTTGTACACATCTTTTACTTTTTGCACCTCTACCATCCATGATAATCTACAAAAAAAATTTGTCTGTTGCTTGAAGTACTCCAATCTTTCCTTTTATTATTGTAATAAATAATAAAATAAATGTGGACAAATAAACACAATGGTATCTATCTTTCCATTAGTGTGATATAAAATGCATCAGATTGGATTTATATTTTGCTATATATATTCATATAAAGTTCATTAGATTGTATTTTTTTTTCTCAATACATGTATAATATAATATTTGATACATGTAAGAAAGTATTTGACATACTACTTTAATCCAATCTCCTAATTGAATGTTAACATGCACATTTTTTTCCCAAGTTCTTGACATTATTTCCAAACAGTCATCCTGATATATATTTTAACAATTGACAGTTAATATAAGGAAATTGTATGTATATATATATTTAGAGAGAGAGAGAGAGAGGGGAGAAAACTCATCAAAATTCCTTGGAAACCATGTGCTGGTGTAGGAAATTGAAGCACTCAAGGTTCAAGCACTAAAATTTTGGGTCTCTTGGAGTGTAGAAGAGTAGCTCACGGCCAAATGGGGACAAAAGGGTGAGAAAATGAAGGCAACTTAGTCACCAAGTTTAAGTAGTAGAAGGTCTTAGGTTTAGTGTTTCCTTTTGGGGCCGAGGTTATTTTTGGCATTTGAAATTTGATTGCCCATCCAAAGGGCTGAATATATTTTGGCCAAAGGCTAAATGTGGCTATTTTAATCAAATGTGTCAAAAATAATTAATATTTATAGATGGATTTAATTATAATTAATAATAACTAATTATAAATAATTCTATGAATTTTTTACCGTTTGCTCTTTTTCTCAGTGTATTTCTATACTGTCAATTACAATATTGAATTCTCATAACCAAATTTAGGCTTTGTCTTGTAATAATGCTCTATCAAATTGAATCATTGAAATTTGGGTGCTACGTTAACTATGATCTACTAATAATTTTGTGAGAACAATCCATTTTTTCTTTTAAAACATAATTTCAAATTTAAAATTAATGCAAAAGATGTTAGGATTTTAAAATTTCATACAATTGTGTAAATAGAAATAAATTAAGATGATTTATTTATTATTTTAAAAAATATTAAAGACAAAATATTATAAAATAGAAATGTTAGATTTAGAATAAAATTATACTTTTTAAGGAAAATAATTAAAATTTTATCTACTTGTTGATAAATATATGGTAAGAATATTTTGATCATATATTTTAAAATTATTTGCTATAATCTTTTTTTTTTGTAACCATCGTAATTAGAGAATTTGGCTCACGATGGGACCCCAAGGTATCTTCACCTTTGGGCCTGCTATAGGACTAATCCTCGATCTCGATTCGGGGTTTAGTCTTATGTAAAGCTCTTCACCCCTCCCTAAAGATGTACTCACTGGGAATCTAACTTAGGTCCTCTGCCACAAACTTAGCGTGTGTTGCCAACAGAACTACACCCATTGAGTTGTTTCCTATAATCTAAAGAATAGTAAAATTCAATAAAAAAAGTATTATCCTAAAAACTATTCATAACTATTACATTTAGTAAAGGTAATGATTAAAATTATATTTAATAAACAATTATTAAATTCAAAAAATTCATTTTATTTGATGAATATTAAATTTAATGAGATGATTAATATTACTTATATATTATATTTAATAAATAAATAACTAATACTGTATCAAACAATTTTTAAATTCAAATATGTTTTATAAAATAAAATTTTTGAAAAAATATAAAAATAATGGAGATTTTGATTTGAGAAAAAGGGCTATGCACTGGCATTGTAAAATACACTGTCTTCCAATCCCAAACTAGCATATATGGTAAGTTTGTTAATCTTTACAATAGCTAACTTAAGAGTCATATAAATGGTGATTTATGATTGGAAGACAGAGTAAAATTGGTTCACATTGTCAATACATAGCCATTAAACTGTTTTAATTTATATTTGTTTAGGTATTAAATTTTTTACGTTTCATTTTTGAGATAGAGAGGGACATGGTTAGGTATTAAATTTGTAATAATTACTATCTTGCTCCATATATTTAGATTGGTATGAAAAGTTATATATTTAATAAACATTTATTAAATATAATAAATCATTTTATTTAATGTTAATAAATATTTTATTAAGTAAATGTAGTAATTAATACTATATTTAATAAAAATGTTATCTTGGTTCGGCGCAGTTTCCAGATGGTGTTAAGGAGTGCCAACATTGTTGGGATGCCTGACCCTTCCTAGGTTCTGCCCAGTTTTTTGGCAAAAAATAAAAATAGAAATAAAAAAATAAAAACGTATATTAATAATTGTAAAGTTGACTTTCTTATAATAGACATGACATGTATACTCTATAAAAATATTGTTTGAGATATATGGAACATATATCAATTTAATTAATTTCCAGCACTATTACATCATTTTGCAAAACTACTAATTGTTTTATTATCTTTCTGAGCTTTCATTAATTTAACTTTCCTTCCATATCTTTCCTGACAACTATAATATATTGTGATTTGAAAAAGTTGACTTAAGGTCTTATCATGGACATCTCTCATCTACCTACTATTTGTCTTTTTCATAATTCATGCTTGTCGCCTTGGAGATAAGTTAAAATTTGGGAACCACTCATCAAAACCTAAATGCTATGCAAAGGTTGTTCCAAATACTCCAGTTTTGCAGAGATATGAAACTTACCTTTGATCTTCACAAGCTGAACTCCATTATGGAATTTTCTTAGTGATTGGACTATTGTATCAATTATATAGGTGATTCTTGTTGGAGGGGATCATCAAGTCGGCGTATGTGCCAAGGAAACCATTGAAGCTGGTGATGAGCTTTTCTATGATTATTACTATGATCTAGATTGAGCACCGTTATGGGCTCTTCCACCCAAAGTTGAGGCTTCCAAGAAACATGAATTAGCTATTTCTTAAGGCAACACAAAGAAACACCAATCTCATAGATTAGCCCTGTCTAAGCGACCAATTTGTAGTATTATTGTTCCTTTTCTCGATAAATGAATTTTCTACATCTTATGGGTGATGGCCAAGAGAAAATGTCATTTGGATACTAATATCAAATGCTAATATGCATAAAATTAGCCTAAAATTGTGAACCAAATTATGAGTTTGTTGTTGTTTCATGCAAAATTAGTTTTTTATTTACTTAATGCTAAATTTGTCAATTTTCACTAATACCATTATTCAAATGTTCAGAAGAAAGCATAATTTCAAGTTCAAAACATTTTCATCTCTTAAAAAATGTTTTTAATGATTTATGTTAGGAAATTGAAATTACCTTTTGGAGCCGGGGTTATTTTTGGCATTTGAAATTTGATTGGCCATCCCAAAGGGCTGAATATATTTTCGGCCAAAGGCTAAATGTGGAAATTTTAATCAAATGTATCAAAAGTAATTAATATTTCTAGATGGATTTAATTATAATTAATAATAACTAATTATAATTAATTCTATGTATTTTTTTACCGTTTGCTCTTTTTCTCAGTGTATTTCTATACTGTCAATTACAATATAGTCTAGGTTTCAGTTGAATTCTCTACTGAAATTCAGACAGAAAATCATATGTATTCATTTCACTGAATTTTCATCACCAAATTTAGGCTTTGTGTTGTATAATGTTCTACCAAATTGAATCACTAAATTTTGGGTGTTACGTAAACTATTATCTACTAGTAATTTTGTGATAACAATCCATTTTTTCTTTTAAAAAATAATTTTGAATTTAAAATTAATGCAAAAGATGTTAAGATTTTTAAATTTCATAAAATTGTGTAAATAGAAATAAATTAACATGATTAATTTATTATTTAAAAAAATATTAAAGACAAATTATTATACATTAGAAAAGTTTGATTTAGAATATTTTATAGTTTTAATAAAATTATACTTTTTGAAGGAAAAAAATTCAAATCTTATCTACTTGTTGAGAAATATATGGTAAAAATATTTTTATCATATATTTTAAATTTTTTGGCACATTTTAGGTTTCAAATCATTTCCTATAATATATTTTTTTTGTAACTATCGTAATTAGGGCCTTTGGCTCGCGGTGGGACTCCAAGGTATCTCTACAAGCTTCGGTCCTTTAGGCGTACTATGGGACTAATCTCCGATCTCGGCTCGTGGCTTAGTCATACTCTAAAGCTCTTCACACCTCCCCAAGGATATATTTTGTTGGAATCTAACCCAATTCCTCCCCCCACAAACTCAGCATGTGTTGTCATATGAGCTACACCCATTGAATTATTTCCTATAATCTAAAGAACAGTAAAATAAAATGAATAAACTATTATTCTAAAAACTATTCATAACTATTACATTTAATAAAGGTAAAAATTGAAATTATATTCAATAAACACTTATTGAATTCAAAAAATTCATTTTATTTAATAAATATTAAATTTAATAATATGATTAATATATATATTTTTTTTTGATCATGAGGCATGCCAAGGTAAAAATAAAGACAGGCATCGGACCCAAGTTAGCACCCCTGATATTATCTACCAAAAGCAACATACCCAAATATTATTAAAAAAAAAAGAGAGAGAGAAGAAAAACCTTGGTTGGGGGGGGGGGGGGGGGGGGGGGGGGGGGGGATAAATCCCAAAACCCAGGAAAGGACAGATTACATATAAGCCTATTCTATTATGTGAGAAATCCTTCAAAATAAACTTAGGAGTAGAATCCAACAAAAAAAAATGATTAATATTACTTCAATGTTATATTTAATAAGGAATATACCTAAAATTGTGGAGAATGCGAACTTATCACATTATCATGACCGCTCAACCTTTGCTTACTAATTTATCATATCTTGAGTTCTGAAAGTCCGATTGAGGTGAAACCAAAGTCATTAGTTAGCTAACATCTAACTCTACATTTCTTATGAAAACACCTAAGGCAAATTTGCATTACACAGGGTAATTTATGCACAGTCGTGCATTTTTTCCGAAGTGGTGTTTCAATTTTGAAGCATGTCCATGCATAATTAAGCATGGTCGTGCATAACATTTCCTAAAATGTAATTCTAATTTTCTTATGCATGGCCATGCTTTTGTGATGCATGGTCATGCTTCTTGAATGTTGTTACTTAAATTCATTATGTATATATGGTCATGCTTCTTGAAGGTTCTTTATGCACATTCATCATGCAGGGCCATGCTTGACATATGCATGGTCGTGCATAATTGTCTGAGATAAAAACACTTCAGATTTGAAGGTTCTAAGAGTCCCAATCTACCTAATCACTAAACTCACAATTTATTTACCCAAAATTCATGAACTATACATGATTTAATTCATTAAATCTTCATCTATTATCAAGAGCACGTCAAACAACTCACACAAAAAAATCATTTAGGCAAGCATGATTTCTCAAATGCAAACATCCCAAAAAAGGGAAAAACACCCAAAACAACCAAACAATTCAATTATCAATCCACAACAAAAATTAAGGCGCTTCAGGGTATTCACAACCCATCCAGGAAATTAAACTTGTTTTAAATAAAAATGTAAAATCATACATTCTACCTGTAGCTCATTGCCACTCATACAAGAGAAGAGAAAGAGAGAACCCACTTCCCCTTACCTCAAAAACATGACTCCCAAAAACAAGGAACAATAGGTTAGTGTTTCCCACTCCTTTCACTCCTCGGCACGTAGCTCTGAAGACACAAAATCTTCAAGGAGGCAAAAAAAGGGAATGAAAGGAAGGGTTAGGTTTTTAAGAGAAACCTAAGTTAACCTTCTATCAGAAAAGTTGGGCTCGAGGAGACTAAAGTCCAACATATAAGAGTCAAGAAACTTTTAGGCATTTTAATTATAAAACCACTTTTATTTTCTAATAACTCATTTTCTCACTTCCAAGGCCAAAACATATTCTCAAATCATTTATTTTAATTATAACAATAAATAGAATATTTAATAATTACTAATATATTTATATAATTGGAAAATAAAATCTAGGGTGTTACACAACAAGGACTTGGCTGAATCCTATACTTAGGGCCTAAAATTGAGATGTTACAACTGCAAGTCTAATTTTAGAGTTTAACAGCAGTTTGCAGGAAATGTGAAGATAAGAAGTTAATAGATGAGACATTAAAGCTTGGGTTGTTCTCTGCTCGATAAATTAAGGTAGTCTCAATACAGATGACTCTACTTTCAGAAATGATTGACTTCTTGCTCTATATATTATCCTCTGTGCTGTACTAACTAGTCTTATATAACTCTATCATGCCATTGTAGTTTGCAACCTCACATGAATATATTGATAACACAAAATTATTTTCCCATGAAATTGCTTGATTTTCAGTGTAGACCCATGTAGGGATAGGCCAAAAAATATGGTTGTTTGTAACTGAAAACAAGTGAATGAGATTTTTAAAGTGAAAAGTTTATCATGGTTGTTTGTTTTTGTGAATGATATGATTAAGAGAATTCTGTTCTCATTTTTGCGAAAAAATGATATGATCAGTTTTGCTTTTTTCTGTTCTCATTTCTTTGTGAAGGTTGAAATTTCCATTTCTTTCCATTTCTACTTATGGGTGGAGTTTTCTCAAAATTTGCCTCACTTCTATATTGTTATGGAAATGAACAGGTCAGATTGCTGTTTGCAAGATTTGAGGGAGAAAATTTTGCCCCGTAAAGGACAAAATGCTAAGGCAACTTCAGTCAAATTGATAACCAAAAGAAAGAAGAAATCTCAATCTTGATTAAAATCCATTGTAAAAATAGTCAAAGCTGCTTGAAGAAAAGTTTTCATTGCAAAAGAATCATATTTTTGAACTCCTAAACCTGATAAAGTTGAAGATGTTAAGGAAGATGAAAACCATGGTGGGGTAGAAGTTTTGGAAGAAGTTTCTACAATTGGATCCACAAGAAGAGCAAAAGCTGCAGCAAGATAAAATTTATTTGCTCTGCACCAGCTCCTACTTGTCAACTTGAAGTAACCAAAGAAGAAAAGAAAGTTCATGATCATCCCTTGTGTTTATGTTTTCTACAATGGAACTCTCAAAATTAGAATCTAGGTAAAGGAGATAAAGCTTTTCCTATCGTCTAATCTTTATATGGTTCTTCTTTCTTAATCCTTATTGTGTTTATGTTTTCAGGGAGCGAATGTTATTTTAATCCTTTTTGTCTTTTGCTATATGTTCAAAAGATCTTCACATGTATGTATATTTTAGTGCATGACTATTTTCTGTACAATTAATTACCATGATTAAGAGAATTCTTCAAAAGCAAATTCAAGTCAACAAATAATGACCAACAAGACTTCAAGGGACAATGCTAAGTTAAGGAATGAAATGGCTTATATGTTTGAGCCATTAAATTGCTTGGTGGAAACTGGAAACAAATACAAGTCTTGTAATAAATCCACCATGCAAGAAAATTGCACATGTTACGAGGCTTGTATTTGTTCCAAGATTCCATCAAGCAATTTAATGGCTCAAACATATTAGGCATCAGCCTTTTCATATCTTAACTCAACATTGTCCCTTGAAATCTTGTTGGCCACTATTTGTTGACTTGAATTTGGTCTTGAAGAATTATGTTAATCATTGTAAATAGTTGTACAGAAAATAGTCATGCACTAAAACATACATGCGAAGATCTTTTGAGATAAAGTGAAGGAAAAAAAGGATTAAAATAACATCAGCTTCCTGAAAGCGGAAACACAGTAAGCATTAAGAAAGAAGAACCAGATAAACATACAAGGAAGTTTCAATGGCCAAGGGATGATCATCATCTTTCTTCTTCTGTTATTTTGTCAAGTTGACAGGTAGGAGGTGGTGCACAGCGAATTAATTTTATTCTTGCTGCAGCTTTTGCTCTTCTTGCGGATCCAATTGTAGAAACTTCTTCCAAAACTTCTATCCCACCAAGGTTTTCATCTTCCTTAACATCTTCAACTTTATTAGGTTTAGGAGCTGAAAATTTTGATTGTTTTGCAATGAAAACTTTTCTTCAAGCAGCTTTGGCTATATTCGCATTGGGTTTTGATGAAGATAGAGAGATTTCTTCTTTCTTTTGAATTTCAATTTGACTAACGGTGTTGCCTTAGCATCTTGTCGTTCACAGGGGAAAATTTCTCCTTCAAATCTTGCAAACAGTAATCTGACCAGTTCATTTCCATAACGATGTAGAAGTCAGACACAATTTAGGAAAGCTCCACACATAAGGAAAAAAGGAAAGAAATGGAAATTTCAACTATCACAAAGAAATAAGAACAGAAAATAAAGCATAATTGGTCACATCAAATTTTCCCCATGGCTCATTCACATAAGCAAACAACCATTGATAAACTCATATCACTTTAAAAAACTAATTCACTTGTTTCAAGATACATACAAACCATATTTGTGGGCTATCAATGCATGGTTCTACACTTAAAATGAAGTAATTTCATGGAAAATAATTTTGTGCTATCAATATAAACATGTGATGATTATAAGGGGCAATAGGGGAGTAGTTGGGGATCACGAAAGCATGGTGAGGAGGGAGAGAAGGTGAAAGCCATGCTTTGCATCTTTGAGATTTGAAAGAATAGCTTAGGAAAAATGAGAGAATGGTGAGGGAAAATGAGGTGATTTGTTGTAGATTTTGGGTGACACTTTCCTTGGAAAGTGTTTTCTGAAATGTTTTTTTTTTAAAAAGAAAAAATACATACACAATTAGATAACGCTTTCGCCAAGAAACTCTATATAAATGTTGCTATCTGAAAATGGTTTTGGTGTAGTGTTGGGTGGAAGTGTGTTGATTGGGCTTATCAAGATAAAAGATCTAATTGGTATAGTCATTTTTCAAGTATAACAATACCTTAATTGTATGATTCAATATGGAAGTGGGCACAAAAAAAATTAAAATAACTTATCATAATCATAATTGATAGAATCTCAAACTACTGCCACAAATCAGAATAGACAAAGATAACAAAGTAAGCCTCATAAAAAATGTGAAAACATTTAAAAACATAAAAACAATTTTTTTTAAAATGCTGGAACATCAATCAACATTCACGAATTTTTAAACATAGAAAAATATCATACTTTTGTAACAGAATTTTATAGAAAACATCTTTAGGATGTCAAGAAAATGTAAAAACTTTCTAACTTGAAAATAGCACACAGAAAAATTAAGATAAATCATGAACTTTGCATGACTCTACCAGAAAATGGTACAGAACATAGCTTAGAAAAATTGCATTCATACCCAAACAATTTATTATTTTTTGGGCATTTTATATGTTAGTCCCAACACATGAAAACATTACCATATATCAAATCTTTTTAAATTAGATGTATAATTGTTTTTATATGATGTTACATATAAATTCAAAAATTTACTTCGTTTCTTACCAAAATATTCACCCGTGCATTGCACGGACCAACGCACTAGTTATATATTAAAAGACAATGTATTTAATGAAAATAATGATTAATTAATTTTTAAGTGAGAGAGAATGAGAATTTATATATTATTTTGGTGAGATCCAACGTAGATTTGAAGATATAGAATGAGAATTGTTTTAGTGTTTAAAAAGCATTTTTTTTATCCGTAGGAATCGAAGATAGGTACCGGGGGTTTACAACAACTCACGCACCCTGCTAAACCAACTGAGCTAGACTCCTCGGTCATTTAAAAAACATTTAATAAAATATATTGTTGAAATTAAGAATTTAAAAATCTAAATTAAATTCAAAGAATAAAAATTATAAATATTTTAAAATATCAAAATTGTATTTAACTATATTTTTTACTGATTTCTATAACGTTATTTTATTTCATATAATAAAAAATAAAAATTAAATACATTGTTTTTTAATATATATAACTAGTGCATTGGTCCGTGCAATGCACATGTGAATATTTTAGTAAGAAACGAAGTAAATTTTTGAATTTATATGTATCATCATATAAAAACAATTATATATCTAATTTAAAAAGATTTGATATATGTTAATATTTTAAGAATTTTGCTAAAAAAATTGTCATCCAAATCTATATCATATATAAATATATAATTAAGTGATTTTTTATTTTTTTAAAAGCATAAGCATGTATTTTAATGATGTTATATAATAATTTATCATATATAAATTGTCATCCAAATCTATATCATATATAAATACATGTGAAAAAATGCAAGCTTTTCAACACACGTCCAGAAAACAATTTAAAATTGAGAGGGGTAAAACATAAATGAACCCAAAATTTCTCCAGATTCTCAAACCCAACATACATGTGGATTTTAAGATCATCAATGGTTAGCACAACCTCTAGATGGCCACAAAATTCTATCTTACCCTTCGTTGAGCAAAAATCAGACTATCCAGTTTTGCTAAAATAGAATGGAATAATAGACACAACCAGTTTTGCCACCATCAATCACCACCAGTCTCATATCTAACTGAGAAAAATCAAGACCAAGCCATTAAAAAATCAATATGCACTGAAAATGCAAAGAAGCCATTTCACAACTCAAAGTTTGAAGGGTTTGGAGAAAATAAACCTTACATTGAGAAAAGGCCATTATCCCACACCTTAGGTTAGTTGGAGAAGGGGGTGGCTTGAATATCTCCTTCACATCCTTTAGCTATTCGGTCAAGCAAGGAAAGAGCAAGGATTGTAGAGAAAAGAAATTGGTGAAGTGTGTGTGGTGCTCTCTGTCAAGAGAGTAAATGAAAGAAAGTATTGTTATGTGTGTTCTCGTAGAGTGCTAGAGAGAAGGGAGAGAATTGAGTGTCTCAGCTTACTTAGTGAGAGAGTGAAAAATGAGTAGAATGAGTGGGGTGGCTTTCAGGTATTGGGACTTTATAAAATGGGTTCAACAGATTAGCACACTTACGTCCTTGCTAACTCAAAGGTTTATTGTGGGTAAATATAAAAATTAATAGGCAATGATATTTTCTTTTATGTTTATTCCAATAATGTAATAAATGTAACTAATTATTTAAGATATATTTATTAAATGTAATATATTATTTTATTTAATAAATATTATATTTAATAATAATAAACATTACTATATTTAATGAACATTTATTAAATATATAAATCCATTTATTTAATAAATATAATAATTAATAATATGATCAATATTAGTTAATTATGATTTTAAACAAATGTGATTTTTTTCTAGACCACAAGTATCCTCCACTGGAAATAATCATGTTTAAGTTGGGTAGAACCACTATGGGTGGCAAAGCTCAAACCCAAGACCATTGCTTAAATTGGAACACTCCCACACCAGTTGATCCATGTGCTTGATGGGAAAAAAATGTGATAATCAACATTGTATAAACATGTATTATAAAGTAATTTTTTAAACCAAAATAAAATAATGAAAAATATTTTGGTATTAAATTTGTAATAATTACTTTTATATAATGTATATATAGATTGGTATGAAAGTGAAAAAAAAATAATAAGAAATTTTAAATATAATAAATCTATTTTATTTAATGTTGATAAAGGTTTTCGTTAAGTAAATGTAAGAATTAATGACATAATTAATAAACATTTATAAAATATGATAAATTTATGTCATTTAATGAATATAAAATTTAATAATATGTAATAACTAATCTATAAAAAAAATAACTAATCTAGTTAAATATTACTCCCTCCGTTTCTTTTTAAGTGTCAGATTTTTGGAAAAATTTTGTTTCTATTTATCTGTCATTTGCAAAGTTCAAGATCACATTAATTACTCTTTTATCAATTATACCCTTACTTCTCTACTAATCTTTTATGAATTTACACATGCATTTCTTATAGAGTAGAAATGAAAAGAGGGTAAAATAGGAAATCCCATAATTACTTTATTAGAATCAAGAAAATTTAATGCATTTCTTGGTTTCAACATATAAACCTTAAACGACAGATATTTTAATTTATATATGTTTAGGTATTAATTTTTTATGTTTGTTTTTCTCGAGAGAGAGCAAGAGAAAGTGAAAGAAATATTTACCAATTAAATTTATAGTTATTAAAAAAAATCTCTGTACATATAGATTGGTATTAAGAGTTATTTATTTAGTAAACATTTATTAAATCTAATAAATAAATTAATATAAATTTTAATTAATTAGCATTCAAATTTTAGACAAATGAAGAAAAACATTAATCATTTTCATTTTCTTATGTTTTTATCTTTAAAATATGAAATTAGTTATTCTAATTATAATTGCATTCAAGTCTCTCTCTCTCTCCGTCCCTCTCTCTCTATTTATAAAGATAGAGAGATAAATTAATGTTTAGGTATCAAATTTGTAATAATTATTTTTTGCTTCATATATATGGATTGGTGTGAAAGCGTATATATTTATTAAACACTTACTACTCTGTTATCTTTTATAAACAAAAAAGAGTCGTTTCTCTTGTTCTCAAATATAAACAAATCTCAGCTACCTTTGCCTTATTTAATGAGACTATCTTCAAAATACCCTTCGTTTAATAGGGAGTTTATGCATGATATCAAGTTCCATTGAAGGGTAGTTTAGGAAAAATGTTTGATTTTTAATTGGGATTGAGATAAGTTAATGAAGTTAACTAATCTTCTTAATAAGTGTGAAATTAATTTTTTTTGCTTATAAAAGAGAATGGATGAAGTACTTTTTAACATATTTAAAAACTTTTTTTGTGGTAAATATTATTGGTATATCCTCCATTAGAAACAATCCTACTCGGTCGGGATAAGATCACTATGAGTAGCAAAACTCTCCTTTCTAGAATTTCATAAATATTTATTAAGTCTAATAAATGTATTTTTTTAAAAATATTTTTAATAATCATTTAATAAGTTCATCTCCTATAAAAAATTATTAATATTATTAATATTAGTCAAAGATTATATTTAATAAATTAAATTACCAATACTATACAAAAGAGTTTTTGTTTTAAAATATTTTTTATAAACTAAAATTTAAAAAACACTAAAATTTTTAATTTATATATGTTTGATTATTAAATATTTTATGTTTCATTTTTGAGAGAGAGAGAGAGAGAGATGTTTAGGTATTAAATTTGTAATACTTATTGTTTTCTCCATATATATAGATTAGTATGGAAATTTATATATTTAGGAAACAATTATATAAAAAATAAATTTATTTTATTTATTGTTAATTAAACATTTCTCAGTAAATGTAGAAATTAATAGTAAATTTAATAAAAATCTATTAAATATAATAAATCAAAATTATTTAATGAATATAATATTTAAAAATATGACTAATGTTAGATAAATATTATATTTTATAATATAATAATTAACACTATACAAAACAATTTCTATTTTAAAAGATGTTGTATAAACAATTTCTTAAATAACAATAAAATATTTTATATATTAAATTTTTTATGTATGCTTTCTCAAAGAGAGGGAGAGAGAGAACTTTTTAGGAATTAAAATTGTAATAATTAATCTTTTGAGCTCCATTCATATAAAATGGTATGAAAAGTTGTATATTTAATGAATACAGTGGTGGGTACCCACTAGGGTTGGCCAAGTGGTTGGAAATTGAAAAAGATGTATGAGGACATAGCTAGGTTTGATCATCATTGTTGCCATTATATAAAAAGAAAATTACATATTTAATATACATTTATTCCTTTGACATATTTACTAAACAAAATTTGGTAGAGATCAAAGGTATCCTTCACTGAAGCAATATTGCTCGAATTGGGTAGAACCACCATAAGTAGCAAAACTCTCGAGTATTTAAGATACATTTATTAAATGTAATAAATTATTTTATTTAATAAATATTATATTTAATAATAATAAATATTACTACATTTAATGAACATTTATTAAATCTATAAATCCATTTATTTAATAAATATAATAATTAATAATATGATTAATATTAGTTAATTATGATTTTTAAAAAAAGTAATTTTTTTCTTGATCACAGGTATCCTCCACTGGAGGCAATCATGTTTGAGCTGGGTAAGACCACTATGGGCGGCAAAGCTCGAACCCAAAACCACTGCTTAAGCTGAAACAACCCCATGCCAACTGATCCACACACTTGATGGTAAAAAAATGTGATAATCAACATTGTATAAAACATGTATTATAATCTTACTTTTTAAACCAAAATAAAATAATGAACATTTTAATTTATATATGTTTAGGTATTTATTTTTTTATGTTTCATTTTAGAGAGAGAGAGAGAGAGAGAGAGAGAGAAATATTCTAGTATTAAATTTGTAATAAATACTTTTATGTTACTTATATATAGATTGGTATGAAAGTGAAAAATAATTAATAAGCACTTTTTAAACATAATAAATCTATTTTGTTTAATGTTGATAAAGTTTTTCATTTAGTAAATGTAAGAATTAATGACATAATTAATAAACATTGATAAAATATGATGAATTTATGTCATTTAATGAATACAAAATTTAATAATATGATTATTGTTATGTAATAACTAATCTATAAAAAATCAATTTTAAAATATGTTTTATAAACTAGTTTTGGAAACAATAATAAAAGATGAATACTTTAATTTATATATGTTTACGTATTGATTTTTATGTTTGTTTTTCCAAAGAGAGAGAAAGAGAAAGAGAAAGAAATATTTACCAATTAAATTGATAATTATTAAAAAAAATTCTCCGCACATTGGTATTAAGAATTGTTTATTTAGTAAACATTTATTAAATCTAATAAATTAATTAATATAAATTGATTTAAATAAACTACTATTCAAATTTAAAACAAATAAAGAAAATTATTAATTATTTTCATATTAGAGTTTTGTATATTAAATAAATAACCTGTATTTGTTTTTAAATTGGGTCTTATTTATTTTGTAATACAATGGAACATTTTTACTCTTTTTATGTAATACAGCAGTGGGTGCATCTTGTAGTATAAAAGACCCGCTTATACAAACTCAAACCCAAACCCAAAACTGATTTAAAGACAAATCTTGGCACAACTAGTGGAGGAAGCGATGGTTGTGCCTTAGACTCATTTAGTAGAAATGGTGAACATATTTTCAAGTCTTTTTGGTGCATTTCAGCCACATAACCCCAACATTAACAAGAAAGATATGTTAAAATTTTGAACCCAACATAAGAATATTAAGTCATTTATTTTTTTAAAAAAATATTCACTAAATTTCTCCAAATTCAAATAACCTTTATTTAGAGGATAATGTGTGGCTGTTGTTATTATTAATTCTTAATGAATTACAAAAGCTTACATTTCACCTATAATTAGATTATGCATAATTTCTATCCTTTTGGACTAATTGATAATTTGATTTTCTATGATAATTCTATAAGATTTCTAATTATTAATTCATTGGATGTGAACTTCAAAATGATAGTATTTTTAAATCTATAAATTCTCCAATAATTAATAAAAAAATACAATAGTCTCTCTCTCTCTCTCTCTCTCTCTCTCTCTCTCTCTATCTATCTATCTATCTATCTATCTATCAATATATATGTATGTATATATCAATTGTAAACATCAACAACAAGATACAATATACTAAATGAAGGAAAAAATAAATTGTATATATAATTTATTGGTGTTGTATGTTCCCTCAATATTAACAAAGTTATTAAGAAAATAAAAACAAGAAAACATTTAAATAATATTATATAGTCTAAGTCTCTACAACTATAATTTGATCATTCACCAAATTAAACTACTGAGAATATGGGGGGAGGCTTACCATTTGGTGAAATGTTTATATGGTGGACTGTCTTTACTCTTTTCAATGGAATAGGCGTGATCTGCAAAGAGTTTCTTAATCTTGATGTCTCCCATGAGCTTGAAGACAATATATTAGGATCACCTAAAAAATTATTCTCTGCAACTATGTTTGTCTGTCTAAACAGTACAAGCCACTATAGATACAACCCATGTGCTGGAAAGAAACATAACATACTTAATCAAACCATAAGTTTTTTAGTACATCATAAAAAAATTGATACAACTGAAAGCAAATACAACTAAAATGATAAGGAAATACAACCAAAGATACTATCGAACAACCATCAACCATCCCCTACTAACAAAACAAGTCCCTAACTGAGTAGTGACTCAAACCCTAGCTTAATCCTGCCTCTCATTGTCAAACTCGATAGGATGAAATTGCAATTTTTTTTTGTAGTGATCTTTTCTGTCCAGGTCAAAAGTGAGGGTGTGAGTGTGGCATAAGGTTTATAAAACCTAACCCCTTGATGGGCCCTAGTAACCCTTTCTTATAAAAAAGCCCACTCTTTTCTTAACAATAAAGTCTATTTATTAGTTTTTTTTATCTAAACCCTTTCTAATTATTGTCAAGTAACAACACTTAGAATCACAAATATGTTTCAATTACATACAAGATGCTCACGTTTCCTTCTAGAAATACACAAGTGTATTGCAAGCAAATAGGGAGTTGGGAGTTCAATAACAAAAGGTCTTTAGCTTTGCCTTGTCCCCATAAAGAGATTGACAAGCATTGGCATCCTAAAAGCAAATGGAAGACTAGCTCACTCAACTAAAAAATTCATAATGTTTCAATGAAATTATTGTTAAGATGCAAATTCTGGAAAATGAACTTATGTACCTCTATTAATGAATGATTCTAAAAAAGTTGAGTTGCATAAATTAATTTCAACTTATAGGAGAAATTTGACTCATTTGGCCTCCTCACTTTAAAAAAAAAAAAAATTTATCCTATAAATGCTTGTTGACAAATCTATCTATGCTTGCTCAAAGTGGAAAATTGATAATGTTTTGAAAAGATATTCCTGTGTTGGCCACAACACTGACATAAATTAAGATGCCACCTAGCTCACTGTTGATAGTCAATTTCTTAGTTCCAACAGTTCAGCATTTATAAATAAAATTGAGGAATCCTGGTTCCCACAATTACAATGTATTGTACAGAACAGAAAGGAATTAAGCCATAAAAATATAGTAGTCTATATACTCTATCAGCTAATAAAAAAAGTACAATTAGCATAGGAAAGAGAGGGGATTGCATTTACATTTTTACCACAGTATCCTATGACTAAGTGCTAATTGTGTAAATGATTGATATTTCTGGTACTTTCATACAGAAAAAAACATGGCAATACAACTATGCAAAAATATATGCCCTGCAACATGTCACAAGAAAGAAAAAGGGGAAACCTCAATTTTTAAACTCTCAAGAACCTTCATAAGATATAACATATTATATTAAAAAGTTTCATTTGTCACCTTTAAATCAATATGATGCTGCAAATCTGTCCAGGGTAGGTGCTAAAACCAAAGTAAGTGTCAACACCAGAATCAGTACCCGGTCAAGACAAAGAAAAATTAACAAAGAAAATGAAGAATAGATAAAAGACATATTGCAGAAACATCTAGCAGATGTGGAGATTGATTCATCAAATAGTATATCTAAATATAATTATATGCAAATTATAGAAAGATAAAGCTATCTGAAATAGAGAATGAAATCATCATGAGCTCCTTATAGAAGGATGATGGTTTAAGTGAAATTCTCAGAGTACAATAAAATAAGATATATTTATTAGCTCCTAGTTATAAGATTAGTAATTTTTAAGATGCTAACACATTCATGTAGGATCCCAATCAAAGTTCCAAATAATCTAAAATCATAAAAGTTAGAAAACATAGTTCGTCCACCTTCCTCATTTTCTCCAGAATGCTAGATTACCTCATCTCTATGAGTACTGAAAATTAAATCCTCCCTCAGGTAATTCATATCCTTTAAATGCTTTAAAACTTCGGCAAAAATCCTTTGTGACTGCAAGCAATGAACAAATCTATTGAACCTCTAAACATGGAAAAAGAAGTTTCCATCGAGAAATCCCTTGTGATATATATTTAATTCTTTCTAAATAAAGTTAAGTTTAAGCTTTACATCCCAAACACGTTATTTTCACAGTCTGAAAAGTAATTTCTACCAAGAAATCGGAAAAAACAGAGTTGTAAAACAAAGATTGCAAAGAGAAATAGCAATATTAAACGAAAACGAAAAAAAGAGCTGAAGATTTTGCAGTTTGATGTATTCCCAAACTCTTTTGACTGTCTTTGTCGTGCTTTTTACGTCGACTCTACTGGCAACCATTTGTTTTCATTCTCGTAGTGTATAATTTATGTATTATTAGTGTAAATGATCTATCCAGTTAGATTGATTTTAAAAAATGAAGCTTCATTAATTGAGTGGCTAATATTGTTATTAGTTTTATAATATGTAGTACTAACTATTAATTGTATACAATGAACCTTAATATGACAAATCAATCAAGGATGTAGAGAATACTTTGAAAAAATTGATCAAGAATACTTAATATTCCAAAATATTTAAATTACTTAAAAAATAAATATTATATAGTATATGAAAAGGGTAAAAGTGACACATAAAGATTCTTGAGATAATGTCCGTGCAACAAACAAGTTTAATGATTGAAACTTATTTATTTATTTATTCAATATGAAATGATTGATAAAGGAGGACTGCACATTCAATATTTTAAGGCATTAACAAATATGAAATGACACATACATTCTCCAAGCCGTGCTTTTTGCTCCAAAGCCTCTAAATCCATTTTGAGCTGCATACACTCTGCAGTCAAATTTGCATACTTTGTCTGCTTCATATGAGACATTGATAAGTTTGCTGGCATTTTATGAGCATGGTACAAAGTTGATGTAGTGAGAGGATACAATGCATTGCTCCAATGCCTCTATATATGCATTTTCTACGCATGCTCACAAAAAGGCAACAAACTTATCAATGTCTCATATGATGAAGAGAGAGTATACATATTTGACTGAAGAATGTAAGCAGCTCAAAATGCATTAATTTAGAGGCTTTGAAGCAAGAAGCATGGCTTGTAGAAGGTATGCGTCATTTCACATATGTTTATGCCTTAAAAAATTGAATGTGCAGGCCCTCTTTATCATTCATTTAATGTTGAATAAATAAATAAATAAGGTTCAATCATTACACTTGTTTGTTGCATGAACGTTATCTCATGAATCTTCATGCATCCATTTTACCATTCTCCTAAAGTATTCAATACTTATTTTTTAAATAATTAAAAACATTTGGTATATTAAGTATTCTTGATAAGTATTTTCAATGTATTCTCTGCCTGTTGCTAGCGTGTAATCAATGGGGGTTAATAAACCTACATTAAATGCATTTTTACATCAGTTATGTTGTTAATCAATGTAAAAAAGTTGTTTAATGTGGGTTTACACCCTCGTGAAACCACTTTCTGCATCAGTTGCTTTATTAACTGATCTAAAAAATTGGTTTAATGAGGGATTAATCCCTGCTGTTAAACTACTTTTTTTTACATCAGATATAGGTTTAACTGATGTAAAAAGACTTTTTTTACATTGGTTCAATGTTAGATGTAAAAAAGTCTTCCATTCTACTTTGGTGGCATCTACATCAGTTCTTCAACTGATGATGTAAATTAACTAAAATAATTGATCTAAAATGTCTCTGTTGCAGTTGTAAGATTTTAGTGACTAGTTTGTATTTGCATGATTATTATGTATGAAAGGGCAAAAAGAGTAAAAATTGTTACATTATTATTATGAGTTTGCATTTCTATAACTAAAGTGTATTTAAACTAAATATTATAAATATAGTATGATGTTGAAATTATGTAGGCATTTAACAATTCAATACCATTTGTGTCTCTGAGGAAATAAATAAGATACTACAAAGATGGTGAAATATTAGCATACTCTAAAATTGTTGAACATAACTTATATAATATGGAAACTTAGATATAAAGGAAGGGGGTTGATCATTGAATTAGAACTCTGAGCTCACCAAGGTTGTAACTTGAAAGCAGGACTGCAGGAGGGTGGTTAATCATTGAAGTGTGTTAACATGAAAATAATGCCACTGGAAATGTAGGAAACAAATCTATACAAATCGATTGAAATATTTGCTAATAAATTAAATTACATGCTTTTTAAACTTTCAATGAGGAAATATTTTAAAAAAAATGTTTGCATTAGTAAATAAAAGTAAATGAAGTTGAATATATTCATGATTTATTTTAGGACATAATATTAATCTATGGTATATAATCATATATTCATGTATGTTATTTGATTACGATATGCTTGTGAAAAAATTGACGTGTTAATGAAGGTACTTTATCTTTGTAGGCAGTGAGGGCACCTAATCAGATTGTGACAAGTTGTAAGTGGGAAAAAGAAGAGAAACATACATATTGTAACACTCAATTTGTCTACTTTCTTAATTGAATTGACTTGTGTCATTTATAAGTGGAATTATTAATTAAACCATGAAATTTCATTAATTACAATTTCTGTGGATTTGTTGGGAAGTTTCAATTGTTAATCGAACTGAAATTTAGATTCTGTTGTGATATAAACACTGAAAGATATACTGATTTGTATGAGCAGACATTCAAATTTGTCATTTAGATTAATATGATTAGTGATGATTAATTATATTATGAAAGATTTTGAAGTGATTGTGACACTTTGGAATAAAACAATTTTTTTGTCTAATATTTAATATGCATTCTACGATTACCAGCTTTAGAGTAGATCAGATACACTTAGTACTTTTTTTTTTCGATCAGCAGATACAGATACACTTAGTACCACTCTAAATGTGACACCCATTCACATTGTCATTTAACATAGTACTAGTAGAATTTTAAGTTTAACTAATTTATTTTATTTGAATTAAATTGGTGATTAATTTAAAAATTGAAGTATTTTTTTCATTTTTATTGAAACTTAATTGATTGAATTATAAACACAATTTTGAATAAATATGTTATGACATATTTAAGGAAATATAAATTAGCATATGATCAAACTAAATACATGCAATAAGCATCCATATATCATACAGAAGTATTATCATCTAAACTAGAAAGTACTAGGATTTCAGCATAAAATATATACATGTCAAAAAGATCCTAACTACCCCTCTATATATACAACAAAACAAAAATGGCCTATGTTGCATAAGTATTATTATAGTTGAAAATAAAAATAATAAAATAAGTTGTCATTGAACCAGGACCACCCGAAAAGTTATATACGTTTATTATAAAACCCTTTGATAAGGCATTTTGAAAAAATAGTTTTTTAAATTATTATTACTTTAGTTAAATTTATTTTTGATCCTTATTAAATGTAAAATTACTTACTATATATCATAATTATTTTCATTTAACAATATTTTTTCAATCGATATTCACTTAAAAAAAATCTTTAGACATTGTTGTTCTTGAGTAAAATTTATTTAAAACTAGGTTTGAATAACTTTTTTTTGTTAAAGTAATAGTTTTGAACATGGAATTAATTATATTGAATTGTAAAAATATTAAGAGAAAAGTTTAAGAGATTTATATATAAAAAAAGTAAATTACATTAATTAGATATACTATAAATTGTAGTGGGAATTTTTTTATTTAATTTTTACATAAAAGTCTTGTGCGTTTTTGAGGTGTCTTATTCATCAAAAGTCCCAAAACTCTGCAAAAATTCAATAATTATTTTTTTGCCAAACAGTAGTAGTATTTTAACACACCAATAAGAGTAGTACATCCAGCCATAAACACAGGAAAATTTGTGGCTCATAAATAGTCTTAAATAACTCCAAAACAATTTCTAGCATCACCCAACACACATATTCCAGAAATAAATAAATTTTAAATCATGGAAATTCATATATACAAACAGCCATATGGCCTCCAAGGCCAAAAACATACTTTCATTTAGTTAAAAGAAGAGAGAGAGAGAGAGAGAGAGAGAGAGAGAGAGAGAAATACAAAGATATAAATTTTTAAGCCAAAATATGCATCAAAATTTTCAAACAAACAAACCAAACAATAAAAGTGGTATATCTAACATTATAAGAAGATTTAATTGCTTAAAAATTGGAGAAATAGGTGTAAGTTCCCTTACCCTAGAAGATCTAAAACTTTGACCTTGAAGAGCAGAAAATGGTGGAAACATATGAAGCTTTGTAGCTAGCTCCTTGCAATTCCAAGAGGGTGTCAACAAAGTGTGAGTACCATGAAGCCAAATCAATTAAAAGTGTTAGGAGAAGGAGGAGAAAATTTTTGTCAGAAAATAGAGAGAAAAAAAAAGGAGAAAACTCACCAAAATTCCTTAGAAACCAAGTGTTGGTGTAGGAAATTGAAGCACTCAAGGTTCAAGCACTAAAACTTAATTTGCGTCTCTTGGAGTCTACAAGAGCAGGAAAAGTGTGAAATTTTGGAGAGGAAAGGGAAGAGTAGCACACGACCAAATGCGGCAGAAGAATCAGAAAATGAAGGCAACCAAGTTTAAGTAGTAGAAGGCTTTAGGTTTAGGGTTTCCTTTTGGGGATATTTTTGGCATTTAAAATTTGATTGCCCATCCCAATGGGCCGAATATATTTTTGGGCCAAAGGCTAAATGTGGCTCTTTTAATCAATTGTGTAAAAAATAATTAAAATTTCAGGAGGGATTTAATTGTAATTAATAATAACTAATTATAATTAATTCTATGAATTTTTTCACTGTTTCCTCATTTTCCCAATGCATTTCTACACTATAAATTACAACATAGTCTAGGTTTCAGCTGAATTCTCTAATGAAATTCACACAGAAAATCATATATACATATTTAATTGAATTTTCATAACTAAATTTACGTTTTCTCTTGTAATTATGTTCTACTAAAGGTAATAATTAATATTATTATTAATAAACATTTATTAAATTCTAAAAATTCATTTATTTAATAAATATAAAATTTAATAATATGATTAATATTAGTTAAATATTATATTTAATAAATGAAATAAATAATACTATATAAAACAATTGTTATATTCAAATATATTTTATAAAACAAATTTTTTAAACAAATATAAAAATAATGGACATATCAAATTATATTTGTTTAGGTAATAATTTTTTACATTTCGTTTTTGAGAGAGAGAGAGAGAGAGAGAGAGAGAGACTTGGTTAGATATTAAATTTGTAATAATTAATGTTTTGCTCCATATATTTAGATTGGTAAGAAAACTATACGTTTAACAAACAGTTTCTAAATATAATAAATTAATTCTATTTAATGCTAATACAATATTTTATTTACTAAATGTAGTAATTACTAATATATTTAATGAAAAATATATTAAATATAATAAATATATGTTATTTAATAAATATCAAATTTTATGATATGATCAATGTTAGTTAAATATATTAAATATCTAATAAATGTAATAATTAATACAATATAAAACAATTTATATTTTAAAATATGCTTTGTAAAATAATTTTTCAAACACTAATAAAAATAATGAATAACTTAATTTATATACTTTTAGGCATTAAATTTTTTTGAAGTTTGCTTTTTGAGAGAGACAAAGCAATAGAGAAATGTTTATTAGGGAGTAAATTTATAATAATTACATTTTTAGATCCATATATATAGAATGACAAGAGAAGTTATATATTTAACAAACAGTTATTCCTTTGACATATTTAATTAATACTTTTTTTGGTGGAGACCACAAATATTCTCCACTCGAGATAATTCTGTCGATCTGGTTATGATTACTATGGACGACAAAGATTTCCTTCTAAGTATTTAAGAAACATTTACTAAATCTAAGAAATTTATTTTATTTAATAAATATGATATTGAATAAATGTAATAAATATTACTAAATTTAATAAATAATTATTAAACATAATAATCTATTTTATCTATTAATATCATTAATATTAGTTAAATATTGCTTTTAATAAATATAATAATTAATACCATTCAAAACAATTTTTATTTTAAAACATTCCTCAAAAACTATTTTTTTTAAACAAAAATAAAATAATGAACATTTTAATTTATATATGTTTAGGTACTAAATTGGCTTAATTACAGTTTTTGCCTCAAAAGTTTTACAATTTTGCGAATTTTGACACCAAAGAAATTTTTTCACGAATTTCCCCCCCTCAAATTATAAAAAGTCACAATCTGTCCTCATTGTGACAATTTAAAGGAAAAACCGCCATAAATTTATCTTCATTGTGGAGGTTTAAAGGAAAATCTGCCACAAAAATGTGTTAATATTTGCAGTTTTCCTATGTCGAGACAAAATTCGCAATATTCTATAATTTGAAGGGGCAAAATTTGCACACAAAAAATTCTTTTGGAAGAAAATTAAGTCGAAAGATGTTAATAATTATGAGAAATGACACTGGTAATTCATTCCACCACCCCTTCCATGAGAAAGACATAAATCCCGGTATTCAATCCGGGTAGATCTCGATAAATCCTGATGTTAAGCCCCGAGTAGATCTTGATAAATCCTGGAAATGAACCCTGGGTAGATTTTGATAAATCCTGATATTGAACCCCGAGTAGATCTTGATAAGCAAAAAAAAAGTTATATCACTACTATTTATCTAATTGGATTTAAATTAGCGAATAAAGTATTCCAATTGCATTTTCATATCTGTTTCTTCCTTTCACTAGTTTGAAGTTTTCTCCTTTACTAAATGTCCTATCTTATGAAATCTTGAAGAAGGATTCATTCAAATCAAAATTTTAAACTGTCTCTAACTGCGAATCCAAGAGGATTGGTGTGTGTGTAACCTTGTTGGCTCACATTCAACGTCAATCAACAGTGAGAAAAGGATTGGTGTTGAACGAATATTGGAAAGTAGGAATCGGCAAAAACAGACACACTTCAAGTCATTAGCTTGAGAATTTCATTAGATATCCCATTTACTCTTTTGTTGCTTGGCAACAACACTGCATGATAGTAACCATTCACAAACTTTTCATTTAATTTCAGTTTCCCACCCCAGCATTTACCTTTGAAGCAAGGCCCTGTGCATCAAGTTCCTCTAGGCTAATATTAACAGCTCCTCGCTGAGTAGGTTCACATGGAACCCACATTCCTTTAGAAGTTTTCATGAAGAACTTAGCATCTCGTGTTTTCCGGACAGGTTCAAATAGTACATCCTTAACCTGAATGAAGGAAACAATAATGGGGCATGTCCGGTAGATTAGCAGAAAGCCAGAACCAGAAAACCTAATACTGCCTAAGAGATTCATTCAATAAGTGCTGCCTAATGAAAACCAGAAAACCAGAAAATCCATCAGCTTTTTTGTGCCAATTCTTCAAAATCTTTTTCAGTTAGCTTGTGAGGAGTATCTCCAAGATGCACCTGCACACGTCCAAATTCTTAACAGTGACGGATCATATTCACAAGGCTAGTGTGGAAAGTTCTAGTATTCTCTTTAAGTGGGAAATGCTTTGAATCTTTTGTACCTTAAATATGTGCTGGCTTGCCTTCAGGTCTGGGAGAGGGATATATTCGTTTGTCGAAGCATCTTCGAATGGCCTGCAATACTTTATTTTAGCCTCAGTGAAATGGTGTACCACGAAAAATTTAACTTTTGTTCAACAGACATAGATGGATGGCTTTCCAACCTGATCAAGTGCATAAGGAATATTTGTGGCTGCAAGAATGAGAACTTTCTGATCATTGTTTCCCATACCCTAACATGTACAAAGTTAAAGATAAAAAGGTAGCTCAAGAAATTCATATAAAAGTAGAATTCTTCTTGTAGAAGAAAGTGACATGCATAACACAAACAGTCACCAGTCCAGATTTAAAGATAAATGTATCAAGCATAATTTACAATCAACAATAAATGTTTGTGACAAATTTATAATTGGGAGAAGCCACAGATTATGCAAGAACAGAACAACTAAACAAGTATGAACTGCATATGCATGATATCAATAGCCCAAGTTCAGATTTCAGGCATGGGAAGGGTGTAATGATACAGGACCACTTTTGAAGGCTCTCCATGTAAAGGCTGCTATTAGGAGCAAAAGATTTGCATGCAGAATTTCTTAAATTGTATGCTGACTTAAGATGAACCTCATGCCATGATCCTTAATCCTTTCCATTATGGAGAGGTATCAGTTGATTCCCTTGACCCTTACCTTATGGTCTAGTGTGTTGAAAATAGATGCCTAAATATCTCTAATTTAAATTTGAATAATTTAGATTTTAGGAGTTTTTGATATGTTTCAAAATTTAGGATATTGTTCATATAAAGATAAGGATTTGATCTTATCATTTAGATTTAGGAGGTTAGCAATTTGATTTTAAGATTAAGATAATGTTAATATTTGAATTTTGCGTTACACTTTTGCTCTATATATAGAGCAAAAGTGAGCCCATGAATAAAATATTTATTAAGCTCCTTCACATAATATATCTCCTGTTTGTTAAAAATATATTATCTACACCAAAAAACAAACAATTGGTATCAGAGCTCCCTTCTTAAGGGACCTGTGCGATGGATGCCAAAGCAAACTTTTCACAAGTTACTCCTATCTTTGACGGGGAGAACTATAACCTTTGGGCAGTAAGAATGGAGGCCTACTTGGAGGCTTTAGATCTCTGGGAAGCCATGGAAGAAGATTATGATGTTTCTCCACTGCCTGACAATCCCACCATGCCCCAAATAAAGAATCACAAGGAGAGAAAAATCAATAAGGCAAAGGCAAAGTCATGCCTATTTACTGGTGTTTTACAAACCATCTTTACCAGAATCATGACTCTCAAAACTGCAAAAGCAATTTGGGATACCTAAAGGAAGAATATGCAGTGGATGAAAAGATCCGAAGCATACAAGTGTTGAATCTAATGAGGAAGTTCGAGTTACAATGAATGATAGAGTTAGAGACAATCAAAGAGTACTTAGATAAATTGCTTGACATTGCTAATAAGGTGCGATTACGAGGCATAAAATTTCCTGATTATAAAATATGATATTTTGCCTCCTTGGGTAATGTCAGATTATGTTTTATTATGTATTTATTAGTAGATAGAAATCAGAGATTTCTTCCCTTTTTATCAGTAATTGATTGATCATGTAATCAATACTGATTATTCTTTTTCTATTATAAATAAAGATCATGTGTGGTCTGACAAGACACACAAAACACAGTAAATAATATTACATGGTATCAGTAGTTTAGGTTTTACTTTCCAGCGCCATTCTTATTCTCGGGTGAACAGTACCCGCGGACTGTGCGACCCTTTTTTGGCCACTACCACCACCTCCTTACGCCGGCGACCTACCACGACCAGTGTCGCCCTCTGCCGGCGACCCTTGCCCCGAAGTCGTGCCACCAGCCGCCGCCACATGCGCCCTCACGCGCCTCCTCCTCCCGGCGCGTGCGATCCACACTCCTGTCACACATCAGCGCGTGGAAGTTTTTTCGACGCGACCCACACTTCGGCGACCCCACCGCCGTGCTCCCCTTTCTCCGGCGACCTTGTTTAGGCCCTGTTTGGCTTGGTTCTAATGGCTTCCGAAAGTTCCGCTTCCTACTGCACCTACTGCAACCGCTGGGGACATGTTGAAGCTAATTGTCGCACCAAAGCTAGAGATTAGTCTCGATCAGTTAATGTGGCCCAAGTTACCACTCCTACTTCTGATATTACTATCTCTGCCGCCGAATACAATGAGCTTCTCCAGCTTCGAGCAGCCAACGAACCTGCATCACCGGTTACCTCTGTGGCTCAGTCTGGTAATCCTGTGGCTTTTGTTTCTCAATCCTCTTCTCTTGGACCTTGGATCCTTG
Organism: Pueraria montana var. lobata; assembly: GCA_026413185.1. Classification (NCBI taxonomy): domain Eukaryota; kingdom Viridiplantae; phylum Streptophyta; class Magnoliopsida; order Fabales; family Fabaceae; genus Pueraria; species Pueraria montana. Next base: position 25,748,166 of record CM048656.1, read on the forward strand.
ATTCCGGTGCCTCTGATCACATGACTGGTAACCAATCTCTTTTCTCTTCCTTGACTTTTTCGGACTTCTTTTCCTCTGTTACTCTCGCAGATGGTTCTCAGATTAAAGTCCGAGGCATTGGACAAACCCATCCTCTTCCTTACATTATGTCTTATTTGTTCCTGGTTGCCCATTTAATTTAATCTCTATTAGCGAACTCACCCATATGCTTGATTTTTCTGTCTTGTTTGTTAATAAATCCGTTCTTGTACAGGATCGACGCACTGGACGGACGATTGGAGCAGGACATGAGTCTGGAGGATTATATCAGCTTACGCCTTCGGTTGCCTGTGTTTCCTCTGCTTCTCTAGCTCTCGCACATCAACGCCTTGGGCACCCGAGTCTGGAAAAGTTGCGTCTGTTAGTTCCTAGTTTTTCTACTCTTAAGTCCTTTCAGTGCGAGTCTTGTCAGCTAGGTAAACATACTCGTACCAATTATGGTTCTCGTGTCAATAAGCGTGCTGCGTCACCTTTTGTTTTAGTTCACTCCGATATTTGGGGTCCTAGTCGAGTCTGTTCAACATTAGGGTATTTTTATTTTGTCACATTTATTGATGATTTCTCTCGTTGTACTTGGGTTTTTCTAATGAAGAATCGTTCTGAGGTGTTTTCTATTTTTTGAAGCTTTTTTGTGGAAATTCATAATCAGTTTGGCTCTTCCATTAAAATTTTACGAGCTGATAATGCCAAAGAATACTTGTCCTCCCAGTTTCAGTCTTTTCTGAATTCGCAGGGGATTCTTCATCACACATCATGTGCTCACACACCACAACAAAATGGTGTTGCTGAATGCAAAAACCGCCACTTGGTGGAAACAGCTCGCACTCTTCTTCTTCACTACCATGTCCCACTTCGTTTTTGGGGAGATGCTATCCTTACTGCCTGTCATCTGATTAACCGCACGCCTTCATCGGTTCTTGACAATCAGATTCCTTATTCCATCTTGAATCCTCAACAGGACCTCTATCCTATCCCTCTCCGTGTCTTTGGGAGTACATGTTTTGTTCATGATCTTAGCCCAGGTAAAAATAAACTCTCAGCCAAGTCCCTAAAATGTATTTTTCTGGGTTACTCCCGCCTCCAGAAAGGTTGCCGATGCTTCTCTCCTCAACTTCAACGGTATCTGGTCTCTGCTGATGTTACTTTCTTTGAGACTACTCCTTTCTTTTCTTCCACCATTGAAAACAACGTTCCTCTGGAGGTTCCACCTGTTGTTCCAGTACCAATAGTTGCTCCTACCCCACCTCCATTACTCATCTACCGTCGACGGACGTAGGCACCACCGGCAGCGCTACCCACTGATCCTCCAGCATCATCTCCTGCTCCAAACGTCCTTCCACCACCGTCGCCTCAACCTGAACTTCCCATTGCACTTCGCAAAGGTATTCGGTCCACTCGTAATTCTAATCCTTTATATGCCTGTACTATTAACTGTGAGCGTTTATCTCCCTCCTATTTCTCTTTTGTTTCTTCTTTGGATTCTGTGTCTATTCCTAAGTCTACAGGTGAAGCCATGGCTGACCACAATTGGCAACAGGCGATGCTAGTAGAAATGGCTGCTTTGGATGCTAGCAACACATGGGAGCTTGTTTCCTTACCTCCCAACAAATCCACTGTTGGATGTCGTTGGGTTTATACAGTGAAGATCGGACCAGATGGCACTATTGATCGTTACAAGGCTCGCCTGGTGGCTAAAGGCTATACTCAGATTTTTGGCCTTGATTATGGTGACACTTTTTCTCCAGTCGCCAAAATCACTTCTGTTCGCCTTTTTCTTGCTATGGCCGCCATCCGACATTGGCCTCTACACCAGTTGGACATCAAAAATGTCTTCTTGCATGGTGAGTTACAAGAAGAGGTGTACATGGATCAACCACCTATTTTACAGTCTCTGGTGACTCACACCTTGTATGTAAGCTTCGCTGCTCACTCTATGGCTTGAAGCAATCTCCCCGGGCCTGGTTTGGTCATTTCAGCTCCGCTCTGCTTGAGTTTGGTATGACTCGTTGTGAGGCTGATCACTCGGTATTTTCCCTCCATTCTCCATCTGGCCTGTGCATCTATCTCGTTGTGTATGTTGATGACATCGTCATAACTGGCGATGACTCCGATGGCATTCTTTGACTCAAATCTCATCTCCACAGTCAGTTTCAGACCAAAGACTTGGGTCCCCTCCGGTACTTCCTCGGTATCGAAGTTGCCCAATCTTCATCTGGCATTGCTATTTCCCAACGAAAGTATGCTTTAGACATTCCGACCGAGACAGGAATGCTTGATTGCCGCCCGAGTGATACTCCTATGGATCCTAATGTTAAGCTTCTTCCGGGTCAGGGGGAACCTTTGAACGACCCTGGAAGATATCGACGACTTGTAGGCAGACTTAATTATCTCACTGTCACCAAACCAGACATCACGTTTGCTGTCAGTGTAGTAAGCCAATTCTTGAATGCTCCCTGTGATAGTCATTGGAATGTCGTCACACGTATCCTTTGATACATCAAGAACGTACAGGCCGTGGATTGTTGTATGAAGACAAAGGCAATACCAAGATCATTTCTTACTCTGATACTGATTGGGCAGGATCACCATCAGATAGGAGATCCACTTCTAGATGTTGTGTTCTTATTGGAGGAAATATGATCTCATGGAGAAGTAAGAAGCAAAACACAGTATCCAGATCGAGTGCCGAAGCTGAATACCGTGCGACGGCAGTAGCTGCTTGTGAGATTACATGGCTTAGGCAACTTCTCCAACAGCTCAAATTTGGAGACACTCAAGCCACTACACTAATCTGCGACAATGAAGCCGCTCTTCACATAGCATCAAATCCGATTTTTCATGAACGAACCAAACACATAGAGATAGATTGCCACTTTGTGAGAGAGAAAGTACTCTCAGTAGAAATTGCCACTAATCTTGTGAAATCTAAAGATCAACTTGCAGACATCTTCACTAAACCTCTCAAAGGTTCCCGGGTTGAGCACATTTGTAACAAGCTTGGTTCATATGACATATATGCTCCAGCTTGAGGGGGAGTGTCAGATTACGTTTTATTATGTATTTATTAGTAGATAGAAATCAGAGATTTCTTCCCTTTTTATCAGTAATTGATTGATCAAGTAATCAATACTGATTATTCCTTTTCTATTATAAATAAAGATCATGTGTGGTCTGACAAGACACATAAAACACAGTAAATAATATTACAGATAACACAAAGGATCTATCCAAGATCACTTTAGCAGAAGTCATGCATGCCTTGCAGGCCCAAGAGCAAAGAAGGCTTATGAGACAAGAATGAACCGTTGAGGGTACTTTTCAAGCCAAATTGCAGATCAACAATGGTGGCAAAAACAAGAAAAAAGAGTAAGTTGGAGATGGCGAGCAGAACAATAGACAATCTTTTCCAGCATGTCCGTATTGTAAAAGAATTAATCATCCACAATAGAGATGTTGGTGGAGGCCTGATGCAAAATGTTACAATTGTTTGCAATGTCATGTTTTACAACCAAGAACTCTAAAAAAGCTTGGCTTATTGGTAGCAATTGTACAAACCATATGACATATGACCGAGAGCGTTTCAAAAAGCTCAACAAAACTACAATTTCCAAAGTCTGATGTTTTATATGTTCCTGGAATTGATCAAAATATTTTCAGTGTTGCTCAGTTGTTGGAGAACGGATACAAAGTGTTGTTTGAAGATAAAAATTGTGTGGTTAAAGATACAAACAACAAAGATGTTATCAAAGTTTAAATGAAAGGCAAAAGCTTTGCTTTAGATTTGATGAAATAGGGGCTGACTAAGATGAAGGAGATAAAAAAGAATATCACGTCAATGCATGTGTTTTGAAGAAGCTTGATGTTCAGGAGGAAAATGAAGAGGTGGTCCCACAAAAGAAAGTTAAAGATAAGAATTACAAGCAAAATAAGAGTAAGAAAGCAAGCATCAAAAGGAGGATTGCCAAATTTTAAACTTGAAATCAAATTAGGTGTCAATAGATATTAAGGCAAGGAGGAGTGTTGAAAATAGATGCCTAAATATCTGTAATTTGAATTTGAATAATTTAGATTTTAGTAGTTTTTGTTATGTTTCAAAATTTAGGATATTGTTTGGATAGAGATAAGGATTTAATCTTATGATTTAGATTTAGGTGGTTAGCAGTTTGATTTTAAGATTAAGATAATGTTAATATATGAATTTTGTGTTACACGTTTGCTCTTATGAAGCTCCTCAACATTAAAGTAATAAGTACTGCTTTACTATAGATAATTTTGTGTTCTGTGTACCACTAGCATGCTATTAATTAACCTGAGAAGTATTCATACTTTTTCCATATGTTCTAATAAACAAATTAAGAATGAGGTGGGAAGAGCAAAAAACAAGATCAGAATAGCAAAGCCCAGGAAACGGGTACCGGATTCTTAAATGAATTACAAATATGAATTGGATTGGACTTTGATTCAATCCGTTAAAACAGATTAATAAATGGATTGGCCGGATTGGTACAGTTATGGATAGATTTGGTATAATTGGAAATTTTGAAATTGCTAAACAACCCCAAATTATAACCTGTACAGGAGATCATTTGCAATATGCCCTGTGTCAATTGAATGTACAGGAGATGTTTATACATGACCATATAATTATTGGATCGCAATTATTAAGTACGGTCAAGATACGTTGCCGGTAAGCAAGATCATGGCAGCGCTGCCGGTCTTATGCCCTTGGGCATTCCTGGTTTCCAACTTTGAACCGGTATCCGCTCCCAAATCCCATTCGCAAACACCTCCTCAAACAAAATCCTTTGCCAAAGCTTTAGTTAATTCTTGCAATATCCCAATTAGTCAGCTGCCCAAACCATGTGTGAAGGGGGACTCAATTTCCATCAAAATTCCAGAAGAAGAGTATCAACAAGGACTATTAAGCTGCAAAATAATCTACATGGCAGATTAGTACTTGCAAAGGGCTCAAACCCTATCAAAACAGAGGATCTGAGGAAGAAACTTGCAAGTCTATGGAGACCTATCGGACATTGGAAAATGACTCCACTGGGTAGGGGTTATTTTGCGTTTAGCTTCTCTTCTTTAGAAGATCTGCGCAGTGTGTGGGCAATAGGTTCTTGGAACTTACAACCAGGGATTTTGAGACTCTCCCAATGGACACAAGATTTCAATCCTTGCAACATCAGGCAGACCAATGCCCAATGTTGGGTAAGAATAAGGAACCTTCCTCTGGAATACTGGAGACCCAACATCCTTTTTGCCATCGCCGGAGGTGTGGGCACTCCATTAAATCTGGATGAGGCAACCAAGAACAAAGCCTATGGCCATTATGCGAGAGTATTGGTGGACGTGGATATTTCTGGTACACTTCCTTATGAAATATTGGTAGAACGTGATTCCTTTGCGTTCTTCGTTGGTATAGAATATGAGAAGTTACCTTCATTCTGTAAACATTGTTCTTCTATTGGCCACTTAGTTGTAGAATGTAAGAAGAAGTTGGTTTCAGATGCCCGCAAAGACAGAGTTGTGGCCCCAAAGGAGAAAGTGTTTGTAGCTACAAGGGATAAAGTCAACCATTTAGATAAACCGTCTTCTAGCAAAATGACATCACCAAATGGGGGTAATCAGCCTGAAGTGCAACTAGGTGACTTTGAGGGGGAGCTTCAGCCCACCAACTGTTTGAATAATGTCTTAACAGAAATAGAAGACCCAAACAGGGATGTCAACTATGACAATATAGAGACGCATGTTCTGGATCAGGTAGTTGATTCCAATCTGTTGCCACAACATATCTCTAATCAGGATCTCAACCTCCACGTTGATCTCCAAATTCAGGGAAATAGCCCAATTCAGGGTATTTCTAATTTGGCTTCTTCAGACTCGGATGATTGCGATCACATCTCTCCCACCCAACATTTCAGACCTGACCCTATTCTTCCCCACCAGTTTCCTGATCAGGTTACCAAGGATATGGCAGCTATTTCCACCCTATGGGGTGATGTTGTTGAAGAAGATTTTACTAGCGCTGCTCAACCTTAAGCTTGTGAAGCAAGTTTCACCACTGTTTTTTCTAAATCTCCATTGAAGAAAAACAAAAGTAAAGCCAAAAAGCTTATGGCCTCTGAGCAGATTAGCACCCGTTCCAGGGCTGGTACAGCCAACCCTCATTTATGAAAATCCTTTTTTGGAATGTTAGGGGGTTAGCTAACCATGACTCCAAGCTAACCCTCAAGAAATTTTGTAACTCAAATCTTCCTGATTTTTTGCTTATCTCTGAACCGAAGATGAATATCCATGACATGCCTCCTGCTTATTGGAATTCAATCAATCTAAAGCCTTTTGCTTTCAATTCTAGGGATTCTGGTCTCCCCAGTATCTGGTGTCTTTGTGCTCCCCACTTAGACCCCCAGATTGTAGCTTCTTCCTCTCAATATGTGGCCTTCTCTGTTATGTGGGATAATAAATTATTTTTTGTTGCAGCAATTTACGCATCTACTTCCTGCTTATTGCGTAAGGATTTATGGTCTCAACTTGAAGTTTTGCAATCTTAGCACAATGGCTCATGGTGTTTCTTGGGTGACTTCAATGCGGTTTTAGGTGCTCATGAAAAACGGGGGGGGGGGGGGGGGGGGTCGCCCTCCTCTCCAAGTATCGTGTGATCAGTTTAAACAATGGTCTGATTGTTGTGACCTTACTCACATTAATACCTCGGGTGCTTTCTATACTTGGTCTAATGGGAGGAGGGGTGGAGCTCAAGTTGAATCTCGTTTGGACAGAGCTGTTTGCAACCAGAGCTGGTTGAATGCTTGGTCTTCCATTGCTTGTTGCACCTTGCCTCAACAAAACTCTGATCATCATCCGCTTTTTCTAGTGCTGAAAAATGCTTTTTCTCCTCATGCTTCCCCTTTCAAGTTTCTAAAGATGTGGTCAAAACATCCCACCTGTAAAAAGCTCATATCTGATTCTTGGTCTATTCCGGTGGTGGGCTGCCCCATGTTTATCCTTGCTCAGAAACTTAGGAATCTTAAAGCTTCTCTAAAAGTCTGGAACAAGGAAGTTTTTGGTGATGTAAACTCTAAGGTTGATTGTGCTGTATCTAATTTGGATAAAATCCAGCAGCTGATCCTTACGCAAGGTCCAACTGACATTTTGCTTGACCAAGAAAAATTGGCCCAATCAGATCTTCAACAGGCCCTCAGGTTGCAAGAGATATTCTGGAAAGAGAAATCCAGGATAGATTGGTATGCTAATGGTGATCACTAATAGCTTAGACATTAAAAATCATGCTCTTAGTTATTTTAAGGAGTTGTTTGCTGGTGAGAATAGTTGCTGCCATAATGACTTGATTGACAAGGTTATTCCCTCATTAGTTAGCCCAGAACAAAACAATATGCTAACGAACCTTCCATCTTTAGATGAGATTCGGGATGCTGTGTTTGCTATGAATAGTAATGGTTGTCCTGGGCCTGATGGTTTTGCTATGACTTTATTACATATTTTACCACTCAATTATCATCATTTCATGAATTTTACTATCCAAATTTTTATTTCTTTTATACAAATTTTGCCACCAAAGTTTTCAATTTTTATACATTTTACCACCTAAGTTTTTTTTCCGCGTATATCATGGTGTCCACATAAGCAAAGGTTTAGTTGGTTTGGACAACCGAAATGAAGCAACTACTAGTAAAGAAGCAGGGGAAACAAATGCACACTAACAACAAGGAAGAAATTTAAGTTTTGGTGTGCATTTTGTCAGGTTGGAATTCAATCGAAAATTTCCTTGCAAAGTCATAGGAATGGTAAAAAGCACCTGACTAATGAAGAATTTTATCCAAAACGATGGTGTTGCTGCAAATCCTGGATGACAATACAACACATGTTTATTATCTTAATTTTTATTGGATGTATTTTTGAAGAAGAAAATTAAGGTTTATAAATATATGAGACGACATTATACTTTTAAAGTATGTAAAAGATTAAAGTACTTTAGTTTTTTTTTTTGGGCACATTTTTTGTAATTTTTTTTTTTGCACATAGACCTCGTGTTGATGAATACAGCTAACTGGAATTTTCATATATTCCCTTTAGTCTTATTAATAAAAACAAAATGACTTTATTACATATTTTACCACTCAATTATCATCATTTCATGAATTTTAATATCCAATTTTTTATTTCTTTTATACAAATTTTGCCACCAAAGTTTTCAATTTTTATACATTTTACCACCTAAGTTTTTTTTTTCCGCGTATTTTATTATGTTTTTTTTATTTTTGCGCGTTTTAGCATCATGTTGATAACAAAATGACGTCATTTTTTTAAAAAAAATTTTAGTGACATGTCATCATCGGTAAAATGCGCAAAAAATTTAAAATTTAGGTGGTAAAATTCGAAGGAAACAAACTTGGATTGTAAGATTTACAAAATGATGATAGTTGGGTGGTAAAATGGGCTATTAAGTCAAACCAAATTAAAAGCCTTGTTTAGAGACCTTTGGTAAATGAATACATAGAACTGGAACTAGAATTTTCATAAAAGCCAAAGTCGTATTTATATTCATCACCATAAGGTCTAACGAGGCTGAATCAATGGTAACTTGTGTGCTAAAAATTGCTAATTAATATTGTGTATTTGTAACAAAATATATTATTATTAATTCTCCAAAAATTAAAACTTTAATATAATATAACTTATAGTATAATATTTATTTATTATAAATTTTAATTGTATCAAAATAAATATTTATTCTATGTAACTCACGAGCAAAAATACAAGTTATATTAATTTCATGACAACTATTTGTTGTTATGAGTTATCCGCTGGTTAATATATTAAATGCATGTAATCGATAAATTTTACATTGTTAAATTTTTTTTTCTAATGTACAATAGTGACAACAAGTATAGAATTCAAGACTTCGTGTAAACTACTTAAGCACCCTACCATTAGGCCAACCCTGATGGTTATTTAAATGCTTAAAATTTGAAACAATAAATCAAAGTAAAATAATATTTTATAATTAAAAATGTTTGAATATGTGTATTCATTTATTATATTAATCAATTTTAAGTTTTTTAAAAAAAAAATATTAGATGCAAAAAATAAAAAAAGAATCTTTTTCTTTAAAATAAAATAAAATAAAAATCATAATTTTATAGTTTAAAGTAATATAATTATAAATATTTTATTGTTTAAAATAATTTTTTTTCAAAATAAAATAATATAAAAAGAACATTTATTATATTTTATTATTTAAAATAAAATAAAGTAAAATTAGTATGCTTTTAATACTTTTTTTCAATCTAAATTTTATTGTTTAATGAGCCATTGAAAAGTCTTTGTTATTGTAATTAAAACATTTTATTTTCAACAATTATTTAATGTGTTTGTCAGTTGAAAGGCTTTTTCTTAATCTACAATTTGCTATTTAATGAGCCCCTGAGTTTTCAAACAAATTGAATGAGACATTCATAAGTCTTCATTATTACATTAATTGTTGTATTTTATCTTCAACATTAAATTATTTAACGTTAATGAATTTAAATCATTGAAAAGTCTTTAAAAATTTGTATTTAATCTTTTAAAAAACCGTATGACCTTGATTGTTGTTATATTTAAAATATTACAATACTAATAAAAATATTTACACTTATATTTTATATGTATTGTTGTAATGTATTATGCAATATTTCAAATTTTATATAAAAAATGCAACGTTGCAAATGTGTAATATTTTAAATATAATAAAACTATTAAAAAGATTTACACATTTATTTTAAATATATTATTTCATTGTAATATTTCTTTAACTTATTTATGTTTCATTTTTATATATTGACAATTCTTAAATGAAACATTTGAAATTTAGTCAATGAAAAGAAAAAGGAAAATAAAAATTGCACACAACCACAGAGGGAGAAATTAAATGGATAACCATTCAAAAAAGAAAAAGAAAAAGAAAATAAAACTAATTTTCTCACCTTTATATTTAATTAGAAAACAAAAAATAAGTAAAAATTATTTTAATAGATTTTTAAGAATTTATTTTTAAATTTAAATTATTCAAAGTTAAAAAATGTGTAGAGAGTTAAAAATTAAAGATATATCCAAAGTTAATTTAAGCAAGTTAAATTTAAAATTACTTTAATTAAGTCTAATGAAGAATAAACTATCACCTTTTGATTTTAGTTATCTCTTCAGTTTATATAAATATTTAAACTTTATTAATGATTTTTTTTTACTAATATCTTTAACAAAAATAGTCAAAGAATAAAAGTAATTTTTTTTCATTAAAAACATTATGTTTAATATTTTACCATTACATGCTTATTACTATTTCAATCAATGCTTTTCAGAAGAAGAAAAAAGGTTTGTCAAGCATAATAAACTATTAATGGTATTATTGATATGATACACAAGGAGAATGCATTAAAATAACACTCTCATTTAATAGTCAAGATTTTAACTTCCTTTTGTTTACAGTCATATATTTGTCAACATTTGTATCCAATATTATTAATTAAAAATAGAATACATTTAGTTGATTGGATATAAGAGAAAAAAATTGCTAATAGGTTGACAGAGTAAAAAGTAAAAAATTAAATGGCAAACATTAAAAATTGTCAGTCAACTCATGTCTTTTTAATAAAATATTTTGTTATTAATTTTTTAATTAATCTTTAGAAACCCAAATGAAAAATTACTAGGTTTCCTACAAATGTAATTTAAACTATTTATCATAAATGTAAAATATAATTTATGTATTCAAAATATTTTTTATATAAATTATAATTTTAATTATAATGAAATTGATATATTAAAAAATATTTATTTATTATATTAATCATGACAATTATTTGCAGTTATGAGTCATCCACTTCTTAATTTATTAATAATATCAAATGTGTGTAGTCAACAAAAATTAATTGCTTGGAATTTGAAACAATAAATATTTCAAACTTTGACCATATTAAATTTATTCATATTCATTTTTTTATTGGAGTCAAACTTTATTGAAAGAATTTTATCAAAAGAGTGAGAGAAATTTCCCTATTTAATCCCCCATTCAAACTCACTACTAGACACAAATACTCACACCGTCTCTGATTTCATTGGCACTTGTTTTTCTTTCTCAGCGTCTTTCCCTTTGTTTCACGTTCCAAACGCTGTCATGGAGTTCAAATATCTTAATGGCCAAACCAAAAGGACAACATCGCCACCACCACACCCTCTTTCTAATGAGGCTTACATCTCCAAATGCCCATCACGAGGTATAATGCTCACTTTTCTTCACGTTCCTTTCAAAATATATACCCACTTGTCTTGCGGTTTAAATAAAAAATAAAAAAATTTGTTACATGAGTTCATTTTATTCGTTATTCGCTTTCCAGGGTATGAGTTTATGCCAGGTAGTTTTTTCGGTAATGTTTCGACGCCCAGAGTTTTCCCAACGGTGGTGCCAGCCAATGCCGAGGAAGCGTTCCACCGAGAGTTGGAGAAAGAGGAGATCAGGAGAGAGATAATCGCCGGCGAGATGGCATTGGCACGGCGGCGAGAGCTCGAAGAGGAAGTAAGGAGAGAAATGGTGTCAGAGAGAGCATTCAGAATCCCGATGCCTAGATTTGATGGGATCTCATCTAATAACAATAACAATAACGTGTTTGGTAGGCCAAGATATATACCCTCCCATTTCCAAGTTGTTAACGGACAAGATTCTACGCAAATTAACAAGGATAGAGTGATCCTACGGGTTAGTGTATAATCTTGTGTTTAATTTACCCTTCCTTTGTGTCTTTATCTTCAATTTTTATTTTATTTTCTTGCTTATTTAGTGTAACAGTGTTGTTTGGATTGTGAAAAAGGTTTTTCTCTTAGTTTTTGATTAAAAAATGTTACCTTGTTTGAGACTGTCCCTAGAATATTTTTTCGTGTTTAAGCTCTTAATTGGTCAATGAGCATGAATGATTTTATTTATCCCATTGCAGGGTAGACCAAGTGTTAGTCATTGTGGTGGAAAGCGCAAAGCGGTGACACCTACAGTTGAACACAATGAGACTTTGCAGAAGAAAGTCAAGCAGGAGTGGAGTTGTGAGTTGTGTCAGATTATTGCAACGAGTGAGAAAGGCTTGAATGATCATATTCAAGGAAAAAAGCACAAGGCTAAAGCATCAAGGAGAACTCATAAAATAGGTAAGGGCAACAAAACATCATTATTTTTAAAGAAAAGTTAGCATCGAGTGAAATGTACTAAAGCCATTGTTACCATGTATTCAGGGCTAGATTCAAGATCAGAAGGCCAGACACTTCATCCTTCCATAACCCCAGCATGCACAGGCAAATTGGAATCCAATGAAGAGGATCAGGATGTCCACATAAGCAAAGGTTTAGTTGGTTTGGACAACCGAAATGAAGCAACTACTAGTAAAGAAGCAGGGGAAACAAATGCACACTAACAACAAGGAAGAAATTTAAGTTTTGGTGTGCATTTTGTCAGGTTGGAATTCAATCAAAAATTTCCTTGCAAAGTCATAGGAATGGTAAAAAGCACCTGACTAATGAAGAATTTTATCCAAAACGATGGTGTTGCTGCAAATCCTGGATGACAATACAACACATGTTTATTATCTTAATTTTTATTGGATGTATTTTTGAAGAAGAAAATTAAGGTTTATAAATGTATGAGACGACATTATACTTTTAAAGTATGTAAAAGATTAAAGTACTTTAGTTTTTTTTTTTGGGCACATTGTTTGTAATTTTTGTTTCGCACATAGACCTCGTGTTGATGAATACAGCGAACTGGAATTTTCATATATTCCCTTTAGTCTTATTTATAAAAACAAAATGACTTTATTACATATTTTACCACTCAATTATCATCATTTCATGAATTTTACTATCCAATTTTTTATTTCTTTTATACAAATTTTGCCACCAAAGTTTTCAATTTTTATACATTTTACCACCTAAGTTTTTTTTTCCGCGTATTTTATTATTTTTTTTATTTTTGCGCGTTTTAGCATCATGTTGATAACAAAATGACGTCATTTTTTTAAAAAAAAATTTAGTGACATGTCATCATCGGTAAAATGCGCAAAAAATTTAAAATTTAGGTGGTAAAATTCGAAGGAAACAAACTTGGATTGTAAGATTTACAAAATGACGATAGTTGGGTGGTAAAATGGGCTATTAAGTCAAACCAAATTAAAAGCCTTGTTTAGAGACCTTAGGTAAATGAATACATAGAACTGGAACTAGAATTTTCATAAAAGCCAAAGTCGTATTTATATTCATCACCATAAGGTCTAACGAGGCTGAATCAATGGTAACTTGTGTGCTAAAAATTGCTAATTAATATTGTGTATTTGTAACAAAATATATTATTATTAATTCTCCAAAAATTAAAACTTTAATATAATATAACTTATAGTATAATATTTATTTATTATAAATTTTAATTGTATCAAAATAAATATTTATTCTATGTAACTCACGAGCAAAAATACAAGTTATATTAATTTCATGACAACTATTTGTTGTTATGAGTTATCCGCTGGTTAATATATTAAATGCATGTAATCGATAAATTTTACATTGTTAAATTTTTTTTTCTAATGTACAATAGTGACAACAAGTATAGAATTCAAGACTTCGTGTAAACTACTTAAGTACCCTACCATTAGGCCAACCCTGATGGTTATTTAAATGCTTAAAATTTGAAACAATAAATCAAAGTAAAATAATATTTTATAATTAAAAATGTTTGAATATGTGTATTCATTTATTATATTAATCAATTTTAAGTTTTTTTAAAAAAAATATTAGATGCAAAAAATAAAAAAAGAATCTTTTTCTTTAAAATAAAATAAAATAAAAATCATAATTTTATCGTTTAAAGTAATATAATTATAAATATTTTATTGTTTAAAATAAATTTTTTCAAAATAAAATAATATAAAAAGAACATTTATTATATTTTATTATTTAAAATAAAATAAAGTAAAATTAGTATGCTTTTAATACTTTTTTTCAATCTAAATTTTATTGTTTAATGAGCCATTGAAAAGTCTTTGTTATTGTAATTAAAACATTTTATTTTCAACAATTATTTAATGTGTTTGTCAGTTGAAAGGCTTTTTCTTAATCTACAATTTGCTATTTAATGAGTCCCTGAGTTTTCAAACAAATTGAATGAGACATTCATAAGTCTTCATTATTACATTAATTGTTGTATTTTATCTTCAACATTAAATTATTTAACGTTAATGAATTTAAATCATTGAAAAGTCTTTAAAAATTTGTATTTAATCTTTAAAAAACCGTATGACCTTGATTGTTGTTATATTTAAAATATTACAATACTAATAAAAATATTTACACTTACATTTTATATGTATTGTTGTAATGTATTATGCAATATTGCAAATTTTATATAAAAAAAATGCAACGTTGCAAATGTGTAATATTTTAAATATAATAAAACTATTAAAAAGATTTACACATTTATTTTAAATATATTATTGCATTGTAATATTTCTTTAACTTATTTATGTTTCATTTTTTTTTCTCATTTTCTCAATGTATTTCTACACTGTCAATTACAATATAGTCTAGGTTTCAGCTGAATTCTCTACTGAAATTCACACTGAAAATCATATATACATATTTATTTGAATTTTCATAACTAAATTTAGGCTTTCTCTTGCAATTATGTTCTACCAAAGGTAAAAATTAATATTATATTTCATAAACATTTATTGAATTCAAAAAATTCATTTTATTTAATAATAAATACAACACTTAATAATATGTTTAGTAATAGTTAAATATTATATTTAATAAATGAATTAACTAACACTGTATAAAACAATTTTTTATTTTCAAATATATTTTATAAAAAAAATAAACAAATATAAAAATAATGGACATTTCAATTTTTAATTGTTCAAGTATTAATTTTTTTTACATTTTTTTTGAGAGAGTGAGAAAGTGTGTGACATGGCTAGGTATTAAATTTGTAACAAAAATTTACTGATTATAACAAATTTATTCTATTTAATGTTAATACAATATTTTTTTTAGTAAATGTAGTAATTAATAATATATTTAATAAAAAATATCAAACATAATAAATATATTATATTTAATAAATATGATATTTAATAATATGATTAATGTTAGTTAAATATATTATATATTTAATAAATATAATAATTAATACAATACAAAACAGTTTATATTTTAAACAATAATAAAAATAATGAATATTTTAATTTATATAAGCTTAGGCATTAAATTTTTTATGTTTGCTTTTTGAGATAGATAGACAGAGAGAGAAATGTTTAGGGAATAAATTTGTAATAATTACATTTTTAGCTCCATATATATAGAATGACATGAAAAGTTATATATTTAACAAATAGTTATTCCTTTGACATATTTAATAAACACTTCTTTTTGGTAGAGATCAATGGTATTCTCTACTTGAGGCAATCCTGCTCGAGCTAGTTAGGATTACTGTGGCCAACAAGATCTCCTTCTAAGTATTTAAGAAACATTTACTAATTCTAAGAAATTTATTTTATTTAATAAATATGATATTTAATAAATGTAATAAATATTACTATATTTAATAAATTTATTATACTAAATGTACTATTTTATCTATTAATGTGATTAATATTAGTTAAATATTGTTTTTAATAAATGTAATAATTAATACCATTCAAAATAATTTTTATTTCAAAACATGTCTCATAAACTATTTTTTAAAGAAAAATAAAATAATGAACATTGTAATTTATACATGTTTAGGTATTAAATTGGCTTAATTGCACTTGTTGCCTCAATTTTTACAATCTTGCGAATTTTGACACAGAATAAATTTTTTCGCGGATTTTGCCCCCTCAAATTATAAAAAGTCACTATTTGTCCTAATTGAGGCAATTTAAAGGAAAAACTGCCACAAATTTATCTTAATTGTGGATGTTTAAAGGAAAACCTCCCACAAAAATGTGTTAATATTTGTGGTTTTCTAATGTTGAGACAAAATTTGCGAATTTTATAAATTGTAGGGGCAAAACTTGCAAAAAAAATTCTTTGGGAAATAAATGTTGAAAGATGTTAATAGTTATGAGAAATGATACTGGTAATTCATTCCACTACCCCTTTATAAATCCCAGCATTCCACCCTGGGTAGATCTCAATAAATCCTGGTATTCAACTCTGGGTAGATCTCAATAAATCTCGGGATTATACTACAGATTAATTATTATTATTTTCTAGTGTTAAAGATCAGGGTGTTACACTGATGCTGAGTTATTATTTTCTATTTGAGATTGTATAATGCATGACTGTGACTGAGGTGGCTATGTTTGATGTGTGGGATAGGTCTTTTGTCTGCTTGAATCCTTGAGACCTTGTATGTATAGTTCTCACCCCCTTTCTAATTTGACCTTTTGCCATCTTCACATGCTGAAACGGATAGGTTTGAAGTGGATCCTCCAGGACTTATTGTCGTGTGAAAAACTAGCCGATCGAATCGACTAACACTCCAACATGATTCCAAAATAGAAGTCAAACGATTGATGTTGAGAAGGGAAATCTTCTCCTCAACTATGGGTTCCCAAACTACTAGAGAAAGTGTTTGGTGTAGGTGAAGAAAAAGAAGTGCAACAAATGATAGAATAAAAGTAAAAGGCAACAAAATAGTAAATTCGATAAAGGTAAGAATAAAATTGAATTGATTTGAATTTGATTGAAGGTCTCTTTTCAATTGTGATACAAGGAATATTTATAGGGGATCTTATCTCTAATAACTTACTATAGCTATCGAACCAATCATATCCTGTTTTCTTCCATCTTCTCGGTAGTTTCTTCAACTATCTATGTGCTTCCTAGATTTTCGACCTCCACTAAGTGTCACTTCTTTATCCACTTTGACTAAGTCTTCTAGGATTTCAGTACCCTTTTCAGATTAAATAAATAATTTTAATTAATCCTCTAAGTTACCAAAATACCTCTCATGGGCTTTGACCTATTTTCGGCCCAATTCACTATCCCAACCATCTTGGGCCTATCGGTTTTCAAGCTACCAAAAATTTTGAATTTCAGTTGCTAACAAGATTGAATTTGGGTTTTGGCTTAAATATGTTTTGGGTCCCTGATAAATTAGCGAATTTTGTTTTGGATCCCTAACAAATTTTTTCTTTGTGTTGAGTCCTTGTTATTTTGTCTGAGTCCTTCTAATATATCTATTTTTTCATTTGAGTCCTTATAATATTTTGTTCATTTTGTATTAGTCCCTTTGAAAAATATTTGATAGGGACTAATAATAAATTATCTACATATTTTAGGGACTCAAACGAAAAAAATGATATATTAGAAGGACTAAGACAAAATAACAAGAACCCAAAACAATTTTTTTGTTTTATTAGGGACTCATCGCAAAGTAAAATTTTATTAGGGACTCAAAACAAAATTTGCGAATTTATGAGGGACCCAAAACATATTTAAGCCTTGGGGTTTTTTAAAAATTTTCAACTATTCGGCTTCTCGTTGCAAATATTTTAAGCATCCATGCTCTTTGAGGCTATGATTGTAATAAAGTTTCATGGAGTTACATTAGAAATGTAATAGAATTTTGCTTTCATCTTTCCCTATGCATAATTAACTCCCAAACCTAACTGGATTTTTGCAGACCAATCTTTTCGATACTAGAAACACTTTTCCAAATTTTCTGAATTTAATGAAATTTGTAGGCACTCAAAATCAAATTTTCGATCTAATTTTTTTCCTTTTCTTGGCTCCTGCCACAATTCTATTTGTGACAATAATTCTAAAAATATTTATGAACTTTTAAAGTGTTTAATTAAGAAAATTCTTAAGAGCTACTCCTGAACACTTAATGTCTTCAATTTTTTTTTCTTATATTAATTTGTCTTACTATGCATTTATGTATATATTATGCATATTTATTTGTACGCTTTCTTTGTTTAGTGTTATTTTTAGTTTATTAGTTTTCTTTTCTCAATACACGTCTATTTGTACACATCTTTTACTTTTTGCACCTCTACCATCCATGATAATCTACAAAAAAATTTTGTCTGTTGCTTGAAGTACTCCAATCTTTCCTTTTATTATTGTAATAAATAATAAAATAAATGTGGACAAATAAACACAATGGTATCTATCTTTCCATTAGTGTGATATAAAATGCATCAGATTGGATTTGTATTTTGCTATATATATTCATATAAAGTTCATTAGATTGTATTTTTTTTTCTCAATACATGTATAATATAATATTTGATACATGTAAGAAAGTATTTGACATACTACTTTAATCCAATCTCCTAATTGAATGTTAACATGCACATTTTTTTCCCAAGTTCTTGACATTATTTCCAAACAGTCGTCCTGATATATATTTTAACAATTGACAGTTAATATAAGGAAATTGTATGTATATATATATTTAGAGAGAGAGAGAGAGAGGGGAGAAAACTCATCAAAATTCCTTGGAAACCATGTGCTGGTGTAGGAAATTGAAGCACTCAAGGTTCAAGCACTAAAATTTTGGGTCTCTTGGAGTGTAGAAGAGTAGCTCACGGCCAAATGGGGACAAAAGGGTGAGAAAATGAAGGCAACTTAGTCACCAAGTTTAAGTAGTAGAAGGTCTTAGGTTTAGTGTTTCCTTTTGGGGCCGAGGTTATTTTTGGCATTTGAAATTTGATTGCCCATCCAAAGGGCTGAATATATTTTGGCCAAAGGCTAAATGTGGCTATTTTAATCAAATGTGTCAAAAATAATTAATATTTATAGATGGATTTAATTATAATTAATTCTATGAATTTTTTACCGTTTGCTCTTCTTCTCAGTGTATTTCTATACTGTCAATTACAATATTGAATTCTCATAACCAAATTTAGGCTTTGTCTTGTAATAATGCTCTATCAAATTGAATCATTGAAATTTGGGTGCTACGTTAACTATGATCTACTAATAATTTTGTGAGAACAATCCATTTTTTCTTTTAAAACATAATTTCAAATTTAAAATTAATGCAAAAGATGTTAGGATTTTAAAATTTCATACAATTGTGTAAATAGAAATAAATTAAGATGATTTATTTATTATTTTAAAAAATATTAAAGACAAAATATTATAAAATAGAAATGTTAGATTTAGAATAAAATTATACTTTTTAAGGAAAATAATTAAAATTTTATCTACTTGTTGATAAATATATGGTAAGAATATTTTGATCATATATTTTAAAATTATTTGCTATAATCTTTTTTTTTTTGTAACCATCGTAATTAGAGAATTTGGCTCACGATGGGACCCCAAGGTATCTTCACCTTTGGGCCTGCTATAGGACTAATCCTCGATCTCGATTCGGGGTTTAGTCTTATGTAAAGCTCTTCACCCCTCCCTAAAGATGTACTCACTGGGAATCTAACTTAGGTCCTCTGCCACAAACTTAGCGTGTGTTGCCAACAGAACTACACCCATTGAGTTGTTTCCTATAATCTAAAGAATAGTAAAATTCAATAAAAAAAGTATTATCCTAAAAACTATTCATAACTATTACATTTAGTAAAGGTAATGATTAAAATTATATTTAATAAACAATTATTAAATTCAAAAAATTCATTTTATTTGATGAATATTAAATTTAATGAGATGATTAATATTACTTATATATTATATTTAATAAATAAATAACTAATACTGTATAAAACAATTTTTAAATTCAAATATGTTTTATAAAATAAAATTTTTGAAAAAATATAAAAATAATGGAGATTTTGATTTGAGAAAAAGGGCTATGCACTGGCATTGTAAAATACACTATCTTCCAATCCCAAACTAGCATATATGGTAAGTTTGTTAATCTTTACAATAGCTAACTTAAGAGTCATATAAATGGTGATTTATGATTGGAAGACAGAGTAAAATTGGTTCACATTGTCAATACATAGCCATTAAACTGTTTTAATTTATATTTGTTTAGGTATTAAATTTTTTACGTTTCATTTTTGAGATAGAGAGGGACATGGTTAGGTATTAAATTTGTAATAATTACTATCTTGCTCCATATATTTAGATTGGTATGAAAAGTTATATATTTAATAAACATTTATTAAATATAATAAATCATTTTATTTAATGTTAATAAATATTTTATTAAGTAAATGTAGTAATTAATACTATATTTAATAAAAATGTTATCTTGGTTCGGCGCAGTTCCCAGATGGTGTTAAGGAGTGCCAACATTGTTGGGATGCCTGACCCTTCCTAGGTTCTGCCCAGTTTTTTGGCAAAAAATAAAAATAGAAATAAAAAAATAAAAACGTATATTAATAATTGTAAAGTTGACTTTCTTATAATAGACATGACATGTATACTCTATAAAAATATTGTTTGAGATATATGGAACATATATCAATTTAATTAATTTCCAGCACTATTACATCATTTTGCAAAACTACTAATTGTTTTATTATCTTTCTGAGCTTTCATTAATTTAACTTTCCTTCCATATCTTTCCTGACAACTATAATATATTGTGATTTGAAAAAGTTGACTTAAGGTCTTATCATGGACATCTCTCATCTACCTACTATTTGTCTTTTTCATAATTCATGCTTGTCGCCTTGGAGATAAGTTAAAATTTGGGAACCACTCATCAAAACCTAAATGCTATGCAAAGGTTGTTCCAAATACTCCAGTTTTGCAGAGATATGAAACTTACCTTTGATCTTCACAAGCTGAACTCCATTATGGAATTTTCTTAGTGATTGGACTATTGTATCAATTATATAGGTGATTCTTGTTGGAGGGGATCATCAAGTCGGCGTATGTGCCAAGGAAACCATTGAAGCTGGTGATGAGCTTTTCTATGATTATTACTATGATCTAGATTGAGCACCGTTATGGGCTCTTCCACCCAAAGTTGAGGCTTCCAAGAAACATGAATTAGCTATTTCTTAAGGCAACACAAAGAAACACCAATCTCATAGATTAGCCCTGTCTAAGCGACCAATTTGTAGTATTATTGTTCCTTTTCTCGATAAATGAATTTTCTACATCTTATGGGTGATGGCCAAGAGAAAATGTCATTTGGATACTAATATCAAATGCTAATATGCATAAAATTAGCCTAAAATTGTGAACCAAATTATGAGTTTGTTGTTGTTTCATGCAAAATTAGTTTTTTATTTACTTAATGCTAAATTTGTCAATTTTCACTAATACCATTATTCAAATGTTAAGAAGAAAGCATAATTTCAAGTTCAAAACATTTTCATCTCTTAAAAAATGTTTTTAATGATTTATGTTAGGAAATTGAAATTACCTTTTGGAGCCGGGGTTATTTTTGGCATTTGAAATTTGATTGGCCATCCCAAAGGGCTGAATATATTTTCGGCCAAAGGCTAAATGTGGAAATTTTAATCAAATGTATCAAAAGTAATTAATATTTCTAGATGGATTTAATTATAATTAATAATAACTAATTATAATTAATTCTATGTATTTTTTTACCGTTTGCTCTTTTTCTCAGTGTATTTCTATACTGTCAATTACAATATAGTCTAGGTTTCAGTTGAATTCTCTACTGAAATTCAGACAGAAAATCATATGTATTCATTTCACTGAATTTTCATCACCAAATTTAGGCTTTGTGTTGTATAATGTTCTACCAAATTGAATCACTAAATTTTGGGTGTTACGTAAACTATTATCTACTAGTAATTTTGTGATAACAATCCATTTTTTCTTTTAAAAAATAATTTTGAATTTAAAATTAATGCAAAAGATGTTAAGATTTTTAAATTTCATAAAATTGTGTAAATAGAAATAAATTAACATGATTAATTTATTATTTAAAAAAATATTAAAGACAAATTATTATACATTAGAAAAGTTTGATTTAGAATATTTTATAGTTTTAATAAAATTATACTTTTTGAAGGAAAAAAATTCAAATCTTATCTACTTGTTGAGAAATATATGGTAAAAATATTTTTATCATATATTTTAAATTTTTTGGCACATTTTAGGTTTCAAATCATTTCCTATAATATTTTTTTTTGTAACTATCGTAATTAGGGCCTTTGGCTCGCGGTGGGACTCCAAGGTATCTCTACAAGCTTCGGTCCTTTAGGCGTACTATGGGACTAATCTCCGATCTCGGCTCGTGGCTTAGTCATACTCTAAAGCTCTTCACACCTCCCCAAGGATATATTTTGTTGGAATCTAACCCAATTCCTCCCCCCACAAACTCAGCATGTGTTGTCATATGAGCTACACCCATTGAATTATTTCCTATAATCTAAAGAACAGTAAAATAAAATGAATAAACTATTATTCTAAAAACTATTCATAACTATTACATTTAATAAAGGTAAAAATTGAAATTATATTCAATAAACACTTATTGAATTCAAAAAATTCATTTTATTTAATAAATATTAAATTTAATAATATGATTAATATATATATATTTTTTTATCATGAGGCATGCCAAGGTAAAAATAAAGACAGGCATCCGACCCAAGTTAGCACCCCTGATATTATCTACCAAAAGCAATATACCCAAATATTATTAAAAAAAAGAGAGAGAGAAGAAAAACCTTGGGGGGGGGGGGGGGGGGGGGGGGGGGGAGGGGGGGAGGGATAAATCCCAAAACCCAGGAAAGGACAGATTACATAAACCTATAGTTAGGTAAGCCTATTCTATTATGTGAGAAATCCTTCAAAATAAACTTAGGAGTAGAATCCAACAAAAAAAAAAAATGATTAATATTACTTCAATGTTATATTTAATAAGGAATATACCTAAAATTGTGGAGAATGCGAACTTATCACATTATCATGACCGCTCAACCTTTGCTTACTAATTTATCATATCTTGAGTTCTGAAAGTCCGATTGAGGTGAAACCAAAGTCATTAGTTAGCTAACATCTAACTCTACATTTCTTATGAAAACACCTAAGGCAAATTTGCATTACACAGGGTAATTTATGCACAATCGTGCATTTTTTCCGAAGTGGTGTTTCAATTTTGAAGCATGTCCATGCATAATTAAGCATGGTCGTGCATAACATTTCCTAAAATGTAATTCTAATTTTCTTATGCATGGCCATGCTTTTGTGATGCATGGTCATGCTTCTTGAATGTTGTTACTTAAATTCATTATGTATATATGGTCATGCTTCTTGAAGGTTCTTTATGCACATTCATCATGCAGGGCCATGCTTGACATATGCATGGTCGTGCATAATTGTCTGAGATAAAAACACTTCAGATTTGAAGGTTCTAAGAGTCCCAATCTACCTAATCACTAAACTCACAATTTATTTACCCAAAATTCATGAACTATACATGATTTAATTCATTAAATCTTCATCTATTATCAAGAGCACGTCAAACAACTCACACAAAAAAATCATTTAGGCAAGCATGATTTCTCAAATGCAAACATCCCAAAAAAGGGAAAAACACCCAAAACAACCAAACAATTCAATTATCAATCCACAACAAAAATTAAGGCGCTTCAGGGTATTCACAACCCATCCAGGAAATTAAACTTGTTTTAAATAAAAATGTAAAATCATACATTCTACCTGTAGCTCATTGCCACTCATACAAGAGAAGAGAAAGAGAGAACCCACTTCCCCTTACCTCAAAAACATGACTCCCAAAAACAAGGAACAATAGGTTAGTGTTTCCCACTCCTTTCACTCCTCGGCACGTAGCTCTGAAGACACAAAATCTTCAAGGAGGCAAAAAAAGGGAATGAAAGGAAGGGTTAGGTTTTTAAGAGAAACCTAAGTTAACCTTCTATCAGAAAAGTTGGGCTCGAGGAGACTAAAGTCCAACATATAAGAGTCAAGAAACTTTTAGAGCATTTTAATTATAAAACCACTTTTATTTTCTAATAACTCATTTTCTCACTTCCAAGGCCAAAACATATTCTCAAATCATTTATTTTAATTATAACAATAAATAGAATATTTAATAATTACTAATATATTTATATAATTGGAAAATAAAATCTAGGGTGTTACACAACAAGGACTTGGCTGAATCCTATACTTAGGGCCTAAAATTGAGATGTTACAACTGCAAGTCTAATTTTAGAGTTTAACAGCAGTTTGCAGGAAATGTGAAGATAAGAAGTTAATAGATGAGACATTAAAGCTTGGGTTGTTCTCTGCTCGATAAATTAAGGTAGTCTCAATACAGATGACTCTACTTTCAGAAATGATTGACTTCTTGCTCTATATATTATCCTCTGTGCTGTACTAACTAGTCTTATATAACTCTATCATGCCATTGTAGTTTGCAACCTCACATGAATATATTGATAACACAAAATTATTTTCCCATGAAATTGCTTGATTTTCAGTGTAGACCCATGTAGGGATAGGCCAAAAAATATGGTTGTTTGTAACTGAAAACAAGTGAATGAGATTTTTAAAGTGAAAAGTTTATCATGGTTGTTTGTTTTTGTGAATGATATGATTAAGAGAATTCTGTTCTCATTTTTGCGAAAAAATGATATGATCAGTTTTGCTTTTTTCTGTTCTCATTTCTTTGTGAAGGTTGAAATTTCCATTTCTTTCCATTTCTACTTATGGGTGGAGTTTTCTCAAAATTTGCCTCACTTCTATATTGTTATGGAAATGAACAGGTCAGATTGCTGTTTGCAAGATTTGAGGGAGAAAATTTCGCCCCGTAAAGGACAAAATGCTAAGGCAACTTCAGTCAAATTGATAACCAAAAGAAAGAAGAAATCTCAATCTTGATTAAAATCCATTGTAAAAATAGTCAAAGCTGCTTGAAGAAAAGTTTTCATTGCAAAAGAATCAGATTTTTGAACTCCTAAACCTGATAAAGTTGAAGATGTTAAGGAAGATGAAAACCATGGTGGGGTAGAAGTTTTGGAAGAAGTTTCTACAATTGGATCCACAAGAAGAGCAAAAGCTGCAGCAAGATAAAATTTATTTGCTCTGCACCAGCTCCTACTTGTCAACTTGAAGTAACCAAAGAAGAAAAGAAAGTTCATGATCATCCCTTGTGTTTATGTTTTCTACAATGGAACTCTCAAAATTAGAATCTAGGTAAAGGAGATAAAGCTTTTCCTATCGTCTAATCTTTATATGGTTCTTCTTTCTTAATCCTTATTGTGTTTATGTTTTCAGGGAGCGAATGTTATTTTAATCCTTTTTGTCTTTTGCTATATGTTCAAAAGATCTTCACATGTATGTATATTTTAGTGCATGACTATTTTCTGTACAATTAATTACCATGATTAAGAGAATTCTTCAAAAGCAAATTCAAGTCAACAAATAATGACCAACAAGACTTCAAGGGACAATGCTAAGTTAAGGAATGAAATGGCTTATATGTTTGAGCCATTAAATTGCTTGGTGGAAACTGGAAACAAATACAAGTCTTGTAATCAATCCACCATGCAAGAAAATTGCACATGTTACGAGGCTTGTATTTGTTCCAAGATTCCATCAAGCAATTTAATGGCTCAAACATATTAGGCATCAGCCTTTTCATATCTTAACTCAACATTGTCCCTTGAAATCTTGTTGGCCACTATTTGTTGACTTGAATTTGGTCTTGAAGAATTATGTTAATCATTGTAAATAGTTGTACAGAAAATAGTCACGCACTAAAACATACATGCGAAGATCTTTTGAGATAAAGTGAAGGAAAAAAAGGATTAAAATAACATCAGCTTCCTGAAAGCGGAAACACAGTAAGCATTAAGAAAGAAGAACCAGATAAACATACAAGGAAGTTTCAATGGCCAAGGGATGATCATCATCTTTCTTCTTCTGTTATTTTGTCAAGTTGACAGGTAGGAGGTGGTGCACAGCGAATTAATTTTATTCTTGCTGCAGCTTTTGCTCTTCTTGCGGATCCAATTGTAGAAACTTCTTCCAAAACTTCTATCCCACCAAGGTTTTCATCTTCCTTAACATCTTCAACTTTATTAGGTTTAGGAGTTGAAAAATTTGATTGTTTTGCAATGAAAACTTTTCTTCAAGTAGCTTTGGCTATATTCGCATTGGGTTTTGATGAAGATAGAGAGATTTCTTCTTTCTTTTGAATTTCAATTTGACTAACGGTGTTGCCTTAGCATCTTGTCGTTCACAGGGGAAAATTTCTCCTTCAAATCTTGCAAACAGTAATCTGACCAGTTCATTTCCATAACGATGTAGAAGTCAGACACAATTTAGGAAAGCTCCACACATAAGGAAAAAAGGAAAGAAATGGAAATTTCAATTATCACAAAGAAATAAGAACAGAAAATAAAGCATAATTGGTCACATCAAATTTTCCCCATGGCTCATTCACATAAGCAAACAACCATTGATAAACTCATATCACTTTAAAAAACTAATTCACTTGTTTCAAGATACATACAAACCATATTTGTGGGCTATCAATGCATGGTTCTACACTTAAAATGAAGTAATTTCATGGAAAATAATTTTGTGCTATCAATATAAACATGTGATGATTATAAGGGGCAATAGGGGAGTAGTTGGGGATCACGAAAGCATGGTGAGGAGGGAGAGAAGGTGAAAGCCATGCTTTGCATCTTTGAGATTTGAAAGAATAGCTTAGGAAAAATGAGAGAATGGTGAGGGAAAATGAGGTGATTTGTTGTAGATTTTGGGTGACACTTTCCTTGGAAAGTGTTTTCTGAAATGTTTTTTTTTTTAAAAAGAAAAAATACATACACAATTAGATAACGCTTTCGCCAAGAAACTCTATATAAATGTTGCTATCTGAAAATGGTTTTGGTGTAGTGTTGGGTGGAAGTGTGTTGATTGGGCTTATCAAGATAAAAGATCTAATTGGTATAGTCATTTTTCAAGTATAACAATACCTTAATTGTATGATTCAATATGGAAGTGGGCACAAAAAAAATTAAAATAACTTATCATAATCATAATTGATAGAATCTCAAACTACTGCCACAAATCAGAATAGACAAAGATAACAAAGTAAGCCTCATAAAAAATGTGAAAACATTTAAAAACATAAAAACAATTTTTTTTAAAATGCTGGAACATCAATCAACATTCACGAATTTTTAAACATAGAAAAATATCATACTTTTGTAACAGAATTTTATAGAAAACATCTTTAGGGTGTCAAGAAAATGTAAAAACTTTCTAACTTGAAAATAGCACACAGAAAAATTAAGATAAATCATGAACTTTGCATGACTCTACCAGAAAATGGTACAGAACATAGCTTAGAAAAATTGCATTCATACCCAAACAATTTATTATTTTTTGGGCATTTTATATGTTATTCCCAACACATGAAAACATTACCATATATCAAATCTTTTTAAATTAGATATATAATTGTTTTTATATGATGTTACATATAAATTCAAAAATTTACTTCGTTTCTTACCAAAATATTCACCCGTGCATTGCACGGACCAACGCACTAGTTATATATTAAAAGACAATGTATTTAATGAAAATAATGATTAATTAATTTTTAAGTGAGAGAGAATGAGAATTTATATATTATTTTGGTGAGATCCAACGTAGATTTGAAGATATAGAATGAGAATTGTTTTAGTGTTTAAAAAGCATTTTTTTTATCCGTAGGAATCGAAGATAGGTACCGGGGGTTTACAACAACTCACGCACCCTGCTAAACCAACTGAGCTAGACTCCTCGGTCATTTAAAAAACATTTAATAAAATATATTGTTGAAATTAAGAATTTAAAAATCTAAATTAAATTCAAAGAATAAAAATTATAAATATTTTAAAATATCAAAATTGTATTTAACTATATTGTTTACTGATTTCTATAACATTATTTTATTTCATATAATAAAAAATAAAAATTAAATACATTGTTTTTTAATATATAACTAGTGCATTGGTCCGTGCAATGCACAGGTGAATATTTTAGTAAGAAACGAAGTAAATTTTTGAATTTATATGTAACATCATATAAAAACAATTATATATCTAATTTAAAAAGATTTGATATATGTTAATATTTTAAGAATTTTGCTAAAAAAATTGTCATCCAAATCTATATCATATATAAATATATAATTAAGTGATTTTTTATTTTTTTAAAAGCATAAGCATGTATTTTAATGATGTTATATAATAATTTATCATATATAAATTGTCATCCAAATCTATATCATATAAATACATGTGAAAAAATGCAAGCTTTTCAACACACGTCCAGAAAACAATTTAAAATTGAGAGGGGTAAAACATAAATGAACCCAAAATTTCTCCAGATTCTCAAACCCAACATACATGTGGATTTTAAGATCATCAATGGTTAGCACAACCTCTAGATGGCCACAAAATTCTATCTTACCCTTCGTTGAGCAAAAATCAGACTATCCAGTTTTGCTAAAATAGAATGGAATAATAGACACAACCAGTTTTGCCACCATCAATCACCACCAGTCTCATATCTAACTGAGAAAAATCAAGACCAAGCCATTAAAAAATCAATATGCACTGAAAATGCAAAGAAGCCATTTCACAACTCAAAGTTTGAAGGGTTTGGAGAAAATAAACCTTACATTGAGAAAAGACCATTATCCCACACCTTAGGTTAGTTGGAGAAGGGGGTGGCTTGAATATCTCCTTCACATCCTTTAGCTATTCGGTCAAGCAAGGAAAGAGCAAGGATTGTAGAGAAAAGAAATTGGTGAAGTGTGTGTGGTGCTCTCTGTCAAGAGAGTAAATGAAAGAAAGTATTGTTATGTGTGTTCTCGTAGAGTGCTAGAGAGAAGGGAGAGAATTGAGTGTCTCACCTTACTTAGTGAGAGAGTGAAAAATGAGTAGAATGAGTGGGGTGGCTTTCAGGTATTGGGACTTTATAAAATGGGTTCAACAGATTAGCACACTTACGTCCTTGCTAACTCAAAGGTTTATTGTGGGTAAATATAAAAATTAATAGGCAATGATATTTTCTTTTATGTTTATTCCAATAATGTAATAAATGTAACAAATTATTTAAGATATATTTATTAAATGTAATATATTATTTTATTTAATAAATATTATATTTAATAATAATAAACATTACTATATTTAATGAACATTTATTAAATATATAAATCCATTTATTTAATAAATATAATAATTAATAATATGATCAATATTAGTTAATTATGATTTTAAACAAATGTGATTTTTTTCTAGACCACAAGTATCCTCCACTGGAAATAATCATGTTTAAGTTGGGTAGAACCACTATGGGTGGCAAAGCTCAAACCCAAGACCATTGCTTAAATTGGAACACTCCCACACCAGTTGATCCATGTGCTTGATGGGAAAAAAATGTGATAATCAACATTGTATAAACATGTATTATAAAGTAATTTTTTAAACCAAAATAAAATAATGGAAAATATTTTGGTATTAAATTTGTAATAATTACTTTTATATAATGTATATATAGATTGGTATGAAAGTGAAAAAAAATAATAAGAAATTTTAAATATAATAAATCTATTTTATTTAATGTTGATAAAGGTTTTCGTTAAGTAAATGTAAGAATTAATGACATAATTAATAAACATTTATAAAATATGATAAATTTATGTCATTTAATGAATATAAAATTTAATAATATGTAATAACTAATCTATAAAAAAAATAACTAATCTAGTTAAATATTACTCCCTCCGTTTCTTTTTAAGTGTCAGATTTTTGGAAAAAATTTGTTTCTATTTATCTGTCATTTGCAAAGTTCAAGATCACATTAATTACTCTTTTATCAATTATACCCTTACTTCTCTACTAATCTTTTATGAATTTACACATGCATTTCTTATAGAGTAGAAATGAAAAGAGGGTAAAATAGGAAATCCCATAATTACTTTATTAGAATCAAGAAAATTTAATGCATTTCTTGGTTTCAACATATAAACCTTAAACGACAGATATTTTAATTTATATATGTTTAGGTATTAATTTTTTATGTTTGTTTTTCTCGAGAGAGAGCAAGAGAAAGTGAAAGAAATATTTACCAATTAAATTTATAGTTATTAAAAAAAATCTCTGTACATATAGATTGGTATTAAGAGTTATTTATTTAGTAAACATTTATTAAATCTAATAAATAAATTAATATAAATTTTAATTAATTAGCATTCAAATTTTAGACAAATGAAGAAAAACATTAATCATTTTCATTTTCTTATGTTTTTATCTTTAAAATATGAAATTAGTTATTCTAATTATAATTGCATTCAAGTCTCTCTCTCTCTCTCCGTCCCTCTCTCTCTATTTATAAAGATAGAGAGATAAATTAATGTTTAGGTATCAAATTTGTAATAATTATTTTTTGCTTCATATATATGGATTGGTGTGAAAGCGTATATATTTATTAAACACTTACTACTCTGTTATCTTTTATAAACAAAAAAAAGTCGTTTCTCTTGTTCTCAAATATAAACAAATCTCAGCTACCTTTGCCTTATTTAATGAGACTATCTTCAAAATACCTTTCGTTTAATAGGGAGTTTATGCATGATATCAAGTTCCATTGAAGGGTAGTTTAGGAAAAATGTTTGATTTTTAATTGGGATTGAGATAAGTTACTGAAGTTAACTAATCTTCTTAATAAGTGTGAAATTAATTTTTTTTGCTTATAAAAGAGAATGGATGAAGTACTTTTTAACATATTTAAAAACTTTTTTTGTGGTAAATATTATTGGTATATCCTCCATTAGAAACAATCCTACTCGGTCGGGATAAGATCACTATGAGTAGCAAAACTCTCCTTTCTAGAATTTCATAAATATTTATTAAGTCTAATAAATGTATTTTTTTAAAAATATTTTTAATAATCATTTAATAAGTTCATCTCCTATAAAAAATTATTAATATTATTAATATTAGTCAAAGATTATATTTAATAAATTAAATTACCAATACTATACAAAAGAGTTTTTGTTTTAAAATATTTTTTATAAACTAAAATTTAAAAAACACTAAAAATTTTAATTTATAAATGTTTGATTATTAAATATTTTATGTTTCATTTTTGAGAGAGAGAGAGAGAGAGATGTTTAGGTATTAAATTTGTAATACTTATTGTTTTCTCCATATATATAGATTAGTATGGAAATTTATATATTTAGGAAACAATTATATAAAAAATAAATTTATTTTATTTATTGTTAATTAAACATTTCTCAGTAAATGTAGAAATTAATAGTAAATTTAATAAAAATCTATTAAATATAATAAATCAAAATTATTTAATGAATATAATATTTAAAAATATGACTAATGTTAGATAAATATTATATTTTATAATATAATAATTAACACTATACAAAACAATTTCTATTTTAAAAGATGTTGCATAAACAATTTCTTAAATAACAATAAAATATTTTATATATTAATTTTTTTATGTATGCTTTCTCAAAGAGAGGGAGAGAGAGAACTTTTTAGGAATTAAAATTGTAATAATTAATCTTTTGAGCTCCATTCATATAAAATGGTATGAAAAGTTGTATATTTAATGAATACAGTGGTGGGTACCCACTAGGGTTGGCCAAGTGGTTGGAAATTGAAAAAGATGTATGAGGACATAGCTAGGTTTGATCATCATTGTTGCCATTATATAAAAAGAAAATTACATATTTAATATACATTTATTCCTTTGACATATTTACTAAACAAAATTTGGTAGAGATCAAAGGTATCCTTCACTGAAGCAATATTGCTCGAATTGGGTAGAACCACCATAAGTAGCAAAACTCTCGAGTATTTAAGATACATTTATTAAATGTAATAAATTATTTTATTTAATAAATATTATATTTAATAATAATAAATATTACTACATTTAATGAACATTTATTAAATCTATAAATCCATTTATTTAATAAATATAATAATTAATAATATGATTAATATTAGTTAATTATGATTTTTAAAAAAAGTAATTTTTTTCTTGATCACAGGTATCCTCCACTGGAAGCAATCATGTTTGAGCTGGGTAAGACCACTATGGGCGGCAAAGCTCGAACCCAAGACCACTGCTTAAGCTGAAACAACCCCATGCCAACTGATCCACACACTTGATGGTAAAAAAATGTGATAATCAACATTGTATAAAACATGTATTATAAACTTACTTTTTAAACCAAAATAAAATAATGAACATTTTAATTTATATATGTTTAGGTATTTATTTTTTTATGTTTCATTTTAGAGAGAGAGAGAGAGAGAGAGAGAGAGAAATATTCTAGTATTAAATTTGTAATAAATACTTTTATGTTACTTATATATAGATTGGTATGAAAGTGAAAAATAATTAATAAGCACTTTTTAAACATAATAAATCTATTTTGTTTAATGTTGATAAAGTTTTTCATTTAGTAAATGTAAGAATTAATGACATAATTAATAAACATTGATAAAATATGATGAATTTATGTCATTTAATGAATACAAAATTTAATAATATGATTATTGTTATGTAATAACTAATCTATAAAAAATCAATTTTAAAATATGTTTTATAAACTAGTTTTGGAAACAATAATAAAAGATGAATACTTTAATTTATATATGTTTACGTATTGATTTTTATGTTTGGTTTTCCAAAGAGAGAGAAAGAGAAAGAGAAAGAAATATTTACCAATTAAATTTATAATTATTAAAAAAATTTCTCCGCACATTGGTATTAAGAATTGTTTATTTAGTAAACATTTATTAAATCTAATAAATTAATTAATATAAATTGATTTAAATAAACTACTATTCAAATTTAAAACAAATAAAGAAAATTATTAATTATTTTCATATTAGAGTTTTGTATATTAAATAAATAACCTGTATTTGTTTTTAAATTGGGTCTTATTTATTTTGTAATACAATGGAACATTTTTACTCTTTTTATGTAATACAGCAGTGGGTGCATCTTGTAGTATAAAAGACCCGCTTATACAAACTCAAACCCAAACCCAAAACTGATTTAAAGACAAATCTTGGCACAACTAGTGGAGGAAGCGATGGTTGTGCCTTAGACTCATTTAGTAGAAATGGTGAACATATTTTCAAGTCTTTTTGGTGCATTTCAGCCACATAACCCCAACATTAACAAGAAAGATATGTTAAAATTTTGAACCCAACATAAGAATATTAAGTCATTTATTTTTTTAAAAAAATATTCACTAAATTTCTCCAAATTCAAATAACCTTTATTTAGAGGATAATGTGTGGCTGTTGTTATTATTAATTCTTAATGAATTACAAAAGCTTACATTTCACCTATAATTAGATTATGCATAATTTCTATCCTTTTGGACTAATTGATAATTTGATTTTCTATGATAATTCTATAAGATTTCTAATTATTAATTCATTGGATGTGAACTTCAAAATGATAGTATTTTTAAATCTATAAATTCTCCAATAATTAATAAAAAAATACAATAGTCTCTCTCTCTCTCTCTCTCTCTCTATCTATCTATCTATCTATCTATCTATCTATCAATATATATGTATGTATATATCAATTGTAAACATCAACAACAAGATACAATATACTAAATGAAGGAAAAAATAAATTGTATATATAATTTATTGGTGTTGTATGTTCCCTCAATATTAACAAAGTTATTAAGAAAATAAAAACAAGAAAACATTTAAATAATATTATATAGTCTAAGTCTCTACAACTATAATTTGATCATTCACCAAATTAAACTACTGAGAATATGGGGGGAGGCTTACCATTTGGTGAAATGTTTATATGGTGGACTGTCTTTACTCTTTTCAATGGAATAGGCGTGATCTGCAAAGAGTTTCTTAATCTTGATGTCTCCCATGAGCTTGAAGACAATATATTAGGATCACCTAAAAAATTATTCTCTGCAACTATGTTTGTCTGTCTAAACAGTACAAGCCACTATAGATACAACCCATGTGCTGGAAAGAAACATAACATACTTAATCAAACCATAAGTTTTTTAGTACATCATAAATAAATTGATACAACTGAAAGCAAATACAACTAAAATGATAAGGAAATACAACCAAAGATACTATCGAACAACCATCAACCATCCCCTACTAACAAAACAAGTCCCTAACTGAGTAGTGACTCAAACCCTAGCTTAATCCTGCCTCTCATTGTCAAACTCGATAGGATGAAATTGCAATTTTTTTTTTGTAGTGATCTTTTCTGTCCAGGTCAAAAGTGAGGGTGTGAGTGTGGCATAAGGTTTATAAAACCTAACCCCTTGATGGGCCCTAGTAACCCTTTCTTATAAAAAAGCCCACTCTTTTCTTAACAATAAAGTCTATTTATTAGTTTTTTTTATCTAAACCCTTTCTAATTATTGTCAAGTAACAACACTTAGAATCACAAATATGTTTCAATTACATACAAGATGCTCACGTTTCCTTCTAGAAATACACAAGTGTATTGCAAGCAAATAGGGAGTTGGGAGTTCAATAACAAAAGGTCTTTAGCTTTGCCTTGTCCCCATAAAGAGATTGACAAGCATTGGCATCCTAAAAGCAAATGGAAGACTAGCTCACTCAACTAAAAAATTCATAATGTTTCAATGAAATTATTGTTAAGATGCAAATTCTGGAAAATGAACTTATGTACCTCTATTAATGAATGATTCTAAAAAAGTTGAGTTGCATAAATTAATTTCAACTTATAGGAGAAATTTGACTCATTTGGCCTCCTCACTTTAAAAAAAAAAAAATCTTATCCTATAAATGCTTGTTGACAAATCTATCTATGCTTGCTCAAAGTGGAAAATTGATAATGTTTTGAAAAGATATTCCTGTGTTGGCCACAACACTGACATAAATTAAGATGCCACCTAGCTCACTGTTGATAGTCAATTTCTTAGTTCCAACAGTTCAGCATTTATAAATAAAATTGAGGAATCCTGGTTCCCACAATTACAATGTATTGAACAGAACAGAAAGGAATTAAGCCATAAAAATATAGTAGTCTATATACTCTATCAGCTAATAAAAAAAAGTACAATTAGCATAGGAAAGAGAGGGGATTGCATTTACATTTTTACCACAGTATCCTATGACTAAGTGCTAATTGTGTAAATGATTGATATTTCTGGTACTTTCATACAGAAAAAAACATGGCAATACAACTATGCAAAAATATATGCCCTGCAACATGTCACAAGAAAGAAAAAGGGGAAACCTCAATTTTTAAACTCTCAAGAACCTTCATAAGATATAACATATTATATTAAAAAGTTTCATTTGTCACCTTTAAATCAATATGATGCTGCAAATCTGTCCAGGGTAGGTGCTAAAACCAAAGTAAGTGTCAACACCAGAATCAGTACCCGGTCAAGACAAAGAAAAATTAACAAAGAAAATGAAGAATAGATAAAAGACATATTGCAGAAACATCTAGCAGATGTAGAGATTGATTCATCAAATAGTATATCTAAATATAATTATATACAAATTATAGAAAGATAAAGCTATCTGAAATAGAGAATGAAATCATCATGAGCTCCTTATAGAAGGATGATGGTTTAAGTGAAATTCTCAGAGTACAATAAAATAAGATATATTTATTAGCTCCTAGTTATAAGATTAGTAATTTTTAAGATGCTAACACATTCATGTAGGATCCCAATCAAAGTTCCAAATAATCTAAAATCATAAATGTTAGAAAACATAGTTCGTCCACCTTCCTCATTTTCTCCAGAATGCTAGATTACCTCATCTCTATGAGTACTGAAAATTAAATCCTCCCTCAGGTAATTCATATCCTTTAAATGCTTTAAAACTTCGGCAAAAATCCTTTGTGACTGCAAGCAATGAACAAATCTATTGAACCTCTAAACATGGAAAAAGAAGTTTCCATCGAGAAATCCCTTGTGATATATATTTAATTCTTTCTAAATAAAGTTAAGTTTAAGCTTTACATCCCAAACACGTTATTTTCACAGTCTGAAAAGTAATTTCTACCAAGAAATCGGAAAAAACAAAGTTGTAAAACAAAGATTGCAAAGAGAAATAGCAATATTAAACGAAAGCGAAAAAAAGAGCTGAAGATTTTGCAGTTTGATGTATTCCCAAACTCTTTTGACTGTCTTTGTCGTGCTTTTTACGTCGACTCTACTGGCAACCATTTGTTTTCATTCTCGTAGTGTATAATTTATGTATTATTAGTGTAAATGATCTATCCAGTTAGATTGATTTTAAAAAATGAAGCTTCATTAATTGAGTGGCTAATATTGTTATTAGTTTTATAATATGTAGTACTAACTATTAATTGTATACAATGAACCTTAATATGACAAATCAATCAAGGATGTAGAGAATACTTTGAAAAAATTGATCAAGAATACTTAATATTCCAAAATATTTAAATTACTTAAAAAATAAATATTATATAGTATATGAAAAGGGTAAAAGTGACACATAAAGATTCTTGAGATAATGTCCGTGCAACAAACAAGTTTAATGATTGAAACTTATTTATTTATTTATTCAATATGAAATGATTGATAAAGGAGGACTGCACATTCAATTTTTTAAGGCATTAACAAATATGAAATGACACATACATTCTCCAAGCCGTGCTTTTTGCTCCAAAGCCTCTAAATCCATTTTGAGCTGCATACACTCTGCAGTCAAATTTGCATACTTTGTCTGCTTCATATGAGACATTGATAAGTTTGCTGGCATTTTATGAGCATGGTACAAAGTTGATGTAGTGAGAGGATACAATGCATTGCTCCAATGCCTCTATATATGCATTTTCTACGCATGCTCACAAAAAGGCAACAAACTTATCAATGTCTCATATGATGAAGAGAGAGTATACATATTTGACTGAAGAATGTAAGCAGCTCAAAATGCATTAATTTAGAGGCTTTGAAGCAAGAAGCATGGCTTGTAGAAGGTATGCGTCATTTCACATATGTTTATGCCTTAAAAAATTGAATGTGCAGGCCCTCTTTATCATTCATTTAATGTTGAATAAATAAATAAATAAGGTTCAATCATTACACTTGTTTGTTGCATGAACGTTATCTCATGAATCTTCATGCATCCATTTTACCATTCTCCTAAAGTATTCAATACTTATTTTTTAAATAATTAAAAACATTTGGTATATTAAGTATTCTTGATAAGTATTTTCAATGTATTCTCTGCCTGTTGCTAGCGTGTAATCAATGGGGGTTAATAAACCTACATTAAATGCATTTTTACATCAGTTATGTTGTTAATCAATGTAAAAAAGTTGTTTAATGTGGGTTTACACCCTCGTGAAACCACTTTCTGCATCAGTTGCTTTATTAACTGATCTAAAAAATTGGTTTAATGAGGGATTAATCCCTGCTGTTAAACTACTTTTTTTTACATCAGATATAGGTTTAACTGATGTAAAAAGACTTTTTTTACATTGGTTCAATGTTAGATGTAAAAAAGTCTTCCATTCTACTTTGGTGGCATCTACATCAGTTCTTCAACTGATGATGTAAATTAACTAAAATAATTGATCTAAAATGTCTCTGTTGCAGTTGTAAGATTTTAGTGACTAGTTTGTATTTGCATGATTATTATGTATGAAAGGGCAAAAAGAGTAAAAATTGTTACATTATTATTATGAGTTTGCATTTCTATAACTAAAGTGTATTTAAACTAAATATTATAAATATAGTATGATGTTGAAATTATGTAGGCATTTAACAATTCAATACCATTTGTGTCTCTGAGGAAATAAATAAGATACTACAAAGATGGTGAAATATTAGCATACTCTAAAATTGTTGAACATAACTTATATAATATGGAAACTTAGATATAAAGGAAGGGGGTTGATCATTGAATTAGAACTCTGAGCTCACCAAGGTTGTAACTTGAAAGCAGGACTGCAGAGGGTGGTTAATCATTGAAGTGTGTTAACATGAAAATAATGCCACTGGAAATGTAGGAAACAAATCTATACAAATCGATTGAAATATTTGCTAATAAATTAAATTACATGCTTTTTAAACTTTCAATGAGGAAATATTTTAAAAAAAATGTTTGCATTAGTAAATAAAAGTAAATGAAGTTGAATATATTCATGATTTATTTTAGGACATAATATTAATCTATGGTATATAATCATATATTCATGTATGTTATTTGATTACGATATGCTTGTGAAAAAATTGACGTGTTAATGAAGGTACTTTATCTTTGTAGGCAGTGAGGGCACCTAATCAGATTGTGACAAGTTGTAAGTGGGAAAAAGAAGAGAAACATACATATTGTAACACTCAATTTGTCTACTTTCTTAATTGAATTGACTTGTGTCATTTATAAGTGGAATTATTAATTAAACCATGAAATTTCATTAATTACAATTTCTGTGGATTTGTTGGGAAGTTTCAATTGTTAATCGAACTGAAATTTAGATTCTGTTGTGAAACAAACACTGAAAGATATACTGATTTGTATGAGCAGACATTCAAATTTGTCATTTAGATTAATATGATTAGTGATGATTAATTATATTATGAAAGATTTTGAAGTGATTGTGACACTTTGGAATAAAACAAATTTTTTGTCTAATATTTAATATGCATTCTACGATTACCAGCTTTTGAGTAGATCAGATACACTTAGTACTTTTTTTTTTCGATCAGCAGATACAGATACACTTAGTACCACTCTAAATGTGACACCCATTCACATTGTCATTTAACATAGTACTAGTAGAATTTTAAGTTTAACTAATTTATTTTATTTGAATTAAATTGGTGATTAATTTAAAAATTGAAGTATTTTTTTCATTTTTATTAAAACTTAATTGATTGAATTATAAACACAATTTTGAATAAATATGTTATGACATATTTAAGGAAATATAAATTAGCATATGATCAAACTAAATACATGCAATAAGCATCCATATATCATACAGAAGTATTATCATCTAAACTAGAAAGTACTAGGATTTCAGCATAAAATATATACATGTCAAAAAGATCCTAACTACCCCTCTATATATACAACAAAACAAAAATGGCCTATGTTGCATAAGTATTATTATAGTTGAAAATAAAAATAATAAAATAAGTTGTCATTGAACCAGGACCACCCGAAAAGTTATATACGTTTATTATAAAACCCTTTGATAAGGCATTTTGAAAAAATAGTTTTTTAAATTATTATTACTTTAGTTAAATTTATTTTTGATCCTTATTAAATGTAAAATTACTTACTATATATCATAACTATTTTCATTTAACAATATTTTTTCAATCGATATTCACTTAAAAAAAATCTTTAGACATTGTTGTTCTTGAGTAAAATTTATTTAAAACTAGGTTTGAATAACTTTTTTTTGTTAAAGTAATAGTTTTGAACATGGAATTAATTATATTGAATTGTAAAAATATTAAGAGAAAAGTTTAAGAGATTTATATATAAAAAAAGTAAATTACATTAATTAGATATACTATAAATTGTAGTGGGAATTTTTTTATTTAATTTTTACATAAAAGTCTTGTGCGTTTTTGAGGTGTCTTATTCATCAAAAGTCCCAAAACTCTGCAAAAATTCAATAATTATTTTTTTGCCAAACAGTAGTAGTATTTTAACACACCAATAAGAGTAGTACATCCAGCCATAAACACAGGAAAATTTGTGGCTCATAAATAGTCTTAAATAACTCCAAAACAATTTCTAGCATCACCCAACACACATATTCCAGAAATAAATAAATTTTAAATCATGGAAATTCATATATACAAACAGCCATATGGCCTCCAAGGCCAAAAACATACTTTCATTTAGTTAAAAGAAGAGAGAGAGAGAGAGAGAGAGAGAGAGAGAGAGAGAGAGAGAGAGAGAGAGAGAGAAATACAAAGATATAAATTTTTAAGCCAAAATATGCATCAAAATTTTCAAACAAACAAACCAAACAATAAAAGTGGTATATCTAACATTATAAGAAGATTTAATTGCTTAAAAATTGGAGAAATAGGTGTAAGTTCCCTTACCCTAGAAGATCTAAAACTTTGACCTTGAAGAGCAGAAAATGGTGGAAACATATGAAGCTTTGCAGCTAGCTCCTTGCAATTCCAAGAGGGTGTCAACAAAGTGTGAGTACCATGAAGCCAAATCAATTAAAAGTGTTAGGAGAAGGAGGAGAAAATTTTTGTCAGAAAATAGAGAGAAAAAACAAAGGAGAAAACTCACCAAAATTCCTTAGAAACCAAGTGTTGGTGTAGGAAATTGAAGCACTCAAGGTTCAAGCACTAAAACTTAATTTGCGTCTCTTGGAGTCTACAAGAGCAGGAAAAGTGTGAAATTTTGGAGAGGAAAGGGAAGAGTAGCACACGACCAAATGCGGCAGAAGAATCAGAAAATGAAGGCAACCAAGTTTAAGTAGTAGAAGGCTTTAGGTTTAGGGTTTCCTTTTGGGGATATTTTTGGCATTTAAAATTTGATTGCCCATCCCAATGGGCCGAACATATTTTTGGGCCAAAGGCTAAATGTGGCTCTTTTAATCAATTGTGTAAAAAATAATTAAAATTTCAGGAGGGATTTAATTGTAATTAATAATAACTAATTATAATTAATTCTATGAATTTTTTCACTGTTTCCTCATTTTCCCAATGCATTTCTACACTATAAATTACAACATAGTCTAGGTTTCAGCTGAATTCTCTAATGAAATTCACACAGAAAATCATATATACATATTTAATTGAATTTTCATAACTAAATTTACGTTTTCTCTTGTAATTATGTTCTACTAAAGGTAATAATTAATATTATAATTAATAAACATTTATTAAATTCTAAAAATTCATTTATTTAATAAATATAAAATTTAATAATATGATTAATGTTAGTTAAATATTATATTTAATAAATGAAATAAATAATACTATATAAAACAATTGTTATATTCAAATATATTTTATAAAACAAATTTTTTAAACAAATATAAAAATAATGGACATATCAAATTATATTTGTTTAGGTAATAATTTTTTACATTTCGTTTTTGAGAGAGAGAGACTTGGTTAGATATTAAATTTGTAATAATTAATGTTTTGCTCCATATATTTAGATTGGTAAGAAAACTATACGTTTAACAAACAGTTTCTAAATATAATAAATTAATTCTATTTAATGCTAATACAATATTTTATTTACTAAATGTAGTAATTACTAATATATTTAATGAAAAATATATTAAATATAATAAATATATGTTATTTAATAAATATCAAATTTTATGATATGATCAATGTTAGTTAAATATATTAAATATCTAATAAATGTAATAATTAATACAATATAAAACAATTTATATTTTAAAATATGCTTTGTAAAATAATTTTTCAAACACTAATAAAAATAATGAATAACTTAATTTATATACTTTTAGGCATTAAATTTTTTTGAAGTTTGCTTTTTGAGAGAGACAAACCAATAGAGAAATGTTTATTAGGGAGTAAATTTATAATAATTACATTTTTAGATCCATATATATAGAATGACAAGAGAAGTTATATATTTAACAAACAGTTATTCCTTTGACATATTTAATTAATACTTTTTTTGGTGGAGACCACAAATATTCTCCACTCGAGACAATTCTGTCGATTTGGTTATGATTACTATGGACGACAAAGATTTCCTTCTAAGTATTTAAGAAACATTTACTAAATCTAAGAAATTTATTTTATTTAATAAATATGATATTGAATAAATGTAATAAATATTACTAAATTTAATAAATAATTATTAAACATAATAATCTATTTTATCTATTAATATCATTAATATTAGTTAAATATTGCTTTTAATAAATATAATAATTAATACCATTCAAAACAATTTTTTTTTAAAACATTCCTCAAAAACTATTTTTTTTAAACAAAAATAAAATAATGAACATTTTAATTTATATATGTTTAGGTACTAAATTGGCTTAATTACAGTTTTTGCCTCAAAAGTTTTACAATTTTGCGAATTTTGACACCAAAGAAATTTTTTCACGAATTTCCCCCCCTCAAATTATAAAAAGTCACAATTTGTCCTCATTGTGACAATTTAAAGGAAAAACCGCCATAAATTTATCTTCATTGTGGAGGTTTAAAGGAAAATCTGCCACAAAAATGTGTTAATATTTGCAGTTTTCCTATGTCGAGACAAAATTCGCAATATTCTATAATTTGAAGGGGCAAAATTTGCACACAAAAAATTCTTTTGGAAGAAAATTAAGTCGAAAGATGTTAATAATTATGAGAAATGACACTGGTAATTCATTCCACCACCCCTTCCATGAGAAAGACATAAATCCCGGTATTCAATCCGGGTAGATCTCGATAAATCCTGATGTTAAGCCCCGAGTAGATCTTGATAAATCCTGGAAATGAACCCTGGGTAGATTTTGATAAATCCTGATATTGAACCCCGAGTAGATCTTGATAAGCAAAAAAAAAGTTATATCACTACTATTTATCTAATTGGATTTAAATTAGCGAATAAAGTATTCCAATTGCATTTTCATATCTGTTTCTTCCTTTCACTAGTTTGAAGTTTTCTCCTTTACTAAATGTCCTATCTTATGAAATCTTGAAGAAGGATTCATTCAAATCAAAATTTTAAACTGTCTCTAACTGCGAATCCAAGAGGATTGGTGTGTGTGTAACCTTGTTGGCTCACATTCAACGTCAATCAACAGTGAGAAAAGGATTGGTGTTGAACGAATATTGGAAAGTAGGAATCGGCAAAAACAGACACACTTCAAGTCATTAGCTTGAGAATTTCATTAGATATCCCATTTACTCTTTTGTTGCTTGGCAACAACACTGCATGATAGTAACCATTCACAAACTTTTCATTTAATTTCAGTTTCCCACCCCAGCATTTACCTTTGAAGCAAGGCCCTGTGCATCAAGTTCCTCTAGGCTAATATTAACAGCTCCTTGCCGAGTAGGTTCACATGGAACCCACATTCCTTTAGAGGTTTTCATGAAGAACTTAGCATCTCGTGTTTTCCGGACAGGTTCAAATAGTACATCCTTAACCTGAATGAAGGAAACAATAATGGGGCATGTCCGGTAGATTAGCAGAAAGCCAGAACCAGAAAACCTAATACTGCCTAAGAGATTCATTCAATAAGTGCTGCCTAATGAAAACCAGAAAACCAGAAAATCCATCAGTTTTTTTGTGCCAATTCTTCAAAATCTTTTTCAGTTAGCTTGTGAGGAGTATCTCCAAGATGCACCTGCACACGTCCAAATTCTTAACAGTGACGGATCATATTCACAAGGCTAGTGTGGAAAGTTCTAGTATTCTCTTTAAGTGGGAAATGCTTCGAATCTTTTGTACCTTAAATATGTGCTGGCTTGCCTTCAGGTCTGGGAGAGGGATATATTCGTTTGTCGAAGCATCTTCGAATGGCCTGCAATACTTTATTTTAGCCTCAGTGAAATGGTGTACCACGAAAAATTTAACTTTTGTTCAACAGACATAGATGGATGGCTTTCCAACCTGATCAAGTGCATAAGGAATATTTGTGGCTGCAAGAATGAGAACTTTCTGATCATTGTTTCCCATACCCTAACATGTACAAAGTTAAAGATAAAAAGGTAGCTCAAGAAATTCATATAAAAGTAGAATTCTTCTTGTAGAAGAAAGTGACATGCATAACACAAACAGTCACCAGTCCAGATTTAAAGATAAATGTATCAAGCATAATTTACAATCAACAATAAATGTTTGTGACAAATTTATAATTGGGAGAAGCCACAGATTATGCAAGAACAGAACAACTAAACAAGTATGAACTGCATATGCATGATATCAATAGCCCAAGTTCAGATTTCAGGCATGGGAAGGGTGTAATGATACAGGACCACTTTTGAAGGCTCTCCATGTAAAGGCTGCTATTAGGAGCAAAAGATTTGCATGCAGAATTTCTTAAATTGTATGCTGACTTAAGATGAACCTCATGCCATGATCCTTAATCCTTTCCATTATGGAGAGGTATCAGTTGATTCCCTTGACCCTTACCTTATGGTCTAGTGTGTTGAAAATAGATGCCTAAATATCTCTAATTTAAATTTGAATAATTTAGATATTAGGAGTTTTTGATATGTTTCAAAATTTAGGATATTGTTCATATAAAGATAAGGATTTGATCTTATCATTTAGATTTAGGAGGTTAGCAATTTGATTTTAAGATTAAGATAATGTTAATATTTGAATTTTGTGTTACACTTTTGCTCTATATATAGAGCAAAAGTGAGCCCATGAATAAAATATTTATTAAGCTCCTTCACATAATATATCTCCTGTTTGTTAAAAATATATTATCTACACCAAAAAACAAACAATTGGTATCAGAGCTCCCTTCTTAAGGGACCTGTGCGATGGATGCCAAAGCAAACTTTTCACAAGTTACTCCTATCTTTGACGGGGAGAACTATAACCTTTGGGCAGTAAGAATGGAGGCCTACTTGGAGGCTTTAGATCTCTGGGAAGCCATGGAAGAAGATTATGATGTTTCTCCACTGCCTGACAATCCCACCATGCCCCAAATAAAGAATCACAAGGAGAGAAAAATCAATAAGGCAAAGGCAAAGTCATGCCTATTTACTGGTGTTTTACAAACCATCTTTACCAGAATCATGACTCCAAAACTGCAAAAGCAATTTGGGATACCTAAAGGAAGAATATGCAGTGGATGAAAAG
Organism: Pueraria montana var. lobata; assembly: GCA_026413185.1. Classification (NCBI taxonomy): domain Eukaryota; kingdom Viridiplantae; phylum Streptophyta; class Magnoliopsida; order Fabales; family Fabaceae; genus Pueraria; species Pueraria montana. The sequence continues at coordinate 25,792,997 of CM048656.1, forward strand.
ATCCGAAGCATACAAGTGTTGAATCTAATGAGGAAGTTCGAGTTACAATGAATGATAGAGTTCGAGACAATCAAAGAGTACTTAGATAAATTGCTTGACATTGCTAACAAGGTGCCATTACGAGGCATAAAATTTCCTGATTATAAAATATGATATTTTGCCTCCTTGGGTAATGTCAGATTATGTTTTATTATGTATTTATTAGTAGATAGAAATCAGAGATTTCTTCCCTTTTTATCAGTAATTGATTGATCATGTAATCAATACTGATTATTCTTTTTCTATTATAAATAAAGATCATGTGTGGTCTGACAAGACACACAAAACACAGTAAATAATATTACATGGTATCAGTAGTTTAGGTTTTTCTTTCCAGCGCCGTTCTTATTCTCGGGTGAACAGTACCCGCGGACTGTACGACCCTTTTTTGGCCACTACCGCCACCTCCTTACGCCGGCGACCTACCACGACCAGCGTCGCCCTCTGCCGGCGACCCTTGCCCCGAAGTCGTGCCACCAGCCGCCGCCACATACGCCCTCACGCGCCTCCTCCTCCGGGCGCGTGCGATCCACGCTCCTGCCACACATCAACGCGTGGAAGTTTTTTCGACGTGACCCACACTCCGGCGACCCCACCGCCGTGCTCCCCTTTCTCCAGCGACCTTGTTTAGGCCCTGTTTGGCTTGGTTCTAATGGCTTCCGAAAGTTCCGCTTCCTACTGCACCTACTGCAACCGCTGGGGACATGTTGAAGCTAATTGTCGCACCAAAGCTAGAGATTAGTCTCGATCAGTTAATGTGGCCCAAGTTACCACTCCTACTTCTGATATTACTATCTCTGCCGCCGAATACAATGAGCTTCTCCAGCTTCGAGCAGCCAACGAACCTGCATCACCGGTTACCTCTGTGGCTCAGTCTGGTAATCCTGTGGCTTTTGTTTCTCAGTCCTCTTCTCTTGGACCTTGGATCCTTGATTCCGGTGCCTCTGATCACATGACTGGTAACCAATCTCTTTTCTCTTCCTTGACTTTTTCGGACTTCTTTTCCTCTGTTACTCTCGCAGATGGTTCTCAGATTAAAGTCCGAGGCATTGGACAAACCCATCCTCTTCCTTACATTCTGTCTTATTTGTTCCTGGTTGCCCATTTAATTTAATCTCTATTAGCAAACTCACCCATATGCTTGATTTTTCTGTCTTGTTTGTTAATAAATCCGTTCTTGTACAGGATCGACGCACTGGATGGACGATTGGAGCAGGACATGAGTCTGGAGGATTATATCAGCTTACGCCTTCGGTTGCCTGTGTTTCCTCTGCTTCTCTAGCTCTCGCACATCAACGCCTTGGGCACCTGAGTCTGGAAAAGTTGCGTCTGTTAGTTCCTAGTTTTTCTACTCTTAAGTCCTTTCAGTGCGAGTCTTGTCAGCTAGGTAAACATACTCGTACCAATTATGGTTCTCGTGTCAATAAGCGTGCTGCGTCACCTTTTGTTTTAGTTCACTCCGATATTTGGGATCCTAGTCGAGTCTGTTCAACATTAGGGTATTTTTATTTTGTCACATTTATTGTTGATTTCTCTCGTTGTACTTGGGTTTTTCTAATGAAGAATCGTTCTGAGGTGTTTTCTATTTTTCGAAGCTTTTTTGTGGAAATTCAAAATCAGTTTGGCTCTTCCATTAAAATTTTATGAACTGATAATGCCAAAGAATACTTGTCCTCCCAGTTTCAGTCTTTTCTGAATTCGCAGGGGATTCTTCATCACACATCATGTGCTCACACACCACAACAAAATGGTGTTGCTGAACGCAAAAACCGCCACTTGGTGGAAACAGCTCGCACTCTTCTTCTTCACTACCATGTCCCACTTCGTTTTTGGGGAGATGCTATCCTTACTGCCTGTCATCTGATTAACCGCATGCCTTCATCGGTTCTTGACAATCAGATTCCTTATTCCATCTTGAATCCTCAACAGGACCTCTATCCTATCCCTCTCCGTGTCTTTGGGAGTACATGTTTTGTTCATGATCTTAGCCTAGGTAAAAATAAACTCTCAGCCAAGTCCCTAAAATGTATTTTTCTGGGTTACTCCTGCCTCCAGAAAGGTTGCCGATGCTTCTCTCCTCAACTTCAACGGTATCTGGTCTCTGCTAATGTTACTTTCTTTGAGACTACTCCTTTCTTTTCTTCCACCGTTGAAAACAACGTTCCTCTGGAGGTTCCACCTGTTGTTCCAGTACCAATAGTTGCTCCTACCCCACCTCCATTACTCATCTACCGTCGACGGACGTAGGCACCACCGGCAGCGCTACCCACTGATCCTCCAGCATCATCTCCTGCTCCAAACGTCCTTCCACCACCGTCGCCTCAACCTGAACTTCCCATTGCACTCCGCAAAGGTATTCGGTCCACTCGTAATTCTAATCCTTTATATGCCTGTACTCTTAACTGTGAGCGTTTATCTCCCTCCTATTTCTCTTTTGTTTCTTCTTTGGATTCTGTGTCTATTCCTAAGTCTACAGGTGAAGCCATGGCTGACCACAATTGGCAACAGGCGATGCTAGTAGAAATGGCTGCTTTGGATGCTAGCAACACATGGGAGCTTGTTCCCTTACCTCCCAACAAATCCACTGTTGGATGTCGTTGGGTCTATACAGTGAAGATCGGACCAGATGGCACTATTGATCGTTACAAGGCTCGCCTGGTGGCTAGAGGCTATACTCAGATTTTTGGCCTTGATTATGGTGACACTTTTTCTCCAGTCGCCAAAATCACTTCTGTTCGCCTTTTTCTTGCTATGGCCGCCATCCGACATTGGCCTCTACACCAGTTGGACATCAAAAATGTCTTCTTGCATGGTGAGTTACAAGAAGAGGTGTACATGGATCAACCACCTATTTTACAGTCTCCGGTGACTCACGCCTTGTATGTAAGCTTCGCCGCTCACTCTATGGCTTGAAGCAATCTCCCCGGGCCTGGTTTGGTCATTTCAGCTCCGCTCTGCTTGAGTTTGGTATGACTCGTTGTGAGGCTGATCACTCGGTATTTTCCCTCCATTCTCCATCTGGCTTGTGCATCTATCTCGTTGTGTATGTTGATGACATCGTCATAACTGGCGATGACTCCGATGGCATTCTTCGGCTCAAATCTCATCTCCACAGTCAGTTTCAGACCAAAGACTTGGGTCCCCTCCGGTACTTCCTCGGTATCGAAGTTGCCCAATCTTCATCTGGCATTGCTATTTCCCAATGAAAGTATGCTTTAGACATTCCGACCGAGACAGGAATGCTTGATTGCCGCCCGAGTGATACTCCTATGGATCCTAATGTTAAGCTTCTTCCGGGTCAGGGGGAACCTTTGAACGACCCTGGAAGATATCGACGACTTGTAGGTAGACTTAATTATCTCACTGTCACCAGACCAGACATCACGTTTGCTGTCAGTGTAGTAAGCCAATTCTTGAATGCTCCCTGTGATAGTCATTGGAATGTCGTCACACGTATCCTTTGATACATCAAGAACGCACCAGGCCGTGGATTGTTGTATGAAGACAAAGGCAATACCAAGATCATTTCTTACTCTGATGCTGATTGGGCAGGATCACCATCAGATAGGAGATCCACTTCTAGATGTTGTGTTCTTATTGGAGGAAATATGATCTCATGGAGAAGTAAGAAGCAAAACACAGTATCCAGATCGAGTGTCGAAGCTGAATACCGTGCGACGGTAGTAGCTGCTTGTGAGATTACATGGCTTAGGCAACTTCTCCAACAACTCAAATTTGGAGACACTCAAGCCACTACACTAATCTGCGACAATGAAGCCGCTCTTCACACAGCATCAAATCCGGTTTTTCATGAACGAACCAAACACATAGAGATAGATTGCCACTTTGTGAGAGAGAAAGTACTCTCAGTAGAAATTGCCACTAATCTTGTGAAATCTAAAGATCAACTTGCAGACATGTTCACTAAACCTCTCAAAGGTTCCCGGGTTGAGCACATTTGTAACAAGCTTGGTTCATATGACATATATGCTCCAGCTTGAGGGGGAGTGTCAGATTACGTTTTATTATGTATTTATTAGTAGATAGAAATCAGAGATTTCTTCCCTTTTTATCAGTAATTGATTGATCAAGTAATCAATACTGATTATTCCTTTTCTATTATAAATAAAGATCATGTGTGGTCTGACAAGACACACAAAACACAGTAAATAATATTACAGATAACACAAAGGATCTATCCAAGATCACTTTAGCAGAAGTCATGCATGCCTTGCAGGCCTAAGAGCAAAGAAGGCTTATGAGACAAGAATGAACCGTTGAGGGTACTTTTCAAGCCAAATTGCAGATCAACAATGGTGGCAAAAACAAGAAAAAAGAGTAAGTTGGAGATGGCGAGCAGAACAATAGACAATCTTTTCCAGCATGTCCGTATTGTAAAAGAATTAATCATCCACAATAGAGATGTTGGTGGAGGCCTGATGCAAAATGTTACAATTGTTTGCAATGTCATGTTTTACAACCAAGAACTCTAAAAAAGCTTGGCTTATTGGTAGCAATTGTACAAACCATATGACATATGACCGAGAGCTTTTCAAAAAGCTCAACAAAACTACAATTTCCAAAGTCTGATGTTTTATATGTTCATGGAATTGATCAAAATATTTTCAGTGTTGCTCAGTTGTTGGAGAACGGATACAAAGTGTTGTTTGAAGATAAAAATTGTGTGGTTAAAGATGCAAACAACAAAGATGTTATCAAAGTTTAAATGAAAGGCAAAAGCTTTGCTTTAGATTTAATGAAATAGGGGCTGACTAAGATGAAGGAGATAAAAAAGAATATCACGTCAATGCATGTGTTTTGAAGAAGCTTGATGTTCAGGAGGAAAATGAAGAGGTGGTCCCACAAAAGAAAGTTAAAGATAAGAATTACAAGCAAAATAAGAGTAAGAAAGCAAGCATCAAAAGGAGGATTGCCAAATTTTAAACTTGAAATCAAATTGGGTGTCAATAGATATTAAGGCAAGGAGGAGTGTTGAAAATAGATGCCTAAATATCTGTAATTTGAATTTGAATAATTTAGATTTTAGTAGTTTTTGTTATGTTTCAAAATTTAGGATATTGTTTGGATAGAGATAAGGATTTAATCTTATGATTTAGATTTAGGTGGTTAGCAGTTTGATTTTAAGATTAAGATAATGTTAATATATGAATTTTATGTTACACGTTTGCTCTTATGAAGCTCCTCAACGTTAAAGTAATAAGTACTGCTTTACTATAGATAATTTTGTGTTCTGTGTACCACTAGCATGCTATTAATTAACCTGAGAAGTATTCATACTTTTTCCATATGTTCTAATAAACAAATTAAGAATGAGGTGGGAAGAGCAAAAAACAAGATCATAATAGCAAAGCCCAGGAAACGGGTACCGGATTCTTAAATGAATTACAAATATGAATTGGATTTTGATTCAATCCATTAAAACAGATTAATAAATGGATTGGCCGGATTGGTACAGTTATGGATAGATTTGGTATAATTGGAAATTTTTAAATTGCTAAACAACCCCAAATTATAACCTGTACAGGAGATCATTTGCAATATGCCCTGTGTCAATTGAATGTACAGGAGATGTTTATACATGACCATATAATTATTGGATCGCAATTATTAAGTACGGTCAAGATACGTTGCCGGTAAGCAAGATCATGGCGGCGCTGCCGGTCTTATGCCCTTGGGCATTCCTGGTTTCCAACTCTGAACCGGTATCCGCTCCCAAATCCCATTCGCAAACACCTCCTCAAACAAAATCCTTTGCCAAAGCTTTAGTTAATTCTTGCAATATCCCAATTAGTCAGCTGCCCAAACCATGTGTGAAGGGGGACTCAATTTCCATCAAAATTCCAGAAGAAGAGTATCAACAAGGACTATTAAGCTGCAAAAATAATCTACATGGCAGATTAGTACTTGCAAAGGGCTCAAACCCTATCAAAACAGAGGATCTGAGGAAGAAACTTGCAAGTCTATGGAGACCTATCGGACATTGGAAAATGACTCCACTGGGTAGGGGTTATTTTGCGTTTAGCTTCTCTTCTTTAGAAGATCTGCGCAGTGTGTGGGCAATAGGTTCTTGGAACTTACAACCAGGGATTTTGAGACTCTCCCAATGGACACAAGATTTCAATCCTTGCAACATCAGGCAGACCAATGCCCAATGTTGGGTAAGAATAAGGAACCTTCCTCTGGAATACTGGAGACCCAACATCCTTTTTGCCATCGCCGGAGGTGTGGGCACTCCATTAAATCTGGATGAGGCAACCAAGAACAAAGCCTATGGCCATTATGCGAGAGTATTGGTGGACGTGGATATTTCTGGTACACTTCCTTATGAAATATTGGTAGAACGTGATTCCTTTGCGTTCTTCATTGGTATAGAATATGAGAAGTTACCTTCATTCTGTAAACATTGTTCTTCTATTGGCCACTTAGTTGCAGAATGTAAGAAGAAGTTGGTTTCAGATGCCCGCAAAGACAGAGTTGTGGCCCCAAAGGAGAAAGTGTTTGTAGCTACAAGGGATAAAGTCAACCATTTAGATAAACCGTCTTCTAGCAAAATGACATCACCAAATGGGGGTAATCAGCCTGAAGTGCAACTAGGTGACTTTGAGGGGGAGCTTCAGCCCACCAACTGTTTGAATAATGTCTTAACAGAAATAGAAGACCCAAACAGGGATGTCAACTATGACAATATAGAGACGCATGTTCTGGATCAGGTAGTTGATTCCAATCTGTTGCCACAACATATCTCTAATCAGGATCTCAACCTCCACGTTGATCTCCAAATTCAGGGAAATAGCCCAATTCAGGGTATTTCTAATTTGGCTTCTTCAGACTCGGATGATTGCGATCACATCTCTCCCACCCAACATTTCAGACCTGACCCTGTTCTTCCCCACCAGTTTCCTGATCAGGTTACCAAGGATATGGCAGCTATTTCCACCCTATGGGGTGATGTTGTTGAAGAAGATTTTACTAGCGCTGCTCAACCTTAAGCTTGTGAAGCAAGTTTCACCACTGTTTTTTCTAAATCTCCATTGAAGAAAAACAAAAGTAAAGCCAAAAAGCTTATGGCCTCTGAGCAGATTAGCACCCGTTCCAGGGCTGGTACAGCCAACCCTCATTTATGAAAATCCTTTTTTGGAATGTTAGGGGGTTAGCTAACCATGACTCCAAGCTAACCCTCAAGAAATTTTGTAACTCAAATCTTCCTGATTTTTTGCTTATCTCTGAACCGAAGATGAATATCCATGACATGCCTCCTGCTTATTGGAATTCAATCAATCTAAAGCCTTTTGCTTTCAATTCTAGGGATTCTAGTCTCCCCAGTATCTGGTGTCTTTGTGCTCCCCACTTAGACCCCCAGATTGTAGCTTCTTCCTCTCAATATGTGGCCTTCTCTGTTATGTGGGATAATAAATTATTTTTTGTTGCAGCAATTTACGCATCTACTTCCTGCTTATTGCGTAAGGATTTATGGTCTCAACTTGAAGTTTTGCAATCTTAGCACAATGGCTCGTGGTGCTTCTTGGGTGACTTCAATGCGGTTTTAGGTGCTCATGAAAAACGGGGGGGGGGGGGGGGGGGTCGCCCTCCTCTCCAAGTATCGTGTGATCAGTTTAAACAATGGTCTGATTGTTGTGACCTTACTCACATTAATACCTCGGGTGCTTTCTATACTTGGTCTAATGGGAGGAGGGGTGGAGCTCAAGTTGAATCTCGTTTGGACAGAGCTGTTTGCAACCAGAGCTGGTTGAATGCTTGGTCTTCCATTGCTTGTTGCACCTTGCCTCAACAAAACTCTGATCATCATCCACTTTTTCTAGTGCTGAAAAATGGTTTTTCTCCTCATGCTTCCCCTTTCAAGTTTCTAAAGATGTGGTCAAAACATCCCACCTGTAAAAAGCTCATATCCGATTCTTGGTCTATTCCGGTGGTGGGCTGCCCCATGTTTATCCTTGCTCAGAAACTTAGGAATCTTAAAGCTTCTCTAAAAGTCTGGAACAAGGAAGTTTTTGGTGACGTAAACTCTAAGGTGGATTGTGCTGTATCTAATTTGGATAAAATCCAGCAGCTGATCCTTACGCAAGGCCCAACTGACATTTTGCTTGACCAAGAAAAATTGGCCCAATCAGATCTTCAACAGGCCCTCAGGTTGCAAGAGATATTCTGGAAAGAGAAATCCAGGATAGATTGGTATGCTAATGGTGATCGTAATATTGCTTTTTTTCACCGTGTTACTAAGATGAGACACTCCACAAAGTAGATCTCTTTGCTCAAGAAAGATGACGCAGTCCTTACTAATAGCTTAGACATTAAAAATCATGCTCTTAGTTATTTTAAGGAGTTGTTTGCTGGTGAGAATAGTTGCTGCCATAATGACTTGATTGACAAGGTTATTCCCTCATTAGTTAGCCCAGAACAAAACAATATGCTAACGAACCTTCCATCTTTAGATGAGATTCGGGATGTTGTGTTTGCTATGAATAGTAATGGTTGTCCTGGGCCTGATGGTTTTGCTATGACTTTATTACATATTTTACCACTCAATTATCATCATTTCATGAATTTTACTATCCAAATTTTTATTTCTTTTATACAAATTTTGCCACCAAAGTTTTCAATTTTTATACATTTTACCACCTAAGTTTTTTTTCCGCGTATATCATGGTGTCCACATAAGCAAAGGTTTAGTTGGTTTGGACAACCGAAATGAAGCAACTACTAGTAAAGAAGCGGGGGAAACAAATGCACACTAACAACAAGGAAGAAATTTAAGTTTTGGTGTGCATTTTGTCAGGTTGGAATTCAATCGAAAATTTCCTTGCAAAGTCATAGGAATGGTAAAAAGCACCTGACTAATGAAGAATTTTATCCAAAACGATGGTGTTGCTGCAAATCCTGGATGACAATACAACACATGTTTATTATCTTAATTTTTATTGGATGTATTTTTGAAGAAGAAAATTAAGGTTTATAAATTTATGAGACGACATTATACTTTTAAAGTATGTAAAAGATTAAAGTACTTTAGTTTTTTTTTTTGGGCACATTTTTTGTAATTTTTGTTTCGCACATAGACCTCGTGTTGATGAATACAGCGAGCTGGAATTTTCATATATTCCCTTTAGTCTTATTTATAAAAACAAAATGACTTTATTACATATTTTACCACTCAATTATCATCATTTCATGAATTTTACTATCCAATTTTTTATTTCTTTTATACAAATTTTGCCACCAAAGTTTTCAATTTTTATACATTTTACCACCTAAGTTTTTTTTTTCCACGTATTTTATTATGTTTTTTTATTTTTGCGCATTTTAGCATCATGTTGATAACAAAATGACGTCATTTTTTAAAAACTTTTTTTAGTGACATGTCATCATCGGTAAAATGCGCAAAAAATTTAAAATTTAGGTGGTAAAATTCGAAGGAAACAAACTTGGATTGTAAGATTTACAAAATGACGATAGTTGGGTGGTAAAATGGGCTATTAAGTCAAACCAAATTAAAAGCCTTGTTTAGAGACCTTAGGTAAATGAATACATAGAACTGGAACTAGAATTTTCATAAAAGCCAAAGTCCTATTTATATTCATCACCATAAGGTCTAACGAGGCTGAATCAATGGTAACTTGTGTGCTAAAAATTGCTAATTAATATTGTGTATTTGTAACAAAATATATTATTATTAATTCTCCAAAAATTAAAACTTTAATATAATATAACTTATAGTATAATATTTATTTATTATAAATTTTAATTGTATCAAAATAAATATTTATTCTATGTAACTCACGAGCAAAAATACAAGTTATATTAATTTCATGACAACTATTTGTTGTTATGAGTTATCCGCTGGTTAATATATTAAATGCATGTAATCGATAAATTTTACATTGTTAAATTTTTTTTTTCTAATGTACAATAGTGACAACAAGTATAGAATTCAAGACTTCGTGTAAACTACTTAAGCACCCTACCATTAGGCCAACCCTGATGGTTATTTAAATGCTTAAATTTTGAAACAATAAATCAAAGTAAAATAATATTTTATAATTAAAAATGTTTGAATATGTGTATTCATTTATTATATTAATCAATTTTAAGTTTTTTAAAAAATATATTAGATGCAAAAAATAAAAAAAGAATCTTTTTCTTTAAAATAAAATAAAATAAAAATCATAATTTTATTGTTTAAAGTAATATAATTATAAATATTTTATTGTTTAAAATAAATTTTTTCAAAATAAAATAATATAAAAAGAACATTTATTATATTTTTATTATTTAAAATAAAATAAAGTAAAATTAGTATGCTTTTAATACTTTTTTTCAATCTAAATTTTATTGTTTAATGAGCCACTGAAAAGTCTTTGTTATTGTAATTAAAACATTTTATTTTCAACAATTATTTAATGTGTTTGTCAGTTGAAAGGCTTTTTCTTAATCTACAATTTGCTATTTAATGAGTCCCTGAGTTTTCAAACAAATTGAATGAGACATTCAGAAGTCTTCATTATTACATTAATTGATGTATTTTATCTTCAACATTAAATTATTTAACGTTAATGAATTTAAATCATTGAAAAGTCTTTAAAAATTTGTATTTAATCTTTTAAAAAACCGTATGACCTTGATTGTTGTTATATTTAAAATATTACAATACTAATAAAAATATTTACACTTACATTTTATATGTATTGTTGTAATGTATTATGCAATATTGCAAATTTTATATAAAAAAAATGCAACGTTGCAAATGTGTAATATTTTAAATATAATAAAACTATTAAAAAGATTTACACATTTATTTTAAATATATTATTGCATTGTAATATTTCTTTAACTTATTTATGTTTCATTTTTTTTTTCTCATTTTCTCAATGTATTTCTACACTGTCAATTACAATATAGTCTAGGTTTCAGCTGAATTCTCTACTGAAATTCACACAGAAAATCATATATACATATTTATTTGAATTTTCATAACTAAATTTAGGCTTTCTCTTGCAATTATGTTCTACCAAAGGTAAAAATTAATATTATATTTCATAAACATTTATTGAATTCAAAAAATTCATTTTATTTAATAATAAATACAACACTTAATAATATGTTTAGTAATAGTTAAATATTATATTTAATAAATGAATTAACTAACACTGTATAAAACAATTTTTTATTTTCAAATATATTTTATAAAAAAAATAAACAAATATAAAAATAATGGACATTTCAATTTTTAATTGTTCAAGTATTAATTTTTTTTACATTATTTTTGAGAGAGTGAGAAAGTGTGTGACATGGCTAGGTATTAAATTTGTAACAAAAATTTACTGATTATAACAAATTTATTCTATTTAATGTTAATACAATATTTTTTTTAGTAAATGTAGTAATTAATAATATATTTAATAAAAAATATCAAACATAATAAATATATTATATTTAATAAATATGATATTTAATAATATGATTAATGTTAGTTAAATATATTATATATTTAATAAATATAATAATTAATACAATACAAAACAGTTTATATTTTAAACAATAATAAAAATAATGAATATTTTAATTTATATAAGCTTAGGCATTAAATTTTTTATGTTTGCTTTTTGAGATAGATAGACAGAGAGAGAAATGTTTAGGGAATAAATTTGTAATAATTACATTTTTAGCTCCATATATATAGAATGACATGAAAAGTTATATATTTAACAAATAGTTATTCCTTTGACATATTTAATAAACACTTCTTTTTGGTAGAGATCAATGGTATTCTCTACTTGAGGCAATCCTGCTCGAGCTAGTTAGGATTACTGTGGCCAACAAGATCTCCTTCTAAGTATTTAAGAAACATTTACTAATTCTAAGAAATTTATTTTATTTAATAAATATGATATTTAATAAATGTAATAAATATTACTATATTTAATAAATTTATTATACTAAATGTACTATTTTATCTATTACTGTGATTAATATTAGTTAAATATTGTTTTTGATAAATGTAATAATTAATACCATTCAAAATAATTTTTATTTCAAAACATGTCTCATAAACTATTTTTTAAAGAAAAATAAAATAATGAACATTGTAATTTATACATGTTTAGGTATTAAATTGGCTTAATTGCACTTGTTGCCTCAATTTTTACAATCTTGCGAATTTTGACACAGAATAAATTTTTTCGCGGATTTTGCCCCCTCAAATTATAAAAAGTCACTATTTGTCCTAATTGAGGCAATTTAAAGGAAAAACTGCCACAAATTTATCTTAATTGTGGATGTTTAAAGGAAAACCTCCCACTAAAATGTGTTAATATTTGTGGTTTTCTAATGTTGAGACAAAATTTGTGAATTTTATAAATTGTAGGGGCAAAACTTGCAAAAAAAATTCTTTGGGAAATAAATGTTGAAAGATGTTAATAGTTATGAGAAATGATACTGGTAATTCATTCCACTACCCCTTTATAAATCCCAGCATTCCACCCTGGGTAGATCTCAATAAATCCTGGTATTCAACTCTGGGTAGATCTCAATAAATCTCGGGATTATACTACAGATTAATTATTATTATTTTCTAGTGTTAAAGATCAGGGTGTTACACTGATGCTGAGTTATTATTTTCTATTTGAGATTGTATAATGCATGACTGTGACTGAGGTGGCTATGTTTGATGTGTGGGATAGGTCTTTTGTCTGCTTGAATCCTTGAGACCTTGTATGTATAGTTCTCACCCCCTTTCTAATTTGACCTTTTGCCATCTTCACATGCTGAAACGGATAGGTTTGAAGTGGATCCTCCAGGACTTATTGTCGTGTGAAAAACTAGCCGATCGAATCGACTAACACTCCAACATGATTCCAAAATAGAAGTCAAACGATTGATGTTGAGAAGGGAAATCTTCTCCTCAACTATGGGTTCCCAAACTACTAGAGAAAGTGTTTGGTGTAGGTGAAGAAAAAGAAGTGCAACAAATGATAGAATAAAAGTAAAAGGCAACAAAATAGTAAATTCGATAAAGGTAAGAATAAAATTGAATTGATTTGAATTTGATTGAAGGTCTCTTTTCAATTGTGATACAAGGAATATTTATAGGGGATCTTATCTCTAATAACTTACTATAGCTATCGAACCAATCATATCCTGTTTTCTTCCATCTTCTCGGTAGTTTCTTCAACTATCTATGTGCTTCCTAGATTTTCGACCTCCACTAAGTGTCACTTCTTTATCCACTTTGACTAAGTCTTCTAGGATTTCAGTACCCTTTTCAGATTAAATAAATAATTTTAATTAATCCTCTAAGTTACCAAAATACCTCTCATGGGCTTTGACCTATTTTCGGCCCAATTCACTATCCCAACCATCTTGGGCCTATCGGTTTTCAAGCTACCAAAAATTTTGAATTTCAGTTGCTAACAAGATTGAATTTGGGTTTTGGCTTAAATATGTTTTGGGTCCCTGATAAATTAGCGAATTTTGTTTTGGATCCCTAACAAATTTTTTCTTTGTGTTGAGTCCTTGTTATTTTGTCTGAGTCCTTCTAATATATCTATTTTTTCATTTGAGTCCTTATAATATTTTGTTCATTTTGTATTAGTCCCTTTGAAAAATATTTGATAGGGACTAATAATAAATTATCTACATATTTTAGGGACTCAAACGAAAAAAATGATATATTAGAAGGACTAAGACAAAATAACAAGAACCCAAAACAATTTTTTTGTTTTATTAGGGACTCATCGCAAAGTAAAATTTTATTAGGGACTCAAAACAAAATTTGCGAATTTATGAGGGACCCAAAACATATTTAAGCCTTGGGGTTTTTTAAAAATTTTCAACTATTCGGCTTCTCGTTGCAAATATTTTAAGCATCCATGCTCTTTGAGGCTATGATTGTAATAAAGTTTCATGGAGTTACATTAGAAATGTAATAGAATTTTGCTTTCATCTTTCCCTATGCATAATTAACTCCCAAACCTAACTGGATTTTTGCAGACCAATCTTTTCCATACTAGAAACACTTTTCCAAATTTTCTGAATTTAATGAAATTTGTAGGCACTCAAAATCAAATTTTCGATCTAATTTTTTTCCTTTTCTTGGCTCCTGCCACAATTCTATTTGTGACAATAATTCTAAAAATATTTATGAACTTTTAAAGTGTTTAATTAAGAAAATTCTTAAGAGCTACTCCTGAACACTTAATGTCTTCAATTTTTTTTTCTTATATTAATTTGTCTTACTATGCATTTATGTATATATTATGCATATTTATTTGTACGCTTTCTTTGTTTAGTGTTATTTTTAGTTTATTAGTTTTCTTTTCTCAATACACGTCTATTTGTACACATCTTTTACTTTTTGCACCTCTACCATCCATGATAATCTACAAAAAAAATTTGTCTGTTGCTTGAAGTACTCCAATCTTTCCTTTTATTATTGTAATAAATAATAAAATAAATGTGGACAAATAAACACAATGGTATCTATCTTTCCATTAGTGTGATATAAAATGCATCAGATTGGATTTATATTTTGCTATATATATTCATATAAAGTTCATTAGATTGTATTTTTTTTTCTCAATACATGTATAATATAATATTTGATACATGTAAGAAAGTATTTGACATACTACTTTAATCCAATCTCCTAATTGAATGTTAACATGCACATTTTTTTCCCAAGTTCTTGACATTATTTCCAAACAGTCGTCCTGATATATATTTTAACAATTGACAGTTAATATAAGGAAATTGTATGTATATATATATTTAGAGAGAGAGAGAGAGGGGAGAAAACTCATCAAAATTCCTTGGAAACCATGTGCTGGTGTAGGAAATTGAAGCACTCAAGGTTCAAGCACTAAAATTTTGGGTCTCTTGGAGTGTAGAAGAGTAGCTCACGGCCAAATGGGGACAAAAGGGTGAGAAAATGAAGGCAACTTAGTCACCAAGTTTAAGTAGTAGAAGGTCTTAGGTTTAGTGTTTCCTTTTGGGGCCGAGGTTATTTTTGGCATTTGAAATTTGATTGCCCATCCAAAGGGCTGAATATATTTTGGCCAAAGGCTAAATGTGGCTATTTTAATCAAATGTGTCAAAAATAATTAATATTTATAGATGGATTTAATTATAATTAATTCTATGAATTTTTTACCGTTTGCTCTTCTTCTCAGTGTATTTCTATACTGTCAATTACAATATTGAATTCTCATAACCAAATTTAGGCTTTGTCTTGTAATAATGCTCTATCAAATTGAATCATTGAAATTTGGGTGCTACGTTAACTATGATCTACTAATAATTTTGTGAGAACAATCCATTTTTTCTTTTAAAACATAATTTCAAATTTAAAATTAATGCAAAAGATGTTAGGATTTTAAAATTTCATACAATTGTGTAAATAGAAATAAATTAAGATGATTTATTTATTATTTTAAAAAATATTAAAGACAAAATATTATAAAATAGAAATGTTAGATTTAGAATAAAATTATACTTTTTAAGGAAAATAATTAAAATTTTATCTACTTGTTGATAAATATATGGTAAGAATATTTTGATCATATATTTTAAAATTATTTGCTATAATCTTTTTTTTTTGTAACCATCGTAATTAGAGAATTTGGCTCACGATGGGACCCCAAGGTATCTTCACCTTTGGGCCTGCTATAGGACTAATCCTCGATCTCGATTCGGGGTTTAGTCTTATGTAAAGCTCTTCACCCCTCCCTAAAGATGTACTCACTGGGAATCTAACTTAGGTCCTCTGCCACAAACTTAGCGTGTGTTGCCAACAGAACTACACCCATTGAGTTGTTTCCTATAATCTAAAGAATAGTAAAATTCAATAAAAAAAGTATTATCCTAAAAACTATTCATAACTATTACATTTAGTAAAGGTAATGATTAAAATTATATTTAATAAACAATTATTAAATTCAAAAAATTCATTTTATTTGATGAATATTAAATTTAATGAGATGATTAATATTACTTATATATTATATTTAATAAATAAATAACTAATACTGTATAAAACAATTTTTAAATTCAAATATGTTTTATAAAATAAAATTTTTGAAAAAATATAAAAATAATGGAGATTTTGATTTGAGAAAAAGGGCTATGCACTGGCATTGTAAAATACACTATCTTCCAATCCCAAACTAGCATATATGGTAAGTTTGTTAATCTTTACAATAGCTAACTTAAGAGTCATATAAATGGTGATTTATGATTGGAAGACAGAGTAAAATTGGTTCACATTGTCAATACATAGCCATTAAACTGTTTTAATTTATATTTGTTTAGGTATTAAATTTTTTACGTTTCATTTTTGAGATAGAGAGGGACATGGTTAGGTATTAAATTTGTAATAATTACTATCTTGCTCCATATATTTAGATTGGTATGAAAAGTTATATATTTAATAAACATTTATTAAATATAATAAATCATTTTATTTAATGTTAATAAATATTTTATTAAGTAAATGTAGTAATTAATACTATATTTAATAAAAATGTTATCTTGGTTCGGCGCAGTTCCCAGATGGTGTTAAGGAGTGCCAACATTGTTGGGATGCCTGACCCTTCCTAGGTTCTGCCCAATTTTTTGGCAAAAAATAAAAATAGAAATAAAAAAATAAAAACGTATATTAATAATTGTAAAGTTGACTTTCTTATAATAGACATGACATGTATACTCTATAAAAATATTGTTTGAGATATATGGAACATATATCAATTTAATTAATTTCCAGCACTATTACATCATTTTGCAAAACTACTAATTGTTTTATTATCTTTCTGAGCTTTCATTAATTTAACTTTCCTTCCATATCTTTCCTGACAACTATAATATATTGTGATTTGAAAAAGTTGACTTAAGGTCTTATCATGGACATCTCTCATCTACCTACTATTTGTCTTTTTCATAATTCATGCTTGTCGCCTTGGAGATAAGTTAAAATTTGGGAACCACTCATCAAAACCTAAATGCTATGCAAAGGTTGTTCCAAATACTCCAGTTTTGCAGAGATATGAAACTTACCTTTGATCTTCACAAGCTGAACTCCATTATGGAATTTTCTTAGTGATTGGACTATTGTATCAATTATATAGGTGATTCTTGTTGGAGGGGATCATCAAGTCGGCGTATGTGCCAAGGAAACCATTGAAGCTGGTGATGAGCTTTTCTATGATTATTACTATGATCTAGATTGAGCACCGTTATGGGCTCTTCCACCCAAAGTTGAGGCTTCCAAGAAACATGAATTAGCTATTTCTTAAGGCAACACAAAGAAACACCAATCTCATAGATTAGCCCTGTCTAAGCGACCAATTTGTAGTATTATTGTTCCTTTTCTCGATAAATGAATTTTCTACATCTTATGGGTGATGGCCAAGAGAAAATGTCATTTGGATACTAATATCAAATGCTAATATGCATAAAATTAGCCTAAAATTGTGAACCAAATTATGAGTTTGTTGTTGTTTCATGCAAAATTAGTTTTTTATTTACTTAATGCTAAATTTGTCAATTTTCACTAATACCATTATTCAAATGTTAAGAAGAAAGCATAATTTCAAGTTCAAAACATTTTCATCTCTTAAAAAATGTTTTTAATGATTTATGTTAGGAAATTGAAATTACCTTTTGGAGCCGGGGTTATTTTTGGCATTTGAAATTTGATTGGCCATCCCAAAGGGCTGAATATATTTTCGGCCAAAGGCTAAATGTGGAAATTTTAATCAAATGTATCAAAAGTAATTAATATTTCTAGATGGATTTAATTATAATTAATAATAACTAATTATAATTAATTCTATGTATTTTTTTACCGTTTGCTCTTTTTCTCAGTGTATTTCTATACTGTCAATTACAATATAGTCTAGGTTTCAGTTGAATTCTCTACTGAAATTCAGACAGAAAATCATATGTATTCATTTCACTGAATTTTCATCACCAAATTTAGGCTTTGTGTTGTATAATGTTCTACCAAATTGAATCACTAAATTTTGGGTGTTACGTAAACTATTATCTACTAGTAATTTTGTGATAACAATCCATTTTTTCTTTTAAAAAATAATTTTGAATTTAAAATTAATGCAAAAGATGTTAACATTTTTAAATTTCATAAAATTGTGTAAATAGAAATAAATTAACATGATTAATTTATTATTTAAAAAAATATTAAAGACAAATTATTATACATTAGAAAAGTTTGATTTAGAATATTTTATAGTTTTAATAAAATTATACTTTTTGAAGGAAAAAAATTCAAATCTTATCTACTTGTTGAGAAATATATGGTAAAAATATTTTTATCATATATTTTAAATTTTTTGGCACATTTTAGGTTTCAAATCATTTCCTATAATATATTTTTTTTTTGTAACTATCGTAATTAGGGCCTTTGGCTCGCGGTGGGACTCCAAGGTATCTCTACAAGCTTCGGTCCTTTAGGCGTACTATGGGACTAATCTCCGATCTCGGCTCGTGGCTTAGTCATACTCTAAAGCTCTTCACACCTCCCCAAGGATATATTTTGTTGGAATCTAACCCAATTCCTCCCCCCACAAACTCAGCATGTGTTGTCATATGAGCTACACCCATTGAATTATTTCCTATAATCTAAAGAACAGTAAAATAAAATGAATAAACTATTATTCTAAAAACTATTCATAACTATTACATTTAATAAAGGTAAAAATTGAAATTATATTCAATAAACACTTATTGAATTCAAAAAATTCATTTTATTTAATAAATATTAAATTTAATAATATGATTAATATATATTTTTTTTTTATCATGAGGCATGCCAAGGTAAAAATAAAGACAGGCATCCGACCCAAGTTAGCACCCCTGATATTATCTACCAAAAGCAATATACCCAAATATTATTAAAAAAAAGAGAGAGAGAAGAAAAACCTTGGGGGGGGGGGGGGGGGTGGGGGGAGGGATAAATCCCAAAACCCAGGAAAGGACAGATTACATAAACCTATAGTTAGGTAAGCCTATTCTATTATGTGAGAAATCCTTCAAAATAAACTTAGGAGTAGAATCCAACAAAAAAAAAATGATTAATATTACTTCAATGTTATATTTAATAAGGAATATACCTAAAATTGTGGAGAATGCGAACTTATCACATTATCATGACCGCTCAACCTTTGCTTACTAATTTATCATATCTTGAGTTCTGAAAGTCCGATTGAGGTGAAACCAAAGTCATTAGTTAGCTAACATCTAACTCTACATTTCTTATGAAAACACCTAAGGCAAATTTGCATTACACAGGGTAATTTATGCACAATCGTGCATTTTTTCCGAAGTGGTGTTTCAATTTTGAAGCATGTCCATGCATAATTAAGCATGGTCGTGCATAACATTTCCTAAAATGTAATTCTAATTTTCTTATGCATGGCCATGCTTTTGTGATGCATGGTCATGCTTCTTGAATGTTGTTACTTAAATTCATTATGTATATATGGTCATGCTTCTTGAAGGTTCTTTATGCACATTCATCATGCAGGGCCATGCTTGACATATGCATGGTCGTGCATAATTGTCTGAGATAAAAACACTTCAGATTTGAAGGTTCTAAGAGTCCCAATCTACCTAATCACTAAACTCACAATTTATTTACCCAAAATTCATGAACTATACATGATTTAATTCATTAAATCTTCATCTATTATCAAGAGCACGTCAAACAACTCACACAAAAAAATCATTTAGGCAAGCATGATTTCTCAAATGCAAACATCCCAAAAAAGGGAAAAACACCCAAAACAACCAAACAATTCAATTATCAATCCACAACAAAAATTAAGGCGCTTCAGGGTATTCACAACCCATCCAGGAAATTAAACTTGTTTTAAATAAAAATGTAAAATCATACATTCTACCTGTAGCTCATTGCCACTCATACAAGAGAAGAGAAAGAGAGAACCCACTTCCCCTTACCTCAAAAACATGACTCCCAAAAACAAGGAACAATAGGTTAGTGTTTCCCACTCCTTTCACTCCTCGGCACGTAGCTCTGAAGACACAAAATCTTCAAGGAGGCAAAAAAAGGGAATGAAAGGAAGGGTTAGGTTTTTAAGAGAAACCTAAGTTAACCTTCTATCAGAAAAGTTGGGCTCGAGGAGACTAAAGTCCAACATATAAGAGTCAAGAAACTTTTAGAGCATTTTAATTATAAAACCACTTTTATTTTCTAATAACTCATTTTCTCACTTCCAAGGCCAAAACATATTCTCAAATCATTTATTTTAATTATAACAATAAATAGAATATTTAATAATTACTAATATATTTATATAATTGGAAAATAAAATCTAGGGTGTTACACAACAAGGACTTGGCTGAATCCTATACTTAGGGCCTAAAATTGAGATGTTACAACTGCAAGTCTAATTTTAGAGTTTAACAGCAGTTTGCAGGAAATGTGAAGATAAGA
This sequence comes from Pueraria montana var. lobata, assembly GCA_026413185.1. Lineage (NCBI taxonomy): Eukaryota > Viridiplantae > Streptophyta > Magnoliopsida > Fabales > Fabaceae > Pueraria > Pueraria montana. The sequence continues at coordinate 25,813,536 of CM048656.1, forward strand.
AGTTAATAGATGAGACATTAAAGCTTGGGTTGTTCTCTGCTCGATAAATTAAGGTAGTCTCAATACAGATGACTCTACTTTCAGAAATGATTGACTTCTTGCTCTATATATTATCCTCTGTGCTGTACTAACTAGTCTTATATAACTCTATCATGCCATTGTAGTTTGCAACCTCACATGAATATATTGATAACACAAAATTATTTTCCCATGAAATTGCTTGATTTTCAGTGTAGACCCATGTAGGGATAGGCCAAAAAATATGGTTGTTTGTAACTGAAAACAAGTGAATGAGATTTTTAAAGTGAAAAGTTTATCATGGTTGTTTGTTTTTGTGAATGATATGATTAAGAGAATTCTGTTCTCATTTTTGCGAAAAAATGATATGATCAGTTTTGCTTTTTTCTGTTCTCATTTCTTTGTGAAGGTTGAAATTTCCATTTCTTTCCATTTCTACTTATGGGTGGAGTTTTCTCAAAATTTGCCTCACTTCTATATTGTTATGGAAATGAACAGGTCAGATTGCTGTTTGCAAGATTTGAGGGAGAAAATTTCGCCCCGTAAAGGACAAAATGCTAAGGCAACTTCAGTCAAATTGATAACCAAAAGAAAGAAGAAATCTCAATCTTGATTAAAATCCATTGTAAAAATAGTCAAAGCTGCTTGAAGAAAAGTTTTCATTGCAAAAGAATCAGATTTTTGAACTCCTAAACCTGATAAAGTTGAAGATGTTAAGGAAGATGAAAACCATGGTGGGGTAGAAGTTTTGGAAGAAGTTTCTACAATTGGATCCACAAGAAGAGCAAAAGCTGCAGCAAGATAAAATTTATTTGCTCTGCACCAGCTCCTACTTGTCAACTTGAAGTAACCAAAGAAGAAAAGAAAGTTCATGATCATCCCTTGTGTTTATGTTTTCTACAATGGAACTCTCAAAATTAGAATCTAGGTAAAGGAGATAAAGCTTTTCCTATCGTCTAATCTTTATATGGTTCTTCTTTCTTAATCCTTATTGTGTTTATGTTTTCAGGGAGCGAATGTTATTTTAATCCTTTTTGTCTTTTGCTATATGTTCAAAAGATCTTCACATGTATGTATATTTTAGTGCATGACTATTTTCTGTACAATTAATTACCATGATTAAGAGAATTCTTCAAAAGCAAATTCAAGTCAACAAATAATGACCAACAAGACTTCAAGGGACAATGCTAAGTTAAGGAATGAAATGGCTTATATGTTTGAGCCATTAAATTGCTTGGTGGAAACTGGAAACAAATACAAGTCTTGTAATCAATCCACCATGCAAGAAAATTGCACATGTTACGAGGCTTGTATTTGTTCCAAGATTCCATCAAGCAATTTAATGGCTCAAACATATTAGGCATCAGCCTTTTCATATCTTAACTCAACATTGTCCCTTGAAATCTTGTTGGCCACTATTTGTTGACTTGAATTTGGTCTTGAAGAATTATGTTAATCATTGTAAATAGTTGTACAGAAAATAGTCATGCACTAAAACATACATGCGAAGATCTTTTGAGATAAAGTGAAGGAAAAAAAGGATTAAAATAACATCAGCTTCCTGAAAGCGGAAACACAGTAAGCATTAAGAAAGAAGAACCAGATAAACATACAAGGAAGTTTCAATGGCCAAGGGATGATCATCATCTTTCTTCTTCTGTTATTTTGTCAAGTTGACAGGTAGGAGGTGGTGCACAGCGAATTAATTTTATTCTTGCTGCAGCTTTTGCTCTTCTTGCGGATCCAATTGTAGAAACTTCTTCCAAAACTTCTATCCCACCAAGGTTTTCATCTTCCTTAACATCTTCAACTTTATTAGGTTTAGGAGTTGAAAAATTTGATTGTTTTGCAATGAAAACTTTTCTTCAAGCAGCTTTGGCTATATTCGCATTGGGTTTTGATGAAGATAGAGAGATTTCTTCTTTCTTTTGAATTTCAATTTGACTAACGGTGTTGCCTTAGCATCTTGTCGTTCACAGGGGAAAATTTCTCCTTCAAATCTTGCAAACAGTAATCTGACCAGTTCATTTCCATAACGATGTAGAAGTCAGACACAATTTAGGAAAGCTCCACACATAAGGAAAAAAGGAAAGAAATGGAAATTTCAATTATCACAAAGAAATAAGAACAGAAAATAAAGCATAATTGGTCACATCAAATTTTCCCCATGGCTCATTCACATAAGCAAACAACCATTGATAAACTCATATCACTTTAAAAAACTAATTCACTTGTTTCAAGATACATACAAACCATATTTGTGGGCTATCAATGCATGGTTCTACACTTAAAATGAAGTAATTTCATGGAAAATAATTTTGTGCTATCAATATAAACATGTGATGATTATAAGGGGCAATAGGGGAGTAGTTGGGGATCACGAAAGCATGGTGAGGAGGGAGAGAAGGTGAAAGCCATGCTTTGCATCTTTGAGATTTGAAAGAATAGCTTAGGAAAAATGAGAGAATGGTGAGGGAAAATGAGGTGATTTGTTGTAGATTTTGGGTGACACTTTCCTTGGAAAGTGTTTTCTGAAATGTTTTTTTTTTTAAAAGAAAAAATACATACACAATTAGATAACGCTTTCGCCAAGAAACTCTATATAAATGTTGCTATCTGAAAATGGTTTTGGTGTAGTGTTGGGTGGAAGTGTGTTGATTGGGCTTATCAAGATAAAAGATCTAATTGGTATAGTCATTTTTCAAGTATAACAATACCTTAATTGTATGATTCAATATGGAAGTGGGCACAAAAAAAAATTAAAATAACTTATCATAATCATAATTGATAGAATCTCAAACTACTGCCACAAATCAGAATAGACAAAGATAACAAAGTAAGCCTCATAAAAAATGTGAAAACATTTAAAAACATAAAAACAAATTTTTTTAAAATGCTGGAACATCAATCAACATTCACGAATTTTTAAACATAGAAAAATATCATACTTTTGTAACAGAATTTTATAGAAAACATCTTTAGGATGTCAAGAAAATGTAAAAACTTTCTAACTTGAAAATAGCACACAGAAAAATTAAGATAAATAATGAACTTTGCATGACTCTACCAGAAAATGGTACAGAACATAGCTTAGAAAAATTGCATTCATACCCAAACAATTTATTATTTTTTGGGCATTTTATATGTTATTCCCAACACATGAAAACATTACCATATATCAAATCTTTTTAAATTAGATATATAATTGTTTTTATATGATGTTACATATAAATTCAAAAATTTACTTCGTTTCTTACCAAAATATTCACCCGTGCATTGCACGGACCAACGCACTAGTTATATATTAAAAGACAATGTATTTAATGAAAATAATGATTAATTAATTTTTAAGTGAGAGAGAATGAGAATTTATATATTATTTTGGTGAGATCCAACGTAGATTTGAAGATATAGAATGAGAATTGTTTTAGTGTTTAAAAAGCATTTTTTTATCCGTAGGAATCGAAGATAGGTGCCGGGGGTTTACAACAACTCACGCACCCTGCTAAACCAACTGAGCTAGACTCCTCGGTCATTTAAAAAACATTTAATAAAATATATTGTTGAAATTAAGAATTTAAAAATCTAAATTAAATTCAAAGAATAAAAATTATAAATATTTTAAAATATCAAAATTGTATTTAACTATATTGTTTACTGATTTCTATAACATTATTTTATTTCATATAATAAAAAATAAAAATTAAATACATTGTTTTTTAATATATAACTAGTGCATTGGTCCGTGCAATGCACAGGTGAATATTTTAGTAAGAAACGAAGTAAATTTTTGAATTTATATGTAACATCATATAAAAACAATTATATATCTAATTTAAAAAGATTTGATATATGTTAATATTTTAAGAATTTTGCTAAAAAAATTGTCATCCAAATCTATATCATATATAAATATATAATTAAGTGATTTTTTATTTTTTTAAAAGCATAAGCATGTATTTTAATGATGTTATATAATAATTTATCATATATAAATTGTCATCCAAATCTATATCATATATAAATACATGTGAAAAAATGCAAGCTTTTCAACACACGTCCAGAAAACAATTTAAAATTGAGAGGGGGTAAAACATAAATGAACCCAAAATTTCTCCAGATTCTCAAACCCAACATACATGTGGATTTTAAGATCATCAATGGTTAGCACAACCTCTAGATGGCCACAAAATTCTATCTTACCCTTCGTTGAGCAAAAATCAGACTATCCAGTTTTACTAAAATAGAATGGAATAATAGACACAACCAGTTTTGCCACCATCAATCACCACCAGTCTCATATCTAACTGAGAAAAATCAAGACCAAGCCATTAAAAAATCAATATGCACTGAAAATGCAAAGAAGCCATTTCACAACTCAAAGTTTGAAGGGTTTGGAGAAAATAAACCTTACATTGAGAAAAGGCCATTATCCCACACCTTAGGTTAGTTGGAGAAGGGGGTGGCTTGAATATCTCCTTCACATCCTTTAGCTATTCGGTCAAGCAAGGAAAGAGCAAGGATTGTAGAGAAAAGAAATTGGTGAAGTGTGTGTGGTGCTCTCTGTCAAGAGAGTAAATGAAAGAAAGTATTGTTATGTGTGTTCTCGTAGAGTGCTAGAGAGAACGGAGAGAATTGAGTGTCTCACCTTACTTAGTGAGAGAGTGAAAAATGAGTAGAATGAGTGGGGTGGCTTTCAGGTATTGGGACTTTATAAAATGGGTTCAACAGATTAGCACACTTACGTCCTTGCTAACTCAAAGGTTTATTGTGGGTAAATATAAAAATTAATAGGCAATGATATTTTCTTTTATGTTTATTCCAATAATGTAATAAATGTAACAAATTATTTAAGATATATTTATTAAATGTAATATATTATTTTATTTAATAAATATTATATTTAATAATAATAAACATTACTATATTTAATGAACATTTATTAAATATATAAATCCATTTATTTAATAAATATAATAATTAATAATATGATCAATATTAGTTAATTATGATTTTAAACAAATGTAATTTTTTTCTAGACCACAAGTATCCTCCACTGGAAATAATCATGTTTAAGTTGGGTAGAACCACTATGGGTGGCAAAGCTCGAACCCAAGACCATTGCTTAAATTGGAACACTCCCACACCAGTTGATCCATGTGCTTGATGGGAAAAAAATGTGATAATCAACATTGTATAAACATGTATTATAAAGTAATTTTTTAAACCAAAATAAAATAATGAAAAATATTTTGGTATTAAATTTGTAATAATTACTTTTATATAATGTATATATAGATTGGTATGAAAGTGAAAAAAAATAATAAGAAATTTTAAATATAATAAATCTATTTTATTTAATGTTGATAAAGGTTTTCGTTAAGTAAATGTAAGAATTAATGACATAATTAATAAACATTTATAAAATATGATAAATGTATGTCATTTAATGAATATAAAATTTAATAATATGTAATAACTAATCTATAAAAAAAATAACTAATCTAGTTAAATATTACTCCCTCCGTTTCTTTTTAAGTGTCAGATTTTTGGAAAAATTTTGTTTCTATTTATCTGTCATTTGCAAAGTTCAAGATCACATTAATTACTCTTTTATCAATTATACCCTTACTTCTCTACTAATCTTTTATGAATTTACACATGCATTTCTTATAGAGTAGAAATGAAAAGAGGGTAAAATAGGAAATCCCATAATTACTTTATTAGAATCAAGAAAATTTAATGCATTTCTTGGTTTCAACATCTAAACCTTAAACGACAGATATTTTAATTTATATATGTTTAGGTATTAATTTTTTATGTTTGTTTTTCTCGAGAGAGAGCAAGAGAAAGTGAAAGAAATATTTACCAATTAAATTTATAGTTATTAAAAAAAATCTCTGTACATATAGATTGGTATTAAGAGTTATTTATTTAGTAAACATTTATTAAATCTAATAAATAAATTAATATAAATTTTAATTAATTAGCATTCAAATTTTAGACAAATGAAGAAAAACATTAATCATTTTCATTTTCTTATGTTTTTATCTTTAAAATATGAAATTAGTTATTCTAATTATAATTGCATTCAAGTCTCACTCTCTCTCTCCGTCCCTCTCTCTCTATTTATAAAGATAGAGAGATAAATTAATGTTTAGGTATCAAATTTGTAATAATTATTTTTTGCTTCATATATATCGATTGGTGTGAAAGCGTATATATTTATTAAACACTTACTACTCTGTTATTTTATAAACAAAAAAAAGTCATTTCTCTTGTTCTCAAATATAAACAAATCTCAGCTACCTTTGCCTTATTTAATGAGACTATCTTCAAAATACCCTTCATTTAATAGGGAGTTTATTCATGATATCAAGTTCCATTGAAGGGTAGTTTAGGAAAAATGTTTGATTTTTAATTGGGATTGAGATAAGTTAATGAAGTTAACTAATCTTCTTAATAAGTGTGAAATTAATTTTTTTTGCTTATAAAAGAGAATGGATGAAGTACTTTTTAACATATTTAAAAAACTTTTTTTGTGGTAAATATTATTGGTATATCCTCCATTAGAAACAATCCTACTCGGTCGGGATAAGATCTCTATGAGTAGCAAAACTCTCCTTTCTAGAATTTCATAAATATTTATTAAGTCTAATAAATGTATTTTTTTAAAAATATTTTTAATAATCATTTAATAAGTTCATCTCCTATAAAAAATTATTAATATTATTAATATTAGTCAAAGATTATATTTAATAAATTAAATTACCAATACTATACAAAAGAGTTTTTGTTTTAAAATATTTTTTATAAACTAAAATTTAAAAAACACTAAAAATTTTAATTTATATATGTTTGATTATTAAATATTTTATGTTTCATTTTTGAGAGAGAGAGAGAGAGAGATGTTTAGGTATTAAATTTGTAATACTTATTGTTTTCTCCATATATATAGATTAGTATGGAAATTTATATATTTAGGAAACAATTATATAAAAAATAAATTTACTTTATTTATTGTTAATTAAACATTTCTCAGTAAATGTAGAAATTAATAGTAAATTTAATAAAAATCTATTAAATATAATAAATCAAAATTATTTAATGAATATAATATTTAAAAATATGACTAATTTTAGATAAATATTATATTTTATAATATAATAATTAACACTATACAAAACAATTTCTATTTTAAAAGATGTTGTATAAACAATTTCTTAAATAACAATAAAATATTTTATATATTAAATTTTTTATGTATGCTTTCTCAAAGAGAGGGAGAGAGAGAACTTTTTAGGAATTAAAATTGTAATAATTAATCTTTTGAGCTCCATTCATATAAAATGGTATGAAAAGTTGTATATTTAATGAATACAGTGGTGGGTACCCACTAGGGTTGGCCAAGTGGTTGGAAATTGAAAAAGATGTATGAGGACATAGCTAGGTTTGATCATCATTGTTGCCGTTATATAAAAAGAAAATTACATATTTAATATACATTTATTCCTTTGACATATTTACTAAACAAAATTTGGTAGAGATCAAAGGTATCCTTCACTGAAGCAATATTGCTCGAATTGGGTAGAACCACCATAAGTAGCAAAACTCTCGAGTATTTAAGATACATTTATTAAATGTAATAAATTATTTTATTTAATAAATATTATATTTAATAATAATAAATATTACTACATTTAATGAACATTTATTAAATCTATAAATCCATTTATTTAATAAATATAATAATTAATAATATGATTAATATTAGTTAATTATGATTTTTAAAAAAAGTAATTTTTTTCTTGATCACAGGTATCCTCCACTGGAAGCAATCATGTTTGAGCTGGGTAAGACCACTATGGGCGGCAAAGCTCGAACCCAAGACCACTGCTTAAGCTGAAACAACCCCATGCCAACTGATCCACACACTTGATGGTAAAAAAATGTGATAATCAACATTGTATAAAACATGTATTATAAACTTACTTTTTAAACCAAAATAAAATAATGAACATTTTAATTTATATATGTTTAGGTATTTATTTTTTTATGTTTCATTTTAGAGAGAGAGAGAGAAATATTCTGGTATTAAATTTGTAATAAATACTTTTATGTTACTTATATAGATTGGTATGAAAGTGAAAAATAATTAATAAGCACTTTTTAAACATAATAAATCTATTTTGTTTAATGTTGATAAAGTTTTTCATTTAGTAAATGTAAGAATTAATGACATAATTAATAAACATTGATAAAATATGATGAATTTATGTCATTTAATGAATACAAAATTTAATAATATGATTATTGTTATGTAATAACTAATCTATAAAAAATCAATTTTAAAATATGTTTTATAAACTAGTTTTGGAAACAATAATAAAAGATGAATACTTTAATTTATATATGTTTACGTATTGATTTTTATGTTTGTTTTTCCAAAGAGAGAGAAAGAGAAAGATAAAGAAATATTTACCAATTAAATTTATAATTATTAAAAAAATTTCTCCGCACATTGGTATTAAGAATTGTTTATTTAGTAAACATTTATTAAATCTAATAAATTAATTAATATAAATTGATTTAAATAAACTACTATTCAAATTTAAAACAAATAAAGAAAATTATTAATTATTTTCATATTAGAGTTTTGTATATTAAATAAATAACCTGTATTTGTTTTTAAATTGGGTTTTATTTATTTTGTAATACAATGGAACATTTTTACTCTTTTTATGTAATACAGCAGTGGGTGCATCTTGTAGTATAAAAGACCCGCTTGTACAAACTCAAACCCAAACCCAAAACTGATTTAAAGACAAATCTTGGCACAACTAGTGGAGGAAGCGATGGTTGTGCCTTAGACTCATTTAGTAGAAATGGTGAACATATTTTCAAGTCTTTTTGGTGCATTTCAGCCACATAACCCCAACATTAACAAGAAAGATATGTTAAAATTTTGAACCCAACATAAGAATATTAAGTCATTTATTTTTTTTAAAAAATATTCACTAAATTTCTCCAAATTCAAATAACCTTTATTTAGAGGATAATGTGTGGCTGTTGTTATTATTAATTCTTAATGAATTACAAAAGCTTACATTTCACCTATAATTAGATTATGCATAATTTCTATCCTTTTGGACTAATTGATAATTTGATTTTCTATGATAATTCTATAAGATTTCTAATTATTAATTCATTGGATGTGAACTTCAAAATGATAATATTTTTAAATCTATAAATTCTCCAATAATTAATAAAAAAATACAATAGTCTCTCTCTCTCTCTCTCTCTCTCTCTCTCTCTCTATCTATCTATCTATCTATCTATCTATCTATCAATATATATGTATGTATATATCAATTGTAAACATCAACAACAAGATACAATATACTAAATGAAGGAAAAAATAAATTGTATATATAATTTATTGGTGTTGTATGTTCCCTCAATATTAACAAAGTTATTAAGAAAATAAAAACAAGAAAACATTTAAATAATATTATATAGTCTAAGTCTCTACAACTATAATTTGATCATTCACCAAATTAAACTACTGAGAATATGGGGGGAGGCTTACCATTTGGTGAAATGTTTATATGGTGGACTGTCTTTACTCTTTTCAATGGAATAGGCGTGATCTGCAAAGAGTTTCTTAATCTTGATGTCTCCCATGAGCTTGAAGACAATATATTAGGATCACCTAAAAAATTATTCTCTGCAACTATGTTTGTCTGTCTAAACAGTACAAGCCACTATAGATACAACCCATGTGCTGGAAAGAAACATAACATACTTAATCAAACCATAAGTTTTTTAGTACATCATAAAAAAATTGATACAACTGAAAGCAAATACAACTAAAATGATAAGGAAATACAACCAAAGATACTATCGAACGACCATCAACCATCACCTACTAACAAAACAAGTCCCTAACTGAGTAGTGACTCAAACCCTAGCTTAATCCTGCCTCTCATTGTCAAACTCGATAGGATGAAATTGCAATTTTTTTTTGTAGTGATCTTTTCTGTCCAGGTCAAAAGTGAGGGTGTGAGTGTGGCATAAGGTTTATAAAACCTAACCCCTTGATGGGCCCTAGTAACCCTTTCTTATAAAAAAGCCCACTCTTTTCTTAACAATAAAGTCTATTTATTAGTTTTTTTTATCTAAACCCTTTCTAATTATTGTCAAGTAACAACACTTAGAATCACAAATATGTTTCAATTACATACAAGATGCTCACGTTTCCTTCTAGAAATACACAAGTGTATTGCAAGCAAATAGGGAGTTGGGAGTTCAATAACAAAAGGTCTTTAGCTTTGCCTTGTCCCCATAAAGAGATTGACAAGCATTGGCATCCTAAAAGCAAATGGAAGACTAGCTCACTCAACTAAAAAATTCATAATGTTTCAATGAAATTATTGTTAAGATGCAAATTCTGGAAAATGAACTTATGTACCTCTATTAATGAATGATTCTAAAAAAGTTGAGTTGCATAAATTAATTTCAACTTATAGGAGAAATTTGACTCATTTGGCCTCCTCGCTTTAAAAAAAAAAAAAATCTTATCCTATAAATGCTTGTTGACAAATCTATCTATGCTTGCTCAAAGTGGAAAATTGATAATGTTTTGAAAAGATATTCCTGTGTTGGCCACAACACTGACATAAATTAAGATGCCACCTAGCTCACTGTTGATAGTCAATTTCTTAGTTCCAACAGTTCAGCATTTATAAATAAAATTGAGGAATCCTGGTTCCCACAATTACAATGTATTGTACAGAACAGAAAGGAATTAAGCCATAAAAATATAGTAGTCTATATACTCTATCAGCTAATAAAAAAAGTACAATTAGCATAGGAAAGAGAGGGGATTGCATTTACATTTTTACCACAGTATCCTATGACTAAGTGCTAATTGTGTAAATGATTGATATTTCTGGTACTTTCATACAGAAAAAAACATGGCAATACAACTATGCAAAAATATATGCCCAGCAACATGTCACAAGAAAGAAAAAGGGGAAACCTCAATTTTTAAACTCTCAAGAACCTTCATAAGATATAACATATTATATTAAAAAGTTTCATTTGTCACCTTTAAATCAATATGATGCTGCAAATCCGTCCAGGGTAGGTGCTAAAACCAAAGTAAGTGTCAACACCAGAATCAGTACCCGGTCAAGACAAAGAAAAATTAACAAAGAAAATGAAGAATAGATAAAAGACATATTGCAGAAACATCTAGCAGATGTAGAGATTGATTCATCAAATAGTATATCTAAATATAATTATATACAAATTATAGAAAGATAAAGCTATCTGAAATACAGAATGAAATCATCATGAGCTCCTTATAGAAGGATGATGGTTTAAGTGAAATTCTCAGAGTACAATAAAATAAGATATATTTATTAGCTCCTAGTTATAAGATTAGTAATTTTTAAGATGCTAACACATTCATGTAGGATCCCAATCAAAGTTCCAAACAATCTAAAATCATAAAAGTTAGAAAACATAGTTCGTCCACCTTCCTCATTTTCTCCAGAATGCTAGATTACCTCATCTCTATGAGTACTGAAAATTAAATCCTCCCTCAGGTAATTCATATCCTTTAAATGCTTTAAAACTTCGGCAAAAATCCTTTGTGACTGCAAGCAATGAACAAATCTATTGAACCTCTAAACATGGAAAAAGAAGTTTCGATCCAGAAATCCCTTGTGATATATATTTAATTCTTTCTAAATAAAGTTAAGTTTAAGCTTTACATCCCAAACACGTTATTTTCACAGTCTGAAAAGTAATTTCTACCAAGAAATCAGAAAAAACAGAGTTGTAAAACAAAGATTGCAAAGAGAAATAGCAATATTAAACGAAAACGAAAAAAAGAGCTGAAGATTTTGCAGTTTGATGTATTCCCAAACTCTTTTGACTGTCTTTGTCGTGCTTTTTACGTCGACTCTACTGGCAGCCATTTGTTTTCATTCTCGTAGTGTATAATTTATGTATTATTAGTGTAAATGATCTATCTAGTTAGATTGATTTTAAAAAATGAAGCTTCATTAATTGAGTGGCTAATATTGTTATTAGTTTTATAATATGTAGTACTAACTATTAATTGTATACAATGAACCTTAATATGACAAATCAATCAAGGATGTAGAGAATACTTTGAAAAAATTGATCAAGAATACTTAATATTCCAAAATATTTAAATTACTTAAAAAATAAATATTATATAGTATATGAAAAGGGTAAAAGTGACACATAAAGATTCTTGAGATAATGTCCGTGCAACAAACAAGTTTAATGATTGAAACTTATTTATTTATTTATTCAATATGAAATGATTGATAAAGGAGGACTGCACATTCAATTTTTTAAGGCATTAACAAATATGAAATGACACATACATTCTCCAAGCCGTGCTTTTTGCTCCAAAGCCTCTAAATCCATTTTGAGCTGCATACACTCTGCAGTCAAATTTGCATACTTTGTCTGCTTCATATGAGACATTGATAAGTTTGCTGGCATTTTATGAGCATGGTACAAAGTTGATGTAGTGAGAGGATACAATGCATTGCTCCAATGCCTCTATATATGCATTTTCTACGCATGCTCACAAAAAGGCAACAAACTTATCAATGTCTCATATGATGAAGAGAGAGTATACATATTTGACTGAAGAATGTAAGCAGCTCAAAATGCATTAATTTAGAGGCTTTGAAGCAAGAAGCATGGCTTGTAGAAGGTATGCGTCATTTCACATATGTTTATGCCTTAAAAAATTGAATGTGCAGGCCCTCTTTATCATTCATTTAATGTTGAATAAATAAATAAATAAGGTTCAATCATTACACTTGTTTGTTGCATGAACGTTATCTCATGAATCTTCATGCATCCATTTTACCATTCTCCTAAAGTATTCAATACTTATTTTTTAAATAATTAAAAACATTTGGTATATTAAGTATTCTTGATAAGTATTTTCAATGTATTCTCTGCCTGTTGCTAGCGTGTAATCAATGGGGGTTAATAAACCTACATTAAATGCATTTTTACATCAGTTATGTTGTTAATCAATGTAAAAAAGTTGTTTAATGTGGGTTTACACCCTCGTGAAACCACTTTCTGCATCAGTTGCTTTATTAACTGATCTAAAAAATTGGTTTAATGAGGGATTAATCCCTGCTGTTAAACTACTTTTTTTTACATCAGATATAGGTTTAACTGATGTAAAAAGACTTTTTTTACATTGGTTCAATGTTAGATGTAAAAAAGTCTTCCATTATACTTTGGTGGCATCTACATCAGTTCTTCAACTGATGATGTAAATTAACTAAAATAATTGATCTAAAATGTCTCTGTTGCAGTTGTAAGATTTTAGTGACTAGTTTGTATTTGCATGATTATTATGTATGAAAGGGCAAAAAGAGTAAAAATTGTTACATTATTATTATGAGTTTGCATTTCTATAACTAAAGTGTATTTAAACTAAATATTATAAATATAGTATGATGTTGAAATTATGTAGGCATTTAACAATTCAATACCATTTGTGTCTCTGAGGAAATAAATAAGATACTACAAAGATGGTGAAATATTAGCATACTCTAAAATTGTTGAACATAACTTATATAATATGGAAACTTAGATATAAAGGAAGGGGGTTGATCATTGAATTAGAACTCTGAGCTCACCAAGGTTGTAACTTGAAAGCAGGACTGCAGAGGGTGGTTAATCATTGAAGTGTGTTAACATGAAAATAATGCCACTGGAAATGTAGGAAACAAATCTATACAAATCGATTGAAATATTTGCTAATAAATTAAATTACATGCTTTTTAAACTTTCAATGAGGAAATATTTAAAAAAAAATGTTTGCATTAGTAAATAAAAGTAAATGAAGTTGAATATATTCATGATTTATTTTAGGACATAATATTAATCTATGGTATATAATCATATATTCATGTATGTTATTTGATTACGATATGCTTGTGAAAAAATTGACGTGTTAATGAAGGTACTTTATCTTTGTAGGCAGTGAGGGCACCTAATCAGATTGTGACAAGTTGTAAGTGGGAAAAAGAAGAGAAACATACATATTGTAACACTCAATTTGTCTACTTTCTTAATTGAATTGACTTGTGTCATTTATAAGTGGAATTATTAATTAAACCATGAAATTTCATTAATTACAATTTCTGTGGATTTGTTGGGAAGTTTCAATTGTTAATCGAACTGAAATTTAGATTCTGTTGTGAAACAAACACTAAAAGATATACTGATTTGTATGAGCAGACATTCAAATTTGTCATTTAGATTAATATGATTAGTGATGATTAATTATATTATGAAAGATTTTGAAGTGATTGTGACACTTTGGAATAAAACAATTTTTTTGTCTAATATTTAATATGCATTCTACGATTATCAGCTTTAGAGTAGATCAGATACACTTAGTACTTTTTTTTTTCGATTAGCAGATACAGATACACTTAGTACCACTCTAAATGTGACACCCATTCACATTGTCATTTAACATAGTACTAGTAGAATTTTAAGTTTAACTAATTTATTTTATTTGAATTAAATTGGTGATTAATTTAAAAATTGAAGTATTTTTTTCATTTTTATTGAAACTTAATTGATTGAATTATAAACACAATTTTGAATAAATATGTTATGACATATTTAAGGAAATATAAATTAGCATATGATCAAACTAAATACATGCAATAAGCATCCATATATCATACAGAAGTATTATCATCTAAACTAGAAAGTACTAGGATTTCAGCATAAAATATATACATGTCAAAAAGATCCTAACTACCCCTCTATATATACAACAAAACAAAAATGGCCTATGTCGCATAAGTATTATTATAGTTGAAAATAAAAATAATAAAATAAGTTGTCATTGAACCAGGACCACCCGAAAAGTTATATACGTTTATTATAAAACCCTTTGATAAGGCATTTTGAAAAAATAGTTTTTTAAATTATTATTACTTTAGTTAAATTTATTTTTGATCCTTATTAAATGTAAAATTACTTACTATATATCATAATTATTTTCATTTAACAATATTTTTTCAATCGATATTCACTTAAAAAAAATCTTTAGACATTGTTGTTCTTGAGTAAAATTTATTTAAAACTAGGTTTGAATAACTTTTTTTTGTTAAAGTAATAGTTTTGAACATGGAATTAATTATATTGAATTGTAAAAATATTAAGAGAAAAGTTTAAGAGATTTATATAAAAAAAAAAGTAAATTACATTAATTAGATATACTATAAATTGTAGTGGGAATTTTTTTATTTAATTTTTACATAAAAGTCTTGTGCGTTTTTGAGGTGTCTTATTCATCAAAAGTCCCAAAACTCTGCAAAAATTCAATAATTATTTTTTTGCCAAACAGTAGTAGTATTTTAACACACCAATAAGAGTAGTACATCCAGCCATAAACACAGGAAAATTTGTGGCTCATAAATAGTCTTAAATAACTCCAAAACAATTTCTAGCATCACCCAACACACATATTCCAGAAATAAATAAATTTTAAATCATGGAAATTCATATATATAAACAGCCATATGGCCTCCAAGGCCAAAAACATACTTTCATTTAGTTAAAAGAAGAGAGAGAGAGAGAGAGAGAGAGAGAGAGAGAAATACAAAGATATAAATTTTTAAGCCAAAATATGCATCAAAATTTTCAAACAAACAAACCAAACAATAAAAGTGGTATATCTAACATTATAAGAAGATTTAATTGCTTAAAAATTGGAGAAATAGGTGTAAGTTCCCTTACCCTAGAAGATCTAAAACTTTGACCTTGAAGAGCAGAAAATGGTGGAAACATATGAAGCTTTGTAGCTAGCTCCTTGCAATTCCAAGAGGGTGTCAACAAAGTGTGAGTACCATGAAGCCAAATCAATTAAAAGTGTTAGGAGAAGGAGGAGAAAATTTTTGTCAGAAAATAGAGAGAAAAAAAAAAGGAGAAAACTCACCAAAATTCCTTAGAAACCAAGTGTTGGTGTAGGAAATTGAAGCACTCAAGGTTCAAGCACTAAAACTTAATTTGCGTCTCTTGGAGTCTACAAGAGCAGGAAAAGTGTGAAATTTTGGAGAGGAAAGGGAAGAGTAGCACACGACCAAATGCGGCAGAAGAATAAGAAAATGAAGGCAACCAAGTTTAAGTAGTAGAAGGCTTTAGGTTTAGGGTTTCCTTTTGGGGATATTTTTGGCATTTAAAATTTGATTGCCCATCCCAATGGGCCGAATATATTTTTGGGCCAAAGGCTAAATGTGGCTCTTTTAATCAATTGTGTAAAAAATAATTAAAATTTCAGGAGGGATTTAATTGTAATTAATAATAACTAATTATAATTAATTCTATGAATTTTTTCACTGTTTCCTCATTTTCCCAATGCATTTCTACACTATAAATTACAACATAGTCTAGGTTTCAGCTGAATTCTCTAATGAAATTCACACAGAAAATCATATATACATATTTAATTGAATTTTCATAACTAAATTTACGTTTTCTCTTGTAATTATGTTCTACTAAAGGTAATAATTAATATTATAATTAATAAACATTTATTAAATTCTAAAAATTCATTTATTTAATAAATATAAAATTTAATAATATGATTAATATTAGTTAAATATTATATTTAATAAATGAAATAAATAATACTATATAAAACAATTGTTATATTCAAATATATTTTATAAAACAAATTTTTTAAACAAATATAAAAATAATGGACATATCAAATTATATTTGTTTAGGTAATAATTTTTTACATTTCGTTTTTGAGAGAGAGAGAGAGAGAGAGAGAGAGAGAGAGACTTGGTTAGATATTAAATTTGTAATAATTAATGTTTTGCTCCATATATTTAGATTGGTAAGAAAACTATACGTTTAACAAACAGTTTCTAAATATAATAAATTAATTCTATTTAATGCTAATACAATATTTTATTTACTAAATGTAGTAATTACTAATATATTTAATGAAAAATATATTAAATATAATAAATATATGTTATTTAATAAATATCAAATTTTATGATATGATCAATGTTAGTTAAATATATTAAATATCTAATAAATGTAATAATTAATACAATATAAAACAATTTATATTTTAAAATATGCTTTGTAAAATAATTTTTCAAACACTAATAAAAATAATGAATAACTTAATTTATATACTTTTAGGCATTAAATTTTTTTGAAGTTTGCTTTTTGAGAGAGACAAAGCAATAGAGAAATGTTTATTAGGGAGTAAATTTATAATAATTACATTTTTAGATCCATATATATAGAATGACAAGAGAAGTTATATATTTAACAAACAGTTATTCCTTTGACATATTTAATTAATACTTTTTTTGGTGGAGACCACAAATATTCTCCACTCGAGACAATTCTGTCGATCTGGTTATGATTACTATGGACGACAAAGATTTCCTTCTAAGTATTTAAGAAACATTTACTAAATCTAAGAAATTTATTTTATTTAATAAATATGATATTGAATAAATGTAATAAATATTACTAAATTTAATAAATAATTATTAAACATAATAATCTATTTTATCTATTAATATCATTAATATTAGTTAAATATTGCTTTTAATAAATATAATAATTAATACCATTCAAAACAATTTTTATTTTAAAACATTCCTCAAAAACTATTTTTTTAAACAAAAATAAAATAATGAACATTTTAATTTATATATGTTTAGGTACTAAATTGGCTTAATTACAGTTTTTGCCTCAAAAGTTTTACAATTTTGCGAATTTTGACACCAAAGAAATTTTTTCACGAATTTCCCCCCCTCAAATTATAAAAAGTCACAATTTGTCCTCATTGTGACAATTTAAAGGAAAAACCGCCATAAATTTATCTTCATTGTGGAGGTTTAAAGGAAAATCTGCCACAAAAATGTGTTAATATTTGCAGTTTTCCTATGTCGAGACAAAATTCACAATATTCTATAATTTGAAGGGGCAAAATTTGCACACAAAAAATTCTTTTGGAAGAAAATTAAGTCGAAAGATGTTAATAATTATGAGAAATGACACTGGTAATTCATTCCACCACCCCTTCCATGAGAAAGACATAAATCCCGGTATTCAATCCGGGTAGATCTCGATAAATCCTGATGTTAAGCCCCGAGTAGATCTTGATAAATCCTGGAAATGAACCCTGGGTAGATTTTGATAAATCCTGATATTGAACCCCGAGTAGATCTTGATAAGCAAAAAAAAAGTTATATCACTACTATTTATCTAATTGGATTTAAATTAGCGAATAAAGTATTCCAATTGCATTTTCATATCTGTTTCTTCCTTTCACTAGTTTGAAGTTTTCTCCTTTACTAAATGTCCTATCTTATGAAATCTTGAAGAAGGATTCATTCAAATCAAAATTTTAAACTGTCTCTAACTGCGAATCCAAGAGGATTGGTGTGTGTGTAACCTTGTTGGCTCACATTCAACGTCAATCAACAGTGAGAAAAGGATTGGTGTTGAACGAATATTGGAAAGTAGGAATCGGCAAAAACAGACACACTTCAAGTCATTAGCTTGAGAATTTCATTAGATATCCCATTTACTCTTTTGTTGCTTGGCAACAACACTGCATGATAGTAACCATTCACAAACTTTTCATTTAATTTCAGTTTCCCACCCCAGCATTTACCTTTGAAGCAAGGCCCTGTGCATCAAGTTCCTCTAGGCTAATATTAACAGCTCCTCGCCGAGTAGGTTCACATGGAACCCACATTCCTTTAGAGGTTTTCATGAAGAACTTAGCATCTCGTGTTTTCCAGACAGGTTCAAATAGTACATCCTTAACCTGAATGAAGGAAACAATAATGGGGCATGTCCGGTAGATTAGCAGAAAGCCAGAACCAGAAAACCTAATACTGCCTAAGAGATTCATTCAATAAGTGCTGCCTAATGAAAACCAGAAAACCAGAAAATCCATCAGCTTTTTTGTGCCAATTCTTCAAAATCTTTTTCAGTTAGCTTGTGAGGAGTATCTCCAAGATGCACCTGCACACGTCCAAATTCTTAACAGTGACGGATCATATTCACAAGGCTAGTGTGGAAAGTTCTAGTATTCTCTTTAAGTGGGAAATGCTTTGAATCTTTTGTACCTTAAATATGTGCTGGCTTGCCTTCAGGTCTGGGAGAGGGATATATTCGTTTGTCGAAGCATCTTCGAATGGCCTGCAATACTTTATTTTAGCCTCAGTGAAATGGTGTACCACGAAAAATTTAACTTTTGTTCAACAGACATAGATGGATGGCTTTCCAACCTGATCAAGTGCATAAGGAATATTTGTGGCTGCAAGAATGAGAACTTTCTGATCATTGTTTCCCATACCCTAACATGTACAAAGTTAAAGATAAAAAGGTAGCTCAAGAAATTCATATAAAAGTAGAATTCTTCTTGTAGAAGAAAGTGACATGCATAACACAAACAGTCACCAGTCCAGATTTAAAGATAAATGTATCAAGCATAATTTACAATCAACAATAAATGTTTGTGACAAATTTATAATTGGGAGAAGCCACAGATTATGCAAGAACAGAACAACTAAACAAGTATGAACTGCATATGCATGATATCAATAGCCCAAGTTCAGATTTCAGGCATGGGAAGGGTGTAATGATACAGGACCACTTTTGAAGGCTCTCCATGTAGAATTTGCATGCAGAAGATTTGCATGCAGAATTTCTTAAATTGTACGCTTACTTAAGATGAACCTCATGCCATGATCCTTAATCCTTTCCATTATGGAGAGGTATCAGTTGATTCCCTTGACCCTTACCTTATGGTCTAGTGTGTTGAAAATAGATGCCTAAATATCTCTAATTTAAATTTGAATAATTTAGATTTTAGGAGTTTTTGATATGTTTCAAAATTTAGGATATTGTTCATATAAAGATAAGGATTTGATCTTATCATTTAGATTTAGGAGGTTAGCAATTTGATTTGATTTTAAGATTAAGATAATGTTAATATTTGAATTTTGTGTTACACTTTTGCTCTATATATAGAGCAAAAGTGAGCCCATGAATAAAATATTTATTAAGCTCCTTCACATAATATATCTCCTGTTTGTTAAAAATATATTATCTACACCAAAAAACAAACAATTGGTATCAGAGCTCCCTTCTTAAGGGACCTGTGCGATGGATGCCAAAGCAAACTTTTCACAAGTTACTCCTATCTTTGACGGGGAGAACTATAACCTTTGGGCAGTAAGAATGGAGGCCTACTTGGAGGCTTTAGATCTCTGGGAAGCCATGGAAGAAGATTATGATGTTTCTCCACTGCCTGACAATCCCACCATGCCCCAAATAAAGAATCACAAGGAGAGAAAAATCAATAAGGCAAAGGCAAAGTCATGCCTATTTACTGGTGTTTTACAAACCATCTTTACCAGAATCATGACTCTCAAAACTGCAAAAGCAATTTGGGATACCTAAAGGAAGAATATGCAGTGGATGAAAAGATCCGAAGCATACAAGTGTTGAATCTAATGAGGAAGTTCGAGTTACAATGAATGATAGAGTTCGAGACAATCAAAGAGTACTTAGATAAATTGCTTGACATTGCTAATAAGGTGCGATTACGAGGCATAAAATTTCCTAATTATAAAATATGATATTTTGCCTCCTTGGGTAATGTCAGATTATGTTTTATTATGTATTTATTAGTAGATAGAAATCAGAGATTTCTTCCCTTTTTATCAGTAATTGATTGATCATGTAATCAATACTGATTATTCTTTTTCTATTATAAATAAAGATCATGTGTGGTCTGACAAGACACACAAAACACAGTA
The DNA here is from genome assembly GCA_026413185.1 of Pueraria montana var. lobata. Classification (NCBI taxonomy): domain Eukaryota; kingdom Viridiplantae; phylum Streptophyta; class Magnoliopsida; order Fabales; family Fabaceae; genus Pueraria; species Pueraria montana. The sequence continues at coordinate 25,834,460 of CM048656.1, forward strand.
AATAATATTACATGGTATCAGTAGTTTAGGTTTTTCTTTCCAGCGCCGTTCTTATTCTCGGGTGAACAGTACCCGCGGACTGTGCGACCCTTTTTTGGCCACTACCGCCACCTCCTTACGCCGGCGACCTACCACGACCAGCGTCGCCCTCTGCCGGCGACCCTTGCCCCGAAGTCGTGCCACCAGCCGCCGCCACATGCGCCCTCACGCGCCTCCTCCTCCCGGCGTGTGCGATCCACACTCCTGTCACACATCAGCGCGTGGAAGTTTTTTCGACGCGACCCACACTTCGGCGACCCCACCGCCGTGCTCCCCTTTCTCCGGCGACCTTGTTTAGGCCCTGTTTGGCTTGGTTCTAATGGCTTCCGAAAGTTCCGCTTCCTACTGCACCTACTGCAATCGCTGGGGACATGTTGAAGCTAATTGTCGCACCAAAGCTAGAGATTAGTCTCGATCAGTTAATGTGGCCCAAGTTACCACTCCTACTTCTGATATTACTATCTCTGCCGCCGAATACAATGAGCTTCTCCAGCTTCGAGCAGCCAACGAACCTGCATCACCGGTTACCTCTGTGGCTCAGTTTGGTAATCCTGTGGCTTTTGTTTCTCAGTCCTCTTCTCTTGGACCTTGGATCCTTGATTCCGGTGCCTCTGATCACATGACTAGTAACCAATCTCTTTTCGCTTCCTTGACTTTTTCGGACTTCTTTTCCTCTGTTACTCTCGCAGATGGTTCTCAGATTAAAGTCCGAGGCATTGGACAAACCCATCCTCTTCCTTACATTCTGTCTTATTTGTTCCTGGTTGCCCATTTAATTTAATCTCTATTAGCGAACTCACCCATATGCTTGATTTTTCTGTCTTGTTTGTTAATAAATCCGTTCTTGTACAGGATCGACGCACTGGACGGACGATTGGAGCAGGACATGAGTCTGGAGGATTATATCAGCTTACGCCTTCGGTTGCCTGTGTTTCCTCTGCTTCTCTAGCTCTCGCACATCAACGCCTTGGGCACCCGAGTCTGGAAAAGTTGCGTCTGTTAGTTCCTAGTTTTTCTACTCTTAAGTCCTTTCTTCAGTGCGAGTCTTGTCAGCTAGGTAAACATACTCGTACCAATTATGGTTCTCGTGTCAATAAGCGTGCTGCGTCACCTTTTGTTTTAGTTCACTCCGATATTTGGGGTCCTAGTCGAGTCTGTTCAACATTAGGGTATTTTTATTTTGTCACATTTATTGATGATTTCTCTCGTTGTACTTGGGTTTTTCTAATGAAGAATCGTTCTGAGGTGTTTTCTATTTTTCGAAGCTTTTTTGTGGAAATTCAAAATCAGTTTGGCTCTTCCATTAAAATTTTACGAACTGATAATGCCAAAGAATACTTGTCCTCCCAGTTTCAGTCTTTTCTGAATTCGCAGGGGATTCTTCATCACACATCATGTGCTCACACACCACAACAAAATGGTGTTGCTGAACGCAAAAACCGCCACTTGGTGGAAACAGCTCGCACTCTTCTTCTTCACTACCATGTCCCACTTCGTTTTTGGGGAGATGCTATCCTTACTGCCTGTCATCTGATTAACCGCACGCCTTCATCGGTTCTTGACAATCAGATTCCTTATTCCATCTTGAATCCTCAACAGGACCTCTATCCTATCCCTCTCCGTGTCTTTGGGAGTACATGTTTTGTTCATGATCTTAGCCCAGGTAAAAATAAACTCTCAGCCAAGTCCCTAAAATGTATTTTTCTGGGTTACTCCCGCCTCCAGAAAGGTTGCCGATGCTTCTCTCCTCAACTTCAACGGTATCTGGTCTCTGCTGATGTTACTTTCTTTGAGACTACTCCTTTCTTTTCTTCCACCGTTGAAAACAACGTTCCTCTGGAGGTTCCACCTGTTGTTCCAGTACCAATAGTTGCTCCTACCCCACCTCCATTACTCATCTACCGTCGACGGACGTAGGCACCACCGACAGCGCTACCCACTGATCCTCCAGCATCATCTCCTGCTCCAAACGTCCTTCCACCACCGTCGCCTCAACCTGAACTTCCCATTGCACTCCGCAAAGGTATTCGGTCCACTCGTAATTCTAATCCTTTATATGCCTGTACTCTTAACTGTGAGCGTTTATCTCCCTCCTATTTCTCTTTTGTTTCTTCTTTGGATTCTGTGTCTATTCCTAAGTCTACAGGTGAAGCCATGGCTGACCACAATTGGCAACAGGCGATGCTAGTAGAAATGGCTGCTTTGGATGCTAGCAACACATGGGAGCTTGTTCCCTTACCTCCCAACAAATCCACTGTTGGATGTCGTTGGGTCTATACAGTGAAGATCGGACCAGATGGCACTATTGATCGTTACAAGGCTCGCCTGGTGGCTAAAGGCTATACTCAGATTTTTGGCCTTGATTATGGTGACACTTTTTCTCCAGTCGCCAAAATCACTTCTGTTCGCCTTTTTCTTGCTATGGCCGCCATCCGACATTGGCCTCTACACCAGTTGGACATCAAAAATGTCTTCTTGCATGGTGAGTTACAAGAAGAGGTGTACATGGATCAACCACCTATTTTACAGTCTCTGGTGACTCACGCCTTGTATGTAAGCTTCGCTGCTCACTCTATGGCTTGAAGCAATCTCCCCGGGCCTGGTTTGGTCGTTTCAGCTCCGCTCTGCTTGAGTTTGGTATGACTCGTTGTGAGGCTGATCACTCGGTATTTTCCCTCCATTCTCCATCTGGCCTGTGCATCTATCTCGTTGTGTATGTTGATGACATCGTCATAACTGGCGATGACTCCGATGGCATTCTTCGGCTCAAATCTCATCTCCACAATCAGTTTCAGACCAAAGACTTGGGTCCCCTCCGGTACTTCCTCGGTATCGAAGTTGCCCAATCTTCATCTGGCATTGCTATTTCCCAACGAAAGTATGCTTTAGACATTCCGACCGAGACAGGAATGCTTGATTGCCGCCCGAGTGATACTCCTATGGATCCTAATGTTAAGCTTCTTCCAGGTCAGGGGGAACCTTTGAACGACCCTGGAAGATATCGACGACTTGTAGGCAGACTTAATTATCTCACTGTCACCAAACCAGACATCACGTTTGTTGTCAGTGTAGTAAGCCAATTCTTGAATGCTCCCTGTGATAGTCATTGGAATGTCGTCACACGTATCCTTTGATACATCAAGAACGCACCAGGCCGTGGATTGTTGTATGAAGACAAAGGCAATACCAAGATCATTTCTTACTCTGATGCTGATTGGGCAGGATCACCATCAGATAGGAGATCCACTTCTAGATGTTGTGTTCTTATTGGAGGAAATATGATCTCATGGAGAAGTAAGAAGCAAAACACAGTATCCAGATCGAGTGTCGAAGCTGAATACCGTGCGACGGCAGTAGCTGCTTGTGAGATTACATGGCTTAGGCAACTTCTCCAACAGCTCAAATTTGGAGACACTCAAGCCACTACACTAATCTGCGACAATGAAGCCGCTCTTCACACAGCATCAAATCCGATTTTTCATGAACGAACCAAACACATAGAGATAGATTGCCACTTTGTGAGAGAGAAAGTACTCTCAGTAGAAATTGCCACTAATCTTGTGAAATCTAAAGATCAACTTGCAGACATGTTCACTAAACCTCTCAAAGGTTCCCGGGTTGAGCACATTTGTAACAAGCTTGGTTCATATGACATATATGCTCCAGCTTGAGGGGGAGTGTCAGATTACGTTTTATTATGTATTTATTAGTAGATAGAAATCAGAGATTTCTTCCCTTTTTATCAGTAATTGATTGATCAAGTAATCAATACTGATTATTCCTTTTCTATTATAAATAAAGATCATGTGTGGTCTGACAAGACACACAAAACACAGTAAATAATATTACAGATAACACAAAGGATCTATCCAAGATCACTTTAGCAGAAGTCATGCATGCCTTGCAGGCCCAAGAGCAAAGAAGGCTTATGAGACAAGAATGAACCGTTGAGGGTACTTTTCAAGCCAAATTGCAGATCAACAATGGTGGCAAAAACAAGAAAAAAGAGTAAGTTGGAGATGGCGAGCAGAACAATAGACAATCTTTTCCAGCATGTCCGTATTGTAAAAGAATTAATCATCCACAATAGAGATGTTGGTGGAGGCCTGATGCAAAATGTTACAATTGTTTGCAATGTCATGTTTTACAACCAAGAACTCTAAAAAAGCTTGGCTTATTGGTAGCAATTGTACAAACCATATGACATATGACCGAGAGCTTTTCAAAAAGCTCAACAAAACTACAATTTCCAAAGTCTGATGTTTTATATGTTCATGGAATTGATCAAAATATTTTCAGTGTTGCTCAGTTGTTGGAGAACGGATACAAAGTGTTGTTTGAAGATAAAAATTGTGTGGTTAAAGATGCAAACAACAAAGATGTTATCAAAGTTTAAATGAAAGGCAAAAGCTTTGCTTTAGATTTGATGAAATAGGGGCTGACTAAGATGAAGGAGATAAAAAAGAATATCACGTCAATGCATGTGTTTTGAAGAAGCTTGATGTTCAGGAGGAAAATGAAGAGGTGGTCCCACAAAAGAAAGTTAAAGATAAGAATCACAAGCAAAATAAGAGTAAGAAAGCAAGCATCAAAAGGAGGATTGCCAAATTTTAAACTTGAAATCAAATTGGGTGTCAATAGATATTAAGGCAAGGAGGAGTGTTGAAAATAGATGCCTAAATATCTGTAATTTGAATTTGAATAATTTAGATTTTAGTAGTTTTTGTTATGTTTCAAAATTTAGGATATTGTTTGGATAGAGATAAGGATTTAATCTTATGATTTAGATTTAGGTGGTTAGCAGTTTGATTTTAAGATTAAGATAATGTTAATATATGAATTTTGTGTTACACGTTTGCTCTTATGAAGCTCCTCAATGTTAAAGTAATAAGTATTGCTTTACTATAGATAATTTTGTGTTCTGTGTACCACTAGCATGCTATTAATTAACCTGAGAAGTATTCATACTTTTTCCATATGTTCTAATAAACAAATTAAGAATGAGGTGGGAAGAGCAAAAAACAAGATCAGAATAGCAAAGCCCAGGAAACGGGTACCGGATTCTTAAATGAATTACAAATATGAATTGGATTGGACTTTGATTCAATCCGTTAAAACAGATTAATAAATGGATTGGCCGGATTGGTACAGTTATGGATAGATTTGGTATAATTGGAAATTTTGAAATTGCTAAACAACCCCAAATTATAACCTGTACAGGAGATCATTTGCAATATGCCCTGTGTCAATTGAATGTACAGGAGATGTTTATACATGACCATATAATTATTGGATCGCAATTATTAAGTACGGTCAAGATACGTTGCCGGTAAGCAAGATCATGGCGGCGCTGCCGGTCTTATGCCCTTGGGCATTCCTGGTTTCCAACTTTGAACCGGTATCCGCTCCCAAATCCCATTCGCAAACACCTCCTCAAACAAAATCCTTTGCCAAAGCTTTAGTTAATTCTTGCAATATCCCAATTAGTCAGCTGCCCAAACCATGTGTGAAGGGGGACTCAATTTCCATCAAAATTCCAGAAGAAGAGTATCAACAAGGACTATTAAGCTGCAAAAATAATCTACATGGCAGATTAGTACTTGCAAAGGGCTCAAACCCTATCAAAATAGAGGATCTGAGGAAGAAACTTGCAAGTCTATGGAGACCTATCGGACATTGGAAAATGACTCCACTGGGTAGGGGTTATTTTGCGTTTAGCTTCTCTTCTTTAGAAGATCTGCGCAGTGTGTGGGCAATAGGTTCTTGGAACTTACAACCAGGGATTTTGAGACTCTCCCAATGGACACAAGATTTCAATCCTTGCAACATCAGGCAGACCAATGCCCAATGTTGGGTAAGAATAAGGAACCTTCCTCTGGAATACTGGAGACCCAACATCCTTTTTGCCATCGCCGGAGGTGTGGGCACTCCATTAAATCTGGATGAGGCAACCAAGAACAAAGCCTATGGCCATTATGCGAGAGTATTGGTGGACGTGGATATTTCTGGTACACTTCCTTATGAAATATTGGTAGAACGTGATTCCTTTGCGTTCTTCGTTGGTATAGAATATGAGAAGTTACCTTCATTCTGTAAACATTGTTCTTCTATTGGCCACTTAGTTGCAGAATGTAAGAAGAAGTTGGTTTCAGATGCCCGCAAAGACAGAGTTGTGGCCCCAAAGGAGAAAGTGTTTGTAGCTACAAGGGATAAAGTCAACCATTTAGATAAATCGTCTTCTAGCAAAATGACATCACCAAATGGGGGTAATCAGCCTGAAGTGCAACTAGGTGACTTTGAGGGGGAGCTTCAGCCCACCAACTGTTTGAATAATGTCTTAACAAAAATAGAAGACCCAAACAGGGATGTCAACTATGACAATATAGAGACGCATGTTCTGGATCAGGTAGTTGATTCCAATCTGTTGCCACAACATATCTCTAATCAGGATCTCAACCTCAACGTTGATCTCCAAATTCAGGGAAATAGCCCAATTCAGGGTATTTCTAATTTGGCTTCTTCAGACTCGGATGATTGCGATCACATCTCTCCCACCCAACATTTCAGACCTGACCCTGTTCTTCCCCACCAGTTTCCTGATCAGGTTACCAAGGATATGGCAGCTATTTCCACCCTATGGGGTGATGTTGTTGAAGAAGATTTTACTAGCGCTGCTCAACCTTAAGCTTGTGAAGCAAGTTTCACCACTATTTTTTCTAAATCTCCATTGAAGAAAAACAAAAGTAAAGCCAAAAAGCTTATGGCCTCTGAGCAGATTAGCACCCGTTCCAGGGCTGGTACAGCCAACCCTCATTTATGAAAATCCTTTTTTGGAATGTTAGGGGGTTAGCTAACCATGACTCCAAGCTAACCCTCAAGAAATTTTGTAACTCAAATCTTCCTGATTTTTTGCTTATCTCTGAACCGAAGATGAATATCCATGACATGCCTCCTGCTTATTGGAATTCAATCAATCTAAAGCCTTTTGCTTTCAATTCTAGGGATTCTAGTCTCCCCAGTATCTGGTGTCTTTGTGCTCCCCACTTAGACCCCCAGATTGTAGCTTCTTCCTCTCAATATGTGGCCTTCTCTGTTATGTGGGATAATAAATTATTTTTTGTTGCAGCAATTTACGCATCTACTTCCTGCTTATTGCGTAAGGATTTATGGTCTCAACTTGAAGTTTTGCAATCTTAGCACAATGGCTCGTGGTGCTTCTTGGATGACTTCAATGCGGTTTTAGGTGCTCATGAAAAACGGGGGGGTCGCCCTCCTCTCCAAGTATCGTGTGATCAGTTTAAACAATGGTCTGATTGTTGTGACCTTACTCACATTAGTACCTCGGGTGCTTTCTATACTTGGTCTAATGGGAGGAGGGGTGGAGCTCAAGTTGAATCTCGTTTGGACAGAGCTGTTTGCAACCAGAGCTGGTTGAATGCTTGGTCTTCCATTGCTTGTTGCACCTTGCCTCAACAAAACTCTGATCATCATCCGCTTTTTCTAGTGCTGAAAAATGGTTTTTCTCCTCATGCTTCCCCTTTCAAGTTTCTAAAGATGTGGTCAAAACATCCCACCTGTAAAAAGCACATATCCGATTCTTGGTCTATTCCGGTGGTGGGCTGCCCCATGTTTATCCTTGCTCAGAAACTTAGGAATCTTAAAGCTTCTCTAAAAGTCTGGAACAAGGAAGTTTTTGGTGACGTAAACTCTAAGGTGGATTGTGCTGTATCTAATTTGGATAAAATCCAGCAGCTGATCCTTACGCAAGGCCCAACTGACATTTTGCTTGACCAAGAAAAATTGGCCCAATCAGATCTTCAACAGGCCCTCAGGTTGCAAGAGATCTTCTGGAAAGAGAAATCCATGATAGATTGGTATGCTAATGGTGATCGTAATACTGCTTTTTTTCACTGTGTTACTAAGATGAGACACTCCACAAAGTAGATCTCTTTGCTCAAGAAAGATGACGCAGTCCTTACTAATAGCTTAGACATTAAAAATCATGCTCTTAGTTATTTTAAGGAGTTGTTTGCTGGTGAGAATAGTTGCTGCCATAATGACTTGATTGACAAGGTTATTCCCTCATTAGTTAGCCCAGAACAAAACAATATGCTAACGAACCTTCCATCTTTAGACGAGATTCGGGATGCTGTGTTTGCTATGAATAGTAATGGTTGTCCTGGGCCTGATGGTTTTGCTATGGCTTTATTACATATTTTACCACTCAATTATCATCATTTCATGAATTTTACTATCCAAATTTTTATTTCTTTTATACAAATTTTGCCACCAAAGTTTTCAATTTTTATACATTTTACCACCTAAGTTTTTTTTCCGCGTATATCATGGTGTCCACATAAGCAAAGGTTTAGTTGGTTTGGACAACCGAAATGAAGCAACTACTAGTAAAGAAGCAGGGGAAACAAATGCACACTAACAACAAGGAAGAAATTTAAGTTTTGGTGTGCATTTTGTCAGGTTGGAATTCAATCGAAAATTTCCTTGCAAAGTCATAGGAATGGTAAAAAGCACCTGACTAATGAAGAATTTTATCCAAAACGATGGTGTTGCTGCAAATCCTAGATGACAATACAACACATGTTTATTATCTTAATTTTTATTGGATGTATTTTTGAAGAAGAAAATTAAGGTTTATAAATATATGAGACGACATTATACTTTTAAAGTATGTAAAAGATTAAAGTACTTTAGTTTTTTTTTTTGGGCACATTTTTTGTAATTTTTGTTTCGCACATAGACCTCGTGTTGATGAATACAGCAAACTGGAATTTTCATATATTCCCTTTAGTCTTATTTATAAAAACAAAATGACTTTATTACATATTTTACCACTCAATTATCATCATTTCATGAATTTTACTATCCAATTTTTTATTTCTTTTATACAAATTTTGCCACCAAAGTTTTCAATTTTTATACATTTTACCACCTAAGTTTTTTTTTCCGCGTATTTTATTATGTTTTTTATTTTTGCGCGTTTTAGCATCATGTTGGTAACAAAATGACGTCATTTTTTTAAAACTTTTTTTAGTGACATGTCATCATCGGTAAAATGCGCAAAAAATTTAAAATTTCGGTGGTAAAATTCGAAGGAAACAAACTTGGATTGTAAGATTTACAAAATGACGATAGTTGGGTGGTAAAATGGGCTATTAAGTCAAACCAAATTAAAAGCCTTGTTTAGAGACCTTTGGTAAATGAATACATAGAACTGGAACTAGAATTTTCATAAAAGCCAAAGTCCTATTTATATTCATCACCATAAGGTCTAACGAGGCTGAATCAATGGTAACTTGTGTGCTAAAAATTGCTAATTAATATTGTGTATTTGTAACAAAATATATTATTATTAATTCTCCAAAAATTAAAACTTTAATATAATATAACTTATAGTATAATATTTATTTATTATAAATTTTAATTGTATCAAAATAAATATTTATTCTATGTAACTCACGAGCAAAAATACAAGTTATATTAATTTCATGACAACTATTTGTTGTTATGAGTTATCCGCTGGTTAATATATTAAATGCATGTAATCGATAAATTTTACATCGTTAAATTTTTTTTTCTAATGTACAATAGTGACAACAAGTATAGAATTAAAGACTTCGTGTAAACTACTTAAGCACCCTACCATTAGGCCAACCCTGATGGTTATTTAAATGCTTAAAATTTGAAACAATAAATCAAAGTAAAATAATATTTTATAATTAAAAATGTTTGAATATGTGTATTCATTTATTATATTAATCAATTTTAAGTTTTTTAAAAAAAATATTAGATGCAAAAAATAAAAAAAGAATCTTTTTCTTTAAAATAAAATAAAATAAAAATCATAATTTTATAGTTTAAAGTAATATAATTATAAATATTTTATTGCTTAAAATAAATTTTTTTCAAAATAAAATAATATAAAAAGAACATTTATTATATTTTTATTATTTAAAATAAAATAAAGTAAAATTAGTATGCTTTTAATACTTTTTTTCAATCTAAATTTTATTGTTTAATGAGCCATTGAAAAGTCTTTGTTATTGTAATTAAAACATTTTATTTTCAACAATTATTTAATGTGTTTGTCAGTTGAAAGGCTTTTTCTTAATCTACAATTTGCTATTTAATGAGTCCCTGAGTTTTCAAACAAATTGAATGAGACATTCATAAGTCTTCATTATTACATTAATTGTTGTATTTTATCTTCAACATTAAATTATTTAACGTTAATGAATTTAAATCATTGAAAAGTCTTTAAAAATTTGTATTTAATCTTTTAAAAAACCGTATGAGCTTGACTGTTGTTATATTTAAAATATTACAATACTAATAAAAATATTTACACTTATATTTTATATGTATTGTTGTAATGTATTATGCAATATTGCAAATTTTATATAAAAAATGCAACGTTGCAAATGTGTAATATTTTAAATATAATAAAACTATTAAAAAGATTTACACATTTATTTTAAATATATTATTGCATTGTAATATTTCTTTAACTTATTTATGTTTCATTTTTATATATTGACAATTCTTAAATGAAACATTTGAAATTTAGTCAATGAAAAGAAAAAGGAAAATAAAAATTGCACACAACCACAGAGGGAGAAATTAAATGGATAACCATTCAAAAAAGAAAAAGAAAAAGAAAATAAAACTAATTTTCTCACCTTTATATTTAATTAGAAAACAAAAAATAAGTAAAAATGATTTTAATAGATTTTTAAGAATTTATTTTTAAATTTAAATTATTCAAAGTTAAAAAATGTGTAGAGAGTTAAAAATTAAAGATATATCCAAAGTTAATTTAAGCAAGTTAAATTTAAAATTACTTTAATTAAGTCTAATGAAGAATAAACTATCACCTTTTGATTTTAGTTATCTCTTCAGTTTATATAAATATTTAAACTTTATTAATGATTTTTTTTTACTAGTATCTTTAACAAAAATAGTCAAAGAATAAAAGTAATTTTTTTTCATTAAAAACATTATGTTTAATATTTTACCATTACATGCTTATTACTATTTCAATCAATGCTTTTCAGAAGAAGAAAAAAGGTTTGTCAAGCATAATAAACTATTAATGGTATTATTGATATGATACACAAGGAGAATGCATTAAAATAACACTCTCATTTAATAGTCAAGATTTTAACTTCCTTTTGTTTACAGTCATATATTTGTCAACATTTGTATCCAATATTATTAATTAAAAATAGAATACATTTAGTTGATTGGATATAAGAAAAAAAAAATTGCTAATAGGTTGACAGAGTAAAAAGTAAAAAATTAAATGGCAAACATTAAAAATTGTCAGTCAATTCATGTCTTTTTAATAAAATATTTTGTTATTAATTTTTTAATTAATCTTTAGAAACCCAAATGAAAAATTACTAGGTTTCCTACAAATGTAATTTAAACTATTTATCATAAATGTAAAATATAATTTATGTATTCAAAATATTTTTTATATAAATTATAATTTTAATTATAATGAAATTGATATATTAAAAAATATTTATTTATTATATTAATCATGACAATTATTTGCAGTTATGAGTCATCCACTTCTTAATTTATTAATAATATCAAATGTGTGTAGTCAACAAATATTAATTGCTTGGAATTTGAAACAATAAATATTTCAAACTTTGACCATATTAAATTTATTCATATTCATTTTTTTATTGGAGTCAAACTTTATTGAAAGAATTTTATCAAAAGAGTGAGAGAAATTTCCCTATTTAATCCCCCATTCAAACTCACTACTAGACACAAATACTCACACCGTCTCTGATTTCATTGGCACTTGTTTTTCTTTCTCAACGTCTTTCCCTTTGTTTCACGTTCCAAACGCTGTCATGGAGTTCAAATATCTTAATGGCCAAACCAAAAGGACAACATCGCCACCACCACACCCTCTTTCTAATGAGGCTTACATCTCCAAATGCCCATCACGAGGTATAATGCTCACTTTTCTTCACGTTCCTTTCAAAATATATACCCATTTGTCTTGCGGTTTAAATAAAAAATAAAAAAAAATTTTACATGAGTTTGTTTTATTCGTTATTCGCTTTCCAGGGTATGAGTTTATGCCAGGTAGTTTTTTCGGTAATGTTTCGACGCCCAGAGTTTTCCCAACGGTGGTGCCAGCCAATGCCGAGGAAGCGTTCCACCGAGAGTTGGAGAAAGAGGAGATCAGGAGAGAGATAATCGCCGGCGAGATGGCATTGGCACGGCGGCGAGAGCTCGAAGAGGAAGTAAGGAGAGAAATGGTGTCAGAGAGAGCATTCAGAATCCCGATGCCTAGATTTGATGGGATCTCACCTAATAACAATAACAATAACAATAACGTGTTTGGTAGGCCAAGATATATACCCTCCCATTTCCAAGTTGTTAACGGACAAGATTCTACGCAAATTAACAAGGATAGAGTGATCCTACGGGTTAGTGTATAATCTTGTGTTTAATTTACCCTTCCTTTGTGTCTTTATCTTCAATTTTTATTTTATTTTCTTGCTTATTTAGTGTAACAGTGTTGTTTGGATTGTGAAAAAGGTTTTTCTCTTAGTTTTTGATTAAAAAATGTTACCTTGTTTCAGACTGTCCCTAGAATATTTTTTCGTGTTTAAGCTCTTAATTGGTCAATGAGCATGAATGATTTTATTTATCCCATTGCAGGGTAGACCAAGTGTTAGTCATTGTGGTGGAAAGCGCAAAGCGGTGACACCTACAGTTGAACACAATGAGACTTTGCAGAAGAAAGTCAAGCAGGAGTGGAGTTGTGAGTTGTGTCAGATTATTGCAACGAGTGAGAAAGGCTTGAATGATCACATTCAAGGAAAAAAGCACAAGGCTAAAGCATCAAGGAGAACTCATAAAATAGGTAAGGGCAACAAAACATCATTATTATTAAAGAAAAGTTAGCATCGAGTGAAATGTACTAAAGCCATTGTTACCATGTATTCAGGGCTAGATTCAAGATCAGAAGGCCAGACACTTCATCCTTCCATAACCCCAGCATGCACAAGCAAATTGGAATCCAATGAAGAGGATCAGGATGTCCACATAAGCAAAGGTTTAGTTGGTTTGGACAACCGAAATGAAGCAACTACTAGTAAAGAAGCAGGGGAAACAAATGCACACTAACAACAAGGAAGAAATTTAAGTTTTGGTGTGCATTTTGTCAGGTTGGAATTCAATCGAAAATTTCCTTGCAAAGTCATAGGAATGGTAAAAAGCACCTGACTAATGAAGAATTTTATCCAAAACGATGGTGTTGCTGCAAATCCTGGATGACAATACAACACATGTTTATTATCTTAATTTTTATTGGATGTATTTTTGAAGAAGAAAATTAAGGTTTATAAATATATGAGACGACATTATACTTTTAAAGTATGTAAAAGATTAAAGTACTTTAGTTTTTTTTTTTGGGCACATTTTTTGTAATTTTTGTTTCGCACATAGACCTCGTGTTGATGAATACAGCGAACTGGAATTTTCATATATTCCCTTTAGTCTTATTTATAAAAACAAAATGACTTTATTACATATTTTACCACTCAATTATCATCATTTCATGAATTTTACTATCCAATTTTTTATTTCTTTTATACAAATTTTGCCACCAAAGTTATCAAATTTTATACATTTTACCACCTAAGTTTTTTTTTCTGCGTATTTTATTATGTTTTTTTATTTTTGCGTGTTTTAGCATCATGTTGGTAACAAAATGACGTCATTATTTTAAAACTTTTTTTAGTGACATGTCATCATCGGTAAAATGCGCAAAAAATTTAAAATTTAGGTGGTAAAATTCGAAGGAAACAAACTTGGATTGTAAGATTTACAAAATGACGATAGTTGGGTGGTAAAATGGGCTATTAAGTCAAACCAAATTAAAAGCCTTGTTTAGAGACCTTAGGTAAATGAATACATAGAACTGCAACTAGAATTTTCATAAAAGCCAAAGTCCTATTTATATTCATCACCATAAGGTCTAACGAGGCTGAATCAATGGTAACTTGTGTGCTAAAAATTGCTAATTAATATTGTGTATTTGTAACACAATATATTATTATTAATTCTCCAAAAATTAAAACTTTAATATAATATAACTTATAGTATAATATTTATTTATTATAAATTTTAATTGTATCAAAATAAATATTTATTCTATGTAACTCACGAGCAAAAATACAAGTTATATTAATTTCATGACAACTATTTGTTGTTATGAGTTATCCGCTGGTTAATATATTAAATGCATGTAATCGATAAATTTTACATTGTTAAATTTTTTTTTCTAATGTACAATAGTGACAACAAGTATAGAATTCAAGACTTCGTGTAAACTACTTAAGCACCCTACCATTAGGCCAACCCTGATGGTTATTTAAATGCTTAAAATTTGAAACAATAAATCAAAGTAAAATAATATTTTATAATTAAAAATGTTTGAATATGTGTATTAATTTATTATATTAATCAATTTTGAGTTTTTTAAAAAAAAAATATTAGATGCAAAAAATAAAAAAAGAATCTTTTTCTTTAAAATAAAATAAAATAAAAATCATAATTTTATTGTTTAAAGTAATATAATTATAAATATTTTATTGTTTAAAATAAATTTTTTTCAAAATAAAATAATATAAAAAGAACATTTTTTATAGTTTTATTATTTAAAATAAAATAAAGTAAAATTAGTATGCTTTTAATACTTTTTTTGAATCTAAATTTTATTGTTTAATGAGCCATTGAAAAGTCTTTGTTATTGTAATTAAAACATTTTATTTTCAACAATTATTTAATGTGTTTGTCAGTTGAAAGGCTTTTTCTTAATCTACAATTTGCTATTTAATGAGTCCCTGAGTTTTCAAACAAATTGAATGAGACATTCATAAGTCTTCATTATTACATTAATTGTTGTATTTTATCTTCAACATTAAATTATTTAACGTTAATGAATTTAAATCATTGAAAAGTCTTTAAAAATTTGTATTTAATCTTTTAAAAAACCGTATGAGCTTGATTGTTGTTATATTTAAAATATTACAATACTAATAAAAATATTTACACTTACATTTTATATGTATTGTTGTAATGTATTATGCAATATTGCAAATTTTATATAAAAAAATGCAACATTGCAAATGTGTAATATTTTAAATATAATAAAACTATTAAAAAGATTTACACATTTATTTTAAATATATTATTGCATTGTAATATTTCTTTAACTTATTTATGTTTCATTTTTTTTTCTCATTTTCTCAATGTATTTCTACACTGTCAATTACAATATAGTCTAGGTTTCAGCTGAATTCTCTACTGAAATTCACACAGAAAATCATATATACATATTTATTTGAATTTTCATAACTAAATTTAGGCTTTCTCTTGCAATTATGTTCTACCAAAGGTAAAAATTAATATTATATTTCATAAACATTTATTGAATTCAAAAAATTCATTTTATTTAATAATAAATACAACACTTAATAATATGTTTAGTAATAGTTAAATATTATATTTAATAAATGAATTAACTAACACTGTATAAAACAATTTTTTATTTTCAAATATATTTTATAAAAAAAATAAACAAATATAAAAATAATGGACATTTCAATTTTTAATTGTTCAAGTATTAATTTTTTGTACATTTTTTTTTGAAAGAGTGAGAAAGTGTGTGACATGGCTAGGTATTAAATTTGTAACAAAAATTTACTGATTATAACAAATTTATTCTATTTAATGTTAATACAATATTTTTTTTAGTAAATGTAGTAATTAATAATATATTTAATAAAAAATATCAAACATAATAAATATATTATATTTAATAAACATGATATTTAATAATATGATTAATGTTAGTTAAATATATTATATATTTAATAAATATAATAATTAATACAATACAAAACAGTTTATATTTTAAACAATAATAAAAATAATGAATATTTTAATTTATATAAGCTTAGGCATTAAATTTTTTATGTTTGCTTTTTGTTATAGATAGACAGAGAGAGAAATGTTTAGGGAATAAATTTGTAATAATTACATTTTTAGCTCCATATATATAGAATGACATGAAAAGTTATATATTTAACAAATAGTTATTCCTTTGACATATTTAATAAACACTTCTTTTTGGTAGAGATCAATGGTATTCTCTACTTGAGGCAATCCTGCTCGAGCTAGTTAGGATTACTGTGGCCAACAAGATCTCCTTCTAAGTATTTAAGAAACATTTACTAATTCTAAGAAATTTATTTTATTTAATAAATGTAATAAATATTACTATATTTAATAAATTTATTATACTAAATGTACTATTTTATCTATTAATGTGATTAATATTAGTTAAATATTGTTTTTAATAAATGTAATAATTAATACCATTCAAAATAATTTTTATTTCAAAACATGTCTCATAAACTATTTTTTAAAGAAAAATAAAATAATGAACATTGTAATTTATACATGTTTAGGTATTAAATTGGCTTAATTGCACTTGTTGCCTCAATTTTTACAATCTTGCGAATTTTGACACAGAATAATTTTTTTCGCGGATTTTGCCCCCTCAAATTATAAAAAGTCACTATTTGTCCTGATTGAGGCAATTTAAAGGAAAAACTGCCACAAATTTATCTTAATTGTGGATGTTTAAAGGAAAACCTCCCACAAAAATGTGTTAATATTTGTGGTTTTCTAATGTTGAGACAAAATTTGCGAATTTTATAAATTGTAGGGGCAAAACTTGCAAAAAAAAATTCTTTGGGAAATAAATGTTGAAAGATGTTAATAGTTATGAGAAATGATACTGGTAATTCATTCCACTACCCCTTTATAAATCCCAGCATTCCACCCTGGGTAGATCTCAATAAATCCTGGTATTCAACTCTGGGTAGATCTCAATAAATCTCGGGATTATACTACAGATTAATTATTATTATTTTCTAGTGTTAAAGATCAGGGTGTTACACTGATGCTGAGTTATTATTTTCTATTTGAGATTATATAATGCATGACTGTGACTGAGGTGGCTATGTTTGATGTGTGGGATAGGTCTTTTGTCTGCTTGAATCCTTGAGACCTTGTATGTATAGTTCTCACCCCCTTTCTAATTTGACCTTTTGCCATCTTCACATGCTGAAACGGATAGGTTTGAAGTGGATCCTCCAGGACTTATTGTCGTGTGAAAAACTAGCCGATCGAATCGACTAACACTCCAACATGATTCCAAAATAGAAGTCAAACGATTGATGTTGAGAAGGGAAATCTTCTCCTCAACTATGGGTTCCCAAACTACTAGAGAAAGTGTTTGGTGTAGGTGAAGAAAAAGAAGTGCAACAAATGATAGAATAAAACTAAAAGGCAACAAAATAGTAAATTCGATAAAGGTAAGAATAAAATTGAATTGATTTGAATTTGATTGAAGGTCTCTTTTCAATTGTGATACAAGGAATATTTATAGGGGATCTTATCTCTAATAACTTACTATAGCTATCGAACCAATCATATCCTGTTTTCTTCCATCTTCTCGGTAGTTTCTTCAACTATCTATGTGCTTCCTAGATTTTCGACCTCCACTAAGTGTCACTTCTTTATCCACTTTGACTAAGTCTTCTAGGATTTCAGTACCCTTTTCAGATTAAATAAATAATTTTAATTAATCCTCTAAGTTACCAAAATACCTCTCATGGGCTTTGACCTATTTTCGGCCCAATTCACTGTCCCAACCATCTTGGGCCTATCGGTTTTCAAGCTACCAAAAATTTTGAATTTCAGTTGCTAACAAGATTGAATTTGGGTTTTGGCTTAAATATGTTTTGGGTCCCTGATAAATTAGCGAATTTTGTTTTGGATCCCTAACAAATTTTTTCTTTGTGTTGAGTCCTTGTTATTTTGTCTGAGTCCTTCTAATATATCTATTTTTTCATTTGAGTCCTTATAATATTTTGTTCATTTTGTATTAGTCCCTTTGAAAAATATTTGATAGGGACTAATAATAAATTATCTACATATTTTAGGGACTCAAACGAAAAAATTGATATATTAGAAGGACTAAGACAAAATAACAAGAACCCAAAACAATTTTTTTGTTTTATTAGGGACTCATCGCAAAGTAAAATTTTATTAGGGACTCAAAACAAAATTTGCGAATTTATGAGGGACCCAAAACATATTTAAGCCTTGGGGTTTTTTAAAAATTTTCAACTATTCGGCTTCTCGTTGCAAATATTTTAAGCATCCATGCTCTTTGAGGCTATGATTGTAATAAAGTTTCATGGAGTTACATTAGAAATGTAATAGAATTTTGCTTTCATCTTTCCCTATGCATAATTAACTCCCAAACCTAACTGGATTTTTGCAGACCAATCTTTTCCATACTAGAAACACTTTTCCAAATTTTCTGAATTTAATGAAATTTGTAGGCACTCAAAATCAAATTTTCGATCTAATTTTTTTCCTTTTCTTGGCTCCTGCCACAATTCTATTTGTGACAATAATTCTAAAAATATTTATGAACTTTTAAAGTGTTTAATTAAGAAAATTCTTAAGAGCTACTCCTGAACACTTAATGTCTTCAATTTTTTTTTTCTTATATTAATTTGTCTTACTATGCATTTATGTATATATTATGCATATTTATTTGTACGCTTTCTTTGTTTAGTGTTATTTTTAGTTTATTAGTTTTCTTTTCTCAATACACATCTATTTGTACACATCTTTTACTTTTTGCACCTCTACCATCCATGATAATCTACAAAAAAATTTTGTCTGTTGCTTGAAGTACTCCAATCTTTCCTTTTATTATTGTAATAAATAATAAAATAAATGTGGACAAATAAACACAATGGTATCTATCTTTCCATTAGTGTGATATAAAATGCATCAGATTGGATTTATATTTTGCTATATATATTCATATAAAGTTCATTAGATTGTATTTTTTTTCCTCAATACATGTATAATATAATATTTGATACATGTAAGAAAGTATTTGACATACTACTTTAATCCAATCTCCTAATTGAATGTTAACATGCACATTTTTTTCCCAAGTTCTTGACATTATTTCCAAACAGTCGTCCTGATATATATTTTAACAATTGACAGTTAATATAAGGAAATTGTATGTATATATATATTTAGAGAGAGAGAGAGAGGGGAGAAAACTCATCAAAATTCCTTGGAAACCATGTGCTGGTGTAGGAAATTGAAGCACTCAAGGTTCAAGCACTAAAATTTTGGGTCTCTTGGAGTGTAGAAGAGTAGCTCACGGCCAAATGGGGACAAAAGGGTGAGAAAATGAAGGCAACTTAGTCACCAAGTTTAAGTAGTAGAAGGTCTTAGGTTTAGTGTTTCCTTTTGGGGCCGAGGTTATTTTTGGCATTTGAAATTTGATTGCCCATCCAAAGGGCTGAATATATTTTGGCCAAAGGCTAAATGTGGCTATTTTAATCAAATGTGTCAAAAATAATTAATATTTATAGATGGATTTAATTATAATTAATAATAACTAATTATAATTAATTCTATGAATTTTTTACCGTTTGCTCTTTTTCTCAGTGTATTTCTATACTGTCAATTACAATATTGAATTCTCATAACCAAATTTAGGCTTTGTCTTGTAATAATGCTCTATCAAATTGAATCATTGAAATTTGGGTGCTACGTTAACTATGATCTACTAATAATTTTGTGAGAACAATCCATTTTTTCTTTTAAAACATAATTTCAAATTTAAAATTAATGCAAAAGATGTTAGGATTTTAAAATTTCATACAATTGTGTAAATAGAAATAAATTAAGATGATTTATTTATTATTTTAAAAATATTAAAGACAAAATATTATAAAATAGAAATGTTAGATTTAGAATAAAATTATACTTTTTAAGGAAAATAATTAAAATTTTATCTACTTGTTGATAAATATATGGTAAGAATATTTTGATCATATATTTTAAAATTATTTGCTATAATTTTTTTTTTGTAACCATCGTAATTAGAGAATTTGGCTCACGATGGGACCCCAAGGTATCTTCACCTTTGGGCCTGCTATAGGACTAATCCTCGATCTCGATTCGGGGTTTAGTCTTATGTAAAGCTCTTCACCCCTCCCTAAAGATGTACTCACTGGGAATCTAACTTAGGTCCTCTGCCACAAACTTAGCGTGTGTTGCCAACAGAACTACACCCATTGAGTTGTTTCCTATAATCTAAAGAATAGTAAAATTCAATAAAAAAAGTATTATCCTAAAAACTATTCATAACTATTACATTTAGTAAAGGTAATGATTAAATTTATATTTAATAAACAATTATTAAATTCAAAAAATTCATTTTATTTGATGAATATTAAATTTAATGAGATGATTAATATTACTTATATATTATATTTAATAAATAAATAACTAATACTGTATAAAACAATTTTTAAATTCAAATATGTTTTATAAAATAAAATTTTTGAAAAAATATAAAAATAATGGAGATTTTGATTTGAGAAAAAGGGCTATGCACTGGCATTGTAAAATACACTGTCTTCCAATCCCAAACTAGCATATATGGTAAGTTTGTTAATGTTTACAATAGCTAACTTAAGAGTCATATAAATGGTGATTTATGATTGGAAGACAGAGTAAAATTGGTTCACATTGTCAATACATAGCCATTAAACTGTTTTAATTTATATTTGTTTAGGTATTAAATTTTTTACGTTTCATTTTTGAGATAGAGAGGGACATGGTTAGGTATTAAATTTGTAATAATTACTATCTTGCTCCATATATTTAGATTGGTATGAAAAGTTATATATTTAATAAACATTTATTAAATATAATAAATCATTTTATTTAATGTTAATAAATATTTTATTAAGTAAATGTAGTAATTAATACTATATTTAATAAAAATGTTATCTTGGTTCGGCGCAGTTTCCAGATGGTGTTAAGGAGTGCCAACATTGTTGGGATGCCTGACCCTTCCTAGGTTCTGCCCAGTTTTTTGGCAAAAAATAAAAATAGAAATAAAAAAATAAAAACGTATATTGATAATTGTAAAGTTGACTTTCTTATAATAGACATGACATGTATACTCTATGAAAATATTGTTTGAGATATATGGAACATATATCAATTTAATTAATTTCCAGCACTATTACATCATTTTGCAAAACTACTAATTGTTTTATTATCTTTCTGAGCTTTCATTAATTTAACTTTCCTTCCATATCTTTCCTGACAACTATAATATATTGTGATTTGAAAAAGTTGACTTAAGGTCTTATCATGGACATCTCTCATCTACCTACTATTTGTCTTTTTCATAATTCATGCTTGTCGCCTTGGAGATAAGTTAAAATTTGGGAACCACTCATCAAAACCTAAATGCTATGCAAAGGTTGTTCCAAATACTCCAGTTTTGCAGAGATATGAAACTTACCTTTGATCTTCACAAGCTGAACTCCATTATGGAATTTTCTTAGTGATTGGACTATTGTATCAATTATATAGGTGATTCTTGTTGGAGGGGATCATCAAGTCGGCGTATTTGCCAAGGAAACCATTGAAGCTGGTGATGAGCTTTTCTATGATTATTACTATGATCTAGATTGAGCACCGTTATGGGCTCTTCCACCCAAAGTTGAGGCTTCCAAGAAACATGAATTAGCTATTTCTTAAGGCAGCACAAAGAAACACCAATCTCATAGATTAGCCCTGTCTAAGCGACCAATTTGTAGTATTATTGTTCCTTTTCTCCATAAATGAATTTTCTACATCTTATGGGTGATGGCCAAGAGAAAATGTCATTTGGATACTAATATCAAATGCTAATATGCATAAAATTAGCCTAAAATTGTGAACCAAATTATGAGTTTGTTGTTGTTTCATGCAAAATTAGTTTTTTATTTACTTAATGCTAAATTTGTCAATTTTCACTAATACCATTATTCAAATGTTAAGAAGAAAGCATAATTTCAAGTTCAAAACATTTTCATCTCTTAAAAAATGTTTTTAATGATTTATGTTAGGAAATTGAAATTACCTTTTGGAGCCGGGGTTATTTTTGGCATTTGAAATTTGATTGGCCATCCCAAAGGGCTGAATATATTTTCGGCCAAAGGCTAAATGTGGAAATTTTAATCAAATGTATCAAAAGTAATTAATATTTCTAGATGGATTTAATTATAATTAATAATAACTAATTATAATTAATTCTATGTATTTTTTTACCGTTTGCTCTTTTTCTCAGTGTATTTCTATACTGTCAATTACAATATAGTCTAGGTTTCAGTTGAATTCTCTACTGAAATTCAGACAGAAAATCATATGTGTTCATTTCACTGAATTTTCATCACCAAATTTAGGCTTTGTGTTGTATAATGTTCTACCAAATTGAATCACTAAATTTTGGGTGTTACGTAAACTATTATCTACTAGTAATTTTGTGATAACAATCCATTTTTTCTTTTAAAAAATAATTTTGAATTTAAAATTAATGCAAAAGATGTTAAGATTTTTAAATTTCATAAAATTGTGTAAATAGAAATAAATTAACATGATTAATTTATTATTTAAAAAAATATTAAAGAAAAATTATTATACATTAGAAAAGTTTGATTTAGAATATTTTATAGTTTTAATAAAATTATACTTTTTGAAGGAAAAAAATTCAAATCTTATCTACTTGTTGAGAAATATATGGTAAAAATATTTTTATCATATATTTTAAATTTTTTGGCACATTTTAGGTTTCAAATCATTTCCTATAATATATTTTTTTTGTAACTATCGTAATTAGGGCCTTTGGCTCGCGGTGGGACTCCAAGGTATCTCTACAAGCTTCGGTCCTTTAGGCGTACTATGGGACTAATCTCCGATCTTGGCTCGTGGCTTAGTCATACTCTAAAGCTCTTCACACCTCCCCAAGGATATATTTTGTTGGAATCTAACCCAATTCCTCCCCCCACAAACTCAACATGTGTTGTCATATGAGCTACACCCATTGAATTATTTCCTATAATCTAAAGAACAGTAAAATAAAATGAATAAACTATTGTTCTAAAAAACTATTCATAACTATTACATTTAATAAAGGTAAAAATTGAAATTATATTCAATAAACATTTATTGAATTCAAAAAATTCATTTTATTTAATAAATATTAAATTTAATAATATGATTAATATATATATATATTTTTTATCATGAGGCATGCCAAGGTAAAAATAAAGACAGGCATCCGACCCAAGTTAGCACCCCTGATATTATCTACCCAAAGCAACATACCCAAATATTATTAAAAAAAAGAGAGAGAGAAGAAAAACCTTGGGGGGGGGGGGGGGGGGGGGGGATAAATCCCAAAACCCAGGAAAGGACAGATTACATAAACCTATAGTTAGGTAAGCCTATTCTATTATGTGAGAAATCCTTCAAAATAAACTTAGGAGTAGAATCCAACAAAAAAAAATGATTAATATTACTTCAATGTTATATTTAATAAGGAATATACCTAAAATTGTGGAGAATGCGAACTTATCACATTATCATGACCGCTCAACCTTTGCTTACTAATTTATCATATCTTGAGTTCTGAAAGTCCGATTGAGGTGAAACCAAAGTCATTAGTTAGCTAACATCTAACTCTACATTTCTTATGAAAACACCTAAGGCAAATTTGCATTACACAGGGTAATTTATGCACAATCGTGCATTTTTTTCCGAAGTGGTGTTTCAATTTTGAAGCATGTCCATGCATAATTAAGCATGGTCGTGCATAACATTTCCTAAAATGTAATTCTAATTTTCTTATGCATGGCCATGCTTTTGTGATGCATGGTCATGCTTCTTGAATGTTGTTACTTAAATTCATTATGTATATATGGTCATGCTTCTTGAAGGTTCTTTATGCACATTCATCATGCAGGGCCATGCTTGACATATGCATGGTCGTGCATAATTGTCTGAGATAAAAACACTTCAGATTTGAAGGTTCTAAGAGTCCCAATCTACCTAATCACTAAACTCACAATTTATTTACCCAAAATTCATGAACTATACATGATTTAATTCATTAAATCTTCATCTATTATCAAGAGCACGTCAAACAACTCACACAAAAAAATCATTTAGGCAAGCATGATTTCTCAAATGCAAACATCCCAAAAAAGGGAAAAACACCCAAAACAACCAAACAATTCAATTATCAATCCACAACAAAAATTAAGGCGCTTCAGGGTATTCACAACCCATCCAGGAAATTAAACTTGTTTTAAATAAAAACGTAAAATCATACATTCTACCTGTAGCTCATTGCCACTCATACAAGAGAAGAGAAAGAGAGAACCCACTTCCCCTTACCTCAAAAACATGACTCCCAAAAACAAGGAACAATAGGTTAGTGTTTCCCACTCCTTTCACTCCTCGACACGTAGCTCTGAAGACACAAAATCTTCAAGGAGGCAAAAAAAGGGAATGAAAGGAAGGGTTAGGTTTTTAAGAGAAACCTAAGTTAACCTTCTATCAGAAAAGTTGGGCTCGAGGAGACTAAAGTCCAACATATAAGAGTCAAGAAACTTTTAGAGCATTTTAATTATAAAACCACTTTTATTTTCTAATAACTCATTTTCTCACTTCCAAGGCCAAAACATATTCTCAAATCATTTATTTTAATTATAACAATAAATAGAATATTTAATAATTACTAATATATTTATATAATTGGAAAATAAAATCTAGGGTGTTACACAACAAGGACTTGGCTGAATCCTATACTTAGGGCCTAAAATTGAGATGTTACAACTGCAAGTCTAATTCTAGAGTTTAACAGCAGTTTGCAGGAAATGTGAAGATAAGAAGTTAATAGATGAGACATTAAAGCTTGGGTTGTTCTCTGCTCGATAAATTAAGGTAGTCTCAATACAGATGACTCTACTTTCAGAAATGATTGACTTCTTGCTCTATATATTATCCTCTGTGCTGTACTAACTAGTCTTATATAACTCTATCATGCCATTGTAGTTTGCAACCTCACATGAATATATTGATAACACAAAATTATTTTCCCATGAAATTGCTTGATTTTCAGTGTAGACCCATGTAGGGATAGGCCAAAAAATATGGTTGTTTGTAACTGAAAACAAGTGAATGAGATTTTTAAAGTGAAAAGTTTATCATGGTTGTTTGTTTTTGTGAATGATATGATTAAGAGAATTCTGTTCTCATTTTTACGAAAAAATGATATGATCAGTTTTGCTTTTTTCTGTTCTCATTTCTTTGTGAAGGTTGAAATTTCCATTTCTTTCCATTTATACTTATGGGTGGAGTTTTCTCAAAATTTGCCTCACTTCTATATTGTTATGGAAATGAACAGGTCAGATTGCTGTTTGCAAGATTTGAGGGAGAAAATTTCGCCCCGTAAAGGACAAAATGCTAAGGCAACTTCAGTCAAATTGATAACCAAAAGAAAGAAGAAATCTCAATCTTGATTAAAATCCATTGTAAAAATAGTCAAAGCTGCTTGAAGAAAAGTTTTCATTGCAAAAGAATCAGATTTTTGAACTCCTAAACCTGATAAAGTTGAAGATGTTAAGGAAGATGAAAACCATGGTGGGGTAGAAGTTTTGGAAGAAGTTTCTACAATTGGATCCACAAGAAGAGCAAAAGCTGCAGCAAGATAAAATTTATTTGCTCTGCACCAGCTCCTACTTGTCAACTTGAAGTAACCAAAGAAGAAAAGAAAGTTCATGATCATCCCTTGTGTTTATGTTTTCTACAATGGAACTCTCAAAATTAGAATCTAGGTAAAGGAGATAAAGCTTTTCCTATCGTCTAATCTTTATATGGTTCTTCTTTCTTAATCCTTATTGTGTTTATGTTTTCAGGGAGCGAATGTTATTTTAATCCTTTTTGTCTTTTGCTATATGTTCAAAAGATCTTCACATGTATGTATATTTTAGTGCATGACTATTTTCTGTACAATTAATTACCATGATTAAGAGAATTCTTCAAAAGCAAATTCAAGTCAACAAATAATGACCAACAAGACTTCAAGGGACAATGCTAAGTTAAGGAATGAAATGTCTTATATGTTTGAGCCATTAAATTGCTTGGTGGAAACTGGAAACAAATACAAGTCTTGTAATAAATCCACCATGCAAGAAAATTGCACATGTTACGAGGCTTGTATTTGTTCCAAGATTCCATCAAGCAATTTAATGGCTCAAACATATTAGGCATCAGCCTTTTCATATCTTAACTCAACATTGTCCCTTGAAATCTTGTTGGCCACTATTTGTTGACTTGAATTTGGTCTTGAAGAATTATGTTAATCATTGTAAATAGTTGTACAGAAAATAGTCATGCACTAAAACATACATGCGAAGATCTTTTGAGATAAAGTGAAGGAAAAAAAGGATTAAAATAACATCAGCTTCCTGAAAGCGGAAACACAGTAAGCATTAAGAAAGAAGAACCAGATAAACATACAAGGAAGTTTCAATGGCCAAGGGATTCTTCTTCTGTTATTTTGTCAAGTTGACAGGTAGGAGGTGGTGCACAGCGAATTAATTTTATTCTTGCTGCAGCTTTTGCTCTTCTTGCGGATCCAATTGTAGAAACTTCTTCCAAAACTTCTATCCCACCAAGGTTTTCATCTTCCTTAACATCTTCAACTTTATTAGGTTTAGGAGCTGAAAATTTTGATTGTTTTGCAATGAAAACTTTTCTTCAAGCAGCTTTGGCTATATTCGCATTGGGTTTTGATGAAGATAGAGAGATTTCTTCTTTCTTTTGAATTTCAATTTGACTAACGGTGTTGCCTTAGCATCTTGTCGTTCACAGGGGAAAATTTCTCCTTCAAATCTTGCAAACAGTAATCTGACCAGTTCATTTCCATAACGATGTAGAAGTCAGACACAATTTAGGAAAGCTCCACACATAAGGAAAAAAGGAAAGAAATGGAAATTTCAACTATCACAAAGAAATAAGAACAGAAAATAAAGCATAATTGGTCACATCAAATTTTCCCCATGGCTCATTCACATAAGCAAACAACCATTGATAAACTCATATCACTTTAAAAAACTAATTCACTTGTTTCAAGATACATACAAACCATATTTGTGGGCTATCAATGCATGGTTCTACACTTAAAATGAAGTAATTTCATGGAAAATAATTTTGTGCTATCAATATAAACATGTGATGATTATAAGGGGCAATAGGGGAGTAGTTGGGGATCACGAAAGCATGGTGAGGAGGGAGAGAAGGTGAAAGCCATGCTTTGCATCTTTGAGATTTGAAAGAATAGCTTAGGAAAAATGAGAGAATGGTGAGGGAAAATGAGGTGATTTGTTGTAGATTTTGGGTGACACTTTCCTTGGAAAGTGTTTTCTGAAATGTTTTTTTTTTTAAAAGAAAAAATACATACACAATTAGATAACGCTTTTGCCAAGAAACTCTATATAAATGTTGCTATCTGAAAATGGTTTTGGTGTAGTGTTGGGTGGAAGTGTGTTGATTGGGCTTATCAAGATAAAAGATCTAATTGGTATAGTCATTTTTCAAGTATAACAATACCTTAATTGTATGATTCAATATGGAAGTGGGCACAAAAAAAATTAAAATAACTTATCATAATCATAATTGATAGAATCTCAAACTACTGCCACAAATCAGAATAGACAAAGATAACAAAGTAAGCCTCATAAAAAATGTGAAAACATTTAAAAACATAAAAACAAATTTTTTTAAAATGCTGGAACATCAATCAACATTCACGAATTTTTAAACATAGAAATATCATACTTTTGTAACAGAATTTTATAGAAAACATCTTTAGGATGTCAAGAAAATGTAAAAACTTTCTAACTTGAAAATAGCACACAGAAAAATTAAGATAAATCATGAACTTTGCATGACTCTACCAGAAAATGGTACAGAACATAGCTTAGAAAAATTGCATTCATACCCAAACAATTTATTATTTTTTGGGCATTTTATATGTTATTCCCAACACATGAAAACATTACCATATATCAAATCTTTTTAAATTAGATATATAATTGTTTTTATATGATGTTACATATAAATTCAAAAATTTACTTCGTTTCTTACCAAAATATTCACCCGTGCATTGCACGGACCAACGCACTAGTTATATATTAAAAGACAATGTATTTAATGAAAATAATGATTAATTAATTTTTAAGTGAGAGAGAATGAGAATTTATATATTATTTTGGTGAGATCCAACGTAGATTTGAAGATATAGAATGAGAATTGTTTTAGTGTTTAAAAAGCATTTTTTTTATCCGTAGGAATCGAAGATAGGTACCGGGGGTTTACAACAACTCACGCACCCTGCTAAACCAACTGAGCTAGACTCCTCGGTCATTTAAAAAACATTTAATAAAATATATTGTTGAAATTAAGAATTTAAAAATCTAAATTAAATTCAAAGAATAAAAATTATAAATATTTTAAAATATCAAAATTGTATTTAACTATATTGTTTACTGATTTCTATAACATTATTTTATTTCATATAATAAAAAATAAAAATTAAATACATTGTTTTTTAATATATAACTAGTGCATTGGTCCGTGCAATGCACAGGTGAATATTTTAGTAAGAAACGAAGTAAATTTTTGAATTTATATGTAACATCATATAAAAACAATTATATATCTAATTTAAAAAGATTTGATATATGTTAATATTTTAAGAATTTTGCTAAAAAAATTGTCATCCAAATCTATATCATATATAAATATATAATTAAGTGATTTTTTATTTTTTTAAAAGCATAAGCATGTATTTTAATGATGTTATATAATAATTTATCATATATAAATTGTCATCCAAATCTATATCATATATAAATACATGTGAAAAAATGCAAGCTTTTCAACACACGTCCAGAAAACAATTTAAAATTGAGAGGGGTAAAACATAAATGAACCCAAAATTTCTCCAGATTCTCAAACCCAACATACATGTGGATTTTAAGATCATCAATGGTTAGCACAACCTCTAGATGGCCACAAAATTCTATCTTACCCTTCGTTGAGCAAAAATCAGACTATCCAGTTTTGCTAAAATAGAATGGAATAATAGACACAACCAGTTTTGCCACCATCAATCACCACCAGTCTCATATCTAACTGAGAAAAATCAAGACCAAGCCATTAAAAAATCAATATGCACTGAAAATGCAAAGAAGCCATTTCACAACTCAAAGTTTGAAGGGTTTGGAGAAAATAAACCTTACATTGAGAAAAGGCCATTATCCCACACCTTAGGTTAGTTGGAGAAGGGGGTGGCTTGAATATCTCCTTCACATCCTTTAGCTATTCGGTCAAGCAAGGAAAGAGCAAGGGTTGTAGAGAAAAGAAATTGGTGAAGTGTGTGTGGTGCTCTCTGTCAAGAGAGTAAATGAAAGAAAGTATTGTTATGTGTGTTCTCGTAGAGTGCTAGAGAGAAGGGAGAGAATTGAGTGTCTCACCTTACTTAGTGAGAGAGTGAAAAATGAGTAGAATGAGTGGGGTGGCTTTCAGGTATTGGGACTTTATAAAATGGGTTCAACAGATTAGCACACTTACGTCCTTGCTAACTCAAAGGTTTATTGTGGGTAAATATAAAAATTAATAGGCAATGATATTTTCTTTTATGTTTATTCCAATAATGTAATAAATGTAACAAATTATTTAAGATATATTTATTAAATGTAATATATTATTTTATTTAATAAATATTATATTTAATAATAATAAACATTACTATATTTAATGAACATTTATTAAATATATAAATCCATTTATTTAATAAATATAATAATTAATAATATGATCAATATTAGTTAATTATGATTTTAAACAAATGTGATTTTTTTCTAGACCACAAGTATCCTCCACTGGAAATAATCATGTTTAAGTTGGGTAGAACCACTATGGGTGGCAAAGCTCAAACCCAAGACCATTGCTTAAATTGGAACACTCCCACACCAGTTGATCCATGTGCTTGATGGGAAAAAAATGTGATAATCAACATTGTATAAACATGTATTATAAAGTAATTTTTTAAACCAAAATAAAATAATGAAAAATATTTTGGTATTAAATTTGTAATAATTACTTTTATATAATGTATATATAGATTGGTATGAAAGTGAAAAAAAATAATAAGAAATTTTAAATATAATAAATCTATTTTATTTAATGTTGATAAAGGTTTTCGTTAAGTAAATGTAAGAATTAATGACATAATTAATAAACATTTATAAAATATGATAAATTTAGGTCATTTAATGAATATAAAATTTAATAATATGTAATAACTAATCTATAAAAAAAATAACTAATCTAGTTAAATATTACTCCCTCCGTTTCTTTTTAAGTGTCAGATTTTTGGAAAAATTTTGTTTCTATTTATCTGTCATTTGCAAAGTTCAAGATCACATTAATTACTCTTTTATCAATTATACCCTTACTTCTCTACTAATCTTTTATGAATTTACACATGCATTTCTTATAGAGTAGAAATGAAAAGAGGATAAAATAGGAAATCCCATAATTACTTTATTAGAATCAAGAAAATTTAATGCATTTCTTGATTTCAACATATAAACCTTAAACGACAGATATTTTAATTTATATATGTTTAGGTATTAATTTTTTATGTTTGTTTTTCTCGAGAGAGAGCAAGAGAAAGTGAAAGAAATATTTACCAATTAAATTTATAGTTATTAAAAAAAATCTCTGTACATATAGATTGGTATTAAGAGTTATTTATTTAGTAAACATTTATTAAATCTAATAAATAAATTAATATAAATTTTAATTAATTAGCATTCAAATTTTAGACAAATGAAGAAAAACATTAATCATTTTCATTTTCTTATGTTTTTATCTTTAAAATATGAAATTAGTTATTTTAATTATAATTGCATTCAAGTCTCTCTCTCTCTCTCTCTCTCTCTCCGTCCCTCTCTCTCTATTTATAAAGATAGAGAGATAAATTAATGTTTAGGTATCAAATTTGTAATAATTATTTTTTGCTTCATATATATCGATTGGTGTGAAAGCGTATATATTTATTAAACACTTACTACTCTGTTATCTTTTATAAACAAAAAAAAAGTCGTTTCTGTTGTTCTCAAATATAAACAAATCTCAGCTACCTTTGCCTTATTTAATGAGACTATCTTCAAAATACCCTTCGTTTAATAGGGAGTTTATGCATGATATCAAGTTCCATTGAAGGGTAGTTTAGGAAAAATGTTTGATTTTTAATTGGGATTGAGATAAGTTAATGAAGTTAACTAATCTTCTTAATAAGTGTGAAATTAATTTTTTTTGCTTATAAAAGAGAATGGATGAAGTACTTTTTAACATATTTAAAAAACTTTTTTTGTGGTAAATATTATTGGTATATCCTCCATTAGAAACAATCCTACTCGGTCGGGATAAGATCACTATGAGTAGCAAAACTCTCCTTTCTAGAATTTCATAAATATTTATTAAGTCTAATAAATGTATTTTTTTAAAAATATTTTTAATAATCATTTAATAAGTTCATCTCCTATAAAAAATTATTAATATTATTAATATTAGTCAAAGATTATATTTAATAAATTAAATTACCAATACTATACAAAAGAGTTTTTGTTTTAAAATATTTTTTATAAACTAAAATTTAAAAAACACTAAAAATTTTAATTTATATATGTTTGATTATTAAATATTTTATGTTTCATTTTTGAGAGAGAGAGATGTTTAGGTATTAAATTTGTAATACTTATTGTTTTCTCCATATATATAGATTAGTATGGAAATTTATATATTTAGGAAACAATTATATAAAAAATAAATTTATTTTATTTATTGTTAATTAAACATTTCTCAGTAAATGTAGAAATTAATAGTAAATTTAATAAAAATCTATTAAATATAATAAATCAAAATTATTTAATGAATATAATATTTAAAAATATGACTAATGTTAGATAAATATTATATTTTATAATATAATAATTAACACTATACAAAACAATTTCTATTTTAAAAGATGTTGTATAAACAATTTCTTAAATAACAATAAAATATTTTATATATTAAATTTTTTATGTATGCTTTCTCAAAGAGAGGGAGAGAGAGAACTTTTTAGGAATTAAAATTGTAATAATTAATCTTTTGAGCTCCATTCATATAAAATGGTATGAAAAGTTGTATATTTAATGAATACAGTGGTGGGTACCCACTAGGGTTGGCCAAGTGGTTGGAAATTGAAAAAGATGTATGAGGACATAGCTAGGTTTGATCATCATTGTTGCCATTATATAAAAAGAAAATTACATATTTAATATACATTTATTCCTTTGACATATTTACTAAACAAAATTTGGTAGAGATCAAAGGTATCCTTCACTGAAGCAATATTGCTCGAATTGGGTAGAACCACCATAAGTAGCAAAACTCTTGAGTATTTAAGATACATTTATTAAATGTAATAAATTATTTTATTTAATAAATATTATATTTAATAATAATAAATATTACTACATTTAATGAACATTTATTAAATCTATAAATCCATTTATTTAATAAATATAATAATTAATAATATGATTAATATTAGTTAATTATGATTTTTAAAAAAAGTAATTTTTTTCTTGATCACAGGTATCCTCCACTGGAAGCAATCATGTTTGAGCTGGGTAAGACCACTATGGGCGGCAAAGCTCGAACCCAAGACCACTGCTTAAGCTGAAACAACCCCATGCCAACTGATCCACACACTTGATGGTAAAAAAATGTGATAATCAACATTGTATAAAACATGTATTATAAACTTACTTTTTAAACCAAAATAAAATAATGAACATTTTAATTTATATATGTTTAGGTATTTATTTTTTTATGTTTCATTTTAGAGAGAGAGAGAGAGAGAGAGAGAGAGAGAGAAATATTCTAGTATTAAATTTGTAATAAATACTTTTATGTTACTTATATATAGATTGGTATGAAAGTGAAAAATAATTAATAAGCACTTTTTAAACATAATAAATCTATTTTGTTTAATGTTGATAAAGTTTTTCATTTAGTAAATGTAAGAATTAATGACATAATTAATAAACATTGATAAAATATGATGAATTTATGTCATTTAATGAATACAAAATTTAATAATATGATTATTGTTATGTAATAACTAATCTATAAAAAATCAATTTTAAAATATGTTTTATAAACTAGTTTTGGAAACAATAATAAAAGATGAATACTTTAATTTATATATGTTTACGTATTGATTTTTATGTTTGTTTTTCCAAAGAGAGAGAAAGAGAAAGAGAAAGAAATATTTACCAATTAAATTGATAATTATTAAAAAAATTTCTCCGCACATTGGTATTAAGAATTGTTTATTTAGTAAACATTTATTAAATCTAATAAATTAATTAATATAAATTGATTTAAATAAACTACTATTCAAATTTAAAACAAATAAAGAAAATTATTAATTATTTTCATATTAGAGTTTTGTATATTAAATAAATAACCTGTATTTGTTTTTAAATTGGGTCTTATTTATTTTGTAATACAATGGAACATTTTTACTCTTTTTATGTAATACAGCAGTGGGTGCATCTTGTAGTATAAAAGACCCGCTTGTACAAACTCAAACCCAAACCCAAAACTGATTTAAAGACAAATCTTGGCACAACTAGTGGAGGAAGCGATGGTTGTGCCTTAGACTCATTTAGTAGAAATGGTGAACATATTTTCAAGTCTTTTTGGTGCATTTCAGCCACATAACCCCAACATTAACAAGAAAGATATGTTAAAATTTTGAACCCAACATAAGAATATTAAGTCATTTATTTTTTTAAAAAAATATTCACTAAATTTCTCCAAATTCAAATAACCTTTATTTAGAGGATAATGTGTGGCTGTTGTTATTATTAATTCTTAATGAATTACAAAAGCTTACATTTCACCTATAATTAGATTATGCATAATTTCTATCCTTTTGGACTAATTGATAAGTTGATTTTCTATGATAATTCTATAAGATTTCTAATTATTAATTCATTGGATGTGAACTTCAAAATGATAGTATTTTTAAATCTATAAATTCTCCAATAATTAATAAAAAAATACAATAGTCTCTCTCTCTCTCTCTCTCTCTCTCTCTCTCTCTCTCTATCTATCTATCTATCTATCTATCTATCTATCAATATATATGTATGTATATATCAATTGTAAACATCAACAACAAGATACAATATACTAAATGAAGGAAAAAATAAATTGAATATATAATTTATTGGTGTTGTATGTTCCCTCAATATTAACAAAGTTATTAAGAAAATAAAAACAAGAAAACATTTAAATAATATTATATAGTCTAAGTCTCTACAACTATAATTTGATCATTCACCAAATTAAACTACTGAGAATATGGGGGGAGGCTTACCATTTGGTGAAATGTTTATATGGTGGACTGTCTTTACTCTTTTCAATGGAATAGGCGTGATCTGCAAAGAGTTTCTTAATCTTGATGTCTCCCATGAGCTTGAAGACAATATATTAGGATCACCTAAAAAATTATTCTCTGCAACTATGTTTGTCTGTCTAAACAGTACAAGCCACTATAGATACAACCCATGTGCTGGAAAGAAACATAACATACTTAATCAAACCATAAGTTTTTTAGTACATCATAAAAAAATTGATACAACTGAAAGCAAATACAACTAAAATGATAAGGAAATACAACCAAAGATACTATCAAACAACCATCAACCATCCCCTACTAACAAAACAAGTCCCTAACTGAGTAGTGACTCAAACCCTAGCTTAATCCTGCCTCTCATTGTCAAACTCGATAGGATGAAATTGCAATTTTTTTTTGTAGTGATCTTTTCTGTCCAGGTCAAAAGTGAGGGTGTGAGTGTGGCATAAGGTTTATAAAACCTAACCCCTTGATGGGCCCTAGTAACCCTTTCTTATAAAAAAGCCCACTCTTTTCTTAACAATAAAGTCTATTTATTAGTTTTTTTTATCTAAACCCTTTCTAATTATTGTCAAGTAACAACACTTAGAATCACAAATATGTTTCAATTACATACAAGATGCTCACGTTTCCTTCTAGAAATACACAAGTGTATTGCAAGCAAATAGGGAGTTGGGAGTTCAATAACAAAAGGTCTTTAGCTTTGCCTTGTCCCCATAAAGAGATTGACAAGCATTGGCATCCTAAAAGCAAATGGAAGACTAGCTCACTCAACTAAAAAATTCATAATGTTTCAATGAAATTATTGTTAAGATGCAAATTCTGGAAAATGAACTTATGTACCTCTATTAATGAATGATTCTAAAAAAGTTGAGTTGCATAAATTAATTTCAACTTATAGGAGAAATTTGACTCATTTGGCCTCCTCACTTTAAAAAAAAAAAAATCTTATCCTATAAATGCTTGTTGACAAATCTATCTATGCTTGCTCAAAGTGGAAAATTGATAATGTTTTGAAAAGATATTCCTGTGTTGGCCACAACACTGACATAAATTAAGATGCCACCTAGCTCACTGTTGATAGTCAATTTCTTAGTTCCAACAGTTCAGCATTTATAAATAAAATTGAGGAATCCTGGTTCCCACAATTACAATGTATTGTACAGAACAGAAAGGAATTAAGCCATAAAAATATAGTAGTCTATATACTCTATCAGTTAATAAAAAAAGTACAATTAGCATAGGAAAGAGAGGGGATTGCATTTACATTTTTACCACAGTATCCTATGACTAAGTGCTAATTGTGTAAATGATTGATATTTCTGGTACTTTCATACAGAAAAAAACATGGCAATACAACTATGCAAAAATATATGCCCTGCAACATGTCACAAGAAAGAAAAAGGGGAAACCTCAATTTTTAAACTCTCAAGAACCTTCATAAGATATAACATATTATATTAAAAAGTTTCATTTGTCACCTTTAAATCAATATGATGCTGCAAATCTGTCCAGGGTAGGTGCTAAAACCAAAGTAAGTGTCAACACCAGAATCAGTACCCGGTCAAGACAAAGAAAAATTAACAAAGAAAATGAAGAATAGATAAAAGACATATTGCAGAAACATCTAGCAGATGTAGAGATTGATTCATCAAATAGTATATCTAAATATAATTATATGCAAATTATAGAAAGATAAAGCTATCTGAAATAGAGAATGAAATCATCATGAGCTCCTTATAGAAGGATGATGGTTTAAGTGAAATTCTCAGAGTACAATAAAATAAGATATATTTATTAGCTCCTAGTTATAAGATTAGTAATTTTTAAGATGCTAACACATTCATGTAGGATCCCAATCAAAGTTCCAAATAATCTAAAATCATAAAAGTTAGAAAACATAGTTCGTCCACCTTCCTCATTTTCTCCAGAATGCTAGATTACCTCATCTCTATGAGTACTGAAAATTAAATCCTCCCTCAGGTAATTCATATCCTTTAAATGCTTTAAAACTTCGGCAAAAATCCTTTGTGACTGCAAGCAATGAACAAATCTATTGAACCTCTAAACATGGAAAAAGAAGTTTCCATCCAGAAATCCCTTGTGATATATATTTAATTCTTTCTAAATAAAGTTAAGTTTAAGCTTTACATCCCAAACACGTTATTTTCACAGTCTGAAAAGTAATTTCTACCAAGAAATCAGAAAAAACAGAGTTGTAAAACAAAGATTGCAAAGAGAAATAGCAATATTAAACGAAAACGAAAAAAAGAGCTGAAGATTTTGCAGTTTGATGTATTCCCAAACTCTTTTGACTGTCTTTGTCGTGCTTTTTACGTCGACTCTACTGGCAGCCATTTGTTTTCATTCTCGTAGTGTATAATTTATGTATTATTAGTGTAAATGATCTATCTAGTTAGATTGATTTTAAAAAATGAAGCTTCATTAATTGAGTGGCTAATATTGTTATTAGTTTTATAATATGTAGTACTAACTATTAATTGTATACAATGAACCTTAATATGACAAATCAATCAAGGATGTAGAGAATACTTTGAAAAAATTGATCAAGAATACTTAATATTCCAAAATATTTAAATTACTTAAAAAATAAATATTATATAGTATATGAAAAGGGTAAAAGTGACACATAAAGATTCTTGAGATAATGTCCGTGCAACAAACAAGTTTAATGATTGAAACTTATTTATTTATTTATTCAATATGAAATGATTGATAAAGGAGGACTGCACATTCAATTTTTTAAGGCATTAACAAATATGAAATGACACATACATTCTCCAAGCCGTGCTTTTTGCTCCAAAGCCTCTAAATCCATTTTGAGCTGCATACACTCTGCAGTCAAATTTGCATACTTTGTCTGCTTCATATGAGACATTGATAAGTTTGCTGGCATTTTATGAGCATGGTACAAAGTTGATGTAGTGAGAGGATACAATGCATTGCTCCAATGCCTCTATATATGCATTTTCTACGCATGCTCACAAAAAGGCAACAAACTTATCAATGTCTCATATGATGAAGAGAGAGTATACATATTTGACTGAAGAATGTAAGCAGCTCAAAATGCATTAATTTAGAGGCTTTGAAGCAAGAAGCATGGCTTGTAGAAGGTATGCGTCATTTCACATATGTTTATGCCTTAAAAAATTGAATGTGCAGGCCCTCTTTATCATTCATTTAATGTTGAATAAATAAATAAACAAGGTTCAATCATTACACTTGTTTGTTGCATGAACGTTATCTCATGAATCTTCATGCATCCATTTTACCATTCTCCTAAAGTATTCAATACTTATTTTTTAAATAATTAAAAACATTTGGTATATTAAGTATTCTTGATAAGTATTTTCAATGTATTCTCTGCCTGTTGCTAGCGTGTAATCAATGGGGGTTAATAAACCTACATTAAATGCATTTTTACATCAGTTATGTTGTTAATCAATGTAAAAAA
The DNA here is from genome assembly GCA_026413185.1 of Pueraria montana var. lobata. Lineage (NCBI taxonomy): Eukaryota > Viridiplantae > Streptophyta > Magnoliopsida > Fabales > Fabaceae > Pueraria > Pueraria montana. The sequence goes on from CM048656.1 coordinate 25,872,535, forward strand.
TTTGTTTAATGTGGGTTTACACCCTCGTGAAACCACTTTCTGCATCAGTTGCTTTATTAACTGATCTAAAAAATTGGTTTAATGAGGGATTAATCCCTGCTGTTAAACTACTTTTTTTTACATCAGATATAGGTTTAACTGATGTAAAAAGACTTTTTTTACATTGGTTCAATGTTAGATGTAAAAAAGTCTTCCATTCTACTTTGGTGGCATCTACATCAGTTCTTCAACTGATGATGTAAATTAACTAAAATAATTGATCTAAAATGTCTCTGTTGCAGTTGTAAGATTTTAGTGACTAGTTTGTATTTGCATGATTATTATGCATGAAAGGGCAAAAAGAGTAAAAATTGTTACATTATTATTATGAGTTTGCATTTCTATAACTAAAGTGTATTTAAACTAAATATTATAAATATAGTATGATGTTGAAATTATGTAGGCATTTAACAATTCAATACCATTTGTGTCTCTGAGGAAATAAATAAGATACTACAAAGATGGTGAAATATTAGCATACTCTAAAATTGTTGAACATAACTTATATAATATGGAAACTTAGATATAAAGGAAGGGGGTTGATCATTGAATTAGAACTCTGAGCTCACCAAGGTTGTAACTTGAAAGCAGGACTGCAGGAGGGTGGTTAATCATTGAAGTGTGTTAACATGAAAATAATGCCACTGGAAATGTAGGAAACAAATCTATACAAATCGATTGAAATATTTGCTAATAAATTAAATTACATGCTTTTTAAACTTTCAATGAGGAAATATTTTAAAAAAAATGTTTGCATTAGTAAATAAAAGTAAATGAAGTTGAATATATTCATGATTTATTTTAGGACATAATATTAATCTATGGTATATAATCATATATTCATGTATGTTATTTGATTACGATATGCTTGTGAAAAAATTGACGTGTTAATGAAGGTACTTTATCTTTGTAGGCAGTGAGGGCACCTAATCAGATTGTGACAAGTTGTAAGTGGGAAAAAGAAGAGAAACATACATATTGTAACACTCAATTTGTCTACTTTCTTAATTGAATTGACTTGTGTCATTTATAAGTGGAATTATTAATTAAACCATGAAATTTCATTAATTACAATTTCTGTGGATTTGTTGGGAAGTTTCAATTGTTAATCGAACTGAAATTTAGATTCTGTTGTGAAACAAACACTGAAAGATATACTGATTTGTATGAGCAGACATTCAAATTTGTCATTTAGATTAATATGATTAGTGATGATTAATTATATTATGAAAGATTTTGAAGTGATTGTGACACTTTGGAATAAAACAAATTTTTTGTCTAATATTTAATATGCATTCTACGATTACCAGCTTTAGAGTAGATCAGATACACTTAGTACTTTTTTTTTTCGATCAGCAGATACAGATACACTTAGTACCACTCTAAATGTGACACCCATTCACATTGTCATTTAACATAGTACTAGTAGAATTTTAAGTTTAACTAATTTATTTTATTTGAATTAAATTGGTGATTAATTTAAAAATTGAAGTATTTTTTTCATTTTTATTGAAACTTAATTGATTGAATTATAAACACAATTTTGAATAAATATGTTATGACATATTTAAGGAAATATAAATTAGCATATGATCAAACTAAATACATGCAATAAGCATCCATATATCATACAGAAGTATTATCATCTAAACTAGAAAGTACTAGGATTTCAGCATAAAATATATACATGTCAAAAAGATCCTAACTACCCCTCTATGTATACAACAAAACAAAAATGGCCTATGTTGCATAAGTATTATTATAGTTGAAAATAAAAATAATAAAATAAGTTGTCATTGAACCAGGACCACCCGAAAAGTTATATACGTTTATTATAAAACCCTTTGATAAGGCATTTTGAAAAAGTAGTTTTTTAAATTATTATTACTTTAGTTAAATTTATTTTTGATCCTTATTAAATGTAAAATTACTTACTATATATCATAATTATTTTCATTTAACAATATTTTTTCAATCGATATTCACTTAAAAAAAATCTTTAGACATTGTTGTTCTTGAGTAAAATTTATTTAAAACTAGGTTTGAATAACTTTTTTTTGTTAAAGTAATAGTTTTGAACATGGAATTAATTATATTGAATTGTAAAAATATTAAGAGAAAAGTTTAAGAGATTTATATATAAAAAAAGTAAATTACATTAATTAGATATACTATAAATTGTAGTGGGAATTTTTTTATTTAATTTTTACATAAAAGTCTTGTGCGTTTTTGAGGTGTCTTATTCATCAAAAGTCCCAAAACTCTGCAAAAATTCAATCATTATTTTTTTTCCAAACAGTAGTAGTATTTTAACACACCAATAAGAGTAGTACATCCAGCCATAAACACAGGAAAATTTGTGGCTCATAAATAGTCTTAAATAACTCCAAAACAATTTCTAGCATCACCCAACACACATATTCCAGAAATAAATAAATTTTAAATCATGGAAATTCATATATACAAACAGCCATATGGCCTCCAAGGCCAAAAACATACTTTCATTTAGTTAAAAGAAGAGAGAGAGAGAGAGAGAGAGAGAGAGAGAAATACAAAGATATAAATTTTTAAGCCAAAATATGCATCAAAATTTTCAAACAAACAAACCAAACAATAAAAGTGGTATATCTAACATTATAAGAAGATTTAATTGCTTAAAAATTGGAGAAATAGGTGTAAGTTCCCTTACCCTAGAAGATCTAAAACTTTGACCTTGAAGAGCAGAAAATGGTGGAAACATATGAAGCTTTGTAGCTAGCTCCTTGCAATTCCAAGAGGGTGTCAACAAAGTGTGAGTACCATGAAGCCAAATCAATTAAAAGTGTTAGGAGAAGGAGGAGAAAATTTTTGTCAGAAAATAGAGAGAAAAAAAAAGGAGAAAACTCACCAAAATTCCTTAGAAACCAAGTGTTGGTGTAGGAAATTGAAGCACTCAAGGTTCAAGCACTAAAACTTAATTTGCGTCTCTTGGAGTCTACAAGAGCAGGAAAAGTGTGAAATTTTGGAGAGGAAAGGGAAGAGTAGCACACGACCAAATGCGGCAGAAGAATCAGAAAATGAAGGCAACCAAATTTAAGTAGTAGAAGGCTTTAGGTTTAGGGTTTCCTTTTGGGGATATTTTTGGCATTTAAAATTTGATTGCCCATCCCAATGGGCCGAATATATTTTTGGGCCAAAGGCTAAATGTGGCTCTTTTAATCAATTGTGTAAAAAATAATTAAAATTTCAGGAGGGATTTAATTGTAATTAATAATAACTAATTATAATTAATTCTATGAATTTTTTCACTGTTTCCTCATTTTCCCAATGCATTTCTACACTATAAATTACAACATAGTCTAGGTTTCAGCTGAATTCTCTAATGAAATTCACACAGAAAATCATATATACATATTTAATTGAATTTTCATAACTAAATTTACGTTTTCTCTTGTAATTATGTTCTACTAAAGGTAATAATTAATAAACATTTATTAAATTCTAAAAATTCATTTATTTAATAAATATAAAATTTGATAATATGATTAATATTAGTTAAATATTATATTTAATAAATAAAATAAATAATACTATATAAAACAATTGTTATATTCAAATATATTTTATAAAACAAAATTTTTAAACAAATATAAAAATAATGGACATATCAAATTATATTTGTTTAGGTAATAATTTTTTACATTTCGTTTTTGAGAGAGAGAGAGAGACTTGGTTAGATATTAAATTTGTAATAATTAATGTTTTGCTCCATATATTTAGATTGGTAAGAAAACTATACGTTTAACAAACAGTTTCTAAATATAATAAATTAATTCTATTTAATGCTAATACAATATTTTATTTACTAAATGTAGTAATTACTAATATATTTAATGAAAAATATATTAAATATAATAAATATATTTTATTTAATAAATATCAAATTTTATGATATGATCAATGTTAGTTAAATATATTAAATATCTAATAAATGTAATAATTAATACAATATAAAACAATTTATATTTTAAAATATGCTTTGTAAAATAATTTTTCAAACACTAATAAAAATAATGAGTAACTTAATTTATATACTTTTAGGCATTAAATTTTTTTGAAGTTTGCTTTTTGAGAGAGACAAACCAATAGAGAAATGTTTATTAGGGAGTAAATTTATAATAATTACATTTTTAGATCCATATATATAGAATGACAAGAGAAGTTATATATTTAACAAACAGTTATTCCTTTGGCATATTTAATTAATACTTTTTTTGGTGGAGACCACAAATATTCTCCACTCGAGACAATTCTGTCGATCTGGTTATGATTACTATGGACGACAAAGATTTCCTTCTAAGTATTTAAGAAACATTTACTAAATCTAAGAAATTTATTTTATTTAATAAATATGATATTGAAAAAATGTAATAAATATTACTAAATTTAATAAATAATTATTAAACATAATAATCTATTTTATCTATTAATATCATTAATATTAGTTAAATATTGCTTTTAATAAATATAATAATTAATACCATTCAAAACAATTTTTATTTTAAAACATTCCTCAAAAACTATTTTTTTTAAACAAAAATAAAATAATGAACATTTTAATTTATATATGTTTAGGTACTAAATTGGCTTAATTACAATTTTTGCCTCAAAAGTTTTACAATTTTGCGAATTTTGACACCAAAGAAATTTTTTCACGAATTTCCCCCCCTCAAATTATAAAAAGTCACAATTTGTCCTCATTGTGACAATTTAAAGGAAAAACCGCCATAAATTTATCTTCATTGTGGAGGTTTAAAGGAAAATCTGCCACAAAAATGTGTTAATATTTGCAGTTTTCCTATGTCGAGACAAAATTTGCAATATTCTATAATTTGAAGGGGCAAAATTTGCACACAAAAAATTCTTTTGGAAGAAAACTAAGTCGAAAGATGTTAATAATTATGAGAAATGACACTGGTAATTCATTCCACCACCCCTTCCATGAGAAAGACATAAATCCCGGTATTCAATCCGGGTAGATCTCGATAAATCCTGATGTTAAGGCCCGAGTAGATCTTGATAAATCCTGGAAATGAACCCTGGGTAGATTTTGATAAATCCTGATATTGAACCCCGAGTAGATCTTGATAAGCAAAAAAAAAGTTATATCACTACTATTTATCTAATTGGATTTAAATTAGCGAATAAAGTATTCCAATTGCATTTTCATATCTGTTTCTTCCTTTCACTAGTTTGAAGTTTTCTCCTTTACTAAATGTCCTATCTTATGAAATCTTGAAGAAGGATTCATTCAAATCAAAATTTTAAACTGTCTCTAACTGCGAATCCAAGAGGATTGGTGTGTGTGTAACCTTGTTGGCTCACATTCAACGTCAATCAACAGTGAGAAAAGGATTGGTGTTGAACGAATATTGGAAAGTAGGAATCGGCAAAAACAGACACACTTCAAGTCATTAGCTTGAGAATTTCATTAGATATCCCATTTACTCTTTTGTTGCTTGGCAACAACACTGCATGATAGTAACCATTCACAAACTTTTCATTTAATTTCAGTTTCCCACCCCAGCATTTACCTTTGAAGCAAGGCCCTGTGCATCAAGTTCCTCTAGGCTAATATTAACAGCTCCTCGCCGAGTAGGTTCACATGGAACCCACATTCCTTTAGAGGTTTTCATGAAGAACTTAGCATCTCGTGTTTTCCGGACAGGTTCAAATAGTACATCCTTAACCTGAATGAAGGAAACAATAATGGGGCATGTCCTGTAGATTAGCAGAAAGCCAGAACCAGAAAACCTAATACTGCCTAAGAGATTCATTCAATAAGTGCTGCCTAATGAAAACCAGAAAACCAGAAAATCCATCAGCTTTTTTGTGCCAATTCTTCAAAATCTTTTTCAGTTAGCTTGTGAGGAGTATCTCCAAGATGCACCTGCACACGTCCAAATTCTTAACAGTGACGGATCATATTCACAAGGCTAGTGTGGAAAGTTCTAGTATTCTCTTTAAGTGGGAAATGCTTTGAATCTTTTGTACCTTAAATATGTGCTGGCTTGCCTTCAGGTCTGGGAGAGGGATATATTCGTTTGTCGAAGCATCTTCGAATGGCCTGCAATACTTTATTTTAGCCTCAGTGAAATGGTGTACCACGAAAAATTTAACTTTTGTTCAACAGACATAGATGGATGGCTTTCCAACCTGATCAAGTGCATAAGGAATATTTGTGGCTGCAAGAATGAGAACTTTCTGATCATTGTTTCCCATACCCTAACATGTACAAAGTTAAAGATAAAAAGGTAGCTCAAGAAATTCATATAAAAGTAGAATTCTTCTTGTAGAAGAAAGTGACATGCATAACACAAACAGTCACCAGTCCAGATTTAAAGATAAATGTATCAAGCATAATTTACAATCAACAATAAATGTTTGTGACAAATTTATAATTGGGAGAAGCCACAGATTATGCAAGAACAGAACAACTAAACAAGTATGAACTGCATATGCATGATATCAATAGCCCAAGTTCAGATTTCAGGCATGGGAAGGGTGTAATGATACAGGATCACTTTTGAAGGCTCTCCATGTAAAGGCTGCTATTAGGAGCAAAATATTTGCATGCAGAATTTCTTAAATTGTATGCTGACTTAAGATGAACCTCATGCCATGATCCTTAATCCTTTCCATTATGGAGAGGTATCAGTTGATTCCCTTGACCCTTACCTTATGGTCTAGTGTGTTGAAAATAGATGCCTAAATATCTCTAATTTAAATTTGAATAATTTAGATTTTAGGAGTTTTTGATATGTTTCAAAATTTAGGATATTGTTCATATAAAGATAAGGATTTGATCTTATCATTTAGATTTAGGAGGTTAGCAATTTGATTTTAAGATTAAGATAATGTTAATATTTGAATTTTGTGTTACACTTTTGCTCTATATATAGAGCAAAAGTGAGCCCATGAATAAAATATTTATTAAGCTCCTTCACATAATATATCTCCTGTTTGTTAAAAATATATTATCTACACCAAAAAACAAACAATTGGTATCAGAGCTCCCTTCTTAAGGGACCTATGCGATGGATGCCAAAGCAAACTTTTCACAAGTTACTCCTATCTTTGACGGGGAGAACTATAACCTTTGAGTAGTAAGAATGGAGGCCTACTTGGAGGCTTTAGATCTCTGGGAAGCCATGGAAGAAGATTATGATGTTTCTCCACTGCCTGACAATCCCACCATGCCCCAAATAAAGAATCACAAGGAGAGAAAAATCAATAAGGCAAAGGCAAAGTCATGCCTATTTACTGGTGTTTTACAAACCATCTTTACCAGAATCATGACTCTCAAAACTGCAAAAGCAATTTGGGATACCTAAAGGAAGAATATGCAGTGGATGAAAAGATCCGAAGCATACAAGTGTTGAATCTAATGAGGAAGTTCGAGTTACAATGAATGATAGAGTTCGAGACAATCAAAGAGTACTTAGATAAATTGCTTGACATTGCTAATAAGGTGCGATTACGAGGCATAAAATTTCCTGATTATAAAATATGATATTTTGCCTCCTTGGGTAATGTCAGATTATGTTTTATTATGTATTTATTAGTAGATAGAAATCAGAGATTTCTTCCCTTTTTATCAGTAATTGATTGATCATGTAATCAATACTAATTATTCTTTTTCTATTATAAATAAAGATCATGTGTGGTCTGACAAGACACACAAAACACAGTAAATAATATTACATGGTATCAGTAGTTTAGGTTTTTCTTTCCAGCGCCGTTCTTATTCTCGGGTGAACAGTACCCGCGGACTGTACGACCCTTTTTTGGCCACTACCGCCACCTCCTTACGCCGGCGACCTACCACGACCAGCGTCACCCTCTGCCGGCGACCCTTGCCCCGAAGTCGTGCCACCAGCCGCCGCCACATGCGCCCTCACGCGCCTCCTCCTCCCGGTGCGTGCGATCCACGCTCCTGCCACACATCAGCGCGTGGAAGTTTTTTCGACGCGACCCACACTCCGGCGACCCCACCGCCGTGCTCCCCTTTCTCCGGCGACCTTGTTTAGGCCCTGTTTGGCTTGGTTCTAATGGCTTCCGAAAGTTCCACTTCCTACTGCACCTACTGCAACCGCTGGGGACATGTTGAAGCTAATTGTCGCACCAAAGCTAGAGATTAGTCTCGATCAGTTAATGTGGCCCAAGTTACCACTCCTACTTCTGATATTACTATCTCTGCCGCCGAATACAATGAGCTTCTCCAGCTTCGAGCAGCCAACGAACCTGCATCACCGGTTACCTCTGTGGCTCAGTCTGGTAATCCTGTGGCTTTTGTTTCTCAGTCCTCTTCTCTTGGACCTTGGATCCTTGATTCCGGTGCCTCTGATCACATGACTGGTAACCAATCTCTTTTCTCTTCCTTGACTTTTTCGGACTTCTTTTCCTCTGTTACTCTCGCAGATGGTTCTCAGATTAAAGTCCGAGGCATTGGACAAACCCATCCTCTTCCTTACATTCTGTCTTATTTGTTCCTGGTTGCCCATTTAATTTAATCTCTATTAGCAAACTCACCCATATGCTTGATTTTTCTGTCTTGTTTGTTAATAAATCCGTTCTTGTACAGGATCGACGCACTGGACGGACGATTGGAGCAGGACATGAGTCTGGAGGATTATATCAGCTTACGCCTTCGGTTGCCTGTGTTTCCTCTGCTTCTCTAGCTCTCGCACATCAACGCCTTGGGCACCCGAGTCTGGAAAAGTTGCGTCTGTTAGTTCCTAGTTTTTCTACTCTTAAGTCCTTTCAGTGTGAGTCTTGTCAGCTAGGTAAACATACTCGTACCAATTATGGTTCTCGTGTCAATAAGCGTGCTGCGTCACCTTTTGTTTTAGTTCACTCCGATATTTGGGGTCCTAGTCAAGTCTGTTCAACATTAGGGTATTTTTATTTTGTCACATTTATTGACGATTTCTCTCGTTGTACTTGGGTTTTTCTAATGAAGAATCGTTCTGAGGTGTTTTCTATTTTTCGAAGCTTTTTTGTGGAAATTCAAAATCAGTTTGGCTCTTCCATTAAAATTTTACGAACTGATAATGCCAAAGAATACTTGTCCTCCCAGTTTCAGTCTTTTCTGAATTCGCAGGGGATTCTTCATCACACATCATGTGCTCACACACCACAACAAAATGGTGTTGCTGAACGCAAAAACCGCCACTTGGTGGAAACTGCTCGCACTCTTCTTCTTCACTACCATGTCCCACTTCGTTTTTGGGGAGATGCTATCCTTACTGCCTGTCATCTGATTAACCGCATGCCTTCATCGGTTCTTGACAATCAGATTCCTTATTCCATCTTGAATCCTCAACAGGACCTCTATCCTATCCCTCTCCGTGTCTTTGGGAGTACATGTTTTGTTCATGATCTTAGCCCAGGTAAAAATAAACTCTCAGCCAAGTCCCTAAAATGTATTTTTCTGGGTTACTCCCGCCTCCAGAAAGGTTGCCGATGCTTCTCTCCTCAACTTCAACGGTATCTGGTCTCTGCTGATGTTACTTTCTTTGAGACTACTCCTTTCTTTTCTTCCACCGTTGAAAACAACGTTCCTCTGGAGGTTCCACCTGTTGTTCCAGTACCAATAGTTGCTCCTACCCCACCTCCATTACTCATCTACTGTCGACGGACGTAGGCACCACCGGCAGCGCTACCCACTGATCCTCCAGCATCATCTCCTGCTCCAAACGTCCTTCCACCACCGTCGCCTCAACCTGAACTTCCCATTGCACTCCGCAAAGGTATTCGGTCCACTCGTAATTCTAATCCTTTATATGCCTGTACTCTTAACTGTGAGCGTTTATCTCCCTCCTATTTCTCTTTTGTTTCTTCTTTGGATTATGTGTCTATTCCTAAGTCTACAGGTGAAGCCATGGCTGACCATAATTGGCAACAGGCGATGCTAGTAGAAATGGCTGCTTTGGATGCTAGCAACACATGGGAGCTTGTTCCCTTACCTCCCAACAAATCCACTGTTGGATGTCGTTGGGTCTATACAGTGAAGATCGGACCAGATGGCACTATTGATCGTTATAAGGCTCGCCTGGTGGCTAAAGGCTATACTCAGATTTTTGGCCTTGATTATGGTGACACTTTTTCTCCAGTCGCCAAAATCACTTCTGTTCGCCTTTTTCTTGCTATGGCCGCCATCCGACATTGGCCTCTACACCAGTTGGACATCAAAAATGTCTTCTTGCATGGTGAGTTACAAGAAGAGGTGTACATGGATCAACCACCTATTTTACAGTCTCCGGTGACTCACGCCTTGTATGTAAGCTTCGCCGCTCACTCTATGGCTTGAAGCAATCTCCCCGGGCCTAGTTTGGTCGTTTCAGCTCCGCTCTGCTTGAGTTTGGTATGACTCGTTGTGAGGCTGATCACTCGGTATTTTCCCTCCATTCTCCATCTGGCTTGTGCATCTATCTCGTTATGTATGTTGATGACATCGTCATAACTGGCGATGACTCCGATGGCATTCTTCGGCTCAAATCTCATCTCCACAGTCAGTTTCAGACCAAAGACTTGGGTCCCCTCCGGTACTTCCTCGGTATCGAAGTTGCCCAATCTTCATCTGGCATTGCTATTTCCCAACGAAAGTATGCTTTAGACATTCCGACCGAGACAGGAATGCTTGATTGCCGCCCGAGTGATACTCCTATGGATCCTAATGTTAAGCTTCTTCCGGGTCAGGGGGAACCTTTGAACGACCCTGGAAGATATCGACGACTTGTAGGCAGACTTAATTATCTCACTGTCACCAGACCAGACATCACGTTTGCTGTCAGTGTAGTAAGCCAATTCTTGAATGCTCCCTGTGATAGTCATTGGAATGTCGTCACATGTATCCTTTGATACATCAAGAACGCACCAGGCCGTGGATTGTTGTATGAAGACAAAGGCAATACCAAGATCATTTCTTACTCTGATGCTGATTGGGCAGGATCACCATCAGATAGGAGATCCACTTCTAGATGTTGTGTTCTTATTGGAGGAAATATGATCTCATGGAGAAGTAAGAAGCAAAACACAGTATCCAGATCGAGTGCCGAAGCTGAATACCGTGCGACGGCAGTAGCTGCTTGTGAGATTACATGGCTTAGGCAACTTCTCCAACAACTCAAATTTGGAGACACTCAAGCCACTACACTAATCTGCGACAATGAAGCCGCTCTTCACATAGCATCAAATCCGGTTTTTCATGAACGAACCAAACACATAGAGATAGATTGCCACTTTGTGAGAGAGAAAGTACTCTCAGTAGAAATTGCCACTAATCTTGTGAAATCTAAAGATCAACTTGCAGACATGTTCACTAAACCTCTCAAAGGTTCCCGGGTTGAGCACATTTGTAACAAGCTTGGTTCATATGACATATATGCTCCAGCTTGAGGGGGAGTGTCAGATTACGTTTTATTATGTATTTATTAGTAGATAGAAATCAGAGATTTCTTCCCTTTTTATCAGTAATTGATTGATCAAGTAATCAATACTGATTATTCCTTTTCTATTATAAATAAAGATCATGTGTGGTCTGACAAGACACACAAAACACAGTAAATAATATTACAGATAACACAAAGGATCTATCCAAGATCACTTTAGCAGAAGTCATGCATGCCTTGCAGGCCCAAGAGCAAAGAAGGCTTATGAGACAAGAATGAACCGTTGAGGGTACTTTTCAAGCCAAATTGCAGATCAACAATGGTGGCAAAAACAAGAAAAAAGAGTAAGTTGGAGATGGCGAGCAGAACAATAGACAATCTTTTCCAGCATGTCCGTATTGTAAAAGAATTAATCATCCACAATAGAGATGTTGGTGGAGGCCTGATGCAAAATGTTACAATTGTTTGCAATGTCATGTTTTACAACCAAGAACTCTAAAAAAGCTTGGCTTATTGGTAGCAATTGTACAAACCATATGACATATGACCGAGAGCTTTTCAAAAAGCTCAACAAAACTACAATTTCCAAAGTCTGATGTTTTATATGTTCCTGGAATTGATCAAAATATTTTCAGTGTTGCTCAGTTGTTGGAGAACGGATACAAAGTGTTGTTTGAAGATAAAAATTGTGTGGTTAAAGATACAAACAACAAAGATGTTATCAAAGTTTAAATGAAAGGCAAAAGCTTTGCTTTAGATTTGATGAAATAGGGGCTGACTAAGATGAAGGAGATAAAAAAGAATATCACGTCAATGCATGTGTTTTGAAGAAGCTTGATGTTCAGGAGGAAAATGAAGAGGTGGTCCCACAAAAGAAAGTTAAAGATAAGAATTACAAGCAAAATAAGAGTAAGAAAGCAAGCATCAAAAGGAGGATTGCCAAATTTTAAACTTGAAATCAAATTGGGTGTCAATAGATATTAAGGCAAGGAGGAGTGTTGAAAATAGATGCCTAAATATCTGTAATTTGAATTTGAATAATTTAGATTTTAGTAGTTTTTGTTATGTTTCAAAATTTAGGATATTGTTTGGATAGAGATAAGGATTTAATCTTATGATTTAGATTTAGGTGGTTAGCAGTTTGATTTTAAGATTAAGATAATGTTAATATATGAATTTTGTGTTACACGTTTGCTCTTATGAAGCTCCTCAACGTTAAAGTAATAAGTACTGCTTTACTATAGATAATTTTGTGTTCTGTGTACCACTAGCATGCTATTAATTAACCTGAGAAGTATTCATACTTTTTCCATATGTTCTAATAAACAAATTAAGAATGAGGTGGGAAGAGCAAAAAACAAGATCAGAATAGCAAAGCCCAGGAAACGGGTACCGGATTCTTAAATGAATTACAAATATGAATTGGATTGGACTTTGATTCAATCCGTTTAAAACAGATTAATAAATGGATTGGCCGGATTGGTACAGTTATGGATAGATTTGGTATAATTGGAAATTTTGAAATTGCTAAACAACCCCAAATTATAACCTGTACAGGAGATCATTTGCAATAGGCCCTGTGTCAATTGAATGTACAGGAGATGTTTATACATGACCATATAATTATTGGATCGCAATTATTAAGTACGGTCAAGATACGTTGCCGGTAAGCAAGATCATGGCGGCGCTGCCGGTCTTATGCCCTTGGGCATTCCTGGTTTCCAACTTTGAACCGGTATCCGCTCCCAAATCCCATTCGCAAACACCTCCTCAAACAAAATCCTTTGCCAAAGCTTTAGTTAATTCTTGCAATATCCCAATTAGTCAGCTGCCCAAACCATGTGTGAAGGGGGACTCAATTTCCATCAAAATTCCAGAAGAAGAGTATCAACAAGGACTATTAAGCTGCAAAAATAATCTACATGGCAGATTAGTACTTGCAAAGGGCTCAAACCCTATCAAAACAGAGGATCTGAGGAAGAAACTTGCAAGTCTATGGAGACCTATCGGACATTGGAAAATGACTCCACTGGGTAGGGGTTATTTTGCGTTTAGCTTCTCTTCTTTAGAAGATCTGCGCAGTGTGTGGGCAATAGGTTCTTGGAACTTACAACCAGGGATTTTGAGACTCTCCCAATGGACACAAGATTTCAATCCTTGCAACATCAGGCAGACCAATGCCCAATGTTGGGTAAGAATAAGGAACCTTCCCTCTGGAATACTGGAGACCCAACATCCTTTTTTGCCATCGCCGGAGGTGTGGGCACTCCATTAAATCTGGATGAGGCAACCCAAGAACAAAGCCTAATGGCCATTATGCCGAGAGTATTGGTGGACTGTGGATAATTTCTGGTACACTTCCCTTATGAAATATTGGTAGAACGTGATTCCTTTGCGTTCTTCGTTGGTATAGAATATGAGAAGTTACCTTCATTCTGTAAACATTGTTCTTCTATTGGCCACTTAGTTGTAGAATGTAAGAAGAAGTTGGTTTCAGATGCCCTCAAAGACAGAGTTGTGGCCCCAAAGGAGAAAGTGTTTGTAGCTACAAGGATAAAGTCAACCATTTAGATAAACCGTCTTCTAGCAAAATGACATCACCAAATGGGGGTCAATCAGCCTGAAGTGCAACTAGGTGACTTTGAGGGGGAGCTTCCAGCCCACCAACTGTTTGAATAATGTCTTAACAGAAATAGAAGACCCAAACAGGGATGTCAACTATGATAATATAGAGACGCATGTTCTGGATCAGGTAGTTGATTCCAATCTGTTGCCACAACATATCTCTAATCAGGATCTCAAGCTCCACGTTGATCTCCAAATTCAGGGAAATAGCCCAATTCAGGGTATTTCTAATTTGGCTTCTTCAGACTCGGATGATTGCGATCACATGTCTCCCACCCAACATTTCAGACCTGACCCTGTTCTTCCCCACCAGTTTCCTGATCAGGTTACCAAGGATATGGCAGCTATTTCCACCCTATGGGGTGATGTTGTTGAAGAAGATTTTACTAGCGCTGCTCAACCTTAAGCTTGTGAAGCAAGTTTCACCACTGTTTTTTCTAAATCTCCATTGAAGAAAAACAAAAGTAAAGCCAAAAAGCTTATGGCCTCTGAGCAGATTAGCACCCGTTCCAGGGCTGGTACAGCCAACCCTCATTTATGAAAATCCTTTTTTGGAATGTTAGGGGGTTAGCTAACCATGACTCCAAGCTAACCCTCAAGAAATTTTGTAACTCAAATCTTCCTGATTTTTTGCTTATCTCTGAACCGAAGATGAATATCCATGACATGCCTCCTGCTTATTGGAATTCAATCAATCTAAAGCCTTTTGCTTTCAATTCTAGGGATTCTAGTCTCCCCAGTATCTGGTGTCTTTGTGCTCCCCACTTAGACCCCCAGATTGTAGCTTCTTCCTCTCAATATGTGGCCTTCTCTGTTATGTGGGATAATAAATTATTTTTTGTTGCAGCAATTTACGCATCTACTTCCTGCTTATTGCGTAAGGATTTATGGTCTCAACTTGAAGTTTTGCAATCTTAGCACAATGGCTCGTGGTGCTTCTTGGGTGACTTCAATGCGGTTTTAGGTGCTCATGAAAAACGGGGGGGGGGGGGGGGGGGGGGGGGGTCGCCCTCCTCTCCAAGTATCGTGTGATCAGTTTAAACAATGGTCTGATTGTTGTGACCTTACTCACATTAATACCTCGGGTGCTTTCTATACTTGGTCTAATGGGAGGAGGGGTGGAGCTCAAGTTGAATCTCGTTTGGACAGAGCTATTTGCAACCAGAGCTGGTTGAATGCTTGGTCTTCCATTGCTTGTTGCACCTTGCCTCAACAAAACTCTGATCATCATTCGCTTTTTCTAGTGCTGAAAAATGGTTTTTCTCCTCATGCTTCCCCTTTCAAGTTTCTAAAGATGTGGTCAAAATATCCCACCTGTAAAAAGCTCATATCCGATTCTTGGTCTATTCCGGTGGTGGGCTGCCCCATGTTTATCCTTGCTCAGAAACTTAGGAATCTTAAAGCTTCTCTAAAAGTCTGGAACAAGGAAGTTTTTGGTGACGTAAACTCTAAGGTGGATTGTGCTGTATCTAATTTGGATAAAATCCAGCAGCTGATCCTTACGCAAGGCCCAACTGACATTTTGCTTGACCAAGAAAAATTGGCCCAATCAGATCTTCAACAGGCCCTCAGGTTGCAAGAGATATTCTGGAAAGAGAAATCCAGGATAGATTGGTATGCTAATGGTGATCGTAATACTGCTTTTTTTCACTGTGTTACTAAGATGAGACACTCCACAAAGTAGATCTCTTTGCTCAAGAAAGATGACGCAGTCCTTACTAATAGCTTAGACATTAAAAATCATGCTCTTAGTTATTTTAAGGAGTTGTTTGCTGGTGAGAATAGTTGCTGCCATAATGACTTGATTGACAAGGTTATTCCCTCATTAGTTAGCCCAGAACAAAACAATATGCTAACGAACCTTCCATCTTTAGATGAGATTCGGGATGCTGTGTTTGCTATGAATAGTAATGGTTGTCCTGGGCCTGATGGTTTTGCTATGACTTTATTACATATTTTACCACTCAATTATCATCATTTCATGAATTTTACTATCCAAATTTTTATTTCTTTTATACAAATTTTTGCCACCAAAGTTTTCAATTTTTATACATTTTACCACCTAAGTTTTTTTTCCGCGTATATCATGGTGTCCACATAAGCAAAGGTTTAGTTGGTTTGGACAACCGAAATGAAGCAACTACTAGTAAAGAAGCAGGGGAAACAAATGCACACTAACAACAAGGAAGAAATTTAAGTTTTGGTGTGCATTTTGTCAGGTTGGAATTCAATCGAAAATTTCCTTGCAAAGTCATAGGAATGGTAAAAAGCACCTGACTAATGAAGAATTTTATCCAAAACGATGGTGTTGCTGCAAATCCTGGATGACAATACAACACATGTTTATTATCTTAATTTTTATTGGATGTATTTTTGAAGAAGAAAATTAAGGTTTATAAATATATGAGACGACATTATACTTTTAAAGTATGTAAAAGATTAAAGTACTTTAGTTTTTTTTTTTGGGCACATTTTTTGTAATTTTTTTTTGCACATAGACCTCGTGTTGATGAATACAGCGAACTGGAATTTTCATATATTCCCTTTAGTCTTATTTATAAAAACAAAATGACTTTATTACATTTTTTTTCTAATGTACAATAGTGACAACAAGTATAGAATTCAAGACTTCGTGTAAACTACTTAAGCACCCTACCATTAGGCCAACCCTGATGGTTATTTAAATGCTTAAAATTTGAAACAATAAATCAAAGTAAAATAATATTTTATAATTAAAAATGTTTGAATATGTGTATTCATTTATTATATTAATCAATTTTAAGATTTTTAAAAAAAATATTAGATGCAAAAAATAAAAAAAGAATCTTTTTCTTTAAAATAAAATAAAATAAAAATCATAATTTTATAGTTTAAAGTAATATAATTATAAATATTTTATTGTTTAAAATAAATTTTTTTCAAAATAAAATAATATAAAAAGAACATTTGTTATATTTTATTATTTAAAATAAAATAAAGTAAAATTAGTATGCTTTTAATACTTTTTTTCAATCTAAATTTTATTGTTTAATGAGCCATTGAAAAGTCTTTGTTATTGTAATTAAAACATTTTATTTTCAACAATTATTTAATGTGTTTGTCAGTTGAAAGGCTTTTTCTTAATCTACAATTTGCTATTTAATGAGTCCCTGAGTTTTCAAACAAATTGAATGAGACATTCATAAGTCTTCATTATTACATTAATTGTTGTATTTTATCTTCAACATTAAATTATTTAACGTTAATGAATTTAAATCATTGAAAAGTCTTTAAAAATTTGTATTTAATCTTTTAAAAAACCGTATGACCTTGATTGTTGTTATATTTAAAATATTACAATACTAATAAAAATATTTACACTTATATTTTATATGTATTGTTGTAATGTATTATGCAATATTTCAAATTTTATATAAAAAAAATGCAACGTTGCAAATGTGTAATATTTTAAATATAATAAAACTA
The DNA here is from genome assembly GCA_026413185.1 of Pueraria montana var. lobata. NCBI lineage: Eukaryota > Viridiplantae > Streptophyta > Magnoliopsida > Fabales > Fabaceae > Pueraria > Pueraria montana. Next base: position 25,890,096 of record CM048656.1, read on the forward strand.
TTAAAAAGATTTACACATTTATTTTAAATATATTATTTCATTGTAATATTTCTTTAACTTATTTATGTTTCATTTTTATATATTGACAATTCTTAAATGAAACATTTGAAATTTAGTCAATGAAAAGAAAAAGGAAAATAAAAATTGCACACAACCACAGAGGGAGAAATTAAATGGATAACCATTCAAAAAAGAAAAAGAAAAAGAAAATAAAACTAATTTTCTCACCTTTATATTTAATTAGAAAACAAAAAATAAGTAAAAATTATTTTAATAGATTTTTAAGAATTTATTTTTAAATTTAAATTATTCAAAGTTAAAAAATGTGTAGAGAGTTAAAAATTAAAGATATATCCAAAGTTAATTTAAGCAAGTTAAATTTAAAATTACTTTAATTAAGTCTAATGAAGAATAAACTATCACCTTTTGATTTTAGTTATCTCTTCAGTTTATATAAATATTTAAACTTTATTAATGATTTTTTTTTACTAATATCTTTAACAAAAATAGTCAAAGAATAAAAGTAATTTTTTGTCATTAAAAACATTATGTTTAATATTTTACCATTACATGCTTATTACTATTTCAATCAATGCTTTTCAGAAGAAGAAAAAAGGTTTGTCAAGCATAATAAACTATTAATGGTATTATTGATATGATACACAAGGAGAATGCATTAAAATAACACTCTCATTTAATAGTCAAGATTTTAACTTCCTTTTGTTTACAGTCATATATTTGTCAACATTTGTATCCAATATTATTAATTAAAAATAGAATACATTTAGTTGATTGGATATAAGAAAAAAAAAATTGCTAATAGGTTGACAGAGTAAAAAGTAAAAAGTTAAATGGCAAACATTAAAAATTGTCAGTCAATTCATGTCTTTTTAATAAAATATTTTGTTATTAATTTTTTAATTAATCTTTAGAAACCCAAATGAAAAATTACTAGGTTTCCTACAAATGTAATTTAAACTATTTATCATAAATGTAAAATATAATTTATGTATTCAAAATATTTTTTATATAAATTATAATTTTAATTATAATGAAATTGATATATTAAAAAATATTTATTTATTATATTAATCATGACAATTATTTGCAGTTATGAGTCATCCACTTCTTAATTTATTAATAATATCAAATGTGTGTAGTCAACAAATATTAATTGCTTGGAATTTGAAACAATAAATATTTCAAACTTTGACCATATTAAATTTATTCATATTCATTTTTTTATTGGAGTCAAACTTTATTGAAAGAATTTTATCAAAAGAGTGAGAGAAATTTCCCTATTTAATCCCCCATTCAAACTCACTACTAGACACAAATACTCACACCGTCTCTGATTTCATTGGCACTTGTTTTTCTTTCTCAGCGTCTTTCCCTTTGTTTCACGTTCCAAACGCTGTCATGGAGTTCAAATATCTTAATGGCCAAACCAAAAGGACAACATCGCCACCACCACACCCTCTTTCTAATGAGGCTTACATCTCCAAATGCCCATCACGAGGTATAATGCTCACTTTTCTTCACGTTCCTTTCAAAATATATACCCATTTGTCTTGCGGTTTAAATAAAAAATAAAAAAATTTGTTACATGAGTTCATTTTATTCGTTATTCGCTTTCCAGGGTATGAGTTTATGCCAGGTAGTTTTTTCGGTAATGTTTCGACGCCCAGAGTTTTCCCAACGGTGGTGCCAGCCAATGCCAAGGAAGCGTTCCACCGAGAGTTGGAGAAAGAGGAGATCAGGAGAGAGACAATTGCCGGCGAGATGGCATTGGCACGGCGGCGAGAGCTCGAAGAGGAAGTAAGGAGAGAAATGGTGTCAGAGAGAGCATTCAGAATCCCGATGCCTAGATTTGATGGGATCTCACCTAATAACAATAACAATAACGTGTTTGGTAGGCCAAGATATATACCCTCCCATTTCCAAGTTGTTAATGGACAAGATTCTACGCAAATTAACAAGGATAGAGTGATCCTACGGGTTAGTGATTTACCCTTCCTTTGTGTCTTTATCTTCAATTTTTATTTTATTTTCTTGCTTATTTAGTGTAACAGTGTTGTTTGGATTGTGAAAAAGGTTTTTCTCTTAGTTTTTGATTAAAAAATGTTACCTTGTTTGAGACTGTCCCTAGAATATTTTTTCGTGTTTAAGCTCTTAATTGGTCAATGAGCATGAATGATTTTATTTATCCCATTGCAGGGTAGACCAAGTGTTAGTCATTGTGGTGGAAAGCGCAAAGCGGTGACACCTACAGTTGAACACAATGAGACTTTGCAGAAGAAAGTCAAGCAGGAGTGGAGTTGTGAGTTGTGTCAGATTATTGCAACGAGTGAGAAAGGCTTGAATGATCATATTCAAGGAAAAAAGCACAAGGCTAAAGCATCAAGGAGAACTCATAAAATAGGTAAGGGCAACAAAACATCATTATTATTAAAGAAAAGTTAGCATCGAGTGAAATGTACTAAAGCCATTGTTACCATGTATTCAGGGCTAGATTCAAGATCAGAAGGCCAGACACTTCATCCTTCCATAACCCCAGCATGCACAGGCAAATTGGAATCCAATGAAGAGGATCAGGATGTCCACATAAGCAAAGGTTTAGTTGGTTTGGACAACCGAAATGAAGCAACTACTAGTAAAGAAGCAGGGGAAACAAATGCACACTAACAACAAGGAAGAAATTTAAGTTTTGGTGTGCATTTTGTCAGGTTGGAATTCAATCGAAAATTTCCTTGCAAAGTCATAGGAATGGTAAAAAGCACCTGACTAATGAAGAATTTTATCCAAAACGATGGTGTTGCTGCAAATCCTGGATGACAATACAACACATGTTTATTATCTTAATTTTTATTGGATGTATTTTTGAAGAAGAAAATTAAGGTTTATAAATGTATGAGACGACATTATACTTTTAAAGTATGTAAAAGATTAAAGTACTTTAGTTTTTTTTTTTTGGGCACATTGTTTGTAATTTTTGTTTCGCACATAGACCTCGTGTTGATGAATACAGCGAACTGGAATTTTCATATATTCCCTTTAGTCTTATTTATAAAAACAAAATGACTTTATTACATATTTTACCACTCAATTATCATCATTTCATGAATTTTACTATCCAATTTTTTATTTCTTTTATACAAATTTTGCCACCAAAGTTTTCAATTTTTATACATTTTACCACCTAAGTTTTTTTTTTCCGCGTATTTTATTATGTTTTTTTATTTTTGCGCGTTTTAGCATCATGTTGATAACAAAATGACGTCATTTTTTAAAAAAAATTTTTAGTGACATGTCATCATCGGTAAAATGCGCAAAAAATTTAAAATTTAGGTGGTAAAATTCGAAGGAAACAAACTTGGATTGTAAGATTTACAAAATGACGATAGTTGGGTGGTAAAATGGGCTATTAAGTCAAACCAAATTAAAAGCCTTGTTTAGAGGCCTTAGGTAAATGAATACATAGAACTGGAACTAGAATTTTCATAAAAGCCAAAGTCCTATTTATATTCATCACCATAAGGTCTAACGAGGCTGAATCAATGGTAACTTGTGTGCTAAAAATTGCTAATTAATATTGTGTATTTGTAACAAAATATATTATTATTAATTCTCCAAAAATTAAAACTTTAATATAATATAACTTATAGTATAATATTTATTTATTATAAATTTTAATTGTATCAAAATAAATATTTATTCTATGTAACTCACGAGCAAAAATACAAGTTATATTAATTTCATGACAACTATTTGTTGTTATGAGTTATCCGTTGGTTAATATATTAAATGCATGTAATCGATAAATTTTACATTGTTAAATTTTTTTTTCTAATGTACAATAGTGACAACAAGTATAGAATTCAAGACTTCGTGTAAACTACTTAAGTACCCTACCATTAGGCCAACCCTGATGGTTATTTAAATGCTTAAAATTTGAAACAATAAATCAAAGTAAAATAATATTTTATAATTAAAAATGTTTGAATATGTGTATTCATTTATTATATTAATCAATTTTAAGTTTTTTTTAAAAAAAATATTAGATGCAAAAAATAAAAAAAGAATCTTTTTCTTTAAAATAAAATAAAATAAAAATCATAATTTTATTGTTTAAAGTAATATAATTATAAATATTTTATTGTTTAAAATAAATTTTTCAAAATAAAATAATATAAAAAGAACATTTATTATATTTTTATTATTTAAAATAAAATAAAGTAAAATTAGTATGCTTTTAATACTTTTTTTCAATCTAAATTTTATTGTTTAATGAGCCATTGAAAAGTCTTTGTTATTGTAATTAAAACATTTTATTTTCAACAATTATTTAATGTGTTTGTCAGTTGAAAGGCTTTTTCTTAATCTACAATTTGCTATTTAATGAGTCCCTGAGTTTTCAAACAAATTGAATGAGACATTCATAAGTCTTCATTATTACATTAATTGTTGTATTTTATCTTCAACATTAAATTATTTAACGTTAATGAATTTAAATCATTGAAAAGTCTTTAAAAATTTGTATTTAATCTTTTAAAAAACCGTATGACCTTGATTGTTGTTATATTTAAAATATTACAATACTAATAAAAATATTTACACTTACATTTTATATGTATTGTTGTAATGTATTATGCAATATTGCAAATTTTATATAAAAAAAAAATGCAACGTTGCAAATGTGTAATATTTTAAATATAATAAAACTATTAAAAAGATTTACACATTTATTTTAAATATATTATTGCATTGTAATATTTCTTTAACTTATTTATGTTTCATTTTTTTTTTCTCATTTTCTCAATGTATTTCTACACTGTCAATTACAATATAGTCTAGGTTTCAGCTGAATTCTCTACTGAAATTCACACTGAAAATCATATATACATATTTATTTGAATTTTCATAACTAAATTTAGGCTTTCTCTTGCAATTATGTTCTACCAAAGGTAAAAATTAATATTATATTTCATAAACATTTATTGAATTCAAAAAATTCATTTTATTTAATAATAAATACAACACTTAATAATATGTTTAGTAATAGTTAAATATTATATTTAATAAATGAATTAACTAACACTGTATAAAACAATTTTTTATTTTCAAATATATTTTATAAAAAAAATAAACAAATATAAAAATAATGGACATTTCAATTTTTAATTGTTCAAGTATTAATTTTTTTTACATTTTTTTTGAGAGAGTGAGAAAGTGTGTGACATGGCTAGGTATTAAATTTGTAACAAAAATTTACTGATTATAACAAATTTATTCTATTTAATGTTAATACAATATTTTTTTTAGTAAATGTAGTAATTAATAATATATTTAATAAAAAATATCAAACATAAAAAATATATTATATTTAATAAACATGATATTTAATAATATGATTAATGTTAGTTAAATATATTATATATTTAATAAATATAATAATTAATACAATACAAAACAGTTTATATTTTAAACAATAATAAAAATAATGAATATTTTAATTTATATAAGCTTAGGCATTAAATTTTTTATGTTTGCTTTTTGAGATAGATAGACAGAGAGAGAAATGTTTAGGGAATAAATTTGTAATAATTACATTTTTAGCTCCATATATATAGAATGACATGAAAAGTTATATATTTAACAAATAGTTATTCCTTTGACATATTTAATAAACACTTCTTTTTGGTAGAGATCAATGGTATTCTCTACTTGAGGCAATCCTGCTCGAGCTAGTTAGGATTACTGTGGCCAACAAGATCTCCTTCTAAGTATTTAAGAAACATTTACTAATTCTAAGAAATTTATTTTATTTAATAAATATGATATTTAATAAATGTAATAAATATTACTATATTTAATAAATTTATTATACTAAATGTACTATTTTATCTATTAATGTGATTAATATTAGTTAAATATTGTTTTTAATAAATGTAATAATTAATACCATTCAAAATAATTTTTATTTCAAAACATGTCTCATAAACTATTTTTTAAAGAAAAATAAAATAATGAACATTGTAATTTATACATGTTTAGGTATTAAATTGGCTTAATTGCCTCAATTTTTACAATCTTGCGAATTTTGACACAGAATAAATTTTTTCGCGGATTTTGCCCCCTCAAATTATAAAAAGTCACTATTTGTCCTAATTGAGGCAATTTAAAGGAAAAACTGCCACAAATTTATCTTAATTGTGGATGTTTAAAGGAAAACCTCCCACAAAAATGTGTTAATATTTGTGGTTTTCTAATGTTGAGACAAAATTTGCGAATTTTATAAATTGTAGGGGCAAAACTTGCAAAAAAAAAATTCTTTGGGAAATAAATGTTGAAAGATGTTAATAGTTATGAGAAATGATACTGGTAATTCATTCCACTACCCCTTTATAAATCCCAGCATTCCACCCTGGGTAGATCTCAATAAATCCTGGTATTCAACTCTGGGTAGATCTCAATAAATCTCGGGATTATACTACAGATTAATTATTATTATTTTCTAGTGTTAAAGATCAGGGTGTTACACTGATGCTGAGTTATTATTTTCTATTTGAGATTATATAATGCATGACTGTGACTGAGGTGGCTATGTTTGATGTGTGGGATAGGTCTTTTGTCTGCTTGAATCTTTGAGACCTTGTATGTATAGTTCTCACCCCCTTTCTAATTTGACCTTTTGCCATCTTCACATGCTGAAACGGATAGGTTTGAAGTGGATCCTCCAGGACTTATTGTCGTGTGAAAAACTAGCCGATCGAATCGACTAACACTCCAACATGATTCCAAAATAGAAGTCAAACGATTGATGTTGAGAAGGGAAATCTTCTCCTCAACTATGGGTTCCCAAACTACTAGAGAAAGTGTTTGGTGTAGGTGAAGAAAAAGAAGTGCAACAAATGATAGAATAAAACTAAAAGGCAACAAAATAGTAAATTCGATAAAGGTAAGAATAAAATTGAATTGATTTGAATTTGATTGAAGGTCTCTTTTCAATTGTGATACAAGGAATATTTATAGGGGATCTTATCTCTAATAACTTACTATAGCTATCGAACCAATCATATCCTGTTTTCTTCCATCTTCTCGGTAGTTTCTTCAACTATCTATGTGCTTCCTAGATTTTCGACCTCCACTAAGTGTCACTTCTTTATCCACTTTGACTAAGTCTTCTAGGATTTCAGTACCCTTTTCAGATTAAATAAATAATTTTAATTAATCCTCTAAGTTACCAAAATACCTCTCATGGGCTTTGACCTATTTTCGGCCCAATTCACTGTCCCAACCATCTTGGGCCTATCGGTTTTCAAGCTACCAAAAATTTTGAATTTCAGTTGCTAACAAGATTGAATTTGGGTTTTGGCTTAAATATGTTTTTGGTCCCTGATAAATTAGCGAATTTTGTTTTGGATCCGTAACAAATTTTTTCTTTGTGTTGAGTCCTTGTTATTTTGTCTGAGTCCTTCTAATATATCTATTTTTTCATTTGAGTCCTTATAATATTTTGTTCATTTTGTATTAGTCCCTTTGAAAAATATTTGATAGGGACTAATAATAAATTATCTACATATTTTAGGGACTCAAACGAAAAAATTGATATATTAGAAGGACTAAGACAAAATAACAAGAACCCAAAACAATTTTTTTGTTTTATTAGGGACTCATCGCAAAGTAAAATTTTATTAGGGACTCAAAACAAAATTTGCGAATTTATGAGGGACCCAAAACATATTTAAGCCTTGGGGTTTTTTAAAAATTTTCAACTATTCGGCTTCTCGTTGCAAATATTTTAAGCATCCATGCTCTTTGAGGCTATGATTGTAATAAAGTTTCATGGAGTTACATTAGAAATGTAATAGAATTTTGCTTTCATCTTTCCCTATGCATAATTAACTCCCAAACCTAACTGGATTTTTGCAGACCAATCTTTTCCATACTAGAAACACTTTTCCAAATTTTCTGAATTTAATGAAATTTGTAGGCACTCAAAATCAAATTTTCGATCTAATTTTTTTCCTTTTCTTGGCTCCTGCCACAATTCTATTTGTGACAATAATTCTAAAAATATTTATGAACTTTTAAAGTGTTTAATTAAGAAAATTCTTAAGAGCTACTCCTGAACACTTAATGTCTTCAATTTTTTTTTTCTTATATTAATTTGTCTTACTATGCATTTATGTATATATTATGCATATTTATTTGTACGCTTTCTTTGTTTAGTGTTATTTTTAGTTTATTAGTTTTCTTTTCTCAACACACATCTATTTGTACACATCTTTTACTTTTTGCACCTCTACCATCCATGATAATCTACAAAAAAAATTTGTCTGTTGCTTGAAGTACTCCAATCTTTCCTTTTATTATTGTAATAAATAATAAAATAAATGTGGACAAATAAACACAATGGTATCTATCTTTCCATTAGTGTGATATAAAATGCATCAGATTGGATTTATATTTTGCTATATATATTCATATAAAGTTCATTAGATTGTATTTTTTTTCCTCAATACATGTATAATATAATATTTGATACATGTAAGAAAGTATTTGACATACTACTTTAATCCAATCTCCTAATTGAATGTTAACATGCACATTTTTTTCCCAAGTTCTTGACATTATTTCCAAACAGTCGTCCTGATATATATTTTAACAATTGACAGTTAATATAAGGAAATTGTATGTATATATATATTTAGAGAGAGAGAGAGAGGGGAGAAAACTCATCAAAATTCCTTGGAAACCATGTGCTGGTGTAGGAAATTGAAGCACTCAAGGTTCAAGCACTAAAATTTTGGGTCTCTTGGAGTGTAGAAGAGTAGCTCACGGCCAAATGGGGACAAAAGGGTGAGAAAATGAAGGCAACTTAGTCACCAAGTTTAAGTAGTAGAAGGTCTTAGGTTTAGTGTTTCCTTTTGGGGCCGAGGTTATTTTTGGCATTTGAAATTTGATTGCCCATCCAAAGGGCTGAATATATTTTGGCCAAAGGCTAAATGTGGCTATTTTAATCAAATGTGTCAAAAATAATTAATATTTATAGATGGATTTAATTATAATTAATAATAACTAATTATAATTAATTCTATGAATTTTTTACCGTTTGCTCTTTTTCTCAGTGTATTTCTATACTGTCAATTACAATATTGAATTCTCATAACCAAATTTAGGCTTTGTCTTGTAATAATGCTCTATCAAATTGAATCATTGAAATTTGGGTGCTACGTTAACTATGATCTACTAATAATTTTGTGAGAACAATCCATTTTTTCTTTTAAAACATAATTTCAAATTTAAAATTAATGCAAAAGATGTTAGGATTTTAAAATTTCATACAATTGTGTAAATAGAAATAAATTAAGATGATTTATTTATTATTTTAAAAATATTAAAGACAAAATATTATAAAATAGAAATGTTAGATTTAGAATAAAATTATACTTTTTAAGGAAAATAATTAAAATTTTATCTACTTGTTGATAAATATATGGTAAGAATATTTTGATCATATATTTTAAAATTATTTGCTATATTTTTTTTTTGTAACCATCGTAATTAGAGAATTTGGCTCACGATGGGACCCCAAGGTATCTTCACCTTTGGGCCTGCTATAGGACTAATCCTCGATCTCGATTCGGGGTTTAGTCTTATGTAAAGCTCTTCACCCCTCCCTAAAGATGTACTCACTGGGAATCTAACTTAGGTCCTCTGCCACAAACTTAGCGTGTGTTGCCAACAGAACTACACCCATTGAGTTGTTTCCTATAATCTAAAGAATAGTAAAATTCAATAAAAAAAGTATTATCCTAAAAACTATTCATAACTATTACATTTAGTAAAGGTAATGATTAAATTTATATTTAATAAACAATTATTAAATTCAAAAAATTCATTTTATTTGATGAATATTAAATTTAATGAGATGATTAATATTACTTATATATTATATTTAATAAATAAATAACTAATACTGTATAAAACAATTTTTAAATTCAAATATGTTTTATAAAATAAAATTTTTGAAAAAATATAAAAATAATGGAGATTTTGATTTGAGAAAAAGGGCTATGCACTGGCATTGTAAAATACACTGTCTTCCAATCCCAAACTAGCATATATGGTAAGTTTGTTAATCTTTACAATAGCTAACTTAAGAGTCATATAAATGGTGATTTATGATTGGAAGACAGAGTAAAATTGGTTCACATTGTCAATACATAGCCATTAAACTGTTTTAATTTATATTTGTTTAGGTATTAAATTTTTTACGTTTCATTTTTGAGATAGAGAGGGACATGGTTAGGTATTAAATTTGTAATAATTACTATCTTGCTCCATATATTTAGATTGGTATGAAAAGTTATATATTTAATAAACATTTATTAAATATAATAAATCATTTTATTTAATGTTAATAAATATTTTATTAAGTAAATGTAGTAATTAATACTATATTTAATAAAAATGTTATCTTGGTTCGGCGCAGTTTCCAGATGGTGTTAAGGAGTGCCAACATTGTTGGGATGCCTGACCCTTCCTAGGTTCTGCCCAGTTTTTTGGCAAAAAATAAAAATAGAAATAAAAAAATAAAAACGTATATTGATAATTGTAAAGTTGACTTTCTTATAATAGACATGAAATGTATACTCTATGAAAATATTGTTTGAGATATATGGAACATATATCAATTTAATTAATTTCCAGCACTATTACATCATTTTGCAAAACTACTAATTGTTTTATTATCTTTCTGAGCTTTCATTAATTTAACTTTCCTTCCATATCTTTCCTGACAACTATAATATATTGTGATTTGAAAAAGTTGACTTAAGGTCTTATCATGGACATCTCTCATCTACCTACTATTTGTCTTTTTCATAATTCATGCTTGTCGCCTTGGAGATAAGTTAAAATTTGGGAACCACTCATCAAAACCTAAATGCTATGCAAAGGTTGTTCCAAATACTCCAGTTTTGCAGAGATATGAAACTTACCTTTGATCTTCACAAGCTGAACTCCATTATGGAATTTTCTTAGTGATTGGACTATTGTATCAATTATATAGGTGATTCTTGTTGGAGGGGATCATCAAGTCGGCGTATTTGCCAAGGAAACCATTGAAGCTGGTGATGAGCTTTTCTATGATTATTACTATGATCTAGATTGAGCACCGTTATGGGCTCTTCCACCCAAAGTTGAGGCTTCCAAGAAACATGAATTAGCTATTTCTTAAGGCAGCACAAAGAAACACCAATCTCATAGATTAGCCCTGTCTAAGCGACCAATTTGTAGTATTATTGTTCCTTTTCTCCATAAATGAATTTTCTACATCTTATGGGTGATGGCCAAGAGAAAATGTCATTTGGATACTAATATCAAATGCTAATATGCATAGAATTAGCCTAAAATTGTGAACCAAATTATGAGTTTGTTGTTGTTTCATGCAAAATTAGTTTTTTATTTACTTAATGCTAAATTTGTCAATTTTCACTAATACCATTATTCAAATGTTAAGAAGAAAGCATAATTTCAAGTTCAAAACATTTTCATCTCTTAAAAACTGTTTTTAATGATTTATGTTAGGAAATTGAAATTACCTTTTGGAGCCGGGGTTATTTTTGGCATTTGAAATTTGATTGGCCATCCCAAAGGGCTGAATATATTTTCGGCCAAAGGCTAAATGTGGAAATTTTAATCAAATGTATCAAAAGTAATTAATATTTCTAGATGGATTTAATTATAATTAATAATAACTAATTATAATTAATTCTATGTATTTTTTTACCGTTTGCTCTTTTTCTCAGTGTATTTCTATACTGTCAATTACAATATAGTCTAGGTTTCAGTTGAATTCTCTACTGAAATTCAGACAGAAAATCATATGTGTTCATTTCACTGAATTTTCATCACCAAATTTAGGCTTTGTGTTGTATAATGTTCTACCAAATTGAATCACTAAATTTTGGGTGTTACGTAAACTATTATCTACTAGTAATTTTGTGATAACAATCCATTTTTTCTTTTAAAAAATAATTTTGAATTTAAAATTAATGCAAAAGATGTTAAGATTTTTAAATTTCATAAAATTGTGTAAATAGAAATAAATTAACATGATTAATTTATTATTTAAAAAAATATTAAAGACAAATTATTATACATTAGAAAAGTTTGATTTAGAATATTTTATAGTTTTAATAAAATTATACTTTTTGAAGGAAAAAAATTCAAATCTTATCTACTTGTTGAGAAATATATGGTAAAAATATTTTTATCATATATTTTAAATTTTTTGGCACATTTTAGGTTTCAAATCATTTCCTATAATATATTTTTTTTGTAACTATCGTAATTAGGGCCTTTGGCTCGCGGTGGGACTCCAAGGTATCTCTACAAGCTTCGGTCCTTTAGGCGTACTATGGGACTAATCTCCGATCTTGGCTCGTGGCTTAGTCATACTCTAAAGCTCTTCACACCTCCCCAAGGATATATTTTGTTGGAATCTAACCCAATTCCTCCCCCCACAAACTCAGCATGTGTTGTCATATGAGCTACACCCATTGAATTATTTCCTATAATCTAAAGAACAGTAAAATAAAATGAATAAACTATTATTCTAAAACTATTCATAACTATTACATTTAATAAAGGTAAAAATTGAAATTATATTCAATAAACACTTATTGAATTCAAAAAATTCATTTTATTTAATAAATATTAAATTTAATAATATGATTAATATATATATTTTTTTTTTATCATGAGGCATGCCAAGGTAAAAATAAAGACAGGCATCCGACCCAAGTTAGCACCCCTGATATTATCTACCAAAAGCAACATACCCAAATATTATTAAAAAAAAGAGAGAGAGAAGAAAAAACCTTGGGGGGGGGGGGGGGGGGGGGGGGGATAAATCCCAAAACCCAGGAAAGGACAGATTACATAAACCTATAGTTAGGTAAGCCTATTCTATTATGTGAGAAATCCTTCAAAATAAACTTAGGAGTAGAATCCAACAAAAAAAAAATGATTAATATTACTTCAATGTTATATTTAATAAGGAATATACCTAAAATTGTGGAGAATGCGAACTTATCACATTATCATGACCGCTCAACCTTTGCTTACTAATTTATCATATCTTGAGTTCTGAAAGTCCGATTGAGGTGAAACCAAAGTCATTAGTTAGCTAACATCTAACTCTACATTTCTTATGAAAACACCTAAGGCAAATTTGCATTACACAGGGTAATTTATGCACAATCGTGCATTTTTTCCGAAGTGGTGTTTCAATTTTGAAGCATGTCCATGCATAATTAAGCATGGTCGTGCATAACATTTCCTAAAATGTAATTCTAATTTTCTTATGCATGGCCATGCTTTTGTGATGCATGGTCATGCTTCTTGAATGTTGTTACTTAAATTCATTATGTATATATGGTCATGCTTCTTGAAGGTTCTTTATGCACATTCATCATGCAGGGCCATGCTTGACATATGCATGGTCGTGCATAATTGTCTGAGATAAAAACACTTCAGATTTGAAGGTTCTAAGAGTCCCAATCTACCTAATCACTAAACTCACAATTTATTTACCCAAAATTCATGAACTATACATGATTTAATTCATTAAATCTTCATCTATTATCAAGAGCACGTCAAACAACTCACACAAAAAAATCATTTAGGCAAGCATGATTTCTCAAATGCAAACATCCCAAAAAAGGGAAAAACACCCAAAACAACCAAACAATTCAATTATCAATCCACAACAAAAATTAAGGCGCTTCAGGGTATTCACAACCCATCCAGGAAATTAAACTTGTTTTAAATAAAAACGTAAAATCATACATTCTACCTGTAGCTCATTGCCACTCATACAAGAGAAGAGAAAGAGAGAACCCACTTCCCCTTACCTCAAAAACATGACTCCCAAAAACAAGGAACAATAGGTTAGTGTTTCCCACTCCTTTCACTCCTCGGCACGTAGCTCTGAAGACACAAAATCTTCAAGGAGGCAAAAAAAGGGAATGAAAGGAAGGGTTAGGTTTTTAAGAGAAACCTAAGTTAACCTTCTATCAGAAAAGTTGGGCTCGAGGAGACTAAAGTCCAACATATAAGAGTCAAGAAACTTTTAGAGCATTTTAATTATAAAACCACTTTTATTTTCTAATAACTCATTTTCTCACTTCCAAGGCCAAAACATATTCTCAAATCATTTATTTTAATTATAACAATAAATAGAATATTTAATAATTACTAATATATTTATATAATTGGAAAATAAAATCTAGGGTGTTACACAACAAGGACTTGGCTGAATCCTATACTTAGGGCCTAAAATTGAGATGTTACAACTGCAAGTCTAATTCTAGAGTTTAACAGCAGTTTGCAGGAAATGTGAAGATAAGAAGTTAATAGATGAGACATTAAAGCTTGGGTTGTTCTCTGCTCGATAAATTAAGGTAGTCTCAATACAGATGACTCTACTTTCAGAAATGATTGACTTCTTGCTCTATATATTATCCTCTGTGCTGTACTAACTAGTCTTATATAACTCTATCATGCCATTGTAGTTTGCAACCTCACATGAATATATTGATAACACAAAATTATTTTCCCATGAAATTGCTTGATTTTCAGTGTAGACCCATGTAGGGATAGGCCAAAAAAATATGGTTGTTTGTAACTGAAAACAAGTGAATGAGATTTTTAAAGTGAAAAGTTTATCATGGTTGTTTGTTTTTGTGAATGATATGATTAAGAGAATTCTGTTCTCATTTTTGCGAAAAAAATGATATGATCAGTTTTGCTTTTTTCTGTTCTCATTTCTTTGTGAAGGTTGAAATTTCCATTTCTTTCCATTTCTACTTATGGGAGGAGTTTTCTCAAAATTTGCCTCACTTCTATATTGTTATGGAAATGAACAGGTCAGATTGCTGTTTGCAAGATTTGAGGGAGAAAATTTCGCCCCGTAAAGGACAAAATGCTAAGGCAACTTCAGTCAAATTGATAACCAAAAGAAAGAAGAAATCTCAATCTTGATTAAAATCCATTGTAAAAATAGTCAAAGCTGCTTGAAGAAAAGTTTTCATTGCAAAAGAATCAGATTTTTGAACTCCTAAACCTGATAAAGTTGAAGATGTTAAGGAAGATGAAAACTATGGTGGGGTAGAAGTTTTGGAAGAAGTTTCTACAATTGGATCCACAAGAAGAGCAAAAGCTGCAGCAAGATAAAATTTATTTGCTCTGCACCAGCTCCTACTTGTCAACTTGAAGTAACCAAAGAAGAAAAGAAAGTTCATGATCATCCCTTGTGTTTATGTTTTCTACAATGGAACTCTCAAAATTAGAATCTAGGTAAAGGAGATAAAGCTTTTCCTATCGTCTAATCTTTATATGGTTCTTCTTTCTTAATCCTTATTGTGTTTATGTTTTCAGGGAGTGAATGTTATTTTAATCCTTTTTGTCTTTTGCTATATGTTCAAAAGATCTTCACATGTATGTATATTTTAGTGCATGACTATTTTCTGTACAATTAATTACCATGATTAAGAGAATTCTTCAAAAGCAAATTCAAGTCAACAAATAATGACCAACAAGACTTCAAGGGACAATGCTAAGTTAAGGAATGAAATGTCTTATATGTTTGAGCCATTAAATTGCTTGGTGGAAACTGGAAACAAATACAAGTCTAGTAATAAATCCACCATGCAAGAAAATTGCACATGTTACGAGGCTTGTATTTGTTCCAAGATTCCATCAAGCAATTTAATGGCTCAAACATATTAGCCTTTTCATATCTTAACTCAACATTGTCCCTTGAAATCTTGTTGGCCACTATTTGTTGACTTGAATTTGGTCTTGAAGAATTATGTTAATCATTGTAAATAGTTGTACAGAAAATAGTCATGCACTAAAACATACATGCGAAGATCTTTTGAGATAAAGTGAAGGAAAAAAAGGATTAAAATAACATCAGCTTCCTGAAAGCGGAAACACAGTAAGCATTAAGAAAGAAGAACCAGATAAACATACAAGGAAGTTTCAATGGCCAAGGGATGATCATCATCTTTCTTCTTCTGTTATTTTGTCAAGTTGACAGGTAGGAGGTGGTGCACAGCGAATTAATTTTATTCTTGCTGCAGCTTTTGCTCTTCTTGCGGATCCAATTGTAGAAACTTCTTCCAAAACTTCTATCCCACCAAGGTTTTCATCTTCCTTAACATCTTCAACTTTATTAGGTTTAGGAGCTGAAAAATTTGATTGTTTTGCAATGAAAACTTTTCTTCAAGCAGCTTTGGCTATATTCGCATTGGGTTTTGATGAAGATAGAGAGATTTCTTCTTTCTTTTGAATTTCAATTTGACTAACGGTGTTGCCTTAGCATCTTGTCGTTCACAGGGGAAAATTTCTCCTTCAAATCTTGCAAACAGTAATCTGACCAGTTCATTTCCATAACGATGTAGAAGTCAGACACAATTTAGGAAAGCTCCACACATAAGGAAAAAAGGAAAGAAATGGAAATTTCAACTATCACAAAGAAATAAGAACAGAAAATAAAGCATAATTGGTCACATCAAATTTTCCCCATGGCTCATTCACATAAGCAAACAACCATTGATAAACTCATATCACTTTAAAAAACTAATTCACTTGTTTCAAGATACATACAAACCATATTTGTGGGCTATCAATGCATGGTTCTACACTTAAAATGAAGTAATTTCATGGAAAATAATTTTGTGCTATCAATATAAACATGTGATGATTATAAGGGGCAATAGGGGAGTAGTTGGGGATCACGAAAGCATGGTGAGGAGGGAGAGAAGGTGAAAGCCATGCTTTGCATCTTTGAGATTTGAAAGAATAGCTTAGGAAAAATGAGAGAATGGTGAGGGAAAATGAGGTGATTTGTTGTAGATTTTGGGTGACACTTTCCTTGGAAAGTGTTTTCTGAAATGTTTTTTTTTTTAAAAGAAAAAATACATACACAATTAGATAACGCTTTCGCCAAGAAACTCTATATAAATGTTGCTATCTGAAAATGGTTTTGGTGTAGTGTTGGGTGGAAGTGTGTTGATTGGGCTTATCAAGATAAAAGATCTAATTGGTATAGTCATTTTTCAAGTATAACAATACCTTAATTGTATGATTCAATATGGAAGTGGGCACAAAAAAAATTAAAATAACTTATCATAATCATAATTGATAGAATCTCAAACTACTGCCACAAATCAGAATAGACAAAGATAACAAAGTAAGCCTCATAAAAAATGTTAAAACATTTAAAAACATAAAATCAAATTTTTTTAAAATGCTGGAACATCAATCAACATTCACGAATTTTTAAACATAGAAAAATATCATACTTTTGTAACAGAATTTTATAGAAAACATCTTTAGGATGTCAAGAAAATGTAAAAACTTTCTAACTTGAAAATAGCACACAGAAAAATTAAGATAAATCATGAACTTTGCATGACTCTGCCAGAAAATGGTACAGAACATAGCTTAGAAAAATTGCATTCATACCCAAACAATTTATTATTTTTTGGGCATTTTATATGTTATTCCCAACACATGAAAACATTACCATATATCAAATCTTTTTAAATTAGATATATAATTGTTTTTATATGATGTTACATATAAATTCAAAAATTTACTTCGTTTCTTACCAAAATATTCACCCGTGCATTGCACGGACCAACGCACTAGTTATATATTAAAAGATAATGTATTTAATGAAAATAATGATTAATTAATTTTTAAGTGAGAGAGAATGAGAATTTATATATTATTTTGGTGAGATCCAACGTAGATTTGAAGATATAGAATGAGAATTGTTTTAGTGTTTAAAAAGCATTTTTTTTATCCGTAGAAATCGAAGATAGGTACCGGAGGTTTACAACAACTCACGCACCCTGCTAAACCAACTGAGCTAGACTCCTCGGTCATTTAAAAAACATTTAATAAAATATATTGTTGAAATTAAGAATTTAAAAATCTAAATTAAATTCAAAGAATAAAAATTATAAATATTTTAAAATATCAAAATTGTATTTAACTATATTGTTTACTGATTTCTATAACATTATTTTATTTCATATAATAAAAAATAAAAATTAAATACATTGTTTTTTAATATATAACTAGTGCATTGGTCCGTGCAATGCACAGGTGAATATTTTAGTAAGAAACGAAGTAAATTTTTGAATTTATATGTAACATCATATAAAAACAATTATATATCTAATTTAAAAAGATTTGATATATGTTAATATTTTAAGAATTTTGCTAAAAAAATTGTCATCCAAATCTATATCATATATAAATATATAATTAAGTGATTTTTTATTTTTTTAAAAGCATAAGCATGTATTTTAATGATGTTATATAATAATTTATCATATATAAATTGTCATCCAAATCTATATCATATATAAATACATGTGAAAAAATGCAAGCTTTTCAACACACGTCCAGAAAACAATTTAAAATTGAGAGGGGTAAAACATAAATGAACCCAAAATTTCTCCAGATTCTCAAACCCAACATACATGTGGATTTTAAGATCATCAATGGTTAGCACAACCTCTAGATAGCCACAAAATTCTATCTTACCCTTTGTTGAGCAAAAATCAGACTATCCAGTTTTGCTAAAATAGAATGGAATAATAGACACAACCAGTTTTGCCACCATCAATCACCACCAGTCCTCATATCTAACTGAGAAAAATCAAGACCAAGCCATTAAAAAATCAATATGCACTGAAAATGCAAAGAAGCCATTTCACAACTCAAAGTTTGAAGGGTTTGGAGAAAATAAACCTTACATTGAGAAAAGGCCATTATCCCACACCTTAGGTTAGTTGGAGAAGGGGGTGGCTTGAATATCTCCTTCACATCCTTTAGCTATTCGGTCAAGCAAGGAAAGAGCAAGGATTGTAGAGAAAAGAAATTGGTGAAGTGTGTGTGGTGCTCTCTGTCAAGAGAGTAAATGAAAGAAAGTATTGTTATGTGTGTTCTCGTAGAGTGCTAGAGAGAAGGGAGAGAATTGAGTGTCTCACCTTACTTAGTGAGAGAGTGAAAAATGAGTAGAATGAGTGGGGTGGCTTTCAGGTATTGGGACTTTATAAAATGGGTTCAACAGATTAGCACACTTACGTCCTTGCTAGCTCAAAGGTTTATTGTGGGTAAATATAAAAATTAATAGGCAATGATATTTTCTTTTATGTTTATTCCAATAATGTAATAAATGTAACAAATTATTTAAGATATATTTATTAAATGTAATATATTATTTTATTTAATAAATATTATATTTAATAATAATAAACATTACTATATTTAATGAACATTTATTAAATATATAAATCCATTTATTTAATAAATATAATAATTAATAATATGATCAATATTAGTTAATTATGATTTTAAACAAATGTGATTTTTTTTCTAGACCACAAGTATCCTCCACTGGAAATAATCATGTTTAAGTTGGGTAGAACCACTATGGGTGGCAAAGCTCAAACCCAAGACCATTGCTTAAATTGGAACACTCCCACACCAGTTGATCCATGTGCTTGATGGGAAAAAAATGTGATAATCAACATTGTATAAACATGTATTATAAAGTAATTTTTTAAACCAAAATAAAATAATGAAAAATATTTTGGTATTAAATTTGTAATAATTACTTTTATATAATGTATATATAGATTGGTATGAAAGTGAAAAAAAATAATAAGAAATTTTAAATATAATAAATCTATTTTATTTAATGTTGATAAAGGTTTTCGTTAAGTAAATGTAAGAATTAATGACATAATTAATAAACATTTATAAAATATGATAAATTTATGTCATTTAATGAATATAAAATTTAATAATATGTAATAACTAATCTATAAAAAAAATAACTAATCTAGTTAAATATTACTCCCTCCGTTTCTTTTTAAGTGTCAGATTTTTGGAAAAATTTTGTTTCTATTTATCTGTCATTTGCAAAGTTCAAGATCACATTAATTACTCTTTTATCAATTATACCCTTACTTCTCTACTAATCTTTTATGAATTTACACATGCATTTCTTATAGAGTAGAAATGAAAAGAGGGTAAAATAGGAAATCCCATAATTACTTTATTAGAATCAAGAAAATTTAATGCATTTCTTGGTTTCAACATATAAACCTTAAATGACACATATTTTAATTTATATATGTTTAGGTATTAATTTTTTATGTTTGTTTTTCTCGAGAGAGAGCAAGAGAAAGTGAAAGAAATATTTACCAATTAAATTTATAGTTATTAAAAAAAATCTCTGTACATATAGATTGGTATTAAGAGTTATTTATTTAGTAAACATTTATTAAATCTAATAAATAAATTAATATAAATTTTAATTAATTAGCATTCAAATTTTAGACAAATGAAGAAAAACATTAATCATTTTCATTTTCTTATGCTTTTATCTTTAAAATATGAAATTAGTTATTCTAATTATAATTGCATTCAAGTCTCTCTCTCTCTCTCCGTCCCTCTCTCTCTATTTATAAAGATAGAGAGATAAATTAATGTTTAGGTATCAAATTTGTAATAATTATTTTTTGCTTCATATATATGGATTGGTGTGAAAGCGTATATATTTATTAAACACTTACTACTCTGTTATCTTTTATAAACAAAAAAAAGTCATTTCTCTTGTTCTCAAATATAAACAAATCTCAGCTACATTTGCCTTATTTAATGAGACTATCTTCAAAATATCCTTCGTTTAATAGGGAGTTTATGCATGATATCAAGTTCCATTGAAGGGTAGTTTAGGAAAAATGTTTGATTTTTAATTGGGATTGAGATAAGTTAATGAAGTTAACTAATCTTCTTAATAAGTGTGAAATTAATTTTTTTTGCTTATAAAAGAGAATGGATGAAGTACTTTTTAACATATTTAAAAACTTTTTTTGTGGTAAATATTATTGGTATATCCTCCATTAGAAACAATCCTACTCGGTCGGGATAAGATCACTATGAGTAGCAAAAACTCTCCTTTCTAGAATTTCATAAATATTTATTAAGTCTAATAAATGTATTTTTTTAAAAATATTTTTAATAATCATTTAATAAGTTCATCTCCTATAAAAAATTATTAATATTATTAATATTAGTCAAAGATTATATTTAATAAATTAAATTACCAATACTATACAAAAGAGTTTTTGTTTTAAAATATTTTTTATAAACTAAAATTTAAAAAACACTAAAAATTTTAATTTATATATGTTTGATTATTAAATATTTTATGTTTCATTTTTGAGAGAGAGAGAGAGAGAGAGATGTTTAGGTATTAAATTTGTAATACTTATTGTTTTCTCCATATATATAGATTAGTATGGAAATTTATATATTTAGGAAACAATTATATAAAAAATAAATTTATTTTATTTATTGTTAATTAAACATTTCTCAGTAAATGTAGAAATTAATAGTAAATTTAATAAAAATCTATTAAATATAATAAATCAAAATTATTTAATGAATATAATATTTAAAAATATGACTAATGTTAGATAAATATTATATTTTATAATATAATAATTAACACTATACAAAACAATTTCTATTTTAAAAGATGTTGTATAAACAATTTCTTAAATAACAATAAAATATTTTATATATTAAATTTTTTATGTATGCTTTCTCAAAGAGAGGGAGAGAGAGAACTTTTTAGGAATTAAAATTGTAATAATTAATCTTTTGAGCTCCATTCATATAAAATGGTATGAAAAGTTGTATATTTAATGAATACAGTGGTGGGTACCCACTAGGGTTGGCCAAGTGGTTGGAAATTGAAAAAGATGTATGAGGACATAGCTAGGTTTGATCATCATTGTTGCCATTATATAAAAAGAAAATTACATATTTAATATACATTTATTCCTTTGACATATTTACTAAACAAAATTTGGTAGAGATCAAAGGTATCCTTCACTGAAGCAATATTGCTCGAATTGGGTAGAACCACCATAAGTAGCAAAACTCTCGAGTATTTAAGATACATTTATTAAATGTAATAAATTATTTTATTTAATAAATATTATATTTAATAATAATAAATATTACTACATTTAATGAACATTTATTAAATCTATAAATCCATTTATTTAATGAATATAATAATTAATAATATGATTAATATTAGTTAATTATGATTTTTAAAAAAAGTAATTTTTTTCTTGATCACAGGTATCCTCCACTGGAAGCAATCATGTTTGAGCTGGGTAAGACCACTATGGGCGGCAAAGCTCGAACCCAAGACCACTGCTTAAGTTGAAACAACCCCATGCCAACTGATCCATACACTTGATGGTAAAAAAATGTGATAATCAACATTGTATAAAACATGTATTATAAACTTACTTTTTAAAACCAAAATAAAATAATGAACATTTTAATTTATATATGTTTAGGTATTTATTTTTTTATGTTTCATTTTAGAGAGAGAGAGAGAGAGAGAGAGAGAGAGAGAAATATTCTAGTATTAAATTTGTAATAAATACTTTTATGTTACTTATATATAGATTGGTATGAAAGTGAAAAATAATTAATAAGCACTTTTTAAACATAATAAATCTATTTTGTTTAATGTTGATAAAGTTTTTCATTTAGTAAATGTAAGAATTAATGACATAATTAATAAACATTGATAAAATATGATGAATTTATGTCTTTTAATGAATACAAAATTTAATAATATGATTATTGTTATGTAATAACTAATCTATAAAAAATCAATTTTAAAATATGTTTTATAAACTAGTTTTGGAAACAATAATAAAAGATGAATACTTTAATTTATATATGTTTACGTATTGATTTTTATGTTTGTTTTTCCAAAGAGAGAGAAAGAGAAAGAGAAAGAAATATTTACCAATTAAATTTATAATTATTAAAAAAATTTCTCCGCACATTGGTATTAAGAATTGTTTATTTAGTAAACATTTATTAAATCTAATAAATTAATTAATATAAATTGATTTAAATAAACTACTATTCAAATTTAAAACAAATAAAGAAAATTATTAATTATTTTCATATTAGAGTTTTGTATATTAAATAAATAACCTGTATTTGTTTTTAAATTGGGTCTTATTTATTTTGTAATACGATGGAACATTTTTACTCTTTTTATGTAATACAGCAGTGGGTGCATCTTGTAGTATAAAAGACCCGCTTGTACAAACTCAAACCCAAACCCAAAACTGATTTAAAGACAAATCTTGGCACAACTAGTGGAGGAAGCGATGGTTGTGCCTTAGACTCATTTAGTAGAAATGGTGAACATATTTTCAAGTCTTTTTGGTGCATTTCAGCCACATAACCCCAACATTAACAAGAAAGATATGTTAAAATTTTGAACCCAACATAAGAATATTAAGTCATTTATTTTTTTAAAAAAATATTCACTAAATTTCTCCAAATTCAAATAACCTTTATTTAGAGGATAATGTGTGGCTGTTGTTATTATTAATTCTTAATGAATTACAAAAGCTTACATTTCACCTATAATTAGATTATGCATAATTTCTATCCTTTTGGACTAATTGATAATTTGATTTTCTATGATAATTCTATAAGATTTCTAATTATTAATTCATTGGATGTGAACTTCAAAATGATAGTATTTTTAAATCTATAAATTCTCCAATAATTAATAAAAAAATACAATAGTCTCTCTCTCTCTCTCTATCTATCTATCTATCTATCTATCTATCTATCTATCTATCAATATATATGTATGTATATATCAATTGTAAACATCAACAACAAGATACAATATACTAAATGAAGGAAAAAATAAATTGTATATATAATTTATTGGTGTTGTATGTTCCCTCAATATTAACAAAGTTATTAAGAAAATAAAAACAAGAAAACATTTAAATAATATTATATAGTCTAAGTCTCTACAACTATAATTTGATCATTCACCAAATTAAACTACTGAGAATATGGGGGGAGGCTTACCATTTGGTGAAATGTTTATATGGTGGACTGTCTTTACTCTTTTCAATGGAATAGGCGTGATCTGCAAAGAGTTTCTTAATCTTGATGTTTCCCATGAGCTTGAAGACAATATATTAGGATCACCTAAAAAATTATTCTCTGCAACTATGTTTGTCTGTCTAAACAGTACAAGCCACTATAGATACAACCCATGTGCTGGAAAGAAACATAACATACTTAATCAAACCATAAGTTTTTTAGTACATCATAAAAAAATTGATACAACTGAAAGCAAATACAACTAAAATGATAAGGAAATACAACCAAAGATACTATCGAACAACCATCAACCATCCCCTACTAACAAAACAAGTCCCTAACTGAGTAGTGACTCAAACCCTAGCTTAATCCTGCCTCTCATTGTCAAACTCGATAGGATGAAATTGCAATTTTTTTTTGTAGTGATCTTTTCTGTCCAGGTCAAAAGTGAGGGTGTGAGTGTGGCATAAGGTTTATAAAACCTAACCCCTTGATGGGCCCTAGTAACCCTTTCTTATAAAAAAGCCCACTCTTTTCTTAACAATAAAGTCTATTTATTAGTTTTTTTTATCTAAACCCTTTCTAATTATTGTCAAGTAACAACACTTAGAATCACAAATATGTTTCAATTACATACAAGATGCTCACGTTTCCTTCTAGAAATACACAAGTGTATTGCAAGCAAATAGGGAGTTGGGAGTTCAATAACAAAAGGTCTTTAGCTTTGCCTTGTCCCCATAAAGAGATTGACAAGCATTGGCATCCTAAAAGCAAATGGAAGACTAGCTCACTCAACTAAAAAATTCATAATGTTTCAATGAAATTATTGTTAAGATGCAAATTCTGGAAAATGAACTTATGTACCTCTATTAATGAATGATTCTAAAAAAGTTGAGTTGCATAAATTAATTTCAACTTATAGGAGAAATTTGACTCATTTGGCCTCCTCACTTTAAAAAAAAAAAAATCTTATCCTATAAATGCTTGTTGACAAATCTATCTATGCTTGCTCAAAGTGGAAAATTGATAATGTTTTGAAAAGATATTCCTGTGTTGGCCACAACACTGACATAAATTAAGATGCCACCTAGCTCACTGTTGATAGTCAATTTCTTAGTTCCCAACAGTTCAGCATTTATAAATAAAATTGAGGAATCCTGGTTCCCACAATTACAATGTATTGTACAGAACAGAAAGGAATTAAGCCATAAAAATATAGTAGTCTATATACTCTATCAGCTAATAAAAAAAGTACAATTAGCATAGGAAAGAGAGGGGATTGCATTTACATTTTTACCACAGTATCCTATGACTAAGTGCTAATTGTGTAAATGATTGATATTTCTGGTACTTTCATACAGAAAAAAACATGGCAATACAACTATGCAAAAATATATGCCCTGCAACATGTCACAAGAAAGAAAAAGGGGAAACCTCAATTTTTAAACTCTCAAGAACCTTCATAAGATATAACATATTATATTAAAAAGTTTCATTTGTCACCTTTAAATCAATATGATGCTGCAAATCTGTCCAGGGTAGGTGCTAAAACCAAAGTAAGTGTCAACACCAGAATCAGTACCCGGTCAAGACAAAGAAAAATTAACAAAGAAAATGAAGAAACATCTAGCAGATGTAGAGATTGATTCATCAAATAGTATATCTAAATATAATTATATGCAAATTATAGAAAGATAAAGCTATCTGAAATAGAG
This sequence comes from Pueraria montana var. lobata, assembly GCA_026413185.1. NCBI lineage: Eukaryota > Viridiplantae > Streptophyta > Magnoliopsida > Fabales > Fabaceae > Pueraria > Pueraria montana. The sequence goes on from CM048656.1 coordinate 25,915,868, forward strand.
AATGAAATCATCATGAGCTCCTTATAGAAGGATGATGGTTTAAGTGAAATTCTCAGAGTACAATAAAATAAGATATATTTATTAGCTCCTAGTTATAAGATTAGTAATTTTTAAGATGCTAACACATTCATGTAGGATCCCAATCAAAGTTCCAAATAATCTAAAATCATAAAAGTTAGAAAACATAGTTCGTCCACCTTCCTCATTTTCTCCAGAATGCTAGATTACCTCATCTCTATGAGTACTGAAAATTAAATCCTCCCTCAGGTAATTCATATCCTTTAAATGCTTTAAAACTTCGGCAAAAATCCTTTGTGACTGCAAGCAATGAACAAATCTATTGAACCTCTAAACATGGAAAAAGAAGTTTCCATCGAGAAATTCCCTTGTGATATATATTTAATTCTTTCTAAATAAAGTTAAGTTTAAGCTTTACATCCCAAACACGTTATTTTCACAGTCTGAAAAGTAATTTCTACCAAGAAATCGGAAAAAACAGAGTTGTAAAACAAAGATTGCAAAGAGAAATAGCAATATTAAACGAAAACGAAAAAAAGAGCTGAAGATTTGCAGTTTGATGTATTCCCAAACTCTTTTGACTGTCTTTGTCGTGCTTTTTACGTCGACTCTACTGGCAGCCATTTGTTTTCATTCTCGTAGTGTATAATTTATGTATTATTAGTGTAAATGATCTATCTAGTTAGATTGATTTTAAAAAATGAAGCTTCATTAATTGAGTGGCTAATATTGTTATTAGTTTTATAATATGTAGTACTAACTATTAATTGTATACAATGAACCTTAATATGACAAATCAATCAAGGATGTAGAGAATACTTTGAAAAAATTGATCAAGAATACTTAATATTCCAAAATATTTAAATTACTTAAAAAATAAATATTATATAGTATATGAAAAGGGTAAAAGTGACACATAAAGATTCTTGAGATAATGTCCGTGCAACAAACAAGTTTAATGATTGAAACTTATTTATTTATTTATTCAATATGAAATGATTGATAAAGGAGGACTGCACATTCAATTTTTTAAGGCATTAACAAATATGAAATGACACATACATTCTCCAAGCCGTGCTTTTTGCTCCAAAGCCTCTAAATCCATTTTGAGCTGCATACACTCTGCAGTCAAATTTGCATACTTTGTTTGCTTCATATGAGACATTGATAAGTTTGCTGGCATTTTATGAGCATGGTACAAAGTTGATGTAGTGAGAGGATACAATGCATTGCTCCAATGCCTCTATATATGCATTTTCTACGCATGCTCACAAAAAGGCAACAAACTTATCAATGTCTCATATGATGAAGAGAGAGTATACACATTTGACTGAAGAATGTAAGCAGCTCAAAATGCATTAATTTAGAGGCTTTGAAGAAAGAAGCATGGCTTGTAGAAGGTATGCGTCATTTCACATATGTTTATGCCTTAAAAAATTGAATGTGCAGGCCCTCTTTATCATTCATTTAATGTTGAATAAATAAATAAATAAGGTTCAATCATTACACTTGTTTGTTGCATGAACGTTATCTCATGAATCTTCATGCATCCATTTTACCATTCTCCTAAAGTATTCAATACTTATTTTTTAAATAATTAAAAACATTTGGTATATTAAGTATTCTTGATAAGTATTTTCAATGTATTCTCTGCCTGTTGCTAGCGTGTAATCAATGGGGGTTAATAAACCTACATTAAATGCATTTTTACATAAGTTATGTTGTTAATCAATGTAAAAAAGTTGTTTAATGTGGGTTTACACCCCTCGTGAAACCACTTTCTGCATCAGTTGCTTTATTAACTGATCTAAAAAATTGGTTTAATGAGGGATTAATCCCTGCTGTTAAAACTACTTTTTTTTACATCAGATATAGGTTTAACTGATGTAAAAAGACTTTTTTTACATTGGTTCAATGTTAGATGTAAAAAAGTCTTCCATTCTACTTTGGTGGCATCTACATCAGTTCTTCAACTGATGATGTAAATTAACTAAAATAATTGATCTAAAATGTCTTTGTTGCAGTTGTAAGATTTTAGTGACTAGTTTGTATTTGCATGATTATTATGTATGAAAGGGCAAAAAGAGTAAAAATTGTTACATTATTATTATGAGTTTGCATTTCTATAACTAAAGTGTATTTAAACTAAATATTATAAATATAGTATGATGTTGAAATTATGTAGGCATTTAACAATTCAATACCATTTGTGTCTCTGAGGAAATAAATAAGATACTACAAAGATGGTGAAATATTAGCATACTCTAAAATTGTTGAACATAACTTATATAATAAGGAAACTTAGATATAAAGGAAGGGGGTTGATCATTAAATTAGAACTCTGAGCTCACCAAGGTTGTAACTTGAAAGCAGGACTGCAGGAGGGTGGTTAATCATTGAAGTGTGTTAACATGAAAATAATGCCACTGGAAATGTAGGAAACAAATCTATACAAATCGATTGAAATATTTGCTAATAAATTAAATTACATGCTTTTTAAACTTTCAATGAGGAAATATTTTAAAAAAAAATGTTTGCATTAGTAAATAAAAGTAAATGAAGTTGAATATATTCATGATTTATTTTAGGACATAATATTAATCTATGGTATATAATCATATATTCATGTATGTTATTTGATTACGATATGCTTGTGAAAAAATTGACGTGTTAATGAAGGTACTTTATCTTTGTAGGCAGTGAGGGCACCTAATCAGATTGTGACAAGTTGTAAGTGGGAAAAAGAAGAGAAACATACATATTGTAACACTCAATTTGTCTACTTTCTTAATTGAATTGACTTGTGTCATTTATAAGTGGAATTATTAATTAAACCATGAAATTTCATTAATTACAATTTCTGTGGATTTGTTGCGAAGTTTCAATTGTTAATCGAACTGAAATTTAGATTCTGTTGTGAAACAAACACTGAAAGATATACTGATTTGTATGAGCAGACATTCAAATTTGTCATTTAGATTAATATGATTAGTGATGATTAATTATATTATGAAAGATTTTGAAGTGATTGTGACACTTTGGAATAAAACAAATTTTTTGTCTAATATTTAATATGCATTCTACGATTACCAGCTTTAGAGTAGATCAGATACACTTAGTACTTTTTTTTTTCGATCAGCAGATACAGATACACTTAGTACCACTCTAAATGTGACACCCATTCACATTGTCATTTAACATAGTACTTGTAGAATTTTAAGTTTAACTAATTTATTTTATTTGAATTAAATTGGTGATTAATTTAAAAATTGAAGTATTTTTTCATTTTTATTGAAACTTAATTGATTGAATTATAAACACAATTTTGAATAAATATGTTATGACATATTTAAGGAAATATAAATTAGCATATGATCAAACTAAATACATGCAATAAGCATCCATATATCATACAGAAGTATTATCATCTAAACTAGAAAGTACTAGGATTTCAGCATAAAATATATACATGTCAAAAAGATCCTAACTACCCCTCTATATATACAACAAAACAAAAATGGCCTATGTCGCATAAGTATTATTATAGTTGAAAATAAAAATAATAAAATAAGTTGTCATTGAACCAGGACCACCCGAAAAGTTATATACGTTTATTATAAAACCCTTTGATAAGGCATTTTGAAAAAATAGTTTTTTAAATTATTATTACTTTAGTTAAATTTATTTTTGATCCTTATTAAATGTAAAATTACTTACTATATATCATAATTATTTTCATTTAACAATATTTTTTCAATCGATATTCACTTAAAAAAAATCTTTAGACATTGTTGTTCTTGAGTAAAATTTATTTAAAACTAGGTTTGAATAACTTTTTTTTGTTAAAGTAATAGTTTTGAACATGGAATTAATTATATTGAATTGTAAAAATATTAAGAGAAAAGTTTAAGAGATTTATATAAAAAAAAGTAAATTACATTAATTAGATATACTATAAATTGTAGTGGGAATTTTTTTATTTAATTTTTACATAAAAGTCTTGTGCGTTTTTTGAGGTGTCTTATTCATCAAAAGTCCCAAAACTCTGCAAAAATTCAATAATTATTTTTTTGCCAAACAGTAGTAGTATTTTAACACACCAATAAGAGTAGTACATCCAACCATAAACACAGGAAAATTTGTGGCTCATAAATAGTCTTAAATAACTCCAAAACAATTTCTAGCATCACCCAACACACATATTCCAGAAATAAATAAATTTTAAATCATGGAAATTCATATATACAAACAGCCATATGGCCTCCAAGGCCAAAAACATACTTTCATTTAGTTAAAAGAAGAGAGAGAGAGAGAGAGAGAGAGAGAGAGAGAGAGAGAGAAATACAAAGATATAATTTTTTAAGCCAAAATATGCATCAAAATTTTCAAACAAACAAACCAAACAATAAAAGTGGTATATCTAACATTATAAGAAGATTTAATTGCTTAAAAATTGGAGAAATAGGTGTAAGTTCCCTTACCCTAGAAGATCTAAAACTTTGACCTTGAAGAGCAGAAAATGGTGGAAACATATGAAGCTTTGTAGCTAGCTCCTTGCAATTCCAAGAGGGTGTCAACAAAGTGTGAGTACCATGAAGCCAAATCAATTAAAAGTGTTAGGAGAAGGAGGAGAAAATTTTTGTCAGAAAATAGAGAGAGAAAAAAAGGAGAAAACTCACCAAAATTCCTTAGAAACCAAGTGTTGGTGTAGGAAATTGAAGCACTCAAGGTTCAAGCACTAAAACTTAATTTGCGTCTCTTGGAGTCTACAAGAGCAGGAAAAGTGTGAAATTTTGGAGAGGAAAGGGAAGAGTAGCACACGACCAAATGCGGCAGAAGAATCAGAAAATGAAGGCAACCAAGTTTAAGTAGTAGAAGGCTTTAGGTTTAGGGTTTCCTTTTGGGGATATTTTTGGCATTTAAAATTTGATTGCCCATCCCAATGGGCCGAATATATTTTTGGGCCAAAGGCTAAATGTGGCTCTTTTAATCAATTGTGTAAAAAATAATTAAAATTTCAGGAGGGATTTAATTGTAATTAATAACTAATTATAATTAATTCTATGAATTTTTTCACTGTTTCCTCATTTTCCCAATGCATTTCTACACTATAAATTACAACATAGTCTAGGTTTCAGCTGAATTCTCTAATGAAATTCACACAGAAAATCATATATACATATTTAATTGAATTTTCATAACTAAATTTACGTTTTCTCTTGTAATTATGTTCTACTAAAGGTAATAATTAATATTATAATTAATAAACATTTATTAAATTCTAAAGATTCATTTATTTAATAAATATAAAATTTAATAATATGATTAATATTAGTTAAATATTATATTTAATAAATGAAATAAATAATACTATATAAAACAATTGTTATATTCAAATATATTTTATAAAACAAAATTTTTAAACAAATATAAAAATAATGGACATATCAAATTATATTTGTTTAGGTAATAATTTTTTACATTTCGTTTTTGAGAGAGAGAGAGAGAGACTTGGTTAGATATTAAATTTGTAATAATTAATGTTTTGCTCCATATATTTAGATTGGTAAGAAAACTATACGTTTAACAAACAGTTTCTAAATATAATAAATTAATTCTATTTAATGCTAATACAATATTTTATTTACTAAATGTAGTAATTACTAATATATTTAATGAAAAATATATTAAATATAATAAATATATGTTATTTAATAAATATCAAATTTTATGATATGATCAATGTTAGTTAAATATATTAAATATCTAATAAATGTAATAATTAATACAATATAAAACAATTTATATTTTAAAATATGCTTTGTAAAATAATTTTTCAAACACTAATAAAAATAATGAATAACTTAATTTATATACTTTTAGGCATTAAATTTTTTTGAAGTTTGCTTTTTGAGAGAGACAAACCAATAGAGAAATGTTTATTAGGGAGTAAATTTATAATAATTACATTTTTAGATCCATATATATAGAATGACAAGAGAAGTTATATATTTAACAAACAGTTATTCCTTTGACATATTTAATTAATACTTTTTTTGGTGGAGACCACAAATATTCTCCACTCGAGGCAATTCTGTCGATCTGGTTATGATTACTATGGACGACAAAGATTTCCTTCTAAGTATTTAAGAAACATTTACTAAATCTAAGAAATTTATTTTATTTAATAAATATGATATTGAATAAATGTAATAAATATTACTAAATTTAATAAATAATTATTAAACATAATAATCTATTTTATCTATTAATATCATTAATATTAGTTAAATATTGCTTTTAATAAATATAATAATTAATACCATTCAAAACAATTTTTATTTTAAAACATTCCTCAAAAACTATTATTTTAAACAAAAATAAAATAATGAACATTTTAATTTATATATGTTTAGGTACTAAATTGGCTTAATTACAGTTTTTGCCTCAAAAGTTTTACAATTTTGCGAATTTTGACACCAAAGAAATTTTTTCACGAATTCCCCCCCCCCCCCCCCCCCCCCCCCCCTCAAATTATAAAAAGTCACAATTTGTCCTCATTGTGACAATTTAAAGGAAAAACCGCCATAAATTTATCTTCATTGTGGAGGTTTAAAGGAAAATCTGCCACAAAAATGTGTTAATATTTGCAGTTTTCCTATGTCGAGACAAAATTTGCAATATTCTATAATTTGAAGGGGCAAAATTTGCACACAAAAAATTCTTTTGGAAGAAAACTAAGTCGAAAGATGTTAATAATTATGAGAAATGACACTGGTAATTCATTCCACCACCCCTTCCATGAGAAAGACATAAATCCCGGTATTCAATCCGGGTAGATCTCGATAAATCCTGATGTTAAGGCCCGAGTAGATCTTGATAAATCCTGGAAATGAACCCTGGGTAGATTTTGATAAATCCTGATATTGAACCCCGAGTAGATCTTGATAAGCAAAAAAAAAGTTATATCACTACTATTTATCTAATTGGATTTAAATTAGCGAATAAAGTATTCCAATTGCATTTTCATATCTGTTTCTTCCTTTCACTAGTTTGAAGTTTTCTCCTTTACTAAATGCCCTATCTTATGAAATCTTGAAGAAGGATTCATTCAAATCAAAATTTTAAACTGTCTCTAACTGCGAATCCAAGAGGATTGGTGTGTGTGTAACCTTGTTGGCTCACATTCAACGTCAATCAACAGTGAGAAAAGGATTGGTGTTGAACGAATATTGGAAAGTAGGAATCGGCAAAAACAGACACACTTCAAGTCATTAGCTTGAGAATTTCATTAGATATCCCATTTACTCTTTTGTTGCTTGGCAACAACACTGCATGATAGTAACCATTCACAAACTTTTCATTTAATTTCAGTTTCCCACCCCAGCATTTACCTTTGAAGCAAGGCCCTGTGCATCAAGTTCCTCTAGGCTACTATTAACAGCTCCTCGCCGAGTAGGTTCACATGGAACCCACATTCCTTTAGAGGTTTTCATGAAGAACTTAGCATCTCGTGTTTTCCGGACAGGTTCAAATAGTACATCCTTAACCTGAATGAAGGAAACAATAATGGGGCATGTCCGGTAGATTAGCAGAAAGCCAGAACCAGAAAACCTAATACTGCCTAAGAGATTCATTCAATAAGTGCTGCCTAATGAAAACCAGAAAACCAGAAAATCCATCAGTTTTTTTGTGCCAATTCTTCAAAATCTTTTTCAGTTAGCTTGTGAGGAGTATCTCCAAGATGCACCTGCACACGTCCAAATTCTTAACAGTGACGGATCATATTCACAAGGCTAGTGTGGAAAGTTCTAGTATTCTCTTTAAGTGGGAAATGCTTCGAATCTTTTGTACCTTAAATATGTGCTGGCTTGCCTTCAGGTCTGGGAGAGGGATATATTCGTTTGTCGAAGCATCTTCGAATGGCCTGCAATACTTTATTTTAGCCTCAGTGAAATGGTGTACCACGAAAAATTTAACTTTTGTTCAACAGACATAGATGGATGGCTTTCCAACCTGATCAAGTGCATAAGGAATATTTGTGGCTGCAAGAATGAGAACTTTCTGATCATTGTTTCCCATACCCTAACATGTACAAAGTTAAAGATAAAAAGGTAGCTCAAGAAATTCATATAAAAGTAGAATTCTTCTTGTAGAAGAAAGTGACATGCATAACACAAACAGTCACCAGTCCAGATTTAAAGATAAATGTATCAAGCATAATTTACAATCAACAATAAATGTTTGTGACAAATTTATAATTGGGAGAAGCCACAGATTATGCAAGAACAGAACAACTAAACAAGTATGAACTGCATATGCATGATATCAATAGCCCAAGTTCAGATTTCAGGCATGGGAAGGGTGTAATGATACAGGACCACTTTTGAAGGCTCTCCATGTAAAGGCTGCTATTAGGAGCAAAAGATTTGCATGCAGAATTTCTTAAATTGTATGCTGACTTAAGATGAACCTCATGCCATGATCCTTAATCCTTTCCATTATGGAGAGGTATCAGTTGATTCCCTTGACCCTTACCTTATGGTCTAGTGTGTTGAAAATAGATGCCTAAATATCTCTAATTTAAATTTGAATAATTTAGATTTTAGGAGTTTTTGATATGTTTCAAAATTTAGGATATTGTTCATATAAAGATAAGGATTTGATCTTATCATTTAGATTTAGGAGGTTAGCAATTTGATTTTAAGATTAAGATAATGTTAATATTTGAATTTTGTGTTACACTTTTGCTCTATATATAGAGCAAAAGTGAGCCCATGAATAAAATATTTATTAAGCTCCTTCACATAATATATCTCCTGTTTGTTAAAAATATATTATCTACACCAAAAAACAAACAATTGGTATCAGAGCTCCCTTCTTAAGGGACCTGTGCGATGGATGCCAAAGCAAACTTTTCACAAGTTACTCCTATCTTTGACGGGGAGAACTATAACCTTTGGGCAGTAAGAATGGAGGCCTACTTGGAGGCTTTAGATCTCTGGGAAGCCATGGAAGAAGATTATGATGTTTCTCCACTGCCTGACAATCCCACCATGCCCCAAATAAAGAATCACAAGGAGAGAAAAATCAATAAGGCAAAGGCAAAGTCATGCCTATTTACTGGTGTTTTACAAACCATCTTTACCAGAATCATGACTCTCAAAACTGCAAAAGCAATTTGGGATACCTAAAGGAAGAATATGCAGTGGATGAAAAGATCTGAAGCATACAAGTGTTGAATCTAATGAGGAAGTTCGAGTTACAATGAATGATAGAGTTCGAGACAATCAAAGAGTACTTAGATAAATTGCTTGACATTGCTAATAAGGTGCGATTACGAGGCATAAAATTTCCTGATTATAAAATATGATATTTTTCCTCCTTGGGTAATGTCAGATTATGTTTTATTATGTATTTATTAGTAGATAGAAATCAGAGATTTCTTCCCTTTTTATCAGTAATTGATTGATAATGTAATCAATACTGATTATTCTTTTTCTATTATAAATAAAGATCATGTGTGGTCTGACAAGACACACAAAACACAGTAAATAATATTACATGGTATCAGTAGTTTAGGTTTTTCTTTTCAGCACCGTTCTTATTCTCGGGTGAACAGTACCCGCGGACTGTGCGACCCTTTTTTGGCCACTACCGCCACCTCCTTACGCCGGCGACCTACCACGACCAGCGCCGCCCTCTGCCGGTGACCCTTGCCCCGAAGTCGTGCCACCAGCCGCCGCCACATGCGCCCTCATGCGCCTCCTTCTCCCGGCGCGTGCGATCCACGCTCCTGCCACACATCAGCGCATGGAAGTTTTTCCGACGCGACCCACACTTCGGCGACCCCACCGCTGTGCTCCCCTTTCTCCGGTGACCTTGTTTAGGCCCTGTTTGGCTTGGTTCTAATGGCTTCCGAAAGTTCCGCTTCCTACTGCACCTACTGCAACCGTTGGGGACATGTTGAAGCTAATTGTAGCACCAAAGCTAGAGATCAGTCTCGATCAGTTAATGTGGCCCAAGTTACAACTCCTACTTCTGATATTACTATCTCTGCCGCTGAATACAATGAGCTTCTCCAGCTTCGAGCAGCCAACGAACCTGCATCACCGGTTACCTCTGTGGCTCAGTCTGGTAATCCTGTGGCTTTTGTTTCTCAGTCCTCTTCTCTTGGACCTTGGATCCTTGATTCCGGTGCCTCTGATCACATGACTGGTAACCAATCTCTTTTCTCTTCCTTGACTTTTTCGGACTTCTTTTCCTCTGTTACTCTCGCAGATGGTTCTCAGATTAAAGTCCGAGGCATTGGACAAACCCATCCTCTTCCTCAACTTTCCTTACATTCTGTCTTATTTGTTCCTGGTTGCCCATTTAATTTAATCTCTATTAGCAAACTCACCCGTATGCTTGATTTTTCTGTCTTGTTTGTTAATAAATCCGTTCTTGTACAGGATCGACGCACTGGACGGACGATTGGAGCAGGACATGAGTCTGGAGGATTATATCAGCTTACGCCTTCGGTTGCCTGTGTTTCCTCTGCTTCTCTAGCTCTCGCACATCAACGCCTTGGGCACCCGAGTCTGGAAAAGTTGCGTCTGTTAGTTCCTAGTTTTTCTACTCTTAAGTCCTTTCAGTGTGAGTCTTGTCAGCTAGGTAAACATACTCGTACCAATTATGGTTCTCGTGTCAATAAGCGTGCTGCGTCACCTTTTGTTTTAGTTCACTCCGATATTTGGGGTCCTAGTCAAGTCTGTTCAACATTAGGGTATTTTTATTTTGTCACATTTATTGACGATTTCTCTCGTTGTACTTGGGTTTTTCTAATGAAGAATCGTTCTGAGGTGTTTTCTATTTTTCGAAGCTTTTTTGTGGAAATTCAAAATCAGTTTGGCTCTTCCATTAAAATTTTACGAACTGATAATGCCAAAGAATACTTGTCCTCCCAGTTTCAGTCTTTTCTGAATTCGCAGGGGATTCTTCATCACACATCATGTGCTCACACACCACAACAAAATGGTGTTGCTGAACGCAAAAACCGCCACTTGGTGGAAACAGCTCGCACTCTTCTTCTTCACTACCATGTCCCACTTCGTTTTTGGGGAGATGCTATCCTTACTGCCTGTCATCTGATTAACCGCATGCCTTCATCGGTTCTTGACAATCAGATTCCTTATTCCATCTTGAATCCTCAACAGGACCTCTATCCTATCCCTCTCCGTGTCTTTGGGAGTACATGTTTTGTTCATGATCTTAGCCCAGGTAAAAATAAACTCTCAGCCAAGTCCCTAAAATGTATTTTTCTGGGTTACTCCCGCCTCCAGAAAGGTTGTCGATGCTTCTATCCTCAACTTCAACGGTATCTGGTCTCTGCTGATGTTACTTTCTTTGAGACTACTCCTTTCTTTTCTTCCACCGTTGAAAACAACGTTCCTCTGGAGGTTCCACCTATTGTTCCAGTACCAATAGTTGCTCCTACCCCACCTCCATTACTCATCTACCGTCGACAGACGTAGGTACCACCGGCAGCGCTACCCACTGATCCTCCAACATCATCTCCTGCTCCAAACGTCCTTCCACCACCGTCGCCTCAACCTGAACTTCCCATTGCACTCCGCAAAGGTATTCGGTCCACTCGTAATTCTAATCCTTTATATGCTTGTACTCTTAACTGTGAGCGTTTATCTCCCTCCTATTTCTCTTTTGTTTCTTCTTTGGATTCTGTGTCTATTCCTAAGTCTACAGGTGAAGCCATGGCTGACCACAATTGGCAATAGGCGATGCTAGTAGAAATGGCTGCTTTGGATGCTAGCAACACATGGGAGCTTGTTCCCTTACCTCCCAACAAATCCACTGTTGGATGTCGTTGGGTCTATACAGTGAAGATCGGACCAGATGGCACTATTGATCGTTACAAGGCTCGCCTGGTGGCTAAAGGCTATACTCAGATTTTTGGCCTTGATTATGGTGACACTTTTTCTCCAGTCGCCAAAATCACTTCTGTTCGCCTTTTTCTTGCTATGGCCGCCATCCGACATTGGCCTCTACACCAGTTGGACATCAAAAATGTCTTCTTGCATGGTGAGTTACAAGAAGAGGTGTACATGGATCAACCACCTATTTTACAGTCTCCGGTGACTCACGCCTTGTATGTAAGCTTCGCCGCTCACTCTATGGCTTGAAGCAATCTCCCCGGGCCTGGTTTGGTCGTTTCAGCTCCGCTCTGCTTGAGTTTGGTATGACTCGTTGTGAGGCTGATCACTCGGTATTTTCCCTCCATTCTCCATCTGGCCTGTGCATCTATCTCGTTGTGTATGTTGATGACATCGTCATAACTGGCGATGACTCCAATGGCATTCTTCGGCTCAAATCTCATCTCCACAATCAGTTTCAGACCAAAGACTTGGGTCCCCTCCGGTACTTCCTCGGTATCGAAGTTGCCCAATCTTCATCTGGCATTGCTATTTCCCAACGAAAGTATGCTTTAGACATTCCGACCGAGACAGGAATGCTTGATTGCCGCCCGAGTGATACTCCTATGGATCCTAATGTTAAGCTTCTTCCGGGTCAGGGGGAACCTTTGAACGACCCTGGAAGATATCGACGACTTGTAGGCAGACTTAATTATCTCACTGTCACCAGACCAGACATCACGTTTGCTGTCAGTGTAGTAAGCCAATTCTTGAATGCTCCCTGTGATAGTCATTGGAATGTCGTCACACGTATCCTTCGATACATCAAGAACGCACCAGGCCGTGGATTGTTGTATGAAGACAAAGGCAATACCAAGATCATTTCTTACTCTGATGCTGATTGGGCAGGATCACCATCAGATAGGAGATCCACTTCTAGATGTTGTGTTCTTATTGGAGGAAATATGATCTCATGGAGAAGTAAGAAGCAAAACACAGTATCCAGATCGAGTGCCGAAGCTGAATACCGTGCGACGGCAGTAGCTTCTTGTGAGATTACATGGCTTAGGCAACTTCTCCAACAGCTCAAATTTGGAGACACTCAAGGCACTACACTAATCTGCGACAATGAAGCCGCTCTTCACATAGCATCAAATCCGGTTTTTCATGAACGAACCAAACACATAGAGATAGATTGCCACTTTGTGAGAGAGAAAGTACTCTCAGTAGAAATTGCCACTAATCTTGTGAAATCTAAAGATCAACTTGCAGACATGTTCACTAAACCTCTCAAAGGTTCCCGGGTTGAGCACATTTGTAACAAGCTTGGTTCATATGACATATATGCTCCAGCTTGAGGGGGAGTGTCAGATTACGTTTTATTATGTATTTATTAGTAGATAGAAATCAGAGATTTCTTCCCTTTTTATCAGTAATTGATTGATCAAGTAATCAATACTGATTATTCCTTTTCTATTATAAATAAAGATCATGTGTGGTCTGACAAGACACACAAAACACAGTAAATAATATTACAGATAACACAAAGGATCTGTCCAAGATCACTTTAGCAGAAGTCATGCATGCCTTGCAGGCCCAAGAGCAAAGAAGGCTTATGAGACAAGAATGAACCGTTGAGGGTACTTTTCAAGCCAAATTGCAGATCAACAATGGTGGCAAAAACAAGAAAAAAGAGTAAGTTGGAGATGGCGAGCAGAACAATAGATAATCTTTTCCAGCATGTCCGTATTGTAAAAGAATTAATCATCCACAACAGAGATGTTGGTGGAGGCCTGATGCAAAATGTTACAATTGTTTGCAATGTCATGTTTTACAACCAAGAACTCTAAAAAAGCTTGGCTTATTGGTAGCAATTGTACAAACCATATGACATATGACCGAGAGCTTTTCAAAAAGCTCAACAAAACTACAATTTCCAAAGTCTGATGTTTTATATGTTCCTGGAATTTATCAAAATATTTTCAGTGTTGCTCAGTTATTGGAGAACGGATACAAAGTGTTGTTTGAAGATAAAAATTGTGTGGTTAAAGATACAAACAACAAAGATGTTATCAAAGTTTAAATGAAAGGCAAAAGCTTTGCTTTAGATTTGATGAAATAGGGGCTGACTAAGATGAAGGAGATAAAAAAGAATATCACGTCAATGCATGTGTTTTGAAGAAGCTTGATGTTCAGGAGGAAAATGAAGAGGTGGTCCCACAAAAGAAAGTTAAAGATAAGAATTACAAGCAAAATAAGAGTAAGAAAGCAAGCATCAAAAGGAGGATTGCCAAATTTTAAACTTGAAATCAAATTGGGTGTCAATAGATATTAAGGCAAGGAGGAGTGTTGAAAATAGATGCCTAAATATCTGTAATTTGAATTTGAATAATTTAGATTTTAGTAGTTTTTGTTATGTTTCAAAATTTAGGATATTGTTTGGATAGAGATGAGGATTTAATCTTATGATTTAGATTTAGGTGGTTAGCAGTTTGATTTTAAGATTAAGATAATGTTAATATATGAATTTTGTGTTACACGTTTGCTCTTATGAAGCTCCTCAACGTTAAAGTAATAAGTACTGCTTTACTATAGATAATTTTGTGTTCTGTGTACCACTAGCATGCTATTAATTAACCTGAGAAGTATTCATACTTTTTCCATATGTTCTAATAAACAAATTAAGAATGAGGTGGGAAGAGCAAAAAACAAGACCAGAATAGCAAAGCCCAGGAAACGGGTACCGGATTCTTAAATGAATTACAAATATGAATTGGATTTTGATTCAATCCATTAAAACAGATTAATAAATGGATTGGCCGGATTGGTACAGTTATGGATAGATTTGGTATAATTGGAAATTTTTAAATTGCTAAACAACCCCAAATTATAACCTGTAGAGGAGATCATTTGCAATATGCCCTGTGTCAATTGAATGTACAGGAGATGTTTATACATGACCATATAATTATTGGATCGCAATTATTAAGTACGGTCAAGATACGTTGCCGGTAAGCAAGATCATGGCGGCGCTGCCGGTCTTATGCCCTTGGGCATTCCTGGTTTCCAACTCTGAACCGGTATCCGCTCCCAAATCCCATTCGCAAACACCTCCTCAAACAAAATCCTTTGCCAAAGCTTTAGTTAATTCTTGCAATATCCCAATTAGTCAGCTGCCCAAACCATGTGTGAAGGGGGACTCAATTTCCATCAAAATTCTAGAAGAAGAGTATCAACAAGGACTATTAAGCTGCAAAAATAATCTACATGGCAGATTAGTACTTGCAAAGGGCTCAAACCCTATCAAAACAGAGGATCTGAGGAAGAAACTTGCAAGTCTATGGAGACCTATCGGACATTGGAAAATGACTCCACTGGGTAGGGGTTATTTTGCGTTTAGCTTCTCTTCTTTAGAAGATCTGCGCAGTGTGTGGGCAATAGGTTCTTGGAACTTACAACCAGGGATTTTGAGACTCTCCCAATGGACACAAGATTTCAATCCTTGCAACATCAGGCAGACCAATGCCCAATGTTGGGTAAGAATAAGGAACCTTCCTCTGGAATACTGGAGACCCAACATCCTTTTTGCCATCGCCGGAGGTGTGGGCACTCCATTAAATCTGGATGAGGCAACCAAGAACAAAGCCTATGGCCATTATGCGAGAGTATTGGTGGACGTGGATATTTCTAGTACACTTCCTTATGAAATATTGGTAGAACGTGATTCCTTTGCGTTCTTCGTTGGTATAGAATATGAGAAGTTACCTTCATTCTGTAAACATTGTTCTTCTATTGGCCACTTAGTTGCAGAATGTAAGAAGAAGTTGGTTTCAGATGCTCGCAAAGACAGAGTTGTGGCCCCAAAGGAGAAAGTGTTTGTAGCTACAAGGGATAAAGTCAACCATTTAGATAAACCGTCTTCTAGCAAAATGACATCACCAAATGGGGGTAATCAGCCTGAAGTGCAACTAGGTGACTTTAAGGGGGAGCTTCAGCCCACCAACTGTTTGAATAATGTCTTAACAGAAATAGAAGACCCAAACAGGGATGTCAACTATGACAATATAGAGACGCATGTTCTAGATCAGGTAGTTGATTCCAATCTGTTGCCACAACATATCTCTAATCAGGATCTCAACCTCCACGTTGATCTCCAAATTCAGGGAAATAGCCCAATTCAGGGTATTTCTAATTTGGCTTCTTCAGACTCGGATGATTGCGATCACATCTCTCCCACCCAACATTTCAGACCTGACCCTGTTCTTCCCCACCAGTTTCCTGATCAGGTTACCAAGGATATGGCAGCTATTTCCACCCTATGGGGTGATGTTGTTGAAGAAGATTTTACTAGCGCTGCTCAACCTTAAGCTTGTGAAGCAAGTTTCACCACTGTTTTTTCTAAATCTCCATTGAAGAAAAACAAAAGTAAAGCCAAAAAGCTTATGGCCTCTGAGCATATTAGCACCCGTTTCCAGGGCTGGTACAGCCAACCCTCATTTATGAAAATCCTTTTTTGGAATGTTAGGGGGTTAGCTAACCATGACTCCAAGCTAACCCTCAAGAAATTTTGTAACTCAAATCTTCCTGATTTTTTGCTTATCTCTGAACCGAAGATGAATATCCATGACATGCCTCCTGCTTATTGGAATTCAATCAATCTAAAGCCTTTTGCTTTCAATTCTAGGGATTCTAGTCTCCTCAGTATCTGGTGTCTTTGTGCTCCCCACTTAGACCCCCAGATTGTAGCTTCTTCCTCTCAATATGTGGCCTTCTCTGTTATGTGGGATAATAAATTATTTTTTGTTGCAGCAATTTACGCATCTACTTCCTGCTTATTGCGTAAGGATTTATGGTCTCAACTTGAAGTTTTGCAATCTTAGCACAATGGCTCGTGGTGCTTCTTGGGTGACTTCAATGCGGTTTTAGGTGCTCATGAAAAACGGGGGGGTCGCCCTCCTCTCCAAGTATCGTGTGATCAGTTTAAACAATGGTCTGATTATTGCGACCTTACTCACATTAATACCTCGGGTGCTTTCTATACTTGGTCTAATGGGAGGAGGGGTGGAGCTCAAGTTGAATCTCGTTTGGACAGAGCTGTTTGCAACCAGAGCTGGTTGAGTGGTTGGTCTTCCATTGCTTGTTGCACCTTGCCTCAACAAAACTCTTATCATCATCCGCTTTTTCTAGTGCTGAAAAATGGTTTTTCTCCTCATGCTTCCCCTTTCAAGTTTCTAAAGATGTGGTCAAAACATCTCACCTGTAAAAAGCTCATATCCGATTCTTGGTCTATTCCGGTGGTGGGCTGCCCCATGTTTATCCTTGCTCAGAAACTTAGGAATCTTAAAGCTTCTCTAAAAGTCTGGAACAAGGAAGTTTTTGGTGACGTAAACTCTAAGGTGGATTGTGCTGTATCTAATTTGGATAAAATCCAGCAGCTGATCCTTACGCAAGGCCCAACTGACATTTTGCTTGACCAAGAAAAATTGGCCCAATTAGATCTTCAACAGGCCCTCAGGTTGCAAGAGATATTCTGGAAAGAGAAATCCAGGATAGATTGGTATGCTAATGGTGATCGTAATACTGCTTTTTTTCACCGTGTTACTAAGATGAGACACTCCACAAAGTAGATCTCTTTGCTCAAGAAAGATGACGCAGTCCTTACTAATAGCTTAGACATTAAAAATCATGCTCTTAGTTATTTTAAGGAGTTGTTTGCTGGTGAGAATAGTTGCTGCCATAATGACTTGATTGACAAGGTTATTCCCTCATTAGTTAGCCCAGAACAAAACAATATGCTAACGAACCTTCCATCTTTAGATGAGATTCGGGATGCTATGTTTGCTATGAATAGTAATGGTTGTCCTGGGCCTGATGGTTTTGCTATGACTTTATTACATATTTTACCACTCAATTATCATCATTTCATGAATTTTACTATCCAAATTTTTATTTCTTTTATACAAATTTTGCCACCAAAGTTTTCAATTTTTATACATTTTACCACCTAAGTTTTTTTTCCGTGTATTTTATTATGTTTTTTTATTTTTGCGCGTTTTAGCATCATGTTGATAACAAAATGACGTCATTTTTTTAAAACTTTTTTTAGTGACATGTCATCATCGGTAAAATGCGCAAAAAAATTAAAATTTAGGTGGTAAAATTCGAAGGAAACAAACTTGGATTGTAAGATTTACAAAATGATGATAGTTGGGTGGTAAAATGGGCTATTAAGTCAAACCAAATTAAAAGCCTTGTTTAGAGACCTTAGGTAAATGAATACATAGAACTGGAACTAGAATTTTCATAAAAGCCAAAGTCCTATTTATATTCATCTCCATAAGGTCTAACGAGGCTGAATCAATGGTAACTTGTGTGCTAAAAATTGCTAATTAATATTGTGTATTTGTAACAAAATATATTATTATTAATTCTCCAAAAATTAAAAATTTAATATAATATAACTTATAGTATAATATTTATTTATTATAAATTTTAATTGTATCAAAATAAATATTTATTCTATGTAACTCACGAGCAAAAATACAAGTTATATTAATTTCATGACAACTATTTGTTGTTATGAGTTATCCGCTGGTTAATTTATTAAATGCATGTAATCGATAAATTTTACATTGTTAATTTTTTTTTTTCTAATGTACAATAGCGACAACAAGTATAGAATTCAAGACTTCGTGTAAACTACTTAAGCACCCTACCGGTAGGCCAACCCTGATGGTTATTTAAATGCTTGAAATTTGAAACAATAAATCAAAGTAAAATAATATTTTATAATTAAAAATGTTTGAATATGTGTATTCATTTATTATATTAATCAATTTTAAGTTTTTTTCTAAAAAATATTAGATGCAAAAAATAAAAAAAAGAATCTTTTTCTTTAAAATGAAATAAAATAAAAATCATAATTTTACTGTTTAAAGTTATATAATTATAAATATTTTTTGTTTAAAATAATTTTTTTTCAAAATCAAAATAATGTAAAAAAAACATTTATTATAATTTTATTATTTAAAATAAAATAAAGTAAAATTAGTATGCTTTTAATACTTTTTTTCAATCTAAATTTTATTGTTTAATGAGCCATTGAAAAGTCTTTGTTATTGTAATTAAAACATTTTATTTTCAACAATTATTTAATGTGTTTGTCAGTTGAAAGGCTTTTTCTTAATCTACAATTTGCTATTTAATGAGTCCCTGAGTTTTCAAACAAATTGAATGAGACATTCATAAGTCTTCATTATTACATTAATTGTTGTATTTTATCTTCAACATTAAATTATTTAACGTTAATGAATTTAAATCATTGAAAAGTCTTTAAAAATTTGTATTTAATCTTTTAAAAAACCGTATGACCTTGATTGTTGTTATATTTAAAATATTACAATACTAATAAAAATATTTACACTTATATTTTATATGTATTGTTGTAATGTATTATGCAATATTGCAAATTTTATATAAAAAAATGCAACGTTGCAAATGTGTAATATTTTAAATATAATAAAACTATTAAAAAGATTTACACATTTATTTTAAATATATTATTGCATTGTAATATTTCTTTAACTTATTTATGTTTCATTTTTATATATTGACAATTCTTAAATGAAACATTTGAAATTTAGTCAATGAAAAGAAAAAGGAAAAAAAAAATTGCACACAACCACAGAGGGAGAAATTAAATGGATAACCATTCAAAAAAGAAAAAGAAAAAGAAAATAAAACTAATTTTCTCACCTTTATATTTAATTAGAAAACAAAAAATAAGTAAAAATTATTTTAATAGATTTTTAAGAATTTATTTTTAAATTTAAATTATTCAAAGTTAAAAAATGTGTAGAGAGTTAAAAATTAAAGACATATCCAAAGTTAATTTAAGCAAGTTAAATTTAAAATTACTTTAATTAAGTCTAATGAAGAATAAACTATCACCTTTTGATTTTAGTTATGTCTTCAGTTTATATAAATATTTAAACTTTATTAATGATTTTTTTTTTTACTAATATCTTTAACAAAAATAGTCAAAGAATAAAAGTAATTTTTTTTCATTAAAAACATTATGTTTAATATTTTACCATTACATGCTTATTACTATTTCAATCAATGCTTTTCAGAAGAAGAAAAAAGGTTTGTCAAGCATAATAAACTATTAATGGTATTATTGATATGATACACAAGGAGAATGCATTAAAATAACACTCTCATTTAATAGTCAAGATTTTAACTTCCTTTTGTTTACAGTCATATATTTGTCAACATTTGTATCCAATATTATTAATTAAAAATAGAATACATTTAGTTGATTGGATATAAGAAAAAAAAAATTGCTAATAGGTTGACAGAGTAAAAAGTAAAAAATTAAATGGCAAACATTAAAAATTGTCAGTCAATTCATGTCTTTTTAATAAAATATTTTGTTATTAATTTTTTAATTAATCTTTAGAAACCCAAATGAAAAATTACTAGGTTTCCTACAAATGTAATTTAAACTATTTATCATAAATGTAAAATATAATTTATGTATTCAAAATATTTTTTATATAAATTATAATTTTAATTATAATGAAATTGATATATTAAAACATATTTATTTATTATATTAATCATGACAATTATTTGCAGTTATGAGTCATCCACTTCTTAATTTATTAATAATATCAAATGTGTGTAGTCAACAAATATTAATTGCTTGGAATTTGAAACAATAAATATTTCAAACTTTGACCATATTAAATTTATTCATATTCATTTTTTCATTGGAGTCAAACTTTATTGAAAGAATTTTATCAAAAGAGTGAGAGAAATTTCCCTATTTAATCCCCCATTCAAACTCACTACTAGACACAAATACTCACACAGTCTCTGATTTCATTGGCACTTGTTTTTCTTTCTCAGCGTCTTTCCCTTTGTTTCACGTTCCAAACGTTGTCATGGAGTTCAAATATCTTAATGGCCAAACCAAAAGGACAACATCGCCACCACCACACCCTCTTTCTAATGAGGCTTACATCTCCAAATGTCCATCACGAGGTATAATGCTCACTTTTCTTCACGTTCCTTTCAAAATATATACCCATTTGTCTTGCGGTTTAAATAAAAAATAAAAAAATTTGTTACATGAGTTCATTTTATTCGTTATTCGCTTTCCAGGGTATGAGTTTATGCCAGGTAGTTTTTTCGGTAATGTTTCGACGCCCAGAGTTTTCCCAACGGTGGTGCCAGCCAATGCCGAGGAAGCGTTCCACCGAGAGTTGGAGAAAGAGGAGATCAGGAGAGAGATAATCGCCGGCGAGATGGCATTGGCACGGCGGCGAGAGCTCGAAGAGGAAGTAAGGAGAGAAATGGTGTCAGAGAGAGCATTCAGAATCCCGATGCCTAGATTTGATGGGATCTCACTTAATAACAATAACAATAACGTGTTTGGTAGGCCAAGATATATACCCTCCCATTTCCAAGTTGTTAACGGACAAGATTCTACGCAAATTAATAAGGATAGAGTGATCCTACGGGTTAGTGTATAATCTTGTGTTTAATTTACCCTTCCTTTGTGTCTTTATCTTCAATTTTTATTTTATTTTCTTGCTTACTTAGTGTAACAGTGTTGTTTGGATTGTGAAAAAGGTTTTTCTCTTAGTTTTTGATTAAAAAATGTTACCTTGTTTGAGACTGTCCCTAGAATATTTTTTCGTGTTTAAGCTCTTAATTGGTCAATGAGCATGAATGATTTTATTTATCCCATTGCAGGGTAGACCAAGTGTTAGTCATTGTGGTGGAAAGCGCAAAGCGGTGACACCTACAGTTGAACACAATGAGACTTTGCAGAAGAAAGTCAAGCAGGAGTGGAGTTGTGAGTTGTGTCAGATTATTGCAACGAGTGAGAAAGGCTTGAATGATCATATTCAAGGAAAAAAGCACAAGGCTAAAGCATCAAGGAGAACTCATAAAATAGGTAAGGGCAACAAAACATCATTATTATTATTAAAGAAAAGTTAGCATCGAGTGAAATGTACTAAAGCCATTGTTACCATGTATTCAGGGCTAGATTCAAGATCAGAAGGCCAGACACTTCATCCTTCCATAACCCCAGCATGCACAGGCAAATTGGAATCCAATGAAGAGGATCAGGATGTCCACATAAGCAAAGGTTTAGTTGGTTTGGACAACCGAAATGAAGCAACTACTAGTAAAGAAGCAGGGGAAACAAATGCACACTAACAACAAGGAAGAAATTTAAGTTTTGGTGTGCATTTTGTCAGGTTGGAATTCAATCGAAAATTTCCTTGCAAAGTCATAGGAATGGTAAAAAGCACCTGACTAATGAAGAATTTTATCCAAAACGATGGTGTTGCTGCAAATCCTGGATGACAATACAACACATGTTTATTATCTTAATTTTTATTGGATGTATTTTTGAAGAAGAAAATTAAGGTTTGTAAATATATGAGACGACATTATACTTTTAAAGTATGTAAAAGATTAAAGTACTTTAGTTTTTTTTTTGGGCACATTTTTTGTAATTTTTGTTTTGCACATAGACCTTGTGTTGATGAATACAGCGAACTGGAATTTTCATATATTCCCTTTAGTCTTATTTATAAAAACAAAATGACTTTATTACATATTTTACCACTCAATTATCATCATTTCATGAATTTTACTATCCAATTTTTTATTTCTTTTATACAAATTTTGCCACCAAAGTTTTCAATTTTTATACATTTTACCACCTAAGTTTTTTTTTCCGCGTATTTTATTATGTTTTTTTTATTTTTGCGCGTTTTAGCATCATGTTGATAACAAAATGACGTCATTTTATAAAAACTTTTTTTAGTGACATGTCATCATCGGTAAAATGCGCAAAAAATTTAAAATTTAGGTGGTAAAATTCGAAGGAAACAAACTTGGATTGTAAGATTTACAAAATGACGATAGTTGGGTGGTAAAATGGGCTATTAAGTCAAACCAAATTAAAAGTCTTGTTTAGAGACCTTAGGTAAATGAATACATAGAACTGCAACTAGAATTTTCATAAAAGCCAAAGTCCTATTTATATTCATCACCATAAGGTCTAACGAGGCTGAATCAATGGTAACTTGTGTGCTAAAAATTGCTAATTAATATTGTGTATTTGTAACAAAATATATTATTATTAATTCTCCAAAAATTAAAACTTTAATATAATATAACTTATAGTATAATATTTATTTATTATAAATTTTAATTGTATCAAAATAAATATTTATTCTATGTAACTCACGAGCAAAAATACAAGTTATATTAATTTCATGACAACTATTTGTTGTTATGAGTTATCCGCTGGTTAATATATTAAATGCATGTAATCGATAAATTTTACATTGTTAAATTTTTTTTTTTCTAATGTACAATAGTGACAACAAGTATAGAATTCAAGACTTCGTGTAAACTACTTAAGCACCCTACCATTAGGCCAACCCTGATGGTTATTTAAATGCTTAAAATTTGAAACAATAAATCAAAATAAAATAATATTTTATAATTAAAAATGTTTGAATATGTATATTCATTTATTATATTAATCAATTTTAAGTTTTTTTAAAAAAAATATTAGATGCAAAAAATAAAAAAAGAATCTTTTTCTTTAAAATAAAATAAAATAAAAATCATAATTTTATTGTTTAAAGTAATATAATTATAAATATTTTATTGTTTAAAATAATTTTTTTTCAAAATAAAATAATATAAAACGAACATTTATTATATTTTTATTATTTAAAATAAAATAAAGTAAAATTAGTATGCTTTTAATACTTTTTTTCAATCTAAATTTTATTGTTTAATGAGCCATTGAAAAGTCTTTGTTATTGTAATTAAAACATTTTATTTTCAACAATTATTTAATGTGTTTGTCAGTTGAAAGGCTTTTTCTTAATCTACAATTTGCTATTTAATGAGTCCCTGAGTTTTCAAACAAATTGAATGAGACATTCATAAGTCTTCATTATTACATTAATTGTTGTATTTTATCTTCAACATTAAATTATTTAACGTTAATGAATTTAAATCATTGAAAAGTCTTTAAAAATTTGTATTTAATCTTTTAAAAAACCGTATGACCTTGATTGTTGTTATATTTAAAATATTACAATACTAATAAAAATATTTACACTTATATTTTATATGTATTGTTGTAATGTATTATGCAATATTGCAAATTTTATATAAAAAAATGCAACGTTGCAAATGTGTAATATTTTAAATATAATAAAACTATTAAAAAGATTTACACATTTATTTTAAATATATTATTGCATTGTAATATTTCTTTAACTTATTTATGTTTCATTTTTATATATTGACAATTCTTAAATGAAACATTTGAAATTTAGTCAATGAAAAGAAAAAGGAAAAAAAAAATTGCACACAACCACAGAGGGAGAAATTAAATGGATAACCATTCAAAAAAGAAAAAGAAAAAGAAAATAAAACTAATTTTCTCACCTTTATATTTAATTAGAAAACAAAAAATAAGTAAAAATTATTTTAATAGATTTTTAAGAATTTATTTTTAAATTTAAATTATTCAAAGTTAAAAAATGTGTAGAGAGTTAAAAATTAAAGATATATCCAAAGTTAATTTAAGCAAGTTAAATTTAAAATTACTTTAATTAAGTCTAATGAAGAATAAACTATCACCTTTTGATTTTAGTTATGTCTTCAGTTTATATAAATATTTAAACTTTATTAATGATTTTTTTTTTACTAATATCTTTAACAAAAATAGTCAAAGAATAAAAGTAATTTTTTTTCATTAAAAACATTATGTTTAATATTTTACCATTACATGCTTATTACTATTTCAATCAATGCTTTTCAGAAGAAGAAAAAAGGTTTGTCAAGCATAATAAACTATTAATGGTATTATTGATATGATACACAAGGAGAATGCATTAAAATAACACTCTCATTTAATAGTCAAGATTTTAACTTCCTTTTGTTTACAGTCATATATTTGTCAACATTTGTATCCAATATTATTAATTAAAAATAGAATACATTTAGTTGATTGGATATAAGAAAAAAAAATGCTAATAGGTTGACAGAGTAAAAAGTAAAAAATTAAATGGCAAACATTAAAAATTGTCAGTCAATTCATGTCTTTTTAATAAAATATTTTGTTATTAATTTTTTAATTAATCTTTAGAAACCCAAATGAAAAATTACTAGGTTTCCTACAAATGTAATTTAAACTATTTATCATAAATGTAAAATATAATTTATGTATTCAAAATATTTTTTATATAAATTATAATTTTAATTATAATGAAATTGATATATTAAAACATATTTATTTATTATATTAATCATGACAATTATTTGCATTTATGAGTCATCCACTTCTTAATTTATTAATAATATCAAATGTGTGTAGTCAACAAATATTAATTGCTTGGAATTTGAAACAATAAATATTTCAAACTTTGACCATCTTAAATTTATTCATATTCATTTTTTTTATTGGAGTCAAACTTTATTGAAAGAATTTTATCAAAAAAGTGAGAGAAATTTCCTTATTTAATCCCCCATTCAAACTCACTACTAGACACAAATACTCACACCGTCTCTGATTTCATTGGCACTTGTTTTTCTTTCTCAGCGTCTTTCCCTTTGTTTCACGTTCCAAACGCTGTCATGGAGTTCAAATATCTTAATGGCCAAACCAAAAGGACAACATCGCCACCACCACACCCTCTTTCTAATGAGGCTTACATCTCCAAATGCCCATCACGAGGTATAATGCTCACTTTTCTTCACGTTCCTTTCAAAATATATACCCATTTGTCTTGCGGTTTAAATAAAAAATAAAAAAATTGTTACATGAGTTCATTTTATTCGTTATTCGCTTTCCAGGGTATGAGTTTATGCCAGGTAGTTTTTTCGGTAATGTTTCGACGCCCAGAGTTTTCCCAACGGTGGTGCCAGCCAATGCCGAGGAAGCGTTCCACCGAGAGTTGGAGAAAGAGGAGATCAGGAGAGAGATAATCGCCGGCGAGATGGCATTGGCACGGTGGCGAGAGCTCGAAGAGGAAGTAAGGAGAGAAATGGTGTCAGAGAGAGCATTCAGAATCCCGATTCCTAGATTTGATGGGATCTCACCTAATAACAATAACAATAACAATAACGTGTTTGGTAGGCCAAGATATATACCCTCCCATTTCCAAGTTGTTAACGGACAAGATTCTACGCAAATTAACAAGGATAGAGTGATCCTACGGGTTAGTGTATAATCTTGTGTTTAATTTACCCTTCCTTTGTGTCTTTATCTTCAATTTTTATGTTATTTTCTTGCTTATTTAGTGTAACAGTGTTGTTTGGATTGTGAAAAAGGTTTTTCTCTTAGTTTTTGATTAAAAAATGTTACCTTGTTTGAGACTGTCCCTAGAATATTTTTTCGTGTTTAAGCTCTTAATTGGTCAATGAGCATGAATGATTTTATTTATCCCATTGCAGGGTAGACCAAGTGTTAGTCATTGTGGTGGAAAGCGCAAAGCGGTGACACCTACAGTTGAACACAATGAGACTTTGCAGAAGAAAGTCAAGCAGGAGTGGAGTTGTGAGTTGTGTCAGATTATTGCAACGAGTGAGAAAGGCTTGAATGATCATATTCAAGGAAAAAAGCACAAGGCTAAAGCATCAAGGAGAACTCATAAAATAGGTAAGGGCAACAAAACATCATTATTATTATTAAAGAAAAGTTAGCATCGAGTGAAATGTACTAAAGCCATTGTTACCATGTATTCAGGGCTAGATTCAAGATCAGAAGGCCAGACACTTCATCCTTCCATAACCCCAGCATGCACAGGCAAATTGGAATCCAATGAAGAGGATCAGGATGTCCACATAAGCAAAGGTTTAGTTGGTTTGGACAACCGAAATGAAGCAACTACTAGTAAAGAAGCAGGGGAAACAAATGAACACTAACAACAAGGAAGAAATTTAAGTTTTGGTGTGCATTTTGTCAGGTTGGAATTCAATCGAAAATTTCCTTGCAAAGTCATAGGAATGGTAAAAAGCACCTGACTAATGAAGAATTTTATCCAAAACGATGGTGTTGCTGCAAATCCTGGATGACAATACAACACATGTTTATTATCTTAATTTTTATTGGATGTATTTTTGAAGAAGAAAATTAAGGTTTATAAATATATGAAACGACATTATACTTTTAAAGTATGTAAAAGATTAAAGTACTTTAGTTTTTTTTTTGGGCAAATTTTTTGTAATTTTTTTGGCATAGCAGCATAGTCAGCTGAAGGATTATGAGCATAATCATACCTCGTCCACTCTGGTGCTGAGGCAATAGTCAGATGCCTCTCCAAAGGTTCTTGTTGAGGCCTCCAGATCACATCGCGCCTCTTACAGTAATTCTGTTCATTCCGTGTAAGGAATGCAACAAGGAAGCGTTCTCTGTCTTCTTCTTCTTTGGTTTTCTGCTTGGGGGGTATGGTCCATGGGGACCAGGCATCCCTCCATGCATCCCTTGGACGCACAAACTTGGACAGGTCCAAGTGAAGAGGTGAATGCTGAGTTGTTGATGTGGTTGGAGCACTGGATGGAGCTGGTAGTGGGCCACTGGTGGATATGCTGTCAGTGTCTTGGGAGGAAGGTGGTGGAGCTGCAACTCTCCTTGGTCTAGCTGCCTGAGTCTTAACTCGTCGAGGCACATTAGAAGGAAAAGAAGTTGGTTCAGCAGGTTGTACCTTCTGCTTCTTTTGCTGAGGGGCCGCCTTCTCCTCTGCTTTCTTCTTGATTTGACCAATTGGGATCTGGTCATCATCATCAAAGTCGTCCAGTATTTGAAGCTTTCGAACCTTTGGCTTTTCTGGAACAGGCTTCACTGAGGCTGCCTTTGGATGCTGCTCAGCTTGAGCAGGTCTGGACGCATCAGTCCTTGGACGCTTCTCTGCCGGGGACTGAGCGGTGGAGGTGTCAGCATGTCTTTTCTTGGTTCTTCTCTCCTTTTCAGCATCTTCCTCATGCTTCTGAGACATGTGACGTGTTACCTTTCTTCTCCCCTGTTCCTCCATCAACCTTTTGATCTTCTTGCCAATACCAAGAATATCAATCTCCTCCTCATCATCATTGGAGATGATCTTGCTCTATTCATGTCATTGCTTGTTGATGCTATCTTCGTCCAAGTCCCTTAGGACCTTGGCTGTCAGCTTAATCTTCATAGGCTTTATGTTGGATTTGCCAAATAGTTGTTGTGTTGCCACCATTTGCCCTTTCTTCACGATAGCTTCGTGAACAGCTTCATCTAGTTCATCAAAGAAGCATTGATAGATCTTCTGGTCCTAGAATATCTTGTTCAGCAGAGCGGCATAGAAGATGTCATCATTGCCACCAACAGTCTTCATCATTCTCACAATATTGATGTAAATGGTGTGAGGAAGGTTGAAGGGGATACCTTCCATAATGTGGAATATCACGAACTTGTGTAAGTCCGTGACTGAGTCCTTAGACCCAGCTTTGTGCAGAATACTCTTGTTGTACACCTGCTGCCAGATTTTCGCTTCCTCACACAGGCTCTTGTACTCAATCTTCATTGAGTCTGTGGATTTGGTCTTGCAAAGTACGTTTGCAACGTGATTGTCGTACTGCTTGGCCCAGTCTGTTCTGTACTGGTTCTGCTCCTTGATGCAACCAGTTACCTTTGCAATGGACTCAGTGGACAGAGTCACCTCTCGTCCAAGAATAGTGGCCACAAGCTCCCTTGTGTTCTGGAGTTTTGCATTCCTCCAGAACATCCTGATCAACTCAGGGAATATCTTCTGGTTTTCATTGAAGTAGCCTCTGATTCCACATTTCAGAAGGCTCTTGTTCAGGTTCAGGCCCAGCTTCTCCAGCTTTTCAATGTCGAAGAAGTGCTCAATGTGCACTGTAGCAGCACCTTGACATACAACTGTGGTCTCAGGGTAGGTGTGGACGTCGAGTTCAGAGTTGCTTGAGCTTGCAGAGTTCGACATGGTAGAAAAGTTTGGATTTTTAGGTTTTCTGAGAAGGGTTTTGGGTTTTTGAGAGAGAGAGAATGCTTAAGGATGAAGATAAGCTCAGAGAAAAGAGATATGGTAAAGATTTTCTGAGGCGATTTGACGGATTACATATATGGGCTTTGTTCGAAGAACGTGAAGCGATTTTGGGCTTTTATGAATATTTGAAATGGGAGTTATGCCATGAAACCCGCCATGATGAGGTGTGTGAAGAATGTGGGTAACTGTGTACAGTTACTAACATTTAGGTGACTCAGCATAGAGCATTAACTCATACTTACTCTGAAACGAACCGTTTTGGCCATTTGAACAATGTTTAAGAAAAAAAAAATATGCTAAGTTAAAAACATCGTCCAGATGTTGGACTTAAGTGTAAAATGTGCAATGCGCGTGCATGACTTAGTGATCTTTGGACGACATGTCCATTGGACGCTAAGGTTTTATTGGATGCACCATGTAGATGTTAATCATTCCTTTACCGGGTCCATGCCAAGTTTGTTCCTCATAAGGATTAACTTGTCTTCAGTAAGGGGTTTAGTAAATATATCAGCAAGCTGATTATCTGTGGTTACAAAGTGTAGTTCCACAATACCCTTCTGAACATGTTCTCTTATAAAGTGATGTTTAATCTCTATATGTTTAACCCTTGAATGCAATATGGGATTCTTAGAGAGATCTATGGCAGCTTTACTATCACAGAAGATAGGAATGTTACTCTCATATATGTTGTAGTCCTCAAGTTGATGTTTGATCCATAAGATTTGAGAACAACATTTTGCAGCTGAAATATACTCTGCTTCAGTAGTGGACAGTGCAATGGTTCCTTGCTTCTTGCATATCCAGGAGACTAAGTTTCCACCAATGAAGTGACATCCTCCACTAGTGCTTTTTCTTTCAATTCTGTCTCCAGCATCACAGTATCCAACTAGCCTGAAATCTTTCTGCCTTTTGAAATATAGACCAAGATTAGTGGTTCCAACAAGATATCGAAAGATTCTCTTAACAGCAGTTAAATGAACTTCCCTTGGGTCAGATTGAAATCTGCCACATAAGCATACATTGAACATGATGTCAGGTCTGGACGCTATGAGGTATAGGAGTGATCCTATCATTCCTCTGTATAGAGTGTTATCCACCTTCTTTGAGTTGTCGTCCAGTCCAATTATTGTTGTTGGATGCATAGGAGTTTTCATTGGTTTTGCATCGTCCATTTTGTACTTCTTTAGTAGCTCCTTGACATACTTGGTTTGATGTATGTATACGCCCTTTTCAGTTTGTTTGATTTGAAGTCCAAGGAAGAATTTTAGCTCACCCATCATGCTCATCTCAAACTCTGTTTGCATTAATTTGGCAAATTCTTCACAGAGAGATTCATTAGTGGCACCAAATATGATATCATCAACATATATTTGTGCAATAATAAAATCAGAAGAGTGGTCTTTGCGGAAGAATGTAGTGTCTACTTTTCCTCTTGAAAAACCATTTTCTGACAGAAATGAGCTGAGTTTTTCATACCAAGCTCTAGGTGTTTGTTTCGACCCATATAAAGCTTTGTTAAGTTTGAAAACATGATTTGGAAAAGCATCACTTTCAAATCCTGGGGGTTGTTCCACATAGACTTCTTCCTTTATGAGTCCATTGAGGAATGCACTTTTTACGTCCATTTGATATAGCTTCATATTGCTATGAGCTGCAAATGATAGTAGAATGCGAATTGCCTCTAGACGTGCAACTGGAGCATAAGTTTCAGTATAATCTATACCTTCCTGTTGTGAGTAACCTTTTGCTACCAACCTTGCTTTGTTTCTCACAACATTACCTGCTTCGTCCAGCTTGTTTCTGAACACCCACTTTGCTCCTACAGCTTCTTTGTCATCGGGGAGTTCTACTAGCTTCCAGACATTGTTCTTTTGAAACTGGTCAAGTTCTTCCTGCATTGCTTTAACCCAGCTTTCATCTTCTAAGGCATCATCCACAGTCTTAGGTTCTATTTGCGATATGAGTGTTGTGTGACCTTGCTATTGTTGAAGTGAAGCTCTGGTTTTGACTCTATCTTTTGGATCTCTGATGATTTGCTCCTCTGGATGATGTTTCTTCATTTGCCAATTGCATCCAGTTGGTTCTCTTTGTTCTGCTACTGAACCGTCCAGTGGTACATTGGACTCTTCAATTGAGACATCATGGTTGGACGTATCTGATGACTTACTTGCATCGTCCAATCTGAGATCTGCAAATGATTCGTCCAGCTCTGATAATTTCTTATCAGGCTTGTTATCATTGAACTTCACATGGATAGCTTCTTCAACAACTAAGGTTCTAGAGTTATAAACTCTGTATGCCTTTGAAGTTTCAGAATATCCAAGCAATATTCCTTCATCACTCTTAGAATCAAACTTTCCTAAGTTATCCTTAGTGTATAGAATGAAACATTGACATCCAAATGGATGGAAGTAGGATATGTTGGATCTTCTTCCCTTCCATAATTCATATGGAGTCTTTTTCAATATTGGCCTTATATAGATTCTGTTTTGTAAATAACAGGCAGTATTCACTGCTTCAGCCCAGAAGTGTTTAGGGGTTGAATTATCATTCAACATGGTTCTGGCCATCTCCTGGAGTGACCTATTTTTCCTCTCAACAACACCATTATGTTGTGGTGTTCTGGGTGTTGAGAAGTTGTGAAGGATACCATTATCCTCACATAACCTTTGAAAACTTTCGTTTTTGAATTCTCCCCCATGATCACTTCGAATAGAAGTAATGCATACTCCTTTTTCATTTTGTACTCTTTTGCAGAAGTTATAAAAAGCCTTGAAGGACTCATCTTTGTGGGATAGGAACATGACCTATGTCCATCTAGTATAGTCGTCCACTATAACCAATCTGTATCTCTTACCACTTACTGAGGCTGTTCTTGTGGGTCCAAACAGGTCAATATGTAACAGCTCAAGAGGTCTAGAAGTGGAAACAATGTTTTTACTTTGAAAAGAACTTTTCACTTGTTTCCCTTTTTGACAAGCTTCACAAAGAAGATCATCTTTATATGACATACTTGGTAGTCCTCTTACGAGATTGTGCCTATTCAGCTTTGAGATTAACCTTAAGCTTGCATGACCAAGTCTTTTATGCCATAGCCAATGATTTTCTTGTACTGAAACTAGGCATGATACATTTTGACTTGATAGTTCCCCAAGTTTAATCTTGTACAGATTACCTTGCCTCTTTGCAGTAAAGAGAAGGGATCCATCAGAGTTCCTGACTGTACATTCACTTTTGTTAAAGACAACATCATATCCACTGTCACATAATTGGCTTATGCTAAGTAGATTGTGTTTAAGACCTTTAACATAAAGAACTTTATCAATACAAGGATAGGGTGGTATACCAATCTTACCTACGCCAGCTATCATCCCTTTCTGATTCCCTCCGAAGGTGACTTTCCCACCAGCTTTGGGTAGGAGGCTTTGGAACATACACCTTTCTCCTGTCATGTGATGTGAGCACCCACTGTCCAGGTACCATGATTGGAGTTTCTTTCCTGCTGTTAAGCATGTCTGCAACAGGAATAATTTTATCCTTAGGTACCCAAATTGACTTGGGTCCTTTTTGGTTAGTTTGAAGGGTATTGGACGCTCCTTTCTTAGGCAGGTGTCTGCATTTGGACGTTATATGTCAATGTTTCCCACAGAAGTAGTAAACATCTATTTCCTTGTCATGAATATATTTCTTTCCCTTATATCCATGTCCTGACCTGTCATTTGGTCTCTTACAACCTTCATATTTTAAAAGCATTTTAAGGTTGTCAGAGCCCTTAACAAAGTTTGACAGATCCTTCTTTAGGCTGTCAATCTCTTCATGAAGTTTTACAACATCATGTGGTTGACCTCTTAAGGAAGTATCTGCTTCAACTTTCAGAAGCTTCTCAACTAGCCTTTTGTTTTCTACTTTGAGATTTCGAATCTCTATGGAAAGATTAATTTCTCTAGTCCTTGAATCCTCACAGGATTTATAGGCTCCAGCGGCATCATTCCAGAGAGTTCGCCTCTCCGCATTTGTAATTTCATGTTGCTTTGAGAGCTCTGTAAACTTTTTCTGTAAATCCTCCTTTTCACTTTCAAGTTGTTTGAAACTTTTCTCTAAAACTTCTTTTTCTTTTGAAAGTGATTTGGACGATTTCTTTAAAGTTCTGTAGGCCTTTGACAGAATAGAAGAGTTTGAAAGTAGTTCATGATAAGCGTCTTGAAGTGAATCTAAGTCATTAAGGTCTACCTCATCTTCTTCTTCTGGTTCAGAAGAATCTGTTGAAGTGTCTGCCATCAGGCATATGTGTGCTTCCTCTTCTTCTTCATTGTCCGATGATGAGTCATCGTTCAGGTCTTTCCATGTGAACATCAGAACTTTCTTGCCCTTCTTTTCGCTGAAGAATTTCTTCTTCTTATCCTTGCTCTTGTCGAGATCTGGGCATTCTGATTTGAAGTGTCCTGGCTTTTTGCATTCGTAGCATACTATTGGACTCTTCTCCTTCTTTTCTTTGAGGCCTTTCTTGTTTAGGTTTCTCCATCTGGATCCACCTTTCTTCTTCCACATGGCGTGTATCCTCTTGGATATGAAGGATAACTCATCATTCTTGTCTGAGTCATCATCTTCAGATTGTTCGTCTGATGATGTTTTAGCTTGCATGGCTTTGGACGATGGTGCTTTCCTTGGCTTCTGGACGCTGAGCGCCAGGGACTTGTTTTTCTTACCATCACCATCTTGGTGCAGTTCTAGTTCACGCACCTTGAGAATTCCCACGAGTTCTTCTAGGGACATATCATCCAGTCCTTTTGTTGTTCTCAAGGCTGTAACCTGTGGTCTCCATTGCCTAGGCAAACTTCTCAGAATTTTGTCAATATGTTCATAGTTATTGTAATTTTTACCATGTGCTCTAAGTTCATTTAGTATGGTTTGAAACCGTCCAAACATACCTTGTATGTCCTCGTTTTCTTCCATACTAAACAATTCATATTGACGAGTAAGGAGACTGAGTTTATTACGTTTTACCTGGGTGGAACCCTTATACGTTAACGCAAGAGTGTCCCACATTTGTTTCGCGCTTTTGAGACTGTGCACCTTGTTGTATTCTTGTTCGCTCAGTGCACATATGATGATGTTTCTAGCTCTGGAGTTGAGATGAAATCTTTGTTTCTGCTCCTCCGTCCATCTAGTCTTTGGGATTTCGTTGAGGTTCTCATCAAGTGGAATGTAGTCACCCATCTCCACAACGTCCCACATGGCAATATGACTGGATTCAAAGAATGCTATCATTCTTTGTTTCCAGTAATCATATTTGACACCCTTGAAGAGTGGTGGTATGTTCACAGCTTGTCCCTCATTTTCCATCTTTCTTAGGATCTTTCCTCTATACTGCTAAGTACTCAACCCAAGAGGCCGAGCTCTGACGCCAACTGAAATACAGAGAAACACACCAGAAGGGGGGTTGAATAGTGTGTTTATATTTTCTTTGAAATCCTTTTGCAAATATGAAGATAGTGTATCTTAAGTTTTACAAGAACCTTGTGAAACAGAAGGCTATGCTATCGTCCAGTGGTTCAAATACAACAGTTCAATGAAACTGCATTTCTCGTCAGAACAACCTAAAATGTTTTCGTAAATAAAATGTGTAAAGAAACTCTTTCGTGGTATGTGAAGAGATAACTTAAGAGATTTACGAGTAAACTAGAAAGCGAAAGAGTAGAAAACTTAGTTTTATACTGGTTCACTCAAACTGAGCTACGTCCAGTTCTCCTTCAAAAACCTTTGAAAGGTTCTACTAATCAGAATCTGATTACAAACAAGTATTTTAACCTGCCACTTCTGGCTACAAGTATTCTCTAGGCCACTCCTGGCACACCTTTTAATCTCCCCCTGAGATTAAAGCAAACCCAAGTATTCTTTAACACTAAGCCACTCCTGGCTTTCCAAACAGAAATTGTTCGAGTATAGAAAGAATGAATAGCTCTCACAGAGAGGATATTACAATAATAATATCGAATACACAGAATCGCTTAGCAAAGCTAAGTAGAAAAAGCTCTTTTTCGCTTAATGTGAATTGTCCAGTCATTTTGACAAAGTTTCGGCTCTTAATCAATCTTCTTACTCTTTGATGCATGAGCTTGTTCCTCTATTTATAGGCAGCTTGGTGTAAAGTATCCGTTGTGGGATCTGTACCTTTGCCAATAACAGTTCTCTTCCAAATATATGACCGTTTTCCACGTGTCAGCTTGGGGTGGAGAGATAGAGGAGACAATCATACATGTAGCGCCTCCACTTTTTGTACTATTTCTGCAGAGAAATGCTTTTTTGTCCTTGTACAATACTTTCTGAAAACTCAAATGAAATGTTATGTTAGAATGAGAGGGAATAATTGAATATTCCAGAGAATCATCATCGAAAATGTATTGTCACATTATATAACTTTTAAGATAGAAAACAGAGTGTAAATTATATAGGCATTGGACGCTTGCTTTGCAAAAACATTGGACGCTGGTTGTTGTTCTTTACAAAACATATTTGGACGCTTTGCTTATAGAAAATAAGGTCTAAGTTTGAGAGATACAATACCATTGCGGCATTGGACGACGTAGATCCTATAACACTCAAACAAGACCATTAGATACTCCAAAATTTATCCTTTATTTGTTATCATCAAAACCGAAATTTGAGGGGTTGGACATCGTCCAAAGTCTTAGAACTTAACATCATAAATTGAATTAGTTTTTATTTTTTAATTGTAGAGACTAAAAGTATATTCACAAGAGACCATCTTGCCCGAGTCAAGTAGAATCGTTATGGACGATAAATATATTTCTTCAAGTATTTAACACAACTTCATACCTAAGACTCAACATTTTTTTTTTAATTTTAAATCCTATAAAATCATTTTTATTTAGTAATTATATAATATAATTTTAAATAATTTCATAAATAAATATTTTGTTGAACAATATTTATTTTATTAGGTTGAAATTTTTGTACTAAAAAACATTAAATTTAATTAGTTAATATATTTATTATGAAATAATATTTTGACTCTATGTTTAATAGATTCATATACGAAAATTTTCATCAATAATATCATAAATTAAATATTTGTTAATTTTTTATGTTAGGTAAGACAATCTTGCTCGAGTCAGGTAAGACCATTATGGGCGTCAAATGCATTTCTCTGGATATTTAACAAAATTGCATACTCAAGACTCAACAATTTCTTCTTTACTCTTAAATCCAATAAAATCATTTTTACTTAAAAATCATATAAAATAATTTTAAATAATTTCATAAATAAATATTTTGTTGAATAATATTTATTTTATGAGGTTAAACTGTTAATATTAAAAATTAATTTAAATTTAATTAGTTATTATATTTATTACAAAATAATATTTTGACTCTATATATATTTAATAACTTCAGTTACGAAAATTTTCTTGATTAATATTTTTATAATAATGTTAACTTTTTTTTACATAAATATATAATAAATATATTATAATGAATTTATTAAATATATATTTAACATGCTTACGAGTTACGACATATAATAATATCGTTATAAATCCTTCGTGAAAAACTTATTTAAATATTCAGACAAAAATATTATTCTTTTTTAACTTAGTACATTTTCTTCTCACGGGTCAAAGATAATACTAAAAATTTATAAGAACTCATCTTACATAAGTACTTACTAATGAAAAATAATTTGTCTATTAGAGAATAAAATAATAATTTATTAGTATCCATTGACTTTAGCAAGATCTCTTTTAACCACAAGTCTTGAACCTAATACTTTACTTAAGAGATCTTATCTTAATTCCACTCGAATCAACGACGTGTTGATAAATAATATTTGATTTCAAAAGTTTGCATTTAATTTAACTAATTCTTAGACTTTAAATTATTTGAAGTATTGTTTATAAACTATAAGTATTATAAAATTAATAATTTTTTATTTGCAATATAGTTGTAAAATAATTGGATTATTTTATCATTTCACATTTCAAAATTGCAAAAATATTTTAATTAAACATAAGTTAAATCCTTTCTAAATTTTTAAACATAAATTTTTCATACAATTTTATAAATATTTTAAATGAAATAAGAAATATCTATCGGAATATAACTAAATATATTTTCTCTGCTTGAATACTCTATTTTTTTTTTCATTTTTTGAGAATTTAAACAGCTAATTACATTTGCCTCAATATAAAATTTAATTTTATAAACGTGTGTATTTCAAACATGCATGAAAACGAGTGACCTGTACAAAATGCATGAAATCTTGTGCTATTTTTGCTGGTGTTTTTTCTTATTAACATTTTAGAGGCATTTGTTATTGTGAAACTAAATTTTTTAATATGTTTCAAGTTACTATTTTAATACAATTTATACAACATTAACTAGTTCAACTATTCTTGCTTTATCATTCTTATTAAATATTCATATTTTGGTTTCTTATTACTGTTGAGCAACAAATGTATATCTAATATTTATTTTTAAGTATTATAAAAAAAATATTTATTTTTAAACAAGTTGCGATATACGTAAATCATCTAAAAAAATACGTAGAAATCAAGACAACCCGTGCGAACACACCTGTAACTAACTAGTTTTTATTAAACAAAGTATAACAATTGGTTCAGGGGAAATTGTTATATTTACCTCCCTTTTGTTATTAATATACCTCCTCTTGTATTTATTTTTCCAAAAATATCCTTATCGTGGAAAAACACATTTCCAGATCTCTATACATCCCATTCTCTTCCTCTATCCAATCCTGCACTACCACCGTCACCCCCTTCTGTGTACATGAGGGGAATTTCAATTATCATTCACTCCTTTCTTAGTTTTCTCTAAAGCAATCCAAACACAAATCGTTGTTTGCCTACTTCAAAGCGTTAGTGGCTTCATCTACATTTTTTCTCCTAACTGCAATGGTGCTACAGTGTAGCACCCACCATGCTGACGTTTCCCAATTCCCATTCCATTTCTACGGGTCAATGATTGACTTCCTTTACTACCCTTGCTCCAATCACAAATTGCAATTAGGTTTTGATTTAATACAAATTTGTTTGTAAATATAGACGTAGAATAAAAGGACATTCAAGGGTTATGTGTTTTGCCTATACTTTATTGAAATTGTGTAATTATAGGTGCAAATCATATAGCAGCAAGTGTACTTTGTTTTCTCTTCTGGGCACATTTGTGCTTGAGGTTTTCATTAAAAAAATTTGCTCTTTAGCTTTTCAAAAGAAAAAAAGAACATGAATTTTTTTGTGTTGTTTGTAACTGACAGAAAGAGGAATAGAAGAGAATTGAGGGTGAAATGAAATAGTGCGGAGATTGAAAAATGCAGTAGTGCGGAGGTTTGCATGTATGGGGAAGGAAGTGACAGTACAGTAATGAGGGATTGGGTAGAAAAAAAGAGTGAAAGGTATGTAATGGGGTATTTTTGGAAAAATAAATACAATAGGAGCTATATATTATTAATAAAAGGAGGTAGATATAACAATTGGCTTGGTTCAGATAGTGAAAGAAGTTCAGCAAGAATTGTCTGGATTCAAGTGTGGCCTGGCCCATCTCTTCTGTAAGTATATTTATGTAATTGGGTCCTCCTATATTGTCATGTACAATTCAATTTGGGCTTCATACTTCATAGAATGAACTTCTAATGAGAAATATAGTGCATCACACAAGTGCTTCTCTTACCATCAATGAGAATTATGACTATGATGATCGGGATGATACAGAAACGTTGCTCAATCGGATAGTTCCAGAGGTTAGTTTTTTGTTTAGTTCTTACATTAATAGTTATAGAAACTTATTTTAATGTGTCTTACGACAAAAAGCCTTGAAATGAAATTTCCATATATATGTTTGCAGGGCCCATCTGCGCCTTGGAAGCATACTCTAGAGGGTTAGTTTTTGTATTTTGACCAAACCAATTTTTATGCGATTTATTTATGTATTTATTGAATTTGCATATATATGGTGATCTAGTAATGATATGATGGGGGAACTTGGGTTGTTGTCACTTTTCAGAACAAGTCTTTGGTAACATCAATTTTCTACTTACCGTACACGTCCCTTTTATTTTATCTCTTCATTCTATCCATAAGAGAATTGTAAAACATGGCATAGAAAATGAGGAGTAACCTTTTTTTTTTGTTCAAGAAACACACACGCTCACAAATATCATAATGTAATACTACCTCTGGTCCTAATTATAAGCAACAAATTGACTTTTTCTTTGGTCCTAATTATAAGCAACAATCACTAGTTTTTAAAGTAAATTTCTTTTGTACCCTTAATTTATTGTTTACTCTATTCCCTTTGCACTATGATAACCACTTAAAGCAAATGGTGTTTTTGGAATAAAAATTGAATTTATGGCAGAATTAATTAAAAAAAGCTGTAATAATTACTTTCCTTGGTATTGATGATTTGTTCTATATTGCTTATAATTAGGACCAGAGGTAGTACCTTAATTAAGTCGGATATTAAACATAATCTGTTAGCTTTCTATATATAATTTCTGGTTTTTTTCAGCTGATGGCTTTTGCATTCTTGCAAAAAAGTCAATAGTTTTGGGATTAGATGACATGTCAATACATTTAGTTTCCACATATATATAATTTCAGGGCCAAATGACATGCCGGCACATATTAAATAGTCGATGTTTAGTTGTGCACTCATGTGAGATATTTGTTCAAATTGATTTATTATGCTACTAATATATTTTCATCAATCCACTTATATATTGTGTTTTTAATTTAGGATACCGATTACAAATGGAAAGCTTAATATGGGGACATGGCAGGTAACAAAATTAATTTTTGTAATGATATCTTGGTCAAGATTAATACTGATAACTGATTCTTTTTTTCTCTCCCCACTTTTTTCCACCGAACTTTTTAATTTGGCTAAATATTTTAATAATTCTTATGTGATTCTGTTTGTTGCTAGTGGTTAGGTTAAATTTTAATTACTTAAAGGTTCTGTTATAACCTTTGCAATGAATGGTCGCACAATGGATTTTGATTCAAGATGAAAAGGATATTTGGAGAAGCTACACGTTTGATTTAAATAAAATTCAAAATATCTTAAATTGATAACTAGCTAGTTTAATATTCTATACAATATATTAATTTAAGAACACTCTTGAGTCTGGATTATTAATAGAATTTTTCATTATGCTTTAAGGGTATATGGCTTTTGTGAGCATCGGGATTATCCTACACCGCGTACAGTTGTCGTCACTCTTAATGGAATATGAGTTGCTCAGGCCTATTTGCTTTACTTCATCATATTATCAAGAACACTTTTGCTCGAGAATATATGGATATAATCTATAAACAGACTAAACTATTGTATTTTTTTCTTAGGTGAAGTTTGAATACCTCGCTGGGAACACAACTGTAAAATCTTTTGAGTATTCAAAATAATCATTATTTGTTTTACCTTATTATATAAAAGATCTCTCGTTTAACTTCTTCAAAAATTAAAGTATATAAGTTGATTTTAACTTACAGAATAAACTCAATTCATTTTACCTAATTATTTTTTTCTTCTCTAAGTGTTTATGAAAAGTTTATCTAAACAAGACCTTATTTATCTCAAGAAATGATCCTGTAGCTATTCATTGAGTACATGTTTTCATATGAAGGAATTAGGTTGGTTTCGAAGTGGTTAGGAATGCTCTCGAATCATCTGACTCTGAGTAGTGTGCCTTTGGAGTAGAACGACAAGCTCATCGTTGCCCAAGGTCCTTTGCTTGATTTTTTTTTTGTCAATAAAAAATAATATAGACACTTAGTGTGCCATCTTA
This sequence comes from Pueraria montana var. lobata, assembly GCA_026413185.1. Taxonomy (NCBI): domain Eukaryota; kingdom Viridiplantae; phylum Streptophyta; class Magnoliopsida; order Fabales; family Fabaceae; genus Pueraria; species Pueraria montana. The sequence goes on from CM048656.1 coordinate 25,956,712, forward strand.
TCTACCTCATTTTACTATGCCCAAATTATCTTGTATTCATACTCTCACAATTCATGCCACAATGGAGAAAGGATCATTGGGATTTTACTATGCTGAGATAGCAATTTGCAACTCTCCGGTTGGTGTGATCTATATTGGGCCTGTTGCCCTTTGACCAAACGCTCTTTAATTGGTATGCTACTAGCATCTTCTTTTATGAAGATAAAATATGCTCTCGAATCATCTCTGAGTAGGGGCTTCTTGGCACCAAACCTGCTAGTGTGCCTTTGGAGTATAATGACAAGCTCATCTTTGCCCAAGGTTGTGAACTAAAATGATTGAAAGGTATTTTATCCAACCTTGGCAGTTGGCATCAACCATTCTCAACCCATGTAGTTGTATGTGACAATTGGGCAGCCCTTACACATTGCCAAAATCCTTCTTTTTCATAAAAAAAGAGCAAAGCACATTAAAGTGGATTATCATTTTGTTTGAAATGATATACTCAAATTAATATACCATTAAGCTAGCCTGTGTCTCTATTGGGCATTGGCACACAGACATCTTTGCAAAGGCATTAGGCAAGCTACAACTTGATTACTTCCTAAATAGCATTCAAAATCTCGATATATCAACTTAAAAAGGGTTATTAAGCTATATTAAGTTAACTATTAATCAAGTGTTATAGCTGTCATCTAATCACCATAATAATAGAACTGATAGGAGAGATAGTTATGGATTGTCTATATAATTGACCATGTGATAGAATAGTTATTCTAAGAATGTTATTAGGCATAAATTTAGGAGTAATTGAAGGAAGTACCAAAGTGTGTTCTTGTGCATATATATATGTTGTTGTCTGTTGAAACCAATGAATAAAACATATATAGGTGCAAATATCTGTTTAAAGATTGACCTAAATATCCCTTAAGTGAGGTTCTTGTATCTAAATGTAACCTTTTTTTTCCCTTAAATGTTAGGAGTACAATGCTCCTATATATACAAATAGTTGGAGTATATTAAGTATTAACACATTCCTCTGTATAAACTGATAATGTACCTTTTTGGTTTGAGGCACCAAAAGGCCACCATATAGACACCCACACACACTCAGGTTATTGCTGTCCTAAACTCCCACAACTCGGTGAAATACCTTATATATTAGAAGAGTCATTAATTGACTGCGTATATTGTCCATTTTCTGAGTTTCTAAAGTAATTTTAGTTCCTTCAGTTTTAAATAATTAAGGAATGGTACCTAAGATCAAGGTGATTTGTGAAGGTCATAAAGAAAGAGGGAGCAAAGGGAACAAATAATAGCATGGCATGCAGAACAGTTTCAATTTTCATGGAAGATACTGTTGATGTTTTCCTAGCTAATTAAGGAACTTTAGTTGGCTTGAAAGTGACTAATTTCTTTACCAATTTCCAAGACTATATGGTGTCTAATTGTCTAATATGCCTCATGGACGCCCACACACGCCATAGAAAAGTCTTGCTGTATTTCAAAAAAGTAGTAATATGTTTCAGCTCGTGACTACACATTGAATTCAAATCATATATGATTGATTGATAATTTGATATGCAAATCATTTTCTATAAGTTGATTTCAAATATTTTATTCTATTAATTATTGTGTCTATCAAGTACGAGGATGGAAATGAAACTATGGGAATCAGAATACTACATAACAACTTAAAAATTTGTGAATAGTCTTGGACATTCAAAAATGGAAAAGAAAAAGAGTAGGATAAGAAAGTATTGATTTCCTCACCGCTTTAGAAAATTAAGTCATATCTTATTCAACAACTTTCTTTACCTCGAACTGATAGATACTTAGCTTCTTATCATAAGCTTTCAAAATATTTGTAACAAGATTGTTATCATTTTCGTCTAATGTAATTAATAATTGGATGAAGCACGAATGAACTGAAAAATATAACATACAGAACAATGTGGTTTATAGTCAATATGTGAATAACATAAAATTTTAAAGAAAAAACCCAAATTAAGCCTCAATAATAATGGGGATTTAGATATATGAAAAAAGTATTACAATTACACCACACTCGAAAGGTATAACTCACCATTTCTGCTATCATTATAAGCAAGCCAATCATTTACTCACCAATGTTCCAAGACAACAAAATTTATTGCGATGATTAATTAATGATGTGAGTACTTTAGGCCTTTGAGCATGTTCATGCCTTTTGGGGCCTCCACTTGTCTCTATGGCATGCTCATACCAGCATCTTGACAAAAGATTTTGGTTTCGTGGTTTTATAATAATAATAATATTAACTAAAAGTTGTGTTTATTAATACATTATATACCAAAACCACCAAATCATCATCAAGCATCGAAAGCAATCATTGCTTCTTCGTCCGTCTATTATGCATAAAGAAATTTAACAATGAGAAGTTCATAGTTCTAACTATTAATCAGTTTTACAATTATATAAACGTGTGATATCACATAAAGAGAGAGACTATCCCAACAGATGAATTAACTATTTTGTTTTATTATCAAAAGACTTTTCTTAGTGCTAATGATAAACGGATGATAACATCTTTCTAAGTGCTTGCAGTGAATAAATTATAAAGTAAATTACATCGATCATCCCTGAGGTTTACCCTTATTACATCCGATACCCCTCCATTTTTGAACCCTATAGAAAACCTCCCTGATTTTTGGATTTTCATTACACCGACCCCCCTCTTAAGTTTGAAAAATCTTATACTGACCTCCCCTTAGGAGTATTCAAAGTAATGTAAAAAAATGGAGGGATACCAAGTGTAATAAGAGTAAACCTTAGGGGGGGTCCGTGTAATTTACTCTAAATTGTATAGATCACATACTGTACCAAATAGTATATAACAAAGAATTGATTGCATTGAACATATTTGTTAGTATGAACAATATTTATGCTAAAACTTCAATTTCTATTAAATAAAAATTACACTAACGAAGATTATTATAATGCCTAATATTTTTTTTCAATTAAATAACATTTTGTGTTATATTATAAGTATGAAACACACGTTGCTTAGATCTTTTGCTATAAAATTGGGACTTAAAATCATCATGTTTGTCCAAAAATTGGGATTTAATCATAGTGTTTTTCAAAAGTTGACAAGTGTAGATTTGGCTTTTCAGGAGATTTTTTGCTTTGCGAGGCTGGAAGACTCGAATGCCGAGCATATGAACTGATTCCATGTGCCTCAGTCCAGATTTAGTTGGAACTTTAAACGCATATGACAAACAAACCAAACCAATATGATGGTGAATGAATAAACTGTACCCTATTTATTCTAGTGGATATTATATCATATCTTCGTGGAGTGAAAGATGGACACTATTAATCAAAAGGGAAAACCACTGAAAAGAAACATATAAAATAGTACATGCTAGAAGAAACTAATCCATTGGGTCTTTGGAAAGATGAGTTTCCTCCTTTGGTTAAATTTACGCAAGTTAAATTTAAAATTACTTCAATTCAATCTAATGAAGAATAAAGTATCACTTTTTAATTTTAGTTATCTCTTCAGCTTAAATAAATATTTAAACTTTATTAATAATTTTGTTTATTAATATCTTTAAAAATTATAGTCAAAGAATAAAATTAATTATTTTCATTAAAAAAATTATATTTAATATTTTACCATTATATGCTTATTACTATTTCAATAAATGCTTTTCAGAAGAAAAAAAAAAGGTTTGTCAAATATAATAAACTATTAAAATAATGTTCTCATTTAATACTCAAGATTTTAACTTCCTGTTTATAGTCATACATTTGTCAACATACAATATTATTAATTAAAAATAGAATACCTTTAATTGATTAGAAATAATAATAAAAAATTGCTAATAGGTTGACTGAGTAAAAAGTAAAAAATTAAATGGAAAACATTAAAAATTGTCAGTCAATTTATGTCTTTTTAATAAAATATTTTATTATTAATTTTTTAATTAATCTTTAGATACCCAAATGAAATATTACTTGGTTTCCTACAAATATTATTTAAACTATTTATAAAAAATGTAAAATATAATTTAGGTATTCAAAATATTTTTATATAAATTATAATTAAAATTATAATATAATTGATATATTCAAAAATATTTATTTATTATATTAATCATGACAATTATTTGTAGTTATGAGTCATCCAATTCTTAATTTATTAATAATATCAAATGTGTGTAGTCAACCAATATTTAATGCTTAAAATTTGAAACAATAAATATTTCAAACTTTGACCATATTAAATTTATTCATATTAATTTTTTTTGTTGGAGTCAAACTTTATTGAAAGAATTTAATCAAAAAAGTGAGAGAAATTTCCCTATTTAATCCCCCTTTCAAACTCAACACTACACACAAACACTCACACTGCCTCTTATTTCATTGGCACTTGTTCTTCTTTCTCAGCGTCTTTCCCTTTGTTTCACATTCCAAACGTTGTCATGGAGTTCAAATATCTTAATGGCCAAAACAGAAGGACAACATCGCCACCACCACACCCTCTTTCTGATGTAGCTTACGTCTCCAGATGCCCATTACGAGGTATTGCTCACTTCTCTTCACGTTCCTTTCAAAATATATACCCATTTGTCTTGTAGTTTAAAAAATAAAAAACTTTTGTTACATGAGTTCATTTTATTCGTTATTCGCTTTCCAGGGTAAGAGTTTGCGCCAGGCAGTTTTTTTGGTAATGTGTCGGCGCCCAGAGTTTTCCCAACAGTGGTGCCAGCAAATGTCGAGGAAGCGTTTCAGTGAGAGTTGGATAAATAGGAGATTAGGAGAGCGATAATTGCCGACGAGATGGCATTGGCACGGTGGCGAGAGCTGAAAGAGGAACTAAGGAGAGAAATGGTGTCTGAGAGAGCATTCAGAATCCCAATGCCAAGATTTGAGGGGATCTCATCTAATAACTATAACAATAACAACAATGGGTTTGGTGGGTCAAACCATTTACTCTCCCATTTCCTTGTTGGTAACAGACAAGATTCTACGCAAATTAACAAGGATAGAGTGATCCTATGGGTTAGTGTATAATCTTGTGTTTAATTTACTCTTTGTGTCTTTATCTTCAATTTTGATTTTATTTTCCTACTTCTTTAGTGTAACAGTGTTGTTTGGATTGTGAAAAAAGGTTTTTCTCTTAGTTTTTGATTAAAAAATGTTACCTTGTTTGAGAATGTCCCTTGAATATTTTGTCGTGTTAAAATCTTAATTGGACGATGAGCATAAATGATTTTATTTATCCCATTGTAGGCTAGACCAAATGTTGGTCATTGTGGTGGAAAGCGCAAAGCGATGACACCTACAGTTGAACACAATGAGACTTTGCAGAAGAAATCAAGCAGGAGTGGAGTTGTGAGTTGTGTCAGATTACTGCAACGAGTGAGAAAGGCTTGAATGATCATATTCAAGGAAAAAGGCACAAGGCTAAAGCGTCACTGAGAACTCAGAAAATAGGTTAGAGCAACAAAACATCATTATTATTAATGAAAAGTAAGCATTGAGTGAAATGTACTAAAGCCATTGTTAACATGTATTCAGGGCTAGATTCAAGATCAGAAGGCTAGACACTTCATCCTTGCATAACCCCTGCACACACAAGCAAATTGGAATCCAATGAAGAGGATCAGGATGTCCACAAAAGCAAAGGATTAGTTGGTTTGGACAACCAAAATGAAGCAACTAATAGTAAAGAAGTAGGGGAAAAAACGCACACTAACAACAAGGAAGAAATTTAAGTTTTGGTGTGCATTTTGTCAAGTTGAAACTCAATCGAAAATTTCCTTGCAAAGCCATAGGAATGGTAAAAAGCACTTGACTAATGAAGAATTTTACCCAAAACAGCGGTGGTGCTGCAAATCCTGGATGACTATACAACACATGTTTATTATTTTAATTTTTATTGGCTGTATTTGTGAAGAGGTAAATTAAGGTTTATAAATATACGAGATGACATATTAGACTTTTAAACTATGTAAAAAATATTAAAGTACTTCAGTTATTTTTTTTTTTGGTACATTTTTTGTGATTTTTTTTTGGCACATAGACCTTGTGTTGATGAATAAAATGAACTAGAATTTCCATATATTCCCTTCAGTCTTATTTATAAAAACCAAATGGCTTAATTATACATTTTACACTCAATTATGATCATTTCATGAATTCTACTATCCAAAGTTTTATTTTTTATTTTTTTGTAAATTTTACCACCAAAGTTTTCAATTTTTACACATTTTACCACCTAAGTTTTTTTTCACGTATTTTATCATATTTTTCGATTTTTGCGCGTTTTACCATCATGTTGGTAACAAAATGACATCATTTTTTTTAACTATTTTTAGTGACACCTCATCGTCAGCCAAATTCGCAAAAAATAAAAAATTTGGGTGGTAAAATTCGCAGGAAACAAACTTGAATGGTAAGATTTACAAAATGATGATAGTTGGGTGGTAAAATGTGCTATTAAGTCAAACCAAATTAAAAGTCTTATTTAGAGACCTTACATAGATGAATACAGAGAACTGGAACTAGAATTTTCATAAAAGCCAAAGTCTTATTTATATCCATCACCATAAGATCTAACAAGGCTGAATCAATGGTAACTTATGTGCTAAAAATTGTTAATTAATATTATGTATTTGTAACAAAATATTTTATTATTAATTCTTTAAAAAATGAAATTTTAATATAATATAACTTATAATATAATATTTATTTATCATAAATTTTAATTGTATAAAATAAATATTTATTCTATGTAACTCACGAGCAAAAATACAAGTTATATTAATTTCATGACAACTATTTTTAGTTATGAGTTATCCACTCGTTAATTTATTAATACTCGTAATCGATAAATATTACATTGTTAAAACTTTTTTTTCTTAATGTACAATAGTAACAACAAATATAGAATTCAAGACTTCATGTAAACTACTTAAGCAGCCTACCATTAGGCCAACCTAATGGTTCATTAAATGCTTAAAATTTGAAAAAATAAATCAAAGTAAAATAATATTTTATAATTAAAAATGTTTGAATATGTCTACTCATTTATTATATTTATGAATTTTATGTTTTTTTAAAAAATATTAGACGCAAAAATAAAAGAAAAAGTATTTTTTTGTTTAAATAAAATAGAATAAAAACCATAATTTTATTGTTTAAAGTAATATAATTATAAATACTTTTATTGTTTAAAATAAATATTTTCAAAATAAAATAATATAAAAATAACATTTATTATATTTTTATTATTTAAAATAAAGTAAAGTAAATTTAATATGCTTTGAATACATTTTCCCAATCTAAATTTTATTCTTTAATAAGTCATTGGAAAGACTTCATTATTGTAATTAATGTATTTTATTTTCAACAATTACTTAATGTGTTTGTCAGATGAAAGGCTATTTCACAACCTACAATTTATTATTTAATGAGTCACTGAGTTTTCAAAAAAATTTAATGAGTCATTGAAAAGTCTTCATTATTGCATTAATTGTTGTATTTTATCTTCAACATTAAATTATTTAACGCGAATTAATTTAAATCATTTAAAAGTCTTCGAAATTTTCTATTTAATCTTTTAAAAAAGCCATGTGACCTTGATTGTTGTTATATTTAAAATATTACAAAACTAATTAAAATATTTACACTTATATTTGATATATATTGTTGTAATGTATTATGCAATATTGCAAATTTTATAAGACAAAAATGCAACGTTGCAAATGCGTAATATTTTAAATATTATAAAACTATTAAAAATATTTACACATTTATTTTAAATATATTATTGCAATGTAATATTTCTTTTAACTTATTTGTGTTTCATTTTTATATATTGACAATTCTTAAATGAGACATTTGAAATTTAGTCAATGAAAAGAAAAAGGAAAATAAAAAATTGCACACAACCACAGAAGGAGAAATTAAATGAATAACCATTAAAAAAAGAAAAATAAAATAAAACTAATTTTCTCACATTAATATTTAATTAGAAAAGAAAAAATAAGTAAAAAAATTTAAATAGATTTTTAAGATTTTTTTAAAATATAAATTTATTTTTTTAAATTATTTAAAGTAAAAAAATGAGTAGAGTGAAAAATTAAAGATATATCCAAAGTTAATTTAAGCAAGTTAAATTTAAAATTACTTCACTTCAATCTAATGAAGAATAAAGTATCACTTTTTTTTTATTTATCTCTTCAGCTTATATAAATATTTAAACTTTATTAATGATTTTGTTTACTAATATCTTTAAAAATAATATTTAAACTTTAAAAATGCATGATTGCAATAAGCAAGTATTAATTAATGAGTAATTTTTTCTTTATTTTTCACAAATTCTTTGTCCAATTATTTCCCTTCATTTTTCTTATGTACCTTTCATATGTTAGTGAATATGGTTGCAAATCAAACTAGTAATGGAATTAATAAGTTATATATGTCGTTAATGACATACGTCGCTTGAATTTAGGTTTTAATTTAAAAATATATATAGTTAAAAATGTCATTTCATAAAAGATATTGTTTTAATTTTTTTCATTGTAACTAGGAATTCTCACTTTAGATTGATTGAAATATTGTTCATAATAATTGTTAAAATTACTAAGTACCTTACCTAACACATAATTAATTTTTATTTTTCTCATTTAATATTGTATTACAAAATTTATAGTCTACTAGATGTATAATAAACTATCCATAATAGACAACAATAATTAATAACTAAAAATGTTATACTTTAAAATCCATGATTAGAATAAATAAATAAAAATTAATTACAAATAATTCTTAATACATTTTTTTAAAAAAAGTATATATTTAAAATATTTTATAAAAATGTTCAAAAATAAGTTTTATCCATTCATGGCACGGGTCACTACATTTTTTTTGGGTTACCACTTCATTGGAACTGAATTCGGATCCTTTAAGTAAGGTTTCAGATTTGAACCTTATGGATGGAAAAATGTGGTTCGGTCACCTTTAGCGAGGTCTCTCATTCCAACCACATTTTTCTATCTATAAGGTTCAAATATGAAACCTTACTTAAAGATCCAAATCCAATTCCGCTAGCACCAACGACATGTTGGTGCGTCACTACACTCTAGTTTATAACATAGAAGTTTTAATCATTGTTTTTAAAATCGAACCGATCATTGAACCGATCAAGGCACTGGTTCAAGATTCAATTGTTCAACCATAGTTGAACCGTGGTCGAACCGATATTAATAAAATAATATTTTAAAATTTTTAATATAACTTTAATAATGTTTCAGCAAAACATGCATTTTGGTGTCTAAGTGTTCTTTCAATCAAATAGAGAGCATTCTTGATGATATGAGTACAACACTAGTAAAATCCTTTTTCTTTTTTCATTGTATAGTTTTTATTTAACAGTCCAATGGCGTTCTTTCAGTTGATTTACAAATATTGGAGCATTATCATAGTTATTGTACCAAAATTTTCAATTGAATACACTCTTTTAATAACTGTTTCAATCTAATACCAATCAACCATAACCGTTGGTTTCTGCCAGCAAATCTTTGCATATGTGCGGTCAAGATTGCACCATTTGCTAGTGGCAACACACAACCACAACCAATGCCTGTGTCATATATCACAGATTCCACCTAATAAAATGTTGATTTCATGGCTCAATGGGACTATACACGACCCATTCAATTTAGTTCACTCACTCATTCGGTGGAAGCACTTATTTTCCCTTTCAAGTTTCAACTGTTAAGCATGCAAGTCTCCTCATTCTGTTTACCAGCTAAGGTTCAGGTTCGTGTAAAGTCACTGCACACAAACCCAGCAACCGTGAACAACCCCACTTCCACGGCCAAGGTTGCTGCTCCTAAGTGGGCCCAGAAGACAATAACTTTGCCTCCGCTTAAACGTGGTTGTCATCTCATCACTTCTAAGGTGTGTGTTATTGAACTTATATATCAATCATGTTTTTGTACCTCCCTTCTTTGTATATCACATATATATTTACTGTTATAGTACAAGTGTGAAGGTGAAGTTCCACATTAGATAGGAATGGATAATTTGAGCAACATATAAGTTGATAGACCTACAAACCTAACGCCTTAAGGTTTTAGGTTGAAAGTAGTGTCAGGTTTACTTATGTGATGTGCTCGTGGCACATTGGTGCAGATCTCCCTAATGTTGAGTTTGAGTCGTTGAGCAGAATTGCCTCTACGTACTCAAGCAGAATTGTGTAAATAATATTGTGGTTTATATAAAAAGAAAATTCCCATATATGTTTAGGACAACTATTTCTCTTATTATATGCTTGCTGATCATATAAACACTATTTTTAATATATGATGATGATTGTAGCTAAAGGGTGAGTAATTGAAGATGGGAAAGAGGCCCATATATGTTTAGGACAACTATTTCTCTTATTATATGCTTGCTGATCATATAAACACTATTTTTAATATATGATGATGATTGTCGCTAATGGGTGAGTAATTGAAGATGGGAAAGAGGACAGGAAATGTGTGGAAAGATGATTTCAATCCATCTTATTCTTTTAATGGCGTTTGCAATTAATACCTGAAAATTCTGTATTTTTTTTCTTTTTATTCTAATATTGTGAGTCAATAGTCTTTATATTGCTGTAGAACATATAAATGGTTTGATTTAGTCTACTATCTATTTAAGAGTTTTTTAGGCTAGGAAAAAATAGTACTAACCCTTCTCTATTTTGTGACACATGTCCTTTTCTTTGATTTTTTTGTCTTTTACTTACTCTTTTTATCTTTTATTTACTCTTTCTCTTCCTTTTTGTCTTCTTTCTTATCTTTCTTTTCAGTTTTTTTTTTAATTTTTTGTCTTCTATTTACTCTCTTTCTTCCTGTTTATTTTTCTTTTCAGTTTTTTTTTAATTTTTATATTTATTTTATATAGGAAAATAAATTCTTTTATTATTTATTCTACTCAAATTTTTTCTTTCTTCTTTTTTCAGTTTTTTTTTCTTTAAACATATATTTCTTCTTTTGTTTCTTTTTATGTTTTTTCTTTCTTTTTTTACTTTTTTCTTTCCTTTTTTCCTTTTCCTTTTCATTTCTTTTTTCTTTTTACGTTATTTTTTTCTTCTTTTTAGTTTTTTCTTTTTATTCTTCTTTCTTTTTATATTAAATAATACATAAATTTATTTGTTTATAATATTATAAATATAAATCATTTACGGGAGACACTCTTACCCGAGTCTGGTAAAATCATTATGGGCAACAAATATATTTTTTCATGTATTTAACCCAACTTCATACCTAAGACTCGACATTTTTTTTACTTTTAAATCCTATAATATCATTTTTATTTAGTAATTATATAATATATTTTAATTAATTTTATAAATAAATATTTTGTTCAATAATATTTATTTTATTAGGTTGAAATTTTTATGCTAAAAACAATTAAATCTAATAAGATAATATATTTATTACAAAATAATATTTTGACTCTATGTTTAAAACTTCATATATGAAAATTTTGTTTATTCATATCTATATAATAATGTTAAATATATATACATATATATATATATATATTGTATTAATTTATTAAATATATTTTAATTACAAAAAATTGTTTTGAATCACTTCATCAATAATATCATAAATTAAATATATTTTTTTATGTTAGAGTCCACATTTATCATTCACGGGAGACAATCCTGCTCGAATCAGGTAAGATCATTATGGGTGAAAAATTTATTTCTTTGGGTATTTAACACAATTGCATACTCTAGACTCAGCAATATTTTTTTTCACTCTTCAATCCTATAAAATTATTTTTACTTAGAAATAATATAAAATAATTTTAAATAATTTCATAAATAAATATTTTGTTGAATAATATTTATTTTACGATGTTAAACTGTTTATGCTAAAAAAATAATCTAAATCTAATTAGTTAATATATTTATAACAAAATAATATTTTGACTATATGTTTAACAACTTCAGATACAAAAATTTTCTTGATTAATATTTTTATAATAATGTAAACTTTTTTTTTACATAAATATAAAATAATAAATTTATTAAATATATTTTAATTACAAATTAGTTTTAAATTAATTCATTAATAATATCATAAATTAAATTAATTTTAATTTTCTAATGATAGAGAGCATAAGTATCATTCACGAGAGACAATCTTACTCGAGTTAAGTGGAACAATTATAGGTGGCAAATCAATTTCTCCGATTATTTAACACAATTTCATACCTAAAACTCAACAATATAATTTGTTTACTTTTAAATCCTATAAAATCATTTTTACTTAAAAATCATATAAAATAATTTTAAATAATTTTAAAAATAAATATATTTTTGAATAATATTTGTTTTATGAGGTTGAAATTTTTATACTAAAAAATAATTTAAATATAATTAGTTAATGTATTTATTACAAATAATATTTTGACTCTATGCTTACTAACTTCGTATATGAAAATTTTGTTGATTCATATGTATATAATAATGTTAAATTTATTTATTTATTTATATATATAATAAATATATTAAAATTAATTTATTAAATATATTTTCATTACAAAATAATTTTAAATTACTTCATCAATAGTATCATAATTAAATTAGTTTTAATTTTTAATGGTAGAGACTACAAGTATCATTCACGGGAGACAATCTTGCCCGATCAGGTAGAACCGTTATGGGTGACAAATCTATTTCTTCGAGTATTTAAGACAACTTCATACCTAAGACTCAACAATTTTTTTTATACTTTTAAATCTGATAAAATCAATTTTATTTAGTAATTATATAATATAATTTTAAATAATTTTATAAATAAATATTTAGTTGAATAGTATTTATTTTATTAGGTTGAAAGTTTTGCACTAAAAAATAATTAAATCTAATTAGTTAATATATTTATTACTTCATCAATAATATCATAAATTAAATATTTTTATTTTTTTTATGTTAGAGTCTAGATGTATACTTCACGAGAGACAATCATACTCGAGTACGGTAAGATCATTATGAATAACAAATTTATTTCTTTGGGTATTTAATACAATTGCATACTCAAGACTCAACAATTTTTTTTAACTCTTCAATCCTATAAAATCATTTTTACTTAGAAATCATATAAATAATTTTAAATAATTTCATAAATAAATATTTTATTAAACAATATTTATTTGTTGAGGTTAAATTGTTTATACTAAAATTTAATTATATCTAATTAGTTAATATATTTATTACAAAATAATGTTTGACTCTATGTTTAAAACTTCAAATACAAAGATATTCTTGATAAATATTTTTATAATAATGTTTACTTTTAGACATAAATATATTATAATAAATTTATTAAATATATTCACAATACAAATTAGTTTTAAATTACTTCATTAATTATATCATAAATTAAATTAGTTTATTTTTCTAATGATAGACATCACAATTATCATTCACGAGAGACAATCCTGCTCGAGTCAGGTAGGACAATTATGAGCGACAAATCAATTTCTCTAAGTATTTAATATAACTTCATACCTAAGATTCAATAATATATATATATATATATATATATATATATATATATATATATATATATTACTTTTAAATCCTATAAAACACTTTACATAGAAATCATATAAAATAATTTTAAATAATTTCATACATAAATATTTATTTGAATGATATTTGTTTTACGAGGTTTAAATTTTATATTAAAAAATAATTCAAATCTAATTAGTTAATGTAATTATTACAAATAATATTTTGACTCTACAATTAATAACTTTGTATATGAAATTTTTTTTGATTCATACATATATAAGAATGTTAAATTTATTTATTTATTTATGTGTATATATATATATATATATATATATAATATATTAAAATTAATTTATTAAATATATTTTCATTACAAAATAATTTTAAATTACTTCATTAATAATATCATAAATTGAAATAGTTTTTATTTTTTAATTGTAGAGACTACAAGTATATTCACAAGAGACCATCTTGTCCAAGTCAGGTAGAATCATTATGGACGATAAATATATTTCTTCAAGTATTTAACACAACTTCATACCTAAGACTCAACATTTTTTTTTTACTTTTAAATCCTATAAATCATTTTTATTTAGTAATTATATAATATAATTTTAAATAATTTCATAAATAAATATTTTGTTGAATAATATTTATTTTATTAGGTTGAAATTTTTGTCTTAAAAAATAATTAAATTTAATTAGTTAATATATTTATTATAAAATAATTTTTGACTCTATGTTTAATAGATTCATTTATGAAAATTTTGTTGATTCATATTTATTATCTATTTTGTTGATTCATATATATATATATATATATATATATATATATATATATATATTAATTTATTGAATATATTTTTATTTCAAAAAATTGTTTTAAATTATTTAATCAATAATATCATAAATTAAATATTTGTTAACTTTTTTTTTTTGGAGTCCACATGTGCCATTCACGGGAGACAGTCTTGCCCTAGTCAAGTAAGACCATTATGGGCATCAAATGCATTTCTCTGGGTATTTAACAAAATTGCATACTCAAGACTCAACAATTTCTTTTTTACTCTTAAATCCAATAAAATCATTTTTACTTAAAAATCATATAAAATAATTTTAAATAATTTCATAAATAAATATTTTGTTGAGTAATATTTATTTTATGAGGTTAAACTGTTTATATTAAAAATTAATTTAAATTTAATTAGTTAATATATTTATTACAAAATAATATTTTTGACTCAATATATGTTTAATAACTTCAGTTACGGAAATTTTCTTGATTAATATTTTTATAATAATGTTAACTTTTTTTACATAAATATATAATAAATATATTATAATGAATTTATTAAATATATTTTTAACATGCTTACGAGTTACGACATATAATATCGTTATAAATCTTTCATGAAAAAATTATTTAAATATTTAGACAAAAATATATTTTTTTAACTTAGTACATTTTCTTCTTACGGGTCAAAGATAATACTAAATTTATAACAACTCATCTTACATAAGTACTTACTAATAAAAAATAATTTTTCTATTAGAGAATAAAATAATAATTTATTAGTATCAATTGACTTTAGCAAGCTCTATTTTAAGCACAAGTTTCGAATCTAATACTTTGCTTAAGAGATCTAATGTTAATTCCATTCGAATAAACGACATGTTGGTAAATAGTTGTCACAACGTGGATCACGGTGGGACGGCGAAAAAATAATAAGTTTACAAGCAGAGGAGTCACCACCAATGTTTATTAAGGAAAACATCGGGAAAAACCTTTTTTAGAAGAAAAAAAATGGTCTTTGAAACCAAATTTGAGTTCGGGAGTCAATTACGCGTAGGGAAAGTATTAGCACCCTATAACATCCGTCTTAAAATGGTTACCTTTAATTAAATATGCAAAATTAAAATAACTTTTGAATTATTTATTTTACCCCTTAAAAGGAAGTAATATTACATTTAGAGTAAATTACACAGATTCCCCCTAAGTTTTACATATATTACACTGACACCCCTACTTTTTTGAACCATACAAAAAACCCCATATTTGTTGGTTATAAATTACACGGACTCCCCTGAGTTTTATTTATATTACACGGACCCCCCTGAGTTTTACTTATATTACACCGACACCCCTGAGTTTTACTTATATTACACCGACACCCCTGCTTTTTTGAACTACAGGGGGTCAAAAGTAATGTTTAAAAAGGCAGGGGGTGTCGGTGTAATATATGTAAAACTCAGGGGAATTCGTGTAATTTACTCTTACATTTATTTATACTTTTTCTTACTGTTTCTATTTTCATTCATTTATTAAATTTTTGAAAACGTGAATTCTCTTTATTTAATGACAAAATATTTATATAAAAATCCAAATGCAAACTTTAGTTCCAATGAGTCATTCACGTTGTCATTATTAATAATCTAAACTAAAGTAAACAAATATATATATATATATATATATATATATATATATATATATATATATATATATATATATATATATATATAAGGTAAAGGCAAATCAAGTTATGGCCGAACATTCACGTGAATGATGAATCTTTTCACTTGCAATGTTCATTTGTTTTATTTTTATGGCTTTATTACTATTTTAGTCATTGAATTTGGAGATTGTGCTCTTTTTAGTCCCTGAAATTTAAAAATGTTTTTTTTAGTCCCTGAAAATTTGAAAATTGCTATTTTTAGTCATTTTTCATGATAAATTGACAATTTGTGACGATTTTTAACAATCAAAATTTAATTTTTAGTCCCTCCTGTGATAAATTGACACTTTATGATGGTTTTAAAATACAAATTTTAGTGTCAGTTTATCACAGGAGGGACTAAAATTAAATTATGACAGCTAAAAATCACCACAAATTACCAATTTATTATGGAAAATGACTAAAAAGAGTAATTTTTAAAATTTTAGAAACTAAAAAAAATATTTTTAAATTTCAGAAATTAAAAAAAGCATAACTCCCAAATTCAAAGAATAAAACAGTAATTAAGCCTTTTTTTATTTTTTTTATTTTACTGCTTCAGGCTTTATTGTTTTTAAGTGACCACACTACCAGACCCAAATTGGTCAAAACATGCAAGGCCCAATAAACATCTAGCAACGTTTTAACTTGTCCCAAATTGAAAGTGAATCAGACCCAAATGTGTTTTTTCTGCATTTTTTTCAATGAACTCTCTTCACTCCCCTCTCTCTCCTCCTTTTTTCTCTTCCTTCAGGGCGTGGTATTTATAAGCCTCAAGCCTGAGAAGCCGCTTGCCCTCCGGAGGAATTTGCCCTTCTGTGAAACATTCTCTGAACTGAACTCAGCCGCCTAACACTGACACTGAATGACAGAACAAATTCTTCTCAGGGACAGCACTTGAAGATCTTCATAGAGTTGCTCTTTTTATCACATTTTCTTTGTCTTGTATTGTCTTTCACTTGAGCTTGTAAACTGAATTGGACCTGAGGATTGTTGATAGTATTTCCCTTACCTGTTTCGGACACATGAAATTGGGTTTCTAGCCCAAAATAATTTTTGGGTTTGTTTTGTTTCTCTTTTCCTTTTTTTCAACTTGAATTGGGCTCAAATTTACAATAGTATTATTTTTATTATATTTATTTTTTTTAGAACCGTGGAGTAGCATGGAATACCACAAATTGAGAAATTGGAATCATTTTTATTTATTATAACAGAAAAAGGGAAAGTACAATAGAAAATAAATATAACTAATAAAGGAGAGAACGAATAATTAAAAAGAAGAATAAAAAAAAGGATAAAATTGGGTGTTAACAATAGTATTTGATTTCAAAAGTTTGCATTTAATTTAATTAATTCTTAGACTTTAAATTATTTGAAGTATTGTTTATAAACTATAAGTATTATAAAATTAATAATTTTTTATTCGCAATATATTTATAAAATAATTGGATTATTTTATCATTCCACATTTCAAAATTACAAAAATATTTTAATTAAACATAAGTTAAATCCTTTCTAAATTTTTAAACATAAATTTTTCATACAATTTTATAAATATTTTAAATGAAATAAGAAATATCTATGAGAATATAACTAAATATATTTTCTCTTATTGAATACTTTATTTTTTTTTTTCATTTTTGGAGAATTTAAACAGCTAATTACATTTGTCTCAATACAAATTTTAATTTTATAAACATGTATATTTCAAACATGCATGAAAACGAGTGACCTGTGCAATTGCATGAAATCTTGTGCTATTTTTGCGGGTGTTTTTTCTTATTAATATTTTAGAGCCATTTGTTATTGTGAGACTAAATTTTTTAATATGTTTCAAGTTACTATTTTAATATAATTTATACAACATTAACCAGGTCAATTATTCTTGTTTTATCATTCTTATTAAACATTCATTTTTTGGTTTCTTATTACTGTTGACCAACAAATGTATATCTAATACTTATTTTTAAGTAATATAAAATAAATATTTATTTTTAAACAAGTTGTGATATACGTAAATCATCTAAAAAAATACGTAAAAATCAAGACAACCCGTGCAATCCGGATCTCTATACCTCCCATTCTCTTCCTCTATCCAATCCGGCACTACCACCGTCACCCCTTCTGTGTACATGAGGGGAATTTCAATTATCATTCACTCCTTTCTTAGTTTTCTCCAAAGCAAACCAAACACAAATCATTGTTTGCCTACTTCCTCCTCTGCATCTGCTAACAAAAATGAAGATGACGTTGCTCGAGGTACCTACACCAACACCTGACACTCCTAACTGCAATGGTGCTACAGTGTAGCACCCACCATGCTGACGATTCCCAATTCCCATTCCATTTCTACGGGTCAATGATTGACTTCCTTTACTTCCCTTGCCCCAATCACAAATTGCAATTAGGTTTTGATTTAATATGAATTTGTTTGTAAATATAGACGTAGAATAAAAGGACATTCAAGGGTTGTGTTTTACTATACTTTATTGAAATTGTGTAATTATAAGTGCAAATCATATAGCAGCAAGTGTACTTTGTTTTCTCTTCTGGGCACATTTGTGCTTGAGGTTTTCATTAAAAAAAATTGCTCTTTATCTTTTCAAAAGAAAAAAAGAACATGAACTTTTTTGTGTTGTTTGTAACTGACAGTACAGTAATGAGGGATTGGGTAGAAGAGAGTGAAAGGTATGTAATGGGGTATTTTTGGAATAATAAATACAATAGGAGGTATATTATTAATAAAAGGAGTTAGATATAACAATTGCCTTGATTCAGATAGTGAAAGAAGTTCAGCAAGAATTGTCTGGATTCAAGTGTGGCCTGGCCCATCTCTTTTGTAAGTATATTTATGTAATTGGGCCCTCCTATATTGTCATGTTCAATTCAATTTGGGCTTTATACTTCATAGAATGAACTTCTAATGAGAAATATAGTGCATCACACAAGTGCTTCTCTTACCATCAATGAGAATTATGACTATGATGTTCGGGATGATACAGAAACGTTCCTCAATCGGATAGTTCCAGAGGTTAGTTTTTTGTTTAGTTCTTACATTAATAGTTATAGAAACTTATTTTAATGTGTCTTACTACAAAAGGCCTTGAAATGAAATTTCCATATATATGTTTGCAGGGCCCATCTGCGCCTTGGAAGCATACTCTAGAGGGTTAGTTTTTGTATTTTGACCAAACCAATTTTTATGCGATTTATTTATATATTTATTGAATTTGCATATATATGGTGATCTAGTAATGATATGATGGGGGAACTTGGGTTGTTGTCACTTTTCAGAACAAGTCTTTGGTAACATCAATTTTCTACTTACCATACACGTCCCTTTTATTTTATCTCTTCATTCTATCCATAAGAGAATTGTAAAACATTGCATAGAAAATCAGGAGTAACCTTTTTGTTCAAGAAACACACACGCTCACAAATATCATAATGTAATACTATCTCTGGTCTTAATTATAAGCAACAAATTGACTTTTTCTTTGGTCCTAATTATAAGCAACAATCACTAGTTTTTAAAGTAAATTTCTTTTATACTTTTACTTTATTGTTTACTCTATTTCCTTTGCATTATGACAACCACTTAAAGAAAATGGTGTTTTTGGAATAAAAATTGAATTTATGGCAGAAATAATTAAAAAAAGCTGTAATAATTACTTTTCTTGGTATTGATGATTTGTTCTATGTTACTTATAATTAGAACTAGAGGTAATACCTTAATTAAGTTGGATATTAAACATAATCTGTTAGCTTTCTATATATAATTTATGGTTTTTTTCAGCTGATGGCTTTTGCATTCTTGCAAAAAAGTCAATAGTTTTGGGATTAGATGACATGTCAATACATTTAGTTTCCACATATATATAATTTCAGGGCCAAATGACATGCCGGCACATATTAAATCGTCGATGTTTGGTTGTGCACTCATGTGAGATATTTGTTCAAATTGATTTATTATGCTACTAATATATTATCATCAATCCACTGATATATTGTGTTTTTAATTTAGGATACCGATTACAAATGGAAAGCTTAATATGGGGACATGGCAGGTAACGAAATTAATTTTTGTAATGATATCTTGGTCAAGATTAATACTGATAACTGATTCTTTTTTTCTCTCCCCACTTTTTTCCACCGAACTTTTTAATTTGACTAAATATTTTAATAATTCTTATGTGATTCTGTTTGTTGCTAGTGGTTAGGTTAAATTTTAATTACTAAAAGGTTCTGTTATAACCTTTGCAATGAATGGTCGCACAATGGATTTTGATTCAAGATGAAAAGGATATTTGGAGAAGCTACACGTTTGATTTAAATAAAATTCAAAATATCTTAAATTGATAACTAGCTAGTTTAATATTCTATACAATATATTAATTTAAGAACACTCTTGAGTCTGGATTATTAATAGAATATTTCATTATGCTTTAATGGAATATGAGTTGTCGAAACAATACCTTATTTATCTCAAGAAATGTTCTTGTAACTATTCATTAAGTACATGTTTTCATATGAAGGAATTAGGTTGGTTTCGAAGTGGTTAGGAATGCTACTGGCATCTTCTTTTTTGAAGATAAAATATGCTATCGAATCATCTGACTCTGAGTAGTGTGCCTTTGGAGTAGAACGACAAGCTCATCGTGCCCAAGGTCCTTTGCTTGATTTTTTTTGGGTCAATAAAAAATAATATAGACACTTAGTGGGCCATCTTATCTACCTCATTTTACTAGGCCCAAATTATCTTGTATTCATACTCTCACAATTCATACCACAATGGAGAAAGGATCATTGGGATTTTACTATGTTGAGATAGCAATTTGCAACTCTCCGGTTGGTGTGATCTATATTGGGCCTGTTGCCCTTTGACCAAACGCTCTTTAATTGGTATGCTACTAGCATCTTCTTTTATGAAGATAAAATATGCTCTCGAATCATCTCTGAGTAGGGGCTTCTTGGCACCAAACCTGCTAGTGTGCCTTTGGAGTATAATGACAAGCTCATCTTTGCCCAAGGTACTTGTGAACTAAAATGATTGAAATGTATTTTATCCAACCTTGGCAGTTGGCATCAACCATTCTCAACCCATGTAGTTGTATGTGACAATTGGGCAGCCCTTACACACTGCCAAAATCCTTCTTTTTCATAAAAAAAGAACAAAGCACATTAAAGTGGATTATCATTTTGTTTGTGATGATATACTCAAATTAATATACCATTAAGCTAGCCTGTGTCTCTATTGGGCATTGGCACACAGACATCTTTACAAAGGCATTAGGCAAGCCACAACTTGATTACTTCCTAAATAGCATTCGAAATCTCCATATATCAACTTAAAAAGGGTTATTAAGCTATATTAAGTTAACTATTAATCATGTGTTATAGCTGTCATCTAATCACCACAATAATAGAACTGATAGGAGAGATAGTTATGGGATTGTCTATATAATTGACCATGTGATAGAATAGTTATTCTAAGAATGTTATTCGACATAAATTTAGGAGTAATTGAAGGAAGTACCAAAGTGTGTTCTTGTGCATATATATATATATATATATATATATATATATATATATATATATATATATATATATATATATATGTTGTTGTCTGTTGAAACCAATGAATAAAACATATATAGGTGCATATGTCTGTTTAAAGATTGACCTAAATGCCTTGTATCTAAATATAACCTTTTTTTCCCCTTAAATGTCAAGAGTACAATGCTCCTATATATACAAATAGTTAGTGTATATTAAGTATGAACACATTCCTCTATATAAACTGATAATGTACCTTTTTGGTTTGAGGCACCAAAAGGCCACCATAGACACCCTCACATACTCAGGTTATTGCTGTCCTAAACTCCCACAACTCGTTGAAATACCTTATATAAGAAGCATCATTGACTGCTTATATGGTCCATTTTCAGGGTTTCTAAAGTAATTTTAGTTCCTTCAGTTTTAAATAATTAAGGAATGGTTCCTAAGTCCAAGGTGAATTGTGAGGGTCATAAAAAAAGATGGAGCAGAGAAAAAAAAATAGCATGGCATGCGGAACAGTTTCAATTTTCATGGAAGATACTGTTGATGTTTTCCTAGCTAATCAAGGAACTTTAGTTGGCTTGAAAGTGACTAATTTCTTTACCAATTTCCAAGACTATATGGTGTCTAATTGTCTAATATGCCTCATGGATGCCCACACACGCCATAGAAAAGTCTTGCTGTATTTCAAAAAAGTAGTAATATGTTTTAGCTCGTGACTACACATTGAATTCAAATCATATATGATTGATTGATAATTTGATATGCAAATCATTTTCTATAAGTTGATTTCAAATATTTTATTCTATTAATTATTGTGTCTATCAAGTACGAGGATGGAAATGAAACTATGGGAATCAGAATACTACATAACAACTTAAAAATTTGTGAATAGTTTGGACATTCATAAATGGAAAAGAAAAAGAGTAGGATAAGAAAGTATTGATTTCCTCACCGCTTTAGAAAATTAAGTCACATCTTATTCAACAACTTTCTTTACCTCGAACTGATAGATACTTAGCTTCTTGTCATAAGCTTTCAAAATCTTTGTAACAAGATTGTTATCATTTTCGTCTAATGTAATTGATAATTGGATGAAGCACGAATGAACTGAAAAATATAACATACAGAACAATGTGGTTTATAGTCAATATGTGAATAACATAAAATTTTAAAGAAAAAACCCAAATTAAGCCTCAATAATAATGGGTTTTTAGATATATGAAAAAAGTATTACACCACACTCGAAAGATATAACTCACCATTTCTGCTATCATTATAAGCAAGCCAATCATTTACTCACCAATGTTCCAAGACAACAAAATTTATTGTGATGATTAATTAATGATGTGAGTACTTTTAGCCTTTGAGCATGTTCATGCCTTTTGGGGCCTCCACTTGTCTCTATGGCATGCTCATAACAGCATCTTGACAAAAGATTTTGGTTTTCTACAAATATTATTTAAACTATTTATCAAAAATGTAAAATATAATTTAGGTATTCAAAATATTTTTTATATAAATTATAATTAAAATTATAATATAATTGATATATTCAAAAATATTTATTTATTATATTAATCATGACAATTATTTGTAGTTATGAGTCATCCACTTCTTAATTTATTAATAAATATCAAATGTGTGAAGTCAACAAATATTTAATGCTTAAAATTTGAAACAATAAATATTTCAAACTTTGACCATATTAAATTTATTCATATTAATTTTTTTTATTGGAGTCAAACTTTATTGAAAGAATTTTATCAAAAAAGTGAGAGAAATTTCCCTATTTAATCCCCCTTTCAAACTCAACACTGCACAGAAACACTCACATTGTCTCTATTTCATTGGCACTTGTTCTTTTTTCTCAGCGTCTTTCCCTTTGTTTCACATTCCAAACGTTGTCATGGAGTTCAAATATCTTAATGGCCAAAACAAAAGGACAACATCGCCACCACCACACCCTCTTTCTGATGTAGCTTACGTCTCCAGATGCCCATTACGAGGTATTGCTCACTTCATTTCATGTTCCTTTCAAAATATATACCCATTTGTCTTGTAGTTTAAAAAATAAAAATCTTTTGTTACATGAGTTCATTTTATTCGTTATTCGCTTTCCAGGGTATGAGTTTGTGCCAGGTAGTTTTTTCAGTAATGTTTCGGCGCCCAGTGTTTTCCCAACAGTGGTGCCAGTGAATGCCGAGGAAGCGTTTCAGCGAGAGTTGGATAAAGAGGAGATCAGGAGAGCGATAATTGCCGATGAGATGGCATTGGCACATCTGTGAGAGCTGGAAGAGGAACTAAGGAGAGAAATGGTGTCTGAGAGAGCATTCAGAATCCCGATGCCAAGATTTGAGGGGATCTAATCTAATAACAATAACAACAACGATTTTGGTGGGTCAGGTCAAACCATTTACACTCCCATTTCCTTGTTGGTAACAGACAAGATTCTAAGCATATTAACAAGGATAGAGTGATCTTACGAGTTAGTGCATAATCTTGTGTTTAATTTACCCTTTGTGTATTTATCTTCAATTTGATTTTATTTTCCTGCTTCTTTAGTGTAACAGTGTTGTTTGGATTGTTAAAAAAGGTTTTCTCTTAGTTTTTTATTAAAAAATGTTACCTTGTTTAAGAGTGTCCCTTGAATATTTTGTCGTGTTAAACTCTTAATTGGACAATGAGCATAAATGATTTTATTTATCCCATTGCAGGCTAGACCAAATGTTGGTCATTGTGGTGGAAAGCACAAAGCGATGACACCTACAATTGAACACAATGAGACTTTGCATAAGAAAGTCAAGCAAGAGTGGAGTTGTGAGTTGTGTCAGATTACTGCAACGAGTGAGAAAGGCTTGAATGATCATATTCAAGGAAAAAGGCACAAGGCTAAAGCATCAATGAGAACTCAGAAAATAGGTTAGAGCAACAAAACATCATTAATATTAAAGAAAAGTAAGCATTGAGTGAAATGTACTAAAGCCATTGTTAACATGTATTTAGGGCTAGATTCAAGATCAGTAGGCCAAACACTTCATCCTTGCATAACCCCTACACACACAGGCATATTGAAATCTAATGAAGAGGATCAGGATATCCACAAAAGCAAACGATTAGTTGGTTTGGATAACCAAAATGAAGCAACTACTAGTAAAGAAGTAGAGGA
Source organism: Pueraria montana var. lobata (assembly GCA_026413185.1). Classification (NCBI taxonomy): domain Eukaryota; kingdom Viridiplantae; phylum Streptophyta; class Magnoliopsida; order Fabales; family Fabaceae; genus Pueraria; species Pueraria montana. Next base: position 25,981,490 of record CM048656.1, read on the forward strand.
AAAAAATGCACACTAACAACAAGGAAGAAAATTAAGTTTTGGTGTGCATTTTGTCATGTTGAAACTCAATCAAAAATTTCCTTGCAAAGCCATAGGAATGGTAAAAGGCACCTGACTAGTGAAGAATTTTACCCAAAACAACAGTGGTGCTACAAATCATGGATGACAATACAACACATGTTTATTATTTTAATTTTTATTGGCTGTATTTGTGAAGAGGTAAATTAAGGTTTATAAATATATGACATGACATATTAGAATTTTAAAATATGTAAAAAATATTAAAGTACTTCAATTTTTTTTTTTGGGTACATTTTTTGTGATTTTTTTTGGCACATAGACCTTGTGTTGATGAATAAAGCGAATTGGAATTTTCATATATTCCCTTCAGTCTTATTTATAAAAACCAAATGGTTTAATTACACATTTTACCACTCAATTATGATCATTTCATGAATTTTACTATCCACATTTTTATTTTTTATTTTTTTTTGAAATTTTACCATCAAAGTTTTCAATTTTTACACATTTTACCACCTAAGTTTTTTTTTTCACATATTTTTTTTATTTTTGCACCTTTTACGATCATGTTGGTAACAAAATGACGTCATTTTTTAAAACTATTTTTAGTGACACATCATCGTCGGCCAAATAAAAATTACAAATTTGGGTGGTAAAATTCGCAGGAAACAAACTTGAATGGTAAGATTTACAAAATGATGATAGTTGGGTGGTAAAATGTGCTATTAAGTCAAACCAAATTAAAAGTCTTATTTAGAGACCTTACGTAGATGAATACAGAGAACTGGAACTAGAAATTTCATAAAAGCCAAAGTCTTATTTATATTCATCACCATAAGGTCTGACGAGGCTAAATCAATGGTAAGTTGTGTGCTAAAAATTGTTAATTAATATTGCATTTTTGTAACAAAATATTTTATTATTAATTCTTTAAAAATGAAATTTTAATATAATATAACGTATAATATAATATTTATTTATCATAAATTTTAATTGTATAAAAATAAATATTTATTCTATCTAACTCAAGAGCAAAAATACAAGTTATATTAATTTCATGACAACTATTTGAAGTTATGAATTATCCACTTGTTAATTTATTATATGTGTTTAATCGATAAGTATTACATTGTTAAAACTTTTTTTTAATGTACAATAGTGACAACAAGTATAGAAATTAAGACTTCGTGTAAACTACTTAAGCACCTTACCATTAGGCCAACCCTGATGGTTCTTTAAATGCTTAAAATTTGAAACAACAAAATCAAAGTAAAATAATATTTTATAATTAAAAATGTTTGAATATGTGTATTCATTTATTATATTTATGAATTTTAAGTTTTTTTTTTAAATATTAGATGCAAAAAATAAAAAAAGAATTTTTTGTTTAAAATAAATAAAATGAAAATCATAATATTATTGTTTAAATTAATATAATTATAAATACTTTTATTGTTTAAAATAAATCTTTTTCAAAATAAAATAATATCAAAAAGAACATTATTATATTTTTATTATTTAAAATAAAATAAAGTAAAATTAACAAGATTCTTCGCAAATTAACAAGGATAGAGTGATCCTACAGGTTAGTGTATAATCTTGTGTTTAATTTACGCTTCCTTTGTGACTTCATCTTCAATTTTGATTTTCTTTTCCTGCTTCTTTAGTGTAACAATGTTGTTTGGATTGTGAAAAAGGTTTTTCTCTTAGTTTTTGATTAAAAAATGTTACCTTGTTTGAGAATGTCCCTTAAATATTTTGTCGTGTTTAAGCTCTTAATTTGCTTATGAGCATAAATGATTTTATTTATCCCATTGCAGGCTAGACCAAATGTTGGTCATTCTAGTGGAAAGTGCAAAGCGATGACACCTATAGTTGAACACATTGAGACTTTGCAGAAGAAAGTCAAGCAGGAGTGGAGTTGTGAGTTGTGTCAGATTACAACAACGAGTGAGAAAGGCTTGAATGATCATATTCAAGGAAAAAAGCACATGGCTAAAGCATCAACAACAACTCATAAAATAGGTAAGAGCAACAAAACATCATTATTATTAAAGAAAAGTAAGCATTGAGTGAAATGTACTAAAGCCATTATTACCATGTATTCAGGACTAGATTCAAGATCAAAAGGCCAGACACTTCATCCTTGCTTAACCCCTGCACACACAAGCAAATTGGAATCGAAATAAGAGGACCAAGATGTCCATAAAAGCAAAGGTTTAGTTGGTTTGGACAACCAAAATGAAGCAACTACAAGTAAACAAGCAAGGGAAACTGTTGGAATACAGGTGTGAAGGTGAAGTCCCACATTGGGTAGGAATGGGCAAGTTGAGTAACATATAAGTAAGGAAGACCCACAAACCTGTAGCCTTAAGGTTTTAGGTTGAAGGTGGTTTCAGGTTCACTTATGTGGTGTGCCCGTGGCCCATTAGTGTAAATCTCCATGGGTGTTTCCTCCCCCTCTGATGCACAACAATTGGTATCAGAGCTGATGGTTCGACTTGGTTACCGGCTCGGGCGAGTATGGTGGATTGGCAATGGATCCGGGCATGGACATGGGGATCCCTTGTATCAAAAGTCTTCTTGGCGGTGGGTCCATACATGGAGGCCAAGTGGCATGTCCCGCACTGTGGAACGGTGGAACGACGATTCAAGGTACTAGAGAATGGTTAAGCTCTAAAGGCGCCATCATTGGATACTTGTGGATTGAAAATAGCTTCCGCTTGAGGGGGAGCTACCATGTGGAAGAGACTCACACTTGAGGGGGAGATTGTTGGAGTACAAGTGTGAAGGTGAAGTCCCACATTGGGTAGAAATGGGCGAGTTGAGCAACATATAAGTGGATAGACCCACAAACCTAAAGCCTTAAGGTTTTGGGTTGAAGGTAGTGACAGGTTCACTTATGTGGTGTGCTTGTGGCCCATTAGTGTAAATCTTCCCAGTGTTTCCTCCTCCTCCGATGCATAACAATTGGTATCAGAGCCGATGATTCGACTAGGTGACCGGCTCGGACGAGTATGGTGGATTGGCAATGGATCTGGGCATGGACATGGGGATCCCTTGTATCAAAAGTCTTCCTGGCGGCGGGTCTATACATGGAGGCCAGGCAACGTGTTCCGCACTGTGAAACGGTGGAACGACGATCCAAGGTACTAGAGCATGGTTAAGCTCTAAAGGCGCCATCATTGGATACTCGTGGTAAAAATGGCTTTCGCTTGAGGGGGAACTATCATGTGGAAGAGACTCACACTTGAGGGGGATATTGTTGGAATACAAGTGTGAAGGTGAAGTCCCACATTGGGTAGGAATGGGCAAGTTGAGTAACATATAAGTGAGGAAGACCCACAAACCTAATGCCTTAAGGTTTTGGGTTGAAGGTGGTGTCAAGTTCGCTTACGTGGTGTGCTTGTGACCTATTGGTGTAAATCTCCCCGGTGTCTTAGCCCCCTCGGTGCACAACAGAAACAAATGCACACTAACAACATGGAATAAATTTAAGTTTTGGTGTGCTTTTTGTCAAGTTGGAACTCAATTGAAAACTTCCATGTAAAACCATAAGAATGGAAAAAAGCACTTGACTAATGAAGAATTTTACCAAAAATAATATTAGTGCTACAAATCCTGGATGACAATACAATACATGTTTATTATTTTTTATTTTTATTGGCTGTATTTGTGAAGAGGTAAATTAAGGTTTATGAATTTATGAGATGACATTAGACTTTTAAAGTATGTAAAATATTAAAGTACTTCAATTATTATTTTTTTTGGTACATTTTTTGTGATTTTTTATGGCACATAGACCTTGTGTCGATGAATAGAACAAACTGAAATTTTCAAATATTCCCTTTAGTCTTATTTATAAAAACCAAATGGCTTAATTACACATTTTATCACTCAATAATCATCATTTCATGAATTTTACAATCCAATTTTTTGTTGTTGCAAATTTCACATCCAAAGTTTATAATTTTTATGCATTTTACCACCTAAGTTTTTTATCCACGTATTTTATCGTGTTTGTCGATTTTTGTGCGTTTTACCATCATGTTGGTAACAAAGTGACATTTTTTTTATTTTTTTTAGTGACACTTCATCTTTGGTAAAATGCGTAAAAAATAAAAAAAAAAATTAGGTTGTAAAATTCGCAGGAAACAAACTTGGATGGTAAGAATTACAAAATGATGATAGTTGGGTGGTAAAATGTGCTATTAAGTTAAACCAATTTAAAAATCTTGTTTAGAGACCTTACATAGATGAATACAGAGAACTGGAACTGGAATTTTCATAAAAGCCAAAGTCTTATTTATATTCATCACCATAAGGTCTAACGAGACTGAATCAATGGTAACTTGTGTACTAAAAATTGTTAATTAATATTATGTATTTGTAAAAAAATATTTTATTAAAAAATGAAATTTTAATATAATATAACTTATAATATAATATTTATTTATAATAAATTTTAATTGTATAAAAATAAATATTTATTCTATGTAACTCACAACCAAAAATACTAGTTATATTAATTGGAAGACAACTATTTGTAGTTATGAGCTATCCACTCGTTAATTTATTAAATGTGTGTAATCGATAAATATGACACCGTTAAAACTTTATTTTTTTTAATGTACAATAATGACAACAAGTATAGAATTCAAGACTTCGCGTAAACTACTTAAACACCCTACCATTAGGCCAACCATGATGGTTCTTTAAATGCTTAAAATTTGAAACAATAAAGCAAAGTAAAATAATATTTTATAATTAAAAATATATGAATATGTGTATTCATTTATTATATTTATGAATTTGAAGTTGTTTTTTTAAATATTAGTTGCAAAAAATAAAAAAAAGAATGCTTTTGTTTAAAATAAAATAAAAATAATAATTTATTGTTTAAGAGAATATAATTATAAATATTTTTATTTTTTAAAAAAATATTTTTCAAGATAAAATAATATAAAAAAGAACATTTAATATATTTTTATTATTTTAAAATAAAATAAAGTAAAATTAATATGCTTTGAATAATTTTTCCTAATATAAATTTTATTGTTTAGTGGGTCATTGAAAAGTCTTTGTTATTGTAATTAATGTATTTTATTTTTAACAATTATTTAATGTGTTTGTCAGATGAAAGACTTTTTCACAATCTAGAATTTATTATTTAATGAGTCACTGAGTTTTAAAAAAAAATTAATGAGTAATTGAAAAGTCTCCATTGTTGCATTAATTGTTGTATTTTATCTTCAACCTTAAATTATTTAACCCTAATGAATTTAAATCATTGAAAAGTCTTCAAAAATTCGAATCTAATCATTTAAAAAAAGCGTGTGACCTTAATTGTTGTTATATTTAAAATATTACAATACTAATGAAAATATTTACACTTATATTTGATATATATTTTTGTAATGTATTATGTAATATTGCAAATTTTATAATAAAAAAAATGCAATGCTGCAAATGTGTAATATTTTAAATATTTTTAAACTTTTAAAAATATTTACACATTTATTTTAAATATATTATTGGAATATAATATTTCTTTAACTTATTTATGTTTCATTTTTATATATTGACAATTCTTAAATGAGACATTTGAAATTTAGTAAAAAAAAATGGAAAATAAAATTTGCATACAACCACAGAAGGAGAAATTAAATGGATAACCATTAAAAAAAAGAAAAAGAAAATAAAACTAATTTTCTAACCTTTATATTTAATTATAAAACAAAAAGTAAGTAGAAAATTATTAACATAGATTTTTAAGATTTTTTTTAAATGATAAATTTATTTTTAAATGTAAATTATTCAAAGTAAAAAATTTGTAGAATGAAAAGTTAAATATATATCTAAAGTTAATTTAAGCAAGTTAAATTTAAAATTACTTTAATCCAATCTAACGAAGAATAAAGTATCACTTTTTAATTCTAGTTATCTCTTCAGTTTATATAAATATTTAAACTTTATTAATGATTTTGTTTACTAATATCGTTAAAAATAATAGTCAAAGAATAAAATTATTTTTTCATTAAAAACATTATATTTAATATTTTACCATTACATGCTTATTACTATTTCAATAAATGTTTTTCAGAAGAAGAAAAAAAGGTTTGTCAAATATAATAAACTATTAAAGGTATTATTGTTATGAAACATAAGGAGAATGCATTAAAATAATGCTCTCATTTAATAGTCAAGATTTTAACTTCCTTTTTATATAATCGTATATTTGTCAACATTTATATTCAATATTATAATTTCAAAATAGAATACCTTTAATTGATTAGAAATAATTAAAAAAATGCTAATAGGTTGACGGAGTAAAAAGTAAAAAATTAAATGGAAAACATTAAAAATTGTCAGTCAATTTATTTCTTTTTAATAAAATATTTTATTATTAATTTTTAATTTATTTTTAGATACCCAAATGAAATATTACTTGGTTTCCTACAAATATTATTTAAACTATTTATCATAAATGTAAAATATAATTTATGTATTCAAAATACTTTTTATATAAATTATAATTTTAATTATAATATAATTGATATGTTCAAAAATATTTATTTATTATATTAATCATGACAATTATTTGTAGTTATGAGTCATCCACTTCTTAATATATTAATAATATCAAATGTGTGTAGTCAACAAATATTTAATGCTTAAAATTTGAAAAAATAAATATTTCAAACTTTGACCATATTAAATTCATTCATATTTTTTTTATTGGAGTCAAAATTTATTGAAAGAATTTTATCAAAAAAGTGAGAAATTTCCCTATTTATTCCCCCTTTCAAACTCAACACTATACACAAACACTCACACTGTCTCTGATTTCATTGGCACTTGTTCTTCTTTCTCAACATCTTTCCCTTTGTTTCACATTCCAAATGTTGTCATGGAGTTCAAATATCTTAATGGCCAAAACAGAAGGACAACATCGCCACCACCATGCCCTCTTTTTGATGTAGCTTACGTCTCCAGAAGCCCATTACGAGGTAATGCTCACTTCTCTGCACGTTCCTTTCAAAATATATACCCATTTGTCTTGCAGTTTAAAAAATAAAAAACTTTTGTTACATGAGTTCATTTTATTCGTTATTCGCTTTCCAGGGTATGAGTTTGTGCCAGGTAATTTTTTCGGTAATGTTTCAGTGCCCAGAGTTTTCCCAACAGTGGTGCCTGCCAATGCCGAGGAAGCATTCCAACGAGAGTTGGAGAAAGAGGAGATCAGGAGAGAGACAATCCCCGAAGAGATGGCATTGGCACGGCGGTGAGAGCTGGAAGAGAAAGTAAGGAGAGAAATGGTGTCAGAGAGAGCATTCAGAATCTCGATGCCAAGATTTGAGGGGATCTCATTTAATATCAATAACAAAAATGTGTTTGGTGGGTCAAAGCATTCACCCTCCCTTTTCAATGTTGGTATCAGACATGATTCTACGCAAATTAACAAGGATAGAGTGATAAATATAATAAATGAATATACGTATTCAAACATTTTAAATTATAAAATATTATTTTACTTTGATTTATTGTTTCAAATTTTAAGAATTTAAAGAACCATAAGGGTTGGCCTAATGATAGGGTGCTTAAGTAGTTTATACGAAGTCTTGAATTCTATGCTTGTTGTCACTATTGTACATCAAAAAAAGTTTTAACAATGTAATATTTGTCTATTACGAGCATTTAATAAATTAACGAGTGGATAACTCAACTACAAATAGTTGTCATGAAATTAATGTAACTTGTTTTTTTGCTCATGATTACATAGAATAAATATTTATTTTTATACAATTAAAACATATGATACATAAATATTATATTATAAGTTATATTATATTCAATTTCATTTTTTATAGGATTAATTATAAAATATTATGTTACAAATACATAATATTAATTAACAATTTTTAACACACAAGTTACCATTTTTTCAGCTTCGTTAGACCTTATGGTGATGAATATAAATAAGACTTTAACGTTTATGAAAATTCTAGTTCCAGTTCTTTGTATTCCTCTACGTAAGGTCTCTAAACAACATTTTTAATTTGGTTTGACTTAATAGCACATTTTACCACCCAACTATCCTCATTTTGTAACTTACCATCCAAGTTTATTTCCCTGAGAATTTTACCAACGAAAATTTTATTTTTTTTGCGCATTTTACCGATGATGACGTGTCACTAAAAAAAGTTTCAAAAAAATGATGTCATTTTTGTTACCAACATGATAGTAAAATGCGCAAAAATTGAAAAACATGATAAAAACACGTGGAAAAGAAACTAAGGTGGTAATATGCGTAAAAATTGAAAACTTTGGTGGTAAAATTTGCAAAATAAAAATAAAAAATTGATAGTAAAATTCCTGAAATGATGATAATTGAGTGGTAAAATATGTACTTAAGCCATTTGGTTTTTTTAAATAAGACTGAAGGGAATATTTGAAAATTATAGTTCACTATATTCATCAACACAAGGTCTATGTGCCAAAAAAAAAATCACAAAAAATGTACCCAAAAAAAATAACTGAAGTGCTTTAATATTTTTTACATACTTCAAAAGTGTAATGTCATCTCATATATTTATAAACCTTAATTTAACTCTTCACAAATACAACCCATAAAAATTAAAATAATAAACATGTGTTTTATTGTCATCCAGGATTTGCAGCACCACCATTGTTTTAGGTAAAATTCTTCATTAGTCAAGTGCTTTTTACCATTCCTATGGCTTTGTATGGAAATTTTCGATTGATTTCTAACCTGACAAAACGCACACCAAAACTTAAATTTCTTCCTTGTTGTTGGTGTGCATTTGTTTCCCCTGCTTCTTTACTAGTAGTTGCTTCATTTTGGTTGTCCAAACCAACTAAACCTTTGCTTTTGTGGACATCCTGATCCTCTTCTTTGGATTCCAATTTACCTATGTGTGTAGGAACTAGAATTTTCATAAAAGTCAAAGTCTTATTTATATCCATCACCATAAGATCTAACAAGGCTGAATCAATGGTAACTTATGCGCTAAAAATTGTTAATTAATATTATTTATTTGTAACAAAATATTTTATTATTAATTCTTTAAAAAATGAAATTTTAATATAATATAACTTATAATATAATATTTATTTATCATAAATTTTAATTGTATAAAATAAATATTTATTCTATGTAACTCATGAGCAAAAATACAAGTTATATTAATTTCATGACAACTATTTGTAGTTATGAGTTATCCACTCGTTAATTTATTAAATGTTCGTAATCGATAAATATTACATTGTTAAACTTTTTTCTTTCTTAATTGTAAAAAATAAATATTTATTTTATGTAACTCACAAGCAAAAATACAAGTTATATTAATTTCATGACAACTATTTTTAGTTATGAGTTATCCACTCGTTAATTTATTAAATGCTCGTAATCGATAAATATTACATTGTTAAAAACATTTTTTCTTAATGTACAATATTGACAACAAGTATGGAATTCAAGACTTCATGTAAACTACTTAAGCACCCTACCATTAGGCCAACCCTGATGGTTCATTAAATGCTTAAAATTTGAAAAAATAAATCAAAGTAAAATAATATTTTATAATTAAAATGTTTATTTATGTGTACTCATTTATTATATTTATGAATTTTAAGTTTTTTAAAAGAATATTAGACACAAAAATAAAATAAAAGGTATTTTTTTGTTTAAAATAAAATAGAATAAAAACTATAATTTTATTGTTTAAAGTAATATAATTATAAATACTTTTATTGTTTAAAATAAATATTTTTCAAAATAAAATAATATAAAAAATAAAATTTATTATATTTTTGTTATTTAAAATAAAATAAAGTAAATTTAATATGCTTTGAATACATTTTCCCAATCTAAATTTTATTGTTTAATAAGTCATTGAAAAGACTTCATTATTGTAATTAATGTATTTTATTTTCAACAATTACTTAATGTGTTTGTCAGATTAAATGCTTTTTCACAATCTACAATTTATTATTTAATGAGTCGCTGAGTTTTCAAAAAACTTTAATGAGTCATTGAAAAGTCTTCATTATTGCATTAATTGTTGTATTTTATCTTCAACATTAAATTATTTAATGCAAATGAATTTAAATCATTAAAGATATATCCAAAGTTAATTTAAGCAAGTTAAATTTAAAATTACTTCTGTAACAACCTATCTTCATTACAGATTTGTTATACTAAAACATTGTGTTAAATATTATCATATGAAACTACCTAGAAAAATTTTCACATTTAACACACATATATGTATCTACTTTTCCTACACATAATGTACATCATCATATCATAAAAGTATCTGGCTTTACAAAACTTAAATATATACGTGCATACAATACCAAAATAATCCTCTTGTAGAGGACATTTACAACAACCTAAGTATTTATACATATGTCCTAAGCTGATCCCCATACTATATATATATATATATATATATATATATATATATATATATATATATCCAAAAAGAGGGATATCATCCCATCTTCCACATCTACATCCGCTTCAGTCATGCGCGGTTTGAGAACCTGCAACATCACCACTATTTGCTTCCGTGCCAACCACACGATCATTGCAGTAATACAACACAAATACAAACACAAAATGCAAGGGTAATCTTATTTATAAAAAAAAACAGAGATATACAAAGGTATAAAAGCAGGATAGGATTTACTTAAAGGAAAACTAGAATCAATCGATAATAGTAAATCAGATAACATCATATAATAACACATACATCAATCTCATATACAATTTCATTATGTAATATCGTGCTGACTCGACTCCATGGAGATTTCTACAACTTTTGGGCGATCCCCCATTGGCCCCATCCCCGACCATTGTCTCACTCTCTGACCATTCAGGGAGTCCCTTGAGCTGACCCTGTGGCGGAAGTGTGGTTTTATCGAATATAGACAAGTGTGGGTATTGACTTACCTCTGTAAGATTTGCAAAACCTTACATCTATAGGAATTTGCCCACTTGTCTATTCTATAGGCCCACCGTTAGCCACCACGAAAACCTCCGGCACTAGGTTGAGAGCCCACCTAGCACTCTCAACTTACGTGGCTACCCATATGCAATGTCATGTAACAAGCCAAACAATTTTGATTGCCACATGTTCCCTCTATTTTATAAATTCACCATTTTTCACAAATTATGCTTATGAACCCATCCAACAGTTCAATAAGCTCAAGTAAGGTATTCTCACACTCTGAATCCTTACTTACAACACAACACTAACTTTAACAAAATGTGAATTTTCTAACATAGTTCTAGAACTTTTGTGGACATCTTCATCACACCCATACCATAGAAATAATTCAATTTAAAATAAATTTGAAAGCCATTTTATAGTGTAGAAAATGAATTCTCGCTTAAGCGCTTCTTTACTCTTGCTTAAGCTAGAATTTTAGGAATTAATTGTTCACTTTCAGGGTTCCTCGCTTAAGCTTGAGTTTTCTTCGCTTAAGCGTGGCCTCACTTAAGAGCGGCCTCGCTTAAGCTAGAATAGCTTACAGACCAAAAAGTTCCCTTGTCCCTTGTCTCGCTTAAGCGAGAACCACTCGTCGCTTAAGCGACACAGGGTTGCAGGACATCGAAAACATGCTTAAAACTCTTCAATGGCTACCAAATTCATTCCAATTCGAAATTTACATCAAACATAACATATATACATCATTCCACACTCAAAAACAACATTCCAAGCACTTAATTTACAAATTAAGCATTCAATCATATTAAAGCTTCCCTTACCTAAAATTCTTAACTCAAAACCTTGAGGAAGAAGCTAGGGAGGAGACTTGGTGATTCAAGAATGATCTCTACTCAACTTTTGCTATGAAATCAACTAGAGGAAACCTAAATCAATCCCAAAATGAGCTTCAATCAAAATTTCACCCACCAACCAAGATTCTACATGAAACCCATTTCTCATGTTCTTTGTAGAAGTTGAGAAAGATACTAAGAGATCAAGAATAGAGAGGAATTGAACTTACCAACTTGAAATCAACTAAGGAGGCTCTAGAGAAGAAGAAATCAAGCTTCAAAATGATGTAGGAATCAAACTTCAGCTCAAGAGGAAGAGAGACTTAGAGAGGAAGGAAGAAGAATGAAGGGAATGAGAGAATGGGAAGCTTTGCACGTTCAAAGCTTGGAATTTATTTGAAATCTTACTATTTGCCCCCACACTTCCTCTAAGGACACCCCTTCTCTTATTTTCTTTCCTTCAACTCAAATAACTCACGTAAAAGTCCCAACAACAACCTTGCCCTCTAAGCCCAACCATACATGAAAATTTATCAACAACACTATAGCACAAAACAAAAAAAATCTATTTATTAATTCTTTTATACATATTATAACTTTAAATTTAATTTCCTCTTGCATTATTAATCTAACACTTAAACATACAATTAGGAAAAAAAGCTACAATGTTACAACTTCAATTCAATCTAATGAAGAATAAAGTATCACTTTTTTATTTTATTCATCTCTTCAGCTTATATAAATATTTAAACATTAATAATGATTTTGTTTACTAATATATTTAAAAATAATATTTAAACTTTTAAAATGCAAGATTGTAATAAGCAAGTATTAATCAATGAGTAATTTTTTCTTTATTTTTCGCAAATTCTTTGTCCAATTATTTTCCTTCATTTTTCTCATGTACCTTTCATTTTTCTCTAAACTCCTCCACCAACTCTAACTCTTTCACCATTAAAGCGAACATCTGAATAACCTTCCTACTAAGGGCGTCAGCTACAACATTAGCTTTACCCGGATGGTACATCAATTGAAAATCATAATCCTTCAAAATCTCCATCCATCGCCTCTGTCGCATATTGAGCTCCTTCTGATCAAACAAGTATTTTAAACTCTTGTGATCACTAAAAACATCAAACTTGGCCCCATGAAGATAATGTCTCCATATCTTTAAGGCAAACACCACAGTTGCTAACTCCAAATCATGAGTGGGATAGTTCCTCTCATGAGACTTCCATTGTCTTGAGGCATAAGCCACAACTTTCCTTCCTTGCATCAACACACAACCCAATCCTTGATAAGATGCATCACAGTAAACCTCAAAAGGTTTACTAGGAGCAGGTATCACAAGGACAGGAGAAGAAGTCAACCTTTGCTTCAATTCTAGAAAACTCTACTCACACTCTTTAGTCCATGCAAATGGTTGGTCCTTGCGAGTGAGTTGAGTCAATGGTGCTACCGTCTTAGAGAATCCTTCTGAATCTTTGATAGTATCCAGCTAACCCAACAAAACTTCTAATCTTTGTGGCCGTCTTAGGACGTTCCCATTGCAAAACTGCTTTTACTTTAGATGGATCTACTGCAATCTCTTTAGCTGAGATCACATGACCCAAGAACTTCACTTCTTCAAGCCAAAATTCACACTTAGAGAGTCTTGCATACAATTGCTTTTCTCTCAAAATCTCCAACACAGCTCTTAAATGTTCTTCTTGCTCTTCACGAGTACGGGAATAGATGAGAATGTCGTCGATGAACACAACAACAAACTTATCCAAGAAGGGATGAAAGATCCTATTCATGTAATCCATGAATATAGCAGGATCATTCGTCACTCCAAAAGGCATGACCACATACTCATAATGTCCATACCGAGTCCAGAAAGCCGTCTTCGGTATATCCTCATCTTTCACCCTTATCTGGTGATACCCTGACTTCAAATCAATCTTTGAGAAAATCTTTGATCCATGCAACTGATCCATCAAATCATCTATCATTGGCAAAGGATATTTGTTCTTGATAGTGAGCTTATTCAATTGGCGATAGTCAACACATAATCTTGAGCCACCATCTTTCTTCTTGACCAATAAAACAGGTGCTCCCCAAGGGGAAACACTAAGTTTGATCTTCTTCTTCTCAAGCAAATCCTCAATTTGTTTCTTTAACTCAAATAATTCAGTTGGTGCCATCCTATAAGGAGCTATTGACACTGGCCCCGCACCTGAAACTAGGTCAATGGCAAACTCAACCTTTCTTTGTGGAGGCAAGCCAGGTACTTCTTCAGGAAAGACTTCAGGAAAGTCTCTAACAACATCTATAGACTTCAAATCAATACCACCCTTGACTCCCAAGAAAGAAAGGACCACAAAACATGAGGCTCCTTCCTTCAAAGAAACTTGTGCTTGCTTTGCAGAAATAAAATCAATATCTTCATGATCGGGAAATACAAGAGTCTTTTGAGCACAATCTATAAGAATACGATTGGAGGACAACCAATCCATTCCTAAGATTATATCCATATCAGTCAAAGGAAGACAAATCAGGTTAACCTTATAATTGCGTCCACTAACCACAACAGGACATCCAACACACACTAAGGAAGCTACCACAGGAGTGGTTGTAAGAGTAGAGACAAACAGATCAAACAATAAAGAACATGTAGAAAACTTCAATCTTTTCACACAATCAAGAGAAATGAAAGAATGTGTAACTCCTGAATCAAACAAAACAGATAAAGAGTTACTAGACACCTCACACACACCTTGGACAAGATCATCAGATTTGGAGGCTTCCGCTCCACGCATAGCAAAAACCTTTCCAGCTACCTTAGGCTTCTCAACCTTTGGTGCACTTCCTGCTGGTGCAACTCTAACATTAACTTGACAATCTCTTACAATATGACCGGGCTTCTAGCATTTAAAACAAACCATCTCCTTATAAGTACAATGGTTGCTGTAATGTGGACCACCACACCTGAAGCATCTAATGCCTTGAGCTCCTGATTGAGCTACAATTGGACTTCCCCTAGGCTGTTGGGGTCTAGAATAAGGTTTCTTATGAAAACTTCCCTTCCTACTACCAGAGGATCCATCACCATGAGTCTTGATCACTCTACTACCACCCTCTAGGCGTTCCATAGTTTTTTCCTTCTCTACCAATGCAGGAAACTCCCTAATAGCCTTCGGGATAACCATCCGCTTCACCTCTTACTTCAAGCCTTCTTCAAATTTACTACACCTCCAAGCTTCAGTAGTAGCTTGAGAATAAAAATGAGCTAAGTGTTCAAACTTAGTCGAATATTCATGGACCGTCATGTTGCCTTGCTCCAACTTCATGAATTCAACTTCTTTTTCATACCTAGCACTATCTAGAAAATGTTTTCCCAAAAAGTGCTCCCTAAAGTTTCCCCAAGTGAGGAGTTCTCCATGTGCTTCCATCATTTATCGAGTTCCATGCCACCAGAACTCTGCTTCATCAGCTAACATATATATGGCATAAGTAACCTTTCTATCTTCAGGACATGCCATGGCCCTAAAGATCTTCTCCAACGCTCTAATCCAGCGATCAGCTACATATGGGTTAGAGTCTCCTTTAAACTGTGGAGGATCATTGTTCCTGAATTCAGCTAGCCTTGATATTCAGGTGGAATTGCTGCTTGAGCTGCTTGGGCAGCAACTCGAGTGGCCTCAAGTTGTGCCAAAGCTGCTTGGTGTTGATGAGCCATGGTGGCACTCTGTTGTTGCATTGCAGCTACCATCACCTCTATAGCATAGGCCATTTGGGCCATATCAGATGGAGGAGGAGGAGGAGGAGGTCTAGGTGGTCTCACCATCCTAACATAGGACTAAACCAAGTTAGAGAATAACCTTGGCCAAAGCCTTCTACCCATCATATCAATCACACATAGCAAAAACATAATAGGCCTATCCCCATAGGTTTGTTCAAAAGATGCAACCAGCTCTGATACCACTATTGTAATGACTCATCTTCGTTACAGATTTGTTATACTAAAACATTGTGTTAAATATTATCATATGAAACTACCTAGAAATTTTTTCATATTTAACATTTAAAATTGAACCGATCATTGAACCGATCAAGGCACTGGTTCAAGATTCAATGGTTCAACCATTGTTGAACCGTGGTCGAAGCGATATTAATAAAATAATTTTTTAAAATTTTTAATATAACTTTAATAATGTTTCAGCAAAACATGCATTTTGGTGTCTAAGTGTTCTTTCAATCAAATAGAGAGCATTCTTGATGATATGAGTACAACACTAGTAAAATCCTTTTTTCTTTTTTCATTGTATAGTTTTTATTTAACAGTTCAATGGCGTTCTTTCAGTTGGTTTACAAATATTGGAGCATTATCATAGTTATTGTGCCAAAATTTTCAATTGAATATACTCTTTTAATAACTGTTTCAGTCTAATACCAATCAACCATAACCGTTGGTTTCTGCCAGCAAATCTTTGCATATGTGCGGTCAAGATTGCACCATTTGCTAGTGGCAACACAACCACAACCAATGCCTGTGTTATATATCACAGATTCCACCTAATAAAATGTTGATTTCATGGCTCAATGGGACTATACATGACCCATTCAATTTAGTTCACTAACTCATTCGGTGGAAGCACTTATTTTCCCTTTCAAGTTTCAACTGTTAAGCATGCAAGTCTCCTCAATCTGTTTACCAGCTAAGGTTTCGGTTTGTGTAAAGTCACTGCACACGAACCCAGCATTTGTGAACGACCCCACTTCCATGGCCAAGGTTGCTGCTCCTAAGTGGGCCCAGAAGACAATAGCTTTGCCTCCACTTAAACGTGGTTGTCATCTCGTCACTTCTAAGGTGTGTGAGTTATTGAACTTATATATCAATCATGTTTTTGTGCCTCCCTTCTTTGTAAATCACATATATATTTACTGTTGGAGTACAAGTGAGAAGGTAAAGTCCCACATTGGGTAGGAATGGACAAGTTGAGCAACATATAAGTGGATGGACCCTCAAACCTAACGCCTTAAGGTTTTGGGTTGAAGGTGGTGTCAGGTTTACTTGTGTGGTGTGCTCGTGGCACATTGGTGCAGATCTCCCCGATGTCGAGTTTGAGTCGTTGAGCAGAATTGCCTCTACATACTCAAGCAGGATTGCGTAAATAATATTGTGGTTTATATAAAAAGAAAATTCCCATATATGTTTAGGACAACTATTTCTCTTATTATATGCTTGCTGATCATATAAACACTATTTTTAATATATGATGATGATTGTAGCTAAAGGGTGAGTAATTGAAAATGGGAAAGAGGACAGGTAATGTGTGGAAAGATGATTTCAATCCATCTTATTCTTTTAATGGCATTTGCAATTAATACCTGAAAATTCTGTATTTTTTTTTCTTTTTACTTATTCTAATATTGTGATTCAATAGTCTTTATATTGTTGTAGAACATATAAATGGTTTGATTTAGTCTACTATCTATTTAAGAATTTTTTTGGCTAGGAAAAAGACAGTACTAACCCTTCTCCATTTTGTGACACATGTCCTTTTCTTTGATTTATTTTTGTCTTTTACTTACTATTTTTATCTTTTATTTACTCTTTCTCTTCCTTTTTGTCTTCTTTCTTATCTTTCTTTTCAGTTTTTTTTTTTAATTTTTTTGTCTTCTATTTACTCTCTTTCTTCCTTTTTGTTTTTCTTTTCAGTTTTTTTTTAATTTTTTGTTTTTTATTTTTCTATTCTATTATATATTTATTTTATATAGGAAAATAATTTCTTTTATTATTTATTCTACTCAATTTTTTCTTTCTTCTTTTTTCAGTTTTTTTCTTTAAACATATATTTCTTCTTTTCTTTCTTTTTATCTTTTTTCATTTATTTTTTCTCTTCTTTTTAGTTTTTTCTTTTTATGCTTCTTTCTTTTCTTTCTTTTTATATTCAATGATACATAAATTTATTTATTTATAATATTATAAATATAAATAATTTACGGGAGACACTCTTACCCTAGTCAGGTAAAACCATTATGGGTGACAAATATATTTCTTCAAGTATTTAACACAACTTCATACCTAAGACTCGACATTTTTTTTTTACTTTTAAATCCTATAAAATCATTTTTATTTAGTAATTATATAATCTATTTTAATTAACTTTATAAATAAATATTTTGTTCAATAATATTTATTTTATTAGGTTGAAATTTTTGTACTAAAAACAATTAAATCTAATCAGATAATATATTTATTACAAAATAATATTTTGACTCTATGTTTAAAACTTCATATATGAAAATTTTGTTGATTCATATCTATATAATAATGTTAAATTTATATATATATATATATATATATATATATTGTATTAATTTATTAAATATATTTTAATTACAAAAAATTGTTTTGAATTACTTCCTCAATAATATCATAAATTAAATATTTTTTATTTATTTTAGAGTCCACATTTATGATTCACAGGAGACAATCCTGCTCGAATAAGGTAAGATCATTATGGGTGAAAAATTTATTTCTTGGGATATTTAACACAATTGCATACTCTAGACTCAACAATATATTTTTTTTACTCTTCAATCCTATAAAATTATTTTTACTTAGAAATCATATAAAATAATTTTAAATAATTTCATAAATAAATATTTTGTTGAATAATATTTATTTTATGAGGTTAAACTGTTTATGGTAAAAAATAATCTAAATCTAATTAGTTAATATATTTATAACAAAATAATATTTTGACTATATGTTTAATAACTTCAGATACAAAAATTTTCTTGATTAATATTTTTATAATAATGTAAACTTTTTTTACATAAATATATAATAATAAATTTATTAAATATTTTAATTACAAATTAGTTTTAAATTACTTCATTAATAATATCATAAATTAAATTAGTTTTAATTTTCTAATGATAGAAAGCACAAGTATCATTCATGAAAGACAATCTTAGGTATAATTTGTAACACTGTGGTTTTTCGTAATGTACGATAAGTGCTTGATAAATACCGCAAGAGAAAATTAAGTTTAAATTCATTATATGTAAAAAAGAATTTAATAAATAGATTGTTTTGTTATATGCCATAGTGTTATTGTTAGATTTCCATGTATGGTTGGGCTTAGAGTGTAAGGTTGTTGTTGACACTTTTATGTGAATTCCTTGAGTTGTAGGAAAAAAAATATAAGAGAAGGGGGTGTCCTTAAAGGAAATATAGGGGCAAATAGCAAAATTTCAAATTGCTCCCATGCTTTAAACGTACAAAGCTTCATGTTTTCTCCAATTTCCTTCATTCTTATATTTCTTCCCTTCTAAGCTTTCCTTTCTCTTGAGTTGAAGTGGGATTTCTACACCATTTTGAAGCTTGATTTCTTCTTCTCTAGAGCCTCCTTAGTTGATTGCAAGTTGGTAAGTTGAATTCCTCCCTATTCTTGATCTCTTAGTATCTTTCTCATCTTCTACCAAGAACATGAGAAATGGGTCTTTTCTAAACTCTTGATAGAAAGGTCAAAATTTGATTGAAGCTCATTTTGGGATTGATCTAGGTTTCCTATAGTTGATTTCATAGCAAAAGTTGAGTAGAGATCATTCTTGGATCACCAAGTCTCCTTTATAGCTTCTTCTTCAAGGTTTTGGGTAAGGGAAGCTTTAAATTTGTTTGAATGATTTGGTGGTGTTTTATGTTTGAATTGATGATGTCTATGAGCTTGGGTGAGTCTTTGCATAAGCTTAGGATGAGTGGGTATGCCATTGATGACCATGAATCTCGCAGCTTGCAGCCATTTTCGCTCTGGCCCAGCACGAATTTTGGTTCTGCTGGGCTAGAGGGCGTCAGAATGGAACTTTCAGTTCCAGGGATTTTCTAGCCCAGCAGGACAGAGCATGCACGGCCGGGCCAGAGAATGTTAGTAGAGAACATTCATTTCTAGAGGGGCTCTTGCCCAGCACGAGAGTTTATGTGGCCGGGCTAGAGAGTATCAGAATGGGTATTTAGCTCCAGGAGGCTCTGGCCTAGCACGAGAGTTTGTGTGGCCGGGCTAGAGAGTGTTAGAATGGATATTTAGCTCTAGGGGGGCTTTGGCCCAGCACGAAAGTTTGTGTGGCCAGGCTAGAATTTGGTTAATTGAAATTCTCTTGAAACTTTTTCCCTTTTGATTATATGATTTTAAAATGTTTATACAAATGTAGTATTTTAATTATAAGATGATTATGTTGTTCTTGAGGTGTTCATATTATGGTAAGGTAGTTGCATTATTGTTGTAATAATTATGTTTTGATGAGGTGGATGTATTATTATTGGGATGTATATGAATTGTTGATGAGATGATGTTGATGACAAATGATAATCTTGTATTGTGACCATCCCTATGTTAAAAAGGAGTTAGCTATGACCTTTGGGAATATTTTTATAGAAAAATGGTATACTTGGGAGGGTGAGTTTTACGCCAGAACTCCGGTCCACTAAAGCGACCCGGGGGTCTCGCTTAGTGAGATATCTTCCCGAGTACCACCGCTATGTTTTGACTCCGAATGGCGTGTTTGAGTGTTGAGAACTACTTTGCAAGAGGTTGAGTGACCCTTTTAGTGTATAGGGGATGGATTGTTGTCATGGTTGAGGATTGTTGATTGTTAAGATGTATTTGAATCCTTAAGTCAGGCCAGAGAAGATGGCGGGTACGAAGGTGCCGTATCTAAGACTGTAAGAGACTCCAAAGATATATCATATTTTAGTTTGTGAAGTGCCATGAGGCATCAAATATTTGTTTTAGTTTTTTTTATAAACACATGGTTTATATCCTGAGTTCTGAGCTTTACTCTGTTGGCTTTGGAGTTGCGAAAAAGTTTATACAATATTTTCATAACTAAACTAATGAAAGAGTTTTTAAAATTGGATAAAATGAAATCCCTTGTTGGTAGTTATGTAATGAAGGCGGGTCGTTACATAATTCACGAGAGATAATCTTACTCGAGTTAAGTGAAACAATTATAGGTGGCAAATCAAATTCTCCGACTATTTAACACAATTTCATACCTAAAACTCAACAATATATTTTTTTTACTTTTAAATCCTATAAAATCATTTTTACTTAAAAATCATATAAAATAATTTTAAATAATTTTATAAATAAATATATTTTTGAATGATATTTGTTTTATGAGGTTGAAATTTTTATACTAAAAAATAATATTTTGACTCTATGTTTACTAACTTCGTATATGAAAATTTTGTTGATTCATACGTATATAATAATGCTAAATTTATTTATATATATAATAAATATATTAAAGTTAGTTTATTAAATATATTTTCATTACAAAATAATTTTAAATTACTTCATTAATAATATCATAATTGAATTAGTTTTAATTTTTTAATGGTAAAGACTACAAGTATCATTTACGAGAGACAATCTTGCCCGACCAGGTAGAACCATTATGGGTGACAAATCTATTTCTTTGAGTATTTAACATAACTTCATACCTAAGACTCAACAATTTTTTTTTTTTACTTTTAAATCCAATAAAATCATTTCTATTTAGTAATTATATAATATAATTTTAAATAATTTTATAAATAAATATTTTGTTGAATAGTATTTATTTTATTAGGTTGAAATTTTTGCACTAAAAAATAATTAAATCTAATTAGTTAATATATTTATTACTTCATCAATAATATCATAAATTAAATGTTTTTATTCTTTTATGTTAGAGTCCAGATGTATCATTCACGGGAGACAATCATACTCGAGTACGGTAAGACCATTATGAATGACAAATTTATTTCTTTTGAGTATTTAATACAATTGCATACTCAAAACTCAACATTTTTTTTACTCTTCAATTCTATAACATAATTTTTCCTTAGAAATCACATAAATAATTTTAAATAATTTCATAAATAAATATTTTATTAAATAATATTTATTGGTTGAGGTTAAATTGTTTATACTAAAATTTAATTTAAATCTAATTAGTTAATATATTTGTTACAAAATAATGTTTGACTCTATGTTTAATAACTTCAAATACAAAGATATTCTTGATAAATATTTTTAAAATAATGTTTACTTTTTTGACATAAATATATAATAAATATATTATAATAAATTTATTAAATATATTCATAATACAAAAATTAGTTTTAAATTACTTCATTAATTATATCATAGATTAAATTAGTTTAATTTTCTAATGATAGACATCACAAGTATCATTCACGAGAGACAATCATGCTCAAGTTTGGTAGGACAATTATAAGCGACAAATCAATTTCTCCGAGTATTTAATATAACTTCATACCTAAGACTCAATAATATATATATATATATATATATATATATATATATATATATATATATATATATATATATTACTTTTAAATCCTATAAAACATTTTTACATAGGAATCATATAAAATAATTTTAAATAATTTCATAAATAAATATTTATTTGAATAATATTTGTTTTATGAGGTTTAAATTTTTATACTAAAAAATAATTTAAATCTAATTAGTTAATGTAATTATTACAAAATAATATTTTGACTCTACATTTAATAACTTCGTATATGAAAATTTTGTTGATTCATACGTATATAAGAATGTTAAATTTATTTATTTATTTATTTATATATTATATATATAATAAATATATTAAAATTAATTTGCTAAATATATTTTCATTACAAAATAGTTTTAAATTACTTCATTACTAATATCATAAATTGAATTAGTTTTTTTTTAATTGCAGAGACTACAAGTATATTCACAAGAGACCATCTTGCCCGAGTCAGGTAGAATCATTATGGACGATAAATATATTTCTTCAAGTATTTAACACAACTTCATACCTAAGACTTCACATTTTTTTTTTTTACTTTTAAATCCTATAAATCAATTTTATTTAGTAATTATATAATATTATTTTAAATAATTTCATAAATAAATATTTTGTTGAATAATATTTATTTTATTAGGTTGAAATTTTTGTACTAAAAATTAATTATAATTAATTAGTTAATATATTTAATATAAAATAATATTTTGACTCTATGTTTAATAGATTCATATACGAAAATTTTGTTGATTCATATCTATATAATAATGTTAAATATATAAATGCAAAAATTTGGTTGATTCATATTTATTATCTATTTTGTTGATTTATATATATATATATATATATATATATATATATTAATTTATTGAATATTTTTTTATTACAAAAAATTGTTTTAAATTACTTCATAAATAATATCATAAATTAAATATTTGTTAACTTTTTTTTAGAGTCTACATGTGTCATTCACGGGAGATAATCTTGCTTGAGTCAGATAAGACCATTATGGGCGTCAAATGCATTTCTCTGGGTATTTAAAAAAATTGCATACTCAAGACTCAACAATTTCTTTTTTACTCTTAAATCCAATAAAATCATTTTTACTTAAAAAATATATAAAATAATTTTATATAATTTCCTAAATAAATATTTTGTTGAATAATATTTATTTTATGAGGTTATACTGTTTATATTAAAAATTAATTTAAATTTAATTAGTTAATATATTTATTACAAAATAATATTTTGACTCTATATGTTTAATAACTTCAGTTACAGAAATTTTCTTGATTAATATTTTTATAATAATGTTAACTTTTTTTACTTAAATATATAATACATATATTATAATTAATTTATTAAATATATTTTTAACATGCTTACGAGTTACGACATATAATATCGTTATAAATCCTTCATGAAAAACTTATTTAAATATTTAGACAAAAATATTATTCTTTTTTAACTTTACATTTTCTTCACACGGGTCAAAGATAATACTAAAAATTTATAACTCATTTTACGTAAGTACTTACTAATGGAAAATAATTTGTCTATTAGAGAATAAAATAATAATTTATTGGTATTCATTGACTTTAGCAAGATCTCTTTTAACTACAAGTCTCGAACCTAATACTTTGCTTAAGAGATCTGATCTTAATTCCACTCAAATCAACGACATGTTGGTAAATAATATTTGATTTCAAAAGTTTGCATTTAATTTAATTAATTCTTAGACTTTAAATTATTTGAAGTATTGTTTATAAACTATAAGTATTATAAAATTAATAATTTTTTATTCGCAATATAGTTGTAAAATAATTGGATTATTTTATAATTTCACATTTCAAAATTACAAAAATATTTTAATTAAACATAAGTTAAATCCTTTATAAGTTTTTAAACATAAATTTTTCATACAATTTTATAAATATTTTAAATGAAATAAGAAATATCTATGGGAATATAACTAAATATATTTTCTCTGCTTGGATACTCATTTTTTTTTTCATTTTTAGAGAATTTAAACAGCTAATTATATTTGTCTCAATATAAAAATTTAATTTTATAAACATGTGTATTTCAAACATGCATGAAAACAAGTGACCTATGCAAATGCATGAAATCTTGGGCTATTTTTGCTGGTGTTTTTTCTTATTGTCATTTTAGAGGCATTTGTTATTATGAGACTAAATTTTTTAATATGTTTCAAGTTACTATTTTAATACAATTTATACAACATTAACTAGGTCGACTATTCTTGCTTTATCATTCTTATTAAACATTCATGTTTTGGTTTCTTGTTACTGTTGAGCAACAAATGTACATCTAATATTTATTTTTAAGTAATATAAAAAAATATTTATTTTTAAACAAGTTATCATATACGTAAATCATCTAAAAAAATATGTCAAGACAACCCGTGCGAACACACGGTAACTAACTAGTTTTTGTTAAACAAAGTATAACAATTGGTTCAGGAATTGTTATATTTACCTCCCTTTTGTTATTAATATTCGTATTTATTTTTCCAAAAATATCTTTATTGTGGAAAACACATTTCCAGATCTCTACACCTCCCATTCTCTTCCTCTATCCAATCCTTCACTACCACCGTCACCCCCTTCTGTGTACATGAGAGGAATTTCAATTATCATTCACTCCTTTCTTAGTTTTCTCCAAAGCAAACCAAACACAAATCATTGTTTGCCTACTTCAAAGAGTTAGTGGCTTCATCTACATTTTTTCTGCTCTACATCTGCTAACAAAAATGAAGATGACGTTGCTCAAGGTACCTACACCCACCATGCTGACGTTTCCCAATTCCCATTCCATTTCTACGGGTCAATGATTGACTTCCTTTACTTCCCTTGCCCCAATCACAAATTGCAATTAGGTTTTGATTTAATATGAATTTGTTTGTAAATATAGACGTAGAATAAAAGGACATTCAAGGGTTGTGTTTCGCCAATACTTTATTGAAATTGTGTAATTATAGGTGCAAATCATATAGCAGTAAGTGTACTTTGTTTTCTCTTCTGGGCACATTTGTGCTTGAGGTTTTCATAAAAAATTTTGCTCTTTAGGTTTTCAAAAGAAAAAATAAACAATTTTTTTTGTGTTGTTTGTAACTGACAGAAAGAGGAAGAGAAAGAGGAATAGAAGAGAATTGAGGGTGAAATGAAATAGTGCGGAGATTGAAAAGTGCAGTAGTGCGGAGGTTTGCATGTACGGGGAAGGAAGTGACAGTACAGTAATGAGGGGTTGGGTAGAAGAAGAGAGTGAAAGGTATTTAATGGGGTATTTTTGGAAAAATAAATACAATAGGAGGTATATTATTAATAAAAGAGGTAGATATAACAATTGCCTTGGTTCAGACAGTGAAAGAAGTTCAGCAAGAATTGTCTGGATTCAAGTGTGGCCATGCCCATCTCTTTTGTAAGTATATTTATGTAATTGGGTCCTCCTATATTGTCATGTTCAATTCAATTTGCTCTTCATACTTCATAGAATGAACTTCTAATGAGAAATATAGTGCATCACACAAGTGCTTCTCTTACCATCAATAAGAATTATGACTATGATGTTCGGGATGATACAGAAACGTTCCTCAATCGGATAGTTCCAGAGGTTAGTTTTTTGTTTTTTTGTCCTAGTTCAAAGACTACGGGTGTCCTCCAACCCACTGGATCAGAGACTAATCCCACTCGCGGTGCATGGCTGGCGCTGGCTCAAGGGAATTTTGCACACGGAGGGAATAGAACACGGGTTCTCCCGCTAAATAGATCGTTCCCCCTCATGTGAACGCAGTGGGATCTTACATCACTGGGTCAACCCTTTAGGTTAGGTTAGTTTTTTGTTTAGTTCTTACATTAATAGTTATAGAAACTTATTTTAATGTGTCTTACGACAAAAGGCCTTGAAATTAAATTTCCATATATATGTTTGCAGGGCCCATCTGCGCCTTGGAAGAATACTCTTGAATCTAGAGGGTTAGTTTTTGTGTTTTGACCAAACCAATTATTATGCGATTTATTTATTTATTTATTGAATTTGCATATATATGGTGATCTAGTAATGATATGATGGGGGAACTTGGGTTGTTGTCACTTGTCAGAACAAGTCTTTGGTAACATCAATTTTCTACTTACCCTACACGTCCCTTTTATTTTATCTCTTCATTCTATCCATAAGAGAATTGTAAAACATGGCATAGAAAATGAGGAGTAACCTTTTTGTTCAAGAAACACACATGCTCACAAATATCATAATGTATAATACCTTAATTAAGTCGGATATTAAACATAATCTGTTAGCTTTCTATATATAATTTCTGGTTTTTTTCAGCTGATGGCTTTTGCATTCTTGCAAAAAAGTCAATAATTTTGGGATTAGATGACATGTTTGACATACATTTAATTTCCACATATATATAATTTCAGGGCCAGATGACATGCCGACACATATTAAATCGTCGATGTTTGGTTGTGCACTCATGTGAGATATTTGTTCAAATTTATTTATTATGCTACTAATATATTATCATCAATCCACTGATATATTGTGTTTTTAATTTAGGATACCGATTACAAATGGAAAGCTTAATATGGGGACATGGCAGGTAACAAATTAATTTTTGTAATGATATCTTGGTCAAGATTAATACTGATAACTGATTCTTTTTTTCTCTCCCCACTTTTTTCCACCGAAATTTTTAATTTGACTAAATATTTTAAGAATTCTTATGTGATTCTATTTGTTGCTAGTGGTTAGGTTAAATTTTAATTACTTAAAGGTTCTGTTATAACCTTTGCAATGAATGGTCGCACAATGGATTTTGATTCAAGATGAAAAGGATATTTGGAGAAGCTACACGTTTGATTTAAATAAAATTCAAAATATCTTAAATTGATAACTAGCTTGTTTAATATTCTATACAATATATTAATTTAAGAACACTCTTGAGTCTGGATTATTAATAGAATATTTCATTATACTTTAAGGGTATATGGCTTTGTGAGCATCGGGATTATCCTACACCGCGTACAGTTGTCGTCACTCTTAATGGAATATGAGTTGCTGAGGTCTATTCGCTTTACTTCATCATATTATCAAGAACACTTTTGCTCGAGAATATATGGATATAATCTGTAAACTATTGTATTTTTTTGTTAGGTGAAGTTTGAATACCTCGCTGGGAACACAATTGTAAAATCTTTTGAGTATTCGAAATAATCATTATTTGTTTTACCTTATTATAAAAGATTCCTCATTTAACTTCTCTAAAAGTTGAAGTATATAAGTTGATTTTAACTTATAGAATAAGCTCAAATAATTTTACCTAATTATTTTCTTCTCTGAGTGCTTATAAAAAGTTTATCGAAACAATACCTTATTTATCTCAAGAAATGTTCTTGTAGCTATTCATTAAGTACATGTTTTCATATGAAGGAATTAGGTTGGTTTCGAAGTGGTTAGGAATGCTACTGGCATCTTCTTTTTTGAAGATAAAATATGCTCTCGAATCATCTCTGACTCTGAGCAGTGTGCCTTTGGAGTAGAACGACAAGCTCATCGTTGCCCAAGGTCATTTGCTTGATTTTTTTGGGTCAATAATATAGAGACTTAGTGGGCCATCTTATCTACCTCATTTTACTAGGCCCAAATTGTCTTGTATTCATACTCTCACAATTCATGCCACAATGGAGAAAGGATCATTGGGATCTTACTATGCTGAGATAGCAATTTGCAACTCTCCGATTCGTGTGATCTATATTGGGCCTGTTGCCCTTTGACCAAACGCTATTTAATTGGTATGCTACTAGCATCTTCTTTTATGAAGATAAAATATGCTCTCGAATCATCTCTGAGTAGGGGCTTCTTGGCACCAAACCTGCTAGTGTGCCTTTGGAGTATAATGACAAGCTCATCTTTGCCCAAGGTACTTGTGAACTAAAATGATTGAAAGGTATTTTATCCAACCTTGGCAGTTGGCATCAACCATTCTCAAACCATGTAGTTGTATGTGACAATTGGGTAGCCCTTACACATTGCCAAAATCCTTCTTTTTCATAAAAAAAAAACAAAACACATTAAAGTGGATTAATTATCATTTTGTTTGTGATGATATACTCAAATTAATACCATTAAGCTAGCCTGTGTCTCTATTGGGCATTGGCACACAGACATCTTTACAAAGGCATTAGGCAAGCCACAACTTGATTACTTCCTAAATAGCATTCAAAATCTCCATATATCAACTTAAAAAGGGTTATTAAGCTATATTAAGTTAACTATTAATCAAGTGTTATAGCTGTCATCTAATCACCATAATAATAGAACTGATAGGAGAGATAGTTATGGGATTGTCTATATAATTGACCATGTGATAGAACAGTTATTCTAAGAATGTTATTAGGCATAATTTTAGGAGTAATTGAAGGAAGTACCAAAGTGTGTTCTTATGAATATATATATATATATATATATATATATATATATATATATATATATATATATATATATATATATATACATATATGCTATTGTCTGTTGAAACCAATGAATAAAACATATATAGGTGTAGATATCTATTTAAAGATTGACCTAAATGCCCCTTAAGTTAGGTTCTTGTATCTAAATGTAACCTTTTTTTTTTCCCTTAAATGTTAGGAGTACAATGCTCCAATACAAATATAGTTGGAGTATATTAAGTATTAACACATTCTCTGTATAAATTGATAATGTACCTTTTTGGTTTGAGGCACCAAAAGGCCACCATAGACACCCATAAATACTCAGGTTATTGCTGTACGTCCTAAACTCCCACAACTCGTTGAAATACCTTATATAAGAGTCATTAATTGACTGCTTATATTGTCCATTTTCTGGGTTTCTGAAGTAAATTTAGTTCCTTCAATTTTAAATAATTAAGGAATGGTACCTTAGTCCAAGGTGATTTGTGAAGGTCATAAAGAAAGAGGGAGCAAAGAAAAAAAATAGCATGGCATGCAGAACAGTTTCAATTTTCATGGAAGACATTGTTCATGATTTCCCAGCTAATTAAGGAACTTTAGTTGGCTTGAAGGCCAATTCTACGATGGGAAACTTCGACATATCCCCCACCATGGGAAACAAAGGTGGTCCGTTAGATATCAATTTTTTTTAGATTAGTGTGAGACCATGGTAGAACTGCCCATACTGAATTAAATTAAAAAATATTATTTTTTCTTTCTCTCTTTTGCAATTTCCCAACCCGGCCCACTCCGCTTCCTTCACCGGCTTTTCATGCTCCTCCGACGTCTGCGACCAACTCGACGACGTCGGCTGCCACCAGGGACGATGTCACTATGAGGTCTTCTACGGCGACGTGTCCTACACCAGAGGCATACTCGCACTCGAAACAATCATGGGAAGAACCGTGATCTGGAACATCGCCATCATGTGCAGGAACTGGAATTAAGGCATGTTTGTCGGAGCGGCTAAGCTTTTGGGCCTCAGAGATGCATGGTGTGAAGGATGGAGCAGAAGTGGTTGCCGACGTGGTGGCGGCGGGAGTCGAAGCCGGTCTTGCGGTTGTAGAAGACGAACCAGAGGGGGACAAAGCGGAGGGGGCACGTGGTGGGCGGCGGAGCACTCGAAGGTGATCCAGACGAGGGAGGGAGGGTTTGGCGACGCAGATCCAAACGTGGCCGAGTTGGTTCTCGAAGACGGTGCCAATAACCATCGACTTCGACGGGCACGACGGCGCGACGGAGGAGGACGTGGAAGACACCAGCGAGGAGGAACGGTTCTTGGGTGGCGGGTGGTGGTCGGAGAAAGGAATGGTGGGTTGGGGCTTGGAAGGGAATAAACATGGGAGAAAGAACTGACGGAGGGTGTGGAGGTTTTTTTTTTATTCCAGTGTATGTATTCATATGGTAAACCCACACTTATCTTAGCCGTTAATTATAAATGCTTGATATCTAACAGACCACCTTTGTTTCCCATGGTGGGGGATATGTCAAAGTTTCCCACAGTAGAATTGGCCTGGCTTGAAAGTGACTTTCTTTACCAATTTCCAAGACATATGCCTCATGGATGCCCACACACGCCATAGAAAAGTCTTGGTGTATTTCAAAAAAGTAGTAATATGTTTCAGCTCGTGACTACACTTTGAATTCAAATCATATATGATTGATTGATAATTTGATATGCAAATCATTTTCTATAATTTAATTTCAAATACTTTATTCTATTAATTATTGTGTCTATCAAGTACGAGGATGAAAATGTAACTATGAGAATCAGATCGAACACATAACAACTTAAAAATTTGTGAATATTCTTGGACATTTAAAAATGGAAAAGCAAAAGAGTAGGATTTAATTAGAAGAAAGTTTTGATTTCCTAACCGCTTTAGAAAATTAAGTCAAATCTTATTCAACAAGTTTCTTTACCTCGAACTGATAGATACTTAGCTTCTTATCGTAAGCTTTCAAGATCTTTGCAACAAGATTGTTATCATTTTCGTCTAATGTAATTAATAATTGGATGAAGCACGAATGAACTGAAAAATAAAACATATAAACAATGTGGTTTATAGTCAATATGTGAATAACATAAAATTTTAAAGAAAAAACCCAAATTAAGCCTCAATACTAATGGGGTTTAGATATTTGAAAAAAGTATTACACTACATTAATTCGAAAGATATAACTCACCATTTCTGCTATCATTATAAGCAAGCCAATCATTTATTCACCAATGCTCCAAGACAAGGAGGAGGGGATTAATGTATATTACTTATCAACCTTTTGGTCTCAATTACTGTTGTATATGCTTTGCCATGACCATCATCTTCATGTATATTGTAAACAATTTACTTATCAACCTTTGGTCTCAATTACTGAGCACCAACATAAGGTAATAATATTTCTATCTCTCAGACAGACAAACAGTGTAAACAATCATTATATGATATAAATATCTCTATTTTACAAATAGAGAATTAACATTGCCATTATAAAATTATACAGTATAACATTTCACAACCTTATATCAATAGAACAATACATTACAAACAATTTAAATATCTAATATTGGGATTTGTGTAATATTACAAAATATTAAATAAGACATTAGATACTTAAGTTAATATTCACTAATAATGTAAAAATTCGTTAATAGTTAACTAATCTATATAAAATTTTAAAATGTATATATGAATTTAATTTAAAACTCCTAAAATTGAATTTATTTATTTTATCTTTTTCTGTGTCAAATTCCTTAACTTAATTTATTTAATAGGAATAATTTTCTAGCTTATTTAGAAAATATTTCTTGTACAAGTATAAATAAATTTTTAATATTGAAAAATTCCTTTCTGTTGTGGAAGATCAGATTAGACTGGAACCACATAGCCTACTCAGAATTTTCCATAGACTAATTAAGTTTATAAAAAAATCCTTTTTCTAATGTGAAAGATCAGCTGAAACTGCAACCACAGAGCATACTCCGAATTTTACTTTATAAATCTTAAAATTCAGATTGTTATATAGAAAGCTAATTTTTATCATGGTTTTCTTTTTCTTTAAAATTATTAAAAGTAAGAACACACACACACACACACACACACACACATATATATATATATATATATATATATATATATATATATATATATATTTCTATTACTAATCTTAGAAAAAGTAATCAATATAAAAATTACGCTTATTCCAACTACTCCCTAAACTCAACGTCTTAGCTAAATCACAAAACTAATTATATTAAAATTTTACTAATTAACTTCTAATTGATATAGTAATAATAAAAAGAATATTATTCTTTCACTTCTCTATTTATCAACCCAAGACCAAATTGGTCACCAAGATTTTATTTTTTTATGTCCCTGAATTAGAACATGAATAAAGGATTCAGTAAAACATTGAGAATTTATTACGTATCTATCCTGGTGCTTTTGGCCATGAGGCCGTGAGGTTTTTTGAAGGAAACAAAAGCATTCATTTGGTGATTGTTTCTTGGTGCAAAACGTGAGGTACTGTAAGTTGCTCTTTCTAAAATTGTTGCCTTAGAAATTCAAGCACTTAATGAATTAAAAAAAAAACTAATACAGCAATCTTGTTCCTATCCTTTTTAATAAAGGCTCTTCCATCTTGATTTGGAAAAGACAAAACTCTTTCTCCCTTTGTTTTCTCCCTTTGACCGAACCATACTCTCTCATTTTCATCAATTTTCTTTTGTTTCTTTCTTTCTTTTTACAAAACATAATTACAATTTAAAATGAAATTAATTCTCTAAAAGTATGACAGAAACAGAACCTAAAATGAAAAGAAAAAGGAGATGGTTTCTGTTCATACCTATTTAATTTACAAAATTAAGACTTTGTGAAAATAGAATGCTTAAAGCTTGATTTAAAGGAAGTTTTACAGAAATAAAACAAGCACTTAGTTTCTCCTTGTCTATTTTCCCAACCCGTGAACATGAAGGTTTATAAAATAAAAATTTTATTTCATTGTTTTACAAAGTAACAGGTCATGGTTTTATTTTAGATATTTAGAAGTTATAAGAAAAATGACAGAGTTTCATTTAAGTGTGAAACTCTCAAACCAGTAAACCATGGTTCAAAATACCATGATCTCAAAACTATAATGACACACATACAAGAATAAGAAAGAAAAACAGGGGAGGAAATGGTTAGTAGTATGAATCATTCTTAAACCAGTAAACTAAAAGAAATAAACCATCACGAAATATTTAATAGAGTTTCCTGTAAAAGAGTGAAACTCCCAAAACAGTCCAGAAATGCCAAAAACTCAAACTGTAACAGAAAATCGACAAGGAATGAAAAGAAAAGCAAGAAGAAAAATAATTAGTGGTGTAAACAAATAACTAGAAGAAAATAAATAATAAGGAACCAGCCCCACTCTCCCCCTTATTTTTTTAGAAAATCGTAACACGTTGGGTAAGGAATAGAAGGAAAATCAAATTTTTAAGGTCTTTGTTCAAACCAATACATGAGTAGGCTTAATTCAAGTAATTAGAACTCACAATTACAATAAAAATTGGGCATGATCTCCTCTAAAAGAGAAACAGTCACAGCAGCCACAACAATCAAGGAAATACAAAGAAACGAAAATACAACAAGGAAATACACAAGAAATTAATGAAATTCAAGAAAAGAATCAAAAGGGTAAGGCTTATATATCAGAAAATAGAAAATAAGAATAAATAGCAAGTGAATCAAAGTCTCACTCCCCCCTTACCAAGAGAGTGATTTCAGTACAGCAAGGAGGAAGGTAGCTTTGGTGGTGGGTGATGGAGGTTTGTTGTTGGTAGTGATGGTTTTGTTAGAGAAGAATAGAAGAAGAAATTTGAGAGAGAAGGGGCTGCTGGCTGCTGTTTAAGGGAAGCAGAAGAAAAAGAAAGAAGAAAGTTGAATTGGGAGTGGGTCATGAGAGAAGTCAGAAGAAAATAGAAGAAGAGAGAAAGTGTAGAGAAAATTGTGAAGAAAGAGTGTGAAGAGCTTCCTTTTATAGACTTAGGTTCCCTTTTTCAGTTTCAACGTGAGTGAGTAGGAGTGAGAGAGGGTAGCTGAGACTGAGAGTATCATCTACGTGAGAGAAGAGAGGCTGACGAAAATATTAGTAGGGCAAAGCTGAAGGAAGAAAGAAATGCATCTAGTGAGTCTTTGGGTCAAAGAGGTTAGGCTTTTATTTCAACTTTCAAAGATATTAGGTGAAGGTTTTTATTTCAATTTTCAAAGGTATTAGGTGAATTGTGTGAAGAAAGCTTCTTTATGTTGACATTCTCTCATAAACATAACGTCAAATTTTTTTTTTGACTCATTCTCACATTCGAGCAGCAGGAATCATGGCCGTGAGATATGAATCACGCCTGTGACTGGCGCCGATTTTATCTTGCTCATCTGTTGACTTGCGACAGAATGGATCACACCCGTGACTCGTGACAGACGTGAATTTTACTTAGTTTTAAGTTTTTATTTGTATTTGAGCCTGAATCTTTTTAGCCCATTATTCTTAAATATCCTTCTAAACTTTGGAAAGGGTTATTGATTCTTAAAAAAAATAAGATTAAGAATTAAACAAATAATCAAATATAGAAAATGAAAATGAGGGTGTTACATTTTTTTCATTTTATAAGACTCAATCCATAATATTTCATGCATTAATTATTTTTAGACTAAAGTACCCTTAATTAAATAAGAGAGAGATTATATTGATAGGCCTTTAGAAGAGAGAGAAATATTAATGACAGTGGTATTTTTGGAAAAAACATATAAATTTAAGACAAATTTATTGCTATCAACTAAATTAATCACTTTTCTTAATCCTGGTAAATTAGGTAATTGGGTCTTATAAATAGGAACAAAGGTAGTAATGATAATGATAATGATAATGATTAATGATGTGAGAACTTTTAGCCTTTGAGCATGTTCATGCCTTTTGGTGCCTCCTCTTGTCTCTATGGCTTGCTCATAACAGCATCGTTACAAAAGATTTTGGTTTTGTGGTTTTATAAGAATATTAACTAAAAGATGTGTTTATTAATGCATTATATACCAAAACCACCAAATCATCAGCAAGCATCGAAAGTAATCATAGCTTCTCCGTCCGTGTATTATAAATAAAGAAATGAGCAAATTACACTCAATCCCCTTAATTTAGGACTTATCCCTCCATTAAAATACATTTCTTTTCTTTGGCACCCCTAAGAGTTTATGTTAAGTGACAGTGTTTATTTTTTTAGTGAAAGGTCCAAATAACCCTTCTTAAAAGGGGCTGATATGTACCCAAAAAAAAGGGGGAGTGCTGATAGTAAAAATGGTCTGGTAAAAAAAGACTCCTCTCCTTGATTGAGACGAGGATTGGGAATTCTGGGGTTGGAGGGGTTTTCGTTGACGTGAGTTGCTTCCATCTTGTAAACATAGCTAAGTGATGACGAGTCCAATGAAACCAACCTCTCCTTGATCCATGACCTTTCTCCATCTTGTTGAGGAAACATGAATTCAAAGACTAGCCTAACATAGCCCAGTTCATCTTTATCTCCAGCTAAGGCACTGCATCTTTCTACCATTGGCATCCATTCAAGGTTTTCGTTGACGGCCTGTGGGTTTTGACGTTGGTGGTGGTTTGGGTAACATGCAGCAACTCACGCTCATTGAGGCTGGCAGGGCGGCGATGGTGGAGATGGGGAGGTTGGTGAGCAAGTTTGGTGAGGGTGGCGCTGGGAGGCTCTGGTTGATTGTGTGTTGCTCTGAGATTCGTTGATGGATGAGGGTTTTGCAGGAGTGTTGCTATGTGAGTTTTGTTAATGTGTGCAGGGAAGAAGACCAGGACATTTGTGTCCTAAAATTTTATTCAACAAGCACGTGCCTCGCACGTAACAGGTTTGGGTTAACGGAACTAACACCATTACCATTACTGTGAAGGGGGTGCAAGTGTAACGAAATTGCAAAACTTAGGGAGTTTTGTGTAGGGGGTCATAAACGGAGGGAATGCAAATGTAATAAGTCCTAAACTGATGGAAGACGAGTATAATTTGCTCTAAAGAAATTTAACAATGAGAAGTTCAAGTTCGAACTACTAATAAGTTTTATAATCATATAAATATAACAACGTATGATATCACATAAAGAGAGAGATTATCCCAACAAATGAGATAAACTATTTTGTTTTATTATCAAAAGTCTTTTCTTAGTGCTAATGATAAACGGATGATAACATCTTTCTCAGTGCTTGCAGTGAATAAATTATATAGATCTTATAGACTGTACCAAATAGTATATAACAAAGAATTGATTACATTCAACATATTTATTAGTATGAACAATATCAATTTATGCTAAAACTTTAATTTCTATTAAATAAAAATTACACTAATGAAGATTATTATAATGCCTAATTTTTTTTCGTCAACAAATAACATTTCGTGTTATAAGTATGAAACACATGTTGCTTACATCTTTTGCAATGAAATTGGGACTTAAAATCATGGTGTTTTTCAAAAGTTGACAAGTGTAGATTTGGCTTTTGAGGAGATTTTTTGCTTTGCGAGGCTGGGAGACTCGAATGCCGAACATATGAACCGGTTCCATGTGCCTCAGTCCAAATTTAGTTGGAACTTTAAACACATATGACAAACAAACCAAACCAATGATGCTGAATGAATGAATAAACTGTACCCTATTTATTATAGTGGATATTATATCATCTTCATGGAGTGAAAGATGGACACTATTAATAAAAGGGAAAACCCACTGAAAAGAAACATATAAAAT
Source organism: Pueraria montana var. lobata (assembly GCA_026413185.1). NCBI lineage: Eukaryota > Viridiplantae > Streptophyta > Magnoliopsida > Fabales > Fabaceae > Pueraria > Pueraria montana. The sequence goes on from CM048656.1 coordinate 26,017,975, forward strand.
AGTACATGCTAGAAGCAACAAATCCATTTTGTCTTTGAACGGTGGATGAACAAAGACCTAACCTTTCATAAAAGTAGTTAAATAAAACACATGGCTTTGAGGGTACAAAATAAAAGACCTCCACTGTTACAGAAAATCAAAGTTAATCTCACACATAATTGAGAGAATTATGAGAGTGCATCTCTCGAAGTTTATTTTATTTTATTTTATTTTTTATCAGCGAAGACTACAACGAATTAATGTCCAACAAATACAAGAAACATATTTCCTACAAAGCTTTCATGTAGAACAAAGGGTTCAAAGACCATTCATAAAATGAAAAAGGAACCCTTCACTTTAATTAGTAGATAACTATAGCCAAGATCTAAATTTTATCAAGTCAATCACATACTCAACATCTGCAGCCTCACTTTTAAATTAACACAATGTTATTTCTATGCAATTATAGGCAGGGCAGAGCTAGCTTAATTTTTATGAGGGGGCCATATATAAAGAGTACATAAAATATTTTTTCAAAATTAATATATTAAAACTAATTGAATATAACTTAATTGATCACTAAATAAATATGTTTATTTCAAACAAAGTTTTATTCTAGTATTTTTGTTTTTATTCATGCGTGTAAATAAAATTTGACTTCTTTTTGTTCTTTTATTTTATTTTTATTTAAATAACTTGAGTTAACTGATAGAGGAGGGGGAATAAGAATATATACACAAATTTTATATTATATATATATATGTGTGTGTGTGTGTGTGTGTGTGTGTGTGTGTGTGTGTGTGTGTAAATTTTATAATCTCTATATTTTTTTTTTGGGAGGGGGGCGGGACCATGGCCACCCCATCCTTACAAGAGGAAATGCCCTTGAGCATAGGGTCTATGTCGATGCAAACCAGATAACCTACCAAGTTTTTTTTTTCTTTTCTTGTGAAGCCATAACAATGTTATAAAAAATGACTCTTACAGTCCTCGGACAAGACTACTTGAACCCCTAGCCACTTGTAGCATTTATTTCCAAACAGATGAAGACAGAGAACATGAAAACAAATGGTGGGATGTGGATCCCTCTTCTTCATAGCTTAACAGATATAAGTTATTTGTCGTGTCCAACAAAATATTCCATCCAATAATGCTCTCAATGCAAAAGTTGAAACTTTAGATGGAACTAGTACAACCCAAAAACACGTAAAAAAAATGTCTCTATAGCAGCCTCTTGTTCATGTAACAAGTCATATGCAGATTTGACTGAGTATAAATTTGTATTATCTCCTTTCTTGATCCAATAATATATCAGCACACTCTTGTTTTAGTTATGCAACATCTAAATTCTGCATAAAGTTTCCCAAACCTCCCTCAACCAGCTTCCCACCTCTGAAAGTTTGCAATCTTGTTGTTCTGAATTTGCATTTAAACTATTGTATATTGTACTTAGACTTTCCCCACTTCCGCTTATGTCCTCCCAAAACTTCACTTCTTTCCCATTCCCAATCTTTAATGTTATATTCTTTTCAAATAAGCTCTCTTTACCTTCCCTAAGTCTCTTCACTAAACTAAGCTTTTCCCAAGCATCCTATCTTTTATGCTACCACTAACTTTCCCATATTTTACTCTCAATACCCTACACCAAAAACTATCTTGGTCCTTCAACATCCTCCACCTCCATTTTCCCAACAAAGCCTTATTAAACACCTCTAAAGGTTTTATACCTAGGCCACTTGGCTTCTTCGAACAACGTACCTTATCCCAACTAGCTACACAAACGGGATGATCATTAATCTATAGTTAAGTAACGATGTAAATCTCCAAAAGACATTTTCCTCAACTACAACCCTTGCAAACATTCTCTTAAAGAAATTTACCTCAAGTACTTGAAGCATCTCAACATACACTTCACAATTGTTATGTTTTGCATTGAGGCTTTTCCAAAGAATAGTGTATCATATGCAAAATGTAACAAAGAGATATCCATCCTCTCTTTTCCTACTCTAACGCGAGAGAGCAAGTTATTTCTTGAAGCTTGACTCATCACTCCACTTAAGCCTTCGACTACTATTAAGAAGAGAAAAAAGGCTATGTGATCACCTTGTCTTAAACCCCTTTGAACCTTAAATTCTTTTGTCGGATTACCATAAAAGTGCATTTGATGCATTATATAATATAAGCTCAAATACAATTTTGGTCCCCCTATTTTGTTCAATCCGCAATTTTGGTCCCTCCATTTTAAAATAGAGACATTTGGTCCCCTACTTCAAAATAGAAACATTTGGTCCTCCATTTTAGAAAATTCACAATTTTGAAATAGGGGCGACCAAAATTATGGATTTTCTAAAATATGGGGACCAAATGTCTCTATTTCAAAATGAAGGGACAAAAAAAATGCATTTATGCCTTTTTTTTATTTAAAAACATTTTATTAATTAATATCGTATAGCTTATCCGCAAGTTGTAAAGCATCAACAAGAACTCATAAAAAAGGTAAGACCAACAAAACATCATTATTATTAAAGAAAAGTAAGCATTAAGTAAAATTTAGTAAAACCATTATTACCATGTATTCAGGGTTAGATTCAAGATCAAAAGGCGAGACACTTCATCCTTGCTTAACCCTTGCACACACAGGCAAATTGGAATCCAAAGAAGAGGATCAGGATGTCCACAAAAGCAAAGGTTTAGTTGGTTTGGACAACCAAAATGAAGCAACTACTAGTAAAGAAACATGGGAAACAAATGCACACTAACAACTAGGAAGAAATTTAAGTTTTGGTGTGCGTTTTGTTAGGTTGGAACTCAATCTAAAATTTCCATACAAAGCCATAGGAATGGTAAAACGCACCTGACTAATGAAGAATTTTACCCAAAACAATGGTGGTGCTGCAAATCCTGGATGACAATACAACACTTGTTTATTATTTTAATTTTTATTCGCTGTATTTGTGAAGAGATAAATTAAGGTTTATAAATATATGAAATGACATTAGACTTTTAAAATATGTAAAATATTAAAGTACTTCAGTTTTTTTTTGGGTACATTTTTTGGGATTTTTGAGAATTATTAAATGATAAATTTATTTTTGAATTTAAATTATTCAACATAAAAAATGTGTAGAGTGAAAAATTAAGGATATATCCAAAGTTAATTTAGTTAAATTTAAAAATACTTTAAATCAACATAATGAAGAATAAAGTATCACTATTTGATTTTATTTATCTCTTCGGTTTATATAAATATTTAAACTTGGTTAACGATTTTGTTTACTAATATCTTTATAAATAATAGTCAAAGAAAAAAATTAATTTTTTCACTAAAAAAATTATATTTAGTATTTTACCATTACAAGCTTATTACTATTTCAATAAATGCCTTTCAGAAGAAGAAGAAAAAAAAAAGGATTGTCAAATATAACAAACTATTAATGGTATTATTGATATGAAACATAAGGAAAATGCAATAAAGTAATGCTCTCATTTAATACTCAAGATTTTAAGTTCCTCCTTTTACAGTCAAATATTTGTCAACATTTATATTCAATTTTATTAATTAAAAAGAGAATACCTTTAATTGATTAGAAATAAAAAAAAAAATTGCTAGTAGGTTTACAGAGTAAAGAGTAAAAAGTTAAATGGCACACATTAAAAAATGTCAGTTAATTTATGTATTTTTAATAAAATATTTTATTATTAACTTTTTAATTAATCTTTAGATACCTAAATGGAATATTACTCGGTTGCCTACAAATATTATTTAAACTATTTATCATAAATGTAAAATATAATTTAGGTATTCCAAATATTTTTTATATAAATTATAATTTTAATTATAATATAATTTATATATTAAAAATATTTATTTATTATATTAATCATGACAATTATTTGTAATTTTGAGTCATCCACTTCTTAATTTATTAATAATATCAAATGTGTGTAGTCAACAAATATTTATTGTTTAAAATTTGAAACGATAAATATTTCAAACTTTGACCATATTAAATTTATTGATATTAATTTTTTTTTATTGGAGTCAATGTAACGACCCGCTATCGTCACAAGACAACTTAACTACTATATTGCGAAAAGATTTAATTAAAAACTTATTATAAGTTATTTAGAAAAATACGTGTAAATTTTTTTTTCGCGCAAGATCACTAATCATTCATAACATTCATCATTAAGAAATATACATAACTACATCTGAAAATTATCCATACATAAATACATATATCAGAAGTACAAATACCAAGCCATATGTCATATACAAACCGCAGACCAAAAGTCTGATATATCTCAAAAGGTTCGGAATACGTATATACCAGTACAAAGGTGCCCATTTCCTACTAGCTGGCCAGAACTACATATTACCCTTAGCTAGAAACTAGGATGATATAAGAAAATATAAGGAATAGATGAAGTAGGTCTCCTGTGACTTCAGCCGCGTATAGCCTGATCTGCCGGTAGTTCGCCGTCTGCTCCCGCGAAGAATCGCGATCATCACAGTCAAACACATACAAACAAACAGCGCAAGGATAAGCTTACAGAACAAACATACATTTCAAATAAAACATTAAATTTACAATAACGTATTCACAAAGTTAAATAATAACAATATACTGTAAAATCCAATTCAATAGGTAAATCACCAACCTATCCTCAAATAATATGTCCTAGTTATGCACTATATGTAGACACGACTCCATGGAGATTTTCACTAGTCGAGCGACCAGCATAGTCAAATCCCTTAACATAGTCCAATTCGACCATTGGGGAAACGCCGATACTGGTCTTGGAAATAATTAGTGGCTTTGTCAGGATAGGTGTACGTGGGTAATGGCTCACCATAACACAAGATTTGCAGAAGTCTTGGTCTCAATATGGAATCGCCCGTCCATCCCATCCCCCGGGTCCATGTACACGACCCACCCCACCAATCTTTCCGACACTAGGTTGAGAACCTTCTTAATTAGCATTCTCAACTTACGTGTCAACTCGTATCCACAGTCACGATCCACTGTGGACTCATGCATGTATGCACACACAATTCAACACAACAACATATCCACATTCATCGTCCACTGTGGTCAACAACAACATATCCACAATCACCATCCACTGTGGTCAACAACATATATCCACAGCCCTCATTCACTGTGGTCAACAACATGTATCCACAGCCATCATCCACTGTGATTCAAAGTTAAAGAAAACATCGAAGTTAACTGGACTCTGATCAAAACATTAAAATTTTTAACTATTAAAATGTCTATAACACTTTGGAGTTTTTTCTAAAATCTCATAAAAACATTCGAAATACTAGAAATTATAGAAATCATCTTTAAAACTTTAGAAAGATTTTGAAAGGAAATTAAAAGATAAAATAATAATCTCTAAATCATCTTTTAGAAAGTGTGCCAAAATTTTCAAAAATCTCAAAAATAGATTTTCTTCACTACAGATGGGTCAGTTTCAAGGAAACTTTTGAAATAGAAATATAATGAATTAGAAAGCATATCATACACCGTTCGAAAGCTTGAAATGTCTATTTTCTAACCATATAACTCGTTTTTGAATACGATTTTTGTAGAAATACAGAATTGTAAAACAATATACTATGTTCAATCACGTATTTCTGACCGGACCTTCAACTTTCGAGGGCCATAAATCCTTCGATTTTCAATATTTTTGAGTAGTTCTTGTGCCAAAACTGTAGCCCCGGATGTCTATTTTCATCTCCAACAAACCAAATTCAATTTCATTCACCACAGCCAAAGTTATCACAAAAATACTAACATATGTTCAGAAAAAAAAACGTACCAGACAGCAAGCACTTTGTTTCCAGCTATCATATAGTTCCAATCAATCAACTTATATCACAAACAAATTATCAAAACATTACTTTCAGAATCAATACACATCACAACATATCCATACATCAAAGAATACATGAAAACTGTAAACTTTCCTTACCTCAAGAGATGCTAAAAAGATGGAGTTTTGGAGAGTAGGAAGTAGAAGAAACTCAGTTCCTTAGACAAGCTCTTGAATAAATCACCTTAAGTCTAACAATAAATCGTTTCCATGAACAAAATAAAAATGGTTAGGAGTTAGAGAGAGAGGTTCAGAATTTTCAAAAAGAAAAGAGAAGAAAAAGATTGAGAATAACTCACCAACACTAAGTGTAGATTAAGCCAAGAAAACATTATATTTATCTTGATTTTTGTATGCTTCTTGAACTTCTATCTATGGAGATGGAAGTGAGTAATTTATGAGGCACAGAAAATAAATTAAACAAGGAGGAGTGGCTGTAGTTCCCGTCAGTACAGAGGAGAAGAAGTGAGAAAAATTGTGAGGCAAAGAGAAGAGTTAAAAGATTAGAGAAATGGAGTATTGGAATTCACGATGGTTAAGGGAGGAAAAATGAGAAACAACCCTCCAATGCATCACTTTTATAATAACAAAAGCTTTTAAATTTTGGATTAATTTTAGGAAAGTATTCACAAACGTGTAGAATGGTCTTTACCATCACACCATGGGTCTTTTGGTCAAAGATTTAAGAATTCATTGTCTTATGAATATGATACAAGTTGGAACGTAAATAGTTATATGTATTTATTTATTTATTTATTTTTAAAGCACAACCAAAAAAAATAAGGTGAAGAAACGTGGGGATGGTGTTATATTTTTGTCAACCTGACATGCGCCTCCCTGTTAGCAAGATTTTGGAATCCTTGTGTTGAAATTTGGCAAATTTTGAAATTGAAAATAAAGTTGGTCTTCATTCAGATCACTTGTGTGCTACGGTCATCATAATTTAAGGATAATCTTTGAAAATTTTGTAGCTGTACGGATTAATGAAGAAAAAAATTGGAAGACATGAAATGGCATTTCCTTTCAATCAAATCAACATAATTAAATATGTTTTGTCTTTTGAATTTGTATGTTGCCTAATTCAAAGTGTAGAGAAAAAAAAAACGTGGAATGATGAATTTCCTTGGATCAGACTTGGTTTGTCTTTTGTTTAATAAAGGTAACTATTCATCTTTGACTTTGCTACATTCTACAAACGTAAATAGCTTTTCTCCTTCTTGTATTTTATTTTATTTTGAATTAATTTAGCAATGGACCCAACCAAAAGAAATGTGAAAACGGTTTCCCTGAGTCCATGGCATGCGCCTACTGTCAACAGAAAATAAGGATCCTATTCTTTAAATTTTGAATTTTTTTTTTGAACGTGAGAGTCAATGATAATAATGTACATTTAGTTAAAATAACGGAAAAGATAATAAAATATTAATCACTTGAAAGTTATAAATTATTAACTATATGACTTACTAATCTTAATTTAGAACACCTAAGAAAATTTAATTTATCTTGCATTTTAAGTAAGTCACTTATCATACATTATGAAAATTCACAACGTTACAGTCAAACTTTATTGGAAGAATTTATCAAAAAGTGAGAGAAATTTCCCTATTTAATGTAAAATAATGACAACAAGTATAAGATTCAAGACCTCATGTAAACTACTTAAGCACCCTACCATTAGGCCAACCCTAATGGCTCTTTAAATGTTTAAAATTTGAAACAACAAATCAAAGTAAAATATTATTTTATAATTACAAATGTTTGAATATGTGTATTCATTTATTATGTTTATGAATTTTATGTTTTTTTTAAATATTAGCTGCAAAAAATAAAAATAGAATTTTTTGTGTAAAATAAAATAAAAAATAAAAATAATAATTTTATCGTTTAAAGTAACATAATTATAAATATTTTTATTGTTGAAAATAAATATTTTTCAAAATAAAATAATATAAAAGAGAACATTTATTATATTTGTATTATTTAAAATAAAATAAAGTGAAATTAATATGCTTTGAATACATTTTTCCCATCTAAATTTTTTTGTTTAATGAGTCATTGAAAAATCTTCGTTATTGTAAGGCTTTTCACAATCTACAATGTGTTATTTAATGAGTCATTGAGTTTTCAAAAAAAATTAATGAGAAATTCAAAAGTCTTCATTATTGCATTAATTGTTGTATTTTATCTTCAACATTAAATTATTTAATGCTAATGAATTTAAATCATTGAAAAGTCTTTAAAAAATTGTATTTAATGTTTTAAAAAAACCGTGTGACCTTTATTGTTGTTATATTTAAAATATTACATTACTAATAAAAATATTTACACTTATATTTGATATATATATTGTTGTAATTTATTATACAATATTGCAAATTTTATAAAAAAAAAATGCAACGTTGCAAATGCGTAATATTTTAAATATTATAAAACTATTAAAAATATTTACACATTTATTTTAAATATATTATTGCATTGTAATATTTCTTTAACTTATTTATGCTTCATTGTTATATATTGACAATTCTTAAATGAGACATTTGAAATTTAGTCAATGAAAAGAAAATGGAAAATAAAAATTGCATATAACCATAGAAGGAGAAATTAAATGGATAACCATTAGAAAAAGGAAAAAGAAAAGAAAACTAATTATCTCACCTTTTTATATTTATATAGAAAACAAAAATAAGCAAAAAAATTATTTAAATATATTTTTGAGAATTTTTAAATGATAAATTTATTTTTCAATTTAAATTATTCAACGTAAAAAATGTGTAGAGTGAAAAATTAAGGATATATCCAAAGTTAATTTAAACAAGTTAAATTTAAAAATAATTTAAATCAACATAATGAAGAATAAAGTATCACTATTTTATTTTATTTATCTCTTTAGTTTATATAAATATTTAAACTTGATTAATGATTTTGTTTACTAATATCTTTATAAATAATAGTCAAAGAACAAAATTAATTTTTTCACTAAAAAAATTATATTAAATATTTTACCATTACAAGCTTATTACTATTTCAATAAATGCCTTTCAGAAGAAGAAAAGAAAAAAGGTTTGTCAAATATAACAAACTAGTAATGGTATTATTGATATGCAACATAAGGAAAATGCATTAAAATAATGCTCTCATTTAATACTCAAGATTTTAACTTCCTTCTTTTACAGTCATATATTTGTCAACATTTATATTCAATGTTATTAATTAAAAATATAATACCTTTAATTGATTAGAAATAATAAAAAAAAATTGCTAGTAGGTTTACAGAGTAAGGAGTAAAAAATTAAATGGCACACATTAAAAAATGTCAGTTAACTTATGTATTTTTAATAAAATATTTTATTATTAATTTTGTAATTAATCTTTAGATACCTAAATGGGATATTACTTGGTTGCCTACACATATTATTTAAACTATTTATCATAAATGTAAAATATAATTTAGGTATTCCAAATATTTTTTATATAAATTATAATTTTAATTATAACATAATTTATATATTTAAAATATTTATTTATTATATTAATCATGACAATTATTTGTAATTTTGAGTCATCCACTTCTTAATTTATGTGCTAAAAATTGTTAATTAATATTATGTATTTGTAATAAAATATTTTATTATTAATTCTTTATAAAATGAAAATTTAATATAATATTACGTATAGTATAATATTTATTTATCATAAATTTTAATTGTATAAAAATAAATGTTTATTCTATGTAACTCACAAGCAAAAATACAAGTTATATTAATTTTATGACAACTATTTGTAGTAACGAGTTATCCACTCGTTAATTTATTAAATGTGTGTAATTGATAAATAATACATTGTTAAAACTTTTTTTTTAATGTACAATAGTGACAACAAGTATAAAATTCAAGACTTTGTGTAAACTACTTAAGCACCCTACCATTAGGCCATCCCTAATGGTTCTTTAAGTGTTTAAAATTTGAAACAACATGTCAAATTAAAATAATATTTTATAATTAAAAATGTTTGAATATGTGTATTCATTTATTATATTTATGAATTTTTTGTTTTTTTAAATATTAGATGCAAAAAATAAAAATAGAATTTTTTGTTTAAAATAAATTAAAATAATAATTTTATTGTTTAAAGTAACATAATTATAAATATTTTTATTGTTTAAAATAAATAATTTTCAAAATAAAATAATATAAAAAAGAACATTTATTATATTTTTATTATTTAAAATAAAATAAAGTAAAATTAATATGATAAGAATACTTTTTCCCCATCTAAATTTTATTGTTTAATGAGTCACTGAAAAATCTTCGTTATTGAAATTAATGTATTTTATTTTCAACAATTATTTAATATGTTTGTCAGATGAAAGGCTTTTTCACAATCTACAATTTGTTATTTAATGAGTCACTTAGTTTTCAAAAAAATTTAATGAGACATTGAAAAGTCTTCATTATTGCATTAATTGTTGTATTTTATCTTAAACATTAAATTATTTAATGCTAATGAATTTAAATCTTTGAAAAGTCTTTTAAAATTTGTATTTAATCTTTTAAAAAAACTGTGTGACCTTGATTGTTGTTATATTTAAAATATTTTAAAAAATATTTACACTTATATATATATATATATATATATATATATATATATATATATATATATATATATATATATTACTGTAATGTATTATGCAATATTGCAAATTTTATAAAAAAAAAATACAATGTTGCAAATGTGCATTATTTTAAATATTATAAAACTATTAAAATATTTACACATTTATTTTAAATATATTATTGCATTAAAATATTTCGTTAACTTATTTATGTTTCATTTTTATATATTGACAATTCTTAAATGAGACTTTTGAAATTTAGTCAATGAAAAGAAAAAGGAAAATAAAAATTGCATAAAACCATAAAAGGAGAAATTAAATGGATAACCTTTAAAAAAAGAAAAAAAATTATTTTTTCACCTTTTTATATTTAATTAGAAAACAAAAAATAAGTAAAAAAAAACTTTTTTAAATAGATTTTTGTGATTTTTTAAATGATAAATTTATTTTTAAATTTAAATTAATCAAAGTAAAAAAATGTGGAGTGAAAAATTAAAGAAATATCCAAAGTTAATTTAAGCAAGTTGAATTTAAAATTACTTTAAATCAATCTAATGAAGAATAAAGTATCACTTTTTTATTTTAGTTATCTCTTCAGTTTATATAAATATTTAAACTTTATTAATGATTTTTTTATTAATATCTTTATGAATAATAGTCAAAGAATAAAATTAATATTTTTCACTAAAAACATTATATTTAATATTTTACCATTACATGCTTATTACTATTTCAATAAATGCTTTTCAGAAGAAGAAAAAAAAGGTTTGTCAAATATAATTAACTACTAATGGTATTATTGATATGAAACATAAGGAGAATACATTAAAATAATGCTCTCATTTAATATTCAAGATTTTAACTTCCTTTATTTATAGTCATATATTTGTCAACATTTATATTCAATGTTATTAATTAAAAATAGAATACCTTTAATTGATTAGAAATTATAAAAAAAAATTGCTAATAAGTTGACAGAGTAAAGAGTAAAAAATTAAATGGCAAACATTAAAAAATGTCAGTCAATTAATGTCTTTGTAATAAAATATTTTGTTATTACTTTTTTAATTATTCTTAAGATATCCAAATTGAATATTACTTGGTTTCCTACAAATATTATTTAAACTATTTATCGTAAATGTAAAACATAATTTATGTATTCAAAATATTTTTTATATAAATTATAATTTTAATTATAATATAATTTATATATCCAAAAATATTTATTTATTATATTAATCATGACAACTATTTGTAGTTATGTGTCGTCCACTTCTTAATTTATTAATAATATAAAATGTGTGTAGTCAACAAATATTTCTTGCTTAAAATTTGAAACAATAAATATTTCAAACTTTGGCCATATTAAATTTATTCATATTTTTTTTTATTGGAGTCAAACTTTATTGAAATAAATTATCAAAAAAGTGAGAAATTTCCCTATTTAATCCTCCTTTCAAACTCAACACTACACACAAACACTCATACTGTCTCTGATTTCATTGACACTTGTTCTTCTTTCTCAGCATCTTTCCCTTTGTTTCACGTTCCAAACGTTGTCATGGAGTTCAAATATCTTAATGGCCAAAATAGAAGGACAACATCGCCGCCACCACGCCCTCTTTCTGATGTAGCTTATGTCTCCGGATGCCCATTACGAGGTAATGCTTACTTCTCTTCACGTTCCTTTCAAAATATAAACCCATTTGTCTTTGCAGTTTAAAAAATAAAAATCTTTTGTTACATGAGTTCATTTTATTCGTTATTCTCTTTCCAGGGTATGAGTTTGAGCCAGGTAATTTTTCCGGTAATGTTTCGGTGCCCAGAGTTTTCCCAATGGTGGTGCCAGCCAATGCCAAGGAAGCTTTCCAACGAGAGTTGGAGAAAGAGAAGCTCAGGAGACAGATAATTGCCAGCGAGATGGCATTAGCACGACAGCGAGAGCTGAAAGAGGAAGTAAGGAGAGAAAGTGTGCCTTTGGGTAGTGTGTTTGGATAATAATGAGAATTAATTTTACTCCATAAAATCATGGTAGTACCATGAAAAAGTAGAAGCAACTATTTGTTTCTTTGTCTTCACCATGAAAAATTAATTGATTATTTTCCACTATAAATCTAATCCAAACACACTAGGAGTAGAATGGCAAGCTCATCGTTGTCCAAGGTCTTTTGCTTGATTTTTTTTGGGTCAATAAACTTAAATAATATATATAGCCACTTAGTGGGCCAACTAATCTACTTCCTTCTACAAGGCCCAAATTGTATTGTATTCATAGTCTCACAATTCGTGCCACAATGGAGAAAGGATCATTGGGGCCTTACTCTGCTGAGATAGCAACTTGCAACTCTCCGGTTGATGTGATCTAGATTGTGCTTGTTGCCCTTTGATGAGATACTCTTTAACTGGGTGGTTGGTGTTCTTTGGTAGCTCTTCTATTTCTTGGAAGAATAAAAAGTAGCAGTGTCTAAATCTTCAACAACTGAAGTGAATTACTGTTCTATATATGACAGTCACAACTTGTGAACTAGAATGATTGAAAGGTATTTTATCCAAATATTCAACCTTGGCATCAACTATTCTCAACCCGTGTAGTTGTATGTGACAATTGGGCAGCCTTACACATTGCCAAAATCCTTGTTTTTCATAAAAAAGAACAAAGGACATTAAAGTGGATTATTATTATCTTTAGAAAGGCATTAGGCAAGCCACAACTAATTACTTCCTAAATAGCATTCGAAATCTCCAAATATCAACTTAAAAAGGGTTATTAAGTTAACTATTAATCAAGTGTGGTAGCTGTCATCTAATCACCATAATATTAGAACTGATAGGAGAGACAGTTATGGGATTGTCTATATAATTGACCATGTGATAGATTAGTTATTCTAAGAATGTTATTAGGCATAAATTTAGGAGTAATTGAAGGAAGTACCAAAGTGTGTTCTTGTGCATGTATATATGCTGTTGAAACCAATGAATAAAACATATATAAATGAACCACCAAGCGTGTGGATCAACTAGCGTGGAGTTATTCCAGCTTAATCAGTGGTCTCGAGTTCGATTCCTAGGTATGTAACTTAAGTTAAGTGAGGTTCTTGTATCTAAATGTAACCTTTTTAATTTTTTTCCTTAAATGTTAGGAGTACAATGTTCCTATACAAATAGTTGGAGTATATTAAGTATTAACACATTCCTCTGTATAAACTGATAATGTACCGTTTTGGTTTGAGGCACCAAATGGCCACCATAGACACCCACACATACTCAGGTTATTTCTGTACGTCCTAAACTCCCACAACTCGTTGAAATACCTTATATAAGAAGAGTCCTTAATTGACTGCTTATATTGTCCATTTTCTGGGTTTCTAAAGTAAATTTAGTTCCTTCAGTTTTAAATAATTAAGGAATGGTACCTAAGACCAAGGTGATTTGTGAAGGTCATAAAGAAAGAGGGAGCAAAAGAAAAAAAATTAGCATGGCATGCAGAACAGTTTCAATTTTCATGGAAGATACTGTTGATGTTTTCCCAGCTAATATAATTAAGGAACTTTAGTTGGCTTGAAAGTGACTAATTTCTTTACCAATTTCCAAGACTATATGGTGTCTAATTGTTTAATATGCCTCATGGATGCCCACACATGCTATAGAAAAGTCTTGCTGTATTTCAAAAAAGTAGTAATATGTTTCAGCTCGTGACTACACATTGAATTCAAATCATATATGATTGATTGATAATTTGATATGCAAATCATTTTCTATAAGTTGATTTCAAATATTTTATTCTATTAATTATTGTGTCTATCAAGTACGAGGATGGAAATGAAACTATGGGAATCAGAATACTACATAATAACTTTAAAATTTGTTAATAGTCTTGGACATTCAAAAATGGAAAAAAAAATAGTAGGATTTGATTAGAAGAAAGTATTGATTTCCTCACCGCTTTAGAAAATTAAGTCACATCTTATTCAACAACTTTCTTTACCTCGAACTAATAGATACTTAGCTTCTTATTGTAAGCATTCAAGATCTTTGTAACAAGATTGTTATCATTTTAGTCTAATGTAATTAATAATTGGATGAAGCACGAGTGAACTCAAAAATGAAACATATAGAACAATGTGGTTTATAGTCAATATGTGAATAACATAAAATTTTAAAGAAAAAACCCAAATTAAGCCTCAATAATACTAATTAATGGGGTTTAGATATATGAAAAAAGTATTACACCACATTCGAAAGATATAACTCACCATTTCTGCTATCATTATAAGCAAGCCAATCATTTACTCACCAATGTTCCAAGACAACAAGGAGGAGGGAATTAATGTATTGTGATGATTAATTAATGATTTGAGAACTTTTAGTCTTTGAGCATGTTCATGCCTTTTGGTGCCTCCACTTGTCTCTATGGCATGCTAATAACAGCATCGTGACAAAAGATTTTGGTTTCGCGGTTTTATAAGAATATTAACTAATTAAAAGATGTGTTTATTAATACATTATATCAATATATATATATATATATATATATATATATATATATATATATATATATATATATATATATATATATATATACCAAAACCACCAGATCATCATCAAGCATCGAAAGTAATCATTGCTTCTCCGTCCGTACGTCTATTATACATAAAGAAATTTAACAATGAGAAGTTCAAAGTTCGAACTATATATTAATCAGTTTTATAATTATATAACAACGTATGATACATAAAGAGAGAGATTATCCCAACAGATGACATAAACTATTTTGTTTTATTATCAAAAGACTTTTCTTAGTGCTAATGATAAACGGATGACATCTTTCTAAGTGTTTGCAGTGAATAAATTATATAGATCTTAGACTGTACCAAATAGTATATAGTTAACAAAGAATTGATTGCATTGAACATACTTATTAGTATTTACCATATTTATGCTAAAACTTTAATTTCTATTAAATAAAAATTACACTAATAAAGATTATTATATTGCCTATTAGGGTAAAATATGTTTTTAGTCCCTATACTTTCATTGAATGTTGTTTTTAGTCCTTGAACTTTCATATCGATCATGCAATTTACTCCCTGAACTTTAGAAAAAAAGTGTTTTTAGTTCCTGGGCTTACTACCTTTTTTGCATGTTTATTTTATTTCAGGCCGTGAGAAGGGACTAAAACATGATTTTTATAAAGTTCAATGACTAAAGTGCACGATATGAAAGCTCAAGGACTAAAAATAAGATTCAACGAAAATATAGGACTAAATATATATTTTACCTTTTTTTTTGTCATTAAATAACATTTTTAGTGTTATATTATAAGTATGAAAGACAAGTTGCTTAGATATTTTGCTATAAAATTGGGACTTAAAATCCTGATGTTTGTCCAAAAATTGGGATTTAATCAATGGTGTTTTTGAAAAGTTGACAAGTGTAGAGATTTGGCCTTTTCAGGAGATTTTTGCTTTGCGAGGCTGGAAGACTCGAATGCCGAGCATATGAACCGGCTCCATGTGCCTCAGTCCAGATTTAGTTGGAACTTTAAACGCATATGACAAACAAACCAAACCAATGATGCTGAATGAATGAATATTAAACTGTACCCTATTTATTATAGTGGATATTATATCATCTTCGTGGAGTGAAAGATGGACACTATTAATCAAAAGGGAAAACCACTGAAAAGAAACATATAAAATAGTACATGCTAGAAGAAACTAATCCATTGTGTCTTTGAAAGATGAGTTTCCTCCTTTAGTTAAATTTACGCAAGTTAAATTTAAAATTACTTCAATTCAATCTAATGAAGAATAAAGTATCACTTTTTAATTTTAGTTATCTCTTCAGCTTAAATAAATATTTAAACTTTATTAATAATTTTGTTTATTAATATCTTTAAAAATAATAGTCAAAGAATAAAATTAATTATTTTCATTAAAAACATTATATTTAATATTTTACCATTACATGCTTATTACTATTTCAATAAACGCTTTTCAGAAGAAAAAAAGAAGGTTTGTCAAATATAATAAACTATTAATTAATGGTATTATTGATATGAAACACATATAAGGAGAATACGTTAAAATAATGCTCTCATTTAATACTCAAGATTTTAACTTTCTTTTTTTACGGTAATATATTTTTCAACATTTATATTCAATATTATTCATTAAAAATAGAATACCTTTAGTTGATTAAAAAATTTCAGTCAATTTATGTCTTTTTAATAAAATATTTTATTATTAATTTGTTAATTAATCTTTAGATACCCAAATGAAATATTACTTGATTTCCTACAAATATTATTTAAACTATTTATCAAAAATGTAAAATATAATTTAGGTATTCAAAATATTTTTTTATATAAATTATAATTAAAATTATAATATAATTGATATATTCAAAAACATTTATTTATTATATTAATCATGACAATTGTTTGTAGTTATGAGTCACCCACTTCTTAATTTATTAATAATATCAAATGTGTGTAGTCAACAAATATTTAATGCTTAAAATTTGAAACAATAAATATTTCAAACTTTGACCATATTAAATTTATTCTTATTAATTTTTTTTATTGGAGTCAAACTTTATTGAAAGAATTTTATCAAAAAAGTGAGAGAAATTTCCCTATTTAATCCCCTTTCAAACTCAACACTACACACAAACACTCACACTATCTCTGATTTCATTGGCACTTGTTCTTCTTTCTCAACGTCTTTCCCTTTGTTTCAGATTCCAAACGTTGTCATGGAGTTTAAATATCTTTATGGCCAAACTAGAAGGACAACATCGCCATCACCACACCCTCTTTCTGATGTAGCTTACGTCTCCAAATGCCCATTACGAGGTATTGCTCACTTCTCTTCATGTTCCTTTCAAAATATTTAAAAATTAAAAAATAAAAAAACTTTTGTTACATGAGTTCATTTTATTTGTTATTCGCTTTCTAGGGTATGAGTTTGTGCCAGGTAGTTTTTTCGGTAATGTTTCGGCGCCCAGAGTTTTCCCAACGGTGGTGCCAGCCAATGCCGAGGAAGCGTTTCAGCAAGAGTTGGATAAAAAGGAGATCAGGAGAGAGATAATTGCCGACGAGATGGTATTGGCACGACGGCGAGAGCTGGAAGAGGAACTAAAGAGAGAAATGGTGTCTGAGAGAGCATTCAGAGTCCCGATGCCAAGATTTGAGGGGATCTCATCTAATAACAATAACAATAACAATAACAACAATGGGTTTGGTGGGTCAAACCATTTACCCTCCCATTTCCTTGTTGGTAATAGACAAGATTCTACGCAAATTAACAAGGATAGAGTGATCCTATGGGTTAGTGTATAATCTTGTGTTTAATTTACCCTTTGTGTCTTTATCTTCAATTTTTGATTTTATTTTCCTGCTTCTGTAGTGTAACCGTGTTGTTTGGATTGTGAAAAAAAGGTTTTTCTCTTAGTTTTTGATTAAAAAATGTTATCTTGTTTGAGAATGTCCCTTGAATATTTTGTTGTGTTTAAGCTCTTAATTGGACGATGAGCATAAATGATTTTATTTATCCCATTGCAGGCTAGACCAAATGTTGGTCATTGTGGTGGAAAGCGCAAAGCAATGACACCTATAGTTGAACACAGTGAGACTTTGCAGAAGAAAGTCAAGCAGGAGTGGAGTTGTGAGTTGTGTCAGATTACTGCAACAAGTGAGAAAGGCTTGAATGATCATATTCAAGGAAAAAGGCACAAGGCTAAAGCATTAATGAGAACTCAGAAAATAGGTAAGAGCAACAAAACATCATTATTATTAAAGAAAAGTAAGCATTGAGTGAAATGTACTAAAGCCATTGTTAACATATATTCAAGGCTAGATTCAAGATCAAAAGGCCAGACACTTCATCCTTGCATAACCCCTGCACACACAGGCAAATTGGAATCCAATGAAGAGGATCAGGATGTCCACAAAAGCAAAGGATTAGTTGGTTTGGACAACCAAAATGAAGCAACTACTAGTAATGAAGTAGGGGAAATAAACGTAAACTAACAACAAGGAAGAAATTTAAGTTTTGGTGT
Organism: Pueraria montana var. lobata; assembly: GCA_026413185.1. Classification (NCBI taxonomy): domain Eukaryota; kingdom Viridiplantae; phylum Streptophyta; class Magnoliopsida; order Fabales; family Fabaceae; genus Pueraria; species Pueraria montana. The sequence goes on from CM048656.1 coordinate 26,036,513, forward strand.
GCGTTTTGTCAGGTTGAAACTCAATCGAAAATTTGCTTGCAAAACCATAGGAATGGTAAAAAGCACCTGACTAATGAAGAATTTTACCCAAAACAACGGTGGTGCTGCAAATCCTGGATGACAATACAACACATGTTTATTATTTTAATTTTTATTGGCTTATTTGTGAAGAGGTAAGTTAAGGTTTGTAAATATATGAGATGACATATTAGACTTTTAAAGTATGTAAAAAATATTAAAAAATATTAAAGTACTTCAGTTATTTTTTTTTTGGTACATTTTTTGTGATTGTTTTTGGCACATAGACCTTGTGTTGATGAATAAAGCGAACTGGAATTTTCTTATATTCCCTTTAGTCTTATTTATAAAAACCAAATGGCTTAATTACACATTTTACCACTCAATTATTATCATTTCATGAATTTTACTATCCAAAATTTTATTTTTATTTTTTTGTAAATTTTACCACCTAAGTTTTTTTTCTACGTATTTTATCATGTTTTTCAATTTTTGCGTGTTTTACCATCATGTTGGTAACAAAATGACATCTTTTTTTAAAAAAAAATTAAGTGACACGTCATCGTTGGCCAAATGCGCAAAAAATTAAAATTTTGGGTGGTAAAATTCGCAGGAAACAAACTTGAATGGTAAGATTTACAAAATGATGATAGTTGGGTGGTAAAATGTGCTATTAAGTCAACGCAAATTAAAAGTCTTATTTAGAGACCTTACGTAGATGAATACAAAGAACTGGAACTGGAATTTTCATAAAAGCCAAAGTCTTATTTATATTCATCACCATAAGGTCTAACGAGGCTAAATCAATGGTAACTTGTGTGCTAAAAATTGTTAATTAATATTATGTTTTTGTAACAAAATATTTTATTATTAATTCTTTAAAAATGAAATTTTAATATAATATAACTTATAATATAATATTTATTTATCATAAATTTTAATTGTATAAAAATAAATATTTATTCTATGCAACTCAAGAGCAAAAATACAAGTTATATTAATTTCATGACAACTATTTGAAGTTATGAATTATCCACTAGTTAATTTATTAAGTGTGTTTAATCGATAAATATTACATTGCTAAAACTTTTTTTTAATGTACAATAGTGACAACAAGTATAGAAATCAAGACTTCGTGTAAACTACTTAAGCACCCTACCATTAGGCCAACCCTAATGGTTCTTTAAATGCTTAAAATTTGAAACAATAAATCATAGTAAAATAATATTTTATAATTAAAAATGTTTGAATATGTGTATTCATTTATTATATTTATGAATTTTGGGTTTTTTTAAAAAAAATAAAAAAGAATTTTTTTGTTTAAAATAAAATAAAATAAAAATCATGATATTATTGTTTAAAGTAATATAATTATAAATACTATTATTGTTTAAAATAAATCTCTTTCAAAATAAAAATATATAAAAAAGAACATTATTATATTTTTATTATTTAAAATAAAATAAAGTAAAATTAACAAGATTCTTCGCAAATTAACAAGGATAGAGTGATCCTACAGGATAGTGTATAATCTTGTGTTTAATTTACCCTTCCTTTGTGACTTCATCTTCAATTCTAATTTTCTTTTCCTACTTCTTTAGTGTAACAGTGTTGTTTGGATTGTGAAAATGGTTTTTCTCTTAGTTTTTGATTAAAAAATGTTACCTTGTTTGAGAATGTCCCTTGAATATTTTGTTGTGTTTAAGCTCTTAATTGGCTTATGAGCATAAATGATTTTATTTATCCCATTGTAGGCTAGACCAAATGTTGGTCATTCTGGTGGAAATTGCAAAGCGATGACACCTATAGTTGAACACAATGAGACTTTGCAGAAGAAAATCAAGCAGGAGTGGAGTTGTGAGTTGTGTCAGATTACTGCAACAAGTGAGAAAGGCTTGAATGATCATATTAAAGGAAAAAAGCACAAGGCTAAAGCATCAACCAGAACTCAAAAAATAGGTAAGAGCAACAAAACATCATTATTATTAAAGAAAAGTAAGCATTGAGTGAAATGTACTAAAGGCATTGTTACCATGTATTCAGGGCTAGATTCAAGATCAGAAGGACAAACACTACATCCATGCTTAACCCCTGCACACACAGGAAAATTGGAATCCAAAGAAGAGGATCAGGATGACCACAAAATCAAAGGTTTAGTTGGTTTGAACAACGAAAATGAAGCAACTACTAGTAAAGAAGCAGGGGAAACAAATGCACACTAACAAGAAGGAAGAAATTTAAGTTTTGGTGTACGTTATGTCAGGTTGGAGCTCAATCAAAAATTTCCTTGCAAAGCCATAGGAATGGTAAAAAGCACCTGACTAATGAAGAATTTTACCCAAAACAATGGTGGTGCTGCAAATCCTGGATGACAATACAACACATGTTTATTATTTTAATTTTTATTGCCTGTATTTGTGAAGAGGTAAATTAAGGTTTATAAATATATGAGATGACATTAGACTTTTAAAGTTTGTAAAATATTAAAGTACTTCAGTTTTTTTTTTGTACATTTTTTGTTATTTTTTATGGCACATAGACCTTTTGTCGATGAATACAACAAACTGAAATTTTCAAATATTCCCTTCAGTCTTATTTATAAAAACCAAATGGCTTAATTACACATTTTATCACTCAATAATCATCATTTCATGAATTTTACAATCCAATTTTTTTTTTTTTTTTTTGCATATTTCACATCCAAAGTTTTTAATTTTTATGCATTTTACCACCTAAGTTTTTTGTCCACGTATTTTATCATGTTGGTAACAAAATGACATTTTTTTTTAATTTTGTAGTGACACTTCATCATTGGTAAAATGCACAAAAAATAAAAAAAAATTAGGTTGTAAAATTCGTAGGAAACAAACTTGGATGGTAAGATTTACAAAATGATGATAGTTGGGTGGTAAAATGTGCTATTAAGTCAAACCAATTTAAAAATCTTGTTTAAAGACCTTACATAGATGAATACAAAGAACTGGAACTGGAATTTTCATAAAGGCCAAAGTCTTTTTATATTCATCACCATAAGGTCTAACGAGACCGAATCAATGGTAACTTGTGTGCTAAAAATTGTTAATTAATATTATGTATTTGTAACAAAATATTTTATTATTAATTTTTTAAAAAATGAAATTTTAATATAATATAACTTATAATATAATATTTATTTATTATAAATTTTAATTGTATAAAAATAAATATTTATTCTATGTAACTCACAACAAAAAATACTAGTTATATTAATTTGATGACAATTATTTGTAGTTATGAGTTATCCACTCGTTAATTTATTAAATGTGTGTAATCAATAAATATTACACCGTTAAAACTTTATTTTTATAATGTACAATAATGACAACAAGTATAGAATTTAAGACTTCGTGTAAACTACTTAAACGCCCTACCATTAGGCCAACCCTGATGGTTCTTTAAATGCTTAAAATTTGAAACAATAAAGCAAAGTAAAATAATATTTTATAATTAAAAATGTTTGAATATGTGTATTCAGTTATTATATTTATGAATTTTAAGTTTTTTTAAATATTAGCTGCAAAAAATAAAAAAAGAATGCTTTTGTTTAAAATAAAATAAAAATCATAATTTATTGTTTAAGAGAATATAATTATAAATATTTTTATTGTTTAAAAAATATTTTTCAATATAAAATAATATAAAAAAGAACATTTAATATATTTTTATTATTTTAAAATAAAATAAAGTAAAATTAATATGCTTTGAATACTTTTTCCTAATCTAAATTTTATTGTTTAGTGAGTCATTGAAAAGTCTTTGTTATTGTAATTAATGTATTTTATTTTTAACAATTATTTAATGTGTTTGTCAAATGAAAGACTTTTTCACAATCTAAAATTTGTTATTTAATGAGTCACTGAAAAAATTAATGAGTCATTGAAAAGTCTTCATTATTGCATTAATTGTTGTATTTTCTCTTCAACCTTAAATTATTTAGCCCTAATGAATTTAAATCATTGAAAAGTCCTCAAAATTATGAATTTAATCTTTTAAAAAAAGTGTGTGACCTTGATTGTTGTTATATTTAAAATATTAAATACTGATGAAAAAATTTACACTTATATTTGATATATATTGTTGTAATGTATTATTTAATATTGCAAATTTTATAAAAAAATATTTTAAATATTGCAACGTTGCAAATGTGTAATATTTTAAATATTTTTATAAAATATTGCAACGTTGCAAATGTGTAATATTTTAAATACCACCTAAGTTTTTTTTCACGTATTTTATCATGTTTTTTGATTTTTGCACATTTTACCATCATGTTGGTTGTAACACCCTAATGGGCGTGTACCTTTTTCCTATTTATATTACTAAATTTTGGTAATTTAGAATATAAGAATATCAGAGTTTACTATGCAAAAAAAAAAACTTAGAACATATTTCATACAAGTTCTTGGCACTTATATGCCGTACAAAGCATAACCAAAAAGAGTACTTGAACATAAACTAACTCCCATACATTGGGAGATACAAAACTATAATATCTACCTTCATACAAGCAGCTCCAAGCTTCTCCCTTGAGCTCGTCCATCTGCTTAGCCTGTAAAAACATGAAACTAAAAGGGATGAGACATAATGTCTCAGTGAGTGCTCTAAAGACTCTAGGTTGACTCTCTATTCTAGAGATCCTTTTCTTAACTCTCATGGCTTCTCATTTCTTTTCTTGATACTCATAGTCACAACTACAATCTTAACATGTCTTCATTTATCCCAAAGCTGGACCAATCTATACATATACATAAACAGATTCCAATCAAGGAAAAGGAAAGAAACTAAACTTTATATACTTTGAAAATACTGTATATAATTACCATAATTTATAACAAAAACTCAGTTCATATTATTTATCAATAACCAACAACAAACAACAACTTCATGAGTCACCCATCTCATAGTCATATTTTAAATCCTCAACTAACGTCAACAACATAATACAAACACCAATATCCATTATCAAAATGATGGATATCATAAACCATTAGACAACCTCAATCATTAAGACTGACTCTACTCCATGGAGTTTCAACATCATATAAGCGGTCCCCCATAAGCCGCATCCTTTAACATAGTCGCACTCTCTGACCATTCGGGGAGACTCTTGGGCTGACCCTATGGGGAAAGTGTGGTTTTATCGAAAATAGACAAGTGCTACAGTGGCTTACCTCTGTAGGTTTGCAAGACATTACATCTATAGGGATTCGCCCATTCCTGTTAGCCACCACGAAAATCCCCAGCACTAGGTCGAGAGCCCACCAAGCACCCTCAACTTACGTGCCTACTCATATGCTTGTGCACCAACTGTGCAAATACAACATTCAAAATATTTATATGCATCAACTATGCACCCACCGTATTCCAGCGACAAAACATGTTTAAAGTCCCTTATAGTCTTAAGTACAACACCTCCGTACTCGCCATCTCCAATAGCCTGACTTAAGGGTCCAAATACATCTCAACAAACCACAATCTACACAACAACCATCCATCCCCTATACACTAAAAAAGTCACTAAACCTCTTGGGAAGTAGTTCTCAACACTCCAACACGCCATTCGGAGTCAAAACATAGGGGTGGTACTTAGGAAGATATCCCATTAGGCGAGACCCCCATATCGCTTTAGTGGGCCGGAGTTCTGGCGTGAAACTCACCCTCCCAAGTATACCATTTTTCTATAAAAATCTTCCCAAAGGACATAGATAACTCCTCTTTAACATATAAGGGTGGTTCCAACACATAGTTCACATACACATCATATATATCGTCATCTCATTAACATTCCATTTCAATTTCTCAAAACATCATAATCTCTTTAATATCACATTCAACAAATAGTAATTTATATTTCTTCATGTATATATATATATATATATATATATATATATATATATATATATATACCTCATTCATCATCATCATCATCTCATCTAAACATATGTATCTCAACAATAAAGACATTCTCTCTTTCGATTGTCATATCTCAAACAATTACATATTATTATGAATTGCACGATTTCAACATATAATCAACTTTAACATAATTATAAAAACTCATAACATAATTTTATATGCACTTGGAATTGTTTTGGAAACTCTCAACAAAGCATTCAAGGTAAAATGAAGCATTCTGCCTAAATTTAGCTTAATCTAGAAAATTTAGCTTCAGCTAGAAATTTAGCTTGAGCTACAAATTTTAGCTTGAGCTAAATTCATCCAATTTTAATTCCTTCAAAATTTAGCTTGAGCTAAAAATTTCAGCTTTAGCTAAATTCGTGCAGACCCAATTCTATCGAAATTTAGCTTAAGTTACGAATTTTAGCTTGAGCTAAAACTGCAAATTCTACAACCACCTTTCTTCGAAAATCTGAGCTTTTGACCCCATTAATGGCTACCCAAGCATCCAAACTCACAATAATCAACCCTTAAACACTTCTTTTACACTTCCAACCGATTGATTTACCCGAAAAACCCCTTAATCAAACATAATCACCAAAAACCCAAAATCTCCAAACCTAAGGTTCAAAAGAGAAAAAGGGGAAAACATGCAAATCAAGGGAATAGGAAAGGACTAGGGGGAAGCACTCACCTCTCGGAACACGTAGAGATGAGCTCCGGGCACTGGGTCTTCAGATCTCTGCTCCATCTCCTGCTTCCTTTTCTTCCTCTTCTTTTCCTTCTCTCTACCTTTCCCTTTATTTCTTTCTTTTTCTCTCTAACTCTCCCTCTCCTTTTCTGTGTAAAGTGTGTGGTGTGTGTGGCTAAGTGGGCCTCAGCTCACCTTGGGCCTTGGCTCCCCATCTAGATCCTATTATCTCATTCCTGACAACTCCTTTAAAAGGGTAACTATTATTAATAATACCTAAGGGTATCGTTTAACCATTAAATACAAATGTTATTCCATAAAAGATGTCTCTTTATTATTTATTTCTAAGGTCCGTAAATTAGGGATGTTACATTGGTAACAAAATGACGTCGTTTTTTAACTTTTTTAGTGACACGTCATCATTGGTAAAATGTGCAAACAATTAAAAATTTCGGTGGTAAAATTCGCAGGAAACAAATTTGGATGGTAAGATTTACGAAATGATGATAGTTGGGTGGTAAAATGTGCTATTAAGTCCAACCAAATTAAAAGTCTTGTTTAGAGACCTTACGTTGATGAATACAGAAAACTGGAACTGAAATCTTCATAAAAGCCAAAGTCTTATTTATATTCATCACCATTAAGGTCTAACGAGGTTGAATCAATGGTAACTTGTGTGCTAAAAATTGTTAATTATTATTATATATTTGTAACAAAATATTTTGTTATTAATTCTTTAAAAATAAGATTTTAATATAATATAACTTATAATATAATATTTATTTATCATAAATTTTAATTGTATAAAAATAAATATTTATTCTATGTAACTCACGAGCAAAAATAAAAGTTATGAGTTGTGCACTCATTAATTTATCCACCCGTTATGAGTGGGATAAATTAACAAGTGGATAACTCATAACTTGTATTTTTGCTTGTGAGTTACATAGAATAAATATTAAATGAGAGCATTATTCAAATGCATTCTCCTTATGTTTCATAACAATAATACCATTAATAGTTTATTATATTTGACAAACTCTTTTTTCCTTCTGAAAAGCATTTATTGAAATAGTAATAAGCATGTAATGGTAAAATATTAAATATAATGTTTTTTGTTAGGTTCTAAGACCTTGGACGATGTCCAACCCCTCGTATTTCGGTTTTGATGATAACAACTAAAGGATAAATCTTGAAGTATCTAATGATCTAGTTTGAGTGTTATAGGATTTATGTTGTCCAATTCCGCAATGGTATTGTATCTCTCAAACCTGGACTTTATGCTTTTAATAAGAAAAGCGTCCAAAATGCATTTTGTAAGAATCCTACAGGCAGCGTCCAATGCTCCTGTGAGAGCAAGCATCCAACGATTGAATAACACTCTCTGTAATTTCTATCTTAAAGATACGTTTTCAATGTTGACTAAATATAGGGCAACGATCACTCATTCATATTTTAACATGCCATTCTATTTGATTTTTTTGAATAGTACTGAACAGGAATAGAAGAAGCTTCTCTCTATAGAAAAAGCACAAGTAGGAGAGGCGCTACAAGTACGGCTGTCACTTCCATCTCCTCACCCTAAGTCAAAAAGTGACAACGACCATATACTACAGAAAGAATCGTTCTTGGAAAAGGAACAGATCCCTCAACGGATACCTTTCAACAAGCTTCCTATATATAGAAGAATGAGCTCAAATATCAGACTGACGGAAAATTGATAAAGAGCTGAATCTCTACCAAAAACGACTGGACGATCTCAAGCAAAAAGAGCATTCATCTTAGCTTTGCTAAGCGAGACTGTATATTCATACTTTCTGTAATATCCTCTCAGTGAGAGTTAAGTTTTACTTACAGACTCAAACAATTCTGTTTGGAAAGCCAGGAGTGGCTTAGTGATAAAGAATACTTGGGTTTTGTGTTCAATCTCAAGGGGAGATTAAGGGTGTGCCAGAAGTGGCCTAGAGAATACTTGTAGCCAGAAGTGGCAAGGTTAGAATACTTGAGTGTAATCAGATTTTGATTAGTAGAACCCTTCAAAAGTTTTTGAAGGAGAACTGGACGTAGCTCAGTTGAGTGAACCAGTATAAAACTAAGTATTCTATTCTTTCGCCTTCTAGTTTACTTGCATTTCTTTTAAACTATCTCTTCAACATACTACGAAAGGGTTTCTATACACATTTTATCTAAGATTATCTATTACGTGTATTCTAACGAAAAGGAAGAAGAGTAGTTTCTTTGGACTGTTGTTTTTAATCTGCTGGACGATAGCTTGTTTTTTTCTGTTTTACTAAGTTCCTGTAAAATGTAAAGATACACTATCTTCACATTAGCTAAAGTTTTCCAAAGAAATTTTAAATACACTATTCAACCCCCCTTTTAGTGTATTTCTCTATATTTCAGTTGGTATCAGAGCTCGACCTCTTGGGTTGAGTTCTTAACAGTACAGAGGAAAGATCCTGAGAAAGATGGAAAATGAAGGACAAGCTGTGAACAGACCACCACTCTTCAAGGGTGTCAAATATGACTACTGGAAACAAAGAATGATAGCATTCTTTGAATCTAGCCATATTGACATGTGGGAAGTTGTGGAGATGGGCAATTATATTCCACTTGATGCAAGCCTCAACGAAATCCCAAAGGCTAGATGGACAGAAGAGCAAAAACAAAGATTTTATCTCAACTCCAGAGCCAGAAACATCATCATGTGTGCACTAAGCGAACAAGAATACAACAAGGTGCACAGTCTCAAAAGCGCAAAACAAATGTGGGACACTCTTGCATTAACATATGAGGGTTCCACTCAGGTAAAACGTAACAAACTCAGTCTTCTTACTCGTCAATATGAGTTGTTTAGTATGGAAGAAAATGAGGACATACAAAGTATGTTTGGACGGTTTCAAACCATACTAAATGAACTTAGAGCACATGGTAAAGATTATAATAACTATGAACATATTGACAAAATTCTAAGAAGTTTACCTAGGAAATGGAGACCACAGGTTACAGCCTTGAGAACAAAAAAGGAACTGGACGATATGTCCCTAGAAGAACTCATGGGAACCTTCAAGGTGCATGAACTAGAACTGCATCAAGATAGTGATGGTAAGAAAAGTAAGTCTCTGGCGCTCAGCATCCAGAAGCCAAGGAAAGCATCATCGTCCAAAGCCATGCAAGCTGAAACATCATCAGACGAACAATATGAAGATGATGACCCGGACGAGAATGATGAACTATCATTTATATCCAAAAGGATACATGCTATGTGGAAGAAGAAAGGCGGATCCAGATGGAGAAACCTAAAGAGGAAGGACTTCAAAGAAAAGAAGGAGAAGAGTCCAATTGTATGCTACGAATGCAAAAAGCCAGGACACTTCAAATCAGAATGCCCAGATCTCGACAAAAGCAAGGACAAGAAGAAGAAATTCTTCAGCAAAGGAAAGGGCAAGAAAGTTCTGATGTCCATATGGGAAGACCTGGACGATGACTCATCATCGGACGATGGAGAAGAAGAGGAAGCACATATATGCCTGATGGCAGACACCTTGACTGATTCTTCTGAACCAGAAGAAGAAGATAAGGTAGATTTTAATGACATAGATTCAATTCAAGAAGCTTATCATGAATTACTTTCAAACTCTTCTATTTTGTCAAAAGCCTATAGAACTTTAAAGAAATCATCCAAATCACTTTCAAAAGAAAAAGAAGTTTTAGAAGAAAGTGTTAGACAACTGGAAAGTGAAAAGGAGGATTTACAGAAAAAGTTTACAGAGCTCTCAAGGCAAAATGAAACTACAAATATGGAGAGGCGAACTCTCTGGAATGATGCTGCTCAAGCCTATAAATCCTATAAGGATTCAAGGGATAGAGAAAGAAATCTTTCCATAGAGATTCGAAATCTCAACGCAGAAAACAAAAGGCTAGTTGAGAAGCTTATGAAAGTTGAAGCAGATACTTCCTTAAGAGGTCAATCACATGATGTTGTAAAACTTCATGAAGAAATTGACAGCCTAAAGAAGGATCTGTCAAACTTTGTCAAGGGCTCTGACAACCTCAAGAAACTTTTAAAATATGAAGGTTGTAAGAGACCAAATGACAGGTCAGGACATGGATATAAGGGAAAGAAATATATTCATGATGAGAAAACAGATGTTTGCTACTTCTGTGGGAAACCTGGACATATAACGTCCAAATGCAGACACCTGCCTAAGAAGGGAGCATTCAATGCCCTTCGAGCTAACAAAAAAGGACCCAAGTCAATCTGGGTACCTAAGGATAAAATTGTTCCTGTTGCAGACATGCTTAACAGCAGGAAAGAAACTCCAATCATTGTACCTGGACAGTGGGTGCTCACATCACATGACGGGAGAAAGGTGTATGTTCCAAAGCCTCCTACCCAAGACTGGTGGGACAGTCACTTTTGGAGGGAATCAGAAAGGGATGATAGCTGGCGTAGGTAAGATTGGTATACCACCCTATCCTTGTATTGATAAAGTTCTTTATGTTACAGGTCTTAAACATAATCTACTTAGCATAAGTCAATTATGTGACAGTGGATATGATGTTGCCTTTAACAAAGGTGAATGTACAGTCAAAAACTCTGATGGGTCCCTTCTCTTTACTGCAAAGAGGCAAGGCAATCTGTATAAGATTAAACTTGGGGAACTATCAAGTCAAAATGTATCATGCCTAGTTTCTGTACAAGAAAATAATTGGTTATGGCATAAAAGACTTGGTCATGCAAGCTTGAGGTTAATCTCAAAGCTGAACAGGCACAACCTCGTAAGAGGACTACCAAGTATGTCATATAAAGATGATCTTCTTTGTGAAGCTTGTCAGAAAGGGAAACAAGTGAAAAGTTCTTTTCAAAGTAAAAACATTGTTTCCACTTCTAGACCTCTTGAGCTATTACATATTGATCTGTTTGGACCCACAAGAACAGCCTCGGTAAGTGGTAAAAGATATGGATTAGTTATAGTGGACGATTATACTAGATGGACATGGGTCTTATTCCTATCCCACAAAGATGAGTCCTTTAAGGCCTTTTATAATCTCTGCAAAAGAGTTCAAAATGAAAAAGGAGTATACATTACTTCGATCAGAAGCGATCACGGGGGTGAATTCGAAAACGAAAGTTTTCAAAGGTTCTGTGAGGATAATGGTATCCTTCACAACTTCTCAACACCTAGAACACCACAATAGAATGGTGTAGTTGAGAGGAAAAACAGGTCACTTCAGGAGATGGCCAGAACCATGTTGAATGATAATTCAACCCCTAAACACTTCTGGGCTGAAGCAGTGAATACCGCCTGCTATTTACAAAACAGAATCTATATAAGGCCGATATTGAAAAAGACTCCATATGAATTGTGGAAGGGTAGAAGACCCAACATATCCTACTTCCATCCATTTGGATGTCAATGTTTCATTCTGAACACTAAGGATAACCTGGGAAAATTTGATTCTAAGTGTGATGAAGGAACATTGCTTGGATATTCTGAAACTTCAAAGGCATACAGAGTCTATAACTCTAGAACCTTAGTTGTTGAAGAAGCTATCCATGTGAAGTTTAATGACAACAAGCCTGATAAGGAATTATCAGAGCTGGACAAATCATTTGCAGATCTCAGATTGGATGATGCAAGTAAGTCATCAGATTCATCCAACCATGACGTCTCAGTTGAAGAATCAAATGCACTACTGGACCGTCCAGTCGCAGAACAAAGAGAACCAACTGGACGTAACTGGCAAATGAAGAAACATCATCCACAAGAGCAAATCATTGGGGATCCAAAAGACAGAGTCAAAACTAGATCTTCTCTTCAACGACAGCAAGGTCACGCAGCATTCATATCTCAACTAAAACCTAAGACTGTGGACGATGCCTTAGAAGATGAAGGCTGGGTCAAAGCAATGCAAGAAGAACTTGACCAATTTCAAAAGAACAATGTCTGGAAGCTAGTAGAACTCCCCAACGACAAAGAAGCTGTAGGAGCAAAGTGGGTGTTCAGAAACAAGCTGGACGAAGCAGGTAATGTTGTGAGAAACAAAGCAAGGTTGGTAGCAAAAGGTTACTCACAACAAGAAGGTATAGATTATACTGAAACTTATGCTCCCGTTGCACGTCTGGAGGCAATCCGCATTTTACTGTCATTTGCAGCTCATAGCAATATGAAGCTATATCAAATGGACGTAAAAATTGCATTCCTCAATGGACTCATAAAGGAAGAAGTCTATGTGGAACAACCCCCAGGATTTGAAAATGATGCTTTTCCAAACCATGTTTTTAAACTTAACAAAGCATTATATGGGTTGAAACAAGCCCCTAGAGCTTGGTATGAAAAACTCAGCACATTTCTGTCAGAAAATGGTTTTTCAAGAGGAAAAGTAGACACTACGTTATTTCGCAAAGACTACTCTTCTGATTTTATTATTGCACAAATATATGTTGATGATATTATATTTGGTGCCACTAATGAGTCTCTCTGTGAAGAATTTGCCAAATTAATGCAAACAGAGTTCGAGATGAGCATGATGGGTGAGCTGAAATTCTTCCTTGGACTCCAAATCAAACAAACTGAAAAGGGAATATATATACACCAGACTAAGTATGTCAAAGAGCTACTAAAGAAATACAAGTTGGACGATGCAAAACCAATGAAAACTCCTATGCATCCAACAACAATACTTGGACTGGATGACAACTCAAAGAAAGTAGACAATACTCTATACAGAGGTATGATAGGATCACTCTTATACCTCACAGCGTCCAGACCTGACACCATGTTCAACGTATGCTTATGTGGCAGATTTCAATATGACCCAAGGGAAGTTCACTTAATTGCTGTTAAAAGAATCTTTCGATATCTTGCTGGAACCACTAACCTTGGGTTATATTTCAAAAGACAGAAAGATTTCAGGCTAATAGGATATTGTGATGCTGATTATGTTGGAGATCGAATTGAAAGAAAAAGCACCAGTGGAGGGTGTCACTTCATCGGTGGTAATCTAGTCTCCTGGACATGCAAGAAGCAAGGAACAATTGCTCTGTCCACTACTGAAGCAGAGTATATTTCAGCTGCAAAATGCTGCTCTCAAATCTTGTGGATCAAACATCAACTTGAGGACTACAATATATATGAGAGTAACATCCCTATCTTCTGTGATAGTAAAGCTGCCATAAATCTTTCAAAAAATCCCATTTTGCATTCAAGGGCCAAACATATAGAGATTAAACATCACTTTATAAGAGACCAAGTTCAAAAGGGTACTGTGGAATTACACTTTGTAACCACAGATAATCAGCTTGCTGATATATTCACCAAACCCCTTACTGAAGACAAGTTAATCCTTCTGAGGGACAAACTTGGCATGGACTCTGTAAAGGAATGATTAAACATCTGCATGACGCGTCCAATAAAACCATAGCGTCCAAAGGACATGTCGTCCAAGGAACACCAAAGTCATGCACATGCATTACATATATTTCACTTAAGTCCAACATATGGACGATGTTTTTTCTTAGTCTTTTCTTTTGTTTCAAATAATCAAAACGGATCGATTTAAGAATAAGCATGAGCTAATACTCTATGCTGAGTCACCAAAATGCCAGTAACCATACACAATTACCCACATCCTTTGCACGTCTCATCATGGCGGGTTTTATGGCGTCAGTTACTTTTTAAATATTCAAAAAAAAACCCAAAACCGCTTCATATCCTCCAAACAAAGCCCAAATATACACTTATCAAATCCTCACAGAAAAACACCACCATATCAATCCTCTCTGAAAATATCGTCACTCTAAACACTCACTCTCTCTCTCAGAAACCCCAAAAACCCTCTCAGAAAACCTAAAAATCCAAACTTTACAAGCATGGCAATCTCTGCAAACTCAAGCAACTCAGAACTCGACATCCTCACCTACCCTGAAACCATAGTTGTGTGCCAAGGGGCTGCTACAGTGCACATTGAGCACTTCTTCGACATCGAAGAGCTTGAGAAGCTGGGACTGAACCTGAACGAGAGCCTTCTGAAGTGTTGAATCAGAGGCTACTTCAATGAAAACCAGAAAATATTCCCAGAGTTGATCAGAATGTTCTGGAGGAATGCCAAGTTCCAGAGCTCAAGGAAGCTCGTGGCCACGATTCTTGGACATGAAGTGACTCTGTCCATCGAGGCCATAGCAAAGGTAACTGGTTGCATTAGGGAGCAGAACCAGTACAGAACAAACTGGGCCAAGCAGTACGACAATCATGTTGCGACTGTGCTTTGCAAGACCAGAATCCCCGAGTCAATAAAGATTGAGTACAGGAATCTGTGTGAGGAGGCAAAAATCTGGCAGCAGGTGTGCAACAAGAGTATCCTGCACAAAGCTGGGTCTAAGGACTCAGTCACAGACTTACACAAGTTTGTGATATTCCATCTTATGGAAGGCATTCCCTTCAATCTCCCTCACATCATCTACGTCAATATTGTGAGGATGATGAAGTCTGTGGGTGGGAATGATGACATTTTCTACGCCGCCCTAATGAACAAGATCTTCTGGGATCAGAAGGTTTATCAACGCTTCTTTGATGAATTGGATGAAGAAGCCCACGAAGCTATTGTAAAGAAAGGGCCAATGGTAGCAACACAACAGTTATTTGGTGAGTCCAACATAAAACCTATGAAGATCAAGCTAACAGCCAAGGTCTTAAGGGACCTGGACGAGGACACCATCAACAAGCAACGTCATGAACAGAGCAAGATCATCTCCAATGATGAAGAAGAAGAGATTGATCTTTTGGGTATTGGTAGAAAGATAAAAAGGCTGATGGAAGAACAGGAGGGCAGAAAGATCACACGCCAAATGTCTCAGATGCATGAGGAAGATGCTGAAAAGGAGAGAAGAACCAAGAAAAGGCATGCTGAGACATCTGCTGCTCAGTCACCAGCAGGGAAGCGTCCAAGGACTGATACGTCCAAACCTGTTCAAGATGAGAGGCGTCCAAAGGCAGCTTCAGTAAAGGTTGCCCCAGAAAAGCAAAAGGTACGAAAGCTTCAATTACTGGACGACTCTGATGATGATGACCAGATCCCAATTGGTCAGATCATGAAGGAGATAGAGGGTCCTCAGCAAAAGAAGCAGAAGGCACAACCTGCTAAAACACTTCCTTTTCTTGCTAATGTGCCACGAAGAGTAAAGACTCAGGCAATAAGGCCGAAGAGAATTGCAGTGCTGCCATCTTCCTCTCAAGACACCGACAACATATCCACCAGCACCCTACTACCAACAACACCCAGTGCTCCTTCCACATCAGCAAGCCAGCAACCACCTCTTCGCTTGGACCTGTCCAAGTTTGTGCGTCCAAGAGATGCATGGAGGGATACATGGTCCCCATGGACTATACCCCCCAAGCAGAAAACCAAAGAAGAGAAAGACAGAGAAAGCTTCCCGGTTGCATTCCTCACACGCAATGACCAGAATTTCTGTAAAAAAGGTGATGTGATCCAGAGGCCTCTGCAAGAGCCTCTGAAGCGGCATTTTACTACTGCCTCAGCGCCAGAGTGGACGAGGTATGTTTGCACTGAATCTTTGTCAGCTGCTTATTATGCTATGCCAAAAGGAACGATCATCAGCAACCCTCTGCCCAATTGGACGAGAGAAGTGTACCCACACTTAGTACGCATGCCTCATCCTTACATCTGTCCAACTGGAACTCAGCAGAGAGTGCGTCCAGCAGCAGAAAATCTGCAGAAGCCAGAGGTGGAAGTTGCCTCTCGATTCACCAAGACGGTTGCGGAGCAGAAAGGGAAGGCTCCAAGGAAAAAGAAGGCACCGTCCAAGAAGTCCTCTGCTAACAAAGATATTGAGCTGGATGCAGAATTACAGTTGGCTATTAAAGAAAGTCTGGACCCGTCAATAACGAAGCAGCGTCCAGATGCAGGGTGGGTCAAGGATGTTCAAATCTGGACTCCAATCACAAAGTTCCTGCCTCTACCAGCTGGAACTCCAGTGCTAAACTTCCAGCCAGGCGACTATGATGAACTTGGAAAACTTCTGCAACAAATGTACATACCAAACCAAGCCATCGCCTACCCACCAAACCTGCACATAAGCCGCGCCACAGAAATAAAGTTTGTACCAGACAGAGTATGTCCCAGACTACCTGTATATGATGCTGGTCGCAAGAAAGGCTTCAAGTTCTACGACATTGAGATGCCCAGCAGGGAAGAGAAGGTTGAAACCCTGCAAAAATCCTCTCACACCTGGGGTCATTTATTTGATAAGACTGGTAAGCTTACGCGTTCACTTGGAACCTTTGATTCCATTACCTTCTGGCGCCAGATCTTATGGAACGATTCCCAGCAAGCCTCATCCTCAGGCAGCTCCAAGGATGACTTTGTTCATCCCCCTCATGGTATAGAGGTGCTGCGTCCAGTCAAGACTCACCACTTCTCAGACACCTTTGCCTGCTTTCTGAAAGACTCAGATGATTATCTGGAGTTAATAAAGACTTTGCCAAAAATTAGAAGCACCAAAGTGTTTGACCTTCGAACACTGGATCGCACAGAGTTTGTGGAGGAACTCCAAACTCTGCATGAGGAGTACCAAGCAAAAGAAGCCAGAGCAGCAGAACAAGCTCGTCTAGAGCAGCTGGCTCTTGAGGAAGCTAAGACCGCAACCATAGAAAAGGAAGATACGGTTGCTAAGTCAAAAGCTACACAGGCAGAACTGGATGAAGCATCTGCCAAAGTAACAAAGGTGCTAGCTCATCTTGACCTGGACTCATCTGTACCAGTGGATGTAGAACACTTTGTCACGTCACATGAAGAACCTACCGTCCAATCTGATAAGTCCGCGGATGATAGAGAGCTCGTTGTTGAAGCATCCAAGCCAATGGAAGCCTTTGCAGCACAGCCTATTGCTGAAGAAATCACCAGCTTCCCCATTGTTGATGCATCTACTGAAGCACATTCGGGCACACATCAACTAGTTCCCACTGGATCTTCAAGTCCAAAGGGCATCAATCCCTTGCGATTTGCTGAACCACAAGGAATCTCAGAAGATTGTGTTCACGAGATAGTGCAACAGGCTCTGAGGCAACAACAGCTGGAGACCGAAGCCGCTTTTCAAGCTTTTCAGCAAAGACAACAGGCGGAGGCTGATCAACATCGTCTAATGCTGCAAAATGCAATCACTGAGCAGTTCATGAGTCTCTCACAGACGCTTGTGAACCAGATTCAAAACACAGCAGCCACCTTACTTGGACAAGTTGCTCAGGCAGTTCCACCCGTCCAACCACAACTTCCACAACCAGCACCACCAATACAAGCACCACCAGAACCACCACCACCACCACATGAACCACCTCCACAGCCATAAGGTGACCATGATGGCCAAATTTTTTTTTCCATCTTTCAAACCTTTCTGTTAATGACAAAGGGGGAGAAATTGGAATTTTGATGAGAGTAATAGCTAAACAAACTGTATTCAAAATTTTTTTTTGGCATATATATATTGGCTCCTTTATCAAAACATGAGGTGTTTATTTTCATAAATTCCGCATCCATATCATTGATATGTTTTTCACTCTGATATCTGTTATACATGATTTATACTTGCCTTTATATATATCTGTTATCAAATGCATAAGAAATGTTGAACTCAGGGGGAGTGCTTCATTTCACATTAATACTCTAGCATAACATAATCATCTCTGACTTGATACATTGTATTCTTATATGTTATGTGTCTGTTAACATCAAAATTTACCATTATTTGTCATCATCAAAAAGGGGGAGATTGTTAGGTTCTAAGACCTTGGACGATGTCCAACCCCTCGTATTTCGATTTTGATGATAACAACTAAAGGATAAATCTTGAAGTATCTAATGATCTAGTTTGAGTGTTATAGGATTTATGTTGTCCAATTCCGCAATGGTATTGTATCTCTCAAACCTGGACTTTATGCTTTTAATAAGAAAAGCGTCCAAAATGCATTTTGTAAGAATCCTACAGGCAGCGTCCAATGCTCCTGTGAGAGCAAGCGTCCAACGCTTGAATAACACTCTCTGTAATTTCTATCTTAAAGATACGTTTTCAATGTTGACTAAATATAAGGCAACGATCACTCATTCATATTTTAACATGCCATTCTATTTGATTTTTTCGAATAGTACTGAACAGGAATAGAAGAAGCTTCTCTCTACAGAAAAAGTACAAGTAGGAGAGGTGCTACAAGTACGGCTGTCACTTCCATCTCCTCACCCTAAGTCAAAAAGTGACAACGGCCATATACTACAGAAAGAATCGTTCTTGGAAAAGGAACAGATCCCTCAACGGATACCTTTCAACAAGCTTCCTATATATAGAAGAATGAGCTCAAATATCAGACTGACGGAAAATTGATAAAGAGCTGAATCTCTACCAAAAACGACTGGACGATCTCAAGCAAAAAGAACATTCATCTTAGCTTTGCTAAGCGAGACTGTATATTCATACTTTCTGTAATATCCTCTCAGTGAGAGTTAAGTTTTACTTACAGACTCAAACAATTCTGTTTGGAAAGCCAGGAGTGGCTTAGTGATAAAGAATACTTGGGTTTTGTGTTCAATCTCAAGGGGAGATTAAGGGTGTGCCAGAAGTGGCCTAGAGAATACTTGTAGCCAGAAGTGGCAAGGTTAGAATACTTGAGTGTAATCAGATTTTGATTAGTAGAACCCTTCAAAAGTTTTTGAAGGAGAACTGGACGTAGCTCAGTTGAGTGAACCAGTATAAAACTAAGTATTCTATTCTTTCGCCTTCTAGTTTACTTGCATTTCTTTTAAACTATCTCTTCAACATACTACGAAAGGTTTCTATACATATTTTATCTAAGATTATCTATTACGTGTATTCTAACGAAAAGGAAGAAGAGTAGTTTCTTTGGACTGTTGTTTTTAATCTGCTGGACGATAGCTTGTTTTTTTTCTGTTTTACTAAGTTCCTGTAAAACGTAAAGATACACTATCTTCACATTAGCTAAAGTTTTCCAAAGAAATTTTAAATACACTATTCAACCCCCCTTCTAGTGTATTTCTCTATATTTCATTTTTAATGAAAAAATTAATTTTATTCTTTGACTATTATTTTTAATGATATTAGTAAACAAAATCATTAATAAAGTTTAAATATTTATATAAACTGAAGAGATAACAAAAATTAAAAGTGATACTTTATTCTTCATTAGATTGAATTGGAGTAATTTTAAATTTAACTTGCTTAAATTAACTTTGGGTGTATCTTTAATTTTTCACTCTACACGTTTTTTTACTTTAAATAATTTAAATTTAAAAATAAATTTATATTTTAAAAAATCTTAAAAATATATTTAAATTTTTTTACTTATTTCTTATTTTCTAATTAAATATAAAGGTGAGAAAATTAGTTTTATTTTCTTTTTCTTTTTTAATGGCTATCCATTTAAGTTCTCCTTCTGTGATTGTATGCAACTTTTATTTTCCTTTTTCTTTTCATTGACTAAACCTCAAATGTCTCATTTAAGAATTGTCAGTATATAAAAATGAAACATAAATAAGTTAAAGAAATATTACATTGCAATAATATATTTAAAATAAATATGTAAATATTTTTAATAGTTTTATAATATTTAAAATATAACACACTTGCAACGTTGCATTTTTTTATATATAAAATTTGCAATATTGCATAATACATTACAACAACATATATTAAATATAAGTGTAAATATTTTTATTAGTATTGTAATATTTTAAATATAACAACAATCAAGGTCACACGGTTTTTTTAAAAGATTAAATACAAATTTTTGAAGACTTTTAAATGATTTAAATTCATTAGTGTTAAATAATTTAATGTTGAAGATAAAATACAATAATTAATGCAATAATGAAGTCTTTTCAATTACTCATTAATTTTTTTTGAAAACTCAATCACCCATTAAATAACAAATTGTAGATTTTGAAAAAGTCTTTCATCTTACAAACACATAAAATGTTGGAAATAAAATACATTAATTACAATAACGAAGACTTTTCAATGACTCATTAAACAATAAAATTTACATTGGGAAATTTTTTTCAAAGCATATTAATTTTACTTTATTTTATTTTAAATAAAAAAAATATAATAAATGTTCTTTTTTATGTTATTTTATTTTTAAAAATATTAATTTTAAAAAATAAATATATTTATAATTATATTACCTTAAACAATAAAATTATGAATTTTATTTTATTTTATTTTAAACAAAAAAAATACTTTTTTTTATTTTTTGCATCTAATTTTTTTTTTCAAAAAAGCTTAAAATTGATAAATATAATAAATGAATACACATATTCAAACATTTCAAATTATACAATATTATTTTACTTTGATTTATTGTTTCAAATTTTAAGAATTTAAAGACCCATCAAGGTTGGCCTAATGGTAGGGTGCTTAAGTAGTTTATACAAAGTCTTGAATTCTATGCTTGTTGTCACTATTGAACATCAAAAAAAAGTTGTAACAATGTAATATTTGTCGATTACGAGCATGTAATAAATTAACGAGTGTAAAACTCATAACTACAAATAGTTGTCATGAAATTAATATAACTTGTTTTTTTGCTTGTGAGTTACATGGAATAAATATTTATTTTTATACAATTAAAACATATGATAAATAAATATTATATTATAAGTTATATTATATTAAATTTCATTTTTTATAGAATTAATAATAAAACATTTTGTTACAAATACATTATATTAATTAATTTTTAGCACACAAGTTACAATTGATTCAACCTCGTTAGACCTTATGGTGATGAATATAAATAAGACTTTAACTTTTATGAAAATTCTAGTTCTAGTTCTTTGTATTCCTCTACGTAAGGTCTCTAAACAAGACTTTTAATTTGGTTTGACTTACTAGCACATTTTACCACCCAACTATCCTCATTTTGTAACTTACCATCCAAGTTTGTTTCCTGCAAATTTTACCAACGAAATTTTTAATTTTTAGCGTATTTTACCGACGATGACGTGTCACTAAAAAAAGTTTGGATAATTAAGTTTTTAACCCCTAAACTTTTTCAAAATTCGGTTTTTAGTCCTTAAACTTTAATCGAGTTTTTAAAAAGTTTAGGGACCTTGACCAGTCAAACTAAAGTTTAAGGACTAAAAACCAAATTTTGAAAAAGTTTAGGGACTAAAAACTTAGTTAACCCAAAAAGTTTTAAAAAAAATGACGTCATTTTTGTTACCAACATGATAGTAAAATGCGCAAAAATTGAAAAACATGATAAAACACGTGGAAAAGAAACTAAGGTGGTAAAATGCTTAAAAATTGAAAACTTTGGTGGTAAAATTTGCAAAATAAAAAATTGGATAGTAAAATACATGAAATGATGATAATTGAGTGGTAAAATGTGTACTTAAGCCATTTGGTTTTTGTAAATAAGACTGAGGGTAATATTTGAAAATTCTAGTTCACTGTATTCATCAACACAAGGTATATGTGCCAAAAAAATCACAAAAAATATACCCAAAAAAAATAAATGAAGTACTTTAATATTTTACATACTTCAAAAGTCTAATGTCGTCTCATATATTTATAAACCTTAATTTACCTCTTCACAAATGCAACCAATAAAAATTAAAATAATAAACATGTGTTTTTATTGTCATCCAGGATTTGCACTACCACCATTGTTTTATGGCTCAATGGCTCAATGGGACTATACACGACCCATTCAATTTAGCTCACTCACTCATTCGGTGGAAGCACTTATTTTCCGTTTCAAGTTTCAACTGTTAAGCATGCAAGTCTCCTCAATCTGTTTACCAGCTAAGGTTCTGGTTTGTGTAAAGTCACTGCACACAACCCAACAACCGTGAACGACCTCACTTCCATGGCCAAGGTTGCTGCTGTAACACCCTAAGGGGTGTGTTACCTTTTGCCTATTTATATTACTAAATTTTGAAAATTTAGAATATAAGGATATCAGAGTTTACTACGCGAAAAATAAAACTTAAAACATATCTTACATAAACAAATCTAATACAAAGCTCTTGGCACTTATGTGCCGTACAAAACATAACCAAAAAAGACACTTGAACATAAACTAACTCCCATACATTTGGAGATACAAAACTATAATTATCTTCCTTCATGCAAGCAGCTCCAAGCTTCTCCCTTGAGCTCGCCCACCTGCTTAGCCTGTAAAAATATGAAACTAAAAGGGATGAGACATAATGTCTTAGTGGGTGCTCTAAAGACTCTAAGTTGACTCTCTATTCTAGAGACCCCTTTTCTTAACTCTCATGGCTTCTCATTTCTTTTCTTGATACTCATACTCACAACTATAATCTCAACATCTCTTCATTTATCCCTAAGCTGGACCAATCTATACATATACATAAATAGATTCCAATCAAGGAAAAGAAAAGAAACTAAACTTTATATACTTTGAAAATACTGTATATAATTACCATAATTTATAACAAAATCCCAATTCATATTATTTATCAATAACCACCAACAGACAACAAAATCACGAGTCACCCATCTCATTGTCAGAATATAAATCCTCAACTAACATCAACAACATAATTCAAACACCAACATCCATCATCAAAATGATGTATATCATAAACCATTAGACAACCTCAATCATCAAGACTGACTCTACTCCATGGAGTTTCAACATCATATAAGCGGTCCCTCATAGCCCCCATCCCCTACCATAGTCTGTACATTCTGACCATTCAGGGAGTCCCTTGAGCTGACCCTACGGGAAAAGTGTGGTTTTATCGAAAATAGACAAGTGGTATAGTGGCTTACCTCTGTAGGTTTGCAAGACCTTATGTCTATAGGGATTTGCCTACTTGTCTATTCTATAGGCCCATTCCCATTAGCCACCACGAAAACCCCCAGCACTAGGTTGAGAGCCAACCAAGCACCCTCAACTTACGTGCCTACTCATATGTCTGTGCACCCACTGTGCACACCTATGCACCAACTGTGCAAATACAACATTCGGAATATTTTTGTGCATCAACTATGCACCCACCATATTCCAGCGGCAAAACATATTTGGAGTCCTTTATAGTCTTAGATACGGCACCTCCGTACCTGCCATCTTCTATGGCCTGACTTAAGGATTCAAATACATCTTAACAATCCACATCATTCATCAAATCCAACACCTCTAGTTCTCTCTATGTTATAAATTCACCATTTAAAAGCAACACACTTAAGAACCCATCTAGTAGTCCTATAAGCTCAAAAAATGTGAATTTCCTAACATAGATCTAGAACCAAAGTTGTGGCCTATCCAACATCCTCATTCAACATTGATAAATCTAATGCACATCTCTACATTTTTATAAGAAAAGCATAAGTCTAAGTGACTCATGTAAATCAAAAGAAAAACATATCATCATCTCATCAAAACATAATTATTACAACAATAATGCAACTACCTTACCATAATATAAACACCTCAAGAACAACATAATCATCTTATAATTAAACATACTACATTTGTATAAATATTTAAAATCATTTAAATATTCAAAAAGGGAAAATATTTAAAGAGAATTTTAAAATAACCAAATTCTAGCCCAACTGGCCGAAATTGCGGCCCAGCCAGAGCTCCCCTGAAGTTGTTTGTTCTATTCTATCACATTTCTGGTCCAGTCCCTGGACCTGATTTCTCCATTTTGTCAAATTTCGGCCCAGTTGAACCAAATTTCGGCTGAGCCGAAACTCTCCTGGAGCTGAATACTCCATTCTGACACATTTCGGCCCAGCTGAACAAAATTTTAGCTGAGCCGAAACTCCCCTAAAGTTGAATACTCCATTCTGACACATTTCGGCCTAGCTGAACCAAATTCTGTTTGACCTGAAACTCTCTTGAAGCTAAATACTCCATTCTGACACATTTCAGCCCAACTGAACCAAATTTCGACTGAGCTGGAATGGAAATGGGGCTGCGAATTTGCAAGCTCCATGGCCATAAATGGCATACCCACTCATCCCAACCATACAAAATCAAATCGTAAACACTTCTATTACATTTCCAACAGATTGATTTACCCGAAAAACCCCTTAATCAATCATAATCACCAAAAACCCAAAATCTCCAAACCTAAGGTTCAAAAGAGAAAAAGGGGAAAACATGCAAATTAAGGGGATAGGGATGGACTAGGGGAAAACACTCACCTCCCGGGACACGTAGAGATAAGCTCTGGGCACTAGGTCTTTAGATCTCTGCTCCATCTCCTTCTTCCTCTCCTCTTCTCCTCATTCTCTCTATCTTTCCCTTTCTTTCTTTCTTTCTCTCTCTAACACTCCCTTTTCTCATCTATATAAAGTGTGTGGTGTGTGTGGGCTAAGTGGGCCTCGGCTCACCTTGGGCCTTGGCTCCCCATCTAGATCCTATTATCTCATTCCTGACAACTCCTATAAAAAGGTAACTATTATTAATAATACCTAAGGGTATCCTTTAACCATTAAATATAAAAGGCTATTCCATAAAAGATGTCTCTTTATTATTTATTTCTAAGGTCTGTAAATTAGGGATGTTATAGCTGCTCCTAATTTTTGGCCCAGAAGACAATAACTTTGCCTCCGCTTAAACATGGGTGTCATCTCATCACTTCTAAGGTATGTGTTATTGAACTTATATATCAACCATGTTTTTGTGCCTCCCCTCTTTGTAAATCACATATATATTTACTGTTGGAGTACAAGTGTAAAGGTGAAGTCCCACATTGGGTAGGATGGGCAAGTTGAGCAACATATAAGTGGATGGACCCACAAACCTAACACCTTAAGGTTTTGGGTTGAAGGTGGTGTCAGGTTTACTTGTGTGGTGTGCTCATGGCACATTGGTGTAGATCTCCCCAATGTTTATCCCCCTCGATGCACAACATTTGCTATCAGAGCCAATGGTTCGACCAGGTGACCGGCTCGGACGAGTATGGTGGATTGGCGATGGATCCGGGCATGGACATGGGGATCCCTTCTATCGAAAGTCTTCCCAGCAGTGGGTCCATTCATGGAGGTCAGGCAGCGTGTCCCATGGCCGTGAAACAGTGGAGGCGGCAGTGCAAGGCGCCCGTGAAACATAATTGCCTCCACATACTAAAGCAGGATTGCGTAAATAATATTGTGGTTTATATAAAAAGAAAATTCCTATATATGTTTAGGACAACTATTTCTCTTATTATATGCTTGCTGATCATATAAACATTATGCCAGCAGGGTATTAATATCCAAAATATTCAGAATTCATGTTCCTTATGCCAGCAGGGTTTTGAAGATATAAATCACTTGTTCATCACATGCCCAATTGCAAATCAGATTTGGAATGAGGTCTTTAGTTGGATGGGCATTGCATCAGTACTTCCCCAGCACGTGAACCAGTTATTCGAGCAAATGGCCTTCTACGTCCAGAGCAGTAAGTTTAGGAGGTGGAAACTCTTATTTTGGCACATTACTTGCTGGTGTATATGGAACATGAGGAATCAAATTCTTTTTAGGGGAGGCGATCTGGATATAGGAGGCATTTTTGCTAGCATTAAGGCTATCTCTTGGCAGTGGATGCTATACAAAAAAACTCAAAAACCAGGAACCTTTTATTCATCTTGGTGTATGAATCCTCTTGTATGCTTGTCATCTTGAATTGTCCACTTTGTCAACTGTCAGTTTTTTTGGTTCAGGTATGCCCGATTTGGATTTCGGGTGCCTTTTTTTGGATGTAATATGTTAACTGTACATCTTGTACATATAGCATGTAATTTCCTGCTACATATTATCTATATATATAATTCTCTTTGCTGTTCAAAAAAAAAATATAAACATTATTTTTAATATATGATGATGATTGTAGCTAAAGGGTGAGTAATTGAAGATGGGAAAAAGAACAAGAAATGTGTGGAAAGATGATTTCAATCCATCTTATTCTTTTAATGGCGTTTGCATTTAATACCTGAAAATTCTGTATTTTTTTCTTTTTACTTATTCTAATATTGTGAGTCAATAGTCTTTATACTGTTGTAGAACATATAAATGGTTTGATTTAGTCTACTATCTATTTAAGAATTTTTTAGGCTAGGAAAAAGACAGTACTAAGCCTTCTCCATTTTGTGACACATGTCCTTTTCTTTGGTTTTTTTGTCTTTTGCTTACTCTTTTTATCTTTTATTTACTCTCTCTCTCTTCCTTTTTGTCTTCTTTCTTATCTTTCATTTCAGGTTTTTATTTTTTTATTTTTTGTCTTCTATTTACTCTCTTTCTTCCTTTTTGTTTTTCTTTTCAGTTTTTTTTTTAATTTTTTGTTTTTTATTTTTCTTTTCTATTATATATTTATTTTATGTAGGAAAATAAATTCTTTTATCATTTATTTTACTCAATTTTTTTTCTTTCTTCTTTTTCAGTTTTTTTTTCTTTAAACATTTATTTCTTTTTTTCTTTCTTTTTATATTTTTTCTTTCTTTTTTTTATTTTACTTTTTTCTTTCCTTTTTATTTCTTTTTTCTTTTTACGTTATTTTTTCTTCTTTTAGTTTTTTCTTTTTATGCTTCTTTCTTTTCTTTCCTTTTGTATTAATGATACATAAATTTATTTGTTTATAATATTATAAATATAAATCATTTACGGGAGATACTCTTACCCGAGTCAGGTAAAATCATTATGAACGACAAATATATTTCTTCAAGTATTTAACACAGCTTCATATATATACCTAAGACTCGACATTTTTTTTACTTATAAATCCTATAAAATCATTTTTATTTAGTAATTATATAATATATTTTAATTAAATTTATAAATAAATATTTTGTTCAATAATATTTATTTTATTAGGTTGAAATTTTTGTACTAAAACTAATTAAATCTAATAAGATAATATATTTATTACAAAATAATATTTTGACTCTATGTTTAAAACTTCATATACGAAAATTTTGTTGATTCATATCTATATAATAATGTTAAATTTATATATATATATATATATATATATATATATATATATATATATATATTGGATTCATTTATTAAATATATTTTAATTACAAAAAATTGCTTTGAATTACTTCATCAATAATACCATAAATTAATTTTTTTTTTTTTTTTTTATTTTAGAGTTCACATTTATCATTCAAGGAAGACAATCCTGCTTAAATTAGGTAAGATTATTATGGGTGAAAAATTTATTTCTTTGGGTATTTAACACAAGTGCATACTCTAGACTCAACAAAATTTTTTTTTTCACTCTTCAATCCTATAAAATTATTTTTACTTAGAAATCATATAAAATAATTTTAAATAATTTCATAAATAAATATTTTGTTGAATAATATTTATTTTACGAGGTTAAACTGTTTATGCTAAAATATGACTATATTTTGACTATATTCATCTAAATCTAATTAGTTAATATATTCATAACAAAATAATATTTTGACTATATTTTTAATAACTTCAGATACAAAGATTTTCTTGATTAATATTTTTATAATAGTGTACACTTTTTTACATAAATATATAATAATAAATTTATTAAATATATTTTAATTACAAATTAGTTTTAAATTACTTCATTAATAATATCATAAATTAAATTAGTTTTAATTTTCTAATGATAGAGAGTACAAGTATCATTCACGAGAGACAATCTTAGGTATAATTCACGAGAGACAATCTTACTCGAGTTAAGTGGAACAACTATAGGTGGCAAATCAATTTCTCCGACTATTTGACACAAGTTCATACCTAAAACTCAACAATATTTTTTTTACTTTTAAATGCTATAAAATCATTTTTACTTAAAAATCATATAAAATAATTTTATAAATAAATATATTTTTGAATAATATTTGTTTTATGAGGTTGAAATTTTTATACTAAAAAATAATTTAAATATAATTAGTTAATGTATTTATTACAAAATAATATTTTGACTCTATGTTTACTAACTTCGTATATGAAAATTTTGTTGATTCATATGTATATAATAATGTTAAATTTATTTATTTATTTATTTATATAATAAATATATTAAAATTAATTTATTAAATATATTTTCATTACAAAATAATTTTAAATTACTTCATTAATAATATCATAATTGAATTAGTTTTAATTTTTTAATGGTAGAGACTACAAGTATCATTCATGGGAGACAATCTTGCCCGATCAGGTAGAACCATTATGGGTGACAAAACTATTTCTTCGTGTATTTAACACACTTCATACCTATGACTCAACAATTTTTTTTTTTTACTTTTAAATCTGATAAAATCATTTTTATTTAGTAATTATATAATATAATTTTAAATAATTTTATAAATAAATATTTTGTTGAATAGTATTTATTTTATTAGGTTGAAATTTTTGCACTAAAAAATAATTAAATATAATTAGTTAATATATTTATTACTTCATCAATAATATCATAAATTAAATATTTTTATTTTTTATATTAGAGTCCAGATGTATCATTCACAGGAGACAATCATACTCGAGTACGGTAAGACCATTATGAATGACAAATTTATTTCTTTGAGTATTTAATACAATTGCATACTCAAGACTCAACAATTTTTTTTTTACTCTTCAATCCTATAAAATCATTTTTACTTAGAAATCATATAAATAATTTTAAATAATTTCATAAATAAATATTTTATTAAATATATTTATTTTTTGAGGTTAAATTGTTTTTACTAAAATTTAATTTAAATCTAATTAGTTAATATATTTATTACAAAATAATGTTTGACTCTATGTTTAATAACTTCAGATACAAAGATATTCTTGATAAATATTTTTATAATAATGTTTACTTTTTTTTACATAAATATATAATAAATATATTATAATAAATTTATTAAATATATTACAAATTAGTTTTTACTTCATTAATTACATCATAAATTAAATTAGTTTAATTTTCTAATGATAGACATGACAAGTATCATTCACGAGAAACAATCCTATTCGAGTCAGGTAGGACAATTATAGGCGACAAATCAATTTCTCCGAATATTTAATATAACTTCATATCTAAGACTCAATAATATATATATATATATATATATATATATATATATATATATATATATATATATATATATATATATATATATATATACTTTTAAATCCTATAAAATATTTTTACATAGAAATCATATAAAATAATTTTAAATAATTTCATAAATAAATATTTATTTGAATAATATTTGTTTTATGAGGTTTAAATTTTTATATTAAAAAATAATTTAAATCTAATTAGTTAATGTAATTATTACAAAATAATATTTTGACTCTATGTTTAATAACTTCATATATGAACATTTTGTTGATTTATATGTATATAAGAATGTTAAATTATTTATGTATATATATAACAAATATATTAAAATTAATTTATTAAATATATTTTCATTACAAAATAGTTTTAAATTACTTCATTAATAATAGAGAAATGGTATGGACTCCGAAACCAATTAGCCGAATAATCCTCCAACCCTATAAAATTTGGACACCTGTCAATTGATTTTTTTTTTTTAAATAGTCATTTAATTTAACATTTTAAAATTTAGTCTTTTTCCAAATTTACCCTTTTTCACACCATAGTCCATACTCCCTCTGTTTGTCACCGTTCACACAAGACGTACTGAGCAATGAGGTAGAAAATGATGGGGACCTTCGCAATGCTCTGGTGGACGGCGTAGATCTGGGAGGCGTTGCCGGCGAAACCGTGGCGGCCGTTGCAATACGAACCAGTACAATGCCATTACTGTGCAGCGAGCGCTTCCTTCCCTCTTTTTCAATTCAAACCTGTTTCCTTAAAAATTAAAATCGCAGACACTTTCGTTCGCATCACAATTCACAAGGTATAATAATATAACACATGCTTCCAATTTTCGCTTTCTTTATTTTTATAATTATCGGGGTTTTATTCATTCAATAATCATGAACTTCATCGCGTTTGGCAGAAACTGGTTTCGATGGTGCGAGCACCGAATTAACAGCGTCGGGAATCAAACACTCCCTTAGTGGTGAGTCATGCACGAGGGAGAGGAAGACGTTCCTTTCTTATGAAATTGATTGGGATTCTCTATGAAAATGTTTGGTGAAGTCTTGTGTTGTGTTACTTGTGTATGTAGTTGTGTAGTGGTAGAAGACGGTGTCTCTTTTGTGGCTACTGCAATTGAGTTGTTGAATTTTGCAGTGCTGCTTATAGGATTCAGATAATTGGGTTTATGTTAGGTGCCTATGATAGAATTCAGTTATTGCACAAATTGTCAAATTTTGTTAGTGCTAATTGCTTAATATCCAGCCATACCATTGTCCCAGTGTAAGCCCAGCCTTCGAATGAATTGGGTTCATGTTAGTTGTGTTCATACAACTTTTTTAGATGAAAAAAGACAAACAAGGAACCAATTGTTGTTGTCTAAAACATTGTCTAGAAATTTGCTCATGCTTATCACCTTAAAATTTTATTTTTTAACTTGCCCATGTTATACTGTTAATATTCTTGTAGATTATTTATGTTATCTTTTGTCTTCCAGATCAAGATATTTGTTCTTCTATATTGTAAAGTTTCTAAGAGATGGTTTTGTTATACTTATTGTTTATTTTGTTGGTTGCATCAGTTGTATTTTGAATAAGGTTGTTGATTTTAGCTTTGGGGGATTTAACTTCTTGATTTTATCAGTTGTGGATACATGTCTTAAAACTTTTTTTGTTGCAGCTCTTTGTTTGACTCAAGTATAAGACCTCTTAGGCTAACCTTTGGTGTTAAACATGGAGAATCAATTGATGAATGACTACTGAATTAAAGAATAGCTCTGTTGTTGCCTTGGAGAATGGTTCTACTGATTCACTTAGCTCACCCAATTTGAACCACATGTCAAGGAGGGTGTCACACTTTCAGTTATGCTGACTCATTGAGTTGGTTATGATGTAATAGGATTTGTTTTCATGTAACAAGGCTTAGTCTAGCACTTGGTGCACTCTTTTTTGTATTCTATAAATAGCTTACCATATGTATAACAGAAACACTAATGAAAGCCAATTCATTCTATCCAATTTACTATTTCATTTATCTTTATTTTCTGTTTTATTTTTAAACACCATGTGTTGGATTTTATACTTGGATAAAGAATAATAAAATCTATTTTGTTGACCAATAGAATTATTTAGTTGATTACTCAAAGCAGGTCAAGCACTTGGAAATGCACTGAACTTTGATTAAGCCTTCTTAACACTAAACTTTTTAAGGTACCCAAAGCATGTAATAGCTTTTACCATATCCTCATATTTGTAAATAAAATAGTATAAGAATGAAACTGAACTTGAGTTAGTTATAGTCAATCTAATGTAGTTATAATGATAAATGAGATTATATAGAAAGATACTACTCCTTAGCCTACACTCTATTTGATACACCATATATTATCACCTGAAACTAGAAACAAGCTAGTTCAACATCATGAATTGAGATACAAATAGAATGAGTTACATCAATAACACTTACCCTGTCAACAACTTGAAGCATGTCATCCCAAAGCTGTAGAAGCATAAGCACTCAGCGTTTGTTTTAACTCGGTCAAAACTTCAAGGGCAAACCAAGTTAAAGGGTTGAGGTCCTCATTAGGGATGACAAAGTGTACCCGGACCCAACGGGTACCTGCAAAAATATCCGTAAGCGGGTCAGGTAAATACCCGCTTATCGGGGCTGGGGCTGGGGCTGGGGCTGGGTATTTATCTGCATTTTTTCGTGGGTACAGGTGCGGGTATGGGTACTATAGTACCCGCCCCACACCTACCATATATATATATATATATATATATATATATATATCAATGTAATTAAAATAACTTAAATAAATAATCATGTTATATATATACTTTTCTGTAAAAAAATATATTTTCCATAAACTAACACAAACAATAAAAGATTTATGTTATAACTAACAATAATTTTATATTTTTAATATTATGTATGGATGTTTTTAATGTTAATTTGAATTATTTAAGCATGAATTTTCAATTTACTTGTAGTAATTTTTTAATTAATGTTTTTATGGCTTAAATGCAATTTTGGTCCCTCTATTTTGCACAGTTTGCAATTTTAGTCCCCCTATTTTACACAATCCACAATTTTGGTCCCCCTATTTTAAAATAGAGACATTTAGTCCCCCAAATTTGTAAAATCTGTAATTTTGGTCCTTCCATCAAATTGAAAGCATTGACTGTTAAGAAATTAACGTTAACCTTAACATGGTCCAAATATAATGACGTGACACGAGATTATTTATTTAATTTTTAATTATTTTAAATACATAGTAGAATAATTGATGAAAAATATATTTTAAAAAATGGTAATATCATTTGTTTGACTACGACATGCTATGTGCTTCAACAACGTAGAACTAGTTTAAAATAAATGATTAAGACTTGTGATTTTTATATTAGGACTCACGACTACCCCAACCATTAAAATCGATATGACATGTACTTTAGTGATGTAGATAAACAAATAATTATTACCCAGTATTTAAAATAATTAAAAAATAAATAAATAATCTCATTTTCATGTCATTATATTTGGGTCACGTCAAGGTCAACGTTAATCTCTTAACTGTCAATGCTTTCAATTTGATGGAAGGACCAAAATTACAGATTTTACAAAATTGGGGGACTAAATGTCTCTATTTTAAAATAGAGGGCCCAAGATTGCAGATGATGCAAAATAGGGGATCAAAATTGCATTTAAGCCTTTTTTTTTTATTGATTTATTAACTTCATACATAAGTAAAGTGCGGGTAGCAGGTGCGGGTATGGGTATATAGGTACCCAGCAGGTACGAGGATGGGGATTAAAGTTGCTACCCGCGCGGGTATGTGGCCAGGTATAGGTATTTTTTTTAAACGCAGGTATGGGGACGGGTACTATAGGAGCCTACCCATTGCCATCCCTAATAGAGTCCAGGGGAGTTCACAGTGAGACACAAGTTGGACCATGAGGATGAAGTGAAATCCAATGGCTCGAAGAGAGTTTCGCATTAAGGCACTTTCTAAGGGGAGAGACAAACCCACGAGACTGAGGTTTCCACTCTGTTATTTTCAACTTTTCAAGCAAAAGTTTCAAGTTTTTGGCCTGTCTTCTTTGCACAATGGTGACACTAATGAGGACTAGGGATGGCAATGGGTAGGGTCTGGGTAGGGTCCTATAGTACCCGTCTCCATACCTGCATTTAAAAAAAATACCCATACCCGCACGGGTAACAACTTTAATCCCCATCCCTATACCCGCTGGGTACCTATATACCCATACCCGCACCCGCTACCCGCACTTTACTTATGTATGAAGTTAATAAATCAATAAAAAAAAATAGGCTTAAATGTAATTTTGATCCTCTATTTTGCACAATCCACAATCTTGGGCCCTCTATTTTAAAATAGAGACATTAAATTCCCCAATTTTGTAAAATCCGTAATTCTGGTCCTTCCATCAAATTGAAAGCATTGATAGTTAAGAGATTAACGTTGACCTTAACATGACCTAAATGTAATGATGTGAAAATGAGATTATTTATCTATTTTTTTTAATTATTTTAAATACTGGGTAATAATTATTTGTTTATCTACACCACTAAAGTACATGTCACATCGATTTTAATGGTTGGGGTAGTCGTGAGTCCTAATATAAAAATCACAAGTCTTAATAATTTATTTTAAACTAGTTATACGTTGTTGAAGCACATAGCACGTCGTAGTCAAACAAATGATATTACCTTTTTTGAAATATATTTTTCATCAATTATTCTACTAAGTATTTAAAATAATTAAAAATTAAATAAATAATCTCGTTTCACGTCACTATATTTGGACCACGTTAAGGTTAACGTTAATTTCTTAACAATCAACGCTTTCAATTTGATAAAAGAACCAAAATTACAAATTTTACAAAATTGGGGGACTAAATGTCTCTATTTTAAAATAGAGGGACCAAAACTGCGGATTGTGTAAAATAGGAGGACTAAATGTCTCTATTTTAAAATAGGAGGACTAAAATTGTGAACTGTGCAAAATAGAGGGACCAAAATTGCATTTAAGTCATAAAAATATTAATTAAAAAATTATTACAAGTAAATTGAAAATTCACACTTAAATAATTCAAACTTAACATAAAAAATCCACACATAATATTAAAAATATAAAATATAAAATTATTGTAAGTTATAACATAAATCTTTTATTGTTAGTGTTAGTTTATGGAAAATATAATTTTTTTTACAGAAAAGTATTAAGTTATTTTAATTACATTGATATATATATATATATATATATATATATATATATATATATATATATATATATATATATATATATATGGTAGGTGCGGGGCGGGGCGGGGCAGGTACTATAATACTCGTACCTGCACCCGTACCCGCGAAAAAATGCGGGTAAATACCTGGTCCCAACCCCAGCCCCAATAAGCGGGTATTTACGAATGAGGGGTGTCATTGCTTGTGGAAGGGACAAATTTGAAAAGAAACTAAAATTTAAAATGTTAAATAAATGAGCATTTTTCAATAAAATTTATTGACACGTGTTAAAACTTGATTGGTTCAAACAAATAGTCGGCCCTCTCTATTAGGAGGATATAGCACTTCTCTTAATAATATCATAAATTGAATTAGTTTTATTTTTTAATTGTAGAGACTACAAGTATATTCACAAGAGACCATCTTGCTCGAGTCAGGTAGAATAATTATGGACGATAAATATATTTCTTCAAGTATTTAACACAACTTCATACCTAAGACTCAACATTTTTTTTTAATTTTAAATCCTATAAAATCATTTTTATTTAGTAATTATATAATATAATTTTAAATAATTTCATAAATAAATATTTTGTTGAACAATATTTATTTTATTAGGTTGAAATTTTTGTACTAAAAAACATTAAATTTAATTAGTCAATATATTTATTATCAAATAATATTTTGACTCTATGTTTAATAGATTCATATACCAAAATTTTGTTGATTCATATATATATATATATATATATATATAAATTTATTGACTATATTTTTATTACAAAAAATTGTTTTAAATTACTTCATCAATAATATCATAAATTAAATATTTGTTAATTTTTTATGTTAGAGTCCACATGTGCCATTTACGAGAGACAATCTTGCTCAAGTCAGGTAAGACCATTATGGGCGTCAAATGCATTTCTCTGGGTATTTAACAAAATTGCATACTCAAGACTCAACAATTTCTTTTTTACTCTTAAATCCAATAAAATCATTTTTACTTAAAAATCGTATAAAACAATTTGAAATAATTTCATAAATAAATATTTTATTGAATAATATTTATTTTATGAGGTTAAACTATTAATATTAAAAATTAATTTAAATTTAATTAGTTATTATATTTGTTGCAAAATAATATTTTGACTCTATATATGTTTAATAACTCCAGTTACGAAAATTTTCTTGATTAATATTTTTATAATAATGTTAACTTTTTTTTTACATAAATATATAATAAATATATTATAATGAATTTATTACATATATATTTAACCTGCTTACGAGTTACGACATATAATATCGTTATAAATCCTTCATGAAAAACTTATTTAAATATTTAGACAAAAATATTATTCTTTTTTAACTTAGTATATTTTCTTCTCACAGGTCAAAGATAATACTAAAAATTTATAACAACTCATCTTACATAAGTACTTACTAATGAAAAATAATTTGTCTATTAGAGAATAAAATAATAATTTATTAGTATCCATTGACTTTAGCATGATCTCTTTTAACCACAAGTCTTGAACCTAATACTTTACTTAATAGATCTTATCTTAATTCCACTCGAATCAATGATGTGTTGGTAAATAATATTTGATTTCAAAATTTTTCATTTAATTTAATTAATTCTTAGACTTTAAATTATTTGAAGTATTGTTTATAAACTATAAGTATTATAAAATTAATAATTTTTTATTCGCAATATAGTTGTAAAATAATTGGATTATTTTATCATTTCACATTTCAAAATTACAAAAATATTTTAATTAAACATAAGTTAAATCCTTTCTAAATTTTTAAACATAAATTTTTCATACAATTTTATAAATATTTTAAATGAAATAAGAAATATCTATGGGAATATAACTAAATATATTTTCTCTGCCTGAATGCTCTATTTTTTTTTTCATTTTTGGAGAATTTAAACAGCTAACTACATTTGCCTCAATATAAAAATTTAATTTTATAAACATGTGCATTTCAAACATGTATGAAAACGAGTAACCTATACAAATGCATGAAATCTTGTGCTATTTTTGCTGGTGTTTTTTCTTATTAACATTTTAGAGGCATTTGTTATTGTGAGACTAAATTTTTTAATATGTTTCAAGTTACTATTTTAATACAATTTATACAACATTAACTAGGTCAACTATTCTTGTTTTATCATTATTATTAAACATTCATGTTTTGGTTTCATATTACTGTTGAACAACAAATGTATATCTAATATTTATTTTTAAGTAATATAAAAAAATATTTATTTTTAAACAAGTTGTGATATACGTAAATCATCTAAAAAAATACGTAGAAATCAAGACAACCCGTGCG
Source organism: Pueraria montana var. lobata (assembly GCA_026413185.1). Lineage (NCBI taxonomy): Eukaryota > Viridiplantae > Streptophyta > Magnoliopsida > Fabales > Fabaceae > Pueraria > Pueraria montana. Next base: position 26,073,845 of record CM048656.1, read on the forward strand.
AACGCACGGGTAACTACCTAGTTTTTGTTAAACAAAGTATAACAATTGGTTCATGAATTGTTATATTTACCTCCTTTTTGTTATTAATATACCTCCTCTTGTATTTATTTTTCCAAAAATATCCTTATTGTGGAAAACACATTTCCAGATCTCTATACCTCCCATTCTCTTCCTCTATCCAATCCTGCACTACCACCGTCACTCCTTCTGTGTACATGAGGGGAATTTCAATTATCATTCACTCCTTTCTTAGTTTCTCCAAAGCAAACCAAACACAAATCATTGTTTGCCTACTTCCTCCTCTGCATCTGCTAACAAAAATGAAGATGACGTTGCTCAAGGTACCTACACCAACACCTGACACTGCCTAACTGCAATGGTGCTACAGTGTAGCACCCACCCACCATGCTGATGTTTCCCAATTCCCATTCCATTTCTACGGGTCAATGATTGACTTCCTTTACTTCCCTTGCTCCAATCACAAATTGCAATTAGGTTTTGATTTAATATGAATTTGTTTGTAAATATAGACGTAGAATAAAAGGACATTCAAGGGTTGTGTTTCGCCTATACTTTATTGAAATTGTGTAATTATAGGTGCAAATCGTATAGCAGCAAGTGTACTTTGTTTCCTCTTCTGGGCACATTTGTGCTTCAGGTTTTCATTAAAAAAATTTGCTCTTTAGTTTTTCAAAAGAAAAAAAAAAAACATGAATTTTTTTGTGTTGTTTGTAACTGACAGAAAGAGGAATAGAAGAGAATTGAGGGTGAAATGAAATAGTGCGGAGATTGAAAAATGCAGTAGTGCGGAGGTTTGCATGTACAGGGAAGGAAGTGACAGTACAGTAATGAGGGATTGGGTATTTTTGGAACAATAAATACAATAGGAGGTATATATTATTAATAAAAGGAGGTAGATATAACAATTGCCTTGGTTCAGATAGTGAAAGAAGTTCAGCAAGAATTGTCTGGATTCAAGTGTGGCCTGGCCCATCTCTTCTGTAAGTATATTTATGTAATTGGGCCCTCCTATATTGTCATGTTCAATTCAATTTGGGCATCATACTTCATAGAATGAACTTCTAATGAGAAATATAGTGCATCACACAAGTGCTTCTCTTACCATCAATGAGAATTATGACTATGATATTCGGGATGATACAGAAACGTTCCTCAATCGGATAGTTCCAGAGGTTAGTTTTTTGTTTAGTTCTTACATTAATAGTTATAGAAACTTATTTTAATGTGTCTTACGGCAAAAGGCCTTGAAATGAAATTTCCATATATATATATATGTTTGCAGGGCCCATCTGCGCCTTGGAAGCATACTCTAGAGTGTTAGTTTTTGTATTTTGACCAAACCAATTATTATGCGATTTATTTATTTATTTATTGAATTTGCATATATATATTTATGGGGGAACTTGGGTTGTTGTCACTTGTCAGAACAAGTCTTTTGGTAACATCAATTTTCTACTTACCCTACACATCCCTTTTATTTTATCTCTTCATTCTATCCATAAGAGAATTGTAAAACATGGCATAGAAAATGAGGAGTAACCTTTTTGTTCAAGAAACACACACGCTCACAAATATCATAATGTAATACCTTAATTAAGTCGGATATTAAACATAATCTGTTAGCTTTCTATATATAATTTCTGGTTTTTTTCAGCTGATGGCTTTTGCATTCTTGCAAAAAAAGTCAATAATTTTGGGATTAGATGACATGTCAATACATTTAGTTTCCACATATATATAATTTCAGGGCCAGATGACATGCCGGCACATATTAAATCGTCGATGTTTGGTTGTGCACTCATGTGAGATATTTGTTCAAATTGATTTATTATGCTACTAATATATTATCATCAATCCACTGATATATTGTGTTTTTAATTTAGGATACCGATTACAAATGGAAAGCTTAATATGGGTACATGGCAGGTAACAAAATTAATTTCGGTAATGATATCTTGGTCAAGATTAATACTGATAAGTGATTCTTTTTTTCTCTCCCCACTTTTTTCCACCGAACTTTTTAATTTGACTAAATATTTTAATAATTCTTATGTGATTCTGTTTGTTGCTAGTGGTTAGGTTAAATTTTAATTACTTAAAGGTTCTGTTATAACCTTTGCAATGAATGGTCGCACAATGGATTTTGATTCAAGATGAAAAGGATATTTGGAGAAGCTACACGTTTGATTTAAATAAAATTCAAAATATCTTAAAATGATAACTAGCTAGTTTAATATTCTATACAATATATTAATTTAAGAACACTCGAGTCTGGATATATTGTATAGAATTCATTGCAAAACATGAAAATATACACAATACTATGTCATTTTAATTTGTGGAAGAACACTCGAGTCTGGATTATTAATAGAATTTTTCATTATGCTTTAAGGGTATATATGGCTTTGTGAGCATCGGGATTATCCTACACCGCGTACAGTTGTTGTCACTCTTAATGGAATATGAGTTGCTCACATCTATTTGCTTTACTTCATCATATTATCAAGAACACTTTTGCTCGAGAATATATGGATATAATCTGCAAACTATTGTATTTTTTTCTTAGGTGAAGTTTGAATACCTCGCTGGGAACACAACTGTAAAATCTTTTGAGTATTCGAAATAATCATTATTTGTTTTACCTTATTATAAAAGATTCCTCGTTTAACTTCTCCAAAAGTTGAAGTATCTAAGTTGATTTTAACTTATAGAATAAGCTCAAATAATTTTACCTAATTATTTTCTTCTCTGAGTGCTTATAAAAACTTTATCTAAACAATACCTTATTTAATCCAAAGGATTGGCGCAGTGGTATAAGGTCTCACTGCGTTCACATGAGGGGAAATGATCTATTTAGCGGGAGAACCTGTGTTCGATTCCTTTCGTGTGCAAAATTCCCTTGGGCCAGCGGCAGCCACACACTGCGAGTGGGATTAGTCTCAGCCCTTACACATTGCCAAAATCCTTCTTTTTCATAAAAAAGAACAAAGCACATTAAAGTGGATTAATTATCATTTTGTTTGTGATGATATACTGAAATTAATACCATTAAGCTAGTCTGTGTCTCTATTGGGCATTGGCACACAGACATCTTTACAAAAGCATTAGGCAAGCCACAACTTGATTACTTCCTAAATAGCATTCGAAATCTCCATATATCAACTTAAAAAGGGTTATTAAGCTATATTAAGTTAACTATTAATCAAGTGTTATAGCTGTCATCTAATCACCATAATAATAGAACTGATAGGAGAGATAGTTATGGGATTGTCTATATATAATTGACCATGTGATAGAATAGTTATTCTAAGAATGTTATTAGGCATAAATTTACGAGTAATTGAAGGAAGTACCAAAGTGTGTTCTTGTGCATATATATATATATATATATGCTGTTGTCTGTTGAAACCAATGAATAAAACATATATAGGTGCAGATATCTGTTTAAAGATTGACCTAAATTCCCCTTAAGTGAGGTTCTTGTATCTAAATGTAACCTTTTTTTTCCCCCTTAAATGTCACGAGTACAATGTTCCTATATATACAAATAGTTGGAGTATATTAAGTATTAACACATTCCTCTGTATAAACTTATAATGTACCTTTTTGGTTTGAAGCACCAAAAGGCCACCATAGACACCCACACATACTCAAGTTATTGCTGTACGTCACCACAACTCGTTGAAATACCTTATATAAGAAGAGTCATTTTCTGCTTATATTGTCCATTTTCTGGGTTTCTAAAGTAAACTTAGTTCCTTCATTTTTAAATAATTAAGGAATGGTACCTAAGACCAAGGTGATTTGTGAAGGTCATAAAGAAAGAGGGAGCAAAGAAAAAAAATAGCATGGCATGCAAAACAGTTTCAATTTTCATGGAAGACACTGTTCATGATTTCCCAGCTAATTAAGTAACTTTAGTTGGCTTGAAAGTGACTTTCTTTACCAATTTCCAAGACTATATGCCTCATGGATGCCCCACACACGCCATAGAAAAGTCTTGCTATATTTCAAAAAGTAGTAATATGTTTCAGCTCGTGACTACACATTGAATTCAAATCATATATGATTGATTGATAATTTGATATGCAAATCGTTTTCTATAATTTAATTTCAAATATTTTGTTCTATTAATTATTGTGTCTATCAAGTACGAGGATGAAAATGTAACTATGAGAATCAGATCGAACACATAACAACTTAAAAATTTGTGAATACTCTTGGACATTAAAAAATGGAAAAGAAAAAGAGTAGGATTTGATTAGAAGAAAGTATTGATTTCCTCACCGCTTTAGAAAATTAAGTCACATCTTATTCAACAACTTTCTTTACCTCGAACTGATAGATACTTAGCTTCTTATCATAAGCTTTCAAAATCTTTGTAACAAGATTGTTATCATTTTCGTCTAATGTAATTAATAATAGGATGAAGCACGAATGAACTGAAAAATAAAAACATATAGAACAATGTGGTTTATAGTCAATATGTAAATAACATAAAATTTTAAAGAAAAAACCCAAATTAAGCCTCAATACTAATTAATGGGGATTAGATATATGGAAAAAAGTATTACACCACACTCGAAAGATATAACTCACCATTTCTGCTATCATTATAAGCAAGCCAATCATTTACTCACCAATGTTCCAATACAAGGAGGAGGAGATTAATGTATATTATAATGATGATTAATGATGTGAAAACTTTTAGCCTTTGAGCATGTTCATGCCTTTTGGTGCCTCCACGTGTCTCTATGGCATGCTCATAACAGCATCGTGACAAAGGATTTTGGTTTCGTGGTTTATAAAAATACTAACTAAAAGATGTGTTTATTAATACATTATATACCAAAACCACCAAATCATCATGAAGCATCAAAAGTAATCATTGCTTCTTCGTCAGTCTATTATACATAAAAAAATTTAACAATGAGAAGTTCAAAGTTCGAACTATAAATCAGTTTTATAATTATATAACAACGTATGATATCACATAAAGAGAGAGATTATCCCAATAGATGAGATAAACTATTTTGTTTTATTATCAAAAGACTTTTCTTAATGCTAATGATAAACGGATGATAACATCTTTCTAAGTGCTTGCAGTGAATAAATTATATAGATCATAGACTGTACCAAATAGTATATAACAAAGAATTGATTACATTCAACATATTTATTAGTATGAACAATATCAATTTATGCTAAAACTTTAATTTCTATTAAATAAAAATTACACTAATGAAGATTATTATAATGCCTAATATTTTTTTTTGTCATTAAATAACATTTTTAGTGTTATATTATAAGTATGAAAGACATGTTGCTTAGATCTTTTGCTATAAAATTGGGACTTAAAATCATGATGTTTGTCCAAAAATTGGGATTTAATCATGGTGTTTTTCAAAAGTTGACAAAGTGTAGATTTGGCTTTTCAGGAGATTTTTGCTTTGCGAGGCTGGAAGACTCGAATGCCGAGCATATGAACCGGTTCCATGTGCCTCAGTCCAAATTTAGTTGGAACTTTAAACGCATATGGCAAACAAACCAAACCAATGATGCTGAATGAATGAATAAACTGTACCCTATTTATTATAGTGGATATTATATCATCTTCGTGGAGTGAAAGATGGACACTATTAATCAAAATGGAAAACCACTTAAAAGAAACATATAAAATAGTACATGCTAGAAGAAACTAATCCATTGTGTCTTGAACGATGGATGAACAAAGACCTAACCCTTCATAAAAGTAGTTAAATATAAAACACATGGCTTTGAGGGGACAAAATAAAAGACCTCCACTGTTATAGAAAATCGAAGTTAATCTCAGACATAATTGAGAGAATTATGAGAGTGCATCTCTCGAAGTTTGTTTTATTTTATTTTATTTTTTTTATCAGCGAGGACTACAAGGAATATCCAATTAATACAAGAAACATATTCCCTACAAAGCTTTCATATAGAACAAAGGGTTCAAAGACCATTCATAAAATGAAAAAGGAACCCTTCACTTTAGCAGATAACTATGGTCAAGATCTAGATTTTATCAAGTCAATCACATACTCAACATCTGCAGCCTCACTTTTAAATTGTGTGTGTGTTTGTGAACATCTGCAGCCTCACTTCTTTCCCGCTCCCAATCTTTAATATTATATTCTTTCCAAATAAGCTCTCTTCAACTTCCCCACACACCCTCCTTAAGTCTCTTCACTAAACTAACCTTTTCCTAAGCATCCTATCCTTTTATGCTACCACTAACTTTCCCATATTTTGCTTTCAATACCCTACACCAAAAAACTATCTTGGTCCTTCAACATCCTCCACCTCCATTTTCCCAACAAAGCCTTATTAATTAAATGCCTCTAAAGGTTTTATACCCAAGCCACTTGCCTCCTTCGAACAACGTACCTTATCCCAACTAGCTACACAAACGAGACGATCATTAATCAATAGTTAAGTAAAGATGTAAATATCCTAAAGACATTTTCCTCAATTACAATCCTTGCAAACATTCTTTTAAAGAAATTTACCTCAAGCCTTGAGACTTACTTGAAGCATCCCCACATACAGTTCACAATTGTTATGTTTTGCATTGAGGTTTTTCCAAAGAATAGTGTATCATATGCAAAATGTAACAAAGAGATATCTATCCTCTCTTTTCCTACTCTAAAGCGGGAGAGCAAGTTATTTCTCAAAGCTTGACTCATTAGTCCACTTAAGCCTTCGGCAACTATTAAGAAGAGAAAGGGGGCTATGTGATCACCTTGTCTTAAACCCCTTTGAACCTTTAATTCTTTTGTCAGATTACCATTCATCATGATTGAGACAGTTTCAAACTTAATACAGCCTTTGATCCACCCTATCCACTTACTATAAAAGTTCATTTGATGCATCATATAATATATGCTTAAATACAATTTTGGTCCCCCTATTTTGCTCAATCCGCAATTTTGGTCTCTCAATTTGAAAATAGAGACATTTGGTCCCCTATTTTAGAAAATTCGCAAATTTCGATCCCCTATTTAAAAATAAGGTTCAATCCTCAATTTTGTCTATGCTTTATTTCTTTTATTTCTTACATTTTAATTAATTAAATCATTTCTTGAAGTTACCTTAAATGAATATGTTATGTCTAGGGTTCAATTGGACCAAAATAAAAATAAATAAATAAAGCGTAGGCAAAATTAAAGATTGGACCAAAATTACGGATTTTCTAAAATAAGGGACCAAATGTCTCTATTTTCAAATAGTTGGACCAAAATTACATATATTCTAAAATATGGGGACCAAATATCTCTATTTTAAGATGGAGGGACTAAAATTACAGATTGAGCAAAATAGAGGGACCAAAATTGCATTTAAGCCTTTTTTTTATAAAAAAAACATTTTATTAATTAATATTGTATAGCTTATCCGCATGATAATTTTTTTTTGCTTAAATGCAATTTTGGTGGTAAAATTCGTAGGAAACAAACTTGGATGGTAAGATTTAGAAAAAGATGATAACTGGGTGGTAAAATGTGCTATTAAGTCAAACCAAATTAAAAGTCCTGTTTAGAGACCTTACGTAGATGAATACAAGGAACTGGAACTGGAATTTTCATATATTCCCTTCAGTCTTATTTATAAAAACAAAATGGCTTAATTACACATTTTATCACTCATCATTTCATGAATATTACTATCCAATTTTTTTATTTTATTTTTTTGCAAATTTCACCACCAAAGTTTTCAACTTTTACATATTTTACGACAGTTTTTTTTCCATGTATTTTATCATTTTTTTATTTTTGCGCATTTTACCATTATGTTGGTAACAAAATGAACTTTTTTTTTTAAATTTTTTTAGTGAGACTTCATCGTTGGTAGTATGAGGAAAAAATTAAAAATTTAGGTGGTAAAATTTGTAGGAAACAAACTTGGATTGTAAGATTTACAACATGATGATAGTTGGGTGGTAAAATGTGCTATTAAGTCAAACCAAATTAAAAGTCTTGTTTAGAGTCCTTACGTAGATGAATACAGAGAACTGGAACTGGAATTTTCATAAAAGCCAAAGTCTTATTTATATTCATCACCATAATGTCTAACGAGGCTGAATCAATGGTAACTTGTGTGCTAAAAATTGTTAATTAATATTATGTCTTTGTAACAAAATATTTTATTATTAATTCTATAAAAAATGAAATTTTAATATAATATAACTTATAGTATAATATTTATTTTTTATAAATTTTAATTGTATAAAAATAAATATTTATTCTATGTAACTCACAACCAAAAATACTAGTTATATTAATTTGATGACAACTATTTGTAGTTATGAGTTATCACTTGTTAATTTATTAAATGCGTGTAATCAATAAATATTACACCGTTAAAACTTTAATTTTTTTTAATGTACAATAATAACAATAAGAATAAAATTCAAGACTTCGTATAAACTACTTAAACACCATACAATTATGCCAACCCTGATGGTTCTTTAAATGTTTAAAATTTGAAACAATAAATCAATGTAAAATAATATTTTATAATTAAAAATGTTTGAATAGGTGTATTCATTTATTATATTTATGAACTTTGAGTTTTTTTTTAAAAAAAAAAATATAAGATGCAAAAAATAAAAATAAAAGAAATTTTTGGTTTAAATTAAAATAAAATAAAAATAATAATTTTATTGTTTAAAAGAATATAATTATAAATATTTTTATTGTTTAAAATAAATATTTTTCAACATAAAATAATATAAAAAAGAACATTTAATAGATTTTTATTATTTTAAAATAAAATAAAGTAAAATTATTATGCTTTGAATACTTTTTCCTAATTTAAATTTTATTGTTTAATGAGTCATTGAAAAGTCATAGTTATTGTAATTAATGCATTTCATTTTCAACAATTATTTAATGTGTTTGTTAGATGAAAGACTTTTTCACAATCTAAAATTTGTTATTTAATGTGTCACTGAGTTTTCAAAAAGTTTAATGAGTCATTGAAAAGTCTTTATTATTGCATTAATTGTTGTATTTTATCTTCAACATTAAGTTATTTAACCCTAATGAATTTAAATCATTGAAAATTCTTCAACAATTTGTATTTAATCTTTTAAAAAAAAGTGTTACCTTGATTGTTGTTATATTTAAAATATAAAAATACTAATGAAAATGTTTACACTTATATCTGATATATATTGTTGTAATGTATTATGTAATATTGCAAATTTTATAAAAAAAAATGCAACATTGCAAATGTCTAATATTTTAAATATTATTAAACTATTAAAAATATTTACACATTTATTTTAAATATATTATTACAATGTAATATTTTTTTAACTTATTTATGTTTCATTTTCTTATATTGACAATTCTTAAATGAGACATTTGAAATTTAGTCAATGTAAAGAAAAAGGAAATTAAAAATTGCATACAACCACACAAGGAGAAATTAAATGGATAACCATTAAAACAAGAAAAAGAAAATAAAACTAATTTTCTCACCTTTATATTTAATTAGAAAACAAAAAATACGTAAAAAAATTATTTAAATAGATTTTTATGATTTTTTTAAAAGATAAATTTATTTTTAAATTTAAATTATTCAAAGTAAAAAAGAAATTATAGTGAAAAATTAAAGATGTATCCAAAGTTAATTTAAGAAAGTTAAATTTAAAATTACTTTAATTCAATCTAATGAAGAATAAAGTTTCACTTTTTGATTTTAGTTATCTCTTCAGTTTATATAAATATTTAAACTTTATTGATGATTTTGTTTACTAATATCTTTAAAAATAATAGTCAAAGAATAAAATTAATTTTTTCACAAAAAATATTATATTAAATATTATAACATTACATGCCTATTACTATTTCAATAAATTCTTTTCAGAAGTAAAGAAAAAAAAAGGTTTGCCAAATATAATAAATTATTAATGGTATTATTGATATGAAACATAAGGAGAATGCATTAAAATAATGCTCTCATTTAATAGTCAAGATTCTAACTTCCTTTTTTTACAATCATATATTTGTCAACATTTATATTCAATATTATTAATTAAAAATAGAATACCTTTAATTGATTAGAAATAAAAAAAAAATTGCTAATATGTTGACGAAGTAAAAAGTAAAAAATTAAATGGCAAACATTAAAAATTGTCAGTCAATTTATGTCTTTTTAATAAAATATTTTATTATTAATTTTTTATTTAATCTTTAGATACCAAAATGAAATATTACTTGGTTTCCTACGAATATTATTTAAACTATTTATCATAAATGTAAAATATAATTTATGTATTCAAAATATTTTTTATATAAATTATAATTTTAATTATAATATAATTGATATATTAAAAAATATTTATTTATTATATTAATCATGACAATTATTTGTAGTCATGAGTCATCCACTTCTCAATTTATTAATGATATCAAATGTGTGTAGTCAACAAATATTTATTACTTCAAATTTGAAACAATAAATATTTCATACTTTGACCATATTAAATTTATTCGTACTAATTTTTTTATTGGAGTCAGAGTTAATTGAAAGAATTTTATCAAAAAAGTGAGAGAAATTTCCCTATTTAATCCCCCTTTCAAACTCAACACTACACACAAACACTCACACTGTCTCTAATTTCATTGGCACTTGTTCTTCTTTCTTAGCGTCTTTCCCTTTGTTTCACGTTCCAAACGTTGTCATGGAATTCAAATATCTTAATGGCCAAAACAAAAGGACAACATCGTCACCACCATGCCCTCTTTCTGATGTAGCTTATGTCTCCAGAAGCCCATTATGAGGTAATTCTCACTTCTCCTCATGTTCCTGTCAAAATATATACCCATTTGTCTTGCAGTTTAAAAAATAAAAACTTTTGTTACATGAGTTCATTTTATTCGTTATTCGCTTTCCAGGGTAAGAGTTTGTGCCAGGTAGTTTTTTAGATAATGTTTCGACGCCCAGAGTTTTCCCAACGGTGGTGCCAGCCAATGCCGAGGAAGCGTTCCAGCGAAAGTTGGAGAAAGAGGAGATCAGGAAAGAGATAATCGCCAGCGAAATGGCATTGGCATGGCGGCGAGAGCTGGAAGAGGATGTTAAGATATAATATGATAGAGATTTAGGAGATATTATAAGATATGATATAATAGATATTTAGGAGATATGATAGCCTATTTCTAGGAAAGTAGGAAACTTTTTATCTTTCATTATCTCGTTGGATTATATCTCTAAGATTTAGATTAGATTTGATTAATCTTTTCCTTTTTATTATCTTATCTTGTATCTATATACATTCATACACTCTTTGAGTCAATGAATGGGAAATACACAAATTTTCAGTTTTGTCATTTAAATCTTAACATGGTATCAGAGCCAGGCTGAGGTATTACGAAAATCATGCTTCACCGGGGACCTACTGTCCCCGGTTGACCCTTCTACTTGCCGCATCTTTTAAGACAATCTTTTTCAGTTTTTCCAATGACTTTTCTATTGTCCGTTGCCGGTTGTCGCCGCTAGCCACCGTCATACTCTCCAACGTGCCACCATCATTAAGATTGTCAGCCTCTCCTAGTTCTATTGTTGTCCTTAGGGTTCGATTTGGTCAAGAACTATTTTTTAGCAGTATTTGGTTGTTTAGCTTCTGTCTTACAAGATGGTTAAGCTTTGAGATGATTTGCTTCTGTCATTAGTGGTTAAGCTTTGAGATGATTTGCTTCTGTCATGAGTGGTTAAGCATTGTTTAGCTTCTGCTCTTGATGATTAAGCCGTCCTTGTCTCAGATGCACTGGCCCCGTCTTTGTCCCAGTTGCATTGGTTCGTCTTTGTCCTAGTTGCACTGGCCCCATCTTTGTCCCAATTACACTGGCCCTATCTTTGTCTCAGCTACACTGGCCACATATTTGTCCCTGTAAATGGCCTTGTCTTTATCCTAGTTGCAATGGCATTATCCCAATCATTACTCAATTGTTGTCCTTTGGGTTCGATCTGGTCAAGAACCATTTTTTTTAGCAACTACTTACCTGTCTCATCCATCGTTGCCATGGATATCAGTTTATCCCAACCGTCTAATCAGTTTGAAGGATAATGTACTATAACAAGCTAAAAGCGTAGAAAGCTTTAGCTTGAGGGGGAGTGTTGGAAGTTATGACTCGTTGGCTCTTCCTTTGCTTGTTTCAAGTCCTATTGTGCTGATATATGAGTCTCTGATGTCCTTGCATTACTTGTCTTGGGTTTCAGTCTACTCCCTTGCAACATCTGAGTTTGAAGAAGAATATTTAGTTTTTGGTCTCGTACTCTACGCATTGGAGAGTCCTCTACCTTGGAGTTGTTTTCATTTTTTTTATGCTTCAGTTATGTTTCAAGCTTGGGACATTAAGTTGTATGCTCCAGCTTGAGGGGGAGTGTTAAGATATAATATGATAGGGATTTAGGAGATATCATAAGATATGATATAATAGATATTTAGGAGATATGATAGCCTATTTCTAGGAAAGTAGGAAACTTTTTATCTTTCATTATCTCGTAGGATTATATCTCTAAGATTTAGATTAGATTTGATTAATCTTTTCCTTTTTATTATCTTATCTTGTATCTATATATATTCATACACTCTTTGAGTCAATGAATGGGAAATATACAAATTTTCAGTTCTGTCATTTAAATCTTAACAGAGGAAGTAAGGAGAGAAATGGTATCAAAGAGAGCATTCAGAATCCCGATGCCAAGATTTGAGGGGATCTCATCTAATAACAATAATAATAACAATAACGTGTTTGGTAGGTCAACTCATTTACCCTCCCATTTCCATGCTGGTAATAGATGAGATTCTACGCAAATTAACAAGAATAGAATGATCCTACAGGTTAGTGTATAATCTTATGTTTAATTTACCCTTCCTTTGTGTCTTTATCTTAAATTTTGATTTCATTTTCATACTTCTTTAGTGTAACACTATTGTTTGGATTGTGAAAAAGGTTTTTCTCTTAGTTTTTGATTAAAAAATGTTACCTTGTTTGAGAATGTCCCTTGAATATTTTGTCGTGTTTAAGCTCCTAATTGGCCGATGAGCATAAATGATTTTATTTATCCCATTGCAGGATAGACCAAATGTTGGTCATTGTGGTGGAAAGCGCAAAGCGGTAACACCTACAGTTGAATACAATGGGACTTTGCAGAAGAAAGTCAAGCAGGAATGGAGTTGTGAGTTGTGTCAGATTACTGCAACATGTGAGAAAGGCTTGAATGATCATGTTCAAGGAAAAAAGCACAATGCTAAAGCATCAAGGAGAACTCAAAATAGGTAAGACCAACAAAACATCATTATTATTAAAGAAAAGTAAGCATTGAGTGAAATGTACTAAAGCCATTGTTACCATGTTTTCAAGGCTAGATTCAAGATTAGAAGGCCAGACACTTCATCCTTGCGTAACCCCTGCACACACAGGAAAATTGGAATCCAATGAAGAGGATCAAGATTTCCACAACAGTAAAGGTTTAGTTGGTTTGGACAACCAAAATGAAGCAACTACTAGTAAAGAAGCAGGGGAAACAAATGCACACTAACAACAAGGAAGAAATTTAAGTTTTGGTGTGCATTTTGTCAGGTTGGAACTCAATTGAAAATTTCCTTGCAAAGCTATGGGAATGGTAAAAAGCACCTGACTAATGAAGAATTTTACCCAAAACAATGATGGTGCTGCAAATCTTGGATGACAATACAACACATGTTTATTATTTTAATTGTTGTTGGCTGTATTCGTGAAGAGGTAAATTAAGGTTTATAAATAATATGACATGACATTAGACTTTTAAAGTTTGAAAAATATTAAAGTACTTGATTTTTTTTAGTACATTTTTTTTGGCACATAGACCTTGTGTTGATGAATACAGCGAACTGGAATTTTCACATATTTCCTTTAGTCTTATTTATAAAAACCAAATGGCTTAATTACACATTTTACCACTCAATTATCATCATTTCACGAATTTTACTATCCAATTTTTTTTTCAAATTTTATCACCAAAGTTTTCAGTTTTAAAGCATTTTACCACCGAAGTTTTTTTCCACATATTTTATCATGCTTTTTTATTTTTGCGCGTTTTACCATCATGTTGGTAACAAAATGACGTCGTTGTTTTTTTAGTTTTTTTTAGTGACACGTCATCGTCGGTAAAATGCCCAAAAAATTAAAAATTTAGGTTGTAAAAGTCACACGAAACAAACTTGGATGGTAATATTTACAAAATGACGATAGTTGGGGTGATAAAATGTGCTATTAAGTCAAACCAAATTAAAAGTCTTTTTTAGAGAGCTTACGTAGATGAATACAAAGAACTGGAAATGGAATTTTCATAAAAGCCAAAGTCTTGTTTATATTCATCACCATAATGTCTAACGAGGCTAAATCAATGGTAACTTGTGTGCTAAAAATTGTTAATTAATATTATGTATTTGTAACAAAATATTTTATTATTAATTCTTTAAAAAAGTGAAATTTTAATATAATATAACTTATAATGTAATATTTATTTATTATAAATTTTAATTGTATCAAAATAAATATTTATTCTATGTAACTCACAAGCAAAAATATTAGTTATATTAATTTCATGACAAATATTTGTAGTTTTGAGTCAGGACTGGCCCAACGGTGAGTAAGGCCTAAAGCAAATTTTAAGAGAAACATTTTACTTTAAATGAAATAGCTACATAGTACGGCTTTTTTGCCAACATAGTGGATTTTTTGTCAGCATATGAGGCCTTTTTGCTTTATAAAAACTAATAGTAAATAATTTTTTTGTTGGTGGACCTAAAGCTTGAGCTTTAGTTGCTTTACCCTTGGGCCGGCCCTGTTTTGAGTTATCCGCTCGTTAATTTATTAAATGCGTGTAATCGATAAATATTACATTGTTAAAACTTTTTTTTAATGTACAATAGTGACAACAAGCATAAAATTCAAGACTTCCTGTAAACTACTTAAACAACCTACCATTAGGACAACCTTGATGGTTCTTTAATGGCTTAAAATTTGAAACAATAAATCAAAGTAAAATAATATTTTATAATTAAAAATGTTTGAATATGTGTATTCATTTATTATATTTATGAATTTTAAGTTTATTTAAAAAAATATTAGATGCAAAAAAAAATTGTTTAAAATAAAATAAAATAAAAATCTTAATTTTATTGTTTAAAATAATATAATGATAAATATTTTTATTGTTTAAAATGATTATTTTTCAAAATAAAATAATATAAAAAAGAACATTTATTATATTTTTATTATTGAAAATAAAATAAAGTAAAATTAATATGCTTTGAATACTTTTTCCTAATCTAAATTTTATTGTTTAATGAATCATTGATAGGTCTTCATTATTGTAATTAATGTATTTTATTTTCAATAATTATTTAATGTCTTTGTCAAATGAAAGGTTTTTCCACAATCTACAATTTGTTATTTAATGAGTCACTGAGTTTTCAAAAAAAATTAATTCATTGAAAAGTCTTCATTATTGCCTTAATTGTTGTATTTTATCTTCAACATTAAATTATTTAAACATTGAAACATTGAAAAGTCTTCAAAAAATTGTATTTAATCTTTGGCTTAAATACAGTTTTAGTTCTCCTATTTTGCTCAATCTGCAATTTTGATCCCTCCATTTTAAAATAGAGACATTTGGTCCCCTATTTTAGAAAATTCGCAATTTTGGTCCTCTATTTCAAAATAGAAACATTCGGAATTTTCGTCCCCTATTTTAGAAAATTCGGAATTTTGATCCCCTATTACAAAATAAGGTTCAATCCTCATTTTTGTCTATGTTTTATTTATCTTATTTCTTACATTTTAATTAATTAAATCATTTCTTGATGTTACCTTAAATGAATATGTTATGTCTAGGGTTCAATTGGACCAAAATAAAAATAATATGGCTTAAATATAATTTTGGTCCCCTATTTTAGAAAATTAGTAATTTTGGACCCCTATTTCAAAATAGAAACATTTGGTCTCCTATTTTAGAAAATTCGCAATTTTTATCTCCTATTACAAAATAAGGTTCAATCCTTAATTTTGTCTATGTTTTATTTCTTTTATTTCGTACATTTTAATTAATTAAATCATTTCTTGATGTTACCTTAAATGAATATGTTATATCTAGGGTTCAATTGGACCAAAATAAAAAAATAAAGCATAGGCAAAATTGAAAATTGGACCAAAATTGCAAATTTTCTAAAATAGGGGGACCAAATGTCTCTATTTAGAAATAAGGGACCAAAATTACGGATTTTCTAAAATATGGGGACCAAATGTCTCTATTTTAAAATGGAGGGACTAAAATTACATATTGAGCAAAATAGAGGGACCAAAATTGCATTTAAGCCTATAATATAAGAACTGTTGATAAACTAACGCCTATGCTTTTTCATAGTCCACCTTAAGTATCCAACATGGATTCCTTTTACATTTTGCCTCATCAACTACCTCATTAGCAATTAAAATTCCATCCTAACATATTTCTCTCATCAACAAAGGCAAATTTGTCTTTTTGTCAATAACTTTGTTAATCACAAACCTTAACCCCTTAGACAAAATTTTTGCTATAATTTTGTACATACACTAAATATGGGATATATAGGTCTATACTTCCCCATGTTTTGTGGATTTTCATTCATGGGAATCAAAAATGATGAAAGATGAGTTTCCTCCTTTAGGAAGCACCCCATTGGCATGGAACTCCTTTAAAACTATGTGGATATCCAATTTTAGAATGTTCCAGAAGGATTTGATGAACTTGAAGCTGTACCCATCAGGTTTGAGGCTTCTAGTTCCATCACAATCCCACATTGCATTTTTTATTTCCTCATCCCAAATCTTGTAGTGAGCATCCTATTTTCTCTCTTCCTCAAAAGTTTTAAATGGTACCTTATACAGTATCGGTCTTTTATTGTAATCTTCTTTAAATATGTATTTGAAGAATTTTTTTACCCCATCTTTAAATCATAAATTTGTATTAAAAAAACATAACTATTGGAGTTATGTATTTTAATTTATAATATAAGAGTAGACTTTTTAAGTTTAACCTAATAAAACACTGGAAACTTTTCTCCTCTAGTTTCACAATTGCAAGTTCTTTTAGGGTTGTTTATTAGTATTTTCCTATTTTTAGAGTAGACAAGTGAGAGAATACTCATAATTAAATTCTAAAGAATTAGGATTATACTTTAAATTAAACAAGAAAACATATCTTTATTTACTGATGTTAAAAACATAAGAAACAATTGTCAAGATAAGTATATGAAAATTTCTTTTCACTTTTGGGTAATATAAATGTAGAGCTAGCTATACAGAAAAATATCAATACTTAAATCTTGTTAGGAGTTATGAGGTAGTTTGGTGGTTGGGGGAGGAACATAAGGGTTGGAGTAATAAGGAAGTCATGGGTTCGAATTCCCCCACTAATATAACATACTAATTGCTAACATTTGTTAATAAAAAAAAGACTTAAATCTTGTTTTAAATTATTTTTTTAAGTACTCGTTTGAACTAATTAATAGCATGCTTAGATTTACCAAATTAATAATTTAAAAAAAAAATTACCCAATGAAGTTTCAATTATACGTTAATTTTAAGAGCAAATTACACTAACACTCTTTGAAGTTTTTTTGAATTACACACAAAATTCCTCCTTGTTTAATGTTTACAACAACCTTTCTTATAGGGGGTGTTAGTGTAATATATAAGAGGGTGACAGTGTAATATTATTTTCAAACAGGGGAGCTTAGTGTAAGAATAGAAAAAATAGTGGTGTTGTGTAATTCAAAAAAAGCTCAAAATTGGTGCGAGTGTAATTTGCTCTAATTTTAATTATAAAAATCTAGTATATGTAACTATATATAAAGGGAATAGGATACTTTGGTGTACACGTTTCTTTTCCCATTTTACCTCTATAACTATTTAAATATCTTTTTTATCCCTATAAATACTTTCATCGACCCACACTCCACATACATCCTGAAAACTACCCACTATTATTTAATTCTTATTATCTTTTTCATTATTTTATTTTTCAAAAATTATAGAGAGCCATGGAGTACATCTTTTTTCCTAGTAAAAATAGAGTAAATTCAATAAGTCGCATCGTAGCAGTAGGAATTTCATTTCAACTATATACCCTAATCCACTATATATGTCATCCTATATATTAAGAAAAGTTTCCTACATCATATGTTGATTTGCATGAGAAATGAAGCTAGTTAATTTTTCGTCTGAAAATAATTAATAGATAATAGAAAATTCAACTTTTCCCTGTTGAGCTCATTTCTCATTGTAAATATAAAATACTTCTCCCCTACCAAACACCCCCTAAGGGTATATGGCTTTGTGAGCATCGCGATTCTCCTACACCGCGTACAGTTGTCGTCACTCTTAATGGAATATGAGTTGCTCAGGTCTATTTTCTTTACTCCATCTTCATATCATCAAGAACACTTTTGCTCGAGAATATATGGATATAATCTGTGAACTATTGTATTTTTTTCTTAGGTGAAGTTTGAATACCTCACCGGGAATGCACGCAACTGTAAAAACTTTTGATCTTTTGAGTATTCGAAATAATCATTATTTGTTTTACCTTATTATTAAAGATCCTTCATTTAACTTCTCCAAAAGTTGAAGTATATAAGTTGATTTTAACTTATAGAATAAACTCAATTTGTTATTTTACCTAATTATTTTTTTCTTCTCTAAGTGCTTATGAAAAGTTTATCGAAACAAGACCTTATTTATCTCAAGAAATGATCCTGTAGCTATTCATTGAGTACATGTTTTCATATGAAGGAATTAGGTTTCGAAGTAGCTAGGAATGCTACTAACATCTTCTTTTTTGAAGATAATTAAATATGCTCTTGAACCATCTCTGAGTAGTGTGTCTTTGGGTAGTGTGTTTGGATAATAATGAGAATTAATTTTACTCCATAAAATCATGGTAGTACCATGAAAAAGTAGAAGCGACTAAAATTTTACTCCATAATTTTATTGCTTTGTCTTCACCATGAAAAATTAATTGATTATTTCCCACTATAAATCTAATCCAAACACACTAGGAGTAGAACGA
Source organism: Pueraria montana var. lobata (assembly GCA_026413185.1). Lineage (NCBI taxonomy): Eukaryota > Viridiplantae > Streptophyta > Magnoliopsida > Fabales > Fabaceae > Pueraria > Pueraria montana. The sequence continues at coordinate 26,092,991 of CM048656.1, forward strand.
CAAGCTCATCGTTGTCCAAGGTCCTTTGCTTGATTTTTTTTGGGTCAATAAACTTAAATAATATATAAAGCCACTTAGTGGGCCAACTAATCTACCTCCTTCTACTAGGCCAAATTGTATTGTATTCATAGTCTCACAATTCATTCCACAATGGAGAAAGGATCATTGGGACCTTACTCTGCTGAGATAGCAACTTGCAACTCTCCGGTTGATGTGATCTAGATTGTGCTTGTTGCCATTTGACTAGACGCTCTTTAACTGGGTGGTTGGTGTTCTTTGGTAGCTCTTCTATTTCTTGGAAGACTAAAAAGTAGCAGTGTCTAAATCTTCAACAGAAGTGAATTACTGCTCTATATATGGCAGTCACAACTTGTGAACTAAAATGATTGAAAGGTATTTTATCCAAATTCAACCTTGGCATCAACCATTCTCAACCCGTGTAGTTGTATGTGACAATTGGGCAGCCTTACACATTGCCAAAATCCTTGTTTTTCATAAAAAGAACAAAGCACATTAAAGTGGATTATCATTTTGTTTGTGATGATATACTCAAATGAACCATAAAGCTAGCCTGTGTCTCTATTGGCAAATAGACATCTTTACAAAGGCAGCATTAGGCAAGCCACAACTTGATTACTTCCTAAATAGCATTCGAAATCTCCATATATCAACTTAAAAAGGGTTATTAAGCTATATTATTAAGTTAACTATATATTAATCAAGTGTTATAGTTGTGAGCTGTCATCTAATCACCATAATATTAGAACTGATAAGAGAGATAGTTATGGGACCATGTGATAGAATAGTTATTCTAAGAATGTTATTAATTAGGCATAAATTTAGGAGTAATTGAAGGAAGTACTAAAGTGTGTTCTTGTGCATATATATATATATATGCTGCTGAAAGCAATGAATAAAACATATAGGTAAAGATTGACCTAAATCCCCCTTAATTAGTGAGATTCTTGTATCTAAATGTAATCTTTTTTTCCCTTAAATGTTTGGAGTACAATGCTCCTATACAAATAGTTGGAGTATATTAAACTAATAATGTACCTTTTTGGTTTGAGGCACTAAAAGGCCACCATAGACACCCATACATACTCAGGTTATTGCTGTCCTAAACTCCCACAACTCGTTGAAATACCATATATAAGAAGAGTCGTTAATTGACTGCTTATATTGTCCATTTTCTGGGTTTCTAAAGTAAATTTAGGTCCTTCAGTTTTAAATATTTAAGGAATGGTACCTAAGTCCAAGTTGAATTGTGAGGGTCATAAAAAAAGATGGAGTAAAGAAAAAAAAAATAGCATGGCATGCAGAACAGTTTCAATTTTCATGGAAGATACTGTTGATGTTTTCCCAGCATATTAAGGAACTTTAGTTGGCTTGAAAGTGACTAATTTCTTTACCAATTTCCAAGACTATATGGTGTCTAATTGTCTAATATGCCTCATGGATGCCCACACACGCCATAGAAAAGTCTTGCTGTATTTTCAAAAAAGTAGTAATTTGTTTCAGCTCGTGACTACACATTGAATTCAAATCATATATGATTGATTGATAATTTATTACGCAAATCATTTTCTATAATTTGATTTCAATTATTTTATTCTATTAAATATTGTGTCTATCAAGTACGAGGATGGAAATGAAACTATGAGAATCAGAATACATAACAACTTAAAAATTTGTGAATAGTCTTGGACATTCAAAAATGGAAAAGAAAAACAGTAGGATTTGATTAGAAGAAAGTATTGATTTCCTCACCGCTTTAGAAAATTAAGTCACATCTTATTCAACAACATTCTTTACCTCTTCTCACCAAAAAAAAAAAAAAATCTTTACCTCGAACTAATAGATACTTAGCTTCTTATCATAAGCTTTCAAAATCTCTTTGTAACAAGATTGTTATGATTTTCGTCTAATATTGTAATAATTGGATGAAGCATGAACGAACTGAAAAATAAAACATATAGAACAATGTGGTTTATAGTCAATATGTGAATAACAAAATTTTAATGAAAAAATCCAAATTAAGCCTCAATATTAGATATATGAAAATAGTATTACACCACCTTCGATAGATATAACTCACCATTTCTGCTATCATTATAAGCAAGCCAATCATTTACTCACCAATGTTCCAAGACAAAAAAATGTATTGTGAGGATTAATTAATGATGTGAGTACTTTTAGCCTTTGAGCAAGTTCATGCCTTTTGGTGCCTCCACTTGTCTCTATGGCATGCTCATAACAGCATTGTGACAAAAGATTTTGGTTTCGTGGTTTTACAAGAATATTAACTAAAAGATGTGTTTATTAATACATTATATACCAAACCACCAAATCATCATCAAGCATCAAAAGTAATCATTGCTTCTCCGTCCGTCTATTATACATAAAGAAATTTAACAAGCAGAAGTTCAAAGTTCGAAATATAAATCAGTTTTATAATTATATACTACCTCTGTTCCTATTTATAAGACCCAATTACCTAATTCACTATATTAAGGAGAGTGGTTAATTTAGTTAATAGCAATAAATTTGTCCTAAATTTATATGTTTTTTCAAAAATACCATTGTCATTAATGTTCCTCTTTCTCTCTCTTAAAGGTCTATCAATACAATCTTTCTCTTATTTAATTAGGGATATTTTAGTTTAAAAATAATTAATGCATGAGATATTTTAGTCTAATTTAGGTATTATAAATAGGAACGGAGGTAGTAACAACGTATGATATAACACAGAGATAGATTATCCCAACAGATGAGATAAACTATTTTGTTTTATTATCAAAAGACTTTTCTTAGTGCGCTAATGATAAACGGATGATATCATCTTTCTAAGTGCTTGCAGTGAATAAATTATATAGATCATAGACTGTACCAAATAGTATATAATAACTAAGAATTGATTACATTCAACATATTTATTAGTATGAACAATATTAATTTTATGCTAAAACTTTAATTTCAATTAAATAAAAATTACACTAATGAAGATTATTATAATGCCTAATATATATATAAAAAAGAACATTCTTAGTGTTATATTATAAGTATGAAAGACATGTTGCTTAGATCTTTTGCTATAAAATTGGGACTTAAAATCATCATGTTTGTCCAAAAATTGGGATTTAATCATGGTGTTTTTCAAAACTTGACAAAGTGTGGATTTGGCTTTTCAGGAGATTTTTGTTTTGCAAGGCTGGAAGACTTGAATGCCAAGCATATGAATCGGTTCCATGTGCCTCAGTCCAGATTTAGTTGGAACTTTAAACGCATATGACAAACAAACCAAACCAATTAATGATGCTGAATGAATGAATAAACTGTTCCCTATTTATTCTAGTGGATATTATATCATCTTCGTGCAGTGAAAGATGGACACTATTAATCAAAAGGGAAAACCACTGAAAAGAAACATATAAAATAGTGTACATGCTAGAAGAAACAAATCCATTGTGTCTTTGAACGGTGGATGAACAAAGACCTAACCCTTCATAAAAGTAGTTAAATAAAACACATGGCTTTGAGGGGGCAAAATAAAAGACCTCCACTGTTATAGAAAATCAAAGTTAATCTCACATAATTGAGAGAAAGCTTAAATAACTTTTAGGTTCACGATAAATTTCTAAATTTTGCTTTGAGTCCCCAATAAATTTTTTGGTTGTTTTGAATCTTTGATATATTAAAAATTTTGTTTTGGGTCCGTCAGTTAAGTGATGACGTGACACCATCTGATATATATTGGGAAGATCTGTTCGGATGGTGCCACATCATCACTTAACTGACGATAGGGACTCAAAAATAAAGTTTTGATATATCAGGAACTCAAAACAATGAAAAAAATTTATCAGTGACACAAAACAAAATTTGGAAATTTATCAGGGACTTAAAAGTTATTTAAACCTTCAAAGAATTATAAGAGTGCATCTCTCGAAGTTTATTTTATTTTATTTTATTTTTTATCAGCGAGGACAACATGTATTATACATTGCAACAAGGAATATCCAACCAATACAAGAAACATATTTCCTACAAAGCTTTCATGTAGAACAAAGGGTTCAAAGACCATTCATAAAATGAAAAAGGAACCCTTCACTTTAGCAGATAACTATGGCCAAGATCTAAATTTTATCAAGTCAATCACATACTCAACATCTACAGCCTCACTTTTAAATTGTGTGTGTGTGTGTGAACATCTACAGCCTCACTTCTTTCCCATTCCCAATCTTTAATGTTATATTCTTTTCAAATAAGCTCTCTTCACCTTCCCCGCACACCCTCCTTAAGTCTCTTCACTAAACTAACCTTTTCCTAAGCATCCTATCTTTTATGCAACCACTAACCTTCCCATATTTTTCTATCAATACCCTACACCAAAAACTATCTTGGTCCTTCAACATCCTCCACCTCCATTTTCCCAACAAAGCCTTATTAAATGCCTCTAAAGGTTTTATACCCAGGCCACTTGCCTCCTTCGAACAACATACCTTATCCCAACTAACTACACAAACGGGATGATCATTAATCTATAGTTAAGTAAAGATGTAAATCTCCTAAAGACATTTTCCTCAACTACAACCCTTGCAAACATTCTTTTAAAGAAATTTACCTCAAGCCTTGAGACTTACTTGAAGCATCTCTACATACACTTCACAATTGTTATGTTTTGCATTGAGGCTTTTCCAAAGAATAGTGTATCATATGCAAAATGTAACAAAGAGATATCCATCCTCTCTTTTCCTACTCTAAAGAGAGAGAGCAAGTTATTTCTCAAAGCTTGACTCATTAGTCCACTCAAGCCTTCAACTACTATTAAGAAGAGAAAGGGGGCTATGTGATCACCTTGTCTTAAACCCCTTTGAACCTTAAATTCTGTTGTCGGATTACCATTCACCATGATTGAGAAAGTTCAAACTTAATACAGCCTTTGATCCACCCTATCCACTTACTATAAAAGCTCATTTGATGCATCATATAATATAGGCTTAAATATAATTTTGGTCCCTCTATTTTGCTCAATCCACAATTTTGGTCCCTCCATTTTAAAATAGAGACATTTGGTCCCCCTATTTTAGAAAATTCGCAATTTTAGTCCCCTATTTCATAATAGAAATATTTGGTTCCCTATTTTAGAAAATTCGCAATTTTGATCCCGTATTTCAAAATAAGGTTCAATCCTCAATTTTTTCTACGTTTTATTTCTTTTATTTCTTACATATTAATTAATTAAATAATTTCTTAATGTTACCTTAAAGGAATACGTTATGTCTAGGGTTCCATTAGACCAAAAAAAAAAAGCATAGGCAAAATTGAAGATTGGACCAAAATTGCAAATTTTCTAAAATAGGGGGACCAAATGTCTCTATTTTAGAATAGGGGGACCAAAATTACGAATTTTCTAAAATATGGGGACCAAATATCTCTATTTTAAAATGGAGGGACTAAATTTGCATTTAAGCCTTTTTTATAAAAAAAAATATTTTATTAATTAAAATCGTATAGCTTATCAGCAAGTTCTAAAGCATCAAGGAGGACTCATAAAATAGGTAAGGGCAACAAAACATCATTATTATTAAAGAAAAGTTAGCATCGAGTGAAATGTACTAAAGCCATTGTTACCATGTATTCAGGGCTAGATTCAAGATCAGAAGGCCAGACACTTCATCCTTTCATAACCCCAGCACACACAGGAAAATTGGAATCCAATGAAGAGGATCAGGATGTCCACATAAGCAAAGGTTTAGTTGGTTTGGACAACCGAAATGAAGCAACTACTAGTAAAGAAGCAGGGGAAACAAATGCACACAAACAACAAGGAAGAAATTTAAGTTTTGGTGTGCGTTTTGTCAGGTTGGAACTCAATCGAAAATTTCCTTGCAAAGTCATAGGAATGGTAAAAAGCACCTAACTAATGAAGAATTTTATCCAAAACAATGGTGTTGCTGCAAATCCTGGATGACAATACAACACATGTTTATTATTTTAATTTTTATTGGATGTATTTTTTAAGAAGAAAATTAAGGTTTATAAATATATGAGATGACATTAGACTTTTAAAGTATGTGAAAGATTAAAGTACTTCAGTTATTTTTTTTTGGGCACATTTTTTTAATTTTTTTTGGCACATAGACCTTGTGTTGATGAATACAGCGAACTGGAATTTTCATATATTCCCTTTAGTCTTATTTATAAAAACAAAATGACTTTATTACATATTTTACCACTCAATTATCATCATTTCATGAATTTTACTATCCAATTTTTTATTTTTTTATGCAAATTTTACCACCAAAGTTTTCAATTTTTATACATTTTACCACCTAAGTTTTTTTTCCACGTATTTTATTATGTTTTTTTATTTTTGCGCGTTTTAGCATCATGTTGATAACAAAACGATGTCATTTTTTTTAAACTTTTTTTAGTAACACGTCATCATCGGTAAAATGCGCAAAAAATTTAAAATTTAGGTGGTAAAATTTGCAGGAAACGAACTTGGATGGAAAGATTTACAAAATGGTGATAAATGAGTGGTAAAATATACTATTAAGTCAAACCAAATTAAAAGTTTTGTTTAGAGACCTTACGTAGATGAATACATAGAACTGTAACTGTAATTTTCATAAAAGCCAAAGTCTTATTTATATTCATCACCATAAGGTCTAACGAGGCTGAATCAATGGTAACTTGTGTGCTAAAAATTGCTAATTAATATTGTGTATTTGTAACAAAATATATTATTATTAATTCTCTAAAAAATAAAAGTTTAATATAATATAACTTATAATATAATATTTATTTATTATAAATTTTAATTGTATAAAAATAAATATTTATTCTATGTAACTCACGAGCAAAAATACAAGTTATATTAATTTCATGACAACTATTTTTTGTTATGAGTTATCCGCTGGTTAATTTATTAAATGCATGTAATCGATAAATTTTACATTGTTAAAACTTTTTTCTAATGTACAATAGTGACAACAAGTATAGAATTCAAGACTTCGTGTAAACTACTTAAGCAACCTACCATTAGGCCTAGGGATGGCAAAGTGTACCCGGACCCTACGGGTACTCGCAAAAATATCCGCAAGTGGGTCGGGTAAATACCCGCTTATTGGGGCTGGGGCCGGGGCGGGGTATTTACCTGCAAATTTTTGCGGGTGCGGGTACGGGTACGGGTACTATAGTACCCGCCCCGCCCCGCCCCGCCCCGCACCTACCATATATATATATATATATAATTAAAATAACTTAAATAAATAATTATGTTATATATATATATATATATATATATATATATATATACTTTTATATAAAAAAACTATATTTTCCATAAACTAACACTAAAAGGTTTATGTTATAACTTACAATAATTTTATATTTTATATTTTTAATATTATGTGTGGATACTTTTAATGTTAAGTTTGAATTATTTAAGTGTGAATTTTCAATTTATTTGTAATAATTTTTTTAATTAATATTTTTATAACTTAAATGCAATTTTGGTTCATCTATTTTGCACAATCCGCAATTTTGGTCTCCCTATTTTAAAATAGAGACGTTTAGTCTCCCAATTGTGTAAAATTTGTAATTTTGGTCCTTCCATCAAATTGAAAGCATTGACTGTTAAGAGATTAACGTTAACCTTAACGTGGTCCAAATATAGTGACGTAACACGAGATTATTTATTTAGTTTTTAATTATTTTAAATACTGAGTAGAATAATTGATGAAAAATATATTTTAAAAAAGATAATATCATTTATTTGACTACGACGTGCCATGTACTTCAACAATGTAGAACTAGTTTAAAATAAATGATTAAGACCTGTGATTTCTATTTTAGACTCACGACTACCACAACCATTAAAATCGACGTGATATGTACTTTAGTGACGTAGATAAACAAATAATTATTACTCAGTATTTAAAATAATTAAAAAATAAATAAATAATCTCGTGTGACATCACCATATTTGGGTCACGTCAAGGTCAACGTTAATCTTTTAACTGTCAATGCTTTCAATTTGATGAAATGACCAAAATTACAGATTTCACAAAATTAGGGGACTAAATATCTCTATAGAGGGACCAAGATTGTTGATTGTGCAAAATATAAATGTCTCTATTTTAAAATAGGATGACTAAAATTGCGGATTGTGGAAATAGGGGGACTAAAATTACATTTAAGCCTATTTTTTATTGATTTATTAACTTCATACATAAGTGCGGGTAGCGGGTGTGGGTATGGGTATATAGGTACCCAGCGGGTACGGGGATGGGGATTAAAGTTGCTACCCGCGCGGGTATGGGGCCGGGTACGGGTATTTTTTTTAAACGCGGGTATGGGGACGGGTACTATAGGACCCTACCCAGATCCTACCCATTGCCATCCGTAATTAGGCCAACCTTGATGGTTATTTCAATGCTTAAAATTTTAAACAATAAATCAAAGTAAAAATAATGTTTTATAATTAAAAATGTTTGAATATGTGTATTCATTTATTATATTGATCAATTTTAAGTTTTTTTTTTTTAAAATATTAGATGCAAAAAATAAAAAAAGAATATTTTTGTTTAAAAATAAAAGATTTAATATGAGTGTGATGGTAAATTAGATCAAATGCATTCAAAATTAAATAAATATAGTAAGACTTTTATTTATATTTTTTAAATCAATAAATAATAAACATATGTGTGAGGGTAAATTAGACAAAATTCAACTAGAATTGATTTTGGTAGAAGTAAAAGCTACTCCTACTTGCTTCAACTCCACCATGATTTTTTTCCACTAAAATTGATTCTACTAAGATAACCAAACATGCAAAATTTTGGTCAAAATCAAGTTTGACCCACCCCACAATGCTCTACCATGATTTTAAAGAGTATCCAAACACATACTAAATCGTTTGTAAATTGTCAAATCGATTAAAAAATTGAAAACTGCAATAATCAAAAACTTTAAAAATCGTATACTTTTTGTGGTTTAGTTAGATTTTCAGTTTTTGTTATAAAAATCGAACCAAATCGCATATTATAATTATATTGATTTTATTTAATAAATGTTTAACATTATGTAGCTAGTATCATTTTAAATTTTTAATGATTATAGTATGTGATTTATAATGTACTTCTTTCTATAATAAATTTTTAATATGTGATTTTTGTTGTAATAATTAATAATAAGTATTCCCTCCGGTCCTTTTTATAAGAAACAAAATAGTATTTTTTTTGTCCTAATTATAAGAAACATAGACTCACTTTAAGCTGTATTAATTGCTAGTTTTCTTTTTTACCCTTCATCTTGTAAAATCCATTAATGAGACACCTACTCATTTCTCATGCATTTATTGGTCTATTAACCATACAAGTTAAACTTATTGGTGGAGGTGTAGTGTCATTAATGTAACCACTACTTAAACCAATCAATTTAAGGGGTACTTTTAGAATAAAATTTAAATTTATGACATTATTAATTATAACTAACTAACTTAACTATTTTTATTGGTCTTGACGATTTAGTTATTTGTTTCTTATATAAAGGACCGGAGGGAGTATTAAATAATTTATGACATTTCCTTTGTTTTGTAATCAAAATGCATATTTTACTTTCATGTATTAAAAGAGAATATATTAATATAGTTAAAAAAATAGTGTTAAATATCAAGTGATGCATAATTTACTATTATGTTACAAAAATAGTTAATAATATTATTTTATAATAATGCTAAATAGAAGTGAAAAAAATAATTTTCAACTAAAATATGTTAAACAAAATTTAATAAAAAATTAAAATTTATTTTTAAAATAATATAGCATAATAATTATGTAAGTTTAGTTAATATATATGATAATAGATTAAAAAAAAAACCCGTCAAATCGAACCAAATCAAACCGCAAAAAATTGGTTTGGTTTGGTTCAGATTTGATGTTACATTTAAACCAAACCAAATCCAACCATATCTTTATTTTATGTTTAGTTCGGATGACTTTTATTTCCTAAAAACCGAATCAAACAACACTGCGAACATCCCTACTTTCTGTTACTAGACCAATGTGGTTATGCCTTGTTTCATAAAAAAAATCCCCAAAAGGAAGCAAAAGTGAAAGATATACAGAAATTGGAAGTAAAATTAACATAATTTATATATTTACGTATTTACCTCTTCTTAGTAGCAAGTTAATCGTTAACATTTTAATTTAATTAAAAATGGTTAATTTAGGCACGACACCTTGTTAATCATACAACTTTATTTCAAAACATTCGAGTTGTGCCAATTTGATGCTTTCAATTTTCTCTTCAAAATAAATTACTATAATTTGTTATCACTATTATTTTCTTATCAAAAATAAAATAAAAAAGATTAATTTGGATGTGACGCCTTGTTAGTCCTATGTTTTAATGTGACACACGCTAGTTATGACAACTTGGTGATGTCCTACTTGACTAAAAACACACAACAAACATGCATGTAAATTATTATAATTATTATTATCATCATTATTTTTTAAAGTTAAATGAAAATTGATTAATTTAGGTGTGACGCCTTGTTAATCTTGTGTTTTGACGTGACACACCCGAGTTGTAACAGCTTGGTGAGATCACATTTAATAAAAAATATCTAACACAAATATTTTCAAAAGAACTATGTGACTTTGCATTCCTCGTTGCACCGGAGGATATATAGGAAGAAGGATAATCCTTGTTGATGTCAAAATAAATTTCCAAAAAAACATTCTCTTTTAAATAAAAATAATAATAAACCTTTATAGTTTTCTTGAATTTTAAAATATATATTCATTTTCATGATTTTGTTATTAATAAAATGGGTAAAAAAAAATTTAGAACTTAACAATAATTTGCACAATTAATTATAAGGTAACCCTTTTAAGGGGTGTATTAAGGGTGTTGTGGAATTTAGTTTTGGTCCTTCCATATGCATAATTGACTTCCAAATTTTTCGCAGACCAGTTTTTTTTTTTATTTCTTATTTTCCTTTCGCCATCTCTTGCCGCAATTCTGGTCGTGACAATTGGTACATCTCAAACCTCAACTAAACTCGATCTCGGTCAGGAATCTCGCATGTTGGACACAACAAAATTATATAAAAATATAGTTTATATAGATTATCACAACGCATATTGCAACAAAGAAGTTTTCCTTTAAGTTACATAAATGACAATAATTACATTTTCAGTGACAATAATTATTTACCTTAAAAAATAACTTCCATTTGAGTTATTAGCTGGAAAGTGCAATACATCCCACCTTCTATTGTTGTAGGCTTCTATTCTATCCTTTAAATACCACTCCTTGATGAAACCCCACTACACCAACCACCATCTTTTTCTTCAGGTTTCTTTTTCTCCACTTCATTTTTTTTTTAAATGCAAATGAATTATATTGATGAGGTTGTACAGGAACACAAGATGTGTTCGTATATGGCCAACCAACATACAATAATAATAATAATAATAATAATAATAATAATAATAATAATAATAATAATAATAATAATAATAATAATTATTATTATTATTATTATTATTATTATTATTATTATTATTATTAAAAATGTAATTAAAAATTAAAACATAACATATAATATAATAATATGATAAACTAAAAAACAAAATATATGATATAACAAATTAAAGAATAATAGAAATAAAAATTATATATTATATATAAGTATTTTAGGTAGGGAAATGTAAGATCTTACGATCCGAGTTACGATTTTTTATCCCTCTCCCGAACTTAGGTAAGATCTCAATTTTAACAACCTTGATACACAATAACAAGCTATCATTCCCCCTCTGCAACGCCTAATTTTGTTGTAACCAAAGGATTCCATACCTTCAACCTTGACCATAATCATGGTATACTGCTATTGCATTTAGATCTGTTGCAAATCCAACTTTGGATACGAAGAACAGTCATACAAAGAAGATTGAAAAAAATGTATTTTGGCTTTGATCCACATCCATGACCTGAATTTGACCAAATCCAACACATTATCAATACTGATATCAACATTGTCAAACATCACCTTATTACGATGTATACAAATAGACCACATGACAGTACACCACACCTTTTTAGCTTTATTTCCACAAACCAGTCCACTATGTTGCCAGAAATGACCCACAATATGATTCACATCACCACTTGACTCCCAAACTAGCTATAACACAAATTCCATATATTAGTAGCAAATTTACAAGTGAAAGAGAGATGATTTCTAGTTTCCTACAACTCTTGGCAGAACGCGCATCTAGGTACTAACGTTATCAAGTAATATCCTCATTTTCCTAAGGTTTTCTTTAATAGGCAACCTATTTAAAAAAACTCTCCACACTAACACACTAACCTTTGATGGAACTGGAATCTGCCAAATCTGTTTGTAGAACTCCGAGTCCTCTATGATCTCCTAATCCTGCATAATCTTCTAGGCTTATCTAACAATAAATCCATACTCCTCCTCAGGTCCAAGAGCCCTTCATTAACATATTGGGTGTAAAATTAGTAACATCCAACATGAGATCTTTAAGAAGCCTTGTTTCCGACACAAATAAGGATCTCCTCCAAGTGAAATTCCACCCCCAATCTGAACTGGACCACCCTCCCACCTCCTTAACTGCATTCTTTTGCTGTAACGAAATGGCATACAACCTACTATACTTATAGCACAAAGCCTCCTCACCCCACCATATTTTTTCCCAGAATTTAGTGTCCTCACCATTCCCTACCACCTTTTTTAATTTCCTCCAAAGCCAATTATCTATATCACCATGTTTGCAAACATTACAAATATCCCTCCACTAACCCGACATAGAATGGTTATGCATTAGATCTTCATTCACCTTCCCTCTTGCTTTTACTACATGCACCCACAAAGCTTCCCTTTCATTCAAGAAATGCCACATCCACTTAGCCAACAATGCTTTGTTAAAAAGTTTAATATTTTTAATACCAAGACCTCCACACTCCTTAGGCGAACATACTCTACTCCAACCAACCCAACACACTTTCCTCTTGTCCTCCTTGGCCCCCCAAAGAAGCCTCCTCTAAATACCATTCGACTTGTTCACAACCTTTGATGGCATTTTAATAAAGGATAGATAAAACAAAGGAATAGAAGATAACACAAATTTAATGAGACACACACGCCCACCAAAAGTTAAACATCTGTGCTTCCAAGATGTAGGTTTTCTCCTCAACTTCTCTATCATTGGTGTCCATGTCTCTTCCCGCCTCGGATTTGCCCCCTCGACGTACCAAAATAGACAAAGGGGATTTTCATGACTTGATAATTTAGAACAACTGCCATCCTCCTAATCCAATTATCCAGAACACACATCTTTATCAAAGTTTGTTGATGCTAAATACTTGACCACTACCATTTGTGTTCAAAATGTTACCCTAGTCTTGGAACCTATCTTCATCTCATTAAATGAACATTGGCCTTTTGTCTGTTGACTAGACTGGCCATTTTAAGCATGTGTACTTTCGCTGAGCAACACTCCAAGCATCTTCGCATCCTCTGTTAGAATATTCCAATCCCCCTTACAATCTCCCTCTAGCCATATCTCGTCACCACCCAAATCATCCGATAACCGTGAACAAAAATCATCCTCCTCTATACTTGCTTTAGAAGATCCATCCTGTGCACTTAGGTTACAATCAACAGAACAACAACACTTTGCATCTTGATTATGTGAACACACCCATTGATTCTCATTCTTTAGCAAACCAAAATGATAGAGGTTGATGACGTTCTAACAAGGATTTTAGCATAGTCTAATTTGGTCATAGATAGTCATCAACAGAAATGAAGATACCAAAAGTTGCCACCACCTTAGCATAACACTCCTCATTCCACACATTTAGGGGGAGGCCATACCATTTAATCCAAACTAATCTATTCCCAAACCCCTCCGAAGGACTCCATGGCACTATTGATTCAAACAAATATCCCAACCAATCCTCCTCCCCTTCGAAGATGTCCCTTAAGCTATCATTCTCTTCCCCTGATAGTAATACCATATTGTCCCCCAAATAACAGACTTTTATTGTAGAGAACCCTTTCATTATAAAGGCTTCCTGAATGTTGAGAAGGTGCCAAGGTTGATGAAGCCTCCCTACCATACATTTCTCTAACAACGTGAGATTTGTTTCCTTGACTTGCAAATCAATACCCTGCCATACTTCATCACCTTCAACTCCTTTATGTTTTCTTCTCCATACCATTGTTGCTTTCGAACCAACTTTTTCCACTGCTTGGGTGTATGAGATACCAGGTTTGTAATGTTCGAACGTACGAAGCTTCCTACTGCCCACCTGTAAAGATTCTGTCACATGTTTTCCTCCACCTACTTCTATATTACCTACCTGTATGTTACTTGCGTTGTTCCTAGCATACTTTGGCAAGTTAACATGTACCTTTTCATTGCCAATGACAATACGGTCTAGTTGTTCTTCCAATGCTTTCGGATTAGTTACCGCTTGAAACCTAATGAAAACATACCTCTTCCCAGGCTAGGTTCTCCTTTTTGCAATGAAAATATCCCTAACAAGCCCCCATCTTTGAAAAATCCACCACATGTGAATCGTCATGGTCCTCCGGAAAGTTGGTAAAGAAAAATAGTGCCAACACTACTACTTTTCTCCACTTTACTGTGGTGCATGTTTAATTTTAACCTACACTTGTTTCAACTTTATTTTATGCTCTTTTCCATTTACTAGTTATGGACTCCCTTTGAATGTACCTCTCGGTATCGCCTTTTTTTTTACCAAAATGGGGTAAAAAAAATACCAAAATGGGTACTTTTTGAAAATATTACGGAAATGGATAAGTCATGTTTTAAAACACAACTTCATATAAAAGAAGTCGTGCTTTAAAACACAACTTTACTTTTAGCATTTTTTTTTTTAAAAAAAATAGAAGTCGTGACTTGTTTCATGACTTTCATAATTTTTTAAAAAAATGCTATTTACACCATGTATTTTATGGATACACCCCCTTTTAAAATATTTTTTCCATGAATAATGGAAATACAACTCAAAAAATTTAAAAGGGGGTGTATCGATAAAATAGGTGGTGTAAATAGCAATTTTAAAAAAATTATGAACTTCGTTTATAAAGGCACGACTTCTACTTTTTTTTTTTAAAAAAAAAAAAAAAGCTTGAAAGTAAAGTCCATGACTTACCCATTTCCATAATATTTTCAAAAAATACCTATTTTGGTCATTTTTAAAAAAAGTTACCCTATTTTGGTAAGAAAGCCCTCGGTATCTCTGTCTTTTTCTACTACAACTCAATCAAGAACTCATCCTAATCTATGAATTAATAATTACACTCTTCCCCTTACGATTTTGAAATATTTCCTTTTTAATTTTATTTGCCCAAAATACTTATTGATGTTATATATTCATCATTTTTTATGAAGGCAATTAACTGTAGGACGAAAAGTTCCTGTTAGAAGTTCTTTTTTGCAGGTACTCACTTAACATTTTCTTCATTGGGTTGAAATTTCAGGCAAGTTAGGAAGCAAGAGTTGTCGTACGATAATTGGTCAAATGTTGAAGGGAAAAGAAACCAAAGGTAACGTTGGACTATTCTCATGGGTGGGTTGGCTTATATCCCCACCACGTATTGCACGTACTTATATTCTTTTTAGGAAAATTTTAGGTTAAATTAATATGCAGATCCAAATTTTTATAAAATTTTCAATTAGGTCCATGCATTTTTTTTTTCAATTTGGTCATCCCATCTAATTGTTGTTATGAAAAATTAATCGGATACACCTAATTAGAGGTGTAGATAGTGGACTGATGCTTCTGAGATGTGTTGTAAGCACAAGTGAGTCAATTGTGAGAGTTTTCTGCATAGTTTTAACATTATGCAAAGTCCAACAATTTTGAAAAGCTTGTGAAAGAATACTTAGATTGAATTATCCTGCAAAGGTTGAAACTCTGCAGAAATCTCTCACAATTGACTCTCAGTTATACTTACAACACATTCTAAAAGCACCAATGCATGTCTACATCTCTAATTAGGTATAATTTTTCATAACGACAATTAAATTAGATGGGTAAACTCAATTGGAAAAAATAAAAGTTCATAGACCCAATTGAAAGGAGAAAAAAAGTTCAGAGACCTAATTAAAAATTGGGTAAATGGCCATTTTTGTCCTCGAAAGTGTAAAACGCTGACAATTTGGTCCATGAAAGATGAAAAATTCAAATTTAGTCCTCGAAAGTGAAAAAAGTGCGACAAATTCGTCCTTCCGTTAGCTCTTCTCCGTTGACATTAACAAAAGTGCCTATGTGGCACTTTTGGTGATGATGTGGTAGATGACGGTTGTCACATGTCATCCATGTTGTTGCCACATGTCATCCACGTGGCTAAAAGTTGACTTTTCACTTTACTGACATTTTGGTTCCTGAACTTAACCACTTATTGACATTTTGGTCCCTGAACATTAACCATGTACTATCATTTTAGTCTCTGAACTTAACCACGTACTATCATTTTAGTCCACGTACTGTCATTTTAGTTCCTGAACTTAACCACGTACTGTCATTTTAGTCCATAAAAGTACTTTTGAATTTTAATTAAGCATCATGTTACATGTAAATTATTAGCATAGTCATCACCATATCCCCTTACTTCAATTTCATATCTCTCATATTTTTCACTTTCCTCTTCCACACTTTGTTGTTCATCTTGATTTTCACCTCTATCATCTGCATGCAAAGTTCGTCATTTATTTAACTGAAACATCAATTCTAATAGGAAAATAATACAAAAACATCTTAAAAACTATTTAATTTTTTTTCTTAATAAACATTGTCTAGCTTCTTTAAGAAGTTACATTTTATTCAATTAAAAATTTTCTAATAGCTTCTTCAACACTCTCAAGTAACCACTACATTCAAAATTCTTTGATGTCTATATATACCTTGCGGTAGTAATTCATGAAAATCACAACTTTTGTTGTTTAAATTTTCTAATCTATTTGATCCTTTTACTTTGATCATCGCTCATGTGTCAAACGATTGCATGGATCCTATGCCACCCCTCCCACTAACACCTCCTTCATCCTCAATTTTTTCACTCTCTACACTCCAAACATTATCAAAAGAAAGAAAAATGACATGTGCTTCGCGTGCCACTAGAGGGTCATGTCCACTCAAATCCTCTAATACTTATGATATAGCCACTAACTACTGCTATGTGATCGCTCATAAATTAGAACCTTATAGAATCTTGTTACCAATGTCCTGAATTTGGCCGCTAACTACTGCTACGTGATCACTCTTAAATTAGTTTCATATTTATAGTATTATTTAAATGGCAAAATTGGTAAGAGGAAGGTGAAAAATATGATAGATAAAGAATGGAAGTGAGAGAATATGGTGATGACTATGCTAATAATTTACATGTAGCGTGAGACTTAATTAAATTCAAAAGTACTCTCAAGGACCAAAATGACAGTATGTGATTAATTTCAGGGACCAAAATGTTAGTAAGTTGTTAAGTTCATGGACCAAAATGTCAGTAAGTAGTTAAGTTCAGGGACTAAAATAACATAAAGTTGTCAAGTTTAAATATTAAAGTGAAAAGTCAACTTTTAGCCACTTGGATGACAAGTGGCAATCGTCAACTGCCACGTCATCACCAAAGTGCCACGTAGGCACTTCCATTAATGTTAACGGAGAAGAGTTAATGGGATGATGGATTTGTCGCACTTTTTTTTACTTTCGAGGACTAAATTTGAATTTTTCATCGTTCAGGGACCAAATTGTCAGTGTTTTACACTTTCAAGGACCAAAATGGTCATTTACCCTTAAAAATTTGAAAAAATTTTAGGGACCTATAAATAATTATATCTAATTTTTTTTAATTCTTATATATTTTACGTTTTTTTTCTCGAGGTAAAATTTTGATTTGTCGAAATATAGGGTTGTCCCGTTAGATTTACTTGTCAAGTTGTGTGCCTTACAAGTTACAATATGTTAAGAGGATAAAAATATCAAATAGAAATTCACCCAAAAAAAAATCAAATAGAAAAAAGAAATACATTCACACTTAGTTGAAAAACGAAATCAACGATCATGAGCTAACTTTGGTAAGATTAAAAGTACTAATCAATGAAAAATCATACTTAAATATTCAAATGAACCAAATAGTAAAAAATAAAAGAAGCCATGCATACCTATGCATCAATTTATTGTTCTTGTTTGACCTTTTTCTTTTGGTTCTTTCGTCAGTTACGATATATATTTTTTTCAATATTTATATATTTTTATACCAAAATATATAAAAATAGGTATCGTTCATTTTCAACCCTAGCCTACACCTGGCTCACTTTAATTAATTAGGTATTCAAGTTTTGTTTAGGAAATCCTTATCTTAGAGACATTTTCCCATTGACAGTAGAATAGTGTCTGAAACATCATTTATGTATTCACTTTGTGTGAATTCCGTAGTCTACTCTTCCTTCACGTATGAGTTTAATATGCACAAAAACTCAATTCTTTTCAGGGTCTAAATAGGAATGAAAATTGCCACTCATCTGTGGGGGATTCACAAAAATTATTATTGTGTGTTTAGTATTTAGGGGAGAAGGAATTAAGAGAAAAGCAAATAGGGAGGGAGGTATTATTCTTCTATTGTTAGGATGAGTAAAGCAAATAGGGAGAAAACACACAAAAAAATACAACAATTTTGAAGGGATTAAAAGAATGAGTAAAGAAAATGAAGGAATAGATGGAATTTTTTTCGTAACGAAAGAGAGAATGAAGGTTTTTTTTTTTTTTTTTTTTGAAGAATATATATATTTTATTATTCCTAATAGGCTAATATTACTTTTTAAATAATTACTAATTTTCCTTTTTTTTAAATACTATTAATAAGTAAAACATTTTTTGAGTTCTAAAGTAAGGCTTTAAGTTCCTTATCCTAAGAAATTTCCTAAAGATTGTTGTGGAGTTTAAGTTTGATAGATACTGTATTTTTTTTTTTTTGGTACCATGAAAGAAATAAACTTAATGATTAATGTGTGTTTGTTATACTGTGATTTGATGTGATATGAAAAAAATGAAGTTTAAATTTGTTTCTACTAAGAATATATATATATATATATATATATATATATATATATATATATATATATATATATGTAAAAGTGTTATAAAATAAATATATCTATTTTTTTTAAGTATGAGTTTTTGTTTATCATATTAATGTTTTATATTTTAAAAAAACAAAAAAGTTCCTGGCCTCGTTATATATACAAGAAGAGAAAATTTAGAGTAAGACTCATAAAAAAAAAAAAAAATCCTCCTACATCATCCATGAAACGGAAGGGGAGTAGTGGTCTTCAATTTTTTAAATGTTTAAAATTCAAATTATTCTTTTTATAATATAAAAAATTATATTAAGAAACAATAATGTAATTAAATTTAATTTTTTTAATTAGCATAATTTTTTGTATTATTTATTTACTTTTATTCTTTTTACTCATCCAAATAAAGAAAGACAAAAAAAAATCATTTTTTAATACTGTATCTATCTTAAGAACTTTTTTTTCTATTTATATCCTTCATATTTTTTTCTCTCATATATATATATATATATATATAGAGAGAGAGAGAGAGAGAGAGAGAGGGAGGAGGGATCTACTTAGTCCAAGAGTAAGTCTAAAAGAGAATAGTAAGAATGGATAGTAACTCTCTTAAACTTACTCTTGGAGTTGGAGTAAGTGGATCCCTCCTCATATATATATATATATATATATATATATAAAGGCTATTGCATGTAATGACATCACAATAGATTCTTGACGTCCCAACAACATTGGCACTCCAAGACCTACCATTCATCTACAGCACACCAAGACCAAGACCTTTGAAAAAAGAGAACAAGATCAACATGGGAGGATTAGAGCAAGACCTGTGAAAAGTCAACAAAACCTAAAATTATGCAACCCAACTCTATTTTGGAAAAAATCCACCCTAACAAAAGAGGGAACAAGATCCCACCAAATGAAATCATTCTTACTAGTCACTCCAAAACAAGCTAATTTATCTGCATAATGATTGTCTTCTTTGTAGATATGGGATGTTATACATTGTGTTTGGGAACAAAGCTTGACACAATGTTTCCAACTACCCTAAAGATCCCAAGTGACCACGTAAATGTTAGAAAAACCATTTATCACCAACTGAGAGTCACACTCTAACCACAATTTATGTCACCCTCTCTGTTGAGCCTGTTCAATATAGCTAACATAACCGCAAGAAGATTTGCCTAGAACATAGTTTTAATACCAACATAAGCCGCTAAATAGCTCAGAATTGCACCATTATTGTCCCTAAAAATTCCCCCACAACCTACATGGCCAGGAGAACCTTTCACTGCACTGTTTGTGTTACATTTGAGAAACCCACAAGATTGTGGGTACCAATCCACTTGTTTAATTATCGCTGCTTTGGGAGGATGAATTTGCACAAAAAAAGCCTTGAGAAAATTGAATTCCTCCACCGAATTAGTCATATGTCTGCTAGAAATACAACCAGCTAACGAGACCACTGAAATCATGATTGTAGCAGTTACCACATCTTTCATTTGAGAACTCCAGCGCTTATCCAAAATTGATAAAAGCGAAGTTGCAGAAGTTAAATCCAGCGAACAATCAAGAAAAGCCTACAACCAATTCCAAATAACCATCGACACCTAAAAACAAATGATCTGTGTTTTCCTTAAACATTCCACAAAAACTACAAACTGATACAACAGTGCATCCTTGGGCTTTAAGTTGGTTATTTGTAGACATTCTATTTCTCAATAGACGCCAAAGATTAAAGGTTCTGGAGGGTGGGATACAACGGGTCCAAATCTGTTTTGCCCAGGGAACCAGATGAGAATCCTATTGTAAAAAAAAGGAAGCAGCTTTCAATGTCATCTAACCATCAGAGATAGGCCAGGTGTAAATATCTCCAAATCACACGAAATTACGAATCCAAGTATCAATTACCTTGAGGAAAGCTACCAATCAAGAATAAATGTTAAAGTTGTATAAAAGCATGCCAGAAATCACTGAATTCATAAGCTGAACCCTACCCATGATATAAAGAAGCACACCCTTCCAACTAGAGAGTTTAGCTTTAATATTCTTATCCGCTAGGTAAAAGGTGACTAGTTCGAGGCTTACCCTTGAAAATAAGAACTCCTGAGTATACAAATGGGAGAGCACCAGTAGCAAATCCCAATAGGCCTCTCAAAATAGTGATACGTCTAGAGGACATGAACCTAGTATAAAATCTATGCTTCTCTGGACTAATCACTTGGCTAGAAGTGGCACCATAAGAATTAAATAAATTCAACAATGCATTCATATTTTTAACCATACCTTTATAGAAAATCAATATGTCATCTGCATGCAAGACATGACTAGGAGTCGAAAAACCTCTCGGGCTAGCCATAGGCAGCAACATACTATTATCCACCAGATGCGTAATTTTCTTACTAAGAACATCCTCAGTTAAACAAAATAGAATAGGAGGAAGGGCATGTCCTTGCCTCATCCACTTTTTACATGAAATATTAACCAACTAAACTACCATTAATCCCTAAAGAAAGCCTCGTGTAGACTACAAAATAGTAAGCACCTAATTAATAAAAGTACCACTAAATCCAAAAGCATCAAGAACCTCTAACAAGAAATTCCAATCCAAGGTATCAAAAGCTTTTTTGATGTCAAACTTTGATTGCCATGTTCCCTCCAAAAGCTTTGCAATCTAACATGTTAGTTGCTTCAGAAGCAATGCAAATACAATCTAAGATTTGCTTGCCTCTAACAAAACCCCTTTGGTGGCTCGAAAGAATTTTACGGGCAACTAAAGTGAGCCTATCTGCCAAAACTCTAGTGATAATTTTAAACTGGAAATTTGCTAAAGCAATTGGGCGAAAATTTTCAATCTTGTTAGCACCAGAGAACTTAGGAAACAAACTAGTATATTGGAATTAAGACTAGGCAAAATCCAACTTTGTAGAAAAAATTGCAATACAGAATTAAAAACATCCTTACCAATAATATCCCAGTAAGAATGATAGAAATGACCACCAAAACCATCTAGCCTAGGAGCACCAGAAAAGCTCATAGAGAAAACCGCATTTTTCACCTCTTCCAAAGAAGGGAGGTTAGTAAGCATGGCATTATCCTCCACCGAAACTAAGGATGGGATACTTTCCTCACCAAATCATTGGAGACGCACAAGTTATCTGTGGCATATAACGCAAAATAAAATTGAAGAAAATGCTCTTGGATGTCTCCCAGCGATTCAAGCAGCCTGTCACCATCCTTAAGGCTGGTCATTTGCTTGGCTGTGTGTCTATAAGAAGCCATCTTGTGAAAGAATGACATATTCCTGCCACCTTAAGGAAACCATTGGGACCTCGACTTCTCCTTCCAAAAGATCTCTTCATAACATTCACTTCATATTTCTCACTTGTTTCTTTGTTTCATATTTCAATCTTCATTAGTATAGGTTGGGAGACAATCATTCATTTGTTAATTGAGTAGGGTTAGGACATAGAACATAACATATACTTTATGTGTAACTGCAAAATATATTTTTCTCTTGTAAAAGTTTACACATATTAATTATGATTTTTCCCTTTAAATGAAATGATAATATATAGAGAGAGAAAGAGAAAGAGAGAGTATCAAATGAAAACTCTTACTAAGAAAAATGAAAATTATAAATATTGACCATTATAAATTACGCCTGAATGGTCAAATTAAAGTTAAAAAAAATGCATGTGATTTTTTTTAAGTAGCCATATGATCACTAACAAACTTTTAATATTAAACATCTATGTATGGTTGTATAACTCAAATTTATAATTTTCTTTTCTCACAATGAGAAGAGTTTTAAGTTGATACATTTTGTATATATGAAAGCGTATCAAATGAGAACCCTAGTTATTGTAAGAAATAAGAATTATAAATATAAATCATTAGACCATAATTGAGTAGTCAAGGTTAAAATCAAGATGCATATGACTTTTTTTATGACCTATATTTATGAGCAGACCACTAACAAACTTTTAATCTTACTATTCATGTATGATTGTATGACCTATATTTATAGTTTTTATTTCTCACAATAAGAGCATATAAATTGAGAACCTGTCTTGTTGTGAGAAATAAGAACTATAAATATAGATTATTAGAATTTATTTAAATGGTTAAGATTTAGAAAAAAGATTATACAAGACTTTTTTAAGTGGCTATGTGACCAATAAATAAATTTTATTCTTGACAATTTGTATGATTTTTTTTAATCTTAACTATTTAAATATAATATAATACTCTATATTTCATAAAGACATAAAATTGAAAGAAAAAAAAACTAAAAACTAAAATCAAATTTCAAGTGACATTTGTCACATTCCTTTAATTGTTATATGTATTTTAAATTATTAGATAAGTTATATGCATTGCTAAATTTTATTCATTTTTGTTATTTTTTTATTTTTAATATTTTCTTTTGAATTATTAAATAGTCATAGTTCTTTATAGATACTCATTATTTCTTTGAAAGGATTGAAAATTAGCTCCGGTAACATGTTAACAATACGGAGGATAAGGGACATCATGCACCCAACCCATCCAATTATCATTTCCTGGCATAATAGTATAAGAAAATATCCTTGCAGGTACTAGTCACCAAAAAAATATCGTTTCAAGTTCAACAGCTTCAAATTTGACGAGTAATATCATCACGGAAGGACATAATAACTCTATTTTGAGGCCACCATATTTCTATGGAAGAAATTACACTGAGTGGAAGGAGCGTATGAGAATATTCATACAATCTGTTGACTTCAAGCTTTGGCTTGTGATAAAAAATGGACCAAGAATTCCAACAAAGCTAGTAGACAAAGAAGAAGTGGAGAAAAGTGAAGATGAATACGATGAAGAAGACATGAAGAATTTGGAACTAGAAGCAAAAGCAAAAAATATTTTATATTGTGCCTTGAATCCAGATGCTTTTAAAATATATTCAGAGGGCCAAAAAACAGCCAAGCATATGTGGGACGAGCTTGACAGGTTAAGTATCTTTACAGATCTAAAATTTTGGATTTTGATAATTGCTGAATGCTAACCTTGAACTTTTTCTTTGTAGTCTAAACTTGGCTCCTTGAATCAATAAAATCTTTTTGGATTGTTAAAAAAAATGAACTTTGTCTCCTTTTAGGACACGCAATTGTTTCTAGATTTATAAACGTACATAATTACGTAATTGACATATCATAATATAGTTTTTTTGTTTTTTTATTTCTTCCCCTTTGTTTCTTATTTACATGTATTATTGTATACGCTTATTTTATGAATACAATTTCTCAAAATAAAAGGGCAATCGTAATCAGCTACTTCCTCCGACTTCAAATATAAACAAAAAATTGATTTGAGGTTTGGATTTAAATATAAACAAATCTCAACTAATTTTAATTCATTTAATGAAAATACCCTTCATTTAATAAGGATTTTAATTCCAATGACTTTTTCTTAATATTGATATCAAATTTCAATGAAAGAGAGTTTAGGTAAACAACTTATATTTTAATTGAAATTGGTGTAACCAACTTTCTTAATTCGTATAAAACAGTTTTTTTTTTTTTTTTTGTTGTTGTTGCTTATATTTAGAGCTGGGAGAGAGTACATTTTAGACCATTTGCAATCTTTGCTTTGCCAGGGAAATGACGGGCCAACTCTCCAATTCCCCAACAACAACTCATCAGCAACAGTCCAACCGCATCAGATGCAGATCAACTTAATTATCCTGATCTTTACTTTTTAGATGAAACAAGTACGGTAAAAATTATTTGTTCTTTTAAATTATCTCTTATATTGATTATTTTTATTATAATATTCTTAATTATTTCACATTTTTCAATAAATAATAAATATTGAAAATTATTACAATAAATTCTTTTTTTCTTTTGGGAAAACTGAGAAAAATACTACAAATTAATAAAATAAATTACATAACTACTATTCTCATTGCATATATTAAATATTAATTATGTAGAAAATAATTAGACAGGAAGAGTAAAATGATGAGTCTCAACAATCTTAAAAATCATTTTAAATTAATTCATTACTGAAATGATGTGACATGATTAATAAATAGCGTTGTTTATCTAGTATGTGATCAAAAGTTCAATTCTTAGATATGTGTGAATAGAAACACATTTATTGAGAAAAGACAATAGTATTTTAAAGAAACAATCCGTTACTTTTAGTTGGAAAATATCCTAAATTCACCCAAAAATTAAATTAACCAATTTTTCAATTATTGAGTTAGTTAAAAAAAAGTTATATATAAGTAGAGGTAGTATTATACTGAACAATTCAGAAAAAAAAAAGTATTATACTGAACAAAATACAAAAATATTAATAGTAAAAGAATTTGAAAGTGTAATAAATATTAGCTTTGTTTCAGGGGAATGATTGGACAGATTTCTGGAGCTTTGCGTGCCCCTTCACAAGCATGCTCTAAAAGGCAATTGGCCAGCAGCCAAACGCATCTTAGATAGAGATGATAGACTGAAGCACGCAGCAATAGCAACTGGTTGGGATACACTGCTGCATGTTGCTGCTGGTGCAAACCATGCTCTAAAAGGACAAGAACTTGTTCTTCACTTCTATCAAGGCTGGCAACTATCGTAAGCTTTTTTTCTTTTCTTTTTAACACAATTTTAATACACTCTTTTAAACACATTTGATATTAATGATTAAAATTAAGGCCGTTAAAAAATACCAGCAATACACTTTTTAATACACTCATAACTATTGGTTGAAATTTATAAGAGATTACTAAATTATGTGAATTTCATTCACTCCTTATTTAATGATATTATTAATAATTTTGTAATTTTTAATAATTTTGTTTTAAAAAAGTGTGTTAAAAAAATGTATTACTAACCGTTCTTTTATTTTAAAATGAAGTAGACTAGATATTGATCCAAATATTTTTCAGACCTGGCCTTAGAAATGGCAACAGAGTGGGCAGAGCTAGCCTATGCACGTGATCAGAATAATGACACAGCTTTGCATCTCTTGGCTCTAAATCACAAGATCAACCACGGTAAATTCTTACGTTCACTAATTATAAGAAAAATTCAGACACGTGGCTTGAATTTTTATTTATTTATTTATTTATGGAGCTTACAAACTCCCTGTTCTTTTACGCGCCTTTCATAGCAAATAACCAATTTTTATATTGCAGGCATGAAACATGTGTATTTTCAATTGGTTAATTTTCTCTGGAAAATGATTCTTAGCCACAAAAACTTCTTGGAGGCAATTAGAATAATAAGTGAACCTTCACAACTATTATTCGATGCTGCAAAAGTTGGTAATTTTGGATTCTTGTCAGAGCTTATTAGTTCTCACCCTAGCTTGATATGGGAAGTGGACAACAAAGATCGAAGTATAATTCACACAGCGGTTTCGCATCGCCATGCTAGCATCTTCAATAAGGATGTTATAGCATCATATATTGTGAAAGAAAACAACACTCTATTGCATTTGGCTGCAAAATTAGCCCCACCAGGTCAACTTGAATTAGTTTCTGGAGCAGCATTCCAAATGTGCCTCGAGTTAATATGGTTTGAGGTAACCCCATTATTTCATTGACTTTGCATGCTTTACATGTTCAAATGGTACTATTCTTTGTATATGTTCGTTTCCACAACACCACTACGTGCATGTTTGGTTTTCCATTGGGAGGTCTCTAAACGGCCGTTAAATCAAAAGCTCTGAATTTCCACATAATTAAAGCCTTTAGCTCTCTTGTGAGATTATTTAATATTTCCACAAGTTTCATTCCTTTAGACTCAATTATAGGATTAATTCTTAGTCAAAGACTTGGTTACATTTAAAGCTCAATGTCCTTCTTTAAGGAAGTGTTTTGTGAGAATCAAATTTAAGTTCTCTCCAAAACTTCGATGTGATTTGCGAATTGACTCACACTCATTAAGTACATTTTTTTTTTTTTCAATTTATCACTTTATTATTTTTTTTATCTGAAGTTTAGGTTAAAGTGAAAAAACTATATATCCATAGTTAAAATCTAAAATTGTACTTAAACAAAACTAAGGAACCAAGTAGGTTTCGTGATATAAAAGAGTATAAGCAACTCATCTAGTTATAAAAATAAAAACAATGGATTAGTTGGATTAGATTATCATTTGTTATCGATGGATAATGAACCATCTAACATATTTATAATGTATTGGGTCAAGTGTTCAATGTTTACTTGTTGTACATAGGTCAATAAGGAATGAATCCTAAACTCTGATGTTTGAGTGCAAGTGTAAATGTTGAACTTAATTTTATAAAAAAATATATTTGAAAATATAAAATAGACTAAAATACAATTTTGGTCTTTATATTTTGTCCAATCCACAATTATGGTTCCCCTATTTTAAAATAGATACATTTAGTCTCTCAATTTTAAAAAATATGCAATTTTGGTCCAATCCTCAATTTTGTGTACATTTATTTCTTTTATTTTTACAATTTAATTAATTAAATCATTTTTTGATGGAACCTTAAATTAATATGTTAGGACTAAGGTTCAATTGGACCAAAATAAAATAAATAAAACGTATGCAATATCGAAGGTTGGACCAAAATTATTGATTTTCCGAAACTGGGAGACTAAATGTCATTATTTTAAAATGGAAGAACCAAAATTGTGAATTGAACAAAATAGGGGGACCAAAGTTATATTTTAGCCTATAAAATATAATACACTTTAAATGGATGATTTGGATATCCATCCATAAAAAACAGCTAATGGATTAGTTGGATGACATAATACACTTTAAATGGATGTTTTAATCCCTAGTGTCAAGTAACAAGGTTCACTGATGATATAATAATTACGTTGGCAGTCCATTAACTTGTTACGTCATCAAGGAGTTTGATAAGACAATCAAGTATAATTATTTTTTGTAAACTTTGTTTTTAAATTTCTAATCAACTAGTCTCACGTCATCAATTATTTTGAATAGATGAGGATTTAAAAACACAGTTTACCTCATCAACGTCATTGTTACGTCATCAGTTAATGTTGTTATTTGAAAACAGTAACTAAAACAAAAAAAAAATTATAGGAACTAAAATCAAAACAAATTTTTTTAAAGGACTAAAATAAATAACCTCCTATTTTATAAGGACAAAAAGATTATTTAAGCTTTTTTTATTAAATAAGTTATGGACTGATTAAACATTTTACATTTTGGACAAATCATAAATGGATTAATTGTTTATTTTTACTTATCCACTATAATTTTATTCAAAATTTAGTGAATCTATCTGTTTGTCAATCATAATGAGTATATGAGATGTATGCAGACATCCCCCGAGAGTTCTAAGCATATATGCCCATAAATTCATTTCTTATTATGCATAGACTTCTAAATCGTAATTACTGAGATTTGAGGTTCATTCACCATATTCATCTATACTAACTATTCACATATATGTGACAGGAGGTGAAGAAGATAATGCCACCATCGCTCATAATGTCAAAAAATTCTGATGGCCTAACTGCTCAAGAATTATTCACAAAGAAGCATGAAGGATTGCGGAAAGAAGGAGAGGAATGGATGAAACGCACTGCTGAGTTTTGTATGCTTATTTCAACTGTTATTGCTACAGGAGTGTTCTCTGCTGCAGTTAACATACCAGGTGGTATCGATGAAAAAACAAAGAAACCAAATTACTTGGACAAAACATCATTCCGGGTATTTGCAATTTCTGATGCAACTGCATTCGTCTCATCTGCAACTGCGATATTAATATTCTTGTCTATTCTTATCTCACCTTATGCGGAGTATGACTTTTACAAGTCACTGCCCTTGAAGTTAATATTTGGAGTGTTAACTCTATTCATCTCCATAGCAAGCATGATGGCAGCATTTAGCAGTGCCTTCTTCATAACGTACAATTATGGTTCGAAGGTGATTCCTGATTTAATTGCAGTACTTGCGTTTCTACCAATGCTTCTATATATAGCTTTGCAATTTTCATTATGGTCAGATATCATCTACTCAACCTTCTATTGTAGGACTCTATTTAAGCCAAGTAAACGTATGATTTACTTACTAGACAAGTAAAGGCATTGTAATCAGATCATATTTTGATTTGTTAAAGTTGTAATATATTATTTCAACTTAAATACTAATATTGAATGTCTAACATGATCATGTACCACTGTCGAGGAAACAATGTGGTATTAAACCTTAATGTTGAAATGAGAGACAATGTGTTGTTTGGGATAAGACTATGAAATAGCACCACTGTTACGGTGATTAAAAAGCATTAATTATTTGAGATGTGTTTATGGATATCAGAACCAAATCAATTGTCCTTTTTTAACGTTAGAAATTATATATAGCACTACTAAAAAAGTGTTATTTTCCTGCAGATTTTCTTGCGAAAAATAATTCACAAGAAATTTCTGCAGTTTTTTCTACAAAAATAATCCGTAGGAAATTTTTTCAAATTTTAATGTAGATTTAAATCTGTAGGTAATATTTAAATAAATTCGTAGGAAAATTCTACAAGTAAGTTTTCCTACAGATTTTCTTGCAATTTAAAATCCCTAGAAAAATAATTTTTTTAAAATTATTAGTATACAAAAATAAGGTGAGTGACTCTTCCCTTAATTTTTGACTACTTTTTAAATAATTTTTAAAATAATTTTTTTTTAATAAACTTATTTTTAAATTCATTATAATGGATTTAAAAATAATGGATTTTTAAAATAATTTATTTTGAAATAATTGATTTTTTTTATATGTATATGGAATAATGGATTTTTTTTAATAAACTTATTTTTATACCCATTATTCCATATACAGATAAAAAAATCCATTATTCCATATCAAGTGATCACAATTGTCCATTCCATAAAGCCATGTGTATGCTAATTGGTAATTTTAAGTGTGTTAACCACTATAACATAAAAGCCATTGGGGAGTAATATTCATACTTTAAAAGTTTTTTTTTTTTTTTACATACTTTAAGGGTCTATTTGGGTGGTCAGAATGGGATAGGATATACGGACAGGATAACATGATAGGATAAGAGCAGGATAAGCCTTAATCCTAACCAATATTTGATACATACCATGATACGGACTAGATAACAATAGGAGGTAATGGTGGCAACGACAACAACAAGAGTGGTAGTGACGACGATGGTGGTGGTGGTTGTAGTGGAGGCAATGGCGGTGATGGTGGCGGCGGCGTGGTAGTGGCGATGGAGACAACAATAGTAATCGGATGGTGGCGGCAATGGTGGTGGTGACGATGGTGGAGTGATGGTGACAATGGTGGTGGTGGTGGTTGCAATGATGGTGGTGGCAGTGGCGATGACGACAACAACAGTGATAGGATGGTGGTGGCAATGGTAGAGTGATGGTGACAATGATGGTGGTGGTGGTTGTGGTGGCGGCAATGGTAGTGACAGTGGTGGCGATGTTAGTGATAGTGGTGATGACGACGACAACAGTGATGTGATGGTGGCGACAATGGTGGTGGCAGCAATGGTGGAGTGATGACAACAATGGTACTGGTGGTGGTGGTTGCTGTGGCGGCAATGGCGGTGGTGGCGATGGTAGAGTGGTGGCAACAACAGTGGTGGTGGTGGTTATAGTGGCGATGGTTGTAATACCCTGATTTTTATTATGTCTATTTTTTTATTAATAATTTAATATTGAGAAATTAGGATAGAATATTGAAACATTGATTCACACTATTGTGATCAAGATTTCATGTTCTACTTAATCGTGAATTTTAATAATTATTTCGGACCAAAGTCCGGGTAACTATTAAAACAACGATTAAATACGTAATTGTTTGTCTCTATGACAGACATGAGGAAAAGTCTTAAATGATTACAAAATAATTATTTGAGCTTAGAATCATGTTTTATAGGTCTCAATAAGGTTAGGATAATTTCTCAGAAAATTTAGAACTTTTTGAAATTTTACAAAACGCTCTAGATAGTCTGCTGATGAGTTAGACAATATAGGAAAAATATTAAAACTTAATGAAACTGACAAAGTCAGTTCATTTTTTAGTCACACATATAAAAATATAATTTCTAGTAAAGTTTGGAAATTTATAGATCTAAAATGAAATTACTGTGAATTATTGACTGAAAAATATCTAATTAATTCAAATAATTTAAAAATAATTATAAAAATTTAATTTTTAGTTATGATAATTAATAATGAACATAAATTACATTTACTAAAAAGTTTCAATTAAAAATAAAATTGGTTGATCAAAAAACTTAAAAATTAAGCTTATAAATTATACCGACAATATAAGAAAACATAAAATTTTATCCACAAAAATTCCTCTCTCACGTAGCTTGCTCCTCTCACTCACGTGACCTTCACTCTCTCACTCACGTCAATTTCTTTTGAAAAAAAAACCCTCTTACCTCTATAAAAGGAGGCTACCCCACCTCATTTCCTTCACTCTTCTCCCCACTCTCTACGAAGCCTCCTTTGTTCAGCACCCTCTCCCACACCCCTTTCCTCTTCTTCTCTCATCTTCTTCCTCTCAAACACCCAAAACCTCCATTAAAGCTAATTTCAAGCTTCTGAAACTTCCATCCTCCAACTCCAAGTACTGCAAGGCCACAAAAACGGGAAACCCTCTTCTTCCTCTCTTCCCCTTTTGTTGGACGAACCCACTTCCTTGGTAAGGGGGGAGTGAGGCTTTGATTATTTTGTTGTTTCATGTTATATTTGTTATTTTGGGTTGTATTTCTCCTATTTCCTTGTATTTTATTTGATTCCTTTGTTGTTCATATATTTCCTTTGGGTTGTATTTCTTCCATTTCTTTGTAATTACTTTTGATTCTTGTTGATTAATTGTGTTTGGGGCTTGTAATTTTATTTTCCCCTCCTCTGGATTTTGACTACTGTCACGTTAAAATATTCTATCCTAGGGGAGACTATGCCCAAATTTCCTCTTAAATCTTTCTATTTACTTGATTGATGATGATTCATGCTACTAATTACTTCCTTTCTGATTTTCTCTTTTGATTCTTGTCTAATTGCTGCTATACTTGAGCTTTTCTTGTATTTCTGAGCTGCTGTAAATTGTTCTGAACGCTCCTCTCTTTAAAGGAAACTCTGTCCAAACTTTTACTTTGATATGGTAAGGAGAAATTACGTGTTCTATTTTATATTATGGATCCTGTATTAACTTAAGCTTTTATCATCTATTTTATACAAAGTTTGTTTTTGTGAAGCCAGTAGGCAGGAATTACCCAAAGTCACCTCTTCCCTCCCTTTTTCGACTTATAAACAACAATAAGTAGACAATTATATTTTTTTTATACTAAACTTGTTTTATACTATAAAAAGTAAAGAATTTTGGTGAAGATGGATGGTAGTGGTTTCGTCAAATAAGAAGAAGAAAAAGACGAGGATTTGTTTGCTTCTTCCCGATTCAAGATAAAGTTATTGTTTTACTGAAAACAATAACAAAATAAAAGTGAACATTTTTTTTAACTCTAATTTTGGTGTGTGTATTTGGTTACAGGCATTAAGGAGTAGGGACTAATTTCGTTTTGAAAAGTTGAATTCCTATTTTCTTGGCCTAATGGTTTTGGTTCCAGAGAATAAAAAGGGGATTAGAGTTTTAAATTTTAATATTATTAGATTTCTTTAAAATTTAAATTATACTTTAGAACTTTCATCTCCCTAAGACCTTAATTAAGGTAAGTTTAATCAAGTTAAATGACAATGGAATAGCAAGAAAATAAATTTAATATATGGACCTTTGAACCTCTAACAACCACGGTCTTGTGGCTAAATTTAACAAGACTCTAATGCACAAAATTTCTCAATCATTCATTCACCAATTCTTTCAAAGTTTTACAAGAAAATTTTTTTTAAATCAATTCTTTCTTTCCCTTTTGGTCTCGGGTTTAGAAAGGAATTTTCCAATAGTAAAAATTTATTTAAGCTTGTACAAGAAATACTTTATAATAAGTTAGAAATTCATTTCTTTTACAATTTAATGACAAAGGAAAAGATAAAACAAATAAATTTAACTTGATAAGTTTTAAATAATAAGATTTTAATACAAATAGAATTAGCTAATTATTAAATTAATGATTAGCAAAATTAAAAATTAAGTATCTAATGTCTTGCTTAAATGCCTTGTAATATTACACAAATCTTTATATTAGATACTTAATATATGATAAGATGCCTTGATGTGGTGCAATGCATATGTGATATGATGAATTCGATGTGTTGACAGGATATGATGATTGTATTCTAGCAATGTTATTTATCTGTTTGTAAGACAGAAATGTTGTTACCCTGTACTAGTGCTCAGTGAATGAGACCAGTGATGTTAGATGTGATATAGTGAATGGTGATGTATACTAGTTATATATTATGTTTATCTGTCTAAGGGACATAGAGGTTATGCCAAATGACGATGAGTAAAGTGAATTGTGAGTACTCTAGTGTGAGTACAGTTAAGAGAGGAACATGCAGTGGCATGTTGCCTATAGTGGGAGACACAGCCTGGCAAGCTGAGGAATGAAAGGCAGGGACTCATTGATGGAAGTCTAGGGGGTATGGTGTCGAGTGATGAAGTAACTAAAGGGCCAGGGGGAGCACCCTGTGTCAGGGACTTCATCTGACCAAGCTTGGCAACCCCAACAACTGCTCAACATTCCATTGATTGGTGCGAGAGTATGTCTGAGTTATATATAGGACTGTGGATGTCCTGAATTGAGATAATTTGAATTCATCTGTGGAAGATGAAGGTTTTGCCATGGGTTGTGGCGTATGTACTCCCAATCACTTGCAATCGGGGAGTATGGATCCATACTGCGTCTAGAGGATTGAGTTGCTAAGAACTTGAGAGGTTATGACTAGAAAAACATTAGGATCCCCGCTATTATATAATTATTTAACTGACGGTAGTTACTACCGTTAGTGATATTTATATATATTAGAATCAGGTCTCACTCCTTTGATTTTCTTTTCTTTGTATGTACTTGTTGGATGGATACGTGAAGATGACGGCCATTCCTAGCAACCAAGTCTCTCCGTCGGTGCAGATGGTTCAGAGGTTGCAAAGGACGATGCGAGGATATAACTTCGAAGGCCAGTTTTATTATTATGTTTGGGTTAGGATAGAATTCATGTACTGCTATAACTAGGATAATTAATGTATGGGTTAGGACTAGCTAGTACATGATTCTTCTCTACTTGTTAAATTATGTATTTATTCTTGTATTATGTTATACGTCACTTTTATTAATTCGTTGTTTTAATAAGCTTTATAAACGTTTCTTTTAATCGCCAAAAATTTACTCTAAATTTTAACTAAAATAAATAAAAATATTAGTGTGGTTTATGTCTAATGTAACGGGGTGTTACAATGGTGGTGGTGGTGGTAACGACAGTGGTGCTTGCTATGACGGAGATGGTGGTGGCGGTGGTGGCGATGGTGGATGTGATGGTGGTGGCAGTGATGGTGACAGTGACAATGGCGATGGTGATAGAATTAGTGGTGGTGACGACAACAATGATGACGGTGACGATGGGGGTGGTGAGGGGAATGAGGGAGGGGGGAGAGATTATCCTATCTTGTTGCTTTCTAACACAACTCCCCCCTCAAGATAAGAAACACATTACACCAACATCATAGGATAGGCAATAGGATAAGCAAATCATATCCTATTGGTGTACCGAACACTGATTATGGTAGGATATAATAGTTATCCTATCCTATCCAATTTTATCACGACCACCAAACAGATCCTAAAAGATTTTAATATACTATTTACACATAATGAGTTCTTTTAAATTTATTTTTAAATATAAATTAAAATAAACTTACAATTTTAAAATATTATAAAAATTATTAAATAAATAAAATAAACTTCGTAACTCTTTCTCAAACAAAAGGTACAGCATTATTTATTTGCATCTGCCACTTACGTGACATGCAGATTACCTTTTTAAGTGTCCTTCATTACGTTTATTTTATCTCATAAGAAATTTACATTTATTTTTTATTTATAAAAAGCAAGAGATATTGTATTTATAGAATATTTTTATTTATTTTCAACACATTATTTACCTTTTTCTTGCCTTTTTTTTATTAAAAAAAAAACCCCTCATTTATAAAAGAAAAGCATAATTTTACTATATATAAATATTTTATTTATATATAGTAAAATTATATAAATCTACATAGGTTTACTTCTAATTAGGAGAATTTAGTGTAGGAATCGAATATATAAATCTATTAAATCTTAATTGATTCACTCTAATTAATTGGTTTAATCTATTAAACAAATGGTCACCAATTCTAGAAAGGTGAGAATTGGATTTTAAAAACTTGATTTGTGAGGTACTCCACTTGGTGTTTGAATGAAATTATTTTATTTTAATTTAAATCTCAAGAAAATGTTCAAACAATGTACAATGATTATTAAACAGTATATAAAATGCCTTTATGATGCCATGTGACAAAATATTGAAAGCAAATAAAAGAGATAAAGCTAGAAGATTTTACGCTAATAATTTTATATTGAGGAATGCTAGCAACACACTCATCCCAACACACACTCTATTATTAGTTGGAATTTATTGAAAACTATAAAATCAGGATAGAGAGTCATTAAATAATAAGTAGGACCCACAAAAATTTGTGATTTCCAATAAATTTTCACCAATCATGGAAAAGTGTGTTCAAAAGAGTGTGATAGAGAGTGTGTTGCTAGCATTTCTCTTTTATATTAGTCCACTCTCAACTATAGAGAGATATCTACTCCTCAAAGATTCTTTGTGATTTCTCAACTATCTGCACAAGTTACTACAAACAAACAAAAAGAAACAAATCTTTCTTGCTTGTACTACTATATGAAGGGGATTCTATATCAATTATGAGAGAGATTTTACGTGGGTTCTATAATAGATGTAGAATGTAGGAGTCGTAGAAAGTGGTCACTTTCTGCATCGGTTATGAATTGATGTAGAAAACCACTTTCTACATCGCTTATTGTTTTAATCAATGTAAAAAAAGTTACAACTTTCTACATTGGTTAAGAAAATAATTGATGTAGAAACAAAATAATTGATGTAGAAACAATGTTTTTTTTTTTAAATTGTGTTTCTGTTTAAGATTTATCCCAACCTATATATGATCATACACATGTTGTATTTGCACCAAAAAACTACATGTGCTGTCTATTATAGGTTGCTACCTATTCTATCAATTTTAGATTCATACACATGTAACATATCATATATTATAAATTCAAAATCATGATCAATAAAAATTATAAACTGCATACTCACAAAGATACATAAAAGATTTTTAAGTGGAAAATCCCTCAAAAGCAAGGGTAAAAACCACGAGTCATCCAGACCAAAGAAATAACTCCACTATTATCAATAAATGGTACAAAAGAGTCTACAAGAAGTACACAAACAATGCATACAATGATCAAAAGCAAACCAAGCACAAAGCATACAAGAAGTGCACTAACAATGCATACAATGAGAAACCCTATACCATAAAAAACCTCAAAACGTAGCTTGTACTGCAAATATGTGTTCTCCCTCTCCAAACCTCCGAACGACAATCCAATAAAGCAATTGATTTCACACATGAACCTTCTTTTTTCTGTTTTCCATCTCCTGCATAACACATCAACAGTTAATATACTACAGAAAACAATAACACTCCTCAGAACTTAGAAGTTATGAACTTGGAATCGTATCTTTGCTTCTCAATAATCCCTTAGCAACCAGAGTTGTGTCTAGAAAATTTGGGGCTTAAGGCAAACTTTTTAAAGAGACTAAATATAATATTAATAATAAATTTTTATGTTAATCTTTTAGTTTTTTAAGTTGCAAAACAAATATGAAAATTGAAACAAAAAATGTTACAAAGTAAATAACGAAAAGGATGAAATAATAGAACCTAAAAGTGGAAAGAATTATCTTTTTTGGTACAGAAATGGAATGAATTATCTACTGCAAAATACACATTGATATTATCTAAAGCAATAATTTGATATATCAATTATCCATTTTGACAGTTCACTTTCAATTCTTCAAAAAACAAAATACAAAAATAAAGAAAAAAAGAGATAAAAGAATGAGATAGTGAAGAAATTAAATTTGAAGTATAAATATTAAATTTTATAATATACATGTACATAAAATAAAATAACTGTTATTTTTTTTATTTCGATTAAAATTACTAATTATTAACATTCAAAATAATTGACCTTTCAATTTTAATGAAAAAGTCATTTATTACTTACAAATTAATACTATTAATTACGAGATATTCTTGTATAGGTACACAACTAACACTTCATTCTTACACACAACCAATATAATTAGGAAATAATATAATTAATTTCCTTTAATAAATATTTGATCTCGAAAAAATATGTTAAATATTTATAAAATAAAAAATTCAATTATTTCTGATTATCTTTTGTTTATGTGAAGAAGAAAAAACGTAACCAACTAAATAAGAAATTTTATAAATATAGTTTATATGTATTTTTTAATATAATTTTTAAATATATTTTGTAAATTGTTATATAAAATATATTAAATAGATTATTTAAATTGATAAGTAGTTATATGTTTTAAAATCTATTTATATATTCATTTCAAAATAAATATAAAATATATTTATAAATTATATTATATAAAATATATTAATAAAATTTATTCGTTATTAATAAAATTATTAAAATCGTTGAACAAGAAATTTTAAAATAATATACTGTATGTGTATTTTTTAATATATTTTATGAGATTATTATTTCTTATAAAATTTATAGGAAATTTTATAAATATATCTTATATGTATTTTTTAATATATTTTTATTATTCTATTTAGTTAATCATTCAACAAGAAAAAGTATATTTTATTCGGGGATATCATTTTTGGTATATTAATAATTTTAATTAATAATATATTTTTAAATAATATATATCTTGTAAAGACGAAAATTTTATAGATTTTAATTAATAATACAAGATATATTAAAAAATACATAAAAAATATATATATAAAATTTCTTGTTTAGTTAGTTAGTTAAATATTTTATTTCATTTACACGTAAACAGAAGATAACAAGATAAATTAATTTTTTTTATTCTATAAATATTTAACATACTTTTTTGAGATCAAATATTTATTAAAGGAAACTTAATT
Source organism: Pueraria montana var. lobata (assembly GCA_026413185.1). NCBI lineage: Eukaryota > Viridiplantae > Streptophyta > Magnoliopsida > Fabales > Fabaceae > Pueraria > Pueraria montana. The sequence goes on from CM048656.1 coordinate 26,131,338, forward strand.
ATATTATTTCCTAATTAGAAGGAATCAAATTAAATTTAATAAATGAAGAACATTTGTCAATTATCTATTGATTGTGTGTAACAATAAGGTGTTAGATTAGTAAAATTGTATAGAATCACGCTTAAAAACACTTAATACTTTTATCATTAAAATGGTGGCTTTAAAAGCTAAGTTTGGCATTGGTGTGGTGTGAGTGACGTGAATTAGAAATTTAGTGACTACAAGTCTCATTATAGTCTTCAAGCCTGTGCCATTGATGTGTAAGATGTATTCCGCTTAAGGGCAAGCGTATCCTACGAGTAGTGACAATGGACCTAAGTCCGGATATTATACCCTAGAAACTGATTGTGGTTCCCAAATAACAAATTTGTAGAAGACAAGAAAAAAGAAGTGTTTGAGTTGCAATTGTGTACGCGAAAATATTAAAAAGTATGCGTAAACGAATATTAGAAAGAAGCTCTGACAGGTTAAAGAACCTAGGGAGCGTTTTTTTCATGGATAATTTTTTTTAGTCTTGGGAATATAACATGGAAACGTTATTCCCGGGTATTATTAACAAATGTGTTTGGTTAACTATTAAAATTAGTTGGGAATATTTTTTATATTCCTAGGAATAATTAAAACATGTGCTTCATTGAGTTATTTTTTCCTGGGAATATATATTATAATTACTAAAATGTCTTTATTGTGTTAAAGATGTTTTTTTTTATGGAATGTGGAAAAGGGTATATTTGAATTTTTACTCATGAAGACAGGTTTTATCTCATGATTTTTCATACCCCCTTTATCGGGATTAAATATTGGCTAAAAGGTGGGATTATGGCTTTCCCAGGAAAAAAAATATACCTAGGATTAATTATTTTATTACTTCGTAACAAAAGTGAGATAATTTTTTCCACCTCTGTATTCCCAGGACTAAAAAAGTTATTTGTGAAACAGACGCCCCCTAGGGTCATGATTTCAAATTGTCTCGTGTCCCCTCGATTCCCGATTTCAATTAAAGTAACACTTGATCATGCAATTACCAATCATTCCTCTTAAAGCAATAAACATAATTGGATTATGTTATGAAAATCTTCTCCTTCCTAAATCAATCCCTTTTTGTTCATTAGAGACTAATTTAGAAAGAAGGTTTAGCACAGAGAGGTTAATTAACAAAAGTTAATCAAATTAGAAATTCCGGGAAGAGTTAAAGATAAGAATAATGTGGTAATTTAATTGATAAAACAAATAAGAACTTTTATTGAAAATAGAAGAATCGAGGTTCGCAGATAGGTCCTACATCACAACCCTAGCTTAAGGATTTAGCTAGCTATGGGCATAGGAAAGCATAAAACCAAACAAGAGAACAAAAGAGACATTAGAGGAGAAGAATCGTTACAAGAATTAATCCCCATGATGTACTTTTGTTCTTCCTATCATGTGATTCCCTCAGAAACTCCAAAAGTACTCTTCTAGAAAGTATAAAACTAAATGTAGAAAAAGGTGTCCACAAAACATAAAAACCTAATTTATTTAAAGACTTCAGCTGTCGCAGGGGTATGCACGGGGCCATGCTTAGGGTCATGCATGGGGTTGTGCTGAACTTTCGGAGCGCTGCTGCATCAGCATGCCCTGTGCTTGGGGTTGTGCACAGGGTTGTGCAAAAGTTACCGAGCGCGAGCACATCAGCACGCCTTGTGCTTAGGGTCGTGCACAAGTTATGGGGCACTAGCTGTTTAGCACGCCCTGTGCATAATTTTAGCACGGGGTTGTGCTCACTTGTCAGGGGTGTTGTTTCCTCGTTTTCAAGCACTTTTTCTTCCTTTCTTGAGTTCAAGCTCACTTTGCACCAAAATAACATATATTAATCAAAATCACCCAAAGATAATGCAATTTAAGGATCAAATGGTGCAAGAAACCTTATAAAACATTTACCAGAATGGGGTTTATCAACCATCAACAGATATACTGCATATCATATTAGTTATTTTACTATTAGTAGGCCTAAGGCCTAAGGTATTCACAAAAAAATAAAAAATAAAAAAATCAGTAGTCTTAAGGCAAATGCCTAACTCGCCTAGCTGTGTACACAACTCTGCCGGCATAGTACGTAGCTTGTCAAGGTTGAGACCAATAAGGTAATTTTTGCTTAGCTTTGCATACCACTGAATTTTGCAACTTGGAGATGAAGATAATGCAACGGCGGAGGGTTTCATTTATCCTCATGAGTTTTTCTAGGCTTCTGAAGGTGGATCAAGTTACAAAGAAAGAGAATAAACTTATCATAAAGGAAAGGAGGTGAAAGAAAGCAAGACACTAAACAATATGCAACACAAGAATTTTACTCGAGAAATGACAAAGTTTCTTTTGAGTAAGCTTTTTCTGTTGCATATCATTTAGTGCCCTACTTATTTTCACCTTGTTCATGATAAGCTCATTGAATAAACTTGACCAACCTTCATAAACCTAAGAAGAGCTATAAGGATAGATGAAAACAACCTTGTAACATGAGAAATGTCATAAATGATATACAACACACAAAAAACCAATTTTAACTTTAAAAGAGTTCAAAATCAATTTTTTGGCTTGTCATACTCAATGTTTATACTGTGTGACATTTAGCCATCATAAGTTGACCTTGTTCTGAGTGTCAAGTACTATGAGAATCAAAACAAGATTGCAAATTTATTAAGTAATAGAAATGATGTTAGTAATTAATGGAAAACATGCCGACGCTCGATTAAAATGCAGACATGCATATCACTTTCATGTGACTAACATCAAGAGGTTGAGTGTTCCATTTGATTTTGAATGGATTACCGATTACTGGCTTGATTATAGTAGAGTCTATGTGATTTGGTGTCATGGGGATGCTAGAAGTTGTTGGTTCTGCTTGCTGATACATTTTTTAGATCAATTGCCATTTAGGCCTTACATAGTGGGATGACTTTGAAATTCCATTAACCTATACCTATATATTAAATATTTTCTTGTGAATTCTTTTAATATTTTATAAAGAAGATATTAGATAAAAATAAATATATTTAATATTTTTAAAACAAAAAATATTTAATATATTTTTATTTCATAAGTAATCAGATTAAAAAAATGTTCTCGATAGATTTTAATTACTTTTTCTTTGAAATTATAATACTTTTTTTAACCTATCTCTTTTAAAAATTTGTTATTAAATGAAAAAGTAATTAATATAAATAGAGACTAATTAAAAGACCTTTTTTTTTCAGTTTCCAAAGCATTTTTTAAATTGGTCTCTATAACTGTATATTTTTTTCCTAAATCAGTCTAATTAATGAATTTCTAGTGATATAGTGTAAAAAGGTAATAATTTCATAAAAATAAAATAATGAAATATATAATAATTAAATAGACTTTCAGCATAACAAATTGAGTTTCAACAAATTCAAAATATTACAATTATTTTACCTACACTAGTACATAGGTGGAAGTCTTTTAAGGGTTTTACCCATACTAAATATTTGTAGGTAGAAGTCTTTTGAAGTTTTACATACCACAAACATCTGTAGGTAGAATCTTTTTTATTTTACCTTTAATCAACCATGTTTATAGGAATATTAAAAGAATTTTATCTACACTAAATATCTGTAGGTACAAGTTTTTTATTTTATTTTTATTTTTTATTTTTACCTACAGTAAATTATCTGCGTAAGTAAAAGTGACTGTAGGTATAGGTCACTTTTCTGAGAATTAAATTTAACCATATATACCATTCTAATTAGACCTTGGAAATACCAATATTTTGTTGACTCAATTGTAGCTGTTGTAGCTGAAGGTGAGTATACGGGCTGATTTGGTCTATTTAGACTCGTTCCACAATAATGGGACCTTGATAAGTATAAGGGCTTTGCTATTCTCACCCCACAAATTGCTATTCTCACCCTCTAACATTGTACAATTACCCTGCTGTCCCTCCTCCATTTCTTACACCCAACCCCACTCCCTTCTCCTCACACTCTCCACCCCCACTCCCAACCTCTCTCAGTGTCACTCTCCTTCTTCAGATTCCTAAACTTACTCATACCCGTAAGTTATGTAGATCAACGGAATCATGATTCCGCTGTGTTGAATGCACAGCGGAATCCTGATTCCGTTATTTTTTTTTTGTTTTTTACAGTACACAACGGAATCGTGATTCCATTGTGCATGTTTTTTTCAAACACAACAGAATCATGATTCCATTGTGCATGAAAAATGACAAGCACAACGGAATCACGAGTCCTTTGTGTACGTCATTTTTTGAACACAACGGAATCGTGATTCCGTTGTGTAAGAAAAATGTCGTACACAACGGAATCATGATTCCGTTGTGTACGCAGACAGTATTTGATTTTTTTTTACTGTTATTCATTTAGTAAATTTTGAATTGTTTTTTTTTTCTTTTTAGTAGTAGCAATGGATTGGAATACTTTTATTTTTGATGAAGTTTCGATGCAAAGTAGTTGGGGAAATATGATTGATACAAGTGAAAATGCTTTTGACCAACCCATTGAACAAAATGAAATGCAAGCAGATGATTATGTGATGGACATTGAACCTCAGCACAATTATCCTGACTTCTCCAATAATTTCATGACTGACGAGGTTGATTGATTAATTATTGTTTTTATCTATATGATATTTTTGGTATATGTGTGTTTTGTTAGTGAAGGAATGCATTTTGTTTTTAGGATTTTGAAGAGCGAGATGACTTGTTGACATGGGTTCGATCTGTTGCAAAGGAGCTTGGATTTGTTGTTGTCATTGAAAGGTCAGAAGCTGGCAATAAAACTTTTGTCCTATTAGCTTGTGAAAAGGGAGGAAAGTACAAACAATATAAAGATAAGTTAGTCCACAAGACTACTGGAAGTAAAAAATGCCAGTGCCCGTTTAAATTAAAAGGGAGGCTTGTGAAAGGCATTGGTTGGAAACTTTATGTGGTTTGCGATTTTCATAACCATGAAGTCAGTGAAACATTGGTGGGTCATACATATGTTGGTCGTTTAAGCAGTGAAGTAAAAAGTCTGCTACATCAAATGACCAAAAATATGGTGAAGCCTAGGCAAATTTTTTTGACAATCAAAGATAAAGATGATGCAAATGTCACCACCATCAAAACCATATATAATGAGCGACAAAAATATTGGCGACACCAAAGGGATCCAAGAACTGAAATACAACATCTGATGAAGTTGATAGAATGTGATCAATATGTTTATTGGTATAGAAAGGTCGACACTAAAGATGTTGTAAGAGATATCTTGTGATCACATCCAGATTCTATCAAGCTCCTAAATTCATTTCCAATAGTGTTGATATGTGATACTACTTACAAGACGAACAAATATCATCTTCCGTTATTAGAGATTGTTGGGGTGACTTCAACAGACATGACTTTCTCAATTGCCTTTGCTTATTTACAATCTGAGAGGACAGACAACTTTGAATGGGCATAAATAGGGTGAAAGAAATGTTTGTCAAAGATGATGTATTGCCTCAGGTTATTGTCACTGATAGGGATCTTGCATTCATGAATGCATTGGAGAATGTCTTTCCTTCTTCAACCAACTTGTTATGTCAATTCCACATTTCTAAGAATGTCAAGGCAAAATGCAAGATGCATGTGGGCAACATGGAAGAATGGGACAAAGTGTTGGACGCTTGGGAAGGGTTAATGCAATTTGCTAATGAACAATTGTATGAGGTTAACTTGAAAAACTTCACAAACCTATGCTCACATTATCCACTTTTCCTTAAGTATGTCCATTGTACATGGTTGATACCTCACAAGGAGAAGTTTGTACAAGTATGGACAAATCAAGTTATGCATCTTGGAAACACAACAACTAATAGGTAATTTTCCATATAATTATATTCGTTGATTTTAATTATATACTTTGCTTGACATTACTTTTGGTTGCATGATAGGGTTGAAGGCGTACACGCACGATTGAAGAGGTTGCTTCAAGATAGTATGGGAGACTTGTGTAGTTGTTGGGATGCCATGAATAACATGCTTATATTGCAACATACTGAGATTTTGGCTTCATTCCAAAAAAGCATCAATGTTGTGGGTCACAGGTTTAATAACGTGTTTTACAAGAAGATACGAGGCTTTGTATCAGACCAAGCACAAGACCTGATATACAACGAGTACAAACGGGTTGACAACGTTGGTATTGACAATTATGCTTGTGGATGCACACTTAGAACTACTCACGGTCTACCGTGTGTGTGTGAACTTGCTAGATTCAGCAATATGTTTGGCTCAATACCCTTGAGGTCAATTCATGTGCATTGGAAGATGTTATCCATCAATCAAGATGACACCGGTGATTCTTGGGGGGACTTGACTTGGACACACAAGGTTGATGCATTGTTAAAGAGGTTTTCCCAACTTGATGTCTTCGGAAAAATCACAATGAAGACTAAAGTTCGTGAACTTGCATTTCCAGAAACCACCTTAATGTGTCCACCTCTAGAGAAGGTGAAAACAAAGGGTGCCCTGAAGTCTGTGAAATCTACTAAACGTGCACCTTCAATATGGAAGCAAGTCGATGCAATGAACACAATGGTAGGTGGTTCAGGAACTCCTACTGTGCCTCCCAAAGTTGTCAATGACAATAAGTGAAGCAAAATGATGCCTTATGTTAATGAGTTTGCAGATGAATTGAAACAATTCATCCAAAAAATTATTGATGTCAAAGCATATGGAAATTGCGGTTATAGAGCAATTGCAGCTTTGTTAGGTATTGGAAAGGAACCCTGGGCTCTCATTCGTCAAGTCTTGGTTCGGGAACTTCAAACATGACACTCTCTTTATCTTGAACTCTTTGGCATGGAAGAAAGATTGGTTGAATTAATCAGCTCTTTGTATCTCCAAGGTGGACCAACAACCATTGACAAGTGGATGACCATTCCCGACATGGGGTATGTGATTACTAATCGGTATAATGTGGTGTTGGTTCACTTATCTATGCTTCAAAGTTGGACTTTCTTTCCGCTTAGGAGCCGGCCTCCATCTGCTGCACAACAACGTCTTATAGCTATTGGATTTGTTAACGGAAATCACTTTGTATAGGTACACATAATATATTAAAATATTAACTATGCAAATTTGTTTACTAATTTAACCTTACCAATTTAATTTTCATTGTTTAGCTATTTTTAAAAGATGATTGTCCCCTGCCTCCTATTGCACCTCAATGGAGAACATATTGCACTGTTGAAGCTCGATCATGGCAAAAACCGTACATGCAACGCATGCAAGAATTCAACTCAATACCATTTCATTCAACAACTAGAGGATCTGAATATGTAGTAGACATTACTAGGGATTCATTTTAGTTGATTAATCTTCTATTAATAATTGTTATTAGAGGACTTTATTTGTGTAATGTTTTGGTTGTTGAATATTTTTTACAAAAATGTATTGTATTATGACTGATTGATGGTATTTTGAAGATATATTAGGTCCTGATACAAAATTTAACCAAGATTGTACATGTGTACAACGGAATCACGATTCCGTTGCACACTTTTCAACGGAATCGTGATTCCGTTGTACACTTGTACAACGGAATCACGATTCCATTGTACAAGGGTATTTTGGGAAATCAATAAAAAAAACCACCCACGTGGTGGTGAGAATAGCAAATTGTGGGGTGAGAATAGCAATTCCCTAAGTATAATGGACTCTAATGATCCTTAGTGAGGCCTGCTATGTTGGTTGTTTGTAGACCTTATAGGTCTTGAGAGGAAGTCTAGTTTTTTTTTTTCTTTTAAAGGCAAATACATTGATGTATTCAATCAAATAAAAGGATTTACATCAAAGTTGTATGTGTTGTACAGTATGAGTAAAACATACAAAAGGACCATCTCCAGAAAAATAAAGGGAAAGTCCTGCAAAAAGAAACATTCACAAAATAATGAGACATCACACAGGAAGACACATCCTCGGGTTGGTGCACCATGTTGCACAATCGATGTTGTTCATGTACATACAACATCAATTTTTGCCACAAATAATGTTGTTTTCAACACAAAATTTGGCTATAAACATCCTTCGACATTGGTTGTACACCCAACAGATGTTGTAATATGTATTTTAACATCGGTTCAAGAATTGGTATTGAAAGTTGCCCACTTTCAATGTTGTTCAATGCAACATTGGTTCATAACTGATGTTAAAAGCCCAAAATAATCGGATGTTAAAAGCCTTTTTTGTAGTAGTTACACTAACTCGCCTTAATCAATATATATAAAATTTTCGAATCCAAAAACAGGTTCAAAAAACATGTGGTGAAACAAGGTTGCTTCTCAAGCATTGGATAACACATGTCATCATTTCACACTTCAAAATTGTTTGGTTCGGTTACAAACCAAAATCAAATTCAAATACATTTAAGTCTCAATGATCAAATAATATCTCCTTAATTAAAGTCAAACTGTCTGATTTCAATTGATATTTAATTTTCGAAATTAAAAATGGAATCATCAATCAATCAATCTATCTATACTATATACAAAGCAATCCCTTCTTATAGTCCCTATCTGTCACGTGTCATTATATTAGAGAGTATTTGCCACGTGTCATCATATTAGAAGCATTTGAACCTAAAAGTCTTATATGTCGCCTACTCCCTATTATATGCATATTCATTAAATTATTAATTATAATTAGTCCAACAATTAAGTGACCATTAATTTAAAATCATCAATCAAATAAAATAAAATAAAAAATGATTATGTATAGAAATAATTTAAGAATAAAATCATTTTACAAATATTTTAATATGAAATATATTCTAAGAAACAATTCAAGTTAAAATCAGAATTATCAAAATGCAGTTAAATATAGAATTAAATATATAGTGTTCTTTAAATTAAGGAAATAATTTAATGGACTATTAATTTAAAATACTCAATTAATTAAAATTATATACTATTTGTGAAAATACTTTAATATTAAAATATTTGTAAAATAATTTAATTTAAAATGAAAATAATCATAATGTAATTAAATATAACATGTTCATTTATTTATGAAAACAATTAAATTTAGCATCAGTCTAATATTTAAGTGGCTATTAATTTAAGATGGACGAGTAAATAAAAAATAAACAATAGACAATCTATATCTATATATATTTATATTATATGCAAAATATTATATACAAAATAATCTCTTCCTATAGTTTTCATCTACCATGTGTCATCATATTAGAGCATTTAAATCTACAAATCTTACATGTCATATTTTCTCTATAATTTGCATGTCTATTAAATTATTGATTAAAATTAGTCCAATAATTAAGTGACCATTAATTTAAAATAATTCATCAAATTAAATTATTTATGGTAATTATTACCATTATTGTGCACGATTCAATTATAACAGGTCACCGAAATTTATTTGAGTCTTATATATGTAACACATTTTTAAATTTAAAATTCAAATTAATTTAAAATTTAAAATATTAATTAATTGGTAAGGAATTTTGTTCATTGCCTATATATATTGTCTTAGTTTTTAAGTTTCCAAATTATTTTGGCAATAACATAGGCCTATCTCCTTCAAGGTATTTTTCTATTTCATTATTGTTTCTACTTTTTTTCTTCTTCTTCTTCATCATGTCTATTCCTTTTGCTTTAATGTTATTTTTATGAAGTTTGATTAGTGTTTTGGTTGTTTTAAGAATCAAGATGAATGCAAACTAGAATGTAATACATCTTTCATCCAACTCTGATGAAGACATTAATTTAAATGGAGAAAATTTGGAAGATAAAGCAACATGCTTATTGAAGTTTTCCAAGGATAAAGCAATGGATTATCTGTACTTTAGATATTGAAATAGTTTATGTTATTAATCTCTCTTTTATTCGGTAGGATTGAAGACCAATGAGAAGGGAGCATTTCTATATTTTAATTAAGTGTTTTACGTTAGGTACGATTCTCACTATGTACACATATATTATATAATAACAGAATAATTGAATCATATTTTGTTAAATTATTTAGTAAAAGAACTTTATATAACCACTGAAATCAACTACGCTAAAATATAACCGCCAAAATTCAATATTCAATCAATTATTTTTTACAAAATATATAATTAATTGCAAAATATTTGTTTTTTATATTTATTGTGGTCAACTTGTTAATTTAAATTTACCATTTTGTTAAAAATATTATGACATTAACATTATTTTGTATTTTAAATTTATATTATTTTGTAAAAACTGTTATCGTTGAGCACACTAAGTATAACCCATTACCATATTTAAAGTACAGCTTAAAATTTGATATATATTAGATTGTTTTAAAAAAATTTGTAAAAAAAGATAATAATAATAATAATAATAATAATAATAATAATAATAATAATAATAATAATAATATATTTTGTGAAAAAATGAATGTCGAATTTCCTTCGGTGAGACATACTGTTTTTATAGTAATTATACATAAATATAATTTTTTAGTATAATTATTATAATTGAAATATACATTATATATAATATTACATTTATTTCCATTAGCTAAATCACTGATTTTTCCTATTTATGGTTAATAAGAGATAAGAGATATATGTTTTTCTATAATATTTTTTCTTTCGGGCCCAAATTAAAGGTTTAGTGTTTTTAATAGTTTTTTAATTCATTATTATAATATTTAAATACAATTTCTTATATTTATATTTTAAATTTAAATCTATTATTAATTACATTAATTTTTGGTATTAAGGTATTAAATTTTGGGACAAATTTGGTATTAAAATAATCCTTAATACCTTAATAGGATTATTTTAATTTCTGGTATATATATTGTAATTGATACATGTATTTTTGGTTAAAAAGTAATATATATTTTTTAATTTGATAGAAACTATTTGTTTGATAACTATAATTAGAATAATAAGTGTATCATATTTATTGCATGTGTTAATTAAAATCTTAATATATTATTTTGCAACAAGGTAGTCTCCAGCAAATTAATATTTTTTTATTTGGATAATCAATTAAAAATTCTTAAAACTAATACAACAAATTCTACGATCTAAATTAAGGGTGATGTGGTGATTTAACTTTTATGTCAATAATTAAATTAAATGCAAATAATCAAATTTGTTAAACAAAATTAATGCCTAATCAATAATTGAATTTTTCATTTGAAGGATCAATAATTGAATTATCATTGATTTCTAATTGATTATTCTAAGCAACAACAATGTTTAAAAATTAATTTTTCTTGATGAAAGAATTAATTATGATTTGAATATATATATATATATATATATATATATATATATATATATATAATATAATATAATTAAAAATATTATTAATTTAAATTAGTTTCAAATAAAATATCTTTCCAGGATAATCAATTTAAAAAATTAGAATATATTATTTTGCTTTCTTAAAATATTTTGTTTAAATAATCAATTAAAAATTAAAAATAAGTGAAAGTAATTTGCTGCAAATTACACTGGCTCAAATTATGGATAAAGAGGTAATTTAATATTTTCATAAATAAAAAAATTAAGAGCAATTAATTAGTTTAATCAAACAAAATTAGTTTCTAATTAGTGATTAAATCAAAATTATTTCTGTAAATAATAATAAAAATAATACTGGATTTCTTTTTTATTGTAAAGCATGATAATTTTTTTGTTTATATGTAACTTTCTTATATTGTTGTTAAAATTAATGAACAATAATAAAAATTAATGATGTTAAAAGGAAATAAGTAGAAATGTATACGCAATGAAAAAAAATATGTGTAATTAGGGGTGTTTGCAGTGCACTTTAGTTTGATTTTTAGAAAAGAAGTCATCTAAATCAAACATAAAATAATGATGCGGTTCGGTTTGGTTCGATTTAAATATAACATCAAATTCAAACCAAACCAAACTAATCTTTTGAGATTGGACTTTGTTTGGTTTTACGGTTTTTTATTTTTTATTTTTTTGTTTTTAATTTATTATCATAATATAAAATCTATTAATTAAATTTACATAATTATTATGCTAAATTAAATTATTAATGTTAAATTTATGTTGATAATTTTTTTAACAGTAATTATATATTAATATAATTTTTTAATATAATGCTTATTGTAACATCCTCATTTTATTAATTGTACGCATTTATTTATGTATATTATTAACATTTATGCACTGTATTTTATAGAATTTTATGAACATATTTTCTTAATGAAATTAATACAGTTCTATTCAGAAGAATTTTCTGAATTTCCAAATGTCTTTGTTTTTGCCGAAATTGATTGTTGACTGGACTGCTATGTCAGACAGCTGTCCAGGATAAAGTTTCAAGTATAGGATTTTGAACTCATTTATAACTTAAAAGAAAGGTAATAGAATATAGATTAAAAATATATACAGATAAAGAATTAAAATGCTTATTCAGAATTGTTAGGATTTTCTGAAAGTTAGAACTTTGAGAAATTATTACGGTAAAATTTTAAGACAGAAAATTTAGAGAAAATTCATAGGATATCTATAGAATTATCTAATAATTGTAATATACTTAGAATAATTATTAAAAATGTTTAACCAAGAAAAATTTAAATTAGAACCTTAACCAATCAAAAAGTGACAACTTAGGTTTTTCTAATGTCACTAAATTAAGCTAATTAGGCTTGGATTAAGAGATAAGTAAGACACTACCCCAAGGTTTTTGATAGTGAGGAATCCAATGGTGATGTTATTTTCTTCAAATTCTAATCACATTGTAAAATAATTAGCAGCCCTAATTACCTTCTAGAAATTTCTACAAAGTTCTTGAAATGTTGACTTTTGGGGTAGGCAAGTGACTTGGAACTCCTTTGGCTGTCCAAGTGGATGGGAAAGCTTGGAGAACTGATCTCCCTTGGCCAATAGGGGCTGCTGGACATGCAGGAGCTGCTGGATGTGAAGGAAACATCCAATTTGGTTAATTCTTGGTTTAATGAAGCAAATAACTTAAGTAAAAGGCAAAAAGTCACAAAAGCTATTTTTCTCTCCAAAACAGAACCATGAGCTCTCCAAACTCAGCAGCTGCAGTTTTTCATTCAATTTCATCTTAACTTCATCATCTCATCCCAAATTAAGAAACCAAACCATCCAAACTTCTAAAACCCTAAGCTAATTCGGCTAGTAGAGAAAGAATTGGAAGAAATCTCAAAAATTCATACAAGACCAAGGAGTGGGGGAGAAATGAATTCAAGGCTTTTTCTTCAATTAAAGAGTTTAAGGTAAGGATCTAGGCATTTAATTTCAATTAAAACCCTTGGAATTAGAAGAAAACATGTTGTAGGATTAGATTAAAATTTTGACCTAGAATCATGAAAACTTGAAATTGATTTAGGGGTTTTGTGTTTTTGATGCTTGTGATTGAAATTCATGGATTGGAATGATGTTTGATTGAATTTTTAAGGTGTTGTAATGGTTGAAATTTGGTTTGTTGAATTTTGATTGAATTTGTGATTTGATTGAATTTTGGTTGGAATTGGAGTTTGTTGCTTTGGAAAATATGTTGAGAATGGTAGTGAGACCATTCGGCCAGCCCTAAATGCAAGGGATATTATGTGGAAATTTTTGTAAAACCAAGGGCAAAATGGTCATTTTACATGTAGGGACACATTGGGTATTTTGGAAAAAGATTGAGGGCATTTTCGGAAATTATTAAAATACTAATGTTATAAGGTAAATTGCTTATTTTTTTGTATTCTTGTATGTTAATGTGTACAAATTATTTATTTAATTGTGATCATGAACATAATTCATTGCATGAGTCTTTTTGGGGAATTTATAAAGATTCAAGCGAAAAATAATTGATGTTGGCTAACCGGGATTGCGGTAGCCATGAAAAGAAAGAAAAGAAAAGGAAAGAAAGAAAGAAAAGAAAAGAAAAGAAAAGAAAAGAAAGAAAAGAAAAGAAAAGAAAAGAAAAGAAAAGAAAGAAAAGAAAAGAAAAGAAAAGAAAGAATTATTTTGACTAATCGGGACTGCGGTAGTCATGTGAAATGAAAATGATTGAGAAAGAATTATGTTGACTAACCGGGACTGCGGTAGTCATGAGAATTGAGTTGATCTATGAGAAATGACTTTTGTTGACTAGCCAGGATTGCGGTAGTCATGTGAAATGAAAATGATTGAGAAATGAATTGTTGACTAACCGAGACTACGGTAGTCATGTGGAAATGGAAATGATTGAGAAATGAATATTTGGGTGAGCAGAATAAGTTAGGCAGGGTTGTATGGTCTGTGATTATATAACCTGTGGGGTGAGGGATATTGGCAATTCCACATGTGACAGTAATCCGGAACGGGATTGCTGTCGTGGTGGCCTTCCTGGATATCCTGATCTCCTAATTCTGTTTAGTTTATTCGTGTTTAGTAGGGGCTGATAGCTGAATTGCAGTGCGTAATGGTAGGCCAGTTACTTACTAAATACTCAAAGGGGAAGTCTCCATGGAGCAGGGTCAAAATGAATTTGAGTCAAAAACTGCATTGCATAAATCATACTGCATTTAATTATGTGTGTAACTAATTAATTTGTTATGATATGTATTTGTTTGAAATTGTTTTATTGTATGAGAAATTAAATGCCTGATCCGGTAATGCTGTCCCCAGATTTTAGGGGAGTGTGATTGCAGGTATTTGGAAGATTAATTAGAAGTTACAGATGCAGACATGGTCCAGAGCTATAGGATGGGGACTATTTTGGGTAGACAATAATGTTGTAGTAGTTAGAATTATTTTGTAGCAGTGTTTATATAAATTTTAATGATGTAAATTACAGAACATATTTTGGATTGTAATAGAACGTATCAGAACTTTGAAATAAATATATAAAATAAATTAAATAGTTAAATTATGTTTTATAAGAAAGGGGGGTTGCATTAATGGTATCAGAGCTCTGGTTATGCATCTCTAGGACTTGCGAGTAGTGGGTCTATTAGGTGTTTTGCTGTGTTACCCTGATTAGAATTTTTGTTTGTTAAGAATATTATGGGAAAAAGGGTAGTAACTAGATCTGAAATTTTAAGACATGTAGAAATGAGAAGAGGAAGGCTAGTTATAAATCCTAGAGTTGAAACCAATAGTATAGCTAAGATGGCAGAAAGGAAGAAAGAAAATCTTGATAAAGTTGTGAGGGTGCACACTCAGGACTCAGTCGATATGACTTTCTCTCCTAATGCTTAAAATTTTATTATTATTAGTATTGTTCAAGTTGGGTTATTTTCCATGTTACTTATATTGTGAATTTAAGACTTATAATCTTGAGTTAGTTGAGAAAGGAGATCTAAAGGCCTGAGTTCGTAGATCAAGGTTGAGAATAGAGGTCCAAATATTTGAGTTTATAGGATAATAGTTGAGTTTGACAAAAGAAAGAAAACAAAGTTTTGAAGGTACCTTGATGTTTGGAATATGATGAGATGTTGAAAGTATGGTTATTGCCATATTGTTCTAATGGATGTTTTCATGTGTTTTGAAGGCTGAAACAGTGTATCGTAGTATAAATTTGTCACAGGATTGATATCTTAACTATTAGGACTTGAAATTTTGTGTTTTGGACATGATTTAGAACCAAAATAGTGCATTTTTCTGGTGCAGTAAAATAGCCTGCGGGTTTAACATTGTTTAATTACATTACCATGGTGTAAGTGGTGATTAAGAGAGTAGAATAGGACCCAAATGCTAAGTTAGTAGCAGTTGTCCTAAGAATTTTTAAAGTTGAAGGAGTAAGTAATTGGAAGGCCTAAGGGTGTGTGTATTGATGTTGGAAATTAAGCCTAAGTAACAATTAAATTGGTAGTAGTGAATTGGAGTAATTTGAGGTACTTTGAAAGTCATTCTAATGGTGACTTGTTGGAATTATGGTTCTAAAGTACAGCTATAAGTTGAGGATGCTAATTATGTTTAAAATACCCTATACCTTGCTTGTTTCTGTGCCTACATCTAAACCAATCCTAACCTCTCAAATATGTTTGAATTGTATAATAACCATCAGAGATAGACCATTTGTTGTGAATTTGATTTGTTTGCCTGTGACTAACCTTGATGTGATATTAGGAATGGATGGGTTAGCAGCCAACCATATTCTAATAGACTGTGCCTCTAAATCTGTGATTTTCCCTGAACTTGATGTTTCTAGACTTAAACCTGTCCAACCTAAAGAAATATCATTTAAAAGTGAAATTCAAAAATACATGTTATCATCTCTTGGAACTAAGGAAGATAAAATTGAAATAGACTCTGTGCTAGTTGTAAATGAGTATCCTGAAGTTTTTCCTGAGGATGTTTCTAGTTTGCCTCCTGAAAGAGAAATAGAATTTAGTATAGATTTGATGCCTGGTACTAGACCAATTTCTATGCAACCATATAGAATGTCATTATTGAAATTAATTGAGTTAAAGAAACAATTGGAAGAATTATTAGAAAAACAGTTTGTAAGGCCTAGTGTGTCCATATGGTGAGCCCAGTATTATTAGTTAAAAAGAAAGATGGAGGATCTAGGTTATGTGTAGACTATAGAAAATTAAATAAAGTAACTATAAAGAATAAATATCCTCTACCTAGAATAGATGATTTAATGGACCAACTTAGAGGAGCAACAATTTTCTCTAAAATAGATTTAAGGTCTGGGTACCAACAAATTACAGTAAAAAGGAGGATATACCCAAGACTGCTTTTAGGACTAGATATGGACATTATGAATATCAAGTGATGCCATTTGGAGTGACTAATGCCCCAGCAGTGTTGGATTATATGAATAGGGTGTTTGGACCATACTTAGATCATTTTGTAATAGTATTTATAGATGATATATTAATATATTCTAAAAATAAATAGGAACATGAAAATCATCTTAGAATAACATTGCAAACTTTGAAAGATAGAAAATTATATGCTAAATTGTCTAAGTGTGAATTTTGGTTGGAGGAAGTGAAAATTTTAGGACATTTAATTTCTAAAGATGGACTAAGTGTAGATTTTTCTAAGGTAGAAGCAGTTTTAGAATGGGAAAGGCCTAAGACAATAACTAAGATTAGTAGTTCTTAGGATTTGATGGATATTATAGAAGATTGATTGAAGGATTTTCTAAGATAGCTAGACCCTTAATAGAATTTTATTTGGAGTGAGAGTTGTGAGAAAATTTTCCAAGAATTGAGACATAAATTGACTACCTCACTAGTTTTAGTTTTACCCGACCCAAATGAATCCTATGAGGTATACTGTGATGTTTCATCTCTAAGGTTAAGATGAGTGTTGATATAAAATAGGAAAGTAGTAGCTTAAGCATCTAGGCGGTTGAAATCACATGAGAGAAATTATCTTACTCATGTTTTGGAGTTAGCAGCTATAGTTTTTGCTTTGAAGATTTGGAGACATTATTTATATGGATCAAGATTTGATGTATATAGTGATCATAAGAGTTTAAAATATTTGTTTGAAAAAAAAATTGGAAAGAAGACAAAGAAGATGAATGGAGTTTATTAAAGATTATGATTTTCAGTTAATGTATCATCCAGGAAAAGCTAATATAGTAGCAGATGCTTTAAGTAGGAAAATTGTACATATGTCAACTATGATGATTAAAGAATTAGAATTAATACAATAATTTAGAGATTTGAATTTGTGTACAGTTAGGGAAAAAGATAAAATTCAATTAGGAAGGATTACTAATGATTTTTGGAAGAGATTAAGAAGAAACAAGATGTAGATATATTTATTCAAGAAAAGAAAGCATTAATAGGAACAAATAAAGTAAAAGAATTTAATTTAGGAACAGATGGAATTATTAGATTTAAAAATAGAATTTGTGTACCTAATAATCAAGAATTTAAGGAATTGATTTTGAAGGAAGGGCACAAAAGTAAACTTAGTATTCATCCTGGAACAACAAAATATATAAAGATTTAAAGGGAATGTTTTGGTGGTCTAGGATGAAGAGAGATGTAGCAAAATATGTGGCTAGATGTTTAACATGTTAGAAAGCAAAGATTGAATATCAGAAACCCTTTGATCTGTTACATCCTTTAGAGATACCTATATGGAAACGGAATAGTATATCAATGGATTTTGTGGTAGGATTACTTAGAACACATAGGAATTTTGATACCATTTGAGTAATTGTAGATAGATTAACTAAATTAGTACATTTTGCTTTCAATAAATATTAGGTATTCTTTAGAAAGATTAGCTTAATTTAGAAAAATTAGCTTAATTGTACTTAAAGGAAATAGTTAGATTTTCTGGAGTACCTACTAGTATAGAGTCTAATAAAGACCCTAGATTTGTTTTTAAATTTTTGGAAAGATTTTCAGAAAGCTTTAAGAAGTAAAATTATATCTTAGTTTAGTATAACACCCTAAGATTGATGGTCAAACAGAAAGGACTATTCGGACATTAGAAGATCTCTTAAGAACCTGTACATTAGAAGAGAAAGGAAAACCTAACATTTGAAACAAAGCCTGTTAAGATTGAGGACAGAAGGATTAAGTACCTGAGAGGTAAAGAAATTTCTCTAGTTAAGGTTATTTGGGATGATATCAGAGGTGATGCTACATGGGAGTTAGAGGAGAAAATGAGAGAGGTATATCCTCATTTGTTTGTATAGTTATTTGGTTGTATAGTTGTATGGTTGTATATTTGTATTAGAAATTTCGAGGACGAAATTTTTATTAGTAGGGGAGAATTGTAACATCCTCATTTTATTAATTGTATGCATTTATTTATGTATATTATTAACATTTATGCACTGTATTTTATAGAATTTTATGAACATATTTTCTTAATGAAATTAATACAGTTCTATTCAGAAGAATTTTCTGAATTTCCAAATGTCTTTGTTTTTGCCGAAATTGATTGTTGACTGGACTGCTATGTCAGACAGCTGTCCAGGATAAAGTTTCAAGTATAGGATTTTGAACTCATTTATAACTTAAAAGAAAGGTAATAGAATATAGATTAAAAATATATACAGATAAAGAATTAAAATGCTTATTCAGAATTGTTAGGATTTTCTGAAAGTTAGAACTTTGAGAAATTATTACGGTAAAATTTTAAGACAGAAAATTTAGAGAAAATTCATAGGATATCTATAGAATTATCTAATAATGGTAATATACTTAGAATAATTATTAAAAATGTTTAACCAAGAAAAATTTAAATTAGAACCTTAACCAATCAAAAAGTGACAACTTAGGTTTTTCTAATGTCACTAAATTAAGCTAATTAGGCTTGGATTAAGAGATAAGTAAGACACTACCCCAAGGTTTTTGATAGTGAGGAATCCAATGGTGATGTTATTTTCTTCAAATTCTAATCACATTGTAAAATAATTAGCAGCCCTAATTACCTTCTAGAAATTTCTACAAAGTTCTTGAAATGTTGACTTTTGGGGTAGGCAAGTGACTTGGAACTCCTTTGGCTGTCCAAGTGGATGGGAAAGCTTGGAGAACTGATCTCCCTTGGCCAATAGGGGCTGCTGGACGTGCAGGAGCTGCTGGATGTGAAGGAAACATCCAATTTGGTTAATTCTTGGTTTAATGAAGCAAATAACTTAAGTAAAAGGCAAAAAGTCACAAAAGCTATTTTTCTCTCCAAAACAGAACCATGAGCTCTCCAAACTCAGCAGCTGCAGTTTTTCATTCAATTTCATCTTAACTTCATCATCTCATCCCAAATTAAGAAACCAAACCATCCAAACTTCTAAAACCCTAAGCTAATTCGGCTAGTAGAGAAAGAATTGGAAGAAATCTCAAAAATTCATACAAGACCAAGGAGTGGGGGAGAAATGAATTCAAGGCTTTTTCTTCAATTAAAGAGTTTAAGGTAAGGATCTAGGCATTTAATTTCAATTAAAACCCTTGGAATTAGAAGAAAACATGTTGTAGGATTAGATTAAAATTTTGACCTAGAATCATGAAAACTTGAAATTGATTTAGGGGTTTTGTGTTTTTGATGCTTGTGATTGAAATTCATGGATTGGAATGATGTTTGATTGAATTTTTAAGGTGTTGTAATGGTTGAAATTTGGTTTGTTGAATTTTGATTGAATTTGTGATTTGATTGAATTTTGGTTGGAATTGGAGTTTGTTGCTTTGGAAAATATGTTGAGAATGGTAGTGAGACCATTCGGCCAGCCCTAAATGCAAGGGATATTATGTGGAAATTTTTGTAAAACCAAGGGCAAAATGGTCATTTTACATGTAGGGACACATTGGGTATTTTGGAAAAAGATTGAGGGCATTTTCGGAAATTATTAAAATACTAATGTTATAAGGTAAATTGCTTATTTTTTTGTATTCTTGTATGTTAATGTGTACAAATTATTTATTTAATTGTGATCATGAACATAATTCATTGCATGAGTCTTTTTGGGGAATTTATAAAGATTCAAGCGAAAAATAATTGATGTTGGCTAACCGGGATTGCGGTAGCCATGAAAAGAAAGAAAAGAAAAGGAAAGAAAGAAAGAAAAGAAAAGAAAAGAAAAGAAAAGAAAGAAAAGAAAAGAAAAGAAAAGAAAAGAAAAGAAAGAAAAGAAAAGAAAAGAAAAGAAAGAATTATTTTGACTAACCGGGACTGCGGTAGTCATGTGAAATGAAAATGATTGAGAAAGAATTATGTTGACTAACCGGGACTGCGGTAGTCATGAGAATTGAGTTGATCTATGAGAAATGACTTTTGTTGACTAGCCAGGATTGCGGTAGTCATGTGAAATGAAAATGATTGAGAAATGAATTGTTGACTAACCGAGACTACGGTAGTCATGTGGAAATGGAAATGATTGAGAAATGAATATTTGGGTGAGCAGAATAAGTTAGGCAGGGTTGTATGGTCTGTGATTATATAACCTGTGGGGTGAGGGATATTGGCAATTCCACATGTGACAGTAATCCGGAACGGGATTGCTGTCGTGGTGGCCTTCCTGGATATCCTGATCTCCTAATTCTGTTTAGTTTATTCGTGTTTAGTAGGGGCTGATAGCTGAATTGCAGTGCGTAATGGTAGGCCAGTTACTTACTAAATACTCAAAGGGGAAGTCTCCATGGAGCAGGGTCAAAATGAATTTGAGTCAAAAACTGCATTGCATAAATCATACTGCATTTAATTATGTGTGTAACTAATTAATTTGTTATGATATGTATTTGTTTGAAATTGTTTTATTGTATGAGAAATTAAATGCCTGATCCGGTAATGCTGTCCCCAGATTTTAGGGGAGTGTGATTGCAGGTATTTGGAAGATTAATTAGAAGTTACAGATGCAGACATGGTCCAGAGCTATAGGATGGGGACTATTTTGGGTAGACAATAATGTTGTAGTAGTTAGAATTATTTTGTAGCAGTGTTTATATAAATTTTAATGATGTAAATTACAGAACATATTTTGGATTGTAATAGAACGTATCAGAACTTTGAAATAAATATATAAAATAAATTAAATAGTTAAATTATGTTTTATAAGAAAGGGGGGTTGCACTTATAATTTAAAATCTATATCCTATATAATATTACTATTTATTTTCATTATTAAGTTAAATCACTAAGTTTGTCTATTTGACAACACAATTTAAAGTTAAATAGACATTACTCAATAAATATTATATAAATTTATAATATAATGAAAGAAAACATAGACATATTATTAATATTTTTAATTGATTATATATTTATATTAATAATCTTAATATATTCCCGTGCATTGAACGGGTTATTATACTAGTTATTTAAAAAACATTACATTGTACTCCCCTATATAAAGAAAGTTGCTGTGTAAATGTTAAAAGACAAATGCTAACCAGTGTCCAGCACTGATTAAGGAACTAAAAGGAGAAAACTTTTTATTTGGAGGTTGAAAATTGTACTGTCCATGATGTTTTTTGCGCTCTCCTATGAATTCCACAATAAATACTTTCTCATTTTAATTCCTTAATCAGTGTCCTAATTCCTAATTCCTAAGGGCATTAGTTAGCAAGATCCATGTTAAAAAAGGATAATTTGTATAATTTTATGAAATCTCAAGTGGTAATTAGTGTAATTTACTTTTATATTAATTTTTATGAAATATTTAACCATTTACTCATAAAAATATGTAGAAGCTTTTATTATTTATATTACAATACAATCTAAGTTTTATTTGAATTAACACTTTTTTTTTAGAGGATTTGAATTAGCAATTGAAACTTACACGAAAAATATACAAAAAAATTATTTAATTAAATTTTATTTTATAGTTAATGTTTGCACCTATAAAATGACATCAATCAAATAAATAAGATTAACAGAAATACTAATTAATATTATTATAAGTGCCTTTATATACCAACCTATCTCCACGACTTGTCAGCCATACCGAAAGAAAGGATCATTGTCGTCGGTACAACTCAAATCTATCTTAATTGAACTCGAACTTGGTCGTGAATCTCATACACGTCGGACACAACAAATTTATATTCAAAAACAGTTTATATAGATTATCACAAGACACAACGCATATTGCGACAAAGAAGTTTTCCTTTAAGTGCAATATTTATTATGATGCTGTATACACTTCTTGGTCGTTGAGCCAATATATTAAGCTGACTTAGAATAGTTGGAACAACACTCTCTTTTTTGCATTCATTTTCATTTCACCTTCGTTGACGACCCAAGTCTTCTCCGCTATACATTGCAACAGCGAGAGCGTCATTATTAAAAAGCAACTTGCGTTTGAGTAATACCCTCGAAAGTGCAATACACCCCAAAGCCATAGAGAGCAAGGAAAGAATATTCAAAGGAACGTTCTTCAGCATTTCTTCTATTGTCCTAGACCCACCTTCTTTCTATTCTATCCTTTAAATATATATCATTTCCTCTTCATTTAACACCACCACTACACCAACCACCATCTTCTTCTTCTTCTTCATCTTCAGGTTTCTTTTTCTCCATTTCACCTTTGCTAAACTTTGGTGTTTAATTTTAATCTGCACTTGTTTCAACTTTATTTTTTTCTCTTTTCCCTTCATATTATGGACACCCTTTGAATTTACCTCTCCGTATCTTTTTAAAAAAAATATTTCCACTACAACTCCATCAAGAACCCAACCAGATCTATGCATTAATTACTTTCCCTCACAATTTTGAAATATATATTTCCTTTTTTTTTAATTTATTTGCCCAAAATACTTACTGATGTTGTTGATAATTTTTGTGCAGGCAATTAAGTGGAGGAGGAAAAGTTGCGGTTAAAAGTTCAATTTTCAGGTACGCGCACCTTAACTTTTCTTCGTTAGGTTGAAATTTCAGTCACAAGTTAGGAAGCAACAGTTGTCGTACAATAATTGGCCCAAAGTAGACTAGAGGGTATTAGAGGAACAAATGCAAACTTGGACTATTCTCACTGGTGGGTTCGCATATGACCCCACCCACTACTGCACGTAATTCTTATATATTCTTTTTAGGTAAATTTTACAGTTCTCACTTGTCACTTCTCATATATTTCACTTTATTTTTTAAAATAAAAAAAAAGTATTTCACATTTTTTTTCTTTCTAGAGATAAAATTCTGTTATGTCAAAATATGAGTAAATGTTTTGTTTTTTTTTAAACTCAATATGAGTAAATGTTCTCCGTCGAAAAATATGAGTAGAAGAGAGAAAAACACAAACATTTTATAGGGTTTACAAAATGTTTGTGTTGTAGGCCCTACAAAATGTTTATGTCTTTTTTCTCTTCCAGTAAATGAATAGGATTCCAACCCTCGAAATATAGTGTTGTACCGTTAGGTTTACTTCCTCGTGGCTCCTACTCCATATAAAGAAATTATAAGGAATAATTTAGCTTTTATAGCCCTTGTCAAATTGTGTTTCTTACAAGCTATTTTTTATGTTAAGAGATCAACAATCGCGATCTAACTTCGGTAAGATTAAAAATACTTATCAAGGGTTAATTATACTTAAATATCTTTTCATTTCTTTAATGTGCAAGTGGTCCAAATAGTAAAAAATAAAAGAAACCGTCCTTACCTATATATGCATCAATTATTCTTGTTTGACCGTTATCTTTTCATTCTTTCTTCAGTTAATAGAGTTTTTATATTCTAAAGGCGGGTTCTAGCGTGCAAGACCATCTCAGGTCAAGCACTGTGTCAAAGCATTTTTCGAGCGTTGGATATAAAGTAAAATAGTGAACGGTCACTATGTTGAGAGTGTAGCATGTAGAAAAAGTATAGAAGATATTTTCTTTAAAATAATAGTAATAATAATTATTCAGATAGAGTCACTGGGTGATGGGTTCGATCCCACTCAATGATGGTTGTAGGTGTTTTTTTTTTTTTTTCAAGTTCATTTATTTATTTTTTTGGTTAAAAATTAAACGGCCAACAATCTAATATTCGAACAGTTGAACACCCCACACTGAAATTACTTACTAATGATTCTACCGGCAAGCCATTGTCAAATTTATGAATCATTAAAACAATTATTTATGTTATTATATGCTTAATTGCATTTTAAATACTTTTTTTATCCATTTTTTCACTTAAATTTTTTGATACATTATTATATCCATTTTTATATAAATATTGCAATTCAATGTAATTATAAATTATTTGGTAATAATTTTAAAATCTTAAGAAATTTATAGTAAAATTATTTGGCAATTCAATGTAATAGTAATAATAATTATTTAGATAGAGTCACTGGGTGATGGGTTCGATCCCACTCAATGATGGTTGTAGGTGTTTTTTTTTTTTTTTCAAGTTCATTTATTTTGATCATTTTGGTTAAAAAATTAAACGGCCAACAATCTAATATTCGAACTGTCGAACACCCCACACTGAAATTACTTACTAATGATTCTACCAGCAAGCCATTGTCAAATTTATGAATCATTAAAACAATTATTTATGTTATTATATGCTTAATTGCATTTTAAATACTTTTTTATCCATTTTTTCACTTAAATTTTTTGATACATTATTATATCCATTTTTATATAAATATTGCAATTCAATGTAATTATAAATTATTTGGTAATAATTTTAAAATCTTTAGAAATTTATAGTAAAATAATTTTTAATCAACTTAATGAATTTTCAAAATTTTAAAATATTTTATAATATATAAGTAGTTTTAATTTAATTTATATGATTAAAATAGATTCTTATAATTTACCTAAACTCTTATTAAAATATATTGAGGATATAATTTATTATTCTTATCATTCATATTCCTATGTGTAACATTCTAAAATTTTAATATGATAATGTAATTTAAAAAGATTAAGTTGTTATTAGATTTAGTATAAAAAATTATTAGCATAAGAACTTATTTGAATTAAATACATTGTGATAATATATCTTATTTGAAATGTTTGTATTATGATATAATAAATTTGATTGAAATAATTGAATGAAAATATAACTATTTAGTTATTATATATTAAAAAAAATTGAGTTAAAGAATTATTTTGTCAATAAAAAGATTAGGTGGTTAATATAATAATTACAAGAGAATGCAAGAGATAAAATAATAAATAATGAGATAAATTTAGATAATAAAGTAGTTGGGGAACCCATAGGGTTGGCGCAGTATTGTAAGGCTTCGTTGCATTCACATGTGGGCGAACTATATATTTAGCGGGAGAACTCGTGTTCGATTCCCTTTTTGTGCAAAATTTTCTTGGGCTAGCGGCAGCCACACATTGCAAGCAAAATTAGTTTCTGACCCAATGGGTTGGGGGACACCCATGGTCTCTGACCTAGGTACATGTATAATAATCTTATTGGAATGTTATTGGTAGAGGTAGATGTGAAGATACTCAGGCTTAGGTCGAAGTCAAAATACTCTAGCCGAGGCAAAGATCAAATTACTTTGGTTGGGGTTGAGTTAAGGATACTCTAATTGAGGTTGACATCGCGGTAAAAATGCTCTGACTGAGGTAGAGGTGAAGATACTTCAACATAGGCCAAGGTCAAATTACTTTGGCCTAGTCCCCCCATGCTCTTGTTCCTTCTCTTTTGATTTTTATATATTTGGAGTGTCGTCTTATACATTCTACTTTTGATTAAAAAAAAAAAATCCTCTAGCCTAAGCGAAGGGAAAGATACTTTAGCCAAGGCAGAGGCAAATATACTTTGTCTAAGGCCAAGTTGATGATATTATCCAAATACTTGTCTCTTTATTATGAATTAATTAATGACTTGACCAATGTGTCTTCACCTCTGCCTTGGCTAGAGTATATTCACCTCTGCCTCAGGCAAAGTATATTCAACTTGTCCTCGGTCGAAGTATCTTCACCTCACCTCTGCCTTGGGTAGAGTATCTTCAACTTGTTCACAACTAGAATATCTTCAACTTTGCATTAGTCAGATTATCTTCAACATTGTCTTGGCCAGAGTATCTTCACCTTTGCCTTGGTCAGAGTATCTTCAACATTCCTTAAGTGCAGAGTCATGGTACAAAAATTTCTAAGGTTTTAGACAATTTTTTTATTGAAGATTTAATTTAATATAAATTATCAAGCCTTATTTTTGTTTTAACAACTATGATATTATTAATCAAAGTTATTTTTATTCATAGGGAGGAATCAAATTCCGGTACCAAAATATTTACAACAACTCATGCACAATGCTCAACCAACTAAATGAAACTCTCTTAACTTATTTTATAAACGATCTCATATTCGTATGCGGAATAGGAAAGATAAGAATAAATTAGAGATTAACTTATTTTATAAACGATCTCTTAACTGATATCTTCTGATACATTTTAATTAGAGATCAGGTAAATTATAAGAATTTATTTTTAATAATATAAATTAAATTAAAACAACATATATATTAAAAAAATATTTTAAAAATTTAAAAATTAATTAAATATATTTTACAGGAAATTTCTAAAGATTTTAAAAAAATTAATGAATAATTTATAATTATATTGAATTGAAATATTTATATAATAATGAATAAAAAAATGATATAATAATGTATCAAAAAATTTAAGAGGAAAAATGGATAAAAGAAAGTATTTAAAATGCAATTAGGCGTACAATAATATACATATAAGTGTTTTAATGGCACATAACATTGACGATGGCATCGTGGTAAATTCATTAGTAAATACTAAATAGTCTATGTATTAGGGGCTTGAATCCTAGCGTTTAATTTTGGTTAAATTAATCTGTAGGTTCCTATACTATTTGTGAATTTTTAATTAGGTCCTTGAACTTTTTTTTTTTCAATTGGGTCCCTAAACTTTTATTTATTTTTTAATTAGGTCTCTGCCGTTAACTACCGTTAGCTCCATTAACGACAGAGACCTAATTAAAAAATAAATAGAAGTTCAGGGACCTAATTGAAAAAATTGTTTAGGGACCTAATTAAAAAATTTTAAATAGTTCAGGGACTTATTGAGTATTTCTTAAATTCTACCCAGACTATCACACTATACTATGTAGACTACTTCTAAATTTAGTATTGTCCATTATATAGATCTGCATTGAGTATTCTTAACTCTTCAAGTCAGTATTCTCACTTCTCCAGTCCAGTATTCTCACCTTTGCGGATTCTAAACTCAGTGTTCTCAACCTCTCTGCAGGTTCTTCAACCAGTATTCTCAAACTCTGGAAGCATTAATCCCCTTACTGCACTTCTAGTTTTCCCCTACAGATTCTGTTTGGACAAACCTAATGCACTCCTTCTAAATACATTATTCAATTAAGTGATATTTTTTGTATGATTTTTAATTTACTTTTAATTTATTCAGTAGGTCCCTGAACTATTTAAAAAAATTTAATTAGGTCTCTAAACAATTTTTTTAATTAGATCCCTGAACTTCTATTTATTTTTTAATTAGGTCCCTACTGTTAATAGAGTTAACGGTAGTTAACAACAGGGACCTAATTAAAAATTAAATAAAAGTTCAGGAACCCAATCGAAAAAAAAATAGTTTAAGGACCTAATTAAAAATTGTCGAATAGTATAGGGACCTACAGATTAATTTAACCTTTAATTTTTTAACCAAAATAAATGAATTTTAAAAATAAAATAAAAAAACACCTAAAATCGTCATTGAGTGGAAGTGGAATCGATCCCATTACCCAATGACTCCACCTGAATTACTATTATTATCACTTTAAAGAAAATTTCTTCTATATTTTTTTTACAGGCTACACTTTCAACATCATGGCCATTCACTACTTTATTTTATATCCGACGCTCGAAAAACGCTTTGGCACCGTGCGTGAATGAGATGGTCTTGCACGCTAGAACCCGTCTCTAAAGAATCCTAATAAAAAAACTGCTAGTTACGAGAATTTTTTAATATTTATATATTTTTATACAAAATTAAATAAAATAGGTACTATTCAACCCTAGCCTACACCTGCTACCTCACTTTTTTTTTTTTATGCTTACCTGCTGCCTCACTTTAATTAGGTATTCAAGTTTTCTTTGGGAAATCCTTATTTTCTTAGAGACATTTTCCCTGTTCACAGTACAAGTGTCTGAAAACGTCATTTATGTATTCACTTGTATGAACTCCGTAGTCAACTCTTCCTTCACGTTTATTTGTTTTTTTTTTTATCATTACACGTTTATTTGTTTGTTTTTGTTATTTATTGATTTATTTATATATTTTTACTTTTATGCACAAGTAAGGATTTGTCGACCACTCATGTATGAGTTTAATATGCATAAGAACTCAATTCATTACACAGGTTCTAAATAGGAATGAAAATTTCCACTCAATTCATTACACAGGTTCTAAGAAGGGAAATTTTAGAGCAGGACCATAACAAAAAAAATCCTTCTACGTCACCCAAGAGACGGGAGGGAAGAAGTGGCCCTCAATTTTTTTAAATGTTTAAAAAGTCAAACTATTCTTTTTATAGAATAAAAAATTATTTATATTAAGAAAAATAATATAATTAAAATTCATATTTCATTAATTTATTTTTTTAATTAGTATACCTTTTGTAATTTTTTTTTCTTTCTTTTTTACTCATCCAAATAAATAAATAAAATCCATTTTTTTATATTCTATCCATGTAAATAAAATATTTTTTTTCACAATATTTTTTTTATTTACATCCTTCCTATTTTTTTCTCACTTATTTCTTTGTTTCATATTTCTCTCTCTTCATTAGCATAGGTTTGGGAGACAATCATTCATTTATTAATTGAGCTGGTTTCCGGAGTGATTTGATGGTCTGGACAATGTTTCCTATGCTACAAATCTTTGGTTCGAAACCAGAAGAGAGAGACAAAATATAAATTATTAAATTTTATTTAAATGATCAAGATTTAGAGAAAAATACACATAATTTTTTTAAGTGGTTATATGACAACTAAATAAATTTTATTATTAACAATATGTATTCTTTTAATTTTGATCAATTAAATATAATATAATATTCTATATTTTCAAATCAAAATTTTTTTCTATATGTACTTCTTATTTCTTGTAATAAAAAGTATTATATAAGTTATATGCATTGCTAAATTTTACTCATTTATGATGTTTTTTATTTTGAATTATTAAATATTCATTGGCCTTTATAGATCCTCATTATTTCTTTGAAAGGATTGGAAATTATGTGCGGTAACAAACAATACGGGGGATAGGGGAGCATGTCATGCACCCAACCCAACCAATTAACAGTCCTGGGCAAAATAGTATAAGAAAATTAAATATCCTTGTAGGTTCAGCAGTTGCAAATTTGATGAGTAATATCATCACTGAAGGACACTCTATTTCGAGGCCACCATATTTCAATGGAAGAAATTACACTGAGTGGAAGGGGCGTATGATAACATTCATAAAATCTGTCAACTTTAAGCTTTGGCTTGTGATAAAAAATGGAACAAAAGTTCCAACAAAGCTAGTAGACAATGAAGAAGTGGAGAAAAGTGAAGATGAATACGATGAAGAAGACATGAAGAATTTGGCACTAGAAGAAAAAGCAAAAAATATTTTTTATTGTGCCCTGAATCCAGATGTTTTAGAAATATTTTCAGAGGGCCAAAAAACAGCCAAGCAAATGTGGGACGACCTTGACAGGTTAAGCATCTTTAATTTGTAGATTCAAAATTTTGAAATTTGATAATTGCTGAATTCTAATCTTGAATATTTTTTTCCTCCTTTTAGTGCATACATTTTTTTTTTTAAGACCACATGTATCTTTTATTGTAGACAATCTTGTTCGAGTCAAGCTGATAACTGGGCATACATTGTTTGTAGATTTCTAAACGTATATAGTTACGTAATTTGCAATCTTTGCTTTGACAGGGAAATGACAGGTGCCAACTCTCCAACTCCACCAGGACAACTCTCCAATGATCCAACCGCCACAGATACAATTCAATTTAATTCTCCTGACCTTTACTTTTTGGAGGAAACAAGTACGGTAAAAAAGAAAAACAAATATAAACGTATTAAAAAGACTTTATAAGTGTAATAAATATTAGCTTTTGTTTCAGGGGAATCGATGAACAAATTTTTGAAGCTTTGTGTGCCCCTTCACAAGCTTGCCCTAGACGGCAATTGGCCAGCAGCCAAACGCATCATAGATCTAGATGATAGACTGAAGCACGCCGCAATAGCAAGTGGTTGGGCTACACTTCTGCATGTTGCTGCAGGTGCAAACCATTTTCACTTTGTGAAGGAGTTGCTGCAAATACTCGACGACAAACACATTGCAATGCAAGATTACAAGGGTAACACTGCCTTCTCCTTCGCTGTTGCATCTGGGAACATGCCTATTGTTGAATTGTTGTTAGGAAGAGATCCACACTTGCCAACAAGAAGAGGTGGAGGCGCACATACCCCTATCCAGTTTGCTGCCATGCAAGGAAAATGCGACATGGTGCGGTTTCTATTCGACAGGACCAAACATGCATTCGAGGATAGAGACAAGAAATCGTTGTTCTTCAGTTGTATCAGGACTGGCAACTATCGTAAGCATTTCTCGTTTTAACACATTTTTTTATTATTAACTAAAATTTATTAAAAATCATAAAATTTTGTAATGGATCTCACTCATGTTCATGTAATTTTTTATAAATTTTAACTAATCATCAAGAGTGCATTAGAAAGTATGTTGTTAACAACACTTTTCTAATATGAGAAATGCTAAGAATATTTATTTTGATTGATAAAAAATGCTAAAAACACACTTTCAACTATTGGTTGAAATTTGTTAGGAATCACATAATTATGTTGTCTCATTTCTGATTTAATGAATCTTATTAATGTTGTTTTCAATCAATTATTAATCACACACACTTTGTAGTTTTCAATCAATTATAACTAAAAAAAAAGTGTGTTAAAAAATTGTGTTTCATGGTATCTTACCAGCATTCCTATTATTTTAAAATGAAGTAGACTTGATATTGATCTAAATATCTTTCAGACATGGCCTTAGAAATGGCAAGAGAGTGGGAAGAGCTAGCTTATGAACGTGATGATAATGACGACACAGCTTTGCATCTCTTGGCTCTAAATCAAAACCCTTTGGATTCTCGTTGTCATTGTCCATCAGAGATTCAAAATCCCATCCAAATCAACCCTGGTAAATTCTTTCGTTCACTAATTATCAGAAAAATTCAGACACGTGTCTTGAATTTTTATTTATTTATTTGTGGAGCTTACAGATTCCCTGCTCTTTTATGTGTCTTTCATTGCAAGTAAGCAATTTTTTATATTGTAGCCATGAAAAAGCATGTGATGTTTCAATTGGTTAATTTTCTCTGGCACACGATTCTTCGCCACAAAGACCGCTCGGAGGCAATTAAAATCATAAGTGAACCTTCTCAACTATTATACGATGCTGCAGAAGTTGGTAATTTTGGATTCTTGTCAGAGCTTATTAGTGCTCACCCTAGCTTGATATGGGAAGTGGACGACAAAGGGCAAAGTATAATTCACACAGCGGTTTCGTATCGCCATGCTGACATCTTCAATCTCGTACATGAAATAGGGTCCATTAAGGATCTTATAGTATCATATATTGTCAAAGATCACAACCCTTCGTTTTCTCGACCCAAAAAAAAGAACAATACTTTGTTGCATTTGGCTGCAAAACTAGCCCCACCAGATCGACTTGAAATAGTTTCTGGAGCAGCATTCCAAATGTGCCTCGAGATAATATGGTTTGAGGTAACCCCTTTATTTCATTGACTTTGCATTTTCACACGGCACTATTCCTTGTATATGCTCTCACAACACCACTACATTTCTATGCCTTGTGTTTGAAAATTCTTTTATCTTCATTCTAACATAGATAGGGATCATGAATTCCCCTGCATATTACGGATGACAATTTAATCCATTTATTCATTAACCATTCAATTCATCCATTATAATTCAATTCTAAATTTAGTCAATATATCTGTTTGTCATCCATTATGAGTATATGGTATGCTCACTAGAGACAACCCCTAAGAGTTCTAAGCATTTGTGCCTATATATAGATTCTCATTTCTTATTCACCAAATTCATCTTTTTTTTTTTTTTTTCAATCTTTGAGGTACTAAAATCTATTTAACGGGTTGGACCTCTCCCAACAGATGTTTTTCCATACGTATCGGCCAGGGATCGAATCTTGATCACATGCTTAAGGGACAAAGTTATCTACCAAATTCATCTATACTAACTCTTAACATATATGTGACAGGAGGTGAAGAAGATAATGTCTCCATCGGACATAATGTTGAAAAATTCTGATGGCCTAACCGCTCAAGAATTATTCACAATAGAGCATAAAGGATTGCGGAAAGAAGGAGAGGAATGGATGAAAGGCACTGCTGAGTTTTGTATGCTTATATCAACCGTTATTGCCACAGCAGTGTTCTCTGCTGCAATTAACATACCAGGAGGTATCGATTCAAAAAAACCAAATTACTTGGACAAAGTATCATTCCAAGTATTTGCAATATCAGATGCTGCTGCATTCGTCTTCTCTGCAACTGCAATATTAATATTCTTGTCTATTCTCATCTCACGATATGCGGAGTACGACTTTCACAAGTCACTGCCCAGGAAGTTAATATTAGGACTGATAACTCTATTCATCTCCATAACATGCATGATGGTAGCATTTGGCAGTGCCTTCTTCATAACGTACTACTATGGTTCGAAGGTGATTCCTGATATAATTGCAGTACTTGCGTGTCTACCATTGCTTCTATATATAGGTCTGCAATTTTCATTATGGTCAGATATCATGTACTCAACCTTCTATTGTAGGAATCTATTTAAGCCAAGTAAACGTATGATTTACCTCTCTACTAAAGAAGTAGAGGCATTGTAATCAGATCAAATTTTTATTTGTTAAAGTTGTAATATATTATTTCAACTTAAAACTAATATTGAATGTCTAACGTGATCTTGTACCACTGTCGTGGGAAACAATACGATATCATAACTTAATGTTGAAATGAGAGACATGTTTTGTTTGGGATAAGACTATAAAATAGAAGCACTATTACGGTGATTAAAAAGCATCATTTGTGATGCGGTTTGATACAGCTTCCATATGAATTGAAAGGATATCATAACCAAATCAATTTTCATTTTTTTATGTTGGAAATTGATATGTAGGTTTACTTCTAATTGAATATATAAATCAACTAAATCTTAATTGATTCACTCTGATTAATTGGTTTAATCTGTTAAACAAATGGTCACCAATTTAAGAGAGGGGAGAATTGGATTTTATAAACTTGATTTTGAGAGGTACTTGACTTGGTGTTTAAACGAGATTATTTTATTTTAATGTATTTGTAATGTCAAGAAAATGTTCAAACAATGTACAATTAATGATTATTAAACAGTATATACAATGCCTTTGTAAAAGAGATAAGGTTAGAAGATTTTACACCAATAATTTTATGCTAGTTCACTCTCAATTATAGAGAGAAATATCTAATCCTCAAAGATTCTTTGAGATTTCTCAACTATATGCACAAGTTACTACAAGCAAACAAAAAGAAACAAATTTTACTTGCATACTCTAAGCCAAAAAAGCAGATGCTATATATAACACAAAATAGTGAGAGATTAACCAAACTAACTTAAAAGTTGAAAGTCATATTGATAAAATAATTTGTCAAAAATCTTAAGTTTATTGTTGATAAAATATGTGTGTATTTTTTTTTCTTTTCTTAGAAAGAAATGTGACACATTAAAACAAACTAAAATTCAACTCAAATGAATAAACCACCGAATGTAGAATGACATAACATGAAGAAACATACACTACAAGAAAATAGGTGAGTAGTTACTAGACTGATTTTTTAGTCGCTAAGACGAACAAACCAAACACTATTTGATTTAATGACCGATTGTGAGACTAATTTTGTTTAGTCGTTATTCTACAGTGATAGATTCAGCGACCGTTATGTTAAAGACCAATTCAGTGACCAATTTAGCAATTATTTTTCTGATATTGGTTAAGTAGTCGCTTTTTAGAAACCGATTCATCAACAACTACTTTTTAGAGATTGATTCAGTGATCGACTTTTAATTTCAAATATTAGTGTGGTTCTTACACCTCCACCTCACTATTTTAATTTAAATATTTCTTCTCAATTTCATTTCACTTCACCAAACACACTATTAGTTATTGTTTTTAGAATTAATAAATTTGAAAGAATAAATTTGATATGAAAAGAAAAATTAAAGAATTATAATAATTTTAAAAAAATCAAATTGAAATACAACATAAAATAAATTAAAGAACCAAAAGTTTAAATTTTCTAGACATATTTTATGTCTTTATTTTTTTTTCTTATCTATTTTTTTCCTCGTCCAGACGAAAATGTACGGGTCCATGAAGAGTTCCCGATCATAGTTAGATACTGAGATCCATTGAACCTGGAAAATTGGATGCAAAAACAAAATAGTTCCACTTTTTTTGGTCTACAAGCTGGCTTTTACTTTATAAGGAGAATGATTATTAATTGGTATACAAAATTGACTTATCTCTTTATAAAAAAATCTCTTCGTAAGGAGAATGATTATTAATTGGTATACAATGCCTGTGTAAGAGAGATAAGGTTAGAAGATAAGGATCAAAATTGTAGATTTTATAAATTGGAAATGATTATTGAGGACCAAAATTGGTATACAAAAATAAAATGATTATTAATTCCATTCTTTTGGTTTCAGTCTTCAGTCTTGTCAATCTTTTGTGCTACCTTTTTGGTATTTTCGTCGAAAGAGGCATGGCTTTAGCCCTTACGTTGTGTTTGGTTTAGAAAAGATAAATGAGATAGATGAAAATAGAAGAGAAATAATTTGAAAAAGAAAAGATAAAGTAGAAATAAAGTTACATGTTGTGTTGTTTGTTTTTAAAAAAATGGGTGAAAAATAGAGTAGAGATAATATTGTAAAGTTATTTGATATAGATGAAATAGGGAGGAGAGAATTAAATAGACCCAAACAAATCGATTATGATGCATAAATAATCGATTAAAATGCACAAATAATAGATTATGATACACAAACAATCGATTAAATTGATGCTGTAACCATTAAAATCGATTATTATGTCCAAATAATCGATTAAATTGGTCAAAAATCAATTATTTAAGTGAAATAATCAATTTTTACTATTTGAAATGATTTTTGAAAAGATAAAAATTTGTAACTTAACTCTCTTCGAATATTTTTTTTACTAAACACCCACTCCTTGTTTTCGTCCGCGGGCCTTTTATCTCCGTCGGCTGAACCGAACAGAGCGTTAAATTATTGGTGGAAGCTAGCGTGAAGTTCTGAACTTCCTCTCTCATCGGTGAGGGAGGAGCAAACTTACTTGTAATAACAGGTTTGTTAATGGAAGAAAAAATAATAAAAAAATATTTTTATTTAAAAAATGAAATAAATTAGTAAATAGAAAAAATTCAAAAGCTAATTAAAATATAAATATATTTAAAAAAAATATTCATTTTGTAATTTTTTGTCATCAGAATCATTCGGTGATTTTTTCTTCATTAGTGTTTAACTATTCATTTTGTGGCTTAAAACTTTTTTTTTATTAGATTTGATTTGAACAAGTGGACCGAGTGAGTTTGAACAAGTGGACCGAGTGAGTTCTCAGTGGAAACCTCTGATTTTGAATAAGAGTCGGAGCTTGGTGAGTTAGGCTTGTTAGCTACTAGATTCTCCTGGAAAGAAAGGAAGGGTCGCATTGTGTTATTTGGATTTGGATTCGTAAGGCTCCTGTGGTTTAAAACTAAAATGCTTGAGATTAAAAATTTTAATTTTTTTAGAGAAAAAACACAAGAACACAGAAACTGAAAAACCAAAAAAAATTAATTTTTTTCCGCAACGGTCCCACTCCCATCACTCCCAATCCAACGAGATTTGAAACTATTTGAGAGATTTATGTCAAAATCATTGTTTGCTTGTTATGAATCCATAGTTCATTTCGTGCTTCGAAAGATCTACCAAAATCGACCTCAACCACGGTGCCGGAATAAGCTGAACGGCTCAAGTTGTTGAGGGGGAAAAAGAGACACTATTAAAGAGCAGATTTTGCGCATGGATCATAAGTTTGATGAGGCGGTGAGGATGAAGCGGAACTGCGGAGGGCAGGGGTGCAGGACAAGTCGCAGGCGGCGGAGGGCGAGGAAGGCAAATTTGGTGACAGTGGTGGTCGGAGATTAGGATCTGGTGCCCAAGAGAAAGGGAAGAGGACTATTGAGAGTGGGGAGTCGGAGAGATGCATTTGGTGCCCAGGAGAAAAGAACTGTTTCAAATTCATTAATTCAATAATTAATATTTATTAATTAAAAATCTGTAACTGTTGCAAATTATACAAAAATTAGAAACGTAAATAGAAATATATAATCTAACCGGTAATAGGTAACAAATCTGAGCCCTCGAATTTTTTATTATTTTATCCTACAGTCATTTCTGATTCTTCACGGGTGAGGGAGGAAATTTGTTACTTCACCATAGCTTCCACCTAAATTATTAACTAATAGTTTGAGTAATGTTAGTAGATTTCTCTTCATTTTAAATATTTTATTAATATATATATATATATATATATATATATATATATATATATTTTACGTTTTATCACTTATTATATTTTTTTTCTCTTTTCTTTTCTTTCTCTCATTAAGTGTTAAATAGTTTCTTCGTTTCTACTAATTATTTAGTAATAGTTTAAAAAAATATATTTTAAAACTATTTTTTTTATAATTTCATTATTTTACATATACTAAATAATTAATATTAAATATTTATAATAGACCATATTTATTTAAGAATCTTCCACCAAAAAGTTTGGTTTATATGCCAAATGTCAACATGGTACGTACTATAATTTGTAAATATATATGTTGAAAGAGCCCACTTGATTATAAACTAGTATTCTTTCTGGGATTTTTTTTTCTTTATATATATATATATATATATATATATATATATATATATATATATAATTAACATGAAATAAAATTAGTTTTAGACTAAATTATAATTTTGATTTCCTTTAATTTTAAATATATGATTTTAGTTACTATTTTAAATTAGCATGAAATAAAATTAATTTTAGTCGTTACATTTTATAAAATCCACAATTTTGATTCAATATTTAATTTTTGTATACATTTTATTTTTTTGTCTTCACATAAATGATAGTGTACATGTAAATGACATGTGAAGGTCCCGTTACTATCATTTAGGTCCTTGACTGAATTGCCATGTGTACACCATCAACTGTCATGTATGTATCGTGATCATGTAATTTTTGCTTTAATGAAATTAATTTCCAATTATTAGGTAGGAGATTCTTCCTATTCACGCACGCAAAAAAAAAAAGTTACAATGTGTAAAATTATTTTTTTTTTAAAAAATGTGTAAAATTAATTTTAAGAAAAGTAAAATATATTCCATTTGTTAATGAAAATTGATTTTAGTTTGAAACATTAAATAACAAAAGCATACTTATATTTTTTTTTTCATTTCAAAAGCAGTGATATTTTATTTTTCAAAGAAAATATTTTTAAATATTTTCAAAATATTATTTTAAATTTAAAATTTTTAACATTTATTCTTTTAAAATTAATTTACTTCTATATTCCGTTCTTTTCCTTTCTTTTTTATACATTTTATTATTTATTATTTGCTTTCTACAATTCAAAATTGTGTACATAATTAAATATTAATTGCAGATCGCCATATTTAGAGCTGTGTAAACATAAGATTTCGTATGCAACTATTGGCTGTTGACCCCATACTTTAAATTGACTAAGAACAATATTTTCTTTCACGATGCATTGGTTCGCTTATAAGTTAGACTTTCCATTGACGAAACAGTTATTCGTTAGCATGCAATTTAAGAGGAAAAATTTATAACATAAACTTTAGACTCGTAAACAAAATTTGAGTGAATTTCATTCTATTATAGATAAAATTTATTAATAATCTTTTCTCATACATCAATTATAAAGATTACACAAATAAAAATATGATTTTTATTAAAAATTATTTATTATATTTAAAAGTATTGAATATTTCTTTTACTAGGTAATTAAATGTAACATTTATTAGGAGTGTATGTACAAGGAAAAACAAAAATCAATAAATTACTTAGCAAATACTTAAGATAATGAAGTTTCTATTCTAACAAAACTCGGTCGGTCACCTCATGGCCTACATAAGAGTTTGAGATTCTCGATCGATTTGATCAAATTTTGAATAGTCTTTCTCATTATTTAGAACTTGGAGCTTCTCTTTTCCACATATTGAATTATTGGTGACATTTAAAATTGTTTATGTGTATTCAAAATTATTTTTTCTTATGATTTTACTTGACTAATTAAATTTGTAATGTAATACTGGCAAACGATTTTTAATTTAAATAATGTAAGTATGATTTTATTTCACACTCCATTTAATGTTATACTTCTTATAAGTAACATCTTGTGGATAATTATTTTTAAAAATTGATAGTTAAGTAAATCTAATAGTTATGATTATATAGTTTAATTAATTTTTACAATTCAAAATTTAATATTTTTTACTTATTTAAAAATATTTTTCACCGGTAAAATGAATAATTCAATCTCAATTAAATACTTATAATTTAAAATTTTATCTCATCTTATATATAGTATATAAGAATTTTATCCAACATATTACCCTGTAAACATTTTAAAAACTTTAACACATAAAATAAAAATATATTTTAATTTAACATTTTAATTTTAAATTAGAAAATACTAGTTAAATGTATTTTCAGTAAAATTTGTAATAAACACATTAAAGATAATACAACTTATAAATATTCTATTGCAATAAAACCTTATATAAATTATTAAAAGAATGATATGATGTGTTTTTTTAAATCTTCATCACATATGTATATAATTTTTAATGTTTTATTGAATATATTGTTTTTCAAAATTGCTAAAACAATTGGAAAAACTAATAAATAAAATTAGGCTAAAATACACTTTTAGTCCTTTATGTTTTAAGATTATTTTAAATTTTGGTCCTTTATGTTTTAAAAAATTTAATTTAGTCCTTTATGTTTTTAAAGTGAGTCAAAATGGTCCTTTCGAAACAATTATTGTTTTCGATTTTGGAACGCGATTTTAATCTTTTTTTGATTAATTCAAAACATGAAACTTGTCCAATTAGATTTTCTTACATGAAAACTATAGAACACAACTAATGTTCAAATCAAAAAGAGCTAATCATGGTGAAAATTGTGTGAAAAACGAGTTTCATGAACAACTGGAAAAGAATTTAATATTAGATTTTTTAATTTTGCAGTTGCTCGTTAGATTCACTTTTCACGTGATTTTTACTATGTTTATCGCCTTTCTTGATTCAAACATCATTTGTATTCTATAGTTTTCATGTTCGTGAATATAATAAGACAAGTTTCATGTCTCGAATAAGTCATAATAGCTAGGGTTCAAAATCGTGTCCCAAAAATTGAAAACAATCATTGTTTCGGAAAAACCATTTTGACTCACTTTAAAAATATTTTTAAAACATAAAGGATTAAATTGAATATAATATAAAACATAAAGGACTAAAAGTATATTTTAGGCATAAAATTAATATATTGAATGAAAATAAACATAAATATTAATGTTTATATGTGACTAATATTTATTTTAATGTAAATTAAAAGATCTTATTGAGTTCTTAAATTATCTTTTAATCATTTAAATATGAATTTACTATCGTGATACAAATAAATAAATGTAATTACTATATATTGATTGATTGCTGTAGCAAAATGTATGTCCAAACAAATTTTAGAAAATAAAAAATTCATATTTTTTATTTATATTGTGAAAGAGAACAAGTAGATATAATTAAGAAGAGGAAAAAATAATAAATCTAATGATAATGTGGTGAAAAGATAAAAAGAGTGGAACTTTAAAGAAATATTCAAGAAAAAAAAGTAAAAAATATGATAAATACTGATTTAAAAAAAATTAAAATAGTTAATGATACAATTAAAAAGTATGTATATAGATTGTTGTCATGGCAATACAGTCAAAATTCACAATGTAAAAGGCTATAGATATATGTTACTTCTTATGATTATTCGGCTACTTAAATGGATTCTTTTGGTTAAAACAATATATATAAAAGAGTTTTAATTTTCTAAGTTTTTATTCATTTTACTTTATAAATAAACATTTTGAACTTTAGTTTCATTCTATTTGATCTTTAAAACTTTACTTGTTTTTAGCAATACACACCTTAAACTTAAATTTATGATAATTCATCTTTAAATTTTACTCTCTCTTTTACAAAACACTCTATATTCATGTATTAAAAACGAAAACACTCTATTTTCGTTTTAATTGTTCTTTGAATGTTTCCCTCCCCAAGTAGTTTTTTTTCTCTCTAATAAGTTAGAGTTAAATTAATAATGAAGAAAAATGATCAAGCATTTATTTATCTTTCAATCATTCAATATTTTATTTTTTGTTGCAATTCATTTTTCTAAACATTACATTGTAGTAAAAATTTTGAACAACAACAATAAAAAGTACCTGAAAATAGATTGTTTGGATTTTTTCAATTTAAAATGTTATTATATTATAATATTACAACATGTTTTTGGAATATGCTTGTACCACCGAAAGTGGCTTTCCACATCTGGAGAGTTATTCTCAATAAGTTACCTACGCGGGATAATCTGATCTTTAGAAATATCCCCTTGCTGTCAAATGGTGAGGCATGTCCTTTCTGCAACATAGAAGAGGAGTCTGTCCAGAACATATTATTCTCATGCAGTTTGTCCCAAGATGTTTGGAAAGAATGTATATCATGGGTGGGGCTAATAACTGTTCTACCGCAAGACCCTAAGGATAACCTGCTGCAACATGATTTCATTTGTCAGTCAAAAAGGGAAGCTCAAAGGTGGTATGTAATTTGGGGAGCCGTGGTATGGAATCTTTGGAGATACAGAAATAAATGCATTTTTGAAAACATGTTGGTATGTAAAGCTGAGATCATAAAAGACATTGAGTTTTACTCGTGGGCATGGCTTACAGGATTTTCAAAAGAATTCTCATATCCCTTTGTTGCTTGGCAAATCAGCCCTGGGAGTTGTATTCTTGATCGGATCCCTGAAGGTTGACTCGGCTTTTATTAGGATTCAATTGCTGGTTTTTTGGTGGACAGATAGCCTTATCTGATATGCTGGTGACTACGTGGTGTGCTTCACAGATAAGGACTGAACACATCAACAAATGTGTTGTTCTGCATTGGGCACGGCATTTAATACCTTTCAAAGACAGGGTGTTGGTGGTTATATGTAAGTATTAATTGGAACAATATCTCAGTTACATTAGTTAGGGAGTGATGGGAGATAATTTCATAATGCTGCATTGATTGGTTATCCCGTATTTATGGCTAATTGTTCATAAATGCCGTATAACCAATCAGGGAAATATCTTACTAGGTGGTAGGTGGTGTTTTATTTTTTGTAATAGTTACTTGGTACCACTGGTACCCATATATAATATTATATATCTTTGGCTGATTAAAAAAAAAAAAAGTTCATTCTCTTGCATTTTATTATTGAGGTTAATCTTAAATTGTTTATTTCTGACCTTATTTTTGTCTTAATCTCTTCGTTTTCTCTGTTCAGAGAACCCTTTCAGAAACTTTGAAAATTAAATCTGATTAATCATTGATTTTTTTTTTTTTTTACTTTATCTATATTTAATACTTTTATACAAAGTCCTTACTCGGTGCTTGTCCGGAAACCGGCACGCCGTACGCGCTTGTGCAGAAATTATTCTTGTTTAAACTTCGGATTTTTTTTCTCTTAATATTAGGTGAGTTTTAAACTTATATATATATATATATATATATATATATATATATATATATGCAGAAATTATTCTTGTTTAAACTTCGGATTTTTTTTCTCTTAATATTAGGTGAGTTTTAAACTTATATATATATATATATATATATATATATATATATATATATATATATATATATATATATATAATTTTCAATTGGATGATGTTTTCTTAAAATTCATCGTTGGATTGAAAGTTAATTTCCCATAGATCATATATATAAATTTTCATATTAATCCAAAATTATTTATTACCTCATTCGTATAGATTAAAATCGACATAATATAAACTTTTCAAAATTTATTAAAATATGGATAATTTATTTACCTTCTTATTATTGTTCAATTTTGACAACATTTGACATAGACAATCTTGATAATATATGGACACAATTCAACAGTTGGATCGATAAAAATCACATTCTATATCAAATTATTGAATGGTATAATAGCTGATCAAATTACACCGAAAACAATACCAGTCTCGAAGACAGCGTAATCGTTTGTGTGGAAACGGACGATGAGTTTTAAGATATAGTTTAGAATCTTTTTTTTTTTTTACAATTTTTGTCATAAGCAATCTTTCAGAGAAAAATAAATTGTTTAAGTCAAACACCTACAAGTTAGTAAAGGACAGAAAACGATAGAGTAGACGAACACGAAATTTATACTAATTTAACCCAAAAATCGAAAACTATTTCTGGTATTTGATTATCCTTAATTTATCCAAGATTTTAGTTAACAGCCTTCAAAGGCTTACAGCAACTTGGCAATCTCTCACATCAAGTATTTTTACAACAAGCTAGTTTCACTTTTTTTTTTTTTTTTTTACGAGAAGTTTTACTAAGTTTAAGATCTATGTATTCCTGCTCCAACACACAAAAATAAATTTAATACAATTTTAAATGTTTATAAGGTAAACTCAATGATAACTAATGATCAAATAGTAAGGGCATATTTGGGTTAGCATATTCAAAAATACTTCTAGAAGAAGAAAATAAGAATAAAAAAAATGAGTTTTTCTATAAGTTAAAATTAACTTGTACATAAGTAAATTTGTAAAAAGTCTCATATCTTCTAAAAAAAACTATATAAGAGAACTTCTACAAGTTAGCTTATAAAAAGTCTCACATTTTCTAATTTTAGCTTATAAAAAAGTTCATTTTATATGTTTCTTCCTATTTTCTTTTCATAGAGGTGCTT
Organism: Pueraria montana var. lobata; assembly: GCA_026413185.1. Taxonomy (NCBI): domain Eukaryota; kingdom Viridiplantae; phylum Streptophyta; class Magnoliopsida; order Fabales; family Fabaceae; genus Pueraria; species Pueraria montana. The sequence continues at coordinate 26,174,896 of CM048656.1, forward strand.
AAAGATGAGGTTAATCAAACAGACCTTAAAACAACGTATATAAGTTAAAAAAAAATCGTAATAAAGCACCTAAATATTGCGGTAATATTGTTAGGAAGTTTCATTCAGCTCAGTACTCTGCTTTGAATTCCACTTACTTTCCCTGTGCCACGCTCATGAGTGAATTGTTATGCTTAGGGATGGTAAAAGACCTGCTCCTTTTTTTTAAGGGAGGAAAAAAAAAGGCCTGCTCCATGACCCCTAGGATGTTTGTTACTTCTTCGTCCATAATAATTGTCGTTCTAATTTTTTTTATATAGAAAAAAAATTAATAAATGAATAAAAGAGAATAATAATAATTTACAAAATTAACCTTATTATTATTGAGTTAAGATTTTAAGATTAGTGAGTCATTAGAACTTAGAACCATTAGATGATTTTAAGAAAATAAATAATAATGATAAGAAGTGACTCTTAGAATAACAATAATTACAAAAACATACATATGTACATATATAACATTTACTGATGCTGTAATTGTAATTAATTTTTTATATTATCTTTAGATTTAAGAACTATTATTTAAAAGGTATATACCTAAAAAGAATAACTAAACACATGCAACAAATTTTAAATATGTTGTTAATATATTTTTTTTATACATCAGAAATACTAAAAGACAAAGAAAGAAAGATTAAATCCTAATATGCAGCACTCCGATAGAATCAGCTAAGAGAAGAGTCTTAAGTTGAGAGGAGCACTCCATCCAATCAAGAAAAACATGATCGTGCTTTGCTCCATATTTCTCAAGCCAATCCGTACAAGCATTCCTTTCACGTAACGTGTGATGAAAATAAACAACCCAATCCAAAGCAATGAGCTTATGAATCAGATTAACCAAAGAAAAGTGAGGGTGATATTGATCACAGTGTTTCTGAATTAACTCCAAAGCAAGCTTTGAATCAGATTCACAAATGACTAATCTAATCTAACTCCAAAGCAATATGTTGTTAATATAAAGGAAAAAACTTAGATACAGTTCCATAGGTACTGTTGGTGTTGTTCTCCAATCAAATTTGAAGTTTCACATCGGTTATACGCGATGACATTTAATGGATTCCTTTGTTTTGTGTATTATCGAGGTAAAACTCCAAATTTAATTGGAGAATAGTACCAATAGTACCTATGATACTATATCTAAGTTTTGTCCTAATTTAAATACACATGGTATAACAATGTAGCTAGTAACAGTCAAAAAACAATGTAAATATACCATGTATACTAGTATATAGCATATTCCTCGTAGTTATTCTCAATTCGGATTCATTTGCTTTGTGCAGTCAATTTTGTAATATGTAGGCGAGTATTGATATTCATATACACAAAAAATGTACACCAGCATCCATTTAGCGTATATGGTTAATCGTATATATAAATATGGTTAATTTTTTTTTTTTTTGTAAGTGGTTAACTTCTGTTGGACATTTCAATAATCTTTTAACACGATTACCCACTAATGAAATAAAATTAATTCTTGGAAACCTTTTAAGGAGAGGTGTCCTCCTAGGGTATCCTAGCATGGAAAGGTAATTGTGTGAAAGAATTGGGCTTGTTTCGTTCATTGTGGCCCAACTTGAAACTTTGGGATTAAAGTGGCTAGTTTGGGACAAAAGTACCATCTACTTAACTGAAGAACTGTGATTCTTGGAAACCTTTTAAGAAGAGGTGTCCTCCTAGGGTATCCTAGCATGGAAAGGTATTTGTTTGAAAGAATCGGGCTTGTTTGGTTCATTGTGGCCCAATTTGGAACTTTGGGACGAAAATGACAACTTTGGTCTTTCACCATCTACCTAACTAAAGAACTTTGATTCTTGGAAACTTTTTAAGGCTAGGTGTCCTCCTATGGTATCCTAGCATGAAAGGTACTTGTTTGAAAGAATTGGACTTGTTTCGTTCATTGTGGCCCAACTTGGAACTTTGGGACGAGAGTGACAATTTTGGGATAAAGAGACAACTTTGGTCTTCCACCATCTAGCTAACTAAAGAACTCTGATTCTGATAAACCTTTTATGGTGAGTTGTCCTCCTAGGGTATCCTACCATGGAAATGTACTTATTTGAAAGAATTGGATTTGTTTCGTTCATTGTGGCCGAACTTGGAACTTTGGGATGAATGTGACAACTTTGGTCTTCCATCATCTACCTAACTAAAGAATTGTGATTCTTATAAACCTTTTAAGGTGAGGCGTCGTCCTAGGGTATCCTAGTATAGAAAGGTACTTGTTTGAAAGAATTGGGTTTGTTTCATTCATTGTGGCCTAACTTGTAACTTTGGGACGAAAGTGACAACTTTCGGACAAAATTGACAACTTTGATCTTCCACCATCTACCTAACTAAAGAATCCTAAGAGGACCCATGAGGCTTATAAGAATTTTTATAGGGTCCTAACTCAAGATTGTCCGTACTCCCAATACTCACACATTTGAGAACTATGGTTCCATGCTAAGATACTCTTTGTTAGGAAGTCATAAAACAAGCCCTACGCTAAGGTTACTGATTAAGGAAGTAAAAGGAGAAATGTTTTTATTGGAATGCGGAAAAAAGTGTTCCCTTAAAACTTTTAAATGCGCTCCCATTTGATTTCCAATAAAATATTTCCTCTTTTAATTCCTTAACCAGTGCCTGGACCTTATACAATATATCTTAATTCAATAATTCTAATTTAATTTTTTTTCAAATATAAGCCTCAACAATGATATATAATTATAAATGGTTAAATTGTATAATTAAAAAATTTAATATGATTTAATATATAAATTGTCTAAAATTTTAATATATCAATTGTATAAAATTTTAATATGATTTAATGACCTTTTTCCAAAGTGAATGTGTGTCATATATAAGCCTCAACAATGGTATATAATTATATTTTAAAAAACTTTAGTTTATATATATTATTAGTATAAAGATTTTTATATTATTAATTAGTTAAAAATTATTCTAAGTATATTTTAAATTTGATATTGTAAAAGTCAATAAATTTATCATATAGTATGTAAATTTATAATTAAATGATGGTGTAAAAAGAATTATATTGTCAATATATTATAATTAACTTCAATTTAAAAAACATACTAATAAATATAAATATAAATCAAATCCAAGACGTTTTATATAGTTGGGTGTCTAAGTCTAATAAACCTCGTCTAGAGTTGTGAAACACGTATTAGTTTTACGTAACCCAAAGTTAATATGTTGTTAAGAATAAATCATAAGATTAGGATTTTTATAATATTGTTGTTGTTATTATGTTTATTATATTATATAATCCTACCTTATTTGATCTTAGAATATGCTTATGTTTAAACTGCAGATATATTTCTTAATAATGTCTTATATTATCTCATAATTTGTTTATATTTAAATTATAGAAATTATTTGCATATTTTTATATTTGTATTTTTTTTCTTTTTTCTTAAAAAATATTTATCTGGACAAAATTGATTGTTCACATTAGCCCTTTTTTTTACTTATATGTTTTACCAAATAATATGAATAACTATAATTTTTGTGTTATTGTAGTAAAAGATAAGTAATATATGAACTTCAATTTTGTCCGCAATCATCCTAAGAGTGTTAGATAGACGGGCTTTGATGCAAGTGTCAGTCGGATTCCAGGCTTTGATGCAGGTGTTGGTCGAATTCCCGGCTTTGGTACAGGTGTCAGTCAAATTCCTGTCTTTGATTTAGGTTTTGATGAAATTTCGGGCTTTAATTGAGGCGCCAATCTAATGTTAGACTTCGGTGCAAGTGATCGGATTACAGGCTTTGGTGCAGGTGCCAATCGACTTCCTATCTTTGGCGGAGGTGTTGGTTGGGTTCCAGACTTTAATGTAGATGTTGGTTTACGTTCAGTGGTGAATCCTGCCCAGAGCGTATCAACATGGTAGAAATTTGATAGGCTTTTGTAGAGAGTCACAGAATCACACGACATTGTGGAGTTGGTCTGATAGAGCTCAATGTGGAAGTTGACCCAGTCAATAAGGCCTATGTTATCGTTGTACAAATTCTTATACCTGGATACGACGTGATTAAGTGAAAAAGTTGTAGAAGATGATAATAGAGCAATGGATACCTTCAGTCATGGCTTCTTCTTCTTCAAGTATTTGATAACTTCCCCTATGACCTCCACAAAGTCATCATTAGACTTTATGTGCTCATAGGTAATATCAATGCCATCGATCACATCTTGGTTGTAGTCAAATGCGAGTATTCCTTCGAGTGATTTTTTGGCATTTTCAATCCATGTTAGTTTGTCTTGAGGATTAAATGGAAAACTGATGTCACGAGCTCCAATGCTTATTAGTTATTACCACCTTCACATTCTCGTTCTCTCTTCAGTTTTTTTGTTTTTTCAGAACTGAAGATGTTGGCATTCCAAGTCGGACTGAAAGTTCTCTTACCTTTACAAGTGCCAGGGTCGAATTCGAAGTTTTCTACGGCAAAGGCCAAAATGAAGTGGAATTCTGGGATTTTGGGGTTGGTGTTTTGAAAAGGGATTTTTTTTGGTTTCGGGTCTAACTTGACACCAATGGACTTCTTAAAATTAGGCTTGTTGAGAGACAATATGGGTGGTTGTCACAAATTGAGAGACATTGTGGGTGGCTGTCACAAATGGTGGTACTGATATTATAACTTATGATCTCATATCTACTACTCCCTCTATTCCAAAATAATAGTCTTTTTAGTCTTTTGTTTTTGTTCCAAAATAATAGTCCTTTTAGCTTTTTTAAGCTATTTTTTCCAACAATGTCCCTAGACATAATTAAGAAGATCAATTAATACTTGCATTGGAAAGAGACATCTGTCATAAAAATAAGTTAGTGGATAGTATAATGTATTTGTTATTGGTGGATAGTGGGATAATTTATGACAAGGGTAGTTGAAAAAGTAAGGATATTTTTGTCTAAACTTGTATCAATTGAATGTTTCTTAAACAGTGTGTCACAACCTTAAAAGACTATTATTTTGGAATGGAGGGAGTATCTAAAATATTCTTACTCTTAGGTCAACTTTAGTGGTCCTTTTTTTTGGTAAAAACTACATGTATCTTATACTGGAGACAAACCCTGGAGTGAGGAAAGGATGGGAGATTGTCAATATAGTCAAGGAGATATAACAACCTTCTATTTCACACATTTTCCAGAGTCACGGTGAGCTAGATCTATGGAGAGTTTTGAGATCGTCAATATAGTCAAGGAGATATAACAACCTTCTATTTTGCACATTTTCCAGAGTCACGATGAGCTAGATCTATGGAGAGTTTTTCAAATGTGCAGACGAGTTTGGGAGGTCTTCATTGCACAAAAGAGAAATTACTGATAGCAAAGATATGGATTTGTGAGATTCAAATGGGTTTCAGATCCTAGAAGATTGGAGAGACAACTGGATCAAATATTCATTGGAGATATGAAGATGTATGTAAATCTTCCAAAGTATGGTAGAATGGAAGGAAGGAAAGAGAGTGACAATGCTGGAGGGGTGTCTTAGAAGTACAGTGGGAAGGTATTGATAGTCTCAAACTATGCACAAAGGACAATTAATGAAGAAGGAACAACAAAAGGTTGACATAATGTCACTTAACATTTTTGACAACCGGACTAAAAGCATTAATGAAACAAAAGTTCGGGAACTAAGACTAGTCAAACTTTTGTTCTAAGACTAAAAATTGAATTTTGAAAAAGTATAAGGTCCAAAAACATAATTTTAGGAAGTAGTGGAAGAATGGGATGAAACCGAAATTTTGGTAACGGAATTTTATATAAAAAAAATTAATTATTTTCCCTAGCTGTCGAATAATTTGGCTTAAATATGTTCTTGATCCCTAAAAAAAAATTGGATTTTACATTTGGTTCCTAATAAATTTTTTCTCGACTTTTGCTCCTAAAAAAAAATATTTTGTATTTCGTCACTGTTGTTACATTGGTTTTGTTAACTTGATAAGTCACCATCTAATGGTAAACATACTGATGGTTTTGAGAAAAAAAATTACATGGAAAAAGAAAATTTTGAAAATATTGTAGGGACCACTTAACAGAGCCAATGTAATGACAATGACAAAATACATAAATATAAATTTTTTCAAGGACCAAAAGTCAATAAATTTTTTAATAGAAACCAAATACAAAATCTAAATTTTTTTCAGAGACCGAAAACATATTTAAACCAAATTAATCATTTATAAAAAAAATCTATAATACGTGTACATGAGTAAAATTGGTACAAGTATATATAGAACTAATAATTGCATTAAAATCAATAGGCAAATGATAACCAATGGGATGAGTAAAAATATACTCACTTGTAATTTTTAAATGCACTCACATATAATTTTTAATAAAATATTTCTTCTTTTAATTCCTTAATCAATGTCTTTAATGCACTAATTAATCAAAAATATGATTAGCACCTCTACGTCAAATAAAAATTCCCGAACAAGGTACACTGAAACTATTTAAAAGAGTTTGAGAAACTATGGGCTTTTTAAATAAATGTTCTGCACATGAAACTTAGAGATGCTCCTCTTCTTCTTTCTTTTTTTTTTTTTTTTTTTGATAGGAAAAAGCAATTTTATAACACCAGAAGGGTCATAAGATATTACCCAACTGGGAGGGAAAAGAGATATACCAGTACAAGGCAAGATCACAGTCTGTAGGATAAAACAGATAATACATATATGACCACAACCCCTAACATACTGAAAAACCTACTAATGCATAACCCAAAACCGAGGTCTTCCAGACCACTTTCAGTATCAGCCCTCCAAATTATAAAGGCACAATGCAGGGGTGTTAACCCATTCAAAGTATGAGTAAGAAAACTCAAAGTATAGCACAATGCAGAGATGCTCTCCATTACATATTTACATTATCGTATTAATTAGTCTTTTCTTATAATTTAATTTGAATCATTTGAAGAGTAAACTGCATACCAATAGGTCTATAGCACATGCTCTTGCGTGTAATATGGAATTAATTTCAAGTCACATGGTACTTTCTAACAAATAATTGTGGGATTTTACCTTTTCTATTTTCTTTTGCATCTTTCATATTTTATAATTTTTGTCGTACTTAATTTGACAAATATTTAATTTTTAAAATTTTTGTATGACCAAACTATTTTGAAAAAAAAACGATTAAGCTAATTATGAAGAGTGGACTTCGTTTGAATTTTTTTTTTATAATTTATCACCCTTTTGTAAAAAAAATAAAAAATTTACTGATCAATTTACAAAATATTTCATCAAGCTAATTATAAATGAAATTTTCGTTTGTTGTGTTTTCTTTTCAATTATTCAGCCTTTTCATTGTAACTTGGTTTAATGTTAATATGAGGGAAATTAATTATACATGTTGAAGATATTTTAACCGACGTCTTAAAATTGCTAATTACTGTTTTCCTTTATAATTTCATCATCTACGACATCTAAGAAATATTCTTGCCTATGCCCTAGCCCCTAGTGCAGTAAAGAATTTTAACTCACATAATTATTTCTAACAATTTTATGTTCATTTATTTTTATAGATTTTATTATTCTCTGTACCTTTGTTTTTTTTGTTAATATTTTATTTTTCTTTTACTTTTCACTACTACCGCAAAATATGAATTCTACAATAGGTTTCTAGATCGGTTATTTAACAACCAATCTGAAAAAAAAGGCGATGACATGCATTTTTGTAATTAAATAAAAATTAGATTAGTTTGCAATTTAACTGATTTTTTTTACTTCGATTAAAATTTTAATCGATGTAAAAAGTAGTTTTAAGATTGATTTTAATTGATGTAAAAAGTAGTTTTAAGATTGGTTAAACTTTAAACTGATATGAAAAGTTTGTCCAAGAACACTATCATAACTTGCGAACATAGTTTTAAAAATTGGCTAGGACTGGCCGGTCGGACCGGGAACCGGTACCAGAGCCTGTTCGAGTCATATATTTAGAGTTGGGCATTTGGGTTTGGGCCCGCGGGCTTACCCGTTTACCCACATCTCATACGGTATACGTGTTGTGTTTTATCGAGCCCATTTAAAATGCGGGCTTTTTAGCCCAGTCCGTTTAACACGTGAGTTAAACGGGTAGCCCATGGGCTTTTTGTATTCTAATTAAAAAATATAATATTTGAATACCTTAATAAATTTTAAAATAAAATAAAAAATAATATTTTAATGCCATCAATAAATTGAAATTCCTCTGAAGACTTTGTTTTTGGTGATAGGTGTTGTGTTGCATATGTATATATATAAATTAAATGCCCTTTTTAAAAAAAAAGTTTAAAAAATGGTTAAATATTAGTTTTAAAATTTAATTTTCAAGTTTTTAATTTTTTTTTTGCATTTGCGGGCCGGTCTGTTTAATTAGCTTGCGGGCTAAATGAGAGAGGTGCAAGATCGGTAAAACAAAGCCCATTTTTTTTGGGGGCTAAACAGTTTGTGGGTTAAACGGTTTACGGGCTAAATGGGCGGGCTAACCCGTTTGCCTAGCTCTACATATATTCAATCGTTTGTGCTATTAATCCGGTTGAACTGATGTGACTCGGCCGATTTTCTGGATGAACCATCGACCTGGAAGGTTGAGACTCAGACTGGTTCTTTTAATTTTGCACGTTGGGAGACATGTTTGACTATTGCTGTCACTGGTAATCCGGTGGGAACCAGTGTGACTCGGTCGATTTTTCAGATGAACCATCGACCCGAAGGTTAAGACTCAGATCGGTTCCTTTAATTTTGCACTTTGGGAGATGTGTTTGGCTACTGCTGCTTGGGAAACGTGGTAGACGCACTGTAGATGCTGCTTGTGACTCATGCACTTGTACTTGATTGGAATATCTTTTGTTTTTAATGAAAAAACACAAGAATGATGCCAACCAAGTTCGAACCAAGGTCCTTATAGTTAACTGAGAGATAATTAACCACTTGGCTATGCAAATCAATTGATAATTTTATGTGAAATATAGTATATATAAATATGCATTATTTATTTATTTTTATGCCGGTTCATGTAGGTTAATTAGTGACCCACTGGTTTGACCATTGATCTAGTGACCCAGTACCTTGACCGGGTCAATCACCGGTTCGATTTTTAAAACTATACTTGCGAAGAAGGTCTCCTTCCTTGCCCTCCATTGAAAGCATTAAACCTTGGGAGTGCGAACAACCATCAGCCCTGTCCCTTCCACCTTTATAACACACACTAACCTAACTGCATTTCACTCTAATGCCTCTCCAACTCTAACAGTGCCCCTTATTCCCATTCATTTGTCCCCCAACCTACAACGGAACTGCGTGCAAATCTAACCTCTGAGTGAGTCTCCATTGTAGTTGTTGACATGACACCACTAGAATAGTTGTTGTCACCATCATTGGAACAATCAAATTCATTTGGTACTCCTTCTGTTCCTAAACTCTTGATGTTTAAAGTTAATGCACACATCTTAAGAAACATTTAATACTACTTAAACATTATATTTAGTCTAAAATACCCTCATTTAATATCTATGATGGAAGAAGTTGTGAAAATCAAGGTCATGTTAAATATGGATCTATGTGAAAGAAAATAATTAATAAGTGTTATGCCATTGGCAAGTGTACCAAGTCGTACAAGTAGTATAAAATGGAAGTCCAAGTATCGTATCCACATGGACTTGTTCAATATTTGGCAATTTACACACTTTTTACTTACTAAGCAAAATATAAAGAAAACTTGAAATAACAATGGTTAATAGCAAAGATAAATATAGCAACTTGGAAATAAAATTAATAAAAGGGGTTTTGATTCTCAAAGATCTAGATTGCGGAAAGTGGTTATGGGAAACAATGATAATGAACGTGGGGTTCGACTTTACTAAACCACTCCCTCATGCACACACAAGCTATTAATCAATGTTTATCATCCATTTGTTATCACCAACTCATAAAAATGCTCAATCCCTAATTCCTTACAAGAAGAGCCTAAGTTCCTTGACTAAACTATCAATCCCTTGCATACCTTAGCCAAGTTACTTGCTTTAAGAAAAGGAGTTAAAGGTGACTAATGGGCTTTCCTCTATTCCTAGATACAAGACCCATTAGGTGCTCTTCTCCGGTTCATAGTTCAAAGACATTTTCCAATCGCATTTAAACCATAAAATCAAGCAAAGGGTGATCAAGCCAAAGCAAGCATTAAGCAAAGAAGAAAGCACGTAACGGTGAATAATAAACATGTATTAATAACTCAAAAGATATACATGAGTTTGGGTTTAGTTACATCAAACCCCAATGAAGGGGAGCTCAGCTACCCATGGGTGAGAAGAGCATCCCACGTGGTGAAGGAAGGAAGAAGATGAAAAATGGAGGAATGAGCGAGTTCCCCACAGCTGCACTTGTGCCCCCAACCTAGATCCAAGAAGAATGCCCTTTTCCCTTGCAAAATGCCCTTTTAATAGCTTTATTTTTACCCAAAAAGTGACAGCGCGACATTTTCGGCCCAGCTGAAATTATGTTTTAGCTGGGCCGAAACTTCAATAATGCTCACTGGGACAAGCTCGGCTAGGCTCAGCAACTGGTTCGGCTGGGCTGAACTTCCTTTCTCAAAATTAGGTGCTCTCTGTCAGTTTCTGAGCTGGGCTAGCCAATGTTTCAGCTGGGCCGAAGAGAACTTTCTTCCTTGACCTTGATCTTAAGCTATTCCAAAACCCATCTCCAATTTCTATGCATCAAAAAATACTAAAACATGAGACTAAATTCCAAATTTACATAACTAATTATATATCTAAAAACTAATTCTTTTTGAACTAAAAAGAGGTAGAAACAAGGATTTAAAAAAAGGATAGATGAAATAATTGCACTTATGTGTACCAAAAAGGTAAGTATAAAATGCAATTATCAAACTGTCTCAAACTTAAATCTTTGTTTGTCCTCAAACAAAAGAAGGCTATAATTATTGCTAAGATGACTGACAACAACATACAAGCTATGGATTGAAAATATTTGCATCCTAACACTTCTCATGACATCATTCACCAATAAGAAAAAAAAAACATGCAGCCCATGTCCAACCATACACTATGGTGTCCACAAAAGAAATTTAGCAAGATACAAAAGTGACAAGAGATTAACAAGAATGGTACCGAACAATTTGGAGGGACCCAAGAATACTTTGCTCCTCACAGGAAAGGTGTATCACTTAATAATCGTTGTGAAGGTGAGTGTTTCTCTCAATGCCACTTATTGGAACCACACACACCAACTTTGCTCATCATCTCAATTCAAATCACACACTCATACACACATGCAAAGATCACTAAGGACTTTATTGGGTTGCAATTGGGCTAGGCTTACAATAAAATTTTGGTTTTTCTGGATAAACAAATTAACACCAAGAGAATAAGAGAGCAACCTCTAAGGATCAACAAACTTTTCCAAATTGCCTTTTTCTCTCAACTTGATAAAACCAATCAAAGTAATCCCAATTCTTTTACAACAATGATAACAAGGAGAATAATATAAAGAAAACATTTCTTTTTGAGATTTTTTTCTTTCTCTTTTTTCTTCTTCTTTTTTTTTTCACTTTTTTTTTACACAACATAATAACCACTATTACCAACCATAAAAGGTACCCTCAAACAAATTCCTTATCTTTATAAAACCAAATCCCCCAAACTTGTGTGAGACCCTATCATACCAGTTGCTCTCCTCTCCCTAGGGTGTGGGAAGCATTTTGTTTTTCTTGGCTCAAGGGTTCAAGAACAAGATTAAATAATTGTATGGTTCAAAGGGGCTAACAAAGGAAACAAAATTTTCATCTTGGGTGAGCTTTTTGGCTAAGTGGCTAACACAACAAGCACAAAAATAGCCTTGATCATTTCCAAGCATGCATGTGCAAAGTATAATCCACAAGAATCAAGCAAAATTAGGTACATGAAAACAATAGCGACTCTCACAAGAATCAACACTAAGGGTCAACTCACATGGAAAAATGCAACGAATTCAAGAGTCCTCAATCAAAACATGCCAAACTTAGTAACCACAACACACTACTTGCAACAAGCTAATAACAAAGTGGACAACCACAAGCATAAAATTGAAACAAAAATCACAAAGTGGCTAAATTTTTACACATAATCCACAAACTAAGCATAAGAAGTGAAACAATGCAAGATATGAACGATCCAAAGCTATACTCAAACAAAACAAAACATAACATAGTAACCACCTAAACACAATATAGAACGAACACTTGAAAGGTACTAAACACAACTAAAGTACTGAAAATAAATAACTGAAAACATAAAGACTGAAATCATAAAGTGGTCCTGATAAACAAAAAAGTTTGTAGAAAGAGGCTCCAACTAGCCCTCCATATCATCTCCTCTAGCAGCTCCTCCTCCTCCAACAAAAGAGGACTGGTCCCCAGGCCAAGTAAGTAGGACGGTTGGTCAAGATGGTGTTGGCCTTTTCTTTTTGGAGCAGAGGCATAAGATTGGCTTCTTTTTCTTGTTTGGGGCTTGAAATGGTATTCCTTGTCTTTAGGAGGAGCCTTCTACAATTAAAAACAAAACACAATACCAAAACAAGAAAAACACAAAAAGCAAAGTTAAAAGAAAATAAAATTGATAACTAACATTAGAAAGAAAAGAAGAAAGAAACTATGGAAGAAAGGAAAGGTGAAAAGAAAAAAAATAACATATAACATAAAGAGAATAAAAAAAAAATCAAATGAGAGCAAATTTTTTTTTTCTAATTTATTTTTTTTACGAATTTTTTTTTTCCAACTGGGCTAAAAAAGTGTCCAACCCAGCCGAAACTTGGCAGAGAGTAAATTTGGTTCCAGGGGCTTTTCGGCCCAGCTGAAGGGTAATCGAGCTGGGCTGAAACCATCCGGCCCAGCTGAAACAGAGGCAAGCTGGGCTGAAAATTATGCAGAAACATATGATTATGCAGCTTTTTGGTCTGGCCCAACTGGACAAAGTTCTGGCTGGGCTCGAATAGTAACAGAGAGCTTTCTAAGATGCAAAAATAGAAACAAACAAGCAACAAAAAGACATGACTAAACATGCAAAAGCTAATAAAAACAAACCAAACCACTAAATTTTAAGAACTAAACATAACATTTTACAATCAAGAAACACATAAAGCAACAAAGGAAATACAAACTAAGTCACAACACATAAATTAAATTAAAAGGAAAGTGCAACGTAGATCCTCCTAGAATATTATGCAGAACAACAACTAAACCAACAAATAAAAATTGAAAAATGGCATGAATGCAAAGGTCAACTAAAAACAAGCCAAACCACAAAATACTAAGAACAAAACATGTCAAAACACAACAATTGAACACAAAAGTCATCAAGGAAACTATAAACTAAATTCAAAATACACAACATAAATTAAAAGTAAAGGTTAGATAATTGGGTTGCCTCCCAATAAGCGCTTCTTTAACGTCATTAGCTTGACGAGATGGTGTTGCTCAAGGTGGCATGAATGTCAAAAAGAACACATCCCAGTTGCTCTTCCGCTTCTTAGTTAGGAGCTCCATGAAAATCATATATCCATCGAGCGGCTTCCAAATCACTGCAGTGGAAGTGTTGGTGAACAAGGCAAAGAAGGCATATAAGGATTTATCATGTTCTTCATGCCTTTCTTCCTTATTAATCAGTTGGTGGAGAGAAATATTGACTTGAGGAAGGCTTTCTTGTTGAATTTCTACTTGTGAGCACTTCTCCCACTGCTTCTGTGTTCTCTCCTCATCTTTTTCTTCTTTTTCTTCACCATTTTCTCTTGAATCATGCACTTCTTCAAGACTCTCCTCATGTGCTCCAACTTTTGCTAAATTTTCTTCCCTTAGAGCCATAGAAGACATTTCAACCATTTGTTTTGCTAGCTTACCAACTTGAATCTCAAGATTTTGAATTGAGTTTTGATTGGCTTTGAAGCTAGCTTGGGAAGCTTCCATGAATTGCATAAGCACATTCTCAAGATTTGAGAGTCTATTTTCTTCAAGTTGATTGTGAGGGTGTAACTCTTGCTCCCACCAAGAATTTTCCATGGAGTAAAGATGACAATTACCATTTAAATGCTTTCCTCCACAAAAATCACAATAGATAGGCTGTGGGTGACTGACCCTCAGCTGGATGATTTCAAGATGCTCAGACAATATCTCTAATTGGTTACTAAGAAGCCCTTGTTGTGTGAGCATACTACTCCAAAAATCTTCCATGGATCAAGTTCTTCAAAGGTTCCACCCTGCATGCATAGACTCAAAAGAACAGAGTATTTTTTTTTTTTTACAGTTAGCATAAGACAACAAAAGCACAAAGGAAAAACACTTGAAAGAATAACAAAAGGATAGAAATAAGCCTAGGTAAATAGAAAATGCAAAATTGCCAACTATTGAGATACAAGTCCTCGGCAACGGCGCCAAAAACTTGTTACGGCATTGACAAGTGTACCAAGTCGTACAAGTAGTATAAATTGGAAGTCCAAGTATCGTATCCACAGGGACTTGTTCAATATTCGGCAATTTACGCACTTTTTACTCACTAGACAAAATATACAGCAAAGTTGAAGTAGCAATGATTGAAAATAAAGATAAAGGTAGAAACTTTGGAAATAAAGCTAATGAAAAGAGTTTTTGTCTTCAAAGATCCAAGTTGCAGAAAAATGTTATGAGAAACTATGATAATGAGTATTGCGGTTCGACTTCACTAAACCACTCCCTCATGCATACACAAGCTATTAATCAATGTTTATCATTCATTTGTTATCACCAACTCATAAAAATGCTCAATCCCTAATTCCTTACAAGAAGAGCCTAAGTTCCTTGACTAAACTACCAATCCCTTGCATAGCTTAGCCAAGTTACTTGCTTTAAGAGAAGGAGTCAAAGGTGACTAATGGACTTTGCTCTATCCCTAGATACAAGACCCATTAGGTGCTCTTCTCCAATTCATAGTTCAAATACATTTTCCAATCACATTTAAACCATAAAATCAAGCAAAGGGTGATCAAGCAAAAGCAAGCATTAAGTAAAGAAGAAAGCACATAAGGGTGAATAATAAACATGTATTAATAACTCAAAAGATATACATGAGTTTGGGTTTAGTTACATCAAACCCCAATGAAGGGGAGCTCAGCTACTCATGGTCGAGAGGAGCATCAAAAAATGGTGAAGTGAAGAAGAAGATGAAAAATGGAGAGCTTGAGAGTATCCCACTCAGCTGCCTTTGTGCCACCCTAGGTTAGAGAATAAGAATGTTCTATTCTCCCTCCAAAAAGTCCCTTTAATAGCTTTGTCTTTTATCCATAAAGTGCCAAAGCGACATTTTCAGCCCAG
The DNA here is from genome assembly GCA_026413185.1 of Pueraria montana var. lobata. Lineage (NCBI taxonomy): Eukaryota > Viridiplantae > Streptophyta > Magnoliopsida > Fabales > Fabaceae > Pueraria > Pueraria montana. Next base: position 26,190,246 of record CM048656.1, read on the forward strand.
CTGAAATTATGTTTCAGCTGGGCCGAAACTTCCATAATGTTTACTGGAACAAGCTCGGCTGGGCTAAACTTCCTTTCTCAAAATTAGGTGCTCTCTATTAGTTTATGAGCTGGGCTGGCCAATGTTTCAACTGGGCCGAAGAGAACTTTCTTCCTTGACCTTGATCTTAAGCTATTCCAAAACCCATCTCCAATTTCTATGCATCAAAAAATACTAAAACATGAGACTAAATTCCAAATTTACATAACTAATTATATATCTAAAAACTAATTCTTTTTGAACTAAAAAGAGGTAGAAACAAGGATTTAAAAAAAGGATAGATGAAGTAATTGCACTTATATGTACCAAAAAGGTAAGTATAAAATGCAATTATCAATAAGCCTTGGAATGTGTAAAACATCAAGAATTTAGGAACAAAAATAAGAAGCTAAAACATTAAGAGTTTAGAAACAGAGGGAGTATCTCTCTCTTTCCACCTTGTTATATATATTGGATTCAATGTGAGTTGAGTGAGTCTGGTGATGAGTTGTGAGTTGAGTTTAGTTGATGAGTTGGGTGGTTTTTAGTAAAAGAATGAAGGCATTAATGCCAATGATGGGGACCTATGGGGTGGCACTTGGTAGGAATAGAGGAATCATGTTCAATCTGTGTAGTGGTTTATAGTGGTTGGAGGATAGCGTCTAAATAGCTCATCAAACTTAATTTTATAGGAGTGTTGCGTTCTGAAACTAGACCACAACACATCAGCTAGAAATTAAGTTCTATTCCAATGTCATCGTTAATTTTATTTTTCTGCGAAATACCCTTGTTTTACTTATTTATTCTAACATTACTTATGTGATGCTCAGATGATACTAGATGACCAAGTTCTATTATTGACATCATATTTAAAGCAGTTAAAACGAGTAATTGTGCAAGTTCATAAGATAAAAGTGCAAGTATTAACACAATGTCTGAAAAGACGTGGTACTCATTCTAACATTTCTCTATACTATCATAGAATGTAAATGATTTTGTTCAAGTTGCTTATCAAATAAAATATTGTGAAAAGGTGTTGGGAAAATATCATTACTCAAGTTAAAATACATCTTTCACAGTTGTAGATGGGATTCGTTAGTCTCAATTCTCGACTATAAAAAGCTCTTGTATTCGATTTCTTTTTATTTATATTAGTAAATAGTAAGTCTTTTGTAAATATTACTATTAGTCATTGTTAAGGGTTACATATGGTGTGTATTCTACCTTGGAATTGGTCATCATGAGCTTATATAATCAAAATAAAAATGATCATGCCTAATCCCCTAACAACCATGACAGATAATTTTATTTTAATTTCTCCGTGTTCACATTTTGAGGTGAATATTATTAGGAATATACCACAAGTCGACGTGTCCTTGATAGCTTAGCAAAACTTATTAAATTTCTTGGCCAGATAACTTAATCCCGTGCAGCTGTTATCCATATTCTTCGAATTCGTCCTTCGTTATACTGATTATATATTGTGCTTTAGTTAGGGTTATGAAAACGAGCTTACATAAGCAGATGCAGTCATGCTGATGTAGTATACTAATGTAATGTGGGACGTTGCCACAAATCATTAAGAATTCGGAGTTAATTTTTATCCTTTTGTAGTCATAAAGACTTACATATACATTTATTTTTATTTTGGAAAATATTTTTAGGAAGTATTTGGATAGTGATCTTCAAAATTTTAAAGAATTTAAAATATATCAAAATTTAAATATTTCAATTAAATTTCTTTTATTTTCAAAATATTTTCTTTAAGTAAAACAATTTAAATTCCTTGTATTTCAATTTTTTGCTTAAATAAAATAATTTATTTTTTATTATATATATGTAACTATATTTTTAAATCTTTATTTTATAAAAAATGAGATTTTAATATAAATTTTTATTAACAATAACCATTAGTCAATATTTAAATATTAAAACGTTCAAAAAAATATTGGAATAAAAATATATATAAAATGCTCCCTCTGTTCCTTTTTAAGTATATATAAAATGCTCCCTCTGTTCCTTTTTAAGTATCGTTTAAGATTGTTATGTAAAAATTAAGAAATGAAATAAATTTTCTTGGTTCTAATAATATAGTTGTTGAGTTTCCTATTTTACCCCTCTTCTTTTCCATTCTACAATAAATGCATGTGTAAATTAATTAAATATTAGGAAATAAATAAGGGTATAATTGATAAAAGTGTAATTAATGTGATATTGAACTTTGTAAATGACAGATAAATAGAAACAAAAAAAATTAAAAAATGCGACACTTAAAAAGGAACGGAGGGAGTAAATTATTAAGTATACTATTTTTTCAAAGACAGTGAATAACTACAAAATCAAATATTAAACACTTCATATTCTTATTTCAAAATAAATTGTGATTATGAAAATATCATTTGACAAGAAAAAAGTTAAATATTGGTAAAATTTTATTATTAATAGAAAGGTGAACTTATACTTTATTAATTGTTAATGAATATAGTAATGATACCCATACATCTCATTCTCTTACAACTCACTTTAATCCCATTTTTCTCTCTATCTTTCTCTACCTTTTTCATTACATTACATATCATATCTATAATTTTCTTTCTATACTTTTTCCTATTCTCTATATCTCTATCCTCTTTCCACCCCTTTTGGAATGGACGTTTATCTTTTTCCTAATGAATAGGCACAAAGAGATAGAAGAGAGGGTGGAAAAAGGGAGAGAGAGAGAGAGAGGTGTGTAGATGAGAGAGAGAAGGAGAGGGAAAGGGAGAAAGAGGTATGAAAGAGAGAAAGAGATAGGAAGGTGGTGAAGAGAGAGATAGATGTAAAGAAGACAGGGTTAGGAGAGAGAGAGAGGTGCAAAAAAAAAAAAAGAGTGAGAGGAAGAGAGTTGCATGCATAAGAGACACTGGAAGAAAGAGAAAGATATACCTACCAAAGTAATTTTGGGAAAGGGAACTCACATTGAGACGTTGGAATAGAGATGAAATTTTTAAATTCTTTTATGTTAAGTGTTATTTGAAATGGAGTTATAAGGTTGGTTTGATGGTGAAGGGAGAAGGAAATGAGAGAGAAGTTGTGAGTTCGAATCCCTCTCTTAACAAAAAAAAAAAAAATAATTAACAATTAATATTTGTCGATAAAAAAAAAGTGTTATTTGAAATTGTGAGAATGAACAGAAGATGAACAACTGTTGAACAGAAAGAGAGGAAAGAGAGAAACTAAAGATAATGATTGATATAGAATGGATTCGAGTCCACAAAATTCTACATTTTAACACCATTATTTAAATCAATTGCTTCAGTCAGGGAAATAAAAACCCACGTAATGCACTGAAATGAGTATAAGCTTGGAAGAGGTCCAAAGCTAGGGGGTTACAATTTACAAATATTGTTCGAAGGGAACAAAAAAAAAAAAAAATGCTCACAAGGTTAACTGGATTTGGATGAAGCCAACGCTAGCTTAGGTAAGTCAATCAATAAAGAAAACACAAAAAACACATTTTTTTTATCTGTATGAATCAAACACACGTACTAAATAATTTATAACAACTCATACTGATCAACCAACTGAGTTAAACTCCCTTAATCAATATGCACACGTTTAAAAAATTGCAGATGTGAATTTACATTGTGATAAGTTGACCACGAAAACACCTAAAATAAGCAGAGCAGGTTTAGTTAAAATAAGTATAGGAAACATAGCAAGAGTTAAGGACCTGCACAAATCTTGAACTTCCAAGTAACAATCTCAATTGGCCCTTACCATCATGGTGCTCCTCACTTGCAAAACATGGAAGATCTGAAAGGAAAGTTCTTTCAGCGCCTCTTCGATCCAAATGGTGTAAATGGACCCAAATTAGATGAGGCTTACAAGTACCTTGAGGAGCAAGAAGGCAATGTTCGAGAATGTTACATGGGTGAAATCAAACAAAGCAGAGATGAGCTTCTACAAATGATGCTAGTTGATGCCTCTTTCATCATCCAGCTCTTGAGGGACTTATCACAGAACCAATTCAAACAAGTCCCTTCACTCAGTAGATGGATGCTACCCACCTTTCGCCGTGAATTGATCATGCTTGAAAACCAGGTTCCACTCTTTGTTCTGAACAAATTGTTTGAGCTCACAGATAATAGTAGTTTTCAACAGCCATCCATGAGTCTGAATGATCTCGCCTTTCGATTCTTCTACCGTTTGCTTCAATCAAACTCGAGCAAAATTTCAGAATGCCAGAAAACTTGTAACTTTAGAGTAGAACATGTGCTTGATCTTCTTAGATACAACATTCGCCCCAAACTAATTGCAGAAAAAAACCAAAGAGGAACTCAGAAGCTGATGATTCATTCTGCAACAGAGCTAAAAGAGGCTGGTGTGAAAATCAAAGCTGATAACAACCGTGAATTGCTAGACATAAGCTTCGGGAAAAAGTGGGGAATAGCAATGAGGGAACTCACTATCCCTCTTTTGCACATAAGTGACCACAGAGGGACAGTGTTTCGTAACATAGTAGCATTCGAGAAGTGCCACAAGAGATGCAACCCCGATGTAACAACCTACATGTTTTTCTTCAACAGGCTCATCAACTCAGCAGATGATGTGGCTCTTCTTCACCACAAAGGGGTGCTTCACCATTCCTTAGGCAACGATGAACGCGTGGCGGATCTAATCAACGACATTGCAAAAGAGATTGTTCCTGACATGAACGAGTCCTACTTGCACAATGTGGTGAATGGAGCAAATGAGTACTTTGAAACGAGGTATGGAAGAGTGAGAGCTTCAATAGTGAGAAACTATTTGACTAGCTGGACTGTTGGCATCTCAACCCTTGGTGCCCTCTTGGCCCTTTACTTCACTTTCATTCAGACAATGTGTGGTTTTGCTGATGCGTTGAAGTCATTGGAGAGTGAAAAGTTTAGTGATATCTTCACAAAGGCCTTGGTCTTGCCATTTCGTGACACTTTCTCAGCAGTATTCGACACTGATGAGTCTGATAGTGATAGTAAAACATGATTTTAATTGAGGATAGCACTACATGGATCTTCGTGACTTGTCTAATGTGGTTTTAGGATAAAGCACCCTTTTGTTATCTAAAGGCTGTTCCAATTCATATCTTCGTGGTTTATCTATGTACTCTTCAAGACCTCTGTAATGATTTGTGTATTATTGTCTGTGACTGTTTGTATGAGGATTGCATTTCTTTCTATCATATATACAGAGGCTGTTCCAATTCATATCTTCGTGATTTATTTCTGTAATTTAATTTTTTTTTTTTGCAAGGATATCAAAAATTTTATTCCCTACTTTTATAAGAGTATTTTAACGAATTGTATAACCTATTAACACTATATATGTTTAGACTTTAGAGTTAACCGGGCATGTAGGTGGTTGGGAGGATGCATGATACTACCTCTGGTCTTTTTTATAAGAAACAAGTGTAAAATACACTACAACTTGTTTCTTATAAAAAAAGATTGGAGGTAGTATTTTTTTTTGGTGTTTTGCCCTCTTTGTCTAGGCAATTACCCTATAAGTTGGATTAAAGTTGGGACACGCTCCACTTCTAGATGTCATGGCTAGAAAGAGATAATTGTACCAATTTGCTCTAAAATAATTAGGAGGTTAGTTGGTTTAACTAATTGCCTTGAACTTCTAATAAGTTAAGATAAATTCAATAGTAGGATAAGGTGAGTATACTATTTATAGCAAAATAATTCTAACGCAATTAATTTATACAAAATGCAAATCAGAATTAGCATACTAATTTTACCTTAAAATTTCAGAAGATTCAAGTACTAATCGAGGGCTTTAACCTGGTTCCTTGGGAAAATGATCACTTCCGCTAACTACTGTACCTGTACATGTGGATAGGCCTACTAACAAGAATCGTGGATCTGCTTTGCAATTTGCAACAGTGTTCCCATTAAGCATAGAGGAGCATTTCTAGCAACATTCGATTCCTGGTGGATCTAGGAGGGGTGATGACGTGTGAAAAATCATTTGGTGTGCTACTGTGTGGAGCATTTGGAGGCAGAGAAACTCAATCATATTTAACAACAAACGTTTAAACAGAGACAGTATCATGGATTCCGCAAGGTTACATGCTTGGTCATGGCTCAAGACGCAGGATGCCAGCTTTAATATTTCCAATAAACAGTGGTTGGCAAAAACCTAGGCATGTATCTCTGTTATACTGAGATAGCTTTTATTGGAAATTGTTGGTCAAGTTCATATGTGCAGGTGGCGGGATAAATCACGCAAGACTGGATGAATTTGCTATACCAAGTTCTATTACTGCTTTTGATTGAAAACGTGTTTTCGGTAGTCAAGTGGGTTGATGTTATTGGGATATTTTTTTGTAAATACAAAAGGGTGGTATACATATACTTGTGGGGGGTATATTTGATCCTTTTGGTGGTACGTTTGTAGTAATTTGTACGTAACTTTAATGTGGTGGGTTTTGGATTGATGGTTGTTACATATTTATGACACTTCCATAAATATTAAATAACCATTACTATTAGGTAGATGGTGGGCCACAGCCATTTGTTATTACATATTTATGACACTTCCATATTTCTTATACCTGTTATCATATATATATATATATATATATATATATATTTACAGTTTTGCTGATAAAAAAAAATATGAATATATAATGATATTTTAACATTGTTTATAAAATTTAAACATCTGTACCTGTACAAACTCAATGATATTTGTTTATCTGTTTCCTGATCTAGTTGCACAAAAATAAAATAAAAAATTACCATATTAAATAGTATAACTATACATCCGTAAGCTAAAATTATTTGGAAACTGATACTTTGTTGTTCTAGCGAGGGTGTTTATAAAGAGAAAATTACAACAAAAAAAATGAGCAACAATGTAATGAAAAAAAATAGGAGAAACAAAGAAGAGTAGAAAAACTAGTTTGAAAAACACAGATGAAAGTATGAAACTTCTTTGCCACACTGTTATTTTCTTTAATTTGTTTCTAATCGGTGAAGTACTTTTTTAACCCAAACAAACAAAAGGAGCACTAGATGAACTTCAACCCATTATTGATACCAAAATAAATTCAAGCAACTAGCAAGCTATCTAATCTTATTCAGCAGCAACACAAACTTCCTCGTACAAATTTCGCATTTCCCTGCAATTAAAATGGTGTTTACCTTTCTAATTATGCTTCAGAGTCTTTGGATGTAGTATTTTCACCTTCACTATTAGTGGTAGGACTAGGAGTACCGCGAACTGGGAAACAAAACACATCTTTGAAGAGAGATATAAAGCTTTTCTTTTTCAAGGCCTCTAATGAATCTGCAATTCCACACATTGTCTGAATGAGACCGCGAACTGGGAAACAAAACACATCTTTGAAGAGAGATATAAAGCTTTTCTTATCTGCAATTCCACACATTGTCTGAATGAGACCGCGAACTGGGAAACAAAACACATCTTTGAAGAGAGATATAAAGCTTTTCTTTTTCAAGGCCTCTAATGAATCTGCAATTCCACACATTGTCTGAATGAAAGTGAAGTAAAGCGCCAACAACGCACCAATAGTTGAGACCCCCACCACCCAGCTGGTTAAATAGTGATGCACTAAAGAAGCTCTTTTTCTCGCATAGAATGAACCAAAGTACGAATTTGCATCATTGACCACTTTGTACAAGTACGACTCATTTTTGCCCCGAACAATTTCTTTTGTAATGTTGTTGATCAATTCAGACACGGTGTTGTCGTTGCCGAGAGAATGGTGAAGCACCCCTTTGTAGTGAAGAAGAGAGACATCATCAGCAGAGTTAATTAGTCCATTCAAGAAGAACAAGTAGGTTGTCACATCGGGGTTGCAATCCTTGTGACAATTTTCGAATGCGACTATGTTACGAAACACAGTCCCTCTGTGGTCATTGATGTACAAAGGAGGAATAGTGAGTTCTCTCATTAGAAAACCGTACTTTTTCCCAAAGCTTATGTCAAGCAATTGTTTAGTTTCATCTGCTTTGATCCTCACACCAGCCTCCATCAGCTCCGTTACAGAGCGAATCATGTGATTTTGGGAGCTTCTTGGTTTTTCTCCTTCTAGGTTTGGCCTAATGCTGGACCTAAGAAGATCGAGAAAGTGAAGCCCTCTTAACTCATCAACTTTCTCTGGAAAGTTGTTGTCTGAATCTACTTGTAACAAAGGGTAAAAGAACCGAAGAGCGAGCGCTTTGAGACTCATACACGGTTGCGAGGTAGGATCAGTACTAGTCAGGTCGAACAGCTTGCTCAAAACAAACATAGGAAGCTGATTTTCAAGCATTATCATCTCGCGCCGAATGATGGGAAGCATCCATGTGCTGCTGAGACAAGGGATGTGTCCAGCTGATAGATCCCTCAAGAGCTGAACGACGAAAGAGCCATCGACCAGCATCATTTGCAGAAACTCGTCGCTGCTCAGTTTGATGTTTTCCATGTAACATCCTCGGACCTCGGATTGTTGTTCCTCTAGGAACTTAAAAGCCTCATCTAGTTTTGCACCATTTGCATCATTGGTTGGATCGAAGAGGCGGCGATAGAACATTTTCTTGAGATCTTCCATGCTTTTCAAGTGGGGTGCTCCGTGGTGACAAGGGCCGATTGAGATGTTGTTGGGTCTGTAGGCTTTTGGCGCGACCTGGCGCATGTTTGATGGGACCCTGTATATGCAAACAGGGTGGTGGTGGTGGTGACGTTTTTCTTGTTTTCCACTTTCTAACTCGTTCTTCATATGGTCTCTCCAATTTGAGCTCATGCTGTTGGCAGTGCCATGAATTTTTGTTGTGTTGAACCTATGATAAGCCAATCTGATGAGTTTTCCACACGCCATTGTGTCGTTGGATAAGAGAATGAACTGGTTCTGTTGTCCTGCACAGAGGACTTGATTTTGTATTCAAGTCCACTTTTAAATTAGATAAATAAGATTGTTGAGAACTGAGAAGGCACTTAGCTTCAATAAATAATAATCGAGAGCATGGCACTCAATGTGAAAAGAAAAGAGAGCATGCCCAACAGTGTAAAGAATTAAAAAAAAAAAAAGTAAAGAAAAGAAACAACCAAGCGGGAACGCCAGGGAAGAAAAACAAAGAAGGCCTTTACTTCCTGCACCCCCGTTTTTACTTTCTGCACCTCCAAATAATAATAAATGCCCAAAAATACCCTTAGTTATCCCATAACCCCACCCCACCCCACCCCTTCCTCCCTTTCCCTTTCTTCTGCACCGCACCCCTTTCCTCCCTATCCCTTTCCTTTTCGGCACACCTCCTCCATTCCCTTGCCTCAACACACCGGCGCACTCCCTGCATTCCCTTTCCTCACGGTTCCTTTCCTCACGCGCCGCAAGTCATTCCATTCCTCACGGCGCACCCCGTTGGAGTAAGTCCTTTGTTCTCCCTTTCCTCCCTTCTACATTTTAATGGGGGACTTCGGGGTTGGGTGTTGGATATGGTTCCGGTTTGACATTCTGGAATGGCTTTCCAGAAACCGCCAACCATTCAGGAATGACCATTCTGGAATGGTTGGCAATTTCAGGATGGCTATTCCGGAACGGCCATTCAGGAAAGAACAATTACATTCCGGAATGACCATTCTGGAATGCAAAATGTTCATTCCGGAATGAACATTGTAATTCTGGAATGACCATTCCGGAATGTAATTGTTCTTTCCTGAATGGTCATTCCAGAATGACTTTGTGGAACCAGCCCACCATTTTGGAAAGGCTGTTCTGGAATGCAATACATTCATTCCGGAATAGTCATTCCGGAATGGTTGGCTGGTTCTGGAATGCCATTCCGGAATGCGATTTTTGGAAAGAATATTTGAATTTCGGAACGGACTTTTCAGAACGCAATACGTTAATTCTGGAACATCCATTTCGGAATGGCATTCCATAACCAGCCAACCATTTCGGAATGGATGTTCCGGAATGAATGTATTTGCATTCCGGAACAGCCTTTCCGGAATGGTGTTCACGAAAGTCATTCCGGAATGGATGTTCCAGAATGAGTATTATTAATGTTTTTTTTTTCATTATGGTAGTATTTTTCAGTTATATAGTTATATAGTTTTTAGTTAAATAATAATTGCTATATTAATTTTATGGGATGATTTATTTGTATGTGACATTTGGTTGCATTTGTTTTTTATTCTATATTTTTGTAGAGATGCCAAAAACAAGAGGTGGTTCTAGTGTTCATCGGTCCGAACATGTGAGACCTACGGCATCTGCACGTAGGTGTGGAAGAATTGAAAGAGTAGATGAGGGTGATGATCATGTGGAGTAGCAATAGCCAGGACCACTTGAAGCTGTTGTGTTTGGTGGTGGCCCTGAGGACACATCATTGCTGACATCATATGCTGATCATGTAGCTCAATGGTTGTGGGTTGGACAGGTATACTACTAAGTCATAGTGAATATTTATTCAAGTATTAATAGGTTAATGTAATTATCTAACCTGTATTGTAAATACTTGTAGGAACGGGGTGAGCTGAAGATAGTATCACATGGGCGAAAGATGAAGACTATTGGTGCCCCACATCAGCAGATAGAGGATGTGGTCAAGGGTTCTGGAATATTCCCATTGACTACATGCAGCTATGCAACTGGAGACAAAGAATTATTATATGCTTTTGTGGAAAGGTGGCATAAGGAGACTAACAGCTTCCATTTGCCCGTGGGTGAGATGACTATAACACTAGATGATGTGTCATCATTACTACACATTCCAATACTGGGGCCTTTTATAGTTATGACCATATGGATGCTGAGGCGGCGAAGCCCGTTCTGATGGAGATGCTTGGAGTTTCAGAGTAGGATGCAACTGTAGAGACAAAGTTCACTAGAGGTGGACATGTCCGTTTAAGTTGGTTGCGAATATTGTATGAGCAAAGGTGTCAGGAGCAGCAGTGGACGCAGGCAGCTAGGGCGTATTTGTTACATCTAATAGGTTGTACTATATTTGCTGACAAAAGTTCAACCTATGTGGATGTGACATTCTTAGGCCTTTTTCACGACCTTGAGGGGTGTGGGGGTTATGCATGGGGCGCAGTTGCGTTGACACATATGTATGATCATCTGGCTGATGCTAGTTTTGGCACTACGAAGCAGCTTGGCGGATATGTCAGTCTTTTACAGGTAATTAACTATAATTAGAATAAAATTTGCTTTTATAGGCATTTCCAAAGGTATGTAGCATAACCTTTTCTTTGTTCTTGGGTGACACGGGGATGGATCTATGAGCATTTTCCTGATATTAGGGTCAGGGAGCCGGCCCCAAGATTCACTGAGTTATTACCATGAGCCACTCGTTGGGTACCTACAACACTTTTATCTGTAAGTCAATACCGTAGACAAATAGATGATCTGGCCATGCATGGAGTGGTTTGGAGGCCATATGAGGAGCATAGGATAGCTCGTCCATTTGAGATTATATCACTATTTTCTAGATTCGTTAGGTGGGGCCCATATATGCACCTTTATTTGCCAGAGAGGGTCTTGCGTCAATATGGGTATTGTCAAACTATTCCTCGACACCCTTCTATGTTTACGGTTGAACCTACAACCCCGGAGCAGATTGATGAGAGGTGGTTGCATTTTGCAAATCACTTGATTCAACCAATAGTGGAAGCGGTGGATCCCTCAGATTGTGCTACAGGGTACATGGAATGGTACTATAGGATATCCCATCCATTTATAGAACCATCTCATAGGGGTCCTCCTCCTATAGTCCCACCTGTGATGGCGGAGATGGCACATCAGGCTGATGTTATGGTAGATGAGCCCGGTGACAATACATATGAAATTCATCCTGCTGTGGTAAGGGGATACACATATATATTGTAGTGATAGGTACATTTTAAATCAATTCTAATTTGTTTTTTTTTTAAACCTTGATAGGCCATTTGTAGTAGGATTGCTACACACCTACAGCGCATGATTGATTTAAGGATGGTTGCGGAAGGCATTGAGGCATTTCTTGAGACTGAACATGCATTATTGTTGGCTCGTGGAGTAACTGATGAAGGAAATGTTTATGCAAGGAGAGGGCGAGGTGGTAGGAGAGGTCGCGGTGGCCGTGCAACATAGCGAAGGGGACACTGATGTTGACTTTTTGTATTGACGCATTGCACTGATGCTTTTATGGTTATTGTGTTGACTTGTTGACTTATTTGGCTAAGTAATTGTTTTTATGTCATGATTACTATGAGACAACTTCGTACTTACTAAATGTTATTTAATTACCATGGTTAGTTTGACATTATTTGATCATCTGCTTTGTGTTGTGATTTTGTAAATAGGCATGTACAGTTTTTGTTTTCGATATCCATATTTTAGGGGAGGCTCTGCCAAAATTTTGGTAGTAAATATTAATGGTAGTCATTAGAAATGAACATATTGTGCATCACCAATAGTTGAATCTTTTTTTGGAAATGAATAAAAGCATACTCGTTACAAACGTCATATGCGAAGTATTAAATAAATAATCAATCGTCTGCAAGGTTTACATAATCACGTGTAACCCCAATTAACTGGGAGAATTGTTGTATTCGACCAATGTAAGGGGTGAGCCATTCTTTGGCTGGAGGATGGCAATGTCTTGACCATAACACATCAGGTTCAGGTATTGGACAACGATCCTGCAAATGGACCTGTAAAATAAAAAATCAGTATGACAATTTCATCTACATAAACACAATGTAATTTACCGTAACTTAAAATATAACAGATAATATACCTGTACAAAATGATTGCCATTAACATGGCCTAGGCATAAGAAACGATGAACTGAGGTATCTCTGGGAGGTTGACTTCTAAGATGGTAGAAGGTAATGTTTTGTTTTAGCGATAACAAAACAAGTATGACATTATACCTAGATGCAATAACATATCCCATGTTCGGTAAAGTCATCCATTTATCCACAGATGCCTGTTTAAAATGAAGTTGGTGAACTCGACATACTTACGTAATAAAAAGCAAAATGAAATACAAAACATCATACCATTGAAACATCATCAACAAGCAAAGACAATATTATCTGATCAAAGCGATCATAACCTCCAAATATAATGGCATACTCATCACGCCATTGTCCCAACTCTTTATGTAAGTTGTTATGCATAAGAGGCCAAGAATCTTCACCCATGCCCAATAAGCCCGCAATTGCCCGATAACCACAATGTCCATCTGGTTTTACATCAACAATGTCCAAAATATATGGATGAAGCTTTACTTTAAATTGATCTAACATTGGAACCTTTCTCTTGTGCGTTGATTGTTGAGATGATGTTCTGGTTGCCCTCCAAGTGGATGAATTGTCATGCACTGAATGTAATGCATCCACATGCTCAAAGTAAGAAGGATCACGTTTGGTTGACCTTTCTAACTTAGCTGCACGACCCTTTTGTGAACCCTTAGTTTTGACTTTCTCAACAGGGGGACACAATGAAGTCATATCAGGGTATGCAATTTCATGAAGTTTACTTTTGATTATAACTTTGCCAGATATGTCAACCCCATTAAAACGTTTCATAATAGCATCAACTTCTTGTTGCACAAACAATTGTTGATACTGGTCATCGGACCCCATGTCATTAAAGCTTAGTCTAGTCCAATAAACATGAACTGCATCAAGTGGTATGCTACCTAACACATATCTAGCTAGCTCACATGCACATGGTAGACCATGTGTAAACCTCAATATGCATCCACAATGATCACTGTCAACACCAACAAACCTCACTCACTCAAACTCATCTGCAATATGATTCAATGCATACCTTGAAACAAATCCACGTAGTCTCTTATACAATGTTAAATTAAAACTATGACCAACAACATAGTAATGATACTCATACATCTCATTCTCTTACAACTCATTTTAATCCCATTTTTCTCTCTATCTTTCTCTACCTTTTTCATCACATTACATACCATATCTATAATTTTCTTTCTCTACTTTTTACTATTCTCTATATCTCTCTCCTCCTTCCACCCCTTCTGGAATGGACGTTTATCTTTTTCCTAATGAATAGGCACAAAGATATAGAAGAGAGGGTGGAAAAAGGGAGAGAGAGAGAGAGAGAGAGAGGTGTAGATGAGAGAGAGAAGGAGAGGGAAAGGGAGAAAGAGGTATGAAAGAGAGAAAGAGATAGGAAGGTGAAGAGAGAAATAGATGTAAAGAAGATAGGGAAAGGGGAGAGAGTGAGGTGCAAAAAAAAAAAAAAGAGGGAGAGGAAGAGGAAGAGAGTTGCATGCATAAGAGACACCGGAAGAAAGAGAAAGATATGCCTACCAAAGTAATTTTGGGAAAGGGAATTCACATTGAGATGTTGGAATAGAGATGAAATTTTTAAATTTTTTCATGTTAAGCGTTATTTGAAATGGAGTTATAAGGTTGGTTTGGTGATGAAGGGAGAAGGAAAGGAGAGAGAGGTCGTGGGTTCGAATCCTCCACTAACAAAAAAACTAACAATTAACAACTAACATTTGCCGATAAAAAAAAAAGTGTTAATAGAAATTGTGAGAATGAATAGAAGATGAACAATTGTTGAACAGAAAGAGAGGAAAGAGAGAAACTAAAGATAATGACTGTTATAGAATGGATTCGAGTCCTCAAAATTCTACATTTTAACACTCCATTATTTAAATCAATTGCTTCAGTCAGGGAAATAAAAACCCACGTAATGCACTGAAATGAGTATAAGCTTGGAAGAGGTCCAAAGCTAGGGGGTTACAATTTACAAATATTGTTCGAAGGGAACAAAAAAACAAAATGCTCACAAGGTTAACTGGATTTGGATGAAGCCAACGCTAGCTTAGGTAAGACAAATCAATAAAGAAAACACAAAAAACATGCATTTTTTTTATCTGTATGAATCGAACACATGTACTAAATAATTTATAACAACTCATACTGATCAACCAACTGAGTTAAATTCCCTTAATCAACATGCACATGTTTAAAAAACTGCAGATGTGAATTTACATTGTGATAAGTTGACCACGAAAACACGTAAAATAAGCAGAGCAGGTAAATAAGTGTAGGAAACATAGCAAGAGTTAAGGACCTGCACAAATCTTGAACTTCCAAGTAACAATCTTGCTTTGTTTCCGAAAAATTGACTTGAATTTAAAATGCTGACCTAGTGTAAGTTAAAAACGATTATCAATATGTGCAGGACAAGAGAACTTGTTGCTCCTTCTCTCTTCACCAAACATGGGCTGCAATAAGCTCTTAAGATTGGCTTTCCAAAAATTCGGCAGTAGAAAATTTCATTCCCACACTGAAAGAAGCACAAATTGGAGGGGTCTCACTGACAAATATTTAAAAAGTGGAATCCCCAAAGAAGATGACTCTGTATGCATACACAGGGTTCCACCAAACATGCTACAGGTAGATCCCAAGGCTTACACACCCAACAACATTTCAATTGGCCCTTACCATCATGGTGCTCCTCACTTGCAGAACATGGAAGTTCTGAAAGGGAAGTTCTTTCAACGCCTCTTCGATCCAAACGGTGTAAATGGAACCAAATTAGACGAAGCTTACAAGTTCCTTGTGGAGCAAGAAGGCAATGTTCGAGAATGTTACATGGGTGAAATCAAACAAAGCAGTGATGAGTTTCTACAAATGATGCTAGTTGATGCCTCTTTCATCATCCAGCTCTTGAGGGACTTATCACAGAACCAATTCAAACAAGTCCCTTCACTCAGTAGATGGATGCTACCCACCTTTCACCGTGAATTGATCATGCTTGAAAACCAGGTTCCACTCTTTGTTCTGAACAAATTGTTTGAGCTCACAGATAATAATAGTTTTCAACAGCCATCCATGAGTCTGAATGATCTCGCCTTTCGATTCTTCTACCATTTACTTCAATTAGACTCAACCAAAATCCCAGAATGTCAGAAAACTTACAAAAGGGGTGCTTCACCATTCCTTAGGCAACGATGAACGCGTGGCGGATCTAATCAACGACATTGCAAAAGAGATTGTTCCTGACATGAACGAGTCCTACTTGCACAATGTGGTGAATGGAGCAAATGAGTACTTTGAAACGAGGTATGGAAGAGTGAGAGCTTCAATAGTGAGAAACTATTTGACTAGCTGGACTGTTGGCATCTCAACCCTTGGTGCCCTCTTGGCCCTTTACTTCACTTTCATTCAGACAATGTGTGGTTTTGCTGATGCGTTGAAGTCATTGGAGAGTGAAAAGTTTAGTGATATCTTCACAAAGGCCTTGGTCTTGCCATTTCGTGACACTTTCTCAGCAGTATTCGACACTGATGAGTCTGATAGTGATAGTAAAACATGATTTTAATTGAGGATAGCACTACATGGATCTTCGTGACTTGTCTAATGTGGTTTTAGGATAAAGCACCCTTTTGTTATCTAAAGGCTGTTCCAATTCATATCTTCGTGGTTTATCTATGTACTCTTCAAGACCTCTGTAATGATTTGTGTATTATTGTCTGTGACTGTTTGCTATGAGGATTTCATTTCTTTCTATCATATACAGAGGCTGTTCCAATTCATATCTTCGTGATTTATTTCTGTAATTCCCTTTTTTTTTTTTTTTTTGCAAGGATATAAAAAAAATTTATTCCCCACTTTTATAGGAGTGTTTTAACGAATTGTGTAACCTATGAATATATAATGATATTTTAACATTGTTTATAAAATTTAAACATCTGTACCTGTACAAGCTCAATGATATTTGTTTATCTGTTTCCTGATCTAGTTGCACAAAAATAAAATAAAAAATTACCATATTAAATAGTATAACTATACATCCGTAAGCTAAAATTATTTGGAAACTGATACTTTGTTGTTCTAGCGAGGGTGTTTATAAAGAGAAAATTACAAAAAAAAAATGAGCAACAATGTAATGAAATAAAATAGGAGAAACAAAGAAGAGTAGAAAAACTAGTTTGAAAAACACAGATGAAAGTATGAAGCTTCTTTGCCACACTGTTATTTTCTTTAATTTGTTTCTAATCGGTGAAGTACTTTTTTAACCCAAACAAACAAAAGGAGCACTAGATGAACTTCAACCCATTATTGATACCAAAATAAATTCAAGCAACTAGCAAGCTATCTAATCTTATTCAGCAGCAACACAAACTTCCTCGTACAAATTTCGCATTTCCCTGCAATTAAAATGGTGTTTACCTTTCTAATTATGCTTCAGAGTCTTTGGATGTACTATTTTCACCTTCACTATTAGTGGTAGGACTAGGAGTACCGCGAACTGGGATACAAAACACATCTTTGAAGAGAGATATAAAGCTTTTCTTTTTCAAGGCCTCTAATGAATCTGCAATTCCACACATTGTCTGAATGAAAGTGAAGTAAAGCCCGAACACCGCACCAATAGTTGAGACCCCCACCACCCAGCTGGTTAAATAGTGATGCACTAAAGAAGCTCTTTTTCTCGCATAGAATGAACCAAAGTATGAATTCGCATCATTAACCACTTTGTACAAGTACGACTCATTTTTGCCCCGAGCAATTTCTTTTGTAATGTTGTTGATCAATTCAGACACGGTGTTGTCGTTGCCGAGAGAATGGTGAAGCACCCCTTTGTAGTGAAGAAGAGAGACATCATCAGCAGAGTTAATTAGTCCATTGAAGAAGAACAAGTAGGTTGTCACATCGGGGTTGCAATCCTTGTGACAATTTTCGAATGCGACTATGTTACGAAACACAGTCCCTCTGTGGTCATGGATGTACAAAGGAGGAATAGTGAGTTCTCTCATTAGAAAACCGTACCTTTTCCCAAAGCTTATGTCAAGCAATTGTTTAGTTTCATCTGCTTTGATCCTCACACCAGCCTCCGTCAGCTCCGTTACAGAGCGAATCATGTGATTTTGGTAGCTTCTTGGTTTTTCTCCTTCTAGGTTTGGCCTAATGCTGGACCTAAGAAGATCGAGAAAGTGAAGCCCTCTTAACTCATCAACTTTCTCTGGAAAGTTGTTGTCTGAATCTACTTGTAACAAAGGGTAAAAGAACCGAAGAGTGAGCGCTTTGAGACTCAGACACGGTTGCGAGGTAGGATCAGTACTAGTCAGGTCGAACAGCTTGCTCAAAACAAACATAGGAAGCTGATTTTCAAGCATTATCATCTCGTGCCGAATGATGGGAAGCATCCATGTGCTGCTGAGACAAGGGATGTGTCCAAATTCACACAATGACAGATCCCTCAAGAGCTGAATGATAAACGAGGGCTAGCGGACTATCCACACCATCGGGCAGAACGTGGCTCTGATACCAGATCAAATTCAGCCAGGCATCCGAAAGGTCCCCTTTAAAAACCGGTTCAGAAGGGGGTGGCCTACCCAGCTATATAAACACTCACCAGGCTCGTTAACCACCCGATGTGGGACTCGCAACACATCATCTGCAGAAACTCGTCGCTGCTCAGATTGATGTCCTCCATGTAACATCCTCTAACCACGGATTCTTGTTCCTCGAGGAACTTAAAAGCCTCATCTAGTTTGGCACCGTTTTCATCATTCGTTGGATCGAAGAGGCGACGATAGAACTTTTTCTTGAGATCTTCCATGCTTTTTAAGTGGGGTGCTCCGTGGTGACAAGGACCGATCGAAATGTTGTTGGGTCTGTAGGCTTTTGGTGCAACCTGGCGCATGTTTGATGGGACCCTGTATATGCAAACAGGGTGGTGGTGGTGGTGGTGACTTTCTTCTTGTTTTCCGCTGTTTCCACTTTCTAATTCTAACTCTTTCTTCATAAGATCTCTCCAATTTGAGCTCATTCTGTTGGCAGTGCCATGAAAGTTTCTTGTGCTGAACCTATGATAAGCCAATCTGATGAGTTTTTCACACGCCATTGTATTGTTGTTGGATAGGAGTTTTTGTCCCGCACTGAAGACTTGATGTCTTGATCCTTTTTCACTTGCAACGGGTCAACTTTTTGTATTCAAGTCCACTTTTGAATTAGATAAACAGGATTCTTGAGAACTGAGAAGCAATTTAGCTTCAATAAATAATTGAGAGCGTGTCAAACTCAATGTGAAAAGAAAAGAGAGCATGCCAATAGCGTAAAGAATAATAAAGAAACAAACAACCAAGCGGCGGGGAAAGTAAAACAAAGAAGGTTCGTGGCACGTGAAACAAGCAACTAGAGAATAAGAGAGACTAAGAAAAAGAAAAAAGGAATTTTGAAAGGAAATCTGGAAATGGCATTGTGAAGAGTAAGGGTGTGTTTGTTTAATGTTTTTAAAAACGGTTTTCTGTTTTCTAAAATTAAAAAATAAACAAACTTGTTAGGTAAGCTTTTTTATTAAATCTGTTTCCAAAACTTCTGTTTTATCGTTTATAAAAACAACAAAATGAGAACAGCTTAGTATTGTTTTCATTCTCAATTTCTCTCTTGTGTGTTGAAAACTAAAATTGGATAACATGTTGCAAATAAGCTAAACCAAATATTACGTTTTTTTTTTCCACTAATCGGTGCTGCCCAATCAATGATTTCTAAAGTACGTTAGGAGAAGGATGTTCCTTTGTTACTTTTGGATTAAAAGTAATTTTAGGAGTATTGACATGGTGATCCAAATATAGGTTGTCATTAGAGCAAAATCGTTGCTCCGTTTTTAGAGGAATCACTTTTATACAGTTGCACCCAGTGCTGTTACTTTATAACTATATATTTATCTTTGGCTTAAATAACTTTTAGGTCCATGATAAATTTCTGAACTTTGCTTTGAGTCCCTCATAAAATTTTTTGTTGCTTTGAATCCTTAATATATTAAAAACTTTGTTTCGAGTCCCTGCCGTCAACTGTTAAAAATTTTAAAATGTGATTTCTAGCGGCTAAAAAATCGCCATTATTTATTTTAAAATTTAAACTACAATTTCTAACAGCTAAAAACAGCTAGAATTAATTAAAGAAAAAAAATCAATTAGCAAAAAAGTTCACATGCGACTTAGCAAAATACAACCCTAGAAACGACATTGTTTTTAATTTGGGCAAAATTTCACAAAACAAAACAAGCGTTCATGGCCTCGTGCTCGTCTCCTTCATGGCTTCATCTGATCCTCTTTTTTTTTTTTCTTTGTTGGAAACATTTGATCCTCTCTTCATCTGATCCTCTCTAACGCTCCCCCCCTCTCTCTCTCGCACGCAATTCTTCACCCTTTCTTTCTTTCTCTACCCTCACACCCCATAGTGAGAAAAACAACCCTCACTCTCATGCATAAGTCATTGGGAAGGCGGAGCTAGTGAGTTCTCGCGACAACGACGAAGGGCATGAGATGGTGAAGAGACGGGGGCACGGACAACGTTGTTGTGGCCCTCAAGTGCCTTATCGTCGTCCACCACGGCAGCTTCGTCCTCCAGATCTACGATTTTCAGATTTGAGATTTCTAGATGATTTCCAGATCTATGTTGTGTCTACAACATCATGTTTGGGGGTTTTAGATCTATGGTGGTGTTGCTGGAGATTGGGGGTTTAAAGATTGATTGAGAGGGCTTTAGATTTGCAATGGTGTTGCTAGCTTTGGGTATGGAGAAGCAGTGGGTTTGTGGTGGCACGATAATGCAGGTGCGGTGGAGCTGTTGCGACGCAAAGGAGATGTTGCGGTGTGGTGGAGCTCTTAGGCCACTGGTTACTTTCCTTCCTCTGCGGCGGTTCCTTCCGTCACCGCACACATGTTTGCGAGAGGAATTCTTAGATCTGTTATTCTTTTTTTTTTATACATGTATGGATCTCTATTTTTGATTTTGTTTACATATAGGATTTGTAGATATCGTTGTGTAATTTGTTTGATTTTGTCATGGAATTTTGAAGTTAAGTGATTTATTTGTTTTGTAATTTCTTGAATAATGAGAGAACAATTTCTGGTTGCACTCTTTGTGATTGTGATGTGCAAAATCAATAGTTGCAGGATCTAGCAAGGGTGGGTGTTGCTGCTGCGATCGGGTGGCACGAGGAGGAAGGGTGAGGAAGGTTTTAGGATATATGCTTTTTTTAGACTTAATTGCAATTTTAACCCCCAACTTTTTATTTTTTGGCGAATTTTACCCCCAACAAATTAATTTAGCATATTTTACCCCCAGCTTTTTTAAAAAGTTACAAATTTTACCTTTCACCATTTTACTGACATGACATGCTAAAATAATTGTACTTTTTACCTCCCAACTTTTTACTTTGTGGCAATTTTTACCCCCTAACTTTTTCTCTTTTTTGGCGAATTTTACCCTCAACTTTTTACTTTTTGGTGAATTTTACCCTCACTTTTTACGCTTATGTCAGCATGTCACGCTAGCATAATAGTAGAAGGTAAAATTTGCAACTTTTTAAAAAAGTTGGGAGTAAAATGCGGCAAATTAATTTGTTAGGGGTAAAATGTGCCAAAAAGTAAAAAATTAGGGAAAAAAATTACAATTAAACCTTTTTTTATTCTTTAATTGATTATGCTAGAAATTGTAGTTTAAATTTTAAAATAAATACTGGCAGTTTTTTAGCCATCAGAAATCACATTTTTAAATTTTTAACGAACACGTCTTACTTAGCTGACGACAGAAACTCAAAACAAAATTTTTAATATATTAAGAGCTCAAAACAATGAAAAAATTTATGAGGGACTCAAAACAAAATTCGAAAATTCATCAAAGACCTAAAAGTTATTTAATCCTTATCTTTTGTTTTTCAAAATAATACTACTAATTTAATATGTTTTCAATTTTTTAAATGTTTTTTTACTGCAATTTTTTATATGTTTTAATTTAAGTACATATGTTTTAATAAAATGAAGACAGTAAATTATTATTATTATTATTATTATTATTATTATTATTATTGAGAACTTTTTCTCTGCCTACTTTTTCATTCTATTTTCGGTTTTAAAACTATTATTATATGGCTTTTCTTTAGAAAAAAAAAAATAAAGGATGGAGATGACAACAAAGCGATGATTGGCCTCCAATATTATATAAAGAAGTGATACTTTGGTTGTTAGGGTTCAAAGTCAATTCTTGCTCATTTATATTGGAGCATTATCTTGACTACCTTGAAGTTTAAGAAGCAATTTCATTGAAAGTACCACAAATTTATAATGACGATGGAAAAGCAATTTCACTGAAACTGCTCCAATTATTCACACATGCCAATGCGGGTTGATTTTGGTGTGAGGACTGAACTCCAACTCAAATGAGCCTACTGGTTATCTATAATAATATAAAATCTGCCCGGTCCTTGTCAAGTATTGTTTTTCTGTGTACTGCAGACTTACCTTGTCTATACCTTCATCTTTTACTATTTTTTCACCCTTTTCTCTTTTACTTTTTCTCTCTCTCGTTTTTTTTTTTGCATTTTTCTTAAACCGTGCTCTAATTTACCATGCAGAGACTGAAAGACATAATCATGTCATTAAATAGAATTATTTCCTCCCACCCACCTACTGCTGAAAAGAACATTTGGATAGATGAGTTTGAACGCCTAAAAATTTCTTGTACTCGGTCTTTAATTCTATATATCAGATCGGGTTAAACATATTCTTTAGTTCCTGTAAATATGTAAAACTTCGTTTGTAGTCCCCTCGATTTTAAAACATCCACTTTTGGTCCTCCATTTTTTAAAATGTGTCACAATTAAACATCACAATGGTGAGGGTGAAGCTGAAAAGGAAAGTGTCAGAATGTACATAGACTATTGGCATCGCACAATTGAATTTGATCACGTGTGTGTGATGTACGACCAAAGATGTTCTAGCTTCCTAAATAGCAGAGCCAAAAATCGAACAATGTTTAAAATTGGAGTTACAGTGGGGGCACCATTATTCTGCGAAGGAACTTATTATGCACTGCCAAAGGAGGTTCTAAAAGGATTTGGGGTCAGCCCAATAACTACCTCAGCATATAACAGTTTCATTATCACTGACTAGATTATATATTAATTCTATATTTCATGATTTTTTTGGCATGCAGTAAAAAAAAGGCTGATTTGGTACAAAGAAAAATTAAACAAGAGCATCTTGAAACAGAACAACTAGTTATAAAAACAAACCAAGATGGTAAAAATAAATTCAACTTATCAAAATTTGATACTTAACACTGTATGATGTCCTCAATTCATAAGTATTGTTAAGGTAAAACTACAAAAAGAGAATGTTAGAAAGATAGATTCTTGAACTAGTTAACAATAGAGGATGTGTACGTAGTCTGATTACGTATCTAGGCAACAAATTTTGCATAAACATCAAGCAGCCATTTTTAATGGGAAAAAAAGAAGAAAATGTCCATTTGCTTTTAAAAGGCATACGTAAATCAACCAAGCCTAAATTTGTACCAACCCTCATAGGTATATTATAGAGTAATTCCAGAGCACAAGCATTGAGCACAAGTAAGCAGAGGCAGAGTTAGCAGGCATAGAATTAAGAGCTCAAAACCAAAATGGAAACTCAAACTCAAGCTAATCACTTAGGATGAATTGTATTAACCTAACTACCTCAACGAGAAAATACGCCAGCTCCATATGTACATGAGATTGTATCAACAAGAAGAGGAAACTGTAAAAAGGCAAACAATATTGCTGGGATACATGCAACAAGGGTTGTTGGAATGACAATCCATGCCAATTGATGGCCAAGTACAATGAAAAATGTTGCACCAAAAGCTATGAGCATTGTAATGATGGAGAAGAAAAGAGTCGCAATGCCAACACTCAACCTTCTAGGCAGTGACACATGGAAATCCTCCTGTGCATATCTTGAGGTGAGTATGGACAAAAACATCAACACAGATATTACTGAGGAGAACAATGCAAGAGCATCTGAGAGAGCAAAAACTTTGAAGGATGTAGTGTGCATAAAAATGGGATAGCCATTGTTGTTGTTGTTACCGCCTGGTACCGTAAAGATTGCTGCAAACATCACAGTGGTAATAAGTGTTGCAACTAGCATGCATGATGAAGCAGTGTTCTTCAGCCACTTTTCTCCTTCTTTGGCCAACTCCTTGTGTTCCTCGGTAAATAACATTTGAGGTGTCCTACCTTCAGAATCTTTAATCTCCTTGAATAGAGGCTGTATGATCTTTTCCACCTCCTGCAATTTCAAGAAATAAAATGTGTCAAAACAACCTTAAATACTAAATGAGCAACTAAACTGAGAAAACTGACAACAGAATAATGATTGAATAATGACCTTGAACCACAATAATTCCCTTTGCATCTGCAGTGCTGCACCAGATACAACATGAAGTTGATCTGTAGGGGCCAATTTTCCAGCCAAATGCAGTATGTTGTGATTGTTATTATCTCTGTAAGAAGTTATCAGATCCTTATGTGCCCCTATGTCATAAATCAGGTTAAATATTTTCTCCTGACGGTACATGATTGCAATGTGAAAAAGACTTCTATTTTGGCCATCAACTTTCCAAAGTAGATCTGGATATGAGTAAAGAAGCTCAATTACAATCTCAGGTATCCCAGATTCAGCAGCAATAAATAGGGGTCGTGACAAAGGGCTTTTAATTAAGTCTCCATGTTGTATTTCGTCTGAAGACACTATTGGTTCCCAAAGAAGTTGCACTAACTTTAAAGCCTGTGCATTCAACATCTTTTTCTTCTGAACTGCTTCAAATCCTGGCACTGTAAGTAGGGCAAGTTAGCTCAAGACACAAATAACTTAGTGAGACACTCAAGTTGGTGGCATACCAAGAAATTTTACAGCCTGATAGAGTCCAGTCACCAATATATCTGCAACTTCAATTGAATACATTGTTAAATAATAAATACAAGACAAATATCCCGATTCATAGACAAATCACATAATAAAGAAGCAATAGCTCATTTATTTTAAACATTCAAATCTATTGGTGACCTTGGAAATGTGATCGTTAATGCTTTTTATATTGACCTGGATTAAAGAGTTCATGAATGTTTGTGTCAAATTAACTTTTTAATGATGTATCATGAATTTGTGAAAAAGATTCATGAAATCTAAAGCTTACTGTGAATGTGAAAGATCATTTCTTTATGGATGTTGCTCCTAATATTTGCCAGCAGACAAAATATAACATACCTTGAAAAGTTGAAGACGCTTGGGATTGCAAGTTGTTCGACTGGCATTTGTAATCAGTTGTTAGTTTGACTTGGATCCCTTCAAAAAGAAATTTCACCATGTCATTCCTTTTATAAAGCTTCTTATTGGACTCATTTTCTTTTATAGATCTTTACACTTCAACTCGATGACATTCTGTCTATATAAGGACTTTATAGAGATGACATTCAAACGCATAAGGTAATATAAGATCTCATTAAATGTAACAATTTCACAATTTCATGGTGTGTTACCCACATGGATAGATGCATCTTTCCCAGATTCCTAGTTGAATGCCACTGGTAAATGATGAAGGTTTTTTTGCCAACACGTGTAAAGCTGTCTCCCCATTCAAACCATGATAAGTTGCTAATTGTGGTTGACACTCAAGTACATGTAAGGCAAAATCTGAGAAACAAAGTTCATGTATGAATCATTACAACTTCTAAGTCTCTTAAATGGAGTCATAACTCATTTTTGAAAGTTACCATATAAATCTGTAGATATAGCAGCAATTAATAGGCTAAAGTAGTCTTCTGTTTTTAGAATCTCATGATTGGTCACTGAATAGAGATACCAAACCATGTCCCTTTGGCCCAGTAATGTAGCTATATAAAGTGGTGTCACCCCTTCACTACCTCGTATACCAGGTAAGTTTATATTCATTTCCACCATCAGCTTTGCTATCTTGGTAACCCCAGATGCAGCAGCAAAACAAAGTGCAGTATTGTTATCTTTATTTTGAATTTCCAAGTCTGTAGTTCTCATTCTTTTGACCAGTTCCTCCACAAATTTGGTGCGTCGAGCCCCA
Source organism: Pueraria montana var. lobata (assembly GCA_026413185.1). Lineage (NCBI taxonomy): Eukaryota > Viridiplantae > Streptophyta > Magnoliopsida > Fabales > Fabaceae > Pueraria > Pueraria montana. The sequence continues at coordinate 26,216,151 of CM048656.1, forward strand.
GCTGAAATATGAAGAGCTGTTTCCCACCCTCTTGAAATCCTGGCATTCTCCCCACCAGGATGCAAATTTAGGAACTCATCGGCCTTCTCCCAATCACCTTTCAATGCAGCTCTATATAAGGGCAAATACATGTGAAGATTCATTGGTATTTTATCTCCTGTCAAGCAAACATTGAATATCAATACACATTGTAACTACTAAATTCCATACCACACCACACAGAGTGCTAAACTATACTTAAAAATCGAGGGACCTATAATAGAAACAATGAGTGCCTAAGATTCTCAAGTAATGGATCATGGAGTAACAAAGTTTTAAATAATGTTCAATAAGCGCATTAAAGTTACTGAAGGCAGGAAATGTACTTGAGGGGGGTTCAGAAGAATTAATGTGCTCAATATCCAACTGATCATGAACTTGAAGAGGTGAAATTGCAGAAGTACTTGACCGATCAACTAGTTGATATATTGATACAGCATGTTCGATGGAATTGGAAGGAATAGAAGATATGGAATTTCTGGGGCTAGGAGCCCCATCTTCCAACAGAAGTGGTTTTGAACTATAGCATTGATGGATTCTGCTTTCTGGTGCATCACACTGATGGTTGATGAACTGAACAGAACATGTGTCACATCCGTTACTTTCCTCAAGATTTTTTGGTGGAAATAGCTGCCGAATACTTGGTGCTCGATCAAATTTTTTACTTGAGATTTGCATTGTCATGATCTCCTTCAATATCCAGGTAAGCTACAGAGCTTACACAAATATAAAATAATATCATAGTAAGATTGTATTTTCCTTGATTACAAACAATAGTATATTATTGCTTAACAAGTGTGTGTGTGCGTGCCCATGCTAACTCTTGGGGAAAAGTGGGCTAGAAATAGTTGAAGTTGATGCAAAACTTAAGAACACAATTGCAAAAGAAGATATATGAATGGATAAGAAAATTATTTCATTTTCATAATTTTTACAAAACGACTCAAGCATACCTCTCGTATCAATTCAAAAAGAAATCAATTCTAAAACTTTACAGTGCTATTATTAGTAAAATATAAATTGATTAATAACTAGTAATGGGGCTGACTACACAGGATATTTTTGCATCCTTCTACTGCCATTTAGCATGTGTTCGTGTTGGGAAGATCAACATGGAAGGAGATATTTTGTTTTTGGTTGAATGTGAAGAGGGTTTTCCACTTGTTGCTTAGTTGAGAAGGTGCTAAATTTGTTTCGTTTAAACTGTTTATAATGCAATTTCACTTGATTTTAATCTCACATTAGACATGAAAATATTAAGGCTAGATTGAACTGTTGATAGTTCCATTTTCATTCCTTCCTTCCTTTGTCTTTCCAATCAATTATTTGAACTTCTAATATTCAACCTATCCCGGCTTTCATTTCTACCAAGCACAACCCTAAGTTCACAGGAAGAAGTTATAATCTATTCCATGGTGGTTGTTCCAACAAAAGAACGTGGGAGAAAATCTCAGTGGATCCATTGACAGAAAAGGGGTTTGACAAGTCTAGCTAAAAGTATAGTCTTTAACTGCTAAAATACTCAAGGACTCAAAATTCTTTGCACCGTTTGAAGGGAAAGATAACAATTTTCACCCTCAAAGCACGAGTTAAACAAGGACTAGCATCAAAGTTGTCTGATAAACAAGTTCCAATAGCAGTAGCAGAGTCCTCATTGATTGCAATATGCTCATGAATACACTTAGTAAAGTTAGTTGATGTACTACTCTTCAAGAAAAAAGAAAAGGTTAAGGTACTAGTTGGCTGCTAAGTTTCTCCAATAATAGTTTTGTTCTCTTAATAATTGGTTAATGTACTAGAAAGTATGACAGCTAAGTTTCTAATTATGCTTATCCAATAATTCATAACTGTTACTTTAATGCAAGCAATGAACCATATTTAAATAATAAAAATCAGAAAGTAATTTTTTTTGCAACAATGTTGAGTCCAACGAGATGTGTTAAACCCTATGCAGAAAGGATTTAGGAAACTTACATGACTAAGTATCACAAAGAAAAATCTTGGGCCAGGGGAGCAAACAAACTTGCCAAATTCTGAAGTGCAGATTAGCCTTCTTTCGTGATCCAAATTATGGCAAAGACCGTTGTAAGGACCCTGAGTTTCTAATTAAGTGGCAAATGAAAATATAACACCTTTATTTCTAGCAAATGGGAAAATGAATATTACATTTGCAAGTAAGTTATGCTTCATGTTGAAAAAGATCCTCTGTGATCATGGTGATGACTGATGAGGATCCTGATGCTTTAAGTGAGCAAACAGAAGATTCTAGGTGTTTCAGGAGAAGCCTCTTGTAGGTGCACAAGAAGTGATAGTGCGTGGGAACTTTTTTGATGCAGAAGTGGTAAACGTAAATGACTGATTGGCCTGGTCAAGAAGACCAAAATTGAAATAGTAATGTGTGACAAGGAAAGAGGAAAGTGCTCAAGAATAATGTAAAGTTGGACGCATTTGCATGTGGCCAAAACCAGTGTTGCTTTAGCTTATGCCGCTAATTATAATTTTGTTTTTAACAAAACATAGATCTCATGTGCTTTGTTCCCTAACTAAAAATGAAATTTCATATCCATAGTTGGTACGTTTACCAAAATCAACTACAAATAATCTAGGCTTAAGGCGGGGAACTCACCTTGACCTGGAGTAAATTCATACTAATATTTTACTCCAGAATAGGTGAAAAGTGCTCACTCAAGGACCTTGGACACTATGCCAAGTGGTCTAGCACGGCTCTAGACACTATAAATACAGTCAATGTCAAAAAATAAAACTTAAAACACTGCCCGGCCGACACATGACATAGCCTAATAGTTTTTATAATATTATTGATAAACACTTATTACCTATTTTTTTTTTTGACAAAATCACTGTTGAATTGAGCATTAGAATTTTTATTTTGTTTTTATTAACTCAACTCATTTTCGTCTTAATTTAGTCATACTAAAAGGAAGGACCACTGCCAATTCATCTCTAATATCGATCAAAGTCAACCTTATACCTTTGTCAGAGTTAACTTCATATACCTTGTACAATAAGACAAAAACTTAGAAGTAATTCTTGAGATATTTTTATTATTTATCCAATCAAAATTAGAGTTTTATCTCTAATTTATGTTGATTTTTATTATAAATGTTGACGTTGATTACATAACATATCAAGATAAAAAAAAAAACTGTAATTTTAATAGAACGATAATACCAAGTATAATTAACGTTACCGACATCTAGGCGGGACTGTTCATAGAGACACTCAACTTGAGTGACTGAAGCATCCCTCACTTATTATGGCTGCTGCTGAGTCAACGCAAAATCAAAAAGTCATTCAGCGCGTTAGATTTTAGTAGAATTGAATTTGAAAAAATTAATGATAAAATAATTGATTATCCATCAGATATGGCAGCTTGTTAGTGAAGTCATTCCAAATAAGAAAAAGTTATTATTGAGAATAGAATTGATTTGATACTATTGATGTTGAAAGAATTGAAGTTAAAAAAAATATTTCTTTGTTTAGAAATGATATTTTAAATAGTGAATTGAGAATAATTAATTTTAAATTTTACTCTACATTATTTGTAGTTTTCATTTTTTAAGTTTTTTAAATTAATTAATTATTTTCTGCTTTTAAAACCATGTAAATTTGATCTTTTTGTTAATTTTCTATTATTTAAACCTATCAATTTTTTTATGTTTTCTATTTAAAATCTTTACAAATTAAAAAAACTATATTATTTTAAACATTTTTTTATCCAATTACTAATCAAACCATCAAATTTCACACACACACAAAAAAAAAACTAAAAAATTTTCTCTTCAAATTATAATCTCAAATGCAAAATCTTTCAATTTTTATCAAAATTTCAATAAAATTTTAATTTTAAATAAATTATTTCTTACCCCCAAATTCATCATAAACTTCCAAATATTTGGATAAAAAAAATGAGAATTTGATGATTATAAATATAAGAAAATTGAGAGAAGGACCAAATTTACTTAATTTTAAAATAATTGGCTAAAAATTAAAAAAAAATGGCATATAATCCAAATTAAAATGACTAAAAATGTAATTAAAATATGTGACATATATAGCACCAAAAATATATTTTAACCTAAATTTTATATGTGAATTTTTCCTACATCAAAATGAGATGAAACTTGGGCCAAAATAAGCGAGACTGTTTTGTACCATTGCAACAGAATTAATCAATCACAGAACAAAATCATGACAAGTTAATGGATGATGAAAATAAAATTCATTCAGAGGCAAGATGACCAAATATTCTACTCAATACTATTGGAGACCAAAGTCACCAAACAAGGTTAGATTTTCCTAGTAACAAGACATTTCACCCTTTCTGTTTAATTATAGATAAGCTCCCAATGAATAATCATTTAACCAAACTGAAGGATCACTTGTTGCTAGATTATTTATATGTAGGTCTCAAAATTACAACTTTTGAAGAAGAAATATCCATGAGAGATTCATCAGAAAATAGGCAGCTATAATTTAACAAGAAGTAACTGTCAACCTTCAACCTGGTGGCCAATCCATCTGTCTCCCACCTAATACATGCAAGTGCAGATGATACACAGATTGACCTAATCAAAATAAAAGAGTATGAGAAGATGAAGTTTGTGGGTAGTGGCACCACTATAAGCAAGTGAAAAAGATCCAGATAAATTGTTGACAAGAAACAGGGGCTTACAGGCACTAGGACCATTGTTGATGACGACACGGAATCCATCAAAGATACCTTCTTTCTCAGCTACAATTTTGGCAGCATAGAGAAGTTGACCCAATATTTCCCCATGCCTACTATCAGCCTGTGAAAGGAGACTTTACAATCTCAAAAATAACCTTAGAAAAAATTTGCTCCCTTTTTTGAGATTTACACTTCAAGATCTTTTAAACCATCAGATCACAGAAACACCCCAGTGTAATGTTGCTAGTTAATGAGACATCCAAATAACTCAAAGATCAAAGTTATCCGAAAATCTGACAACCGGCTTGAAAATAATATTAAATAAAGATTGATAATAAAAAAATTAAAATCAGAAAGTACATTCAAAATTAGACTACCAGGAGACACATGTAATCTGCAAATTATGGATGAGAGACATTACAAATTCAAAACCAACATTAGAGTCTTAGATCAAACATATTCGGAGTAGGTAAAATCAGCAGTTTTTTTTCAATTTAAATTCATATTAGTTTTTCCAATTAGACAAGCATGTGAGATTTACTGAACTTCAATTCACCAAGACTTGTTACCTTAGGGGCCTCACTTATAAATTGGATATTCTCAGTTATTTTCAAGGATGCTTCTTATCTTCCATTTGATGTCTTCACCTAAACATCTTCATAGTCCATACCCCATACAATTTCACTGAACTAATTTTCATGAGAAAATAGAGTTTTTCCCAAAAATTACTTCCCTAAAATATTATACAGGAAGTTATATATAAATCCTTGTTCTTTTTCATGAAGTCAGTAGCCAGTGAGTGAGGAGGTAAAAGCAAAAGAATCACTAAACAGAAGAATCGTGTAAAACTTTTTGTCAGTGTACACATAGAAAAAGGGTGATGATTAGTGACCTTCCCAAGTTGAGTTAATCCATCTCTTAATTTTGGAATGACTAGAACATGAACTGGAGCCTGTGGATTAATGTCACGAAATGCCAGAACCTTTTCATCTTCATATACAATGCTTGAAGGGATTTCCTTATTTATGATCTTATCAAATCTGGAAAGAAAATAAAAGTCACAATATTACACAAATAAAGAAAAGAAACACAGTAAAATGATTAAGCAATTCAGTGTGTGCATAAATATCAAGAAATACAGATCCTGCATACAGTATGGAGCCTAAAAGGATTCCAGCCATACTTCTCTGATTATATTTACCAGTCCCTGAAATTCAAATTGACTGTCACAGTTATCATTTGCAAAGGAAACCTTGCATAATTGAGGTTTAAAATCTTTACATCCCAGTGAACCCTTTAAATTTAAAATCAATGCCATCTTTAACATCATTCTTAGAGGGAGACGGAAGGAGAGAAGTTCAATATTGGTGGAATATTTTGGAAAATCGGTATCAACCAATGAAATTAGTGTTCCTTTTGTATTTGAGTTTAATCAATAATCACACTATAACTATACTTCCATGAATAAGGGGATAACCATGATAAAGAAAACTGATGCCAGATTCAGCCAGAAGAGAAAGGGCTGTTACATTGTTGGAGCTTCACTATCAAAATTAATAGCAGCTGCTTTTGCTGCAGCCTCTTCATTGTGCGTGGCACGAGTACTAGAGACCAACCTATAACAAGCAAAATGTCAAAACACATTTATAGATCACATTCACAGAAGATCCATAAATAGAGTATAGTTACTACTTATTCAAAATAAGGGTAATACCAAAAATATGAAAATCCAATCAAACAGCATATGGCTTCAAAACAAATGCTTGTGAGGACAAGTTACAACAAAAGTTCGCCTAAGATGAAATCTAACATGTATAATTCAAATCAACAGAAGCACTCAGTTTTAAATTTAACCGATGACAAGTGAATCACATATATTTATAAAAAATGCCAATCAGAACACAAATATATCCTTCAAATTAACAGTAAGGAAGTCAATTTATAACAACACTTAGGCCTTAGGCCTTCTTTTAAGGATTTGGTTTGACAAAACATTTTTTTATTATTATTTCCTATTTCAGAAATTCAGAAATTCTTAAAAATGTGGGTTATGGACCTAACTCAACCCTACAAAACCAACCTGTAAGGTGAGAATTGCCCCCCACCTATATACATTATTTTGGGCTCATCACTAGTCGATTCAACAGAAATAATTACAACAATTAAAAGTTCTTCACTGCTAAAATTTTACTGTCAGTCCAAGAAATTAACACAAATTGCTTAAACGAGCAGAAAAGCAAGGAAAGAAACAGAAACCTGCGTGGTTGAAGAGGGAGAAGAAGATTAAAGTTGGAGGCTTTGCGAGCGAAAGGTGTTGCTAGTTTCAGTGGCGAGCAGTTCCTGCAATCCAATTCGAAGCGAAACTATAGAGATTACACGAAAGTGAGAGAAGCGAGTAATTGAGAAAGAGTGCGTACCTAAGCAGAGAGAAAGGAATGGTTGCTGCCATGGTTGGGTTGGGTTGGGTGGCTACTTCCTCCAACCAAAATCCTAGTTAATCCTCCCCTTTTGTCTTTCCATCTATATATTTTTTTTAAACTTTTTTGTTTAAAATATTATATTTAATTTTAGAGCACTGATTAAGAAAATCTGTTTATATTGAAATTCACATAATTTTTAAATAATTTAATTTGATCAATTTGATACGAGAATTTGAAAAACAGTAATAAATAATTTCAAGAGAAAATAAGGTATGCATTATAAAACAGTTTTATACCCCGTTATCCAATTACATTGTAAATTATTATGTAAGGTAATTTTATTGAGACTTTTTATAATAATTACCGTAAAAATTATACCAACCCTAATTTTTAATTGGTTGACAGTGTAAAATTATTTTATAATGTCAATGCATCACCATTAAACTCCAACTAGTATTTTAGCCAGTGCATTACACGGGATAAATGTTTATTTTATACAACTAAAATTTATAATAAAAATATTTTTCAATATATAAATTATATTATAATTAAAATATATAATTAATAAATATATTTGTACTTATAAATTATATTTTAGATTTATGATAAATAATTTATATTGTGATATATTATTATTATTATTTTTAAAGAATATATTATTTTTAATTATTGATAAATTTTTTTAAAAATATTGAAATTCAAGTTAGAACTAAAGATATTTTTTGAAAGGTAGAAGTAAAGATATTAAAAATGATAGATTGAAAAAAAAAAGATAAATGTTAATTTAAATAATTCAGTTGATATTAAAAGCATAATGAGATATTAAGAGTGTATTTGAATTTTGAATCTTGTAAGTTCCAAATCTTTCATTTTTAGTCATTGTTGTCAAACTCCGTTAAAAAAATGTTAAATTGCTACGTCAATATGTATCATGTCAACAAGAAGTGTCACATCATCAATGTCATGTAAAAGGACTAAAAATTAAAAAAGAAAAATTACAGAGGCAAAAAAAAAAATTACATAAACTAATAGAAAAGGTTAACATATTTTCAAACACAAAAAAAAAAGTCTTAAATATATTGTATAAGTTTAATTGAAAATTAACACAAAATAAATAATCACGTGTTTTTCTCAATCTTTCTTTATTTTTTTTCTTGTATTCAACACTATAGGGCCACTCACACATCTCCAGACTCTCTCACTCACCATATACATTATTCATTTCCTCTCAAACACATGCATACCTAAAAAAAACACACTGTAGGCACTCTTGACATAAGCACACGCACACACTCTAGGGACCAGTTGATAGGAGCACAAAATAGGTTTTTTTTTTTTAACTTAAAAAAGCTTTTTTTTAAAGCCTAAATCTAGCATTTTCATAAATAGGTCACACCAAGCCAGGCCTTACGCAAGCTTGGTCGTAAGTCCTCAGCAGGCCACTGGCCTATTTTCTCTTGTGTCTAATGTGAATGATGATAAAAGAGAGGCTCACTATGTTTTTAGTCCCTAAAAATTTTCAGATTTTGCATTTGGTCTCTAATAATTTTTTTCTAGACTTTTGGTTCCTGAAAAAAAAAATATTTGGTATTAGTGTTAAGTTCTAAGACTTTGGACGATGTCCAACCCCTCAAATTTCGGTTTTGATGATAACAAATAAAGGATAAATTTTGAAGTATCTAATGGTCTTGTTTGAGTGTTATAGGATCTACGTCGTCCAATGCCGCAATGGTATTGTATCTCTCAAACTTAAACTTTATGTTTCAATAAGAAAGGCGTCCAAATATGTTTTGTAAAGAACAACAATCAGCGTCAAATGCTTCTGCAAAGCAAGCGTCCAATGATTATATAACCTACACTCTGTTTTCTATCTTAAAAGTAATATAATGTCACAATACGTTTTCGATGATGATTCTCTGGAATGCAACTATTATTCTCTCTCATTCTAACATGACATTCTATTTGAATTTTTGAAAAGTATTGAACAGGAACAAAGAAGCTTCTCTCTACAGAAAAAGTACAAGTAGCGGATGCGCTACATGTACGGTTGTCTCCTCTATCTCGCCACCCCAAGTCGAAACGTGACAACGGTCACATGTTCTGGAGATAACCGTTTTTGGCAAAGGAACAGATCTCACAACGGATACTTTACACCAAGCTGCCTATAAATAGAGGAACCAGCTCATGCATAAAAAAGTGACGAAGATTCAAAAAGAGCTGAAACTCTGTCAAAACGACTGGACGATCCACACTTAAGCGAAAAAGAGCTTTCTACTTAGCTTTGCTAAGCAATTCTGTATATTCGTGTTTATTGTAATATCCTTTCTGTGAGAGTTACTCTTTCTTTCTATACTCAAACAATTTCTGTTTGGAAAGCCAGGAGTGGCTTAGTGTTAAAGAATACTTGGGTTTGTTTTAATCTCAGGGGGAGATTAAAGGTGTGCCAGGAGTGACCTAGAGAATACTTGTAGCCAGAAGTGGCAAGGTTTGAATACTTATTAGTAATCAGATTCTGATTAGTAGAACCCTTCAAAGGTTTTTGAAGGAGAACTGGACGTAGCTCAGTTTGAGTAAACCAGTATAAAACTAAGTGTTCTATTCTCTCGCTTTCTAGCCTACTTGCATATCTCTTAAGTTATCTCTTCAACATACCATGAAACTGTTTCTTTACACATTTTATCTACGAAAATATTTTACGTGTGTTCTGACGAAAAATGAGAAAAAGCAGTTTCATTGAACTGTTGTATTTGAACCACTGGATGATAGCATTGTCTTCTGTTTCACAAGGTTCCTGTAAAACTCAAGATATACTATCTTCATATTTGTTAAAAGATTTCGAAGAAAATATAAACACACTATTCAACCCACCTTCTAGTGTGTTTCTCTGTATTTCAGTTGGTATCAGAGCTCGGCCTCTTGGGTTGAGTACTTAGCAGTACAGAGGAAAGATCCTAAGAAAGATGGAAAACAAGGGACAAGCTGTGAACAGACCACTATTCTTCAAGGGTGTCAAATATGATTACTGGAAACAAAGAATGATAGCATTCTTTGAATCTAGCCATATTGACATGTGGGACGTTGTGGAGATGGGTGACTACATTCCACTTGATGCGAACCTCATCGAAATCCCAAAGACTAGATGGACGGAGGAGCAGAAACAAAGATTTCATCTCAACTCCAGAGCTAGAAACATCATCATGTGTGCACTAAGCGAACAAGAATACAACAAGGTGCACAATCTCAAAAGCGCAAAACAAAAGTGGGGCACTCTTGCGTTAACGTATGAGGGTTCCACCCAGGTAAAATGTAACAAACTCAGTCTCCTTACTCGTCAATATGAATTGTTTAGTATGGAAGAAAACGAGGACATACAAGGTATGTTTGGACGGTTTCAAACCATACTAAATGAACTTAGAGCACATGGTAAAGACTATAATAACTATGAACATATTGACAAAATTCTAAGAAGTTTGCCTAGACAATGGAGACCACAGGTTACAGCCTTGAGAGCAACAAAAGAACTGGATGATATGTCACTAGAAGAACTAGTGGGAATTCTCAAAGTGCATGAACTAGAACTGCATCAAGATGGTGATGGTAAGAAAAACAAGTCTCTGGCGCTCAGCGTCCAGAAGCCAAGGAAAGCACCATCGTCCAAGGCCATGCAAGCTGAAACATCATCAGACGAACAATATGAAGATGATGACTCAGACGAGAATGATGAACTATCCTTCATATCCAAGAGGATACATGCTATGTGGAAGAAGAAAGGTGGATCCAGATGGAGAAACCTAAATAGGAAAGGCCTAAAAGAAAAGAAGGAGAAGAGTCTAATCGTATGCTACGAATGCAAAAAGCTAGGACACTTCAAATTAGAATGCCCAGATCTCGATAGGAGCAAGGATAAGAAGAAGAAATTCTTTAGCAAAAGAAAGGGCAAGAAAGTTCTGATGTCCACATGGGAAGACCTGGACAACGACTCATCATCGAACGATGAAGAAGAAGAGGAAGCGCACATATGTCTGATGGTAGACACTTCAATAGATTCCTCTGAACCAGAAGAAGAAGATGAGGTAGACCTTAATGACTTAGATTCACTTCAAGAAGCTTATCATGAATTACTTTCAAACTCTTCTATTCTGTCAAAGGCCTACAGAACTTTAAAGAAATCGTCCAAATCACTTTCAAAAGAAAAAGAAGTCTTAGAGAAAAGTTTCAAACAACTTGGAAGTGAAAAGGAGGATTTACAGAAAAAGTTTACAGAGCTCTCAAGGCAAAATGAAATTACAAATGCGGAGAGGCGAACTCTCTGGAATGATGCAGCTCGAGCCCATAAATCCTGTGAGGATTCAAGGACTAGAGAAAGGAATCTTTCCATAGAGATTCGAAATCCCAAAGCAGAAAACAAAAGGCTAGTTGAGAAGCTTCTAAAAGTCGAAGCAGATACTTCCTTAAGAGGCCAACCACATGATGTTGTAAAATTTAATGAAGAGATTGACAGCCTAAAGAAGGATCTGCCAAACTTTGTTAAGGGCTCTGACAACCTTAAAATGCTTTTAAAATTTGAAGGATGTAAGAGACCAAATGACAGGTCAGGACATGGATACAAGGGAAAGAAATATATTCATGATGAAGAAACGGATGTTTGCTACTTCTGTGGGAAACTTGGACATATAACGTCCAAATGCAGACACCTGCCTAAGAAGGGAGCGTCCAATGCCCTTCAAACTAACAAAAAAGGACCCAAGTCGATTTGGGTACCTAAGGATAAAATTATCTCTGTTGCAGACATGCTTAACAGCAGAAAAGAAACTCCAATCATGGTACCTGGACAGTGGGTGCTCACATCACATGACAGGAGAAAGGTGTATGTTCCAAAGCCTCCTACCCAAAGCTGGTGGGACAGTCACTTTCGGAGGGAATCAGAAAGGGATGATAGCTGGTGTAGGTAAGATTGGTATACCACCCTATCCTTGTATTGATAAAGTTCTTTATGTTAACGGTCTTAAACACAATCTACTTAGCATAAGCCAATTATGTGACAGTGGATATGATGTTGCCTTTAACAAAGGTGAATGTACAGTCAGAAACTATGATGGATCCCTTCTCTTTACTGCAAAGAGGCAAGGTAATCTGTACAAGATTAAACTTGGGGAACTATCAAGTCAAAATGTATCATGCCTAGTTTCAGTACAAGAAAATCATTGGCTATGGCATAAAAGACTTGGTCATGCAAGCTTGAGGCTAATCTCAAAGCTGAATAGGCACAACCTCGTAAGAGGACTACCAAGTATGTCATATAAAGATGATCTTCTTTGTGAAGCTTATCAGAAAGGGAAACAAGTGAAAAGTTCTTTTCAAAGTAAAAACATTGTTTCCACTTCTAGACCTCTTGAGCTGTTACATATTGATCTGTTTGGACCCACAAGAACAGCCTCAGTAAGTGGTAAGAGATATGGATTGGTTATAGTGGACGATTATACTAGATGGACATGGGTCATGTTCCTATCCCACAAAGATGAGTCTTTCAAGGCTTTTTATAAATTCTGCAAAAGAGTTCAAAATGAAAAAGGAGTATGCATTACTTCTATCCGAAGTGATCATGGGGGAGAATTTGAAAACAAAAGTTTTCAGAGGTTCTGTGAGGATAATGGTATCCTTCACAACTTCTCAACACCCAGAACACCACAACAGAATGGTGTTGTTGAGAGGAAAAATAGGTCACTCTAGAAGATGGCCAGAACCATGTTGAATGATAATTCAACCCCTAAACACTTCTGGGCTGAAGCAGTGAAAACTGCCTATTATTTACAAAACAGAATCTATATAAGGCTGATATTGAAAAAGACTCCATATGAATTATGGAAGGGAAGAAGACCCAACATATCCTACTTCCATCCATTTGGATGTCAATGTTCTGAACACTAAGGATAACTTGGGAAAATTTGATTCTAAGTGTGATGAAGGAATATTGCTTGGATATTCTGAAACTTCAAAGGCATACAGAGTCTATAACTCTAGAACCTTAGTTGTTGAAGAAGCTATCCATGTGAAGTTCAATGACAACAAGCCTGATAAGGAATTATCAGAGCTAGACAAATCATTTGCAGATCTCAGATTGGACGATGCAAGTAAGTCATCAGATTCGTCCAACCATGATGTCTCAGTTGAAAAGTCCAATGGACCACTGGACGGTCCAACAGAAGAATAAAGAGAACCAACTGGACGCAATTGGCAAATGAAGAAACATCATCCAGAGGAGCAAATCATTGGAGACCCAAAAGATAGAGTCAAAACCAGATCATCACTTCAATGACAGCATGGCCACACAACACTCATATCGTAAATAGAGCCCAAGACTGTGGACGATGCCTTAGAAGATGAAAGCTGGGTCAAAGCAATGCAGGAAGAACTTGACCAGTTTCAAAAGAACGATGTCTGGAAGCTAATAGAACTCCCCAATGACAAAGAAGCTGTAGGAGCAAAGTGGGTGTTCAGAAACAAGTTAGACGAAGCAGGTAATGTTGTGAGAAACAAAGCGAGATTGGTAGCAAAAGGTTACTCACAACAGGAAGGTATAGATTATACTAAAACTTATGCTCCTGTTGCACGTCTAGAGGCAATTCGCATTTTACTATCATTTGTAGCTCATAGCAATATGAAGTTATATCAAATGGACATAAAAAGTGCATTCCTCAATGGACTCACAAAGGAAGAAGTCTATGTGGAACAACCCCCAGGATTTGAAAGTGATGCTTTTCCAAATCATGTTTTCAAACTTAACAAAGCTTTATATGGGTTGAAACAAGCACCTAGAGCTTGGTATGAAAAACTCAGCTCATTTATGTCAGAAAATGGTTTTTCAAGAGGAAAAGTAGACACTACATTGTTTCGCAAAGACTACTCTTCTGATTTTATTATTGCACAAATATATGTTGATGATACCATATTTGGTGCCACTAATGAGTCTCTCTGTGAAGAATTTGCCAAATTAATGCAAACAAAGTTTGAGATGAGCATGATGGGTGAGCTGAAATTCTTCCTTGGACTTCAAATCAAACAAATTGAAAAGGGCATATACATACATCAAACTAAGTATGTCAAAGAGCTACTAAAGAAGTACAAGATGGATGATGCAAAACCAATGAAAACACCTATGCATCCAACAACAGTACTTGGACTGGACGATATCTCAAAAGAAAGTAAATAACACTCTATACAGAGGAATGATAGGATCACTACTATACCTCACAGCATCCAGACCTAACACCATGTTCAGTGTATGCTTATGTGGCAGATTTCAATCTGACCCAAGGGAAGTTCATTTAACTACTGTTAAAAGAATCTTTCGATATCTTGCTGGAACTACTAATCTTGGTCTACATTTCAAAAGGCAGAAAGATTTCAGGTTAGTTGGATACTGTGATGCTGATTATGCTGGAGACAGAATTGAAAGAAAAAGCACTAGTGGAGGATGTCACTTCAATGGTGGTAATCTAGTCTCTTGGATATGCAAGAAGCAAGGAACCATTGCACTGTCCACTGCTGAAGCAGAGTATATTTCAGCTGCAAAATGTTGTTCTCAAATCTTATGGATCAAACATCAACTTGAGGACTACAACATATATGAGAGTAACATTCCTATTTTCTATGATATTAAAGCTTCCATAGATCTCTCTAAGAATCCCATATTGCATTCAAGGGCTAAGCATATAGAGATTAAACATCACTTTATAAGAGATCATGTTCAGAAGGGTATTGTGGAACTACACTTTGTAACCATAGATAATCAGCTTGCTGATATATTTACTAAACCCCTTACTGAAGACAAGTTTATCCTTCTGAGGAACAAACTTGGCATGGACTTTGTAAAGGAATGATTAACATCTACATGATGCATCCGATAAAACCATAGCGTCCAAAGGACATGTCATCCAAGGATCAATAAGTCATGCACGTGCATTGCATATGTTACACTTAAGTCCAACACCTGGACGATGTTTTTAACTTAGCATTTTTTTTGTTCAAATGACCAAAACCATTCGTTTCAGAGTAAGTATGAGTTAATGTTCTATTATGAGTCACCTAACTATTAGTAACCATACACAGTTTCCCACATTCTTCGCACGTCTCACCATGGCGGGCTTAATGGCATAACTCCCATTTCAAATATTCAAAAAGCCCAAAACCGTTTCACATTCTCCGAACAAAGCCTATATATACAACTGTCAAATCGTCTCAGAAAATCCCTACCGTACCCATCTTCTCTGAGATTATCGTCACCCTTAAGCATTCTCTCTCTCACACAGAAACTCAAAACCCACTTAGAAAACCTAAAAATCCAAACTTTTCTACCATGTTGAACTCTGCAAGCTCAAGCAACTCTGAACTCGACGTCCACACCTACCCTGAGACCACGGTGGTGTGTCAAGGTGCTGCTATAGTGCACATTGAACACTTCTTCGACATTGAAAAGCTGGAGAATTTGGGCCTGAACTTGAACGAGAGCCTTCTGAAATGTGGAATCAGAGGCTACTTCAACGAAAACCAGAAGATATTTCTTGAGTTGATCAGGATGTTCTGGAGGAATGTCAAATTCCAGAGCACAAGGGAGCTTGTGGCCACTATTCTTGGACGAGAGGTGACTCTGTCCACTGAGTCCATTGCAAAGGTAACTGGTTACTTACATCAGGGAGCAGAACCAGTACAGAGCAGACTGGGCCAAGCAATACGGCAATCACGTTGCAAACGTGCTTTGCAAGACCAAATCCACAGCCTCAATGAAGATTGAGTACAAGAACCTGTGTGAGGAAGCGAAAATTTGGCAGTAGGTGTGCAACAAGAGTATCCTGCACAAAGCTGGGTCTAAGGACTCAGTCACAGACTTACACAAGTTTGTGATATTCCATATTATGGAAGGTATCCCCTTCAACCTTCCTCACACCATTTACATCAATATAGTTAGAATGATGAAGACTGTTGGTGGAAATGATGACATTTTCTACGCCGCCCTGTTGAACAAGATCTTCTGGGACCAGAAGGTCTATCAATGCTTCTTTGATGAACTGGATGAAGCTATTTACGAAGATATCATGAAGAAAGGGCAAATGGTGGCAACACAATAACCATTTGGCGAGTCTAACATAAAGCCTATGAAGATTAAGCTGACAGCGAAGGTCCTAAGGGACTTGGATGAAGATAGCATCAACAGGCAACGTCATGAACAAAGCAAGATTATCTTCAATGATGATGAGGAGGAGATTGATCTTCTTGGTATTGGAAGGATGATCAAAAGGTTGATGGAGGAACAGGGGAGCAGAAAGGTAACAAGACAAATGTTTCAGAAGCATGAGGAAGATGCTGAAAAGGAGAGAAGAACCAAGAAAAGACATGCTGACACCTCCACTGCTCAGTCCCCGGCAGAGAAGCGTCCAAGGACTGATGCGTCCAAACCTGCTCAAGCTGAGCAGCGTCCAAAGGCAGCTTCAGTGAAGCCTGCTCCAGAAAAGCCAAAGGTTCGGAAGCTTCAAATATTGGATGACTCTGACGATGATGACCAGATTCCAATTGGTCAAATCAAGAAGAAAGCAGAGGAGAAGGAGGCCCCTCAGCAAAAGAAGCAAAAGGTACAATCTGCTGAACCAACTTCCTTTCCTTCTAACGTACCTCGACGAGTTAAGACTCAGGCAACTAGGCCAAGGAGAGTTGCACTACCACCACCTTCCTACCAAGACACCGATAACATATCCACCAGTGCCCCACTACCAGCTCCATCCAGTGCACCATCCACATCAACAATCCAAGATCCACATCTTCACTTGGACCTGTCCAAGTTTGTGCGTCCAAGGGATGCATGGAGGGATACCTGGTCCCCATGGACCATACCCCCCAAGCAGAAAACCAAAGAAGAAGAAGATAGGGAACGCTTCCCCATTGCATTCCTTAAACAAAATGAACAAAACTACTGTAAAAGGCGCGATGTGATCTGGAGGCCTCTACAAGAACCTTTGGAGAGGCATCTGACTACTGTCTCAGCACTAGAGTGGACAAGACGTGATTATGCTCATGATCCTTCAGCTGACTATGCTGCAATGCCAGAAGGAGCAATAATCAGCAACCCTTTGCCCACTTGGACGAGAGAAGTGTATCCACACATGATCCGCATGACTCATCCTTACTCTTGTCCAACTGGAACCCAACAAAGGGTGCGTCCAGCAGCAACAGAACTGCCTGAACCAGATGTAGAGGTTGCTTCTCAATTCACAAAGACGATTGCGGAGCAGAAAGGGAAGACTCCAAGAAAGAAGAAGACACCGTCCAAAAAGCCCCCTGTTAGCAGGGATATTAAACTGGCAGTAGAATTGAAGTTGGCCATTAAAGAAAGCCTGGACCCTTCCAAGTCGAAGCAGCGTCCAGATGTACAATGGGTCAAGGATGTTAGCATCTGGACTCCCATTACAAAGTTGCTGCCTCTACCTGCTGGAACTCCAGTGCTTAATTTCTAACCAAGCGACTATGATGATCTTGGCAAACTTCTTCAACAGATGTATATACTAAACCAAGCCATCGCCTACCCACCAAACCTTCACATCAACCGCGCCACAGAAATAAAGTTTGTACCAGACAGGGTGTGTCCTAGACTACCCGTATATGATGCTGGTCGAAAGAAAGGTTACAAGTTCTATGGCATTGAGATGCCAAGCAGGGAAGAGAAAGTTGAAACCCTGCAAAAATCCTCTCATACCTGGGGTCACCTGTTTGATAAGACCGGTAAGCTTACACATCCACTTGGAACCTTTGATTCTGTTACCTTTTGGTGCCAGATCTTATGGAACGACTCCCAGAAGGCCTCCTCCTCCGACTGCTCCAAGAATGATTTCGTTCACCCCCTCATGGTCTTGAGGTGTTGCGTCTAGTGAAGACTCATCACTTCACAGACACTTTTGCTTGCTTTCTGAAAGATTCAGATGACTATCTGGAGTTAATGAAGACATTGCCTATCATCAGAAGCAACAAAGTGTTTGATTTTCGAACACTGGATCGCACAGAGTTTGTAGAGGAACTCCAAACTCTGCATGAGGAGTACAAGGTAGAAGAGGCCAGAGCAGCAGAACAAGCTCGTCTAGAGCAGCTGGCTCTTGAGCAACTTGAGGCTACAATCACAAAAAAGGAAGATCAGGTTGCTAAGCCAAAAGCTACACAAGCAGAGTTGGATGAAGCATCTGCCAAGGTAACAAAGGTGCTAGCTCATCTTAACTTGGACCCATGTATACCAGTAGACGTGGAACACTTTGTCACTTCACATGAAGAACCTACCGTCCAATCTAGAAAGTCCAAGGATGATGGAGAGCCTATTGTTGAAGCATCCAAGCCCATGGAATCAACTGCAGAAAAGCCTCCTACTGAAGATATAACCATCTTCCCCATTGTTGATGCGTCTACTGAAGCTCACTCGGGTACACGTCAACTGGTTCCCACAGGATCTTCAAGTCCAAGGGGCATTCATCCCTTGCGATTTGCTGAACCTCAAGGGGTCTCAGAAGATCGAGTTCACGAGATCGTGCAACAGGCTCTGAGACAACAACAGCTGGAAATCGAAGCAGCTCTTCAAGCATTTTAGCAAAGGCAGCAGGCTGAGGCTGGTCAACATCGTATGCTGCTGCAGAATGCCATCACTGAACAATTCATGAGCCTCTCCCAGACGCTTGTGAATCAAATTCAAAATACTGCAGCCAACCTGCTTGGACAAGTTGCTCATGCCGTTCCACCTGTCCAACAACAACAACTCCAACAACCAGCACCACCCGTCCAACCACAACCTCATCAACCAGCACCACCTACCCAAGCACCACCAGAACAACCACCACCACCACCACAAGGACCACCTCCACAGCCATAGGTGACCATGATGGTCAAGTCATTTTTCCATCTTTCAAACCCATTTTTGTTAATGACAAAGGGGGAGAAATTGGAATTTTAATGTCATAGAAGTATATAGCTAACACTCTGTGAATATTTTGGCTATTTTATAATACATGAGGTGTTTATTTCAAATATTCCGCATCCATATCCTTGATATGTTTTACACTCGGATATCTGTTATATCTGATATGTTCTTGCTGGTTATTACACAATGTTATCAGATGCATAAGAAATGTTGAACTCAGGGGGAGTACTTCATTTCACATATATTAACCATGTCAACATACACTGGCATAACATAATCATCTCCTACATGATTTATTGTATTCATATATGATTATGTGTCTGTTAACATCAAAATTTAACATTATTTGTCATCATCAAAAAGGGGGAGATTGTTAAGTTCTAAGACTTTGGACGATGTCCAACCCCTCAAATTTCGGTTTTGATGATAACAAATAAATGATAAATTTTGAAGTATCTAATGGTCTTGTTTGAGTGTTATAGGATCTACGTCGTCCAATGCCGCAATGGTATTGTATATCTCAAACTTAAACTTTATGTTTCAATAAGAAAGGCGTCCAAATATGTTTTGTAAAGAACAACAATCAGCGTCAAATGCTTCTGCAAAGCAAGCGTCCAATGATTATATAACCTACACTCTGTTTTCTATCTTAAAATTAATATAATGTCACAATACGTTTTTGATGATGATTCTCTGGAATGCAACGATTATTCTCTCTCATTCTAACATGACATTCTATTTGAATTTTCGAAAAGTATTGAATAGGAACAGAGAAGCTTCTCTATGCAGAAAAAGTACAAGTAGCGGAGGCGCTACATGTACGCTTGTCTCCTCTATCTCTCCACCCCAAGTCGAAACGTGACAACGGTCACATGTTCTGGAGAGAACCGCTTTTGGTAAAGGAACAGATCCCACAACGGATACTTTACACCAAGCTGCCTATAAATAGAGGAACCAACTCATGCATAAAAAAGTGACGAAGATTCAAAAAGAGCTGAAACTCTGTCAAAACGACTGGACGATCCACACTTAAGCGAAAAAGAGCTTTCTACTTAGCTTTGCTAAGCGATTCTGTGTATTCGTGTTTATTGTAATATCCTCTCTGTGAGAGTTACTCTTTCTTTCTATACTTAAACAATTTCTGTTTGGAAAGCCAGGAATGGCTTAGTGTTAAAGAATACTTGGGTTTGTTTTAATCTCAGGGGGAGATTAAAGGTGTGCCAGGAGTGGCCTAGAGAATACTTGTAGCCAGAAGTGGCAAGGTTAGAATACTTGTTAGTAAGCATATTCTGATTAGTAGAACCCTTCAAAGGTTTTTGAAGGAGAACTGGACGTAGCTCAGTTTGAGTGAACCAGTATAAAACTAAGTGTTCTATTCTCCCGCTTTCTATCCTACTTGCATATCTCTGAAATTATCTCTTCAACATACCACAAAAGTGTTTCTTTACACATTTTATCTACGAAAATATTTTACGTGTGTTCTGACGAAAAACGAGAAAAAGCAGTTTCATCTGTTTTATTTGAACCACTGGACGATAGTATAGTCTTCTGTTTCACAAGGTTCCTGTAAAACTCAAGATATATTATCTTCATATTTGTTAAAAGATTTCGAAGAAAATATAAACACACTATTCAACCTCCCTTCTTGTGTGTTTCTCTGTATTTCAATTAGGTCTTTATCGTTACATTGGTTCTATTAACTTGAGTAAGCAACTTCTATTAGCGTCAGACCTTTAGTCGAATTGATAGTGTCATGTGCAACGTCCATCAATGATGGTTCATTAATGTCCATTGATTTAGACTCCTCCCCCCTCCCAACTACGAATAAGATCGAGAAGAGCCCAAAAGACCCAAAAAATTAAGAACAAAAATGGAAGCCTTTCGATTCACTCCTCATTCTCTCTTAAATAAAGCTTGCCCTCGAGCATTGGGCAGGTCGGTTGGGTCTTTCCATGTTGTTCTGTTCTTGCCACGAGAAAAACGCACAAAAAAGGTATGCCCAATGTGCAAAGGATCCGTTGAGAATGTCTATTGTCTCGATAGGGAACTTTACGATCTTTTCCCCTATTGTATTGAATCAATAAATAGGTCAGTGCTACCTACGACGCTCTATTGTTTGATCTAATATTGACTAGGGACAAGCCTGACTTCCATAGGTTCTTGGTTTGACCTCCTATCTTGATCCTTGCTTTTAAGGCTTAAATATGTTTTAGGTTCCTGATAAATTAGCGAATTTTTTTTTGGATCCCTAATAAATGTTTTCTTTGAGTTGAGTTCCTAATAAAACAAAAAATTTGTTTTGAGTCCTTGTTATTTTGTCTTAGTCCTTCTAATATATCTATTTTTTTCATTTGAGTCCTTATAATATTTTGTTCATTTTGTATTAGTCCCTTTGAAAAATATTTGATAGGTACTAATAACAAATTATCTACATATTTTAGGGACTCAAACGAAAAAAATAAATATATTAGAAGGACCAAGACAAAGTAACAAGGACCCAAAACAATTTTGTTTTGTTTTGTTAGGAACTCAACTCAAAGAAAAAATTTATTAGGAACACAAAACATATTTAAGTATTGCTTTTAAAAAAGCAGAGCGGGGGAAATTTCTCGTACTTGCTCAGTGGTCAGCCCCCTTTTGAATTACGTTAGGGGGTCTTTTGCTTTTGTTATATATGTTAAATTCTTGTTGTGATGTTTTAAGAAAAATAAACATCAATTTATAGGTACAAAATAATGTTTGTAAAATAGATTGAACTTGTCAACAAAATTAATTGTGCATGAAGCTCTTCCAAGATTTTGCATCATGTCAAGTTGACTTGTTATCAACAGCTTAAAGGCCTAGTGTGAAATCATAGTTTGTTTAACTTATTAAATTGGCTAAAAATTAATTGAAAAAAGTAAATATATCAAACTAATATAGAAAAAATAAATAATATAATGTAATATATCAAGGATATTAATTACATTAATTTAAGATTTCAATAATATAAGGAATATTCAAACTAATTAATGTATAGGTCAAAAGCAATAGTGGAGAATGTAATATTTATATTAATTGCATTACTTAATCTTTATATTTTGTCAAATTACATTCTTCACTTTTCCTTTATTTTTTAGATTACATTCTTTATTTTGTTAGATTATACTTCACTATTTCCTTATTTTGTTAGATTATTCTTTATTTTGTTATATTAATTCCATTAATTCATCTTTATATTTTGTTAGATTACATTCTTCACTATTTCTTTATTTTGTTATATTACATTATTTATTTTATTATATTACATTCTTCACTATTTATTTTAGATTATATTATATAGTGTTTAATGTATAGGATTTCTTTATTCCTAATATACATTAAAATACTATATAATGTAATCTAACAAAATATAAAGATTACATTCTCCACTATTCCTTTTGACCTATACATTAATTAGTTTGAATATTTCTTATATTATTGAAATCCTAAATTAATGCAATCATATCCTTGACATATTACATTATATTGTTTATTTTCCCTATATTAGTTTGATATATTTACTTTTTCCAATTAATTTTTAGTCAATTTAATAAGTTAAACAAACAATGATTTCGCATTATGCCTTTAAGCTGTTGATTTTACATGTTTTATTACTAAAAGAAAAAAGTCAACTTGACATGACACAAAGTCTTGGAAGAGCTTCATCCGCAATTAATTTTGTTGACTAGTTCAATCTATTTTACAAACATTATTTTTTGTCTATAAACTGATGTTTATTTTCCTTAAAACATCACAACAAAATTGAGAGTTAGATTGTAAAGACTTAGAGAAGAGTTATGGCAAAGAATAAGATGAAAACTACTGGAATTGTGATTATGATCATGATTATGTTGGGTTTTGCACAAGCTGATTATAATCCTTCATTTGTGCAAAATGGGTCAAACAGTGCACCTAGTAAAATCGATTGTTATCACAAATGTGAACTAGAATGTTTACCATTATTCATAATAGGCGTTGGGTATATAGGAAGTTGCTGCTTGTTTTCAATGTAACTGTAAGAAAATGCCTATCGATGTTGTCTACAATTGTATTACTCATTGCGGCTTGACCAAGTCCACTGACGTCAACATTGGTATTTATTCTCCTACAGCATTAACCTCTTTTTAAGATTTTATAATTATTCTTTATAATTTAGTTAATTATGATTTTACATGTTTTTGATAATTGACTTTACATGTCAGATGCTCGTGGTCTTGCTGCCTATGTGGAGGATTCTTACTTCCAAGAGTGCCAGAACAAATAATGCGAATGTTCAAGAAAAAAAAGTTGTTAGGAAAAAAAATGCATGATTGTAATAAGCAAGTATTAATTAATGAGTAATTTTTTTCTTTATTTTTCGCAAATCCTTTGTCCAATTTTTTCCCTTCATTCTTCTTATATGTACCTTTCATATATGTTAGTGAATATGGTTGCAAATCAAACTAGTAATGGAATTAATAAGTTATATATGTCGTTAATGACACACGTCGCTTGAATTTAGGTTTTAATTTAAAAATATAGTTAAAAATGTTATTTCATAAAAGATATTGTTTTAATTTTTTTTATTGTAACTAGGAATTCTCACTTTAGATTGATTGAAATATTGTTCATAATAATTGTTTAAATTACTACGTACCTTACCTAACACATAATAAATTTTTATTTTTCTCATTTATTGTATTACAAAAATTATAGTCTACTAGATGTATAATAAACTATCCATAATAGACAACAATAATTAATAACTAAAAATGTTATACTTTAAAATCCATGATTAGAGTAAATAAATAAAAATTAATTACAAATAATTCTTAATACATTTTTTTAAAAAAAAGTATATATTTAACATTTTATAAAAAAGTTCAAATATCTATTCATGGCACGGGTCACTATATTTTTTTTGGGTTACCACGACATTGGAATTGAATTCAGATCCTCAGATCCTTTAAGTAAGGTTTTGGATTTGAGCCTTATGGATGGAAAAAAGTGGTTCGGTCACCTTTAGCAAGGTCTCTCATTCCAACCACATTTTTCTATCTATAAGGTTCAAATCTGAAACCTTACTTAAAGGATCCAAATCCAATTCCGTTGGCAGCAATGACATGTTGGTGTGTCACTACACTCTAGTTTATAATACAAATGTTTTAATATAAGTGTTTTTAAAATCGAACCAGTCGTTGAACATGTCAAGGCACTGGTTCAAGGTTCAATGGTTCAATCGTGGTTGAACCGTGATCGAACCGGTATTAATAAAATAATATTTTAAAATTTTTAGTATATCTTTAATAATGTTTTAGCAAAACATGCATTTTGGTGTCAAAGTGTTCTTTCAATCAAATAGAGAGTGTAAAGGTAAAAATCACAAGAAGGGGGTTGAATTGTGATTTATAAAAAAATTTGCAAACTTTTAGAAACAACTTGTTACGTCTGTTGAACAAAAGAGATCGTTTTTGAAGAAAATCTTTTTACAGACGATACCACACAGATGAAAGCCTTTTTTAAGAAAACAAATATAAATCACAAGACAAAGTCAGTTCAAGTAGTTATAGATAATGAAAGAGTAAGAAAGACAACACAAAATTTTATATTGGTTCGTCTCACCCCGAGACTACGTCCAGTTCTTGGCAAACCACCAAGTTCCACTAACTTTCACAAGTTACAAGTATTCTTCATTGTCATTTTTGGCTCACCCGAGTAGTTTTTAACACTTAACCTCTCTAAGCTAAAAACCCAAGTATTCTTTACTACCAAGCCACTTCTGGCTCTAAACAAATCACTAGACTTGCTTTTGAAAGAGCGAACAGACTTTTTAACTATCGGCTTACAGATGGATATGCAAGGTTAAGAACTAAGTCTTTTTCTCTCAGGATACACAAGGTGATTTGAGAGCTTTTACAAAGAGAATTTTTATAAGAGAAAGAATGAAGGCTTGAAAGAATGCTTGAATTTTGAATTCAGTTCATGTGTGATGTATGCAGCACTTCAAATCTTGTTCTATATATAGACTTGCTGAGAAAGTAACCGTTGTCTCTAAACGGTCTTCTTTCTTACGTCTGACCATCGTCTAACGGAAAGTGGTTGAGAGGCATTTAATGCGAGCATTAAAAGCTTACCACCAACTATTCATTCTGAGCTGATAAAGCATTTTGCTTATCTTTCTTGAGATATACTCCATATCCTTTTCTTACAGTGGTCACATCGCTTGTTTAGACAAGTACTTATTGCTAGCTATAGCGCGCCTTTTGAGGCAAGGGGAACTTCTGATGCTTTGACTCTTCTTTTTGTTTTCCTTTATGCACTTCGACAGATCCTAGGAGGATGTTTTATGAATATTCTCTGCAAAATGGATTACAAAATGATAGTGCATTTACTATGCCTTTAAATGCTTCTTTAGACTTAGGCGTCTATCTA
The DNA here is from genome assembly GCA_026413185.1 of Pueraria montana var. lobata. NCBI lineage: Eukaryota > Viridiplantae > Streptophyta > Magnoliopsida > Fabales > Fabaceae > Pueraria > Pueraria montana. Next base: position 26,241,682 of record CM048656.1, read on the forward strand.
CGTATCATCTGTATCTTACAGATGTAGATACAACGTCTTCGTCCGTTGGCCTTTATAAGACGTAATCTTTTTACTTAATATTTGTTTTGCATAAAATCAAAATAATTGAGGGTCTTGATTCATCTTATGACTGAACAATCTCCCCCTTTTTAATGATGCCAAGCAAATATTGTAAAAAGATGTATCAGAGCTACTAATAATTTTAACTATAAACAAGGAATTTAAACAGAGAGAAAAGAAGACTCAGGTTTGATGAGCAATCAAACAACTCATCTTGTTGAAAGATTTTCACATCAAGATGATGTGTTTTTACAGATGATAAGCAAGAAAAAAAATACTCTCCCTTTTTCTCAGTATCCCCCTTAGATGTAGCTCCTCCTTAGATGCGTCCCTATCTCCATGTTTTCTTTTTACTCTTCCCTTCTCCCCCTTTTACATGGCGATCAACAAAACCTGGTTCACCAAGAATTGGATTGTCAGAATCAGAGGTGTCAGAGTCAGAGTCGAATGAGAGTACCATAGGGGATCCTGGTGGAGTGGGAGTGCGTCTGCGGCGACGTCCTATGAAGAAGGCATCAATGTTGATCCACTTCTTGAGCTCAACTTTGAGTGCTTTCCTATCTTTTAGAGCTTGACGCAGAGGTTTTCTGGTTGCCCAGAATTCAGCATACAAATCATAGACTTCTTCATCTGAGGTGAGGGTCTGTATGGAACAATGGCATCATTTGGTTCTTGCACAATACCCAGAATAAGCTTGTCGAAGAAGAAGGTTGAATATGGCAATTCCACAGCAAATGAGAAGTCCCTATCAGACTGATAGTAGAAGGTGGACTTCCATGGCATGAGTTCCATGGTGTTGGACGCAAGGAGAAAGGGCTGATGCCCTTTGCATTGATAGCATTTACCAATCTTCAAATGATACCCTTTTGCAGGGGCTTGTCTTCAGGCTCCAGACCAGAGCAGAAGGCATCAAACTTGTGTACACGTCTGATGGTTTGTAGGTCTTCAGATGTTCTTTCAATGTCTGACTTCTAAAAGATGGCTTCGATCTCTCATCTGAAGGGTCTACCTCTTCGTACACGAATATTCCTTTGAGGAGTATCATCTTCTTTAACTTTCTCCTTACCCTTATAATTCAAGATAGGAAGGATAGGAATAACCTTGTCCAGAGCAAGATTGAATTGGGTTTGATTTGAGGCCACACAGTGAAATTGTGTGCCTAGGAAGTGAGGCATCGTCTGTGCTCGTCGTTGAATCTGCCTGAAAGAATTTTGTCTCTTCTTAATCTCCTCCTTGTACATCTGCAGCTTCATTCGTAAATCTGCAGAGTAGTCTGAAGATTCCCACATATGAAAAGTTGGTCTTGCTTCTAAATCGTCCAAGTTGAGATCTTCATAATAGATAGAGTGTCCCAGCTCAGTATGATTCCAGGGGAGAATCACATTGAGGTAGGCTAGTAGACCCATCATCTGCTGTAGATTGACATACTCATAGAACGGTACTTCATCAGTGAGCATTGATAGCCATCGCCAGATAGAGGCTTCAGGAGGGTACCTTCGTCTACCGCGCGGGTTATGCTCAAATATGAGTGAGTTAGGAGCAGGTGTTGCCGTCTGTCTAGGAGGGAATATCTGGAACTGAGGTTCCTCTTTATAGCATGAGAGTGCAGGCAGTTCTTCTTTTGGTAAAACTTCATAGTTGGGAAGATTGAAAGGATCAATCCTAGGGACACATTTCTTCCATAGCTCAATGAAGTTGATGGACTCAAGCAAGAAAGCTTGATCCTCATTAGTGCAAATCCCCTTCCTTCTCCATTCCCTGTTCCAACATTCTCAGCCATTGACCCTAGGTCGCTTCCATCCACGATAGTATCTGACATTAACATCTAGATCTATTGGTGGTTGCACTGGAGGAAGTGGGATGTTGGGGCTTTGTCGGATGATCCAGTCATAGCCTCTGTACTTTGGAGCTAAGTCTAGAGCTAGATTTCCATAGATATATCCAAGAGAGAGTGGCCTTGGCAGCATACCTTCTTCATCTGAAGAGTTCATCTTCAGTCAGAGTCTGAATTTCTTCATTAGTCTGAGTCTGAAGTTCATTGGAGGGTACAGATGAAGAACCACCATAAATGACCATCTGTTTGGCAACACGATCTTCTTCGAACTGTGCCAAGTGCTCTTCTACTTTTCTTTCATCCTCTTCAGTGATTGGTCTATAGATAGCATGAGGTCCAGAGTCATCAGCTTCAACCAGGTCTTCTCCAACATCCAGACCTTGGGCGCTTGCCTCCAAAGCAGACTGAAGAAGAGCTTCATTTAGGTTTGCGATTTCAGCTTCGCCTGCATCTTCATCTACTATTAGTGTTTGAAGCTCCTTTTGCTTTGCGGCAATCTCTTCAGATGTTATTTCAGCTGTTTGAATCAAGGCAGATTCAAGTCTTGTGAGATCTTCTGCAACTGCCTATTTTTGTTCTTCTGCAAATAGAGTCTTGATAGACTCAAGAACAAATTTTTCTATTGCTTCCTTTTCTGTGGTGTCATCTACAGGAGCAATGGCTTTTTCATCAGCTTATCTCTTCGATTCCTCAGCCGATAGAGTCTTAACAAACTCTACTACAGATTGTTCTAACTCAATTTGCTCTTTCTCCTCAAAGCTTTTGTCTATCTTGGCAGCCTCTTTTCTTGACAGCTCCTGAGCTTTCCTGATGGCTACTACTTCTTTTTTGTCAGCTAGAGGAGGAAAAGATGAAGGTTTGGGCTTAGGTGCAGGCTTGGGCTTTAGAGAGGTTTGAGGTTCAGAAGGGAGTTCATCAAGAATCTCAACATCAAATTCTTGAGTTTGAGAAGGAAAAGGTTGAGGTTCAGGTTGAGATTCTGGTGAGGTGGTGATTTTGGCTTTGGTGACTATTCGGATTTTGGTTGTTCTGTTGAAAGGCTTTTTGTGGGGAGGTTCAGAGATGGGCTCGGATGGGGTTTCTGTAACCTTTATCTTAAGAGATGAGGGAGAGTCTAAAGATGGTTGTTGTTTAGGCTTTTTAGGTTGGTCTGAGGAAGCAGGTTGGGTGCATCTGGTGGTTGGTTTAGTTTGTGTTTGTGCAAGTTTGGTTCGAGGTAGAGTCTGTGTCTCTGCGACAGACGCAGGTGCTTCAGACTGTTCCTCCTTGGGCTCCTTTTTCATCTTGGTTCCTTACTTCTTTACCAACTAAGGGAACTTGTGAGCTATACCCATTCTCACAAAGGTGGTCCCTGTCACCTGTATGGGTCTTCCAAAGGCTTCAAACTTAGTCACGTCAACACTAGCATCCCTCATTAGTTGAGTGAACAACATACAGTAGGGGATGAGGTTTTTCTGCTTCTTCATTGAGAACCTGTCCTTGAAGGCTTGCTCCAGATGATTGAAGATCAGATCTGGAAGATCGATCTTCTCTCCTATGACAATGTTGTAGATGCAGAATCTGTCTCTTTCACTTAAATGGTCCCTTGACCTCGTCCTTAGGAGCACTATGTTGAAGAGCATGTTATGAAGAAGCTTGCAAATATGGGTCATGTTAACAGACCTAAGAAAGTTCTTCATGGCTACAGCTTTCTTCTTAGGGTCTTTGTCTGCTGGTCTTACCCCATAGTAGAGAAGTTTGTCCACCGTCTCTTGAGTGATGGTCTTCTCCCAGTCCTTGTCAAAAATTAGTCCCTCTTCAGTACATCCAATAGCCTTAGCTATGGTTGCAAGGCTGATTTCTACTATTGTCTGACCAATCGTGCCCCTGATGCATTGGTCATCCTCCATCTTAGCAGTCCCCCAGAAGAGGGCATATGGACCATGGCACCAGACGTTGTGCTTTCCGACTAAGTTGGTCCACCCAACTCTGGTGAACATGTCCAGAACATCAAAACCCTCCTTTGCAAGCTCCTTCAGACTTACCCACTTTCTAGGGATAAAAAGCTTTTTTGGAAAGGTTGTAGTGGCTTCGTCCATGTTGCGAATAAAAGGAGTAGCAAAGGATGAAACTTGCTTTCTTGGTGCCAATATTCACAGAAGGTTAGGTTTTAGAAAATAGAAGATGAGAAAGTTTTGATCTTTGAAGTCTTTGAGAAACTCGGAGAATTTCAGAGAGATTAGAAAGATCAAAGGAACCTTCTTCTTTAGGCATTTCATCCTTTTATACCAGAGGAGATGAGAGAGGAGAGAGAACATCATAAAAAGAGAGGTTTTAAAAACATTAAAAACTTTTCGAAAACTGTCTCAGCATGGCGAAAAAGGCGATGCACGTTTTGAGTGAAAACGAAAAGACTTATAACTGTTGTGAACGTGGGCACTCTAACGTCTGTACACTTGAACACATATTAGTTCCAACAGATTAATGAAAAAGATGAAGGGTATCATTTGATGAATGCAAACATTAATCTGAAAGCATGTGCATATGCAGATGATCCCTAATATAGACGAAGCGTTCTTCAGACAAAGGTTTTGTAAAGATATCAGCCTATTGGTGATCTGTATCTACAAACTTAATATCGAAAACACCTTTTTGAACATAATCACGAATGAAATGATATCTGATTTCAATATGCTTTGCCTTAGAATGTTGTATGGGATTTTTTGATAGATTGATTGCACTAGCATTGTCACAATATACAGGTATATTGTTTTCAAAACTAGAGTGATCTTCTAATTGATATTTTACCCATAGTAATTGTGAGCAGCAACTTGCAGCAGACACATATTCAACTTTTGTAGTAGATAAGACAATTGAGTTCCGCTTCTTGCTTGCCCATGAAATGAGACAGGGTCCTATAAAGTGACATCCTCCACTTGTACTTTTTCGTTTAACTCTGTCTCCTGTATAGTCTGCGTCGCAATATCCTACTAACCTGAAATCTTGATTTTTCTTATAGAACGGACTAAGATTAGTGGTTCCCACTAGATAACGTAAGATCCTTTTAACATCTTTAAGATGAGACTATTTAGGATCTAACTGAAATCTAGCACACAGATAGACACTATGCATAATATCAAGTCTACTGGCTGTAAGATGAAGAAGTGAACCAATCATACCTCTGTAGATCGTTTGATCTACTGGTTTACCTGATTCCTTTTTGCTCAAGGGACTGAAAGCATGCATGGGTGTTTTCATAGGTTTGGCATCTTCCATTTTGAACTTCTTGAGAAGCTACCTTGTATACTTTTGCTAATGAATATAGATGATTCCCTTGCTTTCTTGTTTGATATGAAGTCCTAAGAAGAACTTAAGTTCTCCCATCATACTCATTTCAAACTCGCTTTTCATCATATCAGAAAATCCTTGCAAAGACATTCATTAGTAGCACCAAAGATAATATCATCAACATAAATTTGAACTATAATGAAATCTTTGTCAACTTCTCTTCTAAAAAGAGTAGTGTCTACTTTGCCTTTCATAAAATCATTTTCTAAGAGAAAAGAGCTCAGTCTATCATACCAAGCACGGAGTGCTTGTTTTAGACCATACAGAGCCTTTTTGAGTTTAAAAACATGATCTGTAAGAGTGGTATCTTCAAAACCAAGAGGTTGTTTAACATAAACTTCTTCTTCAATAAAGCCATTTAAAAAGGCACTCTTAACATCCATTTGAAAAAACTTAATGTTTTTATGAGCAGCAAAAGCGAGCATGATTCTTATAGCTTCTAATCTAGCAACAGGAGCAAAAGTTTCAGTGAAGTCGATACCTTCTTGCTGATTATAACTTTGAGCTACTAACCTTGCTTTGTTTCTTACTATCTTTCCTTGCTCATCCAATTTGTTTCTGAAGACCCATCTTGTTCTAATGATGCTTTTACTCTTTGGCTTGGGAACTAGGGTCCATACGTCATTTCTGGTAAACTGATTCAATTCTTCTTCCATGGCTAAGATCCAGTCGTCGTCTGTCAAGGCTTCGTCTATCATTTTTGGCTCTAGTTTTGAGATGAAAGCATAAGATGCTTGATCTCTGAAAGATGATCTGGTCTTTACACCTTCTTTCTTATCTCCTATGATTTGATCTTGTGGATGATAGATTACGAATTTCCAATCTCTTATCTGTGGTTGAGGACTAGACGCTTCGTTAATCTAAGGGAGAATTTCCTGAGGAGGTTGAGCTTCGTCTGTCTTTGGAGCTATAGACGGACCTATCTGCATATCTGCAAAATCATCCTGAAGATCTGATAGTCTCTTATCAGATGTTAGTCCATCATTGAACTTAACATGGATAGATTCTTCTGCAACTAAGGTTCTTGTATTGAAAACTCTGTAAGCCTTAGATGTATCAGAATATCCTAGAAAGATGCCCTTATCCACCTTAGAATCAAATTTTCCCAATTGATCTTTGGTGTTTAAGACACAACACTCACATCCGAAAGGATGAAAGTAAGCAATGTTGGGTGTTCTTCCTCTCCATAGTTCATAAGGAGTCTTTTCAATCATAGGTTTGATCAATACTCTATTTTGAACATAACAAGCAGTGTTCACAGCCTCTGTCCATAAGTGTTTAGGTAGAGAGTTCTCACAGAGCATGGTTCTAGCCATTTCTTGCAGAGTTCGATTTTTCCTTTCAACTACCCCATTTTGCTGAAGTGTTCTCGGTGAAGAGAAGTTGTGGAAAATCCCATTCTTTTCACAAAAAGATTTGAACTCGGCATTCTTAAACTCAATTCCATGATCACTTATGATGCTAAAGATGCAAAAGCCCTTTTCATTTTGAACTCGTTTACAGAATATTTCAAAGACCTTGAAAGACTCATGTTTATGGCTTAGGAAGTATACCCATGTATATCTAGAATAGTCATCTACAATAACTAAGCCATATTTCTTTCCGCCCAGACTCAACGTTCTAGTAGGACCAAATAAATCAATATGCAAGAGTTGCAACGGTCTGAAGGAGAAAATAGTATTTTTAGATTTAAAAGAAGTTTTAATATGTTTCCCCTTTTAACATGCTTCACAAAGAAGATGATTTTTCCAAGAAATCTCAGGCAATCCTCTTACTAAACACTTTTTCACAATTTTCAAAATGTGTTTCAAGTTCACGTGCCTAAGCTTTTTATGCCAAATCCATCTTTCATCTTCTCTAGATAGCAGATATGTTACCTTCTGCTTGCTAAGATCTATAAGATCAATTTCATACAGATTGTTGTGTCGTCTGGCAGAGAAGGCAGACTTGCCATCATCTGTTTTGACTATACATCTGTCCTTATTGAAGGAGACTATATAACCATTGTCACATAATTGACTTATACTCAGAAGGTTATACCTCAGACCTTCAACATATAGGACGTTGTTTATGGAGGTTAGGGAGGACATACCAACTTTACCTATGCCTGTGATGCATCCTTTTCCTATGCCTCCAAAGGCAACTGCTCCGCTTTCAACTGGTTTTAGGTCTAGGAACATAGACCTTTCTCTCGTCATGTGTCATGAGCAGCCACTGTCCAGGTACCAGCTCAAACCCTTGCCTTTTCCTACCAAGGATATCTGAAATAGGAATAATCTGAGACTTTGGTACCCAAATCTTCTTGGGTCCAGCAGCATTAGTGCCCTTATACATTTGTTTCTTCTTGTGTATGCATCTAAACTTGGAGTGTCTAGACTTTCCACAGAAGTCACATTTGTCTGAATCAGATTGAGTAGAAGCAGATGCATCTTTTTCTAAGCCTAAACCAGATTTATCATGAGGATGTTGATGATATTTCAAAAGCATGGTAAGAGTGTTAGAACTCTTTAGAAACTTCCCAAAATCCTTGGTTAAACAGGCTACTTCTTCTCTTAGTTTTTCAACTATGGATGAATCATCTATTTGACTAGGAATACTGGTTTGACTTAGGCTCTCTTCCAGAGTCTTGACTTTTTCTTCCAGTTCTGCATTTGATTTTTTCAACAATTCTATTTAACAAATAGATTGTTTGAGTTCTACAATAACTATGCCTTATAACATTTTACTTCAGACGATGAGAGATCATATGACAGTTCTGAAGTAAAATGTTATAAGGCATCTCTTCTTCATCGTCTGATGAAGAACCAGATGAGCTTTCAGATTCAGAACAAGTTTTTACCTCAACTTTTTCTTCTATCTCTACCATTAGACAGATATTTACTTGTTCATCATCTGAGTTGTTGCTTTGCTCACTGTCTGAGTCGTCCCATGTGGCCATCAGACTTTTCTTCTTTTTCTTGCCACCGTAGGACTTCTTTTTCTTTAGCCTTGGACATTCAGATTTCATGTGTCCAGGCTTTTTGCACTTGAAGGAGCATTGTCTGAATTTGTTTTTCTTCTTCAACATCTACTTGAATTTTCTTGCCACGAGGACAACCTCACCGTCTGTAGATCCGGCAGAGCTTTCGTCTGATTCATCTGACTGAACAATTTAAACCTTCTGGGCCTTGGGAGTTCTTTTCTTTTCTTCATTTTTTGGTGCTAGCTTCACCAACTTTGAGGGCAGTGGAATTGTTTAAGTTGTTTGCAGGTAGTTGGTCCTTGTTCTGCAAATGCACTTCATGCACTCGTAGAACTCCCAGTAACTCATCCCAAGACAAGGTTCTCATGTTTATTGCTTCTTGGATAGTTGTGGTCTTTGGTTCCCATACTTTGGGCATACTGTCGAGAATCTTTAGATTAATTTGAGCTTTAGTGTACGTGTGCCCAAGAGATTCCAGGTCTGAAAGGAGAACCTGAAGTCTCCCAAACATGTCATTGACACTTTCTCCTTCTTTCATGGAGAAACTCTCATAGTGTCTGGTTAGAGTGGCAGCTTTCCTTAGTTGAACATCTTCTGTTCCTTCATAGTTGGTGCAGAGAGAATCCCAGATTTCCTTGGCCAATTTTAGTCTACGCACCTTCTTGTACTCATTTCTGGTTAAAGCACAGATCAGCGTATATCTAGCCTTGTTGTTGAGTTGAAGGATGTTGTAGTCATCTTGAGTCCATTGATCTTCGAGCCTTGTGATGGAAATATCTCTATTTATGATGATGTTCCATAGTTGATACTAGTTAGACTTGATGTACATCTCCATGCGGTCTTTCCAGTAGGGATAGTCATCTCCAAGAAAGGCTGAAGGCCTTGTTAGAGAGGCTCCCTCGGGAATGAACTGATTGTCGTGACTAGCCATTTGGATCTCTTTTTCCAAACACAATCAAGTGCTCAACCATTAGAGGCTGAGCTCTGACACCAAACTGTAAAGGTAAAAATCACAAGAAGGGGTTGAATTGTGATCTATAAAATTTTTTGCAAACTTTTAGAAACAGCTTGTTACATTTATTGAACAAAGAGATCATTTTTGAAGAAAACCTTTTTATAGACGATACCACACAGATGAAAGCCTTTTTTAAGAAAAGACATATAAATCACAAGACAAACTTAGTTCAAGCAGTTATAGATAATGAAATAGCAAGAAAGACAACACAGAATTTTATACTGGTTCATCTCACCCCGAGACTACTTCCAGTTCTTGGCAAACCACCAAGTTCCACTAACTTTTACAAGTTACAAGTATTCTTCACTGCCACTTCTGGCTCACCAAAGTAGTTTTTAACACTTAGCCTATCCAAGCTAAAAACCTAAGTATTCTTTCCTACCAAGCTACTTCTGGCTCTAAACAAATCACTAGATTTGTTTTTGAAAGGGCACACAGACTTTTTAACTATTGTCTTACAAACGGATATACAAGGTTAAGAACTAAGTCTTTTTCTCTCAGGATACACAAGGTGATTTGAGAGCTTTTACAAAGAGAATTTTTACAAGAGAAAGAATGAAGGCTTGAAAGAATGCTTGAATTTTGAAATTAGTTCGTGTGTGATGTATGTAGCACTTCAAATCTTCTTCTATATATAGACTTGCTAAGGAAGTAACCATTGTCTCTAAACGGTCTTCTTTCTTGCGTCTGACCATCGTCTGAAGGAAAGTGGTTGAGGGGCATTTAATGCGAGCATTAAATGCTTGTTACCAAGTAGTCATTCTGAGCTGATAAAGCATTATGCTTATCTTTCTTGAGATATACTCCATATCCTTCTGTTGTAGTGGTCACATCGCTTGTTCAGACAAGTACTTATTGCTAGTTGTAGCGCGTCTTTTAAGGCAAGGGGAACTTCTGATGCGTTAACTCTTCTTTCTGTTTCCCTTTATGCACTTCGACATATCCTAGGAGGATGTTTTATGAATATTCTCTGTAAAACATATTACAAAATGATAGTGCATTTACTATGCCTTTAAATGCTTCTTCAGACTTAAGCGTCTGTCTGTGTATCCTTTGTATCTTACAGACACAGATACAAAGTCTTCGTTTATTAGCATTTATAAGATGCAATCTTTTTACTTAATATTTGTTTTGCACAAAATCAAAATAATTGAGGGTCCTGATTCGTCTTATGACTCAATAGAGAGCATTCTTGATGATATGAGTACAACACTAGTAAAATCCTTTTTTTTCATTATAAAGTTGTTATTTAACGATTCAATGGCGTTCTTTCAGTTGATTTACAAATTGGAGCATTATCATATATAGTTATTGTATCAAAATTTTCAATTGAATATACACTTTTAACAACTGTTTAAGTCTAATACCAATCAACCATAAATCTTTACATATGTGCGGTCCCCTATTTCAAAATAGAAACATTTGGTCCCCTATTTTAAAAAATTCACAATTTTTATCCCCTATTTCAAAATAAGGTTCAATCCTTAATTTTGTCTACGTTTTATTTCTTTTATTTCTTACATTTTAATTAATTAAATTATTTCTTGATGTTACCTTAAATGAATATGTTATGTATATTTAGAGTTCAATTGGGCCAAAATAAAAAAAATGAAACGTAGGCAAAATTAAATATTGGACCAAAATTGTGAATTTTCTAAAATAGGGGGACCAAATGTCTCCATTTTAAAATAGGTGGACCAAAATTACGGATTTTCTAAAATATGGGATCAAATGTCTCTATTTTAAAATAGAGGGACTAAAATTACAAATTGAGCAAAATCGAAGGACCAAATTTGCATTTAAGCCTTTTTTTTATAAAGAAACATTTTATTAATTAATATCGTATAGCTTATCCACATGTAATTTTGTTTTTTTTTTTATTTTTTTTTGCTAAAATGCAATTTTGGTGGTAAAATTTGCAGGAACCAAACTTGGATGGTAAGATTTACAAAATGATGATAGTTGGATGGTAAAATGTGATATTAAGTCAAACCAAATTAAAAGTATTGTTTAGAGACCTTACGTAGATGAATACAGAGAACTAGAACGTGAATTTTCATAAAAGCCAAAGTCTTATTTATATTCATCACCATAAGTTCTAACGAGGCTGAATCAATGGTAACTTGTGTACTAACGGCGAACTGGAAGACTGGCGTCCCTATCCCGTTTCTTGCCAAAAGCAGCAGAAATAGCCAGACCCTTTTTTCAACTACTCAAGAAACAACAAGACTTCGGATGGGATGAAAAGTGTGAAGAAAACTTCCTAAAGATAAAAACACTACTTTCATCACCACCAATTCTTACAAGACCTGAACCCGACAAGGACTTAATACTATACTTAGCCGTCTCGGGAGACGCAATTAGTTCGGTCATTATCCAGGAAGAAAATCAGACGCAAAAACCAGTCTACTACATAAGCCGAGTATTGAAAGATGCCGAAACCAGATATCAAAAGATAGAAAAGCTAGCGCTAGCCCTAGTCACCTCAGCACGATGGCTACATCCATATTTTCAAAGCCACCCAATAGTGGTACGGACAGACCACCCAATACGACAGATACTGAGGAAACCAGAGCTAGCCGGACGAATGATAGCATGGTCGGTAGAACTATCCGAGTTCGACATCAAGTACGAACCGAGAGGGCCTATCAAAGCACAGTGCCTAGCCGACTTTATTGCTGAACTAGCACCAGTAGCGGAAGCGCCCCTCCCATTCTGGACCCTTTATGTAGATGGCTCCTCGAATGAAAAAGGTAGCGGAGCAGGAGTCATAATTGAAAGCCCTGAAGGGATTATCCTGGAACAATCACTCAGATTCGACTTCAACGCATCCAACAACCAAGCCGAGTATGAAGCCCTGCTAGCAGGGCTAAAACTCGCCAAGGAAGTAGGAGCGAAACACCTTAGATGCTGGAGCGATTCAAAACTAGTCACTGGGCAAATGAATGGATCCTATCAAACGAAGGACCCCCAGATGACAAGATATTACCACTTGGCCTCCCAGTTGAAGAACGAATTCATTAGTTTCGAGCTCGACCACATTTTGAGAGAACAAAATGAAAGAGCCGACCTGCTATCAAAGTTGGCAAGTACAAAGAATAAAGGCCAGCACCGAACTGTCATACAGGAAACAATATCCGCTCCGAGCATCGAAAAAATTGTTTCTAACATCAACTTGGCGGATAGAGAATGGATGACCGAGATATGGAACTTCTTGAAGAAAGGGACCCTCCCAGAGAGCCGGGAAGAAGCTAAAAAGATCAGAAGAAGGGCCAGCTACTATGTCATAGAAAGAGAAGACCTTTATAGGAGAGGCTTCACTGCACCATTGCTGAAATGTATTAGGAAGGCTCAAGCCGAATATGTGGTAAACGAGATGCACAAAGGAATATGTGGAATGCACTCAGGAGGAAAAGCTATGGCCTCCCGAACTCTAAGAGCCGGATATTACTGGCCAACGATGCGCCGCGACTGCGCCGAGTACGTCAAAAAATGCGAAGAATGCCAAAAATATGGCAACTTATCCCATCTGTAACATCCTCATTTCACTATTTGTACGCATTTATATATGTACATTATGAACACTTATGCACTGTATTTTATAAAACTCTATGAACATATTTTCTTAATGAAATTAATACAGTTCTACTCAGAAGATTTTTCTGAATTTCTAAATGTCTTCGTTTTTGCTGAAATTGATAGTTGACTGGACTGCTATGTCAGACAGCTGTCCAGGGTAAATTTTCAAGTATAGAATTTTGAACTCATTTATAACTTAAAAGAAAGGTAATAGAATATAGATTAAAAATATATACAGATAAAGAATTAAAATGCTTATTCAGAATTGTTAGGATTTTCTGAAAGTTAGAACTTTGAGGAATTATTACGGTAAAATTCTAAGACAGAAAATTTAGAAAAAATTCATAGGATATCTATAGAATTATCTAATAATTGTAATATACTTAGAATAATTATTAAAAATGTTTAACCAAGAAAAATTTAATTTAGAACCTTAACCAATCAAAAAGTGACAACTTAGGCTTTTCTAAGATCACTAAATTAAGCTAATTAGGCTTGGATCAAGAGATAAGTAAGACACTACCCCAAGGTTTTTGATAGTGAGGAATCCAATGGTGATGTTATTTTCTTCAAATTCTAATTAGTTTGTAAGATAATTAACAGCCCTAAATTATTCTAGAAAATTCCATTAAATTACCTACAAATGTTGACTTTTGACCTTTTGGAAGGCAAGTCACTTGCTGCACTCCTTTGGCTGTCCAAGTGGATGGGGAAGCTTGGAGAACTGATCTCCCTTGGCCAATAGGGGCTGCTGGACGTGCAGGAGCTGCTGGATGTGAAGGAAACATCCAATTTGGTTAATTCTTGGTTTAATGAAGCAAATAACTTAAGAAAAAAGGCAAAAAGTCACAAAAGCTATTTTTCTCTCCAAAACAGAACCGTGAGCTTCCTTACCCAGCAGCTGCAGCTCTTGACTTCATTTCATCTTAACTTCATCATCTCATCCCAAATTAAGAAACCAAACCATCCAAACTTCCAAAACACAAAGCTTATTCGGCTAGTAGAGAAAGAATTGGAGAAAATCTCAAAAATTCCTACAAGACCAAGGAGTGAGGGAGAAAGGAATTCAAGGCTTTTTCTTCAATTAAAGAGTTTAAGGTAAGGATCTAGGCATTTAATTTCAATTAGAACCCTTGGAATTAGAAGAAAACATGTTGTAGGCTTAGATTAAAAATTTGAACTAGAATCATGAAAACTTGAAATTGATTTAGGGGTTTTGTGTTTTTGATGCTTGTGATTGCAATTCATGGATTGGAATGATGTTTGATTGAATTTTTAAGGTGTTGTAATGGTTGAAATTTGGTTTGTTGAATTTTGATTGAAATTGTGATTTGATTGAATTTTGGTTGGAATTGGAGTTTGTAGCTTTGGAAGAATTGTTGAGAATGGCTTGTAGACCATTCGGCCAGCCCTAAAATGCAAGGGATATTATGTGGAAATTTTTATAAAACCAAGGGCAAAATGGTCATTTTACATGTAGGGACACATTGGGTATTTTGGAAAAAGATTGAGGGCATTTTCGGAAATTATTAAAATACTAATGTTATAAGGTAAATTGCTTAATTTTTGTATTCTTGTATATTAATGTGTACAAATTATTTATTTAATTGTGATCATGAACATAATTCGTTGCATGAGTCTTTTTGGGGGATTTATAAAGATTCAAGTGAAAAATAATTGATGTTGGCTAACCGGGATTTCGGTAGCCATGAAAAGAAAGAAAAGAAAAGAAAAGAAAGAAAAGAAAGAATTATGTTGACTAACCGGGACTGCGGTAGTCATGTGAAATGAAAATGATTGAGAAAGAATTATGTTGACTAACCGAGACTGCGGTAGTCATGAGAATTGAGTTGATCTATGAGAAATGATTTTGTTGACTAACCGAGACTGCGGTAGTCATGTGAAATGAATATGATTTGAGAATTGAATCTTTGGGGTGAGCAGAATAAGTTAGACAGGACTGTATAGTCTGTGATTATATAGTCTGTGGGGTGAGGGATATTGGCAATTCCACATGTGGCTGTAATCTGGACAGAGATGCTGCCGTGGTGGCCTTCCGGGTATCCTGACCTCCTAATTCTGTTTAGTTTATTCGCGTTTAGTAGGGGCTGATAGCTGAATTACAGATCGTAATGGTAGGCCAGTTTCTTACTAAACACTCAAAGGGGAAGTCTCCATGGAGCAGGGTCAAAACGAATTTGAGTCAAAAACTGCATTGCATAAATCATACTGCATTTAATTATGTGTGTAACTAATTAATTTGTTATGATATGTGTTTGTTTGAAATTGTTTTAATTCTATGAGAAATTAAATGCCTGATCCTGTAATGCTGTCCCCAGATTCTAGGGGAGTGTGAATTGCAGGTGCTTGAAGATATAGTTATATGATGAAGATGCAGAAATTCCAGAGCATATAGGATGGGACTATTTTGGGTAGACAATAATTTGTAGTAGTTAGAATTATTTTGTAGCAGTGTTTATATAAATTTTAATGATGTAAATTACAGAACATATTTTGGATTGTAAGAGATCGTATCAGAACTTTGAAATAAATATATAAAATGAATTAAATAGTTAAATTATGTTTTATAAAAAAAAAAGGGGGTTACATTAGTGGTATCAGAGCTCTGGTTATGCATCTCTAGGACTTGCGAGTAGTGGGTCTATTAGGTGTTTTGCTGTGTTACCCTGATTAGAATTTTTGTTTGTTAAGAATATTATGGGAAAAAGGGTAGTAACTAGATCTGAAATTTTAAGACATGTAGAAATGAGAAGAGGAAGGCTAGTTATAAATCCTAGAGTTGAAACTAATAGTATAGCTGAGATTCTAAGAAAGGAAGGGATGGCAGAAAGGAAGAAAGGAAATCTTGATAGAGTTGTGAGGGTGCACACTCAGGACTCAATCGAGATGACTTTTCCCTCCTAATGCTAAATTTTAATATTGTTCAAGTTGGGTTATTTTCCATGTTACTTATATTGTGAATTTAAGACTTATAATCTTGAGTTAGTTGAGAAAGGAGATCTAAAGACCTGAGTTCGTAGATCAAGGTTGAGAATAGAGGTCCAAATATTTGAGTTTATAGGATAATAGTTGAGTTTGATAAAAGAAAGAAAACAAAGTTTTGAAGGTACCTTGATGTGTGGAATATAATGAGATGTTGAAAGTATGGTTATTGCCATATTGTTCTAATGGATGTTTTCATGTGTTTTGAAGGCTGAAACAGTGTATCGTAGTATAAATTTGTCACAGGATTGATATCTTAACTATTAGGACTTGAAATTTTGTGTTTTAGACATGAATTAGAACCAAAATAGTGCATTTTTCTGGTGCAGTAAATTAGCCTGCGGGTTTAATATGTTTAATTACATTCCCATGGTGTAAGTGATGATTTAAGACTTGTATAATTGAGGTTATCAAGGATCCATGTTGTAGGTCTTAGTTGGTAGGTATATATATATGAGAATTCTTGTTGGTCAAACCTTGATTACGAAAGTAGAATAGGACCCAAATACTAAGTTAGTAGAAGTTGTCCTAAGAATATTTTTAGTTGAAAGAGTAAGTGATTGGAAGGCCTAAGGGTGTGTGTCTTGATGTTGGATATTGAACCCAAGTAAAAAAATAAAAAAATAAATAAATAAATAAATAAATTGGTAGTAGTGAATTGGAGTAATTTGAGGATGTTAATCATGTTTAACATGCCCTATACCTTGCTTGTTTCTGTGCCTACATCTAACCCAATCCTAACCTCTAAAATATGTTTGCATTATGTGATAACCATCAGAGATAGATCATTTGTTGTGAACTTGATTTGTTTGCCTTTAACTGACCTTGATGTGATATTAGGAATGGATTGGTTAGCAGCCAACCGTATTCTAATAGATTGTGTTTCTAAAACTTTAATTTTTCCTAAACTTGATGTTTCTAGACTTAAGCCTATCCAACCTAAGGAAATATTATTTAAAAGTGAAATTCAAAAATACATGTTATCATCTCTTGGAACTAAGGAGATAAAATTGAAATAGACTCTGTGCTAGTTGTAAATGAATATCCTGAAATTTTCCTGATGATGTTTCTGGTTTGCGTCCTGAAAGAGAATAGAATTTAGTATAGATTTGATGCCTGGTACTAGACCAATTTCTATGCAACCATATAGAATGTCATTATTGAAATTAATCGAGTTAAAGAAACAATTGGAAGAATTATTAGAAAAACAGTTTGTAAGGCCTAGTGTGTCCCTATGGTGAGCCTCAGTATTATTAGTTAAAAAGAAAGATGGAGGATCTAAGTTATGTATAGATTATAGACAATTAAATAAAGTAACTATAAAGAATAAATATCCTTTACCTAGAATAGATGATTTAATGGACCAACTTAGAGGAGCAACAATTTTCTCTAAAATAGATTTAAGGTCTGGGTACCAATAAATTACAGTAAAAAGGAGGATATACCCAAGACTGCTTTTAGGACTAGATATGGACATTATGAATATCAAGTGATGCCATTTGGAGTGACTAATGGCCCAGCAGTGTTGGATTATATGAATAGGGTGTTTGGACCATACTTAGATCATTTTGTAGTAGTATTTACAGATGATATATTAATATATTCTAAAAATAAAGAAGAACATGAAAATCATCTTAGAATAATATTAGAAATTTTAAAAGATAGAAAATTATATGCTAAATTGTCTAAGTGTAAATTTTGGTTGGAGGAAGTGAAAATTTTAGGACATTTAATTTCTAAAGATGAACTAAGTGTAGATTTTTCTAAGGTAGAAGCAGTTTTAGAATGGGAAAGGCCTAAGACAGTAACTGAGATTAGTAGTTCTTAAGATTTGATGGATATTATAGAAGATTGATTGAAGGATTTTCTAAGATAGCTGAACCCTTAATAGAATTTTATTTGGAGTGAGAGTTGTGAGAAAATTTTCGAAGAATTGAAACATAAATTGACTACCTCACTAGTTTTAGTTTTACCCGACCTAAATGAATCCTATGAGGTATACTGTGATGTTTCATCTCTAGGGTTAAGATGTGTGTTGATATAAAATAAGAAAGTGGTAGCTTATGCATCTAGGCGGTTGAAATCACATGAGAGAAATTATCCTACTCATGATTTGGAGTTAGCAACTATAGTTTTTGCTTTGAAGATTTGGAGATATTATTTATATGGATCAAGATTTGATGTATATAGTGATCATAAGAGTTTAAAATATTTGTTTGGAAAAAAAAATGGAAAGGAGACAAAGAAGATGGATGGAGTTTATTAAAGATTATGATTTTCAGTTAATGTATCATTCAGGAAAAGCTAATGTAGTAGCAGATGCTTTAAGTAGGAAAATTGTACATATGTCAACTATGATGATTAAAGAATTAGAATTAATACAATAATTTAGAGATTTGAATTTGTGTACAGTTAGAGAAAAAGATAAAAATTCAATTAGGAAGGATTACTAATGATTTTTGGAAGAGATTAAGAAGAAACAAGATGTAGATATATTTATTCAAGAAAAGAAAGCATTAATAGGAACAAATAAAGTAAAAGAATTTAATGTAGGAATAGATGGAATTATTAGATTTAAAAATAGAATTTGTGTACCTAATAATCAAGAATTTAAGGAATTAATTTTGGAGGAAGGACACAAAAGTAAACGTAGTATTCATCCTAGAACAACAAAAATATATAAAGATTTAAAGGGAATGTTTTGGTGGTCTAGGATGAAGAGAGATGTAGCAGAATATGTGGCTAGATGTTTAACATGTTAGAAAGCAAAGATTGAATATCAGAAACCCTTTGATCTGTTACATCCTTTAGAGATACCTATATGGAAACGGAATAGTATATCAATAGATTTTGTGGTAGGATTACCTAGAACACATAGGAATTTTGATACCATTTGAGTAATTGTAGATAGATTAACTAAATTAGTACATTTTGCTTTCAATAAATATTAGGTATTCTTTAGAAAAATTAGCTTAATTGTACTTAAAGGAAATAATTAGATTATCTGGAGTACCTACTAGTATAGAGTCTAATAAAGACCCTAGCTTTGTTTTTAAATTTTTGGAAAGATTTTCAGAACGTTTTAAGAAGTAAAATTTTATCTTAGTTTAGTATAACACCCTAAGATTGATGGTCAAACAGAAAGGACTATTCGGACATTAGAAGATCTCTTAAGAGCCTGTACATTAGAAGAGAAAGGAAAACCCAACATTTGAAACAAAGCCTATTAAGATTGAGGACAGAAGGATTAAGTACCTGAGAGGTAAAGAAATTTCTCTAGTTAAGGTTATTTGGGATGATATCAGAGGTGATGCTACGTGGGAGTTAGAGGAAAAAATGAAAGAAACATATCCTCATTTGTTTGTATAGTTATTTTGTTGTATAGTTGTATGGTTATATATTTGTATTAGAAATTTCGAGGACGAAATTTTTATTAGTAGGGGAGAATTGTAACATCCTCATTTCACTATTTGTACGCATTTATATATGTACATTATGAACACTTATGCACTGTATTTTATAAAACTCTATGAACATATTTTCTTAATGAAATTAATACAGTTCTACTCAGAAGATTTTTCTGAATTTCTAAATGTCTTCGTTTTTGCTGAAATTGATAGTTGACTGGACTGCTATGTCAGACAGCTGTCCAGGGTAAATTTTCAAGTATAGAATTTTGAACTCATTTATAACTTAAAAGAAAGGTAATAGAATATAGATTAAAAATATATACAGATAAAGAATTAAAATGCTTATTCAGAATTGTTAGGATTTTCTGAAAGTTAGAACTTTGAGGAATTATTACGGTAAAATTCTAAGACAGAAAATTTAGAAAAAATTCATAGGATATCTATAGAATTATCTAATAATTGTAATATACTTAGAATAATTATTAAAAATGTTTAACCAAGAAAAATTTAATTTAGAACCTTAACCAATCAAAAAGTGACAACTTAGGCTTTTCTAAGATCACTAAATTAAGCTAATTAGGCTTGGATCAAGAGATAAGTAAGACACTACCCCAAGGTTTTTGATAGTGAGGAATCCAATGGTGGTGTTATTTTCTTCAAATTCTAATTAGTTTGTAAGATAATTAACAGCCCTAAATTATTCTAGAAAATTCCATTAAATTACCTACAAATGTTGACTTTTGACCTTTTGGAAGGCAAGTCACTTGCTGCACTCCTTTGGCTGTCCAAGTGGATGGGGAAGCTTGGAGAACTGATCTCCCTTGGCCAATAGGGGCTGCTGGACGTGCAGGAGCTGCTGGATGTGAAGGAAACATCCAATTTGGTTAATTCTTGGTTTAATGAAGCAAATAACTTAAGAAAAAAGGCAAAAAGTCACAAAAGCTATTTTTCTCTCCAAAACAGAACCGTGAGCTTCCTTACCCAGCAGCTGCAGCTCTTGACTTCATTTCATCTTAACTTCATCATCTCATCCCAAATTAAGAAACCAAACCATCCAAACTTCCAAAACACAAAGCTTATTCGGCTAGTAGAGAAAGAATTGGAGAAAATCTCAAAAATTCCTACAAGACCAAGGAGTGAGGGAGAAAGGAATTCAAGGCTTTTTCTTCAATTAAAGAGTTTAAGGTAAGGATCTAGGCATTTAATTTCAATTAGAACCCTTGGAATTAGAAGAAAACATGTTGTAGGCTTAGATTAAAAATTTGAACTAGAATCATGAAAACTTGAAATTGATTTAGGGGTTTTGTGTTTTTGATGCTTGTGATTGCAATTCATGGATTGGAATGATGTTTGATTGAATTTTTAAGGTGTTGTAATGGTTGAAATTTGGTTTGTTGAATTTTGATTGAAATTGTGATTTGATTGAATTTTGGTTGGAATTGGAGTTTGTAGCTTTGGAAGAATTGTTGAGAATGGCTTGTAGACCATTCGGCCAGCCCTAAAATGCAAGGGATATTATGTGGAAATTTTTATAAAACCAAGGGCAAAATGGTCATTTTACATGTAGGGACACATTGGGTATTTTGGAAAAAGATTGAGGGCATTTTCGGAAATTATTAAAATACTAATGTTATAAGGTAAATTGCTTAATTTTTGTATTCTTGTATATTAATGTGTACAAATTATTTATTTAATTGTGATCATGAACATAATTCGTTGCATGAGTCTTTTTGGGGGATTTATAAAGATTCAAGTGAAAAATAATTGATGTTGGCTAACCGGGATTTCGGTAGCCATGAAAAGAAAGAAAAGAAAAGAAAAGAAAGAAAAGAAAAGAAAAGAAAGAAAAGAAAGAATTATGTTGACTAACCGGGACTGCGGTAGTCATGTGAAATGAAAATGATTGAGAAAGAATTATGTTGACTAACCGAGACTGCGGTAGTCATGAGAATTGAGTTGATCTATGAGAAATGATTTTGTTGACTAACCGAGACTGCGGTAGTCATGTGAAATGAATATGATTTGAGAATTGAATCTTTGGGGTGAGCAGAATAAGTTAGACAGGACTGTATAGTCTGTGATTATATAGTCTGTGGGGTGAGGGATATTGGCAATTCCACATGTGGCTGTAATCTGGACAGAGATGCTGCCGTGGTGGCCTTCCGGGTATCCTGACCTCCTAATTCTGTTTAGTTTATTCGCGTTTAGTAGGGGCTGATAGCTGAATTACAGATCGTAATGGTAGGCCAGTTTCTTACTAAACACTCAAAGGGGAAGTCTCCATGGAGCAGGGTCAAAACGAATTTGAGTCAAAAACTGCATTGCATAAATCATACTGCATTTAATTATGTGTGTAACTAATTAATTTGTTATGATATGTGTTTGTTTGAAATTGTTTTAATTCTATGAGAAATTAAATGCCTGATCCTGTAATGCTGTCCCCAGATTCTAGGGGAGTGTGAATTGCAGGTGCTTGAAGATATAGTTATATGATGAAGATGCAGAAATTCCAGAGCATATAGGATGGGACTATTTTGGGTAGACAATAATTTGTAGTAGTTAGAATTATTTTGTAGCAGTGTTTATATAAATTTTAATGATGTAAATTACAGAACATATTTTGGATTGTAAGAGATCGTATCAGAACTTTGAAATAAATATATAAAATGAATTAAATAGTTAAATTATGTTTTATAAAAAAAAAAGGGGGTTACACCATCTACCAGCAGAAGAATTGCACAATATCACAGCACCATGGCCCTTCGCCCTATGGGGAGTTGACATTTTAGGCCCTTTTCCACTCGCTAAAGGACAAGTGAAGTTCCTCCTCGTCGGAATTGACTACTTCACAAAGTGGATCGAGGCCGAACCCTTGGCAACTATCACCGCCCACAACGTGCAAAAATTCATATGGAAAAATATCATATGTCGTTTCGGCATCCCCCACTCGGTGATTTCCGACAACGGTGGACAGTTCACCGAAAAGAATCTCGAAGAGTTTTTCAAAAACCTAGGGATTCGGCACCGAGTGACCTCAGTGGAACATCCGCAAACCAACGGATAAACCGAAGCCGCAAATAAAGTGATACTCGGAGAACTAAAGAAGCGAGTAGGAGACGCTAAAGGAAGTTGGGCAGAAGAACTTCCCGCAATCTTATGGGCATATCGTTGCACACCACAGTCAACAACAGGGGAAACCCCTTTCAGACTCTCATACGGATCAGACGCCATGATACCAGTTGAAGTCGGAGAACCCTCCCTGCGAAGAACAAATTTCATCCAGGAAAACAACGATCAATCACTCAGGCATGCACTCGACATGACTGAAGAGACTCTCAACGAGGTCCAAGTCAGAATAGAGGCCTGTAAAAGAAGAGCCGAGAGGAGGTATAACACCAAGGTCAAACCAAGAAACTTTGAAGCTGGAGACCTGGTTTGGAGAAAATGCGGGGAAGCCAGAAAAGCTACAGGAGAGGGTAAATTGGCAGCCAATTGGGAAGGCCCCTTCAGAATAACTGAGTCGCTAGGAAATGGAGCTTACCGATTAGAGTACCCATCCGGCAAAACCATCCCCCGAACTTGGAACGCGACACACCTAAAGTTTTACTACAGTTAGAAAAGTTGTAAGTGGTAATGTACTCTTTTTCCTACTTTGACATTTTTTCCCAAGAGGTTTTTTGTCAAAGAGGTTTTAACGAGGCACACCCAATTTCTCTCATTAATGAAACTCCTTCCTTCAAATTATCTATTCAGAATTAGATTTAACCGCGTAGACCTTCACAAGGATACAAAAAGCGAGTTAAACATAACCGAGTAAAGGATACAAAAGGCGAGTTACAATTAACCGCGTAGACCTTTACAAAAATACGAAGGCGTTACAATTAACCGCGTAGACCTTTAAAAGGATACAAAAATCGAGTTAAACAAAATCGAGTAAAGGATACAGAAGGCGAGTTACAATTAACCGCGTAGACCTTTACAATGATATGAAGGCAAATCACAATTAAACCGCGTAGACCTTTACAAGGATACAAAAAGCGAGTTAGACCTAACCGAATAAAGGATACAAAAGGCGAGTTATAATTAAACCGCGTAGACCTTTAATACGAGTTACCGAAAAACCATACGAATAACAAAGAAAAGTCATTTAACACCCTATTCGAAAGGCCGGGTGCGAGCCCTGAATATAAATTTCATTAAGTACCCTATTCGATAGGCCGGGTACGAGCCTTACAAAAACAAGGAAAATATAAACACTAAAAAGGAACATCTCCTCCCTCCTGAATATTGCTCCCGGCGCCGTCCTCACCAAGCGCAGACTCCTCAACCAACTCCCCCTCTTTATTGACATCCTTGTCCACGTCAAAAAGAGAAGTGTCGGCATCCTTGAAGAAATACCGAACTTGGCGCAGTGCCTTGCTGAACCCGGCCTCATGGGTCTTCACAATCTCGTCCAATGCCTCACCCAGATCGGCCTGCAGCTTAGCCTTGGACTCGGCAGCCTCAGTCCTCGCTTGAGCAAGCTCGGAAACGAGCCTATCCACCTCAGCCCGTAACTCCCGAGCCGAGTTCTCAGAAGCAATTAAGGAAAGTTTTAAGTCCTCCTCACGACTTTCAACTTCCCTCAACTTAGCCTCCACTCCCTCTTGAGACAGCCGAGATTCTTCAGCGGATTGGAGAAGAGTCTCGTTGGCCCGGGTAGCCTCCAACAGAGCCTACTCGGCCTTTGCAGCATTCTCCTTCACCATAGCTAATTCCCGGTGTCCGTGGTCGAACTCCTCAGCCCAATACTGAGCAATAGCCCATGACCGAGCTTGGAAGCGACAAACAGCCTCCATAGAAAGCATTGGCCCAGCATCCCTTAACATATCCCGATCATCTTGACCGAGATTGTCGGCAGAAATGAGGGCCCCGGGATTGAAATCTTTTCCCCAAAGCGAGGTCCGACCATCTTTCATAGAAAGAAAAGCCGGATGCCTCTCAACAGCAGACCCCGAAGTCTCAGCACCGGGTGGACTCGGTTTCGATCTCTTCGATGGACCATCCACTCCTTGAATGACCTCTCGCCGATCCCTCTTCGGAGAAGGAGGAGGAGGAGGAGGAGGAGGAACAGGCGGAGCAACTCGAACCACCTCAGCAGCGGCCTCCTTGCCCTTCAATTTCTCCAGCCTTTGCTTTTTGGCCGTTTTATAATCAAATTTTCCCATCACAGCTGCAAAAAAGACAAAACATCAGTAAAAAGCAAAGTAGAAGAAGAAAAACCGAGTAAATAAAAGGTACTCACCGTCCCAATCCTCTCTCGGAGTCCGAGAAGAAGGAATTCCCACGAGTGTTTTACAAGACAAGGAACGCGGTAACTTACACAGCGTGATCATGTCATCCTGATCCTCAGGAGACATGTCCACGACCTGCCAAGATAGCCGTTTGTTCGGGGAGCGGGTCCAATAGAGAGGGAACCTCGGCTCCCACGGCCATCAAAAAATTCGACCTCTCCTTCCGGACCTGGTCGGACACGAAAGAAACCACTCTTGAAATTTTTCCAAGAGGAGGTATAAGGACTAAGAATGGACCGACCAGGAATCCCAGTCAAGGAGACCCAACCCCCCTTTTGACTCTCTTTTACTTTATAGTGATACAAAAATTTAGGAGCAGTAGGAGTTATAAAGAATTTACTGCAGAGCACCCGGAAAGCCTGGAGAGAAGCCCAGGAGTTCGGATGCAACTGCGTGGGAGCAACATTCAGCGCCCGAAGAACGTCAGCCTCAAACTGGTCAAACGGCACTGTAATGCCGAGAACCGAGAACAAGGCTTCATATACAAAAGTAAAGTGTGGATGGCGCGAGTCAGCGGACATAAAAACTCGGTCATCGGGCCCACAAGGTTCGGCATAGACCATACCCAGACGTTCCGAATGACACAAGTCAATAGTTGCAAGAAAGGAAGACAAAGCTTCCTCGGTCTGATACCGAGAAGCATATGCACCTACCTCCCCAGCCACCCAAGAGTAGCCGGAAGTAGTAACAGGAGAATATACCTTTCTACCCCTAGGATCAATAGGCTGGGGAACAGAAGGAGGTAGAAGACGAGCACGCCGAGTCTCAAGAGGACGATCCTCAGTGGCCTCGGAATCCTCTAGAACCACTACCCCCCTGACTGGAACAACCAAAGGTGCTTGCACAGGGTCGACGGATGGACGAACCACCCCGACACCCGCGGCGGCAACGTTTGCCGCTGACGCACCATCGCTAATTCTATCAGAACCAGGACAGTGCAAAGAAGAACCACCATCGGAACCCTCTCCGATGGGGCGAACCTCCGGCATAAGCATACGACCCCCGCCGGAGCGCCCAGAATCCCCGAAAAAAGAAGACATTATAGAACCAGAAAAAGAAATGGAAAGGAGATAGGGCGTACCTGAACAAAGGACAAAGAAAAACCTAGAAGGAGAACAAAATGGCGCAAGGGAGAAAAAGCTTGCGGGAAGACAAAACACAGAAATGAGAGTGAGCACCAATGTCAACAGTGCCCCTTTATATAGAACCCCAAACGTCGCGAATACGAAAGGGCGAAATGGTCCGAACCGTTGGATCAAGACCCTTCACTAGGCCAATCAACGGCTAGGAAGGCTTGAGACCTTTGGGAATCCCTAAACCGTTTCAAAATTCAAAAAAGTAATCACTGGCGCCGTCCTTGGGAACGGTTACGATGTCAATATGTCTGAAACGACGTCTTCACCAAACCACGTGACGTTTCGAGAACCGAACGCGTCTCGGCCAAATAAATCTGAAATTGGTATAACATTACTGAAGCTCCTACATTACTTCAGAGCTTGGGGGGTATGTGTACTACTCGGACTCGGCACTCCACCGAGTAGTCGAGTTGACCGAGTAAAACTTATCACTCGGACTCGGATGATAATAACGGAAAGAATATATCTTACCATGTGATAAGATATAGAAAGATCAGGTCATAAGATAAAGATAGAAGATAGAATTATCTCTATCTTCATTACGAGATTTGAGGAGATTTGATAGGAAAATAACCCTATCAAATCTATCTCTTTACACCGTATAAAATCAGAACGATCCATCTCAATCGAGGTACGAAATTCTAATCCCACTTTATGATACCTGTCTCTCCCTCTGCGCCTCTAACTTGAGCGTCGGAGTGTCCTTGCAGGTACACCCCCCACCAGTCACGGAGGTGATCTCGACGGAGCCACCGCACCAGAAGGCTTACCAAAATCTGGTAAGAACATTTGGCGCCCACCGTGGGGCTCGGTGAAATTATTCCCAGCCACACCAATCGCAACAAGATTAATCTGATGACGACAACCCAGAACAAAGCAGCGAACCAAGAAAAGCGACCACAGGAGGGGGAAACCCAAATCCTGGGCGTACCACCTCCAGGGGATACCCAGAGAGGTAACCCCAACAACGTGGCACCCTTCCTGCGTCAGATGCTTGAGAATCACCCACTGATCCAAGCCCTGCAAAGGGAAGTTAACACGCTGAAATAGAGCAACGCTAAGGAAATAGAAGACCTCCGCAGGGTGAACGCTATCCTCCGAGAGCAATATCAAAAACTGCGAGAGGACCGGAACGGACCTTCGGCAGCCCACGCCGCTATCAACGGGTTCTCGGCAGCCCACGCCGCTACCAACGGACTATCGGCGGCACATACAACCGCCAACAGACACCCTAACCGAACAGAGCAGGAAGACACCACTTGGAGCGAGGCAGACCGAGCAACGACCCAATTAGAGTCCAGACCCGCCTCAGGATCGCGAGCACCACCAAGACGGAGTATGATACCTGAGACAACGAGGCGACACCCGTTTGTAGATGGAATCATGGAGACTCCACTACCGGCTGGGTGGAAGCCGTTATCCATGGACAGATACGATGGACTGACCGACCCCGACGAGCACATCGACGCATTCGTCACACAGGTAAACCTGTACACAAACGACGACGCCATCATGTGCCGGGTTTTCCCAACGACCCTGAAGGGAGCAGCGTTGAACTGGTATACACGACTCCCCCCCACTCAATTGACTCTTATGCCACGTTAGTCGCTCGTTTCGGCGCTCAATACGCTACGAGTCGACCCCACCACCTGACGGCAGTAGCACTGGCCAATATACGGCAAGAAGACAACGAGTCTCTCAGGGATTTCATGGAAAGATTCGCCGAGATCTCCGTCAAGATCCGAGATTTGAATCCACAAGTGGCATTGACCGCTATGCTCATGGCGCTAAAATCCGGACCTTTTTCAGACAGCCTCTGCAGGAAACCGCCACACGACATGGACGAACTCCGAGCTAGAGCAGCAGGATATATTCAGATGGAAGAAATGACCAAGTTCAGGGAACGGGTCAGAGGCGAATCCTATAGAAAACAAGAAGAATGAGAGAAACCAGGAACAAGCCGAGAGCGGAGTAGCAAACCTAGAAGCGACAGACCGCCCCGTGCAAGATTTGCCCATTATACCCCCCTAACTGATAGCAGAGCATGAGTTCTGGAAGAAGCCTGCAGCGCCGAGCTGATAAGCCTGCCTACTCGAAACAGCTCCCCAGAGAAAGCAGATAGGTCCAAATTTTGCAGATACCACAGAGTACATTGACACACTACAGTGGAGTGCACCACCCTGAAGGATAAGATTGAAAAACTTATCCAACAAGGCAAGTTACGACGCTTCGTCCGAGACGACAGCCGAAAACCCGTGCAAGAACGAGTCCGGGATAGGGAAGACTATCGCGATAGAAAAACCCGATGCACGGAAGAGCCCCGCCAGGAACAACAAACCAAACCTCCCGAAACTCGACTCCGAGGTGTTATCAACACAATAGCAGGAGGATTCGCTGGAGGTGGTTGTTCGAGTTCGGCAAGGAAGAGACATTTGCGTAGTCTCCGATCAATCAACTCGGCTTCAACAAACCCCAGAGTACACAAGAAAATGCCACCTATAACTTTCACAGACGCAGACTTCGAAGGCATAGAGTCCAATCATGATGACCCGATGGTGGTCAAAGTTGAAGTCGCAAACTGGTTGGTGTGCAAAGTCCTAGTCGACCAAGGCAGCTCGATGGATATCCTGTATTGGTCCACTTTCAAACAGCTAGACATCCCTGAAAATAAGGTACAACCATACACCGAATAGTTAGTCGGATTCGCAGGCGAAAAGGTTGATACCAGAGGCTATATTGACCTCCTCACGACTTTTGGAGATGAGACGGGGTCCAAGACCATCACGGTCAGGTACCTCCTAGTCAACGCCCTCACTTCATACAATATTCTTATAGGCAGGCCAGCACTCAACAAATTAGGGGCAATAATTTCAACTCCACATCTGGCAATGAAGTTCCCAAATTCAGAAGGAAAAATAGTAACAGTCAAGGCTGATCAGGAGGCAGCCCGCGAGTGCTACTTAGAAAGCCTAAAGATAGCCAGCGGCAAAAAGATCCCAGAACTGACGATAAAACACGTAGCATGCACTTCTCTTACAACGCCAATAGAGGAGACCGACCTAGATCCCAGGGAGACCGAGCCGAGAGCAGAGCCCACAGAACAGGTAAAATCCTTCCAAATAGGAAGAGAGTCAGGGCAATGCACGAAACTCGAGACTCAGCTAGAAAGCGAGACCGAAGAAGCTATTGCCAAAGTCCTGTTAGACAATGCCGACTTGTTCGCATGGTCAGCCGCCGACATGCCCGGAATAGACCCAAGCTTCCATTGCCACAAGCTTGCCATTTACTCGGAGGCCAAACCGATCTCCCAAAAGAAGAGGAAACTCGGGGCTGAAAGAGGAAAAGCGGTAAAAGAAGAAACTGAAAAGTTACTCGGCGCCGGCTTCATCAGGGAAGTTCAATACACAACATGGCTCGCAAATGTGGTGATGGTTAAAAAGGCGAATGGAAGATGGAGAATGTGCACTGACTACACGGACCTTAACAAAGCATGCCCAAAAGACTCATACCCGCTGCCAAGCATAGACAAGTTAGTAGATGGAGCAGCCGGCTACCCGATCCTGAGCTTTCTGGATGCATACTCTGGGTACAACCAGATACCAATGTACCCACCAGATGAGGAAAAAACGGCATTCATAACTGACACGGCCAATTACTGTTACACGGTAATGCCATTTGGACTGAAGAACGCAGGAGCAACATACCAGCGTCTAATGGACAAGATCATTACAAAACAACTCGGCAGAAACCTGGAAGTCTACGTCGATGACATGGTGGTTAAAAGCAGAGAACCAGAATCGCATCCAGGGGACCTGACCGAAATTTTCGACGAGATCAGAAAACATAATATGAGGCTAAACCCTGAGAAATGCGTATTCGGGGTGCATGGCGGAAAGTTTTTAGGATTCATGCTCACCCACAGGGGCATAGAAGCCAACCCGGAAAAGTGCGCAGCTATCATAGGCATGAGAAGTCCGGGTAACATAAAAGAAGTACAACGGCTAACTGAAAGACTGGCGTCCCTATCCCGTTTCTTGCCAAAAGCAGCAGAAATAGCCAGACCCTTTTTTCAACTACTCAAGAAACAACAAGACTTCGGATGGGATGAAAAGTGTGAAGAAAACTTCCTAAAGATAAAAACACTACTTTCATCACCACCAATTCTAACAAGACCTGAACCCGACAAGGACTTAATACTATACTTAGCCGTCTCGGGAGACGCAATCAGTTCGGTCATTATCCAGGAAGAAAATCAGACGCAAAAACCAGTCTACTACATAAGCCGAGTATTGAAAGATGCCGAAACCAGATATCAAAAGATAGAAAAGCTAGCGCTAGCCCTAGTCACCTCAGCACGATGGCTACGTCCATATTTTCAAAGCCACCCAATAGTGGTACGGACAGACCACCCAATACGACAGATACTGAGGAAACCAGAGCTAGCCGGACGAATGATAGCATGGTCGGTAGAACTATCCGAGTTTGACATCAAGTACGAACCGAGAGGGCCTATCAAAGCACAGTGCCTAGCCGACTTTATTGCTGAACTAGCACCAGTAGCGGAAGCGCCCCTCCCATTCTGGACCCTTTATGTAGATGGCTCCTCGAATGAAAACGGTAGCGGAGCAGGAGTCATAATTGAAAGCCCTGAAGGGATTATCCTGGAACAATCACTCAGATTCGACTTCAGCGCATCCAACAACCAAGCCGAGTATGAAGCCCTGCTAGCAGGGCTAAAACTCGCCAAGGAAGTAGGAGCGAAACACCTTAGATGCTGGAGCGATTCAAAACTAGTCACTGGGCAAATGAATGGATCCTATCAAACGAAGGACCCCCAGATGACAAGATATTACCACTTGGCCTCCCAGTTGAAGAACGAATTCATTAGTTTCGAGCTCGACCACATTTTGAGAGAACAAAATGAAAGAGCCGACCTGCTACCAAAGTTGGCAAGTACAAAGAATAAAGGCCAGCACCGAACTGTCATACAGGAAACAATATCCGCTCCGAGCATCGAAAAAATTGTTTCTAACATCAACTCGGCGGACAGAGAATGGATGACCGAGATATGGAACTTCTTGAAGAAAGGGACCCTCCCAGAGAGCCGGGAAGAAGCTAAAAAGATCAGAAGAAGGGCCAGCTACTATGTCATAGAAGGAGAAGACCTTTATAGGAGAGGCTTCACTGCACCACTGCTGAAATGTATTAGGAAGGCTCAAGCCGAATATGTGGTAAACGAGATGCACAAAGGAATATGTGGAATGCACTCAGGAGGAAAATCTATGGCCTCCCGAACTCTAAGAGCCGGATATTACTGGCCAACGATGCGCCGCGACTGCGCCGAGTACGTCAAAAAATGCGAAGAATGCCAAAAATATGGCAACTTATCCCATCTACCAGCAGAAGAATTGCACAATATCACAGCACCATGGCCCTTCGCCCTATGGGGAGTTGACATTTTAGGCCCTTTTCCACTCGCTAAAGGACAAGTGAAGTTCCTCCTCGTCGGAATTGACTACTTCACAAAGTGGATCGAGGCCGAACCCTTGGCAACTATCACCGCCCACAACGTGCAAAAATTCATATGGAAAAATATCATATGCCGTTTCGGCATCCCCCACTCGGTGATTTCCGACAACGGTAGACAGTTCACCGAAAAGAATCTCGAAGAGTTTTTCAAAAACCTAGGGATTCGGCACCGAGTGACCTCAGTGGAACATCCGCAAACCAACGGATAAACCGAAGCCGCAAATAAAGTGATACTCGGAGAACTAAAGAAGCGAGTAGGAGACGCTAAAGGAAGTTGGGCAGAAGAACTTCCCGCAATCTTATGGGCATATCGTTGCACACCACAGTCAACAACAGGGGAAACCCCTTTCAGACTCTCATACGGATCAGACGCCATGATACCAGTTGAAGTCGGAGAACCCTCCCTGCGAAGAACAAATTTCATCCAGGAAAACAATGATCAATCACTCAGGCATGCACTCGACATGACCGAAGAGACTCTCAACGACGTCCAAGTCAGAATAGAGGCCTGTAAAAGAAGAGCCGAGAGGAGGTATAACACCAAGGTCAAACCAAGAAACTTTGAAGCTGGAGACCTGGTTTGGAGAAAATGCGGGGAAGTCAGAAAAGCTACAGGAGAGGGTAAATTGGCAGCCAATTGGGAAGGCCCCTTCAGAATAACCGAGTCGCTGGGAAATGGAGCTTACTGATTGGAGTACCCATCCGGCAAAACCATCCCCCGAACTTGGAACGCGACACACCTAAAGTTTTACTACAGTTAGAAAAGTTGTAAGTGGTGATGTACTCTTTTTCCTACTTTGACATTTTTTCCCAAGAGGTTTTTTGTCAAAGAGGTTTTAACGAGGCACACCCAATTTCTCTCATTAATGAAACTCCTTCCTTCAAATTATCTATTCAGAATTAGATTTAACTGCGTAGACCTTCACAAGGATACAAAAAGCGAGTTAAACATAACCGAGTAAAGGATACAAAAGGCGAGTTACAATTAACCGCGTAGACCTTTACAAAAATACGAAGGCGTTACAATTAACCGCGTAGACCTTTAAAAGGATACAAAAATCGAGTTAAACAAAACCGAGTAAAGGATACAAAAGGCGAGTTACAATTAACCGCGTAGACCTTTACAATGATATGAAGGCGAATCACAATTAAACCGCGTAGACCTTTACAAGGATACAAAAAGCAAGTTAGACCTAACCGAATAAAGGATACAAAAGGCGAGTTATAATTAAACCGCGTAGACCTTTAATACGAGTTACCGAAAAACCATACGAATAACAAAGAAAAGTCATTTAACACCCTATTCGAAAGGCCGGGTGCGAGCCCTGAATATAAATTTCATTAAGTACCCTATTCGATAGGCCGGGTACGAGCCTTACAAAAACAAGGAAAATATAAACACTAAAAAGGAACATCTCCTCCCTCCTGAATATTGCTCCCGGCGCCGTCCTCACCAAGCGCAGACTCCTCAACCAACTCCCCCTCTTTATTGACATCCTTGTCCACGTCAAAAAGAGAAGTGTCGGCATCCTTGAAGAAATACCGAACTTGGCGCAGTGCCTTGCTGAACCCGGCCTCATGGGTCTTCACAATCTCGTCCAAAGCCTCACCCAGATCGGCCTGCAGCTTAGCCTCGGACTCGGCAGCCTCAGTCCTCGCTTGAGCAAGCTTGGAAACGAGCCTATCCACCTCAGCCCGTAACTCCCGAGCCGAGTTCTCAGAAACAGTTAAGGAAAGTTTTAAGTCCTCCTCACGACTTTCAACTTCCCTCAACTTAGCCTCCACTCCCTCTTGAGACCACCGAGATTCTTCAGCGGATTGGAGAAGAGTCTCGTTGGCCCGGGTAGCCTCCAACAGAGCCTGCTCGGCCTTTGCAACATTCTCCTTCACCATAGCTAATTCCCGGTGGCCGTGGTCTAACTCCTCAGCCCAATACTGAGCAATAGCCCATGACCGAGCTTGGAAGCGACAAACAGCCTCCATAGAAAGCATTGGCCCAGCATCCCTCAACATATCCCGATCAGCTTGATCGAGATTGTCGGCAGAAATGAGGGCCCCGGGATTGAAATCTTTTCCCCAAAGCGAGGTTCGACCATCTTTCATAGAAAGAAAAGCCGGATGCCTCTCAACAGCAGACCCCGAAGTCTCAGCACCGGGTGGACTCGGTTTCGATCTCTTCGATGGACCATCCACTCCTTGAACGACCTCTCGCCGATCCCTCTTCGGAGAAGGAGGAGGAGGAGGAGGAGGAGGAGGAACAGGCGGAGCAACTCGAACCACCTCAGAAGCGGCCTCCTTGCCCTTCAATTTCTCCAGCCTTTGCTTTTTGGCCGTTTTATAATCAAAGTTTCCCATCACAGCTGCAAAAAAGACAAAACATCAGTAAAAGGCAAAGTAGAAGAAGAAAAACCGAGTAAATAAAAGGTACTCACCGTCCCAATCCTCTCTCGGAGTCCGAGAAGAAGGAATTCCCACGAGTGTTTTACAAGACAAGGAACGCGGTAACTTACACAGCGTGATCATGTCATCCTGATCCTCAGGAGACATGTCCACGACCTGCCAAGACAGCCGTTTGTTCGGGGAGCGGGTCCAATAGAGAGGGAACCTCGGCTCCCCACGGCCATCAAAAAATTCGACCTCTCCTTCCGGACCTGGTCGGACACAAAAGAAACCACTCTTGAAATTTTTCCAAGAGGAGGTATAAGGACTAAGAATGGACCGACCAGGAATCCCAGTCAAGGAGACCCAACCCCCCTTTTGACTCTCTTTTACTTTATAGTGATACAAAAATTTAGGAGCAGTAGGAGTTATAAAGAATTTACTGCAGAGCACCCGGAAAGCCTGGAGAGAAGCCCAGGAGTTCGGATGCAACTGCGTGCGAGCAACATTCAGTGCCCGAAGAACGTCAGCCTCAAACTGGTCAAACGGCACTGTAATGCCGAGAACCGAGAACAAGGCTTCATATACAAAAGTAAAGTGTGGATGGCGCGAGTCAGCGGACATAAAAACTCGGTCATCGGGCCCACAAGGTTCGGCATAGACCATACCCAGACGTTCCGAATGACACAAGTCAATAGTTGCAAGAAAGGAAGACAAAGCTTCCTCGGTCTGATACCGAGAAGCATATGCACCTACCTCCCCAGCCACCCAAGAGTAGTCGGAAGTAGTAACAGGAGAATATACCTTTCTACCCCTAGGATCAATAGGCTGGGGAACAGAAGGAGGTAGAAGACGAGCACGCCGAGTCTCAAGCGGACGATCCTCAGTGGCCTCGGAATCCTCTAGAACCACTACCCCCCTGACTGGAACAACCAAAGGTGCTTGCGCAGGGTCGACGGATGGACGAACCACCCCGACACCCGCGGCGGCAACGTTTGCCGC
Organism: Pueraria montana var. lobata; assembly: GCA_026413185.1. Taxonomy (NCBI): domain Eukaryota; kingdom Viridiplantae; phylum Streptophyta; class Magnoliopsida; order Fabales; family Fabaceae; genus Pueraria; species Pueraria montana. Next base: position 26,276,251 of record CM048656.1, read on the forward strand.
TGACGCACCATCGCTAATTCTATCAGAACCAGGACAGTGCAAAGAAGAACCACCATCGGAACCCTCTCCGATGGGGCGAACCTCCGGCGTAAGCATACGACCCCCGCCGGAGCGCCCAGAATCCCCGGAAAAAGAAGACATTATAGAACCAGAAAAAGAAATGGAAAGGAGATAGGGCGTACCTGAACAAAGGACAAAGAAAAACCTAGAAGGAGAACAAAATGGCGCAAGGGAGAAAAAGCTTGCGGGAAGACAAAACACAGAAATGAGAGTGAGCACCAATGTCAACAGTGCCCCTTTATATAGAACCCCAAACGTCGCGAATACGAAAGGGCGAAACGGTCCGAACCGTTGGATCAAGACCCTTCACTAGGCCAATCAACGGCTAGGAAGGCTTGAGACCTTTGGGAATCCCTAAACCGTTTCAAAATTCAAAAAAGTAATCACTGGCGCCGTCCTTGGGAACCGTTACGACGTCAATATGTCTGAAACGACGTCTTCACCAAACCACGTGACGTTTCGAGAACCGAACGCGTCTCGGCCAAATAAATCCGAAATTGGTATAACATTACTGAAGCTCCTACATTACTTCAGAGCTTGGGGGGCATGTGTACTACTCGGACTCGGCACTCCACCGAGTAGTCGAGTTGACCGAGTAAAACTTATCACTCGGACTCGGATGATAATAACGGAAAGAATATATCTTACCATGTGATAAGATATAGAAAGATCAGGTCATAAGATAAAGATAGAAGATAGAATTATCTCTATCTTCATTACGAGATTTGAGGAGATTTGATAGGAAATAACCCTATCAAATCTATCTCTTTACACCCTATAAAATCAGAACGATCCATCTCAATCAAGGTACGAAATTCTAATCCCACTTTGTGATACCTGTCTCTCCCTCTGCGCCTCTAACTTGAGCGTCGGAGTGTCCTTGCAGGTACACCCCCCACCAGTCACGGAGGTGATCTCGACAGAGCCACCGCACCAGAAGGCTTACCAAAATCTGGTAAGAACATAATATACACTTTTAACAACTGTTTAAGTCTAATACCAATCAACCATAAATCTTTACATATGTGCGGTCCCCTATTTCAAAATAGAAACATTTGGTCCCCTATTTTAAAAAATTCACAATTTTTATCCCCTATTTCAAAATAAGGTTCAATCCTTAATTTTGTCTACGTTTTATTTCTTTTATTTCTTACATTTTAATTAATTAAATTATTTCTTGATGTTACCTTAAATGAATATGTTATGTATATTTAGAGTTCAATTGGGCCAAAATAAAAAAAATGAAACGTAGGCAAAATTAAATATTGGACCAAAATTGTGAATTTTCTAAAATAGGGGGACCAAATGTCTCCATTTTAAAATAGGTGGACCAAAATTACGGATTTTCTAAAATATGGGATCAAATGTCTCTATTTTAAAATAGAGGGACTAAAATTACAAATTGAGCAAAATCGAAGGACCAAATTTGCATTTAAGCCTTTTTTTTATAAAGAAACATTTTATTAATTAATATCGTATAGCTTATCCACATGTAATTTTGTTTTTTTTTTATTTTTTTTTTGCTAAAATGCAATTTTGGTGGTAAAATTTGCAGGAAACAAACTTGGATGGTAAGATTTACAAAATGATGATAGTTGGATGGTAAAATGTGATATTAAGTCAAACCAAATTAAAAGTATTGTTTAGAGACCTTACGTAGATGAATACAGAGAACTAGAACGTGAATTTTCATAAAAGCCAAAGTCTTATTTATATTCATCACCATAAGTTCTAACGAGGCTGAATCAATGGTAACTTGTGTACTAAAAATTGTTAACTAATATTATGTATTTGTAACAAAATATTTTATTATTAATTCTTTTAAGAAAAATGAAATTTTAATATAATATAACTTATAATATAATATTTATTTATTATAAATTTTAATTGTATAAATATAAATATTTATTCTATGTAACTCATGAGCAAAAATACTAGTTATACTAATTTCATGATAACTATTTGTAGTTATGAGTTATCCACTCGTCAATTTATTAAATGCGTGTAATCGATAAATATTAGACTGTTAAAACTTGATCTTTTTAATGTACAATAGAGACAACACGTATAGAACTCTTTCACAAAAAGAAGTATAAAATTCAAGACTTCGTGCAAACTACTTAAGCACCCTACCATTAGGCCAACCCTGATAGTTCTTTAAATGCTTAAAATTTGAAACTATAAATCAAAGTAAAATAATAATTTACAATTAAAAATGTTTGAATATGTGTATTCATTTATTATATTTATGAATTTTAAGTTTGTTTTTAAAAAAATATTAGATGCAAAATATAAAAAAAAGAATTTTTTGGTTTAAAATAAAATAAAATAAAAATCATAATTTTAAATATAATTATAAATATTTTTATTGTTTAAAATAAATATTTTTCAACATAAAATAATATAAAAAAGAACATTTATTATATTTTTATTATTTAAAATAAAATAAAGTAAAAAAAATGCTTTGAATACTTTTTCCTAATCTAAATTTTATTGTTTTTTTTTTTTTTTTGCAGAAGACAATGAAAAGAACAAACAGAACTAACAAATATGATTTAAACAATTTATCACAAATGTAAAATATAATTTAAGTATTCAAAACATTTTTTATATAAATTATAATTACAATTATAATATAATTAATTATAATATAATTAATATTTTAAAAATTATTTATTTATTATATTAGTCATGGCAATTATTTGTAGTTATGAGTCATTCACTTCTTAATTTATTAATAATATCAAATACTTGTAGTCAACAAATATTTAATGCTTAAAATTTGAAACAACGAATATTTCAAACTTTGACCATATTAAATTTATTCATATTAATTTTTTTTATTGGAGTCAAACTTTATTGAAAGAATTTTACCAAAAAAGGGAGAGAAATTTTCCTACTTAATCCCCTTTCAAACTCAACACTACAATCAAACACTCACATTGTCTCTTATTTCATTGGCGCTTGTTTTTCTTTCTCAGAGTCTTTCCCTTTGTTTCACGTTCCAAACATTGTCATGGAGTTCAAATATCTTAATGGTCAAAACAGAAGGACAACATCGCCACCACCACACCCTCTTTCAGATGTAGCTAACGTCTCCAGATGCCCATTACAAGGTAATGGTCACTTCTCTTCACGTTCCTTTCAAGATATATACCCATTTGTCTTGCAGTTTAAAAAATAAAAAAATTCGTTACATGAGTTCATTTTAGTCGTTATTCGTCTTCCAGGGTATGAGTTTGTGCCTGGTAGTATTTTCGATAATGTTTCAGCGCCCAGAGTTTTCTCAACGGTGGTGCCAACCAACGCTGAGGAAGCGTTCCAGCGAGAGTTGGAGAAAGAGGAGATCAGGAGAGAGGTAATCGCCGGCAAGAAGGCATTGGCACGACGGCGAGAGCTGGAAGAGGAAGTAAGGAGAGAAATGGTGTCAGGGAGAGCATTTAGAATCCCCATGCCAAGATTTGAGGGGGGTCCCATCTAATAACTATAACAATAACGTGCTTGGTGGGTCAAAACATTTTCCCTACTACGATTTCCATGGTAACAGACGAGATTCTATGCAAATTAACAAGGATGGAGTGATCCTATGGGTTAGTGTATAATCTTGTGTTTAATTTACCCATCCTTTGTGTCTTTATCTTCAATGTTGATTTTATTTTCCTGCTTCTTTAGTGTAACAGTGTTGTTTGGATTGTGAAAAATGTTTTTCTCTTAGTTTTTGATTAAAAAATGTTACCTTGTTTGAGAATGTCCATTGGATATTTTGTCGTGTTTAAGCTCTTAATTGACTGATGAGCATAAATGATTTTATTTTTCCCATTGCAGGCTAGACCAAATGTTGGTTATTGTGGTGGAAAGCGCAAAGCGCTCACACCTACAGTTGAACACAATGAGACTTTGCAGAAGAAAGTCAAGCAGGAGTGGAGTTGTGAGTTGTGTCAGATTTCTACAACGAGTGAGAAAGGCTTGAATGATCATATTCAAGGAAAAAAGCACAAGGCTAAAACATCAATGAGAACTCGGAAAATAGGTAAGAGCAACAAAACATCATTATTATTAAAGAAAAGTAAGCATTGAGTGAAATGCACTAAAGCCATTGTTACCATGTATTCAGGGCTAGATTCAAGATCAGAAGGCCACACACTTCATCCTTGCTTAACCCCTGCACACACAGGCAAATTGGAATCCAAAGAAGAGGAACAGGATGTCCACAAAAGCAAAGGTTTAGTTGGTTTGGACAACCAAAATGAAGCAACTACTAGTAAAGAAGCAGGGGAAACAAATGCACACTAACAACATGGAAGAAATTTAAGTTTTGGTGTACGTTTCGTCAGGTTGGAACTCAATCGAAAATTTCCTTGCAGTGCCATAGGAATGGTAAAAAGCACCAGACTAATGAAGAATTTTACCCAAAACAATGGTGGTGCTGCAAATCCTGGATGACAATACAACACGTTTATTATTTTAATTTTTATTTGCTGTATTTGTGAAGAGGTAAATTAAGATTTATAAATATATGAGATGAAGTTAGACTTTTAATGTATGTAAAATATTAAAGTACTTCAGTTACTTTTTTGGTACTCTTCTTGTGATTTTTTTTTTGTCACATACGTACACCTTGTGTTGATGAATGCGACGAACTGGAATTTTCATATGTTCCCTTCAGTCTTATTTATAAAAAACCAAATGGCTTAATTACACATTTTACCAGTCAATCATCATCATTTCACGAATTTTACTATACAATTTTTTATTTCTTTTTTCAAATTTAATCACCATAGTTTTCAATTTTTATGCATTTTTACCACCTAAGTTTTTTTCCACATATTTTATCATGTTATTCTATTTTTGCGTGTTTGACTATCATGTTGGTAAGAAAATGGCGTCATTGTTTTTTTAAACTTTTTTTAGTTACACGCCATCGTCGGCAAAATGCGCAAAAAATTAAAAATTTAGGTGGTAAAATTCGTAGGAAACAAACTTGGATGGTAAGATTTACAAAATGATGATAGTTGGGTGGTAAAGTGTGCTATTAAGTCATACCAAATTAAAAGTCTTGTTTAGAGACCTTACGTAGATTAATACAGAGAACTGGAACTGGAATTTTCATTAAAGTCAATGTCTCATTTATATTCATCACCATAAGGTCTAACGAGGCCGAATGAATGGTAACTTGTGTGCTAAAAGTTGTTAATTAATATTATGTATTTGTAACAAAATATTTTAGTATTAATTCTTTAAAAAAATGAAATTTTAATATAATATAACTTATAGTATAATATTTATTTATTATAAATTTTAATTGTATAAAAATAAATATTTATTCTATGTAACTCACGAGCAAAAATACAAGTTATATTAATTTCATGACAACTGTTTGTAGTTCTGAGTTATCCACTCATTAATTTATTAAATGCGTGTAATCAATAATTATTACATTGTTAAAACTTCTTCTTTTTTTAATTTACAATAGTGACAACACGTATAGAATTCAAGACTTTGTGTAAACTACCTAAGCACCCAACCATTCGGCCAACCTTGATGGATCTTTAAATGCTTAATATTTGAAACAATAAATCAAAGTAAAATAATATTTTATAATTAAAAATGTTTGAATACGTGTACTCATTTATTATATTTATGAATTTTAATTTTTTTTAAAAATTAGCCGCAAAAAACAAAAATAAAAGTATTTTTTTGTTTAAAATAAAATAAATTAAAAACCATAATTTTCTCACCTTTATCTTTAATGAGAACAAGTAAAAATTATTTAAATAGATTTTTATGATTTTTTTTAAAAGATAAATTTATTTTTAAATCTAAATTATTCAAAGTAAAAAAATGTGTAGAGCGAAAAATTAAAGACATATCAAAGTTAATTTAAGCAAGTTAAATTTAAAATTACTTCAATTCAATCGAATGAAGAATAAAGTATCACTTTTTAATTTTAGTTATCTCTTGAGCTTATATAAATATTTAAACTTTATTAATGATTTTGTTTACTAATATCTTTAAAAATAATAGTCAAAGAATAAAATTATTATTTTTTCATTAAAAACATTATATTTCATATTTTACCATTACATGCTTATTACTATTTCAATAAATGCGCTTAAGAAGAAGAAGAAGTAAAATTTGTCAAATATAATAAACTAGTAATGGTATTATTGATATAAAACTAAAAGAGAATGCATTAAAATAATGCTCTCATTTAATACTCAAGATCTTAACTTTCTTTTTTTACAGTCATATATTTGTCAACATTTATATTCAATATTATTAATTAAAAATAGAATGCCTTTAGTTGATTAGAAATATAAAAAAAATTGCTAATAGTTTGATAGAGTAGAAAGCAAAAAATTAAATGGAAAACATTAAAAATTGTCAGTCAATTTATGTCTTTTTAATAAAATATTTTATTATTAATTTTTCAATTAATCTTTAGATACCCAGATGAAATATTACTTGGTTTCCTATAAATACTTTTTAAACAATTTATCACAAATGTAAAATATAATTTATGTATTCAAAACATTTTTTATATAAATTATAATTATAATTATAATATAATTAATATTTTAAAAATTATTTATTTATTATATTAGTCATGGCAATTATTTGTAGTTATGAGTCATTCACTTCTTAATTTGTTAATAATATCAAATACTTGCAGTCAACAAATATTTAATGCTTAAAATTTGAAACAATGAATATTTCAAACTTAGACCATATTAAATTTATTCATATTAATTTTCTTTATTGGAGTCAAACTTTATTGAAAGTATTTTACCAAAAAAGGGAGAGAAACTTTCCTACTTAATCCCCTTTCAAACTCAACACTACAATCAAACACTCACACTGTCTCTTATTTCGTTGGTGCTTGTTTTTCTTTCTCAGCGTCTTTCCGTTTGTTTCACGTTCCAAACGTTGTCATGGAGTTCAAATATCTTAATGGTCAAAACAGAAGGACAACATCGCCACCACCACACCCTCTTTCTGATGTAGCTTACGTCTCCAGATGCCCATTACAAGGTAATGGTCACTTTTCTTCACGTTCCTTTCAAGATATATACCCATTTGTCTTGCAGTTTAAAAAATAAAAAACATTTGTTACATGAGTTCACTTTAGTCGTTGTTCGTCTTCCAGGGTATGAGTTTGTGCCTGGTAGTATTTTCGATAATGTTTCAGCGCCCAGAGTTTTCTCAACGGTGGTGCCAGCCAATGCTGAGGAAGCTTTCCAGCGAGAGTTGGAGAAAGAGGAGATCAGGAGAGAGGTAATCGCCGGCGAGAAGGCATTGGCACGACGACGAGAGCTGGAAGAGGAAGTAAGGAGAGAAATGGTGTCAGAGAGAGCATTTAGAATCCCCATGCCAAGATTTGAGGGGATCCCATCTAATAACTATAACAATAATGTGCTTGGTGGGTCAAAACATTTACCCTACTTCGATTTCCATGGTAACAGACGAGATTCTATGCAAATTAACAAGGATGGAGTGATCCTACGGGTTAGTGTATAATCTTGTGTTTAATTTACCCGTCCTTTGTGTCTTTATCTTCAATGTTGATTTTATTTTCCTGCTTCTTTAGTGTAACAGTGTTGTTTGGATTGTGAAAAAGGTTTTTCTCTTAGTTTTTGATTAAAAAATGTTACCTTGTTTAAGAATGTCCATTGGATATTTTGTCGTGTTTAAGCTCTTAATTGACTGATGAGCATAAATGATTTTATTTATCCCATTGCAGGCTAGACCAAATGTTGGTTATTGTGGTGGAAAGCGCAAAGCGCTCACACCTACAGTTGAACACAATGAGACTTTGCAGAAGAAAGTCAAGCAGGAGTGGAGTTGTGAGTTGTGTCAGATTTCTACAACGAGTGAGAAAGGCTTGAATGATCATATTCAAGGAAAAAAGCACAAGGCTAAAACATCAATGAGAACTCGGAAAATAGGTATGAGCAACAAAACATCATTATTATTAAAGAAAAGTAAGCATTGAGTGAAATGCACTAAAGCCATTGTTACCATGTATTCAGGGCTAGATTCAAGATCAGAAGGCCACACACTTCATCCTTGCTTAACCCCTGCACACACAGGCAAATTGGAATCCAAAGAAGAGGAACAGGATGTCCACAAAAGCAAAGGTTTAGTTGGTTTGGACAACCAAAATGAAGCAACTACTAGTAAAGAAGCAGGGGAAACAAATGCACACTAACAACATGGAAGAAATTTAAGTTTTGGTGTACGTTTTGTCAGGTTGGAACTCAATCGAAAATTTCCTTGCAGTGCCATAGGAATGGTAAAAAGCACCAGACTAATGAAGAATTTTACCCAAAACAATGGTGGTGCTGCAAATCCTGGATGACAATACAACACGTTTATTATTTTAATTTTTATTTGCTGTATTTGTGAAGAGGTAAATTAAGATTTATAAATATATGAGATGAAGTTAGACTTTTAATGTATGTAAAATATTAAAGTACTTCAGTTACTTTTTTGGTACTCTTCTTGTGATTTTTTTTTGTCACATACGTACACCTTGTGTTGATGAATGCGACGAACTGGAATTTTCATATGTTCCCTTCAGTCTTATTTATAAAAAAACCAAATGGCTTAATTACACATTCTACCAGTCAATCATCATCATTTCACGAATTTTACTATCCAATTTTTTATTTCTTTTTTCAAATTTAATCACCATAGTTTTCAATTTTTAAGCATTTTTACCACCTATGTTTTTTTTCCACATATTTTATCATGTTATTCTATTTTTGCGTGTTTGACTATCATGTTGGTAACAAAATGACGTCATTGTTTTTTTAACTTTTTTTAGTTACACGCCATCGTCGGCAAAATGCGCAAAAAATTAAAAATTTAGGTGGTAAAATTCGTAGGAAACAAACTTGGATGGTAAGATTTACAAAATGATGATAGTTGGGTGGTAAAATGTGCTATTAAGTCAAACCAAATTAAAAGTCTTGTTTAGAGACCTTACGTAGATTAATACAGAGAACTGGAACTGGAATTTTCATAAAAGTCAATGTCTCATTTATATTCATCACCATAAGGTCTAACGAGGCCGAATGAATGGTAACTTGTGTGCTAAAAGTTGTTAATTAATATTATGTATTTGTAACAAAATATTTTAGTATTAATTCTTTAAAAAAAATGAAATTTTAATATAATATAACTTATAGTATAACATTTATTTATTATAAATTTTAATTGTATAAAAATAAATATTTATTCTATGTAACTCACGAGCAAAAATACAAGTTATATTAATTTCATGACAACTGTTTGTAGTTCTGAGTTATCCACTCATTAATTTATTAAATGCGTGTAATCAATAATTATTACATTGTTAAAACTTCTTCTTTTTTTAATGTACAATAGTGACAACACGTATAGAATTCAAGACTTTGTGTAAACTACCTAAGCACCCAACCATTCGGCCAACCTTGATGGATCTTTAAATGCTTAATATTTGAAGCAATAAATCAAAGTAAAATAATATTTTATAATTAAAAATGTTTGAATACGTGTACTCATTTATTATATTTATGAATTTTAATTTTTTAAAAAATTTTAGCCGCAAAAAATAAAAATAAAAGTATTTTTTTGTTTAAAATAAAATAAATTAAAAACCATAATTTTCTCACCTTTATCTTTAATTAGAACAAGTAAAAATTATTTAAATAGATTTTTATGATTTTTTTAAAGATAAATTTATTTTTAAATCTAAATTATTCAAAGTAAAAAAATGTGTAGAGCGAAAAATTAAAGACATATCAAAGTTAATTTAAGCAAGTTAAATTTAAAATTACTTCAATTCAATCGAATGAAGAATAAAGTATCACTTTTTAATTTTAGTTATCTCTTGAGCTTATATAAATATTTAAACTTTATTAATGATTTTGTTTACTAATATCTTTAAAAATAATAGTCAAAGAATAAAATTATTATTTTTTCATTAAAAACATTATATTTCATATTTTACCATTACATGCTTATTACTATTTCAATAAATGCGCTTAAGAAGAAGAAGAAGTAAAATTTGTCAAATATAATAAACTAGTAATGGTATTATTGATATAAAACTAAAAGAGAATGCATTAAAATAATGCTCTCATTTAATACTCAAGATCTTAACTTTCTTTTTTTACAGTCATATATTTGTCAACATTTATATTCAATATTATTAATTAAAAATAGAATGCCTTTAGTTGATTAGACATAAAAAAAAATTGCTAATAGTTTGATAGAGTAGAAAGCAAAAAATTAAATGGCAAACATTAAAAATTGTCAGTCAATTTATGTCTTTTTAATAAAATATTTTATTATTAAATTTTCAATTAATCTTTAGATACCCAGATGAAATATTACTTGGTTTCCTACAAATATTTTTTAAACAATTTATCACAAATGTAAAATATAATTTATGTATTCAAAACATTTTTTATATAAATTATAATTATAATTATAATATAATTAATATTTTAAAAATTATTTATTTATTATATTAGTCATGGCAATTATTTGTAGTTATGAGTCATTCACTTCTTAATTTATTAATAATATCAAATACTTGCAGTCAACAAATATTTAATGCTTAAAATTTGAAACAATGAATATTTCAAACTTTGACCATATTAAATTTATTCATATTAATTTTCTTTATTGGAGTCAAACTTTATTGAAAGAATTTTACCAAAAAAGGGAGAGAAATTTTCCTATTTAATCCCCTTTCAAACTCAACACTACAATCAAACACTCACACTGTCTCTTATTTCATTGGCGCTTGTTTTTCTTTCTCAGCGTCTTTCCGTTTGTTTCACGTTCCAAACGTTGTCATGGAGTTCAAATATCTTAATGGTCAAAACAGAAGGACAACATCGCCACCACCACACCCTCTTTCTGATGTAGCTTACGTCTCCAGATGCCCATTACAAGGTAATGGTCACTTCTCTTCACGTTCCTTTCAAGATATATACCCATTTGTCTTGCAGTTTAAAAAATAAAAAACATTTGTTACATGAGTTCACTTTAGTCGTTGTTCGTCTTCCAGGGTATGAGTTTGTGCCTGGTAGTATTTTCGATAATGTTTCAGCGCCCAGAGTTTTCTCAACGGTGGTGCCAGCCAATGCTGAGGAAGCTTTCCAGCGAGAGTTGGAGAAAGAGGAGATCAGGAGAGAGGTAATCGCCGGCGAGAAGGCATTGGCACGACGGCGAGAGCTGGAAGAGGAAGTAAGGAGAGAAATGGTGTCAGAGAGAGCATTTAGAATCCCCATGCCAAGATTTGAGGGGATCCCATCTAATAACTATAACAATAACGTGCTTGGTGGGTCAAAACATTTACCCTGCTTCGATTTCCATGGTAACAGACGAGATTCTACGCAAATTAACAAGGATGGAGTGATCCTACGGGTTAGTGTATAATCTTGTGTTTAATTTACCCATCCTTTGTGTCTTTATCTTCAATGTTGATTTTATTTTCCTGCTTCTTTAGTGTAACAGTGTTGTTTGGATTGTGAAAAAGGTTTTTCTCTTAGTTTTTGATTAAAAAATGTTACCTTGTTTGAGAATGTCCATTGGATATTTTGTCGTGTTTAAGCTCTTAATTGACTGATGAGCATAAATGATTTTATTTATCCCATTGCAGGCTAGACCAAATGTTGGTTATTGTGGTGGAAAGCGCAAAGTGCTCACACCTACAGTTGAACACAATGAGACTTTGCAGAAGAAAGTCAAGCAGGAGTGGAGTTGTGAGTTGTGTGAGATTTCTACAACGAGTGAGAAAGGCTTGAATGATCATATTCAAGGAAAAAAGCACAAGGCTAAAACATCAATTACAACTCAGAAAATAGGTAAGAGCAACAAAACACCATTATTATTAAAGAAAAGTAAGCATTGAGTGAAATGCACTAAAGCCATTGTTACCATGTATTCAGGGCTAGATTCAAGATCAGAAGGCCACACACTTCATCCTTGCTTAACCCCTGCACACACAGGCAAATTGGAATCCAAAGAAGAGGAACAGGATGTCCACAAACGCAAAGGTTTAGTTGGTTTGGACAACCAAAATGAAGCAACTACTAGTAAAGAAGCAGGGGAAACAAATGCACACTAACAACATGGAAGAAATTTAAGTTTCGGTGTACGTTTTGTCAGGTTGGAACTCAATCGAAAATTTCCTTGCAGTGCCATAGGAATGGTAAAAAGCACCAGACTAATGAAGAATTTTACCCAAAACAATGGTGGTGCTGCAAATCCTGGATGACAATACAACACGTTTATTATTTTAATTTTTATTTGCTGTATTTGTGAAGAGGTAAATTAAGATTTATAAATATATGAGATGAAGTTAGACTTTTAATGTATGTAAAATATTAAAGTACTTCAGTTACTTTTTTGGTACTCTTCTTGTGATTTTTTTTTTGTCACATACGTACACCTTGTGTTGATGAATGCGACGAACTGGAATTTTCATATGTTCCCTTCAGTCTTATTTATAAAAAAACCAAATGGCTTAATTACACATTCTACCAGTCAATCATCATCATTTCACGAATTTTACTATCCAATTTTTTATTTCTTTTTTCAAATTTAATCACCATAGTTTTCAATTTTTAAGCATTTTTACCACCTATGTTTTTTTTCCACATATTTTATCATGTTATTCTATTTTTGCGTGTTTGACTATCATGTTGGTAACAAAATGACGTCATTGTTTTTTTAACTTTTTTTAGTTACACGCCATCGTCGGCAAAATGCGCAAAAAATTAAAAATTTAGGTGGTAAAATTCGTAGGAAACAAACTTGGATGGTAAGATTTACAAAATGATGATAGTTGGGTGGTAAAATGTGCTATTAAGTCAAACCAAATTAAAAGTCTTGTTTAGAGACCTTACGTAGATTAATACAGAGAACTGGAACTGGAATTTTCATAAAAGTCAATGTCTCATTTATATTCATCACCATAAGGTCTAACGAGGCCGAATGAATGGTAACTTGTGTGCTAAAAGTTGTTAATTAATATTATGTATTTGTAACAAAATATTTTAGTATTAATTCTTTAAAAAAAATGAAATTTTAATATAATATAACTTATAGTATAACATTTATTTATTATAAATTTTAATTGTATAAAAATAAATATTTATTCTATGTAACTCACGAGCAAAAATACAAGTTATATTAATTTCATGACAACTGTTTGTAGTTCTGAGTTATCCACTCATTAATTTATTAAATGCGTGTAATCAATAATTATTACATTGTTAAAACTTCTTCTTTTTTTAATGTACAATAGTGACAACACGTATAGAATTCAAGACTTTGTGTAAACTACCTAAGCACGCAACGATTCGGCCAACCTTGATGGATCTTTAAATGCTTAATATTTGAAACAATAAATCAAAGTAAAATAATATTTTATAATTAAAAATGTTTGAATACGTGTACTCATTTATTATATTTATGAATTTTAATTTTTTAAAAAATTAGCCACAAAAAACAAAAATAAAAGTATTTTTTTGTTTAAAATAAAATAAATTAAAAACCATAATTTTCTCACCTTTATCTTTAATTAGAACAAGTAAAAATTATTTAAATAGATTTTTATGATTTTTTTTAAAGATAAATTTATTTTTAAATCTAAATTATTCAAAGTAAAAAAATGTGTAGAGCGAAAAATTAAAGACATATCAAAGTTAATTTAAGCAAGTTAAATTTAAAATTACTTCAATTCAATCGAATGAAGAATAAAGTATCACTTTTTAATTTTAGTTATCTCTTGAGCTTATATAAATATTTAAACTTTATTAATGATTTTGTTTACTAATATCTTTAAAAATAATAGTCAAAGAATAAAATTATTATTTTTTCATTAAAAACATTATATTTCATATTTTACCATTACATGCTTATTACTATTTCAATAAATGCGCTTAAGAAGAAGAAGAAGTAAAATTTGTCAAATATAATAAACTAGTAATGGTATTATTGATATAAAACTAAAAGAGAATGCATTAAAATAATGCTCTCATTTAATACTCAAGATCTTAACTTTCTTTTTTTACAGTCATATATTTGTCAACATTTATATTCAATATTATTAATTAAAAATAGAATGCCTTTAGTTGATTAGACATAAAAAAAAATTGCTAATAGTTTGATAGAGTAGAAAGCAAAAAATTAAATGGCAAACATTAAAAATTGTCAGTCAATTTATGTCTTTTTAATAAAATATTTTATTATTAAATTTTCAATTAATCTTTAGATACCCAGATGAAATATTACTTGGTTTCCTACAAATATTTTTTAAACAATTTATCACAAATGTAAAATATAATTTATGTATTCAAAACATTTTTTATATAAATTATAATTATAATTATAATATAATTAATATTTTAAAAATTATTTATTTATTATATTAGTCATGGCAATTATTTGTAGTTATGAGTCATTCACTTCTTAATTTATTAATAATATCAAATACTTGCAGTCAACAAATATTTAATGCTTAAAATTTGAAACAATGAATATTTCAAACTTTGACCATATTAAATTTATTCATATTAATTTTCTTTATTGGAGTCAAACTTTATTGAAAGAATTTTACCAAAAAAGGGAGAGAAATTTTCCTATTTAATCCCCTTTCAAACTCAACACTACAATCAAACACTCACACTGTCTCTTATTTCATTGGCGCTTGTTTTTCTTTCTCAGCGTCTTTCCGTTTGTTTCACGTTCCAAACGTTGTCATGGAGTTCAAATATCTTAATGGTCAAAACAGAAGGACAACATCGCCACCACCACACCCTCTTTCTGATGTAGCTTACGTCTCCAGATGCCCATTGTAACCCCCCTTTTCTTATAAAACATAATTTAACTATTTAATTTATTTTATATATTTATTTCAAAGTTCTGATACGTTATCTTACAATCCAAAATATGTTCTGTAATTTACATCATTAAAATTTATATAAACACTGCTACAAAATAATTCTAACTACTACAAATTATTGTCTACCCAAAATAGTCCCATCCTATATGCTCTGGAATTTCTGCATCTTCATCATTTAACTATATCTTCAAGCACCTGCAATTCACACTCCCCTAGAATCTGGGGACAGCATTACAGGATCAGGCATTTAATTTCTCATAGAATAAAACAATTTCAAACAATTACACATCATAACAATTTAATTAATTACACACATAATTAAATGCAATATGATTTATGCAAATGCAATTTTTGACTCAAATTCAGTTTTGACCCTGCTCCATGGAGACTTCCCCTTTGAGTGTTTAGTAAGTAACTGGCCTACCATTACGTACAGCAATTCAGCCATCAGCCCCTACTAAACGCGAATAAACTAAACAGAATTAGGAGATCAGGATACCCGGAAGGCCACCACGGCAGCATCTCTGTCCAGATTACAGCCACATGTGGAATTGCCAATATCCTTATCCCCACAGACTATATAATCACTGATTATACGGTCCTGTTTAACAAATTCTACTCACCCCAAAAATCCTTTCTCAATCATTTTCATTTCACATGACTACCGCAGTCCCGGTTAGTAAACAATTCATTTCTCAATCAGTTTCATTTCACATGACTACCGCAGTCCCGGTCAGTCAACAATTCATTTCTCAATCAGTTTCATTTCACATGACTACCGCAGTCCCGGTCAGTCAACAAAAGTCATTACTCATAAATCAACTCAATTCTCATGACTACCACAGTCCTGGTTAGTCAACATAATTCTTTCTCATTTGATACTTTTATAAATCCCCCAAAAAGACTCATGCTAATGGATTTTGTTCATGATCACAATCAAACAAATAATTTGTACACCTTAACATACAAGGATACAAAATTTTAAGCAATTTACATTATAACCTTAGTATTTTTAATAATTTCCGAAAATGCCCTCAATCTTTTTCCAAAATACCCAATGTGTCCCTACATGTAAAATGACCATTTTGCCCTTGGTTTTATAAAAATTTCCACATAATATCCCTTGCAATTAGGGCTGCCCGAATGGTCTCACTACCATTCTCAACATATTTTCCAAAGCAACAAACTCCAATTTCAACCAAAATTCAACCAAATCTCAATTCAATTAAATTCAAGCAACTCAAATTTCAACCATCACAACACATTAAAAATTCAATCACACATCATTCCAATCCATGAATTACAATCACAAGCATCAAAAACACAAAACCCCTAAATCAATTTCAAGTTTTCATGATTCTAGGTCACAAATTTAATCTAACCCTACAACATGTTTTCTTCTAATTCCAAGGGTTCTAATTGAAATTAAATGCCTAGATCCTTACCTTAGACTCTTTAATTGAAGAAAAAGCCTTGAATTCCTTTCTCCCTCACTCCTTGGTCTTGTAGGAATTTTTGAGATTTCCTCCAATTTCTTTTCCTTTTTGCCGATTAGCTTAGGGTTTAGGGAGTTTGGATGGTTTGGTTTCTTAATTTGAGATGAGATGATGAAGTTAAGATGAAATTGAAATGAAAACTGCAGCTGCTGGGTTTGGAGACTCATGGTTCTGTTTTTGAGTTTTTGGTGATTTTTTTTCTCCTTTTACTTAAGTTAAATGCTTCTAAAAAATTTTATTAACCAAATTGGACTTTGCCTTCAAGTCCAGCTGCTGCCTGCACGTCCAGCAGCTCAATTGGACCAAGGGAAGTCCACTTGCCAAGCCTTTCCAGCCCACTTGGACAGCCAAGGAGTTCCAAGTCACTTGCCTACCCCAAAAGTCAACATTTCAAGCACTTTGTAGAAATTTCTAGAAGGTAATTAGGGCTGCTAATTATTTTACAATGTGATTAGAATTTGAAGAAAATAACATCACCAATGGATTCCTCACTATCAAAAACCTTGGGGTAGTGTCTTACTTATCTCTTAATCCAAGCCTATTTAGCTTAATTTAGTGATCTTAGAAAAGCCTAAGTTGTCACTTTTTGATTGGTTAAGGTTCTAATTTAAATTTTTCTTGGTTAAACATTTTTAATAATTATTCTAAGTATATTACAATTATTAGATAATTCTATAGATATCCTATGAATTTTCTCTAAATTTTCTGTCTTAGAATTTTACCGTAATAATTCCTCAAAGTTCTAACTTTCAGAAAATCCTAACAATTCTGAATAAGCATTTTAATTCTTTATCTGTATATATTTTTAATCTATATTCTATTACCTTTCTTTTAAGTTATAAATGAGTTCAAAATTCTATACTTGAAAATTTACCCTGGACAGCTGTCTGACATAGCAGTCCAGTCAACTATCAATTTCGGCAAAAATAAAGACATTTGGAAATTCAGAAAATTCTTCTGAGTAGAACTGTATTAATTTCATTAAGAGAATATGTACATAAGGTTTCTATAAAATATAGTGCATAAATGTTAATAATATACATATATAAATGCGTACAATTAATAAAATGAGGATGTTACAATTCTCCCCTACTAATAAAAATTTCGTCCTCGAAATTTCTAATACAAATATATAACCATACAACTATACAACAAAATAACTATACAAACAAATGAGGATATGTTTCTTTCATTTTTTTCCTCTAACTCCCACGTAGCATCACCTCTGATATCATCCCAAATAACCTTAACTAGAGAAATTTCTTTACCTCTCAGGTACTTAATCCTTCTGTCCTCAATCTTAATAGGCTTTGTTTCAAATGTTAGGTTTTCCTTTCTCTTCTAATGTACAGGCTCTTAAGCGATCTTCTAATGTCCGAATAGTCCTTTCTGTTTGACCATCAATCTTAGGGTGTTATACTAAACTAAGATAAAATTTTACTTCTTAAAGCGTTCTGAAAATCTTTCCAAAAATTTAAAAACAAAGCTAGGGTCTTTATTAGACTCTATACTAGTAGGTACTCCAGATAATCTAATTATTTCCTTTAAGTACAATTAAGCTAATTTTTCTAAAGAATACCTAATATTTATTGAAAGCAAAATGTACTAATTTAGTTAATCTATCTACAATTACTCAAATGGTATCAAAATTCCTATGTGTTCTAGGTAATCCTACCACAAAATCTATTGATATACTATTCCGTTTCCATATAGGTATCTCTAAAGGATGTAACAGATCAAAGGGTTTCTGATATTCAATCTTTGCTTTCTAACATGTTAAACATCTAGCCACATATTCTGCTACATCTCTCTTCATCCTAGACCACCAAAACATTCCCTTTAAATCTTTATATATTTTTGTTGTTCTAGGATGAATACTAAGTTTACTTTTGTGCCCTTCCTTCAAAATTAATTCCTTAAATTCTTGATCATTAGGTACACAAATTCTATTTTAAACCTAATAATTATATCCATTCCTAAATTAAATCCTTTTTCCTTACCTGATCCCATTAATCCTTTCTTTTCTGGAATACATTCATCTGCATCTTGTTTCTTCCTAATTTCTTCCAAAAATTCATTAGTGATGGTAATAATTCCAAATGGAATTTTATCCTTTTTCCTAACTGTACATAGATTTAAATCTCTAAATTATTCTATTAACTCTAATTCTTTAATCCTCATAGTTGACATATGCAAAATTTTCCTACTTAAAGCATCTTCTACTACATTAGCCTCTATTGGATGATACCTTAATTGAAAATCATAATCTTTAATAAACTCCATCCATCTTCTTTTTCTCCTTTCCAATTTTTTTTTTTTTTTTTTAAACAAATATTTTAAACACTTATGATCACTATATATACATCAAATATTGATCCATATAAATAATGTCTCCAAATCTTCAAAGCAAAAACTATAGCTGCTAACTCCAAATCATGAGTAGGATAATTTCTCTCATGTGATTTCAACCGCCTAGATGCATAAGCTACCACTTTCTTATTTTATATCAACACACATCTTAACCCTAGAGATGAAACATCACAGTATACCTCATAGGATTCATTTAGGTCGGGTAAAACTAAAACTAGTGAGGTAGTCAATTTATGTTTCAATTCTTCGAAAATTTTCTCACAACTCTCACTCCAAATAAAATTCTATTAAGGGTTCAGCTATCTTAGAAAATCCTTCAATCAATCTTCTATAATATCCATCAAATCTTAAGAACTACTAATCTCAGTTACTGTCTTAGGCCTTTCCCATTCTAAAACTGCTTCTACCTTAGAAAAATCTACACTTAGTTCATCTTTAGAAATTAAATGTCCTAAAATTTTCACTTCCTCCAACCAAAATTCACACTTAGACAATTTAGCATATAATTTTCTATCTTTTAAAATTTCTAATATTATTCTAAGATGATTTTCATGTTCTTCTTTATTTTTAGAATATATTAATATATCATCTGTAAATACTACTACAAAATGATCTAAGTATGGTCCAAACACCCTATTCATATAATCCAACATTGCTGGGCCATTAGTCACTCCAAATGGCATCACTTGATATTCATAATGTCCATATCTAGTCCTAAAAGCAGTCTTGGGTATATCCTCCTTTTTACTGTAATTTATTGGTACCCAGACCTTAAATCTATTTTAGAGAAAATTGTTGCTCCTCTAAGTTGGTCCATTAAATCATCTATTCTAGGTAAAGGATATTTATTCGTTATAGTTACTTTATTTAATTGTCTATAATCTATACATAACCTAGATCCTCCATCTTTCTTTTTAACTAATAATACTGAGGCTCACCATAGGGACACACTAGGCCTTACAAACTGTTTTTCTAATAATTCTTCCAATTGTTTCTTTAACTCGATTAATTTCAATAATGACATTCTATATGGTTGCATAGAAATTGGTCTAGTACCAGGCATCAAATCTATACTAAATTCTATTCTCTTTCAGGACGCAAACCAGAAACATCATCAGGAAAATTTCAGGATATTCATTTACAACTAGCACAGAGTCTATTTCAATTTTATCTCCTTAGTTCCAAGAGATGATAACATGTATTTTTGAATTTCACTTTTAAATAATATTTCCTTAGGTTGGATAGGCTTAAGTCTAGAAACATCAAGTTTAGGAAAAATTAAAGTTTTAGAAGCACAATCTATTAGAATATGGTTGGTTGCTAACCAATCCATTCCTAATATCACATCAAGGCCAGTTAAAGGCAAACAAATCAAGTTCACAACAAATGTTCTATCTCTGATGGTTATAACACAATTCAAACATAATTTAGAGGTTAGGGTTGATTTAAAAGTAGGCACAGAAACAAACAAAGTATAGGGTATTTTAAACATAATTAACATCCTCAACTTACAGCGGTATTTTAAAACCATAATTCCAACAAATCCCCATTAGAATGACTTTCAAAGTACTTTAAATTACTCAAATTCACTACTACCAATTTCATTGTTACTTGGGCTTAATTTCCAACATCAAAACACACACCCTTAGGCCTTCCACTCACTTACTCTTTCAACTAAAAAAAATTCTTAGGACCACTACTACTAACTTACCATTTGAGTCCCATTCTACTCTCTTAATCACCACTTACACCATGGTAATGTAATTAAACAATGTTAAACCCGTAGGCTATTTTACTGCACCAGAAAAATGCACTAATTTGGTTCTAACTCATGTCTAAAACACAAAATTTCAAGTCCTAATAGTTAAGATATCAATCCTGTGACAAATTTATACTACGATACACTGTTTCAGCCTTCAAAACACATGAAAACATCCATTAGAACAATATGGCAATAACCATACTTTCAACATCTCATCATATTCCAAACATCAAGGTACCTTCAAAACTTTGTTTTCTTTCTTTTGTCAAACTCAACTATTATCCTATAAACTCAAATATTTGGACCCCTATTCTCAACCTTGATCTACGAATCTAGACCTTTGGATCTCCTTCCTCAACTAACTCAAGGGTATAACTCTGAAATTCACAATATAAGGAACATGGAAAATAACCCAACTTGAACAATACTAATAATAATAAAATTTTAAGCATTAGGAGAGAAAGTCATCTCGACTGAGTCCTGAGTGTGCACCCTCACAACTTTATCAAGATTTTCTTTCTTCCTTTCTGCCATCTTAGCTATACTATTGGTTTCAACTCTAGGATTTATAACTAGCATTCCTCTTCTCATTTCTACATGTCTTAAAATTTCATTAGAATTTGAAGAAAATAACATCACCAATGGATTCCTCACTATCAAAAACCTTGGGGTAGTGTCTTACTTATCTCTTAATCCAAGCCTATTTAGCTTAATTTAGTGATCTTAGAAAAGCCTAAGTTGTCACTTTTTGATTGGTTAAGGTTCTAATTTAAATTTTTCTTGGTTAAACATTTTTAATAATTATTCTAAGTATATTACAATTATTAGATAATTCTATAGATATCCTATGAATTTTCTCTAAATTTTCTGTCTTAGAATTTTACCGTAATAATTCCTCAAAGTTCTAACTTTCAGAAAATCCTAACAATTCTGAATAAGCATTTTAATTCTTTATCTGTATATATTTTTAATCTATATTCTATTACCTTTCTTTTAAGTTATAAATGAGTTCAAAATTCTATACTTGAAAATTTACCCTGGACAGCTGTCTGACATAGCAGTCCAGTCAACTATCAATTTCGGCAAAAATAAAGACATTTGGAAATTCAGAAAATTCTTCTGAGTAGAACTGTATTAATTTCATTAAGAGAATATGTACATAAGGTTTCTATAAAATATAGTGCATAAATGTTAATAATATACATATATAAATGCGTACAATTAATAAAATGAGGATGTTACACCCATTACAAGGTAATGGTCACTTCTCTTCACGTTCCTTTCAAGATATATACCCATTTGTCTTGCAGTTTAAAAAATAAAAAACATTTGTTACATGAGTTCACTTTAGTCGTTGTTCGTCTTCCAGGGTATGAGTTTGTGCCTGGTAGTATTTTCGATAATGTTTCAGCGCCCAGAGTTTTCTCAACGGTGGTGCCAGCCAATGCTGAGGAAGCTTTCCAGCGAGAGTTGGAGAAAGAGGAGATCAGGAGAGAGGTAATCGCCGGCGAGAAGGCATTGGCACGACGGCGAGAGCTGGAAGAGGAAGTAAGGAGAGAAATGGTGTCAGAGAGAGCATTTAGAATCCCCATGCCAAGATTTGAGGGGATCCCATCTAATAACTATAACAATAACGTGCTTGGTGGGTCAAAACATTTACCCTGCTTCGATTTCCATGGTAACAGACGAGATTCTACGCAAATTAACAAGGATGGAGTGATCCTACGGGTTAGTGTATAATCTTGTGTTTAATTTACCCGTCCTTTGTGTCTTTATCTTCAATGTTGATTTTATTTTCCTGCTTCTTTAGTGTAACAGTGTTGTTTGGATTTTGAAAAAGGTTTTTCTCTTAGTTTTTGATTAAAAAATGTTACCTTGTTTGAGAATGTCCATTGGATATTTTGTCGTGTTTAAGCTCTTAATTGACTGATGAGCATAAATGATTTTATTTATCCCATTGCAGGCTAGACCAAATGTTGGTTATTGTGGTGGAAAGCGCAAAGCGCTCACACCTACAGTTGAACACAATGAGACTTTGCAGAAGAAAGTCAAGCAGGAGTGGAGTTGTGAGTTGTGTCAGATTTCTACAACGAGTGAGAAAGGCTTGAATGATCATATTCAAGGAAAAAAGCACAAGGCTAAAACATCAATGAGAACTCGGAAAATAGGTAAGAGCAACAAAACACCATTATTATTAAAGAAAAGTAAGCATTGAGTGAAATGCACTAAAGCCATTGTTACCATGTATTCAGGGCTAGATTCAAGATCAGAAGGCCACACACTTCATCCTTGCTTAACCCCTGCACACACAGGCAAATTGGAATCCAAAGAAGAGGAACAGGATGTCCACAAAAGCAAAGGTTTAGTTGGTTTGGACAACCAAAATGAAGCAACTACTAGTAAAGAAGCAGGGGAAACAAATGCACACTAACAACATGGAAGAAATTTAAGTTTCGGTGTACATTTTGTCAGGTTAGAACTCAATCGAAAATTTCCTTGCAGTGCCATAGGAATGGTAAAAAGCACCAGACTAATGAAGAATTTTACCCAAAACAATGGTGGTGCTGCAAATCCTGGATGACAATACAACACGTTTATTATTTTAATTTTTATTTGCTGTATTTGTGAAGAGGTAAATTAAGATTTATAAATATATGAGATGAAGTTATACTTTTAATGTATGTAAAATATTAAAGTACTTCAGTTACTTTTTTGGTACTCTTCTTGTGATTTTTTTTTTGTCACATACGTACACCTTGTGTTGATGAATGCGACGAACTGGAATTTTCATATGTTCCCTTCAGTCTTATTTATAAAAAACCGAATGGCTTAATTACACATTTTACCAGTCAATCATCATCATTTCACGAATTTTACTATCCAATTTTTTATTTCTTTTTTCAAATTTAATCACCATAGTTTTCAATTTTTAAGCATTTTTACCACCTATGTTTTTTTCCACATATTTTATCATGTAATTCTATTTTTGCGTGTTTGACTATCATGTTGGTAACAAAATGACGTCATTGTTTTTTTAAACTTTTTTTAGTTACACGCCATCGTTGGCAAAATGCGCAAAAAATTAAAAATTTAGGTGGTAAAATTCGTAGGAAAACAAACTTGGATGGTAAGATTTACAAAATGATGATAGTTGGGTGGTAAAATGTGCTATTAAGTCAAACCAAATTAAAAGTCTTGTTTAGAGACCTTACGTAGATTAATACAGAGAACTGGAACTGGAATTTTCATAAAAGTCAATGTCTCATTTATATTCATCACCATAAGGTCTAACGAGGCCGAATGAATGGTAACTTGTGTGCTAAAAGTTGTTAATTAATATTATGTATTTGTAACAAAATATTTTAGTATTAATTCTTTAAAAAAAATGAAATTTTAATATAATATAACTTATAGTATAACATTTATTTATTATAAATTTTAATTGTATAAAAATAAATATTTATTCTATGTAACTCACGAGCAAAAATACAAGTTATATTAATTTCATGACAACTGTTTGTAGTTCTGAGTTATCCACTCATTAATTTATTAAATGCGTGTAATCAATAATTATTACATTGTTAAAACTTCTTCTTTTTTTAATGTACAATAGTGACAACACGTATAGAATTCAAGACTTTGTGTAAACTACCTAAGCACCCAACCATTCGGCCAACCTTGATGGATCTTTAAATGCTTAATATTTGAAGCAATAAATCAAAGTAAAATAATATTTTATAATTAAAAATGTTTGAATACGTGTACTCATTTATTATATTTATGAATTTTAATTTTTTTTAAAATTTTAGCCGCAAAAAATAAAAATAAAAGTATTTTTTTGTTTAAAATAAAATAAATTAAAAACCATAATTTTCTCACCTTTATCTTTAATTAGAACAAGTAAAAATTATTTAAATAGATTTTTATGATTTTTTTAAAGATAAATTTATTTTTAAATCTAAATTATTCAAAGTAAAAAAATGTGTAGAGCGAAAAATTAAAGACATATCAAAGTTAATTTAAGCAAGTTAAATTTAAAATTACTTCAATTCAATCGAATGAAGAATAAAGTATCACTTTTTAATTTTAGTTATCTCTTGAGCTTATATAAATATTTAAACTTTATTAATGATTTTGTTTACTAATATCTTTAAAAATAATAGTCAAAGAATAAAATTATTATTTTTTCATTAAAAACATTATATTTCATATTTTACCATTACATGCTTATTACTATTTCAATAAATGCGCTTAAGAAGAAGAAGAAGTAAAATTTGTCAAATATAATAAACTAGTAATGGTATTATTGATATAAAACTAAAAGAGAATGCATTAAAATAATGCTCTCATTTAATACTCAAGATCTTAACTTTCTTTTTTTACAGTCATATATTTGTCAACATTTATATTCAATATTATTAATTAAAAATAGAATGCCTTTAGTTGATTAGAAATAAAAAAAAAATTGCTAATAGTTTGATAGAGTAGAAAGCAAAAAATTAAATGGCAAACATTAAAAATTGTCAGTCAATTTATGTCTTTTTAATAAAAATATTTTATTATTAAATTTTCAATTAATCTTTAGATACCCAGATGAAATATTACTTGGTTTCCTACAAATATTTTTTAAACAATTTATCACAAATGTAAAATATAATTTATGTATTCAAAACATTTTTTATATAAATTATAATTATAATTATAATATAATTAATATTTTAAAAATTATTTATTTATTATATTAGTCATGGCAATTATTTGTAGTTATGAGTCATTCACTTCTTAATTTATTAATAATATCAAATACTTGCAGTCAACAAATATTTAATGCTTAAAATTTGAAACAATGAATATTTCAAACTTTGACCATATTAAATTTATTCATATTAATTTTCTTTATTGGAGTCAAACTTTATTGAAAGAATTTTACCAAAAAAGGGAGAGAAATTTTCCTATTTAATCCCCTTTCAAACTCAACACTACAATCAAACACTCACACTGTCTCTTATTTCATTGGCGCTTGTTTTTCTTTCTCAGCGTCTTTCCGTTTGTTTCACGTTCCAAACGTTGTCATGGAGTTCAAATATCTTAATGGTCAAAACAGAAGGACAACATCGCCACCACCACACCCTCTTTCTGATGTAGCTTACGTCTCCAGATGCCCATTACAAGGTAATGGTCACTTCTCTTCACGTTCCTTTCAAGATATATACCCATTTGTCTTGCAGTTTAAAAAATAAAAAACATTTGTTACATGAGTTCACTTTAGTCGTTGTTCGTCTTCCAGGGTATGAGTTTGTGCCTGGTAGTATTTTCGATAATGTTTCAGCGCCCAGAGTTTTCTCAACGGTGGTGCCAGCCAATGCTGAGGAAGCTTTCCAGCGAGAGTTGGAGAAAGAGGAGATCAGGAGAGAGGTAATCGCCGGCGAGAAGGCATTGGCACGACGGCGAGAGCTGGAAGAGGAAGTAAGGAGAGAAATGGTGTCAGAGAGAGCATTTAGAATCCCCATGCCAAGATTTGAGGGGATCCCATCTAATAACTATAACAATAACGTGCTTGGTGGGTCAAAACATTTACCCTGCTTCGATTTCCATGGTAACAGACGAGATTCTACGCAAATTAACAAGGATGGAGTGATCCTACGGGTTAGTGTATAATCTTGTGTTTAATTTACCCGTCCTTTGTGTCTTTATCTTCAATGTTGATTTTATTTTCCTGCTTCTTTAGTGTAACAGTGTTGTTTGGATTGTGAAAAAGGTTTTTCTCTTAGTTTTTGATTAAAAAATGTTACCTTGTTTGAGAATGTCCATTGGATATTTTGTCGTGTTTAAGCTCTTAATTGACTGATGAGCATAAATGATTTTATTTATCCCATTGCAGGCTAGACCAAATGTTGGTTATTGTGGTGGAAAGCGCAAAGCGCTCACACCTACAGTTGAACACAATGAGACTTTGCAGAAGAAAGTCAAGCAGGAGTGGAGTTGTGAGTTGTGTCAGATTTCTACAACGAGTGAGAAAGGCTTGAATGATCATATTCAAGGAAAAAAGCACAAGGCTAAAACATCAATGAGAACTCAGAAAATAGGTAAGAGCAACAAAACACCATTATTATTAAAGAAAAGTAAGCATTGAGTGAAATGCACTAAAGCCATTGTTACCATGTATTCAGGGCTAGATTCAAGATCAGAAGGCCACACACTTCATCCTTGCTTAACCCCTGCACACACAGGCAAATTGGAATCCAAAGAAGAGGAACAGGATGTCCACAAAAGCAAAGGTTTAGTTGGTTTGGACAACCAAAATGAAGCAACTACTAGTAAAGAAGCAGGGGAAACAAATGCACACTAACAACATGGAAGAAATTTAAGTTTCGGTGTACGTTTTGTCAGGTTGGAACTCAATCGAAAAATTCCTTGCAGTGCCATAGGAATGGTAAAAAGCACCAGACTAATGAAGAATTTTACCCAAAACAATGGTGGTGCTACAAATCCTGGATGACAATACAACACGTTTATTATTTTAATTTTTATTTGCGGTATTTGTGAAGAGGTAAATTAAGATTTATAAATATATGAGATGAAGTTAGACTTTTAATGTATGTAAAATATTAAAGTACTTCAGTTACTTTTTTGGTACTCTTCTTGTGATTTTTTTTTTGTCACATACGTACACCTTGTGTTGAGGAATGCGACGAACTGGAATTTTCATATGTTCCCTTCAGTCTTATTTATAAAAAACCAAATGGCTTAATTACACATTTTACCAGTCAATCATCATCATTTCACGAATTTTACTATCCAATTTTTTATTTCTTTTTTCAAATTTAATCACCATACTTTTCAATTTTTAAGCATTTTTCCACATATTTTATCATGTAATTCTATTTTTGCGTGTTTGACTATCATGTTGGTAACAAAATGACGTCATTGTTTTTTTAAACTTTTTTTAGTTACACGCCATCGTCGGCAAAATGCGCAAAAAATTAAAAATTTAGGTGGTAAAATTCGTAGGAAAACAAACTTGGATGGTAAGATTTACAAAATGATGATAGTTGGGTGGTAAAATGTGCTATTAAGTCAAACCAAATTAAAAGTCTTGTTTAGAGACCTTACGTAGATTAATACAGAGAACTGGAACTGGAATTTTCATAAAAGTCAATGTCTCATTTATATTCATCACCATAAGGTCTAACGAGGCCGAATGAATGGTAACTTGTGTGCTAAAAGTTGTTAATTAATATTA
Organism: Pueraria montana var. lobata; assembly: GCA_026413185.1. NCBI lineage: Eukaryota > Viridiplantae > Streptophyta > Magnoliopsida > Fabales > Fabaceae > Pueraria > Pueraria montana. Next base: position 26,304,087 of record CM048656.1, read on the forward strand.
TGTATTTGTAACAAAATATTTTAGTATTAATTCTTTAAAAAAAATGAAATTTTAATATAATATAACTTATAGTATAACATTTATTTATTATAAATTTTAATTGTATAAAAATAAATATTTATTCTATGTAACTCACGAGCAAAAATACAAGTTATATTAATTTCATGACAACTGTTTGTAGTTCTGAGTTATCCACTCATTAATTTATTAAATGCGTGTAATCAATAATTATTACATTGTTAAAACTTCTTCTTTTTTTAATGTACAATAGTGACAACACGTATAGAATTCAAGACTTTGTGTAAACTACCTAAGCACCCAACCATTCGGCCAACCTTGATGGATCTTTAAATGCTTAATATTTGAAACAATAAATCAAAGTAAAATAATATTTTATAATTAAAAATGTTTGAATACGTGTACTCATTTATTATATTTATGAATTTTAATTTTTTTTTAAATTTTAGCCGCAAAAAATAAAAATAAAAAGTATTTTTTTGTTTAAAATAAAATAAATTAAAAACCATAATTTTCTCACCTTTATCTTTAATTAGAACAAGTAAAAATTATTTAAATAGATTTTTATGATTTTTTTTAAAGATAAATTTATTTTTAAATCTAAATTATTCAAAGTAAAAAAATGTGTAGAGCGAAAAATTAAAGACATATCAAAGTTAATTTAAGCAAGTTAAATTTAAAATTACTTCAATTCAATCGAATGAAGAATAAAGTATCACTTTTTAATTTTAGTTATCTCTTGAGCTTATATAAATATTTAAACTTTATTAATGATTTTGTTTACTAATATCTTTAAAAATAATAGTCAAAGAATAAAATTATTATTTTTTCATTAAAAACATTATATTTCATATTTTACCATTACATGCTTATTACTATTTCAATAAATGCGCTTAAGAAGAAGAAGAAGTAAAATTTGTCAAATATAATAAACTAGTAATGGTATTATTGATATAAAACTAAAAGAGAATGCATTAAAATAATGCTCTCATTTAATACTCAAGATTTTAACTTTCTTTTTTTACAGTCATATATTTGTCAACATTTATATTCAATATTATTAATTAAAAATAGAATGCCTTTAGTTGATTAGAAATAAAAAATAAAAATAAAATTGCTAATAGTTTGATAGAGTAGAAAGCAAAAAATTAAATGGCAAACATTAAAAATTGTCAGTCAATTTATGTCTTTTTAATAAAATATTTTATTATTAATTTTTCAATTAATCTTTAGATACCCAAATGAAATATTACTTGGTTTCCTACAAATATTTTTTAAACAATTTATCACAAATGTAAAATATAATTTATGTATTCAAAACATTTTTTATATAAATTATAATTATAATTATAATATAATTAATATTTTAAAAATTATTCATTTATTATATTAGTCATGGCAATTATTTGTAGTTATGAGTCATTCACTTCTTAATTTATTAATAATATCAAATACGTGCAGTCAACAAATATTTAATGCTTAAAATTTGAAACAATGAATATTTCAAACTTTGACCATATTAAATTTATTCATATTAATTTTCTTTATTGGAGTCAAACTTTATTGAAAGAATTTTACCAAAAAAGGGAGAGAAATTTTCCTATTTAATCCCCTTTCAAACTCAACACTACAATCAAACACTCACACTGTCTCTTATTTCATTGGCGCTTGTTTTTCTTTCTCAGCGTCTTTCCGTTTGTTTCACGTTCCAAACGTTGTCATGGAGTTCAAATATCTTAATGGTCAAAACAGAAGGAAAACATCGCCACCACCACACCCTCTTTCTGATGTAGCTTACGTCTCCAGATGCCCATTACAAGGTAATGGTCACTTCTCTTCACGTTCCTTTCAAGATATATACCCATTTGTCTTGCAGTTTAAAAAATAAAAAACATTTGTTACATGAGTTCACTTTAGTCGTTGTTCGTCTTCCAGGGTATGAGTTTGTGCCTGGTAGTATTTTCGATAATGTTTCAGCGCCCAGAGTTTTCTCAACGGTGGTGCCAGCCAATGCTGAGGAAGCGTTCCAGCGAGAGTTGGAGAAAGAGGAGATCAGGAGAGAGGTAATCGCCGGCGAGAAGGCATTGGCACGACGACGAGAGCTGGAAGAGGAAGTAAGGAGAGAAATGGTGTCAGAGAGAGCATTTAGAATCCCCATGCCAAGATTTGAGGGGATCCCATCTAATAACTATAACAATAACGTGCTTGGTGGGTCAAAACATTTACCCTACTTCGATTTCCATGGTAACAGACGAGATTCTACGCAAATTAACAAGGATGGAGTGATCCTACGGGTTAGTGTATAATCTTGTGTTTAATTTACCCGTCCTTTGTGTCTTTATCTTCAATTTTGATTTTATTTTCCTGCTTCTTTAGTGTAACAGTGTTGTTTGGATTGTGAAAAAGGTTTTTCTCTTAGTTTTTGATTAAAAAATGTTACCTTGTTTGAGAATGTCCATTGGATATTTTGTCGTGTTTAAGCTCTTAATTGACTGATGAGCATAAATGATTTTATTTATCCCATTGCAGGCTAGACCAAATGTTGGTTATTGTGGTGGAAAGCGCAAAGCGCTCACACCTACAGTTGAACACAATGAGACTTTGCAGAAGAAAGTCAAGCAGGAGTGGAGTTGTGAGTTGTGTCAGATTTCTACAACGAGTGAGAAAGGCTTGAATGATCATATTCAAGGAAAAAAGCACAAGGCTAAAACATCAATGAGAACTCGGAAAATAGGTAAGAGCAACAAAACATCATTATTATTAAAGAAAAGTAACAGTGAGTGAAATGCACTAAAGCCATTGTTACCATGTATTCAAGGCTAGATTCAAGATCAGAAGGCCACACACTTCATCCTTGCTTAACCCCTGCACACACAGGCAAATTGGAATCCAAAGAAGAGGAACAGGATGTCCACAAAAGTAAAGGTTTAGTTGGTTTGGACAACCAAAATGAAGCAACTACTAGTAAAGAAGCAGGGGAAACAAATGCACACTAACAACATGGAAGAAATTTAAGTTTCGGTGCCATAGGAATGGTAAAAAGCACCTGACTAATGAAGAATTTTACCCAAAAGAATGGTGGTGCTGCAAATCCTGGATGACAATACAACACATGTTTATGATTTTAATTTTTATTTGCTGTATTTGTGAAGAGGTAAATTAAGATTTATAAATATATGAGATGAAGTTAGACTTTTAATGTATGTAAAATATTAAAGTACTTCAGTTACTTTTTTGGTACTCTTCTTGTGATTTTTTTTGTCACATACGTACACCTTGTGTTGATGAATGCGACGAACTGGAATTTTCATATGTTCCCTTCAGTCTTATTTATAAAAAACCAAATGGCTTAATTACACATTTTACCAGTCAATCATCATCATTTCACGAATTTTGCTATCCAATTTTTTATTTTTTTTATTTTTTGCAAATTTTATCACTGTAGTTTTCAATTTTTATGCATTTTACCACCTATGTTTTTTTTCACGTATTTTATCATGTTTTTTTTTATTTTTGCGCATTTTACCATCATGTTGGTAACAAAATGACGTTGTTTTTGTTTTCACTTTTTTTAGTGACACATCATCGTCTTTAAAATGCGCAAACAATTAAAAATTTCTGTGGCAAAATTCGCAGGAAACAAACTTGGATGGTAAGATTTACAAAATGATGATAGTTGGGTGGTAAAATGAGCTATTATGTCAAACCAAATTAAAAGTCTTGTTTAGAAACCTTACATTCATTAATACATAAAACTGGAACTAGAATCTTCATAAAAGCTGAAGTCTTATTTATATTCATCACCATAAGGTCTAACGAGGCTGAATGAATGGTAACTTGTGTGCTAAAAATTGTTAATTATTATTTTGTATTTGTATTTGTAACAAAATATTTTATCATTAATTCTTTAAAAAATGAAATTTTAATATAATATAACTTATAATATAATATTTATTTATCATAAATTTTAATTGTATAAAAATAAATATTTATTCTATGTAACTCACGAGCAAAAATACAAGTTATGAATTATGCACTCATTAATTTATCCACCCGTTAAGAGTAGATAACTCATAACTTGTATTTTTGCTCGTGAGTTATATAGAATAAATATTAAATGAGAGCATTATTTTAATGCATTCTCCTTATGTTTCATATCAATAATACCATTAATAGTTTATTATATTTGACAAACTTTTTTTTTCTTTCTGAAAAGCCTTTATTGAAATAGTAATAAGCATGTAATGGTAAAATATTAAATATAATGTTTTTAATGAAAAAAAAATGATTTTATTCTTTGACTATTATTTTTAAAGATATTAGTAAACAAAATCATTAAGAAAGTTTAAATATTTATATAAGCTGAAGAGATAACTAAAATTAAAAAGTGATACTTTATTCTTCATTAGATTGAATTGAAGTAATTTTAAATTTAACTTGCTTAAATTAACTTTGGATATACCTTTAATTTTTCACTCTACACATTTTTTTTTTACTTTAAATAATTTAAATTTAAAAATAAATTTATATTTTAAAAATCTTAAAAATCTATTTAAAAAATTTTACTTATTTTTTATTTTCTAATTAAATATAAAGGTAAGAAAATTAGCTTCATTTTCTTTTTCTTTTTTTAATGGTTATCCATTTAAGTTCTCCTTCTGTGATTGTATGCAACTTTTATTTTCCTTTCTCTTTTCATTGACTAAACTTCAAATGTCTCATTTAAGAATTGTCAGCATATAAAAATGAAACATAAATAAGTTAAAGAAACATTACATTGCAATAATATATTTAAAATAAATATGCAAATATTTTTTATAGTTTTATAATATTTAAAATATAACACACTTGCAACGTTATATCATTTTTTTTTATAAAATTTGCAATATTGCATAATACATTACAACAACATATATCAAATATAAGTGTAAATATTTTTATTAGTATTGTAATATTTTAAATATAACAACAATCAAGGTCACACGGTTTTTTATTTTGAAAAATATTAATTTTAAACAATAAAATTATGATTTTTATTTTATTTTATTTTATTTTAAACAAAAAATACTTTTTTTATTTTTTGCATCTAATATTTTTTTAAAAAATCTTAAAATTGATAAATATAATAAATGAATACACATATTCAAACATTTTAAATTATAAAATATTATTTTACTTTTATTTATTGTTTCAAATTTTAAGAATTTAAAGAACCATAAGGGTTGGCCTAATGGTAGGGTGCTGAAGTAGTTTATATGAAGTCTTGAATTCTATGTTTGTTGTCACTATTGTACATAAAAAAAAAGTTTTAACAATGTAATATTTGTCGATTACGAGCATTTAATAAATTAACGAGTGGATAACTCATAACTACAAATAGTTGTCATGAAATTAATATAACTTGTTTCCTTGTGAGTCACATAGAATAAATATTTATTTTATACAATTAAAATATATGATAAATAAATATTATATTATAAGTTATATTATATTAAATTTCATTTTTTATAGAATTAATAATAAAATATTTTGTTACAAATACATAATATTAATTAACAATTTTTAGCACACAAGTTACCATTGATTCAGCCTCATTAGACCTTATGGTGATGAATATAAATAAGACTTTAACTTTTATGAAAATTCTAGTTCCAGTTCTTTGTATTCCTCTACGTAAGGTCTCTAAACAAGACTTTTTATTTGGTTTGACTTAATAGCACATTTTACCACCCAACTATCCTCATTTTGTAACTTACCATCCAAGTTTGTTTCCTGTGAATTTTACCAACAAAATTTTTAATTTTTTGCGCATTTTACTGATGATGACTTGTCACTAAAAAAAGTTTTAAAAAAATGACGCCATTTTTATTACCAACATGATGGTAAAATATGCAAAAAATGAAAAACATGATAAAAACACGTGGAAAAGAAACTAAGGTGATAAAATGTGTAAAATTTGAAAACTTTGGTGGTAAAATTTACAAAATAAAAAATAAAAAATTGGATTGTAAAATTCATGAAATGATGATAATTGAGTGGTAAAATGTGTACTTAAGCCATTTGGTTTTTTTAAATAAGACTGAAAATATTTGAAAATTCTAGTTATAAACCTTAATTTAATATTTTACATACTTCAAAAGTCTAATGTCATCTCATATATTTATAAACCTTAATTTACCTCTTCACAAATACAACCAATAAAAATTAAAATAATAAACATGTGTTTTATTGTTGTAACCCCCTTTCAAATTATTTAATTTACATATAATATTCATAAAAAAAATTCTAATTATAATAAATACAATCCATTAAAGTTCAAGATGTATCATTATAATTTACATTATTAAAATTTACAGAAATACTACTACAAAATAATTCTAATTATTACAAGCATTAAAATACCCCAAAAAGTCCCCATCCTATAACTCTGGAAGTTGCTACATCTTTTCCATCTAACTATTCTTTAAAACACCTGCAAATCAAACTTCCCTAGAATCTAGGGACAACATTACCGGATCAGACATTTAATTTCTCATACAATTTAAAACAATTTCAAACATATACATATCACATACTAATTAATCAGTCACACAAATAATTGAATGCAATATGATTTATGAAAATGCAAGTTTTTGACTCAAAATCATTTTTGACCCTGCTCCATGGAGACTTCCCCTTTGAGTGTTTAGTAAGTAACTGGCCTACCATTACCTCATGTAATTCAGCTATCAGCCCCTACTAAACGCGAATAAGCTAAACAAAATTAGGAGGTCAGGATACCCGAAAGGCCACCACGATCGCAACTCAGTCCAGTTTCCAGCCACATGTGGAATTGCCAATATCCTTCACCCCACAGACTATATAATCACAGATTATACGGTCCTGTTTAACAAATTCTACTCACCCCAAAAATCCTTTCTCAATCATTTTCATTTCACATGACTACCGCAGTCTCGATTAGTCAACAATTCATTTCTCATTCAGTTTCATTTCACATGACTACCGCAGTCCCGGTTAGTCAACATAATTCTTTCTCATTTGATACCTTTATAAATCCCCCAAAAAGACTCATGCCAATGAATTTTGTTCATGATCACAATCAAATAAATAATTTGTACACATTAACATACAAGAATACAAAAATTTAAGCAATTTACCTTATAACATTAGTATTTTAGTAATTTATCAATTAAATCACTATTAGGTAAAGTTACTAAAATACCCTTAATCTTTTCTAAAATTCCATCTATGTCCTAAATTTTGAAATGACCAAATTACCCTTACTCTTTTTCAAAAATTCCCATTTTGTCCCTACATGTAAAATGACCATTTTGCCCTTGATTTTACAAAAATTTCCACATAATATCCCTTGTATTTTAAGCATGGCCGAATGGTATACCTACCATTTCCAACATGTTTTCCAAAGCAACAACTTCCAATTCCAACCAAAATTCAACCAAATTTCAATTCAATTAAAAATCAAGCAACTCAAATTTCAACCATCACAGCACATTAAAAATTCAATCACACATTATTCCAATCCATGAATTACAATCACAAGCATCAAAAACACAAAACCCCTAAATCAATTTCAAGTTTTCATGATTCTAGGTCACAAATTGAATCTAACCCTACAACATGTTTTCTTCTAATTCCAAGGGTTCTAATTGAAATTAAATGCCTAGATCCTTACCTTAAGCTCTTTAATTGAAGAAAAAGCTTTGAATTCCTTTCGCCCTCACTCCTTGGTCTTGTAGGAATTTTTGGGATTTCCTCCAATTTCTTTTCCTTTTTGCCGATTAGCTTAGGGTTTAGGAAGTTTGGATGGTTTGGTTTCTTAATTTGAGTTGAAATGGTGAAGTTAAGATGAAATTGAATGAAGAACTGCAGCTGCTGGGTTAAGAACTCACGGTTCTGTTTTTTCAGAAAAGCTAGCTTTGTGCCTTTTCCTTTTAGCTTAAGTTTTAAGGCTTCATTTAACACTTAATTCACCAAATTGAATTTTTTCTTCAAGTCCACTGCCCTGCACGTCCAGCAGCCTCTATTGGCCAAGGGAGATCAGTTCTCCAAGCTTTCCCATCCACTTGGACAGCCAAAGGAGTGCAGTAAGTGACTTGCCTTCCAAAAGGTCAAAAGTCAACATTTGTAGGTAATTTAATAGAATTTTCTAGAATAATTTAGGACTGTCAATTATCTTACAAACTAATTAGAATTTGAAGAAAATAACACCACCATTGGATTCCTCACTATCAAAAACCTTGGGGTAGTGTCTTACTTATCTCTTAATCCAAGCCTAATTAGCTTAATTTAGTGACATTAGAAAAGCCTAAGTTGTCACTTTTTGATTGGTTAAGGTTCTAAATTAAATTTTTCTTGGTTAAACATTTTTAATAATTATTCTAAGTATATTACAATTATTAGGTAATTCTATAGATATCCTACGAATTTTCTCTAAATTTTCTGTCTTGGAATTTTACCGTAATAATTTATCAAAGTTCTAACTTTCAGAATATCCTAACAATTCTGAATAAGCATTTTAATTCTTTATCTGTATATAATTTTAATCTATATTCTATTACCTTTCTTTTAAGTTATAAATGAGTTCAAAATTCTACACTTGAAAATTTATCCTGGACAGCTGTCTGACATAGCAGTCCAGTCAACTATCAATTTCGGCAAAAACAAAGACATTTGGAAATTCAGAAAATTCTTCTGAGTAGAACTGTATTAATTTCATTAAGAGAATATGTACATAAGGTTTCTATAAAATACAGTGCATAAATGTTCATAATATACATATATAAATGAGTACAAATAATAAAATGAGGATGTTACAATTCTCCCCTACTAATAAAAATTTCGACCTTGAAATTTCTAAGACAACTATACACTCATACAACTATACAACACAATAACTATACAAACAAATGAGGATATGCCTCTCTCATTTTCTCCTCTAACTCCCATGTAGCATCACCTCTGATATCATCCCAAATAACCTTAACCAGAGGAATCTCTTTACCTCTCAGGTACTTAATCCTTCTGTCCTCAATCTTAACAGGCTTTGTTTCAAATGTTAGATTTTCCTTTACCTGTATTTGATCAGGTTCAATGACATGTGAAGGATCTAAGATGTACTGTCTTAGTTGTGACACATGGAACACATCATGGAGGTTTGACAAAAAGGGTGGTAAGACTATTTGATAGGCCATAGGTCCAATTTTTCTGAGAATTTGATAAGGTCCAATAAATTTAGGAGTTAGTTTCTTAGACTTTATTGCTCTGCCAACCCCAGTTGTTGGTGTGACTTTCAAAAAGACATGTTCACTTTCTTGAAATTCTAAGGGTTTTCTTCTTTTATCTAGATAACTTTTCTATATGCTTTGTGCAGTTTTCATTTTCTCCTGAATAAATTTTACTTTCTCAGTGGTTTGCTGAATAATGTCTGGTCCTATCAAAAGATTCTCACCATCCTGATACCATACCAAAGATGTCCTACATTTCCTACCATACAATGCTTCATAGGGAGCCATACCTATACTAGAATGATAACTATAATTATATGTAAATTCTACTAAAGGTAATATATCTTCCCAATTCCCTTTTTCTTCTAATGTACAAGCTCTTAAAAGATCTTCTAAAGATTGAATGGTTCTTTCTGTTTGGCCATCAGTTTGGGGGTGGTATGCTGAACTAAGATGTAATCTACTTCCTAAGACTTTCAGAAATTCTCTCCAAAATTTAGAAACAAATCTAGGATCTCTATCTGACACTATACTAGTAGGTACTCCATGTAATCTAACTATTTCTTTTATTAGTTCTAGGTAATCCTACCACAAAATCCATTGATATACTATCCCATTTCCACACAGGTATTTCTAAAGGTTGTAACATGCCGGATGGTTTTTGATGTTCAATCTTTGCTTTCTGACATGTTAAACATCTAGCTACATATTTTGCTACATTTTTTTTCATCCTAGGCCACCAAAACATTTCTTTTAAATCTTTGTACATTTTTGTAGTTCCAGGGTGAATACTTAATTTACTTTTGTGTCCTTATTCCAAAATTAATTCTTTTAATTCTTGATTGTTAGGTACACAAATTCTATTTTTAAATCTAATAATTCCATCTGTTCCTAAATTAAATTCTTTTACTTTATTTGTTCCTATTAATGCTTTCTTTTCTTGAATAAATATATCTACATCTTGTTTCTTTTTTCTTAATCTCTTCCAAAAATCATTAGTAATCCTTCCTAATTGAATTTTATCTTTTTCCTTAACTGTACACAAATTCAAATATCTAAATTATTGTATTAATTCTAATTCTTTAATCATCATAGTTGACATATGTACAATTTTCCTACTTAAAGCATCTGCTACTACATTAGCTTTTCCTGGATGATACATTAACTGAAAATCATAATCTTTAATAAACTCCATCCATCTTCTTTGTCTCCTTTCCAATTTTTTTTTTAAACAAATATTTTAAACTCTTATGATCACTATATACATCAAATCTTGATCCATATAAATAATGTCTCCAAATCTTCAAAGCAAAAACTATAGCTGCTAACTCCAAATCATGAGTAGGATAATTTCTCTCATGTGATTTCAACCGCCTAGATGCATAAGCTACTACTTTCCTATTTTACATCAACACACATCCTAACCCTAGAGATGAAACATCACAGTATACCTCATAGGATTCATTTGGGTCGGGTAAAACTAAAACTAGTGAGGTAGTCAATTTATGTTTCAATTCTTGGAAAATTTTCTCACAACTCTCACTCCAAATAAAATTCTATTAAGGGTCCAGCTATCTTAGAAAATCCTTCAATCAATCTTCTATAATATCCATCAAATCCTAAGAACTATTAATCTCAGTTACTGTCTTAGGCCTTTCCCATTCTAAAACTGCTTCTACCTTAGAAAAATCTACACTTATTCCATCTTTAGAAATTACATGTCCTAAAATTTTCACTTCCTCCAACCAAAATTCACACTTAGACAATTTAGCATATAATTTTCTATCTTTTAAAATTTCTAATATTATTCTAAGATGATTTTCATGTTCTTCTTTATTTTTAGAATATATTAATATATCATCTATTCTAGATCAAGGATATTTATTCTTTATAGTTACTTTATTTAATTTTCTATAATCTATACATAACCTAGATCCTCCATCTTTTTTTTTTAACTAATAATATTGGGGCTCACCATAGGGACACACTAGACCTTATAAACTATTTTCCTAATAATTCTTCCAATTGTTTCTTTAACTCAGTTAATTCCAATGGTGACATCCTATATGGTTGCATAGAAATTGGTCTAGTACTAGGCATCAAGTCTATACTAAATTCTATTTCTCTTTCAGGAGGTAAGCCAGGAACATCATCAGAAAAAGAAAACTTCAGGATACTCATTTACAACTGGTACAGAGTCTATTTCCATTTTATCTTCCTTAGTTCCAAGAGATGATAACTTGTATTATTTTATTATTATTATTTTTAAATTTCACTTTTAATTGATATTTCTTTAGGTTTGACAGGTTTAAGTCTAGAAACATCAAGTTTAGGAAAAATTAAAGTTTTAGAAGCACAATCTATTAGAATACGGTTGGCTGCTAACCAATCCATTCCTAATATCACATCAAGGTCAATCAAAGGCGAACAAATCAAGTTCACAACAAATTGTCTATCTCGGATAGTTATCACACAATTCAAACATATTTTAGAGGTTAGGGTTGGTTTAGAAGTAGGCACAGAAACAAGCAAAGTAAAGGGTATTTTAAACATAATTAACATCCTTAACTTTTTTTAAAAAAAATTTCTTAGGACAACTGCTACTAACTTAGCATTTGGGTCCTATTCTACTCTCTTAATCAAGGTTTAACCATCAAGAACCCTCACTTATACCTACCCACTAAGTCCTATAACATGGATCATTAATAACCTCAATTATACAAGCCTTAAATCACCACTTACACCATGTGAATGTAATTTAACAGTGTTACACCCGCAGGCTATTTTACTGCACCAGAAAAATGCACTATTTTGGTTCTAAATCATGTCCAAAACACAAAATTTCAAGTCCTAATAGTTAAGATATCAATCCTGTGACAAATTTATACTACGATACACTGTTTCAGCCTTCAAAACACATGAAAACATCCATTAGAACAATATGGCAATAACCATACTTTCAACATCTCATCATATTCCAAACATCAAGGTACCTTCAAAACTTTGTTTTCTTTCTTTTGTCAAACTCATCCTTATACTATAACTCAAATATTTGGACCCCTATTCTCAACCTTGATCTACGAATCTAGATCTTTGGATCTCCTTCCTCAAATAACTCAAGGGTATAACTCTTAAATTCACAATATAAGGAACATGGAAAATAACACAACTTAAAAAAATTTAATATTAGGAGGGAAAGTCATCTCGACTGAGTCCTGAGTGTGCACCCTCATAACTCTATCAAGATTTTTCTTTCTTTCTTTCTGCCATCTTAGCTATACTATTGGTTTCAACTCTAGGATTTATAACTAGCCTTTCTCTTCTCATTTCTACATGTCTTAAAATTTCAGATCTAGTTACTACCCTTTTTCCCATAATATTCTTAACAAACAAACAATTCTAATCAGGGTAACACAGCAAAACACCTAATAGACCCACTACTCGCAAGTCCTAGAGATGCATAACCAGAGCTCTGATACCACTAATGTAACCCCCTTTCAAATTATTTAATTTACATATAATATTCATAAAAAAAATTCTAATTATAATAAATACAATCCATTAAAGTTCAAGATGTATCATTATAATTTACATTATTAAAATTTACAGAAATACTACTACAAAATAATTCTAATTATTACAAGCATTAAAATACCCCAAAAAGTCCCCATCCTATAGCTCTGGAAGTTGCTACATCTTTTCCATCTAACTATTCTTTAAAACACCTGCAAATCAAACTTCCCTAGAATCTAGGGACAACATTACCGGATCAGACATTTAATTTCTCATACAATTTAAAACAATTTCAAACATATACATATCACATACTAATTAATCAGTCACACAAATAATTGAATGCAATATGATTTATGCAAATGCAAGTTTTTGACTCAAAATCATTTTTGACCCTACTCCATGGAGACTTCCCCTTTGAGTGTTTAGTAAGTAACTGGCCTACTGATCAGTGCATCTTCATGCACATTCTTCTACTGTTATTCTTAGGCATTTCCTTAGTTTATTTCATTAGTTTCACCATTTTAGTGTGTTTTCATATTTAAGTTTGTTTCTAGCTTTATTTAATTTTCGTATTTTATTTTCAGCATTAGCAGCTTTCAATGGAAGATTCATAACTGGAGCTACAGGAATCAGATTGTGGCGTTCTAATATTCGTTGGAAACCTTTGTCTGGAATACCACGGCCGTGGTAGCCTAAGCACGGCCGTGCTAAGCCACCACAGCCGCGGTGAAATAACCACGGCCAAGCAGAAATCACTGAAAGTTTTTGCATCAGCGTCAACTTTCCGAGCACAGCTGTGGTTAATTTACCACGACCGTGCTCGGAAAGCACGTAGATTGGACCTCCAGACTATGCAAGGACCACGGCCGTGGTTAATTTACCACGACCGTGCTCGGAAAGCACGCATATTGGACCTCCAGATTATGCAAGGATCACGGCCGTGGTCATCTGATCAGCACGGCCGTGGTGATCCGCGTCAGTAGTTTAAAACTTTATAAATATAGAACAGAGGGCCGCGTACTGGGGACTCATTCACTGTTCACGAAATTCTTTTAGAAGGTTTTGAACAATTGTAATGGAGAACTAATTTCCGAAGAATCGATCTGCTGTAATCGGATTCCACTTTGAGGTTCTTTTATAAATTCCATATCAACCTGTTTCCTTTGATTTATTCCAATAATCTCAATTAATTGCTTAATTTGATTGTTGTTATTGGATATAATTCTTAAATTCGATTGGTTGTTTGATCTCGAATCAATTTCGCGTTAACGTAGCTTTTGCATTATCGCGTTTGATCATATTGCCGTTTGCTTAATCCGTAATTCAGGAACATACGCCGTATAATTTCTATTGCGCTTGTCAGTAGTTATTATAGTCGAATAGGATCAGATCCGTTTAGGGAATTGGAATTTATAGGGATCAATGATAAGTCGGAAGTCGATACAGTAGGTTGATTTGCTTTAGCTTATTCGATAATCACAATTTATTTTAATCCCTTTTTCTTGATATCGTAATCGAAACCCCCCCACAATGATCGTTACTGTATTGATTGATAATAATACAAGAATCCTTGAGAACGATACTCGAGTTGTCGCTACCATAACTATATTTTCAAAATCACTCGTTTTGATCCGTGCGCGACAGTGGATCAAATTGGCGCCGTTGCCGGGGATTCTTGTCATTATTAATCGATATTTGAGTCATAGGTTTAGTGTTCTCGCGTTTAGGCCCTAGTTTCCCACGGTTTTGGCCAATTCGCGCTTAGAGTTGAAAAAATCGGTTTTTGGAAAAATTGTGTCTGATTGCAAATTTTTTTTCCCTGCTGGGACCAGAAAAATTGTGCGATCAATAGTCCCATACTCTAAAAGAGTTATGGGACGCCGACCTCAATCGCCAAATTCCTCTTTTTTCTATTTTTAATTAATTTTTTACTGTTTTCATAGTGTCGAAAAAATCCAAAAAAAATTCTCAAAATTCTAATTTCACTTCATTAGATTAATTTTGGTGTTTTTATATTTTTTTGAATTTTTTTTAATCATTTTCCTTCATTCTGTTTGTTTTTGCATTTTAGGGACATTGTTGGCATTTTGACAATTGTTGCTGCATTGCTGCATTAGTCCTGGCTACTAGGTCTTCTTGTTCTGATCTTTTTGATTTTGATCCTGAGGTAGAAAGAACTTTTCACACACGACGTAGAGCAGTCCAGGCTAGCAATAGTTCACCACCCGTAATTGATTCTGACACTGATTCCGATTACTTGCATAACTTGTTTGAGTCAGATTCTGAAATTGTTTTTGATATGGCTGACCAAAGAACTTTGAGGCAGTTGGCTGCCCCTGATGTGAATTACAATAGTTTATGCATTGAGTATCCTGAAGCTGTTGCACCTTTTGAATTAAAATCTGGTTTGATACACTTGTTGCCAAAGTTTAATGGTCTTGCAGGTGAGGATCCGCATAAGCATCTGAAAGAATTCCAGGTTGTGTGTTCTACACCCTTGAGGCCTGAAGGAATCACTGAAGACCATATCAAGCTGAGAGCCTTTCCGTTTTCACTACAGGGTGCTGCCAAGGATTGGTTATACGATCTTGAACCGCATTCTATCACAACTTGGAATGATTTGAAAAAAGTCTTCCTAGAGAGATACTTTCCTGCCTCCAGAGCTGCATCAATCAGAAAGGATATATGTGGTATTAGACAAGGTAATGAGACGTTGGCTGAGTATTGGGAAAGATTCAAACAGTTGGTATCCAGTTGTCCTCAGCATCAGATTACCGAGCAGTTACTTATCCAATACTTTTATGAAGGATTGCTACCTATGGATAGAAACATCCTTGATGCTGCTAGTGGTGGAGCACTTGTTGATAAGACTCCAGCAGATGCCAAAACCTTAATTCAGAACATGTCACTCAACTCCCAACAGTTCACAACCAGAAATAATTCTGCGGTCCAAACAAGGAGTGTGAACGAAATTCAGGTTTCCTCCAACAAAGCTTTAGAAACCAGAATTGACGAGCTCACCTCCTTAGTGAAACAGTTGGCAGTAGGTAAACCTCAACCAGCAACCTTGTGTGGTATTTGTACTTTCGCTGAACACCCGACCGACACATGTCCTATTTTGCAAGATGAGTCGATTACCGAGCTACCCCAAGCTTATGCAGCAGCCCTTTACGGAAGCAATCAGAACAGGTACAACAACACTCCTGACCTGTCCACCAACAAATACCATCCCAATTGGAGGAACCATCCCAACCTTCGATATGGAAACCAGCAGCCCACACAGCAACAGCTAGTGTTACCCCTTCCGCGACCACAGAATACTCCACCAGCTACCACTTCTGTACCTTCTGGACCTTCATTAGAGGACCTGGTCAAGCAACTAGCTGTTAACAATCTTCAGTTTCAACAAAGAACAGAATCTAGTATTCAAACCTTGCAGACACAGATTGGACAGCTTGCCACCTCAATGAATGCCATGCAAGCCCAAGGATCGAACCAACTTCCTGCCCAAACAGTTGTGAATCCAAAAGGTCCTAATGCTGATGTGAGTGCAATTTCCTTGCGATCCGGAAAGGTTACAGAACCAGCCCCCGAAAAAAATAAAAAAATTATTGAGGCAACATCTGAACCTTCTCCACCTTCTTCCGTTGTGGTAGGAACTGAAAAAAATAAAGAAAAAGAGTATGTTCCACCAGTCCCCTTCCCACATAGAGTTCTGAAAAATAAAAGGATTGAGGAGGGAGACAAAGAGAGAGAGATCTTGGATGTTTTCAGAAAAGTTGCGGTAAACATTCCGCTTCTTGATGTAATTAAGCAGGTTCCAAGGTATGCAAAGTTTCTGAAAGATTTGTGTACAAATAAGAGAAGGATGAAGGGAAGTGAAAGAGTCAACTTGGGAAGAAATATTTCTGCTTTTATTCAGCCCAAGCCTGCATGTGAAAAAGTTATCGACAAGCAAAATGTTTCAGCTCTCACTCAAGTCTTGCCGCAAAAGTGCAAGGACTCGGGAACTTTTGCTATTCCTTGTACCATCGGGGATAGTAAATTCGAGAATTGCATGCTTGATTTAGGAGCGGGCATTAATGTTATGCCTACTTCTGTTTATAATAACCTTTGTCTTGGTCCTTTGCAGCATACAGGTTTAATCATTCAACTGGCGAACAGGAGCAATGCCCGCCCCGCGAGAGTAGTGGAAGATGTCCTTGTTCAAGTTAACGATTTGATTTTTCCTGCAGATTTTTACATTCTGGACATGGAAGGAGAAACTAAGTCAAGCAGAGCTCCCATCATTTTAGGCAGACCGTTCATGAAAACGGCGAAAACAAAAATTGATGTTGACGATGGAACCATGTCCATGGAATTTGGTGACATTGTCGCGAAATTTAACATTTTCGATGCCATGAAACATCCCTTGGAAGAGCATTCCATTTTTCATATTGACTTGATCTCTGAATTGGTTGATGACACTTTTTCTGAATTATTTTCACTTGATTTTCCATCTTTATTGGGTTTTGATGATGTTTACTCATGTGCTGATTGTACTGACACTAACCTTTGTGTTGTATGTGCTGAGATTGATTCTGCCTTGCAGGGTAACATGTTTCCTACAGGTGAAGTTGTTGTCGATGAAGTTGTTTATGCCACTGATGCGCTCGACATCCCGGCTGCCCCAAACACTCCATCCATCGAGCAGCCCCCGTCCTTAGAGTTGAAACAACTCCCTGAAAACCTGAAATATGCTTATTTGGAGAGTAATGAAAAACTCCCTGTTATAATTTCTTCTAACCTTGATTTCGATCAAGAAAATAAGCTTTTGCAGGTTTTGAAGAAGCACAAGAAGGCGATTGGGTGGACATTAGCTGACATCCCAGGTATTAGTCCCTCCATGTGTATGCACAGGATTTTGCTTGAGGATGGTGCGAAAACAGTAAGGCAACCCCAAAGGAGGCTTAATCCTTTGATCCTAGATGTGGTGAAGAAAGAGGTCACCAAACTCTTGCAAGCAGGTATCATTTATCCTATCTCTGACAGTAAATGGGTAAGCCCAGTGCAGGTTGTACCTAAGAAATCTGGACTCACCGTGGTGAAAAATGAAAAGAATGAACTTGTCCCCACTAGAGTTCAGAACAGTTGGAGAGTTTGTATTGATTACAGAAGGTTGAACCAAGCTACTAGAAAGGATCACTTTCCTTTACCGTTCATTGACCAAATGCTTGAACGGCTTGCTGGTAAATCACATTACTGTTTTCTTGATGGTTTTTCAGGTTATTTTCATATTCATATTGCACCTGAAGATCAAGAAAAGACCACTTTTACTTGCCCATTCGGTACTTTTGCTTACAGGAGGATGCCTTTTGGTCTTTGCAATGCTCCTGGCACTTTCCAGCGATGCATGATTAGCATTTTTGCTTATTTTATTGAAAATTGCATGGAAGTGTTTATGGATGATTTCACTGTTTATGGTTCTTCTTTTGATGCATGTTTGAACAGTTTGAATATGGTTTTAGAGAGGTGCATCGAAACTGACCTTGTTTTGAATTATGAAAAATGCCATTTTATGGTTGAGCAGGGAATTGTTTTGGGCCACATTATTTCTGAAAAAGGAATTTCTGTTGACCCTGCTAAGATTGATGTGATTTCTACACTGCCTTACCCCTCTTGCATTCGCGAGATTCGTTCTTTTCTTGGTCATGCAGGTTTTTACAGGCGTTTCATCAAGGATTTCAGCAAGATAGCTCTTCCGCTGTCAAACTTGTTGAAGAGTGATGTCACTTTCAACTTCGATGACAAATGCAAACAAGCATTTGACTTCTTGAAGAAAGCATTGACCTCCGCTCCCATCATCCAGCCCCCTGACTGGACCCTCCCCTTTGAGATTATGTGTGATGCTTCTAACTATGCTGTTGGGGCGGTCCTTGCACAAAGAGTTGACAAGGCTGCCCATGTTATTTATTATGCTTCTAGGACTCTAGATTATGCACAGTCAAATTACACCACCACTGAAAAGGAACTTCTAGCTATTGTTTTTGCTCTTGATAAATTCAGATCATATTTGCTAGGTTCCAAGGTTGTTGTTTTTACTGACCATGCAGCTTTAAAGTACTTGTTGAAGAAGCCGGAAGCAAAACCGAGACTGATTCGGTGGATGTTGTTGCTCCAAGAGTTTAATGTAGAGATTAAAGACAAAAATGGAGCTGAGAACTTAGTGGCTGACCATTTGAGCAGGATAGAGAGGGATGAAGATCCTTTTCCGATTCAGGATGACTTTCCTGATGAGCAGCTTTTACTTTTGCATGGAGTTACTCCTTGGTTTGCTGATATTGTTAATTATCTTGTTACTGGTGTTTTTCCTACAGGTGCATCCAAGGCACAAATTCACAAACTCAAGAGTGATGCCAAATATTATGTTTGGGATGATCCATATCTTTGGAAGTTTGGTAGTGATCAGGTGATTAGGAGATGTGTCCCCGACTATGAGATTGAATCTATTTTACATTTTTCTCATGCATCTCAAGTAGGGGGACACTTTGGTCCGCAAAGGACTGCAAGAAAAGTCCTAGACTCAGGTTTCTACTGGCCCACTGTTTTTAAAGATGCTTATGAGACTTACCGCACTTGTAAAGAGTGCCAGATAGCAGGTACCGCCATCACTCGTAAGAGTGAAATGCCTCAGCAACCTATGCTTTTCTGTGAGGTATTTGATGTATGGGGAATCGACTTCATGGGTCCTTTTCCTGTATCATTTGGTTTTCTCTACATTTTACTTGCTGTTGATTACGTTTCAAAGTGGGTAGAAGCTATCCCCACTAGGACTAATGATTCAAGAGTTGTTGCAGATTTTGTCAGGTCCAATATCTTTTGCAGGTTTGGAATAGCCCGAGCCATCATAAGTGACCAAGGCACTCACTTCTGTAACCGCACCATGGAAGCTTTGCTCCGGAAGTATGGAGTTGTGCACAGAGTCTCTACTGCATATCACCCACAAACTAATGGGCAAGCTGAGATCTCAAACAGGGAGATCAAACAGGTTTTAGAGAAAATAGTGCAACCAAACAGGAAGGACTGGAGCCGCCGTCTAGAAGACGCACTTTGGGCTCAAAGAACAGCTTTCAAGACACCCATAGGGATGTCTCCTTATCGACTTGTTTTCGGTAAGGCATGTCACCTTCCTGTAGAGATAGAACACCATGCTTATTGGGCGGTGAAAAGTTGTAACTTGGAAATGCAACAAGCAGGTATTGAAAGAAAACTCGAATTACAACAGCTTGAAGAGTTTAGGCTAGAGGCTTATGAAAGCTCTAGGATTTACAAAGAGAAAACCAAACACTTCCATGATAAAATGATTTCTAGGAAGGAATTCTCTGTGGGCCAACAGGTTTTACTGTTTAACTCCCGCCTTAAGCTTATGGCTGGGAAACTTCGATCCAAATGGATTGGCCCTTTTGTTGTTACTAATGTTTTCCCTTATGGTGCAGTAGAAATTAAAAGTGCAGGTACTGACAAAGTTTTCATGGTCAATGGGCAGCGCCTGAAGCTATTCCATGAAAGTTCAGTGCCTGAAGATGCAACCATAGAAGAGCTTTCTTTGGAAGCGCCCAACTACACTGCAACTTGATCAGGGGGCACCCTTTCCTTTCTCTCACTCTTGCTTTATAATTGAGTTCTTTTCATTGAGGACAATGTATGTCTTAAGTGTGGGGGAGGGAACCGTTTGTTTTTGTTTTTGTTTGTTTTTTGCTTAAAAAAAAAATGAAAAATGCATGCTTTTTCATTGATTATCTTGCTACAATTGTGAGTATTCTCTCTGTTCTTTGTCGAAAGACTTGTGGTGTGATGTGACTGATTCTTTTTGCGCATTCTTAGTTTGTATGTTTGACTAAACTCTAAATTGTTCATCACTAGTGGAAGATCTCTAACCCTTGTGAGATTTTGAGCCTAATAATGGATAACATTAAAAATCCATCTCTTTCTTTCTTGTGTGATTTCACTCATGTTTGTTAGTAATAATGGATAACATTAAAAATCCATCTCTTTCTTTCTTGTGTGATTTCACTCATGTTTGTTAGTCTCTAGAACTTGAATTGACTCTTGTTGAAGCTTTTTGTTTACTTGTGCACACTGAAATGATAAAGGCATCTTGTTTTGTTTTGTTTTTTTTTTTTACCTAGTTAGCCAAAAAGCCAACCTTGATAATATCATCCCTTTGTTTGGAAGCCCCTTTGAGCCTATTATCCTTTTTTTGTGTTTAAAACTCATTACAAGCCGAAAAGTGAAAAACAATGTTATCATCCTATTCAAAGGGTTGAAAGGGTCTTGTATAGAGTTGTGTGGGGTTGAACATTGTTGTTATGATGTTGGTTGGCAGAAAAAAAAAATAGAAAAGGAAAAAAAAAATAGAGAAGGATGTCAATGCTAGTCCTTCTGAAAAAAATAAAAAAAAAAAGAAGAAAGAGAAGAATAAAAGGAAAAGGAGAAGAGAAATAAGTTGTGAGGTTGTTGTTCAATCGCCATTGAGATATTATTTAGTTCAACTCCCGCAATTCTTTCAATTTTCTTTTAACTCTTTGAATTTTAACTTAGTACCCCTTTAGGATGCATCTCACCCTGACCTTGGCCAAGTTACAACCATAATAAAAGTCCTTTTGATCTTTGTGTGCAATGTATTTCAAATTGTGAATGTTAGAGTCTTTTCAAGCTTATGGTAGTACTATCTCTCATGTTGTGCTTTGAGTGTAAACAGTAACCTAAACACTTGAGAGTTGAGTGGAAACAATTTATCTTGTGAGGATCTTGATTCTTTTGATGTACTTTTTGGTAATTTGTTTTTCATATTTACTTTGACTGTCACAAAAGAGTTACTCACTAATGTCATATTCTTTAAGCTTAGAATTAGGAGTTTGCTTGCACTTTGTATCCTGATAACCTCTAAGTTTGCATGCTCTGTTCCGTTTTTGTTTTGAAGTTTTTCTGTTTTGAATTTTTAATTTTGCTCGGAGTGCAAAAGTTTAAGTGTGGGGGAATTTGATCAGTGCATCTTCATGCACATTCTTCTACTGTTATTCTTAGGCATTTCCTTAGTTTATTTCATTAGTTTCACCATTTTAGTGTGTTTTC
Source organism: Pueraria montana var. lobata (assembly GCA_026413185.1). Classification (NCBI taxonomy): domain Eukaryota; kingdom Viridiplantae; phylum Streptophyta; class Magnoliopsida; order Fabales; family Fabaceae; genus Pueraria; species Pueraria montana. Next base: position 26,325,980 of record CM048656.1, read on the forward strand.
ATATTTAAGTTTGTTTCTAGCTTTATTTAATTTTCGTATTTTATTTTCAGCATTAGCAGCTTTCAATGGAAGATTCATAACTGGAGCTACAGGAATCAGATTGTGGCGTTCTAATATTCGTTGGAAACCTTTGTCTGGAATACCACGGCCGTGGTAGCCTAAGCACGGCCGTGCTAAGCCACCACAGCCGCGGTGAAATAACCACGGCCAAGCAGAAATCACTGAAAGTTTTGCATCAGCGTCAACTTTCCGAGCACAGCCGTGGTTAATTTACCACGACCGTGCTCGGAAAGCACGTAGATTGGACCTCCAGACTATGCAAGGACCACGGCCGTGGTTAATTTACCACGACCGTGCTCGGAAAGCACGCAGATTGGACCTCCAGATTATGCAAGGATCACGGCCGTGGTCATCTGATCAGCACGGCCGTGGTGATCCGCGTCAGTAGTTTAAAACTTTATAAATATAGAACAGAGGGCCGCGTACTGGGGACTCATTCACTGTTCACGAAATTCTTTTAGAAGGTTTTGAACAATTGTAATGGAGAACTAATTTCCGAAGAATCGATCTGCTGTAATCGGATTCCACTTTGAGGTTCTTTTATTAATTCCATATCAATCTGTTTCCTTTGATTTATTCCAATAATCTCAATTAATTGCTTAATTTGATTGTTGTTATTGGATATAATTCTTAAATTCGATTGGTTGTTTGATCTTGAATCAATTTCGCGTTAACGTAGCTTTTGCATTATCGCGTTTGATCATATTGCCGTTTGCTTAATCCGAAATTCAGGAACATACGCCGTATAATTTCTATTGCGCTTGTCAGTAGTTATTATAGTCGAATAGGATCATATCCGTTTAGGGAATTGGAATTTATAGGGATCAATGATAAGTCGGAAGTCGATACAGTAGGTTGATTCGCTTTAGCTTATTCGATAATCACAATTTATTTTAATCCCTTTTTCTTGATATCGTAATCGAAACCCCCCCCCATTGATCGTTACTGTATTGATTGATAATAATACAAGAATCCTTGAGAACGATACTCGAGTTGTCGCTACCATAACTATATTTTCAAAATCACTCGTTTTGATCCGTGCGCGACAGTGGATCACCTACCATTACCTCATGTAATTCAGCTATCAGCCCCTACTAAACGCGAATAAGCTAAACAAAATTAGGAGGTCAGGATACCCAGAAGGCCACCACGACCGCAACTCAGTCCAGTTTCCAGCCACATGTGGAATTGCCAATATCCTTCACCCCACAGACTATATAATCACAGATTATACGGTCCTGTTTAACAAATTCTACTCACCCCAAAAATCCTTTCTCAATCATTTTCATTTCACATGACTACCGCAGTCTCGATTAGTCAACAATTCATTTCTCATTCAGTTTCATTTCACATGACTACCGCAGTCCCGGTTAGTCAACAAAAGTCATTTCTCATAGATCAATTCAATTCTCATGACTACCGCAGTCCCGGTTAGTCAACATAATTCTTTCTCATTTGATACCTTTATAAATCCCCCAAAAAGACTCATGCCAATGAATTTTGTTCATGATCACAATCAAATAAATAATTTGTACACATTAACATACAAGAATACAAAAATTTAAGCAATTTACCTTATAACATTAGTATTTTAGTAATTTATCAATTAAATCACTATTAGGTAAAGTTACTAAAATACCCTTAATCTTTTCTAAAATTCCATCTATGTCCTAAATTTTGAAATAACCAAATTACCCTTACTCTTTTTCAAAAATTCCCATTTTGTCCCTACATGTAAAATGACCATTTTGCCCTTGATTTTACAAAAATTTCCACATAATATCCCTTGTATTTTAAGCATGGCCGAATGGTATACCTACCATTTCCAACATGTTTTCCAAAGCAACAACTTCCAATTCCAACCAAAATTCAACCAAATTTCAATTCAATTAAAAATCAAGCAACTCAAATTTCAACCATCACAGCACATTAAAAATTCAATCACACATTATTCCAATCCATGAATTACAATCACAAGCATCAAAAACACAAAACCCCTAAATCAATTTCAAGTTTTCATGATTCTAGGTCACAAATTGAATCTAACCCTACAACATGTTTTCTTCTAATTCCAAGGGTTCTAATTGAAATTAAATGCCTAGATCCTTACCTTAAGCTCTTTAATTGAAGAAAAAGCTTTGAATTCCTTTCTCCCTCACTCCTTGGTCTTGTAGGAATTTTTGGGATTTCCTCCAATTTATTTTCCTTTTTGCCGATTAGCTTAGGGTTTAGGAAGTTTGGATGGTTTGGTTTCTTAATTTGAGTTGAAATGGTGAAGTTAAGATGAAATTGAATGAAGAACTGCAGCTGCTGGGTTAAGAACTCACGGTTCTGTTTTTTCAGAAAAGCTAGCTTTGTGCCTTTTCCTTTTAGCTTAAGTTTTAAGGCTTCATTTAACACTTAATTCACCAAATTGAATTTTTTCTTCAAGTCCACTGCCCTGCACGTCCAGCAGCCTCTATTGGATAAGGGAGATCAGTTCTCCAAGCTTTCCCATCCACTTGGACAGCCAAAGGAGTGCAGTAAGTGACTTGCCTTCCAAAAGGTCAAAAGTCAACATTTGTAGGTAATTTAATAGAATTTTCTAGAATAATTTAGGGCTGTTAATTATCTTACAAACTAATTAGAATTTGAAGAAAATAACACCACCATTGGATTCCTCACTATCAAAAACCTTGGGGTAGTGTCTTACTTATCTCTTAATCCAAGCCTAATTAGCTTAATTTAGTGACATTAGAAAAGCCTAAGTTGTCACTTTTTGATTGGTTAAGGTTCTAAATTAAATTTTTCTTGGTTAAACATTTTTAATAATTATTCTAAGTATATTACAATTATTAGGTAATTCTATAGATATCCTACAAATTTTCTCTAAATTTTCTGTCTTAGAATTTTACCGTAATAATTTCTCAAAGTTCTAACTTTCAGAAAATCCTAACAATTCTGAATAAGCATTTTAATTCTCTATCTGTATATAATTTTAATCTATATTCAATTACCTTTCTTTTAAGTTATAAATGAGTTCAAAATTCTACACTTGAAAATTTATCCTGGACAGTTGTCTGACATAGCAGTCCAGTCAACTATCAATTTCGGCAAAAACAAAGACATTTGGAAATTCAAAAAATTCTTCTGAGTAGAACTGTATTAATTTCATTAAGAGAATATGTACATAAGGTTTCTATAAAATACAGTGCATAAATGTTCATAATATACATATATAAATGCGTACAAATAATAAAATGAGGATGTTACAATTGTCATCGAGGATTTGCACCACCACCATTGTTTCAGGTAAAATTATTCATTAGTCAGGTGCTTTTTACCATTCCTATGGCTTTGTACGGAAATTTTCGATTGAGTTCTAACATGACAAAACGCACACCAAAACTTAAATTTCTCCCTTGTTGTTAGTGTGCATTTGTTCCCCTACTTCTTTACTAGTAGTTGCTTTATTTTGGTTGTCCAAACCAACTAAACCTTTGCTTTTGGGGACATCCTAATCCTCTTCTTTGGATTCCAATTTGCCTATGTGTGTAGGAACTGGAACTCGAACTGAAAATTTCATAAAAGTCAAAGTCTTATTTATATTCATCACCATAAGATCTAACGAGGCTGAACCAATGGTAACTTATGTGCTAAAAATTATTAATTAATATTATGTATTTGTAACAAAATATTTTATTATTAATTCTTTAAAAAATGAAATTTTAATATAATATAAATCATAATATAATATTTAATTATCATAAATTTTAATTGTATAAAATAAATATTTATTCTATGTAACTCATGAGCAAAATTACAAGTTATATTAATTTCATGACAACTATTTGTAGTTATGAGTTATCCACTCGTTAATTTATTAAATGCTCATAATTGATAAATATTACATTGTTAAAACTTTTTTTTCTTAATGTACAATAGTGACAACAAGTATAGAATTCAAGACTTCATGTACACTACTTAAGCACCCTACCATTAGGCCAACCCTGATGGTTCATTAAATTCTTAAAATTTGAAAAAATAAATCAAAGTAAAATAATATTTTATAATTAAAAATGTTTGAATATTTGTACTCATTTATTATATTTATGAATTTTACATTTTTTTAAAAAATATTAGAAGCAAAAATTTAAAAAAAGATATTTTTTTGTTTAAAATAAAATAGAATAAAAACGTAATTTTATTGTTTTAAGTAATATAATTATAAATACTTTTATTGTTTAAAATAAATATTTTTCAAAATAAAATAATAAAAATAACATTTATTATATTTTTATTATTTAAAATAAAAAAACTAAATTTAATATGCTTTGAATACATTTTCCCAATCTAAATTTTATTGTTTAATAAGTCATTGAAAAGACTTCATTATTGTAATTAATGTATTTTATTTCAACAATTATTTAATGTGTTTGTCAGATAAAAGGATTTTTCACAATCTATAATTTATTATTTAATGAGTCACTGAGTTTTCAAAAAAATTTAATGAGTCATTGAAATGTCTTCATTATTGCATTAATTGTTGTATCTTATCTTCAACATTAAATTATTTAACGCAAATGAATTTAAATCATTTAAAAGTCTTAAAAAATTTCTATTTAATCTTTTATAAAAACCATGTGACCTTGATTGTTGTTATATTTAAGATATTGCAAAACTAATAAAAATATTTACACTTATATTTGATATATATTGTTGTAATGTATTATGCAATATTGCAAATTTTATAAGAAAAAAATGCAACGTTGCAAATGTGTAATATTTTAAATATTATAAAACTATTAAAAATATTTACACATTTATTTTAAATATATTATTGCAATGTAATATTTCTTTTAACTTGTTTGTGCTTCATTTTTATATATTGACAATTCTTAAATGAGACATTTGAAATTTAGTCAATGAAAAGAAAAAGGAAAATAAAAATTGCATACAACCACAGAAGGAGAAATTAAATGAATAACCATTAAAAAAAAGAAAAAGAAAATAAAACTAATTTTCCCACATTTATATTTAATTAGAAAATAAAAAATAAGTAAAAAAATTTAAATAGATTTTAAAGATTTTTTTAAAATATAAATTTATTTTTTAAATTATTTAAAGTAAAAAAATGTGTAGAGTGAAAAATTAAAGATATATCCAAAGTTAATTTAAGCAAGTTAAATTTAAAATTACTTCAATTTAATCTAATGAAGAATAAAGTATCACTTTTTTAAACTATCCATAATAGACAACAATAATTAATAACTAAAACTGTTATACTTTAAAATCCATGATTAGAATAAATAAATAAATAAAATTAATTACAAATAATTCTTAATACATTTTTTTAAAAAGTATATATTTAAAATATTTTATAAAAATGTTCAAAAACAAGTTTTATCCATTCATGGCATGGGTCACTACATTTTTTTTGGGTTACCACTTCATTGGAAACTGAATTTGGATCCTTTAAGTAAGATTTCAGATTTGAGCCTTATGAATGGAAAAATGTGGTTCAGTCATCTTAACGAGGTCTCTCATTCCAACCACATTTTTCTATCTATAAGGTTCAAATTTAAAAACCTTACTTAAAGATCCAAATCCAATTCCGCTAGCACCAACGACATGTTGGTGTGTCACTACACTCTAGTTTATAACAGAAGTTTTAATCAATGTTTTAAAAATTGAACCGATCAAGACAGTACTGGTTCAAGATTCAATGGTTCAACCATGGTTGAACCGTGTCGAACCGATATTAATAAAATAATATTTTTAAATTTTTAATATAACATTAATAATGTTTCAGCAAAACATGCATTTTGGTGTCTAAGTGTTCTTTCAATCAAATAAAGAGCATTCCTGATGATATGAGTACAACACTAGTAAAATCCTTTTTTTTTTTTCATTGTATAGTTTTTATTTAACAGTTCAATGGCGTTCTTTCAGTTGATTTACAAATATTGGAGCATTATCATAGTTATTGTACCAAAATTTTCAATTGAATATACTCTTTTAATAACTGTTTCTGTCTAATACCAATCAACCATAACCGTTGTTTTCTGCCAGCAAATCTTTGCATATGTGCGGTCAAGATTGCACCATTTGCTAGTGGCAACACACAACCACAACCAATGCTTGTGTTAAATATACATATTCCACCTAATAAAATGTTGATTTCGTGGCACAATGGGACTATACACGACCCATTCAATTTAGTTCACTGACTCATTCGGTGGAAGCACTTATTTATCCTTTCAAGTTTCAACTGTTAAGCATGCAAGTCTCCTCAATCTATTTACCAGCTAAGGTTCCGGTTGGTGTAAAGTCACTGCACACGAACCCAGCAACCGTGAACGACCCCACTTCCACGGCCAAGGTTGTTGCTCCTAAGTGGGCCCAGAAGACAATAACTTTGCCTCCGCTTAAACGTGGTTGTCATCTCATCACTTCTAAGGTGTGAGTTATTGAACTTATATATCAATCATGTTTTTTGCCTCCCTTCTTTGTAAATCACATATATATTTATTGTTGGAGTACAAGTGTGAAGGTGAAGTCTCACATTGGATAGGAATGGGCAAATTGAGATAACTGGATGGACTCGCAAACCTAACGCCTTAAGGTTTTGGGTTGAAGGTGGTGTCAGGTTTACTTGTGTAGTGTGCTCGTGACACATTGGTGTAGATTTCCCCGATATCGAGTCGTTGAGCAGGATTGCCCCTATGTACTTAAGCAGGATTACGTAAATAATATTGTGGTTGATATAAAAAGAAAATTCCCATATATGTTTAGGACAACTATTTCTCTTATTATATGCTTGTTGATCATATAAACACTTTTTTTAATATATGATGATGATTGTAGCTAAAGGGTGAGTAATTGAAGATGGGAAAGAGGCCCATATATGTTTAGGACAACTATTTCTCTTATTATATGCTTGTTGAAAATATAAACACTATTTTTAATATATGATGATAATTGTTGTAACACTGTGATTTTTCGTAAGGTATTATACCGCAAGAGAAAATTAAATTTAAATTATGTTGATTGATATAATAATTAACTTAAGCTCTATGTTTTGTTATGTGTCATAGTGTTATTGTGAGATTTTTAGGACTTTTACGTGAGTTCCGTAAGTTGTATAAAAATAATAATAAGAGAAGGGGGTGTCCTTAGAGGAAGGCTGGGGGCAAATAGGAAAATTTCAATTTTATCCCAAATAGCAAAATAGTGTAATTGAAGATGGGAAAGAGGCCCATATATGTTTAGGACAACTATTTCTCTTATTATATGCTTGCTGAAAATATAAACACTATTTTTAATATATGATGATAATTGTTGTAACACTGTGATTTTTCGTAAGGTATTATACCGCAAGAGAAAATTAAATTTAAATTATGTTGATTGATATAATAATTAACTTAAGCTCTATGTTTTGTTATGTGTCATAGTGTTATTGTGAGATTTTTAGGACTTTTACGTGAGTTCCGTAAGTTGTATAAAAATAATAATAAGAGAAGGGGGTGTCCTTAGAGGAAGGCTGGGGGCAAATAGGAAAATTTCAATTTTATCCCAAATAGCAAAATAGTGTAATTGAAGATGGGAAAGAGGCCCATATATGTTTAGGACAACTATTTCTCTTATTATATGCTTGCTGAAAATATAAACACTATTTTTAATATATGATGATAATTGTTGTAACACTGTAATTTTTCGTAAGGTATTATACCGCAAGAGAAAATTAAAGTTAAATTATGTTGATTGATATAATAATTAACTTAAGCTCTATGTTTTGTTATGTGTCATAGTGTTATTGTGAGATTTTTAGGACTTTTACGTGAGTTCCGTAAGTTGTATAAAAATAATAATAAGAGAAGGGGGTGTCCTTAGAGGAAGGCTTGGGGCAAATAGCAAAATTTCAATTTTATCCCAAATAGCAAAATAGTGTAATTGAAGATGGGAAAGAGGCCCATATATGTTTAGGACAACTATTTCTCTTATTATATGCTTGCTGAAAATATAAACACTATTTTTAATATATGATGATGATTGTTGTAACACTGTGATTTTTCGTAAGGTATTATACTACAAGAGAAAATTAAATTTAAATTATGTTGATTGATATAATAATTAACTTAAGCTCTATGTTTTGTTATGTGTCATAGTGTTATTGTGATATTTTTAGGACTTTTACGTGAGTTCCGTAAGTTGTATAAAAATAATAATAAGAGAAGGGGGTGTCCTTAGAGGAAGGCTGGGGGCAAATAGCAAAATTTCAATTTTATCCCAAATAGCAAAATAGTGTAATTGAAGATGGGAAAGAGGCCCATATATGTTTAGGACAACTATTTCTCTTATTATATGCTTGCTGAAAATATAAACACTATTTTTAATATATGATGATGATTGTTATAACACTGTGATTTTTCGTAAGGTATTATACTACAAGAGAAAATTAAATTTAAATTATGTTGATTGATATAATAATTAACTTAAGCTCTATGTTTTGTTATGTGTCATAGTGTTATTGTGAGATTTTTAGGACTTTTACGTGAGTTCCGTAAGTTGTATAAAAATAATAATAAGAGAAGGGGGTGTCCTTAGAGGAAGGCTTGGGGCAAATAGCAAAATTTCAATTTTATCCCAAATAGCAAAATAGTGTAATTGAAGATGGGAAAGAGGCCCATATATGTTTAGGACAACTATTTCTCTTATTATATGCTTGCTGAAAATATAAACACTATTTTTAATATATGATGATGATTGTTGTAACACTGTGATTTTTCGTAAGGTATTATACTACAAGAGAAAATTAAATTTAAATTATGTTGATTGATATAATAATTAACTTAAGCTCTATGTTTTGTTATGTGTCATAGTGTTATTGTGATATTTTTAGGACTTTTACGTGAGTTCCGTAAGTTGTATAAAAATAATAATAAGAGAAGGGGGTGTCCTTAGAGGAAGGCTGGGGGCAAATAGCAAAATTTCAATTTTATCCCAAATAGCAAAATAGTGTAATTGAAGATGGGAAAGAGGCCCATATATGTTTAGGACAACTATTTCTCTTATTATATGCTTGCTGAAAATATAAACACTATTTTTAATATATGATGATGATTGTTATAACACTGTGATTTTTCGTAAGGTATTATACTACAAGAGAAAATTAAATTTAAATTATGTTGATTGATATAATAATTAACTTAAGCTCTATGTTTTGTTATGTTTCATAGTGTTATTTTGAGATTTTAAGGACTTTTACGTGAGTTCCGTAAGTTGTATAAAAATAATAATAAGAGAAGGGGGTGTCCTTAGAGGAAGGCTGGGGGCAAATAGCAAAATTTCAATTTCAATTTTATCCCAATCTTTAAACGGTGCCAAGCTTCCCATTCTCTCAATTCCTTAATTCTTCTTCCTTTCTCTCGCGAAGCTCTCTTCTCTCTCCTCCTTCCAAGCTTGGCCGTGACACTCTACAAGCAGAAGGAAGCCATGGATGAGTTTTGAAGCTTTCATGCTAGCCACTCATCACAGTCTTATCATTCTCTCAACCAAGTCCCTCTTTCTCTTCACCTTCATCCTCTCTCCCTCTCGGCTGAACCAAAAATAAAGGTAAGGGAAGTTTTTCTATTTTTAATTTAAGTGTGGTTGAGAGTTAGGGGGCTCAACCACATATAGCATGCATGCCCCTCTTGTTGTTTATGTTGAGTTGCTTGGTGTTTGAGTTTGAAATTGATGAAAAATAGGTATTTGATTCTCTTGGCAGTTGTAACCCCCCTTTCTTATTATTCATAATTTAACTATTTAATTTATTTTATATATTTATTTCAAAGTTCTTATATGTTCTCTTACAATCCAAAATATGTTTTATAGTTTACATCATTAAAATTTATAGAAACACTAATACAAAATAATTATAAGTCATACAATTATTGTCTACCCAAAATAGTCCCATCCTATATGCTCTGGAAAATATTTGCATCTTTAACTTCTAATTAATCTTCAAAATACCTGTAATTCACACTCCCCTAGAATCTGGGGACAAAATTACCGGATCAGGCATTTAATTTCTCATACAATTAGAATCCATATCAACCATGTACATTTCATATAATAATTAATCAATCACATACATAAGCAAATGCAGTATGATTTATGCAAATGCAGTTTTGACTCAAAATCATTTTGACCCTGCTCCATGGAGACTTCCCCTTTGAGCGTTTAGTAAGAAACTGGCCTACCATTACGCACTGCAATTCAGCTATCAGCCCCTACTAAACGCGCATAAACTAGACAGAATTAGGAGATCAGGATACCCGGAAGGCCACCACGACCGCAACTCAGTCCAGTTTCCAGTCACATGTGGAATTGCCAATATCCTTCACCCCACAGACTATATAATCACAGACTATACAGCCCTGTCTAACTTATTCTGCTCACCCCAAAGATTCAATTCTCAAATCATATTCATTTCACATGACTACCGCAGTCTCGGTTAGTCAACAAAATCATTTCTCATATATCAACTCGTTTCTCATGACTACCGCAGTCCCGGTTAGTCAACATTTATTCTTTCTTTTCTTTCTTTTCTTTTCTTTTCTTTCTTTTTCATTTTCATGGCTACCGCAGTCCCGGTTAGCCAACATCAATTATTTTTCACTTGAATCTTTATAAATCCCCCAAAAAGACTCATGCATATGCAATATGTTAATAATCACAATTAAATAAGTAATTTTTTAAACAATCACCTACAAAAATATAAACATTCAACAATTTCCAACATCATTCACAACACAATCAAGCCAAATCAAGCAATTTCAATCCAACAACAAACCAACCAATCAATTTCAATCCATCACAACATATCATCCAATCAATCAAACATGGTTCCAAACAATTATTTCAAGCTTCTAATATCAATTATATAAAAACCCAAAATCAATTTCATCTTTTCATGGTTCTTGATCAAATCTTGAATCTAAACTTAACAACATGTTTTTCTACATTCCAAATGGTCTAAAATGAAATTAAATGCCATGATCCTTACCTTGAATCCTTAGTTTGATGGAGAAACCTTTGAATCCCTTTTCTCCTTTTCTCCTTTGTCTTCTTGAAATTTTTAGGATTTTTCTCCCAAATATTTCTCTTTGACAGTACTGAATATGAGCTCTCACTGATGCAAGCAAATGATCTCGGAATTTAAAACTTTTTATATCAAATCGAAGCTCTTGAAATCTATTTTATAGAAAGGTATCCCACTTCTAAAATCAACATCTAGAAAATTTTATAAAAATTTTCTAAGTCAGCAGCCCTGAATTTTAAGTGCTCACTGAACATAGCTCAAAGAAATGTAAGCTTCTCCCACTTCCCAAACTTTTTTTGAGCTGAAATTTTTACAGTAGAAAGGTAACATCTTTGTATTTCTAAAAAGATAACCCTTGCCCCCAAATTCTTTCCCTATTGTTCCCAGTAAATTTGTTTCTAACGGCCTAAGTTTCAGACTCAAAACAGAGCTCAAAACCCCTTCCCCTGTTTCTTTTTAAAAGTTAATTTAGAAATTGGATATGATAATTTTTGTAATTTATATGGTTAAAAATCTTGTTTTTTCTAGTTTTTAATGGTTCAAAAACGAAAAAGAAACATTAATCACACAAGTGGGAATTTGAGAAAAACCGAGACATGTTACAGGGGAAACTCGAAAACAGAACAACCATTTTGGGAGTCATGGATGAACTTCAAAACGAGGTTTTCTCTCCTTGGTGTCAAAATAAAAGTTGTTCCTTTTTGTGTCTATTTTCATTCAAAACAAATTTCGTGAAAAACCAACGGTTAGATCTCCCAAAAATCGCAAAACCGTGGGAGCTGTCTAGGGACACTCGAACCTGACAGTCACTGTTCCATTGTTTTGGAGTTTGATTTTCACATGCAAAGCTTATCAAATAATTTCAAGAAAATTTGGACATGGTCTCCTTTGTTTTAGGAGTATTTCTAATCAATTCCAAAGATTAAAACAATCCAAAGACAGCATATAAAAATCTCACACAGTCACAGGACACAAATCACAACTAGCTCATTTCGGATTTTCAAAAGTTCTTGCAACAACCAAGGTATCTACTGACCATCAACAACAGCCAAAATCAATATTTAACAAGAAAACAGGGAAATAGCTTAGGGAAGAAGAAAACCCCTCCATACCTCCTAGTTTCTTCCACCAAATGCAACAAAAATAGGTTGGTTGAGTAGCTCTAGTCTCCCTCTATGATATATCCAAGATTAATCGGTAGAAACTTTGATTTGGAGGCTCAAATATTAGAGAGAAGATAATATTTAGAGAGAAGGAGGAGAGAGAGCAGAGGGAGGGTTTCGGGGAGGAAGGAGAGAAGAATGAAGAATGAGGGAAAGAGAAGCTGTTCACGTTATTTTGCAATTTTGCTATGCAGCCACCCTTCCTCTAAGGACACCCCCTTTTCTTATTTTTTTTTCTACAACTTATGGAACTTACGTAAAAGTTCCAAAATCTCACAATAACACTATGGCACATAACAAAACATAGAACTTAAGTTAATTATTATATCACTCAACATAATTTAAATTTAGTTTGCTATTTCATTATTAATCAAATACTTAATCATACAATTAAGAAAACCACAACGTTACAATTTTCCGCAACAAGAAAATTTTCTAATTAAATCTCTCACATTCATACTTATTGGATTGTAATTTTCGGGGTGTTACAATACTCTTCTCCTTTAAGGAATTTCGTCCCCGAAATTCACTGAGCGTAAGGTTAAGCTAAGCTAGGGCCATAATCATCTTTGCTTACTCTCATGCCAATTTATTTTTCTATAGCTAGTCTTAGACTTCTGCCATAAGGAAGTGTTCCTCTTAAGGGGCTCGTTTCTAACTTACTATCTCTTTCTCCAACACAAAGCATAGATAAGGTTCATTCTCAAAGGGTATATATGGTTTTCATCTAAGCAGATTCACTCTCAAGGCTATAGGCTCACTAACATAGAGTGGATTCGATAGAAATTTATCTAAGCTACTAGGTAAACTACTAGGTAGGCCTCTAGGTCAAGAACAAGTCTTTCACCTAAGGATTTCCTTTGAATTGAGCTTTCTAAGAGGTGATTTTGGGAAGCAATCTTATGATACAGTGATCTGTTCATTTAGAACCCAAAACCAGATTTATTTCACTTAAAAACAAGATCATGAGTTTTGGTTTCATCCAAATCGGAGTTACGGTTTGAAAACTACGCACGTTTTAAGTTTGCGATTTTAAGGAATTGTAGAAAACGGTTTTCTACGCCAATTGAGCTACAGAACTTGAAATCCTTTGGGACTTGAAAAAAGATTTAATATGCATTAAATTTGACCTAATAGTTTTAGTTTGACTCAAAAACTCAAAGCAGTTTGGAAATGGCGCACATTATAAGTTTGCAAAATGCATGTTTCTAGAAAACTGGTTTTTCTACCAAATTCATTGTATAATGCTTAAACTTATGTGGGACCTCAAAACAGATTTATAGGGTACTAAAACAAGGTTGTGGGCTTTGGTTTCACTCTAAAAGCTCGAACGGTTTGAAAATGGCGTACGTTTCAAGTTTCAGGTCAAAAACGGCTTAGAAAAGAGGTGATTTTCAAAGGTGAATTTAAAATCCATAGGGAGAAACTTTGTAAATCCTCAAAACAGATTTTATACACCTAAAAATAGGATTGTAGGAATTGGTCTCACCTCAAAATTCATCTCGGATCAAAATCTAAGCATTTAGGGTCACTTAAGGAACTAGTTTTGGGTCAAAATGAACTTAGGGATCCAAAATGATCTATGTAAGTCCAATGGCTATGAAATTTTGTGAAGAACTAGACTTTAGTAACACAAAACTGTGGAAAAAGGTTTCATTCTTAAACTCATTCTATACAAGGAGTTATGCAGTGCCAAAGTTCGCACTTTTACCATTTCGGGTCATGTCTTTGGTACCTAAAATGTGCAGTTTTGACTCTTATCATCTTGTTTTAGTTTTACTAACTAGCACTCACCAATTTGAGTATGGCATGATACTAAAACACAATGCTTAGCGATGGATTAAGGATATTGATGTTCTACTCCAATTATAGGCTTACCTAAGCACTTGTTAAGGTAAATCTAATGATTTTGGCTAAGTATTTAAACTATACTTACAAGATTCATCTAGTGGAGTCACATGGAGATACATGCTACTTTGTTTTAAATAATGGCCACAATTCTTAGCTTAACGGTGCTTCCAACACCCTTTATACATGTCTAGGCCACAACTTTCTATGTCTAAACACTACCAAAGACTTTTCCTATCATTTTCTCACATTTTTCTCTTCATAGAAGGTATTCTAAATATGATTTAAGTCTCTAACTTACAGCTACATCCTATTATAATAATTCCAACCAAATCACCATTTGGATGATTTCTAAATTGTCTCAAACCATTCCAATCTACTATCACCAATTTAATCACTTATTGAATTCGACTTCTAACATCCAAATCACACTCTCAAACTTTGCAATCACTTACTTCCCCATCTTAAACACTCTGCTATTATTCTAGCATTTGTATCTTATTCTACTCACTAAATTATAATTTAGCCATCAAGAACCCTCACATATACCTACCAACTCAATTCTACACGTGGGTAATTGATAACCTCAATTATACAGGCCTTAAATCACCATATATTACTATGGTCCATAACGTGACCCCGTTACTAATATCATATATTTGAGTAGATAATTGGGAACCAAGAATTACATACCATAATACCTTTCTTTTGTATATAACTAAGTGCCTTATGCTCAATATCCGCTCAAAAGGAAGATGCTCAACCAATTGTAGTAATATTCAATAATCAATCCCCATACTAATAGCCTCAAAATTATACATATATATAAATATATAAATATATATTTATAAAATTCATATAATAACTAAGAGAATGTATCTAATCTCAAGCTTCATAATCCCTCCAGAAAATCCGGCAGAGTTTGCTCTATTTTTCAATACTTTCCCTCATACCCCTTTTTCAAAAGGTATGGAAACAAACCACAACAGAAACCTGGTAATCAATTCACAACATAATAAACCTCAACATCACCCATAATATCAAACATTTTAAATTTATTCATCATAACTTTTTGGTCAAATATAAGTAGCTTTCAAACTCACCATCTATCAATCAATTCACTTTACCAATTCAAATACAATCAAGTAAATCTAAACTTGTAATTATAAATCAATTACATCACATGAAACATTAACTATTCTTTATTTACTCTTAAGCTTCCATTTCGGAACACTCATTTTATATATTAAAATATTTAGTTTTCATCAAGACAATGTATAAATTCATAATCACATATTATTTCCTAAGTCATTTAAATATCACTCGTAAACATCCAACCACACAAGATAATATGATTCATTTTTCACTTTCTATAAATTTTCAAGTCACAAAACTTCACCAAACCTTGCCCAAACTTTCTCCAACCTTTCATACAACTTTGCTAAAGCTTAAAACATGATTTTTGTTCGTTAAAATTCTGCAATAACAGAATTATGCAGCAGTAGAGATACCCCCTGTTATAGCAGCGAAATCATGATACAAAATGGCACTAAATCATCACCAAAATCTCTCTAATTAATGTCCAGACTTCCTTAAATTTTAACACAATTTTGCCAAGACCCAAACCATAAATTATAACATGTAAAAACGTATAAATTTTGCATTATGCAGGAACAGAGAGTCCCTGCTGTCTGCTGCATATCTGTGACAGTAAAGGGCACAAAATATAGTGATTTTGGTCTTAATTCGTCGCACAAAGCTCATACCATCATAATACAACATTTTAAGGTTCAAATCACATCATTTTAACGGGCTAATTTTACAAAAATAAGGCTTAAGCGGTACATGGCAGCAGACTAACGTGAACAGTAATTAGATTCCCAAATCAACATTTAATCAAAGAAATATGGCAATAACATGCAATCCTATGGAGAGATAATGGGATTCTATCAATTCTAACATCAAAGGCAATATATCCATTAGAACAATAAGGCAATAACCATACTCTCAACATCTTATCATCTTCCATACATCAAGGTACCTTCAAAACTTTTTTTTTCCTTTCCTTTGTCAAACTCACCCTTATCCTATAAACTCAATTATTTGGACCTCTATTCTCAACCTTAATCTATGAACTCGGATCTTTGGGTCTCCTTCCTCAACTAACTCAAGGTATAACTTGTAACTTCACAATATAAGGAACATGGAAAATAATACAACTTGAATAATATTCAATTTAGCATTAGGAGAGAAAAGTCATCTCGACTGAGTCCTGAGTGTGCACCCTCACAACTCCATCAAGATTTTCCTTTCTTCCTTTCTGCCATCTCAGCTATACTATTAGTTTCAACTCTAGGATTTATAACTAGCCGTCCTCTTCTCATTTCTACATGTCTTAAAATCTCATATCTAGTTACTACCCTTTTTCCCATAATATTCTTAACAAATGAACAATTTTAATCAAGGTAATACAGCAGAACACCTAATAGACCCACTACTCACAAGTCCTAGAGATGCATAACCAGAGCTCTGATACCACTAATGTAACCCCCCTTTCTTATTATTCATAATTTAACTATTTAATTTATTTTATATATTTATTTCAAAGTTCTTATATGTTCTCTTACAATCCAAAATATGTTTTATAGTTTACATCATTAAAATTTATAGAAACACTAATACAAAATAATTATAAGTCATACAATTATTGTCTACCCAAAATAGTCCCCTCCTATATGCTTTGGAAAATATCTGCATCTTTAACTTCTAATTAATCTTCAAAATACCTGCAATTCACACTCCCCTAGAATCTGGGGACAAAATTACCGGATCAGGCATTTAATTTCTCATACAATTAGAATCCATATCAACCATGTACATTTCATATAATAATTAATCAATCACATACATAAGCAAATGCAGTATGATTTATGCAAATGCAGTTTTGACTCAAAATCATTTTGACCCTGCTCCATGGAGACTTCCCCTTTGAGTGTTTAGTAAGAAACTGGCCTACCATTACGCACTGCAATTCAGCTATCAGCCCCTACTAAACGCGCATAAACTAGACAGAATTAGGAGATCAGGATACCCGAAAGGCTACCACGACCGCAACTCAGTCCAGTTTCCAGCCACATGTGGAATTGCCAATATCCTTCACCCCACAGACTATATAATCACAGACTATACAGCCCTGTCTAACTTATTCTGCTCACCCCAAAGATTCAATTCTCAAATCATATTCATTTCACATGACTACCGCAGTCTCGGTTAGTCAATAAAATCATTTCTCATATATCAACTTGTTTCTCATGACTACCGCAGTCCCGGTTAGTCAACATTTATTATTTCTTTTCTTTCTTTTCTTTTCTTTTCTATCTTTTTCATTTTCATGGCTACCGCAGTCCCGGTTAGCCAACATCAATTATTTTTCACTTGAATCTTTATAAATCCCCCAAAAAGACTCATGCATATGCAATATGTTAATAATCACAATTAAATAAGTAATTTTTTAAACAATCACCTACAAAAATATAAACATTCAACAATTTCCAACATCATTCACAACACAATCAAGCCAAATCAAGCAATTTCAATCCAACAACAAACCAACCAATCAATTTCAATCCATCACAACATATCATCCAATCAATCAAACATGGTTCCAAACAATTATTTCAAGCTTCTAATATCAATTATATAAAAACCCAAAATCAATTTCATCTTTTCATGGTTCTTGATCAAATCTTGAATCTAAACTTAACAACATGTTTTTCTACATTCCAAATGGTCTAAAATGAAATTAAATGCCATGATCCTTACCTTGAATCCTTAGTTTGATGGAGAAACCTTTGAATCCCTTTTCTCCTTTTCTCCTTTGTCTTCTTGAAATTTTTAGGATTTTTCTCCCAAATATTTCTCTTTGACAGTACTGAATATGAGCTCTCACTGATACAAGTAAATGATCTCGGAATTTAAAACCTTTTATATCAAATCGAAGCTCTTGAAATCTATTTTATAGAAAGGTATCCCACTTCTAAAATCAACATCTAGAAAATTTTATAAAAATTTTCTAAGTCAGCAGTCCTGAATTTTAAGTGCTCACTGAACATAGCTCAAAGAAATGTAAATTTCTCCCACTTCCCAAACTTGAGATTAATCACACAAGTGGGAATTTGAGAAAAACCGAGACATGTTACAGGGGAAACTCGAAAACAGAACAACCATTTTGGGAGTCATGGATGAACTTCAAAACGAGGTTTTCTCTCCTTGGTGTCAAAATAAAAGTTGTTCCTTTTTGTGTCTATTTTCATTCAAAACAAATTTCGTGAAAAACCAACGGTTAGATCTCCCAAAAATCGCAAAACCGTGGGAGCTGTCTAGGGACACTCGAACCTGACAGTCACTGTTCCATTGTTTTGGAGTTTGATTTTCACATGCAAAGCTTATCAAATAATTTCAAGAAAATTTGGACATGGTCTCCTTTGTTTTAGGAGTATTTCTAATCAATTCCAAAGATTAAAACAATCCAAAGACAGCATATAAAAATCTCACACAGTCACAGGACACAAATCACAACTAGCTCATTTCGGGTTTTCAAAAGTTCTTGCAACAACCAAGGTATCTACTGACCATCAACAGCAGCCAAAATCAATATTTAACAAGAAAACAGGGAAATAGCTTAGGGAAGAAGAAAACCCCTCCATACCTCCTAGTTTCTTCCACCAAATGCAACAAAAAATAGGTTGGTTGAGTAGCTCTAGTCTCCCTCTATGATATATCTAAGATTAATCAGTAGAAACTTTGATTTGGAGGCTCAAATATTAGAGAGAATATAATATTTAGAGAGAAGGAGGAGAGAGAGCAGAGGGAGGGTTTCGGGGAGGAAGGAGAGAAGAATGAAGAATGAGGGAAAGAGAAGCTGTTCACGTTTCTTATTTGAGATTATGTTGCAATTTTGCTATTTGTAGCCACCCTTCCTCTAAGGACACCCCCTTCTCTTATTTTTTTTTTTACAACTTATGGAACTTACGTAAAAGTTCCAAAATCTCACAATAACACTATGGCACATAACAAAACATAGAACTTAAGTTAATTATTATATCACTCAACATAATTTAAATTTAGTTTGCTCTTTCATTATTAGTCAAATACTTAATCATACAATTAAGAAAACCACAACGTTACAATTTTCCGCAACAAGAAAATTTTCTAATTAAATCTCTCACATTCATACTTATTGGGTTGTAATTTTCGGGGTGTTACAGCAGTGGCTGTGTGAGTGTGTATGGATTGATTGTTTTTGTTTTTGACTCTCTAAATTACTTTGGAAGGCTCCTAAAACAAAGGAGACCATGTCCAAATTTTATTAAAATTGTTTGACAAGGTTTTGAGTGTGAGATTCACCCGAAAAATAAAAGTGGCAGTGGCTGTTGGTTCGTCTAGCTCTGGACATTCCCCACGATTTTGTGATTTTTGGAAGATCTAACCGTTGGTTTTTCACGAAATTTATTTTTAATGAAAATAGACAAGAAATGGAGCAACTTTCATTAAGACACCTTGGAGATAAAACCTCATCTCAGGGTTCATCAAATGCTCACAAAATGGTTGTTCTATTTTCGAGTTCCTCTGGAACATGTCTCAGTTTTTCTCAAATTTCCGCTTGTGTGCTTAATGTTTCTTTTTCGTTTTTGCACCATTAAAAAATAGACAAAACAATATTTTTAACCATATAAATTAAAAAATTATCATGTCAAATTTCTAAATTAACTTTTTAAAAAGAAACAGGGCAAAGGTTTTGAGCTCTGTTTTGAGTCTGAAACTTAGGCTGTTAGAAATAAATTTACTGGAAATAGTAGGGAAAGAATTTGGGGACAAGGGTTACATTTTTAGAAAGATAAAGATGTTAAATTTCTACTGTAAAAAGTTCAGCTCAAAACGAGTTTGGGAAGTGGGAGAAATTTACATTTCTTTGAGCTATGTTCAGTGAGCACTCAAAATCCAGGGCTGCTGCTGACTTAGAAAAATTTATAAAAATTTTCTAGATGTTTATTTTATAAGTGGGATACCTTTCTGTAAACTAGATTTCAAGAGCTTCAATTTGATATAAAAAGTTTTTAATTCCGAGGTCATTTGATACAATCAGTGAGAGCTCACATTCAGTACTGTCAAAGAGAAATCAACCTCATTTGGTCAATTTTGTTAATGTGATAAAATTATTGGAATTGTGATGTTTGTTTATTGAGATGTGAATCTTGAGTAATTAATATTTGAAATATGTTTGTGTGATACAGTCTTTTGACTGTAGGGTGGATCTTGTAAGAATGTTGTTTATCTCTATGATATGTTCACAAGTAAGTTTATCTATGAGAAAATGACTTTGTTGTTGGGGTTAGTATATTATGGTTAATGAGATATAATTTGTTGAATTGGTCTGGTGGTTGTCGAAAATGTCATATCTTGATAAGACAGACTTGAATGAATTGTAATTTCTATAAATGAATTATTTAAATGTAATAGATTATTGATGAGAAGATACTGATGAATGATAATCTTGTATTGTATCTGTCCCTATATATTGGAGGTTTAGCTATGTCTTTTGGGAAGGTTTTTATTAGAAAATGGTATACTTGGGAGGGTGAGTTTCACGCCAGAACTCCGGCCCATTAAAGCGACCCGGGGGTCTCGCCTAATGGGATATCTTCCCAAGTACCACCCCTATGTTTTGACTCCGAATGGCGTGTTGGAGTGTTGAGAACTACTTTCCAAGAGGTTTAGTGACCCTTTTAGTGTATAGGGGATGGATTGTTATCATGGTTGGGGATTGTTGAGATGTATTTGGACCTGTAAGTCTGGCCATTGGAGATGGTGGGTACGGAGGTGTCGTATCTAAGACTGTAAGGGATTCCAAATATGTTTTGCTACTGGAATACGGTGTGTGCATAGTTGATGCACAGAAATATTCTTAATGTTGTATGTGCACGGTTGGTGCACAGACATATGGGTAGGCACGTAAGCTGAGGGTGCTAGGTGAACTCTCAACCTAGTGTCGGAGGTTTTCGTGGTGGCTAACGGTGGGCCTATAGAATAGCCAAGTGGGCGAATTCCTATAGATGTAAGGTTTTGCAAACCTTATAGAGGTAAGTCAATACCCACACTTGTCTATATTCGATTAAATTCACACTTCCTCCACAAGGTAACTCAAGGGACTCCCTGAATAGTCAAAGGTGAGACTATGGTAGGGGATGGGGCATATGAGGACCGCTCATATGATGTTGAAACTCCATGGAGTAGAGTCAGTCTTGTTGTCTGAGGTTGTCTAGTGGTTTGTGTTGTACATCTCTTTGTGATGAGGGATGTTGGTGATTTATTATGTTGATGTCAGATGTGACTTATGATGTTATGACTCATTGTGATGAATGGTGATGGTTTATGTTGTTGATCTTGTTGAGGATTCATGTTATAAATATGTTTATGAACTAAGTTTTGTATAACATTTTCAGTTATTATGTATAGTATTTTGAAGTATATAAAATCTAGTTTTCTCGTCCTTTTCCTTAATAATTGGAAACTTATATGTATAGTTTTGTTTGGTAAGCTTACTCTTGCAATGTTTGCACATGTGGTTTGTGTCTGTGATGATCTCGGACATCGTGTTCGGGGGAGCAGATGGCTTTCTAGGTGGACTCCTCTTGGAGGCTTGGTAGATAGAGCGAGCACGAGATTGAAGCTGCGTTCTCTTTTTTCTTAGTTTGGTCTATATAGTTATATGTATAGAGATGACTAGCTTAGGTTTGTCTCATGTATAAGCTCCATGAGTTGTTTGTAGTTAAAATTATATTTTCTTTTATTTTTGAACTTTAATTATTACTTTTGGAAATACGAAAAGTTCACGCAATATTTTCATAAAATAAACTAATGAAAGAGTTTCTAAACAAAAAGGAAATCAAGGAACCTTAGCTTTAATAGTTATGTAATGTAGACTGGTCTTTACAATTGTCGCTAAAGGGTGAGTAATTGAAGATGGGAAAGAGGACAGGAAATGTGTGGAAAGATGATTTCAATCCATCTTATTCTTTTAATGGAGTTTGCAATTAATACCTGAAAAATCTGTATTTTTTTTTTATTCTAATGTTGTGAGTCAATAGTCTTTATATTGCGGTAGAACATATAAATGGTTTGATTTAGTCTACTATCTATTTAAGAACTTTTTAGGTTAGGAAAAAGATAGTACTAACTATTCTCTATTATGTGACACATGTCCTTTTCTTTGGTTTTTTTTGTCTTTTACTTACTCTTTTCATCTTTTATTTACTCTTTCTCTTCCTTGTTGTCTTCTTTCTTATCTTTCTTTTCAGTTTTTTTTTTTAATTTTTTGTCTTCTATTTACTCTCTTTCTTCCTTTTTGTTTTTCATTTCAGTTTTTTTTTTAATTTTTTGTGTTTTATTTTTCTATTCTATTATATATTTATTTTATATAGGAAAATAAATTCTTTTATTATTTATTCTACTCAAATTTTTTTCTTTCTTCTTTTTTCAGATTTTTTTCTTTAAACATATATTTTTTTTATTTTACTTTTTTTCTTTCCTTTTTTCCTTTTCCTTTTCATTTCTTTTTTCTTTTTACGTTATTTTATTCTTCTTTTTAGTTTTTCTTTTTATTCTTCTTTCTTTTCTTTCTTTTTATATTAAATAATACATAAATTTATTTGTTTATAATATTATAAATATAAATCATTTATGGGAGACACTCTTACCCGAGTCTAGTAAAACCATTATGAGCGACAAATATATTTCATGTATTTAACCCAACTTCATACCTAAGACTCGACATTTTTTTTTTTACTTTTAAATCCTATAATATCATTTTTATTTAGTAATTATATAACATATTTTAATTAATTTTATAAATAAATATTTTGTTCAATAATATTTATTTTATTAGGTTGAAATTTTTGTACTAAAAACAATTAAATCTAATAAGATAATATATTTATTACAAAATAATATTTTGGCTCTATGTTTAAAACTTCATATATGAAAATTTTGTTGATTCATATCTATATAATAATGTTAAATATATATATATATATATATATATATATATATATATATATATATATATATATATATTGTATTAATTTATTAAATATATTTTAATTACAAAAAATTGTTTTGAATCACTTCATCAATAATATCATAAATTAAATATTTTTTTTATGTTAGAGTCCACATTTATCATTCACGGAAGACAATCCTGCTCGAATCAGGTAAGATCATTATGAGTGAAAATTTTATTTCTTTGGGTATTTAACACAATTGCATACTCTAGACTCAGCAATATATTTTTTTTACTCTTCAATCCTATAAAATTATTTTTACTTAGAAATCATATAAAATAATTTTAAATAATTTCATAAATAAATATTTTGTTGAATATTATTTATTTTACAAGGTTAAACTGTTTATGCTAAAAAATTAATCTAAATCTAATTAGTTAGTATATTTATAACAAAATAATATTTTGACTATATGTTTAACAACTTCAGATACAAAAATTTTCTTGATTAATATTTTTATAATAATGTAAACTTTTTTTTTACATAAATATAAAACAATAAATTTATTAAATATATTTTAATTACAAATTAGTTTTAAATTACTTCATTAATAATATCATAAATTAAATTAGTTTTAATTTTCTAATGATAGAGAGCACAAGTATCATTCACGAGAGACAATCTTACTCGAGTTAAGTGGAACAATTATAGGAGGCAAATCAATTTCTCCGACTATTTAACACAATTTCATACCTAAAACTCAACAATATATATATTTTTTACTTTTAAATCCTATAAAATCATTTTTTCTTAAAAATCATATAAAATAATTTTAAATAATTTTAACGATAAATATATTTTTGATTAATATTTGTTTTATGAGGTTGAAATTTTTATACTAAAAAATAATTTAAACATAATTAGTTAATGTATTTATTACAAAATAATATTTTGACTCTATGTTTACTAACTTCGTATATGAAAATTTTGTTGATTCATATGTATATAATAATGTTAAATTTATTTATTTATTT
Source organism: Pueraria montana var. lobata (assembly GCA_026413185.1). Classification (NCBI taxonomy): domain Eukaryota; kingdom Viridiplantae; phylum Streptophyta; class Magnoliopsida; order Fabales; family Fabaceae; genus Pueraria; species Pueraria montana. Next base: position 26,350,209 of record CM048656.1, read on the forward strand.
ATATATACAATAAATATATTAAAATTAATTTAATAAATATATTTTCATTACAAAATAATTTTAAATTACTTCATTAATAGTATCATAATTAAATTAGTTTTAATTTTTTAATGGTAGATGCTACAAGTATTATTCACGGGAGACAATCTTGCCCGATCAGGTAGAACCATTATAGGTGACAAATCTATTTCTTCGAGTATTTAACACAACTTCATACCTAAGACTCAACAATTTTTTTTTACTTTTAAATCTGATAAAATCAATTTTATTTAGTAATTATATAATATAATTTTAAATAATTTTATAAATAAATATTTAGTTGAATAGTATTTATTTTATTAGGTTGAAAGTTTTGCACTAAAAAATAATTAAATCTAGTTAGTTAATATATTTATTACTTCATCAATAATATCATAAATTAAATATTTTTATTTTTTTATGTTAGAGTCTAGATGTATCATTCACGAGAGACAATCATACTCGAGTACGGTAAAATCATTATGAATAAAAAATTTATTTCTTTGAGTATTTAATACAATTGCATACTGAAGACTCAACAATTTTTTTTTTTACTCTTCAATCCTATAAAATCATTTTTACTTAGAAATCATATAAATAATTTTAAATAATTTCATAAATAAATATTTTATTAAATAATATTTATTTGTTGAGGTTAAATTGTTTATACTAAAATTTAATTTAAATCTAATTAGTTAATATATTTATTACAAAATAATGTTTGACTCTATGTTTAATAACTTCAAATACAAAGATATTCTTGATAAATATTTTTATAATAATGTTTACTTTTTGACATAAATATATAATAAATTTATTAAATATATTCACAATACAAATTAGTTTTAAATTACTTCATTAATTATATCATAAATTAAATTAGTTTAATTTTCTAATGATAGACATCACAAGTATCATTCACGAGAGGCAATCCTGCTCTAGTCAGATAGGACAATTATGAGTGACAAATCAATTTCTTTGAGTATTTAATATAACTTCATACCTAAGACTCAATAATATATATATATATATATATATATATATATATATATATATATCTTTTAAATCCTATAAAACATTTTACATAGAAATCATATAAAATAATTTTAAATAATTTCATAAATAAATATTTATTTGAATGATATTTGTTTTACGAGGTTTAAATTTTTATATTAAAAAATAATTCAAATCTAATTAGTTAATGTAATTATCACAAAATAATATTTTGACTCTACGTTTAATAACTTTGTATATAAAAATTTTGTTGATTCATACGTATATAAGAATCTTAAATTTATTTATTTATTTAATTATTTATTTATTTACGTATATATATAACAAATATATTAAAATTAATTTATTAAATATATTTTCATTACAAAATAATTTTAAATTACTTCATTAACAATATTATAAATTGAAATAGTTTTTATTTTTTAATTGTAGAGACTACAAGTATATTCACAAGAGACCATCTTGCCCAAGTCAAGTAAAATCATTATGGAAGATAAATATATTTCTTCAAGTATTTAACACAACTTCATACCTAAGACTTACATTTTTTTTTTTACTTTTAAATCCTATAAATCAATTTTATTTAGTAATTATATAATATAATTTTAAATAATTTCATAAATAAATATTTTGTTGAATAATATTTATTTTATTAGGTTGAAATTTTTGGACTAAAAATAATTGAATTTAATTAGTTAATATATTTATTATAAAATAATATTCTGACTCTATGTTTAATAGATTCATTTATGAAAATTTTGTTGATTCATATTTATTATCTATTTTGCTGATTCATATATATATTATATATATATATATATATATATATTAATTTATTGAATATATTTTTACCAAAAAAGGGAGAGAAATTTTCCTATTTAATCCCCTTTCAAACTCAACACTACAATCAAACACTCACACTGTCTCTTATTTCATTGGCGCTTATTTTTCTTTCTCAGCATCTTTCCATTTGTTTCACGTTCCAAACGTTGTCATGGAGTTCAAATATCTTAATGGTCAAAACAGAAGGACAACATCGCCACCACCACACCCTCTTTCTGATGTAGCTTACGTCTCCAGATGCCCATTACAAGGTAATGGTCACTTCTCTTCACGTTCCTTTCAAGATATATACCCATTTGTCTTGCAGGTTAAAAAATAAAAAAACATTTGTTACATGAGTTCATTTTAGTCGTTATTCGTCTTCCAGGGTATGAGTTTGTGCCTGGTAGTATTTTCGATAATGTTTCAACGCCCAGAGTTTTCTCAACGGTGGTGCCAGCCAATGCTGAGGAAGCGTTCCGGCGAGAGTTGGAGAAAGAGGAGATCAGGAGAGAGGTAATCGCCGGCGAGAAGGCATTGGCACGACGGCGAGAGCTGGAAGAGGAAGTAAGGAGAGAAATGGTGTCAGAGAGAGCATTTAGAATCCCCATGCCAAGATTTGAGGGGATCCCATCTAATAACTATAACAATAACGTGCTTGGTGGGTCAAAACATTTACCCTACTTCGATTTCCATGGTAACAGACGAGATTCTACGCAAATTAACAAGGATGGAGTGATCCTACGGGTTAGTGTATAATCTTGTGTTTAATTTACCCGTCCTTTGTGTCTCTATCTTCAATTTTGATTTTATTTTCCTGCTTCTTTAGTGTAACAGTGTTGTTTGGATTGTGAAAAAGGTTTTTCTCTTAGTTTTTGATTAAAAAATGTTACCTTGTTTGAGAATGTCCATTGGATATTTTGTCGTGTTTAAGCTCTTAATTGACTGATGAGCATAAATGATTTTATTTATCCCATTGCAGGCTAGACCAAATGTTGGTTATTGTGGTGGAAAGCGCAAAGCGCTCACACCTACAGTTGAACACAATGAGACTTTGCAGAAGAAAGTCAAGCAGGAGTGGAGTTGTGAGTTGTGTCAGATTTCTACAACGAGTGAGAAAGGCTTGAATGATCATATTCAAGGAAAAAAGCACAAGGCTAAAACATCAATGAGAACTCGGAAAATAGGTAAGAGCAACAAAACATCATTATTATTAAAGAAAAGTAAGCATTGAGTGAAATGCACTAAAGCCATTGTTACCATGTATTCAGGGCTAGATTCAAGATCAGAAGGCCACACACTTCATCCTTGCTTAACCCCTGCACACACAGGCAAATTGGAATCCAAAGAAGAGGAACAGGATGTCCACAAAAGCAAAGGTTTAGTTGGTTTGGACAACCAAAATGAAGCAACTACTAGTAAAGAAGCAGGGGAAACAAATGCACACTAACAACATGGAAGAAATTTAAGTTTTGGTGTACGTTTTGTCAGGTTGGAACTCAATCGAAAATTTCCTTGTAGAGCCATAGGAATGGTAAAAAGCACCTGACTAATGAAGAATTTTACCCAAAACAATGGTGGTGCTGCAAATCCTGGATGACAATACAACACATGCTTATTATTTTAATTTTTATTTGCTGTATTTGTGAAGAGGTAAATTAAGATTTATAAATATATGAGATGAAGTTAGACTTTTAATGTATGTAAAATATTAAAGTACTTCAGTTACTTTTTTGGTACTCTTTTTGTGATTTTTTTTTGTCACATACGTACACCTTGTGTTGATGAATGCGACGAACTGGAATTTTCATATGTTCCCTTCAGTCTTATTTATAAAAAACCAAATGGCTTAATTACACATTTTACCAGTCAATCATCATCATTTCACGAATTTTACTATCCAATTTTTTATTTCTTTTTTCAAATTTAATCACCATAGTTTTCAATTTTTAAGCATTTTTACCACCTATGTTTTTTTCCACATATTTTATCATGTTATTCTATTTTTGCGTGTTTGACTATCATGTTGGTAACAAAATGACGTCATTGTTTTTTTAAACTTTTTTTAGTTAGACGCCATCGTCGGCAAAATGCGCAAAAAATTAAAAATTTAGGTGGTAAAATTCGTAGGAAACAAACTTGGATGGTAAGATTTACAAAATGATGATAGTTGGGTGGTAAAATGTGCTATTAAGTCAAACCAAATTAAAAGTCTTGTTTAGAGACCTTACGTAGATTAATACAGAGAACTGGAACTGGAATTTTCATAAAAGTCAATGTCTCATTTATATTCATCACCATAAGGTCTAACGAGGCCGAATGAATGGTAACTTGTGTGCTAAAAGTTGTTAATTAATATTATGTATTTGTAACAAAATATTTTAGTATTAATTCTTTAAAAAAATGAAATTTTAATATAATATAACTTATAGTATAATATTTATTTATTATAAATTTTAATTGTATAAAAACAAATATTTATTCTATGTAACTCACGAGCAAAAATACAAGTTATATTAATTTCATGACAACTGTTTGTAGTTCTGAGTTATCCACTCATTAATTTATTAAATGCGTGTAATCAATAATTATTACATTGTTAAAACTTCTTCTTTTTTTAATGTACAATAGTGACAACACGTATAGAATTCAAGACTTTGTGTAAACTACCTAAGCACCCAACCATTCGGCCAACCTTGATGGATCTTTAAATGCTTAATATTTGAAACAATAAACCAAAGTAAAATAATATTTTATAATTAAAAATGTTTGAATACGTGTACTCATTTGTTATATTTATGAATTTTAGTTTTTTTTTAAATTTTAGCCGAAAAAAATAAAAATAAAAAGTATTTTTTTTGTTTAAAATAAAATAAATTAACAACCATAATTTTCTCACCTTTATCTTTAATTAGAACAAGTAAAAATTATTTAAATAGATTTTTATGATTTTTTTAAAAGATAAATTTATTTTTAAATCTAAATTATTCAAAGTAAAAAAAATGTGTAGAGCGAAAAATTAAAGACATATCAAAGTTAATTTAAGCAAGTTAAATTTAAAATTACTTCAATTCAATCGAATGAAGAATAAAGTATCACTTTTTAATTTTAGTTATCTCTTGAGCTTATATAAATATTTAAACTTTATTAATGATTTTGTTTACTAATATCTTTAAAAATAATAGTCAAAGAATAAAATTATTATTTTTTCATTAAAAACATTATATTTCATATTTTACCATTACATGCTTATTACTATTTCAATAAATGCGCTTAAGAAGAAGAAGAAGTAAAATTTGTCAAATATAATAAACTAGTAATGGTATTATTGATATAAAACTAAAAGAGAATGCATTAAAATAATGCTCTCATTTAATACTCAAGATTTTAACTTTCTTTTTTTACAGTCATATATTTGTCAACATTTATATTCAATATTATTAATTAAAAATAGAATGCCTTTAGTTGATTAGAAATAAAAAATAAAAAAAAATTGCTAATAGTTTGACAGAGTAGAAAGCAAAAAATTAAATGGCAAACATTAAAAATTGTCAGTCAATTTATGTCTTTTTAATAAAATATTTTATTATTAATTTTCAATTAATCTTTAGATACCCAGATGAAATATTACTTGGTTTCCTACAAATATTTTTTAAACAATTTATCACAAATGTAAAATATAATTTATGTATTCAAAACATTTTTTATATAAATTATAATTATAATTATAATATAATTAATATTTTAAAAATTATTTATTTATTATATTAGTCATGGCAATTATTTGTAGTTATGAGTCATTCACTTCTTAATTTATTAATAATATCAAATACTTGCAGTCAACAAATATTTAATGCTTCAAATTTGAAACAATGAATATTTCAAACTTTGACCATATTAAATTTATTCATATTAATTTTCTTTATTGGAGTCAAACTTTATTGAAAGAATTTTACCAAAAAAGGGAGAGAAATTTTCCTATTTAATCCCCTTTCAAACTCAACACTACAATCAAACACTCACACTGTCTCTTATTTCATTGGCGCTTGTTTTTCTTTCTCAGCGTCTTTCCGTTTGTTTCACGTTCCAAACGTTGTCATGGAGTTCAAATATCTTAATGGTCAAAACAGAAGGACAACATCGCCACCACCACACCCTCTTTCTGATGTAGCTTACGTCTCCAGATGCCCATTACAAGGTAATGGTCACTTCTCTTCACGTTCCTTTCAAGATATATACCCATTTGTCTTGCAGGTTAAAAAATAAAAAAACATTTGTTACATGAGTTCATTTTAGTCGTTATTCGTCTTCCAGGGTATGAGTTTGTGCCTGGTAGTATTTTCGATAATGTTTCAGCGCCCAGAGTTTTCTCAACGGTGGTGCCAGCCAATGCTGAGGAAGCGTTCCGGCGAGAGTTGGAGAAAGAGGAGATCAGGAGAGAGGTAATCGCCGGCGAGAAGGCATTGGCACGACGGCGAGAGCTGGAAGAGGAAGTAAGGAGAGAAATGGTGTCAGAGAGAGCATTTAGAATCCCCATGCCAAGATTTGAGGGGATCCCATCTAATAACTATAACAATAACGTGCTTGGTGGGTCAAAACATTTACCCTACTTCGATTTCCATGGTAACATACGAGATTCTACGCAAATTAACAAGGATGGAGTGATCCTACGGGTTAGTGTATAATCTTGTGTTTAATTTACCCGTCCTTTGTGTCTCTATCTTCAATTTTGATTTTATTTTCCTGCTTCTTTAGTGTAACAGTGTTGTTTGGATTGTGAAAAAGGTTTTTCTCTTAGTTTTTGATTAAAAAATGTTACCTTGTTTGAGAATGTCCATTGGATATTTTGTCGTGTTTAAGCTCTTAATTGACTGATGAGCATAAATGATTTTATTTATCCCATTGCAGGCTAGACCAAATGTTGGTTATTGTGGTGGAAAGCGCAAAGCGCTCACACCTACAGTTGAACACAATGAGACTTTGCAGAAGAAAGTCAAGCAGGAGTGGAGTTGTGAGTTGTGTCAGATTTCTACAACGAGTGAGAAAGGCTTGAATGATCATATTCAAGGAAAAAAGCACAAGGCTAAAACATCAATGAGAACTCGGAAAATAGGTAAGAGCAACAAAACATCATTATTATTAAAGAAAAGTAAGCATTGAGTGAAATGCACTAAAGCCATTGTTACCATGTATTCAGGGCTAGATTCAAGATCAGAAGGCCACACACTTCATCCTTGCTTAACCCCTGCACACACAGGCAAATTGGAATCCAAAGAAGAGGAACAGGATGTCCACAAAAGCAAAGGTTTAGTTGGTTTGGACAACCAAAATGAAGCAACTACTAGTAAAGAAGCAGGGGAAACAAATGCACACTAACAACATGGAAGAAATTTAAGTTTTGGTGTACGTTTTGTCAGGTTGGAACTCAATCGAAAATTTCCTTGTAGAGCCATAGGAATGGTAAAAAGCACCTGACTAATGAAGAATTTTACCCAAAACAATGGTGGTGCTGCAAATCCTGGATGACAATACAACACATGCTTATTATTTTAATTTTTATTTGCTGTATTTGTGAAGAGGTAAATTAAGATTTATAAATATATGAGATGAAGTTAGACTTTTAATGTATGTAAAATATTAAAGTACTTCAGTTACTTTTTTGGTACTCTTTTTGTGATTTTTTTTTGTCACATACGTACACCTTGTGTTGATGAATGCGACGAACTGGAATTTTCATATGTTCCCTTCAGTCTTATTTATAAAAAACCAAATGGCTTAATTACACATTTTACCAGTCAATCATCATCATTTCACGAATTTTACTATCCAATTTTTTATTTCTTTTTTCAAATTTAATCACCATAGTTTTCAATTTTTAAGCATTTTTACCACCTATGTTTTTTTCCACATATTTTATCATGTTATTCTATTTTTGCGTGTTTGACTATCATGTTGGTAACAAAATGACGTCATTGTTTTTTTAAACTTTTTTTAGTTAGACGCCATCGTCGGCAAAATGCGCAAAAAATTAAAAATTTAGGTGGTAAAATTCGTAGGAAACAAACTTGGATGGTAAGATTTACAAAATGATGATAGTTGGGTGGTAAAATGTGCTATTAAGTCAAACCAAATTAAAAGTCTTGTTTAGAGACCTTACGTAGATTAATACAGAGAACTGGAACTGGAATTTTCATAAAAGTCAATGTCTCATTTATATTCATCACCATAAGGTCTAACGAGGCCGAATGAATGGTAACTTGTGTGCTAAAAGTTGTTAATTAATATTATGTATTTGTAACAAAATATTTTAGTATTAATTCTTTAAAAAAATGAAATTTTAATATAATATAACTTATAGTATAATATTTATTTATTATAAATTTTAATTGTATAAAAACAAATATTTATTCTATGTAACTCACGAGCAAAAATACAAGTTATATTAATTTCATGACAACTGTTTGTAGTTCTGAGTTATCCACTCATTAATTTATTAAATGCGTGTAATCAATAATTATTACATTGTTAAAACTTCTTCTTTTTTTAATGTACAATAGTGACAACACGTATAGAATTCAAGACTTTGTGTAAACTACCTAAGCACCCAACCATTCGGCCAACCTTGATGGATCTTTAAATGCTTAATATTTGAAACAATAAACCAAAGTAAAATAATATTTTATAATTAAAAATGTTTGAATACGTGTACTCATTTGTTATATTTATGAATTTTAGTTTTTTTTTAAATTTTAGCCGAAAAAAATAAAAATAAAAAGTATTTTTTTTGTTTAAAATAAAATAAATTAACAACCATAATTTTCTCACCTTTATCTTTAATTAGAACAAGTAAAAATTATTTAAATAGATTTTTATGATTTTTTTAAAAGATAAATTTATTTTTAAATCTAAATTATTCAAAGTAAAAAAAATGTGTAGAGCGAAAAATTAAAGACATATCAAAGTTAATTTAAGCAAGTTAAATTTAAAATTACTTCAATTCAATCGAATGAAGAATAAAGTATCACTTTTTAATTTTAGTTATCTCTTGAGCTTATATAAATATTTAAACTTTATTAATGATTTTGTTTACTAATATCTTTAAAAATAATAGTCAAAGAATAAAATTATTATTTTTTCATTAAAAACATTATATTTCATATTTTACCATTACATGCTTATTACTATTTCAATAAATGCGCTTAAGAAGAAGAAGAAGTAAAATTTGTCAAATATAATAAACTAGTAATGGTATTATTGATATAAAACTAAAAGAGAATGCATTAAAATAATGCTCTCATTTAATACTCAAGATTTTAACTTTCTTTTTTTACAGTCATATATTTGTCAACATTTATATTCAATATTATTAATTAAAAATAGAATGCCTTTAGTTGATTAGAAATAAAAAATAAAAAAAAAATTGCTAATAGTTTGACAGAGTAGAAAGCAAAAAATTAAATGGCAAACATTAAAAATTGTCAGTCAATTTATGTCTTTTTAATAAAATATTTTATTATTAATTTTCAATTAATCTTTAGATACCCAGATGAAATATTACTTGGTTTCCTACAAATATTTTTTAAACAATTTATCACAAATGTAAAATATAATTTATGTATTCAAAACATTTTTTATATAAATTATAATTATAATTATAATATAATTAATATTTTAAAAATTATTTATTTATTATATTAGTCATGGCAATTATTTGTAGTTATGAGTCATTCACTTCTTAATTTATTAATAATATCAAATACTTGCAGTCAACAAATATTTAATGCTTCAAATTTGAAACAATGAATATTTCAAACTTTGACCATATTAAATTTATTCATATTAATTTTCTTTATTGGAGTCAAACTTTATTGAAAGAATTTTACCAAAAAAGGGAGAGAAATTTTCCTATTTAATCCCCTTTCAAACTCAACACTACAATCAAACACTCACACTGTCTCTTATTTCATTGGCGCTTGTTTTTCTTTCTCAGCGTCTTTCCGTTTGTTTCACGTTCCAAACGTTGTCATGGAGTTCAAATATCTTAATGGTCAAAACAGAAGGACAACATCGCCACCACCACACCCTCTTTCTGATGTAGCTTACGTCTCCAGATGCCCATTACAAGGTAATGGTCACTTCTCTTCACGTTCCTTTCAAGATATATACCCATTTGTCTTGCAGGTTAAAAAATAAAAAAACATTTGTTACATGAGTTCATTTTAGTCGTTATTCGTCTTCCAGGGTATGAGTTTGTGCCTGGTAGTATTTTCGATAATGTTTCAGCGCCCAGAGTTTTCTCAACGGTGGTGCCAGCCAATGCTGAGGAAGCGTTCCGGCGAGAGTTGGAGAAAGAGGAGATCAGGAGAGAGGTAATCGCCGGCGAGAAGGCATTGGCACGACGGCGAGAGCTGGAAGAGGAAGTAAATTTCAACCATCACAGCACATTAAAAATTCAATCACACATTATTCCAATCCATGAATTACAATCACAAGCATCAAAAACACAAAACCCCTAAATCAATTTCAAGTTTTCATGATTCTAGGTCACAAATTGAATCTAACCCTACAACATGTTTTCTTCTAATTCCAAGGGTTCTAATTGAAATTAAATGCCTAGATCCTTACCTTAAGCTCTTTAATTGAAGAAAAAGCTTTGAATTCCTTTCTCCCTCACTCCTTGGTCTTGTAGGAATTTTTGGGATTTCCTCCAATTTATTTTCCTTTTTGCCGATTAGCTTAGGGTTTAGGAAGTTTGGATGGTTTGGTTTCTTAATTTGAGTTGAAATGGTGAAGTTAAGATGAAATTGAATGAAGAACTGCAGCTGCTGGGTTAAGAACTCACGGTTCTGTTTTTTCAGAAAAGCTAGCTTTGTGCCTTTTCCTTTTAGCTTAAGTTTTAAGGCTTCATTTAACACTTAATTCACCAAATTGAATTTTTTCTTCAAGTCCACTGCCCTGCACGTCCAGCAGCCTCTATTGGACAAGGGAGATCAGTTCTCCAAGCTTTCCCGTCCACTTGGACAGCCAAAGGAGTGCAGTAAGTGACTTGCCTTCCAAAAGGTCAAAAGTCAACATTTGTAGGTAATTTAATAGAATTTTCTAGAATAATTTAGGGCTGTTAATTATCTTACAAACTAATTAGAATTTGAAGAAAATAACACCACCATTGGATTCCTCACTATCAAAAACCTTGGGGTAGTGTCTTACTTATCTCTTAATCCAAGCCTAATTAGCTTAATTTAGTGACATTAGAAAAGCCTAAGTTGTCACTTTTTGATTGGTTAAGGTTCTAAATTAAATTTTTCTTGGTTAAACATTTTTAATAATTATTCTAAGTATATTACAATTATTAGGTAATTCTATAGATATCCTACGATACGAATTTTCTCTAAATTTTCTGTCTTAGAATTTTACCGTAATAATTTCTCAAAGTTCTAACTTTCAGAAAATCCTAACAATTCTGAATAAGCATTTTAATTCTCTATCTGTATATAATTTTAATCTATATTCTATTACCTTTCTTTTAAGTTATAAATGAGTTCAAAATTCTACACTTGAAAATTTATCCTGGACAGCTGTCTGACATAGCAGTCCAGTCAACTATCAATTTCGGCAAAAACAAAGACATTTGGAAATTCAGAAAATTCTTCTGAGTAGAACTGTATTAATTTCATTAAGAGAATATGTACATAAGGTTTCTATAAAATACAGTGCATAAATGTTCATAATATACATATATAAATGCGTACAAATAATAAAATGAGGATGTTACAATTGTCATCGAGGATTTGCACCACCACCATTGTTTCAGGTAAAATTATTCATTAGTCAGGTGCTTTTTACCATTCCTATGGCTTTGTACGGAAATTTTCGATTGAGTTCTAACATGACAAAACGCACACCAAAACTTAAATTTCTCCCTTGTTGTTAGTGTGCATTTGTTCCCCTACTTCTTTACTAGTAGTTGCTTTATTTTGGTTGTCCAAACCAACTAAACCTTTGCTTTTGGGGACATCCTAATCCTCTTCTTTGGATTCCAATTTGCCTATGTGTGTAGAAACTGGAACTCGAACTGAAAATTTCATAAAAGTCAAAGTCTTATTTATATTCATCACCATAAGATCTAACGAGGCTGAACCAATGGTAACTTATGTGCTAAAAATTATTAATTAATATTATGTATTTGTAACAAAATATTTTATTATTAATTCTTTAAAAAATGAAATTTTAATATAATATAAATCATAATATAATATTTAATTATCATAAATTTTAATTGTATAAAATAAATATTTATTCTATGTAACTCATGAGCAAAATTACAAGTTATATTAATTTCATGACAACTATTTGTAGTTATGAGTTATCCACTCGTTAATTTATTAAATGCTCATAATTGATAAATATTACATTGTTAAAACTTTTTTTTCTTAATGTACAATAGTGACAACAAGTATAGAATTCAAGACTTCATGTACACTACTTAAGCACCCTACCATTAGGCCAACCCTGATGGTTCATTAAATGCTTAAAATTTGAAAAAATAAATCAAAGTAAAATAATATTTTATAATTAAAAATGTTTGAATATTTGTACTCATTTATTATATTTATGAATTTTACGTTTTTTAAAAAAATATTAGAAGCAAAAATTTAAAAAAAGGTATTTTTTTGTTTAAAATAAAATAGAATAAAAACGTAATTTTATTGTTTTAAGTAATATAATTATAAATACTTTTATTGTTTAAAATAAATATTTTTCAAAATAAAATAATAAAAATAACATTTATTATATTTTTATTATTTAAAATAAAATAAACTAAATTTAATATGCTTTGAATACATTTTCCCAATCTAAATTTTATTGTTTAATAAGTCATTGAAAAGACTTCATTATTGTAATTAATGTATTTTATTTCAACAATTATTTAATGTGTTTGTCAGATAAAAGGATTTTTCACAATCTATAATTTATTATTTAATGAGTCACTGAGTTTTCAAAAAAATTTAATGAGTCATTGAAATGTCTTCTGTAATGTTGTGATTTTCCTAATTGTATGATTAAGTGTGTGATTAATAATGCAAGAGTAAATTAAATTTAAATTACATTGATTAATAGAATAATTAACTTAAGTTCTATGTTTTGTTATGTGTCATAGGGTTATTACGAGATTTTTGAGACTTTTACGTAAGTTCCGTAAGTTGTAAAAAAATAAAATAAAATAAGAGAAAGGGGGGTGTCCTTAGAGGGAGATAGGTGCCAAAAGTAATTTTTGTAAATTAAAACCAATTTCAGCCGTGAACTTTCATTCTTCCCTTTTCTCCAATTCTTCCTCCTTCCTCTTCTGAAACCTCTCTTTCCCTTTAATGGAAGCTTGAATTCCTACATCATTGAAGGACTTTTCTCCTTGTCTAGAGCTTCCTTTGATTGAATTCTAGTTGGTAAGCACCTCTCCTCTTCTCCTTTGATCTCTTCAATTCATTTTCTTCTCCTACCAAGAAATGAAATGGGTCTCATGTAAAACTTTTGTTGGTGGATGAAAATTTGATTGAAGCTTATTTTGGAATTGAATTAGGTGTTCTCTAGTTGATTCCATAGCCAAAGTTGGGTAGAGATCCTTCTTGAATCACCAAGTCTCCTCCCTAATTTCTTCAAGGTTTTCAGTCAAAATTTTAGGTAAGGGAAGCTTGCTTGTGAAATTATATTTTCAGTTCAAATGTGGTTGAGAGTTAGGGGGCTCAACCACATATAGCATGACTGCCCCTATTGTTGTTTATGTTGAGTTGCTTGATTGAGTTTGAAATTGATGTAAAATGGGTAGTTGATTTCCAGGCAGTAGCTGTGTGAGTGTATATGAACTGATTATTTTTTTTTGTTTTTGACTATCTAAATTACTTGGAAAGGCTCCTAAAACAAAGGAGACCATGCCCAAATTTTATTAAAATTGTTTGACAAGGTTTTCAATGTGAGATTTACCCAAAAATAAAAGTGGCAGTGGCTGTTTGGTTCGTCCAGCTCTGGACAGTCCCCACGATTTTGTGATTTTTGGAAGATCTAACCGTTGGTTTTTCACGAAATTTGTTTTTAATGCAAATAGACTCGAAATGGAGAAACTTTTATTTTGACATCTTGAAGAGAAAACCTCATCTCAGGGTTCATCTGTGACCCACAAAGTGGCTGTTCTGTTTTTCGAGTTCCCCTGGAACATGTCTCGGTTTTTCTTAAATTCCTAATTGTACACTTAATGTTTTGTTTTCGTTTTTGTGCTATTAAAAACTAGACAAAACAAGGTTTTTAACTGTGTAATTTACAAAAATTATCATGTCCAATTCCTAAATTAAATTTTTGAAAAGGAACAGGGCAAGGGTTTGGAGCTCTGTTTGGAGTCTGAAATTTAGGCTGTTAGAGAAATTTTACTGGGAACAATTGGGAACGAATTTGAGGACATGGGATATCAATTTTGAAAGAGAAATGTGTTATCTTTATCCTGTAAAAATTTCAGCTCAAAACAAGTTTTGGAAGTGTTAGAAAACTTACTTTCTTTGAACCATGTTCACTGGAAAGTCACATTCAGTACTGTCAAAGAGAAATCGACCTCATTTGGTCAATTTTGTTAATGTGATATAATTATTAGAGTTATTAATGTTGAATGATGATGTTGGATAGGCCACAACTTTAGTTCTAGAGCTATGTGAGGAAATTCACATTTTTAAGTATTGTGTTGTGAGTAATTATTCAAAGTGTGAGAATACCTTACTTGAGCCTATTGAATTGCTAGATGGGTTCATAAGCAGAATTTGAGAAAAATTGTGAATTTATAACATAGAGGGAACTTGTGGCAATCAAAGTTGTTTGGCTTGTAACATTACATTGCATATGGGTAGGCACGTAAGTTGAGGGTGCTAGGTAGGCTCTCAACCTAGTGCCGGAGGTTTTCGTGGTGGCCAACGGTGGGCCTATAGAATAGACAAGTGGGCGAATTCCTATAGATGGAAGGTTTTGCAAACCTGACAGAGGTAAGCCAATACCAACACTTGTCTATATTCGATTAAATTCACACTTCCTCCACATGGTAGCTCAAGGGACTCCCTGAATGGTCAAAAGTGAGACTATGGTAGGGGATGGGGCCTAGGGGGACCGCCCAAAAGTTGTAGAAATCTCCATGGAGTCGAGTCAGCATGACATTGCATAATGAAATTGTATATAAAATTGATGTATGTATTGATGTGTGATGTTATCTGAATTATTATTGTTGATTTATTCTAAATTTTCCTTTGATCAAATCCTATCATTATTTTGTAAATAAGCTTACCCTTGCATTTTGTGTTTATGTTGTTTTACTGCAATGATCGTGTGGTTGGCACGGGAGCAGAGCGTGATGATGTTGCAGGTTCTTAGGCCGCTCATGACTGAAGCGGATGTAGATATTGAAGATGGGATGAGATCCCTCTTTTTGGATATGTTATAGTATATATGTACATAGTATGGGGACCAGCTTAGGACATATGTATAAATACTTAGATTGTTGTGAATGTCCTTTATAAGAGGACTCTTTTTGGTATTGTATGTACATATATATATTTAAGTTTTGTAAAGCTAGACTTAATACTTTTATGGTGTGATGATGTATATTATATGTAGGAAAGTAGGTACATATAATATGTGTTAAATGTGAAAAATTTCTACGTAATTTCATATAATAATATTTAACAGAATGTTTTAGTATAACAAATATGTAACGAAGATGGGTCGTTACAATAGTGGTATCAGAGCTGGTCGCATCTTTTGAACAAACCTATGGGGATAGGTCTGTTATGTTTTTGCTGTGTGTGATTGATGTGATGAGTAGAAGGCTTTATCCAATGTTATTTTCTAACTTGGTTTGGTCTTCTGTTAGGATGGTGAGACCACCTAGACCTCCTGTTCCTCCTCCTCCATCTGATATTGCCCAGATGGCCCATGCCATGGAAGTGATGGCAGCTGCGATGCAACATCAGAGTGCTACTATGGCACAACAGCATCAAGCAGCCTTGGCACAGATGGAAGCTACTAGAGTTGCTGCCCAAGCAGCTCAAGCAACAATTCCGCCTGAATATCAAGGGCTGGCTGAATTCAGGAAGAACGATCCTCCCCAGTTTAAAGGGAACTCTAACCCAGATGTAGCTGACCACTGGATTAGAGCACTGGAGAAGATCTTTAGGGCCATGGCATGTCCTGAAGATAGGAAGGTTACTTATGCCACATACATGTTAGCTGATGAGACAGAGTTCTGGTGGCATGGAACTCGACAAATGATGGAAGCACGTGGAGAACCCCTTACTTGGGGAAACTTCAGGGAGAGATTTCTAGAGAGGTATTTTCCAGATAGTGCTAAATATGCCAAGGAAGCTGAATTCATGAAGTTAGAGCAAGGCAACCTAACAGTTCATGAATATGCGACTAAGTTTGAACACTTAGCTCGTTTTTATTCTCAAGCTACTACTGAAGCTTGGAGGTGTAGAAAATTTGAAGAAGGCTTGAAGCAAGAGGTGAAACGGATGATTGTCCCTATGGCTATTAGGGAGTTTCCTGCATTAGTAGAGAAGGCGAAGACTGTGGAACGCCTAGAGGGTGGTAGTAGAGTAATCAGGACTCATGGTGATGGATCCTCTGGTAGTAGGAAGGGGAGTTTTCAGAAGAAACCTTATTTTAGACCCCAGCAACCTCGGGGAAGTTCAATTGTAGCTCAGTCAGGAGCTCAAGGCGTTAGATGCTTCAGGTGTGGTGGTCCACATTACAGCACTCATTGTACTTATAAGGAGATGGTTTGTTTTAAATGCCAAAAGCCCAGTCATCTTGCAAGAGATTGTCAGGTTAATGTTAGAGCTGCACCAGCAAGAAATGTACCAAAGGTTGAGAAGCCTAAGGTAGCTGGAAGGGTTTTTGCTATGAGTGGAGCGGAAGCATCCAAATCTGATGATCTTGTCCAAGGTGTGTGTGAAGTGGCCGGTAACTCTTTATCTGTTTTGTTTGATTCTGGAGCTACACATTCTTTCATTTCCCATGATTGTGTGAAAAGATTGAAGTTGTCTACATGTCCTTTATTGTTTGATCTGCTTGTCTCTACTCCTACAGCCACTCCTGTGGCAGCTTCCTTAGTGTGTGTTGGATGTCCTATTGTGGTTAGTGGACGTAATTACAAGGTTAATCTGATTTGTCTTCCTTTGACTGATTTGGACATAATCTTAGGAATGGATTGGTTGTCTTCCAATTTTATTCTTATAGATTGTGCTCAAAAGACTCTTGTATTCCCTAATCATGAAGATATTGATTTCATTTCTGCAAAGCAAGCACAAGTTGCTTTGAAGGAAGGAGCCTCATGTTTTGTGGTCTTTTCTTTCTTGGAAGTCAAGGGTGATCTTGACTTGAAATCTATAGACGTTGTTAGAGACTTTTCTGAAGTCTTTCCTGAAGAAGTACCTAGCTTGCCTCCACAAAGAGAGGTTGAGTTTGCTATTGACCTAGTTCCAGGTGCGGGGCCAATATCAATAACTCCTTATAGGATGGCACCAGCTGAATTAGCTGAATTGAAGAAACAAATTGAAGATTTGCTTGAGAAGGAAATGATTAGACCTAGTGTTTCCCCTTGGGGAGCACCTGTGTTACTAGTTAAGAAGAAAGATGGTGGCTCAAGATTATGTGTTGATTATCGCCAGTTGAATAAGCTCACTATCAAGAACAAATATCCTTTGCCTAGGATAGATGATTTGATGGATCAGTTGCGTGGAGCGAAGATTTTTTCAAAGATTGATTTGAAGTCGGGGTATCATCAAATAAGGGTGAAAGGTGAGGATATACCGAAAACAGCTTTTCGGACTCGGTATGGACATTATGAGTATGTGGTCATGCCTTTTGGAGTGACGAATGCTCCTGCTATATTCATGGATTATATGAATAGGATCTTTCATCCCTTCTTGGATAAGTTTGTTGTTGTGTTTATCGACGACATTCTAATCTATTCCCCTACTCGTGAAGAGCATAAAGAACATTTAAGAGTTGTGTTGGAGATTTTGAGAGAAAAGGATTTGTATGCAAGGCTCTCTAAGTGTGAGTTTTGGCTTGAAGAAGTGAAGTTTTTGGGTCATGTGATCTCAGCTAAAGGGATTGCAGTAGATCCATCTAAAGTAGAAGCAGTTTTGCAATGGGAACGTCCTAAGACGGTTACAGAGATTAGAAGTTTTGTTGGGTTAGCTGGATACTATCGGAGATTCATTGAAGGATTCTCTAAGATAGTAGCACCATTGACTCAACTCACTCGCAAGGACCAACCATTTGCATGGACTGAAGCTTGTGAGCAGAGTTTTCTAGAATTGAAGAAAAGGTTGACTTCTTCTCCTATACTTGTGATCCCTGATCCTAGTGAACCTTTTGAGGTTTATTGTGATGCATCTCATCAAGGATTGGGTTGTGTATTAATGCAAGGAAGGAAAGTTGTGGCTTATGCCTCAAGACAGTTGAAGACTCATGAGAGAAACTATCCCACTCATGATCTGGAGTTAGCAGCGGTGGTGTTTGCCTTGAAGATATGGAGACATTATCTTTATGGGGCTAAGTTTGATGTATTTAGTGATCATAAGAGTTTAAAATACTTGTTTGATCAGAAGGAGCTCAATATGCGACAAAGGCGATGGATGGAATTTTTGAAGGATTATGATTTTCAATTGATGTACCATCCAGGTAAAGCTAATGTTGTAGCTAATGCCCTTAGCAGAAAGACTATTCAGATGTCCGCTTTGATGGTGAAAGAATTAGAGTTGGTGGAGAAGTTTAGAGATTTGAATTTGTATGTAGAAGTGGCTCATGATCACATTAGTTGTGGTATGTTAACCGTGACTAATGATTTTCTTGGGATGATTAAGGAGAAACAGTTATTGGATCCTAGCTTGTGTAGAACAATGGAGTTGTTGGCTACGGATAAAACAATAGACTTCAGTATGGGTGAAGATGGCATTTTGAGATTCAAAGGTAGAATTTGTGTCCCACAAGAAGATGAGTTGAAAAGACTTATTTTAGATGAAGGCCATAAAAGTAAACTTAGTCTACATCCTGGTATGACTAAGATGTATCAAGATTTGAAGAAGATGTTTTGGTGGTCCGGTATGAAGAGAGATGTGGTACAATATGTGGCAGCATGTTTAACTTGTCAGAAGGCTAAAGTAGAACATCAGAGGCCCGGTGGTTTGTTGCAAGCAATGGAGATTCCAGAGTGGAAATGGGACAGTATTACCATGGATTTTGTATCCAGTTTGCCTAGGACAACTAGAGGTTGTGATGCCATATGGGTGATAGTTGACAAATTAACAAAGTGTGCTCATTTCTTACCTGTTAACATGAAGTATTCTTTGGAGAAGTTCACTCAATTGTATATCAGAGAGATAGTAAGATTGCATGGAGTGCCATCCAGTATCATTTCTGATAGAGATCCAAGATTTACTTCAAGGTTTTGGCAAAGTTTGCAGGAAGCCTTAGGAACTAAGTTGAGACTTAGTTCTGCTTATCACCCACAGACAGATGGACAATCTGAGAGGACCATCCAGTCATTAGAAGATTTGTTGCGGGCATGTGTTTTGGATCATCTTGGAAGTTGGGATGAAGTTTTGCCTTTGGTGGAATTCACCTACAATAACAGTTTTCATGCTAGTATTGGTATGGCACCATTTGAAGCTTTGTATGGTAGAAGGTGTAGAACACCTCTTTGTTGGTACCAAGATGGAGTGAATATGGTAGTAGGGCCAGAGATGTTACAACAGACTACAGAAAAGATTAAGTTGATTCAAGAAAGGATGAAAGCTTCGCAAAGTAGACAAAAATCTTATGCAGATAAACGTAGAAGACCACTTGAGTTTGAAGCAGGTGATCATGTTTTTCTAAAGGTTACACCAACTACAGGTGTAGGACGGGCTATCAAGTCGAAGAAGCTTACTCCTAAGTTCATTGGACCTTATCAAATCCTTAAACGTATAGGTTCAGTGGCTTATGAAATAGCTTTACCACCTTTTCTAGCCAACTTACACAATGTATTTCATGTGTCTCAATTGAGGAAGTATGTTCCTGATCCTACTCACATCATTGAGCCAGATATGATACAAGTGCGAGAAGATTTGACTTATGAGACTCATCCAGTAAGGATTGAGGACCAAAGGACTAAGCAGCTTAGGGGCAAAGCAATTAGTTTGGTCAAAGTAATATGGAGTGATACCATAGGCGATGCTACATGGGAACTTGAAGATAAAATGCGCGAACAATACCCTTATCTCTTCTCAGGTAAGCGAATTTTCGAGGACGAAAATTTTCTTGTTGGGGAGAATTGTAATGTTGTGATTTTCCTAATTGTATGATTAAGTGTGTGATTAATAATGCAAGAGTAAATTAAATTTAAATTACATTGATTAATAGAATAATTAACTTAAGTTCTATGTTTTGTTATGTGTCATAGGGTTATTACGAGATTTTTGAGACTTTTACGTAAGTTCCGTAAGTTGTAAAAAAATAAAATAAAATAAGAGAAAGGGGGGTGTCCTTAGAGGGAGATAGGTGCCAAAAGTAATTTTTGTAAATTAAAACCAATTTCAGCCGTGAACTTTCATTCTTCCCTTTTCTCCAATTCTTCCTCCTTCCTCTTCTGAAACCTCTCTTTCCCTTTAATGGAAGCTTGAATTCCTACATCATTGAAGGACTTTTCTCCTTGTCTAGAGCTTCCTTTGATTGAATTCTAGTTGGTAAGCACCTCTCCTCTTCTCCTTTGATCTCTTCAATTCATTTTCTTCTCCTACCAAGAAATGAAATGGGTCTCATGTAAAACTTTTGTTGGTGGATGAAAATTTGATTGAAGCTTATTTTGGAATTGAATTAGGTGTTCTCTAGTTGATTCCATAGCCAAAGTTGGGTAGAGATCCTTCTTGAATCACCAAGTCTCCTCCCTAATTTCTTCAAGGTTTTCAGTCAAAATTTTAGGTAAGGGAAGCTTGCTTGTGAAATTATATTTTCAGTTCAAATGTGGTTGAGAGTTAGGGGGCTCAACCACATATAGCATGACTGCCCCTATTGTTGTTTATGTTGAGTTGCTTGATTGAGTTTGAAATTGATGTAAAATGGGTAGTTGATTTCCAGGCAGTAGCTGTGTGAGTGTATATGAACTGATTATTTTTTTTTGTTTTTGACTATCTAAATTACTTGGAAAGGCTCCTAAAACAAAGGAGACCATGCCCAAATTTTATTAAAATTGTTTGACAAGGTTTTCAATGTGAGATTTACCCAAAAATAAAAGTGGCAGTGGCTGTTTGGTTCGTCCAGCTCTGGACAGTCCCCACGATTTTGTGATTTTTGGAAGATCTAACCGTTGGTTTTTCACGAAATTTGTTTTTAATGCAAATAGACTCGAAATGGAGAAACTTTTATTTTGACATCTTGAAGAGAAAACCTCATCTCAGGGTTCATCTGTGACCCACAAAGTGGCTGTTCTGTTTTTCGAGTTCCCCTGGAACATGTCTCGGTTTTTCTTAAATTCCTAATTGTACACTTAATGTTTTGTTTTCGTTTTTGTGCTATTAAAAACTAGACAAAACAAGGTTTTTAACTGTGTAATTTACAAAAATTATCATGTCCAATTCCTAAATTAAATTTTTGAAAAGGAACAGGGCAAGGGTTTGGAGCTCTGTTTGGAGTCTGAAATTTAGGCTGTTAGAGAAATTTTACTGGGAACAATTGGGAACGAATTTGAGGACATGGGATATCAATTTTGAAAGAGAAATGTGTTATCTTTATCCTGTAAAAATTTCAGCTCAAAACAAGTTTTGGAAGTGTTAGAAAACTTACTTTCTTTGAACCATGTTCACTGGAAAGTCACATTCAGTACTGTCAAAGAGAAATCGACCTCATTTGGTCAATTTTGTTAATGTGATATAATTATTAGAGTTATTAATGTTGAATGATGATGTTGGATAGGCCACAACTTTAGTTCTAGAGCTATGTGAGGAAATTCACATTTTTAAGTATTGTGTTGTGAGTAATTATTCAAAGTGTGAGAATACCTTACTTGAGCCTATTGAATTGCTAGATGGGTTCATAAGCAGAATTTGAGAAAAATTGTGAATTTATAACATAGAGGGAACTTGTGGCAATCAAAGTTGTTTGGCTTGTAACATTACATTGCATATGGGTAGGCACGTAAGTTGAGGGTGCTAGGTAGGCTCTCAACCTAGTGCCGGAGGTTTTCGTGGTGGCCAACGGTGGGCCTATAGAATAGACAAGTGGGCGAATTCCTATAGATGGAAGGTTTTGCAAACCTGACAGAGGTAAGCCAATACCAACACTTGTCTATATTCGATTAAATTCACACTTCCTCCACATGGTAGCTCAAGGGACTCCCTGAATGGTCAAAAGTGAGACTATGGTAGGGGATGGGGCCTAGGGGGACCGCCCAAAAGTTGTAGAAATCTCCATGGAGTCGAGTCAGCATGACATTGCATAATGAAATTGTATATAAAATTGATGTATGTATTGATGTGTGATGTTATCTGAATTATTATTGTTGATTTATTCTAAATTTTTCTTTGATCAAATCCTATCATTATTTTGTAAATAAGCTTACCCTTGCATTTTGTGTTTATGTTGTTTTACTGCAATGATCGTGTGGTTGGCACGGGAGCAGAGCGTGATGATGTTGCAGGTTCTTAGGCCGCTCATGACTGAAGCGGATGTAGATATTGAAGATGGGATGAGATCCCTCTTTTTGGATATGTTATAGTATATATGTACATAGTATGGGGACCAGCTTAGGACATATGTATAAATACTTAGATTGTTGTGAATGTCCTTTATAAGAGGACTCTTTTTGGTATTGTATGTACATATATATATTTAAGTTTTGTAAAGCTAGACTTAATACTTTTATGGTGTGATGATGTATATTATATGTAGGAAAGTAGGTACATATAATATGTGTTAAATGTGAAAAATTTCTACGTAATTTCATATAATAATATTTAACAGAATGTTTTAGTATAACAAATATGTAACGAAGATGGGTCGTTACATCTTCATTATTGCATTAATTGTTGTATCTTATCTTCAACATTAAATTATTTAACGCAAATGAATTTAAATCATTTAAAAGTCTTAAAAAATTTCTATTTAATCTTTTATAAAAACCATGTGACCTTGATTGTTGTTATATTTAAGATATTGCAAAACTAATAAAAATATTTACACTTATATTTGATATATATTGTTGTAATGTATTATGCAATATTGAAAATTTTATAAGAAAAAAATGCAACGTTGCAAATGTGTAATATTTTAAATATTATAAAACTATTAAAAATATTTACACATTTATTTTAAATATATTATTGCAATGTAATATTTCTTTTAACTTGTTTGTGCTTCATTTTTATATATTGACAATTCTTAAACGAGACATTTGAAATTTAGTCAATGAAAAGAAAAAGGAAAATAAAAATTGCATACAACCACAGAAGGAGAAATTAAATGAATAACCATTAAAAAAAGAAAAAGAAAATAAAACTAATTTTCTCACATTTATATTTAATTAGAAAATAAAAAATAAGTAACAAAATTTAAATAGATTTTAAAGATTTTTTTAAAATATAAATTTATTTTTTTAAATTATTTAAAGTAAAAAAATGTGTAGAGTGAAAAATTAAAGATATATCCAAAGTTAATTTAAGCAAGTTAAATTTAAAATTACTTCAATTTAATCTAATGAAGAATAAAGTATCACTTTTTTAAACTATCCATAATAGACAACAATAATTAATAACTAAAACTGTTATACTTTAAAATCCATGATTAGAATAAATAAATAAATAAAATTAATTACAAATAATTCTTAATACATTTTTTTAAAAAGTATATATTTAAAATATTTTATAAAAATATTCAAAAACAAGTTTTATCCATTCATGGCATGGGTCACTACATTTTTTTTGGGTTACCACTTCATTGGAAACTGAATTTGGATCCTTTAAGTAAGATTTCAGATTTGAGCCTTATGAATGGAAAAATGTGGTTCAGTCATCTTAACGAGGTCTCTCATTCCAACCACATTTTTCTATCTATAAGGTTCAAATTTAAAAACCTTACTTAAAGATCCAAATCCAATTCCGCTAGCACCAACGACATGTTGGTGTGTCACTACACTCTAGTTTATAACAGAAGTTTTAATCAATGTTTTTAAAATTGAACCGATCAAGACAGTACTGGTTCAAGATTCAATGGTTCAACCATGGTTGAACCGTGTCGAACCGATATTAATAAAATAATATTTTTAAATTTTTAATATAACATTAATAATGTTTCAGCAAAACATGCATTTTGGTGTCTAAGTGTTCTTTCAATCAAATAAAGAGCATTCCTGATGATATGAGTACAACACTAGTAAAATCCTTTTTTTTTTTTTCATTGTATAGTTTTTATTTAACAATTCAATGGCGTTCTTTCAGTTGATTTACAAATATTGGAGCATTATCATAGTTATTGTACCAAAATTTTCAATTGAATATACTCTTTTAATAACTGTTTCTGTCTAATACCAATCAACCATAACCGTTGTTTTCTGCCAGCAAATCTTTGCATATGTGCGGTCAAGATTGCACCATTTGCTAGTGGCAACACACAACCACAACCAATGCCTGTGTTAAATATACAGATTCCACCTAATAAAATGTTGATTTCATGGCACAATGGGACTATACACGACCCATTCAATTTAGTTCACTGACTCATTCGGTGGAAGCACTTATTTATCCTTTCAAGTTTCAACTGTTAAGCATGCAAGTCTCCTCAATCTGTTTACCAGCTAAGGTTCCGGTTGGTGTAAAGTCACTGCACACGAACCCAGCAACCGTGAACGACCCCACTTCCATGGCCAAGGTTGTTGCTCCTAAGTGGGCCCAGAAGACAATAACTTTGCCTCCGCTTAAACGTGGTTGTCATCTCATCACTTCTAAGGTGTGAGTTATTGAACTTATATATCAATCATGTTTTTTGCCTCCCTTCTTTGTAAATCACATATATATTTATTGTTGGAGTACAAGTGTGAAGGTGAAGTCTCACATTGGATAGGAATGGGCAAATTGAGATAACTGGATGGACTCGCAAACCTAACGCCTTAAGGTTTTGGGTTGAAGGTGGTGTCAGGTTTACTTGTGTAGTGTGCTCGTGACACATTGGTGTAGATCTCCCCGATATCGAGTCGTTGAGCAGGATTGCCCCTATGTACTTAAGCAGGATTACGTAAATAATATTGTGGTTGATATAAAAAGAAAATTCCCATATATGTTTAGGACAACTATTTCTCTTATTATATGCTTGTTGATCATATAAACACTTTTTTTAATATATGATGATGATTGTAGCTAAAGGGTGAGTAATTGAAGATGGGAAAGAGGCCCATATATGTTTAGGACAACTATTTCTCTTATTATATGCTTGCTGAAAATATAAACACTATTTTTAATATATGATGATAATTGTTGTAACACTGTGATTTTTCGTAAGGTATTATACCGCAAGAGAAAATTAAATTTAAATTATGTTGATTGATATAATAATTAACTTAAGCTCTATGTTTTGTTATGTGTCATAGTGTTATTGTGAGATTTTTAGGACTTTTACGTGAGTTCCGTAAGTTGTATAAAAATAATAATAAGAGAAGGGGGTGTCCTTAGAGGAAGGCTGGGGGCAAATAGCAAAATTTCAATTTTATCCCAAATAGCAAAATAGTGTAATTGAAGATGGGAAAGAGGCCCATATATGTTTAGGACAACTATTTCTCTTATTATATGCTTGCTGAAAATATAAACACTATTTTTAATATATGATGATGATTGTTGTAACATTGTGATTTGTCGTAAGGTATTATACTACAAGAGAAAATTAAATTTAAATTATGTTGATTGATATAATAATTAACTTAAGCTCTATGTTTTGTTATGTGTCATAGTGTTATTTTGAGATTTTTAGGACTTTTACGTGAGTTCCGTAAGTTGTATAAAAAAAATAATAAGAGAAGGGGGTGTCCTTAGAGGAAGGCTGGGGGCAAATAGCAAAATTTCAATTTCAATTTTATCCCAATCTTTAAACGGTGCCAAGCTTCCCATTCTCTCAATTCCTTAATTCTTCTTCCTTTCTCTCGCGAAGCTCTCTTCTCTCTCCTCCTTCCAAGCTTGGCCGTGACACTCTACAAGCAGAAGGAAGCCATGGATGAGTTTTGAAGCTTTCGTGCTAGCCACTCATCACAGTCTTATCATTCTCTCAACCAAGTCCCTCTTTCTCTTCACCTTCATCCTCTCTCCCTCTCGGCTGAACCAAAAATAAAGGTAAGGGAAGTTTTTCTATTTTTAATTTAAGTGTGGTTGAGAGTTAGGGGGCTCAACCACATATAGCATGCATGCCCCTCTTGTTGTTTATGTTGAGTTGCTTGGTGTTTGAGTTTGAAATTGATGAAAAATAGGTATTTGATTCTCTTGGCAGTTGTAACCCCCCTTTCTTATTATTCATAATTTAACTATTTAATTTATTTTATATATTTATTTCAAAGTTCTTATATGTTCTCTTACAATCCAAAATATGTTTTATAGTTTACATCATTAAAATTTATAGAAACACTAATACAAAATAATTATAAGTCATACAATTATTGTCTACCCAAAATAGTCCCATCCTATATGCTCTGAAAAATATCTGCATCTTTAACTTCTAATTAATCTTCAAAATACCTGCAATTCACACTCCCCTAGAATCTGGGGACAAAATTACCGGATCAGGCATTTAATTTCTCATACAATTAGAATCCATATCAACCATGTACATTTCATATAATAATTAATCAATCACATACATAAGCAAATGCAGTATGATTTATGCAAATGCAGTTTTAACTCAAAATCATTTTGACCCTGCTCCATGGAGACTTCCCCTTTGAGCGTTTAGTAAGAAACTGGCCTACCATTACGCACTGCAATTCAGCTATCAACCCCTACTAAACGCGCATAAACTAGACAGAATTAGGAGATCAGGATACCCGGAAGGCCACCACGACCGCAACTCAGTCCAGTTTCCAGTCACATGTGGAATTGCCAATATCCTTCACCCCACAGACTATATAATCACGGACTATACAGCCCTGTCTAACTTATTCTGCTCACCCCAAAGATTCAATTCTCAAATCATATTCATTTCACATGACTACCGCAGTCTCGGTTAGTCAACAAAATCATTTCTCATATATCAACTCGTTTCTCATGACTACCGCAGTCCCGGTTAGTCAACATTTATTCTTTCTTTTCTTTCTTTTCTTTTCTTTTCTTTCTTTTTCATTTTCATGGCTACCGCAGTCCCGGTTAGCCAACATCAATTATTTTTCACTTGAATCTTTATAAATCCCCCAAAAAGACTCATGCATATGCAATATGTTAATAATCACAATTAAATAAGTAATTTTTTAAACAATCACCTACAAAAATATAAACATTCAACAATTTCCAACATCATTCACAACACAATCAAGCAATTTCAATCCAACAACAAACCAACCAATCAATTTCAATCCATCACAACATATCATCCAATCAATCAAACATGGTTCCAAACAATTATTTCAAGCTTCTAATATCAATTATATAAAAACCCAAAATCAATTTCATCTTTTCATGGTTCTTGATCAAATCTTGAATCTAAACTTAACAACATGTTTTTCTACATTCCAAATGGTCTAAAATGAAATTAAATGCCATGATCCTTACCTTGAATCCTTAGTTTGATGGAGAAACCTTTGAATCCCTTTTCTCCTTTTCTCCTTTGTCTTCTTGAAATTTTTAGGATTTTTCTCCCAAATATTTCTCTTTGACAGTAATGAATATGAGCTCTCACTGATGCAAGCAAATGATCTCGGAATTTAAAACTTTTTATATCAAATCGAAGCTCTTGAAATCTATTTTATAGAAAGGTATCCTACTTCTAAAATCAACATCTAGAAAATTTTATAAAAATTTTCTAAGTCAGCAGTCCTGAATTTTAAGTGCTCACTGAACATAGCTCAAAGAAATGTAAGCTTCTCCCACTTCCCAAACTTTTTTTGAGCTGAAATTTTTACAGTAGAAAGGTAACATCTTTGTATTTCTAAAAAGATAACCCTTGCCCCCAAATTCTTTCCCTATTGTTCCCAGTAAATTTGTTTCTAACGGCCTAAGTTTCAGACTCAAAACAGAGCTCAAAACCCCTTCCCCTGTTTCTTTTTAAAAGTTAATTTAGAAATTGAATATGATAATTTTTGTAATTTATATGGTTAAAAATCTTGTTTTGTCTAGTTTTTAATGGTTCAAAAACGAAAAAGAAACATTAATCACACAAGTGGGAATTTGAGAAAAACCGAGACATGTTACAGGGGAAACTCGAAAACAGAACAACCATTTTGGGAGTCATGGATGAACTTCAAAACGAGGTTTTCTCTCCTTGGTGTCAAAATAAAAGTTGTTCCTTTTTGTGTCTATTTTCATTCAAAACAAATTTCGTGAAAAACCAACAGTTAGATCTCCCAAAAATCGCAAAACCGTGGGAGCTGTCTAGGGACACTCGAACCTGACAGTCACTGTTCCATTGTTTTGGAGTTTGATTTTCACATGCAAAGCTTATCAAATAATTTCAAGAAAATTTGGACATGGTCTCCTTTGTTTTAGGAGTATTTCTAATCAATTCCAAAGATTAAAACAATCCAAAGACAGCATATAAAAATCTCACACAGTCACAGGACACAAATCACAACTAGCTCATTTCGGATTTTCAAAAGTTCTTGCAACAACCAAGGTATCTACTGACCATCAACAGCAGCCAAAATCAATATTTAAGAAGAAAACAGGGAAATAGCTTAGGGAAGAAGAAAACCCCTCCATACCTCCTAGTTTCTTCCACCAAATGCAACAAAAATAGGTTGGTTGAGTAGCTCTAGTCTCCCTCTATGATATATCCAAGATTAATCGGTAGAAACTTTGATTTGGAGGCTCAAATATTAGAGAAAAGATAATATTTAGAGAGAAGGAGGAGAGAGAGCAGAGGGAGGGTTTCGGGGAGGAAGGAGAGAAGAATGAAGAATGAGGGAAAGAGAAGCTGTTCACGTTATTTTGCAATTTTGCTATGCAGCCACCCTTCCTCTAAGGACACCCCCTTTTCTTATTTTTTTTTCTACAACTTATGGAACTTACGTAAAAGTTCCAAAATCTCACAATAACACTATGGCACATAACAAAACATAGAACTTAAGTTAATTATTATATCACTCAACATAATTTAAATTTAGTTTGCTATTTCATTATTAATCAAATACTTAATCATACAATTAAGAAAACCACAACGTTACAATTTTCCGCAACAAGAAAATTTTCTAATTAAATCTCTCACATTCATACTTATTGGATTGTAATTTTCGGGGTGTTACAATACTCTTCTCCTTTAAGGAATTTCGTCCCCGAAATTCACTGAGCGTAAGGTTAAGCTAAGCTAGGGCCATAATCATCTTTGCTTACTCTCATGCCAATTTATTTTTCTATAGCTAGTCTTAGATTTCTGCCATAAGGAAGTGTTCCTCTTAAGGGGCTCGTTTCTAACTTACTATCTCTTTCTCCAACACAAAGCATAGATAAGGTTCGTTCTCAAAGGGTATATATGGTTTTCATCTAAGCAGATTCACTCTCAAGGCTATAGGCTCACTAACATAGAGTGGATTCGATAGAAATTTATCTAAGCTACTAGGTAAACTACTAGGTAGGCCTCTAGGTCAAGAACAAGTCTTTCACCTAAGGATTTCCTTTGAATTGAGCTTTCTAAGAGGTGATTTTGGGAAGCAATCTTATGATACAGTGATCTGTTCATTTAGAACCCAAAAACAGATTTATTTCACTTAAAAACAAGATCATGAGTTTTGGTTTCATCCAAATCGGAGTTACGGTTTGAAAACTACGCACGTTTTAAGTTTGCGATTTTAAGGAATTGTAGAAAACGGTTTTCTACGCCAATTGAGCTACAGAACTTGAAATCCTTTGGGACTTGAAAACAGATTTAATATGCATTAAATTTGACCTAATAGTTTTAGTTTGACTCAAAAACTCAAAGCAGTTTGGAAATGGCGCACGTTATAAGTTTGCAAAATGCATGTTTCTAGAAAACTGGTTTTTCTATCAAATTCATTGTATAATGCTTAAAGTTATGTGGGACCTCAAAACAGATTTATAGGGTACTAAAACAAGGTTGTGGGCTTTGGTTTCACTCTAAAAGCTCGAACGGTTTGAAAATGGCGTACGTTTCAAGTTTCAGGTCAAAAATGGCTTAGAAAAGAGGTGATTTTCAAAGGTGAATTTAAAATCCATAGGGAGAAACTTTGTAAATCCTCAAAACAGATTTTATACACCTAAAAATAGGATTGTCGGAATTGGTCTCACCTCAAAATTCATCTCGGATCAAAATCTAAGCATTTAGGGTCACTTAAGGAACTAGTTTTGGGTCAAAATGAACTTAGGGATCCAAAATGATCTATGTAAGTCCAATGGCTATGAAATTTTGTGAAGAACTAGACTTTAGTAACACAAAACTGT
This sequence comes from Pueraria montana var. lobata, assembly GCA_026413185.1. Classification (NCBI taxonomy): domain Eukaryota; kingdom Viridiplantae; phylum Streptophyta; class Magnoliopsida; order Fabales; family Fabaceae; genus Pueraria; species Pueraria montana. The sequence continues at coordinate 26,380,709 of CM048656.1, forward strand.
GGAAAAAGGTTTCGTTCTTAAACTCATTCTATACAAGGAGTTATGCAGTGCCAAAGTTCGCACTTTTACCATTTCGGGTCATGTCTTTGGTACCTAAAATGTGCAGTTTTGACTCTTATCATCTTGTTTTAGTTTTACTAACTAGCACTCACCAATTTGAGTATGGCATGATACTAAAACACAATGCTTAGCGATGGATTAAGGATATTGATGTTCTACTCCAATTATAGGCTTACCTAAGCACTTGTTAAGGTAAATCTAATGATTTTGGCTAAGTATTTAAACTATACTTACAAGATTCATCTAGTGGAGTCACATGGAGATACATGCTACTTTGTTTTAAACAATGGCCACAATTCTTAGCTTAACGGTGCTTCCAACACCCTTTATACATGTCTAGGCCACAACTTTCTATGTCTAAACACTACCAAAGACTTTTCCTATCATTTTCTCACATTTTTCTCTTCATAGAAGGTATTCTAAATATGATTTAAGTCTCTAACTTACAGCTACATCCTATTATCATAATTCCAACCAAATCACCATTTGGATGATTTCTAAATTGTCTCAAACCATTCCAATCTACTATCACCAATTTAATCACTTATTGAATTCGACTTCTAACATCCAAATCACACTCTCAAACTTTGCAATCACTTACTTCCCCATCTTAAACACTCTGCTATTATTCTAGCATTTGTATCTTATTCTACTCACTAAATTATAATTTAGCCATCAAGAACCCTCACATATACCTACCAACTCAATTCTACACGTGGGTAGTTGATAACCTCAATTATACAGGCCTTAAATCACCATATATTACTATGGTCCATAACGTGACCCCGTTACTAATATCATATATTTGAGTAGATAATTGGGAACCAAGAATTACATACCATAATACCTTTCTTTTGTATATAACTAAGTGCCTTATGCTCAATATCCGCTCAAAAGGAAGATGCTCAACCAATTGTAGTAATATTCAATAATCAATCCCCATACTAATAGCCTCATAATTATACATATATATAAATATATAAATATATATTTATAAAATTCATATAATAACTAAGAGAATGTATCTAATCTCAAGCTTCATAATCCCTCCGGAAAATCCGGCAGAGTTTGCTCTATTTTTCAATACTTTCCCTCATACCCCTTTTTCAAAAGGTATGGAAACAAACCACAACAGAAACCTGGTAATCAATTCACAACATAATAAACCTCAACATCACCCATAATATCAAACATTCTAAATTTATTCATCATAACTTTTTGGTCAAATATAACTAGCTTTCAAACTCACCATCTATCAATCAATTCACTTTACCAATTCAAATACAATCAAGTAAATCTAAACTTGTAATTATAAATCAATTACATCACATGAAACATTAACTATTCTTTATTTACTCTTAAGCTTCAATTTCGGAACACTCATTTTATATATTAAAATATTTAGTTTTCATCAAGACAATGTATAAATTCATAATCACATATTATTTCCTAAGTCATTTAAATATCACTCGTAAACATCCAACCACACAAGATAATATGATTCATTTTTCACTTTCTATAAATTTTCAAGTCACAAAACTTCACCAAACCTTGCCCAAACTTTCTCCAACCTTTCATACAACTTTGCTAAAGCTTAAAACATGATTTTTGTTCGTTAAAATTCTGCAATAACAGAATTATGCAGCAGTAGAGATACCCCCTGTTATAGCAGCGAAATCATGATACAAAATGGCACTAAATCATCACCAAAATCTCTCTAATTAATGTCCAGACTTCCTTAAATTTTAACACAATTTTGCCAAGACCCAAACCATAAATTATAACATGTAAAAACGTATAAATTTTGCATTATGCAGGAACAGAGAGTCCCTGCTGTCTGCTGCATATCTGTGACAGTAAAGGGCACAAAATATAGTGATTTTGGTCTTAATTCGTCGCACAAAGCTCATACCATCATAATACAACATTTTAAGGTTCAAATCACATCATTTTAACGGGCTAATTTTACAAAAATAAGGCTTAAGCGGTACATGGCAGCAGACTAACGTGAACAGTAATTAGATTCCCAAATCAACATTTAATCAAAGAAATATGGCAATAACATGCAATCCTATGGAGAGATAATGGGATTCTATCAATTCTAACATCAAAGGCAATATATCCATTAGAACAATAAGGCAATAACCATACTCTCAACATCTTATCATCTTCCATACATCAAGGTACCTTCAAAACTTTTTTTTTTCTTTCCTTTGTCAAACTCACCCTTATCCTATAAACTCAATTATTTGGACCTCTATTCTCAACCTTAATCTACGAACTCGGATCTTTGGGTCTCCTTCCTCAACTAACTCAAGGTATAACTTGTAACTTCACAATATAAGGAACATGGAAAATAATACAACTTGAATAATATTCAATTTAGCATTAGGAGAGAAAAGTCATCTCGACTGAGTCCTGAGTGTGCACCCTCACAACTCCATCAAGATTTTCCTTTCTTCTTTTCTGCCATCTCAGCTATACTATTAGTTTCAACTCTAGGATTTATAACTAGCCTTCCTCTTCTCATTTCTACATGTCTTAAAATCTCATATCTAGTTACTACCCTTTTTCCCATAATATTCTTAACAAATGAACAATTTTAATCAAGGTAATACAGCAGAACACCTAATAGACCCACTACTCACAAGTCCTAGAGATGCATAACCAGAGCTCTGATACCACTAATGTAACCCCCCTTTCTTATTATTCATAATTTAACTATTTAATTTATTTTATATATTTATTTCAAAGTTCTTATATGTTCTCTTACAATCCAAAATATGTTTTATAGTTTACATCATTAAAATTTATAGAAACACTAATACAAAATAATTATAAGTCATACAATTATTGTCTACCCAAAATAGTCCCCTCCTATATGCTTTGGAAAATATCTGCATCTTTAACTTCAAATTAATCTTCAAAATACCTGCAATTCACACTCCCCTAGAATCTGGGGACAAAATTACCGGATCAGGCATTTAATTTCTCATACAATTAGAATCCATATCAACCATGTACATTTCATATAATAATTAATCAATCACATACATAAGCAAATGCAGTATGATTTATGCAAATGCAGTTTTGACTCAAAATCATTTTGACCCTGCTCCATGGAGACTTCCCCTTTGAGTGTTTAGTAAGAAACTGGCCTACCATTACGCACTACAATTCAGCTATCAGCCCCTACTAAACGCGCATAAACTAGACAGAATTAGGAGATCAGGATACCCGAAAGGCTACCACGACCGCAACTCAGTCCAGTTTCCAGCCACATGTGGAATTGCCAATATCCTTCACCCCACAGACTATATAATCACAGACTATACAGCCCTGTCTAACTTATTCTGCTCACCCCAAAGATTCAATTCTCAAATCATATTCATTTCACATGACTACCGCAGTCTCGGTTAGTCAATAAAATCATTTCTCATATATCAACTTGTTTCTCATGACTACCGCAGTCCCGGTTAGTCAACATTTATTATTTCTTTTCTTTCTTTTCTTTTCTTTTCTATCTTTTTCATTTTCATGGCTACCGCAGTCCCGGTTAGCCAACATCAATTATTTTTCACTTGAATCTTTATAAATCCCCCAAAAAGACTCATGCATATGCAATATGTTAATAATCACAATTAAATAAGTAATTTTTTAAACAATCACCTACAAAAATATAAACATTCAACAATTTCCAACATCATTCACAACACAATCAAGCCAAATCAAGCAATTTCAATCCAACAACAAACCAACCAATCAATTTCAATCCATCACAACATATCATCCAATCAATCAAACATGGTTCCAAACAATTATTTCAAGCTTCTAATATCAATTATATAAAAACCCAAAATCAATTTCATCTTTTCATGGTTCTTGATCAAATCTTGAATCTAAACTTAACAACATGTTTTTCTACATTCCAAATGGTCTAAAATGAAATTAAATGCCATGATCCTTACCTTGAATCCTTAGTTTGATGGAGAAACCTTTGAATCCCTTTTCTCCTTTTCTCCTTTGTCTTCTTGAAATTTTTAGGATTTTTCTCCCAAATATTTCTCTTTGATAGTACTGAATATGAGCTCTCACTGATACAAGTAAATGATCTCGGAATTTAAAACCTTTTATATCAAATCGAAGCTCTTGAAATCTATTTTATAGAAAGGTATCCCACTTCTAAAATCAACATCTAGAAAATTTTATAAAAATTTTCTAAGTCAGCAGTCCTGAATTTTAAGTGCTCACTGAACATAGCTCAAAGAAATGTAAATTTCTCCCACTTCCCAAACTTGAGATTAATCACACAAGTGGGAATTTGAGAAAAACCGAGACATGTTACAGGGGAAACTCGAAAACAGAACAACCATTTTGGGAGTCATGGATGAACTTCAAAACGAGGTTTTCTCTCCTTGGTGTCAAAATAAAAGTTGTTCCTTTTTGTGTCTATTTTCATTCAAAACAAATTTCGTGAAAAACCAACGGTTAGATCTCCCAAAAATCGCAAAACCGTGGGAGCTGTCTAGGGACACTCGAACCTGACAGTCACTGTTCCATTGTTTTGGAGTTTGATTTTCACATGCAAAGCTTATCAAATAATTTCAAGAAAATTTGGACATGGTCTCCTTTGTTTTAGGAGTATTTCTAATCAATTCCAAAGATTAAAACAATCCAAAGACAGCATATAAAAATCTCACACAGTCACAGGACACAAATCACAACTAGCTCATTTCGGGTTTTCAAAAGTTCTTGCAACAACCAAGGTATCTACTGACCATCAACAGCAGCCAAAATCAATATTTAACAAGAAAACAGGGAAATAGATTAGGGAAGAAGAAAACCCCTCCATACCTCCTAGTTTCTTCCACCAAATGCAACAAAAAATAGGTTGGTTGAGTAGCTCTAGTCTCCCTCTATGATATATCTAAGATTAATCAGTAGAAACTTTGATTTGGAGGCTCAAATATTAGAGAGAATATAATATTTAGAGAGAAGGAGGAGAGAGAGCAGAGGGAGGGTTTCGGGGAGGAAGGAGAGAAGAATGAAGAATGAGGGAAAGAGAAGCTGTTCACATTTCTTATTTGAGATTATGTTGCAATTTTGCTATTTGTAGCCACCCTTCCTCTAAGGACACCCCCTTCTCTTATTTTTTTTTTTCTACAACTTATGGAACTTACGTAAAAGTTCCAAAATCTCACAATAACACTATGGCACATAACAAAACATAGAACTTAAGTTAATTATTATATCACTCAACATAATTTAAATTTAGTTTGCTCTTTCATTATTAGTCAAATACTTAATCATACAATTAAGAAAACCACAACGTTACAATTTTCCGCAACAAGAAAATTTTCTAATTAAATCTCTCACATTCATACTTATTGGGTTGTAATTTTCGGGGTGTTACAGCAGTGGCTGTGTGAGTGTGTATGGATTGATTGTTTTTGTTTTTGACTCTCTAAATTACTTTGGAAGGCTCCTAAAACAAAGGAGACCATGTCCAAATTTTATTAAAATTGTTTGACAAGGTTTTGAGTGTGAGATTCACCCGAAAAATAAAAGTGGCAGTGGCTGTTGGTTCGTCTAGCTCTGGACATTCCCCACGATTTTGTGATTTTTGGAAGATCTAACCGTTGGTTTTTCACGAAATTTATTTTTAATGAAAATAGACAAGAAATGGAGCAACTTTCATTAAGACACCTTGGAGATAAAACCTCATCTCAGGGTTCATCAAATGCTCACAAAATGGTTGTTCTATTTTCGAGTTCTTCTGGAACATGTCTCAGTTTTTCTCAAATTTCCGCTTGTGTGCTTAATGTTTCTTTTTCGTTTTTGCACCATTAAAAAATAGACAAAACAATATTTTTAACCATATAAATTAAAAAATTATCATGTCAAATTTCTAAATTAACTTTTTAAAAAGAAACAGGGCAAAGGTTTTGAGCTCTGTTTTGAGTCTGAAACTTAGGCTGTTAGAAATAAATTTACTGGAAATAGTAGGGAAAGAATTTGGGGACAAGGGTTACATTTTTAGAAAGATAAAGATGTTAAATTTCTACTGTAAAAAGTTCAGCTCAAAACGAGTTTGGGAAGTGGGAGAAATTTACATTTCTTTGAGCTATGTTCAGTGAGCACTCAAAATCCAGGGCTGCTGCTGACTTAGAAAAATTTATAAAAATTTTCTAGATGTTTATTTTATAAGTGGGATACCTTTCTGTAAACTAGATTTCAAGAGCTTCAATTTGATATAAAATTTTTTTAATTCCGAGGTCATTTGATACAATCAGTGAGAGCTCACATTCAGTACTGTCAAAGAGAAATCAACCTCATTTGGTCAATTTTGTTAATGTGATAAAATTATTGGAATTGTGATGTTTGTTTATTGAGATGTGAATCTTGAGTAATTAATATTTGAAATATGTTTGTGTGATACAGTCTTTTGACTGTAGGGTGGATCTTGTAAGAATGTTGTTTATCTCTATGATATGTTCACAAGTAAGTTTATCTATGAGAAAATGACTTTGTTGTTGGGGTTAGTATATTTTGGTTAATGAGATATAATTTGTTGAATTGGTCTGGTGGTTGTCGAAAATGTCATATCTTGATAAGACAGACTTGAATGAATTGTAATTTCTATAAATGAATTATTTAAATGTAATAGATTATTGATGAGAAGATACTGATGAATGATAATCTTGTATTGTATCTGTCCCTATATATTGGAGGTTTAGCTATGTCTTTTGGGAAGGTTTTTATTAGAAAATGGTATACTTGGGAGGGTGAGTTTCACGCCAGAACTCCGGCCCATTAAAGCGACCCGGGGGTCTCGCCTAATGGGATATCTTCCCAAGTACCACCCCTATGTTTTGACTCCGAATGGCGTGTTGGAGTGTTGAGAACTACTTTCCAAGAGGTTTAGTGACCCTTTTAGTGTATAGGGGATGGATTGTTATCATGGTTGGGGATTGTTGAGATGTATTTGGACCTGTAAGTCTGACCATTGGAGATGGTGGGTACGGAGGTGTCGTATCTAAGACTGTAAGGGATTCCAAATATGTTTTGCTACTGGAATACGGTGTGTGCATAGTTGATGCACAGAAATATTCTTAATGTTGTATGTGCACGGTTGGTGCACAGACATATGGGTAGGCACGTAAGCTGAGGGTGCTAGGTGAACTCTCAACCTAGTGTCGGAGGTTTTCGTGGTGGCTAACGGTGGGCCTATAGAATAGCCAAGTGGGCGAATTCCTATAGATGTAAGGTTTTGCAAACCTTATAGAGGTAAGTCAATACCCACACTTGTCTATATTCGATTAAATTCACACTTCCTCCACAAGGTAACTCAAGGGACTCCCTGAATAGTCAAAGGTGAGACTATGGTAGGGGATGGGGCATATGAGGACCGCTCATATGATGTTGAAACTCCATGGAGTAGAGTCAGTCTTGTTGTCTGAGGTTGTCTAGTGGTTTGTGTTGTACATCTCTTTGTGATGAGGGATGTTGGTGATTTATTATGTTGATGTCAGATGTGACTTATGATGTTATGACTCATTGTGATGAATGGTGATGGTTTATGTTGTTGATCTTGTTGAGGATTCATGTTATAAATATGTTTATGAACTAAGTTTTGTATAACATTTTCAGTTATTATGTATAGTATTTTGAAGTATATAAAATCTAGTTTTCTCGTCCTTTTCCTTAATAATTGGAAACTTATATGTATAGTTTTGTTTGGTAAGCTTACTCTTGCAATGTTTGCACATGTGGTTTGTGTCTGTGATGATCTCGGACATCGTGTTCGGGGGAGCAGATGGCTTTCTAGGTGGACTCCTCTTGGAGGCTTGGTAGATAGAGCGAGCACGAGATTGAAGCTGCGTTCTCTTTTTTCTTAGTTTGGTCTATATAGTTATATGTATAGAGATGACTAGCTTAGGTTTGTCTCATGTATAAGCTCCATGAGTTGTTTGTAGTTAAAATTATATTTTCTTTTATTTTTGAACTTTAATTATTACTTTTGGAAATACGAAAAGTTCACGCAATATTTTCATAAAATAAACTAATGAAAGAGTTTCTAAACAAAAAGGAAATCAAGGAACCTTAGCTTTAATAGTTATGTAATGTAGACTGGTCTTTACAATTGTCGCTAAAGGGTGAGTAATTGAAGATGGGAAAGAGGACAGGAAATGTGTGGAAAGATGATTTCAATCCATCTTATTCTTTTAATGGAGTTTGCAATTAATACCTGAAAAATCTGTATTTTTTTTTTTATTCTAATGTTGTGAGTCAATAGTCTTTATATTGCGGTAGAACATATAAATGGTTTGATTTAGTCTACTATCTATTTAAGAACTTTTTAGGTTAGGAAAAAGATAGTACTAACTATTCTCTATTATGTGACACATGTCCTTTTCTTTGGTTTTTTTTGTCTTTTACTTACTCTTTTCATCTTTTATTTACTCTTTCTCTTCCTTGTTGTCTTCTTTCTTATCTTTCTTTTCAGTTTTTTTTTTTAATTTTTTGTCTTCTATTTACTCTCTTTCTTCCTTTTTGTTTTTCATTTCAGTTTTTTTTTTAATTTTTTGTGTTTTATTTTTCTATTCTATTATATATTTATTTTATATAGGAAAATAAATTCTTTTATTATTTATTCTACTCAAATTTTTTTCTTTCTTCTTTTTTCAGATTTTTTTCTTTAAACATATATTTTTTTTATTTTACTTTTTTTCTTTCCTTTTTTCCTTTTCCTTTTCATTTCTTTTTTCTTTTTACGTTATTTTATTCTTCTTTTTAGTTTTTCTTTTTATTCTTCTTTCTTTTCTTTCTTTTTATATTAAATAATACATAAATTTATTTGTTTATAATATTATAAATATAAATCATTTACGGGAGACACTCTTACCCGAGTCTAGTAAAACCATTATGAGCGACAAATATATTTCATGTATTTAACCCAACTTCATACCTAAGACTCGACATTTTTTTTTTACTTTTAAATCCTATAATATCATTTTTATTTAGTAATTATATAACATATTTTAATTAATTTTATAAATAAATATTTTGTTCAATAATATTTATTTTATTAGGTTGAAATTTTTGTACTAAAAACAATTAAATCTAATAAGATAATATATTTATTACAAAATAATATTTTGGCTCTATGTTTAAAACTTCATATATGAAAATTTTGTTGATTCATATCTATATAATAATGTTAAATATATATATATATATATATATATATATATATATATATATATATTGTATTAATTTATTAAATATATTTTAATTACAAAAAATTGTTTTGAATCACTTCATCAATAATATCATAAATTAAATATTTTTTTTATGTTAGAGTCCACATTTATCATTCACGGAAGACAATCCTGCTCGAATCAGGTAAGATCATTATGAGTGAAAATTTTATTTCTTTGGGTATTTAACACAATTGCATACTCTAGACTCAGCAATATATTTTTTTTACTCTTCAATCCTATAAAATTATTTTTACTTAGAAATCATATAAAATAATTTTAAATAATTTCATAAATAAATATTTTGTTGAATATTATTTATTTTACAAGGTTAAACTGTTTATGCTAAAAAATTAATCTAAATCTAATTAGTTAGTATATTTATAACAAAATAATATTTTGACTATATGTTTAACAACTTCAGATACAAAAATTTTCTTGATTAATATTTTTATAATAATGTAAACTTTTTTTTTACGTAAATATAAAACAATAAATTTATTAAATATATTTTAATTACAAATTAGTTTTAAATTACTTCATTAATAATATCATAAATTAAATTAGTTTTAATTTTCTAATGATAGAGAGCACAAGTATCATTCACGAGAGACAATCTTACTCGAGTTAAGTGGAACAATTATAGGAGGCAAATCAATTTCTCCGACTATTTAACACAATTTCATACCTAAAACTCAACAATATATATATTTTTTACTTTTAAATCCTATAAAATCATTTTTACTTAAAAATCATATAAAATAATTTTAAATAATTTTAACGATAAATATATTTTTGATTAATATTTGTTTTATGAGGTTGAAATTTTTATACTAAAAAATAATTTAAACATAATTAGTTAATGTATTTATTACAAAATAATATTTTGACTCTATGTTTACTAACTTCGTATATGAAAATTTTGTTGATTCATATGTATATAATAATGTTAAATTTATTTATTTATTTATATATACAATAAATATATTAAAATTAATTTAATAAATATATTTTCATTACAAAATAATTTTAAATTACTTCATTAATAGTATCATAATTAAATTAGTTTTAATTTTTTAATGGTAGATGCTACAAGTATTATTCACGGGAGACAATCTTGCCCGATCAGGTAGAACCATTATAGGTGACAAATCTATTTCTTCGAGTATTTAACACAACTTCATACCTAAGACTCAACAATTTTTTTTTACTTTTAAATCTGATAAAATCAATTTTATTTAGTAATTATATAATATAATTTTAAATAATTTTATAAATAAATATTTAGTTGAATAGTATTTATTTTATTAGGTTGAAAGTTTTGCACTAAAAAATAATTAAATCTAGTTAGTTAATATATTTATTACTTCATCAATAATATCATAAATTAAATATTTTTATTTTTTTATGTTAGAGTCTAGATGTATCATTCACGAGAGACAATCATACTCGAGTACGGTAAAATCATTATGAATAACAAATTTATTTCTTTGAGTATTTAATACAATTGCATACTGAAGACTCAACAATTTTTTTTTTTTACTCTTCAATCCTATAAAATCATTTTTACTTAGAAATCATATAAATAATTTTAAATAATTTCATAAATAAATATTTTATTAAATAATATTTATTTGTTGAGGTTAAATTGTTTATACTAAAATTTAATTTAAATCTAATTAGTTAATATATTTATTACAAAATAATGTTTGACTCTATGTTTAATAACTTCAAATACAAAGATATTCTTGATAAATATTTTTATAATAATGTTTACTTTTTGACATAAATATATAATAAATTTATTAAATATATTCACAATACAAATTAGTTTTAAATTACTTCATTAATTATATCATAAATTAAATTAGTTTAATTTTCTAATGATAGACATCACAAGTATCATTCACGAGAGGCAATCATGCTCGAGTCAGATAGGACAATTATGAGTGACAAATCAATTTCTTTGAGTATTTAATATAACTTCATACCTAAGACTCAATAATATATATATATATATATATATATATATATATATATATATATATATATATATATATATATCTTTTAAATCCTATAAAACATTTTACATAGAAATCATATAAAATAATTTTAAATAATTTCATAAATAAATATTTATTTGAATGATATTTGTTTTACGAGGTTTAAATTTTTATATTAAAAAATAATTCAAATCTAATTAGTTAATGTAATTATCACAAAATAATATTTTGACTCTACGTTTAATAACTTTGTATATAAAAATTTTGTTGATTCATACGTATATAAGAATCTTAAATTTATTTATTTATTTAATTAATTATTTATTTACGTATATATATAACAAATATATTAAAATTAATTTATTAAATATATTTTCATTACAAAATAATTTTAAATTACTTCATTAACAATATTATAAATTGAAATAGTTTTTATTTTTTGATTGTAGAGACTACAAGTATATTCACAAGAGACCATCTTGCCCAAGTCAAGTAAAATCATTATGGAAGATAAATATATTTCTTCAAGTATTTAACACAACTTCATACCTAAGACTTACATTTTTTTTTTACTTTTAAATCCTATAAATCAATTTTATTTAGTAATTATATAATATAATTTTAAATAATTTCATAAATAAATATTTTGTTGAATAATATTTATTTTATTAGGTTGAAATTTTTGGACTAAAAATAATTGAATTTAATTAGTTAATATATTTATTATAAAATAATATTCTGACTCTATGTTTAATAGATTCATTTATGAAAATTTTGTTGATTCATATTTATTATCTATTTTGCTGATTCATATATATGTATATATATATATATATATATATATATATTAATTTATTGAATATATTTTTACCAAAAAAGGGAGAGAAATTTTCCTATTTAATCCCCTTTCAAACTCAACACTACAATCAAACACTCACACTGTCTCTTATTTCATTGGCGCTTGTTTTTCTTTCTCAGCGTCTTTCCGTTTGTTTCACGTTCCAAACGTTGTCATGGAGTTCAAATATCTTAATGGTCAAAACAGAAGGACAACATCGCCACCACCACACCCTCTTTCTGATGTAGCTTACGTCTCCAGATGCCCATTACAAGGTAATGGTCACTTCTCTTCACGTTCCTTTCAAGATATATACCCATTTGTCTTGCAGGTTAAAAAATAAAAAAACATTTGTTACATGAGTTCATTTTAGTCGTTATTCGTCTTCCAGGGTATGAGTTTGTGCCTGGTAGTATTTTCGATAATGTTTCAGCGCCCAGAGTTTTCTCAACGGTGGTGCCAGCCAATGCTGAGGAAGCGTTCCGGCGAGAGTTGGAGAAAGAGGAGATCAGGAGAGAGGTAATCGCCGGCGAGAAGGCATTGGCACGACGGCGAGAGCTGGAAGAGGAAGTAAGGAGAGAAATGGTGTCAGAGAGAGCATTTAGAATCCCCATGCCAAGATTTGAGGGGATCCCATCTAATAACTATAACAATAACGTGCTTGGTGGGTCAAAACATTTACCCTACTTCGATTTCCATGGTAACAGACGAGATTCTACGCAAATTAACAAGGATGGAGTGATCCTACGGGTTAGTGTATAATCTTGTGTTTAATTTACCCGTCCTTTGTGTCTCTATCTTCAATTTTGATTTTATTTTCCTGCTACTTTAGTGTAACAGTGTTGTTTGGATTGTGAAAAAGGTTTTTCTCTTAGTTTTTGATTAAAAAATGTTACCTTGTTTGAGAATGTCCATTGGATATTTTGTCGTGTTTAAGCTCTTAATTGACTGATGAGCATAAATGATTTTATTTATCCCATTGCAGGCTAGACCAAATGTTGGTTATTGTGGTGGAAAGCGCAAAGCGCTCACACCTACAGTTGAACACAATGAGACTTTGCAGAAGAAAGTCAAGCAGGAGTGGAGTTGTGAGTTGTGTCAGATTTCTACAACGAGTGAGAAAGGCTTGAATGATCATATTCAAGGAAAAAAGCACAAGGCTAAAACATCAATGAGAACTCGGAAAATAGGTAAGAGCAACAAAACATCATTATTATTAAAGAAAAGTAAGCATTGAGTGAAATGCACTAAAGCCATTGTTACCATGTATTCAGGGCTAGATTCAAGATCAGAAGGCCACACACTTCATCCTTGCTTAACCCCTGCACACACAGGCAAATTGGAATCCAAAGAAGAGGAACAGGATGTCCACAAAAGCAAAGGTTTAGTTGGTTTGGACAACCAAAATGAAGCAACTACTAGTAAAGAAGCAGGGGAAACAAATGCACACTAACAACATGGAAGAAATTTAAGTTTTGGTGTACGTTTTGTCAGGTTGGAACTCAATCGAAAATTTCCTTGCAGAGCCATAGGAATGGTAAAAAGCACCTGACTAATGAAGAATTTTACCCAAAACAATGGTGGTGCTGCAAATCCTGGATGACAATACAACACATGCTTATTATTTTAATTTTTATTTGCTGTATTTGTGAAGAGGTAAATTAAGATTTATAAATATATGAGATGAAGTTAGACTTTTAATGTATGTAAAATATTAAAGTACTTCGGTTACTTTTTTGGTACTCTTTTTGTGATTTTTTTTTGTCACATACGTACACCTTGTGTTGATGAATGCGACGAACTGGAATTTTCATATGTTCCCTTCAGTCTTATTTATAAAAAACCAAATGGCTTAATTACACATTTTACCAGTCAATCATCATCATTTCACGAATTTTACTATCCAATTTTTTATTTCTTTTTTCAAATTTAATCACCATAGTTTTCAATTTTTAAGCATTTTTACCACCTATGTTTTTTTCCACATATTTTATCATGTTATTCTATTTTTGCGTGTTTGACTATCATGTTGGTAACAAAATGACGTCATTGTTTTTTTAAACTTTTTTTAGTTAGACGCCATCGTCGGCAAAATGCGCAAAAAATTAAAAATTTAGGTGGTAAAATTCGTAGGAAACAAACTTGGATGGTAAGATTTACAAAATGATGATAGTTGGGTGGTAAAATGTGCTATTAAGTCAAACCAAATTAAAAGTCTTGTTTAGAGACCTTACGTAGATTAATACAGAGAACTGGAACTGGAATTTTCATAAAAGTCAATGTCTCATTTATATTCATCACCATAAGGTCTAACGAGGCCGAATGAATGGTAACTTGTGTGCTAAAAGTTGTTAATTAATATTATGTATTTGTAACAAAATATTTTAGTATTAATTCTTTAAAAAAATGAAATTTTAATATAATATAACTTATAGTATAATATTTATTTATTATAAATTTTAATTGTATAAAAACAAATATTTATTCTATGTAACTCACGAGCAAAAATACAAGTTATATTAATTTCATGACAACTGTTTGTAGTTCTGAGTTATCCACTCATTAATTTATTAAATGCGTGTAATCAATAATTATTACATTGTTAAAACTTCTTCTTTTTTTAATGTACAATAGTGACAACACGTATAGAATTCAAGACTTTGTGTAAACTACCTAAGCACCCAACCATTCGGCCAACCTTGATGGATCTTTAAATGCTTAATATTTGAAACAATAAACCAAAGTAAAATAATATTTTATAATTAAAAATGTTTGAATACGTGTACTCATTTATTATATTTATGAATTTTAGTTTTTTTTTAAATTTTAGCCGAAAAAAATAAAAATAAAAAGTATTTTTTTGTTTAAAATAAAATAAATTAACAACCATAATTTTCTCACCTTTATCTTTAATTAGAACAAGTAAAAATTATTTAAATAGATTTTTATGATTTTTTTAAAAGATAAATTTATTTTTAAATCTAAATTATTCAAAGTAAAAAAAATGTGTAGAGCGAAAAATTAAAGACATATCAAAGTTAATTTAAGCAAGTTAAATTTAAAATTACTTCAATTCAATCGAATGAAGAATAAAGTATCACTTTTTAATTTTAGTTATCTCTTGAGCTTATATAAATATTTAAACTTTATTAATGATTTTGTT
Organism: Pueraria montana var. lobata; assembly: GCA_026413185.1. Taxonomy (NCBI): domain Eukaryota; kingdom Viridiplantae; phylum Streptophyta; class Magnoliopsida; order Fabales; family Fabaceae; genus Pueraria; species Pueraria montana. The sequence goes on from CM048656.1 coordinate 26,396,033, forward strand.
TACTAATATCTTTAAAAATAATAGTCAAAGAATAAAATTATTATTTTTTCATTAAAAACATTATATTTCATATTTTACCATTACATGCTTATTACTATTTCAATAAATGCGCTTAAGAAGAAGAAGAAGTAAAATTTGTCAAATATAATAAACTAGTAATGGTATTATTGATATAAAACTAAAAGAGAATGCATTAAAATAATGCTCTCATTTAATACTCAAGATTTTAACTTTCTTTTTTTACAGTCATATATTTGTCAACATTTATATTCAATATTATTAATTAAAAATAGAATGCCTTTAGTTGATTAGAAATAAAAAATAAAAAAAAATTGCTAATAGTTTGACAGAGTAGAAAGCAAAAAATTAAATGGCAAACATTAAAAATTGTCAGTCAATTTATGTCTTTTTAATAAAATATTTTATTATTAATTTTCAATTAATCTTTAGATACCCAGATGAAATATTACTTGGTTTCCTACAAATATTTTTTAAACAATTTATCACAAATGTAAAATATAATTTATGTATTCAAAACATTTTTTATATAAATTATAATTATAATTATAATATAATTAATATTTTAAAAATTATTTATTTATTATATTAGTCATGGCAATTATTTGTAGTTATGAGTCATTCACTTCTTAATTTATTAATAATATCAAATACTTGCAGTCAACAAATATTTAATGCTTCAAATTTGAAACAATGAATATTTCAAACTTTGACCATATTAAATTTATTCATATTAATTTTCTTTATTGGAGTCAAACTTTATTGAAAGAATTTTACCAAAAAAGGGAGAGAAATTTTCCTATTTAATCCCCTTTCAAACTCAACACTACAATCAAACACTCACACTGTCTCTTATTTCATTGGCGCTTGTTTTTCTTTCTCAGCGTCTTTCCGTTTGTTTCACGTTCCAAACGTTGTCATGGAGTTCAAATATCTTAATGGTCAAAACAGAAGGACAACATCGCCACCACCACACCCTCTTTCTGATGTAGCTTACGTCTCCAGATGCCCATTACAAGGTAATGGTCACTTCTCTTCACGTTCCTTTCAAGATATATACCCATTTGTCTTGCAGGTTAAAAAATAAAAAAACATTTGTTACATGAGTTCATTTTAGTCGTTATTCGTCTTCCAGGGTATGAGTTTGTGCCTGGTAGTATTTTCGATAATGTTTCAGCGCCCAGAGTTTTCTCAACGGTGGTGCCAGCCAATGCTGAGGAAGCGTTCCGGCGAGAGTTGGAGAAAGAGGAGATCAGGAGAGAGGTAATCGCCGGCGAGAAGGCATTGGCACGACGGCGAGAGCTGGAAGAGGAAGTAAGGAGAGAAATGGTGTCAGAGAGAGCATTTAGAATCCCCATGCCAAGATTTGAGGGGATCCCATCTAATAACTATAACAATAACGTGCTTGGTGGGTCAAAACATTTACCCTACTTCGATTTCCATGGTAACAGACGAGATTCTACGCAAATTAACAAGGATGGAGTGATCCTACGGGTTAGTGTATAATCTTGTGTTTAATTTACCCGTCCTTTGTGTCTCTATCTTCAATTTTGATTTTATTTTCCTGCTACTTTAGTGTAACAGTGTTGTTTGGATTGTGAAAAAGGTTTTTCTCTTAGTTTTTGATTAAAAAATGTTACCTTGTTTGAGAATGTCCATTGGATATTTTGTCGTGTTTAAGCTCTTAATTGACTGATGAGCATAAATGATTTTATTTATCCCATTGCAGGCTAGACCAAATGTTGGTTATTGTGGTGGAAAGCGCAAAGCGCTCACACCTACAGTTGAACACAATGAGACTTTGCAGAAGAAAGTCAAGCAGGAGTGGAGTTGTGAGTTGTGTCAGATTTCTACAACGAGTGAGAAAGGCTTGAATGATCATATTCAAGGAAAAAAGCACAAGGCTAAAACATCAATGAGAACTCGGAAAATAGGTAAGAGCAACAAAACATCATTATTATTAAAGAAAAGTAAGCATTGAGTGAAATGCACTAAAGCCATTGTTACCATGTATTCAGGGCTAGATTCAAGATCAGAAGGCCACACACTTCATCCTTGCTTAACCCCTGCACACACAGGCAAATTGGAATCCAAAGAAGAGGAACAGGATGTCCACAAAAGCAAAGGTTTAGTTGGTTTGGACAACCAAAATGAAGCAACTACTAGTAAAGAAGCAGGGGAAACAAATGCACACTAACAACATGGAAGAAATTTAAGTTTTGGTGTACGTTTTGTCAGGTTGGAACTCAATCGAAAATTTCCTTGCAGAGCCATAGGAATGGTAAAAAGCACCTGACTAATGAAGAATTTTACCCAAAACAATGGTGGTGCTGCAAATCCTGGATGACAATACAACACATGCTTATTATTTTAATTTTTATTTGCTGTATTTGTGAAGAGGTAAATTAAGATTTATAAATATATGAGATGAAGTTAGACTTTTAATGTATGTAAAATATTAAAGTACTTCGGTTACTTTTTTGGTACTCTTTTTGTGATTTTTTTTTGTCACATACGTACACCTTGTGTTGATGAATGCGACGAACTGGAATTTTCATATGTTCCCTTCAGTCTTATTTATAAAAAACCAAATGGCTTAATTACACATTTTACCAGTCAATCATCATCATTTCACGAATTTTACTATCCAATTTTTTATTTCTTTTTTCAAATTTAATCACCATAGTTTTCAATTTTTAAGCATTTTTACCACCTATGTTTTTTTCCACATATTTTATCATGTTATTCTATTTTTGCGTGTTTGACTATCATGTTGGTAACAAAATGACGTCATTGTTTTTTTAAACTTTTTTTAGTTAGACGCCATCGTCGGCAAAATGCGCAAAAAATTAAAAATTTAGGTGGTAAAATTCGTAGGAAACAAACTTGGATGGTAAGATTTACAAAATGATGATAGTTGGGTGGTAAAATGTGCTATTAAGTCAAACCAAATTAAAAGTCTTGTTTAGAGACCTTACGTAGATTAATACAGAGAACTGGAACTGGAATTTTCATAAAAGTCAATGTCTCATTTATATTCATCACCATAAGGTCTAACGAGGCCGAATGAATGGTAACTTGTGTGCTAAAAGTTGTTAATTAATATTATGTATTTGTAACAAAATATTTTAGTATTAATTCTTTAAAAAAATGAAATTTTAATATAATATAACTTATAGTATAATATTTATTTATTATAAATTTTAATTGTATAAAAACAAATATTTATTCTATGTAACTCACGAGCAAAAATACAAGTTATATTAATTTCATGACAACTGTTTGTAGTTCTGAGTTATCCACTCATTAATTTATTAAATGCGTGTAATCAATAATTATTACATTGTTAAAACTTCTTCTTTTTTTAATGTACAATAGTGACAACACGTATAGAATTCAAGACTTTGTGTAAACTACCTAAGCACCCAACCATTCGGCCAACCTTGATGGATCTTTAAATGCTTAATATTTGAAACAATAAACCAAAGTAAAATAATATTTTATAATTAAAAATGTTTGAATACGTGTACTCATTTATTATATTTATGAATTTTAGTTTTTTTTTAAATTTTAGCCGAAAAAAATAAAAATAAAAAGTATTTTTTTGTTTAAAATAAAATAAATTAACAACCATAATTTTCTCACCTTTATCTTTAATTAGAACAAGTAAAAATTATTTAAATAGATTTTTATGATTTTTTTAAAAGATAAATTTATTTTTAAATCTAAATTATTCAAAGTAAAAAAAATGTGTAGAGCGAAAAATTAAAGACATATCAAAGTTAATTTAAGCAAGTTAAATTTAAAATTACTTCAATTCAATCGAATGAAGAATAAAGTATCACTTTTTAATTTTAGTTATCTCTTGAGCTTATATAAATATTTAAACTTTATTAATGATTTTGTTTACTAATATCTTTAAAAATAATAGTCAAAGAATAAAATTATTATTTTTTCATTAAAAACATTATATTTCATATTTTACCATTACATGCTTATTACTATTTCAATAAATGCGCTTAAGAAGAAGAAGAAGTAAAATTTGTCAAATATAATAAACTAGTAATGGTATTATTGATATAAAACTAAAAGAGAATGCATTAAAATAATGCTCTCATTTAATACTCAAGATTTTAACTTTCTTTTTTTACAGTCATATATTTGTCAACATTTATATTCAATATTATTAATTAAAAATAGAATGCCTTTAGTTGATTAGAAATAAAAAATAAAAAAAAATTGCTAATAGTTTGACAGAGTAGAAAGCAAAAAATTAAATGGCAAACATTAAAAATTGTCAGTCAATTTATGTCTTTTTAATAAAATATTTTATTATTAATTTTCAATTAATCTTTAGATACCCAGATGAAATATTACTTGGTTTCCTACAAATATTTTTTAAACAATTTATCACAAATGTAAAATATAATTTATGTATTCAAAACATTTTTTATATAAATTATAATTATAATTATAATATAATTAATATTTTAAAAATTATTTATTTATTATATTAGTCATGGCAATTATTTGTAGTTATGAGTCATTCACTTCTTAATTTATTAATAATATCAAATACTTGCAGTCAACAAATATTTAATGCTTCAAATTTGAAACAATGAATATTTCAAACTTTGACCATATTAAATTTATTCATATTAATTTTCTTTATTGGAGTCAAACTTTATTGAAAGAATTTTACCAAAAAAGGGAGAGAAATTTTCCTATTTAATCCCCTTTCAAACTCAACACTACAATCAAACACTCACACTGTCTCTTATTTCATTGGCGCTTGTTTTTCTTTCTCAGCGTCTTTCCGTTTGTTTCACGTTCCAAACGTTGTCATGGAGTTCAAATATCTTAATGGTCAAAACAGAAGGACAACATCGCCACCACCACACCCTCTTTCTGATGTAGCTTACGTCTCCAGATGCCCATTACAAGGTAATGGTCACTTCTCTTCACGTTCCTTTCAAGATATATACCCATTTGTCTTGCAGGTTAAAAAATAAAAAAACATTTGTTACATGAGTTCATTTTAGTCGTTATTCGTCTTCCAGGGTATGAGTTTGTGCCTGGTAGTATTTTCGATAATGTTTCAGCGCCCAGAGTTTTCTCAACGGTGGTGCCAGCCAATGCTGAGGAAGCGTTCCGGCGAGAGTTGGAGAAAGAGGAGATCAGGAGAGAGGTAATCGCCGGCGAGAAGGCATTGGCACGACGGCGAGAGCTGGAAGAGGAAGTAAGGAGAGAAATGGTGTCAGAGAGAGCATTTAGAATCCCCATGCCAAGATTTGAGGGGATCCCATCTAATAACTATAACAATAACGTGCTTGGTGGGTCAAAACATTTACCCTACTTCGATTTCCATGGTAACAGACGAGATTCTACGCAAATTAACAAGGATGGAGTGATCCTACGGGTTAGTGTATAATCTTGTGTTTAATTTACCCGTCCTTTGTGTCTCTATCTTCAATTTTGATTTTATTTTCCTGCTACTTTAGTGTAACAGTGTTGTTTGGATTGTGAAAACGGTTTTTCTCTTAGTTTTTGATTAAAAAATGTTACCTTGTTTGAGAATGTCCATTGGATATTTTGTCGTGTTTAAGCTCTTAATTGACTGATGAGCATAAATGATTTTATTTATCCCATTGCAGGCTAGACCAAATGTTGGTTATTGTGGTGGAAAGCGCAAAGCGCTCACACCTACAGTTGAACACAATGAGACTTTGCAGAAGAAAGTCAAGCAGGAGTGGAGTTGTGAGTTGTGTCAGATTTCTACAACGAGTGAGAAAGGCTTGAATGATCATATTCAAGGAAAAAAGCACAAGGCTAAAACATCAATGAGAACTCGGAAAATAGGTAAGAGCAACAAAACATCATTATTATTAAAGAAAAGTAAGCATTGAGTGAAATGCACTAAAGCCATTGTTACCATGTATTCAGGGCTAGATTCAAGATCAGAAGGCCACACACTTCATCCTTGCTTAACCCCTGCACACACAGGCAAATTGGAATCCAAAGAAGAGGAACAGGATGTCCACAAAAGCAAAGGTTTAGTTGGTTTGGACAACCAAAATGAAGCAACTACTAGTAAAGAAGCAGGGGAAACAAATGCACACTAACAACATGGAAGAAATTTAAGTTTTGGTGTACGTTTTGTCAGGTTGGAACTCAATCGAAAATTTCCTTGCAGAGCCATAGGAATGGTAAAAAGCACCTGACTAATGAAGAATTTTACCCAAAACAATGGTGGTGCTGCAAATCCTGGATGACAATACAACACATGCTTATTATTTTAATTTTTATTTGCTGTATTTGTGAAGAGGTAAATTAAGATTTATAAATATATGAGATGAAGTTAGACTTTTAATGTATGTAAAATATTAAAGTACTTCGGTTACTTTTTTGGTACTCTTTTTGTGATTTTTTTTTGTCACATACGTACACCTTGTGTTGATGAATGCGACGAACTGGAATTTTCATATGTTCCCTTCAGTCTTATTTATAAAAAACCAAATGGCTTAATTACACATTTTACCAGTCAATCATCATCATTTCACGAATTTTACTATCCAATTTTTTATTTCTTTTTTCAAATTTAATCACCATAGTTTTCAATTTTTAAGCATTTTTACCACCTATGTTTTTTTCCACATATTTTATCATGTTATTCTATTTTTGCGTGTTTGACTATCATGTTGGTAACAAAATGACGTCATTGTTTTTTTAAACTTTTTTTAGTTAGACGCCATCGTCGGCAAAATGCGCAAAAAATTAAAAATTTAGGTGGTAAAATTCGTAGGAAACAAACTTGGATGGTAAGATTTACAAAATGATGATAGTTGGGTGGTAAAATGTGCTATTAAGTCAAACCAAATTAAAAGTCTTGTTTAGAGACCTTACGTAGATTAATACAGAGAACTGGAACTGGAATTTTCATAAAAGTCAATGTCTCATTTATATTCATCACCATAAGGTCTAACGAGGCCGAATGAATGGTAACTTGTGTGCTAAAAGTTGTTAATTAATATTATGTATTTGTAACAAAATATTTTAGTATTAATTCTTTAAAAAAATGAAATTTTAATATAATATAACTTATAGTATAATATTTATTTATTATAAATTTTAATTGTATAAAAACAAATATTTATTCTATGTAACTCACGAGCAAAAATACAAGTTATATTAATTTCATGACAACTGTTTGTAGTTCTGAGTTATCCACTCATTAATTTATTAAATGCGTGTAATCAATAATTATTACATTGTTAAAACTTCTTCTTTTTTTAATGTACAATAGTGACAACACGTATAGAATTCAAGACTTTGTGTAAACTACCTAAGCACCCAACCATTCGGCCAACCTTGATGGATCTTTAAATGCTTAATATTTGAAACAATAAACCAAAGTAAAATAATATTTTATAATTAAAAATGTTTGAATACGTGTACTCATTTATTATATTTATGAATTTTAGTTTTTTTTTAAATTTTAGCCGAAAAAAATAAAAATAAAAAGTATTTTTTTGTTTAAAATAAAATAAATTAACAACCATAATTTTCTCACCTTTATCTTTAATTAGAACAAGTAAAAATTATTTAAATAGATTTTTATGATTTTTTTAAAAGATAAATTTATTTTTAAATCTAAATTATTCAAAGTAAAAAAAATGTGTAGAGCGAAAAATTAAAGACATATCAAAGTTAATTTAAGCAAGTTAAATTTAAAATTACTTCAATTCAATCGAATGAAGAATAAAGTATCACTTTTTAATTTTAGTTATCTCTTGAGCTTATATAAATATTTAAACTTTATTAATGATTTTGTTTACTAATATCTTTAAAAATAATAGTCAAAGAATAAAATTATTATTTTTTCATTAAAAACATTATATTTCATATTTTACCATTACATGCTTATTACTATTTCAATAAATGCGCTTAAGAAGAAGAAGAAGTAAAATTTGTCAAATATAATAAACTAGTAATGGTATTATTGATATAAAACTAAAAGAGAATGCATTAAAATAATGCTCTCATTTAATACTCAAGATTTTAACTTTCTTTTTTTACAGTCATATATTTGTCAACATTTATATTCAATATTATTAATTAAAAATAGAATGCCTTTAGTTGATTAGAAATAAAAAATAAAAAAAAATTGCTAATAGTTTGACAGAGTAGAAAGCAAAAAATTAAATGGCAAACATTAAAAATTGTCAGTCAATTTATGTCTTTTTAATAAAATATTTTATTATTAATTTTCAATTAATCTTTAGATACCCAGATGAAATATTACTTGGTTTCCTACAAATATTTTTTAAACAATTTATCACAAATGTAAAATATAATTTATGTATTCAAAACATTTTTTATATAAATTATAATTATAATTATAATATAATTAATATTTTAAAAATTATTTATTTATTATATTAGTCATGGCAATTATTTGTAGTTATGAGTCATTCACTTCTTAATTTATTAATAATATCAAATACTTGCAGTCAACAAATATTTAATGCTTCAAATTTGAAACAATGAATATTTCAAACTTTGACCATATTAAATTTATTCATATTAATTTTCTTTATTGGAGTCAAACTTTATTGAAAGAATTTTACCAAAAAAGGGAGAGAAATTTTCCTATTTAATCCCCTTTCAAACTCAACACTACAATCAAACACTCACACTGTCTCTTATTTCATTGGCGCTTGTTTTTCTTTCTCAGCGTCTTTCCGTTTGTTTCACGTTCCAAACGTTGTCATGGAGTTCAAATATCTTAATGGTCAAAACAGAAGGACAACATCGCCACCACCACACCCTCTTTCTGATGTAGCTTACGTCTCCAGATGCCCATTACAAGGTAATGGTCACTTCTCTTCACGTTCCTTTCAAGATATATACCCATTTGTCTTGCAGGTTAAAAAATAAAAAAACATTTGTTACATGAGTTCATTTTAGTCGTTATTCGTCTTCCAGGGTATGAGTTTGTGCCTGGTAGTATTTTCGATAATGTTTCAGCGCCCAGAGTTTTCTCAACGGTGGTGCCAGCCAATGCTGAGGAAGCGTTCCGGCGAGAGTTGGAGAAAGAGGAGATCAGGAGAGAGGTAATCGCCGGCGAGAAGGCATTGGCACGACGGCGAGAGCTGGAAGAGGAAGTAAGGAGAGAAATGGTGTCAGAGAGAGCATTTAGAATCCCCATGCCAAGATTTGAGGGGATCCCATCTAATAACTATAACAATAACGTGCTTGGTGGGTCAAAACATTTACCCTACTTCGATTTCCATGGTAACAGACGAGATTCTACGCAAATTAACAAGGATGGAGTGATCCTACGGGTTAGTGTATAATCTTGTGTTTAATTTACCCGTCCTTTGTGTCTCTATCTTCAATTTTGATTTTATTTTCCTGCTACTTTAGTGTAACAGTGTTGTTTGGATTGTGAAAAAGGTTTTTCTCTTAGTTTTTGATTAAAAAATGTTACCTTGTTTGAGAATGTCCATTGGATATTTTGTCGTGTTTAAGCTCTTAATTGACTGATGAGCATAAATGATTTTATTTATCCCATTGCAGGCTAGACCAAATGTTGGTTATTGTGGTGGAAAGCGCAAAGCGCTCACACCTACAGTTGAACACAATGAGACTTTGCAGAAGAAAGTCAAGCAGGAGTGGAGTTGTGAGTTGTGTCAGATTTCTACAACGAGTGAGAAAGGCTTGAATGATCATATTCAAGGAAAAAAGCACAAGGCTAAAACATCAATGAGAACTCGGAAAATAGGTAAGAGCAACAAAACATCATTATTATTAAAGAAAAGTAAGCATTGAGTGAAATGCACTAAAGCCATTGTTACCATGTATTCAGGGCTAGATTCAAGATCAGAAGGCCACACACTTCATCCTTGCTTAACCCCTGCACACACAGGCAAATTGGAATCCAAAGAAGAGGAACAGGATGTCCACAAAAGCAAAGGTTTAGTTGGTTTGGACAACCAAAATGAAGCAACTACTAGTAAAGAAGCAGGGGAAACAAATGCACACTAACAACATGGAAGAAATTTAAGTTTTGGTGTACGTTTTGTCAGGTTGGAACTCAATCGAAAATTTCCTTGCAGAGCCATAGGAATGGTAAAAAGCACCTGACTAATGAAGAATTTTACCCAAAACAATGGTGGTGCTGCAAATCCTGGATGACAATACAACACATGCTTATTATTTTAATTTTTATTTGCTGTATTTGTGAAGAGGTAAATTAAGATTTATAAATATATGAGATGAAGTTAGACTTTTAATGTATGTAAAATATTAAAGTACTTCGGTTACTTTTTTGGTACTCTTTTTGTGATTTTTTTTTGTCACATACGTACACCTTGTGTTGATGAATGCGACGAACTGGAATTTTCATATGTTCCCTTCAGTCTTATTTATAAAAAACCAAATGGCTTAATTACACATTTTACCAGTCAATCATCATCATTTCACGAATTTTACTATCCAATTTTTTATTTCTTTTTTCAAATTTAATCACCATAGTTTTCAATTTTTAAGCATTTTTACCACCTATGTTTTTTTCCACATATTTTATCATGTTATTCTATTTTTGCGTGTTTGACTATCATGTTGGTAACAAAATGACGTCATTGTTTTTTTAAACTTTTTTTAGTTAGACGCCATCGTCGGCAAAATGCGCAAAAAATTAAAATTTTAGGTGGTAAAATTCGTAGGAAACAAACTTGGATGGTAAGATTTACAAAATGATGATAGTTGGGTGGTAAAATGTGCTATTAAGTCAAACCAAATTAAAAGTCTTGTTTAGAGACCTTACGTAGATTAATACAGAGAACTGGAACTGGAATTTTCATAAAAGTCAATGTCTCATTTATATTCATCACCATAAGGTCTAACGAGGCCGAATGAATGGTAACTTGTGTGCTAAAAGTTGTTAATTAATATTATGTATTTGTAACAAAATATTTTAGTATTAATTCTTTAAAAAAATGAAATTTTAATATAATATAACTTATAGTATAATATTTATTTATTATAAATTTTAATTGTATAAAAACAAATATTTATTCTATGTAACTCACGAGCAAAAATACAAGTTATATTAATTTCATGACAACTGTTTGTAGTTCTGAGTTATCCACTCATTAATTTATTAAATGCGTGTAATCAATAATTATTACATTGTTAAAACTTCTTCTTTTTTTAATGTACAATAGTGACAACACGTATAGAATTCAAGACTTTGTGTAAACTACCTAAGCACCCAACCATTCGGCCAACCTTGATGGATCTTTAAATGCTTAATATTTGAAACAATAAACCAAAGTAAAATAATATTTTATAATTAAAAATGTTTGAATACGTGTACTCATTTATTATATTTATGAATTTTAGTTTTTTTTTAAATTTTAGCCGAAAAAAATAAAAATAAAAAGTATTTTTTTGTTTAAAATAAAATAAATTAACAACCATAATTTTCTCACCTTTATCTTTAATTAGAACAAGTAAAAATTATTTAAATAGATTTTTATGATTTTTTTAAAAGATAAATTTATTTTTAAATCTAAATTATTCAAAGTAAAAAAAATGTGTAGAGCGAAAAATTAAAGACATATCAAAGTTAATTTAAGCAAGTTAAATTTAAAATTACTTCAATTCAATCGAATGAAGAATAAAGTATCACTTTTTAATTTTAGTTATCTCTTGAGCTTATATAAATATTTAAACTTTATTAATGATTTTGTTTACTAATATCTTTAAAAATAATAGTCAAAGAATAAAATTATTATTTTTTCATTAAAAACATTATATTTCATATTTTACCATTACATGCTTATTACTATTTCAATAAATGCGCTTAAGAAGAAGAAGAAGTAAAATTTGTCAAATATAATAAACTAGTAATGGTATTATTGATATAAAACTAAAAGAGAATGCATTAAAATAATGCTCTCATTTAATACTCAAGATTTTAACTTTCTTTTTTTACAGTCATATATTTGTCAACATTTATATTCAATATTATTAATTAAAAATAGAATGCCTTTAGTTGATTAGAAATAAAAAATAAAAAAAAATTGCTAATAGTTTGACAGAGTAGAAAGCAAAAAATTAAATGGCAAACATTAAAAATTGTCAGTCAATTTATGTCTTTTTAATAAAATATTTTATTATTAATTTTCAATTAATCTTTAGATACCCAGATGAAATATTACTTGGTTTCCTACAAATATTTTTTAAACAATTTATCACAAATGTAAAATATAATTTATGTATTCAAAACATTTTTTATATAAATTATAATTATAATTATAATATAATTAATATTTTAAAAATTATTTATTTATTATATTAGTCATGGCAATTATTTGTAGTTATGAGTCATTCACTTCTTAATTTATTAATAATATCAAATACTTGCAGTCAACAAATATTTAATGCTTCAAATTTGAAACAATGAATATTTCAAACTTTGACCATATTAAATTTATTCATATTAATTTTCTTTATTGGAGTCAAACTTTATTGAAAGAATTTTACCAAAAAAGGGAGAGAAATTTTCCTATTTAATCCCCTTTCAAACTCAACACTACAATCAAACACTCACACTGTCTCTTATTTCATTGGCGCTTGTTTTTCTTTCTCAGCGTCTTTCCGTTTGTTTCACGTTCCAAACGTTGTCATGGAGTTCAAATATCTTAATGGTCAAAACAGAAGGACAACATCGCCACCACCACACCCTCTTTCTGATGTAGCTTACGTCTCCAGATGCCCATTACAAGGTAATGGTCACTTCTCTTCACGTTCCTTTCAAGATATATACCCATTTGTCTTGCAGGTTAAAAAATAAAAAAACATTTGTTACATGAGTTCATTTTAGTCGTTATTCGTCTTCCAGGGTATGAGTTTGTGCCTGGTAGTATTTTCGATAATGTTTCAGCGCCCAGAGTTTTCTCAACGGTGGTGCCAGCCAATGCTGAGGAAGCGTTCCGGCGAGAGTTGGAGAAAGAGGAGATCAGGAGAGAGGTAATCGCCGGCGAGAAGGCATTGGCACGACGGCGAGAGCTGGAAGAGGAAGTAAGGAGAGAAATGGTGTCAGAGAGAGCATTTAGAATCCCCATGCCAAGATTTGAGGGGATCCCATCTAATAACTATAACAATAACGTGCTTGGTGGGTCAAAACATTTACCCTACTTCGATTTCCATGGTAACAGACGAGATTCTACGCAAATTAACAAGGATGGAGTGATCCTACGGGTTAGTGTATAATCTTGTGTTTAATTTACCCGTCCTTTGTGTCTCTATCTTCAATTTTGATTTTATTTTCCTGCTACTTTAGTGTAACAGTGTTGTTTGGATTGTGAAAAAGGTTTTTCTCTTAGTTTTTGATTAAAAAATGTTACCTTGTTTGAGAATGTCCATTGGATATTTTGTCGTGTTTAAGCTCTTAATTGACTGATGAGCATAAATGATTTTATTTATCCCATTGCAGGCTAGACCAAATGTTGGTTATTGTGGTGGAAAGCGCAAAGCGCTCACACCTACAGTTGAACACAATGAGACTTTGCAGAAGAAAGTCAAGCAGGAGTGGAGTTGTGAGTTGTGTCAGATTTCTACAACGAGTGAGAAAGGCTTGAATGATCATATTCAAGGAAAAAAGCACAAGGCTAAAACATCAATGAGAACTCGGAAAATAGGTAAGAGCAACAAAACATCATTATTATTAAAGAAAAGTAAGCATTGAGTGAAATGCACTAAAGCCATTGTTACCATGTATTCAGGGCTAGATTCAAGATCAGAAGGCCACACACTTCATCCTTGCTTAACCCCTGCACACACAGGCAAATTGGAATCCAAAGAAGAGGAACAGGATGTCCACAAAAGCAAAGGTTTAGTTGGTTTGGACAACCAAAATGAAGCAACTACTAGTAAAGAAGCAGGGGAAACAAATGCACACTAACAACATGGAAGAAATTTAAGTTTTGGTGTACGTTTTGTCAGGTTGGAACTCAATCGAAAATTTCCTTGCAGAGCCATAGGAATGGTAAAAAGCACCTGACTAATGAAGAATTTTACCCAAAACAATGGTGGTGCTGCAAATCCTGGATGACAATACAACACATGCTTATTATTTTAATTTTTATTTGCTGTATTTGTGAAGAGGTAAATTAAGATTTATAAATATATGAGATGAAGTTAGACTTTTAATGTATGTAAAATATTAAAGTACTTCGGTTACTTTTTTGGTACTCTTTTTGTGATTTTTTTTTGTCACATACGTACACCTTGTGTTGATGAATGCGACGAACTGGAATTTTCATATGTTCCCTTCAGTCTTATTTATAAAAAACCAAATGGCTTAATTACACATTTTACCAGTCAATCATCATCATTTCACGAATTTTACTATCCAATTTTTTATTTCTTTTTTCAAATTTAATCACCATAGTTTTCAATTTTTAAGCATTTTTACCACCTATGTTTTTTTCCACATATTTTATCATGTTATTCTATTTTTGCGTGTTTGACTATCATGTTGGTAACAAAATGACGTCATTGTTTTTTTAAACTTTTTTTAGTTAGACGCCATCGTCGGCAAAATGCGCAAAAAATTAAAATTTTAGGTGGTAAAATTCGTAGGAAACAAACTTGGATGGTAAGATTTACAAAATGATGATAGTTGGGTGGTAAAATGTGCTATTAAGTCAAACCAAATTAAAAGTCTTGTTTAGAGACCTTACGTAGATTAATACAGAGAACTGGAACTGGAATTTTCATAAAAGTCAATGTCTCATTTATATTCATCACCATAAGGTCTAACGAGGCCGAATGAATGGTAACTTGTGTGCTAAAAGTTGTTAATTAATATTATGTATTTGTAACAAAATATTTTAGTATTAATTCTTTAAAAAAATGAAATTTTAATATAATATAACTTATAGTATAATATTTATTTATTATAAATTTTAATTGTATAAAAACAAATATTTATTCTATGTAACTCACGAGCAAAAATACAAGTTATATTAATTTCATGACAACTGTTTGTAGTTCTGAGTTATCCACTCATTAATTTATTAAATGCGTGTAATCAATAATTATTACATTGTTAAAACTTCTTCTTTTTTTAATGTACAATAGTGACAACACGTATAGAATTCAAGACTTTGTGTAAACTACCTAAGCACCCAACCATTCGGCCAACCTTGATGGATCTTTAAATGCTTAATATTTGAAACAATAAACCAAAGTAAAATAATATTTTATAATTAAAAATGTTTGAATACGTGTACTCATTTATTATATTTATGAATTTTAGTTTTTTTTTAAATTTTAGCCGAAAAAAATAAAAATAAAAAGTATTTTTTTGTTTAAAATAAAATAAATTAACAACCATAATTTTCTCACCTTTATCTTTAATTAGAACAAGTAAAAATTATTTAAATAGATTTTTATGATTTTTTTAAAAGATAAATTTATTTTTAAATCTAAATTATTCAAAGTAAAAAAAATGTGTAGAGCGAAAAATTAAAGACATATCAAAGTTAATTTAAGCAAGTTAAATTTAAAATTACTTCAATTCAATCGAATGAAGAATAAAGTATCACTTTTTAATTTTAGTTATCTCTTGAGCTTATATAAATATTTAAACTTTATTAATGATTTTGTTTACTAATATCTTTAAAAATAATAGTCAAAGAATAAAATTATTATTTTTTCATTAAAAACATTATATTTCATATTTTACCATTACATGCTTATTACTATTTCAATAAATGCGCTTAAGAAGAAGAAGAAGTAAAATTTGTCAAATATAATAAACTAGTAATGGTATTATTGATATAAAACTAAAAGAGAATGCATTAAAATAATGCTCTCATTTAATACTCAAGATTTTAACTTTCTTTTTTTACAGTCATATATTTGTCAACATTTATATTCAATATTATTAATTAAAAATAGAATGCCTTTAGTTGATTAGAAATAAAAAATAAAAAAAAATTGCTAATAGTTTGACAGAGTAGAAAGCAAAAAATTAAATGGCAAACATTAAAAATTGTCAGTCAATTTATGTCTTTTTAATAAAATATTTTATTATTAATTTTCAATTAATCTTTAGATACCCAGATGAAATATTACTTGGTTTCCTACAAATATTTTTTAAACAATTTATCACAAATGTAAAATATAATTTATGTATTCAAAACATTTTTTATATAAATTATAATTATAATTATAATATAATTAATATTTTAAAAATTATTTATTTATTATATTAGTCATGGCAATTATTTGTAGTTATGAGTCATTCACTTCTTAATTTATTAATAATATCAAATACTTGCAGTCAACAAATATTTAATGCTTCAAATTTGAAACAATGAATATTTCAAACTTTGACCATATTAAATTTATTCATATTAATTTTCTTTATTGGAGTCAAACTTTATTGAAAGAATTTTACCAAAAAAGGGAGAGAAATTTTCCTATTTAATCCCCTTTCAAACTCAACACTACAATCAAACACTCACACTATCTCTTATTTCATTGGCGCTTGTTTTTCTTTCTCAGCGTCTTTCCGTTTGTTTCACGTTCCAAACGTTGTCATGGAGTTCAAATATCTTAATGGTCAAAACAGAAGGACAACATCGCCACCACCACACCCTCTTTCTGATGTAGCTTACGTCTCCAGATGCCCATTACAAGGTAATGGTCACTTCTCTTCACGTTCCTTTCAAGATATATACCCATTTGTCTTGCAGGTTAAAAAATAAAAAAACATTTGTTACATGAGTTCATTTTAGTCGTTATTCGTCTTCCAGGGTATGAGTTTGTGCCTGGTAGTATTTTCGATAATGTTTCAGCGCCCAGAGTTTTCTCAACGGTGGTGCCAGCCAATGCTGAGGAAGCGTTCCGGCGAGAGTTGGAGAAAGAGGAGATCAGGAGAGAGGTAATCGCCGGCGAGAAGGCATTGGCACGACGGCGAGAGCTGGAAGAGGAAGTAAATTTCAACCATCACAGCACATTAAAAATTCAATCACACATTATTCCAATCCATGAATTACAATCACAAGCATCAAAAACACAAAACCCCTAAATCAATTTCAAGTTTTCATGATTCTAGGTCACAAATTGAATCTAACCCTACAACATGTTTTCTTCTAATTCCAAGGGTTCTAATTGAAATCAAATGCCTAGATCCTTACCTTAAGCTCTTTAATTGAAGAAAAAGCTTTGAATTCCTTTCTCCCTCACTCCTTGGTCTTGTAGGAATTTTTGGGATTTCCTCCAATTTATTTTCCTTTTTGCCGATTAGCTTAGGGTTTAGGAAGTTTGGATGGTTTGGTTTCTTAATTTGAGTTGAAATGGTGAAGTTAAGATGAAATTGAATGAAGAACTGCAGCTGCTGGGTTAAGAACTCACGGTTCTGTTTTTTCAGAAAAGTTAGCTTTGTGCCTTTTCCTTTTAGCTTAAGTTTTAAGGCTTCATTTAACACTTAATTCACCAAATTGAATTTTTTCTTCAAGTCCACTGCCCTGCACGTCCAGCAGCCTCTATTGGACAAGGGAGATCAGTTCTCCAAGCTTTCCCATCCACTTGGACAGCCAAAGGAGTGCAGTAAGTGACTTGCCTTCCAAAAGGTCAAAAGTCAACATTTGTAGGTAATTTAATAGAATTTTCTAGAATAATTTAGGGCTGTTAATTATCTTACAAACTAATTAGAATTTGAAGAAAATAACACCACCATTGGATTCCTCACTATCAAAAACCTTGGGGTAGTGTCTTACTTATCTCTTAATCCAAGCCTAATTAGCTTAATTTAGTGACATTAGAAAAGCCTAAGTTGTCACTTTTTGATTGGTTAAGGTTCTAAATTAAATTTTTCTTGGTTAAACATTTTTAATAATTATTCTAAGTATATTACAATTATTAGGTAATTCTATAGATATCCTACGAATTTTCTCTAAATTTTCTGTCTTAGAATTTTACCGTAATAATTTCTCAAAGTTCTAACTTTCAGAAAATCCTAACAATTCTGAATAAGCATTTTAATTCTCTATCTGTATATAATTTTAATCTATATTCTATTACCTTTCTTTTAAGTTATAAATGAGTTCAAAATTCTACACTTGAAAATTTATCCTGGACAGCTGTCTGACATAGCAGTCCAGTCAACTATCAATTTCGGAAAAAACAAAGACATTTGGAAATTCAGAAAATTCTTCTGAGTAGAACTGTATTAATTTCATTAAGAGAATATGTACATAAGGTTTCTATAAAATACAGTGCATAAATGTTCATAATATACATATATAAATGCGTACAAATAATAAAATGAGGATGTTACAATTGTCATCGAGGATTTGCACCACCACCATTGTTTCAGGTAAAATTATTCATTAGTCAGGTGCTTTTTACCATTCCTATGGCTTTGTACGGAAATTTTCGATTGAGTTCTAACATGACAAAACGCACACCAAAACTTAAATTTCTCCCTTGTTGTTAGTGTGCATTTGTTCCCCTACTTCTTTACTAGTAGTTGCTTTATTTTGGTTGTCGAAACCAACTAAACCTTTGCTTTTGGGGACATCCTAATCCTCTTCTTTGGATTCCAATTTGCCTATGTGTGTAGGAACTGGAACTCGAACTGAAAATTTCATAAAAGTCAAAGTCTTATTTATATTCATCACCATAAGATCTAACGAGGCTGAACCAATGGTAACTTATGTGCTAAAAATTATTAATTAATATTATGTATTTGTAACAAAATATTTTATTATTAATTCTTTAAAAAATGAAATTTTAATATAATATAAATCATAATATAATATTTAATTATCATAAATTTTAATTGTATAAAATAAATATTTATTCTATGTAACTCATGAGCAAAATTACAAGTTATATTAATTTCATGACAACTATTTGTAGTTATGAGTTATCCACTCGTTAATTTATTAAATGCTCATAATTGATAAATATTACATTGTTAAAACTTTTTTTTCTTAATGTACAATAGTGACAACAAGTATAGAATTCAAGACTTCATGTACACTACTTAAGCACCCTACCATTAGGCCAACCCTGATGGTTCATTAAATGCTTAAAATTTGAAAAAATAAATCAAAGTAAAATAATATTTTATAATTAAAAATGTTTGAATATTTGTACTCATTTATTATATTTATGAATTTTACGTTTTTTAAAAAAATATTAGAAGCAAAAATTTAAAAAAAGGTATTTTTTTGTTTAAAATAAAATAGAATAAAAACGTAATTTTATTGTTTTAAGTAATATAATTATAAATACTTTTATTGTTTAAAATAAATATTTTTCAAAATAAAATAATAAAAATAACATTTATTATATTTTTATTATTTAAAATAAAATAAACTAAATTTAATATGCTTTGAATACATTTTCCCAATCTAAATTTTATTGTTTAATAAGTCATTGAAAAGACTTCATTATTGTAATTAATGTATTTTATTTCAACAATTATTTAATGTGTTTGTCAGATAAAAGGATTTTTCACAATCTATAATTTATTATTTAATGAGTCACTGAGTTTTCAAAAAAATTTAATGAGTCATTGAAATGTCTTCATTATTGCATTAATTGTTGTATCTTATCTTCAACATTAAATTATTTAACGCAAATGAATTTAAATCATTTAAAAGTCTTAAAAAATTTCTATTTAATCTTTTATAAAAACCATGTGACCTTGATTGTTGTTATATTTAAGATATTGCAAAACTAATAAAAATATTTACACTTATATTTGATATATATTGTTGTAATGTATTATGCAATATTGCAAATTTTATAAGAAAAAAATGCAACGTTGCAAATGTGTAATATTTTAAATATTATAAAACTATTAAAAATATTTACACATTTATTTTAAATATATTATTGCAATGTAATATTTCTTTTAACTTGTTTGTGCTTCATTTTTATATATTGACAATTCTTAAATGAGACATTTGAAATTTAGTCAATGAAAAGAAAAAGGAAAATAAAAATTGCATACAACCACAGAAGGAGAAATTAAATGAATAACCATTAAAAAAAAGAAAAAGAAAATAAAACTAATTTTCTCACATTTATATTTAATTAGAAAATAAAAAATAAGTAACAAAATTTAAATAGATTTTAAAGATTTTTTTAAAATATAAATTTATTTTTTTAAATTATTTAAAGTAAAAAAATGTGTAGAGTGAAAAATTAAAGATATATCCAAAGTTAATTTAAGCAAGTTAAATTTAAAATTACTTCAATTTAATCTAATGAAGAATAAAGTATCACTTTTTTAAACTATCCATAATAGACAACAATAATTAATAACTAAAACTGTTATACTTTAAAATCCATGATTAGAATAAATAAATAAATAAAATTAATTACAAATAATTCTTAATACATTTTTTTAAAAAGTATATATTTAAAATATTTTATAAAAATATTCAAAAACAAGTTTTATCCATTCATGGCATGGGTCACTACATTTTTTTTGGGTTACCACTTCATTGGAAACTGAATTTGGATCCTTTTAAGTAAGATTTCAGATTTGAGCCTTATGAATGGAAAAATGTGGTTCAGTCATCTTAACGAGGTCTCTCATTCCAACCATATTTTTCTATCTATAAGGTTCAAATTTAAAAACCTTACTTAAAGATCCAAATCCAATTCCGCTAGCACCAACGACATGTTGGTGTGTCACTACACTCTAGTTTATAACAGAAGTTTTAATCAATGTTTTTAAAATTGAACCGATCAAGACAGTACTGGTTCAAGATTCAATGGTTCAACCATGGTTGAACCGTGTCGAACCGATATTAATAAAATAATATTTTTAAATTTTTAATATAACATTAATAATGTTTCAGCAAAACATGCATTTTGGTGTCTAAGTGTTCTTTCAATCAAATAAAGAGCATTCCTGATGATATGAGTACAACACTAGTAAAATCCTTTTTTTTTTTTCATTGTATAGTTTTTATTTAACAGTTCAATGGCGTTCTTTCAGTTGATTTACAAATATTGGAGCATTATCATAGTTATTGTACCAAAATTTTCAATTGAATATACTCTTTTAATAACTGTTTCTGTCTAATACCAATCAACCATAACCGTTGTTTTCTGCCAGCAAATCTTTGCATATGTGCGGTCAAGATTGCACCATTTGCTAGTGGCAACACACAACCACAACCAATGCCTGTGTTAAATATACAGATTCCACCTAATAAAATGTTGATTTCATGGCACAATGGGACTATACACGACCCATTCAATTTAGTTCACTGACTCATTCGGTGGAAGCACTTATTTATCCTTTCAAGTTTCAACTGTTAAGCATGCAAGTCTCCTCAATCTGTTTACCAGCTAAGGTTCCGGTTGGTGTAAAGTCACTGCACACGAACCCAGCAACCGTGAACGACCCCACTTCCATGGCCAAGGTTGTTGCTCCTAAGTGGGCCCAGAAGACAATAACTTTGCCTCCGCTTAAACGTGGTTGTCATCTCATCACTTCTAAGGTGTGAGTTATTGAACTTATATATCAATCATGATTTTTGCCTCCCTTCTTTGTAAATCACATATATATTTATTGTTGGAGTACAAGTGTGAAGGTGAAGTCTCACATTGGATAGGAATGGGCAAATTGAGATAACTGGATGGACTCGCAAACCTAACGCCTTAAGGTTTTGGGTTGAAGGTGGTGTCAGGTTTACTTGTGTAGTGTGCTCGTGACACATTGGTGTAGATCTCCCCGATATCGAGTCGTTGAGCAGGATTGCCCCTATGTACTTAAGCAGGATTACGTAAATAATATTGTGGTTGATATAAAAAGAAAATTCCCATATATGTTTAGGACAACTATTTCTCTTATTATATGCTTGTTGATCATATAAACACTTTTTTTAATATATGATGATGATTGTAGCTAAAGGGTGAGTAATTGAAGATGGGAAAGAGGCCCATATATGTTTAGGACAACTATTTCTCTTATTATATGCTTGCTGAAAATATAAACACTATTTTTAATATATGATGATAATTGTTGTAACACTGTGATTTTTCGTAAGGTATTATACCGCAAGAGAAAATTAAATTTAAATTATGTTGATTGATATAATAATTAACTTAAGCTCTATGTTTTGTTATGTGTCATAGTATTATTGTGAGATTTTTAGGACTTTTACGTGAGTTCCGTAAGTTGTATAAAAATAATAATAAGAGAAGGGGGTGTCCTTAGAGGAAGGCTGGGGGCAAATAGCAAAATTTCAATTTTATCCCAAATAGCAAAATAGTGTAATTGAAGATGGGAAAGAGGCCCATATATGTTTAGGACAACTATTTCTCTTATTATATGCTTGCTGAAAATATAAACACTATTTTTAATATATGATGATGATTGTTGTAACACTGTGATTTTTCGTAAGGTATTATACTACAAGAGAAAATTAAATTTAAATTATGTTGATTGATATAATAATTAACTTAAGCTCTATGTTTTGTTATGTGTCATAGTGTTATTTTGAGATTTTTAGGACTTTTACGTGAGTTCCGTAAGTTGTATAAAAAAAATAATAAGAGAAGGGGGTGTCCTTAGAGGAAGGCTGGGGGCAAATAGCAAAATTTCAATTTCAATTTTATCCCAATCTTTAAACGGTGCCAAGCTTCCCATTCTCTCAATTCCTTAATTCTTCTTCCTTTCTCTCGCGAAGCTCTCTTCTCTCTCCTCCTTCCAAGCTTGGCCGTGACACTCTACAAGCAGAAGGAAGCCATGGATGAGTTTTGAAGCTTTCGTGCTAGCCACTCATCACAGTCTTATCATTCTCTCAACCAAGTCCCTCTTTCTCTTCACCTTCATCCTCTCTCCCTCTCGGCTGAACCAAAAATAAAGGTAAGGGAAGTTTTTCTATTTTTAATTTAAGTGTGGTTGAGAGTTAGGGGGCTCAACCACATATAGCATGCATGCCCCTCTTGTTGTTTATGTTGAGTTGCTTGGTGTTTGAGTTTGAAATTGATGAAAAATAGGTATTTGATTCTCTTGGCAGTTGTAACCCCCCTTTCTTATTATTCATAATTTAACTATTTAATTTATTTTATATATTTATTTCAAAGTTCTTATATGTTCTCTTACAATCCAAAATATGTTTTATAGTTTACATCATTAAAATTTATAGAAACACTAATACAAAATAATTATAAGTCATACAATTATTGTCTACCCAAAATAGTCCCATCCTATATGCTCTGGAAAATATCTGCATCTTTAACTTCTAATTAATCTTCAAAATACCTGCAATTCACACTCCCCTAGAATCTGGGGACAAAATTACCGGATCAGGCATTTAATTTCTCATACAATTAGAATCCATATCAACCATGTACATTTCATATAATAATTAATCAATCACATACATAAGCAAATGCAGTATGATTTATGCAAATGCAGTTTTGACTCAAAATCATTTTGACCCTGCTCCATGGAGACTTCCCCTTTGAGCGTTTAGTAAGAAACTGGCCTACCATTACGCACTGCAATTCAGCTATCAACCCCTACTAAACGCGCATAAACTAGACAGAATTAGGAGATCAGGATACCCGGAAGGCCACCACGACCGCAACTCAGTCCAGTTTCCAGTCACATGTGGAATTGCCAATATCCTTCACCCCACAGACTATATAATCACGGACTATACAGCCCTGTCTAACTTATTCTGCTAACCCCAAAGATTCAATTCTCAAATCATATTCATTTCACATGACTACCGCAGTCTCGGTTAGTCAACAAAATCATTTCTCATATATCAACTCGTTTCTCATGACTACCGCAGTCCCGGTTAGTCAACATTTATTCTTTCTTTTCTTTCTTTTCTTTTCTTTTCTTTCTTTTTCATTTTCATGGCTACCGCAGTCCCGGTTAGCCAACATCAATTATTTTTCACTTGAATCTTTATAAATCCCCCAAAAAGACTCATGCATATGCAATATGTTAATAATCACAATTAAATAAGTAATTTTTAAACAATCACCTACAAAAATATAAACATTCAACAATTTCCAACATCATTCACAACACAATCAAGCAATTTCAATCCAACAACAAACCAACCAATCAATTTCAATCCATCACAACATATCATCCAATCAATCAAACATGGTTCCAAACAATTATTTCAAGCTTCTAATATCAATTATATAAAAACCCAAAATCAATTTCATCTTTTCATGGTTCTTGATCAAATCTTGAATCTAAACTTAACAACATGTTTTTCTACATTCCAAATGGTCTAAAATGAAATTAAATGCCATGATCCTTACCTTGAATCCTTAGTTTGATGGAGAAACCTTTGAATCCCTTTTCTCCTTTTCTCCTTTTCTCCTTTGTCTTCTTGAAATTTTTAGGATTTTTCTCCCAAATATTTCTCTTTGACAGTAATGAATATGAGCTCTCACTGGTGCAAGCAAATGATCTCGGAATTTAAAACTTTTTATATCAAATCGAAGCTCTTGAAATCTATTTTATAGAAAGGTATCCTACTTCTAAAATCAACATCTAGAAAATTTTATAAAAATTTTCTAAGTCAGCAGTCCTGAATTTTAAGTGCTCACTGAACATAGCTCAAAGAAATGTAAGCTTCTCCCACTTCCCAAACTTTTTTTGAGCTGAAATTTTTATAGTAGAAAGGTAACATCTTTGTATTTCTAAAAAGATAACCCTTGCCCCCAAATTCTTTCCCTATTGTTCCCAGTAAATTTGTTTCTAACGGCCTAAGTTTCAGACTCAAAACAGAGCTCAAAACCCCTTCCCCTGTTTCTTTTTAAAAGTTAATTTAGAAATTGGATATGATAATTTTTGTAATTTATATGGTTAAAAATCTTGTTTTGTCTAGTTTTTAATGGTTCAAAAACGAAAAAGAAACATTAATCACACAAGTGGGAATTTGAGAAAAACCGAGACATGTTACAGGGGAAACTCGAAAACAGAACAACCATTTTGGGAGTCATGGATGAACTTCAAAACGAGGTTTTCTCTCCTTGGTGTCAAAATAAAAGTTGTTCCTTTTTGTGTTTATTTTCATTCAAAACAAATTTCGTGAAAAACCAACGGTTAGATCTCCCAAAAATCGCAAAACCGTGGGAGCTGTCTAGGGACACTCGAACCTGACAGTCACTGTTCCATTGTTTTGGAGTTTGATTTTCACATGCAAAGCTTATCAAATAATTTCAAGAAAATTTGGACATGGTCTCCTTTGTTTTAGGAGTATTTCTAATCAATTCCAAAGATTAAAACAATCCAAAGACAGCATATAAAAATCTCACACAGTCACAGGACACAAATCACAACTAGCTCATTTCGGGTTTTCAAAAGTTCTTGCAACAACCAAGGTATCTACTGACCATCAACAGCAGCCAAAATCAATATTTAACAAGAAAACAGGGAAATAGCTTAGGGAAGAAGAAAACCCCTCCATACCTCCTAGTTTCTTCCACCAAATGCAACAAAAATAGGTTGGTTGAGTAGCTCTAGTCTCCCTCTATGATATATCCAAGATTAATCGGTAGAAACTTTGATTTGGAGGCTCAAATATTAGAGAAAAGATAATATTTAGAGAGAAGGAGGAGAGAGAGCAGAGGGAGGGTTTCGGGGAGGAAGGAGAGAAGAATGAAGAATGAGGGAAAGAGAAGTTGTTCACGTTATTTTGCAATTTTGCTATGCAGCCACCCTTCCTCTAAGGACACCCCCTTTTCTTATTTTTTTTTCTACAACTTATGGAACTTACGTAAAAGTTCCAAAATCTCACAATAACACTATGACACATAACAAAACATAGAACTTAAGTTAATTATTATATCACTCAACATAATTTAAATTTAGTTTGCTATTTCATTATTAATCAAATACTTAATCATACAATTAAGAAAACCACAACGTTACAACTTTCCGCAACAAGAAAATTTTCTAATTAAATCTCTCACATTCATACTTATTGGATTGTAATTTTCGGGGTGTTACAATACTCTTCTCCTTTAAGGAATTTCGTCCCCGAAATTCACTGAGCGTAAGGTTAAGCTAAGCTAGGGCCATAATCATCTTTGCTTACTCTCATGCCAATTTATTTTTCTATAGCTAGTCTTAGACTTCTGCCATAAGGAAGTGTTCCTCTTAAGGGGCTCGTTTCTAACTTACTATCTCTTTCTCCAACACAAAGCATAGATAAGGTTCGTTCTCAAAGGGTATATATGGTTTTCATCTAAGCAGATTCACTCTCAAGGCTATAGGCTCACTAACATAGAGTGGATTCGATAGAAATTTATCTAAGCTACTAGGTAAACTACTAGGTAGGCCTCTAGGTCAAGAACAAGTCTTTCACCTAAGGATTTCCTTTGAATTGAGCTTTCTAAGAGGTGATTTTGGGAAGCAATCTTATGATACAGTGATCTGTTCATTTAGAACCCAAAAACAGATTTATTTCACTTAAAAACAAGATCATGAGTTTTGGTTTCATCCAAATCGGAGTTACGGTTTGAAAACTACGCACGTTTTAAGTTTGCGATTTTAAGGAATTGTAGAAAACGGTTTTCTACGCCAATTGAGCTACAGAACTTAAAATCCTTTGGGACTTGAAAAAAGATTTAATATGCATTAAATTTGACCTAATAGTTTTAGTTTGACTCAAAAACTCAAAGCAGTTTGGAAATGGCGCACGTTATAAGTTTGCAAAATGCATGTTTCTAGAAAACTGGTTTTTCTATCAAATTCATTGTATAATGCTTAAAGTTATGTGGGACCTTAAAACATATTTATAGGGTACTAAAACAAGGTTGTGGGCTTTGGTTTCACTCTAAAAGCTCGAACGGTTTGAAAATGGCGTACGTTTCAAGTTTCAGGTCAAAAACGGCTTAGAAAAGAGGTGATTTTCAAAGGTGAATTTAAAATCCATAGGGAGAAACTTTGTAAATCCTCAAAACAGATTTTATACACCTAAAAATAGGATTGTCGGAATTGGTCTCACCTCAAAATTCATCTCGGATCAAAATCTAAGCATTTAGGGTCACTTAAGGAACTAGTTTTGGGTCAAAATGAACTTAGGGATCCAAAATGATCTATGTAAGTCCAATGGCTATGAAATTTTGTGAAGAACTAGACTTTAGTAACACAAAACTGTGGAAAAAGGTTTCGTTCTTAAACTCATTCTATACAAGGAGTTATGCAGTGCCAAAGTTTGCACTTTTACCATTTCGGGTCATGTCTTTGGTACCTAAAATGTGCAGTTTTGACTCTTATCATCTTGTTTTAGTTTTACTAACTAGCACTCACCAATTTGAGTATGGCATGATACTAAAACACAATGCTTAGCGATGGATTAAGGATATTGATGTTCTACTCCAATTATAGGCTTACCTAAGCACTTGTTAAGGTAAATCTAATGATTTTGGCTAAGTATTTAAACTATACTTACAAGATTCATCTAGTGGAGTCACATGGAGATACATGCTACTTTGTTTTAAACAATGGCCACAATTCTTAGCTTAACGGTGCTTCCAACACCCTTTATACATGTCTAGGCCACAACTTTCTATGTCTAAACACTACCAAAGACTTTTCCTATCATTTTCTCACATTTTTCTCTTCATAGAAGGTATTCTAAATATGATTTAAGTCTCTAACTTACAGCTACATCCTATTATCATAATTCCAACCAAATCACCATTTGGATGATTTCTAAATTGTCTCAAACCATTCCAATCTACTATCACCAATTTAATCACTTATTGAATTCGACTTCTAACATCCAAATCACACTCTCAAACTTTGCAATCACTTACTTCCCCATCTTAAACACTCTGCTATTATTCTAGCATTTGTATCTTATTCTACTCACTAAATTATAATTTAGCCATCAAGAACCCTCACATATACCTACCAACTCAATTCTACACGTGGGTAGTTGATAACCTCAATTATACAGGCCTTAAATCACCATATATTACTATGGTCCATAACGTGACCCCGTTACTAATATCATATATTTGAGTAGATAATTGGGAACCAAGAATTACATACCATAATACCTTTCTTTTGTATATAACTAAGTGCCTTATGCTCAATATCCGCTCAAAAGGAAGATGCTCAACCAATTGTAGTAATATTCAATAATCAATCCCCATACTAATAGCCTCATAATTATACATATATATAAATATATAAATATATATTTATAAAATTCATATAATAACTAAGAGAATGTATCTAATCTCAAGCTTCATAATCCCTCCGGAAAATCCGGCAGAGTTTGCTCTATTTTTCAATACTTTCCCTCATACCCCTTTTTCAAAAGGTATGGAAACAAACCACAACAGAAACCTGGTAATCAATTCACAACATAATAAACCTCAACATCACCCATAATATCAAACATTCTAAATTTATTCATCATAACTTTTTGGTCAAATATAAGTAGCTTTCAAACTCACCATCTATCAATCAATTCACTTTACCAATTCAAATACAATCAAGTAAATCTAAACTTGTAATTATAAATCAATTACATCACATGAAACATTAACTATTCTTTATTTACTCTTAAGCTTCAATTTCGGAACACTCATTTTATATATTAAAATATTTAGTTTTCATCAAGACAATGTATAAATTCATAATCACATATTATTTCCTAAGTCATTTAAATATCACTCGTAAACATCCAACCACACAAGATAATATGATTCATTTTTCACTTTCTATAAATTTTCAAGTCACAAAACTTCACCAAACCTTGCCCAAACTTTCTCCAACCTTTCATACAACTTTGCTAAAGCTTAAAACATGATTTTTGTTCGTTAAAATTCTGCAATAACAGAATTATGCAGCAGTAGAGATACCCCCTGTTATAGCAGCGAAATCATGATACAAAATGGCACTAAATCATCACCAAAATCTCTCTAATTAATGTCCAGACTTCCTTAAATTTTAACACAATTTTGCCAAGACCCAAACCATAAATTATAACATGTAAAAACGTATAAATTTTGCATTATGCAGGAACAGAGAGTCCCTACTGTCTGCTGCATATCTGTGACAGTAAAGGGCACAAAATATAGTGATTTTGGTCTTAATTCGTCGCACAAAGCTCATACCATCATAATACAACATTTTAAGGTTCAAATCACATCATTTTAACGGGCTAATTTTACAAAAATAAGGCTTAAGCGGTACATGGCAGCAGACTAACGTGAACAGTAATTAGATTCCCAAATCAACATTTAATCAAAGAAATATGGCAATAACATGCAATCCTATGGAGAGATAATGGGATTCTATCAATTCTAACATCAAAGGCAATATATCCATTAGAACAATAAGGCAATAACCATACTCTCAACATCTTATCATCTTCCATACATCAAGGTACCTTCAAAACTTTTTTTTTTCTTTCCTTTGTCAAACTCACCCTTATCCTATAAACTCAATTATTTGGACCTCTATTCTCAACCTTAATCTACGAACTCGGATCTTTGGGTCTCCTTCCTCAACTAACTCAAGGTATAACTTGTAACTTCACAATATAAGGAACATGGAAAATAATACAACTTGAATAATATTCAATTTAGCATTAGGAGAGAAAAGTCATCTCGACTGAGTCCTGAGTGTGCACCCTCACAACTCCATCAAGATTTTCCTTTCTTCCTTTCTGCCATCTCAGCTATACTATTAGTTTCAACTCTAGGATTTATAACTAGCCTTCCTCTTCTCATTTCTACATGTCTTAAAATCTCATATCTAGTTACTACCCTTTTTGCCATAATATTCTTAACAAATGAACAATTTTAATCAAGGTAATACAGCAGAACACCTAATAGACCCACTACTCACAAGTCCTAGAGATGCATAACCAGAGCTTTGATACCACTAATGTAACCCCCCTTTCTTATTATTCATAATTTAACTATTTAATTTATTTTATATATTTATTTCAAAGTTCTTATATGTTCTCATACAATCCAAAATATGTTTTATAGTTTACATCATTAAAATTTATAGAAACACTAATACAAAATAATTATAAGTCATACAATTATTGTCTACCCAAAATAGTCCCCTCCTATATGCTTTGGAAAATATCTGCATCTTTAACTTCTAATTAATCTTCAAAATACCTGCAATTCACACTCCCCTAGAATCTGGGGACAAAATTACCGGATCAGACATTTAATTTCTCATACAATTAGAATCCATATCAACCATGTACATTTCATATAATAATTAATCAATCACATACTTAAGCAAATGCAGTATGATTTATGCAAATGCAGTTTTGACTCAAAATCATTTTGACCCTGCTCCATGGAGACTTCCCCTTTGAGCGTTTAGTAAGAAACTGGCCTACCATTACGCACTGCAATTCAGCTATCAGCCCCTACTAAACGCGCATAAACTAGATAGAATTAGGAGATCAGGATACCCGGAAGGCCACCACGACCGCAACTCAGTCCAGTTTCCAGTCACATGTGGAATTGCCAATATCCTTCACCCCACAGACTATATAATCACAGACTATACAGCCCTGTCTAACTTATTCTGCTAACCCCAAAGATTCAATTCTCAAATCATATTCATTTCACATGACTACCGCAGTCTCGGTTAGTCAACAAAATCATTTCTCATATATCAACTCGTTTCTCATGACTACCGCAGTCCCGGTTAGTCAACATTTATTATTTCTTTTCTTTCTTTTCTTTCTTTTCTTTTCTTTTCTTTCTTTTTCATTTTCATGGCTACCGCAGTCCCGGTTAGCCAACATCAATTATTTTTCACTTGAATCTTTATAAATCCCCCAAAAAGACTCATGCATATGCAATATGTTAATAATCACAATTAAATAAGTAATTTTTTAAACAATCACCTACAAAAATATAAACATTCAACAATTTCCAACATCATTCACAACACAATCAAGCCAAATCAAGCAATTTCAATCCAACAACAAACCAACCAATCAATTTCAATCCATCACAACATATCATCCAATCAATCAAACATGGTTCCAAACAATTATTTCAAGCTTCTAATATCAATTATATAAAAACCCAAAATCAATTTCATCTTTTCATTGTTCTTGATCAAATCTTGAATCTAAACTTAACAACATGTTTTTCTACATTCCAAATGGTCTAAAATGAAATTAAATGCCATGATCCTTACCTTGAATCCTTAGTTTGATGGAGAAACCTTTGAATCCCTTTTCTCCTTTTCTCCTTTTCTCCTTTGTCTTCTTGAAATTTTTAGGATTTTTCTCCCAAATATTTCTCTTTGACAGTACTGAATATGAGCTCTCACTGATACAAGTAAATGATCTCGGAAATTAAAACCTTTTATATCAAATCGAAGCTCTTGAAATCTATTTTATAGAAAGGTATCCCACTTCTAAAATCAACATCTAGAAAATTTTATAAAAATTTTCTAAGTCAGCAGTCCTGAATTTTAAGTGCTCACTGAACATAGCTCAAAGAAATGTAAATTTCTCCCACTTCCCAAACTTGAGATTAATCACACAAGTGGGAATTTGAGAAAAACCGAGACATGTTACAGGGGAAACTCGAAAACAGAACAACCATTTTGGGAGCCATGGATGAACTTCAAAACGAGGTTTTCTCTCCTTGGTGTCAAAATAAAAGTTGTTCCTTTTTCTGTCTATTTTCATTCAAAACAAATTTCGTGAAAAACCAACGGTTAGATCTCCCAAAAATCGCAAAACCGTGGGAGCTGTCTAGGGACACTCGAACCTAACAGTCACTGTTCCATTGTTTTGGAGTTTGATTTTCACATGCAAAGCTTATCAAATAATTTCAAGAAAATTTGGACATGGTCTCCTTTGTTTTAGGAGTATTTCTAATCAATTCCAAAGATTAAAACAATCCAAAGACAGCATATAAAAATCTCACACAGTCACAGGACACAAATCACAACTAGCTCATTTCGGGTTTTCAAAAGTTCTTGCAACAACCAAGGTATCTACTGACCATCAACAGCAGCCAAAATCAATATTTAACAAGAAAACAGGGAAATAGCTTAGGGAAGAAGAAAACCCCTCCATACCTCCTAGTTTCTTCCACCAAATGCAACAAAAAATAGGTTGGTTGAGTAGCTCTAGTCTCCCTCTATGATATATCCAAGATTAATCGGTAGAAACTTTGATTTGGAGGCTCAAATATTAGAGAGAAGATAATATTTAGAGAGAAGGAGGAGAGAGAGCAGAGGGAGGGTTTCGGGGAGGAAGGAGAGAAGAATGAAGAATGAGGGAAAGAGAAGCTGTTCACGTTTCTTATTTGAGATTATTTTACAATTTTGCTATTTGTAGCCACCCTTCCTCTAAGGACACCCCCTTCTCTTATTTTTTTTTCTACAACTTATGGAACTTACGTAAAAGTTCCAAAATCTCACAATAACACTATGACACATAACAAAACATAGAACTTAAGTTAATTATTATATCACTCAACATAATTTAAATTTAGTTTGCTCTTTCATTATTAGTCAAATACTTAATCATACAATTAAGAAAACCACAACGTTACAATTTTCCGCAACAAGAAAATTTTCTAATTAAATCTCTCACATTCATACTTATTGGGTTGTAATTTTCGGGGTGTTACAGCAGTGGCTGTGTGAGTGTGTATGGATTGATTGTTTTTGTTTTTGACTCTCTAAATTACTTTGGAAGGCTCCTAAAACAAAGGAGACCATGTCCAAATTTTATTAAAATTGTTTGACAAGGTTTTGAGTGTGAGATTCACCCGAAAAATAAAAGTGGCAGTGGCTGTTGGTTCGTCTAGCTCTGGACATTCCCCATGATTTTGTGATTTTTGGAAGATCTAACCGTTGGTTTTTCACGAAATTTATTTTTAATGAAAATAGACAAGAAATGGAGCAACTTTCATTTAGACACCTTGGAGATAAAACCTCATCTCAGGGTTCATCAAATGCTCACAAAATGGTTGTTCTATTTTCGAGTTCCTCTGGAACATGTCTCAGTTTTTCTCAAATTTCCGCTTGTGTGCTTAATGTTTCTTTTTCGTTTTTGCACCATTAAAAAATAGACAAAACAATATTTTTAACCATATAAATTAAAAAATTATCATGTCAAATTTCTAAATTAACTTTTTAAAAAGAAACAGGGCAAAGGTTTTGAGCTCTGTTTTGAGTCTGAAACTTAGGCTGTTAGAAATAAATTTACTGGAAATAGTAGGGAAAGAATTTGGGGACAAGGGTTACATTTTTAGAAAGATAAAGATGTTAAATTTCTACTGTAAAAAGTTCAGCTCAAAACGAGTTTGGGAAGTGGGAGAAATTTACATTTCTTTGAGCTATGTTCAGTGAGCACTCAAAATCCAGGGCTGCTGCTGACTTAGAAAATTTATAAAAATTTTCTAGATGTTTATTTTATAAGTGGGATACCTTTCTGTAAACTAGATTTCAAGAGCTTCAATTTGATATAAAAAGTTTTTAATTCCGAGGTCATTTGATACAATCAGTGAGAGCTCACATTCAGTACTGTCAAAGAGAAATCAACCTCATTTGGTCAATTTTGTTAATGTGATAAAATTATTGGAATTGTGATGTTTGTTTATTGAGATGTGAATCTTGAGTAATTAATATTTGAAATATGTTTGTGTGATACAGTCTTTTGACTGTAGGGTGGATCTTGTAAGAATGTTGTTTATCTCTATGATATGTTCACAAGTAAGTTTATCTATGAGAAAATGACTTTGTTGTTGGGGTTAGTATATTATGGTTAATGAGATATAATTTGTTGAATTGGTCTGGTGGTTGTCGAAAATGTCATATCTTGATAAGACAGACTTGAATGAATTGTAATTTCTATAAATGAATTATTTAAATGTAATAGATTATTGATGAGAAGATACTGATGAATGATAATCTTGTATTGTATCTGTCCCTATATATTGGAGGTTTAGCTATGTCTTTTGGGAAGGTTTTTATTAGAAAATGGTATACTTGGGAGGGTGAGTTTCACGCCAGAACTCCGGCCCATTAAAGCGACCCGGGGGTCTCGCCTAATGGGATATCTTCCCAAGTACCACCCCTATGTTTTGACTCCGAATGGCGTGTTGGAGTGTTGAGAACTACTTTCCAAGAGGTTTAGTGACCCTTTTAGTGTATAGGGGATGGATTGTTATCATGGTTGGGGATTGTTGAGATGTATTTGGACCTGTAAGTCTGGCCATTGGAGATGGTGGATACGGAGGTTTCGTATCTAAGACTGTAAGGGATTCCAAATATGTTTTGCTACTGGAATACGGTGTGTGCATAGTTGATGCACAGAAATATTCTTAATGTTGTATGTGCACGGTTGGTGCACAGACATATGGGTAGGCACGTAAGCTGAGGGTGCTAGGTGAACTCTCAACCTAGTGTCGGAGGTTTTCGTGGTGGCTAACGGTGGGCCTATAGAATAGCCAAGTGGGCGAATTCCTATAGATGTAAGGTTTTGCAAACCTTATAGAGGTAAGTCAATACCCACACTTGTCTATATTCGATTAAATTCACACTTCCTCCACAAGGTAACTCAAGGGACTCCCTGAATAGTCAAAGGTGAGACTATGGTAGGGGATGGGGCATATGAGGACCGCTCATATGATGTTGAAACTCCATGGAGTAGAGTCAGTCTTGTTGTCTGAGGTTGTCTAGTGGTTTGTGTTGTACATCTCTTTGTGATGAGGGATGTTGGTGATTTATTATGTTGATGTCAGATGTGACTTATGATGTTATGACTCATTGTGATGAATGGTGATGGTTTATGTTGTTGATCTTGTTGAGGATTCATGTTATAAATATGTTTATGAACTAAGTTTTGTATAACATTTTCAGTTATTATGTATAGTATTTTGAAGTATATAAAATCTAGTTTTCTCGTCCTTTTCCTTAATAATTGGAAACTTATATGTATAGTTTTGTTTGGTAAGCTTACTCTTGCAATGTTTGCACATGTGGTTTGTGTCTGTGATGATCTCGGACATCGTGTTCGGGGGAGCAGATGGCTTTCTAGGTGGACTCCTCTTGGAGGCTTGGTAGATAGAGCGAGCACGAGATTGAAGCTGCGTTCTCTTTTTTCTTAGTTTGGTCTATATAGTTATATGTATAGAGATGACTAGCTTAGGTTTGTCTCATGTATAAGCTCCATGAGTTGTTTGTAGTTAAAATTATATTTTCTTTTATTTTTGAACTTTAATTATTACTTTTGGAAATACGAAAAGTTCACGCAATATTTTCATAAAATAAACTAATGAAAGAGTTTCTAAACAAAAAGGAAATCAAGGAACCTTAGCTTTAATAGTTATGTAATGTAGACTGGTCTTTACAATTGTCGCTAAAGGGTGAGTAATTGAAGATGGGAAAGAGGACAGGAAATGTGTGGAAAGATGATTTCAATCCATCTTATTCTTTTAATGGAGTTTGCAATTAATACCTGAAAATTCTGTATTTTTTTTTTATTCTAATGTTGTGAGTCAATAGTCTTTATATTGCGGTAGAACATATAAATGGTTTGATTTAGTCTACTATCTATTTAAGAACTTTTTAGGTTAGGAAAAAGATAGTACTAACTATTCTCTATTATGTGACACATGTCCTTTTCTTTGGTTTTTTTTGTCTTTTACTTACTCTTTTCATCTTTTATTTACTCTTTCTCTTCCTTGTTGTCTTCTTTCTTATCTTTCTTTTCAGTTTTTTTTTAATTTTTTGTCTTCTATTTACTCTCTTTCTTCCTTTTTGTTTTTCATTTCAGTTTTTTTTTTAAATTTTTGTGTTTTATTTTTCTATTCTATTATATATTTATTTTATATAGGAAAATAAATTCTTTTATTATTTATTCTACTCAAATTTTTTTCTTTCTTCTTTTTTCAGATTTTTTTCTTTAAACATATATTTTTTTATTTTACTTTTTTTCTTTCCTTTTTTCCTTTTCCTTTTCATTTCTTTTTTCTTTTTACGTTATTTTATTCTTCTTTTTAGTTTTTCTTTTTATTCTTCTTTCTTTTCTTTCTTTTTATATTAAATAATACATAAATTTATTTGTTTATAATATTATAAATATAAATCATTTACGGGAGACACTCTTACCCGAGTCTAGTAAAACCATTATGAGCGACAAATATATTTCATGTATTTAACCCAACTTCATACCTAAGACTCGACATTTTTTTTTTTACTTTTAAATCCTATAATATCATTTTTATTTAGTAATTATATAACATATTTTAATTAATTTTATAAATAAATATTTTGTTCAATAATATTTATTTTATTAGGTTGAAATTTTTGTACTAAAAACAATTAAATCTAATAAGATAATATATTTATTACAAAATAATATTTTGGCTTTATGTTTAAAACTTCATATATGAAAATTTTGTTGATTCATATCTATATAATAATGTTAAATATATATATATATATATATATATTGTATTAATTTATTAAATATATTTTAATTACAAAAAATTGTTTTGAATCACTTCATCAATAATATCATAAATTAAATATTTTTTTTATGTTAGAGTCCACATTTATCATTCACGGAAGACAATCCTGCTCGAATCAGGTAAGATCATTATGGGTGAAAATTTTATTTCTTTGGGTATTTAACACAATTGCATACTCTAGACTCAGCAATATATTTTTTTTACTCTTCAATCCTATAAAATTATTTTTACTTAGAAATCATATAAAATAATTTTAAATAATTTCATAAATAAATATTTTGTTGAATATTATTTATTTTACAAGGTTAAACTGTTTATGCTAAAAAATTAATCTAAATCTAATTAGTTAGTATATTTATAACAAAATAATATTTTGACTATATGTTTAACAACTTCAGATACAAAAATTTTCTTGATTAATATTTTTATAATAATGTAAACTTTTTTTTTACATAAATATAAAACAATAAATTTATTAAATATATTTTAATTACAAATTAGTTTTAAATTACTTCATTAATAATATCATAAATTAAATTAGTTTTAATTTTCTAATGATAGAGAGCACAAGTATCATTCACGAGAGACAATCTTACTCGAGTTAAGTGGAACAATTATAGGAGGCAAATCAATTTCTCCGACTATTTAACACAATTTCATACCTAAAACTCAACAATATATATATTTTTTACTTTTAAATCCTATAAAATCATTTTTACTTAAAAATCATATAAAATAATTTTAAATAATTTTAACGATAAATATATTTTTGATTAATATTTGTTTTATGAGGTTGAAATTTTTATACTAAAAAATAATTTAAATATAATTAGTTAATGTATTTATTACAAAATAATATTTTGACTCTATGTTTACTAACTTCGTATATGAAAATTTTGTTGATTCATATGTATATAATAATGTTAAATTTATTTATTTATTTATATATACAATAAATATATTAAAATTAATTTAATAAATATATTTTCATTACAAAATAATTTTAAATTACTTCATTAATAGTATCATAATTAAATTAGTTTTAATTTTTTAATGGTAGATGCTACAAGTATTATTCACGGGAGACAATCTTGCCCGATCAGGTAGAACCATTATAGGTGACAAATCTATTTCTTCGAGTATTTAACACAACTTCATACCTAAGACTCAACAATTTTTTTTTACTTTTAAATCTGATAAAATCAATTTTATTTAGTAATTATATAATATAATTTTAAATAATTTTATAAATAAATATTTAGTTGAATAGTATTTATTTTATTAGGTTGAAAGTTTTGCACTAAAAAATAATTAAATCTAGTTAGTTAATATATTTATTACTTCATCAATAATATCATAAATTAAATATTTTTATTTTTTTATGTTAGAGTCTAGATGTATCATTCACGAGAGACAATCATACTCGAGTACGGTAAAATCATTATGAATAACAAATTTATTTCTTTGAGTATTTAATACAATTGCATACTGAAGACTCAACAATTTTTTTTTTTTACTCTTCAATCCTATAAAATCATTTTTACTTAGAAATCATATAAATAATTTTAAATAATTTCATAAATAAATATTTTATTAAATAATATTTATTTGTTGAGGTTAAATTGTTTATACTAAAATTTAATTTAAATCTAATTAGTTAATATATTTATTACAAAATAATGTTTGACTCTATGTTTAATAACTTCAAATACAAAGATATTCTTGATAAATATTTTTATAATAATGTTTACTTTTTGACATAAATATATAATAAATTTATTAAATATATTCACAATACAAATTAGTTTTAAATTACTTCATTAATTATATCATAAATTAAATTAGTTTAATTTTCTAATGATAGACATCACAAGTATCATTCACGAGAGGCAATCCTGCTCGAGTCAGATAGGACAATTATGAGTGGCAAATCAATTTCTTTGAGTATTTAATATAACTTCATACCTAAAACTCAATAATATATATATATATATATATATATATATATATATATATATATCTTTTAAATCCTATAAAACATTTTACATAGAAATCATATAAAATAATTTTAAATAATTTCATAAATAAA
Organism: Pueraria montana var. lobata; assembly: GCA_026413185.1. Taxonomy (NCBI): domain Eukaryota; kingdom Viridiplantae; phylum Streptophyta; class Magnoliopsida; order Fabales; family Fabaceae; genus Pueraria; species Pueraria montana. The sequence goes on from CM048656.1 coordinate 26,434,671, forward strand.
TATTTATTTGAATGATATTTGTTTTACGAGGTTTAAATTTTTATATTAAAAAATAATTCAAATCTAATTAGTTAATGTAATTATCACAAAATAATATTTTGACTCTACGTTTAATAACTTTGTATATAAAAATTTTGTTGATTCATACGTATATAAGAATCTTAAATTTATTTATTTATTTAATTAATTATTTATTTACGTATATATATAACAAATATATTAAAATTAATTTATTAAATATATTTTCATTACAAAATAATTTTAAATTACTTCATTAACAATATTATAAATTGAAATAGTTTTTATTTTTTAATTGTAGAGACTACAAGTATATTCACAAGAGACCATCTTGCCCAAGTCAAGTAAAATCATTATGGAAGATAAATATATTTCTTCAAGTATTTAACACAATTTCATTCCTAAGACTTACATTTTTTTTTTTACTTTTAAATCCTATAAATCAATTTTATTTAGTAATTATATAATATAATTTTAAATAATTTCATAAATAAATATTTTGTTGAATAATATTTATTTTATTAGGTTGAAATTTTTGGACTAAAAATAATTGAATTTAATTAGTTAATATATTTATTATAAAATAATATTCTGACTCTATGTTTAATAGATTCATTTATGAAAATTTTGTTGATTCATATTTATTATCTATTTTGCTGATTCATATATATATATATGTATATATATATATATATTAATTTATTGAATATATTTTTACCAAAAAAGGGAGAGAAATTTTCCTATTTAATCCCCTTTCAAACTCAACACTACAATCAAACACTCACACTGTCTCTTATTTCATTGGCGCTTGTTTTTCTTTCTCAGCGTCTTTCCGTTTGTTTCACGTTCCAAACGTTGTCATGGAGTTCAAATATCTTAATGGTCAAAACAGAAGGACAACGTCGCCACCACCACACCCTCTTTCTGATGTAGCTTACGTCTCCAGATGCCCATTACAAGGTAATGGTCACTTCTCTTCACGTTCCTTTCAAGATATATACCCATTTGTCTTGCAGGTTAAAAAATAAAAAAACATTTGTTACATGAGTTCATTTTAGTCGTTATTCGTCTTCCAGGGTATGAGTTTGTGCCTGGTAGTATTTTCGATAATGTTTCAGCGCCCAGAGTTTTCTCAACGGTGGTGCCAGCCAATGCTGAGGAAGCGTTCCGGCGAGAGTTGGAGAAAGAGGAGATCAGGAGAGAGGTAATCGCCGGCGAGAAGGCATTGGCACGACGGCGAGAGCTGGAAGAGGAAGTAAGGAGAGAAATGGTGTTAGAGAGAGCATTTAGAATCCCCATGCCAAGATTTGAGGGGATCCCATCTAATAACTATAACAATAACGTGCTTGGTGGGTCAAAACATTTACCCTACTTCGATTTCCATGGTAACAGACGAGATTCTACGCAAATTAACAAGGATGGAGTGATCCTACGGGTTAGTGTATAATCTTGTGTTTAATTTACCCGTCCTTTGTGTCTCTATCTTCAATTTTGATTTTATTTTCCTGCTTCTTTAGTGTAACAGTGTTGTTTGGATTGTGAAAAAGGTTTTTCTCTTAGTTTTTGATTAAAAAATGATACCTTGTTTGAGAATGTCCATTGGATATTTTGTCGTGTTTAAGCTCTTAATTGACTGATGAGCATAAATGATTTTATTTATCCCATTGCAGGCTAGACCAAATGTTGGTTATTGTCGTGGAAAGCGCAAAGCGCTCACACATACAGTTGAACACAATGAGACTTTGCAGAAGAAAATCAAGCAGGAGTGGAGTTGTGAGTTGTGTCAGATTTCTACAACGAGTGAGAAAGGCTTGAATGATCATATTCAAGGAAAAAAGCACAAGGCTAAAACATCAATGAGAACTCGGAAAATAGGTAAGAGCAACAAAACATCATTATTATTAAAGAAAAGCAAGCATTGAGTGAAATGCACTAAAGCCATTGTTACCATGTATTCCAGGGCTAGATTCAAGATCAGAAGGCCACACACTTCATCCTTGCTTAACCCCTGCACACACAGGCAAATTGGAATCCAAAGAAGAGGAACAGGATGTCCACAAAAGCAAAGGTTTAGTTGGTTTGGACAACCAAAATGAAGCAACTACTAGTAAAGAAGCAGGGGAAACAAATGCACACTAACAACATGGAAGAAATTTAAGTTTTGGTGTACGTTTTGTCAGGTTGGAACTCAATCGAAAATTTCCTTGCAGAGCCATAGGAATGGTAAAAAGCACCTGACTAATGAAGAATTTTACCCAAAACAATGGTGGTGCTGCAAATCCTGGATGACAATACAACACATGCTTATTATTTTAATTTTTATTTGCTGTATTTGTGAAGAGGTAAATTAAGATTTATAAATATATGAGATGAAGTTAGACTTTTAATGTATGTAAAATATTAAAGTACTTCAGTTACTTTTTTGGTACTCTTTTTGTGATTTTTTTTTGTCACATACGTACACCTTGTGTTGATGAATGCGACGAACTGGAATTTTCATATGTTCCTTTCAGTCTTATTTATAAAAAACCAAATGGCTTAATTACACATTTTACCAGTCAATCATCATCATTTCACGAATTTTACTATCCAATTTTTTATTTCTTTTTTCAAATTTAATCACCATAGTTTTCAATTTTTAAGCATTTTTACCACCTATGTTTTTTTCCACATATTTTATCATGTTATTCTATTTTTGCGTGTTTGACTATCATGTTGGTAACAAAATGACGTCATTGTTTTTTTAAACTTTTTTTAGTTAGACGCCATCGTCGGCAAAATGCGCAAAAAATTAAAAATTTAGGTGGTAAAATTCGTAGGAAACAAACTTGGATGGTAAGATTTACAAAATGATGATAGTTGGGTGGTAAAATGTGCTATTAAGTCAAACCAAATTAAAAGTCTTGTTTAGAGACCTTACGTAGATTAATACAGAGAACTGGAACTGGAATTTTCATAAAAGTCAATGTCTCATTTATATTCATCACCATAAGGTCTAACGAGGCCGAATGAATGGTAACTTGTGTGCTAAAAGTTGTTAATTAATATTATGTATTTGTAACAAAATATTTTAGTATTAATTCTTTATAAAAATGAAATTTTAATATAATATAACTTATAGCATAATATTTATTTATTATAAATTTTAATTGTATAAAAATAAATATTTATTCTATGTAACTCACGAGCAAAAATACAAGTTATATTAATTTCATGACAAATGTTTGTAGTTCTGAGTTATCCACTCATTAATTTATTAAATGCGTGTAATCAATAATTATTACATTGTTAAAACTTCTTCTTTTTTTAATGTACAATAGTGACAACACGTATAGAATTCAAGACTTTGTGTAAACTACCTAAGCACCCAACCATTCGGCCAACCTTGATGGATCTTTAAATGCTTAATATTTGAAACAATAAATCAAAGTAAAATAATATTTTATAATTAAAAATGTTTGAATACGTGTACTCATTTATTATATTTATGAATTTTAATTTTTTTTTAAATTTTAGCCACAAAAAATAAAAATAAAAAGTATTTTTTTTGTTTAAAATAAAATAAATTAACAACCATAATTTTCTCACCTTTATCTTTAATTAGAACAAGTAAAAATTATTTAAATAGATTTTTATGATTTTTTTAAAAGATAAATTTATTTTTAAATCTAAATTATTCAAAGTAAAAAAAATGTGTAGAGCGAAAAATTAAAGACATATCAAAGTTAATTTAAGCAAGTTAAATTTAAAATTACTTCAATTCAATCGAATGAAGAATAAAGTATCACTTTTTAATTTTAGTTATCTCTTGAGCTTATATAAATATTTAAACTTTATTAATGATTTTGTTTACTAATATCTTTAAAAATAATAGTCAAAGAATAAAATTATTATTTTTCATTAAAAACATTATATTTCATATTTTACCATTACATGCTTATTACTATTTCAATAAATGCGCTTAAGAAGAAGAAGAAGTAAAATTTGTCAAATATAATAAACTAGTAATGGTATTATTGATATAAAACTAAAAGAGAATGCATTAAAATAATGCTCTCATTTAATACTCAAGATTTTAACTTTCTTTTTTTACAGTCATATATTTGTCAACATTTATATTCAATATTATTAATTAAAAATAGAATTCCTTTAGTTGATTAGAAATAAAAAATAAAAAAAATTGCTAATAGTTTGACAGAGTAGAAAGCAAAAAATTAAATGGCAAACATTAAAAATTGTCAGTCAATTTATGTCTTTTTAATAAAATATTTTATTATTAATTTTCAATTAATCTTTAGATACCCAGATGAAATATTACTTGGTTTCCTACAAATATTTTTTAAACAATTTATCACAAATGTAAAATATAATTTATGTATTCAAAACATTTTTTATATAAATTATAATTATAATTATAATATAATTAATTTTTTAAAAATTATTTATTTATTATATTAGTCATGGCAATTATTTGTAGTTATGAGTCATTCACTTCTTAATTTATTAATAATATCAAATACTTGCAGTCAACAAATATTTAATGCTTCAAATTTGAAACAATGAATATTTCAAACTTTGACCATATTAAATTTATTCATATTAATTTTCTTTATTGGAGTCAAACTTTATTGAAAGAATTTTACCAAAAAAGGGAGAGAAATTTTCCTATTTAATCCCCTTTCAAACTCAACACTACAATCAAACACTCACACTGTCTCTTATTTCATTGGCGCTTGTTTTTCTTTCTCAGCGTCTTTCCGTTTGTTTCACGTTCCAAACGTTGTCATGGAGTTCAAATATCTTAATGGTCAAAACAGAAGGACAACATCGCCACCACCACACCCTCTTTCTGATGTAGCTTACGTCTCCAGATGCCCATTACAAGGTAATGGTCACTTCTCTTCACGTTCCTTTCAAGATATATACCCATTTGTCTTGCAGGTTAAAAAATAAAAAAACATTTGTTACATGAGTTCATTTTAGTCGTTATTCGTCTTCCAGGGTATGAGTTTGTGCCTGGTAGTATTTTCGATAATGTTTCAGCGCCCAGAGTTTTCTCAACGGTGGTGCCAGCAAATGCTGAGGAAGCGTTCCGGCGAGAGTTGGAGAAAAAGGAGATCAGGAGAGAGGTAATCGCCGGCGAGAAGGCATTGGCACGACGGCGAGAGCTGGAAGAGGAAGTAAATTTCAACCATCACAGCACATTAAAAATTCAATCACACATTATTCCAATCCATGAATTACAATCACAAGCATCAAAAACACAAAACCCCTAAATCAATTTCAAGTTTTCATGATTCTAGGTCACAAATTGAATCTAACCCTACAACATGTTTTCTTCTAATTCCAAGGGTTCTAATTGAAATTAAATGCCTAGATCCTTACCTTAAGCTCTTTAATTGAAGAAAAAGCTTTGAATTCCTTTCTCCCTCACTCCTTGGTCTTGTAGGAATTTTTGGGATTTCCTCCAATTTATTTTCCTTTTTGCCGATTAGCTTAGGGTTTAGGAAGTTTGGATGGTTTGGTTTCTTAATTTGAGTTGAAATGGTGAAGTTAAGATGAAATTGAATGAAGAACTGCAGCTGCTGGGTTAAGAACTCACGGTTCTGTTTTTTCAGAAAAGCTAGCTTTGTGCCTTTTCCTTTTAGCTTAAGTTTTAAGGCTTCATTTAACACTTAATTCACCAAATTGAATTTTTTCTTCAAGTCCACTGCCCTGCACGTCCAGCAGCCTCTATTGGACAAGGGAGATCAGTTCTCCAAGCTTTCCCGTCCACTTGGACAGCCAAAGGAGTGCAGTAAGTGACTTGCCTTCCAAAAGGTCAAAAGTCAACATTTGTAGGTAATTTAATAGAATTTTCTAGAATAATTTAGGGCTGTTAATTATCTTACAAACTAATTAGAATTTGAAGAAAATAACACCACCATTGGATTCCTCACTATCAAAAACCTTGGGGTAGTGTCTTACTTATCTCTTAATCCAAGCCTAATTAGCTTAATTTAGTGACATTAGAAAAGCCTAAGTTGTCACTTTTTGATTGGTTAAGGTTCTAAATTAAATTTTTCTTGGTTAAACATTTTTAATAATTATTCTAAGTATATTACAATTATTAGGTAATTCTATAGATATCCTACGATACGAATTTTCTCTAAATTTTCTGTCTTAGAATTTTACCGTAATAATTTCTCAAAGTTCTAACTTTCAGAAAATCCTAACAATTCTGAATAAGCATTTTAATTCTCTATCTGTATATAATTTTAATCTATATTCTATTACCTTTCTTTTAAGTTATAAATGAGTTCAAAATTCTACACTTGAAAATTTATCCTGGACAGCTGTCTGACATAGCAGTCCAGTCAACTATCAATTTCGGCAAAAACAAAGACATTTGGAAATTCAGAAAATTCTTCTGAGTAGAACTGTATTAATTTCATTAAGAGAATATGTACATAAGGTTTCTATAAAATACAGTGCATAAATGTTCATAATATACATATATAAATGCGTACAAATAATAAAATGAGGATGTTACAATTGTCATCGAGGATTTGCACCACCACCATTGTTTCAGGTAAAATTATTCATTAGTCAGGTGCTTTTTACCATTCCTATGGCTTTGTACGGAAATTTTCGATTGAGTTCTAACATGACAAAACGCACACCAAAACTTAAATTTCTCCCTTGTTGTTAGTGTGCATTTGTTCCCCTACTTCTTTACTAGTAGTTGCTTTATTTTGGTTGTCGAAACCAACTAAACCTTTGCTTTTGGGGACATCCTAATCCTCTTCTTTGGATTCCAATTTGCCTATGTGTGTAGGAACTGGAACTCGAACTGAAAATTTCATAAAAGTCAAAGTCTTATTTATATTCATCACCATAAGATCTAACGAGGCTGAACCAATGGTAACTTATGTGCTAAAAATTATTAATTAATATTATGTATTTGTAACAAAATATTTTATTATTAATTCTTTAAAAAATGAAATTTTAATATAATATAAATCATAATATAATATTTAATTATCATAAATTTTAATTGTATAAAATAAATATTTATTCTATGTAACTCATGAGCAAAATTACAAGTTATATTAATTTCATGACAACTATTTGTAGTTATGAGTTATCCACTCGTTAATTTATTAAATGCTCATAATTGATAAATATTACATTGTTAAAACTTTTTTTTCTTAATGTACAATAGTGACAACAAGTATAGAATTCAAGACTTCATGTACACTACTTAAGCACCCTACCATTAGGCCAACCCTGATGGTTCATTAAATGCTTAAAATTTGAAAAAATAAATCAAAGTAAAATAATATTTTATAATTAAAAATGTTTGAATATTTGTACTCATTTATTATATTTATGAATTTTACGTTTTTAAAAAAAATATTAGAAGCAAAAATTTAAAAAAAGGTATTTTTTTGTTTAAAATAAAATAGAATAAAAACGTAATTTTATTGTTTTAAGTAATATAATTATAAATACTTTTATTGTTTAAAATAAATATTTTTCAAAATAAAATAATAAAAATAACATTTATTATATTTTTATTATTTAAAATAAAATAAACTAAATTTAATATGCTTTGAATACATTTTCCCAATCTAAATTTTATTGTTTAATAAGTCATTGAAAAGACTTCATTATTGTAATTAATGTATTTTATTTCAACAATTATTTAATGTGTTTGTCAGATAAAAGGATTTTTCACAATCTATAATTTATTATTTAATGAGTCACTGAGTTTTCAAAAAAATTTAATGAGTCATTGAAATGTCTTCATTATTGCATTAATTGTTGTATCTTATCTTCAACATTAAATTATTTAACGCAAATGAATTTAAATCATTTAAAAGTCTTAAAAAATTTCTATTTAATCTTTTATAAAAACCATGTGACCTTGATTGTTGTTATATTTAAGATATTGCAAAACTAATAAAAATATTTACACTTATATTTGATATATATTGTTGTAATGTATTATGCAATATTGCAAATTTTATAAGAAAAAAATGCAACGTTGCAAATGTGTAATATTTTAAATATTATAAAACTATTAAAAATATTTACACATTTATTTTAAATATATTATTGCAATGTAATATTTCTTTTAACTTGTTTGTGCTTCATTTTTATATATTGACAATTCTTAAATGAGACATTTGAAATTTAGTCAATGAAAAGAAAAAGGAAAATAAAAATTGCATACAACCACAGAAGGAGAAATTAAATGAATAACCATTAAAAAAAAGAAAAAGAAAATAAAACTAATTTTCTCACATTTATATTTAATTAGAAAATAAAAAATAAGTAAAAAAATTTAAATAGATTTTAAAGATTTTTTTAAAATATAAATTTATTTTTTTAAATTATTTAAAGTAAAAAAATGTGTAGAGTGAAAAATTAAAGATATATCCAAAGTTAATTTAAGCAAGTTAAATTTAAAATTACTTCAATTTAATCTAATGAAGAATAAAGTATCACTTTTTTAAACTATCCATAATAGACAACAATAATTAATAACTAAAACTGTTATACTTTAAAATCCATGATTAGAATAAATAAATAAATAAAATTAATTACAAATAATTCTTAATACATTTTTTTAAAAAGTATATATTTAAAATATTTTATAAAAATGTTCAAAAACAAGTTTTATCCATTCATGGCATGGGTCACTACATTTTTTTTGGGTTACCACTTCATTGGAAACTGAATTTGGATCCTTTAAGTAAGATTTCAGATTTGAGCCTTATGAATGGAAAAATGTGGTTCAGTCATCTTAACGAGGTCTCTCATTCCAACCACATTTTTCTATCTATAAGGTTCAAATTTAAAAACCTTACTTAAAGATCCAAATCCAATTCCGCTAGCACCAACGACATGTTGGTGTGTCACTACACTCTAGTTTATAACAGAAGTTTTAATCAATGTTTTTAAAATTGAACCGATCAAGACAGTACTGGTTCAAGATTCAATGGTTCAACCATGGTTGAACCGTGTCGAACCGATATTAATAAAATAATATTTTTAAATTTTTAATATAACATTAATAATGTTTCAGCAAAACATGCATTTTGGTGTCTAAGTGTTCTTTCAATCAAATAAAGAGCATTCCTGATGATATGAGTACAACACTAGTAAAATCCTTTTTTTTTTCATTGTATAGTTTTTATTTAACAGTTCAATGGCGTTCTTTCAGTTGATTTACAAATATTGGAGCATTATCATAGTTATTGTACCAAAATTTTCAATTGAATATACTCTTTTAATAACTGTTTCTGTCTAATACCAATCAACCATAACCGTTGTTTTCTGCCAGCAAATCTTTGCATATGTGCGGTCAAGATTGCACCATTTGCTAGTGGCAACACACAACCACAACCAATGCCTGTGTTAAATATACAGATTCCACCTAATAAAATGTTGATTTCATGGCACAATGGGACTATACACGACCCATTCAATTTAGTTCACTGACTCATTCGGTGGAAGCACTTATTTATCCTTTCAAGTTTCAACTGTTAAGCATGCAAGTCTCCTCAATCTGTTTACCAGCTAAGGTTCCGGTTGGTGTAAAGTCACTGCACACGAACCCAGCAACCGTGAACGACCCCACTTCCACGGCCAAGGTTGTTGCTCCTAAGTGGGCCCAGAAGACAATAACTTTGCCTCCGCCTAAACGTGGTTGTCATCTCATCACTTCTAAGGTGTGAGTTATTGAACTTATATATCAATCATGTTTTTTGCCTCCCTTCTTTATAAATCACATATATATTTATTGTTGGAGTACAAGTGTGAAGGTGAAGTCTCACATTGGATAGGAATGGGCAAATTGAGATAACTGGATGGACTCGCAAACCTAACGCCTTAAGGTTTTGGGTTGAAGGTGGTGTCAGGTTTACTTGTGTAGTGTGCTCGTGACACATTGGTGTAGATCTCCCCGATATCGAGTCGTTGAGCAGGATTGCCCCTATGTACTTAAGCAGGATTACGTAAATAATATTGTGGTTGATATAAAAAGAAAATTCCCATATATGTTTAGGACAACTATTTCTCTTATTATATGCTTGTTGATCATATAAACACTTTTTTTAATATATGATGATGATTGTAGCTAAAGGGTGAGTAATTGAAGATGGGAAAGAGGCCCATATATGTTTAGGACAACTATTTCTCTTATTATATGCTTGCTGAAAATATAAACACTATTTTTAATATATGATGATAATTGTTGTAACACTGTGATTTTTCGTAAGGTATTATACCGCAAGAGAAAATTAAATTTAAATTATGTTGATTGATATAATAATTAACTTAAGCTCTATGTTTTGTTATGTGTCATAGTGTTATTGTGAGATTTTTAGGACTTTTACGTGAGTTCCGTAAGTTGTATAAAAATAATAATAAGAGAAGGGGGTGTCCTTAGAGGAAGGCTGGGGGCAAATAGCAAAATTTCAATTTTATCCCAAATAGCAAAATAGTGTAATTGAAGATGGGAAAGAGGCCCATATATGTTTAGGACAACTATTTCTCTTATTATATGCTTGCTGAAAATATAAACACTATTTTTAATATATGATGATGATTGTTGTAACACTGTGATTTTTCGTAAGGTATTATACTACAAGAGAAAATTAAATTTAAATTATGTTGATTGATATAATAATTAACTTAAGCTCTATGTTTTGTTATGTGTCATAGTGTTATTTTGAGATTTTTAGGACTTTTACGTGAGTTCCGTAAGTTGTATAAAAAAAATAATAAGAGAAGGGGGTGTCCTTAGAGGAAGGCTAGGGGCAAATAGCAAAATTTCAATTTCAATTTTATCCCAATCTTTAAACGGTGCCAAGCTTCCCATTCTCTCAATTCCTTAATTCTTCTTCCTTTCTCTCGCGAAGCTCTCTTCTCTCTCCTCCTTCCAAGCTTGGCCGTGACACTCTACAAGTAGAAGGAAGCCATGGATGAGTTTTGAAGCTTTCATGCTAGCCACTCATCATAGTCTTATCATTCTCTCAACCAAGTCCCTCTTTCTCTTCACCTTGATCCTCTCTCCCTCTCGGCTGAACCAAAAATAAAGGTAAGGGAAGTTTTTCTATTTTTAATTTAAGTGTGGTTGAGAGTTAGGGGGCTCAACCACATATAGCATGCATGCCCCTCTTGTTGTTTATGTTGAGTTGCTTGGTGTTTGAGTTTGAAATTGATGAAAAATAGGTATTTGATTCTCTTGGCAGTTGTAACCCCCCTTTCTTATTATTCATAATTTAACTATTTAATTTATTTTATATATTTATTTCAAAGTTCTTATATGTTCTCTTACAATCCAAAATATGTTTTATAGTTTACATCATTAAAATTTATAGAAACACTAATACAAAATAATTATAAGTCATACAATTATTGTCTACCCAAAATAGTCCCATCCTATATGCTCTGGAAAATATCTGCATCTTTAACTTCTAATTAATCTTCAAAATACCTGCAATTCACACTCCCCTAGAATCTGGGGACAAAATTACCGGATCAGGCATTTAATTTCTCATACAATTAGAATCCATATCAACCATGTACATTTCATATAATAATTAATCAATCACATACATAAGCAAATGCAGTATGATTTATGCAAATGCAGTTTTGACTCAAAATCATTTTGACCCTGCTCCATGGAGACTTCCCCTTTGAGCGTTTAGTAAGAAACTGGCCTACCATTACGCACTGCAATTCAGCTATCAGCCCCTACTAAACGCGCATAAACTAGATAGAATTAGGAGATCAGGATACCCGGAAGGCCACCACGACCGCAACTCAGTCCAGTTTCCAGTCACATGTGGAATTGCCAATATCCTTCACCCCACAGACTATATAATCACAGACTATACAGCCCTGTCTAACTTATTCTGCTAACCCCAAAGATTCAATTCTCAAATCATATTCATTTCACATGACTACCGCAGTCTCGGTTAGTCAACAAAATCATTTCTCATATATTAACTCGTTTCTCATGACTACCGCAGTCCCGGTTAGTCAACATTTATTCTTTCTTTTCTTTCTTTTCTTTTCTTTTCTTTCTTTTTCATTTTCATGGCTACCGCAGTCCCGGTTAGCCAACATCAATTATTTTTCACTTGAATCTTTATAAATCCCCCAAAAAGACTCATGCATATGCAATATGTTAATAATCACAATTAAATAAGTAATTTTTTAAACAATCACCTACAAAAATATAAACATTCAACAATTTCCAACATCATTCACAACACAATCAAGCCAAATCAAGCAATTTCAATCCAACAACAAACCAACCAATCAATTTCAATCCATCACAACATATCATCCAATCAATCAAACATGGTTCCAAACAATTATTTCAAGCTTCTAATATCAATTATATAAAAACCCAAAATCAATTTCATCTTTTCATGGTTCTTGATCAAATCTTGAATCTAAACTTAACAACATGTTTTTCTACATTCCAAATGGTCTAAAATGAAATTAAATGCCATGATCCTTACCTTGAATCCTTAGTTTGATGGAGAAACCTTTGAATCCCTTTTCTCCTTTTCTCCTTTTCTCCTTTGTCTTCTTGAAATTTTTAGGATTTTTCTCCCAAATATTTCTCTTTGACAGTACTGAATATGAGCTCTCACTGATACAAGTAAATGATCTCGGAATTTAAAACCTTTTATATCAAATCGAAGCTCGTGAAATCTATTTTATAGAAAGGTATCCCACTTCTAAAATCAACATCTAGAAAATTTTATAAAAATTTTCTAAGTCAGCAGTCCTGAATTTTAAGTGCTCACTGAACATAGCTCAAAGAAATGTAAATTTCTCCCACTTCCCAAACTTGAGATTAATCACACAAGTGGGAATTTGAGAAAAACCAAGACATGTTACAGGGGAAACTCGAAAACAGAACAACCATTTTGGGAGTCATGGATGAACTTCAAAACGAGGTTTTCTCTCCTTGGTGTCAAAATAAAAGTTGTTCCTTTTTGTGTCTATTTTCATTCAAAACAAATTTCGTGAAAAACCAACGGTTAGATCTCCCAAAAATCGCAAAACCGTGGGAGCTGTCTAGGGACACTCGAACCTGACAGTCACTGTTCCATTGTTTTGGAGTTTGATTTTCACATGCAAAGCTTATCAAATAATTTCAAGAAAATTTGGACATGGTCTCCTTTGTTTTAGGAGTATTTCTAATCAATTCCAAAGATTAAAACAATCCAAAGACAGCATATAAAAATATCACACAGTCACAGGACACAAATCACAACTAGCTCATTTCGGGTTTTCAAAAGTTCTTGCAACAACCAAGGTATCTACTGACCATCAACAGCAGCCAAAATCAATATTTAACAAGAAAACAGGGAAATAGCTTAGGGAAGAAGAAAACCCCTCCATACCTCCTAGTTTCTTCCACCAAATGCAACAAAAAATAGGTTGGTTGAGTAGCTCTAGTCTCCCTCTATGATATATCTAAGATTAATCAGTAGAAACTTTGATTTGGAGGCTCAAATATTAGAGAGAATATAATATTTAGAGAGAAGGAGGAGAGAGAGCAGAGGGAGGGTTTCGGGGAGGAAGGAGAGAAGAATGAAGAATGAGGGAAAGAGAAGCTGTTCACGTTTCTTATTTGAGATTATGTTGCAATTTTGCTATTTGTAGCCACCCTTCCTCTAAGGACACCCCCTTCTCTTATTTTTTTTTTCTACAACTTATGGAACTTACGTAAAAGTTCCAAAATCTCACAATAACACTATGGCACATAACAAAACATAGAACTTAAGTTAATTATTATATCACTCAACATAATTTAAATTTAGTTTGCTCTTTCATTATTAGTCAAATACTTAATCATACAATTAAGAAAACCACAACGTTACAATTTTCCGCAACAAGAAAATTTTCTAATTAAATCTCTCACATTCATACTTATTGGGTTGTAATTTTCGGGGTGTTACAGCAGTGGCTGTGTGAGTGTGTATGGATTGATTGTTTTTGTTTTTGACTCTCTAAATTACTTTGGAAGGCTCCTAAAACAAAGGAGACCATGTCCAAATTTTATTAAAATTGTTTGACAAGGTTTTGAGTGTGAGATTCACCCGAAAAATAAAAGTGGCAGTGGCTGTTGGTTCGTCTAGCTCTGGACATTCCCCACGATTTTGTGATTTTTGGAAGATCTAACCGTTGGTTTTTCACGAAATTTATTTTTAATGAAAATAGATAAGAAATGGAGCAACTTTCATTTAGACACCTTGGAGATAAAACCTCATCTCAGGGTTCATCAAATGCTCACAAAATGGTTGTTCTATTTTCGAGTTCCTCTGGAACATGTCTCAGTTTTTCTCAAATTTCCGCTTGTGTGCTTAATGTTTCTTTTTCGTTTTTGCACCATTAAAAAATAGACAAAACAATATTTTTAACCATATAAATTAAAAAATTATCATGTCAAATTTCTAAATTAACTTTTTAAAAAGAAACAGGGCAAAGGTTTTGAGCTCTGTTTTGAGTCTGAAACTTAGGCTGTTAGAAATAAATTTACTGGAAATAGTAGGGAAAGAATTTGGGGACAAGGGTTACATTTTTAGAAAGATAAAGATGTTAAATTTCTACTGTAAAAAGTTCAGCTCAAAACGAGTTTGGGAAGTGGGAGAAATTTACATTTCTTTGAGCTATGTTCAGTGAGCACTCAAAATCTAGGGCTGCTGCTGACTTAGAAAATTTATAAAAATTTTCTAGATGTTTATTTTATAAGTGGGATACCTTTCTGTAAACTAGATTTCAAGAGCTTCAATTTGATATAAAAAAATTTTAATTCCGAGGTCATTTGATACAATCAGTGAGAGCTCACATTCAGTACTGTCAAAGAGAAATCAACCTCATTTGGTCAATTTTGTTAATGTGATAAAATTATTGGAATTGTGATGTTTGTTTATTGAGATGTGAATCTTGAGTAATTAATATTTGAAATATGTTTGTGTGATACAGTCTTTTGACTGTAGGGTGGATCTTGTAAGAATGTTGTTTATCTCTATGATATGTTCACAAGTAAGTTTATCTATGAGAAAATGACTTTGTTGTTGGGGTTAGTATATTATGGTTAATGAGATATAATTTGTTGAATTGGTCTGGTGGTTGTCGAAAATGTCATATCTTGATAAGACAGACTTGAATGAATTGTAATTTCTATAAATGAATTATTTAAATGTAATAGATTATTGATGAGAAGATACTGATGAATGATAATCTTGTATTGTATCTGTCCCTATATATTGGAGGTTTAGCTATGTCTTTTGGGAAGGTTTTTATTAGAAAATGGTATACTTGGGAGGGTGAGTTTCACGCCAGAACTCCGGCCCATTAAAGCGACCCGGGGGTCTCGCCTAATGGGATATCTTCCCAAGTACCACCCCTATGTTTTGACTCCGAATGGCGTGTTGGAGTGTTGAGAACTACTTTCCAAGAGGTTTAGTGACCCTTTTAGTGTATAGGGGATGGATTGTTATCATGGTTGGGGATTGTTGAGATGTATTTGGACCTGTAAGTCTGGCCATTGGAGATGGTGGATACGGAGGTGTCGTATCTAAGACTGTAAGGGATTCCAAATATGTTTTGCTACTGGAATACGGTGTGTGCATAGTTGATGCACAGAAATATTCTTAATGTTGTATGTGCACGGTTGGTGCACAGACATATGGGTAGGCACGTAAGCTGAGGGTGCTAGGTGAACTCTCAACCTAGTGTCGGAGGTTTTCGTGGTGGCTAACGGTGGGCCTATAGAATAGCCAAGTGGGCGAATTCCTATAGATGTAAGGTTTTGCAAACCTTATAGAGGTAAGTCAATACCCACACTTGTCTATATTCGATTAAATTCACACTTCCTCCATAAGGTAACTCAAGGGACTCCCTGAATAGTCAAAGGTGAGACTATGGTAGGGGATGGGGCATATGAGGACCGCTCATATGATGTTGAAACTCCATGGAGTAGAGTCAGTCTTGTTGTCTGAGGTTGTCTAGTGGTTTGTGTTGTACATCTCTTTGTGATGAGGGATGTTGGTGATTTATTATGTTGATGTCAGATGTGACTTATGATGTTATGACTCATTGTGATGAATGGTGATGGTTTATGTTGTTGATCTTGTTGAGGATTCATGTTATAAATATGTTTATGAACTAAGTTTTGTATAACATTTTCAGTTATTATGTATAGTATTTTGAAGTATATAAAATCTAGTTTTCTCGTCCTTTTCCTTAATAATTGGAAACTTATATGTATAGTTTTGTTTGGTAAGCTTACTCTTGCAATGTTTGCACATGTGGTTTGTGTCTGTGATGATCTCGGACATCGTGTTCGGGGGAGCAGATGGCTTTCTAGGTGGACTCCTCTTGGAGGCTTGGTAGATAGAGCGAGCACGAGATTGAAGCTGCGTTCTCTTTTTTCTTAGTTTGGTCTATATAGTTATATGTATAGAGATGACTAGCTTAGGTTTGTCTCATGTATAAGCTCCATGAGTTGTTTGTAGTTAAAATTATATTTTCTTTTATTTTTTAACTTTAATTATTACTTTTGGAAATACGAAAAGTTCACGCAATATTTTCATAAAATAAACTAATGAAAGAGTTTCTAAACAAAAAGGAAATCAAGGAACCTTAGCTTTAATAGTTATGTAATGTAGACTGGTCTTTACAATTGTCGCTAAAGGGTGAGTAATTGAAGATGGGAAAGAGGACAGGAAATGTGTGGGAAGATGATTTCAATCCATCTTATTCTTTTAATGGAGTTTGCAATTAATACCTGAAAATTCTGTATTTTTTTTTTTATTCTAATGTTGTGAGTCAATAGTCTTTATATTGCGGTAGAACATATAAATGGTTTGATTTAGTCTACTATCTATTTAAGAACTTTTTAGGTTAGGAAAAAGATAGTACTAACTATTCTCTATTATGTGACACATGTCCTTTTCTTTGGTTTTTTTTGTCTTTTACTTACTCTTTTCATCTTTTATTTACTCTTTCTCTTCCTTGTTGTCTTCTTTCTTATCTTTCTTTTCAGTTTTTTTTTTTAATTTTTTGTCTTCTATTTACTCTCTTTCTTCCTTTTTGTTTTTCATTTCAGTTTTTTTTTTAAATTTTTGTGTTTTATTTTTCTATTCTATTATATATTTATTTTATATAGGAAAATAAATTCTTTTATTATTTATTCTACTCAAATTTTTTTCTTTCTTCTTTTTTCAGATTTTTTTCTTTAAACATATATTTTTTTATTTTACTTTTTTTCTTTCCTTTTTTCCTTTTCCTTTTCATTTCTTTTTTCTTTTTACGTTATTTTATTCTTCTTTTTAGTTTTTCTTTTTATTCTTCTTTCTTTTCTTTCTTTTTATATTAAATAATACATAAATTTATTTGTTTATAATATTATAAATATAAATCATTTACGGGAGACACTCTTACCCGAATCTAGTAAAACCATTATGAGCGACAAATATATTTCATGTATTTAACCCAACTTCATACCTAAGACTCGACATTTTTTTTTTACTTTTAAATCCTATAATATCATTTTTATTTAGTAATTATATAACATATTTTAATTAATTTTATAAATAAATATTTTGTTCAATAATATTTATTTTATTAGGTTGAAATTTTTGTACTAAAAACAATTAAATCTAATAAGATAATATATTTATTACAAAATAATATTTTGGCTCTATGTTTAAAACTTCATATATGAAAATTTTGTTGATTCATATCTATATAATAATGTTAAATATATATATATATATATATATTGTATTAATTTATTAAATATATTTTAATTACAAAAAATTGTTTTGAATCACTTCATCAATAATATCATAAATTAAATATTTTTTTTATGTTAGAGTCCACATTTATCATTCACGGAAGACAATCCTGCTCGAATCAGGTAAGATCATTATGAGTGAAAATTTTATTTCTTTGGGTATTTAACACAATTGCATACTCTAGACTCAGCAATATATTTTTTTTACTCTTCAATCCTATAAAATTATTTTTACTTAGAAATCATATAAAATAATTTTAAATAATTTCATAAATAAATATTTTGTTGAATATTATTTATTTTACAAGGTTAAACTGTTTATGCTAAAAAATTAATCTAAATCTAATTAGTTAGTATATTTATAACAAAATAATATTTTGACTATATGTTTAACAACTTCAGATACAAAAATTTTCTTGATTAATATTTTTATAATAATGTAAACTTTTTTTTTACATAAATATAAAACAATAAATTTATTAAATATATTTTAATTACAAATTAGTTTTAAATTACTTCATTAATAATATCATAAATTAAATTAGTTTTAATTTTCTAATGATAGAGAGCACAAGTATCATTCACGAGAGACAATCTTACTCGAGTTAAGTGGAACAATTATAGGAGGCAAATCAATTTCTCCGACTATTTAACACAATTTCATACCTAAAACTCAACAATATATATATTTTTTACTTTTAAATCCTATAAAATCATTTTTACTTAAAAATCATATAAAATAATTTTAAATAATTTTAACGATAAATATATTTTTGATTAATATTTGTTTTATGAGGTTGAAATTTTTATACTAAAAAATAATTTAAATATAATTAGTTAATGTATTTATTACAAAATAATATTTTGACTCTATGTTTACTAACTTCGTATATGAAAATTTTGTTGATTCATATGTATATAATAATGTTAAATTTATTTATTTATTTATATATACAATAAATATATTAAAATTAATTTAATAAATATATTTTCATTACAAAATAATTTTAAATTACTTCATTAATAGTATCATAATTAAATTAGTTTTAATTTTTTAATGGTAGATGCTACAAGTATTATTCACGGGAGACAATCTTGCCCGATCAGGTAGAACCATTATAGGTGACAAATCTATTTCTTCGAGTATTTAACACAACTTCATACCTAAGACTCAACAATTTTTTTTTACTTTTAAATCTGATAAAATCAATTTTATTTAGTAATTATATAATATAATTTTAAATAATTTTATAAATAAATATTTAGTTGAATAGTATTTATTTTATTAGGTTGAAAGTTTTGCACTAAAAAGTAATTAAATCTAGTTAGTTAATATATTTATTACTTCATCAATAATATCATAAATTAAATATTTTTATTTTTTTATGTTAGAGTCTAGATGTATCATTCACGAGAGACAATCATACTCGAGTACGGTAAAATCATTATGAATAACAAATTTATTTCTTTGAGTAATTAATACAATTGCATACTGAAGACTCAACAATTTTTTTTTTTACTCTTCAATCCTATAAAATCATTTTTACTTAGAAATCATATAAATAATTTTAAATAATTTCATAAATAAATATTTTATTAAATAATATTTATTTGTTGAGGTTAAATTGTTTATACTAAAATTTAATTTAAATCTAATTAGTTAATATATTTATTACAAAATAATGTTTGACTCTATGTTTAATAACTTCAAATACAAAGATATTCTTGATAAATATTTTTATAATAATGTTTACTTTTTGACATAAATATATAATAAATTTATTAAATATATTCACAATACAAATTAGTTTTAAATTACTTCATTAATTATATCATAAATTAAATTAGTTTAATTTTCTAATGATAGACATCACAAGTATCATTCACGAGAGGCAATCCTGCTCGAGTCAGATAGGACAATTATGAGTGACAAATCAATTTCTTTGAGTATTTAATATAACTTCATACCTAAGACTCAATAATATATATATATATATATATATATATATATATATATATATATATATATCTTTTAAATCCTATAAAACATTTTACATAGAAATCATATAAAATAATTTTAAATAATTTCATAAATAAATATTTATTTGAATGATATTTGTTTTACGAGGTTTAAATTTTTATATTAAAAAATAATTCAAATCTAATTAGTTAATGTAATTATCACAAAATAATATTTTGACTCTACGTTTAATAACTTTGTATATAAAAATTTTGTTGATTCATACGTATATAAGAATCTTAAATTTATTTATTTATTTAATTAATTATTTATTTACGTATATATATAACAAATATATTAAAATTAATTTATTAAATATATTTTCATTACAAAATAATTTTAAATTACTTCATTAACAATATTATAAATTGAAATAGTTTTTATTTTTTAATTGTAGAGACTACAAGTATATTCACAAGAGACCATCTTGCCCAAGTCAAGTAAAATCATTATGGAAGATAAATATATTTCTTCAAGTATTTAACACAACTTCATACCTAAGACTTACATTTTTTTTTTTACTTTTAAATCCTATAAATCAATTTTATTTAGTAATTATATAATATAATTTTAAATAATTTCATAAATAAATATTTTGTTGAATAATATTTATTTTATTAGGTTGAAATTTTTGGACTAAAAATAATTGAATTTAATTAGTTAATATATTTATTATAAAATAATATTCTGACTCTATGTTTAATAGATTCATTTATGAAAATTTTGTTGATTCATATTTATTATCTATTTTGCTGATTCATATATATATATATATATATATATATGTATATATATATATATATTAATTTATTGAATATATTTTTACCAAAAAAGGGCGAGAAATTTTCCTATTTAATCCCCTTTCAAACTCAACACTACAATCAAACACTCACACTGTCTCTTATTTCATTGGCGCTTGTTTTTCTTTCTCAGCGTCTTTCCGGTTGTTTCACGTTCCAAACGTTGTCATGGAGTTCAAATATCTTAATGGTCAAAACAGAAGGACAACATTGCCACCACCACACCCTCTTTCTGATGTAGCTTACGTCTCCAGATGCCCATTACAAGGTAATGGTCACTTCTCTTCACGTTCCTTTCAAGATATATACCCATTTGTCTTGCAGGTTAAAAAATAAAAAAACATTTGTTACATGAGTTCATTTTAGTCGTTATTCGTCTTCCAGGGTATGAGTTTGTGCCTGGTAGTATTTTCGATAATGTTTCAGCGCCCAGAGTTTTCTCAACGGTGGTGCCAGCCAATGCTGAGGAAGCGTTCCGGCGAGAGTTGGAGAAAGAGGAGATCAGGAGAGAGGTAATCGCCGGCGAGAAGGCATTGGCACGACGGCGAGAGCTGGAAGAGGAAGTAAGGAGAGAAATGGTGTCAGAGAGAGCATTTAGAATCCCTATGCCAAGATTTGAGGGGATCCCATCTAATAACTATAACAATAACGTGCTTGGGTGGGTCAAAACATTTACCCTACTTCGATTTCCATGGTAACAGACGAGATTCTACGCAAATTAACAAGGATGGAGTGATCCTACGGGTTAGTGTATAATCTTGTGTTTAATTTACCCGTCCTTTGTGTCTCTATCTTCAATTTTGATTTTATTTTCCTGCTTCTTTAGTGTAACAGTGTTGTTTGGATTGTGAAAAAGGTTTTTCTCTTAGTTTTTGATTAAAAAATGTTACCTTGTTTGAGAATGTCCATTGGATATTTTGTCATGTTTAAGCTCTTAATTGACTGATGAGCATAAATGATTTTATTTATCCCATTGCAGGCTAGACCAAATGTTGGTTATTGTGGTGGAAAGCGCAAAGCGCTCACACCTACAGTTGAACACAATGAGACTTTGCAGAAGAAAGTCAAGCAGGAGTGGAGTTGTGAGTTGTGTCAGATTTCTACAACGAGTGAGAAAGGCTTGAATGATCATATTCAAGGAAAAAAGCACAAGGCTAAAACATCAATGAGAACTCAGAAAATAGGTAAGAGCAACAAAACATCATTATTATTAAAGAAAAGTAAGCATTGAGTGAAATGCACTAAAGCCATTATTACCATGTATTCAGGGCTAGATTCAAGATCAGAAGGCCACACACTTCATCCTTGCTTAACCCCTGCACACACAGGCAAATTGGAATCCAAAGAAGAGGAACAGGATGTCCACAAAAGCAAAGGTTTAGTTGGTTTGGACAACCAAAATGAAGCAACTACTAGTAAAGAAGCAGGGGAAACAAATGCACACTAACAACATGGAAGAAATTTAAGTTTTGGTGTACGTTTTGTCAGGTTGGAACTCAATCGAAAATTTCCTTGCAGAGCCATAGGAATGGTAAAAAGCACCTGACTAATGAAGAATTTTACCCAAAACAATAGTGGTGCTGCAAATCCTGGATGACAATACAACACATGCTTATTATTTTAATTTTTATTTGCTGTATTTGTGAAGAGGTAAATTAAGATTTATAAATATATGAGATGAAGTTAGACTTTTAATGTATGTACAATATTAAAGTACTTCAGTTACTTTTTTGGTACTCTTTTTGTGATTTTTTTTTGTCACATACGTACACCTTGTGTTGATGAATGCGACGAACTGGAATTTTCATATGTTCCCTTCAGTCTTATTTATAAAAAACCAAATGGCTTAATTACACATTTTACCAGTCAATCATCATCATTTCACGAATTTTACTATCCAATTTTTTATTTCTTTTTTCAAATTTAATCACCATAGTTTTCAATTTTTAAGCATTTTTACCACCTATGTTTTTTTCCACATATTTTATCATGTTATTCTATTTTTGCGTGTTTGACTATCATGTTGGTAACAAAATGACGTCATTGTTTTTTTAAACTTTTTTTAGTTAGACGCCATCGTCGGCAAAATGCGCAAAAAATTAAAAATTTAGGTGGTAAAATTCGTAGGAAACAAACTTGGATGGTAAGATTTACAAAATGATGATAGTTGGGTGGTAAAATGTGCTATTAAGTCAAACCAAATTAAAAGTCTTGTTTAGAGACCTTACGTAGATTAATACAGAGAACTGGAACTGGAATTTTCATAAAAGTCAATGTCTCATTTATATTCATCACCATAAGGTCTAACGAGGCCGAATGAATGGTAACTTGTGTGCTAAAAGTTGTTAATTAATATTATGTATTTGTAACAAAATATTTTAGTATTAATTCTTTAAAAAAATGAAATTTTAATATAATATAACTTATAGTATAATATTTATTTATTATAAATTTTAATTGTATAAAAACAAATATTTATTCTATGTAACTCACGAGCAAAAATACAAGTTATATTAATTTCATGACAACTGTTTGTAGTTCTGAGTTATCCACTCATTAATTTATTAAATGCGTGTAATCAATAATTATTACATTGTTAAAACTTCTTCTTTTTTTAATGTACAATAGTGACAACACGTATAGAATTCAAGACTTTGTGTAAACTACCTAAGCACCCAGCCATTCGGCCAACCTTGATGGATCTTTAAATGCTTAATATTTGAAACAATAAACCAAAGTAAAATAATATTTTATAATTAAAAATGTTTGAATACGTGTACTCATTTATTATATTTATGAATTTTAGTTTTTTTTTAAATTTTAGCCGAAAAAAATAAAAATAAAAAGTATTTTTTTGTTTAAAATAAAATAAATTAACAACCATAATTTTCTCACCTTTATCTTAAATTAGAACAAGTAAAAATTATTTAAATAGATTTTTATGATTTTTTTAAAAGATAAATTTATTTTTAAATCTAAATTATTCAAAGTAAAAAAAATGTGTAGAGCGAAAAATTAAAGACATATCAAAGTTAATTTAAGCAAGTTAAATTTAAAATTACTTCAATTCAATCGAATGAAGAATAAAGTATCACTTTTTAATTTTAGTTATCTCTTGAGCTTATATAAATATTTAAACTTTATTAATGATTTTGTTTACTAATATCTTTAAAAATAATAGTCAAAGAATAAAATTATTATTTTTTCATTAAAAACATTATATTTCATATTTTACCATTACATGCTTATTACTATTTCAATAAATGCGCTTAAGAAGAAGAAGAAGTAAAATTTGTCAAATATAATAAACTAGTAATGGTATTATTGATATAAAACTAAAAGAGAATGCATTAAAATAATGCTCTCATTTAATACTCAAGATTTTAACTTTCTTTTTTTACAGTCATATATTTGTCAACATTTATATTCAATATTATTAATTAAAAATAGAATGCCTTTAGTTGATTAGAAATAAAAAATAAAAAAAAATTTCTAATAGTTTGACAAAGTAGAAAGCAAAAAATTAAATGGCAAACATTAAAAATTGTCAGTCAATTTATGTCTTTTTAATAAAATATTTTATTATTAATTTTCAATTAATCTTTAGATACCCAGATGAAATATTACTTGGTTTCCTACAAATATTTTTTAAACAATTTATCACAAATGTAAAATATAATTTATGTATTCAAAACATTTTTTATATAAATTATAATTATAATTATAATATAATTAATATTTTAAAAATTATTTATTTATTATATTAGTCATGGCAATTATTTGTAGTTATGAGTCATTCACTTCTTAATTTATTAATAATATCAAATACTTGCAGTCAACAAATATTTAATGCTTCAAATTTGAAACAATGAATATTTCAAACTTTGACCATATTAAATTTATTCATATTAATTTTCTTTATTGGAGTCAAACTTTATAGAAAGAATTTTACCAAAAAAGGGAGAGAAATTTTCCTATTTAATCCCCTTTCAAACTCAACACTACAATCAAACACTCGCACTGTCTCTTATTTCATTGGCGCTTGTTTTTCTTTCTCAGCGTCTTTCCGTTTGTTTCACGTTCCAAACGTTGTCATGGAGTTCAAATATCTTAATGGTCAAAACAGAAGGACAACATCGCCACCACCACACCCTCTTTCTGATGTAGCTTACGTCTCCAGATGCCCATTACAAGGTAATGGTCACTTCTCTTCACGTTCCTTTCAAGATATATACCCATTTGTCTTGCAGGTTAAAAAATAAAAAAACATTTGTTACATGAGTTCATTTTAGTCGTTATTCGTCTTCCAGGGTATGAGTTTGTGCCTGGTAGTATTTTCGATAATGTTTCAGCGCCCAGAGTTTTCTCAACGGTGGTGCCAGCCAATGCTGAGGAAGCGTTCCGGCGAGAGTTGGAGAAAGAGGAGATCAGGAGAGAGGTAATCGCCGGCGAGAAGGCATTGGCACGACGGCGAGAGCTGGAAGAGGAAGTAAATTTCAACCATCACAGCACATTAAAAATTCAATCACACATTATTCCAATCCATGAATTACAATCACAAGCATCAAAAACACAAAACCCCTAAATCAATTTCAAGTTTTCATGATTCTAGGTCACAAATTGAATCTAACCCTACAACATGTTTTCTTCTAATTCCAAGGGTTCTAATTGAAATTAAATGCCTAGATCCTTACCTTAAGCTCTTTAATTGAAGAAAAAGCTTTGAATTCCTTTCTCCCTCACTCCTTGGTCTTGTAGGAATTTTTGGGATTTCCTCCAATTTATTTTCCTTTTTGCCGATTAGCTTAGGGTTTAGGAAGTTTGGATGGTTTGGTTTCTTAATTTGAGTTGAAATGGTGAAGTTAAGATGAAATTGAATGAAGAACTGCAGCTGCTGGGTTAAGAACTCACGGTTCTGTTTTTTCAGAAAAGCTAGCTTTGTGCCTTTTCCTTTTAGCTTAAGTTTTAAGGCTTCATTTAACACTTAATTCACCAAATTGAATTTTTTCTTCAAGTCCACTGCCCTACACGTCCAGCAGCCTCTATTGGACAAGGGAGATCAGTTCTCCAAGCTTTCCCATCCACTTGGACAGCCAAAGGACTGCAGTAAGTGACTTGCCTTCCAAAAGGTCAAAAGTCAACATTTGTAGGTAATTTAATAGAATTTTCTAGAATAATTTAGGGCTGTTAATTATCTTACAAACTAATTAGAATTTGAAGAAAATAACACCACCATTGGATTCCTCACTATCAAAAACCTTGAGGTAGTGTCTTACTTATCTCTTAATCCAAGCCTAATTAGCTTAATTTAGTGACATTAGAAAAGCCTAAGTTGTCACTTTTTGATTGGTTAAGGTTCTAAATTAAATTTTTCTTGGTTAAACATTTTTAATAATTATTCTAAGTATATTACAATTATTAGGTAATTCTATAGATATCCTACGAATTTTCTCTAAATTTTCTGTCTTAGAATTTTACCGTAATAATTTCTCAAAGTTCTAACTTTCAGAAAATCCTAACAATTCTGAATAAGCATTTTAATTCTCTATCTATATATAATTTTAATCTATATTCTATTACCTTTCTTTTAAGTTATAAATGAGTTCAAAATTCTACACTTGAAAATTTATCCTGGACAGCTGTCTGACATAGCAGTCCAGTCAACTATCAATTTCGGCAAAAACAAAGACATTTGGAAATTCAGAAAATTCTTCTGAGTAGAACTGTATTAATTTCATTAAGAGAATATGTACATAAGGTTTCTATAAAATACAGTGCATAAATGTTCATAATATACATATATAAATGCGTACAAATAATAAAATGAGGATGTTACAATTGTCATCGAGGATTTGCACCACCACCATTGTTTCAGGTAAAATTATTCATTAGTCAGGTGCTTTTTACCATTCCTATGGCTTTGTACGAAAATTTTCGATTGAGTTCTAACATGACAAAACGCACACCAAAACTTAAATTTCTCCCTTGTTGTTAGTGTGCATTTGTTCCCCTACTTCTTTACTAGTAGTTGCTTTATTTTGGTTGTCCAAACCAACTAAACCTTTGCTTTTGGGGACATCCTAATCCTCTTCTTTGGATTCCAATTTGCCTATGTGTGTAGGAACTGGAACTCGAACTGAAAATTTCATAAAAGTCAAAGTCTTATTTATATTCATCACCATAAGATCTAACGAGGCTGAACCAATGGTAACTTATGTGCTAAAAATTATTAATTAATATTATGTATTTGTAACAAAATATTTTATTATTAATTCTTTAAAAAATGAAATTTTAATATAATATAAATCATAATATAATATTTAATTATCATAAATTTTAATTGTATAAAATAAATATTTATTCTATGTAACTCATGAGCAAAATTACAAGTTATATTAATTTCATGACAACTATTTGTAGTTATGAGTTATCCACTCGTTAATTTATTAAATGCTCATAATTGATAAATATTACATTGTTAAAACTTTTTTTTCTTAATGTACAATAGTGACAACAAGTATAGAATTCAAGACTTCATGTACACTACTTAAGCACCCTACCATTAGGCCAACCCTGATGGTTCATTAAATGCTTAAAATTTGAAAAAATAAATCAAAGTAAAATAATATTTTATAATTAAAAATGTTTGAATATTTGTACTCATTTATTATATTTATGAATTTTACGTTTTTTAAAAAAATATTAGAAGCAAAAATTTAAAAAAAGGTATTTTTTTGTTTAAAATAAAATAGAATAAAAACGTAATTTTATTGTTTTAAGTAATATAATTATAAATACTTTTATTGTTTAAAATAAATATTTTTCAAAATAAAATAATAAAAATAACATTTATTATATTTTTATCATTTAAAATAAAATAAACTAAATTTAATATGCTTTGAATACATTTTCCCAATCTAAATTTTATTGTTTAATAAGTCATTGAGAAGACTTCATTATTGTAATTAATGTATTTTATTTCAACAATTATTTAATGTGTTTGTCAGATAAAAGGATTTTTCACAATCTATAATTTATTATTTAATGAGTCACTGAGTTTTCAAAAAAATTTAATGAGTCATTGAAATGTCTTCATTATTGCATTAATTGTTGTATCTTATCTTCAACATTAAATTATTTAACGCAAATGAATTTAAATCATTTAAAAGTCTTAAAAAATTTCTATTTAATCTTTTATAAAAACCATGTGACCTTGATTGTTGTTATATTTAAGATATTGCAAAACTAATAAAAATATTTACACTTATATTTGATATATATTGTTGTAATGTATTATGCAATATTGCAAATTTTATAAGAAAAAAATGCAACGTTGCAAATGTGTAATATTTTAAATATTATAAAACTATTAAAAATATTTACACATTTATTTTAAATATATTATTGCAATGTAATATTTCTTTTAACTTGTTTGTGCTTCATTTTTATATATTGACAATTCTTAAATGAGACATTTGAAATTTAGTCAATGAAAAGAAAAAGGAAAATAAAAATTGCATACAACCACAGAAGGAGAAATTAAATGAATAACCATTAAAAAAAAGAAAAAGAAAATAAAACTAATTTTCTCACATTTATATTTAATTAGAAAATAAAAAATAAGTAACAAAATTTAAATAGATTTTAAAGATTTTTTTAAAATATAAATTTATTTTTTTAAATTATTTAAAGTAAAAAAATGTGCAGAGTGAAAAATTAAAGATATATCCAAAGTTAATTTAAGCAAGTTAAATTTAAAATTACTTCAATTTAATCTAATGAAGAATAAAGTATCACTTTTTTAAACTATCCATAATAGACAACAATAATTAATAACTAAAACTGTTATACTTTAAAATCCATGATTAGAATAAATAAATAAATAAAATTAATTACAAATAATTCTTAATACATTTTTTTAAAAAGTATATATTTAAAATATTTTATAAAAATATTCAAAAACAAGTTTTATCCATTCATGGCATGGGTCACTACATTTTTTTTGGGTTACCACTTCATTGGAAACTGAATTTGGATCCTTTAAGTAAGATTTCAGATTTGAGCCTTATGAATGGAAAAATGTGGTTCAGTCATCTTAACGAGGTCTCTCATTCCAACCACATTTTTCTATCTATAAGGTTCAAATTTAAAAACCTTACTTAAAGATCCAAATCCAATTCCGCTAGCACCAACGACATGTTGGTGTGTCACTACACTCTAGTTTATAACAGAAGTTTTAATCAATGTTTTTAAAATTGAACCGATCAAGACAGTACTGGTTCAAGATTCAATGGTTCAACCATGGTTGAACCGTGTCGAACCGATATTAATAAAATAATATTTTTAAATTTTTAATATAACATTAATAATGTTTCAGCAAAACATGCATTTTGGTGTCTAAGTGTTCTTTCAATCAAATAAAGAGCATTCCTGATGATATGAGTACAACACTAGTAAAATCCTTTTTTTTTTTTCATTGTATAGTTTTTATTTAACAGTTCAATGGCGTTCTTTCAGTTGATTTACAAATATTGGAGCATTATCATAGTTATTGTACCAAAATTTTCAATTGAATATACTCTTTTAATAACTGTTTCTGTCTAATACCAATCAACCATAACCGTTGTTTTCTGCCAGCAAATCTTTGCATATGTGCGGTCAAGATTGCACCATTTGCTAGTGGCAACACACAACCACAACCAATGCCTGTGTTAAATATACAGATTCCACCTAATAAAATGTTGATTTCATGGCACAATGGGACTATACACGACCCATTCAATTTAGTTCACTGACTCATTCGGTGGAAGCACTTATTTATCCTTTCAAGTTTCAACTGTTAAGCATGCAAGTCTCCTCAATCTGTTTACCAGCTAAGGTTCCGGTTGGTGTAAAGTCACTGCACACGAACCCAGCAACCGTGAACGACCCCACTTCCATGGCCAAGGTTGTTGCTCCTAAGTGGGCCCAGAAGACAATAACTTTGCCTCCGCTTAAACGTGGTTGTCATCTCATCACTTCTAAGGTGTGAGTTATTGAACTTATATATCAATCATGTTTTTTGCCTCCCTTCTTTGTAAATCACATATATATTTATTGTTGGAGTACAAGTGTGAAGGTGAAGTCTCACATTGGATAGGAATGGGCAAATTGAGATAACTGGATGGACTCGCAAACCTAACGCCTTAAGGTTTTGGGTTGAAGGTGGTGTCAGGTTTACTTGTGTAGTGTGCTCGTGACACATTGGTGTAGATCTCCCCGATATCGAGTCGTTGAGCAGGATTGCCCCTATGTACTTAAGCAGGATTACGTAAATAATATTGTGGTTGATATAAAAAGAAAATTCCCATATATGTTTAGGACAACTATTTCTCTTATTATATGCTTGTTGATCATATAAACACTTTTTTTAATATATAATGATGATTGTAGCTAAAGGGTGAGTAATTGAAGATGGGAAAGAGGCCCATATATGTTTAGGACAACTATTTCTCTTATTATATGCTTGCTGAAAATATAAACACTATTTTTAATATATGATGATAATTGTTGTAACACTGTGATTTTTCGTAAGGTATTATACCGCAAGAGAAAATTAAATTTAAATTATGTTGATTGATATAATAATTAACTTAAGCTCTATGTTTTGTTATGTGTCATAGTGTTATTGTGAGATTTTTAGGACTTTTACGTGAGTTCCGTAAGTTGTATAAAAATAATAATAAGAGAAGGGGGTGTCCTTAGAGGAAGGCTGGGGGCAAATAGCAAAATTTCAATTTTATCCCAAATAGCAAAATAGTGTAATTGAAGATGGGAAAGAGGCCCATATATGTTTAGGACAACTATTTCTCTTATTATATGCTTGCTGAAAATATAAACACTATTTTTAATATATGATGATGATTGTTGTAACACTGTGATTTTTCGTAAGGTATTATACTACAAGAGAAAATTAAATTTAAATTATGTTGATTGATATAATAATTAACTTAAGCTCTATGTTTTGTTATGTGTCATAGTGTTATTTTGAGATTTTTAGGACTTTTACGTGAGTTCCGTAAGTTGTATAAAAAAAATAATAAGAGAAGGGGGTGTCCTTAGAGGAAGGCTGGGGGCAAATAGCAAAATTTCAATTTCAATTTTATCCCAATCTTTAAACGGTGCCAAGCTTCCCATTCTCTCAATTCCTTAATTCTTCTTCCTTTCTCTCGCGAAGCTCTCTTCTCTCTCCTCCTTCCAAGCTTGGCCGTGACACTCTACAAGCAGAAGGAAGCCATGGATGAGTTTTGAAGCTTTCGTGCTAGCCACTCATCACAGTCTTATCATTCTCTCAACCAAGTCCCTCTTTCTCTTCACCTTCATCCTCTCTCCCTCTCGGCTGAACCAAAAATAAAGGTAAGGGAAGTTTTTCTATTTTTAATTTAAGTGTGGTTGAGAGTTAGGGGGCTCAACCACATATAGCATGCATGCCCCTCTTGTTGTTTATGTTGAGTTGCTTGGTGTTTGAGTTTGAAATTGATGAAAAATAGGTATTTGATTCTCTTGGCAGTTGTAACCCCCCTTTCTTATTATTCATAATTTAACTATTTAATTTATTTTATATATTTATTTCAAAGTTCTTATATGTTCTCTTACAATCCAAAATATGTTTTATAGTTTACATCATTAAAATTTATAGAAACACTAATACAAAATAATTATAAGTCATACAATTATTGTCTACCCAAAATAGTCCCATCCTATATGCTCTGGAAAATATCTGCATCTTTAACTTCTAATTAATCTTCAAAATACCTGCAATTCACACTCCCCTAGAATCTGGGGACAAAATTACCGGATCAGGCATTTAATTTCTCATACAATTAGAATCCATATCAACCATGTACATTTCATATAATAATTAATCAATCACATACATAAGCAAATGCAGTATGATTTATGCAAATGCAGTTTTGACTCAAAATCATTTTGACCCTGCTCCATGGAGACTTCCCCTTTGAGCGTTTAGTAAGAAACTGGCCTACCATTACGCACTGCAATTCAGCTATCAACCCCTACTAAACGCGCATAAACTAGACAGAATTAGGAGATCAGGATACCCGGAAGGCCACCACGACCGCAACTCAGTCCAGTTTCCAGTCACATGTGGAATTGCCAATATCCTTCACCCCACAGACTATATAATCACGGACTATACAGCCCTGTCTAACTTATTCTGCTCACCCCAAAGATTCAATTCTCAAATCATATTCATTTCACATGACTACCGCAGTCTCGGTTAGTCAACAAAATCATTTCTCATATATCAACTCGTTTCTCATGACTACCGCAGTCCCGGTTAGTCAACATTTATTCTTTCTTTTCTTTCTTTTATTTTCTTTTCTTTCTTTTTCATTTTCATGGCTACCGCAGTCCCAGTTAGCCAACATCAATTATTTTTCACTTGAATCTTTATAAATCCCCCAAAAAGACTCATGCATATGCAATATGTTAATAATCACAATTAAATAAGTAATTTTTTAAACAATCACCTACAAAAATATAAACATTCAACAATTTCCAACATCATTCACAACACAATCAAGCCAAATCAAGCAATTTCAATCCAACAACAAACCAACCAATCAATTTCAATCCATCACAACATATCATCCAATCAATCAAACATGGTTCCAAACAATTATTTCAAGCTTCTAATATCAATTATATAAAAACCCAAAATCAATTTCATCTTTTCATGGTTCTTGATCAAATCTTGAATCTAAACTTAACAACATGTTTTTCTATATTCCAAATGGTCTAAAATGAAATTAAATGCCATGATCCTTACCTTGAATCCTTAGTTTGATGGAGAAACCTTTGAATCCCTTTTCTCCTTTTCTCCTTTTCTCCTTTGTCTTCTTGAAATTTTTAGGATTTTTCTCCCAAATATTTCTCTTTGACAGTAATGAATATGAGCTCTCACTGGTGCAAGCAAATGATCTCGGAATTTAAAACTTTTTATATCAAATCGAAGCTCTTGAAATCTATTTTATAGAAAGGTATCCTACTTCTAAAATCAACATCTAGAAAATTTTATAAAAATTTTCTAAGTCAGCAGCCCTGAATTTTAAGTGCTCACTGAACATAGCTCAAAGAAATGTAAGCTTCTCCCACTTCCCAAACTTTTTTTGAGCTGAAATTTTTACAGTAGAAAGGTAACATCTTTGTATTTCTAAAAAGATAACCCTTGCCCCCAAATTCTTTCCCTATTGTTCCCAGTAAATTTGTTTCTAACGGCCTAAGTTTCAGACTCAAAACAGAGCTCAAAACCCCTTCCCCTGTTTCTTTTTAAAAGTTAATTTAGAAATTGGATATGATAATTTTTGTAATTTATATGGTTAAAAATCTTGTTTTGTCTAGTTTTTAATGGTTCAAAAACGAAAAAGAAACATTAATCACACAAGTGGGAATTTGAGAAAAACCGAGACATGTTACAGGGGAAACTCGAAAACAGAACAACCATTTTGGGAGTCATGGATGAACTTCAAAACGAGGTTTTATCTCCTTGGTGTCAAAATAAAAGTTGTTCCTTTTTGTGTCTATTTTCATTCAAAACAAATTTCGTGAAAAACCAACGGTTAGATCTCCCAAAAATCGCAAAACCGTGGGAGCTGTCTAGGGACACTCGAACCTGACAGTCACTGTTCCATTGTTTTGGAGTTTGATTTTCACATGCAAAGCTTATCAAATAATTTCAAGAAAATTTGGACATGGTCTCCTTTGTTTTAGGAGTATTTCTAATCAATTCCAAAGATTAAAACAATCCAAAGACAGCATATAAAAATCTCACACAGTCACAGGACACAAATCACAACTAGCTCATTTCGGATTTTCAAAAGTTCTTGCAACAACCAAGGTATCTACTGACCATCAACAGCATCCAAAATCAATATTTAACAAGAAAACAGGGAAATAGCTTAGGGAAGAAGAAAACCCCTCCATACCTCCTAGTTTCTTCCACCAAATGCAACAAAAATAGGTTGGTTGAGTAGGTCTAGTCTCCCTCTATGATATATCCAAGATTAATCGGTAGAAACTTTGATTTGGAGGCTCAAATATTAGAGAGAAGATAATATTTAGAGAGAAGGAGGAGAGAGAGCAGAGGGAGGGTTTCGGGGAGGAAGGAGAGAAGAATGAAGAATGAGGGAAAGAGAAGTTGTTCACGTTATTTTGCAATTTTGCTATGCAGCCACCCTTCCTCTAAGGACACCCCCTTTTCTTTTTTTTTTTTTCTACAACTTATGGAACTTACGTAAAAGTTCCAAAATCTCACAATAACACTATGGCACATAACAAAACATAGAACTTAAGTTAATTATTATATCACTCAACATAATTTAAATTTAGTTTGCTATTTCATTATTAATCAAATACTTAATCATACAATTAAGAAAACCACAACGTTACAATTTTCCGCAACAAGAAAATTTTCTAATTAAATCTCTCACATTCATACTTATTGGATTGTAATTTTCGGGGTGTTACAATACTCTTCTCCTTTAAGGAATTTCGTCCCCGAAATTCACTGAGCGTAAGGTTAAGCTAAGCTAGGGCCATAATCATCTTTGCTTACTCTCATGCCAATTTATTTTTCTATAGCTAGTCTTAGACTTCTGCCATAAGGAAGTGTTCCTCTTAAGGGGCTCGTTTCTAACTTACTATCTCTTTCTCCAACACAAAGCATAGATAAGGTTCGTTCTCAAAGGGTATATATGGTTTTCATCTAAGCAGATTCACTCTCAAGGCTATAGGCTCACTAACATAGAGTGGATTCGATAGAAATTTATCTAAGCTACTAGGTAAACTACTAGGTAGGCCTCTAGGTCAAGAACAAGTCTTTCACCTAAGGATTTCCTTTGAATTGAGTTTTCTAAGAGGTGATTTTGGGAAGCAATCTTATGATACAGTGATCTGTTCATTTAGAACCCAAAAACAGATTTATTTCACTTAAAAACAAGATCATGAGTTTTGGTTTCATCCAAATCGGAGTTACGGTTTGAAAACTACGCACGTTTTAAGTTTGCGATTTTAAGGAATTGTAGAAAACGGTTTTCTACGCCAATTGAGCTACAGAACTTGAAATCCTTTGGGACTTGAAAACAGATTTAATATGCATTAAATTTGACCTAATAGTTTTAGTTTGACTCAAAAACTCAAAGCAGTTTGGAAATGGCGCACGTTATAAGTTTGCAAAATGCATGTTTCTAGAAAACTGGTTTTTCTATCAAATTCATTGTATAATGCTTAAACTTATGTGGGACCTCAAAAAAGATTTATAGGGTACTAAAACAAGGTTGTGGGCTTTGGTTTCACTCTAAAAGCTCGAACGGTTTGAAAATGGCGTACGTTTCAAGTTTCAGGTCAAAAACGGCTTAGAAAAGAGGTGATTTTCAAAGGTGAATTTAAAATCCATAGGGAGAAACTTTGTAAATCCTCAAAACAGATTTTATACACCTAAAAATAGGATTGTCGGAATTGGTCTCACCTCAAAATTCATCTCGGATCAAAATCTAAGCATTTAGGGTCACTTAAGGAACTAGTTTTGGGTCAAAATGAACTTAGGGATCCAAAATGATCTATGTAAGTCCAATGGCTATGAAATTTTGTGAAGAACTAGACTTTAGTAACACAAAACTGTGGAAAAAGGTTTCGTTCTTAAACTCATTCTATACAAGGAGTTATGCAGTGCCAAAGTTCGCACTTTTACCATTTCGGGTCATGTCTTTGGTACCTAAAATGTGCAGTCTTGACTCTTATCATCTTGTTTTAGTTTTACTAACTAGCACTCACCAATTTGAGTATGGCATGATACTAAAACACAATGCTTAGCGATGGATTAAGGATATTGATGTTCTACTCCAATTATAGGCTTACCTAAGCACTTGTTAAGGTAAATCTAATGATTTTGGCTAAGTATTTAAACTATACTTACAAGATTCATCTAGTGGAGTCACATGGAGATACATGCTACTTTGTTTTAAACAATGGCCACAATTCTTAGCTTAACGGTGCTTCCAACACCCTTTATACATGTCTAGGCCACAACTTTCTATGTCTAAACACTACCAAAGACTTTTCCTATCATTTTCTCACATTTTTCTCTTCATAGAAGGTATTCTAAATATGATTTAAGTCTCTAACTTACAGCTACATCCTATTATCATAATTCCAACCAAATCACCATTTGGATGATTTCTAAATTGTCTCAAACCATTCCAATCTACTATCACCAATTTAATCACTTATTGAATTCGACTTCTAACATCCAAATCACACTCTCAAACTTTGCAATCACTTACTTCCCCATCTTAAACACTCTGCTATTATTCTAGCATTTGTATCTTATTCTACTCACTAAATTATAATTTAGCCATCAAGAACCCTCACATATACCTACCAACTCAATTCTACACGTGGGTAGTTGATAACCTCAATTATACAGGCCTTAAATCACCATATATTACTATGGTCCATAACGTGACCCCGTTACTAATATCATATATTTGAGTAGATAATTGGGAACCAAGAATTACATACCATAATACCTTTCTTTTGTATATAACTAAGTGCCTTATGCTCAATATCCGCTCAAAAGGAAGATGCTAAACCAATTGTAGTAATATTCAATAATCAATCCCCATACTAATAGCCTCATAATTATACATATATATAAATATATAAATATATATTTATAAAATTCATATAATAACTAAGAGAATGTATCTAATCTCAAGCTTCATAATCCCTCCAGAAAATTCGGCAAAGTTTGCTCTATTTTTCAATACTTTCCCTCATACCCCTTTTTCAAAAGGTATGGAAACAAACCACAACAGAAACCTGGTAATCAATTCACAACATAATAAACCTCAACATCACCCATAATATCAAACATTCTAAATTTATTCATCATAACTTTTTGGTCAAATATAAGTAGCTTTCAAACTCACCATCTATCAATCAATTCACTTTACCAATTCAAATACAATCAAGTAAATCTAAACTTGTAATTATAAATCAATTACATCACATGAAACATTAACTATTCTTTATTTACTCTTAAGCTTCAATTTCGGAACACTCATTTTATATATTAAAATATTTAGTTTTCATCAAGACAATGTATAAATTCATAATCACATATTATTTCCTAAGTCATTTAAATATCACTCGTAAACATCCAACCACACAAGATAATATGATTCATTTTTCACTTTCTATAAATTTTCAAGTCACAAAACTTCACCAAACCTTGCCCAAACTTTCTCCAACCTTTCATACAACTTTGCTAAAGCTTAAAACATGATTTTTGTTCGTTAAAATTCTGCAATAACAGAATTATGCAGCAGTAGAGATACCCCCTGTTATAGCAGCGAAATCATGATACAAAATGGCACTAAATCATCACCAAAATCTCTCTAATTAATGTCCAGACTTCCTTAAATTTTAACACAATTTTGCCAAGACCCAAACCATAAATTATAACATGTAAAAACGTATAAATTTTGCATTATGCAGGAACAGAGAGTCCCTGCTGTCTGCTGCATATCTGTGACAGTAAAGGGCACAAAATATAGTGATTTTGGTCTTAATTCGTCGCACAAAGCTCATACCATCATAATACAACATTTTAAGGTTCAAATCACATCATTTTAACGGGCTAATTTTACAAAAATAAGGCTTAAGCGGTACATGGCAGCAGACTAATGTGAACAGTAATTAGATTCCCAAATCAACATTTAATCAAAGAAATATGGCAATAACATGCAATCCTATGGAGAGATAATGGGATTCTATCAATTCTAACATCAAAGGCAATATATCCATTAGAACAATAAGGCAATAACCATACTCTCAACATCTTATCATCTTCCATACATCAAGGTACCTTCAAAACTTTTTTTTTTCTTTCCTTTGTCAAACTCACCCTTATCCTATAAACTCAATTATTTGGACCTCTATTCTCAACCTTAATCTACGAACTCGGATCTTTGGGTCTCCTTCCTCAACTAACTCAAGGTATAACTTGTAACTTCACAATATAAGGAACATGGAAAATAATACAACTTGAATAATATTCAATTTAGCATTAGGAGAGAAAAGTCATCTCGACTGAGTCCTGAGTGTGCACCCTCACAACTCCATCAAGATTTTCCTTTCTTCCTTTCTGCCATCTCAGCTATACTATTAGTTTCAACTCTAGGATTTATAACTAGCCTTCCTCTTCTCATTTCTACATGTCTTAAAATCTCATATCTAGTTACTACCCTTTTTGCCATAATATTCTTAACAAATGAACAATTTTAATCAAGGTAATACAGCAGAACACCTAATAGACCCACTACTCACAAGTCCTAGAGATGCATAACCAGAGCTCTGATACCACTAATGTAACCCCCCTTTCTTATTATTCATAATTTAACTATTTAATTTATTTTATATATTTATTTCAAAGTTCTTATATGTTCTCATACAATCCAAAATATGTTTTATAGTTTACATCATTAAAATTTATAGAAACACTAATACAAAATAATTATAAGTCATACAATTATTGTTTACCCAAAATAGTCCCCTCCTATATGCTTTGGAAAATATCTGCATCTTTAACTTCTAATTAATCTTCAAAATACCTGTAATTCACACTCCCCTAGAATCTGGGGACAAAATTACCGGATCAGGCATTTAATTTCTCATACAATTAGAATCCATATCAACCATGTACATTTCATATAATAATTAATCAATCACATACATAAGCAAA
Source organism: Pueraria montana var. lobata (assembly GCA_026413185.1). Classification (NCBI taxonomy): domain Eukaryota; kingdom Viridiplantae; phylum Streptophyta; class Magnoliopsida; order Fabales; family Fabaceae; genus Pueraria; species Pueraria montana. The sequence goes on from CM048656.1 coordinate 26,473,133, forward strand.
TGCAGTATGATTTATGCAAATGCAGTTTTGACTCAAAATCATTTTGACCTTGCTCCATGGAGACTTCCCCTTTGAGCGTTTAGTAAGAAACTGGCCTACCATTACGCACTGCAATTCAGCTATCAGCCCCTACTAAACGCGCATAAACTAGACAGAATTAGGAGATCAGGATACCCGAAAGGCTACCACGACCGCAACTCAGTCCAGTTTCCAGCCACATGTGGAATTGCCAATATCCTTCACCCCACAGACTATATAATCACAGACTATACAGCCCTGTCTAACTTATTCTGCTCACCCCAAAGATTCAATTCTCAAATCATATTCATTTCACATGACTACCGCAGTCTCGGTTAGTCAATAAAATCATTTCTCATATATCAACTTGTTTCTCATGACTACCGCAGTCCCGGTTAGTCAACATTTATTATTTCTTTTCTTTCTTTTCTTTTCTTTTCTATCTTTTTCATTTTCATGGCTACCGCAGTCCCGGTTAGCCAACATCAATTATTTTTCACTTGAATCTTTATAAATCCCCCAAAAAGACTCATGCATATGCAATATGTTAATAATCACAATTAAATAAGTAATTTTTTAAACAATCACCTACAAAAATATAAACATTCAACAATTTCCAACATCATTCACAACACAATCAAGCCAAATCAAGCAATTTCAATCCAACAACAAACCAACCAATCAATTTCAATCCATCACAACATATCATCCAATCAATCAAACATGGTTCCAAACAATTATTTCAAGCTTCTAATATCAATTATATAAAAACCCAAAATCAATTTCATCTTTTCATGGTTCTTGATCAAATCTTGAATCTAAACTTAACAACATGTTTTTCTACATTCCAAATGGTCTAAAATGAAATTAAATGCCATGATCCTTACCTTGAATCCTTAGTTTGATGGAGAAACCTTTGAATCCCTTTTCTCCTTTTCTCCTTTTCTCCTTTGTCTTCTTGAAATTTTTAGGATTTTTCTCCCAAATATTTCTCTTTGACAGTACTGAATATGAGCTCTCACTGATACAAGTAAATGATCTCGGAATTTAAAACCTTTTATATCAAATCGAAGCTCTTGAAATCTATTTTATAGAAAGGTATCCCACTTCTAAAATCAACATCTAGAAAATTTTATAAAAATTTTCTAAGTCAGCAGTCCTGAATTTTAAGTGCTCACTGAACATAGCTCAAAGAAATGTAAATTTCTCCCACTTCCCAAACTTGAGATTAATCACACAAGTGGGAATTTGAGAAAAACCAAGACATGTTACAGGGGAAACTCGAAAACAGAACAACCATTTTGGGAGTCATGGATGAACTTCAAAACGAGGTTTTCTCTCCTTGGTGTCAAAATAAAAGTTGTTCCTTTTTGTGTCTATTTTCATTCAAAACAAATTTCGTGAAAAACCAACGGTTAGATCTCCCAAAAATCGCAAAACCGTGGGAGCTGTCTAGGGACACTCGAACCTGACAGTCACTGTTCCATTGTTTTGGAGTTTGATTTTCACATGCAAAGCTTATCAAATAATTTCAAGAAAATTTGGACATGGTCTCCTTTGTTTTAGGAGTATTTCTAATCAATTCCAAAGATTAAAACAATCCAAAGACAGCATATAAAAATCTCACACAGTCACAGGACACAAATCACAACTAGCTCATTTCGGGTTTTCAAAAGTTCTTGCAACAACCAAGGTATCTACTGACCATCAACAGCAGCCAAAATCAATATTTAACAAGAAAACAGGGAAATAGCTTAGGGAAGAAGAAAACCCCTCCATACCTCCTAGTTTCTTCCACCAAATGCAACAAAAAATAGGTTGGTTGAGTAGCTCTAGTCTCCCTCTATGATATATCTAAGATTAATCAGTAGAAACTTTGATTTGGAGGCTCAAATATTAGAGAGAATATAATATTTAGAGAGAAGGAGGAGAGAGAGCAGAGGGAGGGTTTCGGGGAGGAAGGAGAGAAGAATGAAGAATGAGGGAAAGAGAAGCTGTTCACGTTTCTTATTTGAGATTATGTTGCAATTTTGCTATTTGTAGCCACCCTTCCTCTAAGGACACCCCCTTCTCTTATTTTTTTTTTTCTACAACTTATGGAACTTACGTAAAAGTTCCAAAATCTCACAATAACACTATGGCACATAACAAAACATAGAACTTAAGTTAATTATTATATCACTCAACATAATTTAAATTTAGTTTGCTCTTTCATTATTAGTCAAATACTTAATCATACAATTAAGAAAACCACAACGTTACAATTTTCCGCAACAAGAAAATTTTCTAATTAAATCTCTCACATTCATACTTATTGGGTTGTAATTTTCGGGGTGTTACAGCAGTGGCTGTGTGAGTGTGTATGGATTGATTGTTTTTGTTTTTGACTCTCTAAATTACTTTGGAAGGCTCCTAAAACAAAGGAGACCATGTCCAAATTTTATTAAAATTGTTTGACAAGGTTTTGAGTGTGAGATTCACCCGAAAAATAAAAGTGGCAGTGGCTGTTGGTTCGTCTAGCTCTGGACATTCCCCACGATTTTGTGATTTTTGGAAGATCTAACCGTTGGTTTTTCACGAAATTTATTTTTAATGAAAATAGATAAGAAATGGAGCAACTTTCATTTAGACACCTTGGAGATAAAACCTCATCTCAGGGTTCATCAAATGCTCACAAAATGGTTGTTCTATTTTCGAGTTCCTCTGGAACATGTCTCAGTTTTTCTCAAATTTCCGCTTGTGTGCTTAATGTTTCTTTTTCGTTTTTGCACCATTAAAAAATAGACAAAACAATATTTTTAACCATATAAATTAAAAAATTATCATGTCAAATTTCTAAATTAACTTTTTAAAAAGAAACAGGGCAAAGGTTTTGAGCTCTGTTTTGAGTCTGAAACTTAGGCTGTTAGAAATAAATTTACTGGAAATAGTAGGGAAAGAATTTGGGGACAAGGGTTACATTTTTAGAAAGATAAAGATGTTAAATTTCTACTGTAAAAAGTTCAGCTCAAAACGAGTTTGGGAAGTGGGAGAAATTTACATTTCTTTGAGCTATGTTCAGTGAGCACTCAAAATCTAGGGCTGCTGCTGACTTAGAAAATTTATAAAAATTTTCTAGATGTTTATTTTATAAGTGGGATACCTTTCTGTAAACTAGATTTCAAGAGCTTCAATTTGATATAAAAAATTTTTAATTCCGAGGTCATTTGATACAATCAGTGAGAGCTCACATTCAGTACTGTCAAAGAGAAATCAACCTCATTTGGTCAATTTTGTTAATGTGATAAAATTATTGGAATTGTGATGTTTGTTTATTGAGATGTGAATCTTGAGTAATTAATATTTGAAATATGTTTGTGTGATACAGTCTTTTGACTGTAGGGTGGATCTTGTAAGAATGTTGTTTATCTCTATGATATGTTCACAAGTAAGTTTATCTATGAGAAAATGACTTTGTTGTTGGGGTTAGTATATTATGGTTAATGAGATATAATTTGTTGAATTGGTCTGGTGGTTGTCGAAAATGTCATATCTTGATAAGACAGACTTGAATGAATTGTAATTTCTATAAATGAATTATTTAAATGTAATAGATTATTGATGAGAAGATACTGATGAATGATAATCTTGTATTGTATCTGTCCCTATATATTGGAGGTTTAGCTATGTCTTTTGGGAAGGTTTTTATTAGAAAATGGTATACTTGGGAGGGTGAGTTTCACGCCAGAACTCCGGCCCATTAAAGCGACCCGGGGGTCTCGCCTAATGGGATATCTTCCCAAGTACCACCCCTATGTTTTGACTCCGAATGGCGTGTTGGAGTGTTGAGAACTACTTTCCAAGAGGTTTAGTGACCCTTTTAGTGTATAGGGGATGGATTGTTATCATGGTTGGGGATTGTTGAGATGTATTTGGACCTGTAAGTCTGGCCATTGGAGATGGTGGATACGGAGGTGTCGTATCTAAGACTGTAAGGGATTCCAAATATGTTTTGCTACTGGAATACGGTGTGTGCATAGTTGATGCACAGAAATATTCTTAATGTTGTATGTGCACGGTTGGTGCACAGACATATGGGTAGGCACGTAAGCTGAGGGTGCTAGGTGAACTCTCAACCTAGTGTCGGAGGTTTTCGTGGTGGCTAACGGTGGGCCTATAGAATAGCCAAGTGGGCGAATTCCTATAGATGTAAGGTTTTGCAAACCTTATAGAGGTAAGTCAATACCCACACTTGTCTATATTCGATTAAATTCACACTTCCTCCATAAGGTAACTCAAGGGACTCCCTGAATAGTCAAAGGTGAGACTATGGTAGGGGATGGGGCATATGAGGACCGCTCATATGATGTTGAAACTCCATGGAGTAGAGTCAGTCTTGTTGTCTGAGGTTGTCTAGTGGTTTGTGTTGTACATCTCTTTGTGATGAGGGATGTTGGTGATTTATTATGTTGATGTCAGATGTGACTTATGATGTTATGACTCATTGTGATGAATGGTGATGGTTTATGTTGTTGATCTTGTTGAGGATTCATGTTATAAATATGTTTATGAACTAAGTTTTGTATAACATTTTCAGTTATTATGTATAGTATTTTGAAGTATATAAAATCTAGTTTTCTCGTCCTTTTCCTTAATAATTGGAAACTTATATGTATAGTTTTGTTTGGTAAGCTTACTCTTGCAATATTTGCACATGTGGTTTGTGTCTGTGATGATCTCGGACATCGTGTTCGGGGGAGCAGATGGCTTTCTAGGTGGACTCCTCTTGGAGGCTTGGTAGATAGAGCGAGCACGAGATTGAAGCTGCGTTCTCTTTTTTCTTAGTTTGGTCTATATAGTTATATGTATAGAGATGACTAGCTTAGGTTTGTCTCATGTATAAGCTCCATGAGTTGTTTGTAGTTAAAATTATATTTTCTTTTATTTTTTAACTTTAATTATTACTTTTGGAAATACGAAAAGTTCACGCAATATTTTCATAAAATAAACTAATGAAAGAGTTTCTAAACAAAAAGGAAATCAAGGAACCTTAGCTTTAATAGTTATGTAATGTAGACTGGTCTTTACAATTGTCGCTAAAGGGTGAGTAATTGAAGATGGGAAAGAGGACAGGAAATGTGTGGAAAGATGATTTCAATCCATCTTATTCTTTTAATGGAGTTTGCAATTAATACCTGAAAATTCTGTATTTTTTTTTTTATTCTAATGTTGTGAGTCAATAGTCTTTATATTGCGGTAGAACATATAAATGGTTTGATTTAGTCTACTATCTATTTAAGAACTTTTTAGGTTAGGAAAAAGATAGTACTAACTATTCTCTATTATGTGACACATGTCCTTTTCTTTGGTTTTTTTTGTCTTTTACTTACTCTTTTCATCTTTTATTTACTCTTTCTCTTCCTTGTTGTCTTCTTTCTTATCTTTCTTTTCAGTTTTTTTTTAATTTTTTGTCTTCTATTTACTCTCTTTCTTCCTTTTTGTTTTTCATTTCAGTTTTTTTTTTTAAATTTTTGTGTTTTATTTTTCTATTCTATTATATATTTATTTTATATAGGAAAATAAATTCTTTTATTATTTATTCTACTCAAATTTTTTTCTTTCTTCTTTTTTCAGATTTTTTTCTTTAAACATATATTTTTTTATTTTACTTTTTTTCTTTCCTTTTTTCCTTTTCCTTTTCATTTCTTTTTTCTTTTTACGTTATTTTATTCTTCTTTTTAGTTTTTCTTTTTATTCTTCTTTCTTTTCTTTCTTTTTATATTAAATAATACATAAATTTATTTGTTTATAATATTATAAATATAAATCATTTACGGGAGACACTCTTACCCGAGTCTAGTAAAACCATTATGAGCGACAAATATATTTCATGTATTTAACCCAACTTCATACCTAAGACTCGACATTTTTTTTTTTACTTTTAAATCCTATAATATCATTTTTATTTAGTAATTATATAACATATTTTAATTAATTTTATAAATAAATATTTTGTTCAATAATATTTATTTTATTAGGTTGAAATTTTTGTACTAAAAACAATTAAATCTAATAAGATAATATATTTATTACAAAATAATATTTTGGCTTTATGTTTAAAACTTCATATATGAAAATTTTGTTGATTCATATCTATATAATAATGTTAAATATATATATATATATATATATATATATATATATATATATTGTATTAATTTATTAAATATATTTTAATTACAAAAAATTTTTTTGAATCACTTCATCAATAATATCATAAATTAAATATTTTTTTTATGTTAGAGTCCACATTTATCATTCACGGAAGACAATCCTGCTCGAATCAGGTAAGATCATTATGGGTGAAAATTTTATTTCTTTGGGTATTTAACACAATTGCATACTCTAGACTCAGCAATATATTTTTTTTACTCTTCAATCCTATAAAATTATTTTTACTTAGAAATCATATAAAATAATTTTAAATAATTTCATAAATAAATATTTTGTTGAATATTATTTATTTTACAAGGTTAAACTGTTTATGCTAAAAAATTAATCTAAATCTAATTAGTTAGTATATTTATAACAAAATAATATTTTGACTATATGTTTAACAACTTCAGATACAAAAATTTTCTTGATTAATATTTTTATAATAATGTAAACTTTTTTTTTACATAAATATAAAACAATAAATTTATTAAATATATTTTAATTACAAATTAGTTTTAAATTACTTCATTAATAATATCATAAATTAAATTAGTTTTAATTTTCTAATGATAGAGAGCACAAGTATCATTCACGAGAGACAATCTTACTCGAGTTAAGTGGAACAATTATAGGAGGCAAATCAATTTCTCCGACTATTTAACACAATTTCATACCTAAAACTCAACAATATATATATTTTTTACTTTTAAATCCTATAAAATCATTTTTACTTAAAAATCATATAAAATAATTTTAAATAATTTTAACGATAAATATATTTTTGATTAATATTTGTTTTATGAGGTTGAAATTTTTATACTAAAAAATAATTTAAATATAATTAGTTAATGTATTTATTACAAAATAATATTTTGACTCTATGTTTACTAACTTCGTATATGAAAATTTTGTTGATTCATATGTATATAATAATGTTAAATTTATTTATTTATTTATATATACAATAAATATATTAAAATTAATTTAATAAATATATTTTCATTACAAAATAATTTTAAATTACTTCATTAATAGTATCATAATTAAATTAGTTTTAATTTTTTAATGGTAGATGCTACAAGTATTATTCACGGGAGACAATCTTGCCCGATCAGGTAGAACCATTATAGGTGACAAATCTATTTCTTCGAGTATTTAACACAACTTCATACCTAAGACTCAACAATTTTTTTTTACTTTTAAATCTGATAAAATCAATTTTATTTAGTAATTATATAATATAATTTTAAATAATTTTATAAATAAATATTTAGTTGAATAGTATTTATTTTATTAGGTTGAAAGTTTTGCACTAAAAAATAATTAAATCTAGTTAGTTAATATATTTATTACTTCATCAATAATATCATAAATTAAATATTTTTATTTTTTTCTGTTAGAGTCTAGATGTATCATTCACGAGAGACAATCATACTCGAGTACGGTAAAATCATTATGAATAACAAATTTATTTCTTTGAGTATTTAATACAATTGCATACTGAAGACTCAACAATTTTTTTTTTTTACTCTTCAATCCTATAAAATCATTTTTACTTAGAAATCATATAAATAATTTTAAATAATTTCATAAATAAATATTTTATTAAATAATATTTATTTGTTGAGGTTAAATTGTTTATACTAAAATTTAATTTAAATCTAATTAGTTAATATATTTATTACAAAATAATGTTTGACTCTATGTTTAATAACTTCAAATACAAAGATATTCTTGATAAATATTTTTATAATAATGTTTACTTTTTGACATAAATATATAATAAATTTATTAAATATATTCACAATACAAATTAGTTTTAAATTACTTCATTAATTATATCATAAATTAAATTAGTTTAATTTTCTAATGATAGACATCACAAGTATCATTCACGAGAGGCAATCCTGCTCGAGTCAGATAGGACAATTATGAGTGACAAATCAATTTCTTTGAGTATTTAATATAACTTCATACCTAAGACTCAATAATATATATATATATATATATATATATATATATATATATATATATATATATCTTTTAAATCCTATAAAACATTTTACATAGAAATCATATAAAATAATTTTAAATAATTTCATAAATAAATATTTATTTGAATGATATTTGTTTTACGAGGTTTAAATTTTTATATTAAAAAATAATTCAAATCTAATTAGTTAATGTAATTATCACAAAATAATATTTTGACTCTACGTTTAATAACTTTGTATATAAAAATTTTGTTGATTCATACGTATATAAGAATCTTAAATTTATTTATTTATTTAATTAATTATTTATTTACGTATATATATAACAAATATATTAAAATTAATTTATTAAATATATTTTCATTACAAAATAATTTTAAATTACTTCATTAACAATATTATAAATTGAAATAGTTTTTATTTTTTAATTGTAGAGACTACAAGTATATTCACAAGAGACCATCTTGCCCAAGTCAAGTAAAATCATTATGGAAGATAAATATATTTCTTCAAGTATTTAACACAACTTCATACCTAAGACTTACATTTTTTTTTTTACTTTTAAATCCTATAAATCAATTTTATTTAGTAATTATATAATATAATTTTAAATAATTTCATAAATAAATATTTTGTTGAATAATATTTATTTTATTAGGTTGAAATTTTTGGACTAAAAATAATTGAATTTAATTAGTTAATATATTTATTATAAAATAATATTCTGACTCTATGTTTAATAGATTCATTTATGAAAATTTTGTTGATTCATATTTATTATCTATTTTGCTGATTCATATATATATATATATATATATATATATATATATATATATATATATATATATATATTAATTTATTGAATATATTTTTACCAAAAAAGGGAGAGAAATTTTCCTATTTAATCCCCTTTCAAACTCAACACTACAATCAAACACTCACACTGTCTCTTATTTCATTGGCGCTTGTTTTTCTTTCTCAGTGTCTTTCCGTTTGTTTCACGTTCCAAACGTTGTCATGGAGTTCAAATATCTTAATGGTCAAAACAGAAGGACAACATCGCCACCACCACACCCTCTTTCTGATGTAGCTTACGTCTCCAGATGCCCATTACAAGGTAATGGTCACTTCTCTTCACGTTCCTTTCAAGATATATACCCATTTGTCTTGCAGGTTAAAAAATAAAAAAACATTTGTTACATGAGTTCATTTTAGTCGTTATTCGTCTTCCAGGGTATGAGTTTGTGCCTGGTAGTATTTTCGATAATGTTTCAGCGCCCAGAGTTTTCTCAACGGTGGTGCCAGGCAATGCTGAGGAAGCGTTCCGGCGAGAGTTGGAGAAAGAGGAGATCAGGAGAGAGGTAATCGCCGGCGAGAAGGCATTGGCACGACGGCGAGAGCTGGAAGAGGAAGTAAGGAGAGAAATGGTGTCAGAGAGAGCATTTAGAATCCCCATGCCAAGATTTGAGGGGATCCCATCTAATAACTATAACAATAACGTGCTTGGTGGGTCAAAACATTTACCCTACTTCGATTTCCATGGTAACAGACGAGATTCTACGCAAATTAACAAGGATGGAGTGATCCTACGGGTTAGTGTATAATCTTGTGTTTAATTTACCCGTCCTTTGTGTCTCTATCTTCAATTTTGATTTTATTTTCCTGCTTCTTTAGTGTAACAGTGTTGTTTGGATTGTGAAAAAGGTTTTTCTCTTAGTTTTTGATTAAAAAATGATACCTTGTTTGAGAATGTCCATTGGATATTTTGTCGTGTTTAAGCTCTTAATTGACTGATGAGCATAAATGATTTTATTTATCCCATTGCAGGCTAGACCAAATGTTGGTTATTGTCGTGGAAAGCGCAAAGCGCTCACACATACAGTTGAACACAATGAGACTTTGCAGAAGAAAATCAAGCAAGAGTGGAGTTGTGAGTTGTGTCAGATTTCTACAACGAGTGAGAAAGGCTTGAATGATCATATTCAAGGAAAAAAGCACAAGGCTAAAACATCAATGAGAACTCGGAAAATAGGTAAGAGCAACAAAACATCATTATTATTAAAGAAAAGTAAGCATTGAGTGAAATGCACTAAAGCCATTGTTACCATGTATTCAGGGCTAGATTCAAGATCAGAAGGCCACACACTTCATCCTTGCTTAACCCCTGCACACACAGGCAAATTGGAATCCAAAGAAGAGGAACAGGATGTCCACAAAAGCAAAGGTTTAGTTGGTTTGGACAACCAAAATGAAGCAACTACTAGTAAAGAAGCAGGGGAAACAAATGCACACTAGCAACATGGAAGAAATTTAAGTTTTGGTGTACGTTTTGTCAGGTTGGAACTCAATCGAAAATTTCCTTGCAGAGCCATAGGAATGGTAAAAAGCACCTGACTAATGAAGAATTTTACCCAAAACAATGGTGGTGCTGCAAATCCTGGATGACAATACAACACATGGTTATTATTTTAATTTTTATTTGCTGTATTTGTGAAGAGGTAAATTAAGATTTATAAATATATGAGATGAAGTTAGACTTTTAATGTATGTAAAATATTAAAGTACTTCAGTTACTTTTTTGGTACTCTTTTTGTGATTTTTTTTGTCACATACGTACACCTTGTGTTGATGAATGCGACGAACTGGAATTTTCATATGTTCCCTTCAGTCTTATTTATAAAAAACCAAATGGCTTAATTACACATTTTACCAGTCAATCATCATCATTTCACGAATTTTACTATCCAATTTTTTATTTCTTTTTTCAAATTTAATCACCATAGTTTTCAATTTTTAAGCATTTTTACCACCTATGTTTTTTTCCACATATTTTATCATGTTATTCTATTTTTGCGTGTTTGACTATCATGTTGGTAACAAAATGACGTCATTGTTTTTTTAAACTTTTTTTAGTTAGACGCCATCGTCGGCAAAATGCGCAAAAAATTAAAAATTTAGGTGGTAAAATTCGTAGGAAACAAACTTGGATGGTAAGATTTGCAAAATGATGATAGTTGGGTGGTAAAATGTGCTATTAAGTCAAACCAAATTAAAAGTCTTGTTTAGAGACCTTACGTAGATTAATACAGAGAACTGGAACTGGAATTTTCATAAAAGTCAATGTCTCATTTATATTCATCACCATAAGGTCTAACGAGGCCGAATGAATGGTAACTTGTGTGCTAAAAGTTGTTAATTAATATTATGTATTTGTAACAAAATATTTTAGTATTAATTCTTTAAAAAAAATGAAATTTTAATATAATATAACTTATAGTATAATATTTATTTATTATAAATTTTAATTGTATAAAAACAAATATTTATTCTATGTAACTCACGAGCAAAAATACAAGTTATATTAATTTCATGACAACTGTTTGTAGTTATGAGTTATCCACTCATTAATTTATTAAATGCGTGTAATCAATAATTATTACATTGTTAAAACTTCTTCTTTTTTTAATGTACAATAGTGACAACACGTATAGAATTCAAGACTTTGTGTAAACTACCTAAGCACCCAACCATTCGGCCAACCTTGATGGATCTTTAAATGCTTAATATTTGAAACAATAAACCAAAGTAAAATAATATTTTATAATTAAAAATGTTTGAATACGTGTACTCATTTATTATATTTATGAATTTTAGTTTTTTTTTAAATTTTAGCCGCAAAAAATAAAAATAAAAAGTATTTTTTTGTTTAAAATAAAATAAATTAACAACCATAATTTTCTCACCTTTATCTTTAATTAGAACAAGTAAAAATTATTTAAATAGATTTTTATGATTTTTTTAAAAGATAAATTTATTTTTAAATCTAAATTATTCAAAGTAAAAAAAATGTGTAGAGCGAAAAATTAAAGACATATCAAAGTTAATTTAAGCAAGTTAAATTTAAAATTACTTCAATTCAATCGAATGAAGAATAAAGTATCACTTTTTAATTTTAGTTATCTCTTGAGCTTATATAAATATTTAAACTTTATTAATGATTTTGTTTACTAATATCTTTAAAAATAATAGTCAAAGAATAAAATTATTATTTTTTCATTAAAAACATTATATTTCATATTTTACCATTACATGCTTATTACTATTTCAATAAATGCGCTTAAGAAGAAGAAGAAGTAAAATTTGTCAAATATAATAAACTAGTAATGGTATTATTGATATAAAACTAAAAGAGAATGCATTAAAATAATGCTCTCATTTAATACTCAAGATTTTAACTTTCTTTTTTTACAGTCATATATTTGTCAACATTTATATTCAATATTATTAATTAAAAATAGAATGCCTTTAGTTGATTAGAAATAAAAAATAAAAAAAAATTGCTAATAGTTTGACAAAGTAGAAAGCAAAAAATTAAATGGCAAACATTAAAAATTGTCAGTCAATTTATGTCTTTTTAATAAAATATTTTATTATTAATTTTCAATTAATCTTTAGATACCCAGATGAAATATTACTTGGTTTCCTACAAATATTTTTTAAACAATTTATCACAAATGTAAAATATAATTTATGTATTCAAAACATTTTTTATATAAATTATAATTATAATTATAATATAATTAATATTTTAAAAATTATTTATTTATTATATTAGTCATGGCAATTATTTGTAGTTATGAGTCATTCACTTCTTAATTTATTAATAATATCAAATACTTGCAGTCAACAAATATTTAATGCTTCAAATTTGAAACAATGAATATTTCAAACTTTGACCATATTAAATTTATTCATATTAATTTTCTTTATTGGAGTCAAACTTTATTGAAAGAATTTTACCAAAAAAGGGAGAGAAATTTTCCTATTTAATCCCCTTTCAAACTCAACACTACAATCAAACACTCACACTGTCTCTTATTTCATTGGCGCTTGTTTTTCTTTCTCAGCGTCTTTCCGTTTGTTTCACGTTCCAAACGTTGTCATGGAGTTCAAATATCTTAATGGTCAAAACAGAAGGACAACATCGCCACCACCACACCCTCTTTCTGATGTAGCTTACGTCTCCAGATGCCCATTACAAGGTAATGGTCACTTCTCTTCATGTTCCTTTCAAGATATATACCCATTTGTCTTGCAGGTTAAAAAATAAAAAAACATTTGTTACATGAGTTCATTTTAGTCGTTATTCGTCTTCCAGGGTATGAGTTTGTGCCTGGTAGTATTTTCGATAATGTTTCAGCGCCCAGAGTTTTCTCAACGGTGGTGCCAGGCAATGCTGAGGAAGCGTTCCGGCGAGAGTTGGAGAAAGAGGAGATCAGGAGAGAGGTAATCGCCGGCGAGAAGGCATTGGCACGACGGCGAGAGCTGGAAGAGGAAGTAAATTTCAACCATCACAGCACATTAAAAATTCAATCACACATTATTCCAATCCATGAATTACAATCACAAGCATCAAAAACACAAAACTCCTAAATCAATTTCAAGTTTTCATGATTCTAGGTCACAAATTGAATCTAACCCTACAACATGTTTTCTTCTAATTCCAAGGGTTCTAATTGAAATTAAATGCCTAGATCCTTACCTTAAGCTCTTTAATTGAAGAAAAAGCTTTGAATTCCTTTCTCCCTCACTCCTTGGTCTTGTAGGAATTTTTGGGATTTCCTCCAATTTATTTTCCTTTTTGCCGATTAGCTTAGGGTTTAGGAAGTTTGGATGGTTTGGTTTCTTAATTTGAGTTGAAATGGTGAAGTTAAGATGAAATTGAATGAAGAACTGCAGCTGCTGGGTTAAGAACTCACGGTTCTGTTTTTTCAGAAAAGCTAGCTTTGTGCCTTTTCCTTTTAGCTTAAGTTTTAAGGCTTCATTTAACACTTAATTCACCAAATTGAATTTTTTCTTCAAGTCCACTGCCCTGCACGTCCAGCAGCCTCTATTGGACAAGGGAGATCAGTTCTCCAAGCTTTCCCATCCACTTGGACAGCCAAAGGAGTGCAGTAAGTGACTTGCCTTCCAAAAGGTCAAAAGTCAACATTTGTAGGTAATTTAATAGATTTTTCTAGAATAATTTAGGGCTGTTAATTATCTTACAAACTAATTAGAATTTGAAGAAAATAACACCACCATTGGATTCCTCACTATCAAAAACCTTGGGGTAGTGTCTTACTTATCTCTTAATCCAAGCCTAATTAGCTTAATTTAGTGACATTAGAAAAGCCTAAGTTGTCACTTTTTGATTGGTTAAGGTTCTAAATTAAATTTTTCTTGGTTAAACATTTTTAATAATTATTCTAAGTATATTACAATTATTAGGTAATTCTATAGATATCCTACGAATTTTCTCTAAATTTTCTGTCTTAGAATTTTACCGTAATAATTTCTCAAAGTTCTAACTTTCAGAAAATCCTAACAATTCTGAATAAGCATTTTAATTCTCTATCTGTATATAATTTTAATCTATATTCTATTACCTTTCTTTTAAGTTATAAATGAGTTCAAAATTCTACACTTGAAAATTTATCCTGGACAGCTGTCTGACATAGCAGTCCAGTCAACTATCAATTTCGGCAAAAACAAAGACATTTGGAAATTCAGAAAATTCTTCTGAGTAGAACTGTATTAATTTCATTAAGAGAATATGTACATAAGGTTTCTATAAAATACAGTGCATAAATGTTCATAATATACATATATAAATGCGTACAAATAATAAAATGAGGATGTTACAATTGTCATCGAGGATTTGCACCACCACCATTGTTTCAGGTAAAATTATTCATTAGTCAGGTGCTTTTTACCATTCCTATGGCTTTGTACGGAAATTTTCGATTGAGTTCTAACATGACAAAACGCACACCAAAACTTAAATTTCTCCCTTGTTGTTAGTGTGCATTTGTTCCCCTACTTCTTTACTAGTAGTTGCTTTATTTTGGTTGTCCAAACCAACTAAACCTTTGCTTTTGGGGACATCCTAATCCTCTTCTTTGGATTCCAATTTGCCTATGTGTGTAGGAACTGGAACTCGAACTGAAAATTTCATAAAAGTCAAAGTCTTATTTATATTCATCACCATAAGATCTAACGAGGCTGAACCAATGGTAACTTATGTGCTAAAAATTATTAATTAATATTATGTATTTGTAACAAAATATTTTATTATTAATTCTTTAAAAAATGAAATTTTAATATAATATAAATCATAATATAATATTTAATTATCATAAATTTTAATTGTATAAAATAAATATTTATTCTATGTAACTCATGAGCAAAATTACAAGTTATATTAATTTCATGACAACTATTTGTAGTTATGAGTTATCCACTCGTTAATTTATTAAATGCTCATAATTGATAAATATTACATTGTTAAAACTTTTTTTTCTTAATGTACAATAGTGACAACAAGTATAGAATTCAAGACTTCATGTACACTACTTAAGCACCCTACCATTAGGCCAACCCTGATGGTTCATTAAATGCTTAAAATTTGAAAAAATAAATCAAAGTAAAATAATATTTTATAATTAAAAATGTTTGAATATTTGTACTCATTTATTATATTTATGAATTTTACGTTTTTTAAAAAAATATTAGAAGCAAAAATTTAAAAAAAGGTATTTTTTTGTTTAAAATAAAATAGAATAAAAACGTAATTTTATTGTTTTAAGTAATATAATTATAAATACTTTTATTGTTTAAAATAAATATTTTTCAAAATAAAATAATAAAAATAACATTTATTATATTTTTATCATTTAAAATAAAATAAACTAAATTTAATATGCTTTGAATACATTTTCCCAATCTAAATTTTATTGTTTAATAAGTCATTGAGAAGACTTCATTATTGTAATTAATGTATTTTATTTCAACAATTATTTAATGTGTTTGTCAGATAAAAGGATTTTTCACAATCTATAATTTATTATTTAATGAGTCACTGAGTTTTCAAAAAAATTTAATGAGTCATTGAAATGTCTTCATTATTGCATTAATTGTTGTATCTTATCTTCAACATTAAATTATTTAACGCAAATGAATTTAAATCATTTAAAAGTCTTAAAAAATTTCTATTTAATCTTTTATAAAAACCATGTGACCTTGATTGTTGTTATATTTAAGATATTGCAAAACTAATAAAAATATTTACACTTATATTTGATATATATTGTTGTAATGTATTATGCAATATTGCAAATTTTATAAGAAAAAAATGCAACGTTGCAAATGTGTAATATTTTAAATATTATAAAACTATTAAAAATATTTACACATTTATTTTAAATATATTATTGCAATGTAATATTTCTTTTAACTTGTTTGTGCTTCATTTTT
The DNA here is from genome assembly GCA_026413185.1 of Pueraria montana var. lobata. Lineage (NCBI taxonomy): Eukaryota > Viridiplantae > Streptophyta > Magnoliopsida > Fabales > Fabaceae > Pueraria > Pueraria montana. The sequence goes on from CM048656.1 coordinate 26,489,635, forward strand.
ATATATTGACAATTCTTAAATGAGACATTTGAAATTTAGTCAATGAAAAGAAAAAGGAAAATAAAAATTGCATACAACCACAGAAGGAGAAATTAAATGAATAACCATTAAAAAAAAGAAAAAGAAAATAAAACTAATTTTCTCACATTTATATTTAATTAGAAAATAAAAAATAAGTAAAAAAATTTAAATAGATTTTAAAGATTTTTTTAAAATATAAATTTATTTTTTTAAATTATTTAAAGTAAAAAAATGTGTAGAGTGAAAAATTAAAGATATATCCAAAGTTAATTTAAGCAAGTTAAATTTAAAATTACTTCAATTTAATCTAATCAAGAATAAAGTATCACTTTTTTAAACTATCCATAATAGACAACAATAATTAATAACTAAAACTGTTATACTTTAAAATCCATGATTAGAATAAATAAATAAATAAAATTAATTACAAATAATTCTTAATACATTTTTTTAAAAAGTATATATTTAAAATATTTTATAAAAATGTTCAAAAACAAGTTTTATCCATTCATGGCATGGGTCACTACATTTTTTTTGGGTTACCACTTCATTGGAAACTGAATTTGGATCCTTTAAGATTTCAGATTTGAGCCTTATGAATGGAAAAATGTGGTTCAGTCATCTTAACGAGGTCTCTCATTCCAACCACATTTTTCTATCTATAAGGTTCAAATTTAAAAACCTTACTTAAAGATCCAAATCCAATTCCGCTAGCACCAACGACATGTTGGTGTGTCACTACACTCTAGTTTATAACAGAAGTTTTAATCAATGTTTTTAAAATTGAACCGATCAAGACAGTACTGGTTCAAGATTCAATGGTTCAACCATGGTTGAACCGTGTCGAACCGATATTAATAAAATAATATTTTTAAATTTTTAATATAACATTAATAATGTTTCAGCAAAACATGCATTTTGGTGTCTAAGTGTTCTTTCAATCAAATAAAGAGCATTCCTGATGATATGAGTACAACACTAGTAAAATCCTTTTTTTTTTTCATTGTATAGTTTTTATTTAACAGTTCAATGGCGTTCTTTCAGTTGATTTACAAATATTGGAGCATTATCATAGTTATTGTACCAAAATTTTCAATTGAATATACTCTTTTAATAACTGTTTCTGTCTAATACCAATCAACCATAACCGTTGTTTTCTGCCAGCAAATCTTTGCATATGTGCGGTCAAGATTGCACCATTTGCTAGTGGCAACACACAACCACAACCAATGCCTGTGTTAAATATACAGATTCCACCTAATAAAATGTTGATTTCATGGCACAATGGGACTATACACGACCCATTCAATTTAGTTCACTGACTCATTCGGTGGAAGCACTTATTTATCCTTTCAAGTTTCAACTGTTAAGCATGCAAGTCTCCTCAATCTGTTTACCAGCTAAGGTTCCGGTTGGTGTAAAGTCACTGCACACGAACCCAGCAACCGTGAACGACCCCACTTCCACGGCCAAGGTTGTTGCTCCTAAGTGTAACCCCCCTTTTTTATAAAACATAATTTAACTATTTAATTCATTTTATATATTTATTTCAAAGTTCTGATACGATCTCTTACAATCCAAAATATGTTCTGTAATTTACATCATTAAAATTTATATAAACACTGCTACAAAATAATTCTAACTACTACAAATTATTGTCTACCCAAAATAGTCCCATCCTATATGCTCTGGAATTTCTGCATCTTCATCATTTAACTATATCTTCAAGCACCTGCAATTCACACTCCCCTAGAATCTGGGGACAACATTACCGGATCAGGCATTTAATTTCTCATAGAATTAAAACAATTTCAAACAAATACATATCATAACAAATTAATTAGTTACACACATAATTAAATGCAGTATGATTTATGCAATGCAGTTTTTGACTCAAATTCGTTTTGACCCTGCTCCATGGAGACTTCCCCTTTGAGTATTTAGTAAGTAACTGGCCTACCATTACGCACTGCAATTCAGCTATCAGCCCATACTAAACACGAATAAACTAAACAGAATTAGGAGATCAGGATATCCAGGAAGGCCACCACGACAGCAATCCCGTTCCGGATTACTATCACATGTGGAATTGCCAATATCCCTCACCCCACAGGTTATATAATCACAGACCATACAACCCTGCCTAACTTATTCTGCTCACCCAAATATTCATTTCTCAATCATTTCCATTTCCACATGACTACCGTAGTCTCGGTTAGTCAACAATTCATTTCTCAATCATTTTCATTTCACATGACTACCGCAATCCTGGCTAGTCAACAAAAGTCATTTCTTCTCATAGATCAACTCAATTCTCATGACTACCGCAGTCCCAGTTAGTCAACATAATTCTTTCTTTTCTTTTCTTTTCTTTTCTTTCTTTTCTTTTCTTTTCTTTTCTTTCTTTCCTTTTCTTTTCTTTCTTTTCATGGCTACCGCAATCCCGGTTAGCCAACATCAATTATTTTTCACTTGAATCTTTATAAATTCCCCAAAAAGACTCATGCAATGAATTATGTTCATGATCACAATTAAATAAATAATTTGTACACATTAACATACAAGGATACAAAGATTTAAGCAATTTACATTATAACATTAGTATTTTTAATAATTTCCGAAAATGCCCTCAATCTTTTTCCAAAATACCCAATGTGTCCCTACATGTAAAATGACCATTTTGCCCTTGGTTTTATAAAAATTTCCACATAATATCCCTTGCATTTAGGGCTGGCCGAATGGTCTACAAGCCATTCTCAACAATTCTTCCAAAGCTACAAACTCCAATTCCAACCAAAATTCAATCAAATCACAATTTCAATCAAAATTCAACAAACCAAATTTCAACCATTACAACACCTTAAAAACTCAATCAAACATCATTCCAATCCATGAATTACAATCACAAGCATCAAAAACACAAAACCCCTAAATCAATTTCAAGTTTTCATGATTCTTGTTCAAATTTTTAATCTAAGCCTACAACATGTTTTCTTCTAATTCCAAGGGTTCTAATTGAAATTAAATGCCTAGATCCTTACCTTAAACTCTTTAATTGAAGAAAAAGCCTTGAATTCCTTTCTCCCTCACTCCTTGGTCTTGTATGAATTTTTGAGATTTCCTCCAATTTCTTTTCCTTTTTGCCGATTAGCTTAGGGTTTAGGAAGTTTGGATGGTTTGGTTTCTTAATTTGGGATGAGATGATGAAGTTAAGATGAAATTGAAATGAAAACTGCAGCTGCTGGGTTTGGAGAGCTCAAGGTTCTGTTTTGAGAGAAAATAGCTTTTTGTGACTTTTTCTCCTTTTACTTAAGTTAAATGCTTCTTAAAACAAATTATTAACTAAATTGGACTTTGCCTTCAAGTCCAGCTGCTGCCCTGCACGTCCAGCAGCTCATTTGGACCAAGGGAAGTCCACTTGCCAAGCCTTTCCAGCCCACTTGGACAGCCAAGGAGTTCCAAGTCACTTGCCTACCCCAAAAGTCAACATTTCAAGCACTTTGTAGAAATTTCTAGAAGGTAATTAGGGCTGCTAATCATTTTACAATGTGATTAGAATTTGAAGAACATAACATCACCAATGGATTCCTCACTATCAAAAACCTTGGGGTAGTGTCTTACTTATCTCTTAATCCAAGCCTATTTAGCTTAATTTAGTGATCTTAGAAAAGCCTAAGTTGTCACTTTTTGATTGGTTAAGGTTCTAAATTAAAATTTTCTTGGTTAAACATTTTTAATAATTATTCTAAGTATATTACAATTATTAGATAATTCTATAGATATCCTATGAATTTTCTCTAAATTTTCTGTCTTAGAATTTTACCGTAATAATTCCTCAAAGTTCTAACTTCCAGAAAATCCTAACAATTCTGAATAAGCATTTTAATTCTTTATCTGTATATATTTTTAATCTATATTCTATTACCTTTCTTTTAAGTTATAAATGAGTTCAAAATTCTATACTTGAAAATTTATCCTGGACAGCTGTCTGACATAGCAGTCCAGTCAACAATTAATTTCAGCAAAAACGAAGACATTTAGAAATTCAGAAAAATCTTCTGAGTAGAACTGTATTAATTTCATTAAGAAAATATGTTCATAGAGTTTCTATAAAATACAGTGCATAAGTGTTCATAATGTACATATATAAATGCGTACAAATAATAAAATGGGGATGTTACACTAAGTGGGCCCAGAAGACAATAACTTTGCCTCCGCCTAAACGTGGTTGTCATCTCATCACTTCTAAGGTGTGAGTTATTGAACTTATATATCAATCATGTTTTTTGCCTCCCTTCTTTATAAATCACATATATATTTATTGTTGGAGTACAAGTGTGAAGGTGAAGTCTCACATTGGATAGGAATGGGCAAATTGAGATAACTGGATGGACTCGCAAACCTAACGCCTTAAGGTTTTGGGTTGAAGGTGGTGTCAGGTTTACTTGTGTAGTGTGCTCGTGACACATTGGTGTAGATCTCCCCGATATCGAGTCATTGAGCAGGATTGCCCCTATGTACTTAAGCAGGATTACGTAAATAATATTGTGGTTGATATAAAAAGAAAATTCCCATATATGTTTAGGACAACTATTTCTCTTATTATATGCTTGTTGATCATATAAACACTTTTTTTAATATATGATGATGATTGTAGCTAAAGGGTGAGTAATTGAAGATGGGAAAGAGGCCCATATATGTTTAGGACAACTATTTCTCTTATTATATGCTTGCTGAAAATATAAACACTATTTTTAATATATGATGATAATTGTTGTAACACTGTGATTTTTCGTAAGGTATTATACCGCAAGAGAAAATTAAATTTAAATTATGTTGATTGATATAATAATTAACTTAAGCTCTATGTTTTGTTATGTGTCATAGTGTTATTGTGAGATTTTTAGGACTTTTACGTGAGTTCCGTAAGTTGTGTAAAAATAATAATAAGAGAAGGGGGTGTCCTTAGAGGAAGGCTGGGGGCAAATAGCAAAATTTCAATTTTATCCCAAATAGCAAAATAGTGTAATTGAAGATGGGAAAGAGGCCCATATATGTTTAGGACAACTATTTCTCTTATTATATGCTTGCTGAAAATATAAACACTATTTTTAATATATGATGATGATTGTTGTAACACTGTGATTTTTCGTAAGGTATTATACTACAAGAGAAAATTAAATTTAAATTATGTTGATTGATATAATAATTAACTTAAGCTCTATGTTTTGTTATGTGTCATAGTGTTATTTTGAGATTTTTAGGACTTTTACGTGAGTTCCGTAAGTTGTATAAAAAAAATAATAAGAGAAGGGGGTGTCCTTAGAGGAAGGCTGGGGGCAAATAGCAAAATTTCAATTTCAATTTTATCCCAATCTTTAAACGGTGCCAAGCTTCCCATTCTCTCAATTCCTTAATTCTTCTTCCTTTCTCTCGCGAAGCTCTCTTCTCTCTCCTCCTTCCAAGCTTGGCCGTGACACTCTACAAGTAGAAGGAAGCCATGGATGAGTTTTGAAGCTTTCATGCTAGCCACTCATCACAGTCTTATCATTCTCTCAACCAAGTCCCTCTTTCTCTTCACCTTCATCCTCTCTCCCTCTCGGCTGAACCAAAAATAAAGGTAAGGGAAGTTTTTCTATTTTTAATTTAAGTGTGGTTGAGAGTTAGGGGGCTCAACCACATATAGCATGCATGCCCCTCTTGTTGTTTATGTTGAGTTGCTTGGTGTTTGAGTTTGAAATTGATGAAAAATAGGTATTTGATTCTCTTGGCAGTTGTAACCCCCCTTTCTTATTATTCATAATTTAACTATTTAATTTATTTTATATATTTATTTCAAAGTTCTTATATGTTCTCTTACAATCCAAAATATGTTTTATAGTTTACATCATTAAAATTTATAGAAACACTAATACAAAATAATTATAAGTCATACAATTATTGTCTACCCAAAATAGTCCCATCCTATATGCTCTGGAAAATATCTGCATCTTTAACTTCTAATTAATCTTCAAAATACCTGCAATTCACACTCCCCTAGAATCTGGGGACAAAATTACCGGATCAGGCATTTAATTTCTCATACAATTAGAATCCATATCAACCATGTACATTTCATATAATAATTAATCAATCACATACATAAGCAAATGCAGTATGATTTATGCAAATGCAGTTTTGACTCAAAATCATTTTGACCCTGCTCCATGGAGACTTCCCCTTTGAGCGTTTAGTAAGAAACTGGCCTACCATTACGCACTGCAATTCAGCTATCAGCCCCTACTAAACGCGCATAAACTAGATAGAATTAGGAGATCAGGATACCCGGAAGGCCACCACGACCGCAACTCAGTCCAGTTTCCAGTCACATGTGGAATTGCCAATATCCTTCACCCCACAGACTATATAATCACAGACTATACAGCCCTGTCTAACTTATTCTGCTAACCCCAAAGATTCAATTCTCAAATCATATTCATTTCACATGACTACCGCAGTCTCGGTTAGTCAACAAAATCATTTCTCATATATCAACTCGTTTCTCATGACTACCGCAGTCCCGGTTAGTCAACATTTATTCTTTCTTTACTTTCTTTTCTTTTCTTTTCTTTCTTTTTCATTTTCATGGCTACCGCAGTCCCGGTTAGCCAACATCAATTATTTTTCACTTGAATCTTTATAAATCCCCCAAAAAGACTCATGCATATGCAATATGTTAATAATCACAATTAAATAAGTAATTTTTTAAACAATCACCTACAAAAATATAAACATTCAACAATTTCCAACATCATTCACAACACAATCAAGCCAAATCAAGCAATTTCAATCCAACAACAAACCAACCAATCAATTTCAATCCATCACAACATATCATCCAATCAATCAAACATGGTTCCAAACAATTATTTCAAGCTTCTAATATCAATTATATAAAAACCCAAAATCAATTTCATCTTTTCATGGTTCTTGATCAAATCTTGAATCTAAACTTAACAACATGTTTTTCTACATTCCAAATGGTCTAAAATGAAATTAAATGCCATGATCCTTACCTTGAATCCTTAGTTTGATGGAGAAACCTTTGAATCCCTTTTCTCCTTTGTCTTCTTGAAATTTTTAGGATTTTTCTCCCAAATATTTCTCTTTGACAGTACTGAATATGAGCTCTCACTGATGCAAGCAAATGATCTCGGAATTTAAAATTTTTTATATCAAATCGAAGCTCTTGAAATCTATTTTATAGAAAGGTATCCCACTTCTAAAATCAACATCTAGAAAATTTTATAAAAATTTTCTAAGTCAGCAGCCCTGAATTTTAAGTGCTCACTGAACATAGCTCAAAGAAATGTAAGCTTCTCCCACTTCCCAAACTTTTTTTGAGCTGAAATTTTTACAGTAGAAAGGTAACATCTTTGTATTTCTAAAAAGATAACCCTTGCCCCCAAATTCTTTCCCTATTGTTCCCAGTAAATTTGTTTCTAACGGCCTAAGTTTCAGACTCAAAACAGAGCTCAAAACCCCTTCCCCTGTTTCTTTTTAAAAGTTAATTTAGAAATTGGATATGATAATTTTTGTAATTTATATGGTTAAAAATCTTGAATTCTAGTTTTGAATGGTTCAAAAATTAAAAAGAAACATTAATCACACAAGTGGGAATTTGAGAAAAACCGAGACATGTTACAGGGGAAACTCGAAAACAGAACAACCATTTTGGGAGTCATGGATGAACTTCAAAACGAGGTTTTCCCTCCTTGGTGTCAAAATAAAAGTTGTTCCTTTTTGTGTCTATTTTCATTCAAAACAAATTTCGTGAAAAACCAACGGTTAGATCTCCCAAAAATCGCAAAACCGTGGGAGCTGTCTAGGGACACTCGAACCTGACAGTCACTGTTCCATTGTTTTGGAGTTTGATTTTCACATGCAAAGCTTATCAAATAATTTCAAGAAAATTTGGACATGGTCTCCTTTGTTTTAGGAGTATTTCTAATCAATTCCAAAGATTAAAACAATCCAAAGATAGCATATAAAAATCTCACACAGTCACAGGACACAAATCACAACTAGCTCATTTCGGATTTTCAAAAGTTCTTGCAACAACCAAGGTATCTACTGACCATCAACAGCAGCCAAAATCAATATTTAACAAGAAAACATGGAAATAGCTTAGGGAAGAAGAAAACCCCTCCATACCTCCTAGTTTCTTCCACCAAATGCAACAAAAATAGGTTGGTTGAGTAGCTCTAGTCTCCCTCTATGATATATCCAAGATTAATCGGTAGAAACTTTGATTTGGAGGCTCAAATATTAGAGAGAAGATAATATTTAGAGAGAAGGAGGAAAGAGAGCAGAGGGAGGGTTTCGGGGAGGAAGGAGAGAAGAATGAAGAATGAGGGAAAGAGAAGCTGTTCACGTTATTTTGCAATTTTGCTATGCAGCCACCCTTCCTCTAAGGACACCCCCTTTTCTTATTTTTTTTTCTACAACTTATGGGACTTACGTAAAAGTTCCAAAATCTCACAATAACACTATGGCACATAACAAAACATAGAACTTAAGTTAATTATTATATCACTCAACATAATTTAAATTTAGTTTGCTATTTCATTATTAATCAAATACTTAATCATACAATTAAGAAAACCACAACGTTACAATTTTCCGCAACAAGAAAATTTTCTAATTAAATCTCTCACATTCATACTTATTGGATTGTAATTTTCGGGGTGTTACAATACTCTTCTCCTTTAAGGAATTTCGTCCCCGAAATTCACTGAGCGTAAGGTTAAGCTAAGCTAGGGCCATAATCATCTTTGCTTACTCTCATGCCAATTTATTTTTCTATAGCTAGTCTTAGACTTTTGCCATAAGGAAGTGTTCCTCTTAAGGGGCTCGTTTCTAACTTACTATCTCTTTCTCCAACACAAAGCATAGATAAGGTTCGTTCTCAAAGGGTATATATGGTTTTCATCTAAGCAGATTCACTCTCAAGGCTATAGGCTCACTAACATAGAGTGGATTCGATAGAAATTTATCTAAGCTACTAGGTAAACTACTAGGTAGGCCTCTAGGTCAAGAACAAGTCTTTCACCTAAGGATTTCCTTTGAATTGAGCTTTCTAAGAGGTGATTTTGGGAAGCAATCTTATGATACAGTGATCTGTTCATTTAGAACCCAAAAACAGATTTATTTCACTTAAAAACAAGATCATGAGTTTGGTTTCATCCAAATCGGAGTTACGGTTTGAAAACTACGCACGTTTTAAGTTTGCGATTTTAAGGAATTGTAGAAAACGGTTTTCTACGCCAATTGAGCTACAGAACTTGAAATCCTTTGGGACTTGAAAACAGATTTAATATGCATTAAATTTGACCTAATAGTTTTAGTTTGACTAAAAAACTCAAAGCAGTTTGGAAATGGCGCACGTTATAAGTTTGCAAAATGCATGTTTCTAGAAAACTGGTTTTTCTACCAAATTCATTGTATAATGCTTAAACTTATGTGGGACCTCAAAACAGATTTATAGGGTACTAAAACAAGGTTGTGGGCTTTGGTTTCACTCTAAAAGCTCGAACGGTTTGAAAATGGCGTACGTTTCAAGTTTCAGGTCAAAAACGGCTTAGAAAAGAGGTGATTTTCAAAGGTGAATTTAAAATCCATAGGGAGAAACTTTGTAAATCCTCAAAACAGATTTTATACACCTAAAAATAGGATTGTAGGAATTGGTCTCACCGCAAAATTCATCTCGGATCAAAATCTAAGCATTTAGGGTCACTTAAGGAACTAGTTTTGGGTCAAAATGAACTTAGGGATCCAAAATGATCTATGTAAGTCCAATGGCTATGAAATTTTGTGAAGAACTAGACTTTAGTAACACAAAACTGTGGAAAAAGGTTTCGTTCTTAAACTCATTCTATACAAGGAGTTATGCAGTGCCAAAGTTCGCACTTTTACCATTTCGGGTCATGTCTTTGGTACCTAAAATGTGCAGTTTTGACTCTTATCATCTTGTTTTAGTTTTACTAACTAGCACTCACCAATTTGAGTATGGCATGATACTAAAACACAATGCTTAGCGATGGATTAAGGATATTGATGTTCTACTCCAATTATAGGCTTACCTAAGCACTTGTTAAGGTAAATCTAATGATTTTGGCTAAGTATTTAAACTATACTTACAAGATTCATCTAGTGGAGTCACATGGAGATACATGCTACTTTGTTTTAAACAATGGCCACAATTCTTAGCTTAACGGTGCTTCCAACACCCTTTATACATGTCTAGGCCACAACTTTCTATGTCTAAACACTACCAAAGACTTTTCCTATCATTTTCTCACATTTTTCTCTTCATAGAAGGTATTCTAAATATGATTTAAGTCTCTAACTTACAGCTACATCCTATTATAATAATTCCAACCAAATCACCATTTGGATGATTTCTAAATTGTCTCAAACCATTCCAATCTACTATCACCAATTTAATCACTTATTGAATTCGACTTCTAACATCCAAATCACACTCTCAAACTTTGCAATCACTTACTTCCCCATCTTAAACACTCTGCTATTATTCTAGCATTTGTATCTTATTCTACTCACTAAATTATAATTTAGCCATCAAGAACCCTCACATATACCTACCAACTCAATTCTACACGTGGGTAATTGATAACCTCAATTATACAGGCCTTAAATCACCATATATTACTATGGTCCATAACGTGACCCCGTTACTAATATCATATATTTGAGTAGATAATTGGGAACCAAGAATTACATACCATAATACCTTTCTTTTGTATATAACTAAGTGCCTTATGCTCAATATCCGCTCAAAAGGAAGATGCTCAACCAATTGTAGTAATATTCAATAATCAATCCCCATACTAATAGCCTCATAATTATACATATATATAAATATATAAATATATATTTATAAAATTCATATAATAACTAAGAGAATGTATCTAATCTCAAGCTTCATAATCCCTCCGGAAAATCCGGCAGAGTTTGCTCTATTTTTCAATACTTTCCCTCATACCCCTTTTTCAAAAGGTATGGAAACAAACCACAACAGAAACCTGGTAATCAATTCACAACATAATAAACCTCAACATCACCCATAATATCAAACATTCTAAATTTATTCATCATAACTTTTTGGTCAAATATAAGTAGCTTTCAAACTCACCATCTATCAATCAATTCACTTTACCAATTCAAATACAATCAAGTAAATCTAAACTTGTAATTATAAATCAATTACATCACATGAAACATTAACTATTCTTTATTTACTCTTAAGCTTCAATTTCGGAACACTCATTTTATATATTAAAATATTTAGTTTTCATCAAGACAATGTATAAATTCATAATCACATATTATTTCCTAAGTCATTTAAATATCACTCGTAAACATCCAACCACACAAGATAATATGATTCATTTTTCACTTTCTATAAATTTTCAAGTCACAAAACTTCACCAAACCTTGCCCAAACTTTCTCCAACCTTTCATACAACTTTGCTAAAGCTTAAAACATGATTTTTGTTCGTTAAAATTCTGCAATAACAGAATTATGCAGCAGTAGAGATACCCCCTGTTATAGCAGCGAAATCATGATACAAAATGGCACTAAATCATCACCAAAATCTCTCTAATTAATGTCCAGACTTCCTTAAATTTTAACACAATTTTGCCAAGACCCAAACCATAAATTATAACATGTAAAAACGTATAAATTTTGCATTATGCAGGAACAGAGAGTCCCTGCTGTCTGCTGCATATCTGTGACAGTAAAGGGCACAAAATATAGTGATTTTGGTCTTAATTCGTCGCACAAAGCTCATACCATCATAATACAACATTTTAAGGTTCAAATCACATCATTTTAACGGGCTAATTTTACAAAAATAAGGCTTAAGCGGTACATGGCAGCAGACTAACGTGAACAGTAATTAGATTCCCAAATCAACATTTAATCAAAGAAATATGGCAATAACATGCAATCCTATGGAGAGATAATGGGATTCTATCAATTCTAACATCAAAGGCAATATATCCATTAGAACAATAAGGCAATAACCATACTCTCAACATCTTATCATCTTCCATACATCAAGGTACCTTCAAAACTTTTTTTTTTCTTTCCTTTGTCAAACTCACCCTTATCCTATAAACTCAATTATTTGGACCTCTATTCTCAACCTTAATCTACGAACTCGGATCTTTGGGTCTCCTTCCTCAACTAACTCAAGGTATAACTTGTAACTTCACAATATAAGGAACATGGAAAATAATACAACTTGAATAATATTCAATTTAGCATTAGGAGAGAAAAGTCATCTCGACTGAGTCCTGAGTGTGCACCCTCACAACTCCATCAAGATTTTCCTTTCTTCCTTTCTGCCATCTCAGCTATACTATTAGTTTCAACTCTAGGATTTATAACTAGCCTTCCTCTTCTCATTTCTACATGTCTTAAAATCTCATATCTAGTTACTACCCTTTTTCCCATAATATTCTTAACAAATGAACAATTTTAATCAAGGTAATACAGCAGAACACCTAATAGACCCACTACTCACAAGTCCTAGAGATGCATAACCAGAGCTCTGATACCACTAATGTAACCCCCCTTTCTTATTATTCATAATTTAACTATTTAATTTATTTTATATATTTATTTCAAAGTTCTTATATGTTCTCATACAATCCAAAATATGTTTTATAGTTTACATCATTAAAATTTATAGAAACACTAATACAAAATAATTATAAGTCATACAATTATTGTCTACCCAAAATAGTCCCCTCCTATATGCTTTGGAAAATATCTGCATCTTTAACTTCTAATTAATCTTCAAAATACCTGCAATTCACACTCCCCTAGAATCTAGGGACAAAATTACCGGATCAGGCATTTAATTTCTCATACAATTAGAATCCATATCAACCATGTACATTTCATATAATAATTAATCAATCACATACATAAGCAAATGCAGTATGATTTATGCAAATGCAGTTTTGACTCAAAATCATTTTGACCCTGCTCCATGGAGACTTCCCCTTTGAGTGTTTAGTAAGAAATTGGCCTACCATTACGCACTGCAATTCAGCTATCAGCCCCTACTAAACGCGCATAAACTAGACAGAATTAGGAGATCAGGATACCCGAAAGGCTACCACGACCGCAACTCAGTCCAGTTTCCAGCCACATGTGGAATTGCCAATATCCTTCACCCCACAGACTATATAATCACAGACTATACAACCCTGTCTAACTTATTCTGCTCACCCCAAAGATTCAATTCTCAAATCATATTCATTTCACATGACTACCGCAGTCTCGGTTAGTCAACAAAATCATTTCTCATATATCAACTTGTTTCTCATGACTACCGCAGTCCCGGTTAGTCAACATTTATTATTTCTTTTCTTTCTTTTCTTTTCTTTTCTATCTTTTTCATTTTCATGGCTACCGCAGTCCCGGTTAGCCAACATCAATTATTTTTCACTTGAATCTTTATAAATCCCCCAAAAAGACTCATGCATATGCAATATGTTAATAATCACAATTAAATAAGTAATTTTTTAAACAATCACCTACAAAAATATAAACATTCAACAATTTCCAACATCATTCACAACACAATCAAGCCAAATCAAGCAATTTCAATCCAACAACAAACCAACCAATCAATTTCAATCCATCACAACATATCATCCAATCAATCAAACATGGTTCCAAACAATTATTTCAAGCTTCTAATATCAATTATATAAAAACCCAAAATCAATTTCATCTTTTCATGGTTCTTGATCAAATCTTGAATCTAAACTTAACAACATGTTTTTCTACATTCCAAATGGTCTAAAATGAAATTAAATGCCATGATCCTTACCTTGAATCCTTAGTTTGATGGAGAAACCTTTGAATCCCTTTTCTCCTTTTCTCCTTTTCTCCTTTGTCTTCTTGAAATTTTTAGGATTTTTCTCCCAAATATTTCTCTTTGACAGTACTGAATATGAGCTCTCACTGATACAAGTAAATGATCTCGGAATTTAAAACCTTTTATATCAAATCGAAGCTCTTGAAATCTATTTTATAGAAAGGTATCCCACTTCTAAAATCAACATCTAGAAAATTTTATAAAAATTTTCTAAGTCAGCAGTCCTGAATTTTAAGTGCTCACTGAACATAGCTCAAAGAAATGTAAATTTCTCCCACTTCCCAAACTTGAGATTAATCACACAAGTGGGAATTTGAGAAAAACCGAGACATGTTACAGGGGAAACTCGAAAACAGAACAACCATTTTGGGAGTCATGGATGAACTTCAAAACGAGGTTTTCTCTCCTTGGTGTCAAAATAAAAGTTGTTCCTTTTTGTGTCTATTTTCATTCAAAACAAATTTCGTGAAAAACCAACGGTTAGATCTCCCAAAAATCGCAAAACCGTGGGAGCTGTCTAGGGACACTCGAACCTGACAGTCACTGTTCCATTGTTTTGGAGTTTGATTTTCACATGCAAAGCTTATCAAATAATTTCAAGAAAATTTGGACATGGTCTCCTTTGTTTTAGGAGTATTTCTAATCAATTCCAAAGATTAAAACAATCCAAAGACAGCATATAAAAATCTCACACAGTCACAGGACACAAATCACAACTAGCTCATTTCGGGTTTTCAAAAGTTCTTGCAACAACCAAGGTATCTACTGACCATCAACAGCAGCCAAAATCAATATTTAACAAGAAAACAGGGAAATAGCTTAGGGAAGAAGAAAACCCCTCCATACCTCCTAGTTTCTTCCACCAAATGCAACAAAAAATAGGTTGGTTGAGTAGCTCTAGTCTCCCTCTATGATATATCTAAGATTAATCAGTAGAAACTTTGATTTGGAGGCTCAAATATTAGAGAGAATATAATATTTAGAGAGAAGGAGGAGAGAGAGCAGAGGGAGGGTTTCGGGGAGGAAGGAGAGAAGAATGAAGAATGAGGGAAAGAGAAGCTGTTCACGTTTCTTATTTGAGATTATGTTGCAATTTTGCTATTTGTAGCCACCCTTCCTCTAAGGACACCCCCTTCTCTTATTTTTTTTTTCTACAACTTATGGAACTTACGTAAAAGTTCCAAAATCTCACAATAACACTATGGCACATAACAAAACATAGAACTTAAGTTAATTATTATATCACTCAACATAATTTAAATTTAGTTTGCTCTTTCATTATTAGTCAAATACTTAATCATACAATTAAGAAAACCACAACGTTACAATTTTCCGCAACAAGAAAATTTTCTAATTAAATCTCTCACATTCATACTTATTGGGTTGTAATTTTCGGGGTGTTACAGCAGTGGCTGTGTGAGTGTGTATGGATTGATTGTTTTTGTTTTTGACTCTCTAAATTACTTTGGAAGGCTCCTAAAACAAAGGAGACCATGTCCAAATTTTATTAAAATTGTTTGACAAGGTTTTGAGTGTGAGATTCACCCGAAAAATAAAAGTGGCAGTGGCTGTTGGTTCGTCTAGCTCTGGACATTCCCCACGATTTTGTGATTTTTGGAAGATCTAACCGTTGGTTTTTCACGAAATTTATTTTTAATGAAAATAGACAAGAAATGGAGCAACTTTCATTTAGACACCTTGGAGATAAAACCTCATCTCAGGGTTCATCAAATGCTCACAAAATGGTTGTTCTATTTTCGAGTTCCTCTGGAACATGTCTCAGTTTTTCTCAAATTTCCGCTTGTGTGCTTAATGTTTCTTTTTCGTTTTTGTACCATTAAAAAATAGACAAAACAATATTTTTAACCATATAAATTAAAAAATTATCATGTCAAATTTCTAAATTAACTTTTTAAAAAGAAACAGGGCAAAGGTTTTGAGCTCTGTTTTGAGTCTGAAACTTAGGCTGTTAGAAATAAATTTACTGGAAATAGTAGGGAAAGAATTTGGGGACAAGGGTTACATTTTTAGAAAGATAAAGATGTTAAATTTCTACTGTAAAAAGTTCAGCTCAAAACGAGTTTGGGAAGTGGGAGAAATTTACATTTCTTTGAGCTATGTTCAGTGAGCACTCAAAATCCAGGGCTGCTGCTGACTTAGAAAAATTTATAAAAATTGTCTAGATGTTTATTTTATAAGTGGGATACCTTTCTGTAAACTAGATTTCAAGAGCTTCAATTTGATATAAAAAGTTTTTAATTCTGAGGTCATTTGATACAATCAGTGAGAGCTCACATTCAGTACTGTCAAAGAGAAATCAACCTCATTTGGTCAATTTTGTTAATGTGATAAAATTATTGGAACTGTGATGTTTGTTTATTGAGATGTGAATCTTGAGTAATTAATATTTGAAATATGTTTGTGTGATACAGTCTTTTGACTGTAGGGTGGATCTTGTAAGAATGTTGTTTATCTCTATGATATGTTCACAAGTAAGTTTATCTATGAGAAAATGACTTTGTTGTTGGGGTTAGTATATTATGGTTAATGAGATATAATTTGTTGAATTGGTCTGGTGGTTGTCGAAAATGTCATATCTTGATAAGACAGACTTGAATGAATTGTAATTTCTATAAATGAATTATTTAAATGTAATAGATTATTGATGAGAAGATACTGATGAATGATAATCTTGTATTGTATCTGTCCCTATATATTGGAGGTTTAGCTATGTCTTTTGGGAAGGTTTTTATTAGAAAATGGTATACTTGGGAGGGTGAGTTTCACGCCAGAACTCCGGCCCATTAAAGCGACCCGGGGGTCTCGCCTAATGGGATATCTTCCCAAGTACCACCCCTATGTTTTGACTCCGAATGGCGTGTTGGAGTGTTGAGAACTACTTTCCAAGAGGTTTAGTGACCCTTTTAGTGTATAGGGGATGGATTGTTATCATGGTTGGGGATTGTTGAGATGTATTTGGACCTGTAAGTCTGGCCATTGGAGATGGTGGGTACGGAGGTGTCGTATCTAAGACTGTAAGGGATTCCAAATATGTTTTGCTACTGGAATACGGTGTGTGCATAGTTGATGCACAGAAATATTCTTAATGTTGTATGTGCACGGTTGGTGCACAGACATATGGGTAGGCACGTAAGCTGAGGGTGCTAGGTGAACTCTCAACCTAGTGTCGGAGGTTTTCGTGGTGGCTAACGGTGGGCCTATAGAATAGCCAAGTGGGCGAATTCCTATAGATGTAAGGTTTTGCAAACCTTATAGAGGTAAGTCAATACCCACACTTGTCTATATTCGATTAAATTCACACTTCCTCCACAAGGTAACTCAAGGGACTCCCTGAATAGTCAAAGGTGAGACTATGGTAGGGGATGGGGCATATGAGGACCGCTCATATGATGTTGAAACTCCATGGAGTAGAGTCAGTCTTGTTGTCTGAGGTTGTCTAGTGGTTTGTGTTGTACATCTCTTTGTGATGAGGGATGTTGGTGATTTATTATGTTGATGTCAGATGTGACTTATAATGTTATGACTCATTGTGATGAATGGTGATGGTTTATGTTGTTGATCTTGTTGAGGATTCATGTTATAAATATGTTTATGAACTAAGTTTTGTATAACATTTTCAGTTATTATGTATAGTATTTTGAAGTATATAAAATCTAGTTTTCTCGTCCTTTTCCTTAATAATTGGAAACTTATATGTATAGTTTTGTTTGGTAAGCTTACTCTTGCAATGTTTGCACATGTGGTTTGTGTCTGTGATGATCTCGGACATCGTGTTCGGGGGAGCAGATGGCTTTCTAGGTGGACTCCTCTTGGAGGCTTGGTAGATAGAGCGAGCACGAGATTGAAGCTGCGTTCTCTTTTTTCTTAGTTTGGTCTATATAGTTATATGTATAGAGATGACTAGCTTAGGTTTGTCTCATGTATAAGCTCCATGAGTTGTTTGTAGTTAAAATTATATTTTCTTTTATTTTTGAACTTTAATTATTACTTTTGGAAATACGAAAAGTTCACGCAATATTTTCATAAAATAAACTAATGAAAGAGTTTCTAAACAAAAAGGAAATCAAGGAACCTTAGCTTTAATAGTTATGTAATGTAGACTGGTCTTTACAATTGTCGCTAAAGGGTGAGTAATTGAAGATGGGAAAGAGGACAGGAAATGTGTGGAAAGATGATTTCAATCCATCTTATTCTTTTAATGGAGTTTGCAATTAATACCTGAAAATTCTGTATTTTTTTTTTATTCTAATGTTGTGAGTCAATAGTCTTTATATTGCGGTAGAACATATAAATGGTTTGATTTAGTCTACTATCTATTTAAGAACTTTTTAGGTTAGGAAAAAGATAGTACTAACTATTCTCTATTATGTGACACATGTCCTTTTCTTTGGTTTTTTTTGTCTTTTACTTACTCTTTTCATCTTTTATTTACTCTTTCTCTTCCTTGTTGTCTTCTTTCTTATCTTTCTTTTCAGTTTTTTTTTTTAATTTTTTGTCTTCTATTTACTCTCTTTCTTCCTTTTTGTTTTTCATTTCAGTTTTTTTTTAATTTTTTGTGTTTTATTTGTCTATTCTATTATATATTTATTTTATATAGGAAAATAAATTCTTTTATTATTTATTCTACTCAAATTTTTTTCTTTCTTCTTTTTTCAGATTTTTTTCTTTAAACATATATATATATATATATATTTTATTTTACTTTTTTTCTTTCCTTTTTTCCTTTTCCTTTTCATTTCTTTTTTCTTTTTACGTTATTTTATTCTTCTTTTTAGTTTTTCTTTTTATTCTTCTTTCTTTTCTTTCTTTTTATATTAAATAATACATAAATTTATTTGTTTATAATATTATAAATATAAATCATTTACGGGAGACACTCTTACCCGAGTCTAGTAAAACCATTATGAGCGACAAATATATTTCATGTATTTAACCCAACTTCATACCTAAGACTCGACATTTTTTTTTTACTTTTAAATCCTATAATATCATTTTTATTTAGTAATTATATAACATATTTTAATTAATTTTATAAATAAATATTTTGTTCAATAATATTTATTTTATTAGGTTGAAATTTTTGTACTAAAAACAATTAAATCTAATAAGATAATATATTTATTACAAAATAATATTTTGGCTCTATGTTTAAAACTTCATATATGAAAATTTTGTTGATTCATATCTATATAATAATGTTAAATATATATATATATATATATATATATATATTGTATTAATTTATTAAATATATTTTAATTACAAAAAATTGTTTTGAATCACTTCATCAATAATATCATAAATTAAATATTTTTTTTATGTTAGAGTCCACATTTATCATTCACGGAAGACAATCCTGTTCGAATCAGGTAAGATCATTATGAGTGAAAATTTTATTTCTTTGGGTATTTAACACAATTGCATACTCTAGACTCAGCAATATATTTTTTTTACTCTTCAATCCTATAAAATTATTTTTACTTAGAAATCATATAAAATAATTTTAAATAATTTCATAAATAAATATTTTGTTGAATATTATTTATTTTACAAGGTTAAACTGTTTATGCTAAAAAATTAATCTAAATCTAATTAGTTAGTATATTTATAACAAAATAATATTTTGACTATATGTTTAACAACTTCAGATACAAAAATTTTCTTGATTAATATTTTTATAATAATGTAAACTTTTTTTTTACATAAATATAAAACAATAAATTTATTAAATATATTTTAATTACAAATTAGTTTTAAATTACTTCATTAATAATATCATAAATTAAATTAGTTTTAATTTTCTAATGATAGAGAGCACAAGTATCATTCACGAGAGACAATCTTACTCGAGTTAAGTGGAACAATTATAGGAGGCAAATCAATTTCTCCGACTATTTAACACAATTTCATACCTAAAACTCAACAATATATATATATTTTACTTTTAAATCCTATAAAATCATTTTTACTTAAAAATCATATAAAATAATTTTAAATAATTTTAACGATAAATATATTTTTGATTAATATTTGTTTTATGAGGTTGAAATTTTTATACTAAAAAATAATTTAAATATAATTAGTTAATGTATTTATTATAAAATAATATTTTGACTCTATGTTTACTAACTTCGTATATGAATATTTTGTTGATTCATATGTATATAATAATGTTAAATTTATTTATTTATTTATATATACAATAAATATATTAAAATTAATTTAATAAATATATTTTCATTACAAAATAATTTTAAATTACTTCATTAATAGTATCATAATTAAATTAGTTTTAATTTTTTAATGGTAGATGCTACAAGTATTATTCACGGGAGACAATCTTGCCCGATCAGGTAGAACCATTATAGGTGACAAATCTATTTCTTCGAGTATTTAACACAACTTCATACCTAAGACTCAAAAATTTTTTTTTTACTTTTAAATCTGATAAAATCAATTTTATTTAGTAATTATATAATATAATTTTAAATAATTTTATAAATAAATATTTAGTTGAATAGTATTTATTTTATTAGGTTGAAAGTTTTGCACTAAAAAATAATTAAATCTAGTTAGTTAATATATTTATTACTTCATCAATAATATCATAAATTAAATATTTTTATTTTTTTATGTTAGAGTCTAGATGTATCATTCACGAGAGACAATCACACTCGAGTACGGTAAAATCATTATGAATAACAAATTTATTTCTTTGAGTATTTAATACAATTGCATACTGAAGACTCAACAATTTTTTTTTTTACTCTTCAATCCTATAAAATCATTTTTACTTAGAAATCATATAAATAATTTTAAATAATTTCATAAATAAATATTTTATTAAATAATATTTATTTGTTGAGGTTAAATTGTTTATACTAAAATTTAATTTAAATCTAATTAGTTAATATATTTATTACAAAATAATGTTTGACTCTATGTTTAATAACTTCAAATACAAAGATATTCTTGATAAAGATTTTTATAATAATGTTTACTTTTTGACATAAATATATAATAAATTTATTAAATATATTCACAATACAAATTAGTTTTAAATTACTTCATTAATTATATCATAAATTAAATTAGTTTAATTTTCTAATGATAGACATCACAAGTATCATTCACGAGAGGCAATCCTGCTCGAGTCAGATAGGACAATTATGAGTGACAAATCAATTTCTTTGAGTATTTAATATAACTTCATACCTAAGACTCAATAATATATATATATATATATATATATATATATATATATATATATATATATATATATATATATATCTTTTAAATCCTATAAAACATTTTACATAGAAATCATATAAAATAATTTTAAATAATTTCATAAATAAATATTTATTTGAATGATATTTGTTTTACGAGGTTTAAATTTTTATATTAAAAAATAATTCAAATCTAATTAGTTAATGTAATTATCACAAAATAATATTTTGACTCTACGTTTAATAACTTTGTATATAAAAATTTTGTTGATTCATACGTATATAAGAATCTTAAATTTATTTATTTATTTAATTAATTATTTATTTACGTATATATATAACAAATATATTAAAATTAATTTATTAAATATATTTTCATTACAAAATAATTTTAAATTACTTCATTAACAATATTATAAATTGAAATAGTTTTTATTTTTTAATTGTAGAGACTACAAGTATATTCACAAGAGACCATCTTGCCCAAGTCAAGTAAAATCATTATGGAAGATAAATATATTTCTTCAAGTATTTAACACAACTTCATACCTAAGACTTACATTTTTTTTTTTACTTTTAAATCCTATAAATCAATTTTATTTAGTAATTATATAATATAATTTTAAATAATTTCATAAATAAATATTTTGTTGAATAATATTTATTTTATTAGGTTGAAATTTTTGGACTAAAAATAATTGAATTTAATTAGTTAATATATTTATTATAAAATAATATTCTGACTCTATGTTTAATAGATTCATTTATGAAAATTTTGTTGATTCATATTTATTATCTATTTTGCTGATTCATATATATATATATATATATATATATATATATATATATGTATATATATATATATATTAATTTATTGAATATATTTTTACCAAAAAAGGGAGAGAAATTTTCCTATTTAATCCCCTTTCAAACTCAACACTACAATCAAACACTCACACTGTCTCTTATTTCATTGGCGCTTGTTTTTCTTTCTCAGCGTCTTTCCGTTTGTTTCACGTTCCAAACGTTGTCATGGAGTTCAAATATCTTAATGGTCAAAACAGAAGGACAACATCGCCACCACCACACCCTCTTTCTGATGTAGCTTACGTCTCCAGATGCCCATTACAAGGTAATGGTCACTTCTCTTCACGTTCCTTTCAAGATATATACCCATTTGTCTTGCAGGTTAAAAAATAAAAAAACATTTGTTACATGAGTTCATTTTAGTCGTTATTCGTCTTCCAGGGTATGAGTTTGTGCCTGGTAGTATTTTCGATAATGTTTCAGCGCCCAGAGTTTTCTCAACGGTGGTGCCAGCCAATGCTGAGGAAGCGTTCCGGCGAGAGTTGGAGAAAGAGGAGATCAGGAGAGAGGTAATCGCCGGCGAGAAGGCATTGGCACGACGGCGAGAGCTGGAAGAGGAAGTAAGGAGAGAAATGGTGTCAGAGAGAGCATTTAGAATCCCCATGCCAAGATTTGAGGGGATCCCATCTAATAACTATAACAATAACGTGCTTGATGGGTCAAAACATTTACCCTACTTCGATTTCCATGGTAACAGACGAGATTCTACGCAAATTAACAAGGATGGAGTGATCCTACGGGTTAGTGTATAATCTTGTGTTTAATTTACCCGTCCTTTGTGTCTCTATCTTCAATTTTGATTTTATTTTCCTGCTTCTTTAGTGTAACAGTGTTGTTTGGATTGTGAAAAAGGTTTTTCTCTTAGTTTTTGATTAAAAAATGATACCTTGTTTGAGAATGTCCATTGGATATTTTGTCGTGTTTAAGCTCTTAATTGACTGATGAGCATAAATGATTTTATTTATCCCATTGCAGGCTAGACCAAATGTTGGTTATTGTCGTGGAAAGCGCAAAGCGCTCACACATACAGTTGAACACAATGAGACTTTGCAGAAGAAAATCAAGCAGGAGTGGAGTTGTGAGTTGTGTCAGATTTCTACAACGAGTGAGAAAGGCTTGAATGATCATATTCAAGGAAAAAAGCACAAGGCTAAAACATCAATGAGAACTCGGAAAATAGGTAAGAGCAACAAAACATCATTATTATTAAAGAAAATCAAGCATTGAGTGAAATGCACTAAAGCCATTGTTACCATGTATTCCAAGGCTAGATTCAAGATCAGAAGGCCACACACTTCATCCTTGCTTAACCCCTGCACACACAGGCAAATTGGAATCCAAAGAAGAGGAACAGGATGTCCACAAAAGCAAAGGTTTAGTTGGTTTGGACAACCAAAATGAAGCAACTACTAGTAAAGAAGCAGGGGAAACAAATGCACACTAACAACATGGAAGAAATTTAAGTTTTGGTGTACGTTTTGTCAGGTTGGAACTCAATCGAAAATTTCCTTGCAGAGCCATAGGAATGGTAAAAAGCACTTGACTAATGAAGAATTTTACCCAAAACAATGGTGGTGCTGCAAATCCTGGATGACAATACAACACATGGTTATTATTTTAATTTTTATTTGCTGTATTTGTGAAGAGGTAAATTAAGATTTATAAATATATGAGATGAAGTTAGACTTTTAATGTATGTAAAATATTAAAGTACTTCAGTTACTTTTTTGGTACTCTTTTTGTGATTTTTTTTTTGTCACATACGTACACCTTGTGTTGATGAATGCGACGAACTGGAATTTTCATATGTTCCCTTCAGTCTTATTTATAAAAAACCAAATGGCTTAATTACACATTTTACCAGTCAATCATCATCATTTCACGAATTTTACTATCCAATTTTTTATTTCTTTTTTCAAATTTAATCACCATAGTTTTCAATTTTTAAGCATTTTTACCACCTATGTTTTTTTCCACATATTTTATCATGTTATTCTATTTTTGCGTGTTTGACTATCATGTTGGTAACAAAATGACGTCATTGTTTTTTTAAACTTTTTTTAGTTACACGCCATCGTCGGCAAAATGCGCAAAAAATTAAAAATTTAGGTGGTAAAATTCGTAGGAAACAAACTTGGATG
The DNA here is from genome assembly GCA_026413185.1 of Pueraria montana var. lobata. Classification (NCBI taxonomy): domain Eukaryota; kingdom Viridiplantae; phylum Streptophyta; class Magnoliopsida; order Fabales; family Fabaceae; genus Pueraria; species Pueraria montana. The sequence continues at coordinate 26,513,875 of CM048656.1, forward strand.
GTAAGATTTACAAAATGATGATAGTTGGGTGGTAAAATGTGCTATTAAGTCAAACCAAATTAAAAGTCTTGTTTAGAGACCTTACGTAGATTAATACAGAGAACTGGAACTGGAATTTTCATAAAAGTCAATGTCTCATTTATATTCATCACCATAAGGTCTAACGAGGCCGAATGAATGGTAACTTGTGTGCTAAAAGTTGTTAATTAATATTATGTATTTGTAACAAAATATTTTAGTATTAATTCTTTAAAAAAAATGAAATTTTAATATAATATAACTTATAGTATAATATTTATTTATTATAAATTTTAATTGTATAAAAACAAATATTTATTCTATGTAACTCACGAGCAAAAATACAAGTTATATTAATTTCATGACAACTGTTTGTAGTTATGAGTTATCCACTCATTAATTTATTAAATGCGTGTAATCAATAATTATTACATTGTTAAAACTTCTTCTTTTTTTAATGTACAATAGTGACAACACGTATAGAATTCAAGACTTTGTGTAAACTACCTAAGCACCCAACCATTCGGCCAACCTTGATGGATCTTTAAATGCTTAATATTTGAAACAATAAACCAAAGTAAAATAATATTTTATAATTAAAAATGTTTGAATACGTGTACTCATTTATTATATTTATGAATTTTAGTTTTTTTTTAAATTTTAGCCGCAAAAAATAAAAATAAAAAGTATTTTTTTGTTTAAAATAAAATAAATTAACAACCATAATTTTCTCACCTTTATCTTTAATTAGAACAAGTAAAAATTATTTAAATAGATTTTTATGATTTTTTTAAAAGATAAATTTATTTTTAAATCTAAATTATTCAAAGTAAAAAAAATGTGTAGAGCGAAAAATTAAAGACATATCAAAGTTAATTTAAGCAAGTTAAATTTAAAATTACTTCAATTCAATCGAATGAAGAATAAAGTATCACTTTTTAATTTTAGTTATCTCTTGAGCTTATATAAATATTTAAACTTTATTAATGATTTTGTTTACTAATATCTTTAAAAATAATAGTCAAAGAATAAAATTATTATTTTTTCATTAAAAACATTATATTTCATATTTTACCATTACATGCTTATTACTATTTCAATAAATGCGCTTAAGAAGAAGAAGAAGTAAAATTTGTCAAATATAATAAACTAGTAATGGTATTATTGATATAAAACTAAAAGAGAATGCATTAAAATAATGCTCTCATTTAATACTCAAGATTTTAACTTTCTTTTTTTACAGTCATATATTTGTCAACATTTATATTCAATATTATTAATTAAAAATAGAATGCCTTTAGTTGATTAGAAATAAAAAATAAAAAAAAATTGCTAATAGTTTGACAGAGTAGAAAGCAAAAAATTAAATGGCAAACATTAAAAATTGTCAGTCAATTTATGTCTTTTTAATAAAATATTTTATTATTAATTTTCAATTAATCTTTAGATACCCAGATGAAATATTACTTGGTTTCCTACAAATATTTTTTAAACAATTTATCACAAATGTAAAATATAATTTATGTATTCAAAACATTTTTTATATAAATTATAATATAATTAATATTTTAAAAATTATTTATTTATTATATTAGTCATGGCAATTATTTGTAGTTATGAGTCATTCACTTCTTAATTTATTAATAATATCAAATACTTGCAGTCAACAAATATTTAATGCTTCAAATTTGAAACAATGAATATTTCAAACTTTGACCATATTAAATTTTTTCATATTAATTTTCTTTATTGGAGTCAAACTTTATTGAAAGAATTTTACCAAAAAAGGGAGAGAAATTTTCCTATTTAATCCCCTTTCAAACTCAACACTACAATCAAACACTCACACTGTCTCTTATTTCATTGGCGCTTGTTTTTCTTTCTCAGCGTCTTTCCGTTTGTTGCACGTTCCAAACGTTGTCATGGAAATCAAATATCTTAATGGTCAAAACAGAAGGACAACATCGCCACCACCACACCCTCTTTCTGATGTAGCTTACGTCTCCAGATGCCCATTACAAGGTAATGGTCACTTCTCTTCACGTTCCTTTCAAGATATATACCCATTTGTCTTGCAGGTTAAAAAATAAAAAAACATTTGTTACATGAGTTCATTTTAGTCGTTATTCGTCTTCCAGGGTATGAGTTTGTGCCTGGTAGTATTTTCGATAATGTTTCAGCGCCCAGAGTTTTCTCAATGGTGGTGCCAGCCAATGCTGAGGAAGCGTTCCGGCGAGAGTTGGAGAAAGAGGAGATCATGAGAGAGGTAATCGCCGGCGAGAAGGCATTGGCACGACGGCGAGAGCTGGAAGAGGAAGTAAGGAGAGAAATGGTGTCAGAGAGAGCATTTAGAATCCCCATGCCAAGATTTGAGGGGATCCCATCTAATAACTATAACAATAACGTGCTTGGTGGGTCAAAACATTTACCCTACTTCGATTTCCATGGTAACAGACGAGATTCTACGCAAATTAACAAGGATGGAGTGATCCTACGGGTTAGTGTATAATCTTGTGTTTAATTTACCCGTCCTTTGTGTCTCTATCTTCAATTTTGATTTTATTTTCCTGCTTCTTTAGTGTAACAGTGTTGTTTGGATTGTGAAAAAGGTTTTTCTCTTAGTTTTTGATTAAAAAATGTTACCTTGTTTGAGAATGTCCATTGGATATTTTGTCGTGTTTAAGCTCTTAATTGACTGATGAGCATAAATGATTTTATTTATCCCATTGCAGGCTAGACCAAATGTTGGTTATTGTGGTGGAAAGCGCAAAGCGCTCACACCTACAGTTGAACACAATGAGACTTTGCAGAAGAAAGTCAAGCAGGAGTGGAGTTGTGAGTTGTGTCAGATTTCTACAACGAGTGAGAAAGGCTTGAATGATCATATTCAAGGAAAAAAGCACAAGGCTAAAACATCAATGAGAACTCGGAAAATAGGTAAGAGCAACAAAACATCATTATTATTAAAGAAAAGTAAGCATTGAGTGAAATGCACTAAAGCCATTGTTACCATGTATTCAGGGCTAGATTCAAGATCAGAAGGCCACACACTTCATCCTTGCTTAACCCCTGCACACACAGGAAAATTGGAATCCAAAGAAGAGGAACAGGATGTCCACAAAAGCAAAGGTTTAGTTGGTTTGGACAACCAAAATGAAGCAACTACTAGTAAAGAAGCAGGGGAAACAAATGCACACTAACAACATGGAAGAAATTTAAGTTTTGCTGTACGTTTTGTCAGGTTGGAACTCAATCGAAAATTTCCTTGCAGAGCCATAGGAATGGTAAAAAGCACCTGACTAATGAAGAATTTTACCCAAAACAATGGTGGTGCTGCAAATCCTGGATGACAATACAACACATGGTTATTATTTTAATTTTTATTTGCTGTATTTGTGAAGAGGTAAATTAAGATTTATAAATATATGAGATGAAGTTAGACTTTTAATGTATGTAAAATATTAAAGTACTTCAGTTACTTTTTTGGTACTCTTTTTGTGATTTTTTTTTTGTCACATACGTACACCTTGTGTTGATGAATGCGACGAACTGGAATTTTCATATGTTCCCTTCAGTCTTATTTATAAAAAACCAAATGGCTTAATTACACATTTTACCAGTCAATCATCATCATTTCACGAATTTTACTATCCAATTTTTTATTTCTTTTTTCAAATTTAATCACCATAGTTTTCAATTTTTAAGCATTTTTACCACCTATGTTTTTTTCCACATATTTTATCATGTTATTCTATTTTTGCGTGTTTGACTATCATGTTGGTAACAAAATGACGTCATTGTTTTTTTAAACTTTTTTTAGTTAGACGCCATCGTCGGCAAAATGCGCAAAAAATTAAAAATTTAGGTGGTAAAATTCGTAGGAAACAAACTTGGATGGTAAGATTTACAAAATGATGATAGTTGGGTGGTAAAATGTGCTATTAAGTCAAACCAAATTAAAAGTCTTGTTTAGAGACCTTACGTAGATTAATACAGAGAACTGGAACTGGAATTTTCATAAAAGTCAATGTCTCATTTATATTCATCACCATAAGGTCTAACGAGGCCGAATGAATGGTAACTTGTGTGCTAAAAGTTGTTAATTAATATTATGTATTTGTAACAAAATATTTTAGTATTAATTCTTTAAAAAAAATGAAATTTTAATATAATATAACTTATAGTATAATATTTATTTATTATAAATTTTAATTGTATAAAAACAAATATTTATTCTATGTAACTCACGAGCAAAAATACAAGTTATATTAATTTCATGACAACTGTTTGTAGTTATGAGTTATCCACTCATTAATTTATTAAATGCGTGTAATCAATAATTATTACATTGTTAAAACTTCTTCTTTTTTTAATGTACAATAGTGACAACACGTATAGAATTCAAGACTTTGTGTAAACTACCTAAGCACCCAACCATTCGGCCAACCTTGATGGATCTTTAAATGCTTAATATTTGAAACAATAAACCAAAGTAAAATAATATTTTATAATTAAAAATGTTTGAATACGTGTACTCATTTATTATATTTATGAATTTTAGTTTTTTTTTTAAATTTTAGCCGCAAAAAATAAAAATAAAAAGTATTTTTTTGTTTAAAATAAAATAAATTAACAACCATAATTTTCTCACCTTTATCTTTAATTAGAACAAGTAAAAATTATTTAAATAGATTTTTATGATTTTTTTAAAAGATAAATTTATTTTTAAATCTAAATTATTCAAAGTAAAAAAAATGTGTAGAGCGAAAAATTAAAGACATATCAAAGTTAATTTAAGCAAGTTAAATTTAAAATTACTTCAATTCAATCGAATGAAGAATAAAGTATCACTTTTTAATTTTAGTTATCTCTTGAGCTTATATAAATATTTAAACTTTATTAATGATTTTGTTTACTAATATCTTTAAAAATAATAGTCAAAGAATAAATTATTATTTTTTCATTAAAAACATTATATTTCATATTTTACCATTACATGCTTATTACTATTTCAATAAATGCGCTTAAGAAGAAGAAGAAGTAAAATTTGTCAAATATAATAAACTAGTAATGGTATTATTGATATAAAACTAAAAGAGAATGCATTAAAATAATGCTCTCATTTAATACTCAAGATTTTAACGTTCTTTTTTTACAGTCATTTATTTGTCAACATTTATATTCAATATTATTAATTAAAAATAGAATGCCTTTAGTTGATTAGAAATAAAAAATAAAAAAAATTGCTAATAGTTTGACAGAGTAGAAAGCAAAAAATTAAATGGCAAACATTAAAAATTGTCAGTCAATTTATGTCTTTTTAATAAAATATTTTATTATTAATTTTCAATTAATCTTTAGATACCCAGATGAAATATTACTTGGTTTCCTACAAATATTTTTTAAACAATTTATCACAAATGTAAAATATAATTTATGTATTCAAAACATTTTTTATATAAATAATAATTATAATTATAATATAATTAATATTTTAAAAATTATTTATTTATTATATTAGTCAGGGCAATTATTTGTAGTTATGAGTCATTCACTTCTTAATTTATTAATAATATCAAATACTTGCAGTCAACAAATATTTAATGCTTCAAATTTGAAACAATGAATATTTCAAACTTTGACCATATTAAATTTTTTCATATTAATTTTCTTTATTGGAGTCAAACTTTATTGAAAGAATTTTACCAAAAAAGGGAGAGAAATTTTCCTATTTAATCCCCTTTCAAACTCAACACTACAATCAAACACTCACACTGTCTCTTATTTCATTGGCGCTTGTTTTTCTTTCTCAGCGTCTTTCCGTTTGTTTCACGTTCCAAATGTTGTCATGGAGTTCAAATATCTTAATGGTCAAAACAGAAGGACAACATCGCCACCACCACACCCTCTTTCTGATGTAGCTTACGTCTCCAGATGCCCATTACAAGGTAATGGTCACTTCTCTTCACGTTCCTTTCAAGATATATACCCATTTGTCTTGCAGGTTAAAAAATAAAAAAACATTTGTTACATGAGTTCATTTTAGACGTTATTCGTCTTCCAGGGTATGAGTTTGTGCCTGGTAGTATTTTCGATAATGTTTCAGCGCCCAGAGTTTTCTCAACGGTGGTGCCAGCCAATGCTGAGGAAGCGTTCCGGCGAGAGTTGGAGAAAGAGGAGATCAGGAGAGAGGTAATCGCCGGCGAGAAGGCATTGGCACGACGGCGAGAGCTGGAAGAGGAAGTAAGGAGAGAAATGGTGTCAGAGAGAGCATGTAGAATCCCCATGCCAAGATTTGAGGGGATCCCATCTAATAACTATAACAATAACGTGCTTGGTGGGTCAAAACATTTACCCTACTTCGATTTCCATGGTAACAGACGAGATTCTACGCAAATTAACAAGGATGGAGTGATCCTACGGGTTAGTGTATAATCTTGTGTTTAATTTACCCGTCCTTTGTGTCTCTATCTTCAATTTTGATTTTATTTTCCTGCTTCTTTAGTGTAACAGTGTTGTTTGGATTGTGAAAAAGGTTTTTCTCTTAGTTTTTGATTAAAAAATGTTACCTTGTTTGAGAATGTCCATTGGATATTTTGTCGTGTTTAAGCTCTTAATTGACTGATGAGCATAAATGATTTTATTTATCCCATTGCAGGCTAGACCAAATGTTGGTTATTGTGGTGGAAAGCGCAAAGCGCTCACACCTACAGTTGAACACAATGAGACTTTGCAGAAGAAAGTCAAGCAGGAGTGGAGTTGTGAGTTGTGTCAGATTTCTACAACGAGTGAGAAAGGCTTGAATGATCATATTCAAGGAAAAAAGCACAAGGCTAAAACATCAATGAGAACTCGGAAAATAGGTAAGAGCAACAAAACATCATTATTATTAAAGAAAAGTAAGCATTGAGTGAAATGCACTAAAGCCATTGTTACCATGTATTCAGGGCTAGATTCAAGATCAGAAGGCCACACACTTCATCCTTGCTTAACCCCTGCACACACAGGCAAATTGGAATCCAAAGAAGAGGAACAGGAGGTCCACAAAAGCAAAGGTTTAGTTGGTTTGGACAACCAAAATGAAGCAACTACTAGTAAAGAAGCAGGGGAAACAAATGCACACTAACAACATGGAAGAAATTTAAGTTTTGGTGTACGTTTTGTCAGGTTGGAACTCAATCGAAAATTTCCTTGCAGAGCCATAGGAATGGTAAAAAGCACCTGACTAATGAAGAATTTTACCCAAAACAATGGTGGTGCTGCAAATCCTGGATGACAATACAACACATGCTTATTATTTTAATTTTTATTTGCTGTATTTGTGAAGAGGTAAATTAAGATTTATAAATATATGAGATGAAGTTAGACTTTTAATGTATGTAAAATATTAAAGTACTTCAGTTACTTTTTTGGTACTCTTTTTGTGATTTTTTTTTGTCACATACGTACACCTTGTGTTGATGAATGCGACGAACTGGAATTTTCATATGTTCCCTTCAGTCTTATTTATAAAAAACCAAATGGCTTAATTACACATTTTACCAGTCAATCATCATCATTTCACGAATTTTACTATCCAATTTTTTATTTCTTTTTTCAAATTTAATCACCATAGTTTTCAATTTTTAAGCATTTTTACCACCTATGTTTTTTTCCACATATTTTATCATGTTATTCTATTTTTGCGTGTTTGACTATCATGTTGGTAACAAAATGACGTCATTGTTTTTTTAACTTTTTTTAGTTACACGCCATCGTCGGCAAAATGCGCAAAAAATTAAAAATTTAGGTGGTAAAATTCGTAGGAAACAAACTTGGATGGTAAGATTTACAAAATGATGATAGTTGGGTGGTAAAATGTGCTATTAAGTCAAACCAAATTAAAAGTCTTGTTTAGAGACCTTACGTAGATTAATACAGAGAACTGGAACTGGAATGTTCATAAAAGTCAATGTCTCATTTATATTCATCACCATAAGGTCTAACGAGGCCGAATGAATGGTAACTTGTGTGCTAAAAGTTGTTAATTAATATTATGTATTTGTAACAAAATATTTTAGTATTAATTCTTTAAAAAAATGAAATTTTAATATAATATAACTTATAGTATAATATTTATTGTTAGGTTCTAAGACCTTGGACGATGTCCAACCCCTCCTATTTCGATTTTGATGATAATAACTAAAGGATAAATTTTGAAGTATCTAATGATCTAGTTTGAGTGTTATAGGAATTACGTCGTCCAATCCCGCAATGGTATTGTATCTCTCAAACCTGGACTGTATGTTTTAATAAAGAAAGCGTCCAAATATATTTTATAAGAAACTTACAGGCAGCGTCCAATGCTCCTGTGAGAGCAAGCGTCCAACGCTTGAATAACACTCACTGTTGTTACTATCTTGAAAATACATTTTCTATGATATAAGGCAACGTTCACTCTTTCATATTTTAACATGCCATTCTGTTTGATCTTTTCGAATAGTACTGAACAGGAAAAGAAGAAGCTTCTCTCTGCAGAAAAAGTATGAGTAGGAGAGGCGCTACAAGTACGGCTGTCACTTCCATCACTTCACTCTAAGTCAAAATGTGACAACGGCCATATGCTACAGAAAGAATCGCTCTTGGAAAAGGAACAGATCCCTCAACGGATATCTTTCAACAATCTTCCTATATATAGAAGAATGAGCTCACATATCAAAAAGACGGAAAATTTAAAAAGAGCTGAATCCCTGTCAAAACGACTGGACGATCATAAGCGAAAAGAGCATTCATCTTAGCTTTGCTAAGCGAGTCTATATACTCATTCTTATTGTAATATCCTCTCAGTGAGAGTTAAATTTTACTTACAATATCAAACAATTCTGTTTGGAAAGCCAGAAGTGGCTTAGTGTTAAAGAATACTTTTGTTTGTGTTTAATCTCAAGGGGAGATTAAGGGTGTGCCAGAAGTGGCCCAGAGAATACTTGTAGCCAGAAGTGGCAAGGTTAGAATACTTGAGAGTAATCAGATTTTGATTAGTAGAACCCTTCAAAAGTTTTTGAAGGAGAACTGGACGTAGCTCAGTTGAGTGAACCAGTATAAAACTAAGTATTATATTCTCTCGCTTTCTAGCTTACTTGCACTTCTTTTAAACTATCTCTTCAACATATTACGAAAAGATTTCTATACACCTTTTTATCTAAGTTTATCTATTACGTGTATTTAAACGAAAAAGAAGAAGAGTAGTTTCTTTGGACTGTTGTTTCTTAATCGGCTGGACGATAGCTTGTTTTTCTGTTTTACTAAGTTTCTGTAAAACGTAAAGATACACTATCTTCACATTAGCTAAAGTTTTCCAAAGAAATTTTAAATACACTATTCAACCCCCCCTTCTAGTGTATTTCTCTACATTTCAATTGGTATCAGAGCACTACCTCTTGGGTTGAGTTCTTAACAGTACAGAGGAAAGATCCTGAGAAAGATGGAAAACGAAGGACAAGCTTTGAACAGACCACCACTCTTCAAGGGTGTCAAATATGACTACTGGAAACAAAGAATGATAGCATTCTTTGAATCTAGCCATATTGACATGTGGGAAGTTGTAGAGATGGGCGATTATATTCCACTTGACGCAAGCCTCAACGAAATCCCAAAGGCTAGATGGACGGAAGAGCAAAAACAAAGATTTTATCTCAACTCCAGAGCCAGAAACATCATCATGTGTGCACTGAGCGAACAAGAATACAACAAGGTGCACAGTCTCAAAAGCGCAAAACAAATGTGGGACACTCTTGCATTAACATATGAGGGTTCCACTCAGGTAAAACGTAACAAACTCAGTCTCCTTACTCGTCAATATGAGTTGTTTAGTATGGAAGAAAACGAGGACATACAAAGTATGTTTGGACGGTTTCAAACCATACTAAATGAACTTAGAGCACATGGTAAAGATTATAATAACTATGAACATATTGACAAAATTCTAAGAAGTTTGCCTAGGAAATGGAGACCACAGGTTACAACTTTGAGAACAAAGAAGGAACTGGACGATATGTCCTTAGAAGAACTCGTGGGAACCCTCAAGGTGCATGAACTAGAACTGCATCAAGATAGTGATGGTAAGAAAAATAAGTCTCTGGCGCTCAGCGTCCAGAAGCCAAGGAAAGCATCATCGTCCAAAGCCATGCAAGCTGAAACATCATCAGACGAACAATATGAAGATGATGACTCAGACGAGAATGATGAACTATCCTTTATATCCAAAAGGATACATGCTATGTGGAAAAAGAAAGGTGGATCCAGATGGAGAAACCTGAAGAGGAAAGACTTCAAAGAAAAGAAGGAGAAGAGTCCAATTATATGCTACGAATGCAAAAAGCCAGGACACTTCAAATCAGAGTGCCCAGATCTTGACAAAAGCAAGGACAAGAAGAAGAAATTCTTCAGCAAAGGAAAGGGCAAGAAAGTTCTGATGTCCACATGGGAAGACCTGGACGATGACTCATCATCGGACGAGGGAGAAGAGGAGGAAGCACACATATGTCTGATGGCGGACACCTCAACTGATTCCTCTGAGCCAGAAGAAGATAAGGTAGATTTTAATGACTTAGATTCAATTCAAGAAGCTTATCATGAACTACTTTCAAACTCTTCTATCTTGTCAAAGGCCTATAGAACTTTAAAGAAATCATCCAAATCACTTTCAAAAGAAAAAGAAGCTTTAGAAGAAAACGTTAGACAACTGGAAAGTGAAAAGGAGGATTTACAGAAAAGGTTTACAGAGCTCTCAAGGCAAAATGAAACTACAAATATGGAGAGGCGAACTCTTTGGAATGATGCTGCTCAAGCCCATAAATCCTATAAGGATTCAAGGGATAGAGAAAGAAATCTTTCCATAGAGATTCGAAATCTCAACGCAGAAAACAAAAGGCTAGTTGAGAAGCTTCTGAAAGTTGAAGCAGATACTTCCTTAAGAGGTCAACCACATGATGTTGTAAAACTTCATGAAGAAATTGACAGCCTAAAGAAGGATCTGTCAAACTTTGTCAAGGGCTCTGACAACCTCAAGAAACTTTTAAAATATGAAGGTTGTAAGAGACCAAATGACAGGTCAGGACATGGATATAAGGGAAAGAAATATATTCATGATGAGGAAACAGATGTTTGCTACTTCTGTGGCAAACCTGGACATATAACGTCCAAATGCAGACACCTGCCTAAGAAGGGAGCATTCAATGCCCTTCGAGCTAACAAAAAAGGACCCAAGTCAATCTGGGTACCTAAGGATAAAATTGTTCCTGTTGCAGACATGCTTAACAGCAGGAAAGAAACTCCAATCATGGTACCTGGACAGTGGGTGCTCACATCACATGACGGGAGAAAGGTGTATGTTCCAAAGCCTCCTACCCAAGACTGGTGGGACAGTCACTTTTGGAGGGAATCAGAAAGGGATGATAGCTGGCGTAGGTAAGATTGGTATACCACCCTATCCTTGTATTGATAAAGTTCTTTATGTTAAAGGTCTTAAACATAATCTACTTAGCATAAGTCAATTATGTGACAGTGGATATGATGTTGCCTTTAACAAAGGTGAATGTACAGTCAAAAACTCTGATGGGTCCCTTCTCTTTACTGCAAAGAGGCAAGGCAATCTGTATAAGATTAAACTTGGGGAACTATCAAGTCAAAATGTATCATGTCTAGTTTCTGTACAAGAAAATCATTGGTTATGGCATAAAAGACTTGGTCATGCAAGCTTGAGGTTAATCTCAAAGCTGAACAGGCACAACCTCGTAAGAGGACTACCAAGTATGTCATATAAAGATGATCTTCTTTGCAAAGCTTGTCAGAAAGGGAAACAAGTGAAAAGTTCTTTTCAAAGTAAAAACATTGTTTCCACTTCTAGACCTCTAGAGCTGTTACATATTGATCTGTTTGGACCCACAAGAACAGCCTCGGTAAGTGGTAAAAGATATGGATTAGTTATAGTGGACGACTATACTAGATGGACATGGGTCTTATTCCTATCCCACAAAGATGAGTCCTTTAAGGCTTTTTATAATCTCTGCAAAAGAGTTCAAAATGAAAGAGGAGTATGCATTACTTCGATCAGAAGTGATCACGGGGGTGAATTCGAAAACGAAAGTTTTCAAAGGTTCTGTGAGGATAATGGTATCCTTCACAACTTCTCAACACCTAGAACACCACAACAGAATGGTGTAGTTGAGAGGAAAAATAGGTCACTTCAGGAGATGGCCAGAACCATGTTAAATGATAATTCAACCCCTAAACACTTCTGGGCTGAAGCAGTGAATACTGCCTGTTATTTACAAAACAGAATCTATATAAGGCCGATATTGAAAAAGACTCCATATGAATTGTGGAAGGGTAGAAGACCCAACATATCCTACTTCCATCCATTTGGATGTCAATGTTTCATTCTGAACACTAAGGATAACCTGGGAAAATTTGATTCTAAGTGTGATGAAGGAACATTGCTTGGATATTCTGAAACTTCAAAGGCATACAGAGTCTATAACTCTAGAACCTTAGTTGTTGAAGAAGCTATCCATGTGAAGTTTAATGACAACAAGCCTGATAAGGAATTATCAGAGCTGGACAAATCATTTGCAGATCTCAGATTGGACGATGCAAGTAAGTCATCAGACTCGTCCAACCATGATGTCTCAGTTGAAGAATCAAATGCACTACTGGACCGTCCAGTAGCAGAACCAGTACAGAACCAACTGGGCCAAGCAGTACGGTGATCACGTTGCGACTGTGCTTTGCAAGTCCAAAACCCCTGAGTCGATGAAGATTGAATACAAGAATCTGTGCGAGGAAGCTAAAATATGGTAGCAGGTGTGCAACAAGAGTATCCTGCACAAAGTTGGGTCTAAGGACTCAGTCACAGACTTACACAAGTTTGTGATATTCCATCTGATGGAAGGCATTCCCTTCAATCTCGCTCACATCATCTACGTCAATATCGTGAGGATGATGAAGTCTGTGGGTGGGAATGATGACATTTTCTACGCCGCCCTGATGAACAGGATCTTCTGGGATCAGAAGATTTATCAACGCTTCTTTGATGAATTGGATGAAGAAGCCCACGAAGCCATAGTGAAGAAAAGGCCAATAGTGGCAACACAACAGTTGTTTGGTGAGCCCAACATAAGGCCAATGAAGATCAAGCTAACAGCCAAGGTCTTAAGGGACCTGGACGAGGACACCATCAACAAGCAAAGGCATGAACAGAGCAAGATCATCTCTAATGATGAAGAAGAAGAGATTGATCTTCTGGGCATTGGTAGAAAAATCAAAAGGCTGATGGAAGAACAGCAGGGCAGAAAGATCACACGCCAAGCAACTTAGATGCATGAGGAAGACGCTGAGAAGGAAAGAAGAACCAAGAAAAGGCATGCTAAGACATCTGTTGCTCAGTCACCAGCAGGGAAGCGTCCAAGGACTGAAACGTCCAAACCTGTTCAAGAGGAGAGGCGTCCAAAGGTAGCTCTAGTAAAGGTTGCCCCAGAAAAGCAAAAGGTACGAAAGCTTCAATTACTGGACGACTCTGATGATGATGACCAGATCCCAATTGGTCAGATCATGAAGGAGACAGAGGGTCCTCAGCAAAAGAAGCAAAAGGCACAACCTGCTAAAACACTTCCTTTTCGTGCTAATGTGCCACGAAGAGTGAAGACTCAGGCAATAAGGCCAAAAAGGATTGCAGTGCTACCATCCTCCTCTCAAGACACCGATGATGTATCCACCAGCACCCTTCTACCAGCAACATCAGGTGCTCCTTCCACATCGGCAAGCCAGCAACCATCTCTTCGCTTGGACCTGTCCAAGTTTGTGCGTCCAAGAGATGCATGGAGGGATACATGGTCCCCATGGACTATTCCCCCCAAGCAGAAAACCAAAGAAGAGAAAGACAGAGAACGCTTTCCGGTTGCATTCCTTACGCGTAATGAGCAGAATTTCTGTAAAGAAGGTGATATGATCCAGAGGCCTCTGCAAGAGCCTCTGAAGCGACATTATACAACTGCCTCAGCACCTGAGTGGACGAGGTATGTTTGCACTGAATCTTTGTCAGCTGCTTATTATGCTATGCCCAAAGGAACGATCATCAGCAATCCTCTGCCCAATTGGACAAGAGAAGTGTACCCACACTTAGTACGCATGCCTTATCCTTACATCTGTCCAACTGGAACTCAGCAGAGAGTGCGTCCAGCAGCGGAAAATCTGCAGAAGCCAGAGGTGGAAGTTGCCTCTCGTTTCACCAAGACGGTTGCGGAGCAGAAAGGGAAGGCTCCAAGGAAAAAGAAGGCACCGTCCAAGAAGTCTTCTGCTAACAAAGATATTGAGCTGGATGCAGAATTGCAATTGGCAATTAAAGAAAGTCTGGACCCGTCAGTAACGCAGCAGCGTCTAGACGCAGGGTGGGTCAGGGATGTTCAAATCTGGACTCCAATCACAAAGTTCCTGCCTCTACCAGCTGGAACTCCAGTGCTAAACTTCCAGCCAGGCGACTTTGATGATCTTGGAAAGCTTCTGCAACAGATGTACATTCCAAACCAAGCAATCGCCTACCCACCAAACATGCACATAAGCCGCGCGATAGAAATAAAGTTCATACCAGACAGAGTATGTCCTAGACTACCTGTATATGATGCTGGTCGCAAGAAAGGCTTCAAATTCTACGGCATTGAGATGCCCAGCAGGGAAGAGAAAGTTGAAACCCTGCAAAAATCCTCTCACACCTGGGGTCATTTATTTGATAAGTCTGGTAAGCTTACGCGTGAACTTGGAACCTTTGATTCCATCACCTTTTGGCGCCAGATATTATGGAACGATTCCCAGCAAGCCTCATCCTCAGGCAGTTCCAAGGATTACTTTGTTCATCCCCCTCATGGTATAGAAGTGCTGCGTCCAGTCAAGACTCACCATTTCTCAGACACATTTGTCTGCTTTCTGAAGGATTTAGATGATTATCTGGAGTTGATGAAGACTTTGCCAACAATCAGAAGCAACAAAGTGTTTGACCTCAGAACACTGGATCGCACGGAGTTTGTGGAGGAACTCCAAACTCTACATGAGGAGTACCAAGCAGAAGAAGCCGCCGCAGCAGTAGAACAAGCTCGTCTTGAGCAGCTGGCTTTTAAGGAAGCTGAGATCGCAACCATGGAAAAGGAAGATACGGTTGCTAAGTCAAAGGCTACACAGGCAGAACTGGATGAAGCATCTGCCAAAGTGACAAAGGTGCTAGCTCATCTTGACCTGGACTCATCAGTACCAGTGGACGTAGAACACTTTGTCACGTCACATGAAGAACCTACCGTCCAATCTGATAAGTCCGCGGATGATAGAGAGCTCGTTGTTGAAGCCTCCAAGCCTATGGAAGTCTCTACAGTACAGCCTATTGCTGAAGAAATCACCAGCTTCCCCATTGTTGATGCCTCTACTGAAGCACATTCGGGCACACATCAACTGGTTCCCACTGGATCTTCAAGTCCAAGGGGCATCAATCCCTTGCGATTTGCTGAACCACAAGGAGTCTCAGAAGATCATGTTCACGAGATAGTGCAACAGGCTCTGAGGCAACAACAGCTGGAGACCGAAGCCGCTTTTCAAGCTTTTCAGCAAAGACAACAGGCTGAGGCTGATCAACATCGACTGATGCTGCAAAATGCAATCACTGAGCAGTTCATGAGTCTCTCCCAGACGCTTGTGAACCAGATTCAAAATACCGCAGCCACCTTACTTGGTCACGTTGCTCATACAGTTCCACCAGTCCAACCTCAACCTCCACAACCAGCACCACCAATTCAAGCACCACCAGAACAACCACCACCACCACCACATGAACCACCTCCACAGCCATAAGGTGACCATGATGGCCACATCATTTTTTTTCCATCTTTCAAACCTTTTTGTTAATGACAAAGGGGGAGAAATTGGAATTTTGATGAGAATAAATAGCTAAACAATCTGTATTCAAATATTTTTTGAATATATATATTTGGTTCCTTTATCAAAACATGAGGTGTTTATTTTCAAATATTCCGCATCCATATCATTGATATGTTTTTCACTCTGATATCTGTTATACATGATTTATACTTGCCTTTATATCTATCTGTTATTAGATGCATAAGAAATGTTGAACTCAGGGGGAGTACTTCATTTCACTTATATACTCTGGCATAACATAATCATCTTTGACTTGACTCATTGTATTCTTATATGATTATGTGTCTGTTAACATCAAAATTTACCATTATTTGTCATCATCAAAAAGGGGGAGATTGTTAGGTTCTAAGACCTTGGACGATGTCCAACCCCTCCTATTTCGGTTTTGATGATAATAACTAAAGGATAAATTTTGAAGTATCTAATGATCTAGTTTGAGTGTTATCGGAATTACGTCGTCCAATCCCGCAATGGTATTGTATCTCTCAAACCTGGACTTTATGTTTTAATAAAGAAAGCGTCCAAATATATTTTATAAGAAACTTACAGGTAGCGTCCAATGCTCCTGTGAGAGCAAGCGTCCAACGTTTGAATAACACTCACTGTTGTTACTATCTTGAAAATACGTTTTCTATGATATAAGGCAACATTCACTCTCATATATTTTAACATGCCATTCTGTTTGATCTTTTCGAATAGTACTGAACAGGAAAAGAAGAAGCTTCTCTCTGCAGAAAAAGTACGAGTAGGAGAGGCGCTACAAGTATGGCTGTCACTTCCATCACTTCACTCTAAGTCAAAATGTGACAACGGCCATATGCTACAGAAAGAATCGCTCTTGGAAAAGGAACAGATCCCTCAACGGATATCTTTCAACAAGCTTCCTATATATAGAAGAATGAGCTCACATATCAAAAAGACAGAAAATTGAAAAAGAGCTGAATCCCTGTCAAAACGACTGGACGATCATGAGCGAAAAGAGCATTCATCTTAGCTTTGCTAAGCGAGTCTATATACTCATTCTTATTGTAATATCCTCTCAGTGAGAGTTAAATTTTACTTACAATATCAAACAATTCTGTTTGGAAAGCCAGAAGTGGCTTAGTGTTAAAGAATACTTTTGTTTGTGTTTAATCTCAAGGGGAGATTAAGGGTGTGCCAGAAGTGGCCCAGAGAATACTTGTAGCCAGAAGTGGCAAGGTTAGAATACTTGAGAGTAATCAGATTTTGATTAGTAGAACCCTTCAAAAGTTTTTGAAGGAGAACTGGACGTAGCTCAGTTGAGTGAACCAGTATAAAACTAAGTATTCTATTCTCTCGCTTTCTAGCTTACTTGCACTTCTTTTAAACTATCTCTTCAACATATTACGAAAAGATTTCTATACACCTTTTTATCTAAGTTTATCTATTACGTGTATTTAAACGAAAAAGAAGAAGAGTAGTTTCTTTGGACTGTTGTTTCTTAATCGGCTGGACGATAGCTTGTTTTTCTGTTTTACTAAGTTTCTGTAAAACGTAAAGATACACTATCTTCACATTAGCTAAAGTTTTCCAAAGAAATTTTAAATACACTATTCAACCCCCCTTCTAGTGTATTTCTCTACATTTCATTTATTTATTATAAATTTTAATTGTATAAAAATAAATATTTATTCTATGTAACTCACGAGCAAAAATACAAGTTATATTAATTTCATGACAACTGTTTGTAGTTCTGAGTTATCCACTCATTAATTTATTAAATGCGTGTAATCAATAATTATTACATTGTTAAAACTTCTTCTTTTTTTAATGTACAATAGTGACAACACGTATAGAATTCAAGACTTTGTGTAAACTACCTAAGCACCCAACCATTCGGCCAACCTTGATGGATCTTTAAATGCTTAATATTTGAAACAATAAATCAAAGTAAAATAATATTTTATAATTAAAAATGTTTGAATACGTGTACTCATTTATTATATTTATGAATTTTAATTTTTTTTAAATATTAGCCGCAAAAAATAAAAATAAAAAGTATTTTTTTGTTTAAAATAAAATAAATTAAAAACCATAATTTTCTCACCTTTATCTTTAATTAGAACAAGTAAAAATTATTTAAATAGATTTTTATGATTTTTTTTAAAAGATAAATTTATTTTTAAATCTCAATTATTCAAAGTAAAAAAATGTGTAGAGCGAAAAATTAAAGACATATCAAAGTTAATTTAAGCAAGTTAAATTTAAAATTACTTCAATTCAATCGAATGAAGAATAAAGTATCACTTTTTAATTTTAGTTATCTCCTGAGCTTATATAAATATTTAAACTTTATTAATGATTTTGTTTACTAATATCTTTAAAAATAATAGTCAAAGAATAAAATTATTATTTTTTCATTAAAAACATTATATTTCATATTTTACCATTACATGCTTATTACTATTTCAATAAATGCGCTTAAGAAGAAGAAGAAGTAAAATTTGTCAAATATAATAAACTAGTAATGGTATTATTGATATAAAACTAAAAGAGAATGCATTAAAATAATGCTCTCATTTAATACTCAAGATTTTAACTTTCTTTTTTTACAGTCATATATTTGTCAACATTTATATTCAATATTATTAATTAAAAATAGAATGCCTTTAGTTGATTAGAAATAAAAAATATAAAAAAAATTGCTAATAGTTTGACAGAGTAGAAAGCAAAAAATTAAATGGCAAACATTAAAAATTGTCAGTCAATTTATGTCTTTTTAATAAAATATTTTATTATTAATTTTTCAATTAATCTTTAGATACCCAGATGAAATATTACTTGGTTTCCTACAAATATTTTTTAAACAATTTATCACAAATGTAAAATATAATTTATGTATTCAAAACATTTTTTATATAAATTATAATTATAATTATAATATAATTAATATTTTAAAAATTATTTATTTATTATATTAGTCATGGCAATTATTTGTAGTTATGAGTCATTCACTTCTTAATTTATTAATAATATCAAATACTTGCAGTCAACAAATATTTAATGCTTCAAATTTGAAACAATGAATATTTCAAACTTTGACCATATTAGATTTATTCATATTAATTATCTTTATTGGAGTCAAACTTTATTGAAAGAATTTTACCAAAAAAGGGAGAGAAATTTTCCTATTTAATCCCCTTTCAAACTTAACACTACAATCAAACACTCACACTGTCTCTTATTTCATTGGCGCTTGTTTTTCTTTCTCAGCGTCTTTCCGTTTGTTTCACGTTCCAAACGTTGTCATGGAGTTCAAATATCTTAACGGTCAAAACAGAAGGACAACATCGCCACCACCACACCCTCTTTCTGATGTAGCTTACGTCTCCAGATGCCCATTACAAGGTAATGGTCACTTCTCTTCACGTTCCTTTCAAGATATATACCCATTTGTCTTGCAGTTTAAAAAATAAAAAACATTTGTTACATGAGTTCACTTTAGTCGTTGTTCGTCTTCCAGGGTATGAGTTTGTGCCTGGTAGTATTTTCGATAATGTTTCAGCGCCCAGAGTTTTCTCAACGGTGGTGCCAGCCAATGCTGAGGAAGCGTTCCAGCGAGAGTTGGAGAAAGAGGAGATCAGGAGAGAGGTAATCGCCGGCGAGAAGGCATTGGCACGACGGCGAGAGCTGGAAGAGGAAGTAAGGAGAGAAATGGTGTCAGAGAGAGCATTTAGAATCCCCATGCCAAGATTTGAGGGGATCCCATCTAATAACTATAACAATAACGTGCATGGTGGGTCAAAACATTTACCCTACTTCGATTTCCATGGTAACAGACGAGATTCTACGCAAATTAACAAGGATGGAGTGATCCTACGGGTTAGTGTATAATCTTGTGTTTAATTTACCCGTCCTTGGTGTCTCTATCTTCAATTTTGATTTTATTTTCCTGCTTCTTTAGTGTAACAGTGTTGTTTGGATTGTGAAAAAGGTTTTTCTCTTAGTTTTTGATTAAAAAATGTTACCTTGTTTGAGAATGTCCATTGGATATTTTGTCGTGTTTAAGCTCTAAATTGACTGATGAGCATAAATGATTTTATTTATCCCATTGCAGGCTAGACCAAATGTTGGTTATTGTGGTGGAAAGCGCAAAGCGCTCACACCTACAGTTGAACACAATGGGACTTTGCAGAAGAAAATCAAGCAGGAGTGGAGTTGTGAGTTGTGTCAGATTTCTACGAGTGAGAAAGGTTTGAATGATCATATTCAAGGAAAAAAGCACAAGGCTAAAACATCAATGAGAACTCGGAAAATAGGTAAGAGCAACAAAACATCATTATTATTAAAGAAAAGTAAGCATTGAGTGAAATGCACTAAAGCCATTGTTACCATGTATTCAGGGCTAGATTCAAGATCAGAAGGCCACACACTTCATCCTTGCTTAACCCCTACACACACAGGCAAATTGGAATCCAAAGAAGAGGAACAGGATGTCCACAAAAGCAAAGGTTTAGTTGGTTTGGACAACCAAAATGAAGCAACTACTAGTAAAGAAGCAGGGGAAACAAATGCACACTAACAACATGGAAGAAATTTAAGTTTTGGTGTACGTTTTGTCAGGTTGGAACTCAATCGAAAATTTCCTTGCAGAGCCATAGGAATGGTAAAAAGCACCTGACTAATGAAGAATTTTACCCAAAACAATGGTGGTGCTGCAAATCCTGGATGACAATACAACACATGCTTATTATTTTAATTTTTAGTTGCTGTATTTGTGAAGAGGTAAATTAAGATTTATAAATATATGAGATGAAGTTAGACTTTTAATGTATGTAAAATATTAAAGTACTTCAGTTACTTTTTTGGTACTCTTTTTGTGATTTTTTTTTTGTCACATACGTACACCTTGTGTTGATGAATGCGACGAACTGGAATTTTCATATGTTCCCTTCAGTCTTATTTATAAAAAACCAAATGGCTTAATTACACATTTTACCAGTCAATCATCATCATTTCACGAATTTTACTATCCAATTTTTTATTTCTTTTTTCAAATTTAATCACCATAGTTTTCAATTTTTAAGCATTTTTACCACCTATGTTTTTTTCCACATATTTTATCATGTTATTCTATTTTTGCGTGTTTGACAATCATGTTGGTAACAAAATGACGTCATTGTTTTTTTAACTTTTTTTAGTTACACGCCATCGTCGGCAAAATGCGCAAAAAATTAAAAATTTAGGTGGTAAAATTCGTAGGAAACAAACTTGGATGGTAAGATTTACAAAATGATGATAGTTGGGTGGTAAAATGTGCTATTAAGTCAAACCAAATTAAAAGTCTTGTTTAGAGACCTTACGTAGATTAATACAGAGAACTGGAACTGGAATTTTCATAAAAGTCAATGTCTCATTTATATTCATCACCATAAGGTCTAACGAGGCCGAATGAATGGTAACTTGTGTGCTAAAAGTTGTTAATTAATATTATGTATTTGTAACAAAATATTTTAGTATTAATTCTTTATAAAAATGAAATTTTAATATAATATAACTTATAGCATAATATTTATTTATTATAAATTTTAATTGTATAAAAATAAATATTTATTCTATGTAACTCACGAGCAAAAATACAAGTTATATTAATTTCATGACAAATGTTTGTAGTTCTGAGTTATCCACTCATTAATTTATTAAATGCGTGTAATCAATAATTATTACATTGTTAAAACTTCTTCTTTTTTTAATGTACAATAGTGACAACACGTATAGAATTCAAGACTTTGTGTAAACTACCTAAGCACCCAACCATTCGGCCAACCTTGATGGATCTTTAAATGCTTAATATTTGAAACAATAAATCAAAGTAAAATAATATTTTATAATTAAAAATGTTTGAATACGTGTACTCATTTATTATATTTATGAATTTTAATTTTTTTTTAAATTTTAGCCACAAAAAATAAAAATAAAAAGTATTTTTTTTGTTTAAAATAAAATAAATTAACAACCATAATTTTCTCACCTTTATCTTTAATTAGAACAAGTAAAAATTATTTAAATAGATTTTTATGATTTTTTTAAAAGATAAATTTATTTTTAAATCTAAATTATTCAAAGTAAAAAAAATGTGTAGAGCGAAAAATTAAAGACATATCAAAGTTAATTTAAGCAAGTTAAATTTAAAATTACTTCAATTCAATCGAATGAAGAATAAAGTATCACTTTTTAATTTTAGTTATCTCTTGAGCTTATATAAATATTTAAACTTTATTAATGATTTTGTTTACTAATATCTTTAAAAATAATAGTCAAAGAATAAAATTATTATTTTTTCATTAAAAACATTATATTTCATATTTTACCATTACATGCTTATTACTATTTCAATAAATGCGCTTAAGAAGAAGAAGAAGTAAAATTTGTCAAATATAATAAACTAGTAATGGTATTATTGATATAAAACTAAAAGAGAATGCATTAAAATAATGCTCTCATTTAATACTCAAGATTTTAACTTTCTTTTTTTACAGTCATATATTTGTCAACATTTATATTCAATATTATTAATTAAAAATAGAATGCCTTTAGTTGATTAGAAATAAAAAATAAAAAAAAAATTGCTAATAGTTTGACAGAGTAGAAAGCAAAAAATTAAATGGCAAACATTAAAAATTGTCAGTCAATTTATGTCTTTTTAATAAAATATTTTATTATTAATTTTCAATTAATCTTTAGATACCCAGATGAAATATTACTTGGTTTCCTACAAATATTTTTTAAACAATTTATCACAAATGTAAAATATAATTTATGTATTCAAAACATTTTTTATATAAATTATAATTATAATTATAATATAATTAATATTTTAAAAATTATTTATTTATTATATTAGTCATGGCAATTATTTGTAGTTATGAGTCATTCACTTCTTAATTTATTAATAATATCAAATACTTGCAGTCAACAAATATTTAATGCTTCAAATTTGAAACAATGAATATTTCAAACTTTGACCATATTAAATTTATTCATATTAATTTTCTTTATTGGAGTCAAACTTTATTGAAAGAATTTTACCAAAAAAGGGAGAGAAATTTTCCTATTTAATCCCCTTTCAAACTCAACACTACAATCAAACACTCACACTGTCTCTTATTTCATTGGCGCTTGTTTTTCTTTCTCAGCGTCTTTCCGTTTGTTTCACGTTCCAAACGTTGTCATGGAGTTCAAATATCTTAATGGTCAAAACAGAAGGACAACATCGCCACCACCACACCCTCTTTCTGATGTAGCTTACGTCTCCAGATGCCCATTACAAGGTAATGGTCACTTCTCTTCACGTTCCTTTCAAGATATATACCCATTTGTCTTGCAGGTTAAAAAATAAAAAAACATTTGTTACATGAGTTCATTTTAGTCGTTATTCGTCTTCCAGGGTATGAGTTTGTGCCTGGTAGTATTTTCGATAATGTTTCAGCGCCCAGAGTTTTCTCAATGGTGGTGCCAGCCAATGCTGAGGAAGCGTTCCGGCGAGAGTTGGAGAAAGAGGAGATCATGAGAGAGGTAATCGCCGGCGAGAAGGCATTGGCACGACAGCGAGAGCTGGAAGAGGAAGTAAGGAGAGAAATGGTGTCAGAGAGAGCATTTAGAATCCCCATGCCAAGATTTGAGGGGATCCCATCTAATAACTATAACAATAACGTGCTTGGTGGGTCAAAACATTTACCCTACTTCGATTTCCATGGTAACAGACGAGATTCTACGCAAATTAACAAGGATGGAGTGATCCTACGGGTTAGTGTATAATCTTGTGTTTAATTTACCCGTCCTTTGTGTCTCTATCTTCAATTTTGATTTTATTTTCCTGCTTCTTTAGTGTAACAGTGTTGTTTGGATTGTGAAAAAGGTTTTTCTCTTAGTTTTTGATTAAAAAATGTTACCTTGTTTGAGAATGTCCATTGGATATTTTGTCGTGTTTAAGCTCTTAATTGACTGATGAGCATAAATGATTTTATTTATCCCATTGCAGGCTAGACCAAATGTTGGTTATTGTGGTGGAAAGCGCAAAGCGCTCACACCTACAGTTGAACACAATGAGACTTTGCAGAAGAAAGTCAAGCAGGAGTGGAGTTGTGAGTTGTGTCAGATTTCTACAACGAGTGAGAAAGGCTTGAATGATCATATTCAAGGAAAAAAGCACAAGGCTAAAACATCAATGAGAACTTGGAAAATAGGTAAGAGCAACAAAACATCATTATTATTAAAGAAAAGTAAGCATTGAGTGAAATGCACTAAAGCCATTGTTACCATGTATTCAGGGCTAGATTCAAGATCAGAAGGCCACACACTTCATCCTTGCTTAACCCCTGCACACACACGCAAATTGGAATCCAAAGAAGAGGAACAGGATGTCCACAAAAAGCAAAGGTTTAGTTGGTTTGGACATCCAAAATGAAGCAACTACTAGTAAAGAAGCAGGGGAAACAAATGCACACTAACAACATGGAAGAAATTTAAGTTTTGGTGTACGTTTTGTCAGGTTGGAACTCAATCAAAAATTTCCTTGCAGAGCCATAGGAATGGTAAAAAGCACCTGACTAATGAAGAATTTTACCCAAAACAATGGTGGTGCTGCAAATCCTGGATGACAATACAACACATGCTTATATATTTTAATTTTTATTTGCTGTATTTGTGAAGAGGTAAATTAAGAATTAGAAATATATGAGATGAAGTTAGACTTTTAATGTATGTAAAATATTAAAGTACTTCAGTTACTTTTTTGGTACTCTTTTTGTGATTTTTTTTTGTCACATACGTACACCTTGTGTTGATGAATGCGACGAACTGGAATTTTCATATGTTCCCTTTAGTCTTATTTATAAAAAACCAAATGGCTTAATTACACATTTTACCAGTCAATCATCATCATTTCACGAATTTTACTATCCAATTTTTTATTTCTATTTTCAAATTTAATCACCATAGTTTTCAATTTTTAAGCATTTTTACCACCTATGTTTTTTTCCACATATTTTATCATGTTATTCTATTTTTGCGTGTTTGACTATCATGTTGGTAACAAAATGACGTCATTGTTTTTTTAAACTTTTTTTAGTTAGACGCCATCGTCGGCAAAATGCGCAAAAAATTAAAAATTTAGGTGGTAAAATTCGTAGGAAACAAACTTGGATGGTAAGATTTACAAAATGATGATAGTTGGGTGATAAAATGTGCTATTAAGTCAAACCAAATTAAAAGTCTTGTTTAGAGACCTTACGTAGATTAATACAGAGAACTGGAACTGGAATTTTCATAAAAGTCAATGTCTCATTTATATTCATCACCATAAGGTCTAACGAGGCCGAATGAATGGTAACTTGTGTGCTAAAAGTTGTTAATTAATATTATGTATTTGTAACAAAATATTTTAGTATTAATTCTTTAAAAAAAATGAAATTTTAATATAATATAACTTATAGTATAATATTTATTTATTATAAATTTTAATTGTATAAAAACAAATATTTATTCTATGTAACTCACGAGCAAAAATACAAGTTATATTAATTTCATGACAACTGTTTGTAGTTCTGAGTTATCCACTCATTAATTTATTAAATGCGTGTAATCAATAATTATTACATTGTTAAAACTTCTTCTTTTTTTAATGTACAATAGTGACAACACGTATAGAATTCAAGACTTTGTGTAAACTACCTAAGCACCCAACCATTCGGCCAACCTTGATGGATCTTTAAATGCTTAATATTTGAAACAATAAACCAAAGTAAAATAATATTTTATAATTAAAAATGTTTGAATACGTGTACTCATTTATTATATTTATGAATTTTAGTTTTTTTTTAAATTTTAGCCGCAAAAAATAAAAATAAAAAGTATTTTTTTGTTTAAAATAAAATAAATTAACAACCATAATTTTCTCAACTTTATCTTTAATTAGAACAAGTAAAAATTATTTAAATAGATTTTTATGATTTTTTTAAAAGATAAATTTATTTTTAAATCTAAATTATTCAAAGTAAAAAAAATGTGTAGAGCGAAAAATTAAAGACATATCAAAGTTAATTTAAGCAAGTTAAATTTAAAATTACTTCAATTCAATCGAATGAAGAATAAAGTATCACTTTTTAATTTTAGTTATCTCTTGAGCTTATATAAATATTTAAACTTTATTAATGATTTTGTTTACTAATATCTTTAAAAATAATAGTCAAAGAATAAAATTATTATTTTTTCATTAAAAACATTATATTTCATATTTTACCATTACATGCTTATTACTATTTCAATAAATGCGCTTAAGAAGAAGAAGAAGTAAAATTTGTCAAATATAATAAACTAGTAATGGTATTATTGATATAAAACTAAAAGAGAATGCATTAAAATAATGCTCTCATTTAATACTCAAGATTTTAACTTTCTTTTTTTACAGTCATATATTTGTCAACATTTATATTCAACATTATTAATTAAAAATAGAATGCCTTTAGTTGATTAGAAATAAAAAATAAAAAAAATTGCTAATAGTTTGGTAGAGTAGAAAGCAAAAAATTAAATGGCAAACATTAAAAATTGTCAGTCAATTTATGTCTTTTTAATAAAATATTTTATTATTAATTTTTCAATTAATCTTTAGATACCCAGATGAAATATTACTTGGTTTCCTACAAATATTTTTTAAACAATTTATCACAAATGTAAAATATAATTTATGTATTCAAAACATTTTTTATATAAATTATAATTATAATTATAATATAATTAATATTTTAAAAATTATTTATTTATTATATTAGTCATGGCAATTATTTGTAGTTATGAGTCATTCACTTCTTAATTTATTAATAATATCAAATACTTGCAGTCAACAAATATTTAATGCTTCAAATTTGAAACAATGAATATTTCAAACTTTGACCATATTAAATTTATTCATATTAATTTTCTTTATTGGAGTCAAACTTTATTGAAAGAATTTTACCAAAAAAGGGAGAGAAATTTTCCTATTTAATCCCCTTTCAAACTCAACACTACAATCAAACACTCACACTGTCTCTTATTTCATTGGCGCTTGTTTTTCTTTCTCAGCGTCTTTCCGTTTGTTTCACGTTCCAAACGTTGTCATGGAGTTCAAATATCTTAACGGTCAAAACAGAAGGACAACATCGCCACCACCACGCCCTCTTTCTGATGTAGCTTACGTCTCCAGATGCCCATTACAAGGTAATGGTCACTTCTCTTCACGTTCCTTTCAAGATATATACCCATTTGTCTTGCAGGTTAAAAAATAAAAAACATTTGTTACATGAGTTCATTTTAGTCGTTATTCGTCTTCCAGGGTATGAGTTTGTGCCTGGTAGTATTTTCGGTAATGTTTCAGCGCCCAGAGTTTTCTCAACGGTGGTGCCAGCCAATGCTGAGGAAGCGTTCCGGCGAGAGTTGGAGAAAGAGGAGATCAGGAGAGAGGTAATCGCTGGCGAGAAGGCATTGGCACGACGGCGAGAGCTGGAAGAGGAAGTAAGGAGAGAAATGGTGTCAGAGAGAGCATTTAGAATCCCCATGCCAAGATTTGAGGGGATCCCATCTAATAACTATAACAATAACGTGCTTGGTGGGTCAAAACATTTACCCTACTTCGATTTCCATGGTAACAGACGAGATTCTACGCAAATTAACAAGGATGGAGTGATCCTACGGGTTAGTATATAATCTTGTGTTTAATTTACCCGTCCTTTGTGTCTCTATCTTCAATTTTGATTTTATTTTCCTGCTTCTTTAGTGTAACAGTGTTGTTTGGATTGTGAAAAAGGTTTTTCTCTTAGTTTTTGATTAAAAAATGTTACCTTGTTTGACAATGTCCATTGGATATTTTGTCGTGTTTAAGCTCTTAATTGACTGATGAGCATAAATGATTTTATTTATCCCATTGCAGGCTAGACCAAATGTTGGTTATTGTGGTGGAAAGCGCAAAGCGCTCACACCTATAGTTGAACACAATGAGACTTTGCAGAAGAAAGTCAAGCAGGAGTGGAGTTGTGAGTTGTGTCAGATTTCTACAACGAGTGAGAAAGGCTTGAATGATCATATTCAAGGAAAAAAGCACAAGGCTAAAACATCAATGAGAACTCGGAAAATAGGTAAGAGCAACAATACATCATTATTATTAAAGAAAAGTAAGCATTGAGTGAAATGCACTAAAGCCATTGTTACCATGTATTCAGGGCTAGATTCCAGATCAGAAGGCCACACACTTCATCCTTGCTTAACCCCTGCACACACAGGCAAATTGGAATCCAAAGAAGAGGAACAGGATGTCCACAAAAGCAAAGGTTTAGTTGGTTTGGACAACCAAAATGAAGCAACTACTAGTAAAGAAGCAGGGGAAACAAATGCACACTAACAACATGGAAGAAATTTAAGTTTTGGTGTACGATTTGTCAGGTTGGAACTCAATCGAAAATTTCCTTGCAGAGCCATAGGAATGGTAAAAAGCACCTGACTAATGAAGAATTTTACCCAAAACAATGGTGGTGCTGCAAATCCTGGATGACAATACAACACATGCTTATTATTTTAATTTTATTTGCTGTATTTGTGAAGAGGTAAATTAAGATTTATAAATATATGAGATGAAGTTAGACTTTTAATGTATGTAAAATATTAAAGTACTTCAGTTACTTTTTTGGTACTCTTTTTGTGATTTTTTTTTTGTCACATACGTACACCTTGTGTTGATGAATGCGACGAACTGGAATTTTCATATGTTCCCTTCAGTCTTATTTATAAAAAACCAAATGGCTTAATTACACATTTTACCAGTCAATCATCATCATTTCACGAATTTTACTATCCAATTTTTTATTTCTTTTTTCAAATTTAATCACCATAGTTTTCAATTTTTATGCATTTTTACCACCTATGTTTTTTTCCACATATTTTATCATGTTATTCTATTTTTGCGTGTTTGACTATCATGTTGGTAACAAAATGACGTCATTGTTTTTTTAACTTTTTTTAGTTACACGCCATCGTCGGCAAAATGCGCAAAAAATTAAAAATTTAGGTGGTAAAATTCGTAGGAAACAAACTTGGATGGTAAGATTTGCAAAATGATGATAGTTGGGTGGTAAAATGTGCTATTAAGTCAAACCATATTAGAAGTCTTGTTTAGAGACCTTACGTAGATTAATACAGAGAACTGGAACTGGAATTTTCATAAAAGTCAATGTCTCATTTATATTCATCACCATAAGGTCTAACGAGGCCGAATGAATGGTAACTTGTGTGCTAAAAGTTGTTAATTAATATTATGTATTTGTAACAAAATATTTTAGTATTAATTCTTTAAAAAAAATGAAATTTTAATATAATATAACTTATAGTATAATATTTATTTATTATAAATTTTAATTGTATAAAAATAAATATTTATTCTATGTAACTCACGAGCAAAAATACAAGTTATATTAATTTCATGACAACTGTTTGTAGTTCTGAGTTATCCACTCATTAATTTATTAAATGCGTGTAATCAATAATTATTACATTGTTAAAACTTCTTCTTCTTTTTAATGTACAATAGTGAAAACACGTATAGAATTCAAGACTTTGTGTAAACTACCTAAGCACCCAACCATTCGGCCAACCTTGATGGATCTTTAAATGCTTAATATTTGAAACAATAAATCAAAGTAAAATAATATTTTATAATTAAAAATGTTTGAATACATGTACTCATTTATTATATTTATGAATTTTAATTTTTTTTAAATATTAGCCGCAAAAAATAAAAATAAAAAGTATTTTTTTGTTTAAAATAAAATAAATTAAAAACCAGAATTTTCTCACCTTTATCTTTAATTAGAACAAGTAAAAATTATTTAAGTAGATTTTTATGATTTTCTTTAAAAGATAAATTTATTTTTAAATCTCAATTATTCAAAGTAAAAAAATGTGTAGAGCGAAAAATTAAAGACATATCAAAGTTAATTTAAGAAAGTTAAATTTAAAATTACTTCAATTCAATCTAATGAAGAATAAAGTAGCACTTTTTAATTTTAGTTATCTCCTGAGCTTATATAAATATTTAAACTTTATTAATGATTTTGTTTACTAATATCTTTAAAAATAATAGTCAAAGAATAAAATTATTATTTTTTCATTAAAAACATTATATTTCATATTTTACCATTACATGCTTATTACTATTTCAATAAATGCGCTTAAGAAGAAGAAGAAGTAAAATTTGTCAAATATAATAAACTAGTAATGGTATTATTGATATAAAACTAAAAGAGAATGCATTAAAATAATGCTCTCATTTAATACTCAAGATTTTGACTTTCTTTTTTTTACAGTCACATTTATATTCAATATTATTAATTAACAATAGGATGCCTTTAGTTGATTAGAAATAAAAAATAAAAATAAAATTGCTAATAGTTTGACAGAGTAGAAAGCAAAAAATTAAATGGCAAACATTAAAAATTGTCAGTCAATTTATGTCTTTTTAATAAAATATTTTATTATTAATTTTTCAATTAATCTTTAGATACCCAGATGAAATATTACTTGGTTTCCTACAAATATTTTTTAAACAATTTATCACAAATGTAAAATATAATTTATGTATTCAAAACATTTTTTATATAAATTATAATTATAATTATAATATAATTAATATTTTAAAAAATTCTTTATTTATTTTATTAGTCATGGCAATTATTTGTAGTTATGAGTCATTCACTTCTTAATTTATTAATAATATCAAATACTTGCAGTCAACAAATATTTAATGCTTCAAATTTGAAACAATGAATATTTCAAACTTTGACCATATTAAATTTATTCATATTAATTTTCTTTATTGGAGTCAAACTTTATTGAAAGAATTTTACCAAAAAAGGGAGAGAAATTTTCCTATTTAATCCCCTTTCAAACTCAACACTACAATCAAACACTCACACTGTCTCTTATTTCATTGGCGCTTGTTTTTCTTTCTCAGCGTCTTTCCGTTTGTTTCACGTTCCAAACGTTGTCATGGAGTTCAAATATCTTAATGGTCAAAACAGAAGGACAACATCGCCACCACCACACCCTCTTTCTGATGTAGCTTACGTCTCCAGATGCCCATTACAAGGTAATGGTCACTTCTCTTCACGTTCCTTTCAAGATATATACCCATTTGTCTTGCAGGTTAAAAAATAAAAAAACATTTGTTACATGAGTTCATTTTAGTCGTTATTCGTCTTCCAGGGTATGAGTTTGTGCCTGGTAGTATTTTCGATAATGTTTCAGCGCCCAGAGTTTTCTCAATGGTGGTGCCAGCCAATGCTGAGGAAGCGTTCCGGCGAGAGTTGGAGAAAGAGGAGATCATGAGAGAGGTAATCGCCGGCGAGAAGGCATTGGCACGACGGCGAGAGCTGGAAGAGGAAGTAAGGAGAGAAATGGTGTCAGAGAGAGCATTTAGAATCCCCATGCCAAGATTTGAGGGGATCCCATCTAATAACTATAACAATAACGTGCTTGGTGGGTCAAAACATTTACCCTACTTCGATTTCCATGGTAACAGACGAGATTCTACGCAAATTAACAAGGATGGAGTGATCCTACGGGTTAGTGTATAATCTTGTGTTTAATTTACCCGTCCTTTGTGTCTCTATCTTCAATTTTGATTTTATTTTCCTGCTTCTTTAGTGTAACAGTGTTGTTTGGATTGTGAAAAAGGTTTTTCTCTTAGTTTTTGATTAAAAAATGTTACCTTGTTTGAGAATGTCCATTGGATATTTTGTCGTGTTTAAGCTCTTAATTGACTGATGAGCATAAATGATTTTATTTATCCCATTGCAGGCTAGACCAAATGTTGGTTATTGTGGTGGAAAGCGCAAAGCGCTCACACCTACAGTTGAACACAATGAGACTTTGCAGAAGAAAGTCAAGCAGGAGTGGAGTTGTGAGTTGTGTCAGATTTCTACAACGAGTGAGAAAGGCTTGAATGATCATATTCAAGGAAAAAAGCACAAGGCTAAAACATCAATGAGAACTCGGAAAATAGGTAAGAGCAACAATACATCATTATTATTAAAGAAAAGTAAGCATTGAGTGAAATGCACTAAAGCCATTGTTACCATGTATTCAGGGCTAGATTCCAGATCAGAAGGCCACACACTTCATCCTTGCTTAACCCCTGCACACACAGGCAAATTGGAATCCAAAGAAGAGGAACAGGATGTCCACAAAAGCAAAGGTTTAGTTGGTTTGGACAACCAAAATGAAGCAACTACTAGTAAAGAAGCAGGGGAAACAAATGCACACTAACAACATGGAAGAAATTTAAGTTTTGGTGTACGATTTGTCAGGTTGGAACTCAATCGAAAATTTCCTTGCAGAGCCATAGGAATGGTAAAAAGCACCTGACTAATGAAGAATTTTACCCAAAACAATGGTGGTGCTGCAAATCCTGGATGACAATACAACACATGCTTATTATTTTAATTTTATTTGCTGTATTTGTGAAGAGGTAAATTAAGATTTATAAATATATGAGATGAAGTTAGACTTTTAATGTATGTAAAATATTAAAGTACTTCAGTTACTTTTTTGGTACTCTTTTTGTGATTTTTTTTTGTCACATACGTACACCTTCTGTTGATGAATGCGACGAACTGGAATTTTCATATGTTCCCTTTAGTCTTATTTATAAAAAACCAAATGGCTTAATTACACATTTTACCAGTCAATCATCATCATTTCACGAATTTTACTATCCAATTTTTTATTTCTATTTGCAAATTTAATCACCATAGTTTTCAATTTTTAAGCATTTTTACCACCTATGTTTTTTTCCACATATTTTATCATGTTATTCTATTTTTGCGTGTTTGACTATCATGTTGGTAACAAAATGACGTCATTGTTTTTTTAAACTTTTTTTAGTTAGACGCCATCGTCGGCAAAATGCGCAAAAAATTAAAAATTTAGGTGGTAAAATTCGTAGGAAACAAACTTGGATGGTAAGATTTACAAAATGATGATAGTTGGGTGGTAAAATGTGCTATTAAGTCAAACCAAATTAAAAGTCTTGTTTAGAGACCTTACGTAGATTAATACAGAGAACTGGAACTGGAATTTTCATAAAAGTCAATGTCTCATTTATATTCATCACCATAAGGTCTAACGAGGCCGAATGAATGGTAACTTGTGTGCTAAAAGTTGTTAATTAATATTATGTATTTGTAACAAAATATTTTAGTATTAATTCTTTAAAAAAAATGAAATTTTAATATAATATAACTTATAGTATAATATTTATTTATTATAAATTTTAATTGTATAAAAACAAATATTTATTCTATGTAACTCACGAGCAAAAATACAAGTTATATTAATTTCATGACAACTGTTTGTAGTTCTGAGTTATCCACTCATTAATTTATTAAATGCGTGTAATCAATAATTATTACATTGTTAAAACTTCTTCTTTTTTTAATGTACAATAGTGACAACACGTATAGAATTCAAGACTTTGTGTAAACTACCTAAGCACCCAACCATTCGGCCAACCTTGATGGATCTTTAAATGCTTAATATTTGAAACAATAAACCAAAGTAAAATAATATTTTATAATTAAAAATGTTTGAATACGTGTACTCATTTATTATATTTATGAATTTTAGTTTTTTTTTAAATTTTAGCCGCAAAAAATAAAAATAAAAAGTATTTTTTTGTTTAAAATAAAATAAATTAACAACCATAATTTTCTCACCTTTATCTTTAATTAGAACAAGTAAAAATTATTTAAATAGATTTTTATGATTTTTTTAAAAGATAAATTTATTTTTAAATCTAAATTATTCAAAGTAAAAAAAATGTGTAGAGCGAAAAATTAAAGACATATCAAAGTTAATTTAAGCAAGTTAAATTTAAAATTACTTCAATTCAATCGAATGAAGAATAAAGTATCACTTTTTAATTTTAGTTATCTCTTGAGCTTATATAAATATTTAAACTTTATTAATGATTTTGTTTACTAATATCTTTAAAAATAATAGTCAAAGAATAAAATTATTATTTTTTCATTAAAAACATTATATTTCATATTTTACCATTACATGCTTATTACTATTTCAATAAATGCGCTTAAGAAGAAGAAGAAGTAAAATTTGTCAAATATAATAAACTAGTAATGGTATTATTGATATAAAACTAAAAGAGAATGCATTAAAATAATGCTCTCATTTAATACTCAAGATTTTAACTTTCTTTTTTTACAGTCATATATTTGTCAACATTTATATTCAACATTATTAATTAAAAATAGAATGCCTTTAGTTGATTAGAAATAAAAAATAAAAAAAATTGCTAATAGTTTGGCAGAGTAGAAAGCAAAAAATTAAATGGCAAACATTAAAAATTGTCAGTCAATTTATGTCTCTTAATAAAATATTTTATTATTAATTTTTCAATTAATCTTTAGATACCCAGATGAAATATTACTTGGTTTCCTACAAATATTTTTTAAACAATTTATCACAAATGTAAAATATAATTTATGTATTCAAAACATTTTTTATATAAATTATAATTATAATTATAATATAATTAATATTTTAAAAATTATTTATTTATTATATTAGTCATGGCAATTATTTGTAGTTATGAGTCATTCACTTCTTAATTTATTAATAATATCAAATACTTGCAGTCAACAAATATTTAATGCTTCAAATTTGAAACAATGAATATTTCAAACTTTGACCATATTAAATTTATTCATATTAATTTTCTTTATTGGAGTCAAACTTTATTGAAAGAATTTTACCAAAAAAGGGAGAGAAATTTTCCTATTTAATCCCCTTTCAAACTCAACACTACAATCAAACACTCACACTGTCTCTTATTTCATTGGCGCTTGTTTTTCTTTCTCAGCGTCTTTCCGTTTGTTTCACGTTCCAAACGTTGTCATGGAGTTCAAATATCTTAACGGTCAAAACAGAAGGACAACATCGCCACCACCACGCCCTCTTTCTGATGTAGCTTACGTCTCCAGATGCCCATTACAAGGTAATGGTCACTTCTCTTCACGTTCCTTTCAAGATATATACCCATTTGTCTTGCAGGTTAAAAAATAAAAAACATTTGTTACATGAGTTCATTTTAGTCGTTATTCGTCTTCCAGGGTATGAGTTTGTGCCTGGTAGTATTTTCGATAATGTTTCAGCGCCCAGAGTTTTCTCAATGGTGGTGCCAGCCAATGCTGAGGAAGCGTTCCGGCGAGAGTTGGAGAAAGAGGAGATCATGAGAGAGGTAATCGCCGGCGAGAAGGCATTGGCACGACGGCGAGAGCTGGAAGAGGAAGTAAGGAGAGAAATGGTGTCAGAGAGAGCATTTAGAATCCCCATGCCAAGATTTGAGGGGATCCCATCTAATAACTATAACAATAACGTGCTTGGTGGGTCAAAACATTTACCCTACTTCGATTTCCATGGTAACAGACGAGATTCTACGCAAATTAACAAGGATGGAGTGATCCTACGGGTTAGTGTATAATCTTGTGTTTAATTTACCCGTCCTTTGTGTCTCTATCTTCAATTTTGATTTTATTTTCCTGCTTCTTTAGTGTAACAGTGTTGTTTGGATTGTGAAAAAGGTTTTTCTCTTAGTTTTTGATTAAAAAATGTTACCTTGTTTGAGAATGTCCATTGGATATTTTGTCGTGTTTAAGCTCTTAATTGACTGATGAGCATAAATGATTTTATTTATCCCATTGCAGGCTAGACCAAATGTTGGTTATTGTGGTGGAAAGCGCAAAGCGCTCACACCTACAGTTGAACACAATGAGACTTTGCAGAAGAAAGTCAAGCAGGAGTGGAGTTGTGAGTTGTGTCAGATTTCTACAACGAGTGAGAAAGGCTTGAATGATCATATTCAAGGAAAAAAGCACAAGGCTAAAACATCAATGAGAACTCGGAAAATAGGTAAGAGCAACAATACATCATTATTATTAAAGAAAAGTAAGCATTGAGTGAAATGCACTAAAGCCATTGTTACCATGTATTCAGGGCTAGATTCCAGATCAGAAGGCCACACACTTCATCCTTGCTTAACCCCTGCACACACAGGCAAATTGGAATCCAAAGAAGAGGAACAGGATGTCCACAAAAGCAAAGGTTTAGTTGGTTTGGACAACCAAAATGAAGCAACTACTAGTAAAGAAGCAGGGGAAACAAATGCACACTAACAACATGGAAGAAATTTAAGTTTTGGTGTACGATTTGTCAGGTTGGAACTCAATCGAAAATTTCCTTGCAGAGCCATAGGAATGGTAAAAAGCACCTGACTAATGAAGAATTTTACCCAAAACAATGGTGGTGCTGCAAATCCTGGATGACAATACAACACATGCTTATTATTTTAATTTTATTTGCTGTATTTGTGAAGAGGTAAATTAAGATTTATAAATATATGAGATGAAGTTAGACTTTTAATGTATGTAAAATATTAAAGTACTTCAGTTACTTTTTTGGTACTCTTTTTGTGATTTTTTTTTGTCACATACGTACACCTTCTGTTGATGAATGCGACGAACTGGAATTTTCATATGTTCCCTTTAGTCTTATTTATAAAAAACCAAATGGCTTAATTACACATTTTACCAGTCAATCATCATCATTTCACGAATTTTACTATCCAATTTTTTATTTCTATTTGCAAATTTAATCACCATAGTTTTCAATTTTTAAGCATTTTTACCACCTATGTTTTTTTCCACATATTTTATCATGTTATTCTATTTTTGCGTGTTTGACTATCATGTTGGTAACAAAATGACGTCATTGTTTTTTTAAACTTTTTTTAGTTAGACGCCATCGTCGGCAAAATGCGCAAAAAATTAAAAATTTAGGTGGTAAAATTCGTAGGAAACAAACTTGGATGGTAAGATTTGCAAAATGATGATAGTTGGGTGGTAAAATGTGCTATTAAGTCAAACCAAATTAGAAGTCTTGTTTAGAGACCTTACGTAGATTAATACAGAGAACTGGAACTGGAATTTTCATAAAAGTCAATGTCTCATTTATATTCATCACCATAAGGTCTAACGAGGCCGAATGAATGGTAACTTGTGTGCTAAAAGTTGTTAATTAATATTATGTATTTGTAACAAAATATTTTAGTATCAATTCTTTAAAAAAAATGAAATTTTAATATAATATAACTTATAGTATAATATTTATTTATTATAAATTTTAATTGTATAAAAATAAATATTTATTCTATGTAACTCACGAGCAAAAATACAAGTTATATTAATTTCATGACAACTGTTTGTAGTTCTGAGTTATCCACTCATTAATTTATTAAATGCGTGTAATCAATAATTATTACATTGTTAAAACTTCTTCTTTTTTTTAATGTACAATAGTGAAAACACGTATAGAATTCAAGACTTTGTGTAAACTACCTAAGCACCCAACCATTCGGCCAACCTTGATGGATCTTTAAATGCTTAATATTTGAAACAATAAATCAAAGTAAAATAATATTTTATAATTAAAAATGTTTGAATACATGTACTCATTTATTATATTTATGAATTTTAATTTTTTTTAAATATTAGCCGCAAAAAATAAAAATAAAAAGTATTTTTTTGTTTAAAATAAAATAAATTAAAAACCATAATTTTCTCACCTTTATCTTTAATTAGAACAAGTAAAAATTATTTAAGTAGATTTTTATGATTTTCTTTAAAAGATAAATTTATTTTTAAATCTCAATTATTCAAAGTAAAAAAATGTGTAGAGCGAAAAATTAAAGACATATCAAAGTTAATTTAAGCAAGTTAAATTTAAAATTACTTCAATTCAATCTAATGAAGAATAAAGTAGCACTTTTTAATTTTAGTTATCTCCTGAGCTTATATAAATATTTAAACTTTATTAATGATTTTGTTTACTAATATCTTTAAAAATAATAGTCAAAGAATAAAATTATTATTTTTTCATTAAAAACATTATATTTCATATTTTACCATTACATGCTTATTACTATTTCAATAAATGCGCTTAAGAAGAAGAAGAAGTAAAATTTGTCAAATATAATAAACTAGTAATGGTATTATTGATATAAAACTAAAAGAGAATGCATTAAAATAATGCTCTCATTTAATACTCAAGATTTTGACTTTCTTTTTTTTACAGTCATATATTTGTCAACATTTATATTCAATATTATTAATTAACAATAGGATGCCTTTAGTTGATTAGAAATAAATAATAAAAATAAAATTGCTAATAGTTTGACAGAGTAGAAAGCAAAAAATTAAATGGCAAACATTAAAAATTGTCAGTCAATTTATGTCTTTTTAATAAAATATTTTATTATTAATTTTTCAATTAATCTTTAGATACCCAGATGAAATATTACTTGGTTTCCTACAAATATTTTTTAAACAATTTATCACAAATGTAAAATATAATTTATGTATTCAAAACATTTTTTATATAAATTATAATTATAATTATAATATAATTAATATTTTAAAAAATTCTTTATTTATTATATTAGTCATGGCAATTATTTGTAGTTATGAGTCATTCACTTCTTAATTTATTAATAATATCAAATACTTGCAGTCAACAAATATTTAATGCTTAAAATTTGAAACAATGAATATTTCAAACTTTGACCATGCTAAATTTATTCATATTAATTTTCTTTATTGGAGTCAAACTTTATTGAAAGAATTTTACCAAAAAAGGGAGAGAAATTTTCCTATTTAATCCCCTTTCAAACTCAACACTACAATCAAACACTCACACTGCCTCTTATTTCATTGGCGCTTGTTTCTCTTTCTCAGCGTCTTTCCGTTTGTTTCACGTTCGAAACGTTGTCATGGAGTTCAAATATCTTAACGGTCAAAACAGAAGGACAACATCGCCACCACCACACCCTCTTTCTGATGTAGCTTACGTCTCCAGATGCCCATTACAAGGTAATGGTCACTTCTCTTCACGTTCCTTTCAAGATATATACCCATTTGTCTTGCAGTTTAAAAAATAAAAAAACATTGTTACATGAGTTCACTTTAGTCGTTGTTCGTCTTCCAGGGTATGAGTTTGTGCCTGGTAGTATTTTCGATAATGTTTCAGCGCCCAGAGTTTTCTCAACGGTGGTGCCAGCCAATGCTGAGGAAGCGTTCCAGCGAGAGTGGGAGAAAGAGGAGATCAGGAGAGAGGTAATCGCCGGCGAGAAGGCATTGGCACGACGGCGAGAGCTGGAAGAGGAAGTAAGGAGAGAAATGGTGTCAGAGAGAGCATTTAGAATCCCCATGCCAAGATTTGAGGGGATCCCATCTAATAACTA
Source organism: Pueraria montana var. lobata (assembly GCA_026413185.1). Lineage (NCBI taxonomy): Eukaryota > Viridiplantae > Streptophyta > Magnoliopsida > Fabales > Fabaceae > Pueraria > Pueraria montana. The sequence continues at coordinate 26,553,206 of CM048656.1, forward strand.
GAACAATAAGGTGCTTGGTGGGTCAAAACATTTACCCTACTTCGATTTCCTTGGTAACAGACGAGATTCTATGCAAATTAACAAGGATGGAGTGATCCTACGGGTTAGTGTATAATCTTGTGTTTAATTTACCCGTCCTTTGTGTCTCTATCTTCAATTTTGATTTTATTTTCCTGCTTCTTTAGTGTAACAGTGTTGTTTGGATTGTGAAAAAGGTTTTTCTCTTAGTTTTGGATTAAAAAATGTTACCTTGTTTGACAATGTCCATTGGATATTTTGTCGTGTTTAAGCTCTTAATTGACTGATGAGCATAAATGATTTTATTTATCCCATTGCAGGCTAGACCAAATGTTGGTTATTGTGGTGGAAAGCGCAAAGCGCTCACACCTACAGTTGAACACAATGAGACTTTGCAGAAGAAAATCAAGCAGGAGTGGAGTTGTGAGTTGTGTCAGATTTCTACAACGAGTGAGAAAGGCTTGAATGATTATATTCAAGGAAAAAAGCACAAGGCTAAAACATCAATGAGAACTCGGAAAATAGGTAAGAGCAAAAAAACATCATTATTATTAAAGAAAAGTAAGCATTGAGTGAAATGCACTAAAGCCATTGTTACCATGTATTCAGGGCTAGATTCAAGATCAGAAGGTCACACACTTCATCCTTGCTTAACCCCTGCACACACAGGAAAATTGGAATCCAAAGAAGAGGAACAGGATGTCCACAAAAGCAAAGGTTTAGTTGGTTTGGACAACCAAAATGAAGCAACTACTAGTAAAGAAGCAGGGGAAACAAATGCACACTAACAACATGGAAGAAATTTAAGTTTTGGTGTACGTTTTGTCAGGTTGGAACTCAATCGAAAATTTCCTTGCAGAGCCATAGGAATGGTAAAAAGCACCTGACTAATGAAGAATTTTACCCAAAACAATGGTGGTGCTGCAAATCCTGGATGACAATACAACACATGCTTATTATTTTAATTTTTAGTTGCTGTATTTGTGAAGAGGTAAATTAAGATTTATAAATATATGAGATGAAGTTAGACTTTTAATGTATGTAAAATATTAAAGTACTTCAGTTACTTTTTTGGTACTCTTTTTGTGATTTTTTTTTGTCACATACGTACACCTTCTGTTCATGAATGCGACGAACTGGAATTTTCATATGTTCCCTTCAGTCTTATTTATAAAAAACCAAATGGCTTAATTACACATTTTACCAGTCAATCATCATCATTTCACGAATTTTACTATCCAATTTTTTATTTCTTTTTTCAAATTTAATCACCATAGTTTTCAATTTTTAAGCATTTTTACCACCTATGTTTTTTTCCACATATTTTATCATGTTATTCTATTTTTGCGTGTTTGACTATCATGTTGGTAACAAAATGACGTCATTGTTTTTTTAACTTTTTTTAGTTACACGCCATCGTCGGCAAAATGCGCAAAAAATTAAAAATTTAGGTGGTAAAATTCGTAGGAAACAAACTTGGATGGTAAGATTTACAAAATGATGATAGTTGGGTGGTAAAATGTGCTATTAAGTCAAACCAAATTAAAAGTCTTGTTTAGAGACCTTACGTAGATTAATACAGAGAACTGGAACTGGAATTTTCATAAAAGTCAATGTCTCATTTATATTCATCACCATAAGGTCTAACGAGGCTGAATGAATGGTAACTTGTGTGCTAAAAGTTGTTAATTAATATTATGTATTTGTAACAAAATATTTTAGTATTAATTCTTTATAAAAATGAAATTTTAATATAATATAACTTATAGCATCATATTTATTTATTATAAATTTTAATTGTATAAAAATAAATATATATTCTATGTAACTCACGAGCAAAAATACAAGTTATATTAATTTCATGACAAATGTTTGTAGTTCTGAGTTATCCACTCATTAATTTATTAAATGCGTGTAATCAATAATTATTACATTGTTAAAACTTCTTCTTTTTTTAATGTACAATAGTGACAACACGTATAGAATTCAAGACTTTGTGTAAACTACCTAAGCACCCAACCATTCGGCCAACCTTGATGGATCTTTAAATGCTTAATATTTGAAACAATAAATCAAAGTAAAATAATATTTTATAATTAAAAATGTTTGAATACGTGTACTCATTTATTATATTTATGAATTTTAATTTTTTTTTAAATTTTAGCCACAAAAAATAAAAATAAAAAGTATTTTTTTTGTTTAAAATAAAATAAATTAACAACCATAATTTTCTCACCTTTATCTTTAATTAGAACAAGTAAAAATTATTTAAATAGATTTTTATGATTTTTTTAAAAGATAAATTTATTTTTAAATCTAAATTATTCAAAGTAAAAAAAATGTGTAGAGCGAAAAATTAAAGACATATCAAAGTTAATTTAAGCAAGTTAAATTTAAAATTACTTCAATTCAATCGAATGAAGAATAAAGTATCACTTTTTAATTTTAGTTATCTCCTGAGCTTATATAAATATTTAAACTTTATTAATGATTTTGTTTACTAATATCTTTAAAAATAATAGTCAAAGAATAAAATTATTATTTTTTCATTAAAAACATTATATTTCATATTTTACCATTACATGCTTATTACTATTTCAATAAATGCGCTTAAGAAGAAGAAGAAGTAAAATTTGTCAAATATAATAAACTAGTAATGGTATTATTGATATAAAACTAAAAGAGAATGCATTAAAATAATGCTCTCAATTAATACTCAAGATTTTAACTTTCTTTTTTTACAGTCATATATTTGTCAACATTTATATTCAATATTATTAATTAAAAATAGAATGCCTTTAGTTGATTAGAAATAAAAAATAAAAAAAAAATTGCTAATAGTTTGACAGAGTAGAAAGCAAAAAATTAAATGGCAAACATTAAAAATTGTCAGTCAATTTATGTCTTTTTAATAAAATATTTTATTACTAATTTTTCAATTAATCTTTAGATACCCAGATGAAATATTACTTGGTTTCCTACAAATATTTTTTAAACAATTTATCACAAATGTAAAATATAATTTATGTATTCAAAACAATTTTTATATAAATTATAATTATAATTATAATATAATTAATATTTTAAAAATTATTTATTTATTATATTAGTCATGGAAATTATTTGTAGTTATGAGTCATTCACTTCTTAATTTATTAATAATATCAAATACTTGCAGTCAACAAATATTTAATGCTTAAAATTTGTAACAATGAATATTTCAAACTTTGACCATATTAAACTTATTCATATTAATTTTCTTTATTGGAGTCAAACTTTATTGAAGGAATTTTACCAAAAAAGGGAGGGAAATTTTCCTATTTAATCCCCTTTCAAACTCAACACCACAATCAAACACTCACACTGTCTCTTATTTCATTGGCGCTTGTTTTTCTTTCTCAGCGTCTTTCCGTTTGTTTCACGTTCCAAACGTTGTCATGGAGTTCAAATATCTTAACGGTCAAAACAGAAGGACAACATCGCCACCACCACACCCTCTTTCTGATGTAGCTTACGTCTCCAGATGCCCATTACAAGGTAATGGTCACTTCTCTTCACGTTCCTTTCAAGATATATACCCATTTGTCTTGCAGTTTAAAAAATAAAAAACATTTGTTACATGAGTTAACTTTAGTCGTTGTTCGTCTTCCAGGGTATGAGTTTGTGCCTGGTAGTATTTTCGATAATGTTTCAGCGCCCAGAGTTTTCTCAACGGTGGTGCCAGCCAATGCTGAGGAAGCGTTCCAGCGAGAGTTGGAGAAAGAGGAGATCAGGAGAGAGGTAATCACCGGCGAGAAGGCATTGGCACGACGGCGAGAGCTGGAAGAGGAAGTAAGGAGAGAAATGGTGTCAGAGAGAGCATTTAGAATCCCCATGCCAAGATTTGAGGGGATCCCATCTAATAACTATAACAATAAGGTGCTTGGTGGGTCAAAACATTTACCCTACTTCGATTTCCATGGTAACAGACGAGATTCTACGCAAATTAACAAGGATGGAGTGATCCTACGGGTTAGTGTATAATCTTGTGTTTAATTTACCCGTCCTTTGTGTCTCTATCTTCAATTTTGATTTTATTTTCCTGCTTCTTTAGTGTAACAGTGTTGTTTGGATTGTGAAAAAGGTTTTTCTCTTAGTTTTTGATTAAAAAATGATACCTTGTTTGAGAATGTCCATTGGATATTTTGTCGTGTTTAAGCTCTTAATTGACTGATGAGCATAAATGATTTTATTTATCCCATTGCAGGCTAGACCAAATGTTGGTTATTGTGGTGGAAAGCGCAAAGCGCTCACACCTACAGTTGAACACAATGAGACTTTGCAGAAGAAAATCAAGCAGGAGTGGAGTTGTGAGTTGTGTCAGATTTCTACAACGAGTGAGAAAGGCTTGAATGATTATATTCAAGGAAAAAAGCACAAGGCTAAAACATCAATGAGAACTCGGAAAATAGGTAAGAGCAAAAAAACATCATTATTATTAAAGAAAAGTAAGCATTGAGTGAAATGCACTAAAGCCATTGTTACCATGTATTCAGGGCTAGATTCAAGATCAGAAGGTCACACACTTCATCCTTGCTTAACCCCTGCACACACAGGAAAATTGGAATCCAAAGAAGAGGAACAGGATGTCCACAAAAGCAAAGGTTTAGTTGGTTTGGACAACCAAAATGAAGCAACTACTAGTAAAGAAGCAGGGGAAACAAATGCACACTAACAACATGGAAGAAATTTAAGTTTTGGTGTACGTTTTGTCAGGTTGGAACTCAATCGAAAATTTCCTTGCAGAGCCATAGGAATGGTAAAAAGCACCTGACTAATGAAGAATTTTACCCAAAACAATGGTGGTGCTGCAAATCCTGGATGACAATACAACACATGCTTATTATTTTAATTTTTAGTTGCTGTATTTGTGAAGAGGTAAATTAAGATTTATAAATATATGAGATGAAGTTAGACTTTTAATGTATGTAAAATATTAAAGTACTTCAGTTACTTTTTTGGTACTCTTTTTGTGATTTTTTTTTGTCACATACGTACACCTTCTGTTGATGAATGCGACGAACTGGAATTTTCATATGTTCCCTTCAGTCTTATTTATAAAAAACCAAATGGCTTAATTACACATTTTACCAGTCAATCATCATCATTTCACGAATTTTACTATCCAATTTTTTATTTCTTTTTTCAAATTTAATCACCATAGTTTTCAATTTTTAAGCATTTTTACCACCTATGTTTTTTTCCACATATTTTATCATGTTATTCTATTTTTGCGTGTTTGACTATCATGTTGGTAACAAAATGACGTCATTGTTTTTTTAACTTTTTTTAGTTACACGCCATCGTCGGCAAAATGCGCAAAAAATTAAAAATTTAGGTGGTAAAATTCGTAGGAAACAAACTTGGATGGTAAGATTTACAAAGTGATGATAATTGGGTGGTAAAATGTGCTATTAAGTCAAACCAAATTAAAAGTCTTGTTTAGAGACCTTACGTAGATTAATACAGAGAACTGGAACTGGAATTTTCATAAAAGTCAATGTCTCATTTATATTCATCACCATAAGGTCTAACGAGGCCGAATGAATGGTAACTTGTGTGCTAAAAGTTGTTAATTAATATTATGTATTTGTAACAAAATATTTTAGTATTAATTCTTTAAAAAAATGAAATTTTAATATAATATAACTTATAGTATAATATTTATTGTTAGGTTCTAAGACCTTGGACGATGTCCAACCCCTCCTATTTCGGTTTTGATGATAATAACTAAAGGATAAATTTTGAAGTATCTAATGATCTAGTTTGAGTGTTATAGGAATTACGTCGTCCAATCCCGCAATGGTATTGTATCTCTCAAACCTGGACTGTATGTTTTAGTAAAGAAAGCGTCCAAATATATTTTATAAGAAACTTACAGGCAGCGTCCAATGCTCCTGTGAGAGCAAGCGTCCAACGCTTGAATAACACTCACTGTTGTTACTATCTTGAAAATACGTTTTCTATGATATAAGGCAACGTTCACTCTCTCATATTTTAACATGCCATTCTGTTTGATCTTTTCGAATAGTACTGAACAGGAAAAGAAGAAGCTTCTCTCTGCAGAAAAAGTATGAGTAGGAGAGGCACTACAAGTACGGCTGTCACTTCCATCACTTCACTCTAAGTCAAAATGTGACAACGGCCATATGCTACAGAAAGAATTGCTCTTGGAAAAGGAACAGATCCCTCAACGGATATCTTTCAACAATCTTCCTATATATAGAAGAATGAGCTCACATATCAAAAAGACGGAAAATTGAAAAAGAGCTGAATCCCTGTCAAAACGACTGGACGATCATAAGCGAAAAGAGCATTCATCTTAGCTTTGCTAAGCGAGTCTATATACTCATTCTTATTGTAATATCCTCTCAGTGAGAGTTAAATTTTACTTACAATATCAAACAATTCTGTTTGGAAAGCCAGAAGTGGCTTAGTGTTAAAGAATACTTTTGTTTGTGTTTAATCTCAAGGGGAGATTAAGGGTGTGCCAGAAGTGGCCCAGAGAATACTTGTAGCCAGAAGTGGCAAGGTTAGAATACTTGAGAGTAATCAGATTTTGATTAGTAGAACCCTTCAAAAGTTTTTGAAGGAGAACTGGACGTAGCTTAGTTGAGTGAACCAGTATAAAACTAAGTATTATATTCTCTCGCTTTCTAGCTTACTTGCACTTCTTTTAAACTATCTCTTCAACATATTACGAAAAGATTTCTATACACCTTTTTATCTAATTTTATCTATTACGTGTATTTAAACGAAAAAGAAGAAGAGTAGTTTCTTTGGACTGTTGTTTCTTAATCGGCTGGACGATAGCTTGTTTTTCTGTTTTACTAAGTTTCTGTAAAACGTAAAGATACACTATCTTCACATTAGCTAAAGTTTTCCAAAGAAATTTTAAATACACTATTCAACCCCCCTTCTAGTGTATTTCTCTACATTTCAATTGGTATCAGAGCACTACCTCTTGGGTTGAGTTCTTAACAGTATAGAGGAAAGATCCTGAGAAAGATGGAAAACGAAGGACAAGCTGTGAACAGACCACCACTCTTCAAGGGTGTCAAATATGACTACTGGAAACAAAGAATGATAGCATTCTTTGAATCTAGCCATATTGACATGTGGGAAGTTGTGGAGATGGGCGATTATATTCCACTTGATGCAAGCCTCAACGAAATCCCAAAGGCTAGATGGACGGAAGAGCAAAAACAAAGATTTTATCTCAACTCCAGAGCTAGAAACATCATCATGTGTGCACTGAGCGAACAAGAATACAACAAGGTGCACAGTCTCAAAAGCGCAAAACAAATGTGGGACACTCTTGCATTAACATATGAGGGTTCCACTCAGGTAAAACGTAACAAACTCAGTCTCCTTACTCGTCAATATGAGTTATTTAGTATGGAAGAAAACGAGGACATACAAAGTATGTTTGGACGGTTTCAAACCATACTAAATGAACTTAGAGCACATGGTAAAGATTATAATAACTATGAACATATTGACAAAATTCTAAGAAGTTTGCCTAGGAAATGGAGACCACAGGTTACAACTTTGAGAACAAAGAAGGAACTGGACGATATGTCCTTAGAAGAACTCGTGGGAACCCTCAAGGTGCATGAACTAGAACTGCATCAAGATAGTGATGGTAAGAAAAATAAGTCTCTGGCGCTCAGCGTCCAGAAGCCAAGGAAAGCATCATCGTCCAAAGCCATGCAAGCTGAAACATCATCAGACGAACAATATGAAGATGATGACTCAGATGAGAATGATGAACTATCCTTTATATCCAAAAGGATACATGCTATGTGGAAAAAGAAAGGTGGATCCAGATGGAGAAACCTGGAGAGGAAAGACTTCAAAGAAAAGAAGGAGAAGAGTCCAATTATATGCTACGAATGCAAAAAGCCAGGACACTTCAAATCAGAGTGCCCAGATCTTGACAAAAGCAAGGACAAGAAGAAGAAATTCTTCAGCAAAGGAAAGGGCAAGAAAGTTCTGATGTCCACATGGGAAGACCTGGACGATGACTCATCATCGGACGAGGGAGAAGAGGAGGAAGCACACATATGTCTGATGGCGGACACCTCAACTGATTCCTCTGAGCCAGAAGAAGAAGATGAGGTAGATTTTAATGACTTAGATTCAATTCAAGAAGCTTATCATGAACTACTTTCAAACTCTTCTATCTTGTCAAAGGCCTATAGAACTTTAAAGAAATCATCCAAATCACTTTCAAAAGAAAAAGAAGCTTTAGAAGAAAACGTTAGACAACTGGAAAGTGAAAAGGAGGATTTACAGAAAAGGTTTACAGAGCTCTCAAGGCAAAATGAAACTACAAATATGGAGAGGCGAACTCTCTGGAATGATGCTGCTCAAGCCCATAAATCCTATAAGGATTCAAGGGATAGAGAAAGAAATCTTTCCATAGAGATTCGAAATCTCAACGCAGAAAACAAAAGGCTAGTTGAGAAGCTTCTAAAAGTTGAAGCAGATACTTCCTTAAGAGGTCAACCACATGATGTTGTAAAACTTCATGAAGAAATTGACAGCCTAAAGAAGGATCTGTCAAACTTTGTCAAGGGCTCTGACAACCTCAAGAAACTTTTAAAATATGAAGGTTGTAAGAGACCAAATGACAGGTCAGGACATGGATATAAGGGAAAGAAATATATTCATGATGAGGAAACAGATGTTTGCTACTTCTGTGGGAAACCTGGACATATAACGTCCAAATGCAGACACCTGCCTAAGAAGGGAGCATTCAATGCCCTTCGAGCTAACAAAAAAGGACCCAAGTCAATCTGGGTACCTAAGGATAAAATTGTTCCTGTTACAAACATGCTTAACAGCAGGAAAGAAACTCCAATCATGGTACCTGGACAGTGGGTGCTCACATCACATGACGGGAGAAAGGTGTATGTTCCAAAGCCTCCTACCCAAGACTGGTGGGACAGTCACTTTTGGAGGGAATCAGAAAGGGATGATAGCTGGCGTAGGTAAGATTGGTATACCACCCTATCCTTGTATTGATAAAGTTCTTTATGTTAAAGGTCTTAAACATAATCTACTTAGCATAAGTCAATTATGTGACAGTGGATATGATGTTGCCTTTAACAAAGGTGAATGTACAGTCAAAAACTCTGATGGGTCCCTTCTCTTTACTGCAAAGAGGCAAGGCAATCTGTATAAGATTAAACTTGGGGAACTATCAAGTCAAAATGTATCATGTCTAGTTTCTGTACAAGAAAATCATTGGTTATGGCATAAAAGACTTGGTCATGCAAGCTTGAGGTTAATCTCAAAGCTGAATAGGCACAACCTCGTAAGAGGACTACCAAGTATGTCATATAAAGATGATCTTCTTTGCAAAGCTTGTCAGAAAGGGAAACAAGTGAAAAGTTCTTTTCAAAGTAAAAACATTGTTTCCACTTCTAGACCTCTAGAGCTGTTACATATTGATCTGTTTGGACCCACAAGAACAGCCTCGGTAAGTGGTAAAAGATATGGATTAGTTATAGTGGACGACTATACTAGATGGACATGGGTCTTATTCCTATCCCACAAAGATGAGTCCTTTAAGGCTTTTTATAATCTCTGCAAAAGAGTTCAAAATGAAAGAGGAGTATGCATTACTTCGATCAGAAGTGATCACGGGGGTGAATTCGAAAACGAAAGTTTTCAAAGGTTCTGTGAGGATAATGGTATCCTTCACAACTTCTCAACACCTAGAACACCACAACAGAATGGTGTAGTTGAGAGGAAAAATAGGTCACTTCAGGAGATGGCCAGAACCATGTTAAATGATAATTCAACCCCTAAACACTTCTGGGCTGAAGCAGTGAATACTGCCTGTTATTTACAAAACAGAATCTATATAAGGCCGATATTGAAAAAGACTCCATATGAATTGTGGAAGGGTAGAAGACCCAACATATCCTACTTCCATCCATTTGGATGTCAATGTTTCATTCTGAACACTAAGGATAACCTGGGAAAATTTGATTCTAAGTGTGATGAAGGAACATTGCTTGGATATTCTGAAACTTCAAAGGCATACAGAGTCTATAACTCTAGAACCTTAGTTGTTGAAGAAGCTATCCATGTGAAGTTTAATGACAACAAGCCTGATAAGGAATTATCAGAGCTGGACAAATCATTTGCAGATCTCAGATTGGACGATGCAAGTAAGTCATCAGACTCGTCCAACCATGATGTCTCAGTTGAAGAATCAAATGCACTACTGGACCGTCCAGTAGCAGAACCAGTACAGAACCAACTGGGCCAAGCAGTACGGTGATCACGTTGCGACTGTGCTTTGCAAGTCCAAAACCCCTGAGTCGATGAAGATTGAATACAAGAATCTGTGCGAGGAAGCTAAAATATGGTAGCAGGTGTGCAACAAGAGTATCCTGCACAAAGTTGGATCTAAGGACTCAGTCACAGACTTACACAAGTTTGTGATATTCCATCTGATGGAAGGCATTCCCTTCAATCTCCCTCACATCATCTACGTCAATATCGTGAGGATGATGAAGTCTGTGGGTGGGAATGATGACATTTTCTACGCCGCCCTGATGAACAGGATCTTCTGGGATCAGAAGATTTATCAACGCTTCTTTGATGAATTGGATGAAGAAGCCCACGAAGCCATAGTGAAGAAAAGGCCAATAGTGGCAACACAACAGTTGTTTGGTGAGCCCAACATAAGGCCAATGAAGATCAAGCTAACAGCCAAGGTCTTAAGGGACCTGGACGAGGACACCATCAACAAGCAAAGGCATGAACAGAGCAAGATCATCTCTAATGATGAAGAAGAAGAGATTGATCTTCTGGGCATTGGTAGAAAAATCAAAAGGCTGATGGAAGAACAGCAGGGCAGAAAGATCACACGCCAAGCAACTCAGATGCATGAGGAAGACGCTGAGAAGGAAAGAAGAACCAAGAAAAGGCATGCTGAGACATCTGTTGCTCAATCACCAGCAGGGAAGCGTCCAAGGACTGAAACGTCCAAACCTGTTCAAGAGGAGAGGCGTCCAAAGGTAGCTCCAGTAAAGGTTGCCCCAGAAAAGCAAAAGGTACGAAAGCTTCAATTACTGGACGACTCTGATGATGATGACCAGATCCCAATTGGTCAGATCATGAAGGAGACAGAGGGTCCTCAGCAAAAGAAGCAAAAGGCACAACCTGCTAAAACACTTCCTTTTCTTGCTAATGTGCCACGAAGAGTGAAGACTCAGGCAATAAGGCCAAAAAGGATTGCAGTGCTACCATCCTCCTCTCAAGACACCGACGATGTATCCACCAGCACCCTTCTACCAGCAACATCAGGTGCTCCTTCCACATCAGCAAGCCAGCAACCATCTCTTCGCTTGGACCTGTCCAAGTTTGTGCGTCCAAGAGATGCATGGAGGGATACATGGTCCCCATGGACTATTCCCCCCAAGCAGAAAACCAAAGAAGAGAAAGACAGAGAACGCTTTCCGGTTGCATTCCTTACGCGCAATGAGCAGAATTTCTGTAAAGAAGGTGATATGATCCAGAGGCCTCTGCAAGAGCCTCTGAAGCGGCATTATACAACTGCCTCAGCACCTGAGTGGATGAGGTATGTTTGCACTGAATCTTTGTCAGCTGCTTATTATGCTATGCCCAAAGGAACGATCATCAGCAATCCTCTGCCCAATTGGACAAGAGAAGTGTACCCACACTTAGTACGCATGCCTTATCCTTACATCTGTCCAACTGGAACTCAGCAGAGAGTGCGTCCAGCAGCGGAAACTCTGCAGAAGCCAGAGGTGGAAGTTGCCTCTCGTTTCACCAAGACGGTTGCGGAGCAGAAAGGGAAGGCTCTAAGGAAAAAGAAGGCACCGTCCAAGAAGTCTTCTGCTAACAAAGATATTGAGCTGGATGCAGAATTGCAATTGGCAATTAAAGAAAGTCTGGACCCGTCAGTAACGCAGCAGCGTCTAGACGCAGGGTGGGTCAGGGATGTTCAAATCTGGACTCCAATCACAAAGTTCCTGCCTCTACCAGCTGGAACTCCAGTGCTAAACTTCCAGCCAGGCGACTTTGATGATCTTGGAAAGCTTCTGCAACAGATGTACATTCCAAACCAAGCAATCGCCTACCCACCAAACATGCACATAAGCCGCGCGATAGAAATAAAGTTCGTACCAGACAGAGTATGTCCTAGACTACCTGTATATGATGCTGGTCGCAAGAAAGGCTTCAAATTCTACGGCATTGAGATGCCCAGCAGGGAAGAGAAAGTTGAAACCCTGCAAAAATCCTCTCACACCTGGGGTCATTTATTTGATAAGTCTGGTAAGCTTACGCGTGAACTTGGAACCTTTGATTCCATCACCTTTTGGCGCCAGATATTATGGAACGATTCCCAGCAAGCCTCATCCTCAGGCAGTTCCAAGGATGACTTTGTTCATCCCCCTCATGGTATAGAAGTGCTGCGTCCAGTCAAGACTCACCATTTCTCAGACACATTTGCCTGCTTTCTGAAGGATTTAGATGATTATCTGGAGTTGATGAAGACTTTGCCAACAATCAGAAGCAACAAAGTGTTTGACCTCAGAACACTGGATCGCACGGAGTTTGTGGAGGAACTCCAAACTCTACATGAGGAGTACCAAGCAGAAGAAGCCGCCGCAGCAGTAGAACAAGCTCGTCTTGAGCAGCTGGCTTTTAAGGAAGCTGAGATCGCAACCATGGAAAAGGAAGATACGGTTGCTAAGTCAAAGGCTACACAGGCAGAACTGGATGAAGCATCTGCCAAAGTGACAAAGGTGCTAGCTCATCTTGACCTGGACTCATCAGTACCAGTGGACGTAGAACACTTTGTCACGTCACATGAAGAACCTACCATCCAATCTGATAAGTCCGCGGATGATAGAGAGCTCGTTGTTGAAGCCTCCAAGCCTATGGAAGTCTCTACAGTACAGCCTATTGCTGAAGAAATCACCAGCTTCCCCATTGTTGATGCCTCTACTGAAGCACATTCGGGCACACATCAACTGGTTCCCACTAGATCTTCAAGTCCAAGGGGCATCAATCCCTTACGATTTGCTGAACCACAAGGAGTCTCAGAAGATCGTGTTCACGAGATAGTGCAACAGGCTCTGAGGCAACAACAGCTGGAGACCGAAGCCGCTTTTCAAGCTTTTCAGCAAAGACAACAGGCTGAGGCTGATCAACATCGACTGATGCTGCAAAATGCAATCACTGAGCAGTTCATGAGTCTCTCCCAGACGCTTGTGAACCAGATTCAAAATACCGCAGCCACCTTACTTGGTCACGTTGCTCATACAGTTCCACCAGTCCAACCTCAACCTCCACAACCAGCACCACCAATTCAAGCACCACCAGAACAACCACCACCACATGAACCACCTCCACAGCCATAAGGTGACCATGATGGCCACATCATTTTTTTTCCATCTTTCAAACCTTTTTGTTAATGACAAAGGGGGAGAAATTGGAATTTTGACGAGAATAAATAGCTAAACAATCTGTATTCAAATATTTTTTGAATATATATATTTGGTTCCTTTATCAAAACATGAGGTGTTTATTTTCAAATATTCCGCATCCATATCATTGATATGTTTTTCACTCTGATATCTGTTATACATGATTTATACTTGCCTTTATATCTATCTGTTATTAGATGCATAAGAAATGTTGAACTCAGGGGGAGTACTTCATTTCACTTATATACTCTGGCATAACATAATCATCTCTGACTTGACTCATTGTATTCTTATATGATTATGTGTCTGTTAACATCAAAATTTACCATTATTTGTCATCATCAAAAAGGGGGAGATTGTTAGGTTCTAAGACCTTGGACGATGTCCAACCCCTCCTATTTCGGTTTTGATGATAATAACTAAAGGATAAATTTTGAAGTATCTAATGATCTAGTTTGAGTGTTATAGGAATTACGTCGTCCAATCCCGCAATGGTATTGTATCTCTCAAACCTGGACTGTATGTTTTAATAAAGAAAGCGTCCAAATATATTTTATAAGAAACTTACAGGCAGCGTCCAATGCTCCTGTGAGAGCAAGCGTCCAACGCTTGAATAACACTCACTGTTGTTACTATCTTGAAAATGCGTTTTCTATGATATAAGGCAACGTTCACTCTCTCATATTTTAACATGCCATTCTGTTTGATCTTTTCGAATAGTACTGAACAGGAAAAGAAGAAGCTTCTCTCTGCAGAAAAAGTACGAGTAGGAGAGGCGCTACAAGTACGGCTGTCACTTCCATCACTTCACTCTAAGTCAAAATGTGACAACGGCCATATGCTATAGAAAGAATCGCTCTTGGAAAAGGAACAGATCCCTCAACGGATATCTTTCAACAAGCTTCCTATATATAGAAGAATGAGCTCACATATCAAAAAGACAGAAAATTGAAAAAGAGCTGAATCCCTGTCAAAACGACTGGACGATTATGAGCGAAAAGAGCATTCATCTTAGCTTTGCTAAGCGAGTCTATATACTCATTCTTATTGTAATATCCTCTCAGTGAGAGTTAAATTTTACTTACAATATCAAACAATTCTGTTTGGAAAGCCAGGAGTGGCTTAGTGTTAAAGAATACTTTTGTTTGTGTTTAATCTCAAGGGGAGATTAAGGGTGTGCCAGAAGTGGCCCAGAGAATACTTGTAGCCAGAAGTGGCAAGGTTAGAATACTTGAGAGTAATCAGATTTTGATTAGTAGAACCCTTCAAAAGTTTTTGAAGGAGAACTGGACGTAGCTCAGTTGAGTGAACCAGTATAAAAATAAGTATTCTATTCTCTCGCTTTCTAGCTTACTTGCACTTCTTTTAAACTATCTCTTCAACATATTACGAAAAGATTTCTATACACCTTTTTATCTAAGTTTATCTATTACGTGTATTTAAACGAAAAAGAAGAAGAGTAGTTTCTTTGGACTGTTGTTTCTTAATCGGCTGGACGATAGCTTGTTTTTCTGTTTTACTAAGTTTCTGTAAAACGTAAAGATACACTATCTTCACATTAGCTAAAGTTTTCCAAAGAAATTTTAAATACACTATTCAACCCCCCTTATAGTGTATTTCTCTACATTTCATTTATTTATTATAAATTTTAATTGTATAAAAATAAATATTTATTCTATGTAACTCACGAGCAAAAATACAAGTTATATTAATTTCATGACAATTGTTTGTAGTTCTGAGTTATCCACTCATTAATTTATTAAATGCGTGTAATCAATAATTATTACATTGTTAAAACTTCTTCTTTTTTTAATGTACAATAGTGACAACACGTATAGAATTCAAGACTTTGTGTAAACTACCTAAGCACCCAACCATTCGGCCAACCTTGATGGATCTTTAAATGCTTAATATTTGAAACAATAAATCAAAGTAAAATAATATTTTATAATTAAAAATGTTTGAATACGTGTACTCATTTATTATATTTATGAATTTTAATTTTTTTTAAATATTAGCCGCAAAAAATAAAAATAAAAAGTATTTTTTTGTTTAAAATAAAATAAATTAAAAACCATAATTTTCTCACCTTTATCTTTAATTAGAACAAGTAAAAATTATTTAAATAGATTTTTATGATTTTTTTAAAAGATAAATTTATTTTTAAATCTCAATTATTCAAAGTAAAAAAATGTGTAGAGCGAAAAATTAAAGACATATCAAAGTTAATTTAAGCAAGTTAAATTTAAAATTACTTCAATTCAATTGAATGAAGAATAAAGTATCACTTTTTAATTTTAGTTATCTCCTGAGCTTATATAAATATTTAAACTTTATTAATGATTTTGTTTACTAATATCTTTAAAAATAATAGTCAAAGAATAAAATTATTATTTTTTCATTAAAAACATTATATTTCATATTTTACCATTACATGCTTATTACTATTTCAATAAATGCGCTTAAGAAGAAGAAGAAGTAAAATTTGTCAAATATAATAAACTAGTAATGGTATTATTGATATAAAACTAAAAGAGAATGCATTAAAATAATGCTCTCATTTAATACTAAAGATTTTAACTTTCTTTTTTTACAGTCATATATTTGTCAACATTTATATTCAATATTATTAATTAAAAATAGAATGCCTTTAGTTGATTAGAAATAAAAAATATAAAAAAAATTGCTAATAGTTTGACAGAGTAGAAAGCAAAAAATTAAATGGCAAACATTAAAAATTGTCAGTCAATTTATGTCTTTTTAATAAAATATTTTATTATTAATTTTTCAATTAATCTTTAGATACCCAGATGAAATATTACTTGGTTTCCTACAAATATTTTTTAAACAATTTATCACAAATGTAAAATATAATTTATGTATTCAAAACATTTTTTATATAAATTATAATTATAATTATAATATAATTAATATTTTAAAAATTATTTATTTATTATATTAGTCATGGCAATTATTTGTAGTTATGAGACATTCACTTCTTAATTTATTAATAATATCAAATACTTGCAGTCAACAAATATTTAATGCTTAAAATTTGAAACAATGAATATTTAAAACTTTGACCATATTAGATTTATTCATATTAATTATCTTTATTGGAGTCAAACTTTATTGAAAGAATTTTACCAAAAAAGGGAGAGAAATTTTCCTATTTAATCCCCTTTCAAACTTAACACTACAATCAAACACTCACACTGTCTCTTATTTCATTGGCGCTTGTTTTTCTTTCTCAGCGTCTTTCCGTTTGTTTCACGTTCCAAACGTTGTCATGGAGTTCAAATATCTTAACGGTCAAAACAGAAGGACAACATCGCCACCACCACACCCTCTTTCTGATGTAGCTTACGTCTCCAGATGCCCATTACAAGGTAATGGTCACTTCTCTTCACGTTCCTTTCAAGATATATACCCATTTGTCTTGCAGTTTAAAAAATAAAAAACATTTGTTACATGAGTTCACTTTAGTCGTTGTTCGTCTTCCAGGGTATGAGTTTGTGCCTGGTAGTATTTTCGATAATGTTTCAGCGCCCAGTGTTTTCTCAACGGTGGTGCCAGCCAATGCTGAGGAAGCGTTCCAGCGAGAGTTGGAGAAAGAGGAGATCAGGAGAGAGGTAATCGCCGGCGAGAAGGCATTGGCACGACGGCGAGAGCTAGAAGAGGAAGTAAGGAGAGAAATGGTGTCAGAGAGAGCATTTAGAATCCCCATGCCAAGATTTGAGGGGATCCCATCTAATAACTATAACAATAACGTGCTTGGTGGGTCAAAACATTTACCCTACTTCGATTTCCATGGTAACAGACGAGATTCTACGCAAATTAACAAGGATGGAGTGATCCTACGGGTTAGTGTATAATCTTGTGTTTAATTTACCCGTCCTTTGTGTCTCTATCTTCAATTTTGATTTTATTTTCCTGCTTCTTTAGTGTAACAGTGTTGTTTGGATTGTGAAAAAGGTTTTTCTCTTAGTTTTTGATTAAAAAATGTTACCTTGTTTGAGAATGTCCATTGGATATTTTTTCGTGTTTAAGCTCTTAATTGACTGATGAGCATAAATGATTTTATTTATCCCATTGCAGGCTAGACCAAATGTTGGTTATTGTGGTGGAAAGCGCAAAGCGCTCACACCTACAGTTGAACACAATGAGACTTTGCAGAAGAAAGTCAAGCAGGAGTGGAGTTGTGAGTTGTGTCAGATTTCTACAACGAGTGAGAAAGGCTTGAATGATCATATTCAAGGAAAAAAGCACAAGGCTAAAACATCAATGAGAACTCGGAAAATAGGTAAGAGCAACAAAACATCATTATTATTAAAGAAAAGTAAGCATTGAGTGAAATGCACTAAAGCCATTGTTACCATGTATTCAGGGCTAGATTCAAGATCAGAAGGCCACACACTTCATCCTTGCTTAACCCCTGCACACACACGCAAATTGGAATCCAAAGAAGAGGAACAGGATGTCCACAAAAAGCAAAGGTTTAGTTGGTTTGGACATCCAAAATGAAGCAACTACTAGTAAAGAAGCAGGGGAAACAAATGCACACTAACAACATGGAAGAAATTTAAGTTTTGGTGTACGTTTTGTCAGGTTGGAACTCAATCGAAAATTTCCTTGCAGAGCCATAGGAATGGTAAAAAGCACCTGACTAATGAAGAATTTTACCCAAAACAATGGTGGTGCTGCAAATCCTGGATGACAATACAACACATGCTTATTATTTTAATTTTTATTTGCTGTATTTGTGAAGAGGTAAATTAAGAATTATAAATATATGAGATGAAGTTAGACTTTTAATGTATTTAAAATATTAAAGTAGTTCAGTTACTTTTTTGGTACTCTTTTTGTGATTTTTTTTGTCACATACGTACACCTTGTGTTGATGAATGCGACGAACTGGAATTTTCATATGTTCCCTTCAGTCTTATTTATAAAAAACCAAATGGCTTAATTACACATTTTACCAGTCAATCATCATCATTTCACGAATTTTACTATCCAATTTTTTATTTCTTTTTTCAAGTTTAATCACCATAGTTTTCAATTTTTAAGCATTTTTACCACCTATGTTTTTTTCCACATATTTTATCATGTTATTCTATTTTTGCGTGTTTGACTATCATGTTGGTAACAAAATGACGTCATTGTTTTTTTAAACTTTTTTTAGTTACACGCCATCGTCGGCAAAATGCGCAAAAAATTAAAAATTTAGGTGGTAAAATTCGTAGGAAACAAACTTGGATGGTAAGATTTACAAAATGATGATAGTTGGGTGGTAAAATGTGCTATTAAGTCAAACCAAATTAAAAGTCTTGTTTAGAGACCTTACATAGATTAATACAGAGAACTGGAACTGGAATTTTCATAAAATTCAATGTCTCATTTATATTCATCACCATAAGGTCTAACGAGGCCGAATGAATGGTAACTTGTGTGCTAAAAGTTGTTAATTAATATTAAGTATTTGTAACAAAATATTTTAGTATTAATTCTTTAAAAAAAATGAAATTTTAATATAATATAACTTATAGTATAATATTTATTTATTATAAATTTTAATTGTATAAAAATAAATATTTATTCTATGTAACTCACGAGCAAAAATACAAGTTATATTAATTTCATGACAACTGTTTGTAGTTCTGAGTTATCCACTCATTAATTTATTAAATGCGTGTAATCAATAATTATTACATTGTTAAAACTTCTTCTTTTTTTAATGTACAATAGTGACAACACGTATAGAATTCAAGACTTTGTGTAAACTACCTAAGCACCCAACCATTCGGCCAACCTTGATGGATCTTTAAATGCTTAATATTTGAAACAATAAATCAAAGTAAAATAATATTTTATAATTAAAAATGTTTGAATACGTGTACTCATTTATTATATTTATGAATTTTAATTTTTTTTAAATATTAGCCGCAAAAAATAAAAATAAAAAGTATTTTTTTGTTTAAAATAAAATAAATTAAAAACCATAATTTTCTCACCTTTATCTTTAATTAGAACAAGTAAAAATTATTTAAATAGATTTTTATGATTTTTTTTAAAAGATAAATTTATTTTTAAATCTCAATTATTCAAAGTAAAAAAATGTGTAGAGCGAAAAATTAAAGACATATCAAAGTTAATTTAAGCAAGTTAAATTTAAAATTACTTCAATTCAATCGAATGAAGAATAAAGTATCACTTTTTAATTTTAGTTATCTCCTGAGCTTATATAAATATTTAAACTTTATTAATGATTTTGTTTACTAATATCTTTAAAAATAATAGTCAAAGAATAAAATTATTATTTTTTCATTAAAAACATTATATTTCATATTTTACCATTACATGCTTATTACTATTTCAATAAATGCGCTTAAGAAGAAGAAGAAGTAAAATTTGTCAAATATAATAAACTAGTAATGGTATTATTGGTATAAAACTAAAAGAGAATGCATTAAAATAATGCTCTCATTTAATACTCAAGATTTTAACTTTCTTTTTTTACAGTCATATATTTGTCAACATTTATATTCAATATTATTAATTAAAAATAGAATGCCTTTAGTTGATTAGAAATAAAAAATAAAAAAAAAATTGCTAATAGTTTGACAGAGTAGAAAGCAAAAATTTAAATGGCAAACATTAAAAATTGTCAGTCAATTTATGTCTTTTTAATAAAATATTTTATTATTAATTTTTCAATTAATCTTTAGATACCCAGATGAAATATTACTTGGTTTCCTACAAATATTTTTTAAACAATTTATCACAAATGTAAAATATAATTTATGTATTCAAAACATTTTTTATATAAATTATAATTATAATTATAATATAATTAATATTTTAGAAATTATTTATTTATTATATTAGTCATGGCAATTATTTGTAGTTATGAGTCATTCACTTCTTAATTTATTAATAATATCAAATACTTGCAGTCAACAAATATTTAATGCTTAAAATTTGAAACAATGAATATTTCAAACTTTGACCATATTAAATTTATTCATATTAATTTTCTTTATTGGAGTCAAACTTTATTGAAAGAATTTTACCAAAAAAGGGAGAGAAATTTTCCTATTTAATCCCCTTTCAAACTCAACACTACAATCAAACACTCACACTGCCTCTTATTTCATTGGCGTTTGTTTTTCTTTCTCAGCGTCTTTCCGTTTGTTTCACGTTCGAAACGTTGTCATGGAGTTCAAATATCTTAACGGTCAAAACAGAAGGACAACATCGCCACCACCACACCCTCTTTCTGATGTAGCTTACGTCTCCAGATGCCCATTACAAGGTAATGGTCACTTCTCTTCACGTTCCTTTCAAGATATATACCCATTTGTCTTGCAGTTTAAAAATTAAAAAACATTTGTTACATCAGTTCACTTTAGGCGTTGTTCATCTTCCAGGGTATGAGTTTGTGCCTGGTAGTATTTTCGATAATGTTTCAGCGCCCAGAGTTTTCTCAACGGTGGTGCCAGCCAATGCTGAGGAAGCGTTCCAGCGAGAGTTGGAGAAAGCGGAGATCAGGAGAGAGGTAATCGCCGGCGAGAAGGCATTGGCACGACGGCGAGAGCTGGAAGAGGAAGTAAGGAGAGAAATGGTGTCAGAGAGAGCATTTAGAATCCCCATGCCAAGATTTGAGGGGATCCCATCTAATAACTATAACAATAACGTGCTTGGTGGGTCAAAACATTTACCCTACTTCGATTTCCATGGTAACAGACGAGATTCTACGCAAATTAACAAGGATGGAGTGATCCTACGGGTTAGTGTATAATCTTGTGTTTAATTTACCCGTCCTTTGTGTCTCTATCTTCAATTTTGATTTTATTTTCCTGCTTCTTTAGTGTAACAGTGTTGTTTGGATTGTGAAAAAGGTTTTTCTCTTAGTTTTTGATTAAAAAATGATACCTTGTTTGAGAATGTCCATTGGATATTTTGTCGTGTTTAAGCTCTTAATTGACTGATGAGCATAAATGATTTTATTTATCCCATTGCAGGCTAGACCAAATGTTGGTTATTGTGGTGGAAAGCGCAAAGCGCTCACACATTCAGTTGAACACAATGAGACTTTGCAGAAGAAAATCAAGCAGGAGTGGATTTGTGAGTTGTGTCAGATTTCTACAACGAGTGAGAAAGGCTTGAATGATCATATTCAAGGAAAAAAGCACAAGGCTAAAACAACAATGAGAACTCGGAAAATAGGTAAGAGCAACAAAACATCATTATTATTAAAGAAAAGTAAGCATTGAGTGAAATGCACTAAAGCCATTGTTACCATGTATTCAGGGCTAGATTCAAGATCAGAAGGCCACACACTTCATCCTTTCTTAACCCCTGCACACACACGCAAATTGGAATCCAAAGAAGAGGAACAGGATGTCCACAAAAAGCAAAGGTTTAGTTGGTTTGGACATCCAAAATGAAGCAACTACTAGTAAAGAAGCAGGGGAAACAAATGCACACTAACAACATGGAAGAAATTTAAGTTTTGGTGTACGTTTTGTCAGGTTGGAACTCAAT
The DNA here is from genome assembly GCA_026413185.1 of Pueraria montana var. lobata. Lineage (NCBI taxonomy): Eukaryota > Viridiplantae > Streptophyta > Magnoliopsida > Fabales > Fabaceae > Pueraria > Pueraria montana. Next base: position 26,575,288 of record CM048656.1, read on the forward strand.
CGAAAATTTCCTTGCAGAGCCATAGGAATGGTAAAAAGCACCTGACTAATGAAGAATTTTACCCAAAACAATGGTGGTGCTGCAAATCCTGGATGACAATACAACACATGCTTATTATTTTAATTTTTATTTGCTGTATTTGTGAAGAGGTAAATTAAGAATTATAAATATATGAGATGAAGTTAGACTTTTAATGTATGTAAAATATTAAAGTACTTCAGTTACTTTTTTGGTACTCTTTTTGTGATTTTTTTTTGTCACATACGTACACCTTGTGTTGATGAATGCGACGAACTGGAATTTTCATATGTTCCCTTCAGTCTTATTTATAAAAAACCAAATGGCTTAATTACACATTTTACCAGTCAATCATCATCATTTCACGAATTTTACTATCCAATTTTTTATTTCTTTTTTCAAGTTTAATCACCATAGTTTTCAATTTTTAAGCATTTTTACCACCTATGTTTTTTTCCACATATTTTATCATGTTATTCTATTTTTGCGTGTTTGACTATCATGTTGGTAACAAAATGACGTCATTGTTTTTTTAAACTTTTTTTAGTTACACGCCATCGTCGGCAAAATGCGCAAAAAATTAAAAATTTAGGTGGTAAAATTCGTAGGAAACAAACTTGGATGGTAAGATTTACAAAATGATGATAGTTGGGTGGTAAAATGTGCTATTAAGTCAAACCAAATTAAAAGTCTTGTTTAGAGACCTTACATAGATTAATACAGAGAACTGGAACTGGAATTTTCATAAAAGTCAATGTCTCATTTATATTCATCACCATAAGGTCTAACGAGGCCGAATGAATGGTAACTTGTGTGCTAAAAGTTGTTAATTAATATTATGTATTTGTAACAAAATATTTTAGTATTAATTCTTTAAAAAAATGAAATTTTAATATAATATAACTTATAGTATAATATTTATTTATTATAAATTTTAATTGTATAAAAATAAATATTTATTCTATGTAACTCACGAGCAAAAATACAAGTTATATTAATTTCATGACAACTGTTTGTAGCTCTGAGTTATCCACTCATTAATTTATTAAATGCGTGTAATCAATAATTATTACATTGTTAAAACTTCTTCTTTTTTTAATGTACAATAGTGACAACACGTATAGAATTCAAGACTTTGTGTAAACTACCTAAGCACCCAACCATTCGGCCAACCTTGATGGATCTTTAAATGCTTAATATTTGAAACAATAAATCAAAGTAAAATAATATTTTATAATTAAAAATGTTTGAATACGTGTACTCATTTATTATATTTATGAATTTTAATTTTTTTTTAAATATTAGCCGCAAAAAATAAAAATAAAAAGTATTTTTTTTTGTTTAAAATAAAATAAATTAAAAACCATAATTTTCTCACCTTTATCTTTAATTAGAACAAGTAAAAATTATTTAAATAGATTTTTATGATTTTTTTTAAAAGATAAATTTATTTTTAAATCTAAATTATTCAAAGTAAAAAAATGTGTAGAGCGAAAAATTAAAGAAATATCAAAGTTAATTTAAGCAAGTTAAATTTAAAATTACTTCAATTCAATCGAATGAAGAATAAAGTATCACTTTTTAATTTTAGTTATCTCCTGAGCTTATATAAATATTTAAACTTTATTAATGATTTTGTTTACTAATATCTTTAAAAATAATAGTCAAAGAATAAAATTATTATTTTTTCATTAAAAACATTATATTTCATATTTTACCATTACATGCTTATTACTATTTCAATAAATGCGCTTAAGAAGAAGAAGAAGTAAAATTTGTCAAATATAATAAACTAGTAATGGTATTATTGATATAAAACTAAAAGAGAATGCATTAAAATAATGCTCTCATTTAATACTCAAGATTTTAACTTTCTTTTTTTACAGTCATATATTTGTCAACATTTATATTCAATATTATTAATTAAAAATAGAATGCCTTTAGTTGATTAGAAATAAAAAATAAAAAAAAATTGCTAATAGTTTGACAGAGTAGAAAGGAAAAATTTAAATGGCAAACATTAAAAATTGTCAGTCAATTTATGTCTTTTTAATAAAATATTTTATTATTAATTTTTCAATTAATCTTTAGATACCCAGATGAAATATTACTTGGTTTCCTACAAATATTTTTTAAACAATTTATCACAAATGTAAAATATAATTTATGTATTCAAAACATTTTTTATATAAATTATAATTATAATTATAATATAATTAATATTTTAAAAATTATTTATTTATTATATTAGTCATGGCAATTATTTGTAGTTATGAGTCATTCACTTCTTAATTTATTAATAATATCAAATACTTGCAGTCAACAAATATTTAATGCTTAAAATTTGAAACAATGAATATTTCAAACTTTGACCATATTAAATTTATTCATATTAATTTTCTTTATTGGAGTCAAACTTTATTGAAAGAATTTTACCAAAAAAGGGAGAGAAATTTTCCTATTTAATCCCCTTTCAAACTTAACACTACAATCAAACACTCACACTGTCTCTTATTTCATTGGAGCTTGTTTTTCTTTCTCAGCATCTTTCCGTTTGTTTCACGTTCCAAACGTTGTCATGGAGTTCAAATATCTTAACGGTCAAAACAGAAGGACAACATCGCCACCACCACACCCTCTTTCTGATGTAGCTTACGTCTCCATATGCCCATTACAAGGTAATGGTCACTTCTCTTCACGTTCCTTTCAAGATATATACCCATTTGTCTTGCAGTTTAAAAAATAAAAAACATTTGTTACATGAGTTCACTTTAGTCGTTGTTCGTCTTCCAGGGTATGAGTTTGTGCCTGGTAGTATTTTCGATAATGTTTCAGCGCCCAGAGTTTTCTCAACGGTGGTGCCAGCCAATGCTGAGGAAGCGTTCCAGCGAGAGTTGGAGAAAGCGGAGATCAGGAGAGAGGTAATCGCCGGCGAGAAGGCATTGGCACGACGGCGAGAGCTGGAAGAGGAAGTAAGGAGAGAAATGGTGTCAGAGAGAGCATTTAGAATCCCCATGCCAAGATTTGAGGGGATCCCATCTAATAACTATAACAATAACATGCTTGGTGGGTCAAAACATTTACCCTACTTCGATTTCCATGGTAACAGACGAGATTCTACGCAAATTAACAAGGATGGAGTGATCCTACGGGTTAGTGTATAATCTTGTGTTTAATTTACCCGTCCTTTGTGTCTCTATCTTCAATTTTGATTTTATTTTCCTGCTTCTTTAGTGTAACAGTGTTGTTTGGATTGTGAAAAAGGTTTTTCTCTTAGTTTTTGATTAAAAAATGATACCTTGTTTGAGAATGTCCATTGGATATTTTGTCGTGTTTAAGCTCTTAATTGACTGATGAGCATAAATGATTTTATTTATCCCATTGCAGGCTAGACCAAATGTTGGTTATTATCGTGGAAAGCGCAAAGCGCTCACACATTCAGTTGAACACAATGAGACTTTGCAGAAGAAAATCAAGCAGGAGTGGAGTTGTGAGTTGTGTCAGATTTCTACAACGAGTGAGAAAGGTTTGAATGATCATATTCAAGGAAAAAAGCACAAGGCTAAAACATCAATGAGAACTCGGAAAATAGGTAAGAGCAACAAAACATCATTATTATTAAAGAAAAGTAAGCATTGAGTGAAATGCACTAAAGCCATTGTTACCATGTATTCAGGGCTAGATTCAAGATCAGAAGGCCACACACTTCATCCTTGCTTAACCTCTACACACACAAGAAAATTGGAATCCAAAGAAGAGGAACAGGATGTCCACAAAAGCAAAGGTTTAGTTGGTTTGGACAACCAAAATGAAGCAACTACTAGTAAAGAAGCAGGGGAAACAAATGCACACTAACAACATGGAAGAAATTTAAGTTTTGGTGTACGTTTTGTCAGGTTGGAACTCAATCGAAAATTTCCTTGCAGAGCCATAGGAATGGTAAAAAGCACCTGACTAATGAAGAATTTTACCCAAAACAATGGTGGTGCTGCAAATCCTGGATGACAATACAACACATGCTTATTATTTTAATTTTTATTTGCTGTATTTGTGAAGAGGTAAATTAAGATTTATAAATATATGAGATGAAGTTAGACTTTTAATGTATGTAAAATATTAAAGTACTTCAGTTACTTTTTTGGTACTCTTTTTGTGATTTTTTTTTGTCACATACGTACACCTTGTGTTGATGAATGCGACGAACTGGAATTTTCATATGTTCCCTTCAGTCTTATTTATAAAAAATGAAATGGCTTAATTACACATTTTACCAGTCAATCATCATCATTTCACGAATTTTACTATCCAATTTTTTATTTCTTTTTTCAAATTTAATCACCATAGTTTTCAATTTTTAAGCATTTTTACCACCTATGTTTTTTTCCACATATTTTATCATGTTATTCTATTTTTGCATGTTTGACTATCATGTTGGTAACAAAATGACGTTATTGTTTTTTTTAACTTTTTTTAGTTACACGCCATCGTCGGCAAAATGCGCAAAAAATTAAAAATTTAAGTGGTAAAATTCGTAGGAAACAAACTTGGATGGTAAGATTTACAAAATGATGATAGTTGGGTGGTAAAATGTGCTATTAAGTCAAACCAAATTAAAAGTCTTGTTTAGAGACCTTACATAGATTAATACAGAGAACTGGAACTGGAATTTTCATAAAAGTCAATGTCTCATTTATATTCATCACCATAAGGTCTAACGAGGCCGAATGAATGGTAACTTGTGTGCTAAAAGTTGTTAATTAATATTATGTATTTGTAACAAAATATTTTAGTATTAATTCTTTAAAAAAATGAAATTTTAATATAATATAACTTATAGTATAATATTTATTTATTATAAATTTTAATTGTATAAAAATAAATATTTATTCTATGTAACTCACGAGCAAAAATACAAGTTATATTAATTTCATGACAACTGTTTGTACCTCTGAGTTATCCACTCATTAATTTATTAAATGCGTGTAATCAATAATTATTACATTGTTAAAACTTCTTCTTTTTTTAATGTACAATAGTGACAACACGTATAGAATTCAAGACTTTGTGTAAACTACCTAAGCACCCAACCATTCGGCCAACCTTGATGGATCTTTAAATGCTTAATATTTGAAACAATAAATCAAAGTAAAATAATATTTTATAATTAAAAATGTTTGAATACGTGTACTCATTTATTATATTTATGAATTTTAATTTTTTTTAAATATTAGCCGCAAAAAATAAAAATAAAAAGTATTTTTTTTTGTTTAAAATAAAATAAATTAAAAACCATAATTTTCTCACCTTTATCTTTAATTAGAACAAGTAAAAATTATTTAAATAGATTTTTATGATTTTTTTTAAAAGATAAATTTATTTTTAAATCTAAATTATTCAAAGTAAAAAAATGTGTAGAGCGAAAAATTAAAGACATATCAAAGTTAATTTAAGCAAGTTAAATTTAAAATTACTTCAATTCAATCGAATGAAGAATAAAGTATCACTTTTTAATTTTAGTTATCTCCTGAGCTTATATAAATATTTAAACTTTATTAATGATTTTGTTTACTAATATCTTTAAAAATAATAGTCAAAGAATAAAATTATTATTTTTTCATTAAAAACATTATATTTCATATTTTACCATTACATGCTTATTACTATTTCAATAAATGCGCTTAAGAAGAAGAAGAAGTAAAATTTGTCAAATATAATAAACTAGTAATGGTATTATTGATATAAAACTAAAAGAGAATGCATTAAAATAATGCTCTCATTTAATACTCAAGATTTTAACTTTCTTTTTTTACAGTCATATATTTGTCAACATTTATATTCAATATTATTAATTAAAAATAGAATGCCTTTAGTTGATTAGAAAAAAAAAATAAAAAAAAAAATGCTAATAGTTTGACAGAGTAGAAAGGAAAAATTTAAATGGCAAACATTAAAAATTGTCAGTCAATTTATGTCTTTTTAATAAAATATTTTATTATTAATTTTTCAATTAATCTTTAGATACCCAGATGAAATATTACTTGGTTTCCTACAAATATTTTTTAAACAATTTATCACAAATGTAAAATATAATTTATGTATTCAAAACATTTTTTATATAAATTATAATTATAATTATAATATAATTAATATTTTAAAAATTATTTATTTATTATATTAGTCATGGCAATTATTTGTAGTTATGAGTCATTCACTTCTTAATTTATTAATAATATCAAATACTTGCAGTCAACAAATATTTAATGCTTAAAATTTGAAACAATGAATATTTCAAACTTTGACCATATTAAATTTATTCATATTAATTTTCTTTATTGGAGTCAAACTTTATTGAAAGAATTTTACCAAAAAAGGTAGAGAAATTTTCCTATTTAATCCCCTTTCAAACTCAACACTACAATCAAACACTCACACTGTCTCTTATTTCATTGGCGCTTGTTTTTCTTTCTCAGCGTCTTTCCGTTTGTTTCACGTTCCAAACGTTGTCATGGAGTTCAAATATCTTAACGGTCAAAACAGAAGGACAACATCGCCACCACCACACCCTCTTTCTGATGTAGCTTACGTCTCCATATGCCCATTACAAGGTAATGGTCACTTCTCTTCACGTTCCTTTCAAGATATATACCCATTTGTCTTGCAGTTTAAAAAATAAAAAACATTTGTTACATGAGTTCACTTTAGTCATTGTTCGTCTTCCAGGGTATGAGTTTGTGCCTGGTAGTGTTTTCGATAATGTTTCAGCGCCCAGAGTTTTCTCAACGGTGGTGCCAGCCAATGCTGAGGAAGCGTTCCAGCGAGAGTTGGAGAAAGAGGAGATCAGGAGAGAGGTAATCGCCGGCGAGAAGGCATTGGCACGACGGCGAGAGCTGGAAGAGGAAGTAAGGAGAGACATGGTGTCAGAGAGAGCATTTAGAATCCCCATGCCAAGATTTGAGGGGATCCCATCTAATAACTATAACAATAACGTGCTTGGTGGGTCAAAACATTTACCCTACTTCGATTTCCATGGTAACAGACGAGATTCTACGCAAATTAACAAGGATGGAGTGATCCTACGGGTTAGTGTATAATCTTGTGTTTAATTTACCCGTCCTTTGTGTCTTTATCTTCAATTTTGATTTTATTTTCCTGCTTCTTTAGTGTAACAGTGTTGTTTGGATTGTGAAAAAGGTTTTTCTCTTAGTTTTTGATTAAAAAATGTTACCATGTTTGAGAATGTCCATTGGATATTTTGTCGTGTTTAAGCTCTTAATTGACTGATGAGCATAAATGATTTTATTTATCCCATTGCAGGCTAGACCAAATGTTGGTTATTATCGTGGAAAGCGCAAAGCGCTCACACCTACAGTTGAACACAATGAGACTTTGCAAAAGAAAATCAAGCAGGAGTGGAGTTGTGAGTTGTGTCAGATTTCTACAACGAGTGAGAAAGGTTTGAATGATCATATTCAAGGAAAAAAGCACAAGGCTAAAACATCAATGAGAACTCGGAAAATAGGTAAGAGCAACAAAACATCATTATTATTAAAGAAAAGTAAGCATTGAGTGAAATGCACTAAAGCCATTGTTACCATGTATTCAGGGCTAGATTCAAGATCAGAAGGCCACACACTTCATCCTTGCTTAACCTCTACACACACAAGAAAATTGGAATCCAAAGAAGAGGAACAGGATGTCCACAAAAGCAAAGGTTTAGTTGGTTTGGACAACCAAAATGAAGCAACTACTAGTAAAGAAGCAGGGGAAACAAATGCACACTAACAACATGGAAGAAATTTAAGTTTTGGTGTACGTTTTGTCAGGTTGGAACTCAATCGAAAATTTCCTTGCAGAGCCATAGGAATGGTAAAAAGCACCTGACTAATGAAGAATTTTACCCAAAACAATGGTGGTGCTGCAAATCCTGGATGACAATACAACACATGCTTATTATTTTAATTTTTATTTGCTGTATTTGTGAAGAGGTAAATTAAGATTTATAAATATATGAGATGAAGTTAGACTTTTAATGTATGTAAAATATTAAAGTACTTCAGTTACTTTTTTGGTACTCTTTTTGTGATTTTTTTTTGTCACATACGTACACCTTGTGTTGATGAATGCGACGAACTGGAATTTTCATATGTTCCCTTCAGTCTTATTTATAAAAAATGAAATGGCTTAATTACACATTTTACCAGTCAATCATCATCATTTCACGAATTTTACTATCCAATTTTTTATTTCTTTTTTCAAATTTAATCACCATAGTTTTCAATTTTTAAGCATTTTTACCACCTATGTTTTTTTCCACATATTTTATCATGTTATTCTATTTTTGCATGTTTGACTATCATGTTGGTAACAAAATGACGTTATTGTTTTTTTTAACTTTTTTTAGTTACACGCCATCGTCGGCAAAATGCGCAAAAAATTAAAAATTTAAGTGGTAAAATTCGTAGGAAACAAACTTGGATGGTAAGATTTACAAAATGATGATAGTTGGGTGGTAAAATGTGCTATTAAGTCAAACCAAATTAAAAGTCTTGTTTAGAGACCTTACATAGATTAATACAGAGAACTGGAACTGGAATTTTCATAAAAGTCAATGTCTCATTTATATTCATCACCATAAGGTCTAACGAGGCCGAATGAATGGTAACTTGTGTGCTAAAAGTTGTTAATTAATATTATGTATTTGTAACAAAATATTTTAGTATTAATTCTTTAAAAAAATGAAATTTTAATATAATATAACTTATAGTATAATATTTATTTATTATAAATTTTAATTGTATAAAAATAAATATTTATTCTATGTAACTCACGAGCAAAAATACAAGTTATATTAATTTCATGACAACTGTTTGTACCTCTGAGTTATCCACTCATTAATTTATTAAATGCGTGTAATCAATAATTATTACATTGTTAAAACTTCTTCTTTTTTTAATGTACAATAGTGACAACACGTATAGAATTCAAGACTTTGTGTAAACTACCTAAGCACCCAACCATTCGGCCAACCTTGATGGATCTTTAAATGCTTAATATTTGAAACAATAAATCAAAGTAAAATAATATTTTATAATTAAAAATGTTTGAATACGTGTACTCATTTATTATATTTATGAATTTTAATTTTTTTTAAATATTAGCCGCAAAAAATAAAAATAAAAAGTATTTTTTTTTGTTTAAAATAAAATAAATTAAAAACCATAATTTTCTCACCTTTATCTTTAATTAGAACAAGTAAAAATTATTTAAATAGATTTTTATGATTTTTTTTAAAAGATAAATTTATTTTTAAATCTAAATTATTCAAAGTAAAAAAATGTGTAGAGCGAAAAATTAAAGACATATCAAAGTTAATTTAAGCAAGTTAAATTTAAAATTACTTCAATTCAATCGAATGAAGAATAAAGTATCACTTTTTAATTTTAGTTATCTCCTGAGCTTATATAAATATTTAAACTTTATTAATGATTTTGTTTACTAATATCTTTAAAAATAATAGTCAAAGAATAAAATTATTATTTTTTCATTAAAAACATTATATTTCATATTTTACCATTACATGCTTATTACTATTTCAATAAATGCGCTTAAGAAGAAGAAGAAGTAAAATTTGTCAAATATAATAAACTAGTAATGGTATTATTGATATAAAACTAAAAGAGAATGCATTAAAATAATGCTCTCATTTAATACTCAAGATTTTAACTTTCTTTTTTTACAGTCATATATTTGTCAACATTTATATTCAATATTATTAATTTAAAATAGAATGCCTTTAGTTGATTAGAAAAAAAAAATAAAAAAAAAAATGCTAATAGTTTGACAGAGTAGAAAGCAAAAATTTAAATGGCAAACATTAAAAATTGTCAGTCAATTTATGTCTTTTTAATAAAATATTTTATTATTAATTTTTCAATTAATCTTTAGATACCCAGATGAAATATTACTTGGTTTCCTACAAATATTTTTTAAACAATTTATCACAAATGTAAAATATAATTTATGTATTCAAAACATTTTTTATATAAATTATAATTATAATTATAATATAATTAATATTTTAAAAATTATTTATTTATTATATTAGTCATGGCAATTATTTGTAGTTATGAGTCATTCACTTCTTAATTTATTAATAATATCAAATACTTGCAGTCAACAAATATTTAATGCTTAAAATTTGAAACAATGAATATTTCAAACTTTGACCATATTAAATTTATTCATATTAATTTTCTTTATTGGAGTCAAACTTTATTGAAAGAATTTTACCAAAAAAGGTAGAGAAATTTTCCTATTTAATCCCCTTTCAAACTCAACACTACAATCAAACACTCACACTGTCTCTTATTTCATTGGCGCTTGTTTTTCTTTCTCAGCGTCTTTCCGTTTGTTTCACGTTCCAAACGTTGTCATGGAGTTCAAATATCTTAACGGTCAAAACAGAAGGACAACATCGCCACCACCACACCCTCTTTCTGATGTAGCTTACGTCTCCAGATGCCCATTACAAGGTAATGGTCACTTCTCTTCACGTTCCTTTCAAGATATATACCCATTTGTCTTGCAGTTTAAAAAATAAAAAACATTTGTTACATGAGTTCACTTTAGTCATTGTTCGTCTTCCAGGGTATGAGTTTGTGCCTGGTAGTGTTTTCGATAATGTTTCAGCGCCCAGAGTTTTCTCAACGGTGGTGCCAGCCAATGCTGAGGAAGCGTTCCAGCGAGAGTTGGAGAAAGAGGAGATCAGGAGAGAGGTAATCGCCGGCGAGAAGGCATTGGCACGACGGCGAGAGCTGGAAGAGGAAGTAAGGAGAGACATGGTGTCAGAGAGAGCATTTAGAATCCCCATGCCAAGATTTGAGGGGATCCCATCTAATAACTATAACAATAACGTGCTTGGTGGGTCAAAACATTTACCCTACTTCGATTTCCATGGTAACAGACGAGATTCTACGCAAATTAACAAGGATGGAGTGATCCTACGGGTTAGTGTATAATCTTGTGTTTAATTTACCCGTCCTTTGTGTCTTTATCTTCAATTTTGATTTTATTTTCCTGCTTCTTTAGTGTAACAGTGTTGTTTGGATTGTGAAAAAGGTTTTTCTCTTAGTTTTTGATTAAAAAATGTTACCATGTTTGAGAATGTCCATTGGATATTTTGTCGTGTTTAAGCTCTTAATTGACTGATGAGCATAAATGATTTTATTTATCCCATTGCAGGCTAGACCAAATGTTGGTTATTGTGGTGGAAAGCGCAAAGCGCTCACACCTACAGTTGAACACCATGAGACTTTGCAAAAGAAAATCAAGCAGGAGTGGAGTTGTGAGTTGTGTCAGATTTCTACAACGAGTGAGAAAGGCTTGAATGATCATATTCAAGGAAAAAAGCACAAGGCTAAAACATCAATGAAAACTCGGAAAATAGGTAAGAGCAACAAAACATCATTATTATTAAAGAAAAGTAAGCATTGAGTGAAATGCACTAAAGCCATTGTTACCATGTATTCAGGGCTAGATTCAAGATCAGAAGGCCACACACTTCATCCTTGCTTAACCCCTGCACACACAGGCAAATTGGAATCCAAAGAAGAGGAACAGGATGTCCACAAAAGCAAAGGTTTAGTTGGTTTGGACAACCAAAATGAAGCAACTACTAGTAAAGAAGCAGGGGAAACAAATGCACACTAACAACATGGAAGAAATTTAAGTTTTGGTGTACGTTTTGTCAGGTTGGAACTCAATCGAAAATTTCCTTGCAGAGCCATAGGAATGGTAAAAAGCACCTGACTAATGAAGAATTTTACCCAAAACAATGGTGGTGCTGCAAATCTTGGATGACAATACAACACATGCTTATTATTTTAATTTTTATTTGCTGTATTTGCGAAGAGCTAAAGTAAGATTTATAAATATATAGATGAAGTTAGACTTTTAATGTATGTAAAATATTAAAGTACTTCAATTACTTTTTTGGTATTCTTTTTGTGATTTTTTTTGTCACATACGTACACCTTGTGTTGATGAATACAACGAACTAGAATTTTCATATGTTCCCTTCAGTCTTATTTATAAAAACCAAATGGCTTAATTACACATTTTACCAGTCAATCATCATCATTTCACGAATTTTGCTATCCAATTTTTTATTTTTTATTTTTTTTTTTGCAAATTTTATCACTGTAGTTTTCAATTTTTATGCATTTTACCACCTATGTTTTTTTTCACGTATTTTATCATGTTTTTTTATTTTTGCACATTTTACCATCATGTTGGTAACAAAATGACGTTGTTTTTGTTTTCACTTTTTTTAGTGACACATCATCGTCTTTAAAATGAGCAAACAATTAAAAATTTATGTGGCAAAATTCACAGGAAACAAACTTGGATGGTAAGATTTACAAAATGATGATAGTTGGGTGGTAAAATGAGCTATTATGTCAAACCAAATTAAAAGTCTTGTTTAGAAACCTTACATTCATTAATACATAAAACTGGAACTAGAATCTTCATAAAAGCTGAAGTCTTATTTATATTCATCACCATAAGGTCTAACGAGGCTGAATGAATGGTAACTTGTGTGCTAAAAATTGTTATTTATTATTTTGTATTTTAACAAAATATTTTATCATTAATTCTTTAAAAAATGAAATTTTAATATAATATAACTTATAATATAATATTTATTTATCATAAATTTTAATTGTATAAAAATAAATATTTATTCTATGTAACTCACGAGCAAAAATACAAGTTATGAATTATGCACTCATTAATTTATCCACCCGTTAAGAGTAGATAACTCATAACTTGTATTTTTACTCGTGAGTTATATAGAATAAATATTAAATGAGAGCATTATTTTAATGCATTCTCCTTATGTTTCATATCAATAATACCATTAATAGTTTATTATATTTTACAAACTTTTTCTTTCTTTCTGAAAAGCCTTTATTGAAATAGTAATAAGCATGTAATGGTAAAATATTAAATATAATGTTTTTAATGAAAAAAATGATTTTATTCTTTGACTATTATTTTTAAAGATATTAGTAAACAAAATCATTAAGAAAGTTTAAATATTTATATAAGCTGAAGAGATAACTAAAATTAAAAAGTGATACTTTATTCTTCATTAGATTGAATTGAAGTAATTTTAAATTTAACTTGCTTAAATTAACTTTGGATATACCTTTAATTTTTCACTCTACACATTTTTTTTTACTTTAAATAATTTAAATTTAAAAATAAATTTATATTTTAAAAATCTTAAAAATCTATTTAAAAAATTTTACTTATTTTTTATTTTCTAATTAAATATAAAGGTAAGAAAATTAGCTTCATTTTATTTTTCTTTTTTTAATGGTTATCCATTTAAGTTCTCCTTCTGTGATTGTATGCAACTTTTATTTTCCTTTTTCTTTTCATTGACTAAACTTCAAATGTCTCATTTAAGAATTGTCAGCATATAAAAATGAAACATAAATAAGTTAAAGAAACATTACATTGCAATAATATATTTAAAATAAATATGCAAATATTTTTTATAGTTTTATAATATTTAAAATATAACACACTTGCAACATTATATCATTTTTTTTTTATAAAATTTGCAATATTGCATAATACATTACAACAACATATATCAAATATAAGTGTAAATATTTTTATTAGTATTGTAATATTTTAAATATAACAACAATCAAGGTCACACGGTTTTTTATTTTGAAAATTATTAATTTTAAACAATAAAATTATTTATAATTATATTACTTTAAACAATAAAATTATGATTTTTATTTTATTTTATTTTATTTTATTTTAAACAAAAAATACTTTTTTTATTTTTTGCATCTAATATTTTTTTTTAAAATCTTAAAATTGATAAATATAATAAATGAATACACATATTCAAACATTTTAAATTATAAAATATTATTTTACTTTTATTTATTGTTTCAAATTTTAAGAATTTAAAGAACCATAAGGGTTGGCCTAATGGTAGGGTGTTGAAGTAGTTTATATGAAGTCTTGAATTCTATGTTTGTTGTCACTATTGTACATAAAAAAAAAAGTTTTAACAATGTAATATTTGTCGATTACGAGCATTTAATAAATTAACGAGTGGATAACTCATAACTACAAATAGTTGTCATGAAATTAATATAACTTGTTTCCTTGTGAGTCACATAGAATAAATATTTATTTTATACAATTAAAATATATGATAAATAAATATTATATTATAAGTTATATTATATTAAATTTCATTTTTATAGAATTAATAATAAAATATTTTGTTACAAATACATAATATTAATTAACAATTTTTAGCATACAAGTTACCATTGATTCAGCCTCATTAGACCTTATGGTGATGAATATAAATAAGACTTTAACTTTTATGAAAATTCTAGTTCCAGTTCTTTGTATTCCTCTACGTAAGGTCTCTAAACAAGACTTTTTATTTGGTTTGACTTAATAGCACATTTTACCACCCAACTATCCTCATTTTGTAACTTACCATCTAAGTTTATTTCCTGTGAATTTTACCAACAAAATTTTTAATTTTTTGCGCATTTTACTGATGATGACTTGTCACTAAAAAAAGTTTTAAAAAAATGGCGCCATTTTTATTACCAACATGATGGTAAAATATGCAAAAAATGAAAAACATGATAAAAACACGTGGGAAAGAAACTAAGGTGATAAAATGTGTAAAATTTGAAAACTTTGGTGGTAAAATTTACAAAATAAAAAATAAAAAATTGGATTGTAAAATTCATGAAATGATGATAATTGAGTGGTAAAATGTGTACTTAAGCCATTTGGTTTTTTTAAATAAGACTGAAAATATTTGAAAATTCTAGTTATAAACCTTAATTTAATATTTTACATACTTCAAAAGTCTAATGTCATCTCATATATTTATAAACCTTAATTTACCTCTTCACAAATACAACCAATAAAAATTAAAATAATAAACATGTGTTTTATTGTCATCGAGGATTTGCACCACCACCATTGTTTCAGGTAAAATTATTCATTAGTCAGGTGCTTTTTACCATTCCTATGGCTTTGTACGGAAATTTCCGATTGAGTTCTAACATGACAAAACGCACACCAAAACTTAAATTTCTCCCTTGTTGTTAGTGTGCATTTGTTCCCCTACTTCTTTACTAGTAGTTGCTTTATTTTGGTTGTCCAAACCAACTAAACCTTTGCTTTTGTGGACATCCTAATCCTCTTCTTTGGATTCCAATTTGCCTATGTGTGTAGGAACTGGAACTCGAACTGGAAATTTCATAAAAGTCAAAGTCTTATTTATATTCATCACCATAAGATCTAACGAGGTTGAACCAATGGTAACTTATGTGCTAAAAATTGTTAATTAATATTATGTATTTGTAACAAAATATTTTATTATTAATTCTTTAAAAATGAAATTTTAATATAATATAAATCATAATATAATATTTAATTATCATAAATTTTAATTGTATAAAATAAATATTTATTCTATGTAACTCATGAGCAAAATTACAAGTTATATTAATTTCATGACAACTATTTGTAGTTATGAGTTATCCACTCGTTAATTTATTAAATGCTCATAAATGATAAATATTACATTGTTAAAACTTTTTTTTCTTAATGTACAATAGTGACAACAAGTATAGAATTCAAGACTTCATGTACACTACTTAAGCACCCTACCATTAGGCCAACCCTGATGGTTCATTAAATGCTTAAAATTTGAAAAATAAATCAAAGTAAAATAATATTTTATAATTAAAAATGTTTGAATATTTGTACTCATTTACTATATTTATGAATTTTACGTTTTTTAAAAAAATATTAGACGCAAAAATTTAAAAAAAGGTATTTTTTTGTTTAAAATAAAATAGAATAAAAACATAATTTTATTGTTTTAAGTAATATAATTATAAATACTTTTATTGTTCAAAATAAATATTTTTCAAAATAAAATAATAAAAATAACATTTATTATATTTTTATTATTTAAAATAAAATAAAGTAAATTTAATATGCTTTGAATACATTTTCCCAATCTAAATTTTATTGTTTAATAAGTCATTGAAAAGACTTCATTATTGTAATTAATGTATTTTATTTTCAACAATTATTTAATGTGTTTGTCAGATAAAAGGATTTTTGACAATCTATAATTTATTATTTAATGAGTCACTGAGTTTTCAAAAAAATTTAATGAGTCATTGAAATGTCTTCATTATTGCATTAATTGTTGTATCTTATCTTCAACATTAAATTATTTAACGCAAATGAATTTAAATCATTTAAAAGTCTTAAAAAATTTCTATTTAATCCTTTATAAAAACCATGTGACCTTGATTGTTGTTATATTTAAGATATTGCAAAACTAATAAAAATATTTACACTTATATTTGATATATATTGTTGTAATGTATTATGCAATATTGCAAATTTTATAAGAAAAAATGCAACGTTGCAAATGTGTAATATTTTAAATATTATAAAACTATTAAAAATATTTACACATTTATTTTAAATATATTATTGCAATGTAATATTTATTTTAACTTGTTTGTGCTTCATTTTTATATATTGACAATTCTTAAATGAGACATTTGAAATTTAGTCAATGAAAAGAAAAAGGAAAATAAAAATTGCATACAACCACAGAAGGAGAAATTAAATGAATAACCATTAAAAAAAGAAAAAGAAAATAAAACTAATTTTCTCACATTTATATTTAATTAGAAAATAAAAAATAAGTAAAAAAATGTAAATAGATTTTAAAGATTTTTTTAAAATATAAATTTATTTTTTTAAATTATTTAAAGTAAAAAAATGTGTAGAGTGAAAAATTAAAGATATATCCAAAGTTAATTTAAGCAAGTTAAATTTAAAATTACTTCAATTTAATCTAATGAAGAATAAAGTATCACTTTTTTAAACTATCCATAATAGACACAATAATTAAAAACTAAAACTGTTATACTTTAAAATCCATGATTAGAATAAATAAATAAATAAAATTAATTACAAATAATTCTTAATACATTTTTTTAAAAAGTATATATTTAAAATATTTTATAAAAATGTTCAAAAACAAGTTTTATCCATTCATGGCATGGGTCACTACATTTTTTTTGGGTTACCACTTCATTGGAAACTGAATTTGGATCCTTTAAGTAAGATTTCAGATTTGAGCCTTATGGATGGAAAAATGTGGTTCAGTCATCTTAATGAGGTCTCTCATTCCAACCACATTTTTCTATCTATAAGGTTCAAATTTAAAAACCTTACTTAAAGATCCAAATCCAATTCCGCTAGCACCAACGACATGGTGGTGTGTCACTACACTCTAGTTTATAACAGAAGTTTTAATCAATGTTTTTAAAATTGAACCGATCAAGACAGTACTGGTTCAACCATAGTTGAACCGTGTCGAACCGATATTAATAAAATAATATTTTTAATTTTTTAATATAACATTAATAATGTTTCAGCAAAACATGCATTTTGGTGTCTAAGTGTTCTTTCAATCAAATAGAGAGCATTCCTGATGATATGAGTACAACACTAGTAAAATCCTTTTTTTTTTCATTGTATAGTTTTTATTTAACAGTTCAATGGCGTTCTTTCAGTTGATTTACAAATATTGGAGCATTATCATAGTTATTGTACCAAAATTTTCAATTGAATATACTCTTTTAATAACTGTTTCTGTCTAATACCAATCAACCATAACCGTTGTTTTCTGCCAGCAAATCTTTGCATATGTGCGGTCAAGATTGCACCATTTGCTAGTGGCAACACACAACCACAACCAATGCCTGTGTTAAATATACAGATTCCACCTAATAAAATGTTGATTTCATGGCTCAATGGGACTATACACGACCCATTCAATTTAGTTCACTGACTCATTCGGTGGAAGCACTTATTTATCCTTTCAAGTTTCAACTGTTAAGCATGCAAGTCTCCTCAATCTGTTTACCAGCTAAGGTTCCGGTTGGTGTAAAGTCACTGCACACGAACCCAGCAATCGTGAACGACCCCACTTCCACGGCCAAGGTTGCTGCTCCTAAGTGGGCCCAGAAGACAATAACTTTGCCTCCGCTTAAACGTGGTTGTCATCTCATCACTTCTAAGGTGTGAGTTATTGAACTTATATATCAATCATGTTTTTTGCCTCCCTTCTTTGTAAATCACATATATATTTATTGTTGGAGTACAAGTGTGAAGGTGAAGTCTCACATTGGATAGGAATGGGAAAATTGAGATAACTGGATGGACTCGCAAACCTAACGCCTTAAGGTTTTGGGTTGAAGGTGGTGTCAGGTTTACTTGTGTAGTGTGCTCGTGACACATTGGTGTAGATCTCCCCGATATTGAGTCGTTGAGCAGGATTGCCCCTATGTACTTAAGCAGGATTGCATAAATAATATTGTGGTTGATATAAAAAGAAAATTCCCATATATGTTTAGGACAACTATTTCTCTTATTATATGCTTGTTGATCATATAAACACTTTTTTTAATATATGATGATGATTGTAGCTAAAGGGTGAGTAATTGAAGATGGGAAAGAGGCCCATATATGTTTAGGACAACTATTTCTCTTATTATATGCTTGCTGAAAATATAAACACTATTTTTAATATATGATGATAATTGTTGTAACACTGTGATTTTTCGTAAGGTATTATACCGCAAGAGAAAATTAAATTTAAATTATGTTGATTGATATAATAATTAACTTAAGCTCGATGTTTTGTTATGTGTCATAGTGTTATTGTGAGATTTTTAGGACTTTTACGTGAGTTCCGTAAGTTGTATAAAAATAATAATAAGAGAAGGGGGTGTCCTTAGAGGAAGGCTAGGGGCAAATAGCAAAATTTCAATTTTATCCCAAATAGCAAAATAGTGTAATTGAAGATGGGAAAGAGGCCCATATATTTTTAGGACAACTATTTCTCTTATTATATGCTTTCTGAAAATATAAACACTATTTTTAATATATGATGATGATTGTTGTAACACTGTGGTTTTTCGTAAGGTATTATATCGCAAGAGAAAATTAAATTTAAATTATGTTGATTGATATAATAATTAACTTAAGCTCTATGTTTTGTTATGTGTCATAGTGTTATTGTGAGATTTTTAGGACTTTTACGTGAGTTCCGTAAGTTGTATAAAAAAATAATAAGAGAAGGGGGTGTCCTTAGAGGAAGGCTGGGGGCAACTAGCAAAATTTCAATTTTATCCCAAATAGCAAAATAGTGTAATTGAAGATGGGAAAGAGGCCCATATATGTTTAGGACAACTATTTCTCTTATTATATGCTTGCTGAAAATATAAACACTATTTTTAATATATGATGATGATTGTTGTAACACTGTGGTTTTTCGTAAGGTATTATACCGCAAGAGAAAATTAAATTTAAATTATGTTGATTGATATAATAATTAAGTTAAGCTCTATGTTTTGTTATGTGTCATAGTGTTATTGTGAGATTTTTAGGACTTTTACGTGAGTTCCGTAAGTTGTATAAAAATAATAATAAGAGAAGGGGGTGTCCTTAGAGGAAGGCTGGGGGCAAATAGCAAAATTTCAATTTCAATTTTATCCCAATCTTTAAACGGTGCCAAGCTTCCCATTCTCTCAATTCCTTAATTCTTCTTCCTTTCTCTCCCGAAGCTCTCTTCTCTCTCCTCCTTCCAAGCTTGGCCGTGACACTCTACAAGCAGAAGGAAGCCATGGATGAGTTTTGAAGCTTTCATGCTAGCCACTCATCACAGTCTTATCATTCTCTCAACCAAGTCCCTCTTTCTCTTCACCTTCATCTTCTCTCCCTCTCGGCTGAACCAAAAACAAAGGTAAGGGAAGCTTTTCTATTTTTAATTTAAGTGTGGTTGAGAGTTAGGGGGCTCAACCACATATAGCATGCATGCCCCTCTTGTTGTTTATGTTGAGTTGCTTGGTGTTTGAGTTTGAAATTGATGAAAAATAGGTATTTGATTCTCTTGGCAGTGGCTGTGTGAGTGTGTATGGATTGATTATTTTTGTTTTTGACTCTCTAAATTACTTTGGAAGGCTCCTAAAACAAAGGAGACCATGTCCAAATTTTATTAAAATTGTTTGACAAGGTTTTGAGTGTGAGATTCACCCGAAAAATAAAAGTGGCAGTGGCTGTTGGTTCGTCTAGCTCTGGACATTCCCCACGATTTTGTGATTTTTGGAAGATCTAACCGTTGATTTTTCACGAAATTTGTTTTTAATGAAAATAGACAAGAAATGGAGCAACTTTCATTTAGACATCTTGGAGAGAAAACCTCATCTCAGGGTTCATCAAATGCTCACAAAATGGTTGTTCTGTTTTCGAGTTCCTCTGGAACATGTCTCAGTTTTTCTCAAATTTCCGCTTGTGTGCTTAATGTTTCTTTTTCGTTTTTGCACCATTAAAAAATAGACAAAACAATATTTTTAACCATATAAATTAAAAAATTATCATGTCAAATTTCTAAATTAACTTTTTAAAAAGAAACAGGGCAAAGGTTTTGAGCTCTGTTTTGAGTCTGAAACTTAGGCTGTTAGAAATAAATTTACTGGAAATAGTAGGGAAAGAATTTGGGGACAATGGTTACATTTTTAGAAAGATAAAGATGTTAAATTTCTACTGTAAAAAGTTCAGCTCAAAACGAGTTTGGAAAGTGGGAGAAATTTACATTTCTTTGAGCTATGTTCAGTGAGCACTCAAAATCCAGGACTGCTGCTGACTTAGAAAAATTTATAAAAATTTTCTAGATGTTTATTTTATAAGTGGGATACCTTTATGTAAACTAGATTTCAAGAGCTTCAATTTAATATAAAAAGTTTTTAATTCTGAGGTCATTTGATACAATCAGTGAGAGCTCACATTCAGTACTGTCAAAGAGAAATCAACCTCATTTGGTCAATTTTGTTAATGTGATAAAATTATTGGAATGGTGATGTTTGTTTATTGAGATGTGAATCTTGAGTAATTAATATTTGAAATATGTTTGTGTGATACAGTCTTTTGACTGTAGGGTGGATCTTGTAAGAATGTTGTTTATCTCTATGATATGTTCACAAGTAAGTTTATCTATGAGAAAATGACTTTGTTGTTGGGGTTAGTATATTATGGTTAATGAGATATAATTTGTTGAATTGGTCTGGTGGTTGTCGAAAATGTCATATCTTGATAAGACGGACTTGAATGAATTGTAATTTCTATAAATGAATTATTTAAATGTAATAGATTATTGATGAGAAGATACTGATGAATGATAATCTTGTATTGTATCTGTCCCTATATATTGGAGGTTTAGCTATGTCTTTTGGGAAGGTTTTTATTAGAAAATGATATACTTGGGAGGGTGAGTTTCACGCTAGAATTCCGGCCCATTAAAGCGACCCGGGGGTCTCGCCTAATGGGATATCTTCCCAAGTACCACCCCTATGTTTTGACTCCGAATGGCGTGTTGGAGTGTTGAGAACTACTTTCCAAGAGGTTTAGTGGCCCTTTTAGTGTATAGGGGATGGATTGTTATCATGGTTGGGGATTGTTGAGATGTATTTGGACCTGTAAGTCTGGCCATTGGAGATGGTGGGTACGGAGGTGTCGTATCTAAGACTGTAAGGGATTCCAAATATGTTTTACTGCTGGAATACGGTGTATGCATAGTTGATGCACAGAAATATTCTTAATGTTGTATGTGCATGGTTGGTGCACAGACATATGGGTAGGCACGTAAGCTGAGGGTGCTAGGTGAACTCTCAACCTAGTGTCGGAGGTTTTCGTGGTGGCTAACGGTGGGCCTATAGAATAGCCAAGTGGGCGAATTCCTATAGATGTAAGGTTTTGCAAACCTTATAGAGGTAAGTCAATACCCACACTTGTCTATATTCGATTAAATTCACACTTCCTCCACAAGGTAGCTCAAGGGACTCCCTGAATAGTCAAAGGTGAGACTATGGTAGGGGATGAGGCATATGAGGACCGCTCATATGATGTTGAAACTCCATGGAGTAGAGTCAGTCTTGTTGTCTGAGGTTGTCTAGTGGTTTGTGTTGTACATCTCTTTGTGATGAGGGATGTTGGTGATTTATTATGTTGATGTCAAATGTGACTTATGATGTTATGACTCATTGTGATGAATGGTGATGGTTTATGTTGTTGATCTTGTTGAGGATTCATGTTATAAATATGTTTATGAACTAAGTTTTGTATAACATTTTAAGTTATTATGTATAGTATTTTGAAGTATATAAAATCTAGTTTTCTCGTCCTTTTCCTTAATAATTGGAAACTTATATGTATAGTTTTGTTTGGTAAGCTTACTCTTGCAATGTTTGCACATGTGGTTTGTGTCTGTGATGATCTCGAACATCGTGTTCGGGGGAGCAGATGGCTTTCTAGGTGGACTCCTCTTGGAGGCTTGGTAGATAGAGCGAGCACGAGATTGAAGCTGCGTTCTCTTTTTTCTTAGTTTGGTCTATATAGTTATATGTATAGAGATGACCAGCTTAGGTTTGTCTCATGTATAAGCTCCATGAGTTGTTTGTAGTTAAAATTATATTTTCTTTTAGTTTTGAACTTTAATTATTACTTTTGGAAATACGAAAAGTTCACGCAATATTTTCATAAAATAAACTAATGAAAGAGTTTCTAAACAAAAAGGAAATCAAGGAACCTTAGCTTTAATAGTTATGTAATGTAGACGGGTCTTTACAATTGTCGCTAAAGGGTGAGTAATTGAAGATGGGAAAGAGGACAGGAAATGTGTGGAAAGATGATTTCAATCCATCTTATTCTTTTAATGGAGTTTGCAATTAATACCTGAAAATTCTGTATTTTTTTTTTATTCTAATGTTGTGAGTCAATAGTCTTTATATTGCGGTAGAACATATAAATGGTTTGATTTAGTCTACTATCTATTTAAGAACTTTTTAGGTTAGGAAAAAGATAGTACTAACTATTCTCTATTATGTGACACATGTCCTTTTCTTTGGTTTTTTTTGTCTTTTACTTACTCTTTTCATCTTTTATTTACTCTTTCTCTTCCTTGTTGCCTTCTTTCTTATCTTTCTTTTCAGTTTTTTTTTTATTTTTTGTCTTCTATTTACTCTCTTTCTTCCTTTTTGTTTTTCTTTTCAGTTTTTTTTTTTAATTTTTTGTGTTTTATTTTTCTATTCTATTATATATTTATTTTATATAGGAAAATAAATTCTTTTATTATTTATTCTACTCAAATTTTTTTCTTTCTTCTTTTTTCAGATTTTTTTCTTTAAACATATATATATATATATTTTTTTTACTTTTTTTCTTTCCTTTTTTCCTTTTCCTTTTCATTTCTTTTTTCTTTTTACGTTATTTTATTCTTCTTTTTAGTTTTTCTTTTTATTCTTCTTTCTTTTCTTTCTTTTTATATTAAATAATACATAAATTTATTTGTTTATAATATTATAAATATAAATCATTTACGGGAGACACTCTTACCCGAGTCTAGTAAAACCATTATGAGCGACAAATATATTTCACGTATTTAACCCAACTTCATACCTAAGACTCGACATTTTTTTTTTTACTTTTAAATCCTATAATATCATTTTTATTTAGTAATTATATAACATATTTTAATTAATTTTATAAATAAATATTTTGTTCAATAATATTTATTTATTAGGTTGAAATTTTTGTACTAAAAACAATTAAATCTAATAAGATAATATATTTATTACAAAATAATATTTTGGCTCTATGTTTAAAACTTCATATATGAAAATTTTGTTGATTCATATCTATATAATAATGTTATATATATATATTGTATTAATTTATTAAATATATTTTAATTACAAAAAATTGTTTTGAATCACTTCATCAATAATATCATAAATTAAATATTTTTTTATGTTAGAGTCCACATTTATCATTCACGGAAGACAATCATGCTCGAATCAGGTAAGATCATTATGGGTGAAAAATTTATTTCTTTGGGTATTTAACACAATTGCATACTCTAGACTCAGCAATATATTTTTTTTACTCTTCAATCCTATAAAATTATTTTTACTTAGAAATCATATAAAATAATTTTAAATAATTTCATAAATAAATATTTTGTTGAATATTATTTATTTTACAAGGTTAAACTGTTTATGCTAAAAAATTAATCTAAATCTAATTAGTTAGTATATTTATAACAAAATAATATTTTGACTATATGTTTAACAACTTTAGATACAAAAATTTTCTTGATTAATATTTTTATAATAATGTAAACTTTTTTTTTACATAAATATAAAACAATAAATTTATTAAATATATTTTAATTACAAATTAGTTTTAAATTACTTCATTAATAATATCATAAATTAAATTAGTTTTAATTTTCTAATGATAGAGAGCACAAGTATCATTCACGAGAGACAATCTTACTCGAGTTAAGTGGAACAATTATAGGAGGCAAATCAATTTCTCCGACTATTTAACACAATTTCATACCTAAAACTCAACAATATATATATTTTTTACTTTTAAATCCTATAAAATCATTTTTACTTAAAAATCATATAAAATAATTTTAAATAATTTTAACGATAAATATATTTTTGATTAATATTTGTTTTATGAGGTTGAAATTTTTATACTAAAAAATAATTTAAATATAATTAGTTAATGTATTTATTACAAAATAATATTTTGACTCTATGTTTACTAACTCCGTATATGAAAATTTTGTTGATTCATATGTATATAATAATGTTAAATTTATTTATTTATTTATATATACAATAAATATATTAAAATTAATTTAATAAATATATTTTCATTACAAAATAATTTTAAATTACTTCATTAATAGTATCATAATTAAATTAGTTTTAATTTTTTAATGGTAGATACTACAAGTATCATTCACAGGAGACAATCTTGCCCGATCAGGTAGAACCATTATAGGTGACAAATCTATTTCTTCGAGTATTTAACACAACTTCATACCTAAGACTCAACAATTTTTTTTTTACTTTTAAATCTGATAAAATCAATTTTATTTAGTAATTATATAATATAATTTTTAATAATTTTATAAATAAATATTTAGTTGAATAGTATTTATTTTATTAGGTTGAAAGTTTTGCACTAAAAAATAATTAAATCTAGTTAGTTAATATATTTATTACTTCATCAATAATATCATAAATTAAATATTTTTATTTTTTTATGTTAGAGTCTAGATGTATCATTCACGAGAGACAATCATACTCGAGTACGGTAAAATCATTATGAATAACAAATTTATTTCTTTGAGTATTTAATACAATTGCATACTGAAGACTCAACAATTTTTTTCTTTACTCTTCAATCCTATAAAATCATTTTTACTTAGAAATCATATAAATAATTTTAAATAATTTCATAAATAAATATTTTATTAAATAATATTTATTTGTTGAGGTTAAATTGTTTATACTAAAATTTAATTTAAATCTAATTAGTTAATATATTTATTACAAAATAATGTTTGACTCTATGTTTAATAACTTCAAATACAAAGATATTCTTGATAAATATTTTTATAATAATGTTTACTTTTTGACATAAAGATATAATAAATTTATTAAATATATTCACAATAAAAATTAGTTTTAAATTACTTCATTAGTTATATCATAAATTAAATTAGTTTAATTTTCTAATGATAGACATCACAAGTATCATTCACGAGAGGCAATCCTGCTCGAGTCAGATAGGACAATTATGAGTGACAAATCAATTTCTCTAAGTATTTAATATAACTTCATACCTAAGACTCAATAATATATATATATATATATATATATATATATATATATATATATATATATCTTTTAAATCCTATAAAACATTTTACATAGAAATCATATAAAATAATTTTAAATAATTTCATAAATAAATATTTATTTGAATGCTATTTGTTTTACGAGGTTTAAATTTTTATATTAAAAAATAATTCAAATCTAATTAGTTAATGTAATTATCACAAAATAATATTTTGACTCTACGTTTAATAACTTTGTATATAAAAATTTTGTTGATTCATACGTATATAAGAATGTTAAATTTATTTATTTATTTAATTAATTATTTATTTACGTATATATATAACAAATATATTAAAATTAATTTATTAAATATATTTTCATTACAAAATAATTTTAAATTACTTCATTAATAATATTATAAATTGAAATAGTTTTTATTTTTTTAATTGTAGAGACTACAAGTATATTCACAAGAGACCATCTTGCCCAAGTCAAGTAAAATCATTATGGAAGATAAATATATTTCTTCAAGTATTTAACACAACTTCATACCTGAGACTTACATTTTTTTTTACTTTTAAATCCTATAAATCAATTTTATTTAGTAATTATATAATATAATTTTAAATAATTTCATAAATAAATATTTTGTTGAATAATATTTATTTTATTAGGTTGAAATTTTTGGACTAAAAATAATTGAATTTAATTAGTTAATATATTTATTATAAAATAATATTCTGACTCTATGTTTAATAGATTCATTTATGAAAATTTTGTTGATTCATATTTATTATCTATTTTGCTGATTCATATATATATATATATATATATATATATATATATATTAATTTATTGAATATATTTTTATTACAAAAAAATGTTTTAAATTATTTCATCAATAATATCATAAATTAAATATTTGTTAACTTTTTTTTTTGGAGTCCACATGTGTCATTCACGGGAGACAATCTTGCCCGAGTCAAGTAAGACTATTATGGACGTCAAATGCATTTCTCTGGGTATTTAACAAAATTGCATACTCAAGACTCAACAATTTCTTTTTTACTCTTAAATCCAATAAAATCATTTTTACTTAAAAATCATATAAAATAATTTTAAATGATTTCATAAATAAATATTTTGTTGAATAATATTTATTTTATGAGGTTAAACTATTTACATTAAAAATTAATTTAAATTTAATTAGTTAATATATTTATTACAAAATAATATTTTGACTCGATATATGTTTAATAACTTCAGTTACGAAAATTTTCTTGATTAATATTTTTATAATAATGTTAACTTTTTTTTTTTACATTAATATATAATAAATATATTATAATGAATTTATTAAATATTTTTTAACATGCTTACAAGTTACAACATATAATATCGTTATAAATCCTTCATGAAAAACTTATTTAAATATTTAGACAAAAATATTTTTTTTTTAACTTAGTACATTTTCTTCTCACGGGTCAAAGATAATACTAAAAATTTATAACAACTCATCTTACATAAGTACTTAGAAATGAAATATAATTTGTCTATTAGAGAATAAAATAATAATTTATTAGTATCAATTGACTTTAGCAAGATCTCTTTTAACCACAAGTTTCGAACATAATACTTTGCTTAAGAGATCTGATGTTAATTTCACTCGAATCATCGACATGTTGGTAAATAGTTGTCATAACGTGGGTCGTGGCGGGACGGCGAAAAAATAATAAGTTTACAAGCAGAGGAGTCGACACCAATGTTTATTAAGGAAAACATCGGGAAAAACCTTTTTTAGAAAATAAAATGGTCTTTGAAACCAAATTTGAATTCGGGAGTCAATTACGCGTAAGAAAGGTATTAGCACCCTACAACGTCTGTCTTAAAACGGTTACCTTTAATTAAATGTGCAAAATTAAAATAACTTTTGAATTATTTATTTTACCCCTTAAAAGGAAGTAAGATTACATTTATTTAACCAACAAGTCGTTGGTCCGAGTGGTGTTGGGCTCGGTCCCCTTAAGCAAGGTCTCGGGTTCGAGCCTTGTGGATGGAAAAAACGTGGTTGGGAGGGGAGAATTTTGCTTCAATGAACTCTCCTTTGCTTCAACAATTTTGGTGTTTTTTCTGCATTTTTTTTCAATGAACTCTCTTCACTCCCCTCTCTCTCCTTCTTTTTTCTCTTCCTTCAGGGCGTGGTATTTATAAGCCTCAAGCCTGAGAAGCCGCTTGCCCTCCGGAGGAATTTGCTCTTCTGTGAAACATTCTCTGAACTGAACTCAGCCGCCTAACACTGACACTGAATGACAGAACAAATTCTTCTCGGGGACAGCACTTGAAGATCTTCATAGAGTTGCTCTTTTTATCACATTTTCTTTGTCTTGTATTGTCTTTCACTTGAGCTTGTAAACTGAATTGGACCTGAGGATTGTTGATAGTATTTCCCTTACCTGTTTCGGACACGTGAAATTGGGTTTCTAGCCCAAAATAATCTTTGGGTTTGTTTTGTTTCTCTTGTCCTTTTTTTTTCAACTTGAATTGGGCTCAAATTTACAATAGTATTATTTTTATTATATTTATTTATTTTAGAACCGTGGAGTAGCATGGAATACCACAAATTGAGAAATTGGAATAATCATTTTTATTTATTATAACAGAAAAAGGGAAAGTACAATAGAAAATAAATATAACTAATAAAGGAGAGAACGAATAATTAAAAAGAAGAATAAAAAAAGGATAAGTATTATAAAAAAGAAGAATATAACTAATAAAGGAGAGAACGAATAATTAAATTATTTGAAGTATTGTTTATAAACTATAAGTATTATAAAATTAATAATTTTTTATTCGGAATATATTTGTAAAATAATTGGATTATTTTATCATTTCACATTTCAAAATTACAAAAATATTTTAATTAAACATAAGTTAAATCCTTTCTAAATTTTTAAACATAAATTTTTCATACAATTTTATAAATATTTTAAATGAAATAAGAAATATCTATGGGAATATAACTAAATATATTTTCTCTGATTGAATACTTTATTTTTTTTTCATTTTTGGAGAATTTAAACAGCTAATTACATTTGTCTCAATATAAAATTTAATTTTATAAACATATATATTTCAAACATGCATGAAAATGAGTGACCTGTGCAATTGCATGAAATCTTGTGCTATTTTTGCGGGTGTTTTTTCTTATTAACATTTTAGAGGCATTTGTTATTGTGAGACTAAATTTTTTAATATGTTTCAAGTTACTATTTTAATATAATTTATACAACATTAACTAGGTCAACTATTCTTGCTTTATCATTCTTATTAAACATTCATGTTTTGGTTTCTTATTACTGTTGACCAACAAATGTATATCTAATACTTATTTTTAAGTAATATAAAACAAATATTTATTTTTAAACAAGTTGTGATATACATAAATCATCTAAAAAAATACGTAGAAATCAAGACAACCCGTGCGAACGCACGGATAACTAACTAGTTTTTGTTAAACAAAGTATAACAATTGGTTCAGGAATTGTTATATTTACCTCCTTTTTGTTATTAATATACCTCCTCTTGTATTTATTTTTCCAAAAATATCCTTATTGTGGAAAACACATTTCCAGATCTCTATACCTCCCATTCTCTTCCTCTATCCAATCCGGCACTACCACCGTCACCCCCTTCTGTGTACATGAGAGGAATTTCAATTATCATTCACTCCTTTCTTAGTTTTCTCCAAAGCAAACCAAACACAAATCATTGTTTGCCTACTTCAAAGAGTTAGTGGCTTCATCTACATTTTTTCTCCTCTACATCTGCTAACAAAAATGAAGATGATGTTGCTCAAGGTACCTACACCAACACCTGACACTGCCTAACTGCAATGGTGCTACAGTGTAGCACCCACCATGCTGACGTTTCCCAATTCCCATTCCATTTCTACGGGTCAATGATTGACTTCCTTTACTTCCCTTGCCCCACTCACAAATTGCAATTAGGTTTTGATTTAATATGAATTTGTTTGTAAATATAGACGTAGAATAAAAGGACATTCAAGGGTTGTGTTTTGCCTATACTTTATTGAAATTGTGTAATTATAGGTGCAAATCATATAGCAGCAAGTGTACTTTGTTTTCTCTTCTGGGCACATTTGTGCTTGAGATTTTCATTAAAAAAATTTGCTCTTTAGCTTTCAAAAGAAAAAAAAAAACATATTTTTTTTGTGTTGTTTGTAACTGACAGAAAGAGGAATAGAAGAGAATTGAGGGTGAAATGAAATAGTGCGGAGATTGAAAAATGCAGTAGTGCGGAGGTTTGCATGTACGGGGAAGGAAGTGACTAAGTTTTTTCTGTATTGTCTAAATTCTGGTCAAATAGAGTTGGGGAGCCTAAATGATGCATCAGTGGTTACTAAGTATTTATGCCAAATGAATAAATACTGGCTAACCATTAGACGCTTGTAGGTTGGCTCGCAATCTTTTGTAAATTTGTGGAATTACTCATACCTATATATAATATAATATTATTTGCTGACAAAAAAAAAATGGGGAAGGAAGTGACAGTACACTAATGAGGGATTGGGTAGAAGAAGAGAGTGAAAGGTATGTAATGGGCTATTTTTGGAAAAATAAATACAATAGGAGGTATATTATTGATAAAAGGAGGTAGATATAACAATTGCCTTAGTTCAGATAGTGAAAGAAGTTCAGCAAGAATTGTCTGGATTCGAGTGTGGCCTGGCCCATCTCTTCTGTAAGTATATTTGTGTAATTGGGTCCTCCTATATTGTCATGTTCAATTCAATTTGGGCTTCATACTTCATAGAATGAACTTCTAATGAGAAATATAGTGCATCACACAAGGGCTTCTCTTACCATCAATGAGAATTATGACTATGATGTTCGGGATGATACAGAAACGTTCCTCAATCGGATAGTTCCAGAGGTTAGTGGGATAAATAAATCGGATAAGCTTTAAATTCAAATAAACTTAAACCGAAAATAATAAATAATTTTATTAAATCACAGTGTAAAAACAGTACAAAGCCCATTCTCGCAAGCACAGGGGGGAGGGCAAATAGACAGATTTGCACTACAAAAGGCCCATGAGGCCCAAACTCATACGCGCGAGGCTTCCACCTCTTACTAGCCTCTATGAAAGCTATAAACACAAAAGGATACATAAACTAGTGAGACAAAGCTATCCTAGGCAATGTGGGACTTTGCCTTTTGTAATACTCTCCAACAAATAGTTGGAGTATATTAAGTATTAACACATTCCTCTGTATAAACTGATAATGTACCTTTTTAGTTTGAGGCACCAAAAGGCCACCATAGACACCCACACATACTCAGGTTATTGCTGTACTGTACGTCCTAAACTCCCACAACTCGTTGAAATACCTTATATAAGAAGAGTCATTTTCTGCTTATATTGTCCATTTTCTAGGTTTCTAAAGTAAATTTAGTTCCTTCAGTTTTAAATAATTAAGGAGTGGTACCTAAGACCAAGGTGATTTGTGAAGGTCATAAAGAAAGAGGGAGCAAAGAAAAAAAAAATAGCATGGCATGCAGAACAGTTTCAATTTTCATGGAAGACACTGTTCATGATTTCCCGGCTAATTAAGGAACTCTAGTTGGCTTGAAAGTGACTTTCTTTACCAATTTCCAAGACTATATGCCTCATGGTTGCCCACACACGCCATAGAAAAGTCTTGCTATATTTCAAAAAGTAGTAATATGTTTCAGCTCGTGACTACACATTGAATTCAAATCATATATGACTGATTGATAATTTGATATGCAAATCATTTTCTATAATTTGATTTCAAATATTTTATTCTATTAATTATTGTGTCTATCAAGTACGAGGATGAAAATGTAACTATGAGAATCAGATCGAACACATAACAACTTAAAAATTTGTGAATACTCTTGGACCTTTAAAAATGGAAAAGAAAAAGAGTAGGATTTGATTAGAATAAAGTATTGATTTCCTCACTGCTTTAGAAAATTAAGTCGCATCTTATTCAACAACTTTCTTTACCTCGAACTGATAGATACTTAGCTTCGTATTGTAAGCTTTCAAAATCTTTGTAACAAGATTGTTATCATTTTCGTCTAATGTAATTAATAATAGGATGAAGCACGAATGAACTGAAAAATAAAAGGCTAAATGACAATTTTGGTCCTTTAACTTATTTATTTTGTTCACTTTAATCCTTTATCTTTTAAAAAGTTTATTTTAATCCATTATCTTATTTATTTTGTTCAAAATGGTCTGTTATCTTTTAAAAAGTTCACTTTGATCCTTTATCTTATTTAAAATGTTCAAAATGGTCATTCAACTATTTAAATATATTCAAGATGGTCCTTTGTCTAAGTGTTATTCGAAGGACAAAATTGAATATATTTTAATAGTTGAAGGACCATTTTGAACCTTTTAAATAAGATAAGATACCAAAGTGAACTTTTAAAAGATAAATGACTATTTTGAACAAAATAAATAAGATAAAGATTCAAATTGAAATTTTTAAAAAATAAAGGACTAAAGTGAACAAAATAAATAAGTTAAAGGATCAAAATGGTCATTTAGCCAAAATAAAAACATATAGAACAATGTGGTTTATAGTCAATATGTAAATAACATAAAATTTTAAAGAAAAAGCCCAAATTAAGCCTCAATACTAATTAATGGGGTTTAGATATATGGAAAAAAGTATTACACCACATTCGAAAGATATAACTCACCATTTCTGCTATCATTATAAGCAAGCCAATCATTTACTCACCAATGTTCCAATACAAGGAGGAGATTAATGTATATTATAATGATGATTAATGATGTGAGAACTTTTAGCCTTTGAGCATGTTCATGCCTTTTGGTGCCTCCACTTGTCTCTATGGCATGCTCATAATAACATCGTGACAAAAGATTTTGGTTTCGTGGTTTTATAAAAATATTAACTAAAAGATATGTTTATTAATACATTATATACCAAAACCACCAAATCATCATGAAGCATTGAAAGTAATCATTGCTTCTCCGTCAGTCTATTATACATAAAGAAATTTAACAATGAGAAGTTCAAAGTTCGAACTATAAATCAGTTTTATAATTATATAACAACGTATGATATCACATAAAGAGAGAGATTATCCCAACAGATGAGATAAACTATTTTGTTTTATTATCAAAAGACTTTTCTTAGTGCTAATGATAAACGGATAATAACATCTTTCTAAGTGCTTGCAGTGAATAAATTATATAGATCATAGACTGTACCAAATAGTATAAAACAAAGAATTGATTACA
Source organism: Pueraria montana var. lobata (assembly GCA_026413185.1). Lineage (NCBI taxonomy): Eukaryota > Viridiplantae > Streptophyta > Magnoliopsida > Fabales > Fabaceae > Pueraria > Pueraria montana. Next base: position 26,608,488 of record CM048656.1, read on the forward strand.
TTCAAAATATTTATTAGTATGAACAATATCAATTTATGCTAAAACTTTAATTTCTATTAAAACAAAATTACACTAATGAAGATTATTATAATGCCTAATATTTTTTTTTGTCATTAAATAACATTTTTAGTGTAATATTATAAGTATGAAAGACATGTTGCTTAGATCTTTTGCTATAAAATTGGGATTTAATCATGGTGTTGAGCAACAAATGTATATCTAATAGTTATTTTTAAGTAATATAAAACAAATATTTATTTTTAAATAAGTTGTGATATACGTAAATCATCTAAAAAAATATGTAGAAATCAAGACAACTAGTACGAATGCACGGATAACTAACTAGTTTTTGTTAAACAAAGTATAACAATTGGTTCAGGAATTGTTATATTTACCTCCCTTTTGTTATTAATATACCTCCTCTTGTATTTATTTTCCAAAAATATCCTTATTGTGGAAAACACATTTCCAGATCTCTATGTAAAAGGATAATTGATGCAGGTTTTTATTATTATTAAACTGAGATTACAAAGCTATATATATATACAAGTATAAACGTAACTGACTGATAGGATAACAATAAACCTCAAGATGAGATAACAGTAAATCATAAACTACTGATATGAGTGGTAACAAACTAAAGATAATAGAATAGTAGATAATGAACTGTATTTGAAATTCAAAATAGAAAAGCTATCAGGAGGTTGTTCCAACACACCCCCGCAAGATGGTGGAGGGATCAACGACACCGATCTTGGACTTGAGCTGAGAGTGGCGAGTCGAAGACAATGGTTTAGTGAGCAAGTCAGCAAGCTGCGATCCTGTAGGTACATGGAAAACTTGTAACTTATTGGTTTGAACAAGATCACGGACAAAATGATAATCAATTGAGATGTGCTTCATTCTGGAGTGGAATACTGGATTAGCACAAAGGTAGGTAGCCCCTAGATTGTCCGAGTAAATTGTAGGCCGAGTAGAGGATGACAAGTGAAGCTCTTTGAATAATTCTTGCAGCCAAAGAAGCTCCATTGTAGTAGAAGCAATTGCTCGATACTCGGCCTCAGTGGATGACTTTGCAACACTGCGCTGTTTCTTGCAGGACCATGAAACAGGGTTGGAGCCAAAGTAGATAACATAAGCTGCAGTGGATTTGCAGTCAGAGGGGTCTCCTGCCCAATCTGAATCGCAAAATGCAGTGAGGGATGAGGATGAATTTCTTGTGAGATGCAATCCATGGTCAATAGTCCCTTTGAGGTAACGAAGCACACGTTTGGCTGCCTGCATATGAACACTGGAAGGAGCATTGAGATGCTGTGATAAGCGGTTCATAGGGAATGAAATGTCAGGCCGTGTGAGAGACAAATATTGAAGAGATCCAATAATTTTTCTGTAAACCGAGACATCACATAGTGGAGTGTCAGATGGAACTTGTAGAGAACAAGTAGTAGACATGGGAGTGCATACTGGCTTCGCATCATGCATGTTAGTGGAGATAAGTAGCTCTCTAATGTAATGATGCTGAGTTAGAAAGATACCCTTCTCTGTTGGCAAAAATTCTACCCCAAGGAAGTGAGTTGGGAAACCCAGGTCTTTGAGGGAGAATTTGTTGGATAAGGCAGCCTGAAAGTTTAGTAAAAAATTATTATTGTTGCCTGTTAAAAGTATGTCATCCACATAAACCAGAAAATAGGCAATGATGTGGTCCTTGTGATAAACAAACAACGATGTATCTGATTTGGCATTAGAGAAACCAAAGTCCAGGAGAAAAGTGCGCAGGGCATTATACCAAGCCCGGGGGGCCTGTTTCAGTCCATAGAGTGCTTTATTCAATTTGCATACACGATGAGGATATTGCGGTACAGTAATGGGGTATTTTTGGAAAAATAAATACAATAGAGTGCTTTATTCAATTTGCAGTACAGTAATGAGGGATTGGGTAGAAGAAGAGAGTGAAAGTAATGGGGTATTTTTGGAAAAATAAATACAATAGGAGGTATATTATTGATAAAAGGAGGTAGATATAACAATTGCCTTGGTTCAGATAGTGAAAGAAGTTCAGCAAGAATTGTCTGGATTCGAGTGTGGCCTGGCCCATCTCTTCTGTAAGTATATTTATGTAATTGGGTCCTCCTATATTGTCATGTTCAATTCAATTTGGGCTTCATACTTCATAGAATGAACTTCTAATGAGAAATATAGTGCATCACACAAGTGCTTCTCTTACCATCAATGAGAATTATGACTATGATGTTCGGGATGATACAGAAACGTTCCTCAATCGGATAGTTCCAGAGGTTAGTCTTTTGTTTAGTTCTTACATTAATAGTTATAGAAACTTATTTTAATGTGTCTTACGACAAAAGACCTTGAAATGAAATTTCATATATATATGTTTTCAGGGCCCATCTGCGCCTTGGAAGCATACTCTAGAGGGTTAGTTTTTGTATTTTGACCAAACCAATTATTATGCGATTTATTTATTTATTTATTGAATTTGCATATATATTTATTGAATTTGCATATATATGGTGATCTAGTAATGATATGATGGGGGAACTTGGGTTGTTGTCACTTGTCAGAACAAGTCTTTGGTAACATCAATTTTCTACTTACCCTACACGTCCCTTTTATTTTATCTCTTCACTCTATCCATAAGAGAAATGTAAAACATGGCATAGAAAATGAGGAGTAACCTTTTTGTTCAAGAAACACACACGCTCACAAATATCATAATGTAATACCTTAATTAAGTCGGATATTAAACATAATCTGTTAGCTTTCTATATATAATTTCTGGTTTTTTTCAGCTGATGGCTTTTGCTTTCTTGCAAAAAAGTCAATAATTTTGGGATTAGATGACATGTCAATACATTTAGTTTCCACATATATATAATTTCAGGGCCAGATGACATGCCGGTACATATTAAATTGTCGATGTTTGGTTGTGCACTCATGTGAGATATTTGTTCAAATTGATTTATTATGCTACTAATATATTATCATCAATCCACTGATATATTGTGTTTTTAATTTAGGATACCGATTACAAATGGAAAGCTTAATGTGGGGACATGGCAGGTGACAAAATTAATTTTTGTAATGATATCTTGGTCAAGATTAATACTGATAACTGATTCTTTTTTTCTCTCCCCACTTTTTTCCACCGAACTTTTTAATTTGACTAAATATTTTAATAATTCTTATGTGATTATGTTTGTTGCTAGTGGTTAGGTTAAATTTTAATTACTTAAAGGTTCTGTTATAACCTTTGCAATGAATGGTCGCACAATGGATTTTCATTCAAGATGAAAAGGATATTTGGAGAAGCTACACTTTTGATTTAAATAAAATTCAAAATATCTTAAATTGATAACTAGCTAGTTTAATATTCTATACAATATATTAATTTAAGAACACTCTTAAGTCTGGATATATTGCATAGAATTCATTGCAAAACATGAAAATATACACAATACTATGTCATTTTAATTGTGGAAGAACACCCTTGAGTCTGGATTATTAATAGAATTTTCATTATGCTTTAAGGGTATATGGCTTTGTGAGCATCGGGATTATCCTACACCGCGTACAGTTGTCGTCACTCTTAATTGAATATGAGTTGCTCAGGTCTATTTGCTTTACTTCATCATTTTATCAAGAACACTTTTGCTCGAGAATATATGGATATAATCTGTAAACTATTGTATTTTTTTCTTAGGTGAAGTTTGAATACCTCGCTGGGATCACAACTATAAAATCTTTTGAGTATTCGAAATAATCATTATTTGTTTTACCTTATTATAAAAGATTCCTCATTTAACTTCTCCAAAAGTTGAAGTATATAAGTTGATTTTAACTTATAGAATAAGCTCAAATAATTTTACCTAATTATTTTCTTCTCTGAGTGCTTATTAAAAGTTTATCAAAACAATACCTTATTTATCTCAAGAAATGTTCTTGTAGCTATTCATTAAGTACATGTTTTCATATGAAGGAATTAGGTTGGTTTCGAAGTGGTTAGGAATAGGGATGGTAAAGTGTACCTGGACTCGACGGATACCCACAAAAATATCTACAAGCAGGTCGGGTAAATACCCGCTTATTGAGGCTGGGGCAGGGTATTTACTCGCATTTTTTTGCGGGTGCGGATACGGGTACTATAGTACCCGCCCCGCCCCGCCCTGCACCTACCACATATATCAATGTAATTAAAATAACTTAAATAAATAATTATGTTATATATATATACTTTTCTATAAAAAAAAATATATTTTCCATAAACTAACACAAACAATAAAAGATTTATGTTATAACTTACAATAATTTTATATTTTTAATATTATGTATGGATGTTTTTAATGTTAATTTGAATTATTTAAGCATAAATTTTCAATTTACTTGTAGTAATTTTTTAATTAATATTTTTATGGCTTAAATGCAATTTTGGTCCCTCTATTTTGCACAGTTTGCAATTTTAGTCCCCCTATTTTAAAATAGAGACATTTAGTCCCCTTATTTTACACAATCCGCAATTTTGGTCCCCCTATTTTAAAATAGAGACATTTAGTCCCCCAAATTTGTAAAATCTGTAATTTTGGTCCTTTCATCAAATTGAAAGCGTTGACTGTTAAAAAATTAACGTTAACCTTAACATAGTCTAAATAAAATGACGTGACACAAGATTATTTATTTAATTTTTAATTATTTTAAATACATAGTAGAATAATTGATGAAAAATATATTTTAAAAAATGATAATATCATTTATTTGACTACGACGTGCTATGTACTTCAACAACGTAGAACTAGTTTAAAATAAATGATTAAGACTTGTGATTTTTATATTAGGACTCACGACTATCCCAACCATTAAAATCGACGTGACATGTACTTTAGTGACGTAGATAAACAAATAATTATTACCCAGTATTTAAAATAATTAAATAAATAAATAAATAAACTCATTTTTACGTCATTATATTTGGGTCACGTCAAGGTCAACGTTAATCTCTTAACTGTCAATGCTTTCAATTTGATGGAAGGACCAAAATTACAGATTTTACAAAATTGGGGACTAAATGTTTCTATTTTAAAATAGAGGGCCTAAGATTACGGATGGTGCAAAATAGGGGATTAAAATTGCATTTAAGCATTTTTTTTTATTGATTTATTAACTTCATACATAAGTAAAGTGCGGGTAGCGGATGCGGGTATGAGTATATAGGTACCCAACAGGTACGGGGATGGGTATTAAAGTTGCTACCCGCGCGGGTATGGGACCGGGTACTATAGGACCCTATCCAGACTCTACCTAGTTAGGAATGCTACTGGCATCTTCGTTTTTGAAGATAAAATATGCTCTCGAATCATCTCTGACTCTGAGTAGTGTGCCTTTGGAGTAGAACGACAAGCTCATCGTTGCCCAAGGTCCTTTGCTTGATTTTTTTTGGTCAATAAACTTAAATAATATAGACACTTAGTGGGCCAACTTATCTACCTCATTTTACTAGGCCCAAATTGTCTTGTATTCATACATACACAATTCATGCCACAATGGAGAAAGGATCATTGGGATCTTACTATGCTGAGATAGCAATTTGCAACTCTCCGGTTGGTGTGATCTATATTGGGCTTGTTGCCCTTTGACCAAACGCTCTTTAATTGGCATGCTACTAGCATCTTCTTTTATGAAGATAAAATATGCTCTCGAATCATCTCTGATTAGGGGCTTCTAGGCACCAAACCTGCTAGTGTGCCTTTGGAGTATAATGACAAGCTCATCTTTGCCCAAGGTACTTGTGAACTAAAATGATTGAAAGGTATTTTATCCAACCTTGGCAGTTGGCATCAACCATTCTCAACCCATGTAGTTGTATGTGACAATTGGGCAGCCCTTACACATTGACAAAATCCTTCTTTTTCATAAAAAAAGAACAAAGCACATTAAAGTGGATTATCATTTTGTTTGTGATGATATACTCAAATTAATATACCATTAAGCTAGCCTGTGTCTCTATTGGGCATTGGCACACAGACATCTTTACAAAGGCATTAGGCAAGCTACAACTTGATTACTAAATAGCATTCGAAATCTCCATATATAAACTCAAAAAGGGTTATTAAGCTATATTAAGTTAACTATTAATCAAGTGTCATAGCTGTCATCTAATCACCATAATAATAGAATTGATAGGAGAGATAGTTATGGGATTGTCTATATAATTGACCATGTGATAGAATAGTTATTCTAAGAATGTTATTAGGCATAAATTTAGGAGTAATTGAAGGAAGTACAAAAGTGTGTTCTTGTGCATATATATATGCTGTCGTCTGTTGAAACCAATGAATAAAACATATATAGGTGCAGATATCTGTTTAAAGATTGACCTAAATGCCCCTTAAGTGAGGTTCTTGTATCTAAATGTAACCTTTTTTCCCCCCCTTAAATGTCAAGAGTACAATGCTCCTATATATACAAATAGTTGGAGTATATTAAGTATTAACACATTCCTCTGTATAAACTGATAATGTACCTTTTTGGTTTGAGGCACCAAAAGGCCACCATAGACACCCATACATACTCAGGTTATTGCTGTACGTCACCACAACTCGTTGAAATACCTTATATAAGAAGAGTCATTTTTTGCTTATATTGTACATTTTCTGGGTTTCTAAAGTAAACTTAGTTCCTTCATTTTTAAATAATTAAGGAATGGTGTACCTAAGACCAAGGTGATTTGTGAAGGTCATAAAGAAAGAGGGAGCAAAGAAAAAAAAAATAGCATGGCATGCAGAACAGTTTCAATTTTCATGGAAGACACTGTTCATGATTTCCCAGCTAATTAAGGAACTTTAGTTGGCTTGAAAGTGACTTTCTTTACCAATTTCCAAGACATATGCCTCATGGATGCCCACACACGCCATAGAAAAGTCTTGCTATATTTCAAAAAAGTAGTGATATCTTTCAGCTCGTGACTACACATTGAATTCAAATCATATATGATTGATTGATAATTTGATATGCAAATCATTTTCTATAATTTAATTTCAAATATTTTATTCTATTAATTATTGTGTCTATCAAGTACGAGGATGAAAATGTAACTATGAGAATCAGATCGAACACATAACAACTTAAAAATTTGTGAATACTCTTGGACATTTAAAAATGGAAAAGCAAAAGAGTAGGATTTTATTAGAAGAAAGTATTGATTTCCTCACCGCTTTAGAAGATTAAGTCACATCTTATTCAACAACTTTCTTTACCTTGAACTGATAGATACTTAGCTTCTTATCGTAAGCTTTCAAAATCTTTGTAACAAGATTGTTATCATTTTCGTCTAATGTAATTAATAATTGGATGAAGCCCAAATGAACTGAAAAATAAAAACATATAGAAAAATGTGGTTTATAGTCAATATGTAAATAACATAAAATTTTAAAGAAAAAACCCAAATTAAGCCTCAATAATAATGGGGTTTTAGATATATGAAAAAAGTATTACACCACATTCGAAAGATATAACTCTCCATTTCTGCTATCATTATAATCAAGCCAATCATTTACTCACCAATGTTCCAAGACAACAAGGAGGAGGGGATTAATGTATTGTGATGATTAATTAATGATGTGAGAACTTTTAGCCTTTGATATGATCATGTTCATGCCTTTTGGTGCATCCACTTGTCTCTACAGCATGCTTATAACTGCATCGTGACAAAAGATTTTGGTTTCGTGATTTTATAAAAAATATTAACTAAAAGATGTGTTTATTAATACATCATATACCAAAACCACCAAATCATCATCAAGCATCGAAAGTAATCATTGCTTCTCCGTCTGTCTATTATACATAAAGAAATTTAACAATGAGAAGGTTCAAAGTTCGAACTATTAATCAGTTTTATAATTATTTAACAACGTATGATATCACATAAAGAGAGATATTATCCCAACAGATGAGATAAACTATTTTGTTTTATTATCAAAAGACTTTTCTTAGTGCTAATGATAAACGGATGATAACATCTTTCTAATAAGTGCTTGCAGTGAATAAATTATATAGATCATAGACTGTACTAAATAGTATATAACAAATAATTGATTGCATTGAACATATTTATTAGTATGAACAATATTTAATTATGCTAAAACTTCAATTTCTATTAAATAAAATTACACTAACGAAGATTATTATAATGCCTAATTTTTTTTTTGTCGTTAAATAACATTTTTAGTGTTATATTATAAATATGAAACACATGTTGCTTAGATCTTTTGCTATAAAATTGAGACCTAAAATCGTGATGTTTGTCCAAAAATTGGGATTTAATCATGGTGTTTTTTAAAAGTTGACAATGTGTAGATTTGGCTTTTGAGGAGATTTTTTTGCTTTGCGAGGCTGGGAGACTCGAATGTCGAGCATATGAACCGGTTCCATGAGCCTCAGTCCAAATTTAGTAGGAACTTTAAACGCATATGACAAACAAACCAAACCAATGATGCTGAATGAATGAATAAACTGTACCCTATTTATTATAGTGGATATTATATCATCTTCGTGGAGTGAAAGATGGACACTATTAATCAAAAGGGAAAACCACTGAAAAGAAACATATAAAATAGTAAATGCTAAACTAATCCATTTTGTCTTTGAACGGGGGATGAAGAAAGACCTAACCCTTCATAAAAGTAGTTGAATAAAACACATGGCTTTGAGGGGACAAAATAAAATACCTCCACTGTTATAGAAAATCGAAGTTAATCTCACACATAATTGAGAGAATTATGAGAGTGTATCTCTCGAAGTTTATTTTATTTTTTTATCAGCGAGGACTACAAGGAATATCCAACCAATACAAGAAACATATTTCCTACAAAGCTTTCATGTAGAACAAAGGGTTCAAAGACCATTCATGAAATGAAAAAGGAACCTTCACTTTAGCAGATAACTATGGCCAATATCTAAATTTTATCAAGTCAATCCCATACTCAACATCTGCAGCCTCACTTTTAAATTGTGTGTGTGTGTGTGTGTGAACATCTGCAGCCTCACTTCTTTCCCATTCCCAATCTTTAATGTTATATTCTTTTCAAATAAGCTCTCTTCACCTTCCCCACACACCCTCCCTAAGTCTCTTCACTAAACTAACCTTTTCCTAGCATCCTATCTTTTATGCTACCACTAACTTTCCCATATTTTGCTTTCAATACCCTACACCCAAAACTATCTTGGTCCTTCAACATCCTCTGTAACACCCTCATTTTTATTATGTTACCATTTGTAAATATTTTTATATAAATATTATGAGAAACTATATGCTATATTTTATAGAAACTTTCTGTACATATTTTCATAATCAAATTAATACAGTTCTACTTAGTAAAATTTTCTAAGTCTTTTGATATCCTTGTTTTTGTTTGAATTGTTTGTTGACTGGACAGTTGTGTCAGACAGCTGTCCAAGATAAATTTTCCAGTATAATATTTTGGATTAAACTGTACTTTAATAAATAAAGAATTTAATGTAGATTTAAAATATATACAGTTGAGAAATGAATTACTTGTTTGACTGGACAGTTGTGTCAGACAGCTGTCTAGGATAATTTTTCCAGTGTAAAATTTTGGAGTAAACTGTAATATAATAAATAGATAATTGAATATAGATTTAAAATATATACAGTTGCGAAAGTAAAATACTAATTTCGAATTGCTAGAATTTTCTGAAAGTTAGAACTCTGTGAAATTATTACGATAAAATTTTAAGGTAGAAAATTAAGATAAAATTTGTATGACATCTATGAAATTATCTAATAATTTTCATATACTTAGAATAATTATTAAAAATGTTTAACTAAGAAAAAATTAAATTTAAAGTATTAGCCAATCAAAATTTGACAACTCAAAGTTTCTAATCTAATTAAATTAAGCTAATTAGACTTTGATTAAGAGATAAGTAAGACACTACCCCAAGGTTTTTGATAGTGAGGAATCTAATGGTGGTGTTAGTTTCTTCTAATTCAAATTAGTTTGTAAGATAATTAGAAAAGTCCTAAATCTTCTAAAAAGTCTACTAATTACCTACTTTTTTGACAAATTGACCAAAAGCTTGGCTACTCACGTTGGGGACTTGAATTGGCCGTCCAAGTGGCTGAAATTGGTGACCAAAGGGACTGCCAAAGGCCAGCAGCTGGACGTGTGAAGAAAATTAAATTGGGTGAATAAAATTTATTTAAATCAAAAGAAATAAAAAGCTTACAATCTATCTCTCCTCACAAAACCAAAACCGTGGGTTTAAGACAGCAGCAGCCCCTCCATGAAACCTTCATCCTATCTTCCAATTCCAAGAATTAAACCAACCAAAACCTCCCAAATTTCAATATACCTTTGGCCAAAGAGATGAGATTTGGGAGAAAATCTCAAAAATTTCAAAAGACAAGAGAGAAAGGGAGAAAAGGGTTCAAGGGATTTCTTCATCAAACTAAGGATTCTAGGTAAGGATCTTGGCATTTAATTTCAATTTAAACAAATTGGAAGTAGGAGAAACATGTCCTTAGGTTTAATTTCAAGATTTGATCAAGAAATATTAAAAGATGAAATTAAATTAGGGCTTTTATATCTTTGATAAAAATAAGTTGAAATTTGATGGTTGAATGAATGTTTTGGTTGATATCATGATGTGTTGTGATTGATTGAACCTTGAATTGATTTGTTCTTGATTGAAATTGGCTTGGTTGTGTTGAATTTGATGTTGGAACTTTGAGAAAAATTGTTGGAAATGGTATCAAGACCATTCGGCTATGGTTAGTTTGCAAGGGATACTATGTGGAAATTTTCAATTAACCAAGGGCAAAATAGTAATTTTACATGTAGGGACACATTGGGAATTTTATAAAAAGTTTAAGGGCATTTTCGGCAATAATTAAAAAGTATAAGGGCAAAATGGTAATTTCACATATTCTAGAAAGTTTGAGGACATAATTGGAATTTTAGGAAAATATCAAGGGTAAAATTGGAAATTTTATAAAATAGTAAGGGTAATTTAGTAATTTCACATTTAGAGGACACAATTGGAATTTTATAAAAAGATTGAGGGTAATTAGGTAATTTCATAGGTTCTAGAACAATTAGGGACATATTCGGAATTTTCATACAAAGATCAAGGGTAAAATGAGAAATTTTAGAAAATAGTAAGGGTGATTTGGTAATTTCACACTTTGAGGGCAAAATTGGAATTTTAGAAAATATCAAGGATAGTTTAGTAATTTTACATAGTAATGAACTAGTTGGTATTTTATTAAAGTGTTAATGTTATAATGTTAATTATTGAATTTCTATAATTTTTATGTGATTATTTAATAATAATTATTTACTTATTAGCATCATTATCATATTGCATGATCATGAGTCTTTTCAGAGAAAAATAAAGATTTTAAATGAGTTTGATAAATGAGAATGATTTTGTTGACTAACCGGGACTGTGGTAGTCATGGAAAATGAATATTTTTGGGGGAATTGATTTCCAGGACTGTGATGACTGACCGAGACTACAGTAGTCATGTATTTGAAAAGATAAATTGAGAATTGATGAACTGAGAATTTGATAGTCCTGAGAAATGGGTGAGCAGAGTAAGTTAGACAGGACTGTATAGTCTGTGATTATATAGTCTGTGGGGTGAAGGGTATTGGCAATTCCACATGTGGCCGTAATCTGGACAGAGATGCTGCCGTGGTGGCCTTCCGGGTATCCTGATCTCCTAATTCTGCTAGCTTATTCGCGTTTAGTAGGGGCTGATAGCTGAATTGCAGTGCGTAATGGTAGGCCAGTTACTTACTAAACACTCAAAGGGGAAGTCTCCATGGAGCAGGGTCAAAATGATTTTGAGTCAAAAGGATTTTGAGTCAAAACTGCATCTACTTTATAAACTTGCATTTTCATAAAGCATACTGCATTTGCATTATTTATGTGAATTCTTAGTTGTGAAATGAAATGTCATTGATTGTGATTGTTTTTCTATGTATTAGAAATTAAATGCCTGATCCGGTAAATTTTGTCCCTAGATTTTAGGGAAGTTTTGATTTCAGGTGAAGGAAGAAGAGTTAGAAGAAAAGATGCAGATAATTCCAGAGCTATAGGATGGGAAAATTTGGGACAGAAAAAAAAATAGTTTTAGTAATAGATCATTTTATAAAAAAAATGGTTTTGAAAATTTCAGTGATGTAAAATTGAATATATTTTAGATTTTAATAGAATGTATTAGAACAATTATGTATAAAATAAATTAGATAGCTAAATTAAAGTTTATTAGAAGGGGGTTACATCCTCCACCTCCATTTTCCCAAGAAAGCCTTATTAAACGCCTCTAAAGGATTTATACCCAGGCCACTTGCCTCCTTCGAACAACGTATCTTATCTCAACTAGCTACACAAACGGGATGACCATTAATCTATAGTTAAGTAACGATGTAAATCTCCTAAAGACATTTTCCTCAACTACAACCCTTGCAAACATTCTTTTAAAGAAATTTACCTCAAGCCTTGAGACTTGAAGCATCTCAACATACACTTCACAATTGTTATGTTTTGCATTGAGGCTTTTCCACAAAATAGTGTATCATATGCAAAATGTAACAAAGAGATATCCATCCTCTCTTTTCCTACTCTAAAGCGAGAGAGCAAGTTATTTCTCAAAGCTTGACTCATTAATCCACTTAAGCCTTCGGCTACTATTAAGAAGAGAAAGGGGGCTATGTGATCACCTTGTCTTAAACCCCTTTGAACCTTAAATTCTTTTGTTGGATTACCATTCACCATGATTTAGATAGTTTCAAACTTAATACAACCTTTGATCCACCATATCCACTTACTATAAAAGCTCATTTGATGCATCATATAATATAAGCTTAAATAGAATTTTGGTCCCCTATTTTGCTCAATCCGCAATTTTGGTCTTTCAATTTTAAAATAGAGACATTTGATCTCCTATTTTAGAAAATTCGCAATTTTGGTCCCTTATTTCAAAATAGAAACATTTGGTCCCTTATATTAGAAAATTCGCAATTTTGATCCCCTATTTCAAAATAAGGTTTAATCCTCAATTTTGTCTACGTTTTATTTCTTTTATTTCTTACATTATAATTAATTAAATCATTTATTAATGTTACCTTAAATGAATATGTTATGTCTAGGGTTCCATTGGACCAAAATAAAAAAATAAAGCGTAGGCAAAATTGCGAATTTTCTAAAATAGGGGGACCAAATGTTTCTATTTTAAAATAATGGGACCAAAATTACAGATTTTCTAAAATATGGGGATCAAATGTCTCTATTTTAAAATGGGAGGACTAAAATTGCATTTAAGCTTCTTTTCTTTATAAAAAAACATTTTATTAATTTATATCGTATGGCTTATCCGCAAGTTCTAAAGCATCAAAGAAAATAGGTAAGAGCAACAAAACATCATTATTATTAAAGAAAAGTAACCATTGAGTGAAATGTACTAAAGCCATTGTTACCATGTATTCAGGGCTAGATTCAATATCAGAAGGTCAGACACTTCATCCTTGCATAACCCCTGCACACACAGGCAAATTGGAATCCAATGAAGAAGATCAAGATGTCCACAAAAGCAAAGGTTTAATTGGTTTGGACAACCAAAATGAAGCAACTACTAGTAAAGAAGCAGGGGGAACCAATGCACACTAACAACAAGGAAGAAATTTTAAGTTTTGGTGTGCATTTTATCAGTTTGGAACTCAATCGACAATTTCCTTGCAAAGCCCTGGAATGGTAAAAAGCACCTGACTAATGAAGAATTTTACCCAAAACAATGGTGGGGGTGCTGCAAATCCTGGATGACAATACAACACATGTTTATTATTTTAATTTTTATTGGCTGTATTTGTGAAGAGGTAAATTAAGGTTTATAAAAATATGAGATGACATTAGACTTTTAAAGTATATAAAATATTAAAGTATTTCAGTTTTTTTTTGGTACATTTTTTGTATTTTTTTTTGGCACATAGACCTTGTGTTTGTGAATACAGCAAACTGGAATTTTCATATATTCCCTTCAGTCTTATGTATAAAAACCAAATGGCTTAATTACACATTTTACCTTTCAATTATCATCATTTCATGAATTTTACTATACATTTTTTTTTTGCAAATTTTACCACCAAAGTTTTCAAGTTTTAAGGATTTTACCACCTAAGTTTTTTTTTTCCACGTATTTTATCATGTTTTTCGATTTCTGCATGTTTTACCATCATGTTGGTAACAAAATGACATCGGTTTTTTTTTTTTTAACTTTTTTTTAGTGACACGTCATGGTCGGTAAAATACGCAAAAAAATTAAAAATTTAGGTGGTAAAATTCACAGGAAACAAACTTGGATGGTAAGATTTACAAAATGATGATTGTCGGGTGGTAAAATGTGCTATTAAGTGAAACCAAATTAAAAGTCTTGCTTAGAGACCTTACGTAGATGAATATAGAGAACTGGAACTGGAATTTTCATAAAAGCGAAAGTCTTATTATTCATCACTATGAGGTCTAACGAGGCTAAATCAATGGTAACTTGTGTGCTAAAAATTGTTAATTATTATTGTATATTTGTAACAAAATATTTTATTATTAATTCTTTAAAAATTAAAATTTTAATATAATATAACTTATAATATAATATTTATTTATTATAAATTTTAATTGTATAAAAATATGTATATTTATTCTATGTAACTCATGAGCAAAAATACAAGTTATATTAATTTCATGACAACTATTTGTAGTTATGAGTTATACACTCGTTAATTTTTTAAATGCTTGTAGTTGATAAATATTACATTGTTAAAAACTTTTTGTTAATGTGCAATAGTGACAACAAGTATTGAATTCAAGACTTTGTGTAAATTACTTAAGAACCCTACCATTAGGCCAACCCTAATGGTTCTTTGAATGCTTAAAATTTGAAACAATAATTCAAAGTAAAATAATATTTTATAATTAAATTTTTTGAATATGTGAATTCATTTATTATATTTTTGTATTTTAAGTTTTTTTTAAAAAAAATATTAGATGCAAAAAATAAAAAAAGAATTTTTTGTTTAAAATAAAATATAATAAAAATCATAATTTTATTGTTTAAAGTAATATAATTATAAATAATTTTATAGTTTACAATAAATATTTTCCAAATAAAATAATATAAAAAGAACATTAATTTATTATATTTTTATTATTTAAAATAAAGTAAAATTAATATGCTTCAAATACCTTTTTCCCAATCTAAATTTTATTGTTTAATGAGTTATTGAAAAGTATTTGTTATTGTAATTAAATCATTTTATTTTCAGGAATTATTTAGTGTGTTTGTCAAATGAAAGACTTTTTCTCAATCTACAATTTCTTAATTAATGAGTCACTGAGTTTTAAAAAAAAATTAACGAGACATTGAAAAGCCTTCATTATTACAATAATTGTTGTATTTTATCTTCAACAATAAATTATTTAATGCTAATGAATTTAAATAATTGAAAAGTCTTTAAAAGTTTGTATTTAATCTTTTAAAAAAACCGTGTGACCTTGATTGTTGTTATATTTAAAATATTACAATACTAATAAAAATATTTACAGTTATATTTGATATATATTGTTGGAATGTATTATGCGATATTGCAAATTTTATATAAAAAAAATGCAACGTTGCAAATGTGTAATATTTTAAATATTATAAAACTGTTAAAAATACTTACACATTTATTTTGAATATATTATTACATTGTTATATTTCTTTAACTTATTTATGTTTCATTTTTATATATTGACAATTCTTAAATGAGACATTTGAAATTTAGTCATTGAAAAGAAAAAGAAAAATAAAAATTGCATACAACCACAGAAGGAGAAATTAAATGGATAACCATTAAAAAAGAAAAAGAAAATAAAACTAATTTTCTCACCTTTATATTTTATTAGAAAACAAACAATAAGTAAAAACTTATTTAAATAGATTTTTAAGATTTTTTTAAAAGATAAATTTATTTTTAAATTATTCAAAGTAAAAAAATGTGTAGAGTGAAAATTAAAGATATATCCAAAGTTAATTTCAGCAAGTTAAATTTAAAATTACTTTAATTCAGTCTAATGAGGAATAAAGTATCATTTTTTGATTTTAGTTATCTTTTCAGTTTATATAAATATTTAAACTTTATTAATGATTTTGTTTACTAATATCTTTAAAAATGATAGTCAAATAATAAAATTAATTTTTTTCATTAAAACCTTTATATTTAATATTTTACCATTACATGCTTATTACTATTTCAATAAATGCTTTTCAGGAAAAAAAAAAGGTTTGACAAATCTAATAAACTATTAATGGTATTATTGATATCAAACATAAGGAAAATGCATTAAAATAATGCTCTCATTGAATACTCAAGATTTTAACTTCCTTTTTGTACAGTCATATATTAGCCAACATTTATATTCAGTTTTATTGATTAAAAATAAACTACCTTTAGTTAATTAGAAATTAAAAAAAAATGCTAATAGGTTGACAGAGTAAAAAGTAAAAAATTAAATGGCAAACATTAAAAATTGTAAGTCAATTATGCCTTTTTTTAAAAAAAAGAACTTATCATTAATTTTTAATTAATCTTTAGATACCCTAATGAAATATTACTTGGTTTCCTTCAAATATTATTTAAACTATTTCTCATAAATGTAAAATATAATTTATGTATTTCAAATATTTTTTATATAAATTATAATTTTAATTATAATATAATTGATATATTAAAAAATATTTGTTTATTGTATTAATCATGACAATTATTTGTAGTTATGAGTCATCCACTTCTTAATTTATTAATAATATGAAATGTGTGTAGTCAACAAATATTTATTCCTTAAAGTTTGAAACAATAATTATTTCAAACTTTGACCATATTAAATTTATTCATATTAATTTTTTTATTGGGGTCAAACTTTATTGAAAGAATTTTATTAAAAAACTGAGAGAAATTTCCCTATTTAATTCCCCTTTCAAACTCAACACTAGACACAAACACTTACACAGTCTTTGGTTTCATTGGCGCTTGTTTTTCTTTCTCAGTGTCTTTCCCTTTGTTTCACGTTCCAAACGTTGTCATGGAGTTCAAATATCTTAATGGCCAAAATAGAAGGACAACATTGCCACCACCACACCCTTTTTCTGATGTAGCTTACATCTCCAGATGCCCATTGCGAGGTAATGCTCAATTCTCTTCACGTTCCTTTCAAAATATGTACCCATTTGTCTTGCAGTTTAATTAAAAAATAAAAAAAACTTTTGTTACATGAGTTCATTTTATTCGTTATTCGCTTTCTAGAGTATGAGTTTATGCCAGGTAGCTTTTTCGGTAATGTTTCGACGCCCAGACTTTTCCCAACGGTGGTGCCAACCAATGCCGAGGAAGCGTTCTAGCAAGAGTTGGAGAAAGAGGAGATCAGGAGAGAGATCATCTACGATGAGATGGCATTGGCACGACGGCGAGAGCTGGAAGAGGAAGTAAGGAGAGAAATGGTGTCAGAGAGAGCATTCAGAATCCTGATGCCAAGATTTGAGGGCATCTCATCTAATAACACTAACAATAACAATAACAATAAGAATAACACGTTTGGTAGGTCAAGCCATTTACCCTCCCATTTCCAAGTTGGTCACAGACAACATTCTATGCAAATTGAAAAGGATAGAGTGATCCTACGTGTTAGTGTATAATCTTGTGTTTAATTTAACCTTTCTTTGTGTCTTTATCTTCAATTTTGATTTTATTTTCCTGCTTCTTTAGTGTAACAATGTTGTTTAGATTGTGAAAAAGGTTTTTCTCTTAGTTTTTGATTAAAAAATGTTACCTTGTTTGAGAATGTCCCTTAAATATTTTGTCGTGTTTAAGCTCTTAATTGGCCGATGAGCATAAATGATTTTATTTATCCCATTGCAGGCTAGACCAAATATTGGTCATTGTGGTGGAAAGCGCAAAGCGGTGACAACTACAGTTGAACACAACAAGACTTTGCAGAAGAAAGGCAAGCAAGAGTGGAGTTGTCAGCTGTGTCAGATTACTGCAACGAGTGAGAAAGGCTTGAATGATCATATTCAAGGAAAAAAGCACAAGGCTAAAGCATCAATGAGAACTCATAAAATAGGTAAGAGCAACAAAACATCATTATTATTAAAGAAAAGTAAGCATTGAGTGAATGTACTAAAGCCATTGTTACCATTTATTCAGGGCTAGATTCAAGATTAGAAGGCCAGACACTTCTTCCTTGCATAACCCCTGCACGCACAGGCAAATTGGAATCCAATGAAGAGGATCAGGATGTCCACAAAAGCAAAGGTTTAGTTGGTTTGGACAACCAAAATGAAGCAACTACTAGTAAAGAAGCAGGGGAAACAAATGCACACTAACAGCAAGGAAGAAATTTTAGTTTTGGTGTGCGTTTTGTCAGTTTGGAACTCAATAGATAATTTCCTTGCAAAGCCACAGGAATGGTAAAAAGCACCTGACTAATGAAGAATTTTACCCAAAACAATGGTGGGGGTGCTGCAAATCCTGGATGACAATACAACACATGTTTTTTATTATAATTTTTATTGGCTGTATTTGTGAAGAGGTAAATTAAGGTTTATAAAAATATGAGATGACATTAGACTTTTAAAGTATATAAAATATTAAAGTATTTCAGTTTTTTTTGGGTACATTTTTTGTAATTTTTTTTGGCACATTGACCTTGTGTTTGTGAATACAGCAAACTGGAATTTTCATATATTCCCTTCAGTCTTATGTATAAAAACCAAATGGCTTAATTACACATTTTACCTTTCAATTATCATCACTTCATGAATTTTACTATACATTTTTTTTTTGCAAATTTTACCACCAAAGTTTTCAATTTTTACGGATTTTACCACCTAAGTTTTTTTTTCCACGTATTTTATCATGTTTTTCGATTTCTACATGTTCTACCATCATGTTGGTAACAAAATGATGTCGGTTTTTTTTTTTAACTTTTTTTAGTGACACGTCATGGTCGGTAAAATACGCAAAAAAATTAAAAGGTGGTAAAATTCACAGGAAACAAACTTGGATGGTAAGATTTACAAAATGATGATTGTCGGGTGGTAAAATGTGCTATTAAGTGAAACCAAATTAAAAGTCTTGTTGATAGACCTTACGTAGATGAGTACAGAGAACTGGAACTGGAATTTTCATAAAAGCGAAAGTCTTCTTTATATTCAACACCGTAAGGTCTAACAAGGCCTAATCAATGATAACTTGTGTGCTAAAAATTGTTAATTAATATTGTGTGTTGTAAAAAAATATTTTTTTATTAATTCTTTAAAAATTAAAATTTTAATATAATTTAACTTATAATTTAATATTTATTATTTATAAATTCTAATTGTATTAAAGTATGTATTTATTCTATGTAACTCACGAGCAAAAATAAAAGTTATATTAATTTAATGAGAACTATTTGTAGTTATGAGTTATCCACTAGTTAATTTATTAAATGCGTGTAATCGATAAATATTACATTGTTAAAACTTGTGTTGGTGTGAAAATCTATCGACTGATCAACTGTCGTGTCGGCTAATTACCAACCAGTGATTACCCTTTAGGAGACTGACTCAAGGAAGGGACTCTGTTCCTTGATTGGGTTCCTAGTCCACTCCAAAGAGCTTTCTAGCAGTCGTTGAACTGAAGTTTCTGTTGTTACGCTACTCCTATGAAATTTGTGGTAAAGGAAAATTGTAAACAGCTGAAAATGTAACATCCCTAATTTACGGACCTTAGAAATAAATAATAAAGAGACATCTTTTATGGAATAGCCTTTATATTTAATGGTTAAAGGATACCCATATGTATTATTAATAATAGTTACCTTTTTATAGAAGTTGTCAAGAATGAGATAATAGGATCTAGATGGGGAGCCAAGACCCAAGGTGAGTTGAGGCCCACTTAGCCCACACACACCACACACTTTATATAGATGAGAGAAGGGAGTGTTAGAGAGAGAAAGAAAGAAAGAAAGGGAAAGGTAGAGAGAAGGAGGAGAAGAGGAAGAAGGAGATGGAGCAGAGATTTGAAGACCCAGTGCCCGAAGCTCATCTCTACGTGTCCCGGGAGGTGAGTGCTTCCCCCTAGTCCTTCCCTATCCTCTTGATTTGGATGTTTTCCACTTTTTCTCTTTTGAACCTTAGGTTTGGAGATTTTGGGTTTTTGGTGATTATGATTGATTAAGGGGTTTTTTTGGGTAAATCAATCGGTTGGAAATGTAATAGAAGTGTTTAGGGTTTGATTTTGTATGCTTGGGATGATTGGGTATGCCATTGATGGCCATAGAGCTTGCAAATTCACAGCCCCATTTTTGTTCCGACCCAGCCGAAATTTGGTTCAGCTGGGCTAGAGGGCGTCAGAATGGAGTATTCAACTCCAAGGGAGTTTCGGCTTAACCAAAATTTGGTTCAGTTGGGCCGAAATATGACAGAATAGACCAAACAACTTTAGGGGAGCTTTGGCTGGGCAGCGATTTCGACCGACTGGGCTAGAATTTGGTTATTTTAAAATTCTCTTTAAATATTTCCCTGTTTGAATATTTAAATGATTTTAAATATTTATACAAATGTAGTATGTTTAATTATAAGATGATTATGTTGTTCTTGATGTGTTTATATTATGGTAAGGTAGTTGCATTATTGTTGTAATAATTATGTTTTGATGAGATGATGTTGATGATGAATGATAATCTTGTATTGTGACCATCCCTATATGTTAAAAAGGAGTTAGCTATGACCTTAGGGAAGAATTTTATGGAAAAATGGTATACTTAGGAGGGTGAGTTTCAAGCCAGAACTCCTGCCCATTAAAGCGACCCAGGGGATCTCGCCTAGTGGGATATCTTCTCTAGTACCACCCCTATGTTTTGACTATGAATGGCGTGTTGGAGTGGTGAGAACTAATTCCCAAGAGGTTGAGTGACCCTTTTAGTGTATAGGGGATGGATTGTTGTCGTGGTTGAGGATTGTGGATTGTTAAGATGTATTTGAATCCTTGAGTCAGGCCATAGAAGATGGTGGGTACGAAGGTGCCGTATCTAAGACTGTACTCCAAATATGTTTTGCCGCTGGAATACAGTGGGTGCATAGTTGATGCACAGAAATATTTTGAATGTTGTGTTTGCGCAGTTGGTGCATAGGTGTGCACAGTTGGTGCACAGACATATGAGTAGGCACGTAAGTTGAGGGTGCTTAGTTGGCTCTCAACCTAGTGCTGGGGGTTTTCGTGGTGGCTAAGGAAATAGGCCTATAGAATAGACAAGTGGGCGAATCTCTATAGATGTAAGGTCTTGCAAACTTACAGAGGTAAGCCACTATAGCAATTGTCTATTTTCGATAAAACCACATTTTCCCCATAGGGTCAACTCAAGGGACTCCCTAAATGGTCAGAATGTACAGACTATGATAGGGGATGGGGCCTATGAGGGACCGCTCATAGGATGTTGAAACTCCATGGAGTAGAACCAGTCTTGATGATTGAGGTTGTCTAATGGTTTATGATATATATCATTTTGATGATGGATGTTGGTGTTTGTATTATGTTGTTGATGTTGAGGATTTATATTATGTCTATGAGATGGTTGACTCATGATGTTGTTGTCTATTGGTGGTTATTGATAAATAATATGAAGTGGGTTTTTGTTATAAATTATGGTAATTATATACAGTATTTTCAAAGTATATAAAGGTTAGTTTCTTTCCTTTTTCTTGATTGGAATCTGTTTATGTATATGTATAGATTGGTTCAGCTTAGGGATAAATGAAGAGATGTTGAGATTATAGTTGTGAGTTTGAGTATCAAGAAAAGAAATGAGAAACCATGAGAGTTAAGAAAAAGGTCTCTGTAACATTGTGATTTTTCGTAATGTATGATAAGTGATTTAATTAAAATGTAAGAGAAATTAAATTTAAATTATGTTACGTAACGAGTTAATTAATAAATGGAATGAATTGTTATGTGTTGTTGGATGTTTAGTGAGTTTCAATGATTTTTAGATCTTATATACTTACTTCTATGTGAAATTTTGTAAAGAATATTTCTAGAAATATGGTCCAAAAATCATCGGGCACGGTAGAAAAATACACTGAGATAAGTGAAAGATGTATGAAAAAGGAATTAAACTTAAATCGTGTTATTTAATGAACTATTTAAATAAAATAGATTGTTTTGTTTATGTGATTATTGTGTGTTTAGTAGTTTTCGTGATAATTTATGCTTTACGTGAGTTTTAGTTATAGAAAAAGGGGGTGTGAGGTTAGAAAAATATGGTACGAATAGCAAAAGTCAAAACTTTATCTCCTCATTTCTTCTTCTTATCCGTTCCTTCCTTCTCCCCTTAGCTGAACAACACACACACAGCCACACCTCCATTGAAACTTCATTTCAAGCTCTTGGATGCACCACTTAGAGGCCCCAAATCAAGAAGCTTGTTTGGAGACTCTTCACCCTCTCCTCTTCCTCTTTCACGTGAGCTGCCTAGTGTGGTAAGGGGATTCTCTTTTGTGGACTCAAGGTGGCTGTTAGTTGGGGGTTTCAGCCACCCATTGCATGTATGCCTCCATTGAACTGAAATATTACTCTGGTTGTTTTGTTTTGGGCTGAAAATGGTGTTTTTGGGGGAAGGCACTCTCTTGGCTGCAACTGGGATCTTTGGGAAAGTTTATTATCTTCATATTTTGCTTCAGATTTTTCGTGGAATGGCTCCTAATACAAAGGAGACCATGCCCAATTTTTGTTAGAAATTATAATTTAGCTTTTGCCAAAGTTTTGAACTCCAAACCGAAAGTGGCAATGGCTGTTTGGTTCGTCCAACTCTGGACAGCCCCCACGGTTTTGCGATTTTTCAGAGATCCAACCGTTGGTTTTTCACAAAATTTGTTTTGAATAAAAATAGACAGAAAAAGGAACAAGTTTCATTTTGACACCATGGAGAGAAAATCTCTTCTTGGAGTTCATCCGTGGCTTTCAAAATGATTGTCCTGTTTTTCGAGTTCCCTTGGAACATGTCTCGGTTTTTCTTAAATTCCTAATTGTACACTTAATGTTTTGTTTTCATTTTTGTGCCACTAAAAACTAGACAAAACAAGATTTTTAATCATGTAATTTACAAAATTTTCCATGCCCAATTTCTAAATCAATTTTTCGAAGAGAGACAGAGCGATGGTTTTGAAACTCTGTCTGGTGCTCGAATTTCAGGTTGTAAGAAAAAAAAATTCTGGGAGCAATTGGGGAAGAATTGAAAGGCGTGGGATACCATTTTAGAAAGATACAGATGTTATCTTTATAATGTAAAATTCCAATTCAAAATTATTTTGGGAAGTACTAGAAAATAAAATTTCTTCAAAACATGTTTCTGGAAAGGATTTAACTAACCTGTCAATTAGAGTTTCTTTGGTTGATTACAAGTTGGTAAGCTCCTTCAAGAGCTTATTAAATGGATTTTGATTAAATTTTTGATGTGTGGATGAAATCTTGATTGAAGCTTGTTTTAATATTGGTTTAGATTTATTCTAGTTGATTTCAAAGCAAAAGTTGAGTAGAGATCATTCGTAGATCACCAAGTCTTCTCCACAGCTTATTTTTCTTCAAGGTTTTTTAATCAATTTCATATGGTAAGGGAAGCTTATAGTTTTCATGTATTCTTTGGTGTATAGATCTGTTGTGATGTATATTGATTTCTGAAAGTAATGTTTTGATAAATTGTTTGTGATATAGCTTAATTGAATAGAAGTATATGATAGTTGAAAACAAAGTGTTTGCTGTCTGGTGCTTTGTTGTCTGAACATGTGTTAGTATTTTTGTGATAACTTTGGTTGTGGTGAATGAAATTGAATTTCTTTTGTTGGAGATAAAAATACACATCTGGGGATACAGTTTTGGTACAAGAACTGTCCAAAAAAATTGAAAATCGAAGGAGTTGTGATCCTTGAAAGTTGAGCATCCAGTCAGAAAAACGTGACTGAACATAGTATCTTGTTTTGCAATTCTGTACTTCTACAAAAATCTTATTTAAAAACGAATTATATGGTTAGAAAATAGACATTTCAAGCTTTCTAATGGTGTATGGTATGATTTCTAATTCATTATATTTCTATTTCAAAAGTTTCCTTGAAACTGACCCATCTACAGTGAAGAAAATATGTTTTTCGAGATTTTTAAAAATTTTGGTTCACTTTCTACAAGATAACTTAGAGATTATTATTTTCATTCTTGAAAATTATATTTCCAGTGGTTTACAACATGAAATCAATTTTTCTACAATATGGTTGAGATGGGTTGAGATTTTAAACATAAAGTGAACTATCTGTATAAAAATCTTCACTAAAATGGTTATTGTTGTTTTTGTAAGTATTTGATTTGTCTAGCGCTTAAGCGAGGAAACTTCCTGAAAGCTGAATTTCTTTGGTTTCTAATGGGTTTTTATTTTTTAATTTTCACAAATGGATGAATGATATGTTGAATTATCAATCATTATGTTAAATTGAAATGGAATGTTGATGAGATGACGAGATATGTGATGTGCATGTGAATTATGTGTTGGAATCATCCCTATATGTTAAAAATGAGTTAGTTATGTCCTTTGGGAAGACTTTTATAGCAAAATGGTATACTTGGGAGGGGGAGTTTCACGCCAGAACTCCGGCCCACTAAAGCGACCCGGGGGTCTTGCCTAGTGGGATATCTTTCCAAGTACCACCCCTATGTTTTGACTCTGAATGGCGTGTTGGAGTGTTGAAAACTACTTCCCAAGAGGTTTAGTGAGTCTTTTAGTGTATTGGGGATGGATTGTTGTTGTGATTGAGGATTGTGGATTGTTGAGATATATTTGGATCCTTAAGTCAGGCCATTGGAGATGGCGGGTACGGAGGTGTCGTATCTCAGACTGTAAGGGACTCCAAATATGTTTTGCCGCTGGAATACGGTGGGTGCACAGAAATATTCCGAATGTTGATTTGCACAGTTGGTGCATAGGCATATGAGTAGGCACGTAAGTTAAGGGTGCTAGGTAGGCTCTCAACCTAGTGCCGGAGGTTTTCGTGATGGCTAACGGTGGGCCTATAGAATAGACAAGTGGGCGAAT
This sequence comes from Pueraria montana var. lobata, assembly GCA_026413185.1. Lineage (NCBI taxonomy): Eukaryota > Viridiplantae > Streptophyta > Magnoliopsida > Fabales > Fabaceae > Pueraria > Pueraria montana. The sequence continues at coordinate 26,633,673 of CM048656.1, forward strand.
TCTTACAGATGCAAGGTTTTGCAAACCTTACAGAGGTAAGCCAATACCCACACTTGTCTATATTCGATAAAACCACACTTCCTCCACAGGGTCAGCTCAAGGGACTTCCTGAATGGTCAGAAGGTGAGACTATAGTAGGGGATGGGGCCTATGAGGGACCGCTCATATGATGTTGAAACTCCATGGAGTAGAGTCGGTCTTGTTGACTGAGGTTGTCTAGTGATTTATATTGTACATCGTTTGTGATGAGCGATGTTGGTAGTTGTATTGTGTTGAGGTTTATGACGGTTGATGTCAGATATGACTTTTGATGTTTATGGCTCATGATGATGAGCGGTGATGGTTTATGTTGTTGATGTTAGATGAGGATTTATGACATTTGTTGATTGGATGTAATCCATGAGATTTGATGATTCATGGTAATAATTGGCGATAGAACTATTTTGTCATTGATATTTTGAGGATTCATGTTATAACTATGTTGTATGAACTATTTGAGATGGTTGAGCCATGATGGTGTTGTTTATTGGTGTTTATTGCTGAACTGAATTTTGAGTTTATGAACTAAGTTTTGTATGCCATTTTAAGTTATTATGTATAGTATTTTGAAGTATACAAAATCTAGTTTTATCGTCCTTTTCATTAATAATTGGAAATTCACTTATCTACTTATATGTATAGTTTTGTTTGATAAGCTTACCCTTGCAATGTTTGCACGTGTGGTTCGTGCCTGTGATGATCTCGGACATCATGTTCGGGGGAGCAGATGGCTTTCTAGGCGGATTCTTCCTCTTGGAGGCATGGTAGATGGAGCAAGCACGAGATTGAAGTTGTGTATGACCAACTTAGGTTTGTCTTATGTATAAGCTCCAAGAGTTGGTTGTAGTTATATATATATATATATATATATATATATATCTTCTTTTAGTTTTGATTTAGTCATGTTTTATAAATGCATGATTTGTATCTTGAGTTTTGAACTTTATTTATTACTTTTGGGAGTGCGAAAAGCTCATGCAATATTTTCATAAGTAAACTAATGAAAGAGTTTCTAAACTAAAAGGAAATCAAGGAACCTTAGCTTTAGTAGTTATGTAACGTAGGTGGGTCGTTACAATCTCTAGAATAGAGAGTCAATCTAGAGTCTTTAGAGCACTCACTGAGACATTATGTCTCATCCCTTTTAGTTTCATATTTTTACAGGTTAAGCATATGGACGAGCTCAAGAAAGAAGCTTGGAGCTGCTTGCATGAAGGAAGATAATTATAGTTTTGTATCTCCCAATGTATAGGAGTTAGTTTATGTTCAAGTAACCTTTTTGGTTATGTTTTGTACTGCACATAAGTGTCAAGAGCTTTGTATTAGATTTGTTTATGTAAGATATTTTTAAGTTTTATTTTTTTGCATAGTAAACTCTGATATCCTTATATTCTAAATTCTCAAGATTTAGTAATATAAATAGACAAAAGGTAACACACCCCGTAAGGTGTTACAGAAAACGGTAAAGGAAAGCTTTAAATAAAGGATAAATGGTTGGAAAAGATAAGTTTTTGATTGATTTTGTTCAGGCCCTGTTTACATTGTATTTCCTACTATCTATAATTTTTCTAAGCAAGCATTAGCGTTTTACAAGGCACGTCAGCTGTCAGCTGTTTTCTAATTCTAATAACTACCCACGATCTTAGATTCTAGGGAGATCATGTGTTACATGATCTTAACTTCCTGTGTTGCTGACTTCAGTTGATGCTATGGCCCAATGTTCCTTAAAATTGTTACAAACAAATAGTTGATATTTTCCACTAATCACTTCTCCTATTTTTTAGGAAATCATGAATCCATATGCATTTAGCCTTGGAAAATCTGTTTGCAACTGCCTTCCACATTCAAATATTCCTTTCAACTTGGTATTCCACGAAATATATCTGATTCAATTCTATTGCGTTAGTTGACAGAAAATAGCCGTTAGCTGACAAAAATAGTCGTTAGCCGTCAGAAACGATTCTTTTAGCTGTTAGCCATCAGAAACGACTATTTTAGTCGTCAATCATCTTTAGCACTAGGACAAGCTATAATTTATTGAGACACATTAATTGCCGCCCATTGACTGAATTAGCTGTTAGCCGACGATAAACGGCTAGCTTCAATAGCAAATATTTTTAGCGCCAACAACTTTTTATTATCTTTTTCATTATTTTATTTTTCAAAAAATTATAGAGAGGTACGGAGTACTTCTTTTTCCCTAGTAAAAATAGAGTAAATTCAATAAGTCGCACCGTAGTAGGAATTTCATTTCAACTATATACCCTAATCCATTATATGTTATCCTATATTAAGAAAAGTTTCCTACATCATATGTTGATTTGTATGAGAAATGAAGCTAGTTAATTTTTCGTCTGAAAATAATTCATAGATAATAGAAAATTCAACTTTTCCCTGTTGAGCTCCTTTCTCATCATAAATATAAAATACTTCACCAAAGTCACTCTCTTAACTGGACATAGCTAATTATACCTACTAATACAGATACTAGCTAACTCAGAATTTGATATGTAAATGAGGTTTCCCTTCAAATTAAAGTTCCCTTTTCATTCTATAAAACATGGTTATGAAATTTTGAAATTTGAAGTTTTTTTTTTGGTGAACAAAATTTGAAGTTAATACGCATAAAAGAGAAAAAAAGAAAAATATGTAAAGAGCTATGTATTAATATGGAATAAGAACCTCTCACTTTTTAGTGGGGACTCAGATTACTATTGAGCAAAGCTCAATCGACATAGTTAACAGCTTTATTACTATATATATTTGTCATAACATGGCTCCCCAATCAGAAATTTTACCTAATTCAAATCTTCTTGAGTTGTAGAAATTTATTTATATTCTTATATCATTATACTAAGCCATGCAACCATAAATTATGAGACAAAAGTTTTAGTTCGCAATGTCCGATTAACTTTAAATAATTAAGCAATAAATGAAGTAGGCTCATCATTTTTTCCTAATGGAATATGAAGTCTGAACAAGTGCAACCGACTGCTGAGAAATTTTAACACGGTAGAAACTTAATTAAGCGCCGTGACACAGTTGCAACAGATGTAACAGAAGTATTTTGCTTAGAAATATGTAAAATTTTAACATAGTTTACAAAAAACATGTGTATTTATAACGAAATTGATTAACATGTTTTTTTTTGACAGAAAATTGATTAACATGATAAGTATTTAATATACTAAATATTTAATATTTTTGGTTTAAGTAAATTACATGAATGATAAATATTATTTTATCTTTAATTGTACCCATGATAACACATGTTAATAAAAACTACTATGATATTATTGCAATCAAGTCAACTAACTGTCTCATTTTTGTAAGTCCTTATTCCTCTAATATTAAAATTATATTTAAGAAAAAAAAAACTAAGGGAGGATGTTATTATTTAATTGTGAGAGAGACTCCTTTTTAATAAAAGCTAGTTTTTCAATTTATGGAATAAAAGAAGAATCATAAAAACAAAGGTAAGTCTAATATCATTAGGGCAAACAAGATTTTTTGTTGTTGTTAATTTTGTTTCTTTTTAACTAATGTCTTAAAATACTAGTAAATAATTTAATAAATAGAAATATTTTTTTAAACATTACAAATAAAATATATTAAAAATCATGATAAAAGTGCATTAATAATTAATACTCTCTCCGAACTGAAATATAAACAAAAAAAAAATTCATGTGTGATGCACTAAAATTTAAACAAATTTTAACTAACTCTTTCCTATTTAATGATAACATCTCCAAAATATCCTTCAGTTTTATTTGCAAACACCTTCTCTTTTTTTGTCCTATACAATTAAATGTAAATGATACTTTAAGAAATAAGTTAATTTTTTTATTGAGATTATCAAAATTAAGGGGGCGGATTGAGTAACGTTGACGTTGTGGTGCGACGCGAACTGCACTGTGCAGTTGAGAACATCTCGTTTATTGTAATAATAACTCAGATTTTGTCATCTGTCCTTAAACAATATTTTAATAACAATGGAACTTCCATTGTTTAGGAATGAAAGTTTCCCAAAGTTTTGATGTCTCTGTAACTACTCCACCGTGGGCAATCGTCAAAGCCACTGTACTGCAGCTCCAGCAATAACAATTGATCCTTTCAATGCATAATTGGTTGGAGCTTTTGGGCCAAGCTTGAAAGCTATGATGGATAAAAGACCATGCTTTGATTGAATTATCCTTTCACCAGTATTTAGTATTATGAAAGCACCTGTGCCATAAGTGCTCTTAGCCTCCCCTTTTACTGCATGCTTGTCCTAACATTGCAGCATGTTGATCACCTAAATATCTAACAATAGGGACACCAGCAATTGGCCATCCAGACCCAATCTCCATCTCCCTATAATTTCAGAATTACTAGCAATTTTAGGCAAAATTTCAGCAGGAATTTTAAGGGTTTTTAAGGTAGATGCATCGCAGCCAAGGGTTTTTAGATTCATGAGTATTGTCTCATTTTTGGTGAAGTGCAGAAGCGGCAAAGTGCGCAATGTTTCAGTTTTGGCGAAATGCCGAAGTATATAAAAGCCAGATTTTTAAAGGACACTGGACACGTGTCAAAATTGCAGCCATTAATTTAGTTGAACGATACAGAAGTTTTGAAAGGCACGGTGCCGTTCGCGCCTTAAATCTACACCCGAATGGTAGCACAATGGATTTGGATTCAAGATGAAAAGGATATTTGGAGAAGCTACACGTTTGATTTACATAAAATTCAAAATATCTTAAATTGGTAACTAGCTAATTTAATATTCTATACAATATATTAATTTAAAAACACTCTTGAGTCTGGATATATTGTATAGAATTCATTGCAAAACATAAAAATATACACAATACTATGTCATTTTAATTTGTGGAAGAACACTCTTTAGTAGTCTGGATTATTAATAGAATTTTTCATTATGCTTTAAGGGTATATGGCTTTGTGAGCATCGGGATTATTCTACACCGCGTACAGTTGTCGTCACTCTTAATGGAATATGAGTTGCTCATCAGGTCTATTTGCTTTACTTCACCTTCATATATATTACTCTTAATGGAATATGAGTTGCTCATTGTCCAACACGGGTGCTTCATGAGTTGCTTAAATTTTTTTACTATTGGAGTAGATGACTTGGGAGTGCGTCGCATAATTCATTTTTACCAATTAAAGAACTATTTTTCAATTACAAAATTTAATGTGGCTCAAGTTAAGCACTCACTCTAACAACTTTACCATTGGAGTAAATTTTTGTGTAAAGTTCTGAAATATATGTGGCATTGTAGGACTCACAAATTTAAGATAAGCAACTCATTTAAACAATCATGCATTATAGATGCTCTAAGTGTTTATAAAAAGTTTATCGAAACAATACCTTATTTTTCTCAAGAAATGTTCATGTAGCTATTCATTAACATCGCTTTCGTTTGTAATGAAAGAGAGCTGAAAAAGAGTGAATGAACAGTAAAATGAGGTGGAATCCACACTTTTATAATCTACTTTGATTCAAAATTTTCATTTCAATTCACTTTCATTCCATTTTATTCCATTCTACGGAACACACCCTAAGTACATCTCTGACTCTGAGTAGTGTGCCTTTGTAGTAGAATGACAAGCTCATCGTTGCCCAAGGTCCTTTGCTTGATTTTTTTTGGGTCAATAAACTTAAATAATATAGCCACTTAGTGGCCCAACTAATCTACCTCCTTCTACTAGGCCCAAATTGTATTGTATTCATAGTCTCACAATTCATGCCACAATGGAGAAAGGATCATTGGGACCTTACTATGCTGAGATGGCAACTTGCAACTCAACGGTTGGTGTGATCTAGATTGCGCTTGTAGCCCTTTGACTAAATGCTCTTGTAAATGTAACTTTTTTCTTCCTTAATAAATTTAGGAGTACAATGCTCCTATACTAAGGAGGCATTTGTTTTACGGAATCATTTTTCATTCTTGAGAATGTTATTCCCAGCAATATAACATGGGATTCCTAGATATTTTAAAAAATATATGTTTGTTTAACTTTTAATATTCCTAGGAATACATTTTAAATTTTAAAATAATAAATAAAAAATAAAAGTAAAAATAGAAGTTATAGTGGGGGTTAAAAAATAACTTCCCACATTCCCACCCCCTCAACATAGGAATAAAAGCCTGGTAAACAAGAGAATGCAACTTTCCTCAGAATGAAAGACACCCAGGAATATTTTTCGATGACCTCCTAACAAACATGAGAATAAGTATTTTCACTTTCAAATTCCCGGGAATGTAAAAAATCCCGGGAATAGTTGGAGTATATTAAGTACTAGTGCGTGTATCCCGTACGATGCACAGGATGAAATATTTGGTAAGAGACAGAGTAAATGTTTTAATTTATACATAACAATATATAAACAAATTTATATACTCATTTTAAAAACATTTGATATATGAATCATATTTTAAGAAATTATTTATTAATAATAAGATTTTATAATTACTAATTTAAATTCAACTATTTTCATTTTCAAAAAATATTTATAATAATTTTAAAGTTTAACATTTCAATAACTCAGTTATAGCAAATTTTAAATGATTAAAATTAGTCAATATAAATTTAATTATTTAATTATGAATTTCTTTGAATATTTCTTCTGAGTTTAATAGTATATGTATTGAAATTAAATAATTTAGGAACAAACACCAATGTGCATAAACAATTTTCTTTTTTCAATTACTACTACATGTAATTTTAATAGTATATATTGAAAGAGTAAATGAAACAATAAATTAGATAAGTGACAATTAGGAAAGAGAAGGATTATTTGTTTCTAAAAAAAATATGACTTTGTAATCAACGGTGGATCCAAAAACTAATTGAAAAGAGTTATGAAATCAAATAATTTTTATCATATATTAATAAATTTTGTCATGCATTGTATTTGCATTTATAAAAGTATATAATTTTTAAAATATAAATTAAAAATATTACCATTTTAAAATTATTAATTTATTAGTAAATATAATAAGAGACATAATAAGAATAAATTAAAGAAATAAAATAATAATATAAATTCGAATATATTAATATTAAAATTCATCAATTATATATAAAAAATTTAAATTTCTTTCCTGGAATATTTTTTTATGAATCTACAATGTATATGTTTCAAGAAAATTTTCTTTCCATGATATTATTTAATATACACACACACACACACATATATATATATATATATATATATATATATATATATATATATATATATATATATATATATTATCCCCCCTTTAGAAGAAATTAAATTTCCTAATATTCAAAATAAAGAAGTAGTAACTTCACCATTTAAAATGATAACTGAAGAAAAGGAATTATTGGAAAACCAAAACGCTAATAGAAAGGATATACAAAAACTTCATCACCAATTGAATTATACTAATCAGTTACTTCACCAATTAGCTGTTGATGTAAAAATTTCAGATAATAAAATAATTACAAACAAGAAAGAAGGAAGTTCTAAATTAGAAAAACCTCTAACAAAACCATTTAAATTTTCAGAATCAGAATTAAAAAATCTAAGAATTGGAAAAGGAACAGATGAAGCTTTAGATGAAATAAATAAAAAAATTAGACAAATTAAATACTAGTAAAATAAATACTATCAATAACATTCCAATTGAAGAATTAGGTGAAGAATTTGGAGAAGAACAATTTGATGATTTGCTGTTTAAATTAATAGGAAAAAATCATGAACATAGAAATAAGATTAATCCTAGGCCTACCACTAGAAATTATTATAATAGGCCTACTCTTCTTGACATTTAGTTTGAAGAATGGGAGTTAGAGCATCCGTCAGCTTTTGATGGAACAAGAATTACATAATGGAATATTGATGGTATGACCGATCATCAAATTCTGAGAAAAACCAATGAAATGACAATGGCAGCTTCTGCCTATAGGGTCAAAAACACTGAAGAACAAACATTAAAATTAATTATTGCCGGTTTTACGGGTATTCTCAAGGGTTGGTGGGATAACTATTTAACTCTTGAACAAAAAACCTATATTGCCTCCAATGTTAAACAAGAAAATGAAACTATAATTCCAATAATGGTAGAAACTTTAATTATAGCAATAATTCATAATTTTATAGGAGATACTAAATTATTTAATGAGCGAACTTCAGTATTACTACATAATTTAAAATGTCCTACTTTAGGAGATTTTAGGTGGTATACTGATAATTTCATGGCTATGGTCTTAACCAGAGAAGATTGTAGAGAAGCCTTTTGGAAAGAATAATTTATAGCTGGACTACCAATGGTATTTGGCGATAAAGTTAGAGAACATTTACAACAAGAATACCCCAATACTCCGATAACCGAATTAACATATGGAAGAATAATTTCTATTGTAAAAAATACTGGATTAGAATTATGTAATAATATGAAGTTAGAAAACAGAATTAAGAAAAATCAAGCTAAAGGAATAAAAGAATTAGGAAATTTTTGTGCTCAATATGGGTACGATAGACCTTTTCCCCCTTCAACTATGAAAAGAAAATCTATAAAAAGAAATAAACCAGTACAGAACAATTATAGGCCACCATACAGAAAAAGAAAAAATTATCCTCAGAAAAGATCAACTATAAATAAAGGAAATAATAGTAACCCTATTAACAAAGAAAAAGCCAATATTGTTTGTTATAATTGTGGTAGATTTGGCCATATTAAAAAAGATTGTAAAGTGAGAAAAAAAATTAATGAATTAAATATGAGTGAAGAATTAAAAGAACAAATAGCTAAGATCATGTTAAATGAATCTGAAGAATATGGGGAAGAAGAAAATAAGATATTTAATGCTCAAGAAGATTCAACTCCAGAAAGTGAAAATGAAATAGAAAACTGTGTATCAGATAATTGCGAATGTTCATATCAAATCAACATGATAAGAGCTGAAGCTAAATTAGCTGTAGAAATGGTAGATAAAATAACCAATGAAGAAGAGAGATATGAATATTTAACAAAAATAAAAAATATGTTATTAGAACAAAAAGAAGAAGAAAGTATTCCTAAAATAGAAAATTTTCAAGGATATGATTTTGCTAATATTTTAAAGAAAGCAGAAATACAAAAAAGAAAAGTTACTATAAATGATTTGCAAAAAGAAATAAATGATTTAAAATCAGAAATAAATATAATAAAATTCGAATTAAACAGATTAAAAGAGAACGACTTAGTTCAAGATATCACTTTATTAGAATTAACTGACCCCTTAAAAGAAGAGGTAGTTGAACCAAAAGATGAAATAGAATCCATAAACCGAATCAAAACTTTACAGCAAAAATGGCAAGCTAGAGTAACCTTAAAAATAGGAAAAGCTTTTCATAAATCATTTACTGCATTAATCGACTCTGGAGCATATTTAAATTGCATTCAAGAAGGATTGATTCCCACTCAATATTATGAAAAAACAATTCAAAAATTAACCACCGCAAATAATGCCAAGCTAAAGGTGCAATACAAATTATCTAATGCTAGTATTTGTAATAAAGGAAAATGTTTTAGAAATACCTTTATATTAACTAAAGACATTACGGAAGAAATGATTCTAGGAACTCCATTTCTAACTCAAATTTATCCTTTTGAAGTATCCGAACAAGGAATTAAAACAAAAACGCAAGACCAAGAAATTATTTTTGAATTCATAAAACCCATAACAAATAAAGAAATACATAATATAAAAGAAATAGAAGAAAATATTTTTATAAATAGAATAAGCAATAAAAATAACCAAATAACTTTATTACAAAAAGAAATAGCTTACAGAAAGATAGAAGAACAATTAAACACTAAAATTATAAAAGAAAAAATCAAAGAAATTGAAGAATCTTTTATTAAGGAAGCATGTGCTGAAATACCGAATGCTTTTTGAAATAGAAAAACTTTTACTATAGGATTACCCTATGAAGAGGATTTTTATGAAAGTAAAATTCCAACTAAAGCTAGACCTGTACAAATGAATAAAGAAACTCTAGAATACTATAAAAAAGAAATACAAGGATTTCTGAATAAAGGATTAATTAGACCAAGTAAATCTCCTTGGAGTTGTGCTGCTTTCTATGTGCAAAATGCCTCTGAATTAGAAAGAGGAGAACCTAGAATGGTAATTAATTATAAACCCTTGAATAATGCATTAAAATGGATTAGATACCCCTTACCTAACAAAAAAGATTTAATAGGAAGATTATGCGATGCGATAATCTTTTCAAAATTTGACATGAAATCAGGATATTACCAAATTAAATTAGAGGAAAAAGATAAATACAAAACAGCTTTTATGGTCCCATTTGGGCATTATGAATGGAATGTAATGCCTATGGGATTGAAAAATGCTCCGTCTGAATTCCAAAATATCATGAATTCAATACTAACTCCTTACAGCCAATTTATTTTAGTATATTTAGATGATGTGTTAATCTTTTCAAACTCATCAGATCAACACTTAAAACATCTAAAGATATTTAAAAATATAATCAAACAAAATGGAATTGTAATATCCCTAAAGAAAATGAAATTAGCTCAAACAAAAATTAGATTTTTGGGTCATGACATATATCAAGGGAAAATTACCCCCATAACTAGAAGTATAGAATTCGCTTCAAAATTTCCCAATGAAATAAAAGATAAACATCAATTACAAAGATTTTTGGGATGTTTGAATTATGTGTCCAAATCCATTCCCAATATTAGAATCATCTGTAAACCTCTATTTAATAGGCTTAAAAAGAATCCAAAGCCTTAGTCATATGAATTAACCCAAATAATAATTAAGGTAAAATCTTTAGTCAATATTCTTCCATGTCTAGGTATCCCTCATCCAGATGCCTTCATGATAGTTGAAACTGATGCCTCTGAAGTTGGATTTGGAGGTATCCTTAAACAGAAATTTGTAGAAAATAAAGAGCAAATTGTTCGTTATCATCCCGGTGCTTGGATGGAAGCTCAATTGAAATATAGTACTATTAAAAAAGAAATATTATCTATAGTTCTTTGCATTACTAAATTTCAAAGTGATTTGGTTAACAATATTTTTTTATTAAGAATTGATTGTAAATCAGCAAAAGATGTTTTAGAAAAAGATGTTAAAAATATCGTTTCTAAACAAATCTTTGCTAGATGGCAAAGTCTTTTGTCCTATTTTGAATTTGAAATAGAATTTATAAAAGGAAAAAATAATTCAATTCCTGACTTTTTAACCCGTGAATTCTTATAGGAAATAAACCAAAAAAATGAGGCCCACTGCCCCATCTAGTTCGAAAGGACTTTCATTAGATGATTTTGCCCCTTCCTTTTCTCAGAAAGTGGCCAAATCTCCTCAAAATTCTAGAGTTCTTCCTCCCTATCTAAATACTTCCACATCTAATAGATTTACCCCTTTAATTCCTCCTCAATCCTCTTCTAGAATTACCTCCAATTCTTCAAAGAATTCTCCAGAAAAACTCTCTAAACCTTTAGATCATTTTATGAAAGAGTCCTGTAAAAGAATTATATCTCTAGAACCAGAATTTGAAAATCTGGATTCCTATCAAATCCTTGAAAAGTTCTCACCACCAGGGTGGGGATGGATTCCTAAAGATCAAGATCTAAAAAAGAATATGAAATTCTGTCAATTCATTTTGATAGATACCCAATCTGTTGAATTAATCCCTGAAAAAGATAAAATTAACCCCTCATTGATCTGTCATTCAAGATTGAAAATTCTGAAAATCATTACTTTTCCAGAGTGGTCGCAAAACCCTTTAACAGGAAAGAAATTTTCAAGACCCTTTGATCCCCCTTATTTTAATTATTTTGATTATCAAGAAGCATGGTATAAAGTTCTTCTAGAACCAAATCCTAGGCATTCTTGGTATATAAGTTTTAAGAATTCTCTTCCTTATGAATTACCCACCTGGTTTCAAGATTGGTTCCAATTCGTTGGACTAGTTAAGGCTATTTTCCCCCACTGAAATAGTTAAATATTATAATAACTTCAAAGTATTAACTCCCTCTATTCCCAATCATATGAAATTATTAAATTTTTGTGCTACTTGGGAATAAGCTAGTTACTTCATAATAAATATGGATTTCATCAACACCTACCAGAACCTTATCCCAAGGTTTTATGCCTAAGAATTAAGGTATTTTGGTGGAAAAAATACAATATTGAATTTTTGGCAGAAAAGTTTCGTTCTTGGAAAGCTGGAAAATCTATGATACCCCCCACTCCAGAGAAGAAAAGCATGAATAAAGAAAAGGCTCCTTTTGAATTATAGCTACGTGCCAACTCAAAAGAAGAAATAAAGGGGAGCTTAATTGCCGCTCTGTCAACTCTTGACTCTAAAGAAGAAAAAGAAGATTTAGATTCTTGTGAAGATATTAATCCTTATCTTCAAAATGAAGATTATTGCATTGGAATTCAGCTAGCCCCTGACCTAGATGAATTATGAAGGACAGTAGACATAATTAGTCGACAAGACTATGAAGAAAGCCCTATAATTATCACCGAAAGAATGAAATTGACAGTTTTGGACTATTGGCCAATAGAATTAAAAAAGCAGTTGTTCAAAGTCTTAAAGCTATACAGTGAAAGTAAAATTGTCAGAAATTTGAAATCCAAAGTTGAAGTCCGTCGACCCTTTGAAATCTGAATATGAGCTTAAAGTTTTGAAATCCGTCTGGAACTTTTGCTATAAATACCTTCAGTTGTAAATTGAGAGAGCGTCGAATTCTCTCCTCTTTTCATTCCAGTATTACTTTAATTGTAAAAGTTTTAAATCTTTGCAAGGAACTGTGTTTGAAGAAATTGAAAAGCTTTGTTGTAAGTTTGAGTTCTTGTACTTTCTCTTATCTTAATTTTAGAATTATTTTCTGTACTTGAATTTATTTATTCTATCTTTTGTGTTATCCCTACTACAACCCCATAAATTATCCTTATCCATCCATATTAATTATGCAAGAATCGATCCTCGAATCTGGTGTGTGTGTGTGTGTGTGTGTATATATATATATATATGTATATATATATATATCAACATTTAATGTAATGCAATATATTAAAGTTCAAATTCATGAATTATATAAAAAAATAAATTTCTTTTCTTGAAAAATTTCATGATTGAAAATTTTCGTTTTTTAAATGATGAATAAATTTTAACGGAATATATTGGATTTAAATAATTAAGGTATACAAACACTAATCCGAAGTATACAATACATTTAATTTATCAAAATAATTTCAATAATTATTTAAAATTTTCAATCAATCTATTCAAGATTGCATGTTAATTGAGAAAAAAAATATTATATTTCTTACCTTGAATGATTTTTTATTTTAATAGTATATATATTGATTTTAAATAATGAAGGAACAAACACTAATATGAAATTAAGGTAAAAATATTAAAACCATCATTCAGAACCCTAGATAAATCTTCAAAATAGATAGAGAAGAAAATAAGATATTTATACATGTAGCTTCAGATTATTGATGAGCAATGTTTTCCAAAAAAAAAAAAATGAAAGATAGAAGAGAGATAGCTCTTGTAGTGTTAGAATAGGAGAAAAGTCAGTAATGCAAAAAAATATTGCATAATTAAATGTTAATTGACAAATTGATATTGTGGAAATATTGAGCACATATTTTGTTTACATTAAAGTTGCAACAATATTTCCTCCATTGATATTGTGGAAATATTTGACACATATAATTGATGAATAGATTAAATTCTAATTAAATGCTAATTGATAAAATATGTAACACATATATTAAAATATATTTTTAAATAATGTTCAAAACAATTTAAATGCTTTAAACAAATTTTCTATCTTAACAAATAAACAACATAATTTAAATTTATTTTTTAATTTAGTTTGATAAAATTTATTAAATAAAAATAAATTAAGCTTATTAAATAGAATTTGTAAAACATTTTGGGGATTAATTATATTAGAGATTGAAATAAAATTATTTAAAGCAAAAATATCTTTATATTCTTAAATTATAGGGAAATGAACATCTATTTTTAAGATTAAATTAATGTTGTAAAATCAATTATCTAATTAAAATTAAAATTACAGTAACAGAAATTATATACTAATTAAAATTTAAACTAAAACCACAAAAATAAAAGAGGAAAATTAGCATATAATTTGGTAGTGGTGGAAGAATCAAAGTATCCCAACGTGGGAGTTGATATAATCTCATTTCTTGCAATTGAATCCTATCATTACAAAATTAACCAAGCAAATTTTTATTCCTTTATACAATTGAAGAATGTGAATTGAAATGCTATGAACTTGATATGTGATATTCTAAAATGTTCATCTAATATATTTTATGATATGTGACAGTTAAAATGATGATCAAAAGACTAAAAAAAGGTAAAAAAAAAGTCTAAAAAATTTTGTACAAAAGAACTGTAGGCACTTCTAATCATCAAGCTACAAATACCTTGTTCTCCTCTACATGTGTGAAGGATCATCAAAATTCATATTATTCCTTTTATCTTTTCTTCTTTCTTTGTCTCTTCATTTTTTGAAGCTTTCTCACCTTGTAGCATCTTTCCCCTTTGTTTCTAAAGTTAACAGAAGCTTTTTTTTTTTTTTTTTACCTTGTAACTTTGAGGATGGCTTATTTAAAACATCGTTTGTGTGAGATTTTGATTGTACACGCACTTTATCTTTCTTCCCTTAGCACTTCGTGCATGTCTTTAAATGATTGGAATTTTTAGATAAAATTTATAGACTCAAGAATTCATTCAAACTAATCAGGTTTAACTTAAACGTTAGTTTTTATGATCACCAAAATTCAAAACCAAAAGACAAATAGAATTAATTCTTTTGTCAAAAAATGAATAAAGCAACAATGTGAATAACACCGCATCAACAAAAGGAAATAAAAAATAAGACAATTAAAATTATCAAATAAACTAACAATCATAATTTTTTTTCTAGAGAATGAGTTTTAAAAATATATATTTTTTTTCCTTATACAACTACAGATTGAGTCACTGACGAAGGACTTTCTAAAAACATTTTTGTTTCTAATGTTATAGACAACAAAACCAAAAATTAAGGAAAAAAGAGAGGGGGTGAATGAGAAAAAAATCACCACAAAAAGAGGAAAAGAAATCGATACCTCAAGGTTGAAGGAGAAGACAAAGCGTAATAGCAGTTGGAGGAAGAAAGGAATAAAAAACAAAATAAGAGATTGAGAAATTATTATATGAGAAAGAAGAGACACATAGAGAAGAACAGAAGAGACGTTGAGAAGAAACTGAGATGTAAAGAGAAGATGACAGGAAAGAGAATTCAATAAAAATTTTGAAATATTTGAAATTTTGTTGAATTAAATGTGATTTATTTAAATTGTATTTATTCAAATGGTATTCAAAAGATGACAGGAGACATTTGTTGAAATTTAAATTAAATGGTATTTATTCAAATGGTAATAGAATTCAAATTTAAATTTTTTAGTTACATTTAATTCATTTTAATTATGTTGACCTTTTTTTAAATGTGAAATTACTTTTTTATCCTTGAATTTTTTTGGGGGGGGGGGGGGGGGGGGGGGGTGGATATCTGATTGCTAGGTGTATATACCTTTAAGTAATAAAGGAAGGATTAACACATTCCTCTATATAAACTATTAATGAACCTTTTTGGTTTGAGGCACCAAAAGGCAACCATAGACACCCACACATACTCAGGTTATTGCTGTACGTCCTAAACTCCCCCAACTCGTTGAAATACCTTATATAAGAAGAGTCATTAATTGACTGCTTATATTGTCCATTTTCTGAGTTTCTAAAGTAATTTTAGTTCCTTCAGTTTTAAATAATTAAGGAAAAGTACCTAATATCAAGGTGATTTGTGAAGGTCATAAAGAAAGAGGGAGCAAAGGGAAAAAAGAATATCATGGCATGCAGAACAGTTTCAATTTTCATGGAAGATACTGTTGATGTTTTCCCAGCTAATTAAGGAACTTTAGTTGGCTTGAAAGTGACTAATTTCTTTACCAATTTCCAAGACTATATGGTGTCTAATTGTCTAATATGCCTCATGGATGCCCACACACCTCATAGAAAAGTCTTGCTGTATTTCAAAAAAGTAGTAATATGTTTCAGCTCGTGACTACAAATTGAATTCAAATCATATATGATTGATTGATAATTTGATATGCAAATCATTTTCTATAATTTGATTTCAAATATTTTATTCTATTAATTATTGTGTCTATCTAGTACGAGGATGGAAAATGAAACTATGAGAATCAGAATACATAACAACTTAAAAATTTGTGAGTAGTTTTTGGACATTCAAAAATGGAAAAGAAAAAGAGTAGGATTTGATTAGAAGAAAGTATTGATTTCCTCACCGCTTTAGAAAATTAACTCACATCTCATTCAACAACTTTCTTTACCTCGAACTGATAGATACTTAGCTTCTTATCGTAAGCTTTGTAAATCTTTGTAACAAGATTGTTATCATTTTCGTCTAATGTAATTAATAATAGGATGAAGCATGAATGAACTGAAAAATAAAAACATATAGAACAATGTGGTTTATAGTCAATATGTAAATAGCATAAAATTTTAAAGAAAAAACCCAAATTAAGCCTCAATACTAATTAATGGGGTTTAGATATATGGAAAAAAGTATTACACCACATTCGAAAGATATAACTCACCATTTCTGCTATCATTATAAGCAAGCCAATCATTTACTCACCAATGTTCCAATACAAGGAGGAGGAGATTGATGTATATTATAATGATGATTAATGATGTGAGAACTTTTAGCCTTTGAGCATGCTCATGCCTTTTGGTGCCTCCACTTGTCTCTATGGCATGCTCATAATAACAGCATCGTGACAAAAGATTTTGGTTTCGTGGTTTTATAAAAATATTAACTAAAAATGTGTTTATTAATACATTATATACCAAAACCACCAAATCATCATGAAGCATTGAAAGTAATCATTGCTTCTTCGTCAGTTTATTATACACAAAGAAATTTAACAGTGAGAAGTTCAAAGTTCAAACTATAAATCAGTTTTATAATTATATAACAACGTATGATATCACATAAAGAGAGAGATTATCCCAACAGATGAGATAAAATATTTTGTTTTATTATCAAAAGATTTTTCTCAGTGCTAATGATAAACGGATGATAACATCTTTCTAAGTGCTTGTAGTGAATAAATTATATAGATCATAGACTGTACCAAATAGTATATAACAAAGAATGGATTACATTCAACATATTTATTAGTATGAACAATATCAATTTATGCTAAAACTTTAATCTCTATTAAATAAAAATTACACTAATGAAGATTATTATAATGCCTATTTTTTTTGTCATTAAATAACATTTTAGTGTTATATTATAAGTATGAAAGGCATGTTGCTTATATCTTTTGCTATAAAATTGGGACTTAAAATCATGATGTTTGTCCAAAAATTGGGATTTAATAATGGCGTTTCTCAAAAGTTGACAATGTGTAGATTTGGCTTTTCAGGAGATTTTTGCTTTACGAGGCTGGAAGACTTGAATGCTGAGCATATGAACTGGTTCCATGCGCCTCAATCCAGATTTAGTTGGAACTTTAAACGCATATGACAAACAAACCAAACCAATGATGCTGAATGAATGAATAAACTGTACCCTATTTAATATAGTGGATATTATATCATCTTCGTGGAGTGAGAGATGGACACTATTAATCAAAAGCAAAAACCACTGAAAAGAAACATATAAAACAGTACACGCTAGAAGAAACTAATCCATTTTGTCTTTGAACGGGGGATGAAGAAAGACCTAACCCTTCATAAAAGTAGTTGAATAAAACACATGGCTTTGAGGGGACAAAATAAAAGACCTCCACTGTTATAGAAAATCGAAGTTAATCTCACACATAGTTGAGAGAATTATGAGAGTGCATCTCTCAGAAGTTTATTTTATTTTATTTTATTTTATTTTTTATGAGCGAGGACAACATGTATTATACAGGACTACAAGGAATATCCAACCAATACAAGAAACATATTTCCTACAAAGCTTTCATGTAGAACAAAGGGTTCAAAGACAATTCATAAAATGAAAAAGGAAACTTCACTTTAGCAGATAACTATGGTCAAGATCTAAATTTTATCAAGTCAATCACATACTCAACATCTGCAGCCTCACTTTTAAATTGTGTGTGTGTGTGAACATCTGCAGCCTCACTTCTTTCCCATTCCCATTCTTTAATGTTATATTCTTTTCAAATAAGCTCTCTTCACCTTCCCCACACACCCTCCCTAAGTCTTTTCACTAAACTAACCTTTTCCTAAGCATCCTATCTTTTATGCTACCACTAACTTTCCCATATTTTGCTTTCAATACCCTACACCAAAACTATCTTGGTCCTTCAACATCTTCCACCCCCATTTTCCCAACAAAGCCTTATTAAACGCCTCTAAAAGTTTTATACCCAGGCCACTTGCCTCCTTCAAACAACGTACCTTATCCCAACTAGCTACACAAACGGGATGATCATTATTCTATAGTTAAGTAAAGATGTAAATCTCCTAAAGACGTTTTCCTCAACTAGAACCCTTGCAAACATTCTTTTAAAGAAATTTACCTCAAGCCTTGAGACTTGAAGCATCTCAACATACACTTCACAATTGTTATGTTTGGCATTGAGGCTTTTCCAAAGAATAGTGTATCATATGCAAAATGTAACAAAGAGATATCCATACTCTCTATTCCTACTCTAACGCGAGAGAGCAAGTTATTTCTCGAATCTTGACTCATCAGTCCACTTAAGCTTTCGGCTACTATTAAGAAGAGAAAGGGGGCTATGTACCTTGTCTTAAACCCCTTTGAACCTTAAATTCTTTTGTCGGATTACCATTCACCATGATTGAGACAGTTTCGAACTTAATACAGCCTTTGATCCACCCTATCCATTTACTATAAAAGCTCATTTGATGCATTATATAATATAGGTTTAAATACAATTTTGGTCCCCCTATTGTGTTCAATCCGTAATTTTGGTCTCTCCATTTTAAAATAGAGACATTTGGTCCCCCCCCTATTTTAGAAAATTCGCAATTTTGGTCCCCTATTTCAAAATAGAAATATTTGGTCCCTTATTTTAGAAAATTTGCAATTTTGATCCCCTATTTTAAAATAAGGTTCAATCCTCAATTTTGTCTACGTTTTATTTCTTACATTTTAATTAATTAAATCATTTCTTAATGTTACCTTAAATGAATATGTTATGTCTAGGGTTCCGTTTGACCAAAATAAAAAAAATAAAGCATGGGCAAAATTGAAGATTGGACCAAAATTGCGAATTTTCTAAAATAGTGGGACCAAAATTATGGATTTTCTAAAATATGGGAACCAAATGTCTCTATTTTAAAATGGAGGGACTAAAATTGCATTTAAGCCTTTTTTTTTTTATAAAAAAAACATTTTATTAATTAATATCGTATAGCTTATCCGCAAGTTCTAAAGCATCAACGAGAACTCAGAAAATAGGTAAGAGCAACAAAACATCATTATTATTAATGAAAAGTAAGCATTGAGTGAAATGTACTAAAGCCATTGTTACCATGTATTCAAGGCTAGATTTAAGATCAGAAGGCCAAACACTTCATCCTTGCTTAAATGATTTTATTTATCCTATTGCAGGCTAGACCAAATGTTGGTCATTGTGGTTGAAAGCACAAGGCGGTGAAATCTATAGTTGAACACAATGAGACTTTGCAGAAGAAAGTCAAGTAGGAGTGGCGTTGTGAGTTGTGTTACATTATGCAACGGGTGAGAAAGGCTTGAATGATCGTATTCAAGGAAAAAAGCACAAGGCTAAAGCATCAACCAGAACTCATAAAATAGGTAAGAGCAACAAAACATCATTTTTATTAAAGATAAGTAAGCATTGAGTGAAATGTACTAAAGCCATTGTTACCATGTATTCAAGCCTAGATTCAAGATCAGAAGGCTAGACACTTCATCCTTGCTTAACCCCTGCACACACAGGCAAATTGGAATCCAAAGAAGAGGATCAGGATGCCCACAAAAGCAAATGTTTAGTTGATTTGGAACACCAAATTGAAGCAACTACTAGTAAAGAAGTAGGGGAAACAAATGCACACTAACAACAAGGAAGAAATTTAAGTTTTGGTGTGCGTTTTGTCAGGTTGGAACTAAATCGAAAATTTCCTTGCAAAGCCATAGGAAAGGTAAAAAAGCACTTGACTAATGAAGAATTTTTCTCAAAACAATGGTGGTGCTGCAAATCCTGGATGACAATACAACACATGTTTATTATTTTAATTTTTATTAGATGTATTTGTGAAGAGGTAAATTAAGGTTCATAAATATATGAGATGAAATTAGACTTTTAAAGTATGTAAAATATTAAAGTACTTTCGTTATTTTTTTGGGTACATTTTTTGGGATGTTTTTTTTGGCACATAGACCTTGTGTTGATGAATACAGCGAACTGGAATTTTTGTATATTCCCTTCAGTCTTATTTTATAAAAACCAGATGGCTTAATTACACATTTTACCACTCAATTATCACCATTTCATGAATTTTACAATCCAATTTTTTTTTTTGCAAATTTTACCACCAAAGTTTTCCCTTTTAACACATTTTACCACAGTTTTTTTCCACGTTTATCATGTTTTTCAATTTTTGCGCGTTTTGCCATTATGTTGGTAACAAAATGATGCCTTTTTTTTTTTAACTTTTTTTAGTGACATGTCATGATCGGTAAAATGCGCAAAAAATTAAAAATTTAGGTGGTAAAATTCGCAGGAAACAAACTTGGATGGTAAGATTTACAAAATGATGATAGTTGGGTGGTAAAATATGCTATTAAGTTAAACTAAATTGAAAGTCTTGTTTAGAGACCTTACGTAGATGAATACAAAGAACTGGAACTGAAATTTTCGTAAAAGCCAAAGTCTTATTTATATTCATCACCATAAGGT
This sequence comes from Pueraria montana var. lobata, assembly GCA_026413185.1. Classification (NCBI taxonomy): domain Eukaryota; kingdom Viridiplantae; phylum Streptophyta; class Magnoliopsida; order Fabales; family Fabaceae; genus Pueraria; species Pueraria montana. Next base: position 26,654,730 of record CM048656.1, read on the forward strand.
CTAACAAGGCTAAATCAATGGTAACTTGTGAGCTAAAAATTGTTAATTAATATACGTATTTGTAACAAAATATTTAATTATTAATTCTTTAAAAAATGAAATTTTAATATAATATAACTTATAATATAATAATTATTTATCATTAATTTTATTTTTATAAAAATAAATATTTATTCTATATAACTCACGAGCAAAAATACAAATTATATTAATTTCATGACAACTATTTGTAATTATGAGTTATCCACTCGTTAATTTATTAAATGTGTGTAATTAATAAATATTACATTGTTAAAACTTTTTTCTTTTAATGTACAATAGTGACAACAAGTATAGAATTCAAGACTTTGTGTAAATTACTTAAATGTTCTTTAAATGTTTAAAATTTGAAACAATAAATCAAAGTAAAATAATATTTTATAATTAAAAATGTTTGAATATGTGTATTCATTTGTTATATTTATGAATTTTAAGTTTTTATTTAAAAAATTTAGATGCAAAAAATAAAAAAATATTTTTTTAAAAATAAAATAAAAATCGTAATTTTATTGTTTAAAGTAATATAATTATAAATACTTTTATTTTTTAAAATAAATATTTTCAAAATAAAATAATATAAAAGAACATTTATTGTATTTTTATTATTTAAAATAAAATTAAGTAAAATTAATATGTTTTGAATACTTTTACCCAATCTAAATTTTATTGTTTAATATGTCATTGAAAAGTTTTCATTATTGGAACTAATGTATTTTGTTTTTGACAACTATTTAATATGTTTGTCATATGAAAGGTTTTTTCACAATCTACAAATTGTTATTTAATGAGTCACCGAGTTTTCTGAAAAATTTAATGAGACATTGAAAAGTCTTCATTGTTTCATTAATTGTTATATTTTATCTTCAACATTAAATTATTTAACGCTAATGAATTTAAATCATTGAAAAGTCTTCAAAAATTTGTATTTAATCTTTTAAAAAAAACCGTGTGACCTTGATTCTTGTTATATTTAAATTATTACAATGCTAATAAAAATATTTGCATCTTTTAAAAATAAATAAGTAAATAAAAATATTTACACTAATATTTGATATATATTGTTGTAATGTATTTTGCAATATTGCAAATTTTATATAAAAAAAATGCAACGTTGCATATGTGTAATATTTTAATTATTATAAAACTATTAAAAATATTTACACATTTATTTTAAATATATTATTGCAATCTAATATTTCTTTAACTTATTTATGTTTCTGTTTTATATATTGACAATTCTTAAATGAGACATTTGAAATTTAGTCAATGAAAAGAAAAGGAAAATAAAAATTGCATACAACCAAAGAAGGAGAAATTAAATGGATAACCATTAAAAAAAGAAAAAGAAAATAAAACTAATTTTCTCACCTTTATATTAAATTAGAAAACAAAAAAAGTAAAAATTATTTAAATAGATTGTTAAGATTTTTTTAAACGATAAATTTATTTTTATATTTAAATTATTCAAAGTAAAAAAAATGTGTAGAGTGAAAACTCAAAGATATATCCAAAGTTAATTTAAGAAAGTTATATTTAAATTACTTTAATTCAATCTAGTGAAGAATAAAGTATCACTTTTTAATTGTAGTTATCTCTTCAAATATATAAATATTTAAACTTTATTAATGATTTTGTTTACTAATATCTTTAAAAATAACAGTCAAAGGATAAAATTAATTTTTTTTCATTAAAATCATTATATTTAATATTTTACCATTACATGCTTATTACTAAAAAAATTTCATTAAAATCATTATATTTAATATTTTACCATTACACATGCTTATTACTATTTCAATAAATTCTTTTTAGAAGAAAAAAAAAAGGTTAGACAAATATAATAAACTATTAATGGTATTATTAATATGAAACATAAGGAGATCAATGCATTAAAATAATGCTCTCATTTAATACTCAAGATTTTAACTTCCTTGTTTTTACAGTCATATATTTGTAAACATTTATATTCAATATTATTAATTAAAAATAGAATACCTTTAGTTCATTAGAAATAATAACAAAAATTGCTAAGAGATTGTTTTTGGAAAATTGCTAAGAGGTTGACAGACTAAAATCTAAAGAATTAAATGGAAAACATTAAAATTTATCAGTCAATTTCTGTCTTTTTAATAAAAATAATTTATTATTAATTTTTAATTAATCTTTAGATACTCAAATGAAATATTGCTTGGTTTCCTACAAATATTATTTAAACTATTTATCATAAATGTAAAATATAATTTACATATTCATAATATTTTTTATATAAATTATAATTTTAATTATAATATGATTGAAATATTCAAAAATATTTATTTATTATATTAATTATGACAATTATTTGTAGTTATGAGTCATCCACTTCTTGATTTATTAATAATATCAAATATGTGTAGTCAACAAATATTTAATGCTTAAAATTTGAAACAATAAATATTTCAAACTTTGACCATATTAAATTTATTCATATTAATTTTTTTTATTGGAGTCAAACTTTATTGAAAGAATTTTATCAAAAAAGTGAGAAATTTCCCTATTTATTCCCCCTTTCAAACTCAACACTACACACAAACACTCACAGTGTCTTTGATTTCATTAGCACTTGTTCTTCTTTCTCAACGTCTTTCCCTTTGTGTCACGTTCCAAATGTTGTCATGGAGTTCAAATATCATAATGGCCAAAACAGAAGGACAACATCGCCACCTCCACGCCCTCTTTCTGATGTAGGTTACGCCTCCAGAAGCCCATTACGAGGTAAAGCTCACTTCTCTTCATGTTCCTTTCAAAATATATACCCATTTGTCTTGCAGTTTAAAAAAATAAAAAACTTTTGTTACATGAGTTCATTTTATTCGTTATTCGCTTTCCAGGGTATGAGTTTGTGCTAGGTAATTTTTCGGTAATGTTTCGGTGCCCAGAGTTTTCCCAACGGTGGTGCCTACCAATGCAGAGGAAGCGTTCTAGCGAGAGTTGGAGAAAGAGGAAATCAGGAGAGAGATAATTGCTAGCGAGATGGCATTGGCACGGCGGCAAGAGCTGGAAGAAGAAGTAAGGAGAGAAATGGTGTCAGAGAGAGCATTCAAAATCCTGATGCCAAGATTTGAGGGGATCTCATCTAATAACAATAATGTGTTTGGTGGGTCAAAGCATTCACCCTCCCATTTCCATGTTGGTAACAAACATAATCCTACTCAAATTTACAAGGATAGAGTGATCCTACAGGTTAGTGTATAATCTTATGTTTAATTTACCCTTCCTTTGTGTCTTTATCTTCAATTTTGATGTTATTTTCCTGCTTCTTTAGTGCAACAGTGTTGTTTGGATTGTGAAAAGAGGTTTTTCTCTTAGTTTTTGATTAAAAAATGTTACCTTGCTTGAGAATATCGCTTGAATATTTTGTCGTGTTTAAGCTCTTAATTGGCCGATGAGCATAAATGATTTTATTTATCCCATTGCAGGCTAGACCAACTGTTGGTCATTGTGGTGGAAAGCGCAAAGCGGTGACACCTACAGTTGAACACAATGAGACTTTGCAGAAGAAAGTCAAGCAGGAGTGGCGTTGTGAGTTGTGTCAGATTACTACAACGAGTGAGAAAGGTTTGAATGATCATATTCAAGGAAAAAAGCACAGGGCTAAAGCATCAACCAGAACTCATAAAATAGGTAAAAGCAACAAAATAACATTATTATTAAAGAAAAGTAAGCATTGAGTGAAATGTACTAAAGCCATTGTTACCATGTATACAGGACTAGATTCAAGATCAGAAGGCCAGACACTTCATCCTTGCTTAACCCCTGAACACACAAGCAAATTGGAATCCAAAGAAGAGGATCAAGATGTCCACAAAAGCAAAGGTTTAGTTGGTTTGGACAACCAAAATGAAGCAACTACTTGTATAGAAGCAAGGGAAACAAATGCACACTAACAACAAGGAAGAAATTTAAGTTTTGGTGTGCATTTTGTCAGGTTGGAACTCGATCGAAAATTTCCTTGCAAAGCCATAGGAAAGGTAAAAAGCACCTGACTAAAGAAGAATTTTACCCAAAACAATCATGGTGCTACAAATCCTGGTTGACAATACAACACATGTTTATTATTTTAGTTTTTATTGGTTGTATTTGTGAACAGGTCAATTAACGTTTATAAAATAAATTAGACGAAGTTAGACTTTTAAAATATGTAAAATATTAAAGTACTTCAGTTATTTTTTTGGGTACATTTTTTGTGATTTTTTTTGGCACAGAGACCTTGTGTTGATGAATACAACGAACTGGAATATTCATATATTCCATTCAGTCTCATTTATAAAAACCAAATGAATTAATCACATATTTTACCACTCAATTATCAACATTTCATGAATTTTAGTATCCAATTTTTTTGTGCAAATTTTACCACTAAAATTTTCAATTTTTACACATTTTACCACCTAAGTTTTTTTTTCCATATATTTTATCCTATTTTTCAATTTTTGCTTGTTTTACCATCATGTTGGTAACAAAATGACGTCGTTTTGTTTTTTTAAAAACTTTTTTAGTGACACATCATCGTCAGTAAAATGTGCAAAAAATTAAAATTTTAGGTGGTAAAATTGACAGGAAACAAACATGGGTGGTAAGATTTACAAAATGATGATAGTTGGGAGGTAAAATGTGAAATTAAGTCAAACCAAATAAAAAGTCTTGTTTAGAGACCTTGCGTAGATGAATACATAGAACCATAATTGGAATTTTCATAAATGCCAAAGTCTTATTTATATTCATCATCATAAGGTCTAAGGGGCTGAATCAATGATAACTTGTGTGCTAAAAATTGTTAATTAATATTATGTATTTGTAATAAAATATTTTATTATTCTTTAAAAAAATGAAATTTTAATATAATATAACTTATAATATAATATTTATTTATTATAAATTTTAATTGTATCAAAACAAATATTTATTCTATGTAACTCATGAGCAAAAGTACTAGTTATATGAATTTCATGACAACTATTTGTAGTTACGAGTTATCCATTCGTTAATTTATTAAATGGTGTAATCGATAAATATTACATTGTTAAAACTTTTTTTTTAATGTACAATAGTGACAACAAGTATAGAATTCAATACTTTGTGTAAACTATTTAAACACCCTACCATTAGGCCAACCCTTATGGTTCTTTAAATGCTTAAAATTTGAAACAATAAATCAAAGTAAAATAATATTTTTTTAATTAAAAATGTTTGAATATGTGTATTCATTTATTATATTTATGAATTTTAAGTTTTTTTAAAAAAAAATATTAGATGCAAAAAATAAAATAAAAAAGAATTTTTTGATTAAAATAAAATAAAATAAAAATCATAATTTTATTGTTTAAAATAATATAATTGTAAATATTTTTATTGTTTAAAATAAATAATTTTTAAAATAAAATAATATAAAAAACATTTTTATATTTTTATTATTTAAATAAAATAAAGTAAAATTAATATGCTTTGAATGCTTTTTCCTTATCTAAGTTTTATTGTTTAATGATTCATAGAAAAGTCTTCGTTATTGTAATTAATGTATGTTATTTTCAACAATTATTTAATGTCTTTGTCAGATGAAAGGCTTTTTCACAATCTACAATTTGTTAATTAATGAGTCACCGAGTTGTTAAAAAATTTAATGAGTCATTGAAAAGTATTCATTATTGCATTAATTGTTTATTTTATCTTCAACATTAAATTATTTAACGCTAATGAATTTAAATCATTGAAAAGTCTTCAAAAATTTGTATTTAATCTTTTAAAAAACTGTGACCTTAATTCTTGTTATATTTAAAATATTACAATACTAATAAAAATATTGACACTTATATTTGATATATATTGTTGTAATGTATTATGTAATATTGCAAATTTTATTAAAAAAAAATGCAACGTTGCAAATGTATAATATTCAAGGAAAAAAGCACAAGGTTAATAAAGCATCCACGAGAACTCAAAAAATAGGTAAGAGTAACAAAACATCATTATTATTCAAGAAAAGCAAGCATTGAATGAAATGTACTAAAGTCATTGTTACCATGTATTCAGGGCTAGATTCAAGATCAGAAGGCCAGACACTTCATCCTTGCATAACCCCTGCACACACAGGTAAATTGGAATCCAAATAAGAGGATCAAGATGTCTACAAAAGCAAAGATTTAGTTGGTTTGGACAACCAAAATGAAGCAACTACTAGTAAAGTAGGGGAAACAAATGCACACCAACAACAAGGAAGAACTTTAAGTTTTGGTGTGCGTTTTGTCAGGTTGAAACTCAATCAAAATTGTCCATGTAAAGCCATAAGAATGAAAAAAGCACCTGACTAATGAAGAATTTTACCCAAAATAATGGTGGTGCTGCAAATCCTGAATGACAATACAACACATGTATATTATTTTAATTTTATTGGCTGTATTTGTGAAGAGGTAAATTAAGGTTTATAAATATATGAGATGAAGTTAGACTTTTAAAGTATGTAAAATATTAAAGTACTTAAGTTATATATTTTTGGGTACATTTTTTGTTTTTTTTTTTGGCACATAGACCTTGTGTTTGTAACGACCCTCAGATTCGGTGTCTTAGCGGCTCCACTCCACGACACTTCACACGGTAACACTTCACTCAACTCCTCATTGGTCAGAACCCCTCAGATCCAACATCTTATCGGCTGCTCCACTCCACGACACTTCACACGGTGACACTTCACTCAACTCTTCATTGGTCAGAACCCTTCACCCGTCAGAACCCTTCATGGGTAGCCCTTTCTGAGACGTCTAGCCGCTTTCAGGATCATTGACTGTCCTCACAAACCAACACGAGACTTCTCAGCGTGCTTTGTCCTCACTCGCACACTTCCTGGGAAACTTCCCAGGAGGTCACCCATCCCATAATTGCTCCAAGCCTTAACTGTGGAGTTCTTAAGTGATAAGCTACCGAAAAGTAGATGCATCTTGTTGGTATAGGTAGTACCAATTATTTCCTTTAAGCCATCCTCAACTGTATAGTCTCACACCTATACAGCCTCTAGATCCCTCTCATTCCAGTGTGATTCGCCTGGGTGTTACAGTGTTGATGAATACAGCAAACTGGAATTTTCATATATTCCCTTCAGTCTTATTTATAAAAACCAAATGGGTTAATTACACATTTTACCACTCAATTAGCATCATTTCGTGAATTTTACTATTCAATTTTTTGTGTGCAAATTTTACCACCAAAGTTTTCAATTTTTACGTATTTTACCACCTAAGTTTTTTTTCCACTTATCTTATCCTATTTTTCGATTTTTGCTCATTTTACCATCATGTTGGTAACAAAACGAAATTGTTTTGTTTTTCTTTTTAACTTTTTTTAGTGACACATCATCGTTGGTAAAATGTGCAAAAAATTAAAAATTTAGGTGGCAAAATTGGCAGGAAACAAACTTGGGTGGTAAGATTTATAAAATGATGATAGTGGGATGGTAAATTATGCACTTAAGTTAAACCAAATTAAAAGTCTTGTTTAGAGACCTTACGCAGATGAATACAGAGAACCAGAACTGAAATTTTCATAAAAGTCAAAGTCTTATTTATATTCATTACCATAAGGTCTAACGAGGCTAAATCAATGGTAACTTGTGTGCTAAAAAATGTAATTAATTAACATTATGTATTTGTAACAAAATATTTTATTATTAATTCTTTAAAAAATGAAATTTTAATATAATATAACTTATAATATAATATTTATTTATTATAAATTTTAATTGTATCAAAATAAATATTTATTCTATGTAACTCACGAGCAAAAATATTAGTTATATTAATTTCATGACAACTATTTGTAGTTATGAGTTATCCACTCGTTAGTTTATTAAATGCATGTAATCAATAAATATTATATTGTTAAAACTTTTTTTTAATGTACAATAATGACAACAAGTATAGAATTCAAGACTTTGTGTAAACTACTTAAACACCTTACCATTAGGCCAACCCTGATGGTTATTTAAATGCTTAAAATTTGAAACAATAAATCAAAGTGAAATAATATTTTATAATTAAAAATGTTTGAATATGTGCATTCATTTATTATATTTACGAATTTTAAGTTTTTTTTTAAATATTAGATCAAAAAAATTTAAAAAAAGAATTTTTGATTAAAATAAAATAAAATTTTATTATAAATTTTAATTGTATCAAAATAAATATTTATTCTATGTAACTCACGAACAAAAATATTAGTTATATTAATTTCATGACAACTGTAACATCCTCATTTTATTAATTGTACGCATTTATATATGTATATTATTAACATTTATGCACTATACTTTATAGAAACCTTATGTACATATTCTCTTAATGAAATTAATACAGTTCTACTCAAAAGAATTTTCTGAATTTCCAAATGTCTTTATTTTTGCCGAAATCAATAGTTGACTGGACTGCTATGTCAGACAGCTGTCCAGGATAAATTTTCAAGTATAGAATTTTGAACTCAATTATAACTTAAAAGAAAGGTAATAGAATATAGATTAAAAATATATACAGATAAAGAATTAAAATGCTTATTTAGAATTGTTAGGATTTTCTGAAAGTTAGAACTTTGAGGAAATATTACGGTAAAATTCTAAGACAGAAAATTAAGTGAAAATTTGTAGGGCATCTATAAAATTATTTAATAATTGTAATATACTTAGAATAATTATTAAAAATGTTTAACCAAGAAAATTTTAATTTAGAACCTTAACCAATCAAAAAGTGACAACTTAGGCTTTTCTAAGATCACTAAATTAAGCTAATTAGGCTTGGATTAAGAGATAAGTAAGACACTACCCCAAGGTTTTTGATAGTGAGGAATCCAATGGTGATGTTATTTTCTTCAAATTCTAATCACATTGTAAAATAATTAGCAGCCCTAATTACCTTCTAGAAATTTCTACAAAGTGCTTGAAATGTTGACTTTTGGGGTAGGCAAGTGACTTGGAACTCCTTGGCTGTCCAAGTGGGCTAGAAAGGCTTGGCAAGTGGACTTCCCTTGGTCCAAATGAGCTGCTGGACGTGCAGGGCAGCAGCTGGACTTGAAGGCAAAGTCCAATTTAGTTAATAATTTGTTTTAAGAAGCATTTAACTTAAGTAAAAGGAGAAAAAGTCACAAAAAGCTATTTTCTCTCAAAACAGAACCTTGAGCTCTCCAAACCCAGCAGCTGCAGTTTTCATTTCAATTTCATCTTAACTTCATCATCTCATCCCAAATTAAGAAACCAAACCATCCAAACTTCCTAAACCCTAAGCTAATCGGCAAAAAGGAAAAGAAATTGGAGGAAATCTCAAAAATTCATACAAGACCAAGGAGTGAGGGAGAAAGGAATTCAAGGCTTTTTCTTCAATTAAAGAGTTTAAGGTAAGGATCTAGGCATTTAATTTCAATTAGAACCCTTGGAATTAGAAGAAAACATGTTGTAGGCTTAGATTAAAATTTTGACCTAGAATCATGAAAACTTGAAATTGATTTAGGGGTTTTGTGTTTTTGATGCTTGTGATTGTAATTCATGGATTGGAATGATGTTTGATTGAATTTTTGATGTGTTGTGATGGTTGAAATTTGGTTTGTTGAATTTTGATTGAATTTGTGATTTGGTTGATTTTTGGTTGGAATTGGAAGTTGTTACTTTGGAAAATATGTTGAGAATGGTAGTGAGACCATTCGGCCAGCCCTAAATGCAAGGGATATTATGTGGAAATTTTTGTAAAATCAAGGGCAAAATGGTCATTTTACATGTAGGGACAAAATGGGAATTTTTGAAAAAGAGCAAGGGTAATTTGGTCATTTCAAAATTTAGGACATAGATGGAATTCTAGAAAAGATTAAGGGTATTTTAGTAACTTTACCTAATAGTGAATTTTTATAATTTTTATGTGATTGCTTAATATTAATTATTTGTTTATTAGCATCATTGTCATATTGCATAAGCTTGAGTTCTTAGAAAATACAAAGATTTCAAATGAGAAATGAGTATTTATGGGGGAATTGATTTCCAGGACTGTGTTGACTGACCGGACTGCGGTAGTCATGTATTTGAAAATATGATTGAGATTATGAACAGAGAATTGTGTTGACTGACCGGACTGCGGTAGTCATGTATTTGAAAATATGATTGAGATTATGAACAGAGAACTGTGTTGACTGACCGGACTGCGGTAGTCATGTATTTGAAAAGATGATTGAGATTATGAACAGAGAATATGATAGTCCTGAGAAATGGGTGAGCAGAGTAAGTTAGACAGGACTGTATAGTCTGTGATTATATAGTCTGTGGGGTGAGGGATATTGGCAATTCCACATGTGGCTGTAATTTGGACAGAGATGCTGCCGTGGTGGCCTTCCGGGTATCCTGACCTCCTAATTCTGTTTAGTTTATTCGCGTCTAGTAGGGGCTGATAGCTGAATTACAGATCGTAATGGTAGGCCAGTTTCTTACTAAACACTCAAAGGGGAAGTCTCCATGGAGCAGGGTCAAAACGAATTTGAGTCAAAAAACTGCATTGCATAAATCATACTGCATTTAATTATGTGTGTAACTAATTATATTGTTATGATATGTATTTGTTTGAAATTGTTTTAATTCTATGAGAAATTAAATGCCTGATCCTGTAATGCTGTCCCCAGATTCTAGGGGAGTGTGAATTGCAGGTGCTTGAAGATATAGTTAAATGATGAAGATGCAGAAATTCCAGAGCATATAGGATGGGACTATTTTGGGTAGACAATAATTTGTAGTAGTTAGAATTATTTTGTAGCAGTGTTTATATAAATTTTAATGATGTAAATTACAGAACATATTTTGGATTGTAAGAGATCGTATCAGAACTTTGAAATAAATATATAAAATGAATTAAATAGTTAAATTATGTTTTATAAAAAAAAAAGGGGGGGTTACAACAACTATTTGTACTTATGAGTTATCCACTCGTTAGTTTATTAAATGCATGTAATCAATAAATATTATATTGTTAAAACTTTTTTTTAACGTACAATAATGACAACAAGTATAGAATTCAAGACTTTGTGTAAACTACTTAAACACCTTACCATTAGGCCAACCCTGATGGTTATTTAAATGCTTAAAATTTGAAACAATAAATCAAAGTGAAATAATATTTTATAATTAAAATGTTTGAATATGTGTATTCATTTATTATATTTATGAATTTTAAGTTTTTTTTATAAATATTAGATCAAAAAAATTTAAAAAAAAGAATTTTTTGATTAAAATAAAATAAAATAAAAATCATAATTTTATTGTTTAAAAGAATATAATTATAAATATTTTTATTGTTTAAAATAAATATTTTCAAAATAAAATAATATAAAAAAGAACATTTATTATATTTTTATTATTTAAAATAAAATAAAGTAAAATTAATATGCTTTCAATACTTTTTCCTTATCTAAATTTTATTGTTTAATGAGTCATTGAAAAGTCTTTGTTAATGTAATTAATGTATTTTATTTTCAATAATTATTCAATGTGTTTGTCAGATGAAAGGTTTTTTCACAATTTACAATTTGTTATTTAATGAGTCACCGAGTTTTCAAAAAAATGTAATGATTCATTGAAAAGTCTTCATTATTGCCTTAATTTTTGTATTTTGTCTTCAACATTAAATTATTTAACGCTAATGAATTCAAATCATTGAAAAGTCTTAAAAATTTGTATTTAATCTTTGGCTTAAATACCATTATGGTTCTCCTATTTTGCTCAATCTGCAATTTTGGTTCCTCCATTTTAAAATAGAGACATTTGATCCCCTATTTTAGAAAATTCGCAATTTCTGTCCTCTATTTCAAAATAGAAACATTTGGTCCCCTATTTTAGAAAATTTAGAATTTCTATCCCCTATTACAAAATAAGGTTCAATCCTCAATTTTGTTTATGTTTTATTTCTTTTATTTATGATATTTTAATTAATTAAATCATTTCTTGATGTTACCTTAAATAAATATGTTATGTCTAGGGTTCAATTGGACAAAAAAAAAAAGACTTAAATACAATTTTGGTCCCTCTATTTTAGAAAATTCCCAATTTTTGGCCCCTATTTCAAAATAGAAACATTTGGTCCCCTATTTTAGAAAATTCACAATTTTGATCCCCTATTACAAAATAAGGTTCAATCCTCAATTTTGTCTATGTTTTATTTATTGTATTTCTTACATTTTAATTAATTAAATCATTTCTTGTTGTTACCTTAAATGAATATGTTATGTCTAGGGTTCAATTGGGCCAAAAATAAATAAATAAATAAAGCATAAGAAAAATTGAAGATTGAACTAAAATTGCGAATTTTCTAAAATAGGGGACCAAATGTCTCTATTTTGAAATAGGGGACCAAAATTACGGATTTTCTAAAATATGAGGACCAAATGTCTCTATTTTAAAATAGATGGACTAAAATTACAGATTGAGCAAAATAGAGGGACCAAAATTGCATTAAGCTTATAATATAATAAGGCAAATGCTAACCAGTGCCCTTAGGACACTAGTTAAGGAATTAAAAGGAGAAAGATTTTTATTGGGAGGTGAAAAATTGCGCTGCCCATGATTTTTTTTGCGTTCTCCTATGAATTCCACACTAAATACTTTCTCCTTTTATTTCCTTAACCAGTGCCCTAAGGGCATTGGTTAGCAAGACCCATATAATAACTCTTGATAAACTGACGCCTATGTTTTTTCATAGTCCACCTTAAGTATCAAACATAGATTCCTTTTAGATTTTGTCTCATCAACTACTATTAGCAGTTTAAATTCCATCCGACATATTTCTCTCACCAACAAAGGCAAATTTGTCTTTTTGTCAATAACTTTATTAATCACAAACCTTAACCCCTTAGACAAAATTTTTGCTATAATTTTGTACATATATACACTGAATATGGGAGATATAGGTCTATACTTCCCCGTGTTTTGTGGATTGTCATTCTTGGGAATCAAAGTGATGAAAGATGAGTTTCCTCCTTTAGGAAGCACCCCATTGGCATGGAACTCCTCTAAAACTATGTGGATATCCAATTTTAGAATGTTCCAGAAGGATTTGATGAACTTGAAGCTGTACCCATCAGGTTTGAGGCTTCTAGTTCCATCACAATCCCACATTGCATTTTTTATTTCCTCATCCCAAATCTTGTAGTGAGCATCCTATTTTCTCTCTTCCTCAAAAGTTTTAAATGGTACCTCATCCAGTATCGGTCTTTTATCGTAATCTTTAAATTTGTATTTGAAAGAATTTTTTTACCCCATCTTTAAATCATAAATGTGTATTAAAATACATAACTCTTGGAGTTATGTATTTTAATTTATAATATAAGAGTAGACTTTTTAAGTTTAACCCAATAAAACACTAGAAACTTTACTCCTCTAGTTTCACAATTGCAAGTTCTTTTAGGGTGTTTATTAGTATTTTCCTATTTTTAGAGTAGACAAGTGAGAGAATACTCATAATTAAATTCTAAATAATTAGGATTATACTTTAAATTAAACAAGAAAACATATCTTTACTTACTAATGTTAAAAGTTTACATAAGAAACTATATTGTCAAGATAAGTATATGAAAATTTCTTTTCACTTTTGGGTAATATAAATGTAGAGCTAGCTACAGAAAAAATATCAATACTTAAATCTTGTTCGGAGTCATGAGATAGTTTGGTGGTTGGGGGGAGGAACATAAGGGTTGGAGTGATAAGGAGGTCATGGGTTCGAATTTCCCCACTAGTATAACATACTAATTGCTAACATTTGTCAATAAAAAAAAGACTTAAATCTTGTTTTAAATTAATTTTTTAAGTACTCATTTGAACTAATTAATAGCATGCTTAGATTTACCAAATTAATATTTTTTTAAAAAAAATTACCCAATGAAGTTTCAATTATACGTTAATTTTAAGAGCAAATTACACTAACACTCCTTGAGGTTTTTTTGAATTACACACAATATCCCTCCTTGTTTAATGTTTACAACAACCTCTCTTATAGGGGATGGTCAGTGTAATATATAAGAGGGTGACAGTGTAATATTATTTTCAAACATTAAGGGGAGCTTAGTGAAAGAATAGAAAAAATAGTGGTGTTGTGTAATTAAAAAAAAAATCAGAATTGGTGCGAGTGTAATTTGCTCTAATTTTAATTATAAAAATCTAGTATCTGTAACTATATATAAAGGGAATAGGATGTTTTGGTGTACACGTTTCTTTTTCCATTTTACCCTATAACTACCTTTTTAAATATCTTTTTTTATCCCTATAACTACTTTCTTGAATCAACCCACACTCTACTTACATTCTGAAAACTACCCACTATTATTTATTTATTTTTATCTTTTTCATTATTTTATTTTTCAAAAATTATAGAGAGTCACATAGTACCTTTTTTTCCTAGTAAAAATAGAGTAAATTCAATAAGTCGCATCGTAGTAGGAATTTCATTTCAACTATATACCCTAATCCAATATATATGTTATCCTATATTAAGAAAAGTTTCCTACATCATATGTTGATTTGCATGAGAAATTAATGAAGCTAGTTAAATTTTCGTCTGAAAATAATTCATAGATATTAGAAAATTCAACTTTTCCCTGTTGAGCTCGTTTCTCATTGTAAATATAAAATACTTCACCAAAGCCACTCTCGTAACTGGACATAGCTAATTATACCTACTAATACAGATACTAGCTAGCTCAGAATTTGATACGTAAATGAAGTTTCCCTCCAAATTAAAGTTCCCTTTTCATTCTAGAAAACATGGTTATATGAAATTTTGAAATTTGAAGTTAATACGCACAAAAGAGAAAAAAAAAAAAAAGAGATGTAAAGAGCTATGTATTAAAGGTAAGCAAATTGCATCACTAATTGAAGAACTAATATGGAATAAGAACCTCTCACTTTTTAGTGGGGATCATATCAGATTACTATTGCAAGAAATGAATACAATAGTGACAAAATTTAGTAACGAAAAATGGTTTTTCGTCACTAATAACAGCGTTACTAAAGTTTTACCAACGATTTTTTAAAAATTACATGTAAATTGTTTCGTCACTAAAGTTAATTATTTTTGTAGTGAGCAAAGCTCAATCGACATAGTTAACATCTTTATTACTATATTTGTCATAACATGGCTCCCCAATCAGAAATTTTACCTAATTCAAATCTTGTTGAGTTGGAGAAATTTATTTATATTCTTAAATCATTATACTAAGCCATGAAACCATAAATTATGAGACAAGTTTTAGTTCGCAATGTCCGATTAACTTTAAATAATTAAGCAATAAATGAAGTAGGCTCATCATTAACTTCTCCACCATGGGCAATCGTCAAAGCCGCTGCACTGCAGCTCCAGCAATAACAATTGATCCTTCCAATGCATAATTGGTTGGAGCTTTTGGGCCAAGCTTGAAAGCTATGATGGATAAAAAGACCATGCTTTGATTGAATTATCCTTTCACCAGTATTTAGTAGTATGAAATCACCTGTGCCATAAGTGCTCTTAGCCTCCCCTTTACTGCATGCTTGTCCTAACATTGCAGCATGTTGATCACCTAAACATCTAACAATAGGGACACCAGCAATTGGCCATCCAGACCCAATCTCTATCTCCCTATAATTTCAGAATTACTAGCAATTTTAGGCAAAGGGTTTTTAGATGCATCGCAGCCAAGGGTTTTTAGATTCATGAGCATTGTCTCATTTTTGGTGAAGTGCAGAAGCGGCAAAGTGCGCAATGTTTCAGTTTTGGCGAAATGCCGAAGTATATAAAAGCCAGATTTTTAAAGGACACTGGACACGTGTCAAAATTGCAGCCATTAATTTAGTTGAACGATACAGAAGTTTTGAAAGGCACGGTGCCGTTCGCGCCTTAAATCTGCACCCGAATGGTAGCACAATGGATTTGGATTCAAGATGAAAAGGATATATGGAGAAGCTACACGTTTGATTTACATAAAATTCAAAATATCTTAAATTGATAACTAGCTAGTTTAATATTCTATACAATATATTAATTTAAGAGCACTCTCTTGAGTCTGGATATATTGTATAGAATTCATTGCAAAACATAAAAATATACACAATACTATGTCATTTTAATTTGTAGAAGAACACTGCTAGAATTTGACATTTTTACTTTATCTTTAACATTAATTGCATGCTCAGCATTTTGGGTTGCTTGTACATTTTGGTTAAAGGTTGCTTATGCTCAGAAAAAGCTAATTGTAGCTGCAGGCTAATGATATTTATTTTTAGCTTAGTTATTATTACTTTTGGCTTTGCCCAATGAGGGGCTTCGTAGTTTGCCTATTTAAGCTATCATTGTAATACTTTAAATATGTTGCATTACTAAAATACATCAAGTCAATTTTTCTCTCTTTCGTGTGAGGTTTCTAGTTCTTAATTCACAACTTTTATGTTTGCGCTTCGTCTGATAGTCTAATAGCATTGTCTGTAAGCTTCGTCTGATGCTCTATCTGTTAAGTCTGATGTTCAGCTAATGCATTTTCTGTTCTGTTTTTAGCTCAGTTTGATAGTTATTTTACTTCAGATTTATACCCACTGTCATATGCCATCTTCTAACAAACACTCTTGAGTAGTCTGGATTATTAATAAAAAATTTCATTATGCTTTAAGGGCATATGGCTTTGTGAGCATCGGGATTATCCTACACCGCGTACAGTTGTCGTCACTCTTAATGGAATATGAGTTGCTCAGGTCTATTTGCTTTACTCCATCTTCATATTATCAAGAACACTTTTGCTCGAGAATATATGGATATAATCTGTAAACTATTGTATTTTTTTCTTCGGTGAAGTTTGAATACCTCGCTGAGAACGCAACTGTAAAATCTTTTGATCTTTTGAGTATTCAAAATAATCATTATTTGTTTTACTTTATTATATAAAAGATCTCTCATTTAACTTCTTCAAAAATTAAAGTATATAAGTTGATTTTAATTTACAGAATAAACTCGTACCTAATTATTTTCTTTTTCTATAAGTGTTTATAAAAAATTTATCGAAACAAGACCTTATTTATCTCAAAAAATGATCTTGTAGCTATTCATTTAGTACATGTTTTCATATGAAGGAATTAGGTTTCAAATTAGTTAGGAATGCTACTAGCATCTTCATTTTTGAAGATAAAATATGCTCTTGAATCATCTCTAAGTAGTGTGCCTTTGGAGTAGAACGACAAGCTCATCGTTGCCCAAGGTCCTTTGGTTGATTTTTTTTGGGTCAATAAACTTAAATAATATATAGCCACTTAGTGGGCCAACTAATCTAACTCCTTCTACTAGGCCCAAATTGTATTGTATTCATAGTCTCGCAATTCATGCCACAATGGAGAAAGGATCATTGGGACCTTACTAGGGATGGCAACGGGTCGGGGCGGGCACGGATAGTGGTTACCCGCTAACCGCCCCGCCGGAGAAAATCCGCCCCAGTACATGTCCCGTTACCTGCCGGATATCCGTTTGATAAAAATCCGCGGATTATTCTTATATCCGCGGGTATCCATGGATACCCATGGATACTTCATATTAAAAAAACATTTTTTTTAAAAAAAAGGGTGATTCTTTTAGAAGAAATACTAAGAAACAAATACTTTATTTGCTATAAAATTTGGAAATAAAATCGTATTATTTACTACAAGAAGAATCAAGAATCAAATGTGTAATTAAGTGAATTTTTATGTGAAAATTACATTTATTTAATTAAAAAAATCAAATAAATAAGAAGCTTATATTGTGATTTTGAATCTCTAGACATAATTCTCACGGGTGCTTCATTTTGGTCGACGAAAGGAAGGAAGAAGGATGACTACTGTACTGACTAGGGATTCTTTCCTAAATTATATATATATATATATATATATATATATATATATATATAAGGGTAGTTTAGTAATTTTACAGGTAGCGGGTACCCACGGGCAAGGATACTATGATACCTGCACCCGCCCGTTAACGAGCGGGTAAATAAAAAACCCGTACCCGTTATCCGCGGGTATCCGTTTATACTATCCATCTTCTATCTATGGCGGATTTTATCCGTGGATATCCGCGGGTGTGGATTTTTTTGCCATCCCTAGACCTTACTATGCTGAGATAGCAACTTGCAACTCTCCGGTTGGTGTGATCTAGAGTGTGCTTGTTGCCCTTTGACTAGACGCTCTTTAACTGGGTGGTTGGTGTTCTTTGGTAGCTCTTCTATTTCTTAGAAGACTAAAAAGTAGCAGTGTCTAAATCTTCAACTGAAGTGAATTACTGTTCTATATATTGCAGTCACAACTTGTGAACTAGAATGATTGAAAGGTATTTTATCCAAATTCAACCTTGGCATCAACTAGGGGTGGCAAATCAATCCATTTATCAGTCATCCATCCAATCCATCCACTAGTAAATCCATCCAATCCATCCATTACAAAAAATAAAAACTAAACGGATTGGATCCAATCCATCCATTTAATTTCATGGATGGTTAATGATCCATCCACTATTTTTCAAAATCCAACGGATCCTCTAATCATTACCTAATGGATCAAAATTAATCCAACTGATATTTTCATATTTAAATCTTTCTTAAATTTATATTTTAAAATTTGTTTATAAAATATTTTAAAATATTATTTTAAAAATATATTTTTCGGCCGACGTCGACTAGGAAAGTTATCGACCAATGTCAGCCAGGGTTTTTTTCGACCGATGTCAGTCGGGGCTATTTTTCAGCCAACCTCAGCTAGGGTCTTTTTTGGCAGACATCGGCCATGGTAGTTTCTGGCCGACATCGGCCAGGGTTTTTATTCGGCCTACCTCGACCATGATTTTTTTTCGTCGACATCAACCAGAGCTATTTTTCAGCCGACCTCAGCTAGGGTTTTTTTTTTGGCCGACATTAGTTAGGATTTTTTTTCGGCCGACGTCGGCCATGAAAATTTTTGGCCGACCTCGACCAGCATTTTTTCGACCGACATCGGCCGAGACTACTTTTTGGCTAACCTCAACCAAGTTTTTTTTTGGCCGACGTCAACCAGGGTAGTTTTCGGCCGACCTCGACCATGATTTTTTTTGGCCGATCTCAGCTAGGGTTTTTGTTTCGATCGACGTCAGCCAGGATTTTTTTTCAACCGACATCGGCCAGGGATGATTTTTCGACCGACCTCAGCTAGGATTTTTTTCGACGGACGTCGGCCAGGGCAATTTTTGGCCAACCTTGACTAGCGTTTTTTCGACCGACATCGGCCGAGACTATATTTTGGTCAACCTCAACCAGTTTTTTTTTCGGCCGACGTCAGCCAGGGCAGTTTTCGGCCGACCTCTACCAAAGTTTTTTCGGCCAACATCGGCCGAGATTGTTTTTTGGCTGACCTCAACCAGTTTTTTTTTCGGTCGACGTCGGTCAGGGCAGTTTTCGGCCGGCCTCGGCTAGAATTCTTTTTCGGTTGACGTCGGCCAATGTTGGTAGGAATTTTTCAACCGATGTCAGCCAGGGCAGTTTTTGGCTGACCTTGACTAGGGTTTTTAGGCCGACGTCGGCCAAGGCAATTTCGGCTAACCTTAGCTAGGTTTGTGTTAATTTTCCATCTTTCTTAGTGCTAATGATAAATGGATGACATCTTTCTAAGTGTTAATTTGTAGTGAAAAAATTATATAGATCTTAGACTGTACCAAATAGTATATAGTTAACAAAGAATTGATTACATTGAACATATTAGTATTTACCATATTTATGCTCAAACTTTAATTTCTATTAAACAAAAATTACACTAATAAAGATTATTATAATGCTTATTAGGGTAAAACATGTTTTTAGTCCCTATACTTTCATTGAATGTTGTTTTTAGTCCCTGAACTTTCATATCGATTGTGCAATTTACTCCCTGAACTTTATAAAAAAAAAAAGTGTTTTTAGTTATTGGGCTTACTACCCTTTTTTGCATGTTTTTTTGCATGTGCCTCAGTCCAGATTTAGTTGGAACTTTAAACACATATGACAAACAAACCAAACCAATGATGTTGAATGAATGAATAAACTGTACCCTATTATTATAGTGGATATTATATCATCTTTGTGGAGTGAAAGATGGACACTATTAATCAAAAGGGAAAACCACTGAAAAGAAACATATAAAATAGTACATGCTAGAAGAAACTAATCCATTGTGTCTTTGAAAGATGAGTTTCCTCCTTTCGTTAAATCTACGCAAGTTAAATTTAAAATTACTTCAATTCAATCTAATGAAGAATAAAGTATCACTTTTTAATTTTAGTTATCTCTTCAGCTTAAATAAATATTTAAACTTTATTAATAATTTTGTTTATTAATATCTTTAAAAATAATAGTCAAAGAATAAAATTAATTATTTTCATTAAAAACATTATATTTAATATTTTACCATTACATGCTTATTACTATTTCAATAAATGCTTTTCAGAAGAAAAAAATGGGTTTGTCAAATATAATAAACTATTAATGGTATTATTGATATGAAACACATATAAGGAGAATCCGTTAAAATAATGCTCTCATTTAATACTCAAGATTTTAACTTCCTTTTTTTACGGTAATATATTTTTCAACATTTATATTCAATATTATTCATTAAAAATAGAATCCCTTTAGTTGATTAGAAATATAAAAAAATTGCTAATAGGTTGACAGAGTAAAAAATAAAAAATTAAATGGAAAACATTAAAAATTGTCAGTCAATTTATGTCTTTTTAATAAAATATTTTATTATTAATTTTTTAATTAATCTTTAGATACCCAAATGAAATATTACTTGGTTTCCTACAAATATTATTTAAACTATTTATCAAAAATGTAAAATATAATTTAGGTATTCAAAATATTTTTTATATAAATTATAATTAAAATTATAATATAATTGATATATTCAAAAATATTTATTTATTATATTAATCATGACAATTATTTGTAGTTATGAGTCATCCACTTCTTAATTTATTAATAATGTCAAATGTGTGTAGTCAACAAATATTTAATGCTTAAAATTTGAAACAATAAATATTTCAAACTTTGACCATATTAAATTTATTCTTATGAATTTTTTTTATTGGATTCAAACTTTATTGAAAGAATTTTATCAAAAAAGTGAGAGAAATTTCCCTATTTAATCCCCCTTTCAAACTCAACACTACACCAAACACTCACTGTCTCTGATTTCATTGGCACTTGTTCTTCTTTCTCAGCGTCTTTCCCTTTGTTTCAGATTTCAAACGTTGTCATGGAGTTCAAATATCTTAATTGCCAAAACATAAGGACAACATCGCCACCACTACACCCTCTTTCTGATGTAGCTTACATCTTCAGATGCCCATTACGAGGTATTGCTCACTTCTCTTCACGTTCCTTTCAAAATATTTAAAAAATAAAAAACTTTTGTTACATGAGTTCATTTTATTCATTATTCACTTTCTAGGGTATGAGTTTGTGCCAGGAAGTTTTTTCGGTAATGTTTCAGCGCCTAGCGTTTTCCCAACGGTGGTGCCAGCCAATGCTGAGGAAGCGTTTCAGCAAGAGTTGGATAAAAAGGAGATCAGGAGAGAGATAATTTCCGACGAGATGGCATTGGCACAATGGCGAGAGCTGGAAGAGGAACTAAGGAGAGAAATGGTGTCTGAGAGAGCATTCAGAATCCCGATGCCAAGATTTGAGGGGATCTCATCTAATAACAATAACAATAACAATAACAATAACAACAATGGGTTTGGTGGGTCAAACCATTTACCCTCCCATTTCCTTGTTGGTAATAGACAAGATTCTACGCAAATTAACAAGGATAGAGTGATCCTATGGGTTAGTGTATAATCTTATGTTTAATTTACCCTTTGTGTCTTTATCTTCAATTTTTGATTTTATTTCCCTGCTTCTGTAGTGTAACAGTGTTGTTTGGATTATGAAAGAAAGGTTTTTCTCTTAGTTTTTGATTAAAAAATGTTATCTTGTTTGAGAATGTCCCTTGAATATTTTGTCATGTTTAAGCTCTTAATTGGACGATGAGCATAAATGATTTTATTTATCCCATTGCAGGCTAGACCAAATGTTGGTCATTGTGGTGGAAAGCGCAAAGCAATGACACCTATAGTTGAACACAATGAGACTTTGCAGAAGAAAGTCAAGCAGGAGTGGAGTTGTGAGTTGTGTCAGATTACTGCAACGAGTGAGAAATGCTTGAATGATCATATTCAAGAAAAAAGGCACAAGGCTAAAGCATAAATGAGAACTCAGAAAATAGGTTAGAGCATCAAAACATCATTATAATTAAAGAAAAGTAAGCATTGAGTGAAATGTACTAAAGCCATTGTTAACATGTATTCAGAGCTAGATTCAAGATCAAAAGGCCAGACACTTCATCCTTGCATAACCCCTGCACACACAGGCAAATTGGAATCCAATGAAGAGGATCAAGATGTCCACAAAAGCAAAGGATTAGTTGGTTTGGACAACCAAAATGAAGCAACTACTAGTAAAGAAGTTCGGGGGAAAAACGCACACTAACAACAAGGAAGAAATTTAAGTTTTGGTGTGTGTTTTGCCAGGTTGAAACTCAATCGAAAATTTCCTTGCAAAGCCATAGGAATGGTAAAAAGCACCTGATTAATGAAGAATTTTACCCAAAAGAACGGTGGTGCTGCAAATCCTGGATGACAATACAACACATGTTTATTATTTTAATTTTTATTGGCTTATTTGTGAAGAGGTAAATTAAGGTTTGTAAATATATGAGATGACATATTAGACTTTTAAAGTATGCAAAAAATATTAAAGTATTTCAGTTATTTTTTTTGGGTACATTTTTTGTGATTGTTTTTGGCACATAGACCTTGTGTTGATGAATAAAGTGTACTGGAATTTTCATATATTCCCTTTAGTCTTATTTATAAAAACCAAATGGCTTAATTGCACATTTTACCACTCAATTATTATCATTTCATGAATTTTACTATCCAAATTTTTATTTTTATTTTTTTGTAAATTTTACCACCAAAGTTTTCAATTTTTACACATTTTACCACCTAAGTCTTTTTTTCCACGCATTTTATCATGTTTTTCGATTTTTGCGTGTTTTACCATCATGTTGGTAACAAAATGACGTCTTTTTTTAAAACTTTTTTTAGTGACACGTCATCGTCTGCCAAATGCGCAAAAAATTAAAAATGTGGCTGGTAAAATTCGCAGGAAACAAACTTGAATGGTAAGATTTACAAAATGATAATAGTTGGGTGGTAAAATGTGCTATTAAGTTAAAGCAAATTAAAATTCTTATTTAGAGACCTTACGTAGATGAATACAGAGAACTGGAACTAGAATTTTCATAAAAGCCAAAGTCTTATTTATATTCATCAACATAAGGTCTAACGAGGCTGAATCAATGGTAACTTGTGTGCTAAAAATTGTTAATTAATATTATGTTTTTGTAACAAAATATTTTATTATTAATTCTTTAAAAATGAAATTTTAATATAATATAACTTATAATATAATATTTATTTATCATAAATTTTAATTGTATAAAAATAAATATTTATTCTATGTAACTCAAGAGCAAAAATACAAGTTATATTAATTTCATGACAACTATTTGAAGTTATGAATTATCCACTCGTTAATTTGTTAAATGCGTTAAATCGATATATATTACATTGCTAAAACTTTTTTTTAATGTACAATAGTGACAACAAGTATAGAAATCAAGACTTCGTGTAAACTACTTAAGCACCCTACCATTAGGCCAACCCTGATGATTCTTTAAATGCTTAAAATTTGAAACAATAAATCAAAGTAAAATAATATTTTATAATTAAAATGTTTGAATATGTGTATTCATTTATTATATTTATGAATTTTAGGTTTTTAAAAAAAAATATTAGATACAAAAATAAAAAAAGAATTTTTTTGTTTAAAATAAAATAAAATAAAAATCATAATATTATTGTTTAAAGTAATATAATTATAAATACTTTTATTGTTTAAAATAAATCTTTTTCAAAATAAAATAATATAAAAAAGAACATTATTATATTTTTATTATTTAAAATAAAATAAAGTAAAATTAACAAGATTCTTCGCAAATTAACAAGGATAGAGTGATCCTACGGGTTAGTGTATAATTTTGTGTTTAATTTACCCTTCCTTTGTGACTTCATCTTCAATTCTGATTTTCTTTTCCTGCTTCTTTAGTGTAACAGTGTTGTTTGGATTGTGATAAAATGTTACCTTGTTTGAGAATGTCCCTTGAATATTTTGTCGTGTTTAAGCTCTTAATTGGTTTATGAGCATAAATGATTTTATTTATCCCATTATAGGCTAGACCAAATGTTGGTCATTCTGGTGGAAAGTGCAAAGCGAAGACACCTATAGTTGAACACATTGAGACTTTGCAGAAGAAAGTCAAGCATGAGTGGAGTTGTGAGTTGTGTCAGATTACTGTAAAAAGTGAGAAAAGCTTGAATGATCATATTCAAGGAAAAAAGCACAAGGCTAAAGCATCAACCAGAACTCATAAAATAGGTAAGAGCAACAAAACATCATTATTATTAAAGAAAAGTAAGCATTGAGTGAAATGTACTAAAGGCATTTGTTATCATGTATTCAGGGCTAGATTCAAGATCAGAAGGACAAACACTACATCCATGCTTAACCCCTGCACACACAGGCAAATTGGAATCCAAAGAAGAGGATCAGGATGTCCACAAAAGCAAAGGTTTAGTTGGTTTGAACAATGAAAATGAAGCAACTACTAGTAAAGAAGCAGGGGAAACAAATGCACACTAACAACAAGGAAGAAATTTAAGTTTTGGTGTACGTTATGTCAGGTTGGAGCTCAATAAAAAATTTCCTTGCAAAGCCATAGGAATGGTAAAAAGCACCTGACTAATGAAGAATTTTACCCAAAACAATGGTGGTGCTGCAAATCCTGGATGACAATACAACACATGTTTATTATTTTAATTTTTATTGCCTGTATTTGTGAAGAGGTAAATTAAGGTTTATAAATATATGAGATGACATTAGACTTTTAAAGTTTTTAAAATATTAAAGTGCTTTAGTTTTTTTTTTTTGTACATTTTTTGTGATTTTTTATGGCACATAGACCTTAAGTCAATGAATACAACAAACTAAAATTTTCTAATATTCCCTTCAGTCTTATTTATAAAAACCAAATGGCTTAATTACACATTTTATCACTCAATAATCATCATTTCATGAATTTTACAATCCAATTTTTATTTTTATTTTTTGCAAATTTCACATCCAAAGTTTTTAATTTTTATGCATTTTACCACCTAAGTTTTTTGTCCACATATTTTATCGTGTTTTTTCGATTTTTGCATGTTTTCCCATCATGTTGGTAACAAAATGACGTTTTTTTTTATTTTGTAGTGACACTTCATCGTTGGTAAAATGCGCAAAAAATAAAAAAAAAAATTAGAACTGGAAACAAACTTGGATGGTAAGATTTACAAAATGATGATAGTTGGGTGGTAAAATGTGCTATTAAGTCAAACCAATTTAAAAGTCTTGTTTAGAGACCTTACATAGATGAATACAAAGAACTGGAACTAGAATTTTCATAAAAGCCAAAGTCTTATTTATATTCATCACCATAAGGTCTAACGAGACTGAATCAATGGTAACTTGTGTGCTAAAAATTGTTAATTAATATTATGTATTTGTAACAAAATATTTTATTATTAATTTTTAAAAATGATTTTTTAATATAATATAACTTATAATATAATATTTATTTATTATAAATTTTAATTGTATAAAATTAAATATTTACTCTATGTAACTCATGACCAAAAATACTAGTTATATTAATTTGATGACAACTATTTGTAGTTATGAGTTATCCACTCGTTAATTTATTAAATGTGTGTAATCGATAAATATTACACCGCTAAAACTTTATTTTTATAATGTACAATAATGACAACAAGTATTGAATTCAAGACTTCGTGTAAACTACTTAAATGCCCTACCATTAGGCCAACCCTGATGGTTCTTTAAATGCTTAAAATTTGAAAATATAAAGCAAAGTAAAATAATTTTTTATAATTAAAAATATTTGAATATGTGTATTCATTTATTATATTTATGAATTTTAAGTTTTTTTTTTAAATATTAGCTGCAAAAAATAAAAAAAGAATGCTTTTGTTTAAAATAAAATGAAAATCATAATTTATTGTTTAAGAGAATATAATTATAAATATTTTTATTGTTTAAAAAAATAATTTTCAACATAAAATAATATAAAAAAAATTAATATATTTTTATTATTTTAAAATAAAATAAAGTAAAATTAATATGCTTTGATTACTTTTTCCTAATCTAAATTTTATTGTTTAGTGAGTCATTGAAAAGTCTTTGTTATTGTAATTAATGTATTTTATTTTTAACAATTATTTAATGTGTTTGTCAGATGAAAGAGTTTTTCACAATCTAAAATTTGTTATTTAATGAGTCACTGAGTTTTGAAAAAATAAATTAATGAGTTATTGAAAAGTCTTCATTATTGTATTAATTGTTGTATTTTTATCTTCAACCTTAAATAATTTAACCCTAATGAATTTAAATCATTGAAAAGTCTTCAAAAATTTGAATTTAATCTTTTAAAAAAAGCGTGTGACCTTGATTGTTGTTATATTTAAAATATTAAATACTAATGAAAATATTTACACTTATATTTGATATATATTGTTGCAATGTATTATGTAATATTGCAAATTTTATAAAAAAAAATGCAACGTTGCAAATGTGTAATATTTTAAATATTTTTAAACTATTAAAAATATTTACACATTTATTTTAAATATATTATTGGAATGTAATGTTTCTTTAACTTATTTATGTTTCATTTTTATATATTGACAATTCTTAAATGAGACATTTGAAATTTAGTCAATGAAAAAAAGGTGGAAAATAAAAATTGCATACAACCACAGAAGGAGAAATTAAATGGATAACCATTAAAAAAAAGAAAAAGAAAATAAAACTAATTTTCTAACCTTTATATTTAATTAGAAAACAAAAAGTAAGTAGAAAATTATTAAAATATATTTTTGAGATTTTTCTAAATGTAAATTATTCAAAGTAAAAAATTTGTAGAGTGAAAAATTAAAGATATATCTAAAGTTAATTTAAGCAAGTTAAATTTAACATTATTTTAATCCAATATAACGAAGAATAAAGTATCACTTTTTAATTTTAGTTGTCTCTTCAGTTTATATAAATATTTAAACTTTATTAATAATTTTGTTTACTAATATCGTTAAAAATAATAGTCAAAGAATAAAATTATTTTTTCATTAAAAACATTATATTTAATATTTTACCATTACATGCTTATTACTATTTCAATAAATGTTTTTCAGAAGAAAAAAAAAGGTTTGTCAAATATAATAAACTATTAAAGGTATTATTGATATGAAACATAAGGAGAATGCATTAAAATAATGCTCTCATTTAATAGTCAAGATTTTAACTTCCTTTTTATATAATCATATATTTGTCAACATTTATATTCAATATTAATATTTAAAAATATAATACCTTTAAATGATTAGAAATAATAAAAAAAATGCTAATAGGTTGACGGAGTAAAAAGTAAAAAATTAAATGGAAAACATTAAAAATTTTCAGTCAATTTATGTCTTTTTAATAAAATATTTTATTATTAATTTTTAATTAATCTTTAGATACACAAATGAAATATTACTTGGTTTCCTACAAATATTATGTAAACTATTTATCATAAATGTAAAATATAATTTATGTATTCAAAATATTTTTTATATAAATTATAATTTTAATTATAATATAATTGATATGTTCAAAAATATTTATTTATTATATTAATCATGACAATTATTTGTAGTTATGAGTCATCCACTTCTTAATTTATTAATAATAACAAATGTGTGTAGTCAACAAAAACTTAATGCTTAAAATTTGAAACAAAAAATGTTTCAAACTTTGACCAAATTAAATTTATTCATATTAATTTTTTTTATTGGAATCAAACTTTATTGAAAGAATTTTATCAAAAAAGTGAGAAATTTTCCTATTTATTCCCCCTTTCAAACTCACACTGTCTCTGATTTCATTGGCACTTGTTCTTCTTTCTCAGCATCTTTCCCTTTGTTTCACGTTCCAAACGTTGTCATGGAGTTCAAATATCTTAAGGGCCAAAATAGAAGGACAACATCGCCACCACCACGCCCTCTTTCTGATGTAGTTTACGTCTCCAGAAGCACATTAATGCTCACTTCTATTCACGTTCATTTCAAAATATATACTCATTTGTCTTGCAGTTTAAAAAATAAAAAACTTTTGTTACATGAGTTCATTTTTTTTGTTATTTGTTTTCCAGGGTATGAGTTTGTGCCAAGTAATTTTTTTGGTAATGTTTCAGTGCCTAGAGTTTTCCCAACGGTAGTGTCATCCAATGCCGAGGAAGCATTCCAGCGAGAGTTGGAGAAAGAGGAGACCAGGAGAGAGATAATCACTGGCGAGATGGCATTGGCACAACGGCGAAAGCTGGAAGAGGAAGTAAGGAGATAAATGGTGTCTGAGAGAGCATTCAGAATCCCGATGCCAAGATTTGAGGGGATCTCATCTAATAACAATAACAATAACAAAAACATGTTTGGTGGGTCAAAGCATTCACCCTCCCTTTTCAATGTTTGTATCAAACATGATTCTATGCAAATTAACAAGGATAGAGTGATCCTACGGGTTAGTGTATAATCTTGTGTTTAATTTACCCTTCCTTTGTGTCTTTATCTTTAATTTCAAATTTTATTTTCCTGCTTCTTTAATGTAACAATGTTGTTTGAATTGTGAAAAAGGTTTTTATAACACCCCCAATTTACGGACCTTAGAAATAAATAATAAAGAGATATCTTTATGGAATAGTTTTGTATTTAATGGTTTAAGGATACCCTTAAGCATTATTAATAATAGTTACCTTATAATAAGATATAATAGAAATAAGATAATAGGACCCTGATGGGCAGCCAAGGCCCACTAAGCCCACACACACACACGGTTTAAGTAGAGAAGGAGAAGAGAAAGTTAGAGAGAGAAAGAGAAAAGAAAGAAAAGAGTTAGAGAGGAGGAGGAGAAGAAGGAAGAAGAGGAAGAGAAGAGAAGTGGAGCAGAGATCGGAGACCCAGTGCCCCGGAGCTCAAATCCGAGACCCACAGTGTGAGTGATTCCTCCCCTTGTCTTCCCCATCCCTCCATAGTTCTTGTTCTCTTGTTTATCCCTTTTCCCCCCTCTTTGATACCTAAGTAAGACTTGGGGTTTTTGGTGATTTTATTTGATTAAGGGGTTTGTCGGGTAAATCAATCGATTGGAAATGTAATAGAAGTGTTTAGGGTTTGATTTGTATGCTTGGGTGAGTCTTTGCATAGGGTTAGGATGAGTGGGTAAGCCATTGGTGGCCATGGAGCTCGTAGGTCGCAGCCCCTGTTTCGCTCATGCCCAACACAAATTTTGGTGTTGCTGGGCATGAGGGCATCAAAATGGAACTTTCAGTTCCAAGGATTTTCTTGCCCAGCATGACAGCGCTTGCGCTGCCCTGGCATGCAATAGTCAGTAGCGATATTCATTTCCAGGAAAGCTCATGCCCACCATGAAAGTTTGTACTGCTAGGCATGAGAGAGTCAGCAGCGATATTTAGCTCCAGGGGGGCTCGGGCTCAGCATGAGAGCTTGCACGGTCGGGCATGGGGGCTCGAGCTCAACATGAGAGCTTGCATGGCCGGGCATGGGGACTCTGGCTCAGCACGAAAGTTTGTGCGGCCAGGCTAGAATTTGGTTAATTGATATTCTTTAGAATCTTTTCCCTTTCTATTTATATGATGTTAAAATGTTTGTATAAATGTAGTATGTTTAATTATAAGATGATTATGTTGTTTTTGAGGTATTTAGATTATTGTATGGTAGTTGTATTCGTGTGGTTATGCCTTATTCTTAGGATTGATTGTATGTACTATAAATCCTTTTAATAAAAGACACCTAAAATACTTAAGACTATACCTATGCCTCTTAGTAAATAGATTGGGAGATTCCCCTAAGTTTCATAAAAGGTTTTGAAGAAAGAAGATAGTTTCAAAGAAAGATTTTTAGAAAGGACATCTCCTCAGTAACATAGGGTAAAATCCTTCCCTGGTACCAGTCACGTCCGAGAGCCGCACGCTCGGCATACAATGGTGTGCAAAGGGCTAAGGATCCCCTGTATTACCAAGGTGAGATGGTTTGTGAAAGATTTACGAAATATTTTTATAAAATATGTTTTTAATAGAGTGAAGAATGAGTTGGGCAACTCGTGACGGGTTGTCGAATTAGTGGGCTAAGAGGCCCCCAGGAGGTGAGCGACGGGGACCGTCACCCTGACACCCATGGGGGAAAACAACCTTCTTCTTAGGAAGAAAGCGTTCTTCACAGTGAAGAATAGACATGGCTCCTCTTCATATTAGAGGTAAACCACCCACTTGGACCGGTGGGTTAATTAAAGGTTGTAGCAAGAGGGGCACCTCTTGTTGGCTAAAGCTAAGCCAAAGTAATGAAATAGGCGGTGGAAGTGAAACTTAAATAAAGAGATAATGCAAACCACACAGTTGTAGAAACAAACTAGGATATGTTGATGTGCATGATGCATGAATGTTTCTATGTTAAAGTATATGATGAGTTATGAGCCTAGTTGTTAGGCGAGTGATGTAAGGTATAACTATGCATTAGATGAGGACGTGTATAACTAGATACTACCTTTAGTGGTAGGAGAGGGGTTATACCCATAGAAATTTAATGTAAGCTACTGAGAGAGGTATGCAAGATGTTATGCCTCACAGAGAGAGGCGATGTAAGCCCAAGTTGGGCAAGTCAGAGGAAGGAAAGGTTATACACGTTCCCATCCAATGGTATAGCAAAGTGAGACCCTAGTGAGTGGTCAAGAAGAAAAGAATGATGTCTAGGTGCCTTAGTGCACTAGTGGCCTTAGATTTGGCATTGGAGACCAACTCTAAGTGCCTAAGTAACATGCATGATGAGGTAATAGTTGTGAGTGTGAGCAACTATTAAAGAAAAGAGAAGCCATGAGAGTTAAGAAAAGGATCTCTAAAATAGAGAGTCAGCCTAGAGTCCTTGGAACACTCACTAAGACATTATGTCTCATCCTGTTTAGTTTCATGTTTTTACAGGTTAAGCAGGCGGATGCTTCATGAAAGAAGCTTGGAGCATGGAGCTGCTTTTCAGGAGGAAGATGTTATTAGTATAGTTTTTGTATAATTCTCAATGGATGTGAATTTAGTTTATGTTTTATGTATCTTGCTTATGTCTTGTACGACACATAAGTGCCAAGAGCTTTGTACTAGATTTATTTCATGTAATATAAGTTTAAGTTTTAATTTCCGCAAAGTTAACTCTGATATTCTTATATGCTAATTTCTATTAATTTAGCAATATAAGGAGAAAAAGGTAATATCCTCTAGGGTGTTACATTTTGGTATCAGAGCAGTTCGATTCAAATTGGATTGTGGTTAGCATTGTTAGACTAGCTTGTATGTTCTGATAGCATAGTCAGATTAGTTTGATTGTTTTGGTTCTTTACCTTACCATAAGGCCTTATTTGCCTTGACATGGAATATTGAGACTGATCACCTCAATACTTTGTGCACTGCAGGTAGGAATTATGGCAGGTAGAAACCGAGGCCTAGGACAACCGTTCTTGAATCCCTTAGGACCAATTCCACCAAACCAAGCAAAACTTAGATGGGAAACCTTTGGGAGAGTAGAGAGTACCCATAGTGGGCCAACTGTAGGAAACTAGAGTTCAGGATTTGTGGAATTCCAAAGTAGGAGACCACCATCCTTTAGGGATTATAGTCCCGCAGAGGCAAGACTATGGTTGAGGGAGATAGAGAGGATCCTTGAGGGAGTATCTTGCTCATTTGAGCAAAGGGTGGCTTATGCCTCATTCATGTTAGAGGATAAGGCTGAGTTTTGGTGGAGAGGTGTGAAGGATAAGATGACTTTTTCCGGAATACCCTTGGAGTGGGAGAACTTCAAGGCAGTATTTTTGGAAAAGTACATCATGGGTAGTAAGAGACCATAAGAGGAAGTTCAGAGTACGTAGCGAAAGTGTACTTCTGATGAAAGAGAGGGTTCAGGACCCGACCAACCTAAGAGACAAAAGAAAAATAAGTTCAAGGGTAAGGGAGCGCAATCTTCGAGAAACCCAAGAGTTGAGGGATGTCCCAAATGTGGTAAGAACCACAAGGGAGTTTTTTTAAAGGGTCAAGATGTGTGCTATAGGTGTCAGATGCTAGGACATGTTTCAAAACAATGTCCCAGAGGGAAAAGGAAAGAGCCAGATGAGCCAACACCCTTAGCCATAGTTTGGCCAGATGATGGACCTACCCTAGGTATGTGTTACCAAACCAACCTTTTGTTTGCCATATGTTTTCATAGTAGCATGTTTCTTTTGGTTGTTGAACATCCTATAAATATAGTGTTTCTTGTTTTCTTGGATGTGTAGCAAGTTTCTCTATGTTTTGCAATGCATGTTTTTGTGATTGATGTTATAGCCCTTAAATGGGAATGATGTGACACTTGATGCGGTTTGTTCCTAGACCAATCAAGTTATGTTTTGATGTTATAGATAGTTTGTGTTGTTTTATTTGCCTGGTGAGTTTTTTGAGTTTCAGGTGAGCTTGTCAAGGAGAGGACATAGAGTTAGCTACACTTTTACCTTTGGAATGGGAAGTAGAATACAGTTGACCTAAGATGAGTTAGTAGCAACCTAGTTTTTAGGTAGCCAAACCTCATAAGGTAAGAGTATCATCCTAGATAGTTCAGTGTAATAGCGAGCCTTATAAACTAAAGATCCCTACCAACATTTCAAGATAAGAATAGTAAGATAGATAGAATATCCAACCTAAGTGGTGTTTGGAATGCAAAAGAGGTAGAGCTACTTCGAAGAGGCCAACCTTAGGAAGTTGCGTAGAGTAGAAGCCTATAGAGAACGAAGTTCCCTAATAACACCTATCTCGTAGATAGACACCTAAGCTAAGAGAATCACGTTAACCGAGAGTTATGTTCAGGGTTAAACCAGAATAGAGGAAGGAAATTGTGATGGATACCTAGTAGATAGAACAAACCGATTTTTATGGTTAGCTCTAGTCTAAGAATTTGAGGAGTCCTTAAACACCTTAAGAGTAGAATTAATCAGAGTGGAGTTAAGAAACCCTATATAGTTGAGGTTAAGCTATAGAACCATAGTTTAAGGTAAGATTAGATAAACCAAAAGAATTAAAATGGAGTGGAAAATCCTTTTAGCAAGGAGGAGATAGTTTTACCTGTTAAGGTTGAACCTAGTTCTAGAAGATTTTAGTATGGTGAAACTACGATGAGAGAAGTGAAATAGTAAAGGAATTTTTGGGATACTTCAAGAATAGGATTTTCTTGAGTTATTGAGAGATAGACCACCTAAGAGTTGAGATAAGGACAGAAGACATAGGATAAAAATATGAGAATGGAGAATTGTCAATGGACAAGTAGTTTGGAAGAAGCCTACTCAATGCTTTAGAGAAATACAATGGTTGCAATCATAGGAGAGTAGAACTCTAAGTTTGGATATCACCTCACATGGACCTTAGGAGTAAGTTTTCCCTAAGTAAACTTAAGAGAGAATCTTATAACCTTTTAAGGAGTAGAGACCTAGAATGGGTTAGTAGAGGAAGAATAGTTGTCTAGAAGTGTTATAAGAGGATTAGACATAGAAAGCCTTATGCCTAAGAGAGGGTAGTAGGTGTTTCTTAAGATAGAACCCAAACTAGTGTGGTGTTAGATCATAAGGAACCTATAGTGATACTAGGAATGTGAGTTTCTAGGAAAGATTACAATTAAAAATGGATGGTTAGGTTGAAAATTGTCTTAGTTAGAAGAGCCCTAAGAACTAGATTCCTTATGACCTTGAAAGTAGAGATGTATGGGGATATGAGGATATAGTGGAGTTTCGATTTTCGAGGACGAAAATCTTTTAAGGTGGGGAGAAATGTAACATCCCCAATTTACGGACCTTAGAAATAAATAATAAAGAGATATCTTTATGGAATAGTTTTGTATTTAATGATTTAAGGATACCCTCAAGCATTATTAATAATAGTTACCTTATAATAAGATACAATAGAAATAAGATAATAGGACCCTGATGGGGAGCCAAGGCCCACTAAGCCCCCACACACACACGGTTTAAGTAGAGAAGGAGAAGGGAAAGTTAGAGAGAGAAAGAGACAAGAAAGAGAAGAGTTAGAGAGAAGGGGGAGAAGAAGGAAGAAGAGGAAGAGAAGAGAAGTGGAGCAGAGATCCACTGGGTCAGATCTGAGACCCACAGTGTGAGTGATTCCTCCCCTTATCTTCCCCATCCCTCCATAGTTCTTGTTCTCTTGTTTATCCCTTTTTCCTCTCTTTGATCCCTAAGTAAGATTTTGGGTTTTTGGTGATTTTGTTTGATTAAGGGGTTTCTCGGCTAAATCAATCGGTTGGAAATGTAATAGAAGTGTTTAGGGTTTGATTTATATGCTTGGGTGAGTCTTTGCATAGGGTTAGGATGAGTGAGTAAGCCATTGGTGGCCATGGAGCTCGCAGGTCGCAGGCCCTGTTTCGCTCATGCCCAGCACGAATTTTGGTGCTGCTGGGCATAAGGGCATCAGAATGCAACTTTCAGTTCTAGGGATTTTCTGGCCCAGCATGACAGCGCTTGCGCTGCCGGGCATGAAATAGCCAGTAGCAATATTCATTTCCAGGAAAGCTCATGCCCAGCATGAAAGTTTGTGTTGTCGGGCATGAGAGAGTCAGTAGTGATATTTAGCTCCAGGGGGGCTCGGGCTCGGGCTCAGCATGAGAGCTTGCGCGGCCTGGCATGGGGGCTCGGGCTCAGCACGAGAACTTACGCGGCCATGCATGGGGGCTCTGTCTCAGCACAAAAGTTTGTGCGGCTGGGCTAGAATTTGGTTAATTTATATTCTTTTGAATCTTTTCCCTTTCTATTTATATGATGTCAAAATGTTTGTATAAATGTAGTATGTTTAATTATAAGATGCTTATGTTGTTTTTAAGGTATTTAGATTATTGTATGGTAGTTGTATTCGTGTGGTTATGCCTTATTCTTAGGATTGATTGTATGTACGATAAATCCTTTTAACAAAAGACACCTAAAATACTTAAGATAATACTTATGCCTCTTAGTAAATAGATGGAGAGATTCCCCTAAGTTTCATAAAAGGTTTTGAAGAAAGAAAATGGTTTTGAAGAAAGAAAATAGTTTCAAAGAAAGATTTTTAGAAAGGATATCTCCTCGGTAACATAGGGTAGAATCCTTCCCCGGTACCAGTCACGTTCGAGAGCCGCACGCTCGACGTACAACGGTGTGCAAAGGGCTAAGGATCCCCTGTATTACCAAGGTGAGATGGTTTGTGAAAGATTTACGAAATAGTTTTTATAAAATATGTTTTTAAAAGAGTGAAGAATGAGTTAGGCAACTCGTGACGGGTTGTCGCATTAGTGGGCTAAGAGGCCCCCTAGAGGTGAGCGATAGGGACCGTCACCCTGACACCCATGGGGGAAAACAACCTTCTTCTTAGGGAGAAGGGGTTCTTCGCAGAGAAGAATAGACATGGCTCCTCTTCATAACAGAGGTAAGCCACCCACTTGGACCGATGGGTTAATTAAAGGTTGTAGCAAGAGGGGCACCTCTTGTTGGCTAAAGCTAAGCCAAAGTAATGAAATAGGCGGTGGAAGTGAAACTTAAATAAAGAGATAATGCAAACCACACAGTTGTAGAAACAAACTAGGATATGTTGATGTGTATGATGCATGAATGTTTCTATGTTAAAGTATATGATGAGTCATGAGCCTAGTTGTTAGGCGAGTGATGTAAGGTATAACTATGCATTAGATGAGCAGGTGTATAGCTAGATACTACCTTTAGTGGCAGGAGAGGGGTTATACCCATAGAAATTTAATGTAAGCTACTGAGAGAGGTATGCAAGATGTTATGCCTCACAGAGAGAGGCGATGTAAGCCCAAGTTGGGCAAGTCAGAGGAAGGAAAGGTTATACATGTTCCCATCCAATGGTATAGTAAAGTGAGACCCTAGTGAGTGGTCAAGAAGAAAAGAATGATGTCTAGGTGCCTTAGTGCACTAGTGGCCTTAGATTTGGCATAGGAGACCAACTCTAAGTGCCTAAGTAACATGCATGATGAGGTAATAGTTGTGAGTGTGAGCATCTATTAAAGAAAAGAGAAGCCATGAGAGTTAAGAAAAGGATCTCTAGAACAGAGAGTCAGCCTAGAGTCCTTGGAACACTCACTGAGACATTATGTCTCATCCCGTTTAGTTTCATGTTTTCACAGGTTAAGTAGGAGGATGCTTCATGAAAGAAGCTTGGAGTATGGAGCTGCTTTTCAAGAGGAAGATGTTGTTAGTATAGTTTTTGTATAATTCCCAATGGATGGGAATTTAGTTTATGTTTTATGTATCTTGCTTATGTCTTGTACGAAACATAAGTGCCAAGAGCTTTGTACTAGATTTATTTCATGTAATATAAGTTTAAGTTTTAATTTCCGCATAGTTAGCTTTGATATTCTTATATGC
Source organism: Pueraria montana var. lobata (assembly GCA_026413185.1). Lineage (NCBI taxonomy): Eukaryota > Viridiplantae > Streptophyta > Magnoliopsida > Fabales > Fabaceae > Pueraria > Pueraria montana. Next base: position 26,691,504 of record CM048656.1, read on the forward strand.
TAATTTCTATTAATTTAGCAATATAAGGAGAAAAAGGTAATATCCTCTAGGGTGTTACAGTTTTTCTCTTAGTTTTTTATTAAATAATGTTTCCTTATTTGAGAATGTCCCTTGAATATTCTACTGTGTTTAAGCTCTTAATTGGTCGATGAGCATTAATGATTTTATTTATCCCATTGTAGGATAGACCAAATGTTGGTCATTATGGTGGAAAGCGCAAGGCGGTGAAACCTACATTTGAACACAATGAGACTTTGCAGAAGAAAGTCAAGCAGGAGTGGAGTTGTGAGTTGTGTCAGATTACTGCAACGAGTGAGAAAGGCTTGAATGATCATATTCAAGGAAAAAAGCACAAGGTTAAAGCATCAACCAGAACTCATAAAATAGGTAAGAGCTACAAAACATCATTATTATTAAAGAAAAGTAAGCATTGAGTGAAATGTACTAAAGCCATTGTTACCATGTATTCAGGGCTAGATTCAAGATCAGAAGGACAAACACTTCATCCATGCTTAACCCCTACATACACAGGCAAATTGGAATCCAAAGAAGAGGGTCAGGATGTCCACAAAAGCAAAGGTTTTAGTTGGTTTGAACAACGAAAATGAAGCAACTACTAGTAAAGAAGTAGGGGAAACAAATGCACACTAACAGCAAGGAAGAAATTTAAGTTTTGGTGTACGTTATGTCAGGTTGGAGCTCAGTCAAATATTTCCTTGCAAAGCCATAGGAATGGTAAAAAGCACCTGACTAATGAATAATTTTACCCAAAACAATGGTGGTGCTGCAAATCCTCGATGACAATACAACACATGTTTATTATTTTAATTTTTATTGCCTGTATTTGTGAAGAGATAAATTAAGGTGTATAAATAAATGAGATGACATTAGACTTTTAAAGTTTGTAAAATATTAAAGCACTTCAATTTTTTTGGGTACATTTTTTGTGATTTTTTTTTGGCACATAGACCTTGTGTTGATGAATACAACAAACTGGAATTTTCATATATTCCCTTTAGTCGTATTTATAAATACCAAATGGCTTAATTACACATTTTACCACTCAATCATCATCATTTCACGAATTTTACTATTCAATTTTTTTTTTTTCAAATTTTATCACCAAAGTTTTCCATTTTTAAGCATTTTACCACCTATGTTTTTTCCACATATTTTATCATGTTTTTCAATTTTTTCACATTTTACCATCATGTTGGTAACAAAATGACGTCGTTGTTTTTTAACTTTTTTTAGTTACACGTCATTGTCTGTAAAATGCGCAAAAAATTAAAAATTTAGGTGGTAAAATTTGCAGGAAACAAACTTGGATGGTAAGATTTAAAAATTGATGATAGTTGGGTGATAAAATGTGCTATTAAGTCAAACCAAATTAAAAGTCTTGTTTAGAGACCTTACGTAGATGAATACAGAGAACTGGAACTGGAATTTTCATAAAAGTCAACGTCTCATTTATATTCATCACCATAAGGTCTAACAAGGGTGAATCAATGGTAACTTGTGTGCTAAAAATTGTTAATTAACATTATGTATTTGTAACAAAATATTTTATTATTAATTCTTTAAAAATGAAATTTTAATATAATATAACTTATAGTATAATATTTATTTATTATAAATTTTAATTGTAGAAAAATAAATATTTATTTTATGTAGAAAAATAAATATTTATTTTATGTAACTCACGAGTAAAAATACAAGTGATATTAATTTCATGACAACTATTTGTAGTTTTGAGTTACCCACTCGTTAATTTATTAAATGCATGTAATCAATAAATATTACATTGTTAAAACTTTTTTTAAAGTACAATAGTGACAACAAGTATAGAATTAAAGACTTCGTGTAAACTACTTAAGCACCCTACCATTAGGCCAACACTGATGGTTCTTTAAATGCTTAAAATTTGAAACAATAAATCAAAGTAAAATAATATTTTATAATTAAAAATGTTTGAATATGTGTACTCATTTATTATATTTATGAATTTTACATTTTTAAAAAAAATGTTAGACGCAAAAATAAAAAAAATATTTTTTGTTTAAGATAAAATAAAATAAAAACCATAATTTTCTCACCTTTATATTTAATTATAAAACAAAGAATAAGTAAAAAAATTTAAATAGATTTTTATGATTTTTTTAAAAGATAAATTTATTTTTAAATTTAAATTATTCAAAGTAAAAAAAATGTGTTGAGAGAAAAGTTAAAGATATATCCAATGTTAATTTAAGCAAGTTAAATTAAAAATTACTTCAATTCAATCTAATGAAGAATAAAGTATCACTTTTTAATTTTAGTTATCTCTTCAGCTTATATAAGTATTTAAACTTTATTGATGATTTTGTTTACTAATATCTTTAAAAATAAGGAGGCTGAATCTTCATAAAAGCCAAAGTCTTATTTATATTCATCACCATTAAGGTCTAACGAGGCTGAATCAATGGTAACTTGTGTGCTAAAAATTATTAATTATTATTATGTATTTGTAACAAAATATTTTGTTATTAATTCTTTAAAAATGAAATTTTAATATAATATAACTTATAATATAATATTTATTTATCATCAATTTTAATTGTATAAAAATAAATATTTATTCTGTGTAACTCACGAGCAAAAATACAAGTTATGAGTTATGCACTCATTAATTTATCCACCCGTTATGAGTGGATAAATTAACGAGTGGATAACTCATAACTTGTATTTTTGCTTGTGAGTTACATAGAATAAATATTAAATGAGAGAATTATTCAAATGCATTCTCCTTATGTTTCATATCAATAATACCATTAATAGTTTATTATATTTGACAAACTTTTTTTTCCCTTCTGAAAAGCATTTATTGAAATAGTAATAAGCATGTAAAGGTAAAATATTAAATATAATGTTTTTAATGAAAAAAATTAATTTTATTCTTTGACTATTATTTTTAAAGATATTAGTAAACAAAATCATTAATAAAGTTTAAATATTTATATAAGCTGAAGAGATAACTAAAATTAAAAAGTGATACTTTATTCTTCATTAGATTGAATTGAAGTAATTTTAAATTTAACTTGCTTAAATTAACTTTGGATATATCTTTAATTTTTTTTCTCTACACATTTTTTTACTTTAAATAATTTAAATTTAAAAATAAATTTATATTTTAAAGAATCTTAAAAATATATTTAAAAAAGTTTGCTTATTTTTTATTTTTTAATTAAATATAAAGGTGAGAAAATTAGTTTTATTTTATTTTTCTTTTTTTAATGGTTATCCATTTATGTTCTCCTTCTGTGATTGTATGCAACTTTTATTTTTCTTTTTCTTTTCATTGACTATACTTCAAATGTCTCATTTAAGCATTGTCATTATATAAAAATGAAACATAAACAAGTTAAAGAAATATTACATTGCAATAATATATTTAAAATAAATATGTAAATATTTTTAATAGTTTTATAATATTTAAAATATAACACACTTGCAACGTTGCATTTTTTTTTATAAAATTTGCAATATTGCATAATACATTACAACAACATATATCAAATATAAGTGTAAATATTTTTATTAGTATTGTAATATTTTAAATATAACAACAATCAAGGTCGACACACGGTTTTTTTAAAAGATTAAATACAAATTTTTGAAGACTTTTAAATGATTGAAATTGATTAGCGTTAAATAATTTAATGTTGAAGATAAAATACAACAATTAATGCACTAATGAAGTCTTTTCAATGACTCATTAATTTTTTTTGAAAACTCAATCACCCATTAAATAAAAAATTGTAGATTTTGAAAACGCCTTTCATCTTACAAACACATTAAATGTTGGAAATAAAATACATTAATTACAATAACGAAGACTTTTCAATGACTCATTAAACAATGAAATTTACATTGGGAAAAAGTATTCAAAGCATATTAATTTTACTTCATTTTATTTTAAATAACAAAAATATAATAAATGTTATTTTTTATGTTATTTTATTTTGAAAAATATTAATTTTAAACAATAAATATATTTATATATATATATATATATATATATATATTACTTTAAACAATAAAATTATTGTTTTTATTTTATTTTATTTTAAACAAAAAAAATACTTTTTTTATTTTTTGCATCTAATATTTTTTTTAAAAAAATTTAAAATTGATAAATATAATAAATGAATACACATATTCAAACATTTTAAATTATAAAATATTATTTTACTTTGATTTATTGTTTCAAATTTTAAGAATTTAAAGAACCATCAGGGTTGGCCTAATGGTAGGGTGCTTAAGTAGTTTATACGAAGTCTTGAATTCTATGCTTGTTGTCACTATTGTACATCAAAAAAAAGTTTTAACAATGTAATATTTGTCGATTACGAGAATTTGATAAATTAACGAGTGTATAACTCATAACTACAAATAGTTGTCATGAATTAATATAACTTGTTTTTTTTGCTTGTGAGTTACATGGAATAAATATTTATTTTTATACAATTAAAACATATGATAAATAAATATTATATTATAAGTTATATTATATTAAATTTCATTTTTTACAGAATTAATAATAAAATATTTTGTTACAAATACATAATATTAATTAATTTTTAGCACACAAGTTACCATTGATTCAGCCTCGTTAGACCTTATGGTGATGAATATAAATAAGACTTTAACTTTTATGAAAATTCTAGTTCTAGTTCTTTGTATTCCTCTACGTAAGGTCTGTAAACAAGACTTTTAAGTTGGTTTGACTTAATAGCACATTTTACCAACCAACTATCCTCATTTTGTAACTTACCATCCAAGTTTGTTTCCTGTGAATTTTACCAATGAAATTTTTAATTTTTTGCACATTTTACCGAACTAAAAAAAGTTCGGGTTAATTAAGTTTTTAATCCCTAAACTTTTTTAAAATTCGGTTTTTAGTCCTTAAACTTTCGTTTGACTGGTCAAGGTCCCTAAACTTTTTAAAAATTTGGTTTTTCGTCCCTGAACAAAATTTTGACTGATCAAAGTCCCTAAACTTTTTAAAAATTCAGTTTTTAGTCCTTGAATTAATGAGATTTTAGGGATTAAAAACCACATTTTTAAAAAGTTTAGGGACTAAAAATTGAGTTCTTAAAAAGTTTAGGGACCTTGACCAGTCAAACTAAAGTTTAAGGACTAAAAACCGAATTTTTAAAAAGTTTAGGGATTTTGACCAGTCAAATTAAAGTTTAGGGACTAAAAACCAAATTTTGAAAAAGTTTAGGGACTAAAAAAGTTATTAAAAAATGACGTCATTTTTGTTACCAACATGATAGTAAAACGCGCAAAAATCAAAAAACATTATAAAACATGTGGAAAAGAAACTAAGGTGGTAAAATGCTTAAAAATTGAAAACTTTGGTGGTAAAATTTGCAAAATAAAAAATAAAAATTGGATAGTAAAATACATGAAATGATGATAATTGAGTGGTAAAATGTGTACTTAAGCCATTTGGTTTTTGTAAATAAGATTGAAGGTAATATTTGAAAATTCTAGTTCACTGTATTCATCAACACAAGGTATATGTGCCAAAAAAATATCACAAAAAATGTACCCAAAAAAAATAACTGAAGTACTTTAATATTTTACATACTTCAAAAGTCTAATGTCATCTCATATATTTATAAACCTTAGTTTACCTCTTCACATATACAACCAATAAAAATTAAAATAATAAACATGTGTTTTATTGTCATCCAGGATTTGCAGCACCACCATTGTTTTAGGTACAATTCTTCAGTAGTCAGGTGCTTTTTACCATTCCTATGGCTTTCTACAGAAATTTTAGATTGAGTTCTAACCTGACAAAACATACACCAAAACTTAAATTTCTTCCTTGTTGTTGGTGTTCATTTGTTTCCCCTGCTTCTTTACTAGTAGTTGCTTCATTTTGGTTGTCCAAACCAACTAAACCTTTGCTTTTGTGGACATCCTGATCCTCTTCTTTGGATTCCAATTTGCCTATGTGTGTAGGAACTGGAACTGGAATTTTCATAAAAGCCAAAGTCTTATTTATATCCATCACCATAAGATCTAACGAGGTTGAATCAATGGTAACTTATGTGCTAAAAATTGTTAATTAATATTATGTATTTATAACAAAATATTTTATTATTAATTCTTTATAAAAATGAAATTTTAATATAATACAACTCATAATATAATATTTATTTATCATAAATTTTAATTGTATAAAATAAATATTTATTCTATGTAACTCACGAGAAAAAATACAAGTTATATTAATTTCATGACAACTATTTGCAGTTATGAGTTATCCACTCGTTAATTTATTAAATGCTCGTAATCGATAAATATTACATTGTTAAAACTTTTTTTTCTTAATGTACAATAGTGACAACCAGTACAGAATTCAAGACTTCATGTAAACTACTTAAGCACCCTACCATTAGGCCAACACTGATGGTTCATTAAATGCTTAAAATTTGAAAAAATAAATCAAAGTAAAATAATATTTTATAATTAAAAATGCTCGAATATGTGTACTCATTTATTATATTTATGAATTTTACATTTTTAAAAAAAATATTATACCCAAAAATAAAATAAAAAAGGTATTTTTTGTTTAAAGTAAAATAGAATAAAAACCATAATTTTATTGTTTAAAGTAATACAATTATAAATACTTTTATTGCTTAAAATAAAAAAAAATTCAAAATAAAATAATATAAAAATAACATTTATTATATTGTTATTATTTAAAATAAAGTAAAGTAAATTTAATATGCTTTGAATACATTTTTCCAATCTAAATTTTATTGTTTAATAAGTCATTGAAAAGACTTCATTAATGTAATTAGTGTATTTTATTTTCAACAATTATTTAATGTGTTTGTCAGATGAAATGCTTTTTCACAATCTACAATTTATTATTTAATGAGTCACTGAGTTTTCAAAAAAAATTAATGAGTCATTGAAAAGTCTTCATTATTGCATTGATTGTTGTATTTTATCTTCAACATTAAATTATTTAACACAATGAATTTAAATCATTTAAAAGTCTTCAAATAATTCTATTTAATCTTTTAAAAAAACCATGTGACCTTAATTGTTGTTATATTTAAAATATTACAAAACTAATAAAAATATTTACACTTATATTTGATATATATTGTTGTAATGTATTATGCAATATTGCAAATTTTATAAAAAAAATGCAACGTTGCAAATGTGTAATATTTTAAATATTATAAAACTATTAAAAATATTTACACATTTATTTTAAATATATTATTGCAATGTAATATTTCTTTTAACTTATTTGTGTTTCATTTTTATATATTGACAATTCTTAAATGAGACATTTGAAATTTAGTCAATGAAAAGAAAAAGGAAAATAAAAATTGCATACAACCATAGAAAGAGAAATTAAATGAATTACCATTAAAAAAAGAAAAATAAAATAAAACTAATTTTCTCACATTTATATTTAATTAGAAAATAAAAAATAAGTTAAATTTTTTAAATAGATTTTTAATATATTTTTAAAATATATATTTATTTTTTAAAATGATTTAAAGTAAAAAAAAAATGTGTAGAGTGAAAAATTAAAGATATATCCAAAGTTAATTTAAGCAAGTTAAATTTAAAATTACTTCAATTCAATCTAATGAAGAATAAAGTATCACTTTTTTATTTTAGTTATCTCTTCAGCTTATATAAATATTTAAACTTTATTAATGATTTTGTTTACTAATATCTTTAAAAATGCATGATTGTAATAAGCAAGTATTAATTAATGAGTAATTTTCTTTATTTTTTGCAAATCCTTTGTCCAATTATTTTCCTTCATTTTTCTTATGTACCTTTCATATGTTAGTGAATATGGTTACAAATCAAACTAGTACTGGAATTAATAAGTTATATAAGTCGTTAATGAAATACGTCGCTTGAATTTAGGTTTTAATTTAAAAATATATATAGTTAAAAATGTCATTTCATAAAAGATATTGTTTTAATTTTTTTTATTGTAACTAGGAATTCTCACTTTAGATTGATTGAAATATTGTTCATAATAATTGTTGAAATTACTAAGTACCTTAATTACCTAACACATAATTAATTTTTATTTTTCTCATTTAATATTGTATTACAAAAATTATAGTCTACTAGATGTATAATAAACTATACATAATAGACAACAATAATTAATAACTAAAAATGTTATACTTTAAAATCCATTATTAGAATAAATAAATAAAAATTAATTACAAATAATTCTTAATACTTTTTTTTAAAAAAAGTATATATTTAAAATATTTTATAAAAATGTTCAAAAACAAGTTTTATCCGTTCATGGCACGGGTCACTACATTTTTTTGGGGTTACCACTTCATTGGAACTGAATTCGTATCCTTTAAGTAAGGTTTCAAATTTGAGCCTTATAGATGGAAAAATGTGGTTCGGCCACCTTTAGCGAAGTCTCTCATTCCAACCACATTTTTCTATCTTTAAGGTTCAAATCTGAAACCTTACTTAAAGATCCAAATCCAATTCCGCTAGCACCAACAACATGTTGGTGCATCACTACACTCTACTTTATAACATAGAAGTTTTAATCAATGTTTTTAAAATCGAACCAGTCATTGAACCGATCAAGGCACTGGTTCAAGATTCAATGGTTCAACCATGGTTGAACAGTGGTCGAACCGATATTAATAAAATAATATTTTTAAATTTTTAATATAACTTTAAAAATGTTTCGGCAAAACATGCATTTTGGTGTCTAAGTGTTCTTTCAATCAAATAGAGAGCATTCTTGATGATATGAGTACAACACTAGTAAAATCCTTTTTCTTTTTTCATTGTATAGTTTTTATTTAACAGTTCAATGGCGTTCTTTCAGTTGATTTACAAATATTGGAGCATTATCATTGTTATTGTACCAAAATTTTCAATTGAATATACTCTTTTAATAACTATTTCAGTCTAATACCAATCAACCATAACCGTTGGTTTCTGCCAGCAAATCTTTGCATATGTGCGGTCAAGATTGCACCATTTGCTATTGGCAACACACAACCACAACCAATGCATGTGTTATATATCACAGATTCCACCTAATATAATGTTGATTTCATGGCTCAATAGGACTATACACGACCCATTCAATTTAGTTCACTCACTCATTTTCCCTTTCAAGTTTCAACTGTTAAGCATGCAAGTCTCCTCAATCTGTTTACCAGCTAAGGTTTCGATTCGTGTAAAGTCACTGCACACGAACCCAACAACCGTGAATGACCCCACTTCCACGGCCAAGGTTGCTACTGTAACACCCTAAGGGGTGTGTTACCTTTTGCCTATTTATATTACTAAATTTTGAGAATTTAGAATATAAGGATATCAAAGTTTACTGTGTGGAAAAATAAAACTTAAAACATATCTTACATAAACAAATCTAATACAAAGCTCTTGGCACTTATGTGCCATACAGAACATAACCAAAATGGGTACTTAAACATAAACTAACTCCTATACATTGGGAGATACAAAACTATAATTATCTTCCTTCATGCAAGCAGCTCCAAGCTTCTTTCTTGAGCTCGTCCATCTGCTTAACCTGTAAAAATATGAAACTAAAAGGGATGAGACATAATGTCTCAGTGAGTGCTCTAAAGACTCTAGGTTGACTCTCTATTCTAGAGACCCTTTTCTTAACTCTCATGGCTTCTCATTTCTTTTCTTGATACTCAAACTCACAACTATAATCTCAACATCTCTTCATTTATCCCTAAGTTGGACCAATCTATACATATACATAAACAGATTCCAATCAAGGAAAAGGAAAGAAACTAAACTTTATATACTTTGAAAATATTGTATATAATTACCATAATTTATAACAAAAACCCAGTTCATATTATTTATCAATAACCATCAACAGACAACAGCATCATGAGTCACCCATCTCATAGTCAGAATATAAATCCTCAACTAACATCAACAACATAATACAAACACCAACATCCATCATCAAAATGATGTATATCATAAACCATTAGACAACCTCAATCATCAAGACTGACTCTACTCCATGGAGTTTCAACATCATATGAGCGGTCCCTCATAAGCCCCATCCTCTACCATAGTCTGTACATTCTGACCATTTAGGGAGTCCCTTGAGCTGACCCTACGGGGAAAGTGTGGTTTTATCAAAAATAGACAAGTGCTATAGTGGCTTACCTCTGTAGGTTTGCAAGACCTTACAACTATAGGGATTCGTCCACTCGTCTATTCTATAGGCCCATTCCAGTTAGCCACCACGAAAACCCCAGCACTAGGTTGAGAGCCAACCAAGCACCCTCAACTTACGTGCCTACTCATATGTCTGTGCACCAACTGTGCACACCTATGCACCAACTGTGCAAGTACAACATTCAGAATATTTCTGTGCATCCACTGTATTCCAGCGGCAAAACATATTTGGAGTCCCTTACAGTCTTAGATACGGTACCTTCGTACCCGCCATCTTCTATGGCCTGACTTAAGGATTCAAATACATCTTAACAATCCACATCATTCATCAAATCCAACACGTCTAGTTCTCTCTATGTTATAAATTCACCATTTAAAAGCACCACAGTTAAGAACCCATCTAGCAGTCCTATAAGCTCAGAAAATGTGAATTTCCTAGCATAGATCTAGAACCAAAGTTGTGGCATATCCAACATCCTCATTCAACATTGATAAATCTAATGCACATCTCTATATTTTTATAAGAAAAGCATAAGTCTAAGTGACTCATGTAAATCAAAAGAAAAACATATCATCATCTCATCAAAATATAATTATTACAACAATAATGCAACTACCTTACCATAATATAAACACCTTAAGAAAAACATAATCATCTTATAATTAAATATACTACATTTGTATAAATATTTAAAATCATTTAAATATTCAAAAAGGGAAAATATTTAAAGAGAATTTTAAAATAACCAAATTCTAGCCCAGCCAGCTGAAATCGCGGCCCAACCAGAGCTCCCCTGAAGTTATTTGTTCTATTATGTCACATCTTCGGCACAACTGAACCAAATTCCCACTAGGCCGAAACCCCTTGGAGCTGATTTCTCCATTCTATCAAATTTCAGTCCAGCTGAACCAAATTTTGGCTGAGCCGAAACTCCCCTGAAGTTGAATACTCCATTCTAACACATTTCAGCCCAATTGAACCAAATTTCGGCTGAGCCGAAACTCCCCTGAAGCTGAATACTCCATTCTGGCACATTTTGGCCTAGCTGAACCAAATTTCGTCTGAGCCGAAACTCTCCTGAAGCTGAATACTCCATTTTGACACATTTTGGCCCAACTAAACCAAATTTCGGCTGAGCCGAAATGGAAATGGGGCTGCAAATTTGCAAGCTCCATGGCCATCAATGACATACCCACTCATCCCAAGCATACAAAATCAAACCCTAAACACTTCTATTACATTTCCAACCGATTGATTTACCCGAAAAACCCCTTAATCAATCATAATCACTGAAAACCCAAAATCTCCAAAACTAAGGTTCAAAAGGGAAAAAAAGGGAAAACATGCAAATCAAGGGGATAGGGAAGGACTAGGGGGAAACACTCACCCCCCGGGACATGTAAAGATAAGCTCTGGGCACTGGGTCTTCAGATCTCTGCTCCATCTCCTTCTTCCTCTTCTTCTCCTCTTCTCCTCCTTCTCTCTACCTTTCCCTTTCTTTCTTTCTTTCTCTCTCTAACACTCCCTTCTCTCATCTATATAAAGTGTGTGGTGTGTGTGGGCTAAGTGGGCCTTGGCTCCCCATCTAGATCCTATTATCTCATTCCTGACAACTCCCATAAAAAGGTAACTAATATTAATAATACCTAAGGGTATCCTTTAACCATTAAATATAAAGGCTATTCCATAAAAGATGTCTCTTTTATTATTTATTTCTAAGGTTCGTAAATTAGGGATGTTACAGCTGCTCCTAAGTGGGCCCAGTAGATAATAACTTTGCCTCCGCTTAAACGTGGTTGTCATCTCATCACTTCTAAGGTGTGAGTTATTGAACTTATATATCAACCATGTTTTTATGCCTCCCTTCTTTGTAAATCACATATATATATTTACTGTTGGAGTACAAGTGTGAAGGTGAAGTCCTACATTGGGTAGGAATGGGCAAGTTGAGCAACATATAAGTGGATGGACCCGCAACCCTAACGCCTTAAGGTTTTGGGTTGAAGGTGGTGTCAGGTTTACTTGTGTGGTGTGCTCATGGCACATTGGTGTAGATCTCCCCAATGTTTATCCCCCTCGATGCACAACATTTGGTATTAGAGCCGATGGTTCAACCAGGTGACCGGCTCGAATGAGTATGGTGGATTGGCGATGGATCCGGGCATGGACATGGGGATCTCTTAAATCAAAAGTCTTCCTGGTAGTGGGTCCATACATGGAGGCCAGGCAGCGTGTCCCGTGGCCGTGAAACAGTGGAGGCGGCAATGTAAGGCGGTCGTGAAACAGAATTGCCTCCACGTACTCAAGCAGGATTGCGTAAATAATGTTGTGGTTTATATAAAAAGAAAATTTCCATATATGTTTAGGACAACTATTTCTCTTATTATAGGCTTGCTGATCATATAAACACCATTTTTAATATATGATGATGATTGTAGCTAAAGGGTGAGTAATTGAAGATGGGAAAGAGGACAGGAAATGTGTGGAAAGATGATTTCAATCCATCTTATTCTTTTAATGTTGTTTGCATTTAATACCTGAAAATTCTGTATTTTTTTTTCTTTTTACTTATTCTAATATTGTGAGTCAATAGTCTTTATATTGCTGTAGAACATATAAATGGTTTGATTTAGTCTACTATCTATTTAAGAATTTTTTAGGCTAGGAAAAAGACAGTACTAAGCCTTCTCCATTTTGTGACACATGTCCTTTTCTTTGGTTTTTTTTGTCTTTTACTTACTCTTTTTATCTTTTATTTACTCTCTCTCTTCCTTTTTGTCTTCTTTCTTATCTTGCTTTTCAGCTTTTTTTTTTTTAATTTTTTGTCTTCTATTTACTCTCTTTCTTCCTTTTTGTTTTTCTTTTCAGTTTTTTTTAAAATTTTTTGTTTTTTATTTTTCTTTTCTATTATATATATTTATTTTATATAGGAAAATAAATTCTTTTATCATTTATTCTACTCAATTTTTTTCTTTAAACATTTATTTCTTCTTTTCTTTCTTTTTTATGTTTTTTCTTTCTTTTTTTATTTTACTTTTATTCTTTCCTTTTTTTCCTTTTCCTTTTCCTTTCCTTTTCATTTCTTTTTTCTTTTAACGTTATTTTTTTCTTCTTTTTAGTTTTTTCTTTTTATGCTTCTTTCTTTTCTTTCCTTTTATATTAATGATACATAAATTTATTTGTTTATAATATTATAAATATAAATCATTTACTAGAGACACTCTTACCCAAGTCAGTAAAACCATTAAGAGCGACAAATATATTTCTTCAAGTATTTAACACAACTTCATATATATACCTAAGACTCGACATTTTTTTTACTTATAAATCCTATAAAATCATTTTTATTTAGTAATTATATAATATATTTTAATTAAATTTATAAATAAATATTTTGTTCAATAATATTTATTTTATTAGGTTGAAATTTTTGTACTAAAAACAATTAAATCTAATAAGATAATATATTTATTAAAAAATAATATTTTGACTCTATGTTTAACACTTCATATACGAAAATTTTGTTGATTCATATCTATATAATAATGTTAAATTTATTTATATATATATATATATATATATATATATATATATTGGATTAATTTATTAAATATATTTTAATTACAAAACATTGTTTTGAATTACTTCATCAATAATATCATAAATTAAATATTTTTTATTTTTTTATGTTAGAGTTCACATTTATCATTCACGGGAGACAATCTTGCTTAAATCAAGTAAGATTATTATGGGTGAAAAATTTATTTCTTTGGGTATTTAACACAATTGCATACTCTAGACTCAACAATATTTTTTTTTACTCTTCAATCCTATAAAATTATTTTTACTTAGAAATCATATAAAATAATGTTAAATAATTTCATAAATAAATATTTTGTTGAATAATATTTATTTTACGAGGTTAAACTGTTTGTGCTAAAAAAATAATCTAAATCTAATTAGTTAATATATTTATAACAAAATAATATTTTGACTATATGTTTAATAACTTCAGATACAAAGATTTTCTTGATTAATATTTTTATAATATGTAAACTTTTTTTACATAAATATATAATAATAAATTTATTAAATATATTTTAATTACAAATTAGTTTTAAATTACTTCATTAATAATATCATAAATTAAATTAGTTTTAATTTTCTAATGATGGAGAGCACAAGTATCATTCATGAGAGACAATCTTATGTATAATTCACGAGAGACAATCTTACTCGAGTTAAGTGGAACAACTATAGGTGGCAATCAATTTTTCCAACTATTTGACACAAGTTCATACCTCAAACTCAACAATATATATTTTTTTACTTTTAAATCCTATAAAATCATTTTTACTTAAAAATCATATAAAATAATTTTAAATAATTTTATAAATAAATATATTTTTGAATAATATTTGTTTTATGAGGTTGAAATTTTTATACTAAAAAATAATTTAAATCTAATTAGTTAATGTATTTATTACAAAATAATATTTTGACTCTATGTTTACTAACTTCGTATATGAAAATTTTGTTGATTCATATGTATATAATAATGTTAAATTTATTTATTTATTTTATATATAATAAATATATTAAAATTAATTTATTAAATATATTTTCATTACAAAATAATTTTAAATTACTTCATTAATAATATCATAATTGAATTAGTTTTAATTTTTTAATGGTAGAGACTACAAGTATCATTCACGGGAGACAATCTTGCCCGATCAGGTAGAACCATTATGGGTGACAAATCTATTTCTTCGAGTATTTAACACAACTTCATACCTAAGACTCAACAATTTTTTTTTTTTACTTTTAAATCCGATAAAATCATTTTTATTTAGTAACTATGTAATATAATTTTAAATAATTTTATAAATAAATATTTTGTTGAATAGTATTTATTTTATTAGGTTGAAATTTTTGCACTAAAAAATAATTAAATCTAATTAGTTAATATATTTATTACTTCATAAATAATATCATAAATTAAATATTTTTATTTTTTTTATATTAGAGTCCATATGTATTATTCACGGGAGAAAATCATACTCAAGTATGGTAAGACCATTATGAATGAAAAATTTATTTCTTTGAGTATTTAATACAATTGCATACTCAAGACTCAACAATTTTTTTTTTATTCTTCAATCCTATAAAATCATTTTTACTTAGAAATCATATAAATAATTTTAAATAATTTCATAAATAAATATTTTATTAAATAATATTTATTTTTTGAGGTTAAATTGTTTTGACTAAAATTTAATTTAAATCTAATTAGTTAATATATTTATTACAAAATAATGTTTGACTCTATGTTTAATAACTTCACATACAAAGATATTCCTGATAAATATTTTTATAATAATGTTTACTTTTTTTTTACATAAATATATAATAAATATATTATAATAAATTTATTAAATATATTCACAATACAAATTAGTTTTAAATTACTTCATTAATTACATCATAAATTAAATTAGTTTAATTTTCTAATGATAGACATCACAAGTATCATTCACGAGAAACAATCCTGCTCGAGTCAGGTAGGACAATTATAGGCGACAATTCAATTTCTCCGAGTATTTAATATAACTTCATACCTAAGACTCAATAATATATATATATATATATATATATATATATATATATATATAATTTTAAATCCTATAAAACATTTTTACATAGAAATCATATAAAATAATTTTAAATAATTTCATAAATAAATATTTATTTGAATAATATTTGTATTACGAGGTTTAAACTTTTATATTAAAAAATAATTTAAATCTAATTAGTTAATGTAATTATTACAAAATAATATTTTGACTCTACGTTTAATAACGTCGTATATGAAAATTTTGTTGATTCATATGTATATAAGAATGTTAAATTTATTTATTTATATATGTATATATATAATAAATATATTAAAATTAATTTATTAAATATATTTTCATTACAAAATAGTTTTAAATTACTTCATTAATAATAGAGAAATGCTATGGACTCCGAAACCAATTAGCCCAATAATCCTCCGAACCTATAAAATTTGGACACCTATCAATTGATTTTTTTTTTTGACAGCTCAATTGATTTTTTCTTAAATAGTCATTTAATTTAACATTTTAAAATTATTCTTTTTCCAAATTTACCCTTTTTCACACCATACTCCCTCTGTTTGTCACCGTTCACTCAAGACGTACTGAGCAATGAGGTAGAAAATGATGGGGACCTTCGCAATGCTCTGGTGGACGGCGTAGATCTGGGAGGCGTTGCCGGCAAAGCCGTGGCGGCCGTGGAGGAGGATGGGCTCGTGTGTCCCCACCGCGACCGTTACAATACGAACCAGTTACAATACGAACCAGTACAATGCCATTGCTGTGCAGCGAGCGCTTCCTTCCCTCTTTTTCAATTCAAACCTGTTTCCTTAAAAATTAAAATCGCAGACACTTTCGTTCGCATCACAATTCACAAGGTATAATAATATAACACATGCTTCCAATTTTCGCTTTCTTTATTTTTATAATTATCGGGGGTTTATTCATTCAATAATCATGAACTTCATCGCGATTGGCAGAAACTGGTTTCGATGGTGCGAGCATCGAATTAACAGCGTCGGGAATCAAACACTCCCTTAGTGGTGAGTCATGCACGAGGGAGAGGAAGACGTTCCTTTCTTATGAAATTGATTGGGATTCTCTATGAAAATGTTTGGTGAAGTCTTGTGTTGTGTTACTTGTGTATGTAGTTGTGTAGTGGTAGAAGACGGTGTCTCTTTTGTGGCTACTGCAATTGAGTTTTTGAAAATTGCAGTGCTGCTTATAGGATTCAGATAATTGGGTTTATGTTAGGTGCCTATGATAGAATTCAGTTATTGCACAAATTGTCAAATTTTGTTAGTGCTAATTGCTTAATATCCAGCCATACTATTGTCCCAGTGTAAGCCCAGCCTTCGAATGAATTGGGTTCATGTTAGTTGTGTTCATACAACTTTTTTAGATGAAAAAAGACAAACAAGGAACCAATTGTTGTTGTCTAAAACATTGTCTAGAAATTTGCTCATGCTTATCACCCTAAAATTTTATTTTCTAACTTGCCCATGTTATACTGTTAATATTCTTGTATTTATGTTATCATTTGTCTTCCAGATCAAGATATTTGTTCTTTTATATTGTAAAGTTTCTAAGAGATGGTTTTGTTAAACTTATTGTTTATTTTGTTGGTTGCATCAGTTGTATTTTGAATGAGACATGGTTGGCAGGTCTCTTTTATAAGGTTGTTGATTTTAGCTTTGGGGGATTTAACTTCTTGATTTAATCAGTTGTGGATATATGTCTTAAAACTTTTTTTTTGTTGCAGCTCTTTGTTTGACTCAAGTATAAGACCTCTTAGGCTAATCTTTGGTGTTAAACATGGAGAATCAATTGATGAATGACTACTGAATTAAAGAATAGCTCTGTTGTTGCCTTGGAGAATGCTTCTGAATTGAAGAATGGTTCTACTGATTCACTTAGCTCACCCAATTTGAACCACATGTCAAGGAGGGTGTCACACTTTCAGTTATGCTGACTCATTGAGTTGGTTATGATGTAATAGGATTTGTTTTCATGTAACAAGGCTTAGTCTAGCATGATAAATCAGATTTTGACTGTATTTTTATCTCAGTTTAGATGTCATTTGCACATGATTTGAGCTTAGTTTGTTGGCAGAACTCACAGTTTGTCACTAGTTTGTGTAAGACAGGCAATTCAGGGATTTCTTGAGGAAAAGAGCTTAAAAACAAATAAATTGAAGGAAAGTAGCCATTGTCTGGAATACCACGGCCGTGCTAAGTCACCACAACCGTGATTCAAGGACCACAGCCAAGCAGGAATCACTAGAAGTTTTGCATCAGCGTCAATTTTTCGAGCACAACCGTGGTTCATTTACCACGGTCATGCTCGAAATACGTGCAGATTGGACCTCCAGACTATGCAAGGACCACAGCCGTGGTCATCTGATCAACACGGCTGTGGTAAGCCGTGTCAATAGTTTGAAACTTTATAAATAAATGCTAAAAATCCTCTTTTGGCATCTTTTGGTCTGTTTCTGAATACTGAGGGTTCTGAGTGAGATAGAGGTCGTGTGAGAGAGTCTGACTGCTGTAAGATGTAGAGATCGTCATTGGGAATACCACTTGTAAAATCTCTTATCCCTTTGTAATCTTTATGTTTTCTATGGGGTTTACTGGTTTGTTCATGAACATGAGTGGCTAGTCCTCCGAGCCCAGGATTATGATGTAGCTATGTCCTTTGTATCCCATCTTTGATTATCAATGAATGTCTCGATGTTTCCAATTATTGAATGTCTTTACTATTTTGTTTGTTATTAGAACTGATCACTCTAAATATTGGTCAGTCCCTTGTCTATGATCAATTGCCTGGGATTGACAGAACTGTAAAGTGATTGAATTCATATGATTTGCATGATCAAACTAATTGTGTGAATTTCCAGTAGATTAATTCTGTTAATCAACCTCTTTGAGTATCATCGTTTGCCCTAATTTAATTCACCTATGACCAATTGGGAATTGAATTAGGGGAAACAACAATAGTAAGCTACGACCAATTGTTTACTAATGAATTTAAAGAGGACTGGCAATTAACTTAATTAGAGTATTAGAGTATTCGTTGAGATCAAGATGAGGGAAAAAGGGATGCATGCAAAATCATAATCCTTGGCATTCCAATCTTACTGTCTCACATTAATCTTCTTATCTTAATCCTTAGCTCTTAAAAACTGAACAATTGAACACTATTTTCTCAAATTTGATTCTTAATTGAATTGTTTAATTCATTGCAAAATTAATTGTTTGGGGACACGACTGGTCCTTTGGGTTTGATATCCAGACTCCTAGAGTCCACTGTCACTACTGCGTAGGGTACACTTGTCATTTGCGAACGCATTTTACACATCAAATTTCTGCCGCCGTTGCCGGGGACTAGTTGTGTAGTTCCTAGATAATTTATTTTGTGAAAATTAAGCAATTCTTGTTCATATTGTGCATATTTTTGGTTCCTTTTAATTTTTTATTTTATCTATTTTAATTTAATTTTTTTATTTTGTTTTTGTTTGTTTAATTTTTGAATTTTTATTTTATTTTATTTTATCTAAAAAAAATATCTGTTTGTTTTTATTATATCATTCTCTTCTTTACTCGTTACGTTTAATCTTCTTGCTGTGTTGATAGTGCATGCTAACCAGGTCCTAGAGACCAGAGCTTGTGAACGAACCTGAGATTGAAAGGCTTGCCCAGAAGAACAGAGCGGAATAGAGAAGAAGAGTAATGGCTGAAGAAAATGACCCACCGGTGGAGCAGTCTCTGTTAGATTATCTCACTCCTCAAGTTGGGGTAGCTAACAACATCTTATTACCAGCACTGAGGGATGTCAGTTTTGAATTGAAACATGGCTTCCTCCATATGATAGAGAGTAACCAATTCAATGGGCTGGCTACCGAGGACCCGTTGGAACATCTGAGAAGATTCCTAAGGATAGCTAGCACAGTCAAGTATCCTCGGGTGTCTGCTGAATATATCAGACAGGCTGCTTTCCCATTCTCCCTCAACGGAAAGCACTTAGTTGGTTGTGCTCACTTTCGGCCAACAACATCACTACCTGGGAGATGTGCACCAACAAATTCCTACGGAAGTACTACTCTGTAGTGAAGATAGACCAAATGCAGAGATTGATAGGCAATTTTGCTCAGAGGGAGCAAGAGAGCCTGTCAGAAGCTTGTGACAGATTTCAGGAACTGCTGCGGAGTTGCCCACACCACGGGTTTAGCCAGTAGAGAATCATCCAGATTTTCTATGGAAGTGTGTCCAACCATAATAGGACTAGCCTCGACGCTGCTTGTGGAGGTTCGTTGATGGCTAAATCACCAACAGAGGCAAACAGAATCATTGAAGCTATGGCCTCCAACGCCTACAACCATACTGCAGATAAGCGTATTCTGAGGAAGCCTGTGAATCAAGTGGAGACTGGAGCATCTAACTCCGGGATTGACCAGAAGCTAGAGATACTGTCTAAGTAGATGGATACCATGATGAAGGCACAGGCTAAGATTCTCTCAGCATCTCGTCCACTTCCTGCTTGTGATAAGTGTGGGGAGGATTATGAGGAAAATGAATGCCCTATAGATGCTGAACTGGCCCAAGCTATAGAGGAGGTGAATTGGGTCGGTGGGAAAAGCACCGAATACGATCCTTTCTCTAACACTTTCAACCAAGGATGGAGGGATCATCCTAACTTCTCCTGGAAAAATAAGAGGGATCAAGGGCAGAGACAAGGGCAGAACCAGAATCAAGGTGTCTACAGACCTCCACATTTGCAAAATCAGAGGTCAAGACAAGAGGAGAGAAGACCCTTTCTTCAGGAGGTCATGATGCAATACATGGCCAAAAATGAGGAAAGAATGAAGAGCATAGAGTCGTAAGTAACTGACATGAAAGCCCTGTTGTCTCAAAGGACTCCTGGAACACTGCCATCCCAAACAGAGACTAATCCTAAGAAGGAAGATGTCAAAGCAGTGTTAACCAGGAGCAAGAAGGCCAAGAAAGAGCTAGAACAGAAGGAAGGCCCAGCCACAGTTGATGATGAAGAGGTTCTTACTGAAGAGAATCAAGTTCCTGAGAAGGAGAAGAATGAGGAGGTACTGACACCTCCCAAGGTAAGTATTCCTTTTCCTCAGAGAGTCGAGAATGAGAAACATGACCAGCAGTTCTCTAGATTTTTAGAGATGTTTAAGAAACTGCACATAAACATCCCTTTTGGTGAGGCTATTGCTCAAATGCCAAAGTATGCTAAATTTTTAAAAGAGATCATTTCTAACAAGCAGAAATTGGCGGAATTTGAGACAATATGCCTTAATGAGGAGTGTTCGGCTGTGGCCCTTAAGAAATTGCCCCCCAAAATGGCAGATCCAGGGAGTTTTACTCTTCCTTGCAAGATAGGGAACGCTTATTTTGAAAGATGCTTATGTGATTTGGGGGCAAGCATTAATCTGATGCCTTACTCTATTTTTAAGAAAATAGGCATGAAAGAACCACAGCCCTCCAACATTACCATTCATCTTGCGGATAGGTCTATTGTATACCCAAGGGGAGTAATAGAGGATGTATTGGTAAAAGTAGGCAAGTTTATTTTCCCAGCTGATTTTGTGGTACTTGATATGGAAGAAGAGGATGATGTCCCAATCATATTGGGGCGTCCTTTTCTGAACACTTGTGACATGGTAATTGAGGTAAGGTAAGGAAAACTCACCTTAAGATTGGGTGAAGAAAATGTAGTTTTCAACTTATCTGATTCTGTGAAAAAGCCTACCTCTTTTGCCTCTTGCAATTTTGTTCAGTCTAGGGACATAACTAATGACTTGACTAAGGCTTCATTCCCTACTGTGAGGATAGAAGACCCCTTGGAAAGAGTTCTCACCATGGAGGACTTGGATTGGGAATTAAATGACGTTGAGGAGGAAATACTGATGTTCCTCCAAGATCAACAGTAAGCCGAAGCTGTTGGTTTTGAGAAGTTGGAAAGGAGAAAAGGCCCAAAACCCAAGCCCTCCATTGAGGAACCTCTTGTTTTGGAGTTGAAACCGCTACCTTCCAACTTGAAGTATGTTTTTCTTAACCCACCCTCTACTCTACCAGTTGTTATTTCTACAGGTTTAACTAAAATAGAGGAGGACAAATTGTTGCGGGTTCTAAGAGATAATAAGGAGGCTTTTGGGTGGACCATCCATGACATTAAGGGTCTTGACCCTACTGTGTGTACTCACAAAATTCATTTGGAAGATGGATTTTCACCCAAAAGACTTCCTCAGAGGAGACTCAACCTAAACATGATGGAAGTGGTAAAAGGCGAGGTAATAAAATTACTTGATGTAGATGCTATTTATCCTATTTTTGATAGTGACTGGGTGAGTCTTGTTCAATGTGTCCCTAAAAAGGGGGGCACCACTGTGACGGAAAATGAGCAACATGAGCTCATAGCTATTAGGAAAACCACCGAGTGGCGGATGTGCATTGATTATAGGAAATTAAATGAAGCCACCTGGAAGGACCATTTTCCCCTTCCTTTCATTGACCAGATGTTAGAAAAGTTAGCAGGAAAAGCTTTCTATTATTGCTTAGATGGTAATTCGGGCTATACACAAATTCCATTGGCTGAAGGGGACCAAGAGAAAACTACTTTTACATGTCCCTATGGAACATTTGCGTATAGACGAATGCCTTTTGGGCTTTGTAATGCACCTGCTACATTTCAAAGATGCATGAATTCAATATTTTCTGATTTACTTGAAAGTTGCATTGAAATTTTTATGGATGACTTTTCTGTATTTGGAAGCACTTTTGACACATGTCTGAGTAATCTCAATTTGGTCTTGAAAAGATGCAGGGAGAAAAGGCTGGTCTTGAATTGGGAAAAATGCCAATTTATGGTACAAGAATGTATCGTATTGGGACACAAGGTGTCTCACAGAGGCATTGAGGTAGATCCCGCTAAGGTGGGGGTGATTGCAAAATTACCTCCACCAAATTCTGTGAAGGCTATCAGAAGCTTCTTGGGTCATGCTGGGTTTTACAAGCGCTTTATAAAAGATTTTTCAAAAATTACGAAACCCATGAATGACCTGATGGCTAAAGACATCACCTTTGAGTTTTCTGATGAGTGCTTACAGGCATTCAAACTACTGAAAGAGAGGCTTGTTAGCGCTCCTGTGGTAGTAGCCCCTGATTGGTCACTGCCTTTTGAACTGATGTGTGATGCTAGTGACACAGCTATAGGGGTTGTTTTGGGCCAAAGGAGAAATAAAATTTTTCATACTATTTACTGTGCCAGTAGGACATTAGATGAGGCCCAAAGGAATTACACTACCACTGAAAAAGAACTTTTGGCAGTCGTTTTGGCTTTTGATAAGTTTAGACATTACTTAGTTCTGTCTAAAGTTATTGTTTTCACTTACCACTATACTATCAAGTTTCTTTTGACTAAACAGGATGCAAAGCCAAGACTCATCAGGTGGATATTGTTGCTACAAGAATTTGATTTAGAAATAAAGGACAAGAAAGGATCAGAGAACTTGGTTGCGGACCACCTATCCCGTTTAGATCCCTCTGTCATGCAACCTGCGGAAGATGGGGCCATTAAAGAGACATTCCCCGATGAGCATCTTTTTGCTGTCATTTCCTCTGAAGGGACACCTTGGTATGCTGATATAGTTAACTATTTAGCCTGCCAAGTATTTCCCCCTGAATTCAATTATCAACAGAGGAAGAGATTAATGTCAGAAGTAAGGAAGTACTTCTGGGATGACCCCTTTCTATACAAGGTGTGTGGTGACAACCTAGTAAGGCGGTATGTGCCTTACGATGAGGTAATTTCCATCTTAAACCATTGTCACTCTTTAGAAGCCGGCAGACACTCAGGCCCTATGAGGACCGCCCATAAAGTGCTTTAGTGTGGTTTTTACTGGCCTTCCCTCTACAAAGATGCACATGCATTTGTGAAGGCTTGTGATAGATGTCAGCGCACTGGCGCTTTGTCGAGGCGAATTGAGATGCCTCAAAATAACATGTTGGTTGTGGAGATGTTTGATGTGTGGGGAATAGACTTCATGGGTCCTTTCCCCAAATCTTTTGGTAATGAATATATCTTGGTTGCAGTGGACTATGTATCAAAGTGGGTAGAAGCTGTATCATTGCCTACTAATGATGCTAGGAGTGTGATTAAATTCCTGAAGAAAAACATTTTTACAAGATTTGGCACTCCTAGAGCAATCATTAGTGATAGTGGTACTCACTTCTGCAACAAATTGTTTGATGGCCACTTGGCCAAATATGGAGTAACTCACATGGTCTCTACTCCTTACCATCCACAGACAAGTGGTCAAGTGGAGCTCTCCAATAGGGAGTTGAAAAGGATTTTGGAAAAAACTGTAAGCGCGTCTAGGAAAGATTGGTCTACCAAATTAGATGACGCACTTTGGGCTTACATAACTGCTTTTAAGACTCCCATTGGGATGTCTCCTTAGAGACTTGTGTTTGGGAAAAACTGTCATTTACCTGTTGAGTTAGAACACAGAGCCATGTGGGCTCTGAAATTTCTAAACTTTGATTCTGAGCTTGCAGGTACCAACAGGTTGATGCAATTGAATGAACTTGATGAGTTCCGTCTTGCAGCATACGAGAATGCCAAGATTTACAAGGAGAGATCCAAAAAATGGAAAGATGCTCGTATTAGATAGAGGCAGTTCCATGTAGGCGAGAAGGTCCTCATTTACAACTCTCACCTATATCTGTTCCCTAGAAAACTCCACTCAAGGTGGAATGGGCCTTACACTGTGCACAAAGTGTTCCCTTATGGGACACTAGAGCTACAGAAAGAAGATGGTTCTACCTTCAAAATAAATGGACATAGAGTAAAAACATATGATGCAAGTCTGCAACAAGTGCGCTTCATTGCGCACTTCCAGGGATGAACTGAGTTCCCTTTTCACCCGTCAGGCTCGGGACGTTAAACAAGCGCTACCCAGGAGGCAACCTGTGGGAGTTGGGTTCATTACCCACTGTATCCTCTCCTTTTATTAACTTTAGTTTACATTCATTTTTTTTTCTTTTCTTTTCTCTTTTCGTATCTAGGATTAAGTTTCTTATTGTTTCAGTCCACATGTGGGGACCACGGCCGTGCTAAGTTGAGCACGGCCGTGGTGGTAGAAGCAAAACAGTGGTACTAACTGACCATAACTGTGCTCCCAATTTTTCCCAACAGCGTCATATACAACCACGACAGTGGTACATTAAGCACGGCCGTGGTGACACTGGACAACCGTGGTAGCTTTTACCACAACTGTGGTCAGTTGTCCAGTTAAAAAAAAAATCCACTGCATATTTTTCTAGGTTGTTATGAATAAGGCTATGTTGTTAGAGAAGGATCAGGTTCCCAGAGACATAACATTGATGGTTTTTTCTTCATGACATCTGAACCTGACCTAACTCTAACACTTAACCATATCCATAAGAGAGCATTCACATGCATTTTTCAGTTGCTAAGGGTCCCTTCATTTAAAGAGAACTCAAACTCCCTTTACATGAGCTTATCCCATTGCATGACCTGGTCCATACCTACTCACTCATATATTCACCATTGTCCAACTACTTCTTGAACAGTTGGTAAGAGGACGTCATATACGACCACGGCCATGGTAACATTTACCACGGCCGTGGTCAGTTCTCCAGTAAAAAAAAAAGAGGGGGATAAGAGGTTCACCACCTGTGGTTCTCTCCTACTTTCTCTGTTCTCTCTCCCCTAATCTTTGGCAACCCACCATTAGAGTAAGCTTTCAGCATGCATTTTCATTCACATGACCATGCTGCATTTCCATTATGTTATTTTCTTCTTGTTTTTTTAGTCATATTAATTTCATTCATTCAAAAAAAAAAACCTTGTTTTCTGATAATTACCATGGCCGTGGTAAATTTTACCACAGCCATGGTAATGCTTACCACAGCTGTGGTCAATATTACCACAGCCGTGGTCAGCCACACAATGGCCATTCTTTTTCTGCACTAACCCTTACTGCTGCATTTTTTTTGGGTTATGCTTCTTATGTGCAGTTATGGCAGGTGACGGCCCATCTCGCACTCGTGGGAAACGTGCTCGGACCACACAGGCTCAGCTACCACAGGGTGCAGCATCTTCCACACGATCCACGTCATCACTACCTGGTCCACCACCTCGACGCCACCCTGGGGCTCAGCCTACGTATTATGATACTCCCGTACCATCAGAGCACATGGACCGGTACACAGTGCATAAGACCTTTGACTATCATCCCACCAGAGCCCTAGACACAGCACTTCTAGAGGAGCATGGTCTACTGCAACGGGTCATGGCATACCTCACAGCCGTGGGATGGGAGAGGATAGTGGACATCACAGAGCAGGCATACAGACGCCCCACTATTGACTTCATCTCCACTTGCCAGGAGTGGGACCCTACACCCCGACCTGCACCAGAGCAGGAGGCGGATGAGGACGACATGGAGGATGAGGAGGTGACACAGATAGATGACCCAGCCCTTCCGCACATGGTCTCCTTTTTCATGATGGGACAAGTTTGAAAGATGACGTAGGCAAATTTCAACGTCATCTTGGGTTTCGAGACACTAGAGTCCATTCTGACAGATGAGTATAGGGGTGCTTTGAGATGGCACCCAAAGACTTACAGACCAACAGCCTTATGGAGGGAGATTACAGGACAGGCCCGCTTCATCCCTGGCACCTCAAAGGCAAGCAACATCAGAGACCCAACACTTCGGGTGTGCCATCGGTGGTTATCTTGGACTCTCCATGGCTGCAAGGAGAGCACTGGCACGATTACTAGGAAGGACATCTTCCCTTTATGGTGCATGGTTTAGGGAAGGCGGTGTAATTTCGGCCTCCTCTTTATCAGACACTACCGCACCATCGAATTACAAGTTTCTCAGAGCTAGACTGGCCACATTGCAGTTGGATCATTCATCACCAGGCTGGCTACTCACTTTGGCTTCATGGAGGCAGCCCAGGATGGCTCGGTTGTTTCTTACATTGACAGATCCACTCTAGTTTCTCTGGGGATCCTTCGATGCCAAGGCCAGCAATTCTTCCTTGTTGAGTAGCCTGACCCACATCAGGATGAGCCAGAGATCCAGCCCCAGGAGCCAGGCATGGCAGAGCAGCCATAGCAGCAGTTGGGCATGGAGGAGCAGCCGACAGAGCAGCAACAGGTACCACCGCCACCACCGCCACCACCCACATTTGACATGTGCCAGATCCTCCAGAGACTGGATGATTTGGAGACTAGGGTGACGTGGAGGTTGGATGATTAGGACACCCGATTTGAGACACAGCAACAGATGATAGCTGACCATTTCACTGCTTATATGGACTTTTTGAGGCAGCTTCAGGATCGTCTCTTCCCAGATCCTCCTCCTTCTTGAGGAGCTTTTCTATTTCCTTAGGTTTTGTTTTCTTTTTCTTTTATTTTGTTCTTTTAGTTTGTTTTGTTTATGGCACCGTACTTTACTAGTTCTTTCATTTTTCATACATTGTTTCCTGTTTTCATTTCTATTTTGGATGCATTAAGGACACTGCATATATTGAGTGTGGGGAAGGGAGTCAAAGTTGTTTTCGCCATTCTTGAGACATTGTGTGGTTATGTTACTTCTGTGTTCTGATGTGATTTTTAGATCTTCAATAGTTGTAGAATTGTGTTGCAGAATTTCCCTTTAAAAAAAAACTTTCAGATAGCAGCAGGGTCACTAAAGGGGAAACATTGGCACCAAAACTGGACGAATAGACTATTTCCCTTGAGCTTGAACATAGAGATGGGAGATTTGAGCCTTAAGTCCTTTAATATGACTCTTGATTGACCTTTAATATTGAATCAATTTAGGTGACATGTTTTATTTTCTATGCTGGCATACATATCCTTGATTGACTTTTGACTCTCTAAAACTATTGGGCCATTGTTTAGGCATTTTTCTAGATGCAGAGTTTGTGATACAATCCCACTTAGTTGCTTATTTTGAGCCTTGTGAATATTTCTTGGTCACCCTGTTATGTTAGTTTCTGTACAATATGCTTGGTGGTCTGAAAGACAGGAGAAAGCCAATGTAATGAAGGATATTCTGAAACAGAAAAGACTTAGTATGTCTCACTTCCTCTCCTATACAATGAATAAATCAAGGTCAAAGACCTTAAAAAAATGAAATGAAAGAAAGAAAAAAGAGAAAGAAGAAGTGAGAGCTGAGAAAATTAAAAAAAAAAAAAAAAAAAAAGAAGAAGAAATAAACATTGGCCTCTTCTTGATCTTGGATCACTGAGCATAAATTGATTGTAAAGCCCATTGCTAACATTTTTTTCTTTCAATATCTACCCATAATTGAAATCCTGGCCCCGATACACCTCGCCATGCCTCACCTGTTCTGATTGTAAAAAGTCCAATTGAGTTGAGTTGATCGATGCATAGATTAGTGAATATGTTCATTTGAATATGATTGGAGAGCTTTTCTATTGACCCTGAAACACTAAGAGAAGGAGAGATGAGTGAACCATGGCTCCTGGGAAATCAATTTTTGTGTAGGTTTAGGCCTAAGAGACCCGAGAGGAAACCAGCTGCATTCTGTTGTATTTGCTCTTATCATTTTCTTTTCTTCAGTATAAATAAATTGGGAATTCTGTTACAAGTTCTTGGCTAGGGAGAATCAATTTTGATGTCTAACTCAGAATAATTGCTTGAGGACAAACAATGCTCAAGTGTGGGGAGGTTTGATAAACCGGATTTTGACTGTATTTTTATCTCAGTTTGGATGTCATTTGCATATGATTTGTGCTTAGTTTGTTGGCAGAACTCACGGTTTGTCACTAGTTTGTGTAAGACAGGCAATTCAGGGATTTCTTGAGGAAAAGAGCTTAAAAATAAATAAATTGAAGGAAAGTTGCCATTGTCTGGAATACCACGGTCGTGGTAGATTTAGCACGGCTGTGCTAAGTCACCACAACCGTGATTCAAGAACCACAGCCAAGCAGGAATCACTAGAAGTTTTGCATCATCATCAATTTTTCTTGAGGAAAAGAGCTTAAAAACAAATAAATTGAAGGAAAGTTTCCATTGTCTGGAATACCACGGTCGTGGTAGATTTAGCACGGCCGTGCTAGGTCACCACAGCCGTGATTCAAGAACCACAGCCAAGCAGGAATCACTAGAAGTTTTGCATCAGTGTCAATTTTTTTAGCGCAGTCGTGGTTCATTTACCACGGTCATGCTCGAAATACGCACAGAT
The DNA here is from genome assembly GCA_026413185.1 of Pueraria montana var. lobata. NCBI lineage: Eukaryota > Viridiplantae > Streptophyta > Magnoliopsida > Fabales > Fabaceae > Pueraria > Pueraria montana. The sequence goes on from CM048656.1 coordinate 26,720,647, forward strand.
TGGACCTCCAGACTATGCAAGGACCACGACCGTGGTCATCTGATCAACACGGTCGTGGTAAGCCGCGTCAATAGTTTGAAACTTTATAAATAAATGTTGAAAATCCTCTTTTGGCATCTTTTGGTCTGTTTCTGAATACTGAGGGTTCTGAGTGAGATAGAGGTCGTGTGAGAGAGTCTGACTGCTGTAAGACGTAGAGATCGTCATTGGGAATACCACTTGTAAAATCTCTTATCCCTTTGTAATCTTTATGTTTTCTATGGGGTTTACTGGTTTGTTCATGAACATGAGTGGCTAGTCCTTCGAGCCCAGGATTATGATGTAGCTGTGTCCTTTGTACCCCATCTTTGATTATCAATGAATGTCTCGATGTTTCTAGTTATTGAATCTCTTTACTATTTTGTTTGTTATTAGAACTAATCACTCTAAATATTGGTCAGTCCCTTGTCTATGATCAATTGCCTGGGATTGACAAAACTGTAAAGTGATTGAATTCATATGATTTGCATGATCAAACTAATTGTGTGAATTTCCAGTGGATTAATTTTGTTAACAGTAGTAAGCTACGACCAATTGTTTACTAATGAATTTAAAGAGGACTGGCAATTAACTTAATTAGAGTATTAGAGTATTCGTTGAGATCAAGATGAGGGAAAAAGGGATGCGTGCAAAATCATAATCCTTGGTGTTCCAATCTTACTGTCTCACATTAATCTTCTTATCTTAATCCTTAGCTCTTAAGAACTGAACAATTGAACACTATTTTCTCAAATTTGATTCTTAATTGAATTGTTTAATTTATTGCAAAATTAATTGTTTAGGGACACGACTGGTCCTTTGGGTTTGATATCCGGACTCCTAGAGTCCACTGTCACTACTGCATAGGGTACGCTTGTCCTTTGCGAACGCATTTTACGCATCATAGCACTTGGTACACTCCTTTTGTATTCTATAAATAGCTTACCATATGTATAACAGAAACACTAATGAAAGCCAATTCATTCTATCCAATTTACTATTTCATTTATCTTTATTTTCTGTTTTATTTTTATACACCATGTGTTGGATTTTATACTTGGATAAAGAATAATAAAATCTATTTTGTTGACCAATAGAATTATTTAGTTGATTACTCAAAGCAGGTCAAGCAGTTGGAAGTGCACTGAACTTTCATTAAGCCTTCTTAACACTAAACTTTTTAAGGCACCCAAAGCATGTAATAGCTTTTACCATATCCTTATATTTGTAAATAAAACAGTATAAGAATGAAACTAAACTTGAGTTAGTTATATTCAATCTAATGTAGTTATAATGATAAATGAGATTATATAGAAAGATACTACTCCTTAGTCTACACTCTATTTGATACACCATATATTGTCACCCGAAACTAGAAACAAGCTAGTTCAACATCATGAATTGAGATACAAATATAATTATTAGCACCACAATTGGTCCGACCCATTAAGCAGTTTCTTGAGCAGCATATCTCCTTTCTCATTATTCATAAACGGAGTTTCGCGGCAGAACCCTTCTCCTTGATTGCTTCAATGAGCCTCCACGCGCCCTGTAGAGGCTTGTACTCGCCGGCGTCAACATCCACGTCAAGGCGGCATCCACACATCCCAGATCTACCTCAGCCACCAGAGCATCACTTTTTCCCTCATCGGCAAGTTTGTGCATGTGACCTGTGATGAATGAGTAGGGATGGCAATGGGTAGGGTCTGGGTAGGGTCCTATAGTACCCGTCCCCGTACCAACATTTTAAAAAAATACCCGTATTCGGTACCATACCCGTGCAGGTAACAATTTTAATCCTTATCCCCGTACCCGCTGGGTACATATATACCTATACCCACACCCGCTACCCGCACTTTACTTCTATTTTGCACAATCCGCAATCTTGATCCTCTATTTTGCACAATCCGCAATAAAAAAATATGCTTACATGCAATTTTGATCCTCTATTTTGCACAATCCGCAATCTTGGGCCCTCTATTTTAAAATAGAGACATTTAGTCCCCTAATTTTGTAAAATTTGTAATTTTGGTCCTTTCATCAAATTGAAAGCATTGACAATTAAGAGATTAACGTTGACCTTGACGTGACCCAAATATAATAATGTGAAAATGAGATTATTTATTTATTTATTTAATTATTTTAAATACTGGGTAATAATTATTTGTTTATCTACGTCACTAAAGTACATGTCGATTTTAATGGTTGGGGTAGTCGTGAGTCCTAATATAAAAATCACAAGTCTTAATCATTTATTTTAAACTAGTTATACGTTGTTGAAGCACATAGCACGTCGTAGTCAAATAAATGATATTACCTTTTTTTAAAATATATTTTTCATCAATTATTCTACTAAGTATTTAAAATAATTGAAAATTAAATAAATAATCTCGTGTCACGTCACTATATTTGGACCACGTTAAGGTTAACTTTAATTTCTTAACAATCAACGCTTTCAATTTGATGGAAGGACCAAAATTACAAAATTTACAAAATTGGGGGACTAAATGTCTCTATTTTAAAATAGGGGGACCAAAATTGCGGATTGTGTAAAATAGGGGGACTAAATGTCTCTATTTTAAAATAGGGGGACTAAAATTGCGAACTGTGCAAAATAGAGGGACCAAAATTGCATTTAAGTCATAAAAAATATTAATTAAAAAATTATTACAAGTAAATTAAAAATTCACGCTTAAATAATTCAAACTTAACATTAAAAACATCCACACATAATATTAAAAATATAAAATATAAAATTATTGTAAGTTATAACATAAATCTTTTATTGTTAGTGTTAGTTTGTGGAAAATATAATTTTTTTTACAGAAAAGTATATATATAACATAATTATTTATTTAAGTTATTTTAATTACATTGATATATATATATATATATATATATATATATATATATATATATATATATATATATATGGTAGGGGTGGGGCAGGTACTATAGTATCTGTACCCGCACCCGTACCTGTAACATCCTTATTTTATTTTAATGTTTGTACGTATTTTTCTATAAATATTATAAGAGATTATGTACTATATTTTATAGAAACCTTCTGTACATATTTTCATAATAAAATTGATACAGTTCTATTCAGAAAAATTTCCTAAGTCTTTTATTGTCTTTGTTTGCAGTTGAATTATTTGTTGACTGGACAGTTGTGTCTGGCAGCTGTCCGGGATAAATTTTCCAGTGTAGTATTTTGGACTAGACTGTAATCTAATACAAAGATAATTGAATGTAGATTAAGGAAATATACAGTTGAGAAATTAAAATGCTAATTTTAAATTGTTAGGATCTTCTGAGAGTTAGAACTCTGAGAAATTATTACGATAAAATTCTAAGTTAGAAAATTAAGATAAAATTTGTATGACACTTATGGAATTATCTATTAATTATAATATGCTTAGAATAATTTTTACAAATTTTTTAACTAAGAAAAATAAAAATACAAGTATTAGCCAATCAAAATGTGACAACACACTATTTCTAATGTGATTAAATTAAGCTAATTAGACCTTGATTAAAAGATAATTAAGACACTACCCCAAGGTTTTTGATAGTGAGGAATTCAATGGTGATATTAGTTTCTTAAAATTCTAATTAGTTTGTAAGATAATTAAATCCCCAAATAAATTCTAGAAAAATCCATAAATTTTCTACAACTTTTGACCCTTTGACCAAGAAATTGGCAACCAACGTAGGGAGCCTTCTTTGAACGTCCAAGTGGCTATGATTTTGACAAAATGGAGTGCCTTAAAGTCCTGCAGCTGGACGTGAAGGCCAAATTGAATTGGGTGAAGAAAAAAAATTAATTAAAAACCTAATCACCAAAGCAAAAGCCAACGTGAAAAGCTAGCTTTCCTCTCCACCCAAAAACAGTGAGTTCTGTAGCTGCTGCCCCCTCCATTTCAGCCATATTTTCTTCCAAAACCAAGAGAGAAATCAATCCAAACCTTAGAATCAACCATAGATAATCGGCCAAAAGAAAAGGAATTGGAAGGAAAACCCTAAGATTTTAAGAAACCAAGGAAAAAGAGAGAAAGGGGGGAAAAGGAATTCAAGATTTCTTCATCAATCTAAGGATCCAAGGTAAGGATCTTGGCATTTAATTTCAATTTAGATAACCTAGAAGTAGGAGAAACATGTTATTAGGTTAAATTTCAAAATTTGAATAAGAACCATGAAAATAGGAATTGATTTAGGGCTTTTAAATGATTGATGTTAGAAGCTTGAAATTGTTGTTTGAATCAATGTTTTGATTGGTTTCATGATGTGTTTTGATGGAGTGAACTTAATTGGTTGGCTTGTTGTTGGATTGAAAATGCTTGATTGATTGTTCTTGATTGAATTTCTTAAATTGGTTTGTTATTGATTGAATTTTTGGCTTGGTGGCTTTGAGAAAAATGTTGGAAATGGTATAAAGAACATTCGGCCATGGCTAGTTTACAAGGGATACCATGTGGGAATTTTTCAAAAGACCAAGGGCAAAATAGTCATTTCACATGTAGGGACATATTGGGAATTTTATAAAAAGATCAAGGGTAAAATAGTAATTTCATAGGTTCTAGAAGAATTAGGGACACATTTGGAAATTTATAAAAAGATCAAGGGTAAATGAGAAATTTTAGAAAATAATAAGGGTAATTAGGTAATTTCACAATTTGAGGACATAATTGGAATTTCAGAAAAGATTAAGGGTAGTTTAGTAATTTTACATAGTAAGCATTTAATTAGTATTTAGTAAAATATTAATGTTATAATGTAAATTGTTTAGTATTGTTATTTGTTTATAATCATTATCATATTTCATAACATGAGTCTTTTTGGGGGATTTTCTAAAGATTCTCAAATGAAAAGTGATGATTACTGTTGGCTAACCAGGACTGTGGTAGCCATGAATTTTAAAAGGAAAATTATGTTGACTAACCGGGACTGCGATAGTCATGAGAAATGATTTTGATATTTGAGAAATGATTTTGGGGTGAGCAGAATTTGTTAGACAGGACTATATAGTCTGTGATTATATAGTCTGTTGGGTGAAGGGTATTGGCAATCCCACATGTGGCCAGAATTTGGACTGAGATGCGGTTGTGGTGGCCTTCCGGGTATCCTGATCTCCTAATTCTGTCTAGTTTATTTGCGTTTAGTAGGGGCTGATAGCTGAATTGCAGTGTGCAATGGTAGGCCAGTGCTTTACTAAACACTCAAAGGGGAAGTCTCCATGGAGTAGGGTCAAAATGATTTTGAGTCAAAACTGCATTTGCATAAATCATACTACATTTGATTTATTTATGTGATTTATTAGTTGTTATATGAAATGAACATGGTTGATATTGTTTTAATTGTATGAGAAATTAAATGTCTGATCCGGTAAATTTTTGTTCCTAGATTCTAGGGAAGTGTAAATGCAAGTGAACTGGAAGAATAATTAGAAGAAAAAGATGCAGAGATCTCCAGAGCTGTAGGATGGGGAAATATTTTGGGTAGACAATATTTGTAGTACTTTTTGTAGTAAGGTTTCAGAAAATTTTTAGTGATGTAAATTACAGAATATATTTTGGTTTTTATTAGAATGTAATTAGAACTTTTATATTTATATATAATGTGAAAAAAAAAATTAATTTAATATTAGAAGGGGGTTACAGTACCCGCAAAAAAATGTGGGTAAATACTCGGCCCCAGCCCCAATAAGTGGGTATTTACCCAACCCACTTGCGGGTATTTTTGTGGGTACCCATAGGGTCCGGGTACACTTTTTCATCCCTACGAATGAGGGGTGTCGTCGCGTGTGGAAGGGGCAAATTTGAAAAGAAACTAAAATTTAAAATGTTAAATAAATGAACATTTTTCAATAAAATTTATTGACACGTGTTAAAACTTGATTGGTTCGGACAAATAGTCGGCCCTCTCTATTAGGAGGATATAACATTTCTCTTAATAATATCATAAATTGAATTAGTGTTTATTTTTTAATTGTAGAGACTACAATTATATTCACAAAAGACCATTTCCCCGAGTCAGATACAATCATTATGGACGATAAATATATTTCTTCAAGTATTTAACACAACTTTATACCTAAGACTCAACATTTTTTTAATTTTAAATCCTATAAAATCATTTTTATTTAGTAATTATATAATATAATTTTAAATAATTTCATAAATAAATATTTTGTTGAACAATATTTATTTTATTAGGTTGAAATTTTTGTATTAAAAAACATTAAATTTAATTAGTTAATATATTTATTATGAAATAATATTTTGACTCTATGTTTAATAGATTCATATATGAAAATTTTGTTGATTCACACACACACACACACACACACACAGATATATATATATATATATATATATATATATATATATATATATATATATATATATATATATTAATTTATTGAATATATTTTTATTACAAAAAATTGTTTTAAATTACTTCATCAATAATATCATAAATTAAATATTTGTTAATTTTTTATGTTAGAGTCCACATGTGCCATTCACGGGAAATAGTCTTGCTCGAGTCAGGTAAGACCATTATGGGCGTCAAATGCATTTCTCTGGGTATTTAATAAAATTGCATGCTCAAGACTCAACAATTTCTTTTTTACTCTTAAATCCAATAAAATCATTTTTACTTAAAAATCGTATAAAATAATTTTAAATAATTTCATAAATAAATATTTTGTTGAATAATATTTATTTTATAAGGTTAAACTGTTAATATTAAAAATTAATTTAAATTTAATTAGTTATTATATTTATTACAAAATTATATTTTGACTCTATATATGTTTAATAACTTCAGTTACGAAAATTTTCTTGATTAATATTTTTATAATAATGTTAACTTTTTTTTTTACATAAATATATAATAAATATATTATAATGAATTTATTAAATATATATTTAACATGCTTACGAGTTGCGACATATAATATCGTTATAAATCCTTCATGAAAAACTTATTTAAATATTTAGACAAAAATATTATTCTTTTTTAATTTAGTACATTTTCTTCTCATTAGTCAAAGATAATACTAAAAATTTATAACAACTCATTTTACATGAGTACTTACTAATGAAAAATAATTTGTCTATTAGAGAATAAAATAATAATTTATTAGTATCAATTGACTTTAGCAAGATCTCTTTTAATCACAAGTCTTGAACCTAATACTTTACTTAAGAGATCTTATCTTAATTCCACTCGAATCAACGATGTGTTGGTAAATAATATTTGATTTCAAAAGTTTGCATTTAATTTAATTAATTCTTAGACTTTAAATTATTTGAAGTATTGTTTATAAACTATAAGTATTATAAAATTAATAATTTTTTATTCACAATATAGTTGTAAAATAATTGGATTATTTTATCATTTCACATTTCAAAATTACAAAAATATTTTAATTAAACATAAGTTAAATCCTTTCTAAATTTTTAAACATAAATTTTTCATACAATTTTAAAAATATTTTAAATGACATAAGAAATATCTATGGGAATATAACTAAATATATTTCCTCCGCTTGAATACTCTATTTTTTTTTCATTTTTGGAGAATTTAAACAGCTAATTACATTTGTTTCAATATAAAAATTTAATTTTATAAACATGTGTATTTCAAACATGCATGAAAACGATTGACCTATGCAAATGCATGAAATTCTGTGCTATTTTTACTGGTGTTTTTTTCTTATTAACATTTTAGAGGCATTTGTTATTGTGAGACTAAATTTTTTAATATGTTTCAAGTTACTATTTTAACACAATTTATACAACATTAACTAGGTCAACTATTCTTACTTTATCATTCTTATTAAACATTCATGTTTTGGTTTTTTATTACTGTTGAACAACAAATGTATATCTAATATTTATTTTTAAGTAATATAAAAAAATTATTTTTAAACAAGTTGTGATATATATAAATCATCTAAAAAATACGTAGAAATCAAGACAACCCGTGCTACACCAACACCTGACACTGCCTAACTGCAATGGTGCTACAGTGTAGCACCCACCATGCTGACGTTTCCCAATTCCCATTCCATTTCTACGGGTCAATGATTGACTTCCTTTACTTCCCTTGTCCCAATCACAAATTGCAATTAGGTTTTGATTTAATATGAATTTGTTTGTAAAAATAGACGTAGAATAAAAGGACATTCAAGGGTTGTGTTTCGCCTATACTTTATTGAAATTGTGTAATTATAGGTGCAAATCATATAGCAGCAAGTGTACTTTGTTTTCTCTTCTGGGCACATTTGTGCTTCAGGTTTTCATTAAAAAAATTTGCTCTTTAGCTTTTCAAAAGAAAAAAAAAAACATGAATTTTTTTGTGTTGTTTGTAACTGACAGAAAGAGGAATAGAAGAGAATTGAGGGTGAAATGAAATAGTGCGGAGATTGAAAAATGCAGTAGTGCGGAGGTTTGCATGTACGGGGAAGGAAGTGACAGTACAGTAATGAGGGATTGGGTAGAAGAAGAGAGTGAAAGGTATGTAATGGGGGTATTTTTGGAACAATAAATACAATAGGAGGTATATATTATTAATAAAAGGAGGTAGATATAACAATTGCCTTGGTTCAGATAGTGAAAGAACTTCAGCAAGAATTGTCTGGATTCAAGTGTGGCCTGGCCCATCTCTTCTGTAAGTATATTTATGTAATTGGGTCCTCCTATATTGTCATGTACAATTCAATTTGGGCTTCATACTTCATAGAATGAACTTCTAATGAGAAATATAGTGCATCACACAAGTGCTTCTCTTACTATCAATGGGAATTATGACTATGATGTTCGGGATGATACAGAAACGTTCCTCAATCGGATAGTTCCAGAGGTTAGTTTTTTGTTTAGTTCTTACATTAATAGTTATAGAAACTTATTTTAATGTGTCTTACGACAAAAGGCCTTGAAATGAAATTTCCATATATATGTTTTCAGGGCCCATCTTCGCCTTGGAAGCATACTCTCGAGGGTTAGTTTTTGTATTTTGACCAAACCAATTATTATGCGATTTATTTATTTATTTATTGAATTTGCATATATATGGTGATCTAGTAATGATATGATGGGGGAACTTGGGTTGTTGTCACTTGTCAGAACAAGTCTTTGGTAACATCAATTTTCTACTTACCCTACACGTCCCTTTTATTTTATCTCTTCATTCTATCCATAAGAGAATTGTAAAACATGGCATAGAAAATGAGGAGTAACCTTTTTGTTCAAGAAACACACACGCTCACAAATATCATAATGTAATACCTTAATTAAGTCGGATATTAAACATAATCTGTTAGCTTTCTATATATAATTTCTGGTTTTTTTCAGCTGATGGCTTTTGCATTCTTGCAAAAAAGTCAATAATTTTGGGATTAGATGACATGTCAATACATTTAGTTTCCACATATATATAATTTCAGGGCCAGATGACATGCCGGCACATATTAAATCGTCGATGTTTGGTTGTGCACTCATGTGAGATATTTGTTCAAATTGATTTATTATGCTACTAATATATTATCATCAATCCACTGATATATTGTGTTTTTAATTTAGGATACCGATTACAAATGGAAAGCTTAATATGGGTACATGGCAGGTAACAAAATTAATTTTGGTAATGATATCTTGTCAAGATTAATACTTTTGTACTGATAACTGATTCTTTTTTTTCTCTCCCCACTTTTTTCCACCGAACTTTTTAATTTGACTAAATATTTTAATAATTCTTATGTGATTCTGTTTGTTGCTAGTGATTAGGTTAAATTTTAATTACTTAAAGGTTCTGTTATAACCTTTGCAATGAATGGTCGCACAATGGATTTTGATTCAAGATGAAAAGGATATTTGGAGAAGCTACTCGTTTGATTTAAATAAAATTCAAAATATCTTAAATTGATAACTAGCTAGTTTAATATTCTATACAATATATTAATTTAAGAACACTCTTGAGTCTGGACATATTGTATAGAATTCATTGCAAAACATGAAAATATACACAATACTATGTCATTTTAATTTGTGGAAGAACACTCTTGAATCTGGATTATTAATAGAATTTTTCATTATGCTTTAAGGGTATATGGCTTTGTGAGCATCGGGATTATCCTACACCGCGTACAGTTGTCGTCACTCTTAATAGATCTTAATGGAATATGAGTTGCTCAGGTCTATTTGCTTTACTTCATCATATTATCGAGAACACTTTTGCTCGAGAATATATGGATATAATCTGTAAACTATTATATTTTTTTCTTAGGTGAAGTTTGAATACCTCGCTAGGAACACAACTATAAAATCTTTTGAGTATTCGAAATAATCATTATTTGTTTTACCTTATTATAAAAGATTCCTCATTTAACTTCTCTAAAAGTTGAAGTATATAAGTTGATTTTAACTTATAGAATAAGCTCAAATAATTTTACCTAATTATTTTCTTCTCAGAGTGCTTATAAAAAGTTTATCGAAACAATACCTTATTTATCTCAAGAAATGTTCTTGTAGCTATTCATTAAGTACATGTTTTCATATGAAGGAATTAGGTTGGTTTCGAAGTGGTTAGGAATGCTACTGGCATCTTCTTTTTTGAAGATAAAATATGCTCTCGAATCATCTCTGACTCTGAGTAGTGTGCCTTTGGAGTAGAACGACAAGCTCATCGTTGCCCAAGCTCCTTTGCTTGATTTTTTTTGGGTCAATAAACTTAAATAATATAGACACTTAGTGGGCCAACTTATCTACCTCTCATTTTACTAGGCCCAAATTGTCTTGTATTCATACTCTCACAATTCATGCCACAATGGAGAAAGGATCATTGAGATCTTACTATGCTGAGATAGCAATTTGCAACTCTCCGGTTCGTGTGATCTATATTGGGCTTGTTGCCCTTTGACCAAATGCTCTTTAATTGGTATGCTACTATCATCTTCTTTTATGACGATAAAATATGCTCTCGAATAATCTCTAAGTAGGGGCTTCTAGGCACCAAACCTGCTAGTGTGCCTTTGGAGTATAATGACAAGCTCATCTTTGCCCAAGGTACTTGTGAACTAAAATGATTGAAAGGTATTTTATCCAACCTTGGCAGTTGGCATCAACCATTCTCAAACCATGTAGTTGTATGTGACAATTGGGCAGCCCTTACACATTGCCAAAATCCTTCTTTTTCATAAAAAAGAACAAAACACATTAAAGTGGATTAATTATCATTTTGTTTGTGATGATATACTCAAATTAATACCATTAAGCTAGCCTGTGTCTCTATTGGGCATTGGCACACAGACATCTTTTCAAAGGCATTAGGCAAGCCACAACTTGATTACTTCCTAAATAGCATTCAAAATCTCCATATATCAACTTAAAAAGGGTTATTAAGCTATATTAAGTTAACTATTAATCAAGTGTTATAGCTGTCATCTAATCACCATAATAATAGAACTGATAGGAGAGATAGTTATGGGATTGTCTATATAATTGACCATGTGATAGAATAGTTATTCTAAGAATGTTATTAGGCATAATTTTAGGAGTAATTGAAGGAAGTACCAAAGTGTGTTCTTGTGCATATATATTTTTAAAAAAAACTTAAAATACAAAAATATAATAAATAATTGCACATATTCAAAAAATTTAATTATAAAATATTATTTTACTTTGAATTGTTGTTTCAAATTTTAGGCATTCAAAGAACCATTAGGGTTGGCCTAATGGTAGGGTGCTTAAGTAATTTACATGAAGTCTTGAATTCAATACTTGTTGTCACTATTGCACATTAACAAAAAGTTTTAACAATGTAATATTTATCAACTACAAGCATTTATTAAATTAACGAGTGTATGACTCATAACTACAAATAGTTGTCATGAAATTAATATAACTTGTATTTTTGCTCGTGAGATACATAGAATAAATATATATTATAAGTTATATTATATTAAAATTTTAATTTTTAAAGAATTAATAATAAAATATTTTGTTACAAATACAGAATAATAATTAACAATTTTTAGCACACAAGTTACCGTCGATTCAGCCTCGTCAGACCTCATAGTGATGAATAATAAGAAGACTTTCGCTTTTATGAAAATTCCAGCTCCAGTTCTCTATGTTCATCTACGTAAGGTCTCTAAGCAAGACTTTTAATTTGGTTTCACTTAATAGCACATTTTACCACCCGACAATCATCATTTTGTAAATCTTACCATCCAAGTTTGTTTCCTGTGAATTTTACCACCTAAATTTTTAATTTTTTTTGCGTATTTTACCGACCATGACGTGTCACTAAAAAAAGTTAAAAAAAAAACCGACATCATTTTGTTACCAACGTGATGGTAAAACACACATAAATCGAAAAATATGATAAAAACGTGGAAAAAAAAAACTTAAGTGGTAAAATCCGTAAAAATTGAAAACCTTGCTGGAAAAATTTGCAAAAAAAAAATTGTATAGTAAAATTCATGAAATGATGATAATTGAATGGTAAAATGTGTAATTAAGCCATTTGGTTTTTATTCATAAGACTGAAGGGAATATATGAAAAATTCCAGTTTGCTGTATTCACAAACACAAGGTCTATGTGCCAAAAAAAATACAAAAAATGTTCCAAAAAAAAAAAACCTGAAATACTTTAATATTTTATATAATTTAAAAGTCTAATGTCATCTCATATTTTTATAAACCTTAATTTACCTCTTCACAAATACAGCCAATAAAAATTAAAATAATAAACATGTGTTGTATTGTCATCTAGGATTTGCAGCACCCCCACCATTATTTAGGGTAAAATTCTTCATTATTCAGGTGCTTTTTACCATTCTTTTGGCTTTGCAAGGAACTTATCTATTGAGTTCCAAACTGACAAAACGCACACCAAAACTAAAATTTCCTACTTGTTGTTAGTGTGCATTTGTTTCCCCTGCTTCTTTACTAGTAGTTGCTTCATTTTGGTTGTCCAATCCAACTAAACCTTTGCTTTTGTGGACATCCTAATCCTCTTCATTGGATTCCAATTTGCAAGTGCGTGCAGGGGTTATGCAAGGAAGAAGTGTCTGGCCTTCTAATCTTGAATCTAGCCCTGAATACATGGTAACAATGGCTTTAGTACATTTCACTCAATGCTTACTTTTCTTTAATAATAATGATGTTTTGTTGCTATTACCTATTTTATGAGTTCTCATTGATTCTTTAGCCTTGTGCTTTTTTCCTTGAATATGATCATTCAAGCCTTTCTCACTCGTTGCAGTAATCTGACACAGCTCACAACTCCACTCTTGCTTGCCTTTCTTCTGCAAAGTCTCATTGTGTTCAACTGTAGGTGTCACCGCTTTGCGCTTTCCACCACAATGACCAATATTTGGTCTAGCCTGCAATGGGATAAATAAAATCATTTATGCTCATCGGCCAATTAAGAGCTTAAACACGACAAAATATTCAAGGGACATTCTCAAACAAGGTAACATTTTTTAATCAAAAACCAAGAGAAAAACCTTTTTCACAATCTAAACAACACTGTTACACTACAGAAGCAGGAAAATAAAATCAAAATTGAAGATAAAGACACAAAGAAAGGGTAAATTAAACACAAGATTATACACTAACCCGTAGGATCACTCCATCCTTTTCAATTTGCATAGAATGTTGTCTGTGACCAACTTGTAAATGGGAGGGTAAATGGCTTGACCTACCAAACGCGTTATTCTTATTGTTATTGTTATTGTTAGTGTTATTAGATGAGATGCCCTCAAATCTTGGCATCGGGATTCTGAATGCTCTCTCTGACAGCATTTCTCTCCTTACTTCCTCTTCCAGCTCTCGCTGTCGTGCCAATGCCATCTCATCGTAGATGATCTCTCTCCTGATCTCCTCTTTCTCCAACTCTCGCTGGAACGCTTCCTCGGCATTGGTTGGCACCACCGTTGGGAAAACTCTGGGCGTCGAAACATTACCAAAAAAGCTACCTGGCATAAACTCATACTCTGGAAAGCGAATAACGAATAAAATGAACTCATGTAACAAAAGTTTTTTATTTTTTAATTAAACTGCAAGACAAATAGGTACATATTTTGAAAGGAACGTGAAGAGAATTTAGCATTACCTCGCAATGGGCATCTGGAGATGTATGCTACATCAGAAAAAGGGTGTGGTGGTGGCGATGTTGTCCTTCTGTTTTGGCCATTAAGATATTTGAACTCCATGACAACGTTTGGAACGTCAAACAAAGGGAAAGACACTGAGAAAGAAAAACAAGCGCCAATGAAACCAAAGACACTGTAAGTGTTTGTGTCTAGTGTTGAGTTTGAAAGGGGAATTATATAGGGAAATTTCTCTTAGTTTTTTTAATAAAATTCTTTCAATAAAGTTTGAACCCAAAAAAAAATATTAATATGAATAAATTTAATATGGTCAAAGTTTGAAATAATTATTGTTTCAAACTTTAAGCAATAAATATTTGTTGACTACACACATTTGATATTGTTAATAAATTAAGAAGTGGATGACTCATAACTACAAATAATTGTCATGATTAATACAATAAATAAATATTTTTGAATATATCAAATATATTATAATTAAAATTACAGTTTATATAAAAAATATTTTGAATACATAAATTATATTTTACATTTATGATAAATAGTTTAAATAATGTTTGAAGGAAACCAAGTAATATTTCATTTGGGTATCTAAAGATTGATTAAAAAATTAATGATAAGTTCTTTTTTTAAAAAGGCATAAATTGACTTACAATTTTTCATGTTTGCCATTTAATTGTTTACTTTTTACTCTGTCAACCTATTAGCAATTTTTTTTTTTTAATTTCTAATCAACTAAAGGTAGTTTATTTTTAATCAATAAAACTGAATATAAATGTTGGCTAATATATGACTGTACAAAAAGGAAGTTAAAATCTTGAGTATTCAATGAGAGCATTATTTTAATGCATTTTCCTTATGTTTCATATCAATAATACCATTAATAGTTTATTAGATTTGTCAAACCTTTTTTTTTTCCTGAAAAGCTTTTATTGAAATAGTAATAAGCATGTAATGGTAAAATATTAAATATAAAGGTTTTAATGAAAAAAATTAATTTTATTATTTGACTATCATTTTTAAAGATATTAGTAAACAAAATCATTAATAAAGTTTAAATATTTATATAAACTGAAGAGATAACTAAAATCAAAAAGTGATAATTTATTCCTCATTAGACTGAATTAAAGTAATTTTAAATTTAACTTGTTGAAATTAACTTTGGATATATCTTTAATTTTTCACTCTACACATTCTTTTACTTTGAATAATTTAAATTAAAAAATAAATTTATCTTTTAAAAAAATCTTAAAAATCTATTTAAATAAGCTTTTACTTATTTTTTGTTTTCTAATAAAATATAAAGGTGAGAAAATTAGTTTTATTTTATTTTTCTTTTTTTCATGGTTATCCATTTAATTTCTCCTTCTATGGTTGTATGCAATTTTTCTTTTTCTTTTTCTTTTACTTGACTAAATTTCAAATGTCTCATTTAGGAATTGTCAATATATAAAAATGAAACATAAATAAGTTAAAGAAATATATCAATGTAATAATATATTCAAAATAAATGTGTAAGTAATTTTAACTTTCTTTTAATATTTAAAAAATTACACATTTGCAACGTTGCATTTTTTTTTTATAAAATTTGCAATATCGCATAATACATTACAGCAATATATATCAAATATAAGTGTAAATATTTTTATTAGTATTGTAATATTTTAAATATAACAACAATCAAAGTCACACGGTTTTTTTAAAAGATTAAATACAAACTTTTAAAGACTTTTCAATTATTTAAATTCATTAGCATTAAATAATTTATTTGTTGAAGATAAAATATAACAATTAATGTAATAATGAAGACTTTTCAATGTCTCATTAATTTTTTTTGAAAACTCAGTGACTCATTAATAAACAAATTGTAGATTGAGAAAAAGTCTTTCATTTGACAAACACATTAAATAATTGCTGAAGATAAAATGATTTCATTACAATAACAAATACTTTTCAATAACTCATTAAACAATAAAATTTAGATTGAGAAAAAGTATTCAAAACATATTAATTTTATTTATTTTAAATAATAAAAATATAATAAATTAATGTTCTTTTTATATTATTTTATTTGGAAAATATTTATTGTAAACTATAAAAGTATTTATAATTATATTACTTTAAACAATAAAATTATGATTTTTATTATATTTCATTTTAAACAAAAAATTGTTTTTTTATTTTTTGCATCTAATATTTTTTTAAAAAAAACTTAAAATACAAAAATATAATAAATGAATGCACATATTCAAAAAATTTAATTATAAAATATTATTTTACTTTGAATTATTGTTTCAAATTTTAGGCATTCAAAGAACCATTAGGGTTGGCCTAATGGTAGGGTGCTTAAGTAGTTTACATGAAGTATTGAATTCAATACTTGTTGTCACTATTGCACATTAACAAAAAGTTTTAACAATGTAATATTTATCAACTACAAGCATTTATTAAATTAACGAGTGTATGACTCATAACTACAAATAGTTGTCATGAAATTAATATAACTTGTATTTTTGCTCGTGAGATACATAGAATAAATATATATTATAAGTTATATTATATTAAAATTTTAATTTTTAAAGAATTAATAATAAAATATTTTGTTACAAATACAGAATAATAATTAACAATTTTTAGCACACAAGTTACCGTCGATTCAGCCTCGTCAGACCTCATAGTGATGAATAATAAGAAGACTTTCGCTTTTATGAAAATTCCAGCTCCAGTTCTCTATGTTCATCTACGTAAGGTCTCTAAGCAAGACTTTTAATTTGGTTTCACTTAATAGCACATTTTACCACCCGACAATCATCATTTTGTAAATCTTACCATCCAAGTTTGTTTCCTGTGAATTTTACCACCTAAATATTTAATTTTTTTTTGCGTATTTTACCGACCATGACGTGTCACTAAAAAAAGTTAAAAAAAAAAAAAACCGACATCATTTTGTTACCAACGTGATGGTAAAACACACATAAATCGAAAAATATGATAAAAACGGGGAAAAAAAACTTAAGTGGTAAAATCCGTAAAAATTGAAAACCTTGGTGGTAAAATTTGCAAAAAAAAAATTGTATAGTAAAATTCATGAAATGATGATAATTGAATGGTAAAATGTGTAATTAAGCCATTTGGTTTTTATACATAAGACTGAAGGGAATATATGAAAAATTCCAGTTTGCTGTATTCACAAACACAAGGTCTATGTGCCAAAAAAAATACAAAAAATGTTCCAAAAAAAAACCTGAAATACTTTAATATTTTATATACTTTAAAAGTCTAATGTCATCTCATATTTTTATAAACCTTAATTTACCTCTTCACAAATACAGCCAATAAAAATTAAAATAATAAACATGTGTTGTATTGTCATCTAGGATTTGCAGCACCCCCACCATTATTTAGGGTAAAATTCTTCATTATTCAGGTGCTTTTTACCATTCTTATGGCTTTGCAAGGAACTTATCTATTGAGTTCCAAACTGACAAAACGCACACCAAAACTAAAATTTCTTCCTTGTTGTTAGTGTGCATTTGTTTCCCCTGCTTCTTTACTAGTAGTTGCTTCATTTTGGTTGTCCAATCCAACTAAACCTTTGCTTTTGTGGACATCCTGATCCTCTTCATTGGATTCCAATTTGCATGTGCGTGCAGGGGTTATGCAAGGAAGAAGTGTCTGGCCTTCTAATCTTGAATCTAGCCCTGAATACATGGTAACAATGGCTTTAGTACATTTCACTCAATGCTTACTTTTCTTTAATAATAATGATGTTTTGTTGCTATTACCTATTTTATGAGTTCTCATTGATGCTTTAGCCTTGTGCTTTTTTCCTTGAATATGATCATTCAAGCCTTTCTCACTCGTTGCAGTAATCTGACACAGCTCACAACTCCACTCTTGCTTGCCTTTCTTCTGCAAAGTCTCATTGTGTTCAACTGTAGGTGTCACCGCTTTGCGCTTTCCACCACAATGACCAATATTTGGTCTAGCCTGCAATGGGATAAATAAAATCATTTATGCTCATCGGCCAATTAAGAGCTTAAACACGACAAAATATTCAAGGGACATTCTCAAACAAGGTAACATTTTTTAATCAAAAACCAAGAGAAAAACCTTTTTCACAATCTAAACAACACTGTTACACTACAAAAGCAGGAAAATAAAATCAAAATTGAAGATAAAGACACAAAGAAAGGGTAAATTAAACACAAGATTATACACTAACGCGTAGGATCACTCCATCCTTTTCAATTTGCATAGAATGTTGTCTGTGACCAACTTGTAAATGGGAGGGTAAATGGCTTGACCTACCAAACGCGTTATTCTTATTGTTATTGTTATTGTTAGTGTTATTAGATGAGATGCCCTCAAATCTTGGCATCGGGATTCTGAATGCTCTCTCTGACAGCATTTCTCTCCTTACTTCCTCTTCCAGCTCTCGCCGTCGTGCCAATGCCATCTCATCGTAGATGATCTCTCTCCTGATCTCCTCTTTCTCCAACTCTCGCTGGAACGCTTCCTCGGCATTGGTTGGCACCACCGTTGGGAAAACTCTGGGCGTCGAAACATTACCAAAAAAGCTACCTGGCATAAACTCATACTCTGGAAAGCGAATAACGAATAAAATGAACTCATGTAACAAAAGTTTTTTATTTTTTAATTAAACTGCAAGACAAATAGGTACATATTTTGAAAGGAACGTGAAGAGAATTTAGCATTACCTCGCAATGGGCATCTGGAGATGTATGCTACATCAGAAAAAAGGTGTGGTGGTGGCGATGTTGTCCTTCTGTTTTGGCCATTAAGATATTTGAACTCCATGACAACGTTTGGAACGTGAAACAAAGGGAAAGACACTGAGAAAGAAAAACAAGCGCCAATGAAACCAAAGACACTGTAAGTGTTTGTGTCTAGTGTTGAGTTGGAAAGGGGAATTATATAGGGAAATTTCTCTTAGTTTTTTAATAAAATTCTTTCAATAAAGTTTGACCCCCAAAAAAAAATTAATATGAATAAATTTAATATGGTCAAAGTTTGAAATAATTATTGTTTCAAACTTTAAGCAATAAATATTTGTTGACTACACACATTTGATATTGTTAATAAATTAAGAAGTGGATGACTCATAACTACAAATAATTGTCATGATTAATACAATAAATAAATATTTTTTAATATATCAAATATATTATAATTAAAATTACAATTTATATAAAAAATATTTTGAATACATAAATTATATTTTACATTTATGATAAATAGTTTAAATAATGTTTGAAGGAAACCAAGTAATATTTCATTTGGGTATCTAAAGATTGATTAAAAAATTAATGATAAGTTCTTTTTTTAAAAAGGCATAAATTGACTTACAATTTTTCATGTTTGCCATTTAATTGTTTACTTTTTACTCTGTCAACCTATTAGCAATTTTTTTTTTTAATTTCTAATCAGCTAAAGGTAGTTTATTTTTAATCAATAAAACTGAATATAAATGTTGGCTAATATATGACTGTACAAAAAGGAAGTTAAAATCTTGAGTATTCAATGAGAGCATTATTTTAATGCATTTTCCTTATGTTTCATATCAATAATACCATTAATAGTTTATTAGATTTGTCAAACCTTTTTTTTTTTTTTCCTGAAAAGCTTTTATTGAAATAGTAATAAGCATGTAATGGTAAAATATTAAATATAAAGGTTTTAATGAAAAAAATTAATTTTATTATTTGACTATCATTTTTAAAGATATTAGTAAACAAAATCATTAATAAAGTTTAAATATTTATATAAACTGAAGAGATAACTAAAATCAAAAAGTGATAATTTATTCCTCATTAGACTGAATTAAAGTAATTTTAAATTTAACTTGTTGAAATTAACTTTGGATATATCTTTAATTTTTGACTCTACACATTCTTTTACTTTGAATAATTTAAATTAAAAAATAAATTTATCTTTTAAAAAAATCTTAAAAATCTATTTAAATAAGCTTTTACTTATTTTTTGTTTTCTAATAAATATAAAGGTGAGAAAATTAGTTTTATTTTATTTTTCTTTTTTTAAATGCTTATCCATTTAATTTCTCCTTCTATGGTTGTATGCAATTTTTCTTTTTCTTTTTCTTTTACTTGACTAAATTTCAAATGTCTCATTTAGGAATTGTCAATATATAAAAATGAAACATAAATAAGTTAAAGAAATATAACAATGTAATAATATATTCAAAATAAATGTGTAAGTATTTTTAACTGTCTTTTAATATTTAAAAAATTACACATTTGCAACGTTGCATTATTTTTATAAAATTTGCAAAATAAATGTTGAAATATAACAATGTAATATTAATCAACTACAAGCATTTAATAAATTAATGAGTGTATGACTCATAACTACAAATAGTTGTCATGAAATTAATATAACTTGTATTTTTGCTCATGAGTTACATAGAATAAATATTTATTTTTATACCAATAAAATTTATAATAAATAAATATTATATTAAGTTATATTATATTAAAATTTTAAATTTTAAAGAATTAATAATAAAATATTTTGTTACAAATACACATTATTAATTAACAATTTTTAGCACACAAGTTACCATTGATTCAGCCTCGTTTGACCTCATGGTGATGAATAATAAGAAGACTTTCGCTTTTATGAAAATTCCAGTTCCAGTTCTCTATATTCATCTACGTAAGGTCTCTAAGCAAGACTTTTAATTTGGTTTCACTTAATAGCACATTTTAGCACCCGACAATCATCATTTTGTAACTCTTACCATCCAAGTTTGTTTCCTGTGAATTTTACCACCTAAATTTTTAATTTTTTTTACGTATTTTTCCATTGATGACGTGCCACTAAACAAAGTAAAAAAAATGTCATTTTGTTACCAACATGATGGTAAAACGCGCAAAAATCGAAAAACATGATAAATACGTGGAAAAAGAACTTAGGTGGCAAAATCCGTAAAAATTGAAAACTTTCGTGTTAAAATTTGCAAAAAAAACAAAACAAAAATGGATAGTAAAATTCATGAAATAATGATAATTGAGTGATAAAATGTGTACTTAAGCCATTTGATTTTTATAAATAAGATTGAAGGAAATATATGAAAATTCCAGTTCGTTGTATTCATCAACACAAGGTCTATGTGCCACAAAAAATCACAAAAAATGTACCAAAAAACAAAAACTGAAGTACTATAATATTTTTCATACTTTGAAAGTCTAATGTCATCTCATATATTTATAAACCTTAATTTACCTATCCACAAATACAGCCAATAAAAATTAAAATAATAAACATGTGTTGTTTTGTCATCCAGGATTTGCAGCACCACCATTGTTTTGGGTAAAATTCTTCATTAGTCAGGTGCTTTTTACCATTCCTATGGCTTTGCAAGGAAATTGTCGATTGAGTTCCAAACTGACAAAACGCACGCCAAAACTTAAAATTTCTTCCTTGTTGTTAGTGTGCCTTGGTTTCCCCTGCTTCTTTACTAGTAGTTGCTTCATTTTTGTTGTCCAAACCAATTAAACCTTTTCTTTTGTGGACATCTTGATCTTCTTCATTGGATTCCAATTTGCCTGTGCATGCAGGGGTTATGCAAGGATGAAGTGTCTGGCCTTCTGATCTTGAATCTAGCCCTGAATACATGGTAACAATGGCTTTAGTACATTTCACTCAATGGTTACTTTTCTTTAATAATAATTATGTTTTGTTGCTCTTACCTATTTTCTTTTATGCTTTAGAACTTGTGGATAAGCCATACGATATTAATTAATAAAATGTCTTTTTATAAAGAAAAGAAGCTTAAATGCAATTTTAGTGCTCTGATTTTAAAATAGAGACATTTGGTCCCCATATTTTAGAAAATCTGTAATTTTGGTCCCATTATTTTAAAATAGAAACATTTGGTCCCCCTATTTTAGAAAATTCGCAATTTTGGTCCAATCTTCAATTTTGCCTGCGCTTTATTTTTTTATTTTGGTCTAATGGAACCCTAGACATAACATATTCATTTAAGGTAACATTAATAAATGATTTAATTAATTAAAATGTAAGAAATAAAAGAAATAAAACGTAGACAAAATTGAGGATTAAACCTTATTTTGAAATAGGGGATCAAAATTGCGAATTTTCTAATATAAGTGACCAAATGTTTCTATTTTGAAATAAGGGACCAAAATTGTGAATTTTCTAAAATAGGAGATCAAATGTCTCTATTTTAAAATTGAAAGACCAAAATTGCGGATTGAGCAAAATAGGGGACCAAAATTCTATTTAAGCCTATATTATGTGATGCATCAAATGAGCTTTTATAGTAAGTGGATATGGTGGATCAAAGGCTGTATTAAGTTTGAAACTATCTAAATCATGGTGAATGGTAATCCGACAAAAGAATTTAAGGTTCAAAGAGGTTTAAGACAAGGTGATCACATAGCCCCCTTTCTCTTCTTAATAGTAGCCGAAGGCTTAAGTGGATTAATGAGCCAAGCTTTGAGAAATAACTTGCTCTCTCACTTTAGAGTAGGAAAAGAGAGGATGGATATCTCTTTGTTACATTTTGCATATGATACACTATTTTGTGGAAAAGCCTCAATGCAAAACATAACAATTGGGAAGTGTATGTTGAGATGCTTCAAGTCTCAAGGCTTGGGGTAAATTTCTTTAAAAGAATGTTTGCAAGGGTTGTAGTTGAGGAAAATGTCTTTAGGAGATTTACATTGTTACTTAACTATAGATTAATGATCATCCCGTTTGTGTAGCTAGTTGGGATAAGGTACGTTGTTCGAAGGAGGCAAGTGGCCTGGGTATAAATCCTTTAGAGGCGTTTAATAAGGCTTTGTTGGGAAAATGGAGGTGGAGGATGTTGAAGGACCAAGATAGTTTTTGGTGTAGGGTATTGAAAGCAAAATATGGGAAAGTTAGTGGTAGCATAAAAGATAGGATGCTAGGAAAAGGTTAGTTTAGTGAAGAGACTTAGGGAGGGTGTGTGGGGAAGGTGAAGAGAGCTTATTTGAAAAGAATATAACATTAAAGATTGGGAATGGGAAAGAAGTGAGGCTGCAGATGTTCACACACACACACACAATTTAAAAGTGAGGCTGCAGATGTTGAGTATGGGATTGACTTGATAAAATTTAGATATTGGCCATAGTTATCTGCTAAAGTGAAGGGTTCCTTTTTCATTTTACGAATGGTCTTTGAACCCTTTGTTCTACATGAAAGCTTTGTAGGAAATATGTTTCTTGTATTGGTTGGATATTCCTTGTAGTCCTCGCTGATAAAAAATAAAATAAAATAAAATAAACTTCGAGAGATACACTCTCATAATTCTCTCAATTATGTGTGAGATTAACTTCGATTTTCTATAACAGTGGAGGTCTTTTATTTTGTCCCCTCAAAGCCATGTGTTTTATTCAACTACTTTTATGAAGGGTTAGGTCTTTGTTCATCCCCTGTTCAAAGACAAAATGGATTAGTTTCTTCTAGCATGTACTATTTTATATGTTTCTTTTTCAGTGGTTTTCCCTTTTGATTAATAGTGTCCATCTTTCACTCCACGATGAGATAATATCCACAATAATAAATAGGGTACAGTTTATTCATTCATTCAGCATCATTGGTTTGGTTTGTTTGTCATATGCGTTTAAAGTTCCTACTAAATTTGGACTGAGGCACATGGAACCGGTTCATATGCTCGGCATTCGAGTCTCCCAGCCTCGCAAAGCAAAAAATCTCCTCAAAAGCCAAATCTACACTTGTCAACTTTTAAAAAACACCATGATTAAATCCCAATTTTTGGACAAACATCATGATTTTAGGTCTTAATTTTATATCAAAAGATCTAAGTAACATATGTTTCATACTTATAATATAACACTAAAAATGTTATTTAACGACAAAAAAAAAATTAGGCATTATAATAATCTTCGTTAGTGTAATTCTTATTTAATAGAAATTGAAGTTTTAGCATAATTAAATATTGTTCATACTAATAATATGTTCAATGCAATCAATTATTTGTTATATACTATTTAGTACAGTCTATGATCTATATAATTTATTCACTGCAAGCACTTATTAGAAAGATGTTATCATCCGTTTATCATTAGCACTAAGAAAAGTCTTTTGATAATAAAACAAAATAGTTTATCTCACCTGTTGGGATAATATCTCTCTTTATGTGATATCATACGTTGTTAAATAATTATAAAACTGATTAATAGTTCAAACTTTGAACCTTCTCATTGTTAAATTTCTTTATGTATAATAGACGGACGGAGAAGCAATGATTACTTTCGATGCTTGATGATGATTTGGTGGTTTTGGTGTATGATGTATTAATAAACACATCTTTTAGTTAATATTTTTATAAAATCACGAAATAAAATCTTTTGTCACGATGCAGTTATAAGCATGCCGTAGAGACAAGTGGACGCACCAAAAGGCATGAACATGATCATATCAAAGGCTAAAAGTTCTCACACCATTAATTAATCATCACAATACATTAATCCCCTCCTCCTTGTTGTCTTGGAACATTGGTGAGTAAATGATTGGCTTGATTATAATGATAGCAGAAATGGTGAGTTATATCTTTCGAATGTGGTGTAATACTTTTTTCATATATCTAAAACCCCATTATTATTGAGGCTTAATTTGGGTTTTTTCTTTAAAATTTTATGTTATTTACATATTGACTATAAACCACATTTTTCTATATGTTTTTATTTTTCAGTTCATTTGTGCTTCATCCAATTATTAATTACATTAGACGAAAATGATAACAATCTTGTTACAAAGATTTTGAAAGCTTACGATAAGAAGCTAAGTATCTATCAGTTCAAGGTAAAAAAAGTTGTTGAATAAGATGTGATTTAATCTTCTAAAGCGGTGAGGAAATCAATACTTTCTTCTAATCAAATCCTACTCTTTTGCTTTTCCATTTTTAAATGTCCAAGAGTATTCACAAAATTTTAAGTTGTTATCTGTTCGATCTGATTCTCATAGTTACAATTTCATCCTCGTACTTGATAGACACAATAATTAATAGAATAAAATATTTGAAATTAAATTATAGAAAATGATTTGCATATCAAATTATCAATCAATCATATATTATTTGAATTCAATGTGTAGTCACGAGCTGAAACATATCACTCCTTTTTTGAAATACAGCAAGACTTTTCTTTGGCCTGTGTGGGCATCCATGAGGTATATGTCTTGGAAATTGGTAAAGAAAGTCACTTTCAAACCAACTAAAGTTCCTTAATTAGCTGGGAAATCATGAAGAGTGTCTTCCATGAAAATTGAAACTGTTATGCATGCCATGCTATTTTTTTTTTTTTTTTGCTCTCTCTTTCTTTATGACCTTCACAAATCACCTTAGTCTTAGGTACCATTCCTTAATTATTTAAAACTGAAGGAACTAAATTTACTTTAGAAACCCAAAAAATGGACAATATAAGCAGAAAATGACTCTTCTTATATAAGGTATTTCAACGAGTTGTGGGAGTTTAGGACGTACAGTACAGCAATAACCTGAGTATGTGTGGGTGTCTATGGTGGCCTTTTGGTGCCTCAAACCAAAAAGGTACATTATCAGTTTATACAGAGGAGTGTGTTAATACTTAATATACTCCAACTATTTGTATATATAGGAGCATTGTACTCCTGACATTTAAGGGAATAAAAAAGGTTACATTTAGATACAAGAACCTCACTTAAGGGGCATTTAGGTCAATCTTTAAACAGATATCTACACCTATATATGTTTTATTCATTGGTTTCAACAGACAACAGCATATATATATGCACAAGAACACACTTTGGTACTTCCTTCAATTACTCCTAAATTTATGCCTAATAACACTCTTAGAATAACTATTCTATCACATGGTCAATTATATAGACAATCCCATAACTATCTCTCCTATCAATTCTATTATTGTGGTGATTAGATGACAGCTATAACACTTGATTAATAGTTAACTTAATATAGCTTAATAACCCTTTTTAAGTTGATATATGGAGATTTCGAATGCTATTTAGGAAGTAATCAAGTTGTGGCTTGCCTAATGCCTTTGTCAAGATGTTTGTGTGCCAAATGCCAATGCCCTATAGAGACACAGGCTAGCTTAATGGTATTAATTAATTTGAGTATATCATCACTAGCAAAATGATAATCCACTTTAATGTGCTTTGTTCTTTTTATGAAAAAGAAGGATTTTGGCAATGTGCAAGGCTGCCCAATTGTCACATACAACTACATGTGTTGAGAATGGTTGATGCAAACTGCCAAGGTTGGATAAAATACCTTTCAATCATTTTAGTTCACAAGTACCTTGGGCAAAGATGAGCTTGTCATTATACTCCAAAGGCACACTAGCAGGTTTGGTGCCTAGAAGCCCCTACTCAGAGATGATTCGAGAGCATATTTTATCTTCATAAAAGAAGATGCTAGTAGCATACCAATTAAACAGCATTTGGTCAAAGGGCAACAAGCCCAATATAGATCACAACAACTGGAGAGTTGCAAATTGCTATCTCAGCATAGTAAAATCCCAATATCCTTTCTCCATTGTGGCATGAATTGTGAGAGTATGAATACAAGATAATTTGGGCCTAGTAAAATGAGGTAGATAAGTTGGCCCACTAAGTGCCTATATTATTTAAGTTTATTGACCCAAAAAAATCAAGCAAAGGACCTTGGGCAAAGATGAGCTTGTCGTTCTACTCCAAAGGCACACTACTCAGAGTTAGAGATGATTCAAGAGCATATTTTATCTTCAAAAAAGAAGATGCCAGTAGCATTCCTAACCACTTCGAAACCAACCTAATTCCTTCATATGAAAACATGTACTTAATGAATAGCTACAAGAACATTTCTTAAGATAAATAAGGTATTGTTTTTTTTTTGTCCTGGGTCAGATACCACGGGTGTCCCCCAACTCACTAGGTCAGAGACTAATTCTGCTCGTGGTGCGTGACTGCCGTTGGCCCAAGGAAATTTTGCACACGAAGGGAATCGAACACGGTTTCTCCCGCTAAATAGATCGTTCTCTCTCACGTGAACGCAGCGGGGCCTTACACCATTGCGCCAATCCTTTGGGTTAAATAAGGTATTGTTTCGGTAAAATTTTTATAAGCACTCAGAGAAGAAAATAATTAGGTAAAATTATTTGAGCTTATTCTATAAGTTAAAATCAACTTATATACTTCAACATTGGAAGAAGTTAAATGAGGAATCTTTTATAATAAGATAAAACAAATAATGATTATTTCGAATACTCAAAAGATTTTACAGTTGCGTTCCCAACGAGGTATTCAAACTTCACCTAAGAAAAAAATACAATAGTTTGCAGATTATATCCATATATTCTAGAGCAAAAGTGTTCTTGATAATATGATGAAGTAAAGCAAATAGACCTGAGCAACTCATATTCCATTAAGAGTGACGACAACTGTACGCGGTGTAGGATAATCCCGTTGCTCACAAAGCCATATACCCTTAAAGCATAATGAAAAATTCTATTAATAATCCAGACTCGAGTGTTCTTCCACAAATTAAAATGACATAGTATTGTGTATATTTTCATGTTTTGCAATGAATTCTACACAATATATCCTGACTCGAGTGTTCTTAAATTAATATATTGTATAGAATATTAAACTAGCTAGTTATCAATTTAAGATATTTGAATTTTATTTAAATCAAACGCGTAGCTTCTCCAAATATCCTTTTCATCTTGAATCAAAATCCATTGTGCGACCATTCATTGCAAAGGTTATAACAGAACCTTTAAGTAATTAAAATTTAACCTAACCACTAGCAACAAACAGAATCACATAAGAATTATTAAAATATTTAGTCAAATTAAAAAGTTCGGTGGAAAAAAGTGGGGAGAAAAAAAGAATCAGTTATCAGTATTAATCTTGACCAAGATATCATTACAAAAATTAATTTTGTTACCTGCCATGTCCCCATATTAAGCTTTCCATTTGTAATCGGTATCCTAAATTAAAAACACAATATATCAGTGGATTGATGATAATATATTAGTAGCATAATAAATCAATTTGAACAAATATCTCACATGATTGCACAACCAAACATTGACGATTTAATATGTGCCGGCATGTCATCTGGCCCTGAAATTATATATATGTGGAAACTAAATGTATTGACATGTCATCTAAACCCAAAATTATTGACTGTTTTGCAAGAATGCAAAAGCCATCAGCTGAAAAAAACCAGAAATTATATATAGAAAGCTAACGTTTCTGTATCATCCCAAACATCATAGTCATAATTCTCATTGATGATAAAAGAAGCACTTGTGTGATGCACTATATTTCTCATTATAGAAGTTCATTCTATGAAGTATGAAGCCCAAATTGAATTGTACATGACAATATAGGAGGACCCAATTACATAAATATACTTACAGAAGAGATGGGCCAGGCCACACTTGAACCCAGACAATTCTTGCTGAACTTCTTTCACTATCTGAACCAAGGCATTTGTTATATCTACCTCCTTTTATTAATAGTATACCTCCTATTGTATTTATTTTTCCAAAAATACCCCATTACATACCTTTCAGTCTCTTCTTCTACCCAACCCCTCATTACTGTACTGTCACTTCCTTCCATGTACATGCAAACCTCCGCACTACTGCAATTTTCAATCTCCGCACTATTTCATTTCACCCTCAATTCTCTTCTATTCCTCTTTCTGTCAGTTACAAACAACACAAAAAAATTCATGTTTTTTTTTTTCTTTTGAAAAGCTAAAGAGCTAATTTTTTTAATGAAAACCTCAAGCACAAATGTGCCCAGAAGAGAAAACAAAGTACACTTGCTGCTATATGATTTGCACCTATAATTACACAATTTGTTTTCATATTTACAAACAAAACACATAACCCTTGAATGTCCTTTTATTCTACGTCTATATTTACAAACAAATTCATATTAAATCAAAACCTAATTGCAATTTGTGATTGGGGCAAGGGAAGTAAAGGAAGTCAATCATTGACCCGCAGAAATGGAATGGGAATTGGGAAACGTCAGCATGCTGGGTGCTACACTGTAGCACCATTGCAGTTAGGCAGTGTCAGGTGTTGGTGTAGGTACCTTGAGCAACGTCATCTTCATTTTTGTTAGCAGATGCAGAGGAGGAAGTAGGCAAACAATGATTTGTGTTTGGTTTGCTTTGGAGAAAACTAAGAAAGGAGTGAATGATAATTGAAATTCCTCTCATGTACACAGAAGGGGGTGACGGTGGTGGTGCTGGATTGGATAGAGGAAGAGAATGGGAGGTATAGAGATCTGGAAATGTGTTTTCCACAATAAGGATATTTTGGAAAAATAAATACAAGAGGAGGTATATTAATAACAAAAGGGAGGTAAATATAACAATTCCTGAACCAATTGTTATTTATACTTTGTTTAACAAAAACTAGTTAGTTACCCGTGTGTTCGCACGAGTTGTCTTAATTTCTACGTATTTTTTAGATGATTTACGTATATCACAACTTGTTTAAAAATAAATTTTTTTTTTTATATTACATAAATATAAATATTAGATATACATTTGTTGCTCAACAGTAACAAGAAACCAAAACATGAATGTTTAATAAGAATGATAAAGCAAAAATAGTTGACCTAGTTAATGTTGTATAAATTGTATTAAAATAGTAACTTGAAACTTATTAAAAAATTTAGTCTCACAATAACAAATGCCTCTAAAATGTTAATAAGAAAAAACACCAGCAAAAATAGCCCAAGATTTCATGCATTTGCACAAGTCACTCGTTTTCATACATGTTTGAAATAGAGTATTTAGGCAGAGAAAATATATTTAGTTATATTCCCATAATCCAAATATTTTACAACTATATTGCGAATAAAAAATTATTAATTTTATAATAGTTATAGTTTATAAACAATAATTCAAATAATTTAAAGTATAAGAATTAATTAAATTAAATGCAAACTTTTGAAATCAAATATTATTTACCAACACGTCATTGATTCGAGTGGAATTAAAATCATATCTCTTAAGTAAAGTATTTGGTTCAAGACTTGTGGTTAAAAGAGATCTTGCTAAAGTCAATGGATACTAATAAAATTATTATTTTATTCTCTAATAGACAAATTATTTTTCATTAGTAAGTACTTATGTAAGATGAGTTGTTATAAATTTTTAGTATTATCTTTGATATGTGAGAAGAAAATGTACTCAGTTAAAAAAGAATAATATTTTTGTCTAAATATTTAAATAAGTTTTTTCATGAAGGATTTATTATATGTCATAACCTGTAAGCATGTTAAACATATATTTAATAAATTCATTATAATATATTTATTATATATTTATGTAAAAAAAAAAGTTAACATTATTATAAAAATGTTAATCAAGAAAATTTTCGTAACTGAAGTTATTAAACATATATAGAGTCAAAATATTATTTTGTAATAAATATAATAACTAATTAAATTTAAATTAATTTTTAATATTAACAGTTTAACCTCATAAAATAAATATTATTCAACAAAATATTTATTTATGAAATTATTTTATACGATTTTTAAGTAAAAATGATTTTATTGGATTTAAGAGTAAAAAAGAAATTGTTGAGTCTTGAGTATTCAATTTTGTTAAATACCCAAAGAAATGCATTTGACGCTCATAATGGTTTTACCTGACTCGAGCAAGATTGTCTCCCGTGAATGGCACATGTGGACTCTAACATAAAAAATTAACAAATATTTAATTTATGATATTATTGATGAAGTAACTTAAAATAATTTTTTGTAAACAGAAATTCTATATCCTCCAAATAGAGAGGGCCGACTATTTGTCCGAATCAATCATGTTTTAACACGTGTCAATAAATTTTATTGAAAAATGTTCATTTATTTAACATTTTAAATTTTAGTTTCTTTTCAAATTTGCCCCTTCCACACGTGATGACACCCCTCATTCGTAGGGATGACAAAGTGTACCCAGACCCTATAGGTATCCGCAAACAATTCGCAAGCGGGTCGGATAAAAACCCGCTTATTTGGGCTGAGGCCGGGTATTTACCCACATTTTTTCACGGGTACGGGTACTATAGTACCCGCCCCGCCCCGCACCTACCATATATATATATATATTAATATATCATTGTAATTAAAATAACTTAAATAAATAATTATGTTATATATATACTCTTCTGTAAAAAAAAAATTATATTTTCCATAAACTAACACTAACAATAAAAGATTTATGTTATAACTTACAATAATTTGATATTTTATATTTTTAATATTATGTGTGGATGTTTTTAATGTTAAGTTTGAATTATTTAAGTGTGAATTTTCAATTTACTTGTAATAATTTTTTAATAAATTTTATGACTTAAATAAAATTTTGGTCCCTCTATTTTGCACAGTTCGCAATTTTAGTCTTCCTATTTTAAAATTGAGACATTTAGTCTCCCTATTTTACACAATCCGCAGTTTTGATCCCCCTATTTTAAAATAGAGACATTTAGTCCCCCAATTTTGTAAATATTGTAATTTTGGTCCTTCTATCAAATTGAAAGCGTTGATTGTTAAGAAATTAACATTAACCTTAACATGGTCCAAATATAGTGACGAGACACGAGATTATTTATTTAATTTTTAATTATTTTAAATACTTAGTAGAATAATTGATGAAAAATATATTTAAAAAAAAAGGTAATATCATTTATTTGACTACGACGTGCTATGTGCTTCAACAACGTATAACTAGTTTAAAATAAATGATTAAGACTTGTGATTTTTATATTAGGACTCACGACTACCCCAACCATTAAAATCGACGTGACATGTACTTTAGTGACGAGATAAACAAATAATTATTACCCAGTATTTAAAATAATTAAAAAAATAAATAAATAATCTCATTTTCACATCATTATATTTGGGTCACGTCAAGGTCAACGTTAATCCCTTAACTGTCAATGCTTTCAATTTGATGAACGGACCAAAATTACGGATTTTACAAAATTGGGGGATTAAATGTCTTTAGTTTAAAATAGAGGGCCCAAGATTGCAGATTGTGCAAAATAGAGGATCAAAATTGCAATTAAGCCTATTTTTTATTGATTTATTAACTTCATACATAAGTAAAGTGTGGGTAACGGGTGCGGGTATGGGAATATAGGTACCCAACGGGTACGGGGATGGGGATTAAAGTTGTTACCCGCGTAGCGCGTAGGTATGAGGCCGGGTATGAGTATTTTTTTTAAATGCGGGTATGGGGACTGGTACTATAGGACCCTACCCAGACCCTACCCACCCATTGCTATCCCTACTCATTCGCCACAAGTCACACGCACAAACTTGCCGGTGAGGGAAAAAGCGATGCTCTGGTGGCTGAGGTAGATCTGGGACGTGTGGCTGCCGCCCTTGACGTGGATGTTGACACCGGCGAGTACAAGCCTATACAGGGCGCGTGGAGGCTCATTGAAGCAATCAAGGAAAAGGGTTCTACCGCGACACTCCGTTTACGAATAACGAGAAAGGAGATATGCTGCTCAAGAAACTGCTTAATGGGTCGGACCAATAGTGGTGCTAATAGAGTCCAAGGGGAGTTCACAGTGAGACGCAAGTTGGACCTCGAGGATGAAGTGAAATCCAATGGCTCGAAGAGAGTTTCGCATTAAGGCACTTTCTAAGGGGAGAGACAAACCCACAAGACTGAGTTTTCCACTCTGTTATTTTCAACTTTTCAAGCAAAAGTTTCAAGTTTTTGGCATGTCTTCTTTGCACAATGGTGACACTAATGAGGACCTCAACCCTTTAACTTGGTTTGCCCTTGAAGTTTTGACCGAGTTAAACCAAACGCTGAGTGCTTATGCTTCTACAGCTTTGGGATGACATGCTTCAAGTTGTTGACAGGGAAATTGTTATTGATGTAATTCAATTCTATTTGTATCTCAATTCATGATGTTGAACTAGCTTGTTTCTAGTTTCGGGTGATAATATATGGTGTATCAAATAGAGTGTAGACTAAGGAGTAGTATCTTTCTATATAATCTCATTTATCATTATAACTACATTAGATTGAATATAACTAACTCAAGTTCAGTTTCATGCTTTGGGTGCCTTAAAAAGTTTAGTGTTAAGAAGGCTTAATGAAAGTTCAGTGCATTTCCAAGTGCTTGACCTGTTTTGAGTAATCAACTAAATAAATGTATTGGTCAACAACATAGATTTTATTATTCTTTATCCAAGTATAAAATCCAACACATGGTGTATAAAAATAAAATAGAAAATAAAGATAAATGAAATAGTAAATTGGATAGAATGAATTGGCTTTCATTAGTGTTTCTGTTATACATATGGTAAGCTATTTATAGAATACAAAAAAGAGTGCACCAAGTGCTAGACTAAGCCTTGTTACCTGAAAACAAATCCTATTACATCATAACCAACTCAATGAGTCAGCATAACTGAAAGTGTGACACCCTCCTTGACATGTGGTTCAAATTGGGTGAGCTAAGTGAATCAGTAGAACCATTCTCCAAGGCAACAACAGAGCTATTCTTTAATTCAGTAGTCATTCATCAATTGATTCTCCATGTTTAACACCAAAGATTAGCCTAAGAGGTCTTATACTTGAGTCAAACAAAGAGCTGCAACAAAAAAAGTTTTAAGACATGTATCCATAACTGATAAAATCAAGAAGTTAAATCCCCCAAAGCTAAAATCAACAACCTTACAAAAGAGACCTGCCAACCATGTCTCATTCAAAATACAACTGATGCAACCAACAAAATAAACAATAAGTTTAACAAAACCATCTCTTAGAAACTTTACAATATAGAAGAACAAATATCTTGATTTGGAAGACAAAAGATAACATAAATAATCTACAAGAATATTAACAGTATAACACGGGCAAGTTAAAAAATAAAATTTTAGGGTGATAAGCATGAGCAAATTTCTAGACAATGTTTTAGAGAACAACAATTGGTTCCTTGTTTGTCTTTTTTCATCTAAAAAAGTTGTATGAACACAACTAACATGAACCCAATTCATTCGAAGGCTGGGCTTACACTGGGACAATAGTATGGCTGGATATTAAGCAATTAGCACTAACAAAATTTGACTATTTGTGCAATAACTGAATTCTATCATAGGCACCTAACATAAACCCAATTATCCGAATCCTATAAGCAGCACTGCAATTTTCAAAAACTCAATTACAGTAGCCACAAAAGAGACACCATCTTCTACCACTACACTAACTACATACACAAGTAACACAACACAA
Source organism: Pueraria montana var. lobata (assembly GCA_026413185.1). Classification (NCBI taxonomy): domain Eukaryota; kingdom Viridiplantae; phylum Streptophyta; class Magnoliopsida; order Fabales; family Fabaceae; genus Pueraria; species Pueraria montana. Next base: position 26,755,116 of record CM048656.1, read on the forward strand.
GACTTCACCAAACATTTTCATAGAGAATCCCAATCAATTTCATAAGAAAGGAACGTCTTCCTCTCCCTCGTGCATGACTCACCACTAAGGGAGTGTTGGATTCCCGACGCTGTTAATTCGGTGCTCGCACCATCGAAACCAGTTTCTGCCAAACGCGATGAAGTTCATGATTATTGAATGAATAAAACCCCGATAATTATAAAAATAAAGAAAGCAAAAATTGGAAGCATGTGTTACATTATTATACCTTGTGAATTGTGATGCGAACGAAAGTGTCTGCGATTTTAATTTTTAAGGAAACAGGTTTGAATTGAAAAAGAGGGAAGGAAGCACTCGCTGCACAGCAATGGTGTTGTCCATGGCCGCTATGTAATTGGAAACAGGTTTTAATTTTTAACGAAAGTGTTCATATTGTAACGAAAGTGTTCATATTTTTAACAAATCAACACATGAGCCCATCCTCCTCCATGGCCGCCACGGCTTCGCCGGCCATGTCTCCCAGATCTACGCCGTTCACCAGAGCACTGCCAAGGTCCCCATCATTTTCTACCTCATTGCTCAATACGTCTTGTGTGAACGGTGACAAACAGAGGGAGTATGGACTATGGTGTGAAAAAGGGTAAATTTGGAAAAAGACTAGATTTTAAAATTATAAATTAAATGACTACTTAAAGAAAAATCAATTGACAGGTGCCAAAATTTTATAGGGTCGGAGGATTATTCAGCTAATTGGTTTCGGAGTCCATACCATTCTCTATTATTAATGAAGTAATTTAAAACTATTTTGTAACGAAATTATATTTAATAAATTAATTTTAATATATTTATTATATATATACATATATAAATAAATAAATTTAACATTCTTATATACGTATAAATCAACAAAATTTTCATATACGAAGTTATTAAACGGTAGAGTCAAAATATTATTTTGTAATAATTACATTAGCTAATTAGATTTAAATTATTTTTTAATATAAAAATTTAAACCTCGTAAAACAAATATTATTCAAATAAATATTTATTTATGAAATTATTTAAAATTATTTTATAGGATTTAAAAGTATATATATATATATATATATATATATATATATATATATATATATATATATTATTGAGTCTTAGGTATGAAGTTATATTAAATACTCGGAGAAATTGATTTGTCGCCTATAATTGTCCTACCTGACTCGACTATGATTGTCTCCCGTGAATGATACATCTGGACTCTAATATAAAAAAATAAAAATATTTAATTTATGATATTATTGATGAAGTAATAAATATATTAACTAATTAGATTTAATTATTTTTTAGTGCAAAAATTTCAACCTAATAAAATAAATACTATTCAACAAAATATTTATTTAAAATTATTTAAAATTATATTATACAATTACTAAATAAAAATGATTTTATCGGATTTAAAAGTAAAAAAAAAAATTGTTGAGTCTTAGGTATGAAGTTGTGTTAAATACTCGAAGAAATAGATTTGTCACCCATAATGGTTCTAACTGATCGGGCAAGATTGTCTTCTGTGATTGATACTTGTAGTCTCTACCATTAAAAAATTAAAACTAATTCAATTATGATATAATTAATGAAGTAATTTAAAATTATTTTGTAATGAAAATATATTTAATAAATTAATTTTAAAATATTTATTATATATATAAATAAATAAATAAATTTAACATTATGAATCAACAAAATTTTCATATACAAAGTTAGTAAACATAGAGTCAAAATATTATTTTGTAATAAATACATTAACTAATTAGATTTAAATTATTTTTTAGTATAAAAACTTCAACCTCATAAAACAAATATTATTCAAAAATATATTTATTTATAAAATTATTTAAAATTATTTTATATGATTTTTAAGTAAAAATTATTTTATAGGATTTAAAAGTAAAAAAATATATATTGTTGAGTTTTAGGTATGAACTTGTGTCAAATAGTCGGAGAAATTGATTTGCCACCTATGGTTGTTCCACTTAACTCGAGTAAGATTGTCTCTCATGAATTATACCTAAGATTGTCTCTCGTGAATGATACTTGTGCTCTCTATCATTAGAAAATTAAAACTAATTTAATTTATGATATTATTAATTAAGTAATTTAAAACTAATTTGCAATTAAAATATATTTAATAAATTTATTATTATATATTTATGTAAAAAAAATTACATTATTATAAAAATATTAATCAAGAAAATCTTTGTATATGAAGTTATTAAACATATAGTCAAAATATTATTTTGTTATAAATATATTAACTAATTAGATTTAGATTGTTTTTTTAGCATAATTAGTTTAACCTCATAAAATAAATATTATTGAACAAAAAATTTATTTATCAAATTATTTAAAATTATTTTATATGATTTCTAAGTAAAAATAATTTTATAGGATTGAAGAGTAAAAAAAATATTATTGAGTCTAGAGTATGCAATTGTGTTAAATACCCAAAGAAATAAAATTTTCACCCATAATAATCTTACCTGATTTAAGCAGGATTGTCTCCCGTGAATGATAAATGTGAACTCTAACATCAAAAAATAAAAAATATTTAATTTATGATATTATTGATGAAGTAATTCAAAACATTTTTTTTGTAATTAAAATATATTTAATAAATTAATCCAGTATATATATATATATATATATATATATATATATATATATATATATATATATAAATTTAACATTATTATATAGATATGAATCAACAAAATTTTCGTATATGAAGTTTTAAACATAGAGTCAAAATATTACTTTGTAATAAATATATTATCTTATTAGATTTAATTGTTTTTAGTAACAAAATTTCAACCTAATAAAATAAATATTATTGAACAAAATATTTATTTTATAAATTTAATTAAAATATAATATAATTACTAAATAAAAATGATTTTATAGGATTTATAAGTAAATAAAATGTCGAGTCTTAGGTATATATATGAAGTTGTGTTAAATACTTGAAGAAATATATTTGTCGCTCATAATGGTTTTACTTGACTCGGGTAAGAGTGTCTCCCGTAAATGATTTATATTTGTAATATTATAAGCAAATAAATTTATGTATCATTAATATAAAAGGAAAGAAAAGAAAGAAGAATAAAAAGAGAAAACTAAAAAGAAGAAAAAAAATAACATAAAAAGAAAAAAAGAAATGAAAAGGAAAAGGAAAAAAGGAAAGAAAAAAAAAGTAAAATAAAAAAAGAAAGAAAAAACATAAAAAGAAAGAAAAGAAGAAATAAATGTTTAAAGAAAAAAAACTGAAAAAGAAGAAAGAAAAAAAATTGAGTAGAATAAATGATAAAAGAATTTATTTTCCTATATAAAATAAATATATAATAGAAAAGAAAAATATAAAACAAAATTAAAAAAACTGAAAAGAAAAACAAAAAGGAAGAAATAGAGTAAATAGAAGACAAAAAATAAAAAAATAAAACAGAAAAGAAAGATAAGAAAGAAGACAAAAAGGAAGAGAGAGAGTAAATAAAAGATAAAAAGAGTAAGTAAAAGACAAAAAAACCAAAGAAAAGGACATGTGTCACAAAATGGAGAAGGCTTAGTACTGTCTTTTTCCTAGCCTAAAAAATTCTTAAATAGATAGTAGACTAAATCAAACCATTTATATGTTCTACAACAATATAAAGACTATTGACTCACAATATTAGAATAAGTAAAAAGAAAAAAAAATACAGAATTTTCAGGTATTAAATGCAAACGCCATTAAAAGAATAAGATGGATTGAAATCATCTTTACACACATTTCCTGTCCTCTTTCCCATCTTCAATTACTCACCCTTTAGCTACAATCATCATCATATATTAAAAATAGTGTTTATATGATCAGCAAGCATATAATAAGAGAAATAGTTGTCCTAAACATATATGGGAATTTTCTTTTTATATAAACCACAATATTATTTACGCAATCCTGCTTAGTACGTGGAGGCAATTCTGTTTCATGGCCGCCTTGCACTGTCGCCTCCACTGTTTCACGGCCACGGGACACGCTGCCTGGCCTCCATGTATGGACCCACCGCTAGGAAGACTTTCGATACAAGGGATCCCCATGTCCATGCCCGGATCCATCCCCAATCCACCATACTCGTCCGAGCCGGTTACCTGGTCGAACCATAGGCTCTAATACCAAATGTTGTGCATCGAGGGGGATAAACATCAGGGAGATATGCACCAATGTGCCACGAGCACACCACACAAGTAAACCTGACACCACCTTCAACCCCAAAACCTTAAGGCGTTAGGCTTGTAGGTCCATCCACTTATATGTTGCTCAACTTGTCCATTCCTATCCAATGTGGGACTTCACCTTCACACTTGTACTCCAACAGTAAATGTATATGTGATTTACAAAGAAGGGAGGCACAAAAACATGGTTGATATATAAGTTCAATAACTCACACCTTAGAAGTGATGAGATGATAACCATGTTTAAGCGGAGGCAAAGTTATTGTCTTCTGGGCCCACTTAGGAGCAGCTGTAACATCCCTAATTTACGGACCTTAGAAATAAATAATAAAGAGATATCTTTTATGGAATAGCCTTTATATTTAATGGTTAAAGGACACCCTTAGGTATTATTAAAAAATAGTTACCTTTTTATAGAAGTTGTCAGGAATGAGATAATAGGATCTAGATGGGGAGCCAAGGACCAAGGTGAGCCGAGGCCCACTTAGCCCACACACACCACACACTTTATATAGATGAGAGAAGGGAGTGTTAAAGAGAGAAAGAAAGAAAGAAAGGGAAAGGTAGAGAGAAGGAGGAGAAAAGGAGAAGAAGAACAAGAAGGAGATGGAGCAAAGATCTGAAGACCCAGTGCCCGGAGCTTATCTCTACGTGTCCCGAGAGGTGAGTGTTTCCCCCTAGTCCTTCCCTATCCCCTTGATTTGCATGTTTCCCCTTTTTCTCTTTTGAACCTTAGGTTTGGAGATTTTGGGTTTTCAGTGATTATGATTGATTAAGGGGTTTTTCGGGTAAATCAATTGGTTGGAAATGTAATAGAAGTGTTTAGGCAATGAAAACATTTAAAATTGTCAGTCAATTTATGTCTTTTTAATAAAATATTTTATCATTAATTTTTTAATTAATCTTTAGATAACTAAATGAAATATTACTTGGTTTCCTACAAATATTATTTAAACTATTTATCATAAATGTAAAATATAATTTATGTATTCAAAATATTTTTTTATATAAATTTTAATTTTAATTATAATATAATTGATATATTCAAAAAAATTTATTTATTATATTAATCATGACAATTATTTGTAGTTATGAGTCATTCACTTCTTAATTTATTAATAATATAAAATGTGTGTAGTCAACAAATATTTAAGGCTTAAAATTTGAAACAATAAATATTTCAAACTTTGACCATATTAAATTTATTCATATTAATTTTTTAATTGGAGTCAAACTTTATTGAAAGAATTTTATCAAAAAAGTGAGAGAAATTTCCCTATTTAATCCTCATTCAAACTCAACACTAGACACAAACACTCACATTGTCTCTTATTTCATTGGCACATGTTTTTCTTTCTCAGCGTCTTTCTGTTTGTTACACGTTCCAAACGTTGTCATGGAGTTCAAATATCTTGATAGCCAAAATAGAAGGACAACATTGCCACCACCACACCCTCTTTCTGAAGTAGCTTACATCTCGAGATGCCCATTACGAGGTAATGCTCACTTCTCTTCATGTTCCTTTTAAAATATATACCTATTTGTCTTGCAGTTTAAAAAATAAAAAACTTTTATTACATGATTTCATTTTATTCGTTATTTGATTTCCAGGGTATGAGTTTGTGCAAGGTAGTTTTTTAAATAATGTTTTGGCATCCAGTGTTTTCCCACCGGTGGTGCCAGCCAATGCCGAGGAAGCATTCCAGCGAGAGAAGGACAAAGAGGAGATAAGGAGAGAGATAATCGCTGACGAGATGGTTTTGGCACGACGGCGAGAGCTGGACGAGGAAGTAAGGAGAGAAATCGTGTCAGAGAGAGCATTTAGAATCCCGATGCCAAGATTTGAGAGGATCTCATCTAGTAACAGTAATAAAAATAACAATAACATGTTTGGTTTGTCAAACCATTTACCCTCCCATTTCCATGTTGGTAATAGACAAGATTCTGCGCAAATTAACAAGGATAGGGTGATCCTATGGGTTAGTGTATAATCTTGTGTTTAATTTACCCTTCCTTTGTGTCTTTATCTTCAATTTTGATTTTATTTTCCTGCTTCTTTAGTGTAACAGTGTTGTTTGGATTGTGAAAAGGGTTTTTCTTAGTTTTTGATTAAATTTTTTTACCATGTTTGAGAATGTCCCTTGAATATTTTGTCATGTTTAAGCTCTTAATTGGGTGATGAGCATGAATGATTTTATTTATCCCATTGCAGGCTAGACCAAATGTTGGTCATTGTGGTGGAAAGCATAAAGCGATGACACCTACAGTTCAACACAATGAGACTTTGCAGAAGAAAGTCAAGCAGTAGTGGAGTTGTGAGTTGTGTTAGATTACTACAACGAGTGAGAAAGGCTTGAATGATCATATTCAAGGAAAAAAGCACAAGGCTAAAGCATCAACAAGAACTCTGAAAATAGGTAAGAGCAACAAAAAATCATTATTATTAAAGAAAAGTAATCATTGAGTGAAATGCACTAAAGCCATTGTTACCATGTATTCAGGGCTAGATCCAAGATCAGAAAAGCCAGACACTTCATCCTTGCTTAACCCCTGCACACACAGGCAAATTGGAACCCAAAGAAGAGGATCATGATGCCCACAAAAGCAAATGTTTAGTTGGTTTGGACAATCAAAATGAAACAACTACTAGTAAAGTAGCAGGGGAAACAAATGCACACTAACAACAAGGAAGAAATTTAAGTTTTGGAGTGCCTTTTGTTAGGTTGGAACTCAATTGAAATTTTCCTTGCAAAACCATAGGAATGGTAAAAAAACACCTGACTAATGAAGAATTTTACCCAAAACAATGGTGGTGCTGCAAATCCTGGATGACAATACAACACTTTTTATTATTTTAATTTTTATTGGCTGTATTTGTGAAGAGGTGAATTAAGGTTTATAAATATAGGAGATGACATTAGACTTTTAGTGTATGTAAAATATTAAAGTACTTCAGTTATTTTTTTTTTTTTGGGTACATTGTGATTTTTTTTGGCACATAGACCTTGTGTTGATGAATACAGTCTTATTTACAAAAATGAAATTGTCATATATTCCCTCCAGTCTTATTTATATAAACAAAATGGCTTAATTACACATTTTATCACTCAATTATCACCACTTCATGAATTTACTATCCAATTTTTTATTTTTTATTTTACAAATTTTACTACCAAAGTTTTCAATTTTTACGCATTTTACGACCTTAGTTTTTTTTCCACGTATATGATCATGTTTTTCGATTTTTTTCCTTTTACCATCATGTTAGTGACAAAAAGACGTTTTTTTTTTTAGTGACACGTCATCATCGGTAAAATGTGCAAAAATTAAAAATTTCGGTGGTAAAATTCGTAGGAAACAAACTTGGATGGTAAGATTTACAAAACGATGATAGTAAAGTGGTAAAATGTGCTATTAAGTCAAACCAAATTAAAAGTCTTGTTTAGAGACCTTACGTAGATTGAGAAAAAGTCTTTCATTTGACAAACACATTAAATAATTGCTGAAAATAAAATGATTTCATTACAATACCAAATACTTTTCAATAACTCATTAAACAATAAAATTTAGATTGGGAAAAAAGTATTCAAAACATATTAATTTTACTTTATTTTAAATAATAAAAATCTAATAAATTGATGTTCTTTTTATATTATTTTATTTGGAAAATATTTATTGTAAACTATAAAAGTATTTATAATTATATTACTTTAAACAATAAAATTATGATTTTTATTATATTTTATTTTAAACAAAAAATTCTTTTTTTTTATTTTTTGCATCTAATATTTTTTAAAAAAAAACTTAAAATACAAAAATATAATAAATGAATGCACATATTCAAAAAATTTAATTATAAAATATTATTTTACTTTGAATTATTGTTTCAAATTTTAAGCATTCAATGAACCATTAGGGTTGGCCTAATGGTAGGGTGCTTAAGTAATTTACACGAAGTCTTGAATTCAATACTTGTTGTCACTATTGCACATTAACAAAAAGTTTTAACAATGTAATATTTATCAACTACAAGCATTTAATAAATTAACGAGTGTATGACTCATAACTACAAATAGTTGTCATGAAATTAATATAACTTGTATTTTTGCTCATGAGTTACATAGAATAAATATATATTATAAGTTATATTATATTAAAATTTTAATTTTTAAAGAATTAATAATAAAATATTTTGTTGCAAATACACAATAATAATTAACAATTTTTAGCACACAAGTTACCATTGATTCAGCCTCGTTAGACCTCATAGTGATGAATAATAAGAAGACTTTCGCTTTTATGAAAATTCCAGTTCCAGTTCTCTATATTCATCTACGTAAGGTCTCTAAGAAAGACTTTTAATTTGGTTTCACTTAATAGGACATTTTACCACCCGACAATCATCATTTTGTAAATCTTACCATCCAAGTTTGTTTATGTGAATTTTACCACCTAAATTTTTAATTTTTTTGCGTATTTTACCGACCATGACGTTTCACTAAAAAAAGTTTAAAAAAAAACTGACATCATTTTGTTACCAACATGATGGTAAAACATGCAGAAATCGAAAAACATGATAAAAAACGTGGAAAAAAAAAACTTAGGTGGTAAAATCCATAAAAATTGAAAACTTTGGTGGTAAAATTTGCAACAAAAAAAATGTATAGTAAAATTCATGAAATGATGATAATTGAATGGTAAAATGTGTAATTAAGCCATTTGGTTTTTATACATAAGACTGAAGGGAATATATGAAAATTCCAGTTTGCTGTATTCACAAACACAAGGTCTATGTGCCAAAAAAAAATACAAAAAATGTACCCAAAAAAAAAACTGAAATACTTTAATATTTTATATACTTTAAAAGTCTAATGTTATCTCATATTTTTATAAACCTTAATTTACCTCTTCACAAATACAGCCAATAAAAAATAAAAAAATAAACATGTGTTGTATTGTCATCCAGGATTTGCAGCACCCCCACCAATTTTTTGGGTAAAATTGTTCATTAGTTAGGTGCTTTTTACCATTCCTATGGCTTTGCAAGGAAATTATATATTGAGTTCCAAACTGACAAAACGCACACCAAAACTAAAATTTCTTCCTTGCTGTTAGTGTGCATTTGTTTCCCCTACTTCTTTACTAGTAGTTGCTTCATTTTGGTTGTCCAATCCAACTAAACCTTTGCTTTTGTGGACATCCTGATCCTCTTCATTGGATTCCAATTTGCCTGTGCGTGCAGGGGTTATGCAAGGAAGAAGTGTCTGGCCTTCTAATCTTGAATCTAGCCCTGAATACATGGTAACAATGGCTTTAGTACATTTCACTCAATGCTTATTTTCGTTAATAATAATGATGTTTTGTTGCTATTACCTATTTTATGAGTTATCATTGATGCTTTAGCCTTGTGCTTTTTTCCTTGAATATGATCATTCAAGCCTTTCTCACTTGTTGCAGTAATCTGACACAGCTCACAACTCCACTCTTGCTTGCCTTTCTTCTGCAAAGTCTCATTGTGTTCAACTGTAGGTGTCACCGCTTTGCGCTTTCCACCACAATGACCAATATTTGGTCTAGCCTGCAATGGGATAAATAAAATCATTTATGCTCATCGGCCAATTAAGAGCTTAAACACGACAAAATATTCAAGGGACATTCTCAAACAAGGTAACATTTTTTAATCAAAAACCAAGAGAAAAACCTTTTTCACAATCTAAACAACACTGTTACACTACAGAAGCAGGAAAATAAAATCAAAATTGAAGATAAAGACACAAAGAAAGGGTAAATTAAACACAAGATTATACACTAACCCGTAGGATCACTCCATCCTTTTCAATTTGCATAGAATGTTGTCTATGACCAACTTGTAAATGGGAGGGTAAATGGCTTGACCTACCAAACGCGTTATTCTTATTGTTATTGTTATTGTTAGTGTTATTAGATGAGATGCCCTCAAATCTTGGCATTGGGATTCTGAATGCTCTCTCTGACACCATTTCTCTCCTTACTTCCTCTTCCAGCTCTTGTCGTCGTGCCAATGCCATCTCATCGTAGATTATCTCTCTCCTGATCTCCTCTTTCTCCAACTCTTGCTGGAACGCTTCCTCGGCATTGGTTGGCACCACCGTTGGGAAAACTCTGGGCGTCGAAACATTACCAAAAAAGCTACCTGGCATAAACTCATACTCTGGAAAGCGAATAACGAATAAAATGAGCTCATGTAACAAAAGTTTTTTATTTTTTAATTAAACTGCAAGACAAATAGGTACATATTTTGAAAGGAACGTCAAGAGAATTTAGCATTACCTCGCAATGGGCATCTTGAGACGTAAGCTACATCAGAAAAAAGGTGTGGTGGTGGCAATGTTGTCCTTCTTTTTGGCCATTAAGAGATCTGAACTCCATGACAACGTTTGGAACGTGAAACAAAGGGAAAGACACTGAGAAAGAAAAACAAGCGCCAATGAAACCAAAGACAGTGTAAGTGTTTGTGTCTAGTGTTGAGTTTGAAAGGGGAATTATATAGGGAAATTTCTCTCAGTTTTTTAATAAAATTCTTTCAATAAAGTTTGACCCCAATAAAAAAATTAATATGAATAAATTTAATATGGTCAAAGTTTGAAATAATTATTGTTTCAAACTTTAAGCACTAAATATTTGTTGACTACACACATTTGATATTATTAATAAATTAAGAAGTGGATGACTCATAACTACAAATAATTGTCATGATTAATACAATAAATAAATATTTTTTATTATATCAATTATATTATAATTATAATTATAATTTATATAAAAAATATTTTGAATACATAAATTATATTTTACATTTATGATAAATAGTTTAAATAATATTTGAAGGAAACCAAGTAATATTTCATTTGGGTATCTAAAGATTAATTAGAAAATTAATGATAAGTTATTTTTTTTAAAAAGGCATAAATTGACTTACAATTTTTCATGTTTGCCATTTAATTGTTTACTTTTTACTCTGTCAACCTATTAGCAATTTTTTTTTTAATTTCTAATCAACTAAAGGTAATTTATTTTTAAACAATAAGACTGAATATAAATGTTGGCTAATATATGACTGTACAAAAAGGAAGTTAAAATCTTGAGCATTCAATGAGAGCATTATTTTAATGCATTTTCCTTATGTTTCATATCAATAATACCATTAATAGTTTATTAGATTTGTCAAACCTTTTTTTTTTTCCTGAAAAGCTTTTATTGAAATAGTAATACGCATGTAATGGTAAAATATTAAATATAAAGGGTTTAATGAAAAAAATTAATTTTATTATTTGACTATCATTTTTAAAGATATTAGTAAACAAAATCATTAATAAAGTTTAAATATTTATATAAACTGAAGAGATAACTAAAATAAAAAAGTCATACTTTATTCCGCATTAGACTGAATTAAAGTAATTTTAAATTTAACTTGTTGAAATTAACTTTGGATATATCTTTAATTTTTCACTCTACACATTTTTTTACTTTGAATAATTTAAATTAAAAAAATAAATGTAACTTTTAAAAAAATCTTAAAAATCTATTTAAATAAGTTTTTACTTTTTTTTTTGGTTTCTAATAAAATATAAAGGTGAGAAAATTAGTTTGATTTTCTTTTTCTTTTTTTAATGGTTATCCATTTAATTTCTCCTTCTGTGGTTGTATGCAATTTTTATTATTCTTTTTCTTTTCCTTGACTAAATTTCAAATGTCTCATTTAGGAATTGTCAATATATAAAAATGAAACATAAATAAGTTAAAGAAATATAACAATGTAATAATATATTCAAAATAAATGTGTAAGTATTTTTAACTGTCTTTTAATATTTAAAAAATTACACATTGGCAACGTTGCATTTTTTTTATAAAATTTGCAATATCGCATAATACATTACAACAATATATATCAAATATAAGTGTAAATATTTTTATTAGTATTGTAATATTTTAAATATAACAACAATCAAGGTCACACAGTTTTTTTAAAAGATTAAATACAAACTTTTAAAGACTTTTCAATTATTTAAATTCATTAGCATTAAATAATTTATTGTTGAAGATAAAATACAACAATTAATGTAATAATGAAGACTTTTCAATGTCTCGTTAATTTTTTTTGAAAACTCAGTGACTCATTAATTAACAAATTGTAGATTGAGAAAATGTCTTTCATTTGACAAACACATTAAATAATTGCTGAAAATAAAATGATTTAATTACAATAACAAATACTTTTCAATTACTCATTAAACAATAAAATTTAGATTGGGAAAAAAGTATTCAAAACATATCAATTTTACTTTATTTTAAATAATAAAAATACAATAAATTAATGTTCTTTTTATATTATTTTATTTGGAAAATATTTATTGTAAAATATAAAAGCATTTACAATTATATTACTTTAAACAATAAAATTATGATTTTATTATATTTTATTTTAAGCAAAAATTGTTTTTTTTATTTTTTGTATCTAATATCTTTTTAAAAAAAAAACTTAAAATACAAAAATATAATAAATGAATGCACATATTCAAAAAATTTAATTATAAAATATTATTTTACTTTGATTTATTGTTTCAAATTTTAAGCATTCAAAGAACCATTAGGGTTGGCCTAATGGTAGGGTGCTTAAGTAATTTACACGAAGTCTTGAATTCAATACTTGTTGTCACTATTGCACATTAAAAAAAAGTTTTAACAATGTAATATTTATCAACTACAAGCATTTAATAAATTAACGAGTGTATGACTCATAACTACAAATAGTTGTCATGAAATTAATATAACTTGTATTTTTGCTCATGAGTTACATAGAATAAATATTTATTTTTATACCAATAAAATTTATAAAAAATAAATATTATATTATAAGTTATATTATATTAAAATTTTAAATTTTAAAGAATTAATAATAAAATATTTTGTTACAAATACACAATATTAATTAACAATTTTTAGCACACAAGTTACCATTGATTCAGCCTCGTTAGACCTCATGGTGATGAATAATAAGAAGACTTTCGCTTTTATGAAAATTCCAGTTCCAGTTCACTATATTCATCTACGTAAGGTCTCTAAGCAAGACTTTTAATTTGGTTTCACTTAATAGCACATTTTAGCACCCGACAATCATCATTTTGTAACTCTTACCATCCAAGTTTGTTTCCAGTGAATTTTACCACCTAAATTTTTAATTTTTTTGCGTAGTTTTCCAATGATGACGTGTCACTAAAAAAAGTAAAAAAAAAATGTCATTTTGTTACCAACATGATGGTAAAAAGTGCAAAAATTTTAAAACATGATAAATACATGGAGAAAGAACTTAGGTGGCAAAATCCGTAAAAATTGAAAACTTTCGTGTTAAAATTTGCAAAAAAACAAAACAAAAATGGATAGTAAAATTCATGAAATAATGATAATTGAGTGATAAAATGTGTACTTAAGCCATTTGATTTTTATAAATAAGATTGAAGGAAATATATGAAAATTCCAGTTCGTTGTATTCATCAACACAAGGTCTATGTGCCACAAAAAATCACAAAAAATGTACCAAAAAACAAAAACTGAAGTACTATAATATTTTTCATACTTTAAAAGTCTAATGTCATCTCATATATTTATAAACCTTAATTTACCTATCCACAAATACAGCCAATAAAAATTAAAATAATAAACGTGTGTTGTTTTGTCATCCAGGATTTGCAGAACCACCATTGTTTTGGGTAAAATTCTTCATTAGTCAGCTGCTTTTTACCATTCCTATGGCTTTGCAAGGAAATTGTCGATTGAGTTCCAAACTGACAAAACGCACGCCAAAACTTAAAATTTCTTCCTTGTTGTTAGTGTGCCTTGGTTTCCCCTGCTTCTTTACTAGTAGTTGCTTCATTTTGGTTGTCCAAACCAATTAAACCTTTGCTTTTGTGGACATCTTGATCTTCTTCATTGGATTCCAATTTGCCTGTGCATGCAGGGGTTATGCAAGGATGAAGTGTCTGGCCTTCTGATCTTGAATCTAGCCCTGAATACATGGTAACAATGGCTTTAGTACATTTCACTCAATGGTTACTCTTCTTTAATAATAATGATGTTTTGTTGCTCTTACCTATTTTCTTTTATGCTTTAGAACTTGCAGATAAGCCATACGATATTAATTAATAAAATGTCTTTTTATAAAGAAAAGAAGCTTAAATGCAATTTTAGTGCTCTGATTTTAAAATAGAGACATTTGGTCCCCATATTTTAGAAAATCTGTAATTTTGGTCCCATTATTTTAAAATAGAAACATTTGGTCCCCCTATTTTAGAAAATTCGCAATTTTGGTCCAATCTTCAATTTTGCCTACGCTTTATTTTTTTATTTTGGTCTAATGGAACCCTAGACATAACATATTCATTTAAGGTAACATTAATAAATGGTTTAATTAATTAAAATGTAAGAAATAAAAGAAATAAAACATAGACAAAATTGAGGATTAAACCTTATTTTGAAATAGGGGATCAAAATTGCGAATTTTCTAATATAAGGGACCAAATGTTTCTATTTTGAAATAAGGGGCCAAAATTGCGAATTTTCTAAAATAGGAGATCAAATGTCTCTATTTTAAAATTGAAAGACCAAAATTGCGGATTGAGCAAAATAGGGGACCAAAATTCTATTTAAGCCTATATTATATGATGCATCAAATGAGCTTTTATAGTAAGTGGATATGGTGGATCAAAGGCTGTATTAAGTTTGAAACTATCTAAATCATGGTGAATGGTAATCCGACAAAAGAATTTAAGGTTCAAAGGGGTTTAAGACAAGGTGATCACATAGCCCCCTTTCTCTTCTTAATAGTAGCCGAAGGCTTAAGTGGATTAATGAGCCAAGCTTTGAGAAATAACTTGCTCTCTCACTTTAGAGTAGGAAAAGAGAGGATGGATATCTCTTTGTTACATTTTGCAAAACATAACAATTGTGAAGTGTATGTTGAGATGCTTCAAGTCTCAAGGCTTGGGGTAAATTTCTTTAAAAGAATGTTTGCAAGGGTTGTAGTTGAGGAAAATGTCTTTAGGAGATTTACATCGTTACTTAACTGTAGATTAATGATCATCCCGTTTGTGTAGCTAGTTGGGATAAGGTACGTTGTTCGAAGGAGGCAAGTGGCCTGGGTATAAATCCTTTAGAGGCGTTTAATAAGGCTTTGTTGGGAAAATGGAGGTGGAGGATGTTGAAGGACCAAGATAGTTTTTGGTGTAGGGTATTGAAAGCAAAATATGGGAAAGTTAGTGGTAGCATAAAAGATAGGATGCTAGGAAAAGGTTAGTTTAGTGAAGAGACTTTGGGAGGGTGTGTGGGGAAGGTGAAGAGAGCTTATTTGAAAAGAATATAACATTAAAGATTGGGAATGGGAAAGAAGTGAGGCTGCAGATGTTCACACACACACACAATTTAAAAGTGAGGCTGCAGATGTTGAGTATGGGATTGACTTGATAAAATTTAGATATTGGCCATAGTTATCTGCTAAAGTGAAGGGTTCCTTTTTCATTTTACGAATGGTGTTTGAACCCTTTGTTCTACATGAAAGCTTTGTAGGAAATATGTTTCTTGTATTGGTTGGATATTCCTTGTAGTCCTCGCTGATAAAAAATAAAATAAAATAAAATAAACTTCGAGAGATACACTCTCATAATTCTCTCAATTATGTGTGAGATTAACTTCGATTTTCTATAACAGTGGAGGTCTTTTATTTTGTCCCCTCAAAGCCATGTGTTTTATTCAACTACTTTTATGAAGGGTTAGGTCTTTGTTCATCCCCTGTTCAAAGACAAAATGGATTAGTTTCTTCTAGCATGTACTATTTTATATGTTTCTTTTTCAGTGGTTTTCCCTTTTGATTAATAGTGTCCATCTTTCACTCCACGATGATATAATATCCACAATAATAAATAGGGTACAGTTTATTCATTCATTCAGCATCATTGGTTTGGTTTGTTTGTCATATGCGTTTAAAGTTCCTACTAAATTTGGACTGAGGCACATGGAACCGGTTCATATGCTCGGCATTCGAGTCTCCCAGCCTCGCAAAGCAAAAAATCTCCTCAAAAGCCAAATCTACACTTGTCAACTTTTAAAAAACACCATGATTAAATCCCAATTTTTGGACAAACATCATGATTTTAGGTCTTAATTTTATATCAAAAGATCTAAGTAACATATGTTTCATACTTATAATATAACACTAAAAATGTTATTTAACGACAAAAAAAAATTAGGCATTATAATAATCTTCGTTAGTGTAATTTTTATTTAATAGAAATTGAAGTTTTAGCATAATTAAATATTGTTCATACTAATAATATGTTCAATGCAATCAATTATTTGTTATATACTATTTAGTACAGTCTATGATCTATATAATTTATTCACTGCAAGCACTTATTAGAAAGATGTTATCATCCGTTTATCATTAGCACTAAGAAAAGTCTTTTGATAATAAAACAAAATAGTTTATCTCATCTGTTGGGATAATATCTCTCTTTATGTGATATCATACGTTGTTAAATAATTATAAAACTGATTAATAGTTCAAACTTTGAACCTTCTCATTGTTTAATTTCTTTATGTATAATAGACGAACGGAGAAGCAATGATTACTTTCGATGCTTGATGATGATTTGGTGGTTTTGGTGTATGATGTATTAATAAACACATCTTTTAGTTAATATTTTTATAAAATCACGAAATAAAATCTTTTGTCACGATGCAGTTATAAGCATGCCGTAGAGACAAGTGGAGGCACCAAAAGGCATGAACATGATCATATCAAAGGCTAAAAGTTCTCACATCATTAATTAATCATCACAATACATTAATCCCCTCCTCCTTGTTGTCTTGGAACATTGGTGAGTAAATGATTGGTTTGATTATAATGATAGCAGAAATGGTGAGTTATATCTTTCGAATGTGGTGTAATACTTTTTTCATATATCTAAAACCCCATTATTATTGAGGCTTAATTTGGGTTTTTTCTTTAAAATTTTAATGTTATTTACATATTGACTATAAACCACATTTTTCTATATGTTTTTATTTTTCAGTTCATTTGTGCTTCATCCAATTATTAATTACATTAGATGAAAATGATAACAATCTTGTTACAAACATTTTGAAAGCTTACGATAAGAAGCTAAGTATGTATCAGTTCAAGGTAAAGAAAGTTGTTGAATAAGATGTGATTTAATCTTCTAAAGCAGTGAGGAAATCAATACTTTCTTCTAATCAAATCCTACTCTTTTGCTTTTCCATTTTTAAATGTCCAAGAGTATTCACAAAATTTTAAGTTGTTATGTGTTCGATCTGATTCTCATAGTTACATTTTCATCCTCGTACTTGATAGACACAATAATTAATAGAATAAAATATTTGAAATTAAATTATAGAAAATGATTTGCATATCAAATTATCAATCAATCATATATGATTTGAATTCAATGTGTAGTCACGAGCTGAAACATATCACTCCTTTTTTGAAATACAGCAAGACTTTTCTATGGCGTGTGTGGGCATCCATGAGGCATATGTCTTGGAAATTGGTAAAGAAAGTCACTTTCAAACCAACTAAAGTTCCTTAATTAGCTGGGAAATCATGAACAGTGTCTTCCATGAAAATTGAAACTGTTCTGCATGCCATGCTATTTTTTTTTTGCTCCCTCTTTCTTTATGAGTATATCATCACTAGCAAAATGATAATCCACTTTAATGTGCTTTGTTCTTTTTATGAAAAAGAAGGATTTTGGCAATGTGCAAGGCTGCCCAATTGTCACATACAACTACATGTGTTGAGAATGGTTGATGCAAACTGCCAAGGTTGGATAAAATACCTTTCAATCATTTTAGTTCACAAGTACCTTGGGCAAAGATGAGCTTGTCATTATACTCCAAAGGCACACTAGCAGGTTTGGTGCCTAGAAGCCCCTACTCAGAGATGATTCGAGAGCATATTTTATCTTCATAAAAGAAGATGCTAGTAGCATACCAATTAAACAGCATTTGGTCAAAGGGCAACAAGCCCAATATTGATCACAACAACCGGAGAGTTGCAAATTGCTATCTCAGCATAGTAAAATCACAATATCCTTTCTCCATTGTGGCATGAATTGTGAGAGTATGAATACAAGATAATTTGGGCCTAGTAAAATGAGGTAGATAAGTTGGCCCACTAAGTGCCTATATTATTTAAGTTTATTGACCCAAAAAAATCAAGCAAAGGACCTTGGGCAAAGATGAGCTTGTCGTTCTACTCCAAAGGCACACTACTCAGAGTTAGAGATGATTCAAGAGCATATTTTATCTTCAAAAAAGAAGATGCCAGTAGCATTCCTAACCACTTCGAAACCAACCTAATTCCTTCATATGAAAACATGTACTTAATGAATAGCTACAAGAACATTTCTTAAGATAAATAAGGTATTGTTTTTTTTTTTTTTTTTGTCCTGGGTTAGATACCACGGGTGTCCCCCAACTCACTAGGTCAGAGACTAATTCTGCTCGTGATGCATGACTGCCGTTGACCCAAGGAAATTTTGCACACGAAGGGAATCGAACACGGTTTCTCCCACTAAATAGATCATTCTCTCTCACGTGAACGCAGCGGGGCCTTACACCACTGCGCCAATCCTTTGGGTTAAATAAGGTATTGTTTCGGTAAAATTTTTATAAGCACTCAGAGAAGAAAATAATTAGGTAAAATTATTTGAGCTTATTCTATAAGTTAAAATCAACTTATATACTTCAACTTTGGAAGAAGTTAAATGAGGAATATTTTATAATAAGATAAAACAAATAATGATTATTTCGAATACTCAAAAGATTTTACAGTTGCATTCCCAACGAGGTATTCAAACTTCACCTAAGAAAAAAACACAATAGTTTGCAGATTATATCCATATATTCTCGAGCAAAAGTGTTCTTGATAATATGATGAAGTAAAGCAAATAGACCTGAGCAACTCATATTCCATTAAGAGTGACGACAACTGTACGCGGTGTAGGATAATCCCGTTGCTCACAAAGCCATATACCCTTAAAGCATAATGAAAAATTCTATTAATAATCCAGACTCGAGTGTTCTTCCACAAATTAAAATGACATAGTATTGTGTATATTTTCATGTTTTGCAATGAATTCTATACAATATATCCCGACTCGTGTTCTTAAATTAATATATTGTATAGAATATTAAACTAGCTAGTTATCAATTTAAGATATTTGAATTTTATTTAAATCAAATGCGTAGCTTCTCCAAATATCCTTTTCATCTTGAATCAAAATCCATTGTGCGACCATTCATCGCAAAGGTTATAACAGAACCTTTAAGTAATTAAAATTTAACCTAACCACTAGCAACAAACAGAATCACATAAGAATTATTAAAATATTTAGTCAAATTAAAAAGTTCGGTGGAAAAAAGTGGGGAGAGAAAAAAAGAATCAGTTATCAGTATTAATCTTGACCAAGATATCATTACAAAAATTAATTTTGTTACCTGCCATGTCCCCATATTAAGCTTTCCATTTGTAATCGGTATCCTAAATTAAAAACACAATATATCAGTGGATTGATGATAATATATTAGTAGCATAATAAATCAATTTGAACAAATATCTCACATGAGTGCACAACCAAACATTGACGATTTAATATGTGCCGGCATGTCATCTGGCCCTGAAATTATATATATGTGGAAACTAAATGTATTGACATGTCATCTAAACCCAAAATTATTGACTGTTTTGCAAGAATGCAAAAGCCATCAGCTGAAAAAAACCAGAAATTATATATAGAAAGCTAACAGATTATGTTTAATATCCGACTTAATTAAGGTATTACATTATGATATTTGTGAGCGTGTGTGTTTCTTGAACAAAAAGGTTACTTCTCATTTTCTATGCCATGTTTTACAATTCTCTTATGGATAGAATGAAGAGATAAAATAAAAGGGACGTGTAGGGTAAGTAGAAAATTGATGTTACCAAAGACTTGTTCTGACAAGTGACAACAACCCAAGTTCCCCCATCATATCATTAATAGATCACCATATATATGCAAATTCAATAAATAAATAAATAAATCGCATAATAATTGGTTTGGTCAAAATACAAAAACTAACCCTCTAGACTCTAGAGCATAGTTACATAATTCGTCAGTTGGCCATAGAACCGCGAATTGGTTCATGCGTACCAATTCGCGGTTCGTTTAAGTACCGGTTCGTCGGAATTCGTCGTCGAATTCGTGAAATAGATGAACCAGAACAGATGGGAAAAAGAAACAATATGGGTCGCAGCTTAAGAACTTCAGAAAACTGTTAACAGCCAAACTTTGAAGAAGATGAATGATCCAATGAAACAAATCGGTTGAGAAGTGCGAAAGAAAGAATGGCATAAATGAAAAAAAAAAAAAAGAGTACTTTGCTTCTGCAACACAAAGATGGGCTGGGAAAAGAAGGTTTAGAAAAGAAACGGGAAAAAAGGAACTCAGAGGTCAAAAAATGGGGAAAACGGAAAAGGAAAAGGTGGAAGATAAAAGTTTCTTTTTTTTTTTAATAAATTATTGCTGATTTCGACTTTCGAGAACATTGGTTTCCAAAGCTTCTTCATTTTTTTGGACAGTTTACTGTGTTTTGAATTCACACATATTTGAATTCACATTTTAACTTTTTTTTCTCCATCACTTTTCTTGAAAAAGGTAATTGAAATTTTAATTTAAAAAAAATAAAACCAATACGTGGAAATATATAAAAGTCTAAAACTCAATTTCATATCTCTAAAATATGAGTAAATAAAAAAATATATATATCTCTAAAATATGAAGTTCGGTGACTTGTGTGATTATTTTGTCTTATTTAAAATTTGAAGTTAATTTTTTATTCATGATATTTTTTATTTGACTTTGTGTATTTTATAATTTTTATCTATATAAAAAAATTATTGGCAGTATATAAATTTACAATAGAATGTCTACTAAAAATTTAAATAGCATACCGAAGGGTGTCAATTATATATACCCCTCACGTACCAATATTTCGAAAGGTCACGTACCGCGTACCCATACCACGTACCGAACGTATTGCGAATTATGTGACTATGCTCTAGAGTATGCTTCCAAGGCGCAGATGGGCCCTGCAAACATATATATGGAAATTTCATTTCAAGGCCTTTTGTCGTAAGACACATTAAAATAAGTTTCTATATCTATTAATGTAAGAACTAAACAAAAAACTAACCTCTGGAACTATCCGATTGAGGAACGTTTCTGTATCATCCCGAACATCATAGTCATAATTCTCATTGATGATAAAAGAAGCACTTGTGTGATGCACTATATTTCTCATTATAGAAGTTCATTCTATGAAGTATGAAGCCCAAATTGAATTGTACATGACAATATAGGAGGACCCAATTACATAAATATACTTACAGAAGAGATGGGCCAGGCCACACTTGAACCCAGACAATTCTTGCTGAACTTCTTTCACTATCTGAACCAAGGCATTTGTTATATCTACCTCCTTTTATTAATAGTATACCTCCTATTGTATTTATTTTTCCAAAAATACCCCATTACATACCTTTCACTCTCTTCTTCTACCCAACCCCTCATTACTGTACTGTCACTTCCTTCCATGTACATGCAAACCTCCGCACTACTGCAATTTTCAATCTCCGCACTATTTCATTTCACCCTCAATTCTCTTCTATTCCTCTTTCTGTCAGTTACAAACAACACAAAAAAATTCATGTTTTTTTTTTCTTTTGAAAAGCTAAAGAGCTAATTTTTTTAATGAAAACCTCAAGCACAAATGTGCCCAGAAGAGAAAACAAAGTACACTTGCTGCTATATGATTTGCACCTATAATTACACAATTTGTTTTCATATTTACAAACAAAACACATAACCCTTGAATGTCCTTTTATTCTACGTCTATATTTACAAACAAATTCATATTAAATCAAAACCTAATTGCAATTTGTGATTGGGGCAAGGGAAGTAAAGGAAGTCAATCATTGACCCGCAGAAATGGAATGGGAATTGGGAAACGTCAGCATGCTGGGTGCTACACTGTAGCACCATTGCAGTTAGGCAGTGTCAGGTGTTGGTGTAGGTACCTTGAGCAACGTCATCTTCATTTTTGTTAGCAGATGCAGAGGAGGAAGTAGGCAAACAATGATTTGTGTTTGGTTTGCTTTGGAGAAAACTAAGAAAGGAGTGAATGATAATTGAAATTCCTCTCATGTACACAGAAGGGGGTGACGGTGGTGGTGCTGGATTGGATAGAGGAAGAGAATGGGAGGTATAGAGATCTGGAAATGTGTTTTCCACAATAAGGATATTTTGGAAAAATAAATACAAGAGGAGGTATATTAATAACAAAAGAGAGGTAAATATAACAATTCCTGAACCAATTGTTATTTATACTTTGTTTAACAAAAACTAGTTAGTTACCCGTGTGTTCGCACGAGTTGTCTTAATTTCTACGTATTTTTTAGATGATTTACGTATATCACAACTTGTTTAAAAATAAATATTTTTTTTATATTACATAAATATAAATATTAGATATACATTTGTTGCTCAACAGTAACAAGAAACCAAAACATGAATGTTTAATAAGAATGATAAAGCAAGAATAGTTGACCTAGTTAATGTTGTATAAATTGTATTAAAATAGTAACTTGAAACATATTAAAAAATTTAGTCTCACAATAACAAATGCCTCTAAAATGTTAATAAGAAAAAACACCAGCAAAAATAGCCCATGATTTCATGCATTTGCACAAGTCACTCGTTTTCATGCATGTTTGAAATAGAGTATTCAGGCAGAGAAAATATATATTTAGTTATATTCCCATAATCCAAATATTTTACAACTAGATTGCGAATAAAAAATTATTAATTTTATAGTAGTTATAGTTTATAAACAGTAATTCAAATAATTTAAAGTATAAGAATTAATTAAATTAAATGCAAACTTTTGAAATCAAATATTATTTACCAACACGTCGTTGATTCGAGTGGAATTAAAATCATATCTCTTAAGTAAAGTATTTGGTTCAATACTTGTGGTTAAAAGAGATCTTGCTAAAGTCAATGGATACTAATAAAATTATTATTTTATTCTCTAATAGACAAATTATTTTTTGTTAGTAAGTACTTATGTAAGATGAGTTGTTATAAATTTTTAGTATTATCTTTGACCTGTGAGAAGAAAATGTACTCAGTTAAAAAAGAATAATATTTTTGTCTAAATATTTAAATAAGTTTTTCATGAAGGATTTATTATATGTCCTAACCTTTAAGCATGTTAAATACATATTTAATAAATTCATTATAATATATTTATTATATATTTATGTAAAAAAAAGTTAACATTATTATAAAAATATTAATCAAGAAAATTTTCGTAACTGAAGTTATTAAACATATAGAGTCAAAATATTATTTTGTAATAAATATAATAACTAATTAAATTTAAATTAATTTTAATATTAACAGTTTAACCTCATAAAATAAATATTATTCAACAAAATATTTATTTATGAAATTATTTAAAATTATTTTATACGATTTTTAAGTAAAAATGATTTTATTGGATTTAAGAGTAAAAAAGAAATTGTTGAGTCTTGAGTATTCAATTTTGTAAAATACCCAAAGAAATGCATTTGACGCTCATAATGGTTTTACCTGACTCAAGCAAGATTGTCTCCCGTGAATGGCACATGTGGACTCTAACATAAAAACTTAACAAATATTTAATTTATGATATTATTGATGAAGTAACTTAAAATAATTTTTTGTAATAAGAATATATTCAATAAACTAATATATATATATATATATATATATATATGAATCTACAAAATTTTCGTATATGAATCTATTAAACATAGAGTCAAAATATTATTTCATAATAAATATATTAACCAATTAAATTTAATTTTTTTAGTACAAAAATTTCAACCTAATAAAATAAATATTGTTCAACAAAATATTTATTTATGAAATTATTTAAAATTATATTATATAATTACTAAATAAAAATGATTTTGTAGGATTTAAAATTAAAAAAAATGTTGAGTCTTAGGTATGAAGTTGTGTTAAATACTTGAAGAAATATATTTATTGTCCATAATGATTCTACCTGACTCGGGCAAGATGGTCTCTTGTGAATATACTTGTAGTCTCTGCAATTAAAAAATAAAAACTAATTCAATTTATGATATATATTATTAAGAGAAATTCTATATCCTCCTAATAGAGAGGGCTGACTATTTGTCCGAACCAATCATGTTTTAACACGTGTCAATAAATTTTATTGAAAAATGTTCATTTATTTAACATTTTAAATTTTAGTTTCTTTTCAAATTTGCCCCTTCCACACGTGACGACACCCCTCATTCGTAGGGATGGCAAAATGTACCCAGACCCTACAGGTATCCGCAAACAATCCGCAAGCGGGTCGGATAAATACCCGCTTATTGGGGCTGAGGCCGAGTATTTACCCACATTTTTCCGCGGGTACGGGTACTATAGTACCCGCCGCGCCCCGCACCTTCCATATATATATATATATATTAATATATCAATGTAATTAAAATAACTTAAATAAATAATTATGTTATATATATACTCTTCTGTAAAAAAAAAATTATATTTTCCATAAACTAACACTAACAATAAAATATTTATGTTATAACTTACAATAATTTGATATTTTATATTTTTAATATTGTGTGGATGTTTTTAATGTTAAGTTTGAATTATTTAAGTGCGAATTTTCAATTTACTTGTAATAATTTTTAATTAATATTTTTATGACTTAAATGCAATTTTGGTCCCTCTATTTTGCACAGTTCGCAATTTTAGTCTTCCTATTTTAAAATAGAGACATTTAGTCTCCCTATTTTACACAATCCGCAGTTTTGGTCCCCCTATTTTAAAATAGAGACATTTAGTCCCCCAATTTTGTAAAATTCGTAATTTTGGTCCTTCTATCAAATTGAAAGCGTTGATTGTTAAGAAATTAACATTAACCTTAACATGGTCCAAATATAGTGACGAGATACGGGATTATTTATTTAATTTTTAATTATTTTAAATACTTAGTAGAATAATTGATGAAAAATATATTTTAAAAAAAGGTAATATCATTTATTTGACTACGACGTGCTATGTGCTTCAACAACATATAACTAGTTTAAAATAAATGATTAAGACTTGTGATTTTTATATTAGGACTCACGACTACCCCAACCATTAAAATCGACGTGACATGTACTTTAGTGACGAGATAAACAAATAATTATTACCCAGTATTTAAAATAATTAAAAAAATAAATAAATAATCTCATTTTCACATCATTATATTTGGGTCACGTCAAGGTCAACGTTAATCTCTTAACTGTCAATGCTTTCAATTTGATGAAAGGACCAAAATTACGGATTTTACAAAATTGGGGGATTAAATGTCTCTATTTTAAAATAGAGGGCCCAAGATTGCAGATTGTGCAAAATAGAGGATCAAAATTGCAATTAAGCCTTTTTTTTTTATTGATTTATTAACTTCATACATAAGTAAAGTGCAGGTAACGGGTGCGGCTATGCGAATATAGGTACCCAACGGGTACGGGGATGGGGATTAAAGTTGTTATCCTGCTTAATGGGTCGGACCAATAGTGGTGCTAATAGAGTCCAAGGGGAGTTCACAGTGAGACGCAAGTTGGACCTCGAGGATGAAGTGAAATCCAATGGCTCGAAGAGAGTTTCGCATTAAGGCACTTTCTAAGGGGAGAGACGAACCCACGAGACTGAGGTTTCCACTCTGTTATTTTCAACTTTTCAAGCAAAAGTTTCAAGTTTTTGGCCTGTCTTCTTTGCACAATGGTGACACTAATGAGGACCTCAACCCTTTAACTTGGTTTGCCCTTGAAGTTTTGACCGAGTTAAAACAAACGCTGAGTGCCTATGCTTCTACAGCTTTGGGATGACATGCTTCAAGTTGTTGACAGGGAAAGTGTTATTGATGTAATTCAATTCTATTTGTATCTCAATTCATGATGTTGAACTAGCTTGTTTCTAGTTTCGGGTGATAATATATGGTGTATCAAATAGAGTGTAGACTAAGGAGTAGTATCTTTCTATATAATCTCATTTATCATTATAACTACATTAGATTGAATATAACTAACTCAAGTTCAGCTTCATGCTTTGGGTGCCTTAAAAAGTTTAGTGTTAAGAAGGCTTAATGAAAGTTCAGTGCATTTCCAAGTGCTTGACCTGCTTTGAGTAATCAACTAAATAAATGTATTGGTCAACAAAATAGATTTTATTATTCTTTATCCAAGTATAAAATCCAACACATGGTGTATAAAAATAAAACAGAAAATAAAGATAAATGAAATAGTAAATTGGATAGAATGAATTGGCTTTCATTAGTGTTTCTGTTATACATATGGTAAGCTATTTATAGAATACAAAAAAGAGTGCACCAAGTGCTAGACTAAGCCTTGTTACCTGAAAACAAATCCTATTACAGCATAACCAACTCAATGAGTCAGCATAACTGAAAGTGTGACACCCTCCTTGACATGTGGTTCAAATTGGGTGAGCTAAGTGAATCAGTAGAACCATTCTCCAAGGCAACAACAGAGCTATTCTTTAATTCAGTAGTCATTCATCAATTGATTCTCCATGTTTAACACCAAAGATTAGCCTAAGAGGTCTTATACTTGAGTCAAACAAAGAGCTGCAACAAAAAAAGTTTTAAGACATGTATCCACAACTGATAAAATCAAGAAGTTAAATCCCCCAAAGCTAAAATCAACAACCTTACAAAAGAGACCTGCCAACCATCTCTCATTCAAAATACAACTGATGCAACCAACAAAATAAACAATAAGTTTAACAAAACCATCTCTTAGAAACTTTACAATATAGAAGAACAAATATCTTGATTTGGAAGACAAAAGATAACATAAATAATCTACAAGAATATTAACAGTATAACACGGGCAAGTTAAAAAATAAAATTTTAGGGTGATAAGCATGAGCAAATTTCTAGACAATGTTTTAGAGAACAACAATTGGTTCCTTGTTTGTCTTTTTTCATCTAAAAAAGTTGTATGAACACAACTAACATGAACCCAATTCATTCGAAGGCTGGGCTTACACTGGGACAATAGTATGGCTGGATATTAAGCAATTAGCACTAACAAAATTTGACTATTTGTGCAATAACTGAATTCTATCATAGGCACCTAACATAAACCCAATTATCCGAATCCTATAAGCAGCACTGCAATTTTCAAAAACTCAATTGCAGTAGCCACAAAAAGAGACACCATCTTCTACCACTACACTAACTACATACACAAGTAACACAACACAAGACTTCACCAAACATTTTCATAGAGAATCCCAATCAATTTCATAAGAAAGGAACGTCTTCCTCTCCCTCGTGCATGACTCACCACTAAGGGAGTGTTTGATTCCCGACGCTGTTAATTCGGTGCTCGCACCATCGAAACCAGTTTCTGCCAAACGCGATGAAGTTCATGATTATTGAATGAATAAAACCCCGATAATTATAAAAATAAAGAAAGCGAAAATTGGAAGCATGTGTTATATTATTATACCTTGTGAATTGTGATGCAAACGGAAGTGTCTGCGATTTTAATTTTTAAGGAAACAGGTTTGAATTGAAAAAGAGGGAAGGAAGCGCTCGCTGCACAGCAATGGCATTGTACTGGTTCGTATTGTAACTGGTTCGTATTGTAACGGTCGCGGTGGGGACACACGAGCCCATCCTCCTCCACGGCCGCCACGGCTTCGCCGGCAATGCCTCCCAGATCTACGCCGTCCACCAGAGCATTGCGAAGGTCCCCATCATTTTCTACCTCATTGCTCAGTACGTCTTGTGTGAACGGTGACAAACAGAGGGAGTATGGACTATGGTGTGAAAAAGGGTAAATTTGGAAAAAGACTAAATGTTAAATTAAATGACTATATATATATATATATATATATATATATAATATTATTGAGTCTTAGATATGAAGTTATATTAAATATTCGGAGAAATTGATTTGTCGCCTATAATTGTCCTACCTGACTCGAATAAGATTGTTTCTCGTGAATGATACTTGTCATGTCTATCATTAGAAAATTAAACTAATTTAATTTATGATGTAATTAATGAAGTAAAAACTAATTTGTAATATATTTAATAAATTTATTATAATATATTTATCATATATTTATGTAAAAAAAGTAAACATTATTATAAAAATATTTATCAAGAATATCTTTGTATCTGAAGTTATTAAACATAGAGTCAAACATTATTTTGTAATAAATATATTAACTAATTAGATTTAAATTAAATTTTAGTAAAATCAATTTAACCTCAAAAAATAAATATTATTTAATAAAATATTTATTTATGAAATTATTTAAAATTATTTATATGATTTCTAAGTAAAAATGATTTTATAGGATTGAAGAGTAAAAAAAAAAATTGTTGAGTCTTGAGTATGCAATTGTATTAAATACTCAAAGAAATAAATTTGTCATTCATAATGGTCATACCGTACTCGAGTATGATTGTCTCTTGTGAATGATACATCTGGACTCTAATATAAAAAATAAAAATATTTAATTAAATTATTGATGAAGTAATAAATATATTAACTAATTATATTTAATTATTTTTTAGTGCAAAAATTTCAACCTAATAAAATAAATACTATTCAACAAAATATTTATTTATAAAATTATTTAAAATTATATTATATAATTACTAAATTAAAATGATTTTATCAGATTTAAAAGTAAAAAAAAAATTGTTGAGTCTTAGGTATGAAGTGTGTTAAATACACGAAGAAATAGTTTTGTCACCCATAATAGTTCTACCTGATCGGGCAAGATTGTCTCCCATGAATGATACTTGTAGTATCTACTATTAAAAAATTAAAACTAATTCAATTATGATATTATTAATGAAGTAATTTAAAATTATTTTGTAATGAAAATATATTTAATAAATTAATTTTAATATATTTATTATATAAATAAATAAATAAATTTAACATTATTATATACATATGAATCAACAAAATTTTCATATACGAAGTTAGTAAACATAGAGTCAAAATATTATATTGTAATAAATACATTAACTAATTAGATTTAAATTATTTTTTAGTATAAAAATTTCAACCTCATAAAACAAATATTATTAAAAAATATATTTATTTATAAAATTATTTAAAATTATTTAATATGATTTTTAAGTAAAAATGATTTTATAGAATTTAAAAGTAAAAAAAAAATATTGTTGAGTTTTAGGTATGAACTTGTGTCAAATAGTCGGAGAAATTGATTTGCCACCTATAGTTGTTCCACGTAACTCGAGTAAGATTGTCTCTCGTGAATTATACCTAAGATTATCTCTCGTGAATGATACTTGTGCTCTCTATCATTAGAAAATTAAACTAATTTAATTTATGATATTATTAATGAAGTAATCTAAAACTAATTTGTAATTAAAATATATTTAATAAATTTATTATTATATATTTATGTAAAAAAAGTGTACATTATTATAAAAATATTAATCAAGAAAATCTTTGTATCTGAAGTTATTAAAAATATAGTCAAAATATTATTTTGTTATAAATATATTAACTAATTAGATTTAGATTATTTTTTTTAGCATAAACAGTTTAACCTTGTAAAATAAATATTATTCAACAAAATATTTATTTATGAAATTATTTAAAATTATTTTATATGATTTCTAAGTAAAAATAATTTTATAGGATTGAAGAGTAAAAAAAAATATTGTTGAGTCTAGAGTATGCAATTGTGTTAAATACCCAAAGAAATAAATTTTTCACCCATAATAATCTTACCTGATTTAAGCAGGATTGTCTCCTGAATGATAAATGTGAACTCTAACATAAAAAAAATATTTAATTTATGATATTATTGATGAAGTAATTCAAAACAATTTTTTGTAATTAAAATATATTTAATAAATTAATCCAATATATATATATATATATATATATATATATATATATATATATAATATTAAATTTAACATTATTATATAGATATGAATCAACAAAATTTTCGTATATGAAGTTTTAAACATAGAGTCAAAATATTATTTTGTAATAAATATATTATCTTATTAGATTTAATTGGTTTTAGTACAAAAATTTCAACCTAATAAAATAAATATTATTGAACAAAATATTTATTTATAAATTTAATTAAAATATATTATATAATTACTAAATAAAAATGATTTTATAGGATTTATAAGTAAAAAAAAAATGTCAAGTCTTAGGTATATATATATGAAGTTGTGTTAAATACTTGAAGAAATATATTTGTCGTTCATAATGATTTTACCTGACTCGGGTAAGAGTATCTCCCGTAAATGATTTATATTTATAATATTATAAACAAATAAATTTATGTATCATTAATATAAAAGGAAAGAAAAGAAAGAAGCATTAAAAGAAAAAACTAAAAAGAAGAAAAATAACGTAAAAAGAAAAAAGAAATAAAAAGGAAAGAAAAAAGTAAAATAAAAAAAGAAAGAAAAAAAGAAATAAATGTTTAAAGAAAAAAAACTGAAAAAGAAGAAAGAAAAAAAATTGAGTAGAATAAATGATAAAAGAATTTATTTTCCTTTATAAAATAAATATATAATAGAAAAGAAAAATAAAAAACAAAAAATTAAAAAAAAAAACTGAAAAGAAAAACAAAAAGGAAGAAAAAGAGTAAATAGAAGACAAAAAATAAAAAAATAAAAACCTGAAATGAAAGATAAGAAAGAAGACAAAAAGGAAGAGAGAGAGTAAGCAAAAGACAAAACAATCAAAGAAAAAGACATGTGTTACAAAATGGAGAAGGCTTAGTACTGTCTTTTTCCTAGTCTAAAAAATTCTTAAATAGATAGTAGACTAAATCAAACCATTTATATGTTCTACAACAATATAAAGACTATTGACTCACAATATTAGAATAAGTAAAAAGAAAAAAATACAGAATTTTCAGGTATTAAATGCAAACGCCATTAAAAGAATAAGATGGATTGAAATAATCTTTCCACACATTTCCTGTTCTTTTTCCCATCTTCAATTACTCACCCTTTAGCTACAATCATCATCATATATTAAAAATAATGTTTATATGATCAGCAAGCATATAATAAGAGAAATAGTTGTCCTAAACATATATAGGAATTTTCTTTTTATATAAACCACAATATTATTTACGCAATCCTGCTTTAGTACGTGGAGGCAATTATGTTTCACGGGCGCCTTGCACGTACTGCCGCCTCCACTGTTTCATGGTCATGGGACACGCTGCCTGACCTCCATGTATAGACCCATTGCCAGGAAGACTTTCAATACAAGGGATCCCCATGTCCATGCCCGGATCCATCACCAATCCACCATACTCGTCCGAGCCGGTCACCTAGTCGAACCATTGGCTCTGATACCAAATGTTGTGCATCGAGGGGGATAAACATCGGGGAGATCTGCACCAATGTGCCATGAGCACACCACACAAGTAAACTTGACACCACCTTCAACCCAAAACCTTAAGGTGTTAGGTTTGTGGGTCCATCTACTTATATGTTGCTCAACTTGCCCATCCTACCCAATGTGGGACTTCACCTTTACACTTGTACTCCAACAGTAAATATATATGTGATTTACAAAGAAGGGAGGCACAATAACATGGTTGATATATAAGTTCAATAACACACACCTTAGAAGTGATGAGATGACAACCACGTTTAAGCGGAGGCAAAGTTATTGTCTTCTGGGCCAACTTAGGAGCAGCTATAACATCCCTAATTTACAGACCTTAGAAATAAATAATAAAGAGACATCTTTTATGGAATAGCCTTTTATATTTAATGGTTAAAGGATACCCTTAGGTATTATTAATAATAGTTACCTTTTTATAGGAGTTGTCAGGAATGAGATAATAGAATCTAGATGGGGAGCCAAGGCCCAAGGTGAGCCGAGGCCCACTTAGCCCACGCACACCACACACTTTATATAGATGAGAGAAGGGAGTGTTAGAGAGAGAAAGAAAGAAAGAAAGGGAAAGATAGAGAGAAGGAGGAGAAGAGGAGAGGAAGAGGAAGAAGGAGATGGAGCAGAGATCTGAAGACCTAGTGCCCGGAGCTTATCTCTACGTGTCCCGGGAGGTGAGTGTTTTCCCCTAGTCCATCCCTATCCCCTTAATTTGCATGTTTTCCCCTTTTTCTCTTTTGAACCTTAGGTTTGGAGATTTTGGGTTTTTGGTGATTATGATTGATTAAGGGGTTTTTCGGGTAAATCAATCTGTTGGAAATGTAATAGAAGTGTTTACAGTTTGATTTTGTATGCTTGAGATGAGTGGGTATGCCATTTATGGCCATGGAGCTTGCAAATTCGCAGCCCCATTTCCATTCCAGCTCAGTCAAAATTTGGTTCAGTTGGGCCGAAATGTGTCAGAATGGAGTATTTAGCTTCAGGGGAGTTTCAGCTCAGACAGAATTTGGTTCAGCTGGGCTGAAATGTGTCAGAATGGAGTATTCAACTTTAGGAGAGTTTCGGCTCAGCCAAAATTTTGTTCAGCTGGGCCGAAATGTGTCAGAATGGAGTATTAAGCTCTAGGGGAGTTTCGGCTCAACCGAAATTTGGTTCAACTGGGCCGAAATTTGACAGAATGGAGAAATTAGCTCCAGGGACTGGGCCAGAAATGTGACAAAATAGAACAAACAACTTCAGGGGAGCTCTGGCTGGGCCGCAATTTCGGCCAGCTGGGCTAGAATTTGGTTATTTTAAAATTCTCTTTAATTATGTTCCCTTTTTGAATATTTAAATGATTTTAAATATTTATACAAATGTAGTATGTTTAATTATAAGATGATTATGTTGTTCTTGAGGTGTTTATATTATGGTAAGGTAGTTGCATTATTGTTGTAATAATTATGTTTTGATGAGATGATGATATGTTTTTCTTTTGATTTACATGAGTCACTTAGACTTATGCTTTTCTTATAAAAATGTAGAGATGTGCATTAGATTTATCAATGTTGAATGAGGATGTTGGATAGGCCACAACTTTGGTTCTAGATCTATGTTAGGAAATTCACATTTTTTGAGCTTATAGGACTGCTAGATGGGTTCTTAAGTGTGTTGCTTTTAAATGGTGAATTCATAACATAGTGAGAATTAGAGGTGTTGGATTTGATGAATGATGTGTGTAACAGTCTGATTTTCTAATCTACGATGAGGTGATTGAAAATAATAACAAGAGATAATTAAATTTAATTTCATGAGAAAATATAATTAATAAACATGTGTGATTTTTCTATGTAAGTTTTAATTTCATGAGAAAATATAATTAAGCTCTATGTAATTCATGATCTGTTGTTGGTTCATAGTGGTGATTTAATATTCGTGCTCCAGAAAACTAAAAGTTCCTTCACTCCTCCATCATTCAAAGCTCTTATTTTAGCATCTCTTCGAGGTAAGGAAAGTTTACAGTTTTTATGTATTCTTTGATGTATGGATATGTTGTGATGTGTATTGATTTCTGAAAGTAATGTTTTGATAATTTGTTTGTGATATAAGTCGATTGAATGAAAGTATATGATAGTTGAAAACAAAGTGCATGCTGTCTGGTACGTCGTTGTCTGAACATGTGTTAGTATTTTTGTGATAACTTTGGCTGTGGTGAATGAAATTGGATTTTGTTTGTTGAAAATAAAAATACACATAAGGGGCTATAATTTCGGCACAAGAACTGCTCAAAAATATTGAAAATAGAAGGAGTTATGGCCCTCGAAAGTTGAGTGTCCAGTCAGAAAAACGTGACTGAACATAGTGTCTTGTTTTGCAATTCTGTATTTCTACAAAAATTGTATTCAAAAACGAGTTATATGGTTAGAAAATATACATTTCAAGCTTTCGAACGGTGTATGATATGCTTTATAATTCATTATATTTCTATTTCAAAATTTTCCTTGAAACTGACCCATCTGCAGTGAAGAAAATCTGTTTTTGAGATTTTTGAAAATTTTGGTACATTTTCTACAAGATGATTTAGAGATTATTATTTTCATTCTTTAAAAACTATATTTCCAGTGGTTTACAGCATGAAATCAATTTTTTTACAATATTTTTGAGAAGAGTTGGGATTCTAACTTTAAAAGGGGACTGTTTTGTATTAAAGATAGTTTTGCCTTTTGCTCACTAAAAGGATTATTACTATTTTTGTAAATCTTTGATTTGCGTATGGTTTTATTCTTTTACTTGTTGGTGTTTTGATTTCAAAACTCAGGAGATCATATTGTTATTTTATTTTTTTTAACTTCCTTTCAAAGTCTTTCTAAAGTTTTAAAGATGATTTCTATAATTTCTATTATTTTGAATGTTTTAAAGAGATTTTAGAAAAAATTCCAAAGTGTTTTAAACAGTTTTAAAAATTAAAAATTTTAAGGTTTTGACCAGCGTCCGATGACCAACGTTCGATGACTAGTGTCTGGTTAACTTCGATGTTTTCTTTAACTTTGAAACCATAGTGGATATATGTTGTTGACCACAGTGGATGATGGCTGTGGATATATGTTGTTGTTGACCACAGTGGACGATGACTGTGGATATGTTGTTGTGTTGGATTGTACGTGCATACATTCATGAGTCCACAGTGGACCGTGACTATGGATACGAGTTGGCACGTAAGTTGAGAGTGGGAGTGTAGCTCTCAACCTAGTGTAGGAAAGATTGGTGGGGTCGTGTACATGGGCCCGGGGGATAGGATGGACGAACGATTCCACATTGAGGCCAAGATTTTTTGCAGATCTTGTGTTGTGGTGAGCCACTACCCACGTACGCCTATCCTGACAAAGCCACTAATTTATTTCCAAGACCAGTATCGGCGTTTCCCCCAATGGTCGGATTTGACTATGTTAAGGGATTTGACTGTGCTGGTCGCTCGACTAGTGAAAATCTCCATGGAGTCGTGTCTACATATAGTGCATAACTAGGACATATTATTTGAGGATATGTTGGTGATTGACCTATTGAAATGGATTTTCTGTATATTGTTATGATTTACCTTTGTGAATATGTTAGTGTAAATCTAATGTTTTATTTGAAATGTATGTTTGTTCTGTAAGCTTATCCTTGCGCTGTTTGTTTGTATGTGTTTGACTGTGATGTTCGCGATTCTTCGCGGGAGTAGACGACGAACTACCGGCGGATCAAGCTCTTTGCGGCTGAAGTCACAGATGACCTACTTCATCTATTCCTTATATTCTCTTCTATCGTCCTAGTTTCTAGCTAAGGGTAATAAGTAGTTGTGGCCAGCTAGTAGGGAATGGGTAATAATATGTATCTCTTCTCTTTTGCTATATGTACTTACCGATGGGTACCTTTGTACTAGTATATATGTATTCCGAACCTTTTGAGATATATTAGACTTTTGGTATGTGGTTTGTATATGACCATATGGCTTGGTACTTATACTTCTGATATATATGTATTTATGTATGGAAAATTTTCAGATGTAGTTATGTATGTGGTGTATATTTCTTAATGATGAATGTTATGAATGATTAGTGATCTTGCGCGAAAAATTTACACGTATATTTATAAATAACTTATAATAAGTTTTTAATTAAATCTTTCCACAATATAGTAGTTAAGTTGTCTTGCGACGATAGCGGGTCGTTACAATTTGTGGTATCAGAGCCTGGTTGTGTCTTTTGGGAACAAACCTATGGGGATAGGTCTATTGTGTCTTTTGTTGTGCATGTGGAATTATTTCTGTAAAAGGAATAATTGTTGTTTGTGAAGTCAATGGACTTTCTATGCATTATTTCTTAAAAGAAATAATGGTTGCTGATGGCTTGTGGTTGTTGATCTATGTAAGATCACGATGAATAGACGATCTCAACCTCAGCCTCAGCCTTCTTCTTCTTCTTCTCTTCCTATACCGGATTTGGCTCAGATAGCTCACACCTTAGAGGTGATGTCAACAACGATGGCTCAACAACAAGCTACTATGGCTCAGCAGGCACAACAACACCAGGCTGCTATGGCTCAACAGTAGGCTGCCATGGCTCAGCAACAAGAAGCTGTGATACCTCTTGAATTTCAAGATTTAGCTGAGCTCAAGAAGAACTATCCTCCACAGTTTAAAGGGGAGTCAGACCCTGACACAACTGATCTTTGGATGAAGGAACTAGAGAAAATCTTCAGAGCCATGAACTGTCCAGACAACCGAAAGGTTACATATGCTACTTATATGCTTATTGGAGAAGCTGAATATTGGTGGCAGGGAACTACTCAACTTATGCAGGCTCGTGGGGAGGCCATCACTTGGGCAAATTTCAGAGAGCATTTCCTAGGAAAATATTTCCCAGCAAGTGCTAGGCATGCAAAGGAGATGGAATTTCTACAACTAATTCAGGGCAACATGACTGTGAATGAGTACTCATCTAGATTTGAATACTTGTCTAGATTTTGCACTCAGGCTACTTCTGAGGAATGGAGATGTCGAAAGTATAAGGAAGGACTAAGATACGAGATAAAAAGAATGATAATTCCAATGGAAATTAGAGAATTTCCAGAGCTGGTAGAGAAGAGCAATACAGTTGAGCATCTTGAGTATGGTGGTTGCAAGATTGTGAGGACTCATGAAGGTGGATCATCTAGATTTAAGAAAGGATTTTAGCAAAAGAAACCCTACAGTAGATCCCTGAACCAGCAAAGACAAACTCCTCATTATCAGCAACAGTAGAGGCAGGGTGGTCCAGCTGCCAAGGGCACCCCAATCACTTCTCAAAAGGGAGGTTATGAAGCTAGATGCTACAAGTGTGGAGGACCACACTATACCTATCAGTGTCATCAGAAGATTGATGTTTGCTATAATTGTCGGAAGCCCGATCACATTGCCAGAGATTGTAAAGCGGCACCAAAAGTCGAGCCTACGATGAATACAGTGAGGACAACAAAACCTATTGCTACGGGTAAAGTATTTACAATGAGCGAAGCTGAAGCCGTGAAATCTGAAGACCTGATACAGGGGGAGTGTGACATAGTTGGTAACCTCCTAACTGTATTGTTTGATTTAAGCGCAACTCATTCTTTTATTTCTTATGACTGTGTGGATAGATTGGGATTGTCTACTTGTCCTTTATCTTTTGACTTGTTTGTTTCTACCCCTACTGCTACTCTTGTAGCAACTTCAGTTGTTTGTGCTAACTGCCCTATTGTTGTTAATGGGCGCATTTATAGAGTAAATCTAATTTGTTTACCTCTCTTGGACATAGACATTATATTAGGCATGGATTGGTTATCTTTTAACCATATCCTCATAGACTGTGCTAGAAAGAGCCTTATGTTCCCAAACCCTAAGGATACTGGATTTATCAATGCCAATCAAGCACAAGATGCTTTAAAAGAAGGAGCTCAAGGATACGTGATTCTATCTTTTCTAGAAGTTAAAAATGATCTAGATTTAAACTCTGTGATAGTTGTTAAGGATTTTCCTGAAGTTTTTCTAGAAGATGTACCTGATTTACCTCCAAAGTGAGAAATTGAGTTTGCCATTGATTTAGTTCCTGGAGCGGGACCAGTTTCAATAGCACCTTATCGAATGGCACCTGCAGAGTTAGCCGAACTGAAGAAACAAATTGAGGAGTTGCTAGAGAAGCAAATGATCAGACCTAGTGTTTCACCTTGGGGAGCACCAGTGTTGTTGGTGAAGAAGAAAGATGGTGGTTCAAGATTGTGTGTGGATTATCGGTAATTAAACAAGATCACGATCAAGAACAAGTACCTGTTACCTAGGATTGATGATTTGATGGACCAGTTAAGAGGAGCCACGATTTTCTCCAAGATTGATTTGCAATCTGGTTACCATCAAATACGAGTTAAGGACGAGGATATACCGAAGACAACTTTTCGGACTCGGTATGGGCATTATGAATATGTTGTGATGCCCTTTGGAGTAACAAATGCTCCTGCTATATTCATGGATTACATGAATAGGATCTTTCATCCTTTCTTAGACAAGTTTGTCATCGTATTCATTGATGACATACTAATTTACTCTCGTACCCGTGAGGAGCATGAGAATCACCTGAGAGTTGTGTTGGAGATCTTGAAGGAAAAGCAATTGTATGCAAGGCTATCAAAATGTGAGTTTTGGCTAGATGAGGTGAAGTTTTTGGGACATGTAATATCAGCAAGTGGAATTGCTGTGGATCCAGCAAAGGTAGAGACTGTGTTACGGTGGGAACGTCCGAAAACAGTTACTGAGATTAGGAGTTTTGTTGGGTTAGCTGGTTACTATCAAAGATTCATAGAAGGTTTCTCAAAGATAGTTGCACCATTGACACAACTTACTCATAAGGATCAACCTTTTGCATGGACTGAAGACTGCGAGCGAAGTTGTCAAGAGTTGAAGCAAAGGTTAACTACCTCACCAGTGTTGATTTTACCTGATCCTAATGAGTCATTCAAGATTTACTATGATGCATCTCATCAAGGATTAGGATGTGTGTTAATGCAACATAGGAAGGTTGTAGCGTATGCTTCGAGACAATTGAAGACACATGAGAGAAATTATCCTACTCATGATTTGGAATTGGCCGCGGTTGTGTTTGCTTTGAAAATATGGAGACATTACCTTTATGGGACAAAGTTTGACGTGTTTAGTGGTCACAAAAGCCTGAAGTACTTGTTTGATCAGAAAGAGCTTAACATGAGATAGAGACGTTGGATGGAGTTTCTAAAAGACTATGATTTTCAATTGATGTATCACCCAGGAAAGGCAAATATAGTGGCAGATGCTCTTAGTAGAAAGGCAGTTCACATGTCTGCTGTGATGGTGAAGGAATTAGAGCTTGTGAAAAAGTTTAGAGATCTAAATTTGTATATGGAGATGGACCATGATCACTTTAGATGTGGCATGATCACGGTGACTAGTAGTTTTCTTGAAACCATCAAGGAGAAGCAATTGTCAGACCCAACTTTGTGTAAGACAAAGGAGTTGTTAGGGACTGATAAGGTTGTGGACTTCAGCTTAGGAGATGATGGTATCCTAAGGTTTAAAGATAGAGTTTGTGTACCTCAAGACCCGGAGATCAAAAGACTTATCTTAGATGAAGGTCATAAGAGTAAGCTTAGTCTACATCCAGGTACGACAAAGATGTATCAGGATTTGAAGAAGATGTTTTGGTGGTCTGGCATAAAGAAAGATGTAGCAGAGTTTGTGGCGGCTTGTCTTACTTGCCAGAAAGCCAAGGTAGAACATCAGAGACCCGGTGGTTTGTTGCAAACGATGGAAGTTCCTATGTGGAAATGGGATAGTATTACAATGGATTTTGTTGTGAGTTTGCCTAGAACGGCAAGAGGGTTTGATGCTATATGGATCATTGTTCATAGGTTGACGAAGTGTGCTCACTTCTTACCCATTAATATAAAGTATAAGTTGGAAAAGTTTACTCAGTTGTACATTAAAGAAGTTGTGCGTTTACACGGAGTGCCTTCTAGCATCATATCTGATAGAGATCCAAGGTTCACATCAAGATTTTGGCAAAGTTTGCATAAGGCATTGGGTACAAAGTTAAGACTTAGTTCTGCTTATCACCCTCAGACGGATGGTCAATCTGAGCGAACGATTCAATCGCTTGAGGATCTTCTTCGAGCATGTGTTTTAGATCATCTTGGTAGTTGGGATGAAGTTCTACCCTTGATAGAGTTCACCTACAATAATAGCTTTCACGCTAGTATTGGGATGGCACCATTTGAAGCTCTATATGGTAGAAGATGTAGGACACCGCTTTGTTGGTATCAAGATGGTGAGCATCATTTTGTTGGACCCGAGCTAGTACAACAAACTACAGAGAAGGTCAAGAGAATTCAGGAAAACATGAAGATTGCTCAAAGTTGACAGAAGTCATATGCTGATAAACGTAGAAGACCCCTTGAATTTGAGAAAGGTGATAATGTTTTCTTGCGAGTCACACCCACGACTGGGGTAGGCAGAGCGATAAAATCCAAAAAGCTCACTCCTAAATTTATTGGACCCTATGAGATTCTTCGTCGTATAGGTCCTGTTGTTTATCAAATAGCCTTACCTCCTATTTTGTCCAATATTCACAATGTGTTCCATGTCTCACAACTTAGAAAGTATACTCATGATCCCACACATATCATTGAGCCTGATACTATACAAATACGAGAGAATCTGACCTATGAAACTCAACATGTGAGGATTGAGGATCAGAGTACGAAGGAACTCAGGGGAAAAGACATTCGTCTTGTTAAAGTTGTGTGGAGCGATACTACGGGAGACACTACGTGGGAGCTTGAAGACAAGATGCGAGAACAATACCCAAATCTCTTCTTAGGTAAGCGAAATTTCGAGGACGAAATTTTTCTTGTTGGGGAGAATTGTAACACTCTGATTTTCTAATCTATGATGAAGTGATTGAAAATAATAACAAGAGATAATTAAATTTAATTTCATGAGAAAATATAATTAATAAACATGTGTGATTTTTCTATGTAAGTTTTAGTGGAAAATTTCACTGAAATCGGGACTGTGTTACACACTGGCAGTGTAAGAATACACTGTGAAAGTGAGAAAACAGTCAAAAAATTAAAAGAATTTAATTATAATTAGTCTCTAATAATTATAATTAGGTTCCGATAAAATTTTTATGTTATTCTGTTACACTTGATTAAAATAATAATATTTTAACGTGGTTCCAAAGAGTGTGATTTTGAGAACTTTTTGAGAGTTAGAAAAATTCAAAGACTAAGAAAAAATTAAACTTACCTACTAGAAGACGCAAAGCCTAATTCAAAGAACCTTAACCACAGTTCTTTTTAATTGGCCTACATGCATAACCATTCAAAATGAAGGAGAAAAATTTCTTACGTCGCAGGATTTGTAGCACGTTCAAAAGACAAAGAGAATATAATCTTACATTTTTTCTTCTTACCTATGCACGTATCTTATTGATCAGAGAAGAGAAATTAATTTCTTGACTTTACTTCCTCCCTATGACGATTTTCCTACTACACCTATCAAAATTAATTGTCAACATGTTCACACATGTTTCTCTTCAAACTCCTTTGCAAGCTTCCTAATGCTATGTAATACGTACATCACCACTTCCCTTCCTATTCATGTTTCCTTTTCTTTCTATTACTTAAGTTTACAAAGTCAAAAAAAAAAAAAATATCCCTACTATTGTATAAAAGAAGGTTGCAGCGAGAATTTTAAACTGCACAACCTCAACCGAACTCATTTCTGCTTGAAAATTTCCTTTTCTCCAAAACTTTCTATTTGCAACCTCTTTTTCCCTATCTACCATGAATTTTTCACCACTTCTCACACCCTCCATCTCACGTTAAGTAATTCTACTTTTCCAAAAGTTATCCTTCAAAATTTCTAAGTCTCAAGTTTTTATACTATGATTTGTTGTTGGTTCATAGTGGTGATTTAATATTCGTGCTCCAGAAAACTAAAAGTTCCTTCACTCCTCCATCATTCAAAGCTCTTATTTTAGCATCTCTTCGAGGTATGGAAAGTTTACAGTTTTTATGTATTCTTTGATGTATGGATATGTTGTGATGTGTATTGATTTCTGAAAGTAATGTTTTGATAATTTGTTCGTGATATAAGTCGATTGAATGAAAGTATATGATAGTTGAAAACAAAGTGCTTGCTGTCTGGTTCGTTGTTGTCTGAACATGTGTTAGTATTTTTGTGATAACTTTGGCTGTGGTGAATGAAATTGGATTTTGTTTGTTGTAAATAAAAATAGACATACGGGGCTATAATTTCGGCACAAGAACTACTCAAAAATATTGAAAATAAAAGGAGTTATGGCCCTCGAAAGTTGAGTGTCCAGTCAGAAAAACGTGACTGAACATAGTGTCTTGTTTTGCAATTCTATATT
Organism: Pueraria montana var. lobata; assembly: GCA_026413185.1. NCBI lineage: Eukaryota > Viridiplantae > Streptophyta > Magnoliopsida > Fabales > Fabaceae > Pueraria > Pueraria montana. Next base: position 26,797,413 of record CM048656.1, read on the forward strand.
TCTACAAAAATTGTATTAAAAAACGAGTTATATGGTTAGAAAATATACATTTCAAGCTTTCGAACGGTGTATGATATGCTTTATAATTCATTATATTTCTATTTCAAAAGTTTCCTTGAAACTGACCCATCTGCAGTGAAGAAAATCTGTTTTTGAGATTTTTGAAAATTTTGGTACATTTTCTACAAGATGATTTAGAGATTATTATTTTCATTCTTTAAAAACTATATTTCCAGTGGTTTACCGCATGAAATCAAGTTTTCTACAATATTTTTGAGAAGAGTTGGGATTCTAACTTTAAAAGGGGACTGTTTTGTTTTAAAGATAGTTTTGCCTTTTGCTCACTAAAAGGATTATTACTGTTTTTGTAAATCTTTGATTTGCCTATGGTTTTATTCTTTTACTTGTTGGTGTTTTGATTTCAAAACTCAGGAGATCATATTGTTATTTTATTTTCTTTAACTTCCTTTCAAAGTCTTTCTAAAGTTTTAAAGATGATTTCTATAATTTCTATTATTTCGAATGTTTTAAAGAGATTTTAGAAAAAAAATCCAAAGTGTTTTAAACAGTTTTAAAAATTAAAAATTTTAAGGTTTTGACCAGCGTCCGATGACCAACGTCCGGTGACTAGTGTCCGATTAACTTCGATGTTTTCTTTAACTTTGAAACCATAGTGGATATATGTTCTTGACCACAGTGGATGATGGCTGTGGATATATGTTGTTGTTGACCACAGTGGACGATGACTGTGGATATATTATTGTGTTGATTGTACGTGCATACATGCATGAGTCCACAGTAGACCGTGACTGTGGATACGGGTTGGCACGTAAGTTGAGAGTGGGAGTGTAGCTCTCAACCTAGTGTGGAAAGATTGGTGGGGTCGTGTACATGGGCCCGGGGGATAGGATGGACGGACGATTCCACATTGAGGCCAAGATTTCTGCAGATCTTGTGTTGTGGTGAGCCACTACCCACGTACGCCTATCCTGACAAAGCCACTAATTTATTTCCAAGACCAGTATCGGCGTTTCCCCCAATGGTCGGATTTGACTATGTTAAGGGATTTGACTGTGTTGGTCGCTCGACTAGTGAAAATCTCCATGGAGTCGTGTCTACATATAGTGCATAACTAGGACATATTATTTGAGGATATGTTGGTGATTGACCTATTGAAATGGATTTTCTGTATATTGTTATTATTTACCTTTGTGAATATGTTAGTGTAAATCTAATGTTTTATTTGAAATGTATGTTTGTTCTGTAAGCTTATCCTTGCGCTGTTTGTTTGTATGTGTTTGACTGTGATGATCGCGATTCTTCACGGGAGCAGACGACGAACTACCGGCGGATCAAGCTCTTTGCGGCTGAAGTCATAGGAGACCTACTTCATCTATTCCTTATATTTTCTTCTATCGTCCTAGTTTCTAGCTAAGGGTAATAAGTAGTTGTGGCCAGCTAGTAGGGAATGGGTAATAATATGTATCTCTTCTCTTTTGCTATATGTACTTACTGATGGGTACCTTTGTACTAGTATATATGTATTCCGAACCTTTTGAGATATATTAGACTTTTGGTATGTGGTTTGTATATGACCATATGGCTTGGTACTTATACTTCTTATATATATGTATTTATGTATGGAAAATTTTCAGATGTAGTTATGTATGTGATGTATATTTCTTAATGATGAATATTATGAATGACTAGTGATCTTGCGCGAAAAATTTACGCGTATATTTATAAATAACTTATAATAAGTTTTTAATTAAATCTTTTCACAATATAGTAGTTAAGTTGTCTTGCGACGATAGCGGGTCGTTACAATGTGGATTATTAAGATGTATTTGAATCCTTAAGTCAGGCCATAGAAGATGACAGGTACGGAGGTGCCGTATCTAAGACTGTAAGGGACTCCAAATATGTTTTGCCGCTGGAATATGGTGGGTGCATAGTTGATGCACAAAAATATTCTGAATGTTGTATTTGCACAGTTGGTGCATAGGTGTGCACAGTTGGTGCACAGACATATGAGTAGGCACGTAAGTTGAGGGTGCTTGGTTGGCTCTCAACCTAGTGCTGGGGGTTTTCGTGGTGGCTAACGGGAATGGGCCTATAGAATAGACGAGTGGGCGAATCCCTATAGACGTAAGGTCTTGCAAACCTACAGAGGTAAGCCACTATACCACTTGTCTATTTTCGATAAAACCACACTTTCCCCGTAGGGTCAGCTCAAGGGACTCCCTGAATGGTCAGAATGTACAGACTATGGTAGGGGACAGGGGCTATAAGGGACCGCTTATATGATGTTGAAACTCCATGGAGTAGAGTCAGTCTTGATGATTGAGCTTGTCTAATGGTTTATGATATACATCATTTTGATGATGGATGTTGGTGTTTGAATTATGTTGTTGATGTTAGTTGAGGATTTATATTCTGACAATGAGATGGGTGACTCGTGATGTTGTTGTCTGTTGGTGGTTATTGATAAATAATATGAATTAGGTTTTTGTTATAAATTATGGTAATTATATACAGTATTTTCAAAGTATATAAAGTTTAGTTTCTTTCCTTTTCCTTGATTGGAGTCTATTTATGTATATGTATAGATTGGTCCAGCTTAGGGATAAATGAAGAGGTGTTGAGATTATAGTTATGAGTATGAGTATCAAGAAAAGAAATGAGAAGCCATGAGAGTTAAGAAAAGGGGTCTCTAGAATAGAGAGTCAACTTAGAGTCTTTAGAGCACCCACTAAGACATTATGTCTCATCCCTTTTAGTTTCATATTTTTACAGGCTAAGCAGGTGGACGAGCTCAAGGGAGAAGCTTGGAGCTGCTTGTATGAAGGAAGATAATTATAGTTTTGTATCTCCAAATGTATGGGAGTTAGTTTATGTTCAAGTACCTTTTTTGGTTATGTTTTGTACAGCACATAAGTGCTAAGAGCTTTGTATTAGATTTGTTTATGTAAGATATGTTTTAAGTTTTATTTTTTCGCATAGTAAACTTTGGTATCCTTATATTCTAAATTTTCAAAATTTAGTAATATAAATAGGCAAAAGGTAACACACCCCTTAGGGTGTTACAACAGCAACCTTGGCCATGGAAGTGAGGTCGTTCACAGTTGTTGGGTTCGTGTGCAGTGACTTTACACAAACCAGAACCTTAGCTGGTAAACAGATTGAGGAGACTTGCATGCTTAACAGTTGAAACTTGAAAGGGAAAATAAGTGCTTCCACCGAATGAGTGAGTGAACTAAATTGAATGGGTCGTGTATAGTCCCATTGAGCCATTGAGCCATAAAACAATGGTGGTAGTGCAAATCCTGGATGACAATAAAACACATGTTTATTATTTTAATTTTTATTGGTTGCATTTGTGAAGAGGTAAATTAAGGTTTATAAATATATGAGACGACATTAGACTTTTGAAGTATGTAAAATATTAAAGTACTTAAGTTATTTTTTTTGGGTATATTTTTTGTGATTTTTTGGCACATATACCTTGTGTTGATGAATACAGTGAACTAGAATTTTCAAATATTACCTTCAGTCTTATTTACAAAAACCAAATGGCTTAAGTACACATTTTACCACTCAATTATCATCATTTCATGTATTTTACTATCCAATTTTTTATTTTGCAAATTTTACCACCAAAGTTTTCAATTTTTAAGCATTTTACCACCTTAGTTTCTTTTCCACGTGTTTTATCATGTTTTTCAATTTTTGCGCGTTTTACTATCATGTTGGTAACAAAAATGACGTCATTTTTTAAAACTTTTTGGCTTAACTAAGTTTTTAGTCCCTAAACTTTTTCAAAATTTGGTTTTTAGTCCTTAAACTTTAGTTTGACTGGTCAAGGTCCCTAAACTTTTTTAAAACTCGATTAAAGTTTAAGGACTAAAAACCGAAATTTGAAAAAGTTTAGGGGTTAAAAACTTAATTAACCCAAACTTTTTTTAGTGACACGTCATCGTCGGTAAAATGTGCTAAAAATTAAAAATTTCATTGGTAAAATTCGCAGGAAACAAACTTGGATGGTAAGTTACAAAATGAGGATAGTTGGGTGGTAAAATGTGCTATTAAGTCAAACCAAATTAAAAGTCTTGTTTAGAGACCTTACGTAGAGGAATACAAAGAACTAGAACTAGAATTTTCATAAAAGTTAAAGTCTTATTTATATTCATCACCATAAGGTTTAACGAGGCTGAATCAATGGTAACTTGTGTGCTAAAAATTAATTAACATAATGTATTTGTAACAAAATATTTTATTATTAATTCTATAAAAAATGAAATTTAATATAATATAACATAATAATTTATTTATCATATATTTTAATTGTATAAAAATAAATATTTATTCCATGTAACTCACAAGCAAAAAAACAAGTTATATTAATTTCATGACAACTATTTGTAGTTATGAGTTTTACACTCGTTAATTTATTACATGCTCGTAATCGACAAATATTACATTGTTACAACTTTTTTTTTGATGTTCAATAGTGACAACAAGCATAGAATTCAAGACTTTGTATAAACTACTTAAGCACCATACCATTAGGCCAACCTTGATGGTTCTTTAAATTCTTAAAATTTGAAACAATAAATCAAAGTAAACTAATATTTTATAATTTGAAATGTTTGAATATGCGTATTCATTTATTATATTTATCAATTTTAAGTTTTTTTTTAAAAAAAAATATTAGATGCAAAAAATTAAAAAAGTATTTTTTTTTGTTTAAAATAAAATCATAATTTTATTGTTTAAGGTAATATAATTATAAATATATTTATTTTTAAAATTAATATTTTTCAAAATAAAATAACATAAAAAAGAACATTTATTATATTTTTGTTATTTAAAATAAAATAAAGTAAAATTAATATGCTTTGAATAATTTTTCCCAATGTAAATTTTATTGTTTAACGAGTCATTGAAAAGTCTTCGTTATTGTAATTAATGTATTTTATTTCCAACATTTTATGTGTTTGTAAGATGAAAGGCTTTTTCAAAATCTACAATTTGTTATTTAATGGGTGATTGAGTTTTCAAAAAAAAATTAATGAGTCATTGAAAAGACTTCATTATTGCATTAATTGTTGTATTTTATCTTCAACATTAAATTATTTAACACTAATGAATTTAAATAATTTAAAAGTCTTCAAAAATTTGTATTTAATCTTTTAAAAAAACCGTGTGACCTTGATTATTGTTATATTTAAAATATTACAATACTAATAAAAATATTTACACTTATATTTCATATATGTTGTTGTAATGTATTATGCAATATTGCAAATTTTATATATAAAAAATGCAACATTGCAAGTGTGTTATATTTTAAATATTATAAAACTATTAAAAATATTTACATATTTATTTTAAATATATTATTGCAATGTAATATTTCTTTAACTTATTTATGTTTCATTTTTAAATACTGACAATTCTTAAATGAGACATTTGAGGTTTAGTCAATGAAAAGAAAAAGGAAAATAAAAGTTGCATACAATCACAGAAGGAGAACTTAAATGAATAGCCATTAAAAAAGAAAAAGAAAAAGAAAATAAAAATAATTTTTTCACCTTTATATTTAATTAGAAAATAAGAAATAAGTAAAAAAATTAAATATATTTTTAAGATTTTTTAAAATATAAATTTATTTTTAAATTTAAATTATTTAAAGTAAAAAAATGTGTAGAGTGAAAAATTAAAGATACATCCATAGTTAATTTAAGCAAGTTAAATTTAAAATTACTCCAATTCAATCTAATGAAGAATAAAGTATCACTTTTTAATTTTTGTTATCTCTTCAGCTTATATAAATATTTAAACTTTATTAATGATTTTGTTTACTAATATCTTTAAAAATAATAGTCAAAGAATAAAATTAATTTTTTCATTAAAAACATTATATTTAATATTTTACCATTACATGCTTATTACTATTTCAATAAATGCTTTTCAGAAGGAAAAAAAAAGTTTGTCAAATATAATAAACTATTAGTGGTATTATTGATATGAAACATAAGGAGAATTCATTTGAATAATGCTCTCATTTAATATTTATTCTATGTAACTCACGAGCAAAAATACAAGTTATGAGTTATCCACTTGTTAATTTATCCCACTCATAACGGGTGGATAAATTAATGAGTGCACAACTCATAACTTGTATTTTTGCTCATGAGTTACATAGAATAAATATTTATTTTTATACAATTAAAATTTATGATAAATAAATATTATATTATAAGTTATATTATATTAAAATCTTATTTTTAAAGAATTAATAACAAAATATTTTGTTACAAATACATAATAATAATTAACAATTTTTAGCACACAAGTTACCATTGATTCAACCTCGTTAGACCTTAATGGTGATGAATATAAATAAGACTTTGGCTTTTATGAAGATTCCAGCTCCAATTTTATGTATTCATCTACGTAAGGTCTCTAAACAAGACTTTTAATTTGGTTGGACTTAATAGCACATTTTACCACCCAACTATCATCATTTCGTAAATCTTACCATCCAAATTTGTTTCCTGCGAATTTTACCACCGAAATTTTTAATTGTTTGCGCATTTTACCGATGATGACGTGTCACTAAAAAAGTTAAAAAAATGACGTCATTTTGTTACCAATGTAACATCCCTAATTTACGGACCTTGGAAATAAATAATAAAGAGACATCTTTTATGGAATAACATTTGTATTTAATGGTTAAACGATACCCTTAGGTATTATTAATAATAGTTACCCTTTTATAGGAGTTGTCAGGAATGAGATAATATGATCTAGATGGGGAGCCAAGGCCCAAGGTGAGCTGAGGCCCACTTAGCCACACACACCACACACTTTATACAGAAAAGGAGAGGGAGAGTTAGAGAGAAAAAGAAAGAAATAAAGGGAAAGGTAGAGAGAAGGAAGAGAAGAGGAGAAGAAGAGGAAGAAAAGGAAGCAGGAGATGGAGCAGAGATCTGAAGACCCAGTGCTCGGAGCTCATCTCTACGTGTTCCGAGAGGTGAGTGCTTCCCCATAGTCCTTTCCTATCCCCTTGATTTGCATGTTTTCCCCTTTTTCTCTTTTGAATCTTAGGTTTGAAGATTTTGGGCTTTTGGTGATTATGTTTGATTAAGGGGTTTTTCAGGTAAATCAATCAGTTGGAAGTGTAATAGAAGTGTTTAAGCGTTGACTATTGTGAGTTTGGATGCTTGGGTAGCCGTTAATGGGGTCAAAAGCTCAAATTTTCGAAGAAAGGTGGTTGCAGAATTTGTAGTTTTAGCTCAAGCTAAAATTCGTAGCTTAAGCTAAATTTCGATAGAATTGGGTCTGCACGAATTTAGCTGAAGCTGAAATTTTTAGCTCAAGCTAAATTTCGAAGGAATTAAAATTGGACGAATTTAGCTCAAGCTAAAATTTGTAGCTCAAGCTAAATTTCAAGCTTAAGCTAAATTTAGGCAGAATGCTTCGTTTTACCTTGAATGCTTTGTTGAGAGTTTCCAAAACAATTCCAAGTGCATATAAAATTATGTTATGAGTTTTAATAATTATGTTAAAGTTGATTATAAGTTGAAATTGTGTAATTCATATTAATATGTGATTGTTTGAGATATGACAATCGAAAGAGAGAATGTCTTTATTGTTGAGATACATATGTTTAGATGAGATGATGATGATGATGAATGAGGTATATATAAATATATATATATATATATATATATACACATGAAGAAATATAAATTACTATTTGTTGAATGTGATATTAAAGAGATTATGATGTTTTGAGAAATTGAAATGGAATGTTAATGAGATGACGATATATATGATGTGTATGTGAACTATGTGTTGGAACCACCCTTATATGTTAAAGAGGAGTTATCTATGTCCTTTGGGAAGATTTTTTATAGAAAAATGGTATACTTGGGAGGGTAAGTTTCACGCCAGAACTCCGGCCCACTAAAGCGATATGGGGGTCTCGCCTAATGGGATATCTTCCTAAGTACCACCCCTATGTTTTGACTCCGAATGGCGTGTTGGAGTGTTGAGAACTACTTCCCAAGAGGTTTAGTGACTTTTTTAGTGTATAGGGGATGGATGGTTGTTGTGTAGATTGTGGTTTGTTGAGATGTATTTGGACCCTTAAGTCAAGCTATTGGAGATGGCGGGTACGGAGGTGCTGTACTTAAGACTATAAGGGACTCTAAATATGTTTTGCCACTGGAATACGGTGGGTGCATAGTTGATGCATAGAAATATTTTGAATGTTGTATTTGCACAGTTGGTGCATAGGTGTGCACAGTTGGTGCACAAGCATATGAGTAGGCACGTAAGTTGAGGGTGCTTGGTGGGCTCTCAACCTAGTGCTGGGGATTTTTGTGGTGGCTAACAGGAATGGGCCTATAGAATAGACGAGTGGGTGAATCTCTATAGATGTAAGGTCTTGAAAACCTACAAAGGTAAGCACTGTAGCACTTGTCTTTTTTCGATAAAACCACACTTTCCCCGTAGGATCAGCCCAAGAGTCTCCCCGAATGGTCAGAGAGTGCGACTATGTTAAAGGATGGGGCTTATGGGGGACCGCTTATATGATGTTGAAACTCCATGGAGTAGAGTCAGTCTTAATGATTGAGGTTGTCTAATGGTTTACGATATCCATCATTTTGATGGTGGATATTGGTGTTTGTATTATGTTGTTGACGTTAGTTGAGGATTTAAAATATGACTATGAGATGGGTGACTCATGAAGTTGTTGTTTGTTGTTGGTTATTGATAAATAATATGAACTGAGTTTTTGTTATAAATTATGGTAATTATATACAGTATTTTCAAAGTATATAAAGTTTAGTTTCTTTCCTTTTCCTTGATTGGAATCTGTTTATGTATAAGTATAGATTGGTCCAGCTTTGGGATAAATGAAGAGATGTTAAGATTGTAGTTGTGACTATGAGTATCAAGAATAGAAATGAGAAGCCATGAGAGTTAAGAAAAGGATCTCTAGAATAGAGAGTCAACCTAGAGTCTTTAGAGCACTCACTGAGACATTATGTCTCATCCCTTTTAGTTTCATGTTTTTACAGGCTAAGCAGATGGACGAGCTCAAGGGAGAAGCTTGGTGCTGCTTGTATGAAGGAAGATATTATAGTTTTGTATCTCCCAATGTATGGGAGTTAGTTTATGTTCAAGTACTCTTTTTGGTTATGCTTTGTACGACATATAAGTGCCAAGAACTTGTATGAAATATGTTTTAAGTTTTTTTTTTTCCGCATAGTAAACTTTGACATTCTTCTATTCTAAATTACCAAAATTTAGTAATATAAATAGGAAAAAGGTACACGCCCATTAGGGTGTTACAACCAACATGATGGTAAAATGTGCAAAAATCGAAAAACATGATAAAATACGTGAAAAAAAACTTAGGTGGTATTTAAAATATTACACATTTGCAACGTTGCAATATTTTATAAAAATATTTAAAATATTACACATTTGCAACGTTGCAATATTTAAAATATTTTTTATAAAATTTGCAATATTACATAATACATTACAACAATATATATCAAATATAAGTGTAAATTTTTTCATCAGTATTTAATATTTTAAATATAACAACAATCAAGGTCACACACTTTTTTTTAAAAGATTAAATTCAAAATTTTGAGGACTTTTCAATGATTTAAATTCATTAGGGTTAAATAATTTAAGGTTGAAGAGAAAATAAACAATTAATGCAATAATGAAGACTTTTCAATGACTCATTAATTTTTTTTTTAAACTCAGTGACTCATTAAATAACAAATTTTAGATTGTGAAAAAGTCTTTCATTTGACAAACACATTAAATAATTGTTAAAAATAAAATACATTAATTACAATAACAAAGACTTTTCAATGAATCACTAAACAATAAAATTTAGATTAGGAAAAAGTATTCAAAGCATATTAATTTTACTTTATTTTATTTTAAAATAATAAAAATATATTAAATGTTCTTTTTTATATTATTTTATGTTGAAAAATATTTTTTTAAACAATAAAAATATTTATAATTATATTCTCTTAAACAATAAATTATGATTTTTATTTTATTTAAAAAAAAAGCATTCTTTTTTTTATTTTTTGCAGCTAATATTTAAAAAAACTTAAAATTCATAAATATAATAAATTAATACACATATTCAAACATTTTTAATTATAAAATATTATTTTACTTTGCTTTATTGTTTCAAATTTTAAGCATTTAAAGAACCATCAGGGTTGGCCTAATGGTAGGGCGTTTAAGTAGTTTACACGAAGTCTTAAATTCTATACTTGTTGTAATTATTGTACATTATAAAAATAAAGTTTTAACGGTGTAATATTTATCGATTACACACATTTAATAAATTAACAAGTAGATAACACATAACTACAAATAATTGTCATCAAATTAATATAACTAGTATTTTTTGTCGTGAGTTACATAGAATAAATATTTATTTTTATACAATTAAAATTTATAATAAATAAATATTATATTATAAGTTATATTATATTAAAATTTCATTTTTTTAAATTAATAATAAAATATTTTGTTACAAATACATAATATTAATTAACAATTTTTAGCACACAAGTTGCCATTGATTCGGTCTCGTTAGACCTTATGGTGATGAATATAAATAAGACTTTGGCTTTTATGAAAATTCCAGTTCCAGTTCTTTGTATTCATCTATGTAAGGTCTCTAAACAAGATTTTTAAATTGGTTTGACTTAATAGCACATTTTACCACCCAACTATCATCATTTTGTAAATCTTACCATCAAAGTTTGTTTCCTACGAATTTTACAACCTAATTTTTTTTTTGGGCATTTTACCAATGATGAAGTGTCACTACAAAATTAAAAAAAAATGTCATTTTGTTACCAACATGATGGTAAAACGTGCAAAAATCGAAAAAACATGATAAAATATGTGGACAAAAAACTTAGGTGGTAAAATGCATAAAAATTAAAAACTTTGGATGTGAAATATGCAAAAAAAAAATAATTGGATTGTAAAATTCATGAAATGATGATTATTGAGTGATAAAATGTGAAATTAAGCCATTTGGTTTTTATAAATAAGACTGAAGGGAATATTTGAAAATTTCAGTTTGTTGTATTCATCGACAAAAGGTCTATGTGCCATAAAAAATAACAAAAAATGTACAAAAAAAACTGAAGTACTTTAATATTTTACAAACTTTAAAAGTCTAATGTCATCTCGTATATTTATAAACCTTAATTTACCTCTTCACAAATACAGGCAATAAAAATTAAAATAATAAACATGTGTTGTATTGTCATCCAGGATTTGCAGCACCACCATTGTTTTGGGAAAAATTCTTCATTAGTCAGGTGCTTTTTACCATTCCTATGGCTTTGCAAGGAAATTTTTTATTGAGCTCCAACCTGACATAACGTACACCAAAACTTAAATTTCTTCCTTGTTGTTAGTGTGCATTTGTTTCCCCTGCTTCTTTACTAGTAGTTGCTTCATTTTCGTTGTTCAAACCAACTAAACCTTTGATTTTGTGGTCATCCTGATCCTCTTATTTGGATTCCAATTTTCCTGTGTGTGCAGGGGTTAAGCATGGATGTAGTGTTTGTCCTTCTGATCTTGAATCTAGCCCTGAATACATGGTAACAATGCCTTTAGTACATTTCACTCAATGCTTACTTTTCTTTAATAATAATGATGTTTTGTTGCTCTTACCTATTTTTTGAGTTCTGGTTGATGCTTTAGCCTTGTGCTTTTTTCCTTGAATATGATCATTCAAGCCTTTCTCACTTGTTGCAGTAATCTGACACAACTCACAACTCCACTCCTGCTTAACTTTCTTCTGCAAAGTCTCAATGTGTTCAACTATAGGTGTCATCGCTTTGCACTTTCCACCAGAATGACCAACATTTGGTCTAGCCTACAATGGGATAAATAAAATCATTTGTGCTCATAAGCCAATTAAGAGCTTAAACATGACAAAATATTCAAGGGACATTCTCAAACAAGGTAACATTTTTTAATAAAAAACTAAGAGAAAAACCTTTTTCACAATCCAAACAACATTGTTACACTAAAGAAGCAGGAAAAGAAAATCAGAATTGAATATGAAGTCACAAAGGAAGGGTAAATTAAACACAAGATTATACACTAACCTGTAGGATCACTCTATCCTTGTTAATTTGCGAAGAATCTTGTTAATTTTACTTTATTTTATTTTAAATAATAAAAATATAATAATGTTCTTTTTTATATTTTTTTATTTTGAAAAAGATTTATTTTAAACAATAAAAGTATTTATAATTATATTACTTTAAACAATAATATTATGATTTTTATTTTATTTTATTTTAAACAAAAAAATTCTTTTTTATTTTTAAAAAAAAAAACCAAAATTCATAAATATAATAAATGAATACACATATTCAAACATTTTTAATTATAAAACATTATTTTACTATGATTTATTGTTTCAAATTTTAAGCATTTAAAGAACCATTAGGGTTGGCCTAATGGTAGGGTGCTTAAGTAGTTTACACAAAGTCTTGATTTCTATACTTGTTGTCACTATTGTACATTTAAAAAAAGGTTTTAGCAATGTAATATTTATTGATTAAACACATTTAATAAATTAACGAGTGGATAATTCATAACTTCAAATAGTTGTCATGAATTAATATAACTTGTATTTTTGCTCTTGAGTTACATAGTATAAATATTTATTTTTATACAATTAAAATTTATGATAAATAAATATTATATTATAAGTTATATTATATTAAAATTTCATTTTTAAAGAATTAATAATAAAATATTTTGTTACAAAAACATAATATTAATTAACAATTTTTAGCACACAAGTTACCATTGATTTAGCCTCGTTAGACCTTATGGTGATGAATATAAATAAGACTTTGGCTTTATGAAAATTCCAGTTCCAGTTCTTTGTATTCATCTATGTAAGGTCTCTAAATAAGACTTTTAATTTGCGTTGACTTAATAGCATATTTTACCACCCAACTATCATCATTTTGTAAATCTTACCATTCAAGTTTGTTTCCTGCAAATTTTACCACCCAAAATTTTAATTTTTTGCGCATTTGGCCGACAATGACGTGTCACTTAAAAAAGTTTTAAAAAAAGATGTCATTTTGTTACCAACATGATGGTAAAACACGCAAAAATTGAAAAATATGATAAAATACGTAGAAAAAAAACTTAGGTGGTAAAATTTACAAAAAAATAAAAGTAAAATTTTGGATAGTAAAATTCATGAAATGATAATAATTGAGTGGTAAAATGTGTAATTAAGCCATTTGGTTTTTATAAATAAGACTAAAGGGAATATAAGAAAATTCCAGTTCGCTTTATTCATCAACACAAGGTCTATGTGCCAAAAACAATCACAAAAAATGTACCAAAAAAAAAACTGAAGTACTTTAATATTTTTTACATACTTTAAAAGTCTAATATGTCATCTCATATATTTACAAACCTTAATTTACCTCTTCACAAACAAGCCAATAAAAATTAAAATAATAAACATGTGTTGTATTGTCATCCAGAATTTGCAACACCACCGTTGTTTTGGGTAAAATTCTTCATTAGTCAGGTGCTTTTTACCATTCCTATGGTTTTGCAAGCAAATTTTCGATTGAGTTTCAACCTGACAAAACGCACACCAAAACTTAAATTTCTTCCTTATTGTTAGTTTACGTTTTTTTCCCCTACTTCATTACTAGTAGTTGCTTCATTTTGGTTGTCCAAACCAACTAATCCTTTGCTTTTGTGGACATCTTGATCCTCTTCATTGGATTCCAATTTGTCTGTGTGTGCAGGGGTTATGCAAGGATGAAGTGTCTGGCCTTTTGATCTTGAATCTAGCCCTGAATATATGTTAACAATGGCTTTAGTACATTTCACTCAATGCTTACTTTTCTTTAATAATAATGATGTTTTGTTGCTCTTACCTATTTTCTGAGTTCTCATTGATGCTTTAGCCTTGTGCCTTTTTCCTTGAATATGATCATTCAAGCCTTTCTCAATTGTTGCAGTAATCTGACACATCTCACAATTCCACTCCTACTTGACTTTCTTCTGCAAAGTCTCATTGTGTTCAACTATAGGTGTCATTGCTTTGCGCTTTCCACCACAATGACCAACATTTGGTCTAGCCTGCAATGGGATAAATAAAATCATTTATGCTCATCGTCCAATTAAGAGCTTAAACATGACAAAATATTCAAGGGACATTCTCAAACAAGATAACATTTTTTAATCAAAAACTAAGAGAAAAACCTTTCTTTCATAATCCAAACAACACTGTTACACTACAGAAGCAGGGAAATAAAATCAAAAATTAAAGATAAAGACACAAAGGGTAAATTAAACATAAGATTATACACTAACCCATACGATCACTCTATCCTTGTTAATTTACGTAGAATCTTGTCTATTACCAACAAGGAAATGGGAGGGTAAATGGTTTGACCCACCAAACCCATTGTTGTTATTGTTATTGTTATTGTTATTGTTATTAGATGAGATCCCCTCAAATCTTGGCATCGGGATTCTGAATGCTCTCTCAGACACCATTTCTCTCCTTAGTTCCTCTTCCAGCTCTCGCCATTGTGCCAATGCCATCTCGTCGGCAATTATCTCTCTCCTGATCTCCTTTTTATCCAACTCTTGCTGAAACGCTTCCTCGGCATTGGCTGGCACCACCGTTGGGAAAACTCTGGGCGCCGAAACATTACCGAAAAAACTACCTGGCACAAACTCATACCCTAGAAAGCGAATAACAAATGAAATGAACTCATGTAACAAAAGTTTTTTATTTTTTAAATATTTTGAAAGGAACGTGAAGACAAGTGAGCAATACCTCGTAATGGGCATTTGGAGACGTAAGCTACATCAGAAATAGGGTGTGGTGGTGGCGATGTTGTCCTTCTATTTTGGCCATAAAGATATTTAAACTCCATGACAACGTTTGGAATCTGAAACAAAGGGATAGACGTTGAGAAAGAAGAACGAGTGCCAATGAAATCAGAGATAGTGTGAGTGTTTGTGTGTAGTGTTGAGTTTGAAAGGGGATTAAATAGGGAAATTTCTCTCACTTTTTTGATAAAATTCTTTCAATAAAGTTTGACTCCAATAAAAAAGTTAATAAGAATAAATTTAATATGGTCAAAGTTTGAAATATTTATTGTTTCAAATTTTAAGCATTAAATATTTGTTGACTACACACATTTGATATTATTAATAAATTAAGAAGTGGGTGACTCATAACTACAAACAATTGTCATGATTAATATAATAAATAAATGTTTTTGAATATATCAATTATATTATAATTTTAATTATAATTTATATAAAAATATTTTGAATACCTAAATTATATTTTACATTTTTGATAAATAGTTTAAATAATATTTGTAGGAAATCAAGTAATATTTCATTTGGGTATCTAAAGATTAATTAAAAAATTAATAATAAAATATTTTATTAAAAAGACATAAATTGACTGACAATTTTTAATCAACTAAAGGTATTCTATTTTTAATGAATAATATTGAATATAAATGTTGAAAAATATATTACCGTAAAAAAAGGAAGTTAAAATCTTGAGTATTAAATGAGAGCATTATTTTAACGCATTCTCCTTATATGTGTTTCATATCAATAATACCATTAATTAATAGTTTATTATATTTGACAAACCTTTTTTTTCTTCTTCTGAAAAGCGTTTATTGAAATAGTAATAAGCATGTAATGGTAAAATATTAAATATAATATTTTTAATGAAAATAATTAATTTTATTCTTTGACTATTATTTTTAAAGATATTAATAAACAAAATTATTAATAAAGTTTAAATATTTATTTAAGCTGAAGAGATGACTAAAATTAAAAAGTGGTACTTTATTCTTCATTAGATTGAATTGAAGTAATTTTAAATTTAACTTGCGTAAATTTAACTAAAGGAGGAAACTCATCTTTCAAAGACACAATGGATTAGTTTCTTCTAGCATGTACTATTTTATATGTTTCTTTTCAGTGGTTTTCCCTTTTGATTAATAGTGTCCATCTTTCACTCCACGAAGATGATATAATATCCACTATAATAAATAGGGTACAATTTATTCATTCATTCAGCATCATTGGTTTAGTTTGTTTGTCATATGCGTTTAAAGTTCCAACTAAATCTGGACTGAGGCACATGGAGCCAGTTCATATGCTCGGCATTCGAGTCTTCCAGCCTCGCAAAGCAAAAATCTCCTGAAAAGGCCAAATCTCTACACTTGTCAACTTTTCAAAAACACCATTGATTAAATCCCAATTTTTGGACAAACATCATGATTTTAAGTCCCAATTTTTTAGCAAAATATCTAAGCAACATGTCTTTCATACTTATAATATAACACTAAAAATGTTATTTAATGACAAAAAAAGGTAAAATATATATTTAGTCCTATATTTTCGTTGAATCTTATTTTTAGTCATTGAACTTTCATATCGTGCAATTTAGTCCTTGAACTTGATAAAAATCATGTTTTAGTCCCTTCTCACAACCTGAAATAAAAAAAAAAAAAAACTTGCAAAAAAGGTAGTAAGCCCAAGAACTAAAAACACTTTTTTTTTATAAAGTTCAGGGAGTAAATTGCACGATCGATATGAAAGTTCAAGGACTAAAAACAACATTCAATGAAAATATAGGGACTAAAAACATATTTTACCCTAATAGGCATTATAATAATCTTTATTAGTGTAATTTTTATTTAATAGAAATTAAAGTTTTAGCATAAATATGGTAAATACTAATAAGTATGTTCAATGTAATCAATTCTTTGTTAACTATATACTATTTGGTACAGTCTAAGATCTATATAATTTATTCACTGCAAACACTTAGAAAGATGTCATCCGTTTATCATTAGCACTAAGAAAAGTCTTTAATAGTTTATGTCATCTGTTGGGATAATCTCTCTCTTTATGTATCATACGTTGTTATATAATTATAAAACTGATTAATATATAGTTCGAACTTTGAACTTCTCATTGTTAAATTTCTTTATGTATAATAGACGTACGGACGGAGAAGCAATGATTACTTTCGATGCTTGATGATGATTTGGTGGTTTTGGTATATATATATATATATATATATATATATATATATATATATATATATATATATATATATATATATATATAATGTATTAATAAACACATCTTTTAATTAGTTAATATTCTTATAAAACCGCGAAACCAAAATCTTTTGTCACGATGTTGTTATTAGCATGCCATAGAGACAAGTGGAGGCACCAAAAGGCATGAACATGCTCAAAGACTAAAAGTTCTCACATCATTAATTAATCATCACAATACATTAATTCCCTCCTCCTTGTTGTCTTGGAACATTGGTGAGTAAATGATTGGCTTGCTTATAATGATAGCAGAAATGGTGAGTTATATCTTTCGAATGTGGTGTAATACTTTTTTCATATATCTAAACCCCATTAATTAGTATTGAGGCTTAATTTGGGTTTTTTTTTTTTAAATTTTATGTTATTCACATATTGACTATAAACCACGTTGTTCTATATGTTTCATTTTTGAGTTCACTCGTGCTTCATCCAATTATTAATTACATTAGACGAAAATGATAGCAATCTTGTTACAAAGATCTTGAATGCTTACAATAAGAAGCTAAGTATCTATTAGTTCGAGGTAAAGAAAGTTGTTGAATAAGATGTGACTTAATTTTCTAAAGCGGTGAGGAAATCAATACTTTCTTCTAATCAAATCCTACTTTTTTTTTTCCATTTTTGAATGTCCAAGACTATTCACAAATTTTAAAGTTATTATGTAGTATTCTGATTCCCATAGTTTGATTTCCATCCTCGTACTTGATAGACACAATAATTAATAGAATAAAATATTTGAAATCAACTTATAGAAAATGATTTGCATATCAAATTATCAATCAATCATATATGATTTGAATTCAATGTGTAGTCACGAGCTGAAACATATTACTACTTTTTTGAAATACAGCAAGACTTTTCTATGGCATGTGTGGGCATCCATGAGGCATATTAGACAATTAGACACCATATAGTCTTGGAAATTGGTAAAGAAATTAGTCACTTTCAAGCCAACTAAAGTTCCTTAATTATATTAGCTGGGAAAACATCAACAGTATCTTCCATGAAAATTGAAACTGTTCTGCATGCCATGCTAATTTTTTTTCTTTTGCTCCCTCTTTCTTTATGACCTTCACAAATCACCTTGGTCTTAGGTACCATTCCTTAATTATTTAAAACTGAAGGAACTAAATTTACTTTAGAAACCCAGAAAATGGACAATATAAGCAGTCAATTAAGGACTCTTCTTATATAAGGTATTTCAACGAGTTATGGGAGTTTAGGACGTACAGAAATAACCTGAGTATGTGTGGGTGTCTATGGTGGCCTTTTGGTGCCTCAAACCAAAATGGTACATTATCAGTTTATACAGAGGAATGTGTTAATACTTAATATACTCCAACTATTTGTATAGGAACATTGTACTCCTAACGTTTAAGGAAAAAAATTAAAAAGGTTACATTTAGATACAAGAACCTCACTTAACTTAACATACCTAGGAATCGAACTCGAGACCACTGATTAAGCTGGAATAACTCCACGCTAGTTGATCCACACGCTTGGTGGTTCACTTATATATGTTTTATTCATTGGTTTCAACAGCATATATACATGCACAAGAACACACTTTGGTACTTCCTTCAATTACTCCTAAATTTATGCCTAATAACATTCTTAGAATAACTAATCTATCACATGGTCAATTATATAGACAATCCCATAACTATCTCTCCTATCAGTTCTAATATTATGGTGATTAGATGACAGCTACCACACTTGATTAATAGTTAACTTAATAATATAGCTTAATAACCCTTTTTAAGTTGATATTTGGAGATTTTGAATGCTATTTAGGAAGTAATTAGTTGTGGCTTGCCTAATGCCTTTCTAAAGATAATAATAATCCACTTTAATGTCCTTTGTTCTTTTTTTTGAAAAACAAGGATTTTGGCAATGTGTAAGGCTGCCCAATTGTCACATACAACTACACGGGTTGAGAATAGTTGATGCCAAGGTTGAATATTTGGATAAAATACCTTTCAATCATTCTAGTTCACAAGTTGTGACTGCCATATATAGAACAGTAATTCACTTCAGTTGTTGAAGATTTAGACACTGCTACTTTTTATTCTTCCAAGAAATAGAAGAGCTACCAAAGAACACCAACCACCCAGTTAAAGAGCGTCTCGTCAAAGGGAAACAAGCACAATCTAGATCACATCAACCGGAGAGTTGCAAGTTGCTATCTCAGCAGAGTAAGGCCCCAATGATCCTTTCTCCATTGTGGCATGAATTGTGAGAATATGAATACAATACAATTTGGACCTTGTAGAAGGAAGTAGATTAGTTGGCCCATGATCAGTGCATTTTCATGCACATTCTTCTACTGTTATTCTTAGGCATTTCCTTAGTTTATTTCATTAGTTTCACCATTTTAGTGTGTTTTCATATTTAAGTTTGTTTCTAGCTTTATTTAATTTTCGTATTTTATTTTCAGCATTAGTAGCTTTCAATGGAAGATTCATAACTGGAGCTCCGAGCACAGCCGTGGTTATTTCACCACGGCTGTGGTGGCTTAGCACGGCCGTGCTTAGGCTACCACGGCCGTGGTATTCCAGACAAAGGTTTCCTGTAGCTCCAGTTATGAATCTTCCATTGAAAGCTGCTAATGCTGAAAATAAAATACGAAAATTAAATAAAGCTAGAAACAAACTTAAATATGAAAACACACTAAAATGGTGAAACTAATGAAATAAACTAAGGAAATGCCTAAGAATAACAGTAGAAGAATGTGCATGAAAATGCACTGATCATCCGTAAATTGGGATGTTACACTAAACGTTGTCATGGAGTTCAAATATATTAATGACCAAAATAGAAGGATAACATCGCCACCACCACGCCCTCTTTCTGGTGTAACTTACGTCTCTAGATGCCCATTACGAGGTAATGCTCACTTCTCTTCACGATCCTTTCAAGATATATACCCATTTGTCTTGCAGTTTAAAAAATAAAAATCTTTTGTTACATGAGTTCATTTTAGTCGTTATTCACTTTCCAGGGTATGAGTTTGTACCAGGCAATTTTTTCGGTAATGTTTCGGCGCCCAGAGTTTTCCCAACAGTGGTGCCAGTCAATGTCGAGGAAGCATTCCAGCGAGATTTGGAGAAAGAGGAAATCAGGAGCGAGATAATCACCAACGAGATGGCATTGGCACGGTGGCGAGAGCTGGAAGAGGAAGTAAGGAGAGAAATGGTGTCAGAGAGAGCATTCAGAAACCCGATGCCAAGATTTGAGGGGATCTCATCTAATAACAATAATGATAACGTGTTTGGTGGGTCAAACCATTTACCCAACTCTCGTTTCCATGTTAGTAACATGCGACATTCTATGCAAATTAACAAGGATAGAGTGATCCTACGGGTTAGTGTATAATCTTATGTTTAATTTATCCTTCCTTTGTGTCCTTATCTTCAATTTTGATTTTATTTCCCTGCTTCTTCTTTAGTGTAACAGTGTTGTTTGGATTGTGAAAAAGGTTTTTCTCTTAGTTTTTGATTAAAAAATGTTACCTTGTTTGAGAATGTCCCTTGAATATTTTGTCACGTTTAAGCTCTTAGTTGGTTGATGAGCATAAATGATTTTATTTATCCCATTGCAGGCTAGACCAAATGTTGGTCATTGTTGTGGAAAGCACAAAGCGGTGAAACATACAGTTGAACACAATGAGACTTTGCAGAAGAAAGTCAAGCATGTGTGGCTTTGTGAGTTGTGTCAGATTATTGCAACAAGTGAGAAAGGCTTGAATGATCATATTCAAAGAAAAAAGCACAAGGCTAAAGCATCAATCAGAACTCATAAAATAGGTAAGAGCAACAAAACATCATTATTATTAGAGAAAAGTAAGCATTGAGTGAAATATACTAAAGCCATTGTTACCATGTATTCAGGGCTAGATTCAAGATCAGAAGGCCAAACACTTCATCCTTTCTTAACCCCTGCACACACAGGCAAATTGGAATCGAAAGAAGAGGATCAAGATGTCCACAAACGCAAAGGTTTAGTTGGTTTGGACAACCAAAATGAACAACGACAAATAAAGAAGCAGGGGAAACAAATGGATGCTAACAACAAGGAAGAAATTTAAGTTTTGGTGTGCCTTTTGTCAGGTTGGAACTTAATCGAAAATTTCCATGTTAAGCCATAAGAATGGTAAAAAGCACCCGACTAATGAAGAATTTTACCCAAAATAATGGTGGTGCTGCAAATCCTGGATGACAATACAACACATGTTTATTATTTTAATTTTTATTGGCTATATTTCTGAAGTGGTAAATTAAGGTTTATAAGTATGAGATGACATTACACTTTTAAAGTATGTAAAATATTAAAGTACTTTAGTTTTTTTTTTGGTACATTTTTTGTGATTTTTTTTTTGCAACATTGACCTTGTGTTGATGAATACAGCGAACTGAAATTTTCATATATTCCCTTCAGTCTTATTTATAAAAAACAAATGGCTTAATTACACATTTTACCACTCAATTATCATCATTTCATGAATTTTACTATCCAATTTTTTTTTTTCAAATTATACCACCAAAGTTTTCAATTTTTACGCATTTTACCACCTATTTTTTTCCATGTATTTTATCATCTTTTCTATTTTTACTCATTTTTCCATGATGTTGGTAACAAAATGACGTCATTTTTTTAAAAACTTTTTTTAGATGTCATCGTCGGTAAAATGCACAAAAATTTAAAAATTTAGGTGGTAAAATTTGCAGGAAACAAACTTGGATGGTAGGATTTACAAAATGGTGATAGTTGGGTGGTAAAATGTACTATTAAGTCAAACCAAATTAAAAGTCCTGTTCAGAGACCTTATGTAGATGAATACAGAGAATTGGAACTGGAATTTTCATAAAAGCCAATGTCTTATTTATATTCATCACCATAAGGTGTAACAAGGCTGAATCAATGGTAACTTGTGTGCTAAAAATTGTTAATAATATTATTTATTTGTAACTAAATATTTTATTATTAATTCTTGAAAAAATTAAATGTTAATGTAATATAAATTATAATATAATATTTGTTTATCATAAATTTTAATTGTATAAAATAAATATTTATTCTATGTAACTCACGAGAAAAAATACAAGTTATATTAATTTCATGCCAACTATTTGTAGTTATGAGTTATCCACTCGTTAATTTATTAAATGCGTGTAATCGATAAATATTACATTGTTAAATCTTTTTTTTAATGTACAATACTGACAACAAGTATAGAATTCAAGACTTCGTGTAAACTACTAAAGCTCCATACCATTAGGCCAACCCTAATGGTTCTTTAAATGTTTAAAATTTGAAACAATAAATCAAAGTAAAATAATATTTTATAGTTAAAAGTGTTTGAATATGTGTATTCATTTATTATACTTATGAATTTTATGTTTTTTTTTTAGTTTTAGATGCAAAAAAAAAGATTTTTTTTAAATAAAATAAAATAAAAATCATAATTTTATTGTTTAAAGTAATATAATTATAAATACTTTTATTGTTTAAAATGAATATTTTTAAAAATAAAATAATATAAAAAGAACAATTATTATATTTTTATTATTTAAATTAAAATAAAGTAAAATTAATATGCTTTGAATACTTTTACCCAATCTAAATTTTATTGTTTAATGAGTCATTGAAAAGTCTTCATTATTGTAATTAATGTATTTTATTTTCAACAATTATTTAATATGTTTGTCATATGAAAGGGTTTTTCACAATCTACAATTTGTTATTTATTGAGTCATTGAGTTTTCTGAAAAATTTAAGGTTCCATTGAAAAGTCTTCATTATTGCATTAATTGTTATATTTTATCTTCAACATTAAATTATTTAATGATAACGAATTTAAATCATTGAAAAGTCGTCCAAAATTTGAATTTAATCTTTTAAAAAGCCGTGTGACCTTGATCGCTGTTATATTTTAAATATTACAATACTAATAAAAATATTTACACTTATATTTGATATTTATTGTTGGAATGTATTATATTAATAAAAATGATACGTACGTTCTAGGGTTGTGGCTCTCCATAGGCGACTCTTCTGTGGTTTGCCCGTGGGGTTTCCTGGATGCTGGTCCTTCTTCCTCTTCGAAGGCTGCTACCCCGCCTCAGCAGCGTTCTTTTGCAAAAGCATTGACTAATGCTTTTGATATCTCTCTAAGTCAACTTCCACGATCATGCGTGAAAGGAGACACTCTTTCTATTAAGATATCTGAAGAAGAATATCGTCAGGGTCTGGAAGACTGCAAAAATAATTTGCACGGACGTTTAATTATGGCTAAGGGCGATCAACCTTTAAAAGCAAAGGACTTGAAAGAGCGTTTGGCCAAATTGTGGAAACCCATTGGCAGATGGCGCATGGTTCCTCTGGGAAAAGGATTCTTTGAATTCAGTTTCGCATCTCCTGAAGATCTTAGAAGCGTCTGGGCTGTTGGTGCATGGAATGTTCAACCAGGCCTTTTAAGGATGTCACATTGGACAACAGACTTTAACCCAAACAAGCAAAAGTTAACAAATGCACAGTGCTGGGTGCGAATTCAAGATTTGCCACAAGAGTATTGGCGACCAAGAACACTATTTGAAATTGCAGGTAGTTTTGGCACCCCCATCTCCCTTGATGATGCCACTCGTAATAGAGCATACGGTAATTTTGCTCGTATTCTGGTGGATTTGGATCTTACCAGTCCTCTGCCAGAAGAAATCCTAGTGGAAAGGGAGGGATATGCTTTTTTTGTGGGTATCTCCTATGAAAAACTTCCTAGGTTCTGTCAGCACTGCAAAATTATTGGTCATTCTATTGAGCAATGTTCGAAGAAAGTTGGAATGGGAATTTCGAATCCGCAAGTTTCTGCTAGGGTCCACGAGCATAAGGGAGAAACAGTTCACGTGCATGATCATGTGGAGGCTAATAATGAGACCATTGCCAATGAAGGTGCGGCTAACCAAGAATTAAATCATGTGGAGGTGCATAATGATCAAGTTGCTATTTTGGATGCTCCAAATCAGCAAATAGATCATGGAAAAGGTTTAGAGATCCATGAAGATGAGGAAAATGATGTTTCCTCTTATGATGCATCTTTGCATCCGGAATCTCCTTTGAGAATGCAATCGCTAAATCCACATGAGGGCTCTCAACAACACGTGCCCAACTCACTCCTAGACAGTGGCAGAGAGGAGGTTTCGCCTATTGCTCCTAGAGTTCAACAGGACCTTCATGCAATATCTGGGTTGTGGGGGGATGCAGTTGAAGAGGAGGACCATTTAAATACTGAACATGTTGTGTGTGAACAGAATAACAGTTTTGGTTTGGATAAAGAGCGTTGTCTTGATGCAGATCCAGAACAACCATTCACGGTTGTGCTTTCTAAGTCACAACAAAAAAAGCAAAGAAAGAAAAATAAAGGGGCAGTTTCCAATATCCAAACCCGAGCAAGGGCAGGGTTGAGGAACCTTGCTTAATGAAAGTCCTCTATTGGAATGCAAGAGGGATTACGAATCAGGCAACTCGCAATTACCTTAAAAATCTATGCATGATGAATAAGCCAGACATTCTGATTCTAGCTGAACCATGGATTGATCTGATCTCTATTCCTCCTTCTTTTTGGCAGCAACTTCATCTGAATTTCTTTACTTGTAATGATAGAGGTTCTTCTCTACAAGCTAATTTATGGGTGGCTTGTGCTAATCATCTTACACCGATGCTCCTCTCTGCCTCTAAGCAGCATGTGTCTTTTTCGATTACTGTTGACAATACTTCTCTGTTCTTTGCTGGGATTTATGCTAGCACGACCTATACTCTTCCCCGTAATTTGTGGACTGAATTGGCTCTCTTGCAACAGAAAAACCCTGGCCCCTGGTGCTATATAGGGGATTTCACGCAGTGCTTAGTGCTCATGAAAAAAAAGGGGGTAGACTTCCCTCTCCAATTTCTTGTGAAGAATTTCGCGCTTGGTCGGACTCCTGTGTTTTAACACATGTGCCTACAAAGGGAATGTGTTACACTTGGACCAACAAACGCAAAGGTAGAGATTATATTGAGATGCGTTTGGATCGCATAATTTGCAATGATGCTTGCCTGGATTTTTGGCAAGGCATTTCTTGTTGCACTTTTACAAGGTCCTTCTCTGATCATCATCCCTTGCTGCTGCATCTTCAACGGGAAGAGAAAAAATTCCCTTCGTCTTTTAAATTCTTAAAGGTGTGGGCGGATCATCCTGACTGCAGAAGAGTTGTTACAGAGGTTTGGTCCAAAGAAGTAGTGGGTTGCCCCATGTATGTGCTCACTCAGAAATTGAAAATGTTAAAAATGGAGTTAAAGGATTGGAACAAATCAGTTTTTGGAGACATTCACCAGCGAGTTAACAAAGCCTTGGCTAAGGTTGATGTTGTGCAACAAATCATTGCCTCTACTGATTTTTCGGAGGCTCTTCATGAACAAGAGCTGCAAGCCCAATTGGAATTACAACAGGCACTTTACAATCAGGAATGTTTTTGGAAGGAAAAATCCAGATTGAACTGGTACTCTTTGGGTGATCGCAACACGTCTTTTTTTCACAAAATGGTAAAGGTAAAGCATGCCACTAAACAAATGAATGTTCTTAGAGAGGAGGGTCAGCTTTTTGATTCGCAAGAGGATCTTGAAAGGATTGTGCTCAATTATTTTTCGGATTTGTATGCCTCTGAAAATAGTTGTCTAGTAAATGATCTCATTTCCAAAACTATCCCAAGTTTGGTTTCTGCTGAAGATAATTCTTTCCTCTCTAATATCCCTACTATGGAAGAAGTCCGTGTAGCTGTCTTTAACATGAATGGAGAGGGAGCGCCTGGACCAGATGGGTTTGGTGGGTGTTTTTTTCAAAAGTTTTGGGACGTTGTATCTAAAGAAGTTTTTGACTCAGTTCTCTAGTTCTTCTCTCATAACTGGATCTTCCCTAATTTGAATTCTAACATGGTGGCTCTCATTCCTAAGGTGCCAGGTGCAGACACAATTGACAATTTCAGACCCGTTGCTTTGGCCAACTTCCAATTCAAGGTGATTATGAAAGTTTTGGCCGATAGGCTTGCTTCTGTGGCCCAAAAAATCCTTTCACAGGAACAAAGAGGATTTGTTAAAGGGAGAAAAATTACGGATAATATCTGCATTACCTCAGAGGCGATAAACTTGCTCCAGAATAAATGCTTTGGAGGTAACATTGCTCTGAAATTTGACATTAGGAAGGCATTTGACACACTTGATTGGAATTTTTTGATTCAAGTGCTTAAGGCTTTTGGTTTTAACCAAACTTTTTGTAACTGGATTTGGACTATTTTGCATTCGGCCAAGCTTTCTTTTCTAGTCAATGGGAATTCAGTTGGGTTTTTTCCTTGTAAACGCGGAGTAAGGCAAGGGGATCCTCTCTCCCCTTTGCTTTTTTGTTTAGCTGAGGATGTTCTTAGCCGTGGTATCTCTTTGCTTGTAAGGGAAGGTCATATTCAGCTTATGCATGGGCCCTGAGGAGTTTGTTTTCCTAGTCATTCTTTCTACGCCGATGATATCATGGTGTTCTGTCGTGGTAATAAAAGGAGCATTCAATCTTTATTAGCTCTCTTCCGAGATTATGAGGCAATTTCGGGTCAGGTAATTAGTCTCCCTAAATGTCGTTTTTATGCTGGTAATATACCTAGAAGTCGTATGATCCTCCTTCAGGAACTCCTGGGTTTTCCCTCTGGCTCTTTGCCTTTTGTTTATTTGGGGGTTCCAATTTTCCAAGGGAAACCGCGAAAGATTCATTTGCAGCATATTGTGGACAAAGTTAAAAATAAAATGGCAGTTTGGAAAGGAACTCTTTTGTCCATTATGGGCAGGGTTCAATTAGTGAAATCCATCATTCAAGGCTCCCTCATATACAGTTTTCATATATATTCTTGGCCAACAGCTCTGTTAAAGGATCAGGATAAATGTATTCAGAATTTTATATGGTCTGGGGACATTTGCAAACGTAAGATGGTTACTGTTTCTTGGAGCAAAGTTTGTTCTCCTTACTCGGCTGGGGGCTTAGGTATTCGGCCTCTCACTCTTATAAACCGAGCTGCAATGTTAAAACTGTGTTGGGATATGTTGGCCTGTAATTCGCAATGGAGCACTTTCGCTAAAGCTCGTTTTCTCAGGGGCAATAAACCTAAGGCTCACTATGTTCGTTCATCAATTTGGCCAGGCATGAGCCAATGTATTCTTTTGGTTCTCGAAAATGTTGCTTGGCAGCTGGGTGATGGTCATCATATTCAGTTCTGGTATGACAGATGGTTGCAACAACCAGTGTGTGAAATGCTAAATTTCCCTCCTTCTTTGAGGCATTCTCTTCAAGCTTCTTTTGCAGACTTCATTCATGATGGTCAGTGGTCTTTTCCACCATGTTTTGCACATGATTTCCCTCAAATTATGGAGGAAGCGAAGCAGATAACCATTCCAGCAGGTGCTCAAGATGATAGATTAGTTTGGTATCATTCTGACTCGGGTGGTTTATCCTTTAAGCAAGCATTTGATTTTATTCAACCGCAGCCTCAAAGCATATCCTGGTCTAAAATCATTTGGAGAAATGTTGTTCCTCCATCTCGTTCCTTCCTCCTTTGGCGTTGGCTGCATCAAAAGGTTCCTACAGATGATAATCTCCGAAAAAGGAGTTGTATTGTTGTTTCAAGATGCAGTCATTGTAAGCACCATGCTGAAACCTCTGATCATTTGTTTTTGACTTGTTCCTTTGCTCAATATTGTTGGAATTGGTTAAGTCATAGGCTGCAATGTAGATTAGACATGTCTTCACCGCAAAATCTTTTGAAGAGTATCTCTAGTACATCTAGCAAGCAAATGCAGGATGTGGTTGTGGCATCAATCATCGATGTAATTTGGTATATTTGGTTAAGCCGTAACAGGCTTCGTTTTGATAATATATCAATGGAGCCTCAGCATTTATGTAATTTAATTACTGCTGCAGTGTCCTTCTCGGGTAATCTCTCTACTGGCACCATGTCCAATTCACTATCTGAGTTTTTGATTCTGCACTCTTTCCATGTTAATGGCCATGCACGCAAAGCTCCCTGCTTCAAGCAAGTGGTTTGGTATCCTCCTCTTAGCGGTTGGGTCAAATGCAATTGTGATGGAGCTGCACGAGGAAGTCCTGGAATGGCAGCCTGTGGTGGTTTATTTCGTGACAGCATGGGAAGTGCTTTAGGGTGTTTCTCAGAAAATATTGGTGTCACATCTTCTCTAGAAGCTGAGCTTAATGCAACTATGACAGCCATTGAAATTGCTACTTCTAGGGGTTGGCGTTATCTTTGGTTAGAGTGTAATTCGTCTACGATAGTGGATGCCTTCAAATCATCTAGCCTTGTGCCTTGGAGATTGCAGAACAGATGGAATAATGCCTTGCTCTTAACTCATTCTATGCAGTTTGTTGTTTCTCACATATACAGAGAAGGAAATTGCTGTGCGGATAGGTTGGCTAACCATGGAATTTCGTCCTACGGATTCACTTGGTGGGATACTATCCCATTTTTTATTAATGATGTTATTTATAGGGACAGGATGTCTCTTCCTAATTATCGCTTTCGCTGATTGTTTCTCATGGGTTTTGGTCTATGTCCCCCCATGTTTACTTGTTCTCATTTTATATATATATATTTTTTTAATAAATCAGGTTCTAGCTACAAGTGATTGTTATTTCCTTTGGTGCCAACCTAGTTGGGATTATTGGGAATAATTTGATGTTTGCTAGTTTCCTACCTTCAAAAAAAAATATATATTGCAAATTTTATAAAAAAAAAATGCAACATTGCAAATGTGTAATATTTTAAATATTATAAAACTATTAAAAATATTTACTCTTTTATTTTAAATATATTATTGCATTGTAATATTTCTTTAACTTATTTATGTTTCATTTTTATATATTGACAATCCTTAAATGAGACATTTGAAATTTAGTCAATGAAAAGAAAAAGTAAAATAAAAATTGTATACAACCATAGATGGAGAAATTAAATGGATAACCATTAAAAAAAACTTATTTTCTCACCTTTTTATATTTAATAAGAAAAAATATGTAAAAATTATTTAAATAGATTTCTGTGATTTTTTAAATGATAAATTTATTTTTAAATTTAAATTACTCAATGTAAAAAAATGTGGAGTGAAAAATTAAAGATATATCCAAAGTTAATTTAAGCAAGTTAAATTTAAAATTACTTTAAATCAATCTAATGAAGAATAAAGTATCACTTTTTTTATTTTAGTTATCCCTTCAGTTTATATAAATATTTAAACTTTACTAATGATTTTGTTTACTAATATCTTTATAAATATTAGTCAAAGAATAAAATTAATATTTTTTAACTAAAAACATTATATTAGTCAAAGAATAAAATTAATATTTTTTAACTAAAAACATTATATTTAATATTTTACCATTACATGCTTATTATTATTTCAATAAATACTTTTAAGAAGAAAAAAAGGTTTGTCAAATATAATAAACTATTAATGGTATTATTGATATGAAACATAAGGAGAATGCATTAAAATAATGCTCTCATTTAATACTCAAGATTTTGACTTCCTTTTATTACAGTCATATATTTGTCAACATTTATATTCAATGTTATTAATTAAAAATAGAATACCTTTAATTGATTACAAATAATAATAAAAAATTGCTAATAGGTTGACAGAGTAAAAAGTAAAAAATTAAATGGCAAACATTAAAAATTGTCAATCAATTTATGTCTTTGTAATAAAATATTTTATTATTAATTTTTTAATTAATCTTTAGATACCCAAATGGAATATTACTTGGTTTCCTACAAATATTATTTAAACTAATTATCGTAAATGTAAAACATAATTTATGTATTCAAAATATTTTTTATATAAATTATAATTTTAATTACAATATAATTTATATATTCAAAAAATATTTATTTATTATACTAATCATGACAATTATTTGTAGTTATGAGTCATCCACTTCTTAATTTATTAAAAATATCAATTGTGTGCAGTCAACAAATATTTATTGCTTAAAATTTTTAACAATAAATATTTCAAACTTTGACCATATTAAATTTATTCATATAAATTTTTTTATTGGAGTCAAACTTTATTGAAAGAATTTATCAAAAAAGTGAGAGAAATTTCCCTATTTAATCCCTCTTTCAAACTCAACACTACATACAAACACTCACACTGTCTTGGATTTTATTGGCACTTGTTCTTCTTTCTCAGCGTCTTTCCCTTTGTTTCACATTCCAAACGTTGTCATGGAGTTCAAATATCTAAATGGCCAAAACAGAAGGACAACATCGCCACCACCACGCCCTCTTTCTAATGTAGCTTACGTCTCCAGATGCCCATTACAAGGTAATGCTCACTTCTCTTCACGTTCCTTTCAAAATATATACCCATTTGTCTTGCAATTTAAAAAATAAAAAAATTTTGTTACATGAGTTCATTTTATTCATTATTCGCTTTCCAAAGTATGAGTTTGTGCCAAATAGTTTTTTCGGTGATGTTTCGGCACCCAGAATTTTACCAATGGCGATGCCAGCCAATGCCGAGGAAGCGTTCCAACAAGAGTTGGAGTAAGAGAAGATTAGGAGAGAGATAATTGCCAGCGAGATGGCATTAGCTCGACGGCAAGAGTTGGAAGAGGAAGTAAGGAGAGAAATTGTGTCAGGGAGAGCATTTAGAATTCTGATTCCAAGATTTGAGGGGATCTCATCTAATAACAATATCAATACAACACATGTATATTATTTTAATTTTATTGGTTGTATTTGTGAAGAGGTAAATTAAGGTTTATAAATATATGAGATGAAGTTAGACTTTTAGAGTATGTAAAATATTAAAGTACTTCATTTATATTTTTTTTGGTACATTTTTTGTGATTTTTTTTGGCGCATAGACCTTGTGTTGATGAATACAACGAACTGGAATTTTCATATATTCCCTTCATTCTTATTTTTAAAAACCAAATGGCTTAATTACACATTTTACCACTCAATTATCATCATTTCGTGAATTTTACTATTCATTTTTTTGTCTACAAATTTTACCACCAAAGTTTTCAATTTTTATGTATTTTGCCACCTAAGTTTTCTTTCCACGCATTTTATCCTGTTTTTCAATTTTTTCTCATTTTACCATCATGTTGGTAACAAAACGATATTGTTTTGTTTTCTCTTTTTAACTTTTTTTTAGTGACACATCATCGTCAGTAAAATGTTCAAAAAATTAAAAATTTAGGTGGCAAAATTGGCAGGAAACAAATTCGGGTGGTAATATAAAATGATGATAGTTGGGTGGTAAAATGTGCAATTAAGTCAAACCAAATTAAAAGTCTTGGTTAGAGACCTTACGCAGATGAATATAGAGAACCAGAACTGAAATTTTCATAAAAGTCAAAGTCTTATTTATATTCATTACTATAAGGTCTAACAAGGCTGAATCAATGGTAACTTGTGTGCTAAAAATTGTAATTAATTAATATTATGTATTTGTAACAAAATATTTTATTATTAATTCTTTAAAAAATGAAATTTTAATATAATATAACTTATAATATAATATTTATTTATTATAAATTTTAATTGTATCAAAATAAACATTTATTCTATGTAACTCACGAGCAAAAATATTAGTTATATTAATTTCATGACAACTATTTGTAGTTATGAGTTATCCACTCGCTAATTTATTAAATGCATGTAATCGATAAACATTACATTGTTAAAACTTTATTTTTTTAATGTACAATAGTGACAACAAATATAGAATTCAAGACTTCGTGTAAACTACTTAAACACCCTACCATTAGGGCAACCCTGATGGTTCTTTAAATGTTTAAAATTTGAAACAATAAATCAAAGTAAAATAATATTTTATAATTAAAAATGTTTGAATATGTGTATTCATTTATTATATTTATGAATTTTAAGTTTTTTTTAAAAAAATATTAGATGAAAAAAATAAAAATAAAAAGAATTTTTTGATTAAAATAAAATAAAATAAAAATCATAATTTTATTGTTTAAAAGAATATAATTATAAATATTTTTATTGTTTAAAATAAATATTTTCAAAATAAAATAATATAAAAAGGAACATTTATTATATTTTTATTATTTAAAATAAAATAAAGTAAAATTAATATGCTTTCAATACTTTTTCCTTATCTAAATTTTATTGTTTAATGAGTCATTGAAAAGTATTTGTTATTGTAATTAATGTATTTTATTTTCAATACTTATTTAATGTGTTTGTCAAATGAAATTCTTTTCACAATCTACATTTTGTTATTTTATGAGTCACCGAGTTTTCAAAAAAATGTAATGATTCATTGAAAAGTCTTCACTATTGCCTTAATTTTTGTATTTATCTTCAACATTAAATTTGTTAACGCTAATGAATTTAAATGATTGAAAAGTCTTCAAAAATTTGTATTTAATCTTTGGCTTAAATGCAATTTTGGTCCATCCATTTTAAAATGGAGACATTTGGTTCCCAAATTTTGGTTCCCATATTTGGCTTAAATACAATTTTGGTTCCCATATTTTAGAAAATTCAGAATTTTGGTCCTTTATTTCAAAATAGAAACATTTTGTCCCCTATTTTAGAAAATTTAGAATTTCGATTCCCTATTACAAAATAAGGTTCAATCCTCAATTTTGTCTATGTTTTATTTCTTTTATTTCTTACATTTTAATTAATTAAATCATTTCTTGATGTTACCTTAAATAAATATGTTATGTCTAGGGTTCAATTGGACCAAAATAAAAAAAAATAAGGCTTAAATACAATTTTGGTCCCCCTATTTTAGAAAATTCGCAATTTTGGGCCCTTATTTCAAAATAGAAACATTTGGTCCCCTATTTTAGAAAATTCACAATTTTGGTCCCCTATTACAAAATAAGGTTCAATCTTCAATTTTGTCTGTTTTATTTATTTTATTTCTTACATTTTAATTAATTAAATCATTTCTTGATGTTACCTTAAATGAATATGTTATGTCTAGAGTTCAATTGGACCAAAATAAAAATAAAAATAAAGTGTAGGCAAAATTGAAGATTGAATCAAAATTGCGAATTTTCTAAAATAGGGGACCAAATGTCTCTATTTTGAAATAGGGAACCAAAATTACGGATTTTCTAAAATATGGGAACCAAATGACTATATTTTAAAATAGAGGGACTAAAATTACATATTGAGCAAAATAGAGGGACCAAAATTGCATTTAAGCTTATAATATAAGAACTCTTGATAAACTAACACCTATGTTTTTTCATAGTCCACCTTAAGTATCAAACATGGATTCCTTTTAGATTTTCTCTCATCAACTACTTCATTAGAAATTTAAATTCCATCTAACATATTTCTCTCACCAACAAAGGCAAATTTGTCTTTTTGTCAATAACTTTATTAATCACAAACCTTAACCCCTTAGACAAAATTTTTGCTATAATTTTGTACATATATACACTGAATATGGGAGATATAGGTCTATACTTCCCCATGTTTTGTGGATTGTCATTCTTGGGAATCAAAGTGATGAAAGATGAGTTTCCTCCTTTAGGAAGCACCCCATTGGCATGGAACTCCTCTAAAACTATGTGGATATCCAATTTTAGAATGTTCTTGAAGGATTTGATGAACTTGAAGTTGTACCCATCAGGTTTGAGGCTTCTAGTTCCATCACAATCCTACATTGCATTTTTTATTTCCTCATCCTAAATCTTGTAGTGAGCATCCTATTTTCTCTCTTCCTCAAAAGTTTTAAATGGTACTTCATCCAGTATCGGTCTTTTATCGTAATCTTCGTTAAATTTGTATTTGAAGAATTTTTTTACCCCATCTTTAAATCATAAATTTGTATTAAAATACATAACTCTTGGAGTTATGTATTTTAATTTATAATATAAGTGTAGACTTTTTAAGTTTAACCTAATAAAACACTGGAAACTTTACTCCTCTAGTTTCACAATTGCAAGTTCTTTTAGGGTGTTTATTAGTATTTTCCTATTTTTAGAGTAGACAAGTGAGAGAATACTCATAATTAAATTCTAAAGAATTAGGATTATACTTTAAATTAAAAAAGAAAACATATCTTTACTTACTAATGTTAAAAGTTTACATAAGAAACTATTGTCAAGATAAGTAAATGAAAATTTCTTTTCACTTTTGGGTAATATAAATGTAGAGCTAGCTATACAGAAAAATATCAATACTTAAATCTTGTTGGGAGTCATGAGATAGTTTGGTGCTTGGAGGGAGGAACATAAGGGTTGGAGTGATAAGGAGGTCATGGATTCGAATTTCTCCACTAGTATAACATACTAATTGCTAACATTTGTCAATAAAAAAAAGTCTTAAATCTTGTTTTAAATTAATTTTTTTAAGTACTCATTTGAACTAATTAATGGCATGCTTAAATTTACCAAATTAATAATTTTTTTAAAAAAAATTACCCAATGAAGTTTCAATTATATGTTAATTTTAAGAGCAAATTACACTAACATTCCTTGAGGTTTTTTCGAATTTCACACAATATCCCTCCTTGTTTAATGTTTACAACAACCTCTCTTATAGGGGGTGTAAGAGGGTGATAGTGTAATATTATTTTCAAACATTAAGGAGAGCTTAGTGTAACAATAGAAAAAATAGTGGTGTTGTGTAATTCAAAAAAGCTTATGTTTTGGTGTACACGTTTCTTTTTCCATTTTACCCTATAACTAACTTTTTAAATATATTTTTTTATCCCTATAACTACTTTCTTTGATCGACCCACACTCTACTTACATTCTCAAAACTACCCACTATTATTTAATTTTTTTTTATCTTTTTCATTATTTTATTTTTCAAAAATTATAGAGTCACATAGTACCTTTTTTTCCTAGTAAAAATAGAGTAAATTCAATAAGTCGCATCGTAGTAGGAATTTCATTTCAACTATATACCCTAATCCATTATATATGTTATCCTATATTAAAACAATTTCCTACATCATATGTTGATTTGCATGAGAAATTAATGAAGCTAGTTAAATTTTCGTCTGAAAATAATTCATAGATATTAGAAAATTCAACTTTTCCCTGTTGAGCTCATTTCTCATCGTAAATATAAAATACTTCACCAAAGCCACTCTCTTAACTGGACATAGCTAATTATACCTACTAATACAGATGCTAGCTAGATCAGAATTTGATATGTAAATGAAGTTTCCCTCCAAATTAAAGTTCCCTTTTCATTCTAGAAAACATGGTTATGAAATTTTGAAACTTGAAGTTAATACGCACAAAAGAGAAGGGAAAAAAAAAAGATGTAAAGAGCTATGTATTAAAGCTAAGCAAATTACATCACTAATTGAAGAACTAAATTTTTTTTTATCGGCAATTGAAGAACTAATATGGAATAAGAACCTCTCACTTTTTAGTGGGGACTCAGATTACTATTGAGCAAAGCTCAATCGACACAGTTAACATCTTTATTACTATATTTGTCATAACATGGCTCCCCAATCAGAAATTTTACCTAATTCAAATTTTCTTGAGTTGGAGAAATTTATTTATATTCTTAAATCATTATACTAAGCCATGTAACCATAAATTATGAGACAAAAGTTTTAGTTCGCAATGTCCGATTAACTTTAAATAATTAAGCAATAAATGAAGTAGGCTCATCATTAACTTCTCCACCGCGGGCAATCATCAAAGCCACTGCACTGCAGCTCCAGCAATAACAATTGATCCTTCCAATCCAATGCATAATTGGTTGGAGCTTTTGGGCCAAGCTTGAAAGCTATGATGGATAAAAGACCATGCTTTTATTGAATTTATCCTTTCACCAGTATTTGGTACTCCATTTTTGGAGTAGTATGAAAGCACCTGTGCCATAAGTGCTCTAAGCCTTCCCTTTACTGCATGCTTGTCCTAACATTGCAGCATGTTAATCACCTAAACATCTAATCTAACAATAGGGACACCAGCAATTAGCCATCCAGACCCAATCTCCATCTCCCTATAATTTCAGAATTACTAGCAATTTTAGGCAAAGGGTTTTTAGATGAATCACAGCCAAGGGTTTTTAGATTCATGAGCATTGTCTCATTTTTGGTGAAGTGCAGAAGCGGCAGAGTGTGAAATGTTTCAGTTTTGGCGAAATGCCGAAGTAAATAAAAGCCAGATTTTTAAAGGACACTGGACACGTATCAAAATCGCAGCCATTAATTTAGTTGAACGACACAGATGTTTTGAAAGGCACAGTGCCGTTTTGCGCCTTAACGTTACCCAATCTGCAGCCCAAATGGTAGCACAATGTATTTGGATTCAAGATGAAAAGGATATATGGAGAAGCTACACGTTTGATTTACATAAAATTCAAAATATCTTAAATTGATAACTAGCTAGTTTAATATTCTATACAATATATTAATTTAAGAACACTCTCTTGAGTCTGGATATATTGTATAGAATTCATTGCAAAACATAAAAATATACACAATACTATGCCATTTTAATTTGTAGAAGAAATCTGTTAGAATTTGACATTTTTACTTTATCTTTAACATTAATTGCATGCTCAGTGTTTTGGGTTGCTTGTATGTTTTGGTTAAAGGTTGCTTATGCTCAGAAAAAGCTAATTGTAGCTGCAGGCTAATGATGTTTATTTTTAGCTTAGTTATGATTACTTTTGGCTTTGCCCAATGAGGGGCTTCATAATTTGCCTATTTAAGCTCTCATTGTAATACTTTAAATATGTTGCATTACTGAAATACATCAAATCAGTTTTGCTCTCTTTCGTCGTGTGAGGTTTCTGGTTCTTAATTCACAACTTTTATGTTTCCGCTTCGTCTGATAGTTTTACAACATCGTTTATAAGCTTCGTCTGACCCACATATACTCAGGTTATTGCTGTCCTAAACTCCCACAACTCGGTGAAATACCTTATATATAAGAAGAGTCATTAATTGACTGCTTATATTGTCCATTTTCTGAGTTTCTAAAGTAATTTTAGTTCCTTCAGTTTTAAATAATTAAGGAATGGTACCTAAGATCAAGGTGATTTGTGAAGGTCATAAAGAAAGAGGGAGCAAAGGGAAAAAAGAATAGCATGGCATGCAGAACAGTTTCAATTTTCATGGAAGATACTGTTGATATTTTCCCAGCTAATTAAGGAACTTTAGTTGGCTTGAAAGTGACTAATTTCTTACCAATTTCCAAGACTATATGGTGTCTAATTGTCTAATATGCCTCATGGATGCCCACACACGCCATAGAAAAGTCTTGCTGTATTTCAAAAAAGTAGTAATATGTTTCAGCTCGTGACTACACATTGAATTCAAATCATATATGATTGATTGATAATTTGATATGCAAATCATTTTCTATAAGTTGATTTCAAATATTTTATTCTATTAATTACTGTGTCTATCAAGTACGAGGATGAAAATGAAACTATGGGAATCAAAACACTTCATAACAACTTAAAAATTTGTGAATAGTCTTGGACATTCAAAAATGGAAAAGAAAAAGAGTAGGATTTGATTAGAAGAAAGTATTGATTTCCTCACCGCTTGAGAAAATTAAGTCACATCTTATTCAACAACTTTCTTTACCTCGAACTAATAGATACTTAGCTTCTTATCGTAAGCTTTCAAGATCTTTGTAACAAGATTGTTATCATTTTCGTCTAATGTAATTAATAATTGGATGAAGCACGAGTGAACTGAAAAATATAACATATAGAACAATGTGGTTTATAGTCAATATGTGAATAACATAAAATTTTAAAGAAAAAACCCAAATTAAGCCTCAATACTAATTAATGGGGTTTAGATATATGAAAAAAGTATTACACGACATTCAAAAGATATAACTCACCATTTCTGCTATCATTATAAACAAACCAATCATTTACTCACCAATGTTCCAAGACAACAAGGAGGAGGGAATTAATGTATTGTGATGATTAATTAATGATGTGAGAACTTTTAGCCTTTGAGCATGTTCATGCCTTTTGGTGCCTCCACTTGTCTCTATGGCATGCTAATAACATCATCGTGACAAAAGATTTTGGTTTCACGGTTTTATAAGAATATTAACTAATTAAAAGATGTGTTTACTAATACATTATATCAAAATATATATATATATACCAAAACCACCAAATCATCATCAAGCATCGAAAGTAATCATTGCTTCTTAGTCCGTACGTCTATTATACATAAAGAAATTTAACAATGAGAAGTTCAAAGTTCGAACTATATATTAATCAGTTTTATAATTATATAACAAAGTATGATACATAAAGAGAGAGATTATCCCAACAGATGACATAACCTATTATCTTTTATTATCAAAAGACTTTCTTAGTGCTAATGATAAACGGATGACATCTTTCTAAGTGTTTGCAGTGAATAAATTATATAGAACTTAGACTGTACCAAATAGTATATAGTTAACAAAGAATTGATTACATTGAACATACTTATTAGTATTTACCATATTTATGCTAAAACTTTAATTTCTATTAAATAAAAATTACACTAATAAAGATTAATATAATGCCTATTAGGGTAAAGTTTTAGTTCCTATACTTTCGTTGAATGTTGTTTTTAGTCCCTGAACTTTCATATCGATCGTGCAATTTACTCCTTGAACTTTATAAAAAAAGTGTTTTTAGTTACTGGACTTACTACCCTTTTTTGCATGTTTTTTAATTTCAGGTTGTGAGAAGGGACTAAAAACATGGTTTTTATAAAGTTCAAGGACTAAATTGCATGATATGAAAGTTCAAGGACTAAAAATAAGATTCAACGAAAGTATAGAACTAAATATATATTTTACCTTTTTTTTTGTCATTAAATAACATTTTTAGTGTTATATTATAAGTATGAAAGACATGTTGCTTAGATATTTTGCGATAAAATTGGGACTGGGACTTAAAATCATGATGTTTGTCCAAAAATTGAGATTTGGCCTTTTCAGGAGATTTTTGCTTTGCGAGGCTGGAAGACTCGAATGCCGAGCATATGAACCGGTTCCATGTGCCTCAGTCCAGATTTAGTTGGAACTTTAAACGCATATGACAAACAAACCAAACCAATGATGCTGAATGAATGAATAAACTGTACCCTATTTATTATAGTGGATATTATATCATCTTCATGGAGTGAAAGATGGACACTATTAATCAAAAGGGAAAACCACTGAAAAGAAACATATAAAATAGTACATGCTAGAAGCAACTAATCCATTTTGTCTTTGAACGGTGGATGAACAAAGACCTAATCCTTCATAAAAGAAGTAGCTAAATAAAACACGTGGCTTTGAGGGGACAAAATAAAAGACCTCCACTGTTATAGAAAATCGAAGTTAATCTCACACATAATTGAGAGAATTATGAGAGTGCATCTCTCAAAGTTTATTTTATTTTATTTTATTTTTTATCAGGGAGGACAACGTGTATTATACAGGACTACAAGGAATATCCAACCAACACAAGAAACATATTTCATACAAAGCTTTCATGTAGAACAAAGGGTTCAAAGACCATTCATAAAATGAAAAGGAACCCTTCACTTTAGCAGATAACTATGGCCAAGATCTAAATTTTATCAAGTCAATCACATACTCAACATCTGCAGCCTCACTTTTAAATTAACACAATGTTATTTCTATGCAATCATAGGCAGAGGCAGAGCTAGCTTAATTTTTATGAGGGGGACCATATATAAAGAGTACATAAAATATATTTTGAAAATTAATATATTAAAGCTAATCGAATTTAACATAATTGATCACTAAATAAATATGTTTATTTCAAACAAAGTTTTTTTCTTGTATTTTTTTCATTCATGTGTGTAAATAAAATTTGACTTCTTTTTATTCTTTTATTTTATTTTATTTTTATTTAAATAACTTGAGTTAACTGATAGAGGAGGGGGAATAAGAATATTTACTAGAATATGTATATGAATTTTAGGCTTAAATATGTTTGAGGTCCCTGATAAATTACCGAATTTTGGTCTGGGTCCTTGTTAAATTTTTTCATTGTTCTGGGTTCCTGATATATTAAAAGTTTTTGTTTGGGTCCATACCGTCAGTTAAGTGATGACATGTCCGTTAACCAATTTAAAATACGATTTCTAGCGGCTAAAAAACCGCCGCTATTTATGTAGAAAATTAAATTACATTTTCTAGCGGTTAAAAACCGCCATAATCAATTAAAATAAAAAAAAAATGCTTAGAGAGAGTGCAACCTTCAAACACCAGAATAATCTACGCATCATTGAATCAAACACCCATTTATAGATACAAAGCCATACAAAATCTTTTAGTTCTCAACAACACCGAACAATATGTAACTCCATCTAGTTGGAACTTTAAACGCATATGACAAACAAACCAAACCAATGATGCGGAATGAATGAATAAACTGTCCCCTATTTATTATAGTGGATATTATATCATCTTCGTGGAGTGAAAGATGTAATGTTGTGATTTTCCTAATTGTATGATTAAGTGTTTGATTAATAATGCAAGAGCAAATTAAATTTAAATTATGTTGATTAATATAATAATTAACTTAAGTTCTATGTTTTGTTATGTGTGATAGTGTTATTATGAGATTTTTGAGACTTTTACGTAAGTTCCGTAAGTTGTAGAAAAAAAAAATAAGAGAAAGGGGGTGTCATTAGGGGAAATTAGGTTCAAAAAGTAATTTTTGTTCATAAATCCCAATTGAACCGTGGGAAGCTTCATTTTTCTTCTTCCATTCTCTTCTCCCTCCGTGAGTTCTCTCTTCCTCTCAAGAGTTAGGGTTTTGAAATTCCTTCAAAGATGACTTGATTTCTTCTTCTCTAGACTTCCATTGATTGATTTCTAGTTGGTAAGCACCTCTCCTCTTCTCCTTTGGTCTCTTCAATTCATTTTCTTCTCCCACCAAGTAGACATGAAATGGGTTTCACTTCAAATTCTGATTTGTAGATGAAATCTTGATTGAAGCTTGTTTTGATGTTGGTTTAGGTTTCTCCTAGTTGATTCCAAAGCCTAAGTTGAGGAAAAATCACTCAAAAGTCACAAAGTGTCTCTCTTTAACTCCCTCTCAAGGAAATCTCAGAATTTTAGGGTAAGGGAAGCTTGCTTGTGAAATTATATTTTCAGTTCAAATGTGGTTGAGAGTTAGGGGGC
Organism: Pueraria montana var. lobata; assembly: GCA_026413185.1. NCBI lineage: Eukaryota > Viridiplantae > Streptophyta > Magnoliopsida > Fabales > Fabaceae > Pueraria > Pueraria montana. The sequence goes on from CM048656.1 coordinate 26,838,888, forward strand.
TCAACCACATATAGCATGACTGCCCCTATTGTTGTTTATGTTGAGTTGCTTGATTGAGTTTGAAATTGATGTAAAATGGGTAGTTGATTTCCTGGCAGTAGCTGTGTGAGTGTATATGAACTGATTGTTTTTTTTTGTTTTTGACTATCTAAATTACTTGGAAAGGCTCCTAAAACAAAGGAGACCATGCCCAAATTTTATTAAAATTGTTTGACAAGGTTTTCAATGTGAGATTTACCCAAAAATAAAAGTGACAGTGGCTGTTTGGTTCGTCCAGCTCTGGACAGTCCCCACGATTTTATGATTTTTGGAAGATCTAACCGTTGGTTTTTCACGAAATTTGTTTTGAATGAAAATAGACTCGAAATGGAGAAACTTTTATTTTGACATCTTGAAGAGAAAACCTCATCTCAGGGTTCATCTGTGACCCACAAAGTGGCTGTTCTGTTTTTCGAGTTCCCCTGGAACATGTCACGGTTTTTCTTAAATTCCTAATTGTACACTTAATGTTTTGTTTTCGTTTTTGTGCTATTAAAAACTAGACAAAACAAGGTTTTTAACTGTGTAATTTACAAAAATTATCATGTCCAATTCCTAAATTAAATTTTTGAAAAGGAACAGGGCAAGGGTTTGGAGCTCTGTTTGGAGTCTGAAATTTAGGCTGTTAGAGAAATTTTACTGGGAACAATTGGGAACGAATTTGAGGACATGGGATATCAATTTTGAAAGAGAAATGTGTTATCTTTATCCTGTAAAAATTTCAGCTCAAAACAAGTTTTGGAAGTGTTAGAAAACTTACTTTCTTTGAACCATGTTCACTGGAAAGTCACATTCAGTACTGTCAAAGAGAAATCGACCTAATTTGGTCAATTTTGTTAATGTGATATAATTATTAGAGTTATTAATGTTGAATGATGATGTTGGATAGGCCACAACTTTAGTTCTAGAGCTATGTTAGGAAATTCACATTTTTAAGTGTTGTGTTGTGAGTAATTATTCAAAGTGTGAGAATACCTTACTTGAGCCTATTGAATTGCTAGATGGGTTCATAAGCAGAATTTGAGAAAAATTGTGAATTTGTAACATAGAGGGAACTTGTGGCAATCAAAGTTGTTTGGCTTGTAACATTACATTGCATATGGGTAGGCACGTAAGTTGAGGGTGCTAGGTAGGCTCTCAACCTAGTGCCGGAGGTTTTCGTGGTGGCCAACGGTGGGCCTATAGAATAGACAAGTGGGCGAATTCCTATAGATGGAAGGTTTTGCAAACCTGACAGAGGTAAGCCAATACCAACACTTGTCTATATTCGATTAAATCCACACTTCCTCCACATGGTAGCTCAAGGGACTCCCTGAATGGTCAAAAGTGAGACTATGGTAGGGGATGGGGCCTAGGGGGACCGCCCAAAAGTTGTAGAAATCTCCATGGAGTCGAGTCAGCATGACATTGCATAATGAAATTGTATATAAAATTGATGTATGTATTGATGTGTGATGTTATCTGAATTATTATTGTTGATTTATTCTAAATTTTCCTTTGATCAAATCCTATCATTCTTTTGTAAATAAGCTTACCCTTGCATTTTGTGTTTGTGTTGTTTTACTGCAATGATCGTGTGGTTGGCACGGGAGCAGAGCGTGATGATGTTGCAGGTTCTTAGGCCGCTCATGACTGAAGCGGATGTAGATATTGAAGATGGGATGAGATCCCTCTTTTTGGATATGTTCTAGTATATATGTACATAGTATGGGGACCAGCTTAGGACATATGTATAAATACTTAGATTGTTGTGAATGTCCTTTATAAGAGGACTCTTTTTGGTATTGTATGTACCTATATATATATTTAAGTTTTGTAAAGCTAGACTTAATACTTTTATGGTGTGATGATGTATATTATATGTAGGAAAGTAGGTACATATAATATGTGTTAAATGTGAAAATTTTCTACGTAATTTCATATGATAATATTTAACAAAATGTTTTAGTATAACAAATATGTAACGAAGATGGGTCGTTACAAAAGATGGACACTATTAATCAAAAGGGAAAACCACTGAAAAGAAACATATAAAATAGTACATGCTAGAAGAAACTAATCCATTGTGTCTTTGAAAGATGAGTTTCCTCCTTTAGTTAAATCTTCGCAAGTTAAATTTAAAATTGCTTCAATTCAATCTAATGAAGAATAAAGTATCACTTTTTAATTTTAGTTATCTCTTCAGCTTAAATAAATATTTAAACTTTATTAATAATTTTGTTTATTAATATCTTTAAAAATAATAGTCAAAGAATAAAATTAATTATTTTCATTAAAAACATTATATTTAATATTTTACCATTACATGCTTATTACTATTTAAATAAATGCTTTTCAGAAGAAAAAAAAGGTTTGTCAAATATAATAAACTATTAATGGTATTATTGATATGAAACACATATAAGGAGAATGCGTTAAAATAATGCTCTCATTTAATACTCAAGATTTTAACTTCCTTTTTTTACGGTAATATATTTTTCAACATTTATATTCAATATTATTCATTAAAAATAGAATACCTTTAGTTGATTAGAAATAAAAAAATTGCTAATAGGTTGACAGAGTAAAAAGTAAAAAATTAAATGGAAAACATTAAAAACTGTTAGTCAATTTATGTCTTTTTAATAAAATATTTTATTATTAATTTTTTAATTAATCTTTAGATACCCAAATGAAATATTACTTGGTTTCCTACAAATATTATTTAAACTATTTATCAAAAAATGTAAAATATAATTTAGGTATTCAAAATACTTTTTATATAAATTATAATTAAAATTATAATATAATTAATATATTCAAAAATATTTATTTACTATATTAATCATGGCAATTATTTGTAGTTATGAGTCATCCACTTCTTAATTTATTAATAATGTCAAATGTGTGTAGTCAACAAATATTTAATGCTTAAAATTTGAAACAATAAATATTTCAAACTTTGACCATATTAAATTTATTCTTATTAAATTTTTTTATTGGAGTCAAACTTTATTGAAAGAATTTTATCAAAAAAGTGAGAGAAATTTCCCTATTTAATCCCCCTTTCAAACTCAACACTACACACAAACACTCACACTATCTTTGATTTCATTGGCACTTGTTCTTCTTTCTCAGCGTCTTTCCCTTTGTTTCAGATTCCAAACGTTGTCATGGAGTTCAAATATCTTAATGGGCAAAACAGAAGGACAACATCGCCACCACCACACCCTCTTTCTGATGTAGCTTACGTCTCCAGATGGCCATTACGAGGTATTGCTCACTTCTCTTCACGTTCCTTTCAAAATATTTAAAAAATAAAAAACTTTTGTTACATGAGTTCATTTTATTCATTATTTGCTTTCTAGGGTATGAGTTTGTGCCAGGAAGTTTTTTTGGTAATGTTTCGGCACCTAGAGTTTTCCCAACGGTGGTGCCAGCCAATGCCGAGGAAACATTTCAACCAGAGTTGGATAAAGAGGAGATCAGGAGAGAGATAATTGCTGACGAGATGGCATTGGCACGACGGCGAGAGCTGGAAGAGGAACAAAGGAGAGAAATGGTGTCTGAGAGAGCATTCAGAATCCCGATGCCAAGATTTGAAGGGATCTCATCTAATAACAATAACAATAACAATAACAACAACGGGTTTGGTGGGTCAAACCATTTACCCTCCCATTTCCTTGTTGGTAATAGACAAGATTCTACGCAAATTAACAAGGATAGAGTGATCCTATGGGTTAGTGTATGATCTTGTGTTTAATTTACCCTTTGTGTCTTTATCTTCAATTTTGATTTTATTTTCCTGCTTCTGTAGTGTAACAGTGTTGTTTGGATTGTGAAAAAAAGGTTTTTCTCTTAGTTTTTGTTTAAAAAAATGTTCCCTAGTTTGAGAATGTCCCTTGAATATTTTGTCGTGTTTAAGCTCTTAATTGGACGATGAGCATAAATGATTTTATTTATCCCATTGCAGGCTAGACCAAATGTTGGTCATTGTGGTGGAAAGCGCAAAGCAATGACACGTACAGTTGAACACAATGAGACTTTGCAGAAGAAAGTCAAGCAGGAGTGGAGTTGTGAGTTGTGTCAGATTACTGCAACGAGTGAGAAAGGCTTAAATGATCATATTCAAGGAAAAAGGCATAAGGCTAAAGCATCAATGAGAACTCATAAAATAGGTTAGAGCAACAAAACATCATTATTATTAAAGAAAAGTAAGCATTGAGTGAAATGTACTAAAGCCATTGTTAACATGTATTCAGAGCTAGGTTCAAGATCAAAAGGCCAGACACGTCATCCTTGCATAACCCCTGCACACACAGGCAAATTGGAATCCAATGAAGAGGATCAGGATGTCCACAAAAGCAAAGGATTAGTTGGTTTGGACAACCAAAATGAAGCAACTACTAGTAAAGAAGTTGGGGGAAAAAACGCACACTAACAACAAGGAAGAAATTTAAGTTTTGGTGTGCATTTTGTCAGGTTGAAACTCAATCGAAAATTTCCTTGCAAAGCCATAGGAATGGTAAAAAGCGCCTGACTAATGAAGAATTTTACCCAAAAGAACGATGGTGCTGCAAATCCTGGATGACAATACAACACATGTTTATTATTTTAATTTTTATTGGCTTATTTGTGAAGAGGTAAATTAAGGTTTATAAATATATGAGATGACATATTAGACTTTTAAAGTATGTAAAAAATATTAAAGTACTTCAGTTTCTTTTTTGTGATTGTTTTTGGCACATAGGCCTTGTGTTGATGAATAAAGCGAACTGGAATTTTCATATATTCCCTTTAGTCTTATTTATAAAAACCAAATGGCTTAATTACACATTTTACCACTCAATTATTATCATTTCATGAATTTTACTATCCAAATTTTTATTTTTATTTTTTTGTAAATTTTACCACCAAAGTTTTCAATTTTTACACATTTTACCACCTAAGTCTTTTTTTCCTTGTATTTTATCATGTTTTTCAATTTTTGCATGTTTTACCATCATGTTGGTAACAAAATGACATCTTTTTTTAAAACTTTTTTTAGTGACACGTCATCGTCCGCCAAATGCGCAAAAAATTAAAAATTTGGCTGGTAAAATTCACAAGAAACAAACTTGAATGGTAAGATTTACAAAATGATGATAGTTGGGTGGTAAAATGTGCTATTAAGTCAAAGCAAATTAAAAGTCTTATTTAGAGACCTTACGTAGATGAATATAGAGAACTGGAATTGGAATTTTCATAAAAGCCAAAGTCTTATTTATATTCATCAACATAAGGTCTAACGAGGCTGAATCAATGGTAACTTGTGTGCTAAAAATTGTTAATTAATATTATGTTTTTGTAACAAAATATTTTATTATTAATTCTTTAAAAATTAAATTTTAATATAATATAACTTATAATATAATATTTATTTATCATAAATTTTAATTGTATAAAAATAAATATTTATTCTATGTAACTCAAGAGCAAAAATACAAGTTATATTAATTTCATGACAACTATTTGAAGTTATGAATTATCCACTCGCTAATTTATTAAATGTGTTAAATTGATAAATATTACATTGCTAAAACTTTTTTTTTTAATTTACAATAGTGACAACAAGTATAGAAATCAAGAATTCGTGTAAACTACTTAAGCACCCTACCATTATGCCAACCCTGGTGGTTCTTTAAATGCTTAAAATTTGAAACAATAAATCAAAGTAAAATAAAATTTTATAATTAAAAATGTTTGAATATGTGTATTCATTTATTATATGTATGAATTTTAGGTTTTTTTTAAAAAAATATTAGATGCAAAAAAATAAAAAAAAGATTTTTTTTGTTTAAAATAAAAATCATAATATTATTATTTAAAGTAATATAATTATAAATACTTTATTGTTTAAAATAAATATTTTTCAAAATAAAATAATATAAAAAAGAATATTATTATATTTTTATTATTTAAAATAAAATAAAGTAAAATTAATAAGATTCTTCGCAAATTAACAAGGATAGAGTGATCCTACGGGTTAGTGTATAATCTTGTGTTTAATTTACCCTTCCTTTGTGACTTCATCTTCGATTCTGATTTTCTTTTCCTGCTTCTTTAGTGTAACAGTGTTGTTTGGATTGTGAAAAAGGTTTTTCTCTTAGTTTTTAATTAAAAAATGTTACCTTGTTTGAGAATGTCCCTTGAATATTTTGTCGTGTTTAAGCTCTTAATTGGCTTATGAGCATAAATGATTTTATTTATCCCATTGTAGGCTAGACCAAATGTTGGCCATTCTGGTGGAAAGTGCAAAGCGATGACACCTATAGTTGAACACAATGAGACTTTGCAGAAGAAAGTCAAGCAGGAGTGGAGTTGTGAGTTGTGTCAAATTACTGTAACAAGTGAGAAAGGCTTGAATGATCATATTCAAGGAAAAAAGCACAAGGCTAAATCATCAACCAGAACTCATAAAATAGGTAAGAGCAACAAAACATCATTATTATAAAAGAAAAGTAAGCATTGAGTGAAATGTACTAAAGGCATTGTTATCATGTATTCAGGGCTAGATTCAAGATCAGAAGGACAAACACTACATCCATGCTTAACCCCTGCACACACAGGCAAATTGGAATCCAAAGAAGAGGATCAGGATGTCAACAAAAGCAAAGGTTTAGTTGGTTTGAACAACAAAAATGAAGCAACTACTAGTAAAGAAGCAGGGGAAACAAATGCACACTAACAACAAGGAAGAAATTTAAGTTTTGGTGTATGTTATGTCAGGTTGGAGCTCAATAAAAAATTTCCTTGCAAAGCCATAGGAATGGTAAAAAGCACCTGACTAATGAAGAATTTTACCCAAAACAATGGTGATGGTGCAAATCCTGGATGACAATACAACACATGTTTATTATTTTAATTTTTATTGCCTGTATTTGTGAAGAGGTAAATTAAGGTTTATAAATATATGAGATGACATTAGACTTTTAAAGTTTGTAAAATATTAAAGTACTTCATTTTTTTTGTACATTTTTTGTGATTTTTTATGGCACATAGACCTTATGTCGATGAATACAACAAACTGAAATTTTCAAATATTCCCTTCAGTCTTATTTATAAAAACCAAATGGCTTAATTACACATTTTATCACTCAATAATCATCATTTCATGAATTTTACAATCCAATTTTATTTTATTTTTTGCAAATTTCACATCCAAAGTTTTTAATTTTTATGCATTTTACCACCTAAGTTTTTTGTCCACATATTTTATCGTGTTTTTTTCGATTTTTGCGCGTTTTACCATCATGTTGGTAACAAAATGACATTTTTTTTTATTTTGTAGTGACGCTTCATCGTTGGTAAAATGCATAAAAAATAAAAAAAAATTAGGTTGAAAAATTCATAGGAAACAAACTTGGATGGTAAGATTTACAAAATGATGATAGTTGGGTGGTAAAATGTGCTATTAAGTCAAGCCAATTTAAAAGTCTTGTTTAGAGACCTTACATAGATGAATACAAAGAACTGGAACTAGAATTTTCATAAAAGCCAAAGTCTTATTTATATTCATCACCATAAGGTCTAACGAGACTGAATCAATGGTAACTTGTGTGCTAAAAATTGTTAATTAATATTATGTATTTGTAACAAATATTTTTTTTATTAATTTTTAAAAAATGAAATTTTAATATAATATAACTTATAATATAATATTTATTTATTATAAATTTTAATTGTATAAAAATAAATATTTATTCTATGTAACTCACGACCAAAAATACTAGTTATATTAATTTGATGACAACTATTTGTGGTTATGTGTTATCCACTCGTTAATTTATTAAATGTGTGTAATCGATAAATATTACACCGCTAAAACTTTATTTTTATAATGTACAATAATGACAACAAGTATAGAATTCAAGACTTCGTGTAAACTACTTAAACGCCCTACCATTAGGCCAACCCTGATGGTTCTTTAAATGCTTAAAATTTGAAAATATAAAGCAAAGTAAAATAATATTTTATAATAAAAATGTTTGAATATGTGTATTCATTTATTATACTTATGAATTTTAAGTTTTTTTTTTAAATATTAGCTGCAAAAAAATAAAAAAAGAATGCTTTTGTTTAAAATAAAATGAAAATCATAATTTATTGTTTAAGAGAATATAATTATAAATATTTTTATTGTTTAAAAAAAATATTTTTCAACATAAAATAATATAAAAAAGAACATTTAATATATTTTTATTATTTTAAAATAAAATAAAGTAAAATTAATATTCTTTGATTACTTTTTCATAATCTAAATTTTATTGTTTAGTGAGTTATTGAAAAGTCTTTGTTATTGTAATTAATGTATTTTATTTTTAAAAATTATTTAATGTGTTTGTCAGATGAAAGACTTTTTCACAATATAAAATATGTTATTTAATGAGTCACTGAGTTTTCAAAAAAAAAAAATTAATGAGTTATTGAAAAGTCTTCATTATTGTATTAATTGTTGTATTTTATCTTCAACCTTAAATTATTTAACCCTAATGAATTTAAATCATTGAAAAGTCTTCAAAAATTTGAATTTAATCTTTTAAAAAAAGCGTGTGACCTTGATTGTTGTTATATTTAAAATATTAAATACTAATGAAAATATTCACACTTATATTTGATATATATTGTTGTAATGTATTATGTAATATTGCAAATTCTATAAAAAAAAATGCAACGTTGCAAATGTGTAATATTTTAAATATTTTTAAACTATAAAAATATTTACACATTTATTTTAAATATATTATTGGAATGCAATATTTCTTTAACTTATTTATGTTTCATTTTTATATATTGACAATTCTTAAATGAGACATTTGAAATTTAGTCAATGAAAAAAAAAAGTGGAAAATAAAAATTACATACAAGCACAGAAAGAGAAATTAAATGGATAACCATTAAAAAAAAGAAAAAGAAAATCAAAACTAATTTTCTAACCTTTATATTTAATTAGAAAACAAAAAGTAAGTAGAAAATTATTAACATAGATTTTTGAGATTTTTTTAAATGTAAATTATTCAAAGTAAAAAATTTGTAGAGTGAAAAATTAAAGATATATCTAAAGTTAATTTAAGCAAGTTAAATTTAAAATTACTTTAATCCAATATAACGAAGAATAAAGTATCACTTTTTAATTTTAGTTATCTCTTCAGTTTATATAAATATTTAAACTTTATTAATGATTTTGTTTACTAATATCATTAAAAATAATAGTCAAAGAATAAAATTATTTTTTTCATTAAAAACATTATATTTAATATTTTACCATTACATGCTTATTAATATTTCAATAAATGCTTTTCAGAAAGGAAAAAAAAAAGGTTTGTCAAATATAATAAACTATTAAATGTATTATTGATATGAAACATAAGGAGAATGCATTAAAATAATGCTCTCATTTAATAGTCAAGATTTTAACTTCCTTGTTATATAATCATATATTTGTGAACATTTATATTCAATATTAATATTTAAAAATAGAATACCTTTAAATGATTAGAAATAATTAAAAAATGCTAATAGGTTGACGGAGTAAAAAGTAAAAAATTAAATGGAAAACATTAAAAATTGTCAGTCAATTTATGTCTTTTTAATAAAATATTTTATTATTAATTTTTTAATTAATCTTTAGATACACAAATGAAATATTACTTGGTTTCCTACAAATATTATGTAAACTATTTATCATAAATGTAAAATATAATTTATGTATTCAAAATATTTTTTATATAAATTATAATTTTAATTATAATATAATTGATATGCTCAAAAATATTTATTTATTATATTAATCATGACAATTATTTTTAGTTATGAGTCATCCACTTCTTAATTTATTAATAATATCAAATGTGTGTAGTCAACAAACTTAATGCTTAAAATTTGAAACAAAAAATATTTCAAACTTTGACCAAATTAAATTTATTCATATTAATTTTTTTTATTGGAGTCAAACTTCATTGAAAGAATTTTATCAAAAAAGTGAGAAATTTCCCTATTTATTCCCCCTTTCAAACTCAACACTACACACAAACACTCACATTGTCTCTTATTTCATTGGCACTTGTTTTTCTTTCTCAACATCTTTCCCTTTGTTTCATGTTCCAAACATTGTCATGGAGTTCAAATATCTTAAGGGCCAAAATAGAAGGACAACATCACCACCACCACGCCCTATTTCTGATGTAGCTTACGTCTCCAGAAGCCCATTAATGCTCACTTCTGTTCATGTTCCTTTCAAAATAAATACGCCATTTGTCTTGCAGTTTAAAAAATAAAAAACTTGTGTTACATGTGAGTTCATTTTTCTTGTTATTCGCTTTCCAGGGTATGAGTTTGTGCCAGGTAATTTTTTCGGTAATGTTTCAGTGCCTAGAGTTTTCCTAATGGTGGTGCCATCCAATGCCGAGGAAGCATTCCAGCAAGAGTTGGAGAAAAAGGAGATCAGGAGAGAGATAATCACCGGTGAGATGGCATTGGCACAACTGAGAGAGCATTAAGAATCCCGATGCCAAGATTTCAGGGGATCTTATCTAATAACAATAACAATAACAAAAACATATTTGGTGGGTCAAAGCATTCACCCTCCCTTTTCAATGTTCGTATCAAACATGATTCTATGTAAATTAACAAGGATAGAGTGATCCTACAGGTTAGTGTATAATCTTGTGTTTAATTTACCCTTCCTTTGTGTCTTTATCTTTAATTTTGATTTTATTTCCCTGCTTCTTTAATGTAACAATGTTGTTTGGATTGTGAAAAAGGTTTTTGTAACATCCCCAATTTACGGACCTTAGAAATAAATAATAAAGAGATATCTTTATGGAATAGTTTTATATTTAATGGTTTAAGGATACCCTTAAGCATTATTAAAAATAGTTACCTTATAATAAGATACAATAGAAATAAGATAATAGGACCCTGATGGGGAGTTAGAGACAAGGAGGAGAAGAAGGAAGAAGAGGAATAGAAGAGAAGTGAAGCAGAGATCCGAGACCCAGTGCCCGGAGCTCAGATCTGAGAACCACAGTGTGAGTGATTCCTCCCCTTGTCTTCCCTATCCCTCCATAGTTCTTGTTCTCTTGTTTATCCCTTTTTCCCTTCTTTGATCCCTAAGTAAGATTTTGGGTTTTTGGTGATTTTGTTTGATTAAGGGGTTTCTTGGGTAAATCAATCGGTTGGAAATATAATAGAAGTGTTTAGGGTTTGATTTGTATGCTTGGGTGAGTCTTTTCATATGGTTAGGATGAGTGGGTAAGCCATTGGTGGCCATGGAGCTCGCAAGTCGCAGGCCCTGTTTCGCTTATGCCCAGCACGAATTTTGGTGCTGCTGGGCATGAGGGCGTCAGAATGGAACTTTCAGTTCCAGGGATTTTTTGGCCCAGCATGACAGCGCTTGTGCTGCCGGGCATGAAATAGTCAGTAGCGATATTCATTTCCAGGAAACCTCATGCCCAGCACCAAAGTTTGTGCTGCCGGGCATGAGAGAGTGAGTAGAGATATTTAGCTCCAGAGGGGCTCGGGCTCAGCATGAGAGCTTGCGCGGCCGAGCATGGGGGCTCTGGCTCAGCATGAAAGTTTGTGCGACCAGGCTAGAATTTGGTTAATTGATATTCTTTTGAATCTTTTCCCTTTCTATTTATATGATGTTAAAATGTTTGTATAAATGTAGTACGTTTAATTATAAGATGATTATGTTGTTTTTGAGGTATTTAGATTATTGTATGAAAGTTGTATTCATATGGTTATGCCTTATTCTTAGGATTAATTGTATGTACAATAAATCCTTTTAATAAAAGACACCTAAAATACTTAAGACTATACCTATGCCTCTTAGTAAATAGATGGGGAGATTCCCCTAAGTTTCATAAAAGCTTTTGAAGAAAGAAGATAGTTTCAAAGAAAGATTTTTAGAAAGGATATCTCCTCGGTAACATAGGGTAGAATCCTTCCCCGGTACCAGTCATGTCTGAGAGCCGCACGCTCGGCGTACAACAGTGTGCAAAGGACTAAGGATCCCCTGTATTACCAAGGTGAGATAGTTTTTATAAAATATGTTTTTAAAAGAGTGAAGAATGAGTTGGGCAACTCGTGATGGGTTGTCGCATTAGTGGGCTAAGAGGCCCCCTTAGAGGTGAGCGATGGGGACTGTCACCCTGACACCCATGGGGGAAAACAACCTTCTTCTTAGGGAGAAGGGGTTCTTCGCAAAGAAGAAAAGACATGGCTCCTCTTCATAACAGAGGTAAGCCACCCACTTGGACCGGTGGGTTAATTAAAGGTTGTAGCAAGAGGGGCACCTCTTGTTGGCTAAAGTTAAGCCAAAGTAATGAAATAGGTGGTGGAAGTGAAACTTAAATAAAGAGACAATGCAAACCACATAATTGTAGAAACAAACTAGGATATGTTGATGTACATGATGCATGAATGTTTCTATGTTAAAGTATATAATGAGTCATGAGCCTAGTTGTTAGGCGAGTGATGTAAGGTATAACTATGCATTAGATGAGGACGTGTATAGCTAGATACTACCTTTAGTGGTAGGAGAGGGGTTATACCCATAGAAAGTTAATGTAAGCTACTGAGAGAGGTATGCAAGATGTTATGCCTCACAGAGAGAGGCGATGTAAGCCCAAGTTGGGCAAGTCAGAGGAAGGAAAGGTTATACACGTTCCCATCCAATGGTATAGTAAAGTGAGACCCTAGTGAGTGGTCAAGAAGAAAAGAATGATGTCTAGGTGCCTTAGTGCACTAGTGGCCTTAGATTTGGCATAGGAGACCAACTCTAAGTGCCTAAGTAACATGCATGATGAGGTAATAGTTGTGAGTGTGAGCATCTATTAAAGAAAAGAGAAGCCATGAGAGTTAAGAAAAGGATCTCTAGAATAAAGAGTCAGCCTAGAGTCCTTGGAACACTCACTGAGACATTATGTCTCATCCCGTTTAGTTTCATGTTTTTACAGGTTAAGCAGGCGGATGCTTCATGAAAGAAGCTTGGAGCATGGAGTTGCTTTTCAGGAGGAAGATTTTATTAGTATAGTTTTTTTATAATTCTCAATGGATGGAAATTTAGTTTATGTTTTATGTATCTTGCTTATGTCTTGTACGACACATAAGTGCCAAGAGCTTTATACTAGATTTATTTCATGTAATATAAGTTTAAGTTTTAATTTTTGCAAAGTTAACTCTGATATTCTTATATGCTAATTTCTATTAATTTAGCAATATAAGGAGAAAAAGGTAATATCCTTTAGGGTGTTACATTTTGGTATCAGAGCAGTTCGATTCAAATCAGACTGTGGTTAGAATTGGTAGACTAGCTTGTATGTTCTGATAGCATAGTCAGATTAGTTTGATTGTTTTGGTTCTTTACCTTACCATAAGGCCTTATTGGCCTAGACATGGAATATTGAGACTGATCACCTCAATACTTTGTGCACTGCAGGTAGGAATTATGGCAGGTAGAAACCGAGGCCTAGAACAACCGTTCTTGAATCCCTTAGGACCAATTCCACCAAACCAAGCAAACCTTAGATGGGAAACCTTTGGGAGAGCAGAGAGTACCCATAGTGGGCCAACTGTAGGAAACCAGAGTTCGGGATTTGTGGAATTTCAAAGTTGGAGACCACCATCCTTTAGGGATTATAGTTTCGCAGAGGCAAAACTATGGTTGAGGGAGATAGAGAGGATCCTTGAGGGAGTATCTTGCTCATCTGAGCAAAGGGTGGCTTATGCCTCATTCATGTTAGAGGATAAGGATGAGTTTTGGTGGAGAGGTGTGAAGGATAAGATGACTTTTTCCGGAATACCCTTAGAGTGGGAGACTTCAAGGCAGTATTTTTGGAAAAGTACATCATGGGTAGTAAGAGACCACAAGAGGAAGTTCAGAGTACGCAGCGAAAGTGTACTTCTGATGAAAGAGAGGGTTCAGGACCCAACCAACCTGAGAGACCAAAGAAAAATAAGTTCATGGTTAAGGGAGCGCAATCTTAGAGAAACCCAAGAGTGAGGGATGTCCCAAATGTGGTAAGAACCACAAGGGAGTTTGTTTAAAGGGACAAGATGTGTGCTATAGGTGTCAGATGCTAGGACACATTTCAAAACAATGTCCCAGAGGGAAAAGGAAAGAGCCAGATGAGCCAACACCCTTAGCAGCAGTTTAGCCTTCTATCCTATGTGTTAGGAGGACAAACCAAGATGATGGACCTACCCTAGGTATGTGTTACCAAACCAACCTTTTGTTTGCCTTATGTTTTCATAGTAGCATGTTTCTTTTGGTTGTTGAACATCCTAGAAATATAGTATTTCTTATTTTCTTGGATGTGTAGCAAGTTTCTCTATGTTTTGCAATGCATATTTTTGTGATTGATGTTATAGCCCTTAAATGGGAATGATGTGACACTTGATGTGATTTGATCCTAGACTAATCAAGTTATGTTTTGATGTTATAGATAGTTTGTGTTGTTTTATTTGCCTGGTGAGTTTTCTGAGTTTCAGGTGAGCTTGTCAGGGAGAGGACATAGAGTTAGCTACACTTTTACCTTTGGAATGGGAAGTAGAATATAGTTGACCTAAGATGAGTTAGTAGCAACATAGTTTTCAGGTAGCCAAACCTCATAAGGTAAGACTATCGTCCTAGATAGTTTAGTGTAATAGTGAGCCTTATAGACTAGAGATCCCTACCAACATTTCAAGATAAGAATAGTAAGATAGATAGAATATCCAACCTAAGTGGTGTTTGGAATGCAAAAGAGGTAGAGCTACTTCGAAGAGGTCAACCTTAGGAAGTTGCGTAGTAGAGTAGAAGCCTATAGAGAGCGAAGTTCCCTAGTAACACCCATCTCGTAGATAGACACCTAAGCTAAGAGAATCACGTTAACCGAGAGTTATGTTCAAAGGTTAAACCAGAATAGAGGAAGGAAATTGTGATGGATACCTAGTAGATAGAACAAACCAATTTTTATGGTTAGCTCTAATCTAAGAATTTGAGGAGTCCTTAGACACCTTAAGAGTAGAATTAACCAGAGTGGAGTTAAGAGGAAGTTACCTAAACCCTATATAGTTGAGGTTAAGCTATAGAACCATAGTTTAAGGTAAGATTAGAGAAACCAAGAGAATTAAAATGGATTGGAAAATCCTTTTAGCAAGGAAGAGATAGTTTTACCTATTAAGGTTGAACCTAGTTCTAGAAGATTTTAGTAAGGTTAAACTACGATGAGAGAAGTGAAATAGTAAAGGAATTTTTGGGATACTTCAAGAATAGGGTTTTCTTGAGTTATTGAGAGATAGACCACCTAAGAGTTGAGATAAGGACATAAGACATAGGATAAGAATATAAGAACGGAGAATTGTCAATGGACAAGTAGTTTGGAAGAAGCCTACTCAATGCTTTAGAGAAATACAGTGGTTGCAATCATAGGATAGTAGAACTCTAAGTTTGGATATCACCTCAGATGGACCTTAGGAGTAAGTTTTCCCTAAGTAAACTTAAGAGAGAATCTTATAACCTTTTGAGGAGTAGAGACCTAAAATGGGTTAGTGGAGGAAGAATAGTTGTCTAGAAGTGTTATAAGAGGATTAGACATAGAAAGCCTTATGCCTAAGATAGGGTAGTAGGTGTTTCTTAAGATAGAACCCAAACTAGTGTGGTGTTAGATCATAAGGAACCTATAGTGATCCTAGGAATGTGAGTTTCTAGGAAAGATTAGAATTAAAAATGGATGGTTAGGTTGAAAATAGTCTTAGTTAGAAGAGCCCTAAGAACCAGATTCCTTAGGACCTTGAAAGTAGAGATGTAAGGGGATATGAGGATATAGTGGAGTTTCAATTTTCGAGGACGAAAATCTTTTAAGGTGGGAAGAAATGTAACATCCCCAATTTACAGACCTTAGAAATAAATAATAAAGAGATATCTTTATGGAATATTTTTGTATTTAATGGTTTAAGGATACCCTTAAGCATTATTAATAATAGTTACCTTATAATAAGATACAATATAAATAAAATAGTAGGACCCTGATGGGGAGCCAAGACCCACTTAGCCCACACACACACACGGTATAAGTAGAGAAGGAGAAGGGAAAGTTAGAGAGAGAAAGAGAAAAGAAAGAAAAGAGTTAGAGAGAAGGAGGAGAAGAAGGAAGAAGAGGAAGAGAAGAGAAGTGGAGCAGAGATCCGAGACCCAGTGCCCCGGAGCTCAGATTCGAGACCCATAGTGTGAGTGATTCCTCCCCTTGTCTTCCCCATCCCTCCATAGTTCTTGTTCTCTTGTTTATCCCTTTTCCCCCTCTTTGATCCCTAAGTAAGATTTTGGGTTTTTCGTGATTTTGTTTGATTAAGGGGTTTCTCGGGTAAATCAATCAGTTGGAAATGTAATAGAAGTGTTTAGGGTTTGATTTGTAAGCTTGGGTGAGTCTTTGCATAGGGATAGTATGAGTGGGTAAGCCATTTGTGGCCATGGAGCTCTCAAGTCGCAGGCCTTGTTTCGCTCATGCCCAGCACAAATTTTAGTGCTGCTGGGCATGAGGACGTCAGAATGCAACTTTCAGTTCCAGGGATTTTCTGGCTCAGCATGATAGCGCTTGCACTGCTGGGCATGAAATAGTCAGTAGCAATATTCATTTCCAGGAAAGCTCATGCCCAGCACGAAAGTTTGTGTTGCCAGGCATTAGAGAGTCAGTAGCAATATTTAGCTCCAGGGGGGCTCGGGCTCAGCACGAGAGCTTGGGCGGCCGAGCATGGGGGCTCTGGCTCAGCACAAAAGTTTGTGCTGGGCTAGAATTTGGTTAATTGATATTCTTTTGAATCTTTTCCCTTTCTATTTATATGATGTTAAAATGTTTGTATAAATGCAGTATGTTTAATTATATGATTATGTTGTTTTTGAGGTATTTAGATTATTGTATGGTAGTTGTATTCATGTGGTTATGCCTTATTCTTAGGATTGATTATATGTACGATAAATCCTTTTAATAAAAGACACCTAAAATACTTAAGACTATACCTATGCCTCTTAGTAAATAGATGGGGAGATTCCCCTAAGTTTCATAAAAGGTTTTCAAGAAAGAAGATAGTTTCAAAGAAAGAATTTTAAAAGGATATCTCCTCGGTAACATAAGGTAGAATCCTTCCCCGGTACCAGTCACGTCCGAGAGCCACACGCTCGACGTACAACGGTGTGCAAAGGGCTAAGGATTCCCTGTATTACCAAGGTGAGATGATTTGTGAAAGATTTATGAAATAGTTTTTATAAAATATGTTTTTAATAGAGTGAAGAATGATTTGGGCAACTCATGATGGGTTGTCGCATTAGTGGGCTAAGAGGCCCCTAGAGGTGAGTGACGGGGACCGTCACCCTGACACCTATGGGGGAAAACAACCTTCTTCTTAGGGAGAAGGGGTTCTTCGCAGAGAAGAATAGACATGGCTCCTCTTCATAACAGAGCTAAGCCACCCACTTGGACAGGTGGGTTAATTAAAGGTTGTAGCAAGAGGGGCACCTCTTGTTGGCTAAAGCTAAGCCAAAGTAATGAAATAGGCGGTGGAAGTAAAACTTAAATAAAGAGATAATGCAAACCACACAGTTGTAGAAACAAACTAGGATATGTTGATGTGCATGATGCATGAATGTTTCTATGTTAAAGCATATGATGAGTCATGAGCCTAGTTTTTAGGCGAGTGATGTAAGGTATAACTATGCATTAGATGAGGACGTTTATAGCTAGATACTACCTTTAGTGGTAGGTGAGGGGTTATACCCATAGAAAGTTAATGTAAGCTACTGAGAGAGGTATGCAAGATGTTATGCCTCACAGAGAGAGGCGATGTAAGCCCAAGTTGGGCAAGTCAGAGGAAGGAAAGCTTATACAGATTCCCATCCAATGGTATAGTAAAGTGAGACGTTAGTGAGTGGTCAAGAAGAAAAGAATGATGTCTAAGTGCCTTAGTGCACTAGTGGCCTTAGATTTGGCATAGAAGACCAACTCTAAGTGCCTAAGAAATGCATGATGAGGTAATACTTGTGAGTGTGAGCATCTATTAAAGAAAAGAGAAGCCATGAGAGTTAAGAAAAGGATCTCTAGAATAGAGAGTCGGCCTAGAGTCCTTAGAACACTCATTGAGATGTTATGTCTCATCCTGTTTAGTTTCATGTTTTTACAGGTTAAGCAGGCGGATGCTTCATGAAAGAAGCTTGGAGCACGGAGCTGCTTTTCAGGAGGAAGATGTTATTAGTATAGTTTTTGTATAATTCCCAATGGATGGGAATTTAGTTTATGTTTTATGTATCTTGCTTATGTCTTGTACGGCACATAAGTGCTAAGAGCTTTGTACTAGATTTATTTCATGAAATATAAGTTTAAGTTTTAATTTCCGCATAGTTAACTCTAATATTCTTATATGCTAATTTCTATTAATTTAGCAATATAAGGAGAAAAAGGTAATATCCTATATGGTGTTACAGTTTTTCTCTTAGTTTTTTATTAAAAAATATTTCCTTATTTGAGAATGTCCCTTGAATATTTTGTCATGTTTAAGCTCTTAAATTGTCGATGAGCATTAATGATTTTATTTATCCCATTGTAGGATAGACCAAATGTTGGTCAGTGTGGTGGAAAGCGCAAGGCGGTGAAACCTACAGTTGAACACAATGATACTTTGCAGAAGAAAGTCAAGCGGGAGTGGAGTTGTGAGTTGTGTCAGATTACTGCAACGAGTGAGAAAGGCTTGAATGACCATATTCAAGGAAAAAAGCACAAGGTTAAAGCATCAACCAGAACTCATAAAATAGGTAAGAGCTACAAAACATCATTATTATTAAAGAAAAGTAAGCATTGAGTGAAATGTACTAAAGCCATTGTTACCATGTATTCAGAGCTAGATTCAAGATCAGAAGAACAAACACTTCATCCATGCTTAACCCCTGCACACACAGGCAAATTGGAATCCAAAGAAGAGGATCAGGATGTCCACAAAAGCAAAGGTTTTAGTTGGTTTGAACAACGAAAATGAAGCAACTACTAGTAAAGAAGCAGGGGAAACAAATGCACACTAACAACAAGGAAGAAATTTAAGTTTTGCTGTACATTATGTCAGGTTGGAGCTCAATCGAATATTTCCTTGCAAAGCCATAGGAATGGTAAAAAGCACCTGACTAATGAAGAATTTTACCCAAAACAATGGTGGTGCTGCAAATCCTCGATAACAATACAACACATGTTTATTATTTTAATTTTTATTGCCTATATTTATGAAGAGATAAATTAAGGTGTATAAATATATGAGATGACATTAGACTTTTAAAGTTTGTAAAATATTAAAGTACTTCAAATTTTTTTGGGTACATTTTTTGTGATTTTTTTTTTTGGCACATAGACCTTGTGTTGATGAATACAACGAACTAGAATTTTCATATATTCCCTTCAGTCTTATTTATAAAAACCAAATGGCTTAATTACACATTTTACCACTCAATCATCATCATTTCACGAATTTTACTATCCAATTTTTATTTTTTTTTTCAAATTTTATCACCAAAGTTTTCCATTTTTAAGCATTTTACCACCTATGTTTTTTCCACATATTTTATCATGTTTTTCAATTTTTTTGCATTTTACCATCATGTTGGTAACAAAATGACGTTGTTGTTTAACTTTTTTTAGTTACACGTCATCATCTATAAAATGCGCAAAAAATTAAAAATTTAGGTGGTAAAATTTGCAGGAAACAAACTTGGATGGTAAGATTTAAAAATTGATGATAGTTGGGTGATAAAATGTGCTATTAAGTCAAACCAAATTAAAAGTCTTGTTTAGAGACCTTATGTAGATGAATATAGAGAACTGGAACTGGAATTTTCATAAAAGTCAACGTCTCATTTATATTCATCACCATAAGGTCTAACGAGGGTGAATCAATGGTAACTTGTGTGCTAAAAATTGTTAATTAACATTATGTATTTGTAACAAAATATTTTGTTATTAATTCTTTAAAAATGTAATTTTAATATAATATAACTTATAATATAATATTTATTTATCATCAATTTTAATTGTATAAAAATAAATATTTATTCTATGTAACTCACGATCAAAAATACAAGTTATGAGTTATGCACTCATTAATTTATCCACCCGTTATGAGTGGATAAATTAACGAGCGGATAACTCATAACTTGTATTTTTGCTCATGAGTTACAGAGAATAAATATTAAATGAGAGCATTATTCAAATGCATTCTCCTTATGTTTCATATCAATAATACCATTAATAGTTTATTATATTTGACAAACTTTTTTTTTCCTTCTGAAAAGCATTTATTGAAATAGTAATAAGCATGTAATGGTAAAATATTAAATATAATGTTTTTAATGAAAAAAATTAATTTTATTCTTTGACTATTATTTTTAAAGATATTAGTAAACAAAATCATTAATAAAGTTTAAATATTTATATAAGCTGAAGAGATAACTAAAATTAAAAAGTGATACTTTATTCGTCATTAGATTGAATTGAATTAATTTTAAATTTAACTTGCTTAAATTAACTTTGGATATATCTTTAATTTTTCACTCTACACATTTTTTTACTTTAAATAATTTAAATTTAAAAATAAATTTATTTTTTAAAGAATCTTAAAAATATATTTAAAAAATTTTACTTAATTTTTTTTTCTAATTAAATATAAAGGTGAGAAAATTAGTTTTATTTTCTTTTTCTTTTTTTAATGGTTATCCATTTAAGTTCTCCTTCTGTGATTGTATGCAACTTTTATTTTCCTTTTTCTTTTCATTGACTAAACTTCAAATGTCTCATTTAAGAATTGTCAGTATATAAAAATGAAACATAAATAAGTTAAAGAAATATTACATTGCAATAATATATTTAAAATAAATATGTAAATATTTTTAATAGTTTTATAATATTTAAAATATAACACACTTGCAACGTTGCATTTTTTTTATAAAATTTGCAATATTGCATAATACATTACAACAACATATATCAAATATAAGTGTAAATATTTTTATTAGTATTGTAATATTTTAAATATAACAACAATCAAGGTTGACACACGGTTTTTTTAAAAGATTAAATACAAATTTTTGAAGACTTTTAAATGATTGAAATTCATTAGCGTTAAATAATTTAATGTTGAAGATAAAATACAACAATTAATGCACTAATGAAGTCTTTTCAATGACTCATTATTTTTTTTTTTTGAAAACTCAATCACCCATTAAATAACAAATTGTAGATTTTGAAAAAGCCTTTCATCTTACAAACACATTAAGTGTTGAAAATAAAATACATTAATTACAATAACGAAGACTTTTCAATGACTCATTAAATAATGAAATTTACATTGGGAAAAAGTATTCAAAGCATATTAATTTTACTTTATTTTATTTTAAATAACAAAAATATAATAAATGTTATTTTTTTATGTTATTTTATTTTGAAAATATTAATTTTAAACAATAAATATATTTATAATTATATTACTTTAAACAATAAAATTATTATTTTTATTTTATTTATTTTAAACAAAAAATACTTTTTTTATTTTTTGCATCTAATATTTTTTTAAAAAATCTTAAAATTGATAAATATAATAAATGAATACACATATTGAAACATTTTAAATTATAAAATATTATTTTACTTTGATTTATTGTTTCAAATTTTAAGAATTTAAAGAACCATCAGGGTTGGCTAATGGTAGGGTGCTTAAGTAGTTTATACGAAGTCTTGAATTCTATGCTTGTTGTCACTATTGTACATAAAAAAAAAGTTTTAACAATGTAATATTTGCCGATTATGAGCATTTAATAAATTAACGAGTGTATAACTCATAACTACAAATAGTTGTCATGAAATTAATATAACTTATTTTTTTGCTTGTGAGTTACATGGAATAAATATTTATTTTTATACAATTAAAATATATGATAAATAAATATTGTATTATATGTTATATTATATTATATTAAATTTCATGTTTTATAGAATTAATAATAAAATATTTTGTTACAAATACATAATATTAATTAATTTTTAGCACACACGTTGCCATTGATTCAGCCTCGTTAGACCTTATGGTGATGAATATAAATAAGACTTTAACTTTTATGAAAATTCTAGTTCTAGTTCTTTGTATTCCTCTACGTAAGGTCTCTAAACAGGACTTTTAATTTGGTTTGACTTAATAGCACATTTTACCACCCAACTATCCTCATTTTGTAACTTACCATCCAAGTTTGTTTCCTGCAAATTTTACCAACGAATTTTTAATTTTTTGCACATTTTACCGACGATGACGTGCCACTAAAAAAAGTTTGGGTTAATTAAGTTTTTAATCCCTAAACTTTTTCAAAATTCGGTTTTTAGTCCTTAAACTTTCGTTTGACTGGTCAAGGTTCCTAAACTTTTTAAAAATTCGATTTTTAGTCCCTGAACAAAATTTTGACTGATCAAAGTCCCTAAACTTTTTAAAAATTCGGTTTTTAGTCCCTAAACTTTTTAAAAATTCAGTTTTTAGTCCTTGAATTAATGAGATTTCAGGGATTAAAAACCGCATTTTAAAAAGTTTAGGGACGAAAAATCGAGTTTTTAAAAAGTTTAGGGACCTTAACCAGTCAAACTAAAGTTTAAGGACTAAAAACTGAATTTTTAAAAAAGTTTAGGGACTTTGGCCAGTCAAATTAAAGTTTAAGGACTAAAAACTGAATTTTGAAAAGTTTAGGAACTAAAAACTTAGTTAACCCAAAATGTTTTAAAAAAATGACGTCATTTTTGTTACCAACATGATAGTAAAACGCGAAAAAAATTGAAAAACATGATAAAACACGTGTAAAAGAAACTAAGGTGGTAAAATGCTTAAAAATTGAAAACTTTGGTGGTAAAATTTGCAAAATAAAAAATAAAAAATTGGATAGTAAAATACATGAAATGATGATAATTGAGTGGTAAAATGTGTACTTAAGCCATTTGGTTTTTGTAAATAAGACTGAAGGTAATATTTCAAAATTCTAGTTCATTGTATTCATCAACACAAGGTATATGTGTCAAAAAAAAATCACAAAAAATGTACCCAAAAAATAACTGAAGTACTTTAATATTTTACATACTTCATAAGTCTAATGTCATCTCATATATTTATAAACCTTAATTTACCTATACAACCAATAAAAATTAAAATAATAAACATGTGTTTTATTGTCATCTAGGATTTGCAGCACCACCATTGTTTTAGGTAAAATTCTTCAGTAGTCAGGTGCTTTTTACCATTCCTATGGCTTTGTACGGAAATTTTCGATTGAGTTCTAACCTGCAAAACATACACCGAAACTTAAATTTCTTCCTTGTTGTTGGTGTTCATTTGTTTCCCCTGCTTCTTTACTAGTAGTTGCTTCATTTTGGTTGTCCAAACCAACTAAACCTTTGCTTTTGTGGACATCCTGATCCTCTTCTTTGGATTCCAATTTTCCTATGTGTGTAGGAACTGGAACTAGAACTGGAATTTTCATAAAAGCCAAAGTCTTATTTATATTCATCACCATAAGATCTAACGAGGTTGAATCAATGGTAACTTATGTGCTAAAAATTGTTAATTAATATTATGTATTTGTAACAAAATATTTTCTTATTAATTCTTTAAAAAAATGAAATTTTAATATAATACAACTCATAATATAATATTTATTTATCATAAATTTTAATTGTATAAAATAAATATTTATTCTATGTAACTCACGAGGAAAAATACAAGTTATATTAATTTCATGACAACTATTTGCATTTATGAATTATCCACTCGTTAATTTATTAAATGCTCGTAATCGATAAATATTACATTGTTAAAAAAAAATTTCTTAATGTACAATAGTGACAACCAGTATAGAATTCAAGACTTCATGTAAACTACTTAAGCACCCTACCATTAGGCCAACCCTGATGGTTCATTAAATGCTTAAAATTTGAAAAAATAAATCAAAGTAAAATAATATTTTATAATTAAAAATGTTCGAATATGTGTACTCATTTATTATATTTATGAATTTTATGTTTTTTTAAAAAAAAATATTATACGCAAAAATAAAATAAAAAAGGTAGTTTTTTTGTTTAAAATAAAATAGAATAAAAATCATAATTTTATTGTTTAAAGTAATACAATTATAAATACTTTTATTGTTTAAAATAAAAAAATTTCAAAATAAAATAATATAAAAAATAACATTTATTATATTGTTATTATTTAAAATAAAATAAAGTAAATTTAATATGCTTTGATTACATTTTTCCAATCTAAATTTTATTGTTTAATAAGTCATTGAAAAGACTTCATTAATGTAATTAATGTATTTTATTTTCAACAATTATTTAATGTGTTTGTCAGATGAAATGCTTTTTCACAATCTACAATTTATTATTTAATGAGTCACTGAGTTTTCAAAAAAAAAAGGAATGAGTCATTGAAAAGTCTTCATTATTGCATTGATTGTTGTATTTTATCTTCAAGATTAAATTATTTAACACAAGAATTTAAATCATTTAAAAGTCTTCAAATAATTCTATTTAATCTTTTAAAAAACATGTGACCTTAATTGTTGTTATATTTAAAATGTTACAAAACTAATAAAAATATTTACACTTATATTTGATATATATTGTTGTAATGTATTATGCAATATTGCAAATTTTATAAAAAAAAATGCAACGTTGCAAATGTGTAATATTTTAAATATTATAAAACTATTAAAAATATTTACACATTTATTTTAAATATATTATTGCAATGTAATGTTTCTTTTAACTTATTTGTGTTTCATTTTTATATATTGACAATTCTTAAATGAGACATTTGAAATTTAGTCAATGAAAAGAAAAAGGAAAATAAAAATTGCATACAACCACAGAAGGAGAAATTAAATGAATTACCATTAAAAAAAGAAAAAGAAAATAAAACTAATTTTCTCACATTTATATTTAATTAGAAAATAAAAAATAAGTTAAATTTTTTAAATAGATTTTTAAGATTTTTTTAAAATATAAATTTATTTTTTAAAATTATTTAAAGTAAAAAAATGTGTACAGTGAAAAAATAAAGTTATATCCAAAGTTAAATTTAAAATTACTTCAATTCAATCTAATGAAGAATAAAGTATCACTTTTTTTATTTTAGTTATCTCTTCAGCTTATATAAATATTTAAACTTTATTAATGATTTTGTTTACTAATATCTTTAAAAATAATATTTAAACTTTAAAAATGCATGATTGTAATAAGCAAGTATTAATTAATGAATAATTTTCTTTATTTTTTGCAAATCCTTTGTCCAATTATTTTCCTTCATTTTTCTTATGTACCTTTCATATGTAAGTGAATATGGTTACAAATCAAACTAGTAATGGAATTAATAAGTTATATATGTCGTTAATGACATAAGTCGCTTGAATTTAGGTTTTAATTTTAAAATATATATAGTTTAAAATGTCATTTCATAAAAGATATTGTTTTAATTTTTTTATTGTAACTAGGAATTCTCACTTTAGATTGATTGAAATATTGTTCATAATAATTGTTGAAATTACTAAGTACCTTAATTACCAAACACATAATTAATTTTTATTTTTCTCATTTAATATTGTATTACAAAAATTATAGTCTACTAGATGTATAATAAACTATCCATAATAGACAACAATAATTAATAACTAAAAATGTTATACTTTAAAATCCATTATTAGAATAAATAAATGAAAATTAACTACAAATAATTCTTAATACATTTTTTAAAAAAAGTATATATTTAAAATATTTTATAAAAATGTTCAAAAACAAGTTTTATCCGTTCATGGCACAGGTCACTACATTTTTTTGGGGTTACCACTTCATTGGAACTGAATTCGTATCCTTTAAGTAAGGTTTCAAATTTGAGTCTTATGAATGGAAAAATGTGGTTCAGCCACCTTTAGCGAAGTCTCTCATTCCAACCACATTTTTCTATCTTTAAGGTTCAAATCTGAAACCTTACTTAATGATCCAAATCCAATTCCACTAGCACCAACGACATGTTGGTGTGTCACTACACTCTACTTTATAACATAGAAGTTTTAATCAATGTTTTTAAAATCGAACCGGTCATTGAATCGATCAAGGCACTGGTTCAAGATTCAATGGTTCAACCATGGTTGAACCATGGTCAAACCGATATTAATAAAATAATATTTTTAAATTTTTAATATAACTTTAATAATGTTTCGGCAAAACATGCATTTTGGTGTCTAAGTGTTCTTTCAATCAAATAGAGAGCATTCTTGATGATATGAGTACAACACTAGGTAAATAATGTTTCTTTTTTCATTGTATAGTTTTTATTTAACAATTCAATGGCGTTCTTTCAGTTGATTTACAAATATTGGAGCATTATCATTGTTATTGTACCAAAATTTTCAATTGAATATACTCTTTTAATAACTATTTCAGTCTAATACCAATCAACCATAACCGTTGGTTTCTGCCAGCAAATCTTTGCATATGTGCGGTCAAGATTGCACCATTTGCTATTGGCAACACACAACCAAAACCAGTGCCTGTGTTATATATCATAGATTCATCCTAATATAATGTTGATTTCATGGCTCAATGGGACTATACACGACCCATTCAATTTAGTTCACTCACTCATTCGGTGGAAGCACTTATTTTCCCTTTCAAGTTTCAACTGAAATGTAGAGAAATACACTAGAAGGGGGGTTGAATAGTGTATTTAAATTTTCTTTGGAAAACTTTAGCTAGAATGAAGATAGTGTATCTTTTCGTTTTACAGAAGTTTAGTAAAACAGAAAAAATAAGCTATCGTCCAGTCGATTAAAAATAACCGTCCAAAGAAACTACTCTTCTTCTTTTTCGTTTAAATACACTTAATGGATAAACTTGGACAAAAAGGTGTATAGAAACTTTTTCGTAATATGCTGAAGAGATAGTTTAAAAGAAATGCAAGTAAGCTAGAAGTTGAGTGAATAGAATACGTAGTTTTATACTGGTTCACTCAACTGAGCTACGTCCAGTTCTCCTTCAAAAACTTTTGAAGGGTTCTACTAATCAAAACTGATTACACTCAAGTATTCTTAACTTTGCCACTTCTGGCTACAAGTATTCTCTAGGCCACTTCTGGCACACCCTTAATCTCTCCTTGAGATTAAACACAAAAACCAAGTATTCTTTAACACTAAGCCACTCCTGGCTTTCCAAACAGTATTGTTTGATATTGTAAATAAAATTTAACTCTCAATGAGAGGATATTACAATAAGAATGAGTGTATAGACTTGCTTAGCAAAGCTAAGATGAATGCTCTTTTTCGCTTATGGTCGTCCAGTCGTTTTGACAGGGTTTCTGCTCTTTTTCAAAATTCTCGTCTCTTTGATACGTGAGCTCATCCTTCTATATATAGGAAGTTTGTTGAAAGATATCCGTTGAGGATTCTGTTCCTTTTCCAAGAGCGATTCTTTCTGTAGCTTATTGCCGTTGTCACATTTTGACTTAGAGTGAAGTGATGGATGTGACAGCCGTACTCGTAGCGCCTCTCTCCTACTTGTACTTTCTCTGCAGAGAGAAGCTTCTCCTATTCCTGTTCAATACTTTTCAAAAAAGATCATGGCATGTTAAAATATGATATAGTGAACGTTGCCTTATATTATAGAAAGCGTATTTTAAATGATAGTAACCACTCAGTGTTACTCAAGCGTTGGACGCTTGTTCTCACAGGAGCATTGGACGCTGCCTGTATATTTCTTATAAAACACAATTGGACGCTCACTTTATTAAAACATAGAGTCCAGGTTTGAGAGATACAATACCATTGCGGGATTGGACGATGTAAATCCTATAACACTCAAACTAGATCATTAGATTCTTCAAAATTTATCCTTTAGTTATTATCATCAAAACCGTAATAGGAGAGGTTGGACATCGTCCAAGGTCTTAGAACCTAACAATCTCCCCCTTTTTGATGATGACAAATAATGGTAAATTTTGATGTTAACAGACACATAATCATATAAGAATACAATGAGTCAAGTCAGAGATGATTATGTTATGCCAGAGTATAAAAGTGAAATGAAGTACTCCCCCTGAGTTCAACATTTCTTATGCATTAAATAACAGATATCAGATTCTAAAACATATCAATGATATGGATGCGGAATATATGAAAATAAACACCTCATGTTTTGATAAAGGAATCAGTATGTATATATTCAAACAAATATTTGAATACAAATGATTAGCTATTTATTCTCATCAAAACTTCCAATTTCTCCCCCTTTGTCATTAACAAAAAGGTTTGAAAGATGGAAAAAAAAATGATGTGGCCATCATGGTCACCTTATGGCTGAGGAGGTGGCTCATGTGGTGGTGGTGGTTGTTCTGGTGGTGCTTGGTCTGGTGGTGCTGGTTGTGGAGGTGGAGGTTGGACTTGTGGTACCGGATGAGCAACGTGACCAAGTAAGGTGGCTGCTGTATGTTGAATCTGGTTCACGAGTGTCTGTGAGAGACCTATGAACTGCTCAGTAATTGTATTTTGCAGCACTAGACGATGTTGTTCAGCTTCAGCCTGTTGTCTTTGCTGAAAAGCTTGAAATGCGGCCTCAGTCTCCAGCTGTTGCTGCCTCAGAGCCTGTTGCACAATTTCATGAACACGATCTTCTGAGATTCCTTGTGGTTCAGCAAATCGCAGGGGATTGATGCCCTTTGGACTTGAAGATCCAGTTGGAACCAGTTGATGTGTGCCTGAATGTGCTTCAGCAGAAGCCTCAACAATGGGGAGGCTTGTGATATCTTCAGCAATAGGCTGTGCTGCAGAGGCTTCCATTTGCTTGGACGCTTCAGCAACGAGCTCTCTATCATCCTCGGATCTATCAGACTGGACGGTAGCTTCTTCATGTGACGTTACAAAGTGTTCTACATCCACTGGTACTGATGGGTCCAGGTCAAGATGAGCTAGCACCTTTGTCACCTTGGCAGATGCTTCATCCAGTTCTGCCTGTGTAGCCTTTGATTTAGCAACCGTATCTTCCTTTTCCATGGTTGCTGTTTTAGCTTTCTCAAAAGCCAGCTGCTCAACACGAGCTTGTTCCACTGTTGCGGCGGCTTCTTCTGCAAGGTACTCTTCATGGAGAGTTTGGAGTTCCTCCACAAACTCCGTGCGATCCAGTGTTCTGAGGTCAAACACCTTGTTGCTTCTGATTGTTGGCAGAGTCTTCATCAACTCCAGATAATCATCTGAATCCTTCAGAAAGCAGGCAAATGTGTCTGAAAAATGATGAGTCTTGACTGGACGCAGCACTTCTATCCCATGAGGGGGATGAACAAAATCATCCTTGGAACAGCCTGAGGATGAGGCTTGCTGGGAATCGTTCCATAGAATCTGGCGCCAAAAGGTTATGGAATCAGAGGTTCCAAGATCACGCGTAAGCTTACCAGACTTATCAAATATATGACCCCAGGTGTAAGAAGATTTTTGCAGGGTTTCAACTTTCTCCTCCCTGCTGGGCATCTCAACGCCGTAGAATTTGAAGCCTTTCTTGCGACCAGCATCATGGACAGGCAGTCTAGGACATACTCTGTCTGGTACAAACTTTATTTCCGTCGCTCGGCTTATGTGCATGTTTGGTGGGTAGGCGATTGCTTGATTTGGAATGTACATCTGTTGCAGAAGCTTTCCAAGATCATCATAGTCGCTAGGCTAGAAGTTTAGTACTGGAGTTCCAGCTGGTAGTGGCAGAAACTTTATGATTGGAGTCCAGATTTGAACATCCCTGACCCACTCTGCGTTTGGACGCTGCTGCGTTACTGACTGGTCCAGACTCTCTTTGATTGCTAATTGCAATTCTGCATCCAGCTCACTATCTTTGTTAGCAGAAGGCTTCTTGGACGGTGCCTTCTTTTTCTTTGGAGCCTTCCTTTTCTGCTCCGCAACCGTCTTGGTGAGACTAGAGGCAACTTCCACCTCTGGCTTCTGCAGATTTTCCGCTGCTGGACGCACTCTTTGCTGAGTTCCAGTTGGACAGATGTAAGGATAAGCCATGCGTACTAAGTGTGGATACACTTCTCTCGTCCAACTAGGCAGAGGATTGCTGATGATCGTTCCTTTGGGCATGGCATGATAAGCAGCTGACAAAGATTCATTGCAAACATACCTCGTCCACTCAGGTCCTGAGGCAGTTGTATAATGCCACTTTAGAGGCTCTTGCAGAGGCCTCTGGATCATATCACCTTCTTTACAGAGATTCTGATCATTGCCTGTGAGGAATGCAACTGGAAAGCGTTCTCTGTCTTTCTCTTCTTTCGTTTTCTGCTTGGGGGGGATAGTCCATGGGGACCATGTATCCCTCCATGCATCTCTTGGACGCACAAACTTGGACAGGTCCAAGCGAAGAGGTGGTTGCTGGCTTGCTGATGTGGAAGGAGCACCTGATGTTGCTGGTAGAAGGGTGCTGGTGGACACATTTTCGGTGTCTTGAGAGGATGATGGTAGCACTTCAGTCCTTTTTGCCTGAGTCTTCACTCTTCTTCGTGGCACATTAGCAAGAAAAGGAGGTGTTTGAGCAGGTTGTGCCTTTTGCTTCTTTTGCTGAGGACCCTCTGTCTCTTCTGCCTTCTTCTTGATTCGACCAATTGGAATCTGGTCGTCATCTTCAGAGTCGTCCAGTAATTGAAGCTTTCGTACCCTTTGCTTTTCTGGGGCAACTTTCATTGGTGCTGCCTTTGGACGCTTCTCCTCTTGAGCAGGTTTGGACGTTTCAGTCCTTGGACGTTTTCCTGCTGGTGACTGAGCAACAGACGTCTCAGCATGCCTTTTCTTGGTCCTCTTCTCCTTCTCAGCATCTTCCTCATGCATCTGAGATGCTTGACGTGTGATCTTTCTGCCTTGCTGTTCTTCCATCAGCCTTTTGATTTTTCTACGAATGCCCAGTAGATCAATCTCTTCTTCGTCATCATTAGAGATGATCTTGCTCTGCTCATGCCTTTGCTTGTTGATGGTGTCCTCGTCCAGGTCCCTTAAGACCTTGGCTGTGAGCTTGATCTTCATCGGCCTTATGTTGGGCTCACCGAACAACTGTTGTGTTGCCACTATTGGCCCTTTCTTCACTATGGCTTCATGGGCTTCTTCATCCAATTCATCATAGAAGCATTGATAAAGCTTCTGATCCCAGAGGATCCTGTTCAACAGTGCGGCGTAGAAGATGTCATCATTCCCACCCACGGACTTCATCATCCTCACAATATTGATGTAGATGATGTGAGGGAGATTGAAGGGAATGCCTTCCATTAGATGGAATATCACAAACTTGTGTAAGTCTGTGACTGAGTCCTTAGACCCAGCTTTGTGCAGGATGCTTTTGTTGCACACCTGCTGCCATATTTTAGCTTCCTCGCACAGATTCTTGTATTCAATCTTCACCGACTCAGGGGTTTTGGACTTGCAAAGCACAGTCGCAACGAAGTCGCCGTACTGCTCTGCCCAGTTGGTTTTGTACTGGTTCCGCTCCCTGATGCAACCAGTTACCTTTGCTATGGCCTCGGTGGACAGCGTCACTTCTCGTCCAAGAAGATTGGCCACGAGCTCCCTTGGGGTCTGAAACTTGACATTCCTCCAGAACATCCTGATCAACTCTGGATAGATTTTCTGGTTGTCATTGAAGTAGCCTCTGATTCCACACTTCAGTAGGCTCTCTTTCAGATTTAGTCCTAGCTTCTCGAGCGCTTCAATGTCAAAGAAGTGCTCAATGTGCACCGTAGCAGCTCCTTGGTGCACAACCGTAGTCTCAGGGTAGGTTAGGACCTCGAGTTCTGAGTTGCTTGAGTTTGTAGAGATTGCCATTCTTGTAAAGCTTGGATTTTTAGGTTTTCTGAGAGGGTTTTTGGGGTTTCTGGGAGAGAGAGAGAGAGTGTTTAGGTTTGATGGGTGTTTAGGTTTTCTCCGGTGAGGATTTGATAAGGTGGTGTTTGGGCTTTGTTTGGAGAATATGAAGCGGTTTTGTTTTTATTTTTGAATATTTGAAAAAAGTAACTGACGCCATAAAACCCGCCATGATGAGACGTGCAGAGGATGTGGGTAATTGTGTACGGTTACTGCCATTTAGGTGACTCAGCATAGAGTATTAGCTCATACTTATCCTTAAAACGATCCATTTTATTAATTTGAATCAGAAGAAAAGACTAAGATAGAACGACATCGTCCATATGTTGGACTTTAAGTGAAACGTATGTAATATATATATGCATGACTCTAGTGTTCCTTGGACGATATGTCCTTTGGACGCTATGAAGTTATTGGACGCATCATGTAGATGTTAATCATTCCTTTACAGAGGCCATGCCAAGTTTGTCCCTCAGAAGGATTAACTTGTCTTCAGTAAGGGGTTTGGTGAATATATCAGCAAGCTGATTATCTGTGGTTACAAAGTGTAATTCCACAGTTCCCTTTTGAACATGGTCTCTTATAAAGTGATGTTTAATTTCTATATGTTTAGCCCTTGAATGCAATATGGGATTTTTAGAGAGATTTATGGCAGCTTTACTATCACAGAAGATAGGAATGTTACTCTCATATATGTTGTAGTCCTCAAGTTGATGCTTGATCCACAAGATTTGAGAGCAGCATTTTGCAGCTGAGATATACTCTGCTTCAGCAGTGGACAGTGCAATTGTTCCTTGCTTCTTGCATATCCAGGAGACAAGGTTACCACCGATGAAGTGACATCCTCCACTGGTGCTTTTTCTTTCAATGCGATCTCCAGCATAATCAGCATCACAATATCCTATTAGCCTGAAATCTTTCTCTCTTTTGAAATACAACCCAAGGTTAGTGGTTCCAGCAAGATATCGAAAGATTCTTTTAACAACAGTTAAGTGAACTTCCCTTGGATCAGATTGAAATCTGCCACATAGGCATACGCTGAACATTGTGTCAGGTCTGGACGCAGTGAGGTACAGGAGAGATCCTATCATACCTCTGTATAGAGTATTATCTACTTTCCTTGAGTTGTCGTCCAGTCCAAGAGCTGTTGTTGGATGCATAGGAGTTTTCATTGGTTTTGCATCGTCCAGTTTGTACTTCTTTAGTAGCTCTTTGACGTACTTAGTCTGATGTATATATATTCCCTTTTCAGTTTGTTTGATTTGGAGTCCAAGGAAGAATTTCAGCTCACCCATCATGCTCATTTCGAACTCTGTTTGCATTAACTTGGCAAAATCTTCACAGAGAGATTCATTAGTGGCACCAAATATGATATCATCAACATATACTTGTGCAATAATAAAATCAGAAGAGTAGTCTTTGCGAAATAACGTAGTGTCTACTTTTCCTCTTGAAAAACCATTTTCTGACAGAAATGTGCTGAGTTTTTCATACCAAGCTCTAGGAGCTTGTTTCAACCCATATATTGCTTTGTTGAGTTTAAAAACATGGTTTGGAAAAGTATCACTTTCAAATCCTGGGGGTTGTTCCACATATACTTCTTCTTTTATGAGTCCATTGAGGAATGCACTTTTTACGTCCATTTGGTATAGCTTCATATTGCTATGAGCTGCAAATGACAGTAAAATGCGAATTGCCTCCAGACGTGCAACAGGAGCATAGGTTTCAGTATAGTCTATACCTTCTTGTTGTGAGTAACCTTTTGCTACCAACCTTGCTTTATTTCTCACAACATTACCTTCTTCGTCCAGCTTGTTTCTGAACACCCACTTTGCTCCTACAGCTTCTTTGTCGTTGGGGAGTTCTACTAGCTTCCAGACATTGTTCTTTTGAAATTGGTCAAGTTCTTCTTGCATTGCTTTGACCCATCCTTCATCTTCTAAGGCATCGTCCACAGTCTTAGGTTCTATTTGAGATATGAATGCTGCATGACTTTGCTGTCGTTGAAGTGAAGATCTGGTTTTGACTCTGTCTTCTGGATCCCCAATGATTTGCTCCTGTGGATGATGTTTCTTCATTTGCCAGTTGCGTCCAGTTGGTTCTCTTTGTTCTTCGACTGGACGGTCCAGTAGTGCATTTGATTCTTCAACTGAGACATCATGTTTGGACGAATCTGATGACTTACTTGCATCGTCCAGCCTGATATCTGCAAATGATTTGTCTAGCTCTGATAATTCCTTATCAGGCTTGTTGTCATTAAACTTCACATGGATAGCTTCTTCAACAACTAAGGTTCTAGAGTTATAGACTCTGTACGCCTTTGAAGTTTCAGAATACCCAAGCAATGTTCCTTCATCACACTTAGAATCAAATTTTCCCAGGTTATCCTTAGTGTTCAGAATGAAACATTGACATCCAAATGGATGGAAGTAAGATATGTTGGGTCTTCTACCCTTCCACAATTCATATGGAGTCTTTTTCAATATCGGCCTTATATAGATTCTGTTTTGTAAATAACAGGCAGTATTCACTGCTTCAGCCCAGAAGTGTTTAGGGGTTGAATTATCATTTAACATGGTTCTGGCCATTTCCTGAAGTGACCTATTTTTCCTCTCAACTACACCGTTCTGTTGTGGTGTTGTAGGTGTTGAGAAGTTGTGAAGGATACCATTATCCTCACAGAACCTTTGAAAACTTTCGTTTTCGAATTCACCCCCGTGATCACTTCTGATTGAAGTAATGCATACTCCTTTTTCATTTTGAACTCTTTTGCAGAGATTATAAAAAGCCTTAAAGGACTCATCTTTGTGGGATAGGAATAAGACCCATGTCCATCTAGTATAGTCGTCCACTATAACTAATCCATATCTTTTACCATTTACCGAGGCTATTCTTGTGGGTCCAAACAGGTCAATATGTAACAGCTCTAGAGGTCTAGAAGTGGAAACAATGTTTTTACTTTGAAAAGAATTTTTCACTTGTTTCCCTTTCTGACAAGCTTCACAAAGAAGATCATCTTTATATGACATACTTGGTAGTCCTCTTACGAGGCTGTGCCTGTTCAGCTTTGAGATTAACCTCAAGCTTGCATGACCAAGTTTTTTATGCCATAACCAATGATTTTCTTGTACAGAAACTAGGCAAGATACATTTTGACTTGATAGTTCCCCAAGTTTAATCTTATACAGATTGCCTTGCCTCTTTGCAGTAAAGAGAAGGGATCCATCAGAGTTTTTGACTGTACATTCACCTTTGTTAAAGGCAACATCATATCCACTGTCACATAATTGACTTATGCTAAGTAGATTGTGTTTAAGACCTTTAACATAAAGAACGTTATCAATACAGGGATAGGGTGGTATACCAATCTTACCTACGCCAGCTATCATCCCTTTCTGATTCCCTCCAAAAGTGACTGTCCCACCAGTCTTGGGTAGGAGGCTTTGGAACATACACCTTTCTCCCGTCATGTGATGTGAGCACCCACTGTCCAGGTACCATGATTGGAGTTTCTTTCCTGCTGTTAAGCATGTCTGCAACAGAAACAATTTTATCCTTAGGTACCCAGATTGACTTGGGTCCTTTTTTGTTAGCTCGAAGGGTGTTGGATGTTCCCCTCTTAGGCAGGTGTCTGCATTTGGACGTTATATGTCCAGGTTTCCCACAGAAGTAGCAAACATCTGTTTCTTCATCATGAATATATTTCTTTCCTTTGTATCCATGTCCTGACCTGTCATTTGGTCTCTTACAACCTTCATATTTTAAAAGTTTTTTTAGGTTGTCCGAGCCCTTGACAAAGTTTGACAGATCCTTCTTTAGGCTGTCAATCTCCTCATGAAGTTTTACAACATCATGTGGTTGACCTCTTAAGGAAGTATCTGCTTCAACTTTCAGAAGCTTCTCAACTAGCCTTTTGTTTTCTGCATTGAGATTTCGAACCTCTATGGAAAGATTCCTTTCTCTATCCCTTGAATCCTTATAGGATTCATAGACTTGAGCAGCATCATTCCAGAGAGTTCGCCTCTCCATATTTGTAGTTTCATTTTGCTTTGAGAGCTCTGCAAACTTTTCTTGTAAATCTTCCTTTTCACTTTTCAGTTGTTTAACATTTTCTTCTAAAGCTTCTTTTTCTTTTGAAAGTGATTTGGATGATTTCTTTAAAGTTCTATAGGCTTTTGACAAGATAGAAGAATTTGAAAGTAATTCATGATAAGCTTCTTGAATTGAATCTAAGTCATTAAAATCTACCTCATCTTCTTCTTCTGGTTCTGAAGAGTCAGTTGAGGTGTCCGCCATCAGACATATGTGTGCTTCCTCCTCTTCTCCCTCGTCCGATGATGAGTCATCGTCCAGATCTTCCCATGTGGACATCAGAACTTTCTTGCCCTTTCCTTTGTTGAAGAATTTCTTCTTCTTGTCCTTGCTTTTCTCAAGATCTGGGCACTCTGATTTGAAGTGTCCGGCTTTTTGCATTCGTAGCATATAATTGGACTCTTCTCCTTCTTTTCTTTGAAGTCTTTCCTCTTCAGGTTTCTCCATCTGGATCCACCTTTCTTTTTCCACATAGAATGTATTCTTTTGGATATAAAGGATAGTTCATCATTTTCGTCTGAGTCATCATCTTCATATTGTTCGTCTGATGATGTTTCAGCTTGCATGGCTTTGGACGATGATGCTTTCCTTGGCTTCTGGACGCTGAGCGCCAGAGACTTATTTTTCTTACCATCATTATCTTGATGCAGTTCTAGTTCATGCACCTTGAGGGTTCCCACAAGTTCTTCTAAGGACATATCGTCCAGTTCCTTCTTTGTTCTCAAAGTTGTAACCTGTGGTCTCCATTTCCTAGGCAAACTTCTTAGAATTTTGTCAATATGTTCATAGTTATTATAATCTTTACCATGTGCTCTAAGTTCATTTAATATGGTTTGAAACCATCCAAACATACTTTGTATGTCCTCGTTTTCTTCCATACTAAACAACTCATATTGACGAGTAAGGAGACTGAGTTTGTTACGTTTTACCTGAGTGGAACCCTCATATGTTAATGCAAGAGTGTCCCACATTTGTTTTGCGCTTTTGAGACTGTGCACCTTGTTGTATTCTTGTTCGCTTAGTGCACACATGATGATGTTTCTGGCTCTGGAGTTGAGATAAAATCTTTGTTTTTGCTCTTCCGTCCATCTAGCTTTTGGGATTTCGTTGAGGCTTTCATCAAGCGGAATATAATCGCCTATCTCCACGACTTCCCACATGTCAATATGGCTAGATTCAAAGAATGCTATCATTCTTTGTTTCCAGTAGTCGTATTTGACACCTTTGAAGAGTGGTGGTCTGTTCACAGCTTGTCCTTCGTTTTCCATCTTTCTCAGGATCTTTCCTCTGTTCTGTTAAGAACTCAACCCAAGAGGTCGAGCTCTGATACCAACTGAAATGTAGAGAAATACACTAGAAGGGGGGTTGAATAGTGTATTTAAATTTTCTTTGGAAAACTTTAGCTAGAATGAAGATAGTGTATCTTTTCATTTTACAGAAGTTTAGTAAAACAGAAAAAATAAGCTATCGTCCAGTCGATTAAAAATAACCGTCCAAAGAAACTACTCTTCTTCTTTTTCGTTTAAATACACTTAATGGATAAACTTGGACAAAAAGGTGTATAGAAACTTTTTCGTAATATGCTGAAGAGATAGTTGAAAAGAAATGCAAGTAAGCTAGAAGTTGAGTGAATAGAATACGTAGTTTTATACTGGTTCACTCAACTGAGCTACGTCCAGTTCTCCTTCAAAAACTTTTGAAGGGTTCTACTAATCAAAACTGATTACACTCAAGTATTCTTAACTTTGCCACTTCTGGCTACAAGTATTCTCTAGGCCACTTCTGGCACACCCTTAATCTCTCCTTGAGATTAAACACAAAAACCAAGTATTCTTTAACACTAAGCCACTCCTGGCTTTCCAAACAGTATTGTTTGATATTTTAAATAAAATTTAACTCTCAATGAGAGGATATTACAATAAGAATGAGTGTATAGACTTGCTTAGCAAAGCTAAGATGAATGCTCTTTTTCGCTTATGGTCGTCCAGTCGTTTTGACAGGGTTTCTGCTCTTTTTCAAAATTCTCGTCTCTTTGATATGTGAGCTCATCCTTCTATATATAGGAAGTTTGTTGAAAGATATCCGTTGAGGATTCTGTTCCTTTTCCAAGAGCGATTCTTTCTGTAGCTTATTGCCGTTGTCACATTTTGACTTAGAGTGAAGTGATGGATGTGACAGCCGTACTCGTAGCGCCTCTCTCCTACTTGTACTTTCTCTGCAGAGAGAAGCTTCTTCTATTCCTGTTCAATACTTTTCAAAAAAGATCATGGCATGTTAAAATATGATATAGTGAACGTTGCCTTATATTATAGAAAGCGTATTTTAAATGATAGTAACCACTCAGTGTTACTCAAGTGTTGGACGCTTGTTCTCACAGGAGCATTGGACGTTGCCTGTATGTTTCTTATAAAACACAATTGGACGCTCACTTTATTAAAACATAGAGTCCAAGTTTGAGAGATACAATACCATTGCGGGATTGGACGATGTAAATCCTATAACACTCAAACTAGATCATTAGATTCTTCAAAATTTATCCTTTAGTTATTATCATCAAAACCGTAATAGGAGAGGTTGGACATCGTCCAAGGTCTTAGAACCTAACATCAACTGTTAAGCATGCAAGTCTCCTCAATCTGTTTACTAGCTAAGGTTCCGGATCATGTAAAGTCACTGCACACGAACCCAACAACCGTGAACGACCCCACTTCCACGGCCAAGGTTGCTGCTGTAACACCCTAAGGGTGTGTTACCTTTTGCCTATTTATATTATTAAATTTTGAAAATTTAGAATATAAGAATATCAGAGTTTACTATGCAAAAAAATAAAACTTAAAACATATCTTACATAAACAAATCTAATACAAAGCTCTTGGCACTTATGTGTCGTACAAAACATAACCAAAAAAGGTACTTGAACATAAACTAACTCCAATACATTGGGAGATACAAAACTATAATTATCTTCCTTCATGCAAGCAGCTCCAGGTTTCTCCCTTGAGCTCGTCCACTTGCTTAGCCTGTAAAAATATGAAACTAAAAGGGATGAGACATAATGTCTCAGTGAGTGCTCTAAAGACTCTAAGTTGACTCTCTATTCTAGAGACCCTTTTTCTTAACTCTCATGGCTTTTCATTTCTTTTCTTGATACTCATACTCACAACTATAATCTCAACATCTCTTCATTTATCCCTAAGCTGGACCAATCTATACATATACATAAACAGATTCCAATCAAGGAAAAGGAAAGAAACTAAACTTTATATACTTTAAAAATACTGTATATAATTACCATAATTTATAACAAAAACCCAGTTCATATTATTTATCAATAACCATCAACAGACAACAACATCATGAGTCACCCATCTCATAGTCAGAATATAAATCCTCAACTAACATCAACAACATAATACAGACACCAACATCCATCATCAAAATTATGTATATCATAAACCATTAGACAACCTCAATCATCAAGACTGACTCTACTCCATGGAGTTTCAACATCATATGAGCGGTCCCTCATAAGCCCCATCCTCTACCATAGTCTGTACATTCTGACCATTCAGGGAGTCCCTTGAGCTGACCCTACAGGAAAAGTGTGGTTTTTATCGAAAATAGACAAGTGCTATAGTGGTTTACCTCTGTAGGTTTGCAAGACCTTACATCTATAGGGATTCGCCCACTCATATAATCTATAGGCCCATTCCTGTTAGCCACCACAAAAATCGCCAGCACTAGGTTGAGAGCCATCCAAATACCCTCAACTTACGTGCCTTCTCATATGTCTGTGCACCAACTGTACACACCTATGCACCAACTGTGCAAATACAACATTCAGAATATTTATGTGCATCAACTATGCATCCACCGTATTCCAACGGCAAAACATATTTGGAGTCCCTTACAGTCTTAGATATGGCACCTCCGTACCCGCCATCTTTTATGGCCTGACTTAAGGATTCAAATACATCTTAACAATCCATATCATTCATCAAATCCAACACCTCTAGTTCTCTCTATGTTATAAATTCACCATTTAAAAGCAATATAGTTAAGAACCCATCTAGCAGTCCTATAAGCTCAGAAAATGTGAATTTCCTAGCATAGATCTAGAACCAAAGTTGTGGCATATCCAACACCCTCATTCAACATTGATAAATCTAATGCACATCTCTATATTTTTATAAGAAAAGCATAAGTCTAAGTGACTCATGTAAATCAAAAGAAAAACATATCGTCATCTCATCAATACATAATTATTACAACAATAATGCAACTACCTTACTATAATATAAACACCTTAAGAACAATATAATCATCTTATAATTAAATATACTACATTTGTATAAATATTTAAAATCATTTAAATATTCAAAAAGGGAAAATATTTAAAGAGAATTTTAAAATAACCAAATTCTAGCCCAACCAGCCAGCCGAAATCGTGGCCCAGCCAAAGCTCCCCTGAAGGTGTTTGTTTTATTCTGTCACATTTCTGGTCCAGCCGAACCAAATTCCCGCTAGACCGAAACCCTCTGGAGCTGATTTCTCCATTCTGTCAAATTTCGGCCTAGCTGAACCAAATTTCGGCTGAGTCGAAACTCCCTTGAAGTTGAATACTCCATTTTGACACATTTCAGCCCAGCTGAACCAAATTTTGGCTGAGTCGAAACTCCCCTAAAGCTGAATACTCCGTTCTGACACATTTCGGCCCAACTAAACCAAATTTTGACTGAGCTAAAATGGAAATGGGGCTGCAAATTTGCAAGCTCCATGCCCATCAATGACATACCCACTCATCCCAAGCATACAAAATCAAACCCTAAACACTTATATTACATTTCCAACCGATTGATTTACCCAAAAAAACCCTTAATCAATCATAGTCACCGAAAACTCAAAATCTCCAAACCTAAGGTTCAAAAGAGAAAAAAGGGGAAAACATGCAAATCAAGGGGATAGGGAAGGACTAGGGGGAAACACTCACCTCCCAGGACACGTAGAGATAAGCTCCGGGCACTGGGTCTTCAGATCTCTGCTCCATCTCCTTCTTCCTCTTCTTCTCCTCTTCTCCTCCTTCTCTCTACCTTTCCCTTTCTTTCTTTCTTTCTCTCTCTAACACTCCCTTCTCTCATCTATATAAAGTGTGTGGTGTGTGTGGGCTAAGTGGGCATCGACTCACCTTGGGCCTTGGCTCCCCATATAGATCCTATTATATCGTTCCTGACAACTCCTATAAAAAGGTAACTATTATTAATAATAACTAAGGGTGCCCTTTAACCATTAAATATAAAGGCTATTCCATAAAATATGTCTCTTTATTATTTATTTCTAAGGTCCGTAAATTAGGGATGTTACAGCTACTCCTAAGTGGGCCTAGAAGACAATAACTTTGCCTCCGCTAAAACGTGGTTGTCATCTCATCACTTCTAAGGTGTGAGTTATTGAACTTATATATCAACCATGTTTTTGTGCCTCCCTTCTTTGTAAATCACATATATATTTACTGTTGGAATACTAGTGTGAAGGTGAAGTCTTGCATTGGGTAGGAATGGGCAAGTTGAGCAACATATAAGTGGATGGACCCGCAAACCTAACGCCTTAAGGTTTTGGGTTGAAGGTGGTGTCAGGTTTACTTGTGTGGTGTGCTCGTGGCACATTGGTGCAGATCTCCCCAATGTTTATCCCCCCGATGCACAACATTTGGTATCAGAGCTGATGGTTCGACCAGGTGACCGGGTCAAACGAGTATGGTGGATTGGCGATGGATCCGGGCATGGACATGGGGATCTCTTGTATCGAAAGTTTTCCTGGCAATGGGTCCATACATGGAGGCCAAGCAGTGTGTCCCGTGGCCGTGAAACAATGGAGGCGGCAGTGCAAGGCGGTCATGAAATAGAATTGCCTCCACGTACTCAAGCAGGATTGCGTAAATAATATTGTGGTTTATATAAAAAGAAAATTCCCATATATGTTTAGGACAACTATTTCTCTTATTATATGCTTGCTTATCATATAAACACTATTTTTAATTTATGATGATGATTGTAGCTAAAGGGTGAGTAATTGAAGATGGGAAAGAGGACAGGAAATGTGTGGAAAGATGATTTCAATCCATCTTATTCTTTTAATGGTGTTTGCATTTAATACCTGAAAATTCTGTATTTTTTTTTTCTTTTTACTTATTCTAATATTGTGAGTCAATAGTCTTTATATTGTTGTAGAACATATAAATGGTTTGATTTAGTCTACTATATATTTAAGAATTTTTTAGGCTAGGAAAAAGACAGTACTAAGCCTTCTCCATTTTGTGACACATGTCATTTTCTTTGGTTTTTTTGTCTTTTACTTACTCTTTTTATCTTTTATTTACTCTCTCTCTTCC
This sequence comes from Pueraria montana var. lobata, assembly GCA_026413185.1. Lineage (NCBI taxonomy): Eukaryota > Viridiplantae > Streptophyta > Magnoliopsida > Fabales > Fabaceae > Pueraria > Pueraria montana. Next base: position 26,881,346 of record CM048656.1, read on the forward strand.
TTTTTGTCTTCTTTCTTATCTTTCTTTTCAGCTTTTTTTTAAATTTTTTGTCTTCTATTTACTCTCTTTCTTCCTTTTTGTTTTTCTTTTCAGTTTTTTTTAATTTTTGTTTTTTATTTTTCTTTTCTATTATATATTTATTTTATATAGGAAAATAAATTCTTTTATCATTTATTCTACTCAATTTTTTTCTTCTTTTTCAGTTTTTTTTCTTTAAACATTTATTTCTTCTTTTCTTTCTGTTTATGTTTTTTCTTTCTTTTTTATTTTACTTTTTTTCTTTCCTTTTTTCCTTTTCCTTTTCATTTCTTTTTTCATTTTACGTTATTTTTTTCTTCTTTTTAGTTTTTTTTTTCTTTTTATGCTTGTTTCTTTTCTTTCCTTTTATATTAATGATACATAAATTTATTTGTTTATAATATTATAAATATAAATTATTTACGGGAGACACTCTTACCCGAGTCAGGTAATACCATTATGAGTGACAAATATATTTCTTCAAGTATTTAACACAACTTCATATTTATACATAAGACTTGACATTTTTTTTTACTTATAAATCCTATAAAATCATTTTTATTTAGTAATTATATAATATATTTTAATTAAATTTATAAATAAATATTTTGTTCAATAATAATTATTTTATTAGGTTGAAATTTTTGTACTAAAAACAAGTAAATCTAATAAGATAATATATTTATTACAAAATAATATTTTGACTCTATGTTTAAAACTTCATATACGAAAATTTTGTTGATTCATATCTATATAATAATGTTAAATTTATATATATATATATATATATATATATATATATATATATATATTGGATTAATTTATTAAATATATTTTAATTACAAAACATTGTTTTGAATTACTTCATCAATAATATCATAAATTAAATATTTTTTTATTTTTTTTATGTTAGAGTTTGTAACACCCCGTTACATTAGACATAAACCACACTAATATTTTTATTTATTTTAGTTATTATAAAATTGAGGGTAAAATTTTCACGTTTAAATAAAACATTTATTAACCATATTTAGCATACAGAAAATATTTTATAAAGAACCATGATCTTCTTTTAAATAAACATCAGTTCACATCACAAAATAAATATAGAGAAATTATGTACTAGCTAATCCCAACCCATATATCAAATAATCCTAGTCAGAGCAGTACACAATTTCTACCCAAAAACGGAATGAATAAAACTAGCCTTTAAGTCCCATATCTTCTCTTCAGTCTCCACAATCCTCGAAATAACCATGTTCACATAAGAGCTCGATCATTGGGCATGGTCGTCATCTTCACGTATCCAATCAACAAGTACATACACAACAAGAAAGAGAAAGGAGTGAGACTTGATTCTAATATATATATATATATATATATATATATATATATTACTAACCGTATAACTACCGTCAATTAATAATAGCGGGGGAACCTAGTATTCATCTAGTCATAACGTCCCAACTCTTAACAACTCAAACCTCTAGACGCAGTATGGATCCATACTCCCGATTGGAAGTGATTGGGAGTACATACGCCTCATCCCATGGCAAAACCTTCATCTTCCACAGATGAATTCAAATTATCTTAATTAAGGACATCCACAGTCCTATATAACTCAGGCGTACTCTCGCACCAATCAATGGAATGCTGAGCAGTTGTTGGGGTTGCCAAGCTTGGTCAGATGAAGTCCCCGACACAGGGTGCTCTCCTGGCCTTTAGTTACTTCATCACTCGACAGCGTACCCCCTAGACTTCCGTCAGTGAGTCCCTGCCTTTCATTCCTCAGCTTGCCAGACTGTGTCTTCCACTATAGGTAACATGCCGTTGCATGTTCCTCTCTTAACAGTACTCACACTAGAGTACTCACAATTTACTTATCAACCTTTGGTCTCAATCACTGAGTACCAACATAAGGTAATAATATTTTTGTCCCTCAGACAGACAAACAGTGTAATCAATCATTACATGATATAAATATCTCTATTTTACAAATAGAGAATTAACATTGCCATTATAAAATTATACAATATAACATTTCACAACCTTATATCAAGAGAACAATACGTTATAAACAATTTAAATATTTAATATTGGGATTTGTGTAATATTACAAAATATTAAATAAGACATTAGATACTTAAGTTAATATTCACTAATAACGTAACAATTAGCTAATAGTTAACTAATCTATATCTCCATTAAAATTTTAAAATGTATATATAAATTTAATTTAAAACATCTAAAGTTGAATTTATTTATTTTATCTTTTTCTATGTCAAATTCCTTAACTTAATTTATTTAATAGAAATAATTTTCTAACTTATTTAGAAAATATTTCTTGTACAAGTATAAATAGATTTTAATATTGAAAAATTCCTTTCTAGTGTGGAAGATCAGATTAGACTGCAGCCACAGAGTATAGTCAGAATTTTCCATAGATTAAGTTTATAAACTAATAGTAACAAAATCCTTTTTCTGATGTGGAAGATCAGATAAAACTGCAACCACGGAGCATACTTTGGATTTTCTCTAAAAATTTTCTAAGGAATTTTGTACACTTTAAGCAAAACTTTTTGCTTTAGAAATAAGTTTACAAACATTTTCTTTTCCAACTTTATATTTATATTCAAAATGATTAAATGAAAACTTTAACACAAATCTCCCTTTTATATAAAGAAGGCTGAGGACCTCAAAAATAAAAAGTGAGTTTTCTTTACAAAACAAACACCATAAATATATATATTTAAAACAAAAGGCTAATTAAATAAAGTTTAGATCTAATTTAGAGAGAAAAACTGAAAACCTCACCAAATAAAACACCTAATTTTACACTTACTTTAACAAGCATGTGATTCGATTATATAAAAAAAACTCATCAAGTAAAAAAATAAGTTTTCTCTTTCTATCTATTTAAGAGTAACAGGGACGTGAACTCATCCCTTTTTAACAAAACATATTGAAAATATTTTATCTAATGATTTTTAATAAAGAAAAAATAATAATTAATATTACAGCATATAAATGATTGAACAACTAAAAGGAAATGTTTTATTTTATTTTATTTTCTAAAATCTGGCACACACACTTGTCACAAAAGTGATTTTAATTCTCTTATACAAAATTCAGTAAAAATGTTGTCTTGACCCAAAAGGAAAAAGTTAAGTTTCTTTTTTATATTTTTCCCTCACAGACCATAAATATCACCCTCTGACATCAATACCCATTTTTTTCTTCTTCTTTGCACCTCCTATTTCTTTTCGTAAGTTGCTTTTGTAAAAGTAAACTTTGGCTGTTTTTCTTCATGAAAACACCGAACCAATGAAGAGAAAATAAAAGGGTCCTTAGTTATAAAGAAAACAAACCTCTTCCCTTTTTATGTTTCCCTTACTTGGTTACACACACAAACCCACATCAGCTCTATAAATTATTATTATTATTATAACAAATGGAGTTAAAACAAAAGTTTATTCCTCTTTTACTAACAGTGACCAAAAATGGGAAAGATGAAAACAAGCTAGTTCTGTTTCATTTTGTTTTATTTCCTTATTAAGAAATTCAACACTTTGTGTAGAATATGTGATCAGAGTTGATTTTAAAAGAAGATAGTTAAATAAAACAAATAACCAGTATATACAAACAGAACAAGAAAAACATCTTCCCTAAGAGAAAACCGTAACATGTTTGGGTAGAGAATAGAAGGAAGATCAAATTTTTAAGGTATTTGTTCAAATTGTAACATGAGTAGGCTTAATTCAAGTGATTAGAATTTAAAAATTACAACAAAAATTTGGCATGGTCTCCTCTAAAAGAGGAACACTTGCAACAGCCCTAGTAACAAGGAAAATTATAAAGAAATGAAAATATACAGAATTAACAAAATTTAAGATAATAACAGAAAAGAATTTAAAGGATAAAGTATAGTCATTATAAAGGTACAAAATAAGAATAAATATCAAATGAATCAAAAGGGTAAGGCTTATATATCAGAAAATACAAAATAAGAAGAAATAGCAAGTGAATCAAAGTCTCACTCCCCCCTTACCAAGGAAGTGAATTTCGTCCAGCAAGGAGGAAGGGAGGAAGAAGATGGTTTCTCGTTTTTGTGAACTTGCAGTGCTTGGAGTTGGAGGATGGAAGTTTCAGAAGCTTGAAACTAGTTTTAATGGAGGTTTTGTTTGAGAGGAAGAAGATGAGAGAAGAAGAAGAAAGGAAGCAGAGAGTGGTCGTGAGAGAAGTCAGAAGAAAAACTGAAGAAGAAGAGAGAAAGAGAAAAATCAAATGGGACTGCTGAGAGAGAAAGAAAGGGTCGTATAAGTTAGAGAGAAAGGCAATGGGTCAATTGAGGGAAAAGCTATTCAAAGGGGTAGTTACAAATAGGAAGTGAGTGAGAGTAGATGAAGTAGGTGTGATAACGTGAGAGAAGAGAGGCTGACGAAAATACTAGTAGGGCAAAACTGAAGGAAGAAAGAAATGCATCTAGTGAGTCTTTGGGTTAGAGAGGTTAGGCTTTTATTTCAACTTTCAAAGGTATTAGGTGACAGTTTTTATTTCAATTTTCAAAGGTATTAGGTGAGTTTAGTTTGAAAACTTATCTTTGTTATCTTTGTTAATCACTACATGGCTGAGAGTTGTGTAGAAAATAGTTCAACATTTTCAGTACTTATTTTATTATTATTATTATTTATAAAATACAATTTTAAGTCCATAATTAATTGTGACTCATTCTCATGTTCGAACAGTAGGGATCACGGCCGTGAGATATGAATCACAACCGGGACTGGCGCTGATTTTATCTTGCTCAGACTTGCGACAGTATGGACCACACCCGTGAGATATGAATCACGCCCGTGACTTGTGACAGACATGAATTTTAATTTAGTTTGAAGTTTTTGTTTGTATTTGAGCCTTAACCCTTTTAGCCCATTATTCTTAAATATCCTTCTAAACTTTGGAAAGGGTTATGCACTTCTGACGCTTGACGGCTTGGGAAGAAAGCTAGGGTTATCATTTCTTAAAAAAATAAGATTAAGAATTAAACAAATAATCAAATATAGAATATGAAAATGAGGGTGTTACAGAGTTCACATTTATCATTCATGGGAGACAATCCTGCTTAAATCAAGTAAGATTATTATGGGTGAAAATTTTATTTCTTTGGGTATTTAACACAATTGCATACTCTAGACTCAACAATATTTTTTTTACTCTTCAATCCTATAAAAAAAATTTACTTAGAAATCATATAAAATAATTTTAAATAATTTCATAAATAAATATTTTGTTAAATAATATTTATTTTACGAGGTTAAACTGTTTATGCTAAAAAAATAATATAAATCTAATTAGTTAATATATTTATAACAAAATAATATTTTGACTATATGTTTAATAACTTCAGATACAAAGATTTTCTTGATTAATATTTTTATAATAATGTAAACTTTTTTGACATAAATATATAATAATAAATTTATTAAATATATTTAAATTACAAATTAGTTTTAAATTACTTCATTAATAATATCATAAATTAAATTAGTTTTAATTTTCTAATGATGGAGAGCACAAGTATCATTCACGACAGACAATCTTACTCGAGTTAAGTGGAACAACTATAGGTGGCAAATCAATTTCTCCGACTATTTGACACAAGTTCATACCTAAAACTCAACAATATATATTTTGTTAATTTAAATCCTATAAAATCATTTTTACTTAAAAATAATATAAAATAATTTTAAATAATTTTATAAATAAATATATTTTTGAATAATATTTGTTTTATGAGGTTGAAATTTTTATACTAAAAAATAATTTAAATCTAATTAGTTAATGTATTTATTACAAAATAATATTTTGACTCTATGTTTACTAACTTCGTATATGAAAATTTTGTTGATTCATATGTATATAATAATGTTAAATTTATTTATATATATAATAAATATATTAAAATTAATTTATTAAATATATTTTCATTACAAAATAATTTTAAATTACTTCATTAATAATATCATAATTGAATTAGTTTTAATTTTTTAATGGTAGAGACTACAAGTATCATTTACGGGAGACAATCTTGCCCGATCTGGTAGAACCATTATGGGTGACAAATCTATTTCTTCGAGTATTTAACAAAACTTCATACCTAAGACTCAACAATTCTTTTTTGCTTTTAAATCCGATAAAATCATTTTTATTTAGTAATTATGTAATATAATTTTAAATAATTTTATAAATAAATATTTTGTTGAATAGTATTTATTTTATTAGGTTGAAATTTTTGCACTAAAAAATAATTAAATCTAATTAGTTAATATATTTATTACTTCATCAATAATATCATAAATTAAATATTTTTATTTTTTTATATTAGAGTCCAGATATATCATTCACGGGAGACAATCATACTCGAGTATGGTAAGACCATTATGAATGACAAATTTATTTCTTTGAGTATCTAATATAATTGCATACTCATGACTCAACAATTTTTTTTTACTCTTCAATCCTATAAAATCATTTTTACTTAGAAATCATATAAATAATTTTAAATAATTTCATAAATAAATATTTTATTAAATAATATTTTTTTTGAGGTTAAATTGTTTTTACTAAAATTTAATTTAAATCTAATTAGTTATTATATTTATTACAAAATAATGTTTGACTCTATGTTTAATAACTTCAGATACAAAGATATTCTTGATAAATATTTTTATAATAAATGTTTACTTTTTTTTACATAAATATATAATAAATATATTATAATAAATTTATTAAATATATTCACAATACAAATTAGTTTTAAATTAATTCATTAATTACATCATAAATTAAATTAGTTTAATTTTCAAATGATAGACATCACAAGTATCATTCACGAGAAACAATCCTGCTCGAGTCAGGTAGGATAATTATAGGCAACAAATCAATTTCTCCGAGTATTTAATATAACTTCATACCTAAGACTCAATAAATATATATATATATATATATATATATATATATAGGCCATATCTTATGAGAGGAGGTTATCTTATATGAGAGTGAGAGGATTAAATCTGGACCATATAACCATACATGAAGGGTCAAGATTTAATGCCATGTGACTACTTAAAAAAGTCATGTGACTTTTTAAAAAACTCAAATGGCTTACTTTGTTTTAATATGGACCATTAAAATAAGATCTACTGATCAATATTTATTCCTCTCACTCTCATATAAGATAAGTCCTCTCACTAGATATATTTCCTATATATATATATATATATATATATATATATACTTTTAAATCCTATAAAACATTTTTACATAAAAATCATATAAAATAATTTCATAAATAATTATTTATTTGAATAATATTTTTTTTATGAGGTTTAAATTTTTATATTAAAAATAATTTAAATCTAATTAGTTAATGTAATTATTACAAAATAATATTTTGACTCTACGTTTAATAACTTCGTATATGAAAATTTTGTTGATTCATATGTATATAAGAATGTTAAATTTATTTATTTATTTATATATGTTTATATATAATAAATATATTAAAATTAATTTATTAAATATATTTTCATTACAAAATAGTTTTAAATTACTTATTAATAATAGAGAAATGCTATGGACTCCGAAACCAATTAGCCCAATAATCCTTCGACCCTATAAAATTTGGACACCTATCAATTGATTTTTTTTTTACAGCTCAATTGATTTTTTTTTAAATAGTCATTTAATTTAACATTTTAAAATTATTCTTTTTCCAAATTTACCCTTTTTCACACCATACTCCCTCTGTCACCGTTCACTCAAGACGTACTGAGCAATGAGGCAGAAAATGATGGGGACCTTCGCAATGCTCTGGTGGACGGCGTAGATCTGGGAGGCGTTGCTGGCGAAGCCGTGGAGGAGGATGGGCTTGTGTGTTCCCACCGCGACTGTTACAATACGAACCAGTACAACGCCATTACTGTGCAGCGGGCACTTCCTTCCCTCTTTTTCAATTCAAACCTGTTTCCTTAAAAATTAAAATCGCAGACACTTTCGTTCGCATCACAATTCACAAGGTATAATAATATAACACATGCTTCCAATTTTCGCTTTCTTTATTTTTATAATTATCGGGGTTTTATTCATTCAATAATCATGAACTTCATCGTGTTTCGATGGTGTGAGCATCGAATTAACAGCGTCGGGAATCAAACACTCTCTTAGTGGTGAGTCATGCACGAGGGAGAGGAAGAGGAAGACACTCCTTTCTTATGAAATTGATTGGGATTCTCTATGAAAATGTTTGGTGAAGTTTTGTGTTGTGTTACTTGTGTATGTAGTTAGTGTAGTGGTAGAAGACGGTGTCTCTTTTGTGGCTACTGCAATTGAGTTTTTGAAAATTGCAGTGCTGCTTATTGGATTCGGATAATTGGGTTTTTGTTAGGTGCCTATGATAGAATTCAGTTATTGCCCAAATAGTCAAATTTTGTTAGTGCTAATTGCTTAATATCTAGCCATACTATTGTCCCAGTGTAAGCTAGGGGTGGCAAAATGGATGGATTGGATAAATTTTAATCCGGATCAAAATGGATCGGATCAAAGCAATCCATTAATCCATTTGGAACCATTAAAAATTTATTTAAAAAATCCGATCCAATCCGATCCATTTGATAAAAATCCATCCCATCCAATCCATCCATTAACAAATTTTTCATGGATGGATATCCAATCCATCCATAAAAATAATATGTTTTTCTAAAAATAATTATTTTTAATTAAGACATAATATATTTTTAAAAATTAAGAACATATTTTAAAATAATAACAGCCTCAGCCAAGGTTGGTTGAAAACAGCTCTGGCCGATGATGGCTAAAATATGCTCCGACCGATGTTGGCTAAAAAACAAACCTAGTTGACGGCGGCCGAAAACCAAACCTAGCTTATGGCGGCCGAAACAGCCCTGACCGACGCCAGTCGAATTCATCGCTGACCAACGTCAACCAAAAAATAGTCTGGCTGATGTTGGTCGAAAATAGCCCCGATCAACGTCGGCCAAAAACAGCCTTGACTGATGACAATTGAAAACTTCCCCCGCCGAAAACACAAACCTAGTCGAGGTCAATCGAAAATTGCCCTGGTCGACGTCGGCCGAAAATACCCTAGTCGAGGTCAGCCAAAAACTGCCCTAGCCGACACCAGCTAAAAAATTCCTACCAACATTGGCCAACGTCAATCAAAAAAGAACCCTGGGTGAGGTCGATCGAAAACTGCATTGGCCGACATCAGCCAAAAAAAAAACCTGGTTGAGGTCGGCTAAAAAACAATCTCGGCTGACATCTACTGAAAAAACAACCTAGTTGAGGTCGGCCGAAAAAAAATCATGGTCGAGGTCAGCCGAAAACTGCCCAGGCCAACGTCGGCCGAAAAAAAACCTGATTAAGGTCAGCCAAAAAACAATATCGACCGATGTCGGTCGGAAAACCGCTGGTCAAGGTCGGCCAAAAAATTCCCTGGCCGACGTCAGCTGAAAAAAAATCCTGGACGACGGCGGCCGAAACAAAAACCCTAACTGAGGTCGATCGAAAAAAATCATGGCTGAGGACGACCAAAAATTGTCTTGGTTGATGTCGGCTGAAAAAAAAAAACTTGGTTGAGGTCGGCCAAAAAATAGTCTTGGTCGACGTCGACCATAAAAACACTGGTCGAGGTCGGCCAAAAATTGCCTTAGCCGACGTTGGCCGAAAAAAATCAGCTGAAAAAAAATCGTAGCCGAGGTCGGCTAAAAACAGCCCCAACCAATGTCAGCCAAAAAAAATCATGGTCGAGGTCGGCCGAGTAAAAACCCTGGCCGATGTCGACTGAAAACTACCCTTGCCGACATTGGCCGAAAAAAACCTGGTTGAGGTAGGCTGAAAAATAGCCCCGATTGACATTGGTCGAAAAAAAATCCTAGCCGACATTGGTCGATAACTTTCCTGGTCGACGTCAGCCGAAAAATATATTTTTAAAATAATATTTAAAAAAATTAATAAACAATTTTTAAAATATAAATTTCAGAAAGATTTAAATATGAAAATATTTGTTGGATTAATTTTGATCCATTAGGTATTGATTAGAGGATCCGTTGGATTTTGAAAAATAGTGGATGGATCATTAACCATCCATGAAATTAAATGGATGGATTGGATCCAATCCGTTTAGTTTTTATTTTTTTGTAATGGATGGATTGGATGGATTGGGTGGATGACGGATAAACGGATTGATTTGCCACGCCTAGTGTAAGCCCAGCCTTCGAATGAATTGGGTTCATGTTAATTGTGTTCATACAACTTTTTTAGATGAAAAAAGACAAACAAGGAACCAATTGTTGTTGTCTAAAACATTGTCTAGAAATTTGCTCATGCTTATCACCCTAAAATTTTGTTTTTTAACTTGCCCATGTTATACTGTTAATATTCTTGCAGATTATTTATGTTATCTTTTGTCTTCCAGATCAAGATATTTGTTCTTCTATATTGTAAAGTTTCTAAGAGATGGTTTTGTTAAACTTATTGTTTATTTTGTTGGTTGCATTAGTTGTATTTTGAATGAGACATGGTTGGCATGTCTCTTTTATAAGGTTGTTGATTTTAGCTTTGGGGGATTTAACTTCTTGATCTTACCAGTTGTGGATACATGTCTTAAAACTTTTTTTGTTGCAGCTCTTTGTTTGACTCAAGTATAAGACCTCTTAGGCTAATCTTTGGTGTTAAACATGGAGAATCAATTGATGAATGACTACTGAATTAAAGAATAGCTTTGTTGTTGCCTTGGAGAATGCTTCTGAATTGGAGAATGGTTCTACTAATTCACTTAGCTCACCCAATTTGAACCACATGACAAGAAGGGTGTCACACTTTCAGTTATGCTGACTCATTGAGTTGGTTATGATGTAATAGGATTTGTTTTCATGTAACAAGGCTTAGTCTAGCACTTGGTGCACTTTTTTTTGTATTCTATAAATAGCTTACCATATGTATAACAAAAACACTAATGAAAGCCAATTCATTCTATCCAATTTACTATTTCATTTATCTTTATTTTCTGTTTTATTTTTATACACCATGTGTTGGATTTTATACTTGGATAAAGAATAATAAAATCTATTTTGTTGACCAATAGAATTATTTAGTTGATTACTCAAAGCATGTCAAGCACTTGGAAATGCACTGAACTTTCATTAAGCCTTCTTGACACAAAACTTTTTAAGGCACCCAAAGCATGTAATAGCTTTTACCATATCCTCATATTTGTAAATAAAACAGTATAAGATGAAACTGAACTTGAGTTAGTTATATTCAATCTAATGTAGTTATAATTATAAATGAGATTATATAGAAAGATACTGCTCCTTAGCCTACACTCTATTTGATACACCATATATTATCACCTGAAACTAGAAACAAGTTAGTTCAACATCATGAATTGAGATACAAATAGAATTGAATTACATCAATAACACTTTCCCTGTCAACAACTTGAAGCATGTCATCCCAAAGCTGTAGAAGCATAAGCACTCAGCGTTTGTTTTAACTCGGTCAAAACTTCAAGGGAAAACCAAGTTAAAGGGTTGAGGTCCTCATTAGTGTCACCATTGTGCAAAGAAGACAGGCCAAAAACTTGAAACTTTTGTTTCAAAAGTTGAAAATAACAGAGTGGAAACCTCAGTCTTGTGGGTTTGTCTCTCCCCTTAGAAAGTGCCTTAATGCAAAACTCTCTTCAAGCCATTGGATTTCACTTCATCCTCGTGGTCCAACTTGCGCCTCACTGTGAACTCCCCTTGGACTCTATTAGCACCACAATTGGTCCGACCCATTAAGCAGTTTATTGAGCAGCATATCTCCTTTCTCATTATTCGTAAACGGAGTTTTGCGGCAGAACCCTTCTCCTTGATTGCTTCAATGAGCCTCCACGCGCCTTATAGAGGTTTGTACTCACCGGTGTCAACATCCACGTCAAGGGCGGCAGCCACAAGTCCCAGATCTACCTCAGTCGCCAAAGCATCGCTTTTTCCCTCATCGGCAAGTTTGTGAGTGTGACTTGTGACGAATGAGTAGGGATGGCAATGGGTAGGGTCCTATAGTACCCGTTCCTATACCCACATTTAAAAAAAATACTCGTACCTGACCCCATATCCGTGCGCGTAACAACTTTAATCCTCATCCCCGTACCCGCTGGGTACCTATATACTCATACCCGCATCTGCTACCCGCACTTTACTTATGTACGAAGTTAATAAATTAATAAAAAATAGGCTTAAATGCAATTTGATCCTCTATTTTGCACAATTCACAATCTTTGGCTTTCTATTTTAAAATAGAGAATTTAGTCCCCTAACTTTGCAAAATCTATAATTTTGGTCCTTGCATCAAATTGAAAGCATTGACAGTTAAGAGATTAGCGTTGACATTGACATGACCCAAATATAATGATGTGAAAATGAGATTATTTATTTATTTTTTTAATTATTTTAAATACTGGGTAATAATTATTTGTTTATCTACGTCACTAAAGTACATGTCACGTCGATTTTAATAGTTGGGGTAGTCGTGAGTCCTAATATAAAAATCACAAGTCTTAATCATTTAGTTTAAACTAGTTATACGTTGTTGAAGCACATAGTATGTCGTAGTCAAATAAATGATATTACCTTTTTTAAAATATAATTTTCACCAATTATTCTACTAAGTATTTAAAATAATTAAAAATTAAATAAATAATCTCGTGTCACGTCACTATATTTAGACCACGTTAAGGTTAACATTAATTTCTTAACAGTCAACGCTTTCAATTTGATGGAAGGACCAAAATTATAAATTTTACAAAATTGGGGGACTAAATGTCTCTATTTTAAAATAGGGGGACCAAAACTGCGGATTGTGTAAAATAGGGGGACTAAATGTCTCTATTTTAAAATAGGGAGAATAAAATTGTGAACTGTGCAAAATAGAGGGACCAAAATTGCATTTAAGTCATAAAAATATTAATTAATAAATTATTACAAGTAAATTGAAAATTCACACTTAAATAATTTAAACTTAACATTAAAAACATCCACACATAATATTAAAAATATAAAATATAAAATTATTGTAAGTTATAACATAAATCTTTTATCGTTAGTGTTAGTTTGTGGAAAATATAATTTTTTTTTACAGAATAGTATATATATAACATAATTATTTATTTAAGTTATTTTAATTACATTGATATATATATATATATATATATATATATATATATGCGGGGCAGGGCGGGGCGAGTACTATAGTACCTGTACCCGCACGCAAAAAAATGGGGGTAAATACCCGGACCCAGCCCTAGCCCCAGCCCCAATAAGCGGGTATTTACCCGACCCTCTTGCGGATATTTTTTAGGGTACCCGTAGGATCCGGGTACACTTTGTCATCCCTACAAATGAGGGGTGTTGTCACGTGTGGAAGGGTTAAATTTGAAAAGAAACTAAAATTTAAAATGTTAAATAAATGAACATTTTTCAATAAAATTTATTGACACGTGTTAAAACTTGATTGGTTCAGACAAATAGTCGGCCCTCTCTATTAGGAGGATATACCATTTCTCTTAATAATATCATAAATTCAATTATTTTTTATTTTTTAATTGTAGAGACTACAAGTATATTCACAAGAGACCATCTTGCCCGAGTTAGGTAGAATCATTATGGACGATAAATATATTTCTTCAAGTATTTAACACAACTTCATGCCTAAGACTCAACATTTTTTTTAATTTTAAATCCTATAAAATTATTTTTATTTAGTAATTATATAATATAATTTTAAATAATTTCATAAATAAATATTTTGTTGAACAATATTTATTTTATTAGGTTGAAATTTTTGTACTAAAAAACATTAAATTTAATTAGTTAATATATTTATTATGAAATAATATTTTGACTTTATGTTTAATAGATTCATATACGAAAGTTTTGTTGATTCATATTTATTATCTATTTTGTTGATTCACACACACACACACACACACACACACACACACACACACACACACACATATATATATATATATATATATATATATATATATATATATATATATATATATATTAATTTATTGAATATATTTTTATTACAAAAAATTATTTTAAATTACTTCATCAATAATATCATAAATTAAGTATTTGTTAATTTTTTATGTTAGAGTCCACATGTGCCATTCAGGAGACAATCTTTGTAACACCCTCAATTTCGCTTTCTATATTTGATTGTTTGTTTAATTCTTAATTTTATTTTTTAAGAATTGATAACCCTAGCTTACTTCCCAAACCGTCAAGTGTTAGAAGTGGATAACCCTTTCCAAAGTTTAGAAGGATATTTAAGAATAATGGACTAAAAAGATTCAGGCTCAAATACAAATAAAAACTTAAAACTAAGTAAAATTCACGTCTGTCACGAGTCACGGGCGTGATTCATATCTCACGGGTGTGATCCATTCTGTTGCGATTCAACCGATAAGCAAATCAGCGCCAGTCACGGTTGTGATTCATATCTCACGGCCGTGATTCCTACTGTTCGAATGTGAGAATGAGTCACCTAACTGTCAAACCTCTAATACTCACCTAACCAGAAACAAGTTTTCAGTTTAAAACAAAATTCTCACCTAACTTTCAAACCTCTAATACTCACCTAACCAGAAACACTTCACACAATTCACCTAATCATCAGAAATCTACCACTCAAGTTATGTTCACCTAACTTCATTGAAAGTGGAAATAAAAATCTAAGCTGAAGCATTTTTTTTTCTTCTTCCTTCCTTCAGTCTACAACCACTTGTTCAGGAGAAGTAATGGTTCCTTCAATTAGTCAAACTACCTCATGTAACCAGAAGAAACTATGTGACATATCCCATAATCTCCATCTTCTATTTAAAGCCTATTCCTCACTTCAGAAAAAATTCACACACACTTTTCCAACTTTCATTTCTTCACTTCAGTTATGCACCCTTAATTCATTTTTTCTCTTCCTCCACCATGAAGCAAAAACCATAGGAGACTTCATTCTCCACTCTTCGAGGAGCAAACAGCAGCTCTTCCTCCTCTTATTCCCTGCTGCACGTTACTGTAAGGTAAGAGGGGAGTGAGGTGGTTCAATACTATTGATCTTTCAATTTTTATTTCTTTTTATGATGATGTGCAGTAGTAACCTTGTAGTTCCTACTGTTTTCCTTTATTTCTTAAACCTTATGAAGCTGAAATTTGAATTTTTCTCTGCTCCTTTTATTGTTTTGCTGTGCTGTTAAGTTCACCTTTAAGGGAACTTTTGCTGAGATACCTTTTGATTTTTTATGCTTGATAATCTAACAATGAACTCAACACTTACAAACCTGCAGAACTGAAAATATTTCTTTTCTTTTGGTCCAAAAAAGTTCACTGTCTGGGTTACTAGTAAGAAAGGCTGTGCTGTTTTAGTTCAGTTTTTAAACCAAGCATTAACCTCTTTCTTCGTAAAACAGCAGAAGTCAAAGGAAATACTTCTTCCTTCCCTTGACAGTTTCGTTTCCCTAAGAAGTAAGTTTCTATTTTTTTTTAAACAGCATGTTTTATATTAAAAAGAAAGAAGACAGAAAAGAAACAAAGGATGTGGACATATATGTAGGGGACCACAAAGAAAGTAAGCTGGTCTTTTTCTAAGAAGAGTTTCTGCTACAAAAGTTAAAGAAAACAACAAAAGTCAATTTTGGAGTTTAGTTCTTGGGAAATTAGAACCAATATACTTTCTTCTTAGCATTTAATCTTTCCTCACGTGACACAACTAGGAATAATGAACAGTCTGAAATTTGGCCAAACCAATCACTAGTCTCGATCATGATGAAATAAATAAACAAGAAAATTGACTTTTGTTAAAAGATACAAACCATTACCTTCTCTACTATATAGTTTCGATTCTTGGTAGTAAAAGCAAGACAATTTCTAATTTTAGACTTCATCATGTCAGATAAATAATAGTAATAACATTAAAAGTAATGATAATAATTATAGTTTAAAAACCAAATTTGACCAAGCTTTTCCTTATAGGTTAGTTCTCGGAGTTTGGTAAGGAATAAAAATACAAAGAGTAAAAAATTTAAATTAACAACTTAAGTATTTAATCCTACTACTTAGAATTAGATTTTAAAATTTAGACTTGACTATGTTTATTTCTACAAATAAATTCTAAGTACTTAACTATGTTGTTTAAATAAAACTTGTGAATTAATTACAAATTCCTCACGTTTCTAATTATATGAAATTAACTAATACTTCAATTCATTTAATATCAATTCCTTGTATTTAATTAAGTAATATTAGTATATTTTAACTTTAAGATGGGTGACTATAAATCTTAATAATTAATTAAAGTTAGAAGAATTAAAATTAAGTATCTAATAATTTCATAATATTGTAATGATTATTTTACTTAAAGTATATATATATTCCTGAAAATATTATTGGATGTAATGATTAAATTGTGATATATTGTGACTTTGCATATCTATGTACTGTGTATTCTATTTGTCTGTCGGAATGACAGAAATTTGATCCTCTGAAATTTTGATACTCAGTGATGTTAGATATAGCACACTGAAATGTGATCATACGATAGTTATACTATTTATCTGTCTGAGTGACAGAAATATTATTATCCTATGTTGGTGCTCAGTGATTGAGACCAAAGATTGATAAGTAAATTGTGAGTACTCTAGTGTAAGTACTATTAAGAGAGGAACATGCAGCGGCATGTTGCCTATAGTGGAAGACACAACCTGGCAAGCTGAGGAATGAAAGGCAGGGACTCACTGACGGAAGTCTAGGGGGTACGGTGTCGAGTGATGAAGTAACTAAAGGCCAGGGGAGAGTGATGAAGTAACTAAAGGCCAGGGGAGCATCCTGTGTCGGAGACTTCATCTGACCAAGCTTGGCAACCCCAACAACTGCTCAGCATTCCATTGATTGGTGCGAGAGTACGCCTGAGTTATATAGGACTGTGGATCTCCTGAAATTAGATAAATTGAGTTCATCTGTGGAAGATGAAAGTTTTGCCATAGGTTGAGGCGTATGTACTCCCAGTCACTTCCAATCGGGGGCGGGGGGGGGGGGGGGGGGAGGGGTATGGATCCATACTGCGTCTAGAGGTTTTATTTGTTAAGACAAATATATTAGAGTAAATCTTAGGTCCCCCGCTATTAATTATCTGACGGTTGTTTTTACCGTTAGTGATACATATATATATAGAACCATATCTCACTCCTCTATCTTTCTTTCTGTGTATGTACTTGTCGATTGGATACGTGAAGATGACGTTCACGCCCAGTGATCAAGTCTCCCCGTTGATGCAGATAGAAGTTGCAGATGATAAGGCGATAATACATAATTTGAAGACTAGTTTTATTTATTTATGTATTTGGGCTAGGGTAGAAATTGTGTACTGCTCTGACTAGGTTATTTGATGTATGGGTTGGGATTAGCTAGTACATAATTTCCCTGTATTTATTTTAATGTCATGAACTGATGTTTGATTGTAAGATGATCATGGTTCTTTATATAATATTTTCTGTATTCTAAATGTGGTTGATAAATGTTTCATTTAATTGCGAAAAAAATTTCCCTCGTAAAATAACTAAAGTAATTAGTATGGGTTGTGTCTAATGTAACGGGGTGTTACAATCTTGCTCGAGTCAGGTAAAACCATTATGAGCGTCAAATGCATTTCTTTGGGTATTTAACAAAATTGAATACTCAAGACTCAACAATTTCTTTTTTACTCTTAAATCCAATAAAATCATTTTTACTTAAAAATCGTATAAAATAATTTTAAATAATTTCATAAATAAATATTTTGTTGAATAATATTTATTTTATGAGGTTAAACTGTTAATATTAAAAATTAATTTAAATTTAATTAGTTATTATATTTATTACAAAATAATATTTTGACTCTATATATGTTTAATAACTTCAGTTACGAAAATTTTCTCGATTAATAATTTTATAATAATGTTAACTTTTTTTTACATAAATATATAATAAATATATTATAATGAATTTATTAAATATATATTTAACATGCTTACAAGTTATGACATATAATAAATCCTTCATGAAAAACTTATTTAAATATTTAGACAAAAATATTATTCTTTTTTAACTGAGTACATTTTCTTCTCACAGGTCAAAGATAATACTAAAAATTTATAACAACTCATCTTACATAAGTACTTACTAATGAAAAATAATTTGTCTATTAGAGAATAAAATAATAATTTTATTAGTATCCATTGACTTTAGCAAGATCTCTTTTAACCACAAATCTTGAACCAAATACTTTACTTAAGAGATATGATTTTAATTCCACTCGAATCAACGACGTGTTGGTAAATAATATTTGATTTCAAAAGTTTGCATTTAATTTAATTAATTCTTATACTTTAAATTATTTGAATTATTGTTTATAAACTATAACTATTATAAAATTAATAATTTTTTATTCGCAATATAGTTGTAAAATATTTGGATTATGGGAATATAACTAAATATATTTTTTCTGCCTGAATACTCTATTTCAAACATGCATGAAAACGAGTGACTTGTGCAAATGCATGAAATCTTGGGCTATTTTTGCTGGTGTTTTTTCTTTTTAACATTTTAGAGGCATTTGTTATTGTGAGACTAAATTTTTTAATATGTTTCAAGTTACTATTTTAATACAATTTATACAACATTAACTACGTCAACTATTCTTGCTTTATCATTCTTATTAAACATTCATGTTTTGGTTTCTTGTTACTGTTGAGCAACAAATGTATATCTAATATTTATATTTATGTAATATAAAAAAATTATTTATTTTTAAACAAGTTGTGATATACGTAAATCATCTAAAAAAATACATAGAAATTAAGACAACTCGTGCGAATACACGGGTAACTAACTAGTTTTTGTTAAACAAAGTATAACAATTGGTTCAGGAATTGTTATATTTACCTCCCTTTTGTTATTAATATACCTCCTCTTGTATTTATTTTTCCAAAAATATCCTTATTGTGGAAAACACATTTCCAGATCTCTATACCTCCCATTCTCTTCCTCTATCCAATCCAGCACCACCACCGTCACCCCCTTCTGTGTACATGAGAGGAATTTCAATTATCATTCACTCCTTTCTTAGTTTTCTCCAAAGCAAACCAAACACAAATCATTGTTTGCCTACTTCCTCCTCTGCATCTGCTAACAAAAATGAAGATGACGTTGCTCAAGGTACCTACACCAACACCTGACACTGCCTAACTGCAATGGTGCTACAGTGTAGCACCCAGCATGCTGACGTTTCCCAATTCCCATTCCATTTCTGCGGGTCAATGATTGACTTCCTTTACTTCCCTTGCCCCAATCACAAATTGCAATTAGGTTTTGATTTAATATGAATTTGTTTGTAAATATAGACGTAGAATAAAAGGACATTCAAGGGTTATGTGTTTTGTTTGTAAATATGAAAACAAATTGTGTAATTATAGGTGCAAATCATATAGCAGCAAGTGTACTTTGTTTCCTCTTCTGGGCACATTTGTGCTTGAGGTTTTCATTAAAAAAATTAGCTCTTTAGCTTTTCAAAAGAAAAAAAAAAACATGAATTTTTTTGTGTTGTTTGTAACTGACAGAAAGAGGAACAGAAAGAGGAATAGAAGAGAATTGAGGGTGAAATGAAATAGTGCGGAGATTGAAAATTGCAGTAGTGCGGAGGTTTGCATGTACATGGAAGGAAGTGACAGTACAGTAATGAGGGGTTGGGTAGAAGAAGAGAGTGAAAGGTATGTAATGGGGTATTTTTGGAAAAATAAATACAATAGGAGGTATACTATTAATAAAAGGAGGTAGATATAACAAATGCCTTGGTTCAGATAGTGAAAGAAGTTCAGCAAGAATTGTCTGGGTTCAAGTGTGGCCTGGCCCATCTCTTCTGTAAGTATATTTATGTAATTGGGTCCTCCTATATTGTCATGTACAATTCAATTTGGGCTTCATACTTCATAGAATGAACTTCTATAATGAGAAATATAGTGCATCACACAAGTGCTTCTTTTATCATCAATGAGAATTATGACTATGATGTTCGGGATGATACAGAAACGTTCCTCACTCGGATAGTTCCAGAGGTTATTTTAATGTGTCTTACGACAAAAGGCCTTGAAATGAAATTTCCATATATATGTTTGCAGGGCCCATCTGCGCCTTGGAAGCATACTCTAGAGTCTAGAGGGTTAGTTTTTGTATTTTGACCAAACCAATTATTATGCGATTTATTTATTTATTTATTGAATTTGCATATATATGGTGATCTAGTAATGATATGATGGGGGAACTTGGGTTGTTGTCACTTGTCAGAACAAGTCTTTGGTAACATCAATTTTCTACTTACCCTACATGTCCCTTTTATTTTATCTCTTCATTCTATCCATAAGAGAATTGTAAAACATGGCATAGAAAATGAGGAGTAACCTTTTTGTTCAAGAAACACACACGCTCACAAATATCATAATGTAATACCTTAATTAAGTCGGATATTAAACATAATCTGTTAGCTTTCTATATATAATTTCTGGTGTTTTTCAGCTGATGGCTTTTGCATTCTTGCAAAACAGTCAATAATTTTGGGTTTAGATGACATGTCAATACATTTAGTTTCCACATATATATAATTTCAGGGCCAGATGACATGCCGGCACATATTAAATCGTCAATGTTTGGTTGTGCACTCATGTGAGATATTTGTTCAAATTGATTTATTATGCTACTAATATATTATCATCAATCCACTGATATATTGTGTTTTTAATTTAGGATACCGATTACAAATGGAAAGCTTAATATGGGGACATGGCAGGTAACAAAATTAATTTTTGTAATGATATCTTGGTCAAGATTAATACTGATAACTGATTCTTTTTTTCTCTCCCCACTTTTTTCCACCGAACTTTTTAATTTGACTAAATATTTTAATAATTCTTATGTGATTCTGTTTGTTGCTAGTGGTTAGGTTAAATTTTAATTACTTAAAGGTTCTGTTATAACCTTTGCAATGAATGGTCGCACAATGGATTTTGATTCAAGATGAAAAGGATATTTGGAGAAGCTACGCGTTTGATTTAAATAAAATTCAAATATCTTAAATTGATAACTAGCTAGTTTAATATTCTATACAATATATTAATTTAAGAACACTCGAGTCGGGATATATTGTATAGAATTCATTGCAAAACATGAAAATATACACAATACTATGTCATTTTAATTTGTGGAAGAACACACTTGAGTCTGGATTATTAATAGAATTTTTCATTATGCTTTAAGGGTATATGGCTTTGTGAGCAACGGGATTATCCTACACCGCGTACAGTTGTCGTCACTCTTAATGGAATATGAGTTGCTCAGGTCTATTTGCTTTACTTCATCATATTATCAAGAACACTTTTGCTCCAGAATATATGGATATAATCTGTAAACTATTGTATTTTTCTTAGGTGAAGTTTGAATACCTCATTGGGAACGCAACTATAAAATCTTTTGAGTATTCGAAATAATCATTATTTGTTTTTATCTTATTATAAAAGATTCCTCATTTAACTTCTTCCAAAGTTGAAGTATATAAGTTGATTTTAACTTATAGAATAAGCTCAAATAATTTTACCTAATTATTTTCTTCTCTGAGCGCTTATAAAAAGTTTACCGAAACAATACCTTATTTAACCCAAAGGATTGGCGCAGTGGTATAAGGCCCCGCTGCGTTCACGTGAGAGGGAACGATCTATTTAGTGGGAGAAACCGTGTTCGATTCCCTTCGTGTGCAAAATTTCCTTGGACCAACAGTAGTCACGCACCATGAGCAGAATTAGTCTCTGACCTAGTAAGTTGGGGGACACCCGTGGTATCTGACCCAGGACAAAAAAAACAATACCTTATTTATCTTAAGAAATGTTCTTGTAGCTATTCATTAAGTACATGTTTTCATATGAAGGAATTAGGTTGGTTTCGAAGTGGTTAGGAATGTTACTGGCATCTTCTTTTTTGAAGATAAAATATGCTCTCGAATCATCTCTGACTCTGAGTAGTGTGCCTTTGGAGTAGAACGACAAGCTCATCTTTGCACAAGGTCCTTTGCTTGATTTTTTTGGGTCAATAAACTTAAATAATATAGGCACTTAGTGGGCCAACTTATCTACCTCATTTTACTAGGCCCAAATTACCTTGTATTCATACTCTCACAATTCATGCCACAATGGAGAAAGGATCATTGGGATCTTACTATGCTGAGATAGCAATTTGCAACTCTCCGGTTGGTGTGATCTATATTGGGCTTGTTGCCCTTTGACCAAATGCTCTTTAATTGGTATGCTACTAGGATCTTCTTTTATGAAGATAAAATATGCTCTCGAATCATCTCTGAGTAGGGGCTTCTAGGCACCAAACCTGCTAGTGTGCCTTTGAAGTATAATGACAAGCTCATCTTTGCCCAAGGTACTTGTGAACTAAAATGATTGAAAGGTATTTTATCCAACCTTGGCAGTTGGCATCAACCATTCTCAACCCATGTAGTTGTATGTGACAATTGGGCAGCCCTTACACGTTGCCAAAATCCTTCTTTTTCATAAAAAAGAACAAAGCACATTAAAGTGGATTAATTATCATTTTGTTTGTGATGATATACTCAAAATAATACCATTAAGCTAGCCTGTGTCTCTATTGGGCATTGGCACACAGACATCTTTAGAATGGCATTAGGCAAGCCACAACTTGATTACTTCCTAAATAGCATTTGAAATCTCCATATATCAACTTAAAAAGGGTTATTAAGCTATATTAAGTTAACTATTAATCAAGTGTTATAGCTGTCATCTAATCACCATAATAATAGAACTGATAGGAGAGATAGTTATGGGATTGTCTATATAATTGACCATGTGTTAGAATAGTTATTCTAAGAATGTTATTTGGCACAAATTTAGGAGTAATTGAAGGAAGTACCAAAGTGTGTTCTTGTACATATATATATATATATATATATATATATATATATATATATATATATATATATATATATATATATATATATATATATATATATATATATATATATATACACACACACGTTGTTGTCTGTTGAAACCAATGAATAAAACATATATAGGTGCAGATATCTGTTTAAAGATTGACCTAAATGCCCCTTAAGTGAGGTTCTTGTATCTAAATGTAACCTTTTTTTCCCCTTAAATGTCAGGAGTACAATGCACCTATATATACAAATAGTTGGAGTATATTAAGTATTAACACATTCCTCTGTATAAACTGATAATGTACCTTTTTGGTCTGAGGCACCAAAAGGCCACCATAGACACCCACACATACTCAGGTTATTGCTGTACTGTACGTCCTAAACTCCCACAACTCGTTGAAATTCCTTATATAAGAAGAGTCATTTTCTGCTTATATTGTCCATTTTCTGGGTTTCTAAAGTAAATTTAGTTCATTCAGTTTTAAATAATTAAGGAATGGTACCTAAGACCAAGGTGATTTGTGAAGGTCATAAAGAAAGAGGGAGCAAAGAAAAAAAATAGCATGGCATGTAGAACAGTTTCAATTTTCATGGAAGACACTGTTCATGATTTCCCAGCTAATTAAGGAACTTTAGTTGGCTTGAAAGTGACTTTCTTTACCAATTTCCAAGACTATATGCCTCATGGATGCCCCACACACGCCATAGAAAAGTCTTGCTATATTTCAAAAAGTAGTAATATGTTTCAGCTCGTGACTACACATTGAATTCAAATCATATATGACTGATTGATAATTTGATATGCAAATCATTTTCTATAATTTGATTTCAAATATTTTATTCTATTAATTATTGTGTCTATCAAGTACGAGGATGAAAATGTAACTATGAGAATCAGATCGAACACATAAAAACTTAAAAATTTGTGAATACTCTTGGACATTTAAAAATGGAAAAGAAAAAGAGTAGGATTTGATTAGAAGAAAGTATTGATTTTCTCACCGCTTTAGAAAATTAAGTCACATCTTATTCAACAACCTTCTTTACCTCGAACTGATAGATACTTAGCTTCTTATCGTAAGCTTTCAAAATCTTTGTAACAAAATTGTTATCATTTTCGTCTAATGTATTTAATAATAGGATGAAGCACAAATGAACTGAAAAATAAAAACATATAGAACAATGTGGTTTATAGTCAATATGTAAATAACATAGAATTTTAAAGAAAAAACCCAAATGAAGCCTCAATACTAATTAATGGGGTTTAGATATATGGAAAAAAGTATTACACCACATTCGAAAGATATAACTCACCATTTCTGCTATCATTATAAGCAAGCCAATCATTTACTCACCAATGTTCCAATACAAGGAGGAGGAGATTAATGTATATTATAATGATGATTAATGATGTGAGAACTTTTAGCCTTTGAGCATGTTCATGCCTTTTGGTGCCTCCACTTGTCTCTATGGCATGCTCATAACAGCATCGTGACAAAAGATTTTGGTTTCGTGGTTTTATAAAAATATTAACTAAAAGATGTGTTTATTAATACATTATATACCAAAACCACCAAATCATCATGAAGCATCGAAAGTAATCATTGCTTCTCCGTCAGTCTATTATACATAAAGAAATTTAACAACGAGAAGTTCAAATTTCGAACTATAAATCAGTTTTATAATTATATAACAACGTATGATATCATATAAAGAGAGAGATTATCCCAACAGACGAGATAACTATTTTGTTTTATTATCAAAAGACTTTTCTTAGTGCTAATGATAAACGGATGATAACATCTTTCTAAGTGCTTGCAGTGAATAAATTATATAGATCATAGACTGTACCAAAATAGTATATAACAAAGAATTGATTACATTCAACATATTTATTAGTATGAACAATATCAATTTATGCTAAAACTTTAATTTCTATTAAATAAAAATTACACTAATGAAGATTATTATAATGCCTAATGTTTTTTTTGTCATTAAATAACATTTTTAGTGTTATATTATAAGTATGAAAGACATGTTGCTTAGATCTTTTGCTATAAAATTGGGACTTAAAATCATGATGTTTGTCCAAAAATTGGTATTTAATCATGGTGTTTTTCAAAAGTTGACAACGTGTAGATTTGGCTTTTCAGGAGATTTTTGCTTTGCGAGGCTGGAAGACTCGAATGCCGAGCATATGAACCAGTTCCATGTGCCTCAGTCCAGATTTAGTTGGAACTTTAAACGCATATGACAAACAAACCAAACCAATGATGCTGAATGAATGAATAAACTGTACCCTATTTATTATAGTGGATATTATATCATCTTCGTGGAGTGAAAGATGGACACTATTAATCGAAAGGGAAAACCACTGAAAAGAAACATATAAAATAGTACATGCTAGAAGAAACTAATCCATTGTGTCTTTGAACGGTGGATGAACAAAGACCTAACCCTTCATAAAAGTAGTTAAATATAAAACACATGGCTTTGAGAGGACAAAATAAAAGACCTCCACTGTTATAGAAAATCGAAGTTAATCTCACACATAATTGAGAGAATTGTGAGAGTGCATCTCTCGAAGTTTATTTTATTTTATTATCAGCAAGGACTACAAGGAATATCCAACCAATACAAGAACAAAGGGTTCAAAGACCATTCATAAAATGAAAAAGGAACCCTTCACTTTAGCAAATAACTATGGTCAAGATCTAAATTTTATCAAATCAATCACATACTCAACATCTGCAGCCTCACTTTTAAATTGTGTGTGTGTGTGAACATCTGCAGCCTCACTTCATTCCCATTCTCAATCTTTAATATTATATTCTTTCCAAATAAGCTCTCTTCAACTTCCCCACACCCCCTCCCTAAGTCTCTTCACTAAACTAACCTTTTCCTGAGCATCCTATCTTTTTATGCTACCACTAACTTTCGCATATTTTGCTTTCAATACCCTACACCAAAAACTATCTTGGTCCTTCAACATCCTCCACCTCCATTTTCCCAACAAAACCTTATTAATTAAACGCCTTTAAAGGTTTTATACCTAGGTCACTTGCCTCCTTCAAACAACGTACCTTATCCCAACTAGCTACACAAACGGGATGATCATTAATCTATAGTTAAGTAAAGATGTAAATATCCTAAAGACATTTTTCTCAACTACAATCCTTGCAAACATTCTTTTAAGGAAATTTACCTCAAGCCTTGAGACTTACTTGAAGCATCTCCACATACAGTTCACAATTGTTATGTTTTGCATTGAGGCTTTTCCAAAGAATAGTAAATCATATGCAAAATGTAACAAAGAGATATCTATCCTCTCTTTTCCTACTCTAAAGTGAGAGAGCAACTTATTTCTCAAAGCTTGACTCATTAGTCCACTTAAGCCTTCGGCTACTATTAAGAAGAGAAAAAGGGCTATGTGATCACCTTGTCTTAAACTCCTTTGAACCTTAAATTCTTTTGTTGGATTACCATTAACCATGATTGAGACAGTTTCAAACTTAATATAGCCTTTGATCCACCCTATCCACTTACTATAAAAGTTCATTTGATGCATCATATAATAAAAGCTTAAATACAATTTTGGTCCCCCTATTTTGCCCAATCTGCAATTTTGGTCTCTCAATTTGAAAATAGAGACAATTGGTCCCATATTTTAGAAAATTCGCAAATTTTGATCCCCTATTTCAAAATAAGGTTCAATCCTCAATTTTGTCTACGCTTTATTTCTTTTATTTCTTACATTTTAATTAATTAAATCATTTCTTGATGTTACCTTAAATGAATATGTTATGTCTAGGGTTCAATTGGACCAAAATAAAAATAAATAAATAAATAAAGCGTAGGCAAAATTGAAGATTGGACCAAAATTGCGGATTTTCTAAAATAGGGGACCAAATGTCTCTATTTTCAAATAGTTGGACCAAAGCTACATATTTTCTAAAATATGGGGACCAAATATCTCTATTTTAAGATGGAGGAACTAAAATTACAGATTGAGCAAAATAGAGGGACCAAAATTGCATTCAAGCCTTTTTTTTATAAAAAAAAAACATTTTATAGCTTATCCGCATGATAATTCTTTTTTGGATTAAATGCAATTTTGGTGGTAAAATTTGCAGCAAACAAACTTGGATGGTAATATTTACAAAAAGATGATAGCTGGGTGGTAAAATGTCCTATTAAGTCAAACCAAATTAAAAGTCTTGTTTAGAGACCTTACTTAGATGAATACAAAGAACTGGAACTGGAATTTTCATATATTCCCTTCAGTCTTATTTATAAAAACAAAATGGCTTAATTACACATTTTATCACTCATCATTTCATGAATATTACTATCCAATTTTTTTATTTTTATTGTTTTTGCAAATTTCACCACCAAAGTTTTCAACTTTTACGCATTTTACCACCTAAGTTTTTTTTCCATGTATTTTATCATGTTTTTTTTTTGCGCATTTTGCCATCATGTTAGTAACAAAATGAACTTTTTTTTAAAAAACAAATTTAGTGACACTTCATCATTGGTAGTATGCTGAAAAAATTAAAAATTTAGGTGGTAAAATTTGCAGGAAACAAACTTGGATTGTAAGATTTACAACATGATGATAGTTGGGTGGTAAAATATGTTATTAAGTCAAACCAAATTAAAAGTCTTGTTTAGACTCCTTACGTAGATGAATACAGAGAACTGGAACTAGAATTTTCATAAAAGCCAAAGTCTTATTTATATTCATCACCATAAGGTCTAACGAGGCTGAATCACTGGTAACTTGTGTGCTAAAAATTGTTAATTAATATTATGTATTTGTAACAAAATATTTTATTATTAATTCTTTAAAAAATGAAATTTTAATATAATATAACTTATAGTATAATATTTATTTATTATAAATTTTAATTGTATAAAAATAAATATTTATTCTATGTAACTCACGAGCAAAAATACTAGTTATATTAATTTGATGACAACTATTTGTAGTTATGTTTTATCCACTTGTTAATTAATTAAATGTGTGTAATCAATAAATATTACACTGTTAAAACTTTATTTTTTTTAAAGTACAATATTGACAACAAGAATAGAATTCAAGACTTCATATAAACTACTTAAACACCATACCATTATGCCAACCCTAATGGTTCTTTAAATGCTTAAAATATGAAACAATAAATCAAAGTAAAATAATCTTTTATAATTAAAAATGTTTGAATTGGTGCATTCATTTATTATATTTATGAACTTTGAGTTTTTTTTTAAAAAAAATATAAGATGCAAAAAATAAAAAAAGAAATTTTTGGTTTAAAATAAAATAAAATAAAAATCATAGTTTTATTGTTTAAAAGAATATAATTATAAATATTTTTATTGTTCAAAATAAATATTTTTCAACATAAAATAATATAGAAAAGAACATTTAATAGATTTTTATTATTTTAAAATAAAATAGAGTAAAATTATTATGCTTTGAATACTTTTTCCAAATTTAAATTTTATTGTTTAATGAGTCATTGGAAAGTCATAGTTATTGTAATTAATGTATTTCATTTTCAACAATTATTTAATGTGTTTGTTAGATGAAAGACTTTTTCACAATCTAAAATTTGTTATTTAATGAGTCACTGAGTTTTCAAAATGTTTAATGAGTCATTGAAAAGTATTCATTATTGCATTAATTGTTGTATTTTATCTTCAACATTAAGTTATTTAACCCTAATGAATTTAAATCATTAAAAAGTCTCCAAAAATTTGTATTCAATCTTTAAAAAAAAAAAGTGTGACCTTGATTGTTGTTATATTTAAAATATTACAATACTAATGAAAATATTTACACTTATATTTGATATATATTGTTGTAATGTATTATGTAATATTGCAAATTTTATAAAAAAAAATGCAACATTGCAAATGTCCAAAATTTTAAATATTATTAAACTATTAAAAATATTTACACATTTAATTTAAATATATTATTACAATGTAATATTTCTTTAACTTATTTATGTTTCATTTTCTTATATTGACAATTCTTAAATGAGACATTTGAAATTTAGTCAATGTAAAGAAAAAGGAAATTAAAAACTGCATACAACCACACAAGGAGAAATTAAATGGATAACCATTAAAACAAGAAAAAGAAAATAAAAATAATTTTCTCACCTTTATATTTAATTAGAAAATAAAAAATAAGTAAAAAAATATTTAAATAGATTTTTATGATTTTTTAAAAAATAAATTTATTTTTAAATTTAAATTATTCAAAGTAAAAAAATGTTTAGAGTGAAAAATTAAAGATATATCAAAGTATTAATTTAAAATTACTTTAATTCAATCTAATGAAGAATAAAGTATCACTTTTTGATATTAGTTATCTCTTCAGTTTATATAAATATTTAAACTTTATTAATGATTTTGTTTACTAATATCTTTAAAAATAATAGTCAAAGAATAAAATTATTTTTTTCATTAAAAATATTATATTTAATATTATAACATTACATGATATTTCAGTAAATGCTTTTCAGAAGTAAAGAAAAAAAGGTTTGTCAAATATAATAAATTATTAATGGTATTATTGATATGAAACATAAGGAGAATGCATTAAAATAATGCTCTCATTTAATAGTCAAGATTTTAACTTCCTTTTTTTACAATCATATATTTGTCAACATTTATGTTCAATATTATTAATTAAAAATAGAATACCTTTAATTGATTAGAAATAAATAAAAAATTGCTAATATGTTGACGGAGTAAAAAGTAAAAATTTAAATGGCAAACATTAAAAATTGTCAGTCAATTTATGTCATTTTAATAAAATATTTTATTATTAATTTTTTAATTAATCTTTAGATACCACAATGAAATATTACCTGGTTTGCTACAAATATTATTTAAACTATTTATCATAAATGTAAAACATAATTTATGTATTCAAAATATTTTTGTATAAATTATAATTTTAATTATAATATAATTGATATATTAAAAAGTATTTATTTATTATACTAATTATGACAATTATTTGTAGTCATGAGTCATCCACTTCTTAATTTATTAATGATATCAA
Organism: Pueraria montana var. lobata; assembly: GCA_026413185.1. NCBI lineage: Eukaryota > Viridiplantae > Streptophyta > Magnoliopsida > Fabales > Fabaceae > Pueraria > Pueraria montana. Next base: position 26,911,548 of record CM048656.1, read on the forward strand.
ATGTGTGTAGTCAACAAATATTTATTACTTAAAATTTAAAACAATAAATATTTCAAACTTTGACCATATTAAATTTATTCATACTAATTTTTTTTATTGGAGTCAAAGTATATTGAAAGAATTTTATAAAAAAAGTGAGAGAAGTTTCCTTATTTAATCCCCCTTTCAAACTCAACATTAGACACAAACACTCACACTGTCTCTAATTTCATTGGCACTTGTTCTTCTTTCTCAGCGTCTATCCCTTTGTTTCACGTTCCAAACGTTGTCATGGAATTCAAATATCTTAATGGTCAAAACAGAAGGACAACATCGCCACCACCATGCCCTCTTTCTGATGTAACTTACATCTCCAGAAGCCCATTACGAGGTAATTCTCACTTCTCCTCATGTTTCTGTCAAAATATATACTCATTTGTCTTGCAGTTTAAAAAATAGAAAACTTTTGTTACATGAGTTCATTTTATTCGTTATTCGCTTTCCAAGGTATGGGTTTGTGCGAGGTAGTTTTTCACATAATGTTTCGACGCCCAGAGTTTTCCCAATGGTGGTGCCAGCCAATGCTGAGCAAGCGTTCCAGCGAGATTTGGAGAAAGAGGAGATCATAAGAGAGATAATCGCCAACGAAATGGCATTGGCACGACGACAAGAGCTGGAAGAGGAAGTAAGGAGAGAAATGGTATCAGAGAGAGCATTCAGAATCCCGATGCCAAGATTTGAGGGGATCCCATCTAATAACAATAATAATAATAACGTGTTTGGTAGGTCAAATCATTTACCCTCCCATTTCCATGCTGGTAACATACGAGATTCTACGCAAATTAACAAGGATAGAATGATCCTACAGGTTAGTGTATAATCTTATGTTTAATTTACCTTTCCTTTGTGTCTTTATCTTCAATTTTGATTTCATTTCCCTGCTTCTTTAGTGTAACACTGTTGTTTGGATTGTGAAAAAGGTTTTTCTCTTAGTTTTTGATTAACAAATGTTACCTTGTTTGAGAATGTCCCTTGAATATTTTGTCGTGTTTAAGCTCTTAATTGGCCGATAAGCATAAATGATTTTATTTATCCCATTGTAGGCTAGACCAAATGTTGGTCATTGTGGTGGAAAGCGCAAAGCGGTGACACCTATAGTTGCACACAATGGGACTTTGCAGAAGAAAGTCAAGTAGGAGTGGAGTTGTGAGTTGTGTCAAATTACTGCAACGAGTGAGAAAGGCTTGAACGATCATGTTCAAGGAAAAAAGCACAAGTCTAAAGCATCAAGGAGAACTCATAAAATAGGTAAGAGCAACAAAACATCATTATTATTAAAGAAAAGTAAGCATTGAGTGCAATGTACTAAAGCCATTGTTACCATGTTTTTAGGGCTAGATTGAAGATCAGAAGGCCAGGCACTTCATCCTTGCATAACCCCTGCACACATAGGCAAATTGGAATCCAATGAAGAGGATCAGGATTTCCACAACGGCAAAGGTTTAGTTGGTTTAGACAACCAAAATGAAGCAACTACTAGTAAAGAACCAGGGGAAACAAATGCACACTAACAACAAGGAAGAAATTTAAGTTTTGGTGTGCATTTTGTCAGGTTGGAACTCAATTGAAAATTTCCTTGCAAAGCCATAGGAATGGTAAAAAGCACCTGACTAATGAAGAATTTTACCCAAAACAATGATGGTGCTGCAAATCCTGGATGACAATACAACATATGTTTATTATTTTAATTGTTGTTGGCTGTATTTGTGAAGAGGTAAATTAAGGTTTATAAATATATGACATGACATTAGACTTTTAAAATTTGTAAAATATTAAAGTACTTGATTTTTTTTAGTACATTTTTAAAAAAAAATTTTGGCACATAGACCTTGTGTTGATGAATACAGTGAACTGGAATTTTCATATATTTTCTTCAGTCTTATTTATAAAAACCAAATGGCTTAATTACACATTTTACCACTCAATTATCATCATTTCACGAATTTTACTATCCAATTTTTTTTTTCAAATTTTATCACCAAAGTTTTCAATTTTTAAGCGTTTTACCACCTAAGTTTTTTTTCCACGTATTTTATCATGCATTTCGATTTTTGCATTTTTTACCATCATGTTGGTAACAAAATGATGTTGTTGGTTTTTAACTTTTTTTAGTGACACATCATCGTCAATAAAATGCGCAAAAAATTAAAAATTTAGGTTGTATAAGTCACAGGGAACAAACTTGGATGGTAAGATTTACAAAATGATGATAGTTGGGTGGTAAAATGTGCTATTAAATCAAACCAACTTAAGAGTCTTTTTTTGAGACCTTACATAGATGAATACAAAGAACTGGAACTGGAATTTTCATAAAAGCCAAAGTCTTATTTATATTCATCACATTAATGTCTAACGAGGCTAAATCAATGGTAACTTATTGTGTGCTAAAAATTGTTAATTATTATTATGTATTTGTAACAAAATATTTTATTATTAATTCTTTAAAAGGTGAAATTTTAATATAATATAACTTATAATGTAATATTTATTTATTATAAATTTTAATTGTATCAAAATAAATATTATTCTATGTAACTCACGAGCAAAAATATTAGTTATATTAATTTCATGACAAATATTTGTAGTTTTGAGTCAGGACTGGCCCAACGATGAACATTTTACTTTAAATGAAATAGCTATATACTAGGACTTTTTTGCCAACATAGTGTGGATTTTTTGTCAACATATGAGGCCTTTTTGCTTTATAAAAACTAATAGTAAATAATTTTTTTGTTGGTGGACCTAAAGCTTGAGCTTTAGTTGCTTTACCCTTGGGCCGACCCTGTTTTGAGTTATCTGCTCATTAATTTATTAAATGCGTGTTATCGATAAATATTACATTGTTAAAAAAAAAATTAATGTACAATAGTGACAACAAGTATAAAATTCAACACTTCCTGTAAACTACGTAAACAACCTTCCATTAGGCCTACCCTGATGGTTCTTTAATGGCTTAAAATTGAAACAATAAATCAAAGTAAAATAATATTTTATAATTTAAAATGTTTGAATATGTGTATTCATTTATTATATTTATGAATTTTACGTTTTTTTAAATATTAGATGCAAAAAATAAAAAAAATAATTGTTTAAAATAAAATGAAATAAAAACCTTAATTTTATTGTTTAAAAGAATATAATGATAAATATTTTTATTGTTTAAAATGATTATTTTTTTTAAAAAATATAAAAAAGAACATCTATTATATTTTTATTATTGAAAATAAAATAAAGTAAAATTAATATGCTTTGAATACTTTTTCCTAATCTAAATTTTATTGTTTAATGAGTCATTGAAAGGTCTTCATTATTGTAATCAATGTATTTTATTTTCAATAATTATTTAATGCGTTTGTCAGATGAAAGGTTTTTCCACCATCTACAATTTGTTATTTAATGAGTCACCGAGTTTTCAAAAAAAATTAATGAGTCATTGAAAAGTATTCATTATTGCCTTAATTGTTGTATTTTATCTTCAACATTAAATTATTTAAACATTGAAACATTGAAAAGTCTTCAAAAATTTGTATTTAATCTTTAGCTTAAATACAATTTTGGTTCTCTTATTTTGCTCAATCTGCAATTTTGATTCCTCCATTTTAAAATAGAGACATTGGATCCCCTATTTTAGAAAATTTGCAATTTTGGTCCTCTATTTCAAAATAGAAACATTTCGTCCCCTATTTTAGAAAATTCGGAATTTTGATCCCCTCTTACAAAATAAGGTTCAATCCTCAATTTTGTCTATGTTTTATTTATTTTATTTCTTTCATTTTAATTAATTAAATCATTTCTTGATGTTACCTTAAATGAATATATTATGTCTAGGGTTCAATTGGACCAAAATAAAAACAATAAGGCTTAAATACAATTTTGGTCCCCCTATTTTAGAAAATTCATAATTTTGGACCCCTATTTCAAAATAGAAACATTTGGTTCCCTATTTTAAAAAATTCGCAATTTTTATCCCTTATTACAAAATAAGGTTCAATCCTCAATTTTGTCTACGTTTTATTTCTTTTATTTCATACACTTTAATTAATGAAATCACTTCTTGATGTTACCTTAAATGAATATGTTATGTCTAGGGTTCAATTGGACCAAAATAAAAAAATAAAGCATAGGCAAAATTGAAAATTGGACCAAAATTGTAAATTTTCTAAAATAGGGGGACCAAATGTCTCTATTTTGAAATAGGGGACCAAAATTACGGATTTTCTAAAATATGAGGACCAAATGTCTTTATTTTAAAATGGAGGGACTAAAATTACAGATTGAGCAAAATAGATGGACCAAAATTGCATTTAAACCTATAATATAAGAACTGTTGATAAACTAACGCCTATGCTATTTCATAGTCCACCTTAAGCATCAAACATGGATTCCTTTTACATTTTGCCTCATCAACTACCTCATTAGCAATCAAAATTCCATCCAACATATTTCTCTCACCAACAAAGGCAAATTTGTCCTTTTGTCAATAACTTTGTTAATCACAAACCTTAACCCCTTAGACAAAATTTTTGCTATAATAGTGTATATACACTGAATATGGGAGATATAGGTCTATACTTCCCCATGTTTTGTGGATTGTCATTCTTGGGAATCAAAGTGATGAAAGATGAGTTTCCTCCTTTAGGAAGCACCCCATTGGCATGGAACTCCTTTAAAACTATGTGGATATCCAATTTTAGAATGTTCCAGAAGGATTTGATGAACTTGAAGTTGTACTCATCAGGTTTGAGGCTTCTAGTTCCATCACAATCCCACATTGCATTTTTTATTTCCTCATCCCAAATCTTGTAGTGAGCATCCTATTTTCTCTCTTCCTCAAAAGTTTTAAATGGTACCTCATCCAGTATCAGTCTTTTATCGTAATCTTCTTTAAATATGTATTTGAAGAATTTTTTTACCCTCTTTAAATGATAAATTTGTATTAAAAAAACATAACTATTGGAGTTATGTATTTTAATTTATAATTTAAGAGTAGACTTTTTAAGTTTAACCTGATAAAACACCGGAAACTTTTCTCCTCTAGTTTAACAATTGCAAGTTCTTTTAGGGTTGTTTATTAGTATTTTCCTATTTTTAGAGTAGACAAGTGAGAGAATACTCATAATTAAATTCTAAAGAATTAGGATTATACTTTAAATTAAACGAGAAAACATATCTTTATTTACTGAAGTTAAAAGTTTACATAAGAAACAATTGTCAAGATAAGTATATGAATTTTTTTTTCACTTTTGGGTCATATAAATGTAGAGCTAGCTATACAGAAAAATATCACTACTTAAATCTTGTTGGGAGTTATGAGGTAGTTTGGTGGTTGGGGGAGGAACATAAGGGTTGGAGTAATAAGGAAGTCATGGGTTCAAATTCCCCCACTAATATAACATACTAATTGCTAACATTTGTTAATAAAAAAAGACTTAAATCTTGTTTTAAATTAATTTTTTAAGTACTCATTTGAACTAATTAAAAGCATGCTTAGATTTACCAAATTAATATTTTTTTTAAAAAAAAATTACCCTATGAAGTTTCAATTATACGTTCATTTTAAGAGCAAATTACACTAACACTCTTTGAAGTTTTTTTGAATTACACACAAAATTCATCCTTGTTTAATGTTTACAACAACCTTTCTTATAGGAGGTGTTAGTGTAATATATAAGAGGGTGACAGTGTAATATTATTTTCAAACAGGGGAGCTTAGTGTAAGAATGGAAAAAAATAGTGGTGTTGTGTAATTCAAAAAAAGCTCAAAATTGGTGCAAGTGTAATTAGCTATAATTTTAATTATAAAAATCTAGTATATGTAACCATATATAAAGGGAATTGGATACTTTGGTGTACACGTTTTTTTTTCCATTTTGCCTCTAAAACTACCTTTTTAAATATCTTTTTTATCCCTATAACTACTTTCATCGACCCACACTCAACATACATCCTGAAAACTACCCACTATTATTTAATTTTTATTATCTTTTTCATTATTTTATTTTCAAAAATTATAGAGAAGCACGGAGTACATATTTTTTCCTAGTAAAAATAGAGTAAATTCAATAAGTCGCATCACAGTAGGAATTTCATTTCAACTATATACCCTAATCCATTATATATGTCATCCTATATATTAAGATATGAAGCTAGTTAATTTTTCATCTGAAAATAATTCATAGATAATAGAAAATTCAACTTTTCCCTGTTGAGCTCGTTTCTCATCGTAAATATAAAATACTTCTCCCCTACCAAACGCCCCCTAAAGGTATATGGCTTTGTGAGCATCGGGATTATCCTACACCGCATACAGTTGTCGTCACTCTTAATGGAATATGAGTTGCTCAGGTCTATTTGCTTTACTCCATCTTCATATCATCAAGAACACTTTTGCTCGAGAATATATGGATATAATCTGTAAACTATTGTATTTTTTTCTTAGGTGAAGTTTGAATACCTCATTGGGAACGCACGCAACTGTAAAATCTTTTGATCTTTTGAGTATTCGAAATAATCATTATTTGTTTTACCTTATTATTAAAGATCCTTCATTTAACTTCTCCAAAAGTTAAAGTATATAAGTTGATTTTAACTTACAGAATAAACTCAATTTGTTATTTTACCTATTTTTTTTTCTTCTCTAAGTGCTTATGAAAAGTTTATCGAAACAAGACCTTATTTATCTCAAAAAATGATCCTGTAGCTATTCATTGAGTACATGTTTTCATATGAAGGAATTAGGTTTCAAAGTAGTTAATTAGGAATGCTACTAGCATCTTCTTTTTTGAAGATAATTAAATATGCTCTCGAATCATCTCTGAGTAGTGTGCCTTTAGGTAGTGTGTTTGGATAATAATGAGAATTAATTTTACTCCATAAAATCATGGTAGTACCATGAAAAAGTAGAAGCAACTAAAATTTTACTCCATAATTTTATTGCTTTGTCTTCACCATGAAAAATTAATTAATTATTTCCCACCATAAATCTAATCCAAACACACTAGAAGTAGAACGACAAGCTCATCATTGTCCAAGGTCCTTTGCTTGATTTTTTTGGGTCAATGAACTTAAATTATATATATATATATATATATATATATATATATATATATATATATATATATATATATATATATATATATAGCCACTTAGTGGGCCAACTAATCTACCTCCTTCTACTAGGCCCAAATTGTATTGTATTCATAGTCTCAAAATTCATGCCATAATTGAGAAAGGATCATTGGGACCTTACTCTGCTGAGATAGCAATTTGCAACTCTCTGGTTGATGTGATCTAGATTGTGCTTGTTGCCCTTTGACTAGACGCTCTTTAACTCGGTGGTTGGTGTTCTTTGGTAGCTCTTCTATTTCTTGGAAGACTAAAAAGTAGCAGTGTCTAAATCTTCAACAGAAGTGAATTACTGTTCTATATATGGCAGTCACAACTTGTGAACTAAAATGATTGAAAGGTATTTTATCCAAATTCAACCTTGGCATCAACCATTCTTAACCCGTGTAGTTGTATGTGACAATTGGGCAGCCTTACACATTACCAAAATCCTTGTTTTTCATAAAAAGAACAAAGCACATTAAAGTGGATTATCATTTTGTTTGTGATGATATACTCAAATGAACCATTAAGCTAGCCTGTGTCTTTATTGGCAAACAGACATCGTTACAAAGGCAGCATTAGGCAAGCCACAACTTGATTACTTCCTAAATAGCATTTGAAATCTCCATATATCAACTTAAAAAGGGTTATTAAGCTATATTATTAAGTTAACTATATATTAATCAAGTGTTATAGCTGTCATCTAATCACCATAATATTAGAACCGATAAGAGAGATAGTTATGGGATTGTCTATATAATTGGCCATGTGATAGAATAGTTATTCTAAGAATGTTATTAATTAGGCATAAATTTAGGAGTAATTGAAGGAAGTATTAAAGTGTTATATATATATATATATATATATATATATATATATATATATATATATATACACACACACACACACACACACACACACAAGTGTGTGTGTGTTTTGTTGAAAGCAATGAATAAAACATATAGGTAAAGATTGACCCAAATCCCCCTTAATTAGTGAGGTTCTTGTATCTAAATGTAATCTTTTTTTTTCCTTAAATGTTTGGAGTACAATGCTCCTATACAAATAGTTGGAGTATATTAAACGGATAATGTACCTTTTTGGTTTGAGGCACCAAAAGGCCACCATAGACACCCACACATACTCAGGTTATTGCTGTCCTAAACTCCCACAACTCGTTGAAATACCTTATATAAGAAGAGTCATTAATTGACTGCTTATATTGTCCATTTTCTGGGTTTCTAAAGTAAATTTAGTTCCTTCAGTTTTAAATATTTAAGGAATGGTACCTAAGTCCAAGGTGAATTGTGAGGGTCATAAAAAAAGATGGAGCAAAGAAAAAAAAATAGCATGGCATGCAGAACAGTTTCAATTTTCATGGAAGATACTGTTGATGTTTTCCCAGCATATTAAGGAACTTTAGTTGGCTTGAAAGTGACTAATTTCTTTACCTATTTCCAAGACTATATGGTGTCTAATTGTCTAATATGCCTCATGGATGCCCACACACGCCATAGAAAAGTCTTGCTGTATTTTCAAAAAAGTAGTAATTTGTTTCAGCTCGTGACTACACATTGAATTCAAATCATATATGATTCATTGATATAATTTGATACGCAAATCATTTTCTATAATTTGATTTCAATTATTTTATTCTATTAAAAATTGTGTCTATCAAGTACGAGAATGGAAATGAAACTATAAGAATCAGAATACATAACAACTTAAAAATTTGTGAATAGTCTTGGACATTCAAAAATGGAAAAGAAAGAGTAGGATTTGATTAGAAGAAAGTATTGATTTCCTCACCGCTTTAGAAAATTAAGTCTCATCTTATTCAACAACATTCTTTACCTCTTCTCACCAAAAAAAAAAAAAAATTTTTTACCTCGAACTGATAGATACTTAGCTTCTTATCATAAGCTTTCAAAATCTCTTTGTAACAAGATTGTTATGATTTTCGTCTAATATTGTAATAAATGGATGAAGCGCGAACCAACTGAAAAATAAAACAATAGAACAATGTGGTTTATAGTCAATATGTGAATAACATAAAGTTTTAAAGAAAAAATCCAAATTAAGCCTCAACACTAATGGGGTTTAGATATATGAAAAAAGTATTACACCACCTTCGAAAGATATAACTCACCATTTCTGCTATCATTATAAGCAAGCCAATCATTTACTCACCAATGTTCCAAGACAACAAAACGTATTGTGATGATTAATTAATGATGTGAGTACTTTTAGCCTTTGAGCATGTTCATGCCTTTTGGTGCCTCCACTTGTCTCTATGGCATGCTCATAACAGCATCATGAAAAAAGATTTTGGTTTCGTGGTTTGATAAGAATATTAACTAAAAGATGTGTTTATTAATACATTATATACCAAACCACCAAATCATCATCAAGCATGAAAAGTAATAATTGCTTCTCCGTCTGTCTATTATACATAAAGAAATTTAACAATCAGAAGTTCAAAGTTCGAACTATAAATCAGTTTTATAATTATATACTACCTCCATTCCTATTTATAAAATCTAATTACCTAATTCACTATATTAAGGAGAGTGATTAATTTAGTTAATAGTAATAAATTTGTCCTAAATTTATATGTTTTTTTCAAAAATACCATTGTTATTAATGTTCCTCTCTCTCTTAAAGGCCTATCAATACAATGTTTCTCTTATTTAATTAGGGATATTTTAATCTAAAAATAATTAATGCATGAGATATTTTAGTTTAATTTAGGTATTATAAATAGGAACGGAGGTAGTAACAACGTAATATAATATAAAGAGAGAGATAGATTATCCCAACAGATGAGATAAACTATTTTGTTTTATTATCAAAAGACTTTTCTTAGTGCGCTAATGATAAACGGATGATATCATCTTTCTAAGTGCTTGCAGTGAATAAATTATATAGATCATAGACTGTACCAAATAGTATATAATAACTAAGAATTGATTACATTCAACATATTTATTAGTATGAACAATATTAATTTTATGTTAAAACTTTAATTTCTATTAAATAAAAATTACACTAATGAAGATTATTATAATGCATAATATATATATATATATATAAAAACATTCTTAGTGTTATATTATAAGTATGAAAGACATGTTGCTTAGATCTTTTGCCATAAAATTGGGACTTAAAATCATCATGTTTGTCCAAAAATTGGGATTTAATCATGGTGTTTTTCAAAAGTTGACAAAGTGTAGATTTGGCTTTTCAGGAGATTTTTTCTTTGCAAGGCTGGAAGACTCGAATGCCGAGCATATGAACCAGTTCCATGTGTCTCAGTCCAGATTTAGTTGGAACTTTAAACGCATATGACAAACAAACCAAACCAATTAATGATGTGGAATGAATGAATAAACTGTCCCCTATTTATTATAGTGGATATTATATCATCTTCGTGGAGTGAAAGATGGACACTATTAATCAAAAGGGAAAACCACTGAAAAGAAACATATAAAATAGTGTACATGCTAGAAGAAACAAATCCATTGTGCCTTTGAACGGTGGATGAACAAAGACCTAACCCTTCATAAAAGTAGTTAAATAAAACACATGGCTTTGAGGAGACAAAATAAAAGACCTCCGTTGTTATAGAAAATCAAAGTTAATCTCACACATAATTGAGAGAAGGCTTAAATAATTTTTAGGTCCATGATAAATTTCTAAATTTTGCTTTGAGTCCCCGATAATTTTTTTTCGTTGTTTTGAATCTCTGATATATTAAAAATTTTGTTTTAGATCCCTGCCGTCAGTTAAGTGATGACGTGGCACCATCTGATATATATTAGGAAGATCTATTCGGATGGTGCCACGTCATCACTTAACTGACGGTAAGGACTCAAAACAAAAGTTTTGATATATCAGAGACTCAAAACAATGAAAAAATTTATTGGTGACACAAAGCAAAATTTGGAAATTTATCAGGGACCTAAAAGTTATTTAAACCTTGAGAGAATTATAAGAGTGCATCTCTCGAAGTTTATTTTATTTTATTTTATTTTTTATCAGCGAGGACAACATGTATTATATAAGGCTACAAGGAATATCCAACCAATACAAGAAACATATTTCCTACAAAGCTTTCATGTAGAACAAAGGGTTCAATGACCATTCATAAAATGAAAAAAGGAACCCTTCACTTTAGCAGATAACTATGTCCAAGATCTAAATTTTATCAAGTCAATCACATACTCAACATTTGTAGACTCACTTTTAAATTGTGTGTGTGTGTGTGAACATCTGCAGCCTCACTTCTTTCCTATTCCCGATCTTTAATGTTATATTCTTTTCAAATAAGCTCTCTTCACCTTCCCCACACACCCTCCCTAAGCCTCTTCACTAAACTAACCTTTTCCTAAGCATCCTATCTTTTATGCTACCACTAACTTTCCCATATTTTTCTTTCAATACCCTACACCAAAAACTATCGTGGTCCTTCAACATCCTCCACCTCCATTTTCCCAACAAAGCCTTATTAAATGCCTCTAAAGGTTTTATACCTAGGCCACTTGCCTCCTTCGAACAAAGCATCTTATCCCAACTAGCTACACAAACGGGATAATCATTAATCCATAGTTAAGTAAAGATGTAAATCTCCTAAAGACATTTTCCTCAACTACAACCCTTGCAAACATTCTTTTAAAGAAATTTACCTCAAGCCTTGAGACTTACTTGAAGCATCTCAACATACACTTCACAATTGTTATGTTTTGCATTGAGGCTTTTTCCAAAGAATAGTGTATCATATGCAAAATGTAACAAAGAGATATCTATCCTCTCTTTTCCTACTCTAAAGTGAGAGAGCAAGTTATTTCTCAAAGCTTGACTCATTAGTCCACTTAGGCCTTCGGCTACTATTAAGAAGAGAAAGGGGGCTATGTGATCACCTTGTCTTAAACCCCTTTGAACCTTAAATTCTTTTGTCGGATTACCATTCACCATGATTGAGGCAGTTTCAAACTTAATACAACCTTTGATCCACCCTATCCACTTACTATAAAAGCTCATTTGATGCATCATATAATATAGGCTTAAATACAATTTTGGTCCCCCTATATTGCTCAATCCACAATTTTGGTCCCTCAATTTTAAAATAGAGACAATTGGTCCCCCTATTTTAGAAAATTCGCAATTTTAGTCCCCTATTTCAAAATAGAAAAATTTGATTCCCTATTTTAGAAAATTCGCAATTTTGATCCCCTATTTTAAAATAAGGTTATGTAACACCCTAAGGGGTGTGTACCTTTTACCTATTTATATTACTAAATTCTGAAAATTTAGAATATAAGGATATCAGAGTTTACTATGTGGAAAAATAAAACTTAAAACATATTTAATACAAAGCTCTTGGCACTTATGTGCCATACAAAACATAATCAAAAGGGTTATTGAATATAAACTAACTCCCATACATTGGGAGATACAACACTATAATAATCTTTGTCCCAACAAGCAATCCCATGCTCCAAGCTCTTTCCATGAAGCATCCATCTTCTAAACCTGTAAAAACATGAAACTAAAAGGGATGAGACATAATGTCTCAGTGAGTGCTCTAAGGACTCTAGGTTAACTTTCTATTCTAGAGATCCTTTTCTTAACTCTCATGGCTTCTCATTTCTTTTCTTGATACTCATACTCACAACTATAATCTCAACATCTCTTCCTTTATCCCCAAGCTGGATAAATCTATACATATACAGAAACATATTCCAATCAAGGAAAAAGAAAGAAACTAAACTTTTATATACTTCGAAAATACTGTAAATAATAACTATAAATCTATAAAAAGATACATATTTATATTAAATCATATACATAAACATCAATAAGACACCAATAGCCAACAACGTCAACCATCATAAATCACATTTAAACATCATCAATCCAAAAGTCTCATAGTAAATCAATCATCACCAACCATCATCACAACTGATGTACACCAAAAGCCAACAGGTAACCTCAAACATCAAACACTGACTCTACTCCATGGAGTTTCGACACCATATGAGCGATCCCTCATAGGCCCCATCCCCTACTATAGTCTCACCTTTTGACCATTCAGGGAGTCCCTTGAGCTGACCCTATGGAGGAAGTGTGGTTTTAATCGAATATAGACAAGTGTGGGTATTGGCTTACCTTTGTAAGGTTTGTAAAACCTTACATCTATAGGAATTTGCCCACTTGGCTATTCTATAGGCCCATCATTAGCCACCACGAAAACCTCCGGCACTAGGTTGAGAGCCTACCTAGTACCATCAACTTACGTGCCTACCCATATGTCTATGCACCAACTGTGCACACGTATGCACCAACTGTGCAAATACGACATTCAAAATATTTATGTGTACCAACTATGTGCAACCACCGTATTCCAGCTGCTAAAACATTTTTGGAGTCCCTTATAGTCCGAGATACGGCACCTCTGTACCCTCCATCTTCTATGGCCTAACTTAAGGATCCAAATACATCTCATCAATCAACAATCCTCAACCACAACAACGATCCATCCCCTATACACTAAAAGAGTCACTAAACCTCTTGGGAAGTAGTTATCAACACTCCAACACGCCATTCGGAGTCAAAACATAGGGGTGGTACTTGGGAAGATATCCCACTAGGCGAGACCCCCGGGTCGCTTTAGTGGGCTGGAGTTCTGGCGTGAAACTCACCCTCCCAAGTATACCATTTTTCTATAAAAGTCTTCCCATAGGTCATAGCTAACTCATTTCTAACATATAGGGATGGTTCCAACACATAGTTCACAAACATCATAATCATCATCTTTTCAAAATCATTCTCATTAATATTTCATTTCAAATTCTTAAAGCATCATAATCTTCTCAATGTTATATTCAACAAATAACAATTACATTTCTTCATGTACAAATAATATACTTCAACTTACATAATATTTATAATTCAACCTATCATTTATCCATCTAACAACATCATCATCAACAATTCATATACATCTCAATAATAATACCTCAACCTCATCAAAATATAATTATTACAACAGTAATGTAACTACCTTGCCATAATATAAACACCTTAAGAACAACATAATCATCTTATAATTAAACATATTACATTTGTATAAATATTTAAAATCATTTAAATAATAAAGAAAAAGAGATATTTTAAGAGAATTTTAAAATATATATATAAATTCCAGCCCAGTCAGCCAAAATCGCGGCCCAGCCGGAGCTCCCCTAAATTAGTTTATTTCCTCTCTGCCACATTTCGGCCCAGTTGCACCAAGTTTCAGCTAAGCCGAAACTTCCCTGGAGCTAATTTCTCCTCTGCCATATTTCGGCCCAGCTGCACCAAGTTTCGGCTGGGCCGAAACTCCCCTGAAGCTTATTTTCTTCATTCTAACACATTCCGCCCCAACTGCACCAAATTTCGGCTGGGCCGGGACGAACATGGGTTTGCAAAATTGCAAGTTCTATGGCTATCAATGGCATACCCAATCATCCCAACCTTATAAAATCAAATCTTAAACACGTCTATTACATTTCCAACCGATTAATTTACCCGAAAAACCCCTTACTCAATCATAATCACCAAAAACCCAATATCTCCAAACCTTAGGTTCAAAAGAGAATAAGGGGAAAACATACAAATCAAGTGGATAGGAAAGGACTAGGGGGAAGCACTCACCTCCTGCGACACATAGAGATGAGCTCCCAGCACTAGGTCTTCAGATCTTTGCTCCATCTCCTTCTTCCTCTTCTTCTCCTCTTCTCCTCCTTCTCTCTACCTTTCTTTTTCTTTTCTTCTTTCTCTCTCTAACATTCTCTTCTCCCATCTATATAAAGTGGGTGGTGTGTGTGGGCTAAGAGGGCCTAAGCTCACCTTAGGCCTTGGCTTCCCATATGGATCCTATTATCTCATTCCTAACAACTCCTATAAAAAGATAACTATTATTAATAATACCTAAGGGTATCTTTTAACCATTAAATATAAAGGCTATTCCATAAAAAAATGTCTCTTTATTATTTATTTCTAAGGTCCATAAATTAGGGACATTACAGGTTCAATCCTCAATTTTGTCTACGTTTTATTTCTTTTATTTCTTACATATTAATTAATTAAATAATTTCTTAATGTTACCTTAAATGAATATGTTATGTCTAGGGTTCCATTGGACCAAAATAAAAATAAAAAATAAAGCATAGGCAAAATTGAAGATTGGAACAAAATTGCAAATTTTCTAAAATAGGGGGACCAAAATTACGGATTTTCTAACATATGGGGACCAAATGTCTCTATTTTAAAGTGGAGGGACTAAATTTGCATTTAAGCCTTTTTTTATAAAAAAAATATTTTATTAATTAAAATCGTATAGCTTATCCATAAGTTCTAAAGCATCAACGAGAACTCAGAAAATAGGTAAGAGCAACAAAACATCATTATTATTAAAGAAAAGTTATCATTGAGTGAATTGTACTAAAACCATTTTTACCATGTTTTCAGGACTAGATTCAAGATCAGAAAGCCAGACACTTCATCCTTGCTTAACCCCTGCACGCACAGGCAAATTGGAATCCAATGAAGAAAATCATGATGTCCATGAAAGCAAAGGTTTAGTTGGTTTGGACAACCGAAATGAAGCAACTACTAGTAAAGAAGTAGGGGAAACAAATGCACACTAACAACAAGGAAGAAATTTAAGTTTAGGTGTGCGTTTTGTCTGGTTGGAACTCAATCGAAAGTTTCCTTGCAAAGTCATAGGAATGATAAAAGCCACCTGACTAATGAAGAATTTTATCCAAAACAATGGTGTTGCTGCAAATCCTGGATGACAATACAACACATGTTTATTATTTTAATTTTTATTGGATGTATTTGTGAAGAGGTAAATTAAGGTTTATAAATATATGAGATGACATTAGACTTTTAAAGGATGTAAAAGATTAAAGTACTGCAGTTATATTTTTTTTGGTACATTTTTTGTCATTTTTTTGGGCACATAGACCTTGTGTTGATGAATATAGCGAACTGGAATTTTCATATATTCCCTTTAGTATTATATATAAAAACCAAATGGCTTTATTACACATTTTACCACTCATTTATCATCATTTCATGAATTTTACTATCCAATTTTTTATTTTTTTATGCAAATATTACCACCAAAGTTTTCAATTTTTATACATTTTACCACTTAAGTTTTTTTCCACGTATTTTATTATGTTTTTCGGTTTTTGTGTTTTTTACCATCATGTTGATAACAGAATGACTTTTTATTTAAAACTTTTTTTATTGACATGTCATCGTCGGTAAAACGCGCAAAAAAGTAAAAATTTAGGTGGTAAAATTTGCTGGCAACAAGCTTGGATTGTAAGATGTACAAAATGACAATAATTGGGTGGTAAATTGCGCTATTAAATCAAACCAAATTAAAAGCCTTGTTTAGAGACCTTACGTAGATGAATACATAGAATTGGAACTGGAATTTTCATAAAAGTCAAAGTCTTATTTATATTCATCTCCATAAGGTCTAATGAGGCTGAATCAATGGTAACTTGTGTGCTAAAAATTGCTAATTAATATTGTGTGTTTGTAACAAAATATATTATTATTAGTTCTCTAAAAATTAAAATTTTAATATAATATAACTTATAATGTAATATTTATTTATTATAAATTTTAATTGTATAAAAATAAATATTTATTCTATGTAACTCACGAGCAAAAATACAAGTTATATTAATTTCATGACAACTATTTGTTGTTATGAGTTATCAGCTGGTTAATTTATTAAATGCATGTAATCAACAAATTTTACATTGTTAAAACTTTTTTTTTAATGCACAATAGTGATAACAAGTATAGAATTCAAGACTTTGTGTAAACTACTAAATCACCCTACCATTAGGCCAACCCTAATGGTTATTTAAATGCTTAAAATTTGAAACAATAAATCAAAGTAAAATAATATTTTATAATTAAAAATGTTTGAATATGTGTATTCATTTATTATATTAATCAATTTTAATTTTTTTTAAAAATATTTTATGCAAAAAATAAAAAAAAAAAAGAATCTTTTTGTTTAAAATAAAATAAAATAAAATTCATAATTTTATTGTTTAAAGTAATATAATTATAAATATTTTATTGTTTAAAATAATTATTTTTCAAAATAAAATAATATAAAAAGAACATTTATTATATTTTTATTATTTAAAATAAAATAAAGTAAAATTAATATGCTTTGAATACTTTTTTTCAATCTAAATTTTATGTTTTAATGAGTCATTGAAAAGTCTTTGTTATTGTAATTAAAACATTTTATTTTCAACAATTATTTAATGTGTTTGTCAGTTGAAAGGCTTTTTCTCAATCTACAATTTGTTATTTATTGAGTCCCTGAGTTTTCACAAAAATTGAATGAGACATTCAAAGGTCTTCATTATTACATTAATTGTTGTATTTTATCTTCAACATTAAATTATTTAACGCTAATGAATTTAAATCATTGAAAAGTCTTTAAAGTTTTGTATTATATCTTTTAAAAAACCGTGTGACCTTGATTGTTGTTATATTTAAAATATTACAATATTAATAAAAATATTTACACTTATATTTTACATATAGTATTGTAATATATTATGCAATATTGCAAATTTTATAAAAAAAAAATGCAATGTTGCAAATGTGTAATATTTTAAATATTATAAAACTATTCAAAATATTTACACATTTATTTTAAATATATATTATTGCATTGTAATATTTGTTTAACTTATTTATGTTTCATTTTTATATATTGACAATTCTTAAATGAAACATTTGAAATTTAGTCAATGAAAAGAAAAAGGAAAAAAAAATTGCATACAACCACAAAAGGATAATTTAAATGGATAACCATTAAAAAAGAAAAAGAAAAAGAAAAAGAAAAAACTAATTTTCTCACCTTTATATTTAATTGAAAACAAAAAATAAGTAAAAATTGTTTTAATAGATTTTTAGGAATTTATTTTTAAATTTAAATTATTCAAAGTTAAAAAATGTGTAGAGAGAGAAAAATTAAAGATCTATCCAAAATTAATTTAAGCAAGTTAAATTTAAAATTACTATAATTAAGTCTAACGAAGATTAAACTATCACCTTTTGATTGTAGTTATCTCTTCAGTTTATATAAATATTTAAACTTTATTAATGATTTTGTTTACTAATATCTTTAAAAAAAATGTCAAAGAATAAAAGTAATTTTTTTTCATTAAAAACATTATGTTTAATATTTTACCATTACATGCTTATTACTATTTCAGTAAATGCTTTTCAGAAGAAAAAAAAGGTTTGTCAAATGTAATAAACTATTAATGGTTTTATTAGGAGAATGCATTAAAATAATGCTCTCATTTAATAGTCAAGATTTTAACTTCCTATCTTTACAGTCACATATTTGTCAACATTTATATCCAATATTATTAATTAAAAATAGAATACATTCAGTTGATTAGAAATAAGGAAAAAAAATTGCTAATAGGTTGACTGAGTAAAAAGTAAAAAATTAAATGGAAAACATTAAAAATTGTCAGTCAATTTATGTCTTTTTAATCAAATATTTTGTTATTGATTTTTTAATTAATCTTTAGATACCCAAATGAAATATTACTAGGTTTCCTACGAATGCAATTTAAACTATTTATAATAAATGTAAAATATAATTTATGTATTCAAAATATTTTTTATATAAATTATAATTTTAGTTCTAATGAAATTGATATATTAAAAAATATTTATTTATTATATTAATCATGACAATTATTTGTAGTTATGAGTCATCCACTTCTTACTTTATTAATAATATCAAATGTGTGTAGTCAACAATTATTTATTGCTTCAAATTTGAAACAATAAATATTTCAAACTTTGACCATATTAAATTTATTCATATTAATTTCTTTTATTGGAGTCAAACTTTATTGAAAGAATTTTATCAAAAAAAGTGAGAGAAATTTCCCTATTTAATCCCCCATTCAAACTCACTACTAGACACAAACACTCACACTGTCTCTGATTTCATTGCCACTTGTTTTTCTTTCTCAGCGTCTTTCCCTTGGTTTCACGTTCCAAACGTTGTCATGGAGTTCAAATATCTTAATGGCCAAAACAGAAGGACAACATCGCCACCACCACACCCTCTTTCTGATGAGGCTTACATCTCCAGATGCCAATTACAAGGTAATGCTCACTTTTCTTCACGTTCCTTTCAAAATATATACCCATTTATCTTGCAGTTCAATTAAAAAATAAAATACATTTGTTATATGAGTTCATTTTATTCATTATTCGCTTTTCAGGGTATGAGTTTATGCCAGGTAGTTTTTTCGGTAATGTTTCGACGCCCAGAGTTTTCCCAACGCTGGTGCCAGCCAATGCCGAGGAAGCGTTCCAGCTAGAGTTGGAGAAAGAGAAGATCAGGAGAGAGATAATCACCAGGGAGATGGCATTGGCACGGCGACGAGAGCTCGAAGAGGAAGTAAGGAGAGAAATGGTGTCAGAGAGAGCATTTAGAATCCCGATGCCAAGATTTGAGGGGATATCACCTAATAACAATAACAATAACGTGTTTCGTAGGTCAAGCAATTTACCCTCCCAATTCCAAGTTGTTAACGGACAAGATTCTACGCAAATTGACAAGGATAGAGTGATCCTACGGGTTAGTGTATAATCTTGTGTTTAATTACCCTTCCTCTGTGTCTTTATATTCAATTTTGATTTTATTTTCCTGCTTCTTTAGTGTAACAGTGTTGTTTGGATTGTGAAAAAGGTTTTTCTCTTAGTTTTTGATTAAAAAATGTTACCTTGTTTGAGAATGTCCCTTGAATATTTTGTCGTGTTTAAGCTCTTAATTGGTCAATGAGCACAAATGATTTTATTTATCCCATTGCAGGCTAGACCAAATGTTGGTCGTTGTGGTGGAAAGCGCAAAGCGGTGACACCTACAGTTGAACACAATGAGACTTTGCAGAAGAAAGTCAAGCAGGAGTGGAGTTGTGAGTTGTGTCAGATTACTACAACAAGTGAGAAAGGCTTGAATGATCATATTCAAGGAAAAAAGCACAAGGCTAAAGCATCAACGAGAACTCATAAAATAGGTAAGAGCAACAAAACATCATTATTATTAAAGAAAAGTTATCATTGTGAGAACTGTACTAAAGCCATTGTTACTATGTATTCAGGGCTAGATTCAAGATCAAAAGGCCAGACACTTCATCCTTTCATAACCCCTGCACGCACAGGCAAATTGGAATCCAATGAAGAAAATCATGATGTCCATGAAAGCAAAGGTTTAGTTGGTTTGGACAACCGAAATGAAGCAACTGCTAGTAAAGAAGTAGGGGAAACAAACGCACACTAACAACAAGGAAGAAATTTAAGTTTAGGTGTGCGTTTTGTCAGGTTGGAACTCAATCGAAAGTTTCCTTGCAAAGTCATAGGAATGGTAAAAGGCACCTGACTAATGAAGAATTTTATCCCAAACAATGGTGTTGCTGCAAATCCTGGATGACAATACAACACATGTTTATTATTTTAATTTTTATTGGATGTATTTGTGAGGAGGTAAATTAAGGTTTATAAATACATGAGATGGCATTAGACTTTTAAAGTATGTAAAATATTAAAGTACTTCAGTTATTTTTTTTTTGGGTACTTTTTTTGTCATTTTTTTTGGGCACATAGACCTTGTGTTGATGAATATAGCGAACTGGAATTTTCATATATTCCCTTTAGTATTATATATAAAAACCAAATGGCTTTATTACACATTTTACCACTCAATTATCATCGTTTCATGAATTTTACTATCCAATTTTTTATTTTTTTATGCAAATTTTACCACCAATGTTTTCAATTTTTATACATTTTACCACTTAAGTTTTTTTTCCCCGTATTTTATTATGTTTTTCGGTTTTTGTGCGTTTTAGCATCATGTTGATAACAAAATGACTTTTTATTTAAAACTTTTTTATTGACATGTCATCATCGGTAAAACGCGCAAAAAAGTAAAAATTTAGGTGGTAAAATTTGCAGGCAACAAGCTTGGATTGTAAGATGTACAAAATGACAATAATTGGGTGGTAAAATGCGCTGTTAAGTCAAACCAAATTAAAAGCCTTGTTTAGAGACCTTACGTAGATGAATACATAGAATTGGAACTGGAATTTTCATAAAAGTCAAAGTCTTATTTATATTCATCTCCATAAGGTCTAATGAGGCTGAATCAATGGTAACTTGTGTGCTAAAAATTGCTAATTAATATTGTGTGTTTGTAACAAAATATATTATTATTAGTTCTCTAAAAATTAAAATTTTAATATAATATAACTTATAATGTAATATTTATTTATTATAAATTTTAATTGTATAAAAATAAATATTTATTCTATGTAACTCATGAGCAAAAATACAAGTTATATTAATTTCATGACAACTATTTGTTGTTATGAGTTATCAGCTGGTTAATTTATTAAATGCAGGTAATCAATAAATTTTACATTGTTAAAACTTTTTTTTTTTATGTACAATAGTGATAACAAGTATAGAATTCAAGACTTTGTGTAAACTACTTAATCACCCTACCATTAGGCCAACCCTAATGGTTACTTAAATGCTTAAAATTTGAAACAATAAATCAAAGTAAAATAATATTTTATAATTAAAATGTTTGAATATGTGTATTCATTTATTATATTAATCAATTTTAAGTTTTTTTTAAAAATATTTGATGCAAAAAAAAAAGAATCTTTTTGTTTAAAATAAAATAAAATAAAGTTCATAATTTTATTGTTTAAAGTAATATAATTATAAATATTTTATTGTTTAAAATAAATATTTTTCGAAATAAAATAATATAAAAAGAACATTTATTATATTTTTATTATTTAAAATAAAATAAAGTAAAATTAATATGCTTTGAATACGTTTTTTCAATCTAAATTTTATTGTTTAATGAGTCATTGAAAAGTCTTTGTTATTGTAATTAAAACATTTTATTTTCAACAATTATTTAATGTGTTTGTCAGCTGAAAGGCTTTTTCTCAATCTACAATTTGTTATTTAATGAGTCCCTGAGTTTTCACAAAAATTGAATGAGACATTCAAAGGACTTCATTATTACATTAATTGTTGTATTTTATCTTCAACATTAAATTATTTAACGCTAATGAATTTAAATCATTGAAAAGTCTTTAAATTTTGTATTATGTCTTTTAAAAAACCGTGTGACCTTGATTGTTGTTATATTTAAAATATTACAATATTAATAAAAATATTTACACTTATATTTTATATATATTATTGTAATATATTATGCAACATTGCAAATTTTATATAAAAAAAATGCACTGTTGCAAATGTGTAATATTTTAAATATTATAAAACTATTCAAAATATTTACACATTTATTTTCAATATATATTATTGCATTGTAATATTTGTTTAACTTATTTATGTTTCATTTTTATATATTGACAATTCTTAAATGAAACATTTGAAATTTAGTCAATGAAAAGAAAAAGGAAAAAAAAAATTGCATACAACCACAGAAGGATAATTTAAATGGATAACCATTAAAAAAGAAAAAGAAAAAGAAAAAGAAAAAACTAATTTTCTCACCTTTATATTTAATTGAAAACAAAAAATAAGTAAAAATTGTTTTAATAGATTTTTAGGAATTTATTTTTAAATTTAAATTATTCAAAGTTAAAAAATGTGTAGAGAGAGAAAAATTAAAGATCTATCCAAAATTAATTTAAGCAAGTTAAATTTAAAATTACTATAATTAAGTCTAACGAAGATTAAACTATCACCTTTTGATTGTAGTTATCTCTTCAGTTTATATAAATATTTAAACTTTATTAATGATTTTGTTTACTAATATCTTTAAAAAAATGTCAAAGAATAAAAGTAATTTTTTTTCATTAAAAACATTATGTTTAATATTTTACCATTACATGCTTATTACTATTTCAGTAAATGCTTTTCAGAAGAAAAAAAAGGTTTGTCAAATGTAATAAACTATTAATGGTTTTATTAGGAGAATGCATTAAAATAATGCTCTCATTTAATAGTCAAGATTTTAACTTCCTATCTTTACAGTCACATATTTGTCAACATTTATATCCAATATTATTAATTAAAAATAGAATACATTCAGTTGATTAGAAATAAGGAAAAAAAATTGCTAATAGGTTGACTGAGTAAAAAGTAAAAAATTAAATGGAAAACATTAAAAATTGTCAGTCAATTTATGTCTTTTTAATCAAATATTTTGTTATTGATTTTTTAATTAATCTTTAGATACCCAAATGAAATATTACTAGGTTTCCTACGAATGCAATTTAAACTATTTATAATAAATGTAAAATATAATTTATGTATTCAAAATATTTTTTATATAAATTATAATTTTAGTTCTAATGAAATTGATATATTAAAAAATATTTATTTATTATATTAATCATGACAATTATTTGTAGTTATGAGTCATCCACTTCTTACTTTATTAATAATATCAAATGTGTGTAGTCAACAATTATTTATTGCTTCAAATTTGAAACAATAAATATTTCAAACTTTGACCATATTAAATTTATTCATATTAATTTCTTTTATTGGAGTCAAACTTTATTGAAAGAATTTTATCAAAAAAAGTGAGAGAAATTTCCCTATTTAATCCCCCATTCAAACTCACTACTAGACACAAACACTCACACTGTCTCTGATTTCATTGCCACTTGTTTTTCTTTCTCAGCGTCTTTCCCTTGGTTTCACGTTCCAAACGTTGTCATGGAGTTCAAATATCTTAATGGCCAAAACAGAAGGACAACATCGCCACCACCACACCCTCTTTCTGATGAGGCTTACATCTCCAGATGCCAATTACAAGGTAATGCTCACTTTTCTTCACGTTCCTTTCAAAATATATACCCATTTATCTTGCAGTTCAATTAAAAAATAAAATACATTTGTTATATGAGTTCATTTTATTCATTATTCGCTTTTCAGGGTATGAGTTTATGCCAGGTAGTTTTTTCGGTAATGTTTCGACGCCCAGAGTTTTCCCAACGCTGGTGCCAGCCAATGCCGAGGAAGCGTTCCAGCTAGAGTTGGAGAAAGAGAAGATCAGGAGAGAGATAATCACCAGGGAGATGGCATTGGCACGGCGACGAGAGCTCGAAGAGGAAGTAAGGAGAGAAATGGTGTCAGAGAGAGCATTTAGAATCCCGATGCCAAGATTTGAGGGGATATCACCTAATAACAATAACAATAACGTGTTTCGTAGGTCAAGCAATTTACCCTCCCAATTCCAAGTTGTTAACGGACAAGATTCTACGCAAATTGACAAGGATAGAGTGATCCTACGGGTTAGTGTATAATCTTGTGTTTAATTACCCTTCCTCTGTGTCTTTATATTCAATTTTGATTTTATTTTCCTGCTTCTTTAGTGTAACAGTGTTGTTTGGATTGTGAAAAAGGTTTTTCTCTTAGTTTTTGATTAAAAAATGTTACCTTGTTTGAGAATGTCCCTTGAATATTTTGTCGTGTTTAAGCTCTTAATTGGTCAATGAGCACAAATGATTTTATTTATCCCATTGCAGGCTAGACCAAATGTTGGTCGTTGTGGTGGAAAGCGCAAAGCGGTGACACCTACAGTTGAACACAATGAGACTTTGCAGAAGAAAGTCAAGCAGGAGTGGAGTTGTGAGTTGTGTCAGATTACTACAACAAGTGAGAAAGGCTTGAATGATCATATTCAAGGAAAAAAGCACAAGGCTAAAGCATCAACGAGAACTCATAAAATAGGTAAGAGCAACAAAACATCATTATTATTAAAGAAAAGTTATCATTGTGAGAACTGTACTAAAGCCATTGTTACTATGTATTCAGGGCTAGATTCAAGATCAAAAGGCCAGACACTTCATCCTTTCATAACCCCTGCACGCACAGGCAAATTGGAATCCAATGAAGAAAATCATGATGTCCATGAAAGCAAAGGTTTAGTTGGTTTGGACAACCGAAATGAAGCAACTGCTAGTAAAGAAGTAGGGGAAACAAACGCACACTAACAACAAGGAAGAAATTTAAGTTTAGGTGTGCGTTTTGTCAGGTTGGAACTCAATCGAAAGTTTCCTTGCAAAGTCATAGGAATGGTAAAAGGCACCTGACTAATGAAGAATTTTATCCCAAACAATGGTGTTGCTGCAAATCCTGGATGACAATACAACACATGTTTATTATTTTAATTTTTATTGGATGTATTTGTGAGGAGGTAAATTAAGGTTTATAAATACATGAGATGGCATTAGACTTTTAAAGTATGTAAAATATTAAAGTACTTCAGTTATTTTTTTTTTGGGTACTTTTTTTGTCATTTTTTTTGGGCACATAGACCTTGTGTTGATGAATATAGCGAACTGGAATTTTCATATATTCCCTTTAGTATTATATATAAAAACCAAATGGCTTTATTACACATTTTACCACTCAATTATCATCGTTTCATGAATTTTACTATCCAATTTTTTATTTTTTTATGCAAATTTTACCACCAATGTTTTCAATTTTTATACATTTTACCACTTAAGTTTTTTTTCCCCGTATTTTATTATGTTTTTCGGTTTTTGTGCGTTTTAGCATCATGTTGATAACAAAATGACTTTTTATTTAAAACTTTTTTATTGACATGTCATCATCGGTAAAACGCGCAAAAAATTAAAAATTTAGGTGGTAAAATTTGCAGGCAACAAGCTTGGATTGTAAGATGTACAAAATGACAATAATTGGGTGGTAAAATGCGCTGTTAAGTCAAACCAAATTAAAAGCCTTGTTTAGAGACCTTACGTAGATGAATACATAGAATTGGAACTGGAATTTTCATAAAAGTCAAAGTCTTATTTATATTCATCTCCATAAGGTCTAATGAGGCTGAATCAATGGTAACTTGTGTGCTAAAAATTGCTAATTAATATTGTGTGTTTGTAACAAAATATATTATTATTAGTTCTCTAAAAATTAAAATTTTAATATAATATAACTTATAATGTAATATTTATTTATTATAAATTTTAATTGTATAAAAATAAATATTTATTCTATGTAACTCATGAGCAAAAATACAAGTTATATTAATTTCATGACAACTATTTGTTGTTATGAGTTATCAGCTGGTTAATTTATTAAATGCAGGTAATCAATAAATTTTACATTGTTAAAACTTTTTTTTTTTATGTACAATAGTGATAACAAGTATAGAATTCAAGACTTTGTGTAAACTACTTAATCACCCTACCATTAGGCCAACCCTAATGGTTACTTAAATGCTTAAAATTTGAAACAATAAATCAAAGTAAAATAATATTTTATAATTAAAATGTTTGAACATGTGTATTCATTTATTATATTAATCAATTTTAAGTTTTTTTTAAAAATATTTGATGCAAAAAAAAAAGAATCTTTTTGTTTAAAATAAAATAAAATAAAGTTCATAATTTTATTGTTTAAAGTAATATAATTATAAATATTTTATTGTTTAAAATAAATATTTTTCGAAATAAAATAATATAAAAAGAACATTTATTATATTTTTATTATTTAAAATAAAATAAAGTAAAATTAATATGCTTTGAATACGTTTTTTCAATCTAAATTTTATTGTTTAATGAGTCATTGAAAAGTCTTTGTTATTGTAATTAAAACATTTTATTTTCAACAATTATTTAATGTGTTTGTCAGCTGAAAGGCTTTTTCTCAATCTACAATTTGTTATTTAATGAGTCCCTGAGTTTTCACAAAAATTGAATGAGACATTCAAAGGACTTCATTATTACATTAATTGTTGTATTTTATCTTCAACATTAAATTATTTAACGCTAATGAATTTAAATCATTGAAAAGTCTTTAAATTTTGTATTATGTCTTTTAAAAAACCGTGTGACCTTGATTGTTGTTATATTTAAAATATTACAATATTAATAAAAATATTTACACTTATATTTTATATATATTATTGTAATATATTATGCAACATTGCAAATTTTATAAAAAAAAAATGCACTGTTGCAAATGTGTAATATTTTAAATATTATAAAACTATTCAAAATATTTACACATTTATTTTCAATATATATTATTGCATTGTAATATTTGTTTAACTTATTTATGTTTCATTTTTATATATTGACAATTCTTAAATGAAACATTTGAAATTTAGTCAATGAAAAGAAAAAGGAAAAAAAAATTGCATACAACCACAGAAGGATAATTTAAATGGATAACCATTAAAAAAGAAAAAGAAAAAGAAAAAGAAAAAACTAATTTTCTCACCTTTATATTTAATTGAAAACAAAAAATAAGTAAAAATTGTTTTAATAGATTTTTAGGAATTTATTTTTAAATTTAAATTATTCAAAGTTAAAAAATGTGTAGAGAGAGAAAAATTAAAGATCTATCCAAAATTAATTTAAGCAAGTTAAATTTAAAATTACTATAATTAAGTCTAACGAAGATTAAACTATCACCTTTTGATTGTAGTTATCTCTTCAGTTTATATAAATATTTAAACTTTATTAATGATTTTGTTTACTAATATCTTTAAAAAAAATGTCAAAGAATAAAAGTAATTTTTTTTCATTAAAAACATTATGTTTAATATTTTACCATTACATGCTTATTACTATTTCAGTAAATGCTTTTCAGAAGAAAAAAAAGGTTTGTCAAATGTAATAAACTATTAATGGTTTTATTAGGAGAATGCATTAAAATAATGCTCTCATTTAATAGTCAAGATTTTAACTTCCTATCTTTACAGTCACATATTTGTCAACATTTATATCCAATATTATTAATTAAAAATAGAATACATTCAGTTGATTAGAAATAAGGAAAAAAAATTGCTAATAGGTTGACTGAGTAAAAAGTAAAAAATTAAATGGAAAACATTAAAAATTGTCAGTCAATTTATGTCTTTTTAATCAAATATTTTGTTATTGATTTTTTAATTAATCTTTAGATACCCAAATGAAATATTACTAGGTTTCCTACGAATGCAATTTAAACTATTTATAATAAATGTAAAATATAATTTATGTATTCAAAATATTTTTTATATAAATTATAATTTTAGTTCTAATGAAATTGATATATTAAAAAATATTTATTTATTATATTAATCATGACAATTATTTGTAGTTATGAGTCATCCACTTCTTACTTTATTAATAATATCAAATGTGTGTAGTCAACAATTATTTATTGCTTCAAATTTGAAACAATAAATATTTCAAACTTTGACCATATTAAATTTATTCATATTAATTTCTTTTATTGGAGTCAAACTTTATTGAAAGAATTTTATCAAAAAAAGTGAGAGAAATTTCCCTATTTAATCCCCCATTCAAACTCACTACTAGACACAAACACTCACACTGTCTCTGATTTCATTGCCACTTGTTTTTCTTTCTCAGCGTCTTTCCCTTGGTTTCACGTTCCAAACGTTGTCATGGAGTTCAAATATCTTAATGGCCAAAACAGAAGGACAACATCGCCACCACCACACCCTCTTTCTGATGAGGCTTACATCTCCAGATGCCAATTACAAGGTAATGCTCACTTTTCTTCACGTTCCTTTCAAAATATATACCCATTTATCTTGCAGTTCAATTAAAAAATAAAATACATTTGTTATATGAGTTCATTTTATTCATTATTCGCTTTTCAGGGTATGAGTTTATGCCAGGTAGTTTTTTCGGTAATGTTTCGACGCCCAGAGTTTTCCCAACGGTGGTGCCAGCCAATGCCGAGGAAGTGTTCCAGCTAGAGTTGGAGAAAGAGAAGATCAGGAGAGAGATAATCACCAGGGAGATGGCATTGGCACGGCGACGAGAGCTCGAAGAGGAAGTAAGGAGAGAAATGGTGTCAGAGAGAGCATTTAGAATCCCGATGCCAAGATTTGAGGGGATCTCACCTAATAACAATAACAATAACGTGTTTCGTAGGTCAAGCAATTTACCCTCCCAATTCCAAGTTGTTAACGGACAAGATTCTACGCAAATTGACAAGGATAGAGTGATCCTACGGGTTAGTGTATAATCTTGTGTTTAATTACCCTTCCTTTGTGTCTTTATATTCAATTTTGATTTTATTTTCCTGCTTCTTTAGTGTAACAGTGTTGTTTGGATTGTGAAAAAGGTTTTTCTCTTAGTTTTTGATTAAAAAATGTTACCTTGTTTGAGAATGTCCCTTGAATATTTTGTCGTGTTTAAGCTCTTAATTGGTCAATGATCACAAATGATTTTATTTATCCCATTGCAGGCTAGACCAAATGTTGGTCGTTGTGGTGGAAAGTGCAAAGCGGTGACACCTACAGTTGAACACAATGAGACTTTGCAGAAGAAAGTCAAGCAGGAGTGGAGTTGTGAGTTGTGTCAGATTACTACAACAAGTGAGAAAGGCTTGAATGATCATATTCAAGGAAAAAAGCACAAGGCTAAAGCATCAACGAGAACTCATAAAATAGGTAAGAGCAACAAAACATCATTATTATTAAAGAAAAGTTATCATTGTGAGAACTGTACTAAAGCCATTGTTACTATGTATTCAGGGCTAGATTCAAGATCAGAAGGCCAGACACTTCATCCTTTCATAACCCCTGCACGCACAGGCAAATTGGAATCCAATGAAGAAAATCATGATGTCCATGAAAGCAAAGGTTTAGTTGGTTTGGACAACCGAAATGAAGCAACTGCTAGTAAAGAAGTAGGGGAAACAAACGCACACTAACAACAAGGAAGAAATTTAAGTTTAGGTGTGCGTTTTGTCAGGTTGGAACTCAATCGAAAGTTTCCTTGCAAAGTCATAGGAATGGTAAAAGGCACCTGACTAATGAAGAATTTTATCCAAAACAATGGTGTTGCTGCAAATCCTGGATGACAAGACAACACATGTTTATTATTTTAATTTTTATTGGATGTATTTGTGAAGAGGTAAATTAAGGTTTATAAATATATGAGATGGCATTAGACTTTTAAAGGATGTAAAAGATTAAAGTACTTCAGTTATTTTTTTTGTGGGTACTTTTTTTGTCATTTTTTTTGGGCACATAGACCTTGTGTTGATGAATATAGCAAACTGGAATTTTCATATATTCCCTTTAGTATTATATATAAAAACCAAATGGCTTTATTACACATTTTACCACTCAATTATCATCGTTTCATGAATTTTACTATCCAATTTTTTATTTTTTTTATGCAAATTTTACCACCAAAGTTTTCAATTTTTATACATTTTTCCACTTAAGTTTTTTTCCCCCGTATTTTATTATGTTTTTCGGTTTTTGTGCATTTTAGCATCATGTTGATAACAAAATGACTTTTTATTTAAAACTCTTTTTATTGACATGTCATCATCGGTAAAACACGCAAAAAATTAAAAATTTAGGTGGTAAAATTTGCAGGCAACAAGCTTGGATTGTAAGATGTACAAAATGACAATAATTGGGTGGTAAAACGCGCTGTTAAGGAAAACCAAATTAAAAGCCTTGTTTAGAGATCTTACGTAGATGAATACATAGAATTGGAACTGGAATTTTCATAAAAGTCAAAGTCTTATTTATATTCATCTCCATAAGGTCTAATGAGGCTGAATCAATGGTAACTTGTGTGCTAAAAATTGCTAATTAATATTGTGTGTTTGTAACAAAATATATTATTATTAGTTCTCTAAAAATTAAAATTTTAATATAATATAACTTATAATGTAATTTTTATTTATTATAAATATTAATTGTATAAAAATAAATATTTATTCTATGTAACTCACGAGCAAAAATACAAGTTATATTAATTTCATGACAACTATTTGTTGTTATGAGTTATCAGCTGGTTAATTTATTAAATGCATGTAATCAATAAATTTTACATTGTTAAAACTTTTTTTTTATGTACAATAGTGATAACAAGTATAGAATTCAAGACTTTGTGTAAACTACTTAATCACCCTTCCATTAGGCCAACCCTAATGGTTACTTAAATGCTTAAAATTTGAAACAATAAATCAAAGTAAAATAATATTTTATAATTAAAAATGTTTGAATATGTGTATTCATTTATTATATTAATCAATTTTAAGTTTTTTTTAAAAATATTTGATGCAAAAAAAAAATAATCTTTTTGTTTAAAATAAAATAAAATAAAATTCATAATTTTATTGTTTAAAGTAATATAATTATAAATATTTTATTGTTTAAAATAAATATTTTTCAAAATAAAATAATATAAAAAGAACATTTATTATATTTTTATTATTTAAAATAAAATAAAGTAAAATTAATATGCTTTGAATACGTTTTTTCAATCTAAATTTTATTGTTTAATGAGTCATTGAAAAGTCTTTGTTATTGTAATTAAAACATTTTATTTTCAACAATTATTTAATGTGTTTGTCAGCTGAAAGGCTTTTTCTCAATCTACAATTTGTTATTTAATGAGTCCCTGAGTTTTCACAAAAATTGAATGAGACATTCAAAGGTCTTCATTATTACATTAATTGTTGTATTTTATCTTCAACATTAAATCATTTAACGCTAATGAATTTAAATCATTGAAAAGTCTTTAAAGTTTTGTATTATATCTTTTAAAAAACCGTGTGACCTTGATTGTTGTTATATTTAAAATATTACAATATTAATAAAAATATTTACACTTATATTTTATATATATTATTGTAATATATTATGCAACATTGCAAATTTTATAAAAAAAAATGCACTGTTGCAAATGTGTAATATTTTAAATATTATAAAACTATTCAAAATATTTACACATTTATTTTCAATATATATTATTGCATTGTAATATTTGTTTAACTTATTTATGTTTCATTTTTATATATTGACAATTCTTAAATGAAACATTTGAGGTTTAGTCAATGAAAAAAAAAAAAGGAAAAAAAAATTGCATACAACCACAGAAGGAGAATTTAAATGGATAACCATTAAAAAAGAAAAAGAAAAAACTAATTTTCTCACCTTTATATTTAATTGAAAACAAAAAATAAGTAAAAATTGTTTTAATAGATTTTTAGGAATTTATTTTTTAATTTAAATTATTCAAAGTTAAAAAATGCGTAGAGAGTGAAAAATTAAAGATATATCCAAAATTAATTTAAGCAAGTTAAATTTAAAATTACTTTAATTAAGTCTAACGAAGAATAAACTATCACCTTTTGATTTTAGTTATCTCTTCAGTTTATATAAATATTTAAACTTTATTAATGATTTTGTTTACTAATATCTTTAAAAAAAAAGTCAAAGAATAAAAGTAATTTTTTTTTCATTAAAAACATTATGTTTAATATTTTACCATTACATGCTTATTACTATTTCAATAAATTCTTTTCAGAAGAAAAAAAAGGTTTGTCAAATGTAATAAACTATTAATGGTTTTATTAGGAGAATGCATTAAAATAATGCTCTCATTTAATAGTCAAGATTTTAACTTCCTATCTTTACAGTCATATATTTGTCAACATTTATATCCAATATTTTTAATTAAAAATAGAATACATTCAGTTGATTAGAAATAAGGGAAAAAAAATTGCTAATAGGTTGGCTGAGTAAAAAGTAAAAAATTAAATGGAAAACATTAAAAATTGTCAGTCAATTTATGTCTTTTTAATCAAATATTTTGTTATTGATTTTTTAATTAATCTTTAGATACCCAAATGAAATATTACTAGGTTTCCTACGAATGCAATTTAAACTATTTATAATAAATGTAAAATATAATTTATGTATTCAAAATATTTTTTATATAAATTATAATTTTAGTTCTAATGAAATTGATATATTTAAAAATATTTATTTATTATATTAATCATGACAATTATTTGTAGTTATGAGTCATCCACTTCTTACTTTATTAATAATATCAAATGTGTGTAGTCAACAATTATTTATTGCTTCAAATTTGAAACAATAAATATTTCAAACTTTGACCATATTAAATTTATTCATATTAATTTCTTTTATTGGAGTCAAACTTTATTGAAAGAATTTTATCAAAAAAAGTGAGAGAAATTTCCCTATTTAATCCCCCATTCAAACTCACTACTAGACACAAACACTCACACTGTCTCTGATTTCATTGGCACTTGTTTTTCTTTCTCAGCGTCTTTCCCTTGGTTTCACGTTCCAAACGTTGTCATGGAGTTCAAATATCTTAATGGCCAAAACAGAAGGACAACATCGCCACCACCACACCCTCTTTCTGATGAGGCTTACATCTCCAGATGCCAATTACAAGGTAATGCTCACTTTTCTTCACGTTCCTTTCAAAATATATACCCATTTATCTTGCAGTTCAATTAAAAAATAAAATACATTTGTTATATGAGTTCATTTTATTCATTATTCGCTTTTCAGGGTATGAGTTTATGCCAGGTAGTTTTTTCGGTAATGTTTCGACGCCCAGAGTTTTCCCAACGGTGGTGCCAACCAATGCCGAGGAAGCGTTCCAGCTAGAGTTGGAGAAAGAGAAGATCAGGAGAGAGATAATCACCAGGGAGATGGCATTGGCACGGCGACGAGAGCTCGAAGAGGAAGTAAGGAGAGAAATGGTGTCAGAGAGAGCATTTAGAATCCCGATGCCAAGATTTGAGGGGATCTCACCTAATAACAATAACAATAACAATAACGTGTTTCGTAGGTCAAGCAATTTACCCTCCAAATTCCAAGTTGTTAACGGACAAGATTCTACGCAAATTGACAAGGATAGAGTGATCCTACGGGTTAGTGTATAATCTTGTGTTTAATTACCCTTCCTTTGTGTCTTTATATTCAATTTTGATTTTATTTTCCTGCTTCTTTAGAGTAACAGTGTTGTTTGGATTGTGAAAAAGGTTTTTCTCTTAGTTTTTGATTAAAAAATGTTACCTTGTTTGAGAATGTCCCTTGAATATTTTGTCGTGTTTAAGCTCTTAATTGGTCAATGAGCACAAATGATTTTATTTATCCCATTGCAGGCTAGACCAAATGTTGGTCGTTGTGGTGGAAAGCGCAAAGCGGTGACACCTACAGTTGAACACAATGAGACTTTGCAGAAGAAAGTCAAGCAGGAGTGGAGTTGTGAGTTGTGTCAGATTACTACAACAAGTGAGAAAGGCTTGAATGATCATATTCAAGGAAAAAAGCACAAGGCTAAAGCATCAACGAGAACTCATAAAATAGGTAAGAGCAACAAAACATCATTATTATTAAAGAAAAGTTATCATTGTGTGAACTGTACTAAAGCCATTGTTACTATGTATTCAGGGCTAGATTCAAGATCAGAAGGCCAGACACTTCATCCTTTCATAACCCCTGCACGCACAGGCAAATTGGAATCCAATGAAGAAAATCATGATGTCCATGAAAGCAAAGGTTTAGTTGGTTTGGACAACCGAAATGAAGCAACTGCTAGTAAAGAAGTAGGGGAAACAAATGCACACTAACAACAAGGAAGAAATTTAAGTTTAGGTGTGCGTTTTGTCAGGTTGGAACTCAATCGAAAGTTTCCTTGCAAAGTCATAGGAATGGTAAAAGGCACCTGACTAATGAAGAATTTTATCCAAAACAATGGTGTTGCTGCAAATCCTGGATGACAAGACAACACATGTTTATTATTTTAATTTTTATTGGATGTATTTGTGAAGAGGTAAATTAAGGTTTATAAATATATGAGATGGCATTAGACTTTTAAAGGATGTAAAAGATTAAAGTACTTCAGTTATTTTTTTTTGGGTACTTTTTTTGTCATTTTTTTTGGGCACATAGACCTTGTGTTGATGAATATAGCGAACTGGAATTTTCATATATTCCCTTTAGTATTATATATGAAAACCAAATGGCTTTATTACACATTTTACCACTCAATTATCATCGTTTCATGAATTTTACTATCCAATTTTTTATTTTTTATGCAAATTTTACCACCAAAGTTTTCAATTTTTATACATTTTACCACTTAAGTTTTTTTTCCCCGTATTTTATTATGTTTTTCGGTTTTTGTGCGTTTTAGCATCATGTTGATAACAAAATGACTTTTTATTTAAAACTTTTTTTATTGACATGTCATCATCGGTAAAACGCGCAAAAAATTAAAAATTTAGGTGGTAAAATTTGCAGGCAACAAGCTTGGATTGTAAGATGTACAAAATGACAATAATTGGCTGGTAAAACGCGCTGTTAAGGAAAACCAAATTAAAAGCCTTGTTTAGAGATCTTACGTAGATGAATACATAGAATTGGAACTGGAATTTTCATAAAAGTCAAAGTGTAACACCCCGTTCTTTAAAAAAAAAATATAAAAAAAATTAGTTATTAATAAATATTTTATATATTTGTTTTAAAAATAATAATAATAATAATAAAAATATGTTGAGTTAAATGTTTTGGGCCTTTAGTCTTTAGAAGCCCAATTCAAGTCTCTACAGCTTTCAGGTTTTGTTTTTAAAAACCTAATCTTCCCTCACATTCACGTTGTCTTTTGCTCTATTTGGGAACTGTGCCGTCAGAACTGCAAACGAAGGAGTGAAGGGGGATTGCAAAGGAGCACCGTTGCTTGCACTCTTGCTGTGGAACTGCCTCTTTCGAGGTAAGGGGGGAGTGAGATTATCTCGCTCATGGGTATGATTGTGGCCGGGGGGTAGCGGGGTTGGCCCTAGACCCCAATTAGGTGTGTATTTTACGGTTTATATCATGTTTTAAATTCAATTGGAAGGGTTGTGAAAATATTTTATTGTTGTTGTGATTTTGTATTTTTTTTTCTCCTATTGCGGTCATAATCGTGTACCCTGGACATGTTGCAAATTTCCGCAATTTGATTTTACCTGCACACAAAACGATTACTGGAATAGATATTAAAGCTATATTTATTTGATAACAAATGTGCGGCTGCCTGTGATTAAAATTGGCCAAAATTTTCCTTTTTGATTGAATGATTTGTACTTTGATTTGAATTATAGGTTTCGAATTTTGCTTGCCAAATTCCTCGTGGGTGAATTCTTGTGGCTGCGTTGAAACATGTTTTTTTTTTCTTTATATTTTTAAGATTTTGATTTGTATTATATATATATATATTATATCTACTGATAAGTTTGGTGTTTTATTTTTTTATTCAATTTATATATATAATAGATTGGGATTAGATGCTAGGCTTATTTGTTGATTACATAGGTATATTAAGACACAATTAAAAGTATGTGGTCGTGGTGTGTTGAACTTGGCCAAAAGGTTTTCAATTCTGTGTCCGTGAATATTGATGTAGTCAGGTGCTGGTTTTGTAAGTATATTATATATATATGTTCTATAGATTTATTATGTATGGTTACTTTATATATATATATATATATATATATATATATATATATATATATATATGTATGTTGTTTATGCGTGAGTGTATATGTTATATTTTATTATTATTATTAGTTTAGTTACAGTAGATATATTTATACATGTTTAGTTATTATATGTATATACCAAATGCTTGAAATCAATTTGTGAATCACAATTCAGTAGTATGTTGTGCGATTCGTGTCTTTTGCCTTGTGTTTGAATATGTATATATTTATTCATTTATATATGTGTGTATGTTGTGCTCAGTGAACATTGCTATAAATGATATAACTTGATATGTTTGATATAAGATAAATGAGGACCAAACCTATGTGAGGTAGGATCCTCCATGTGATAAGTTAGTGAAATCATGGGTATCTGTGTGAACCATGCATCATAACATAATAAATGTGTTTTTGAAAGTAGTTTATGAACCTAACTGGGGAGGTCGTGAAGAACTCGTTGAGTTCTGACCTTGGGGGTGTTATCTGGTTTGGAATCTCCTTTAAGCTCATGCTGATCCCATGGGTTGGAGTATCCTTGCAAGACTGGGTAACCCTGACGAGCTGCTAGGGGTATCATCCTGGTTGAGACTGTTAGTGTCGGATGCCCATTGTGTGGCTATTCGTCGACTGCACGTACTCCCAAGCTACTTTCACAAAAGAGTTTTGAATGGTACCACATGCATACAATACTAAGAATATAGGACACATTGCATTACATGAATACCTTGATGCGTATGTGTTTGACTAATGTTAAATATCATGTGTGTTTGTGTTGCTACCTGTCTCCATTTTGATACCACGAGCATGTAGTGAGATGTATCTCACTCCCTTTGTTTTTTTGTGTTTTCCTGTGTATGTGTTGGTGACAGGTGATGTAAAGCAGGACCAAGAGGATGACGTTAGAGAGGAGGCCTAAACCTCTATTTATGTCTTTTATTTTATTTTATATTATGGGACTTGTGAAGCTCTGATAGGTTGTGACATCGGGGCTAGGATATTTTATGTCTTTGATTTTGGGACTTTAAATTTTTAGGTGGATTATTAAGTTTTTTATTTTTTTTATGGACTTTACGTGTGGCCTTTTGGAGAGCCAAGTACTAAATTATTCTTAAGTTTTTTTTTATGACGAATGTTCAATCCGATGTTCTTTACCGCGTGAGAAATTTTTTTTTAAATTCGATATTTGTTTCCGCAAACGAGAACTTTAATTTATTTTCTTTGCTTTTATTTATTTAATAATATATTTGGGGTAAAGGGTGTCACATTTAGTGGTATCAGAGCAGGTTGGTTCTTCCGGCCAGTGTGTTATGTGTTTGCTATGTTTCTGCTTGTACTTTGTAGAATTGTTTGACTTGTTTAGGCCATGTTGGTTATATCTTTTCTTATCTTGTCATTTTACTTGTTGCATCCAGTACTTAGTTCTGGTTTGTGCAGGAAGAAATGACTGATAGGAATGATCGTGCGATTGCTGATGCTCTACAAGCTTTAGCTCAAGCTATAGGGAATCAGAATGCTGGTGGTGGAACAGGCGAGTTCAACTGGTTGGATAGATTCCAAAGGAACAACCCACCTACGTTCAAAGGGAGATATGACCCCGATGGTGCGCAGAATTGGTTGAGGGAGATCGAGAAGATTTTTCGAGCTATGGCGTGCCCTAATGTTCAGAGGGTAGCTCTTGGTACCTTCATGCTCGCGGAGGAAGCAGAGTTTTGGTGGGAGAATGCCCGTGAACGCTTAGTAGCTGAGAATAGAGCGATCACTTGGGAAGTCTTCAAACAGATTTTCTTGGAGAAGTACTTTCCCGAGGACATCAGGAACAGGAAGGAGATGGAGTTCTTGGAGCTCAAACAAGGGAACATGACTGTGGCTGAGTATACAGCAAAGTTTGAGGAGCTATCCAGATACTTCCCTCATTACAATGGGGAGGCAGGAGAACGCTCAAAGTGCGTGAAGTTTGTTAATGGCTTGCGACCTGAGATCAAGCAGGCCATTAACTACCAGGAAATTGGTCGGTTTCCCGTACTGGTGAACAGGTGCAGGATTTATGATGAGGACAAACGAGCTCGAGAAGCGCATTATAGGAGTGTGGGTCCAGTGAAGGAGAAGAAGTTTGGTGTTCAGAACCGCGGGAAGCCATATTCTGCTCCAGGTAGTCAATATGGTAACCGCAGTAGCAATCAGAAGGCCATTACTAGTCAGCCTATTAGTGGTGGAAGTGCGAGATCATCTCTTTCTTTTCCAAGAAGGTGTGGGAAGTGTGGTAGTGCTAATCATTCAACATTTGAGTGCAAAGATAAGGATGTGACATGTTTCAGCTGTGGGAGGCAAGGTCACATTGGGAGGAATTGCCCTAATCCTAGGAATGAGATGAGGAGTGGTGGTCAGAGTTCACAAGCTAGTTGACCTAAAACCACTGGAAGAGTCTTCGCTCTTAGTGGTGTTGAAGCCTCAAAGTCCGATGACTTAATCCAAGGTAAGTGTTTCATAAGCGGAACTCCTTTAGTTGTGCTATTTGATTCAGGTGCAACTCATTCATTCATATCACATGCTTGTGTTAAAAATTTGAAATTGTCTGTGTCCCCTTTGAAATTTGATCTGGTTGTTGATACTCCTACAAGTGGTTCTGTTGTTACCTCTAGTGTTTGTCTAAATTGCCCTGTGTTGATTTCTGATAGAGAATTTATGGTTGACTTGATTTGCTTACCTCTTAGTCAACTAGATGTGATTCTTGGTATGGATTGGTTATCTTCCAACCACGTCCTGTTAAACTGCTTTGATAAAACTGTTGTGTTTGGTGAGTCTGTTGAGGGTAAGGATGAGAGGTTCATCACCGCCAACCAGGTGAAGGCATATTTGAAAGAGAATGCCCAAGTATACATGATGCTAGCTTCCTTGAAACTTGAGAGTAAGGTAGCAGTTGAGGATATGCCTGTAGTGAGAGATTTTTCTGAGGTATTTCCGGAGGATGTCTCTAGTTTACCCCCTGAGCGTGAGGTTGAGTTCTCCATAGACTTAGTGCCTGGTAGAGGACCCATATCCATAGCTCCTTATAGGATGTCTCCCTTAGAGCTAGTTGAGCTTAAGAAACAGTTAAAGGAGTTGTTAGAAAAACAGTTTGTGAGACCTAGTGTGTCGCCTTGGGGAGCGCCAGTTTTGTTAGTGAAGAAAAAGGATGGGAGCATGAGGTTATGTGTAGACTATCGTCAGCTGAACAAGGTGACGATTAAGAATAAGTACCCCCTTCCTAGGATAGATGACCTTATGGACCAGTTGGTGGGAGCTTGTGTGTTTAGCAAGATAGATTTAAGGTCAGGTTACCATCAGATCCGGGTGAAGTCCGAGGATGTTCCAAAGACTGCTTTTAGGACCCGTTATGGTCATTATGAGTACTTGGTTATGCCCTTTGGTGTGACCAATGCACCTGGTGTGTTCATGGACTACATGAACAGGATCTTCCATCCCTACCTGGATAGTTTTGTGGTGGTCTTCATAGATGATATCCTAGTGTACTCTAAGACTAGGGAGGAGCATGCCGAGCATCTGAGGGTTGTGTTGCAAACCCTTAAGGACAAACAGTTGTATGCTAAGTTGTCCAAGTGTGAGTTCTGGTTAGAAGAGGTGAGTTTCTTAGGATATGTCATATCCAAGGGAGGGATAGCTGTAGACCCATCTAAGGTAGAAGTTGTGCTTAAGTGGGATGCCCCTAAGACAGTTTCTGAGATTAGGAGTTTTCTAGGTCTAGCTGGTTACTATAGGAGGTTTATAGAGGGTTTCTCTAAGTTAGCCTTGCCTTTGACCAAGTTGACTCGTAAGGGTCAAGCCTTTGTGTGGGATAGCCAGTGTGAGAGTAGTTTCCGAGAGCTTAAGAATAGGTTAACATCAGCACCTGTGTTAGTTTTGCCTAACCTGAGTGAGCCCTTTGTAGTGTTTTGTGATGCATCTAAGATGGGTTTAGGTGGTGTGCTTATGCAGAAGCGTCAGGTAGTAGCCTATGCTTCTAGGCAGCTTAAGACCCATGAGAGGAATTATCCTACTCATGATTTGGAGTTAGCAGCCGTGGTATTTGCCCTCAAGCTTTGGAGGCATTATCTGTATGGTTCTAGGTTTGAGGTTTTTAGTGATCATAAGAGCCTTAGGTACCTGTTTGATCAAAAGGAGTTGAACATGAGGCAGAGGAGATGGTTAGAGTTCCTTAAGGACTATGACTTTGAGCTTAGTTACCATCCAGGTAAAGCCAATGTAGTGGCTGATGCCTTGAGTAGGAAGTCTTTGCATATGTCTGCTTTGATGGTTAGGGAGTTGGACCTTATAGGGCAGTTTAGAGATATGAGTTTGGTGTGTGAGGTTACCCCTAGGAGTGTGAGGTTGGGTATGTTGAAAGTGACTAGTGGTTTGATAGAGGATATTAGAGAAGGTCAGAAGTCAGACCCATTCTTGTTAGCTCAGTTGGAGTCTATAGCCCAAGGGAAAGAGAGTAGTTTTAGTTTGGGACAGGACGGAGTTTTGAGACTCCAAGATAGGATCTGTGTGCCTAGTATTCCTGAGCTTAGGAAGATGATCCTAAAGGAAGGCCATAGAAGTAGCTTGAGTATCCACCCCAGAGCCACAAAGATGTATCAAGACCTTAGGAAGATGTTTTGGTGGCCCGGTATGAAGAAAGAGATAGCAAAGTTTGTTTATGCTTGTCTAGTGTGTCAGAAGGCTAAGGTAGAGCCCCAAAAGCCTTCAGGTTTGTTGCAGCCTCTAGATATCCCTGAGTGGAAGTGGGATAGTATATCCATGGACTTCGTGGTGGGTTTACCTAGAACCCCCAAAGGGTTAGATTCTATTTGGGTTATAGTGGACAGGTTGACCAAATCTGCTCATTTTATCCCAATTAACATTAGATACTCTTTAGAGAAGTTGACTGCCTTGTATGTTAGTGAGATTGTGAGGTTGCATGGTGTACCCTCTAGCATAGTTTCTGATAGAGATCCTAGGTTCACTTCTAGGTTTTGGGAGAGCTTGCATGAGGCTTTGGGAACCAAGCTTAGGTTGAGTTCAGCTTATCATCCTCAAACCGATGGCCAAACTAAGAGAACCATCCAATCTTTAGAGGATCTTCTTAGAGCTTGTGTATTAGAGCAGAGGGGTAGTTGGGATAGTTTCTTGCCTTTGATAGAGTTCACCTATAACAATAGCTTCCATTCCAGTATTGGGATGGCACCTTATGAAGCCTTGTATGGGAGAAGGTGTAGGACCCCTTTGTGTTGGTTAGAACCTGGTGAGAGCCTTGTGTTAGGACCTGAAGTGGTGCAGCAGACCACTGAAAAGGTCAAGTTGATTCAAGAGAGGATGAGAGCAGCCCAGAGTAGGCAGAAAAGTTATCAAGATAAGAGAAGGAAAGCCCTTGAGTTTCAAGTGGGCGATCATGTATTCTTGAAAGTCACTCCGTGGACTGGGGTTGGTCGAGCGTTGAAGTCTCGTAAGCTTACTCCTCGTTTCATTGGTCCTTACCAAATCCTAAAAAGAATCGGCGAAGTTGCCTATCAAATTGCCTTACCACCATCCCTTTCAAATCTCCATAGTGTCTTTCATGTCTCCCAGCTCAGAAAATATGTCCATGACCCGTCACATGTGATTGAGTCTGATAATATTCAAGTTAAGGAGAACTTAACTTATGAGGCATTACCGATAAGGATTGAGGACAGAATGGTGAAACAACTAAGAGGGAAGGAAATTCCTTTGGTTAAGGTTGTCTGGGGAGGAGCCACTGAAGGCAGTGCAACATGGGAATTAGAAAGTCGCATGAGGGACTCATACCCCGAGTTGTTTACTCCAGGTAAATTTCGAGGACGAAATTTCTTTTAAGGAGGGAGGAGTTGTAACACCCCGTTCTTTAAAAAAAAATATAAAAAAAATTAGTTATTAATAAATATTTTATATATTTGTTTTAAAAATAATAATAATAATAATAAAAATATGTTGAGTTAAATGTTTTGGGCCTTTAGTCTTTAGAAGCCCAATTCAAGTCTCTACAGCTTTCAGGTTTTGTTTTTAAAAACCTAATCTTCCCTCACATTCACGTTGTCTTTTGCTCTATTTGGGAACTGTGCCGTCAGAACTGCAAACGAAGGAGTGAAGGGGGATTGCAAAGGAGCACCGTTGCTTGCACTCTTGCTGTGGAACTGCCTCTTTCGAGGTAAGGGGGAGTGAGATTATCTCGCTCATGGGTATGATTGTGGCCGGGGGGTAGCGGGGTTGGCCCTAGACCCCAATTAGGTGTGTATTTTACGGTTTATATCATGTTTTAAATT
Organism: Pueraria montana var. lobata; assembly: GCA_026413185.1. NCBI lineage: Eukaryota > Viridiplantae > Streptophyta > Magnoliopsida > Fabales > Fabaceae > Pueraria > Pueraria montana. The sequence continues at coordinate 26,954,420 of CM048656.1, forward strand.
CAATTGGAAGGGTTGTGAAAATATTTTATTGTTGTTGTGATTTTGTATTTTTTTTTCTCCTATTGCGGTCATAATCGTGTACCCTGGACATGTTGCAAATTTCCGCAATTTGATTTTACCTGCACACAAAACGATTACTGGAATAGATATTAAAGCTATATTTATTTGATAACAAATGTGCGGCTGCCTGTGATTAAAATTGGCCAAAATTTTCCTTTTTGATTGAATGATTTGTACTTTGATTTGAATTATAGGTTTCGAATTTTGCTGGCCAAATTCCTCGTGGGTGAATTCTTGTGGCTGCGTTGAAACATGTTTTTTTTTTCTTTATATTTTTAAGATTTTGATTTGTATTATATATATATATATATATATATATATATATATATATATATTATATCTACTGATAAGTTTGGTGTTTTATTTTTTTATTCAATTTATATATATAATAGATTGGGATTAGATGCTAGGCTTATTTGTTGATTACATAGGTATATTAAGACACAATTAAAAGTATGTGGTCGTGGTGTGTTGAACTTGGCCAAAAGGTTTTCAATTCTCTGTGTCCGTGAATATTGATGTAGTCAGGTGCTGGTTTTGTAAGTATATTATATATATATATGTTCTATAGATTTATTATGTATGGTTACTTATATATATATATATATATATATATATATATATATATATATATATATATATATATATATATGTATGTTGTTTATGCGTGAGTGTATATGTTATATTTTATTATTATTATTAGTTTAGTTACAGTAGATATATTTATACATGTTTAGTTATTATATGTATATACCAAATGCTTGAAATCAATTTGTGAATCACAATTCAGTAGTATGTTGTGCGATTCGTGTCTTTTGCCTTGCGTTTGAATATGTATATATTTATTCATTTATATATGTGTGTATGTTGTGCTCAGTGAACATTGCTATAAATGATATAACTTGATATGTTTGATATAAGATAAATGAGGACCAAACCTATGTGAGGTAGGATCCTCCATGTGATAAGTTAGTGAAATCATGGGTATCTGTGTGAACCATGCATCATAACATAATAAATGTGTTTTTGAAAGTAGTTTATGAACCTAACTGGGGAGGTCGTGAAGAACTCGTTGAGTTCTGACCTTGGGGGTGTTATCTGGTTTGGAATCTCCTTTAAGCTCATGCTGATCCCATGGGTTGGAGTATCCTTGCAAGACTGGGTAACCCTGACGAGCTGCTAGGGGTATCATCCTGGTTGAGACTGTTAGTGTCGGATGCCCATTGTGTGGCTATTCGTCGACTGCACGTACTCCCAAGCTACTTTCACAAAAGAGTTTTGAATGGTACCACATGCATACAATACTAAGAATATAGGACACATTGCATTACATGAATACCTTGATGCGTATGTGTTTGACTAATGTTAAATATCATGTGTGTTTGACTAATGTTAAATATCATGTGTGTTTGTGTTGCTACCTGTCTCCATTTTGATACCACGAGCATGTAGTGAGATGTATCTCACTCCCTTTGTTTTTTTGTGTTTTCCTGTGTATGTGTTGGTGACAGGTGATGTAAAGCAGGACCAAGAGGATGACGTTAGAGAGGAGGCCTAAACCTCTATTTATGTCTTTTATTTTATTTTATATTATGGGACTTGTGAAGCTCTGATAGGTTGTGACATCGGGGCTAGGATATTTTATGTCTTTGATTTTGGGACTTTAAATTTTTAGGTGGATTATTAAGTTTTTTATTTTTTTTATGGACTTTACGTGTGGCCTTTTGGAGAGCCAAGTACTAAATTATTCTTAAGTTTTTTTTTTATGACGAATGTTCAATCCGATGTTCTTTACCGCGTGAGAAATTTTTTTTTAAATTCGATATTTGTTTCCGCAAACGAGAACTTTAATTTATTTTCTTTGCTTTTATTTTTTTAATAATATATTTGGGGTAAAGGGTGTCACACAAAGTCTTATTTATATTCATCTCCATAAGGTCTAATGAGGCTGAATCAATGGTAACTTGTGTTCTAAAAATTGCTAATTAATATTGTGTGTTTGTAACAAAATATATTATTATTAGTTCTCTAAAAATTAAAATTTTAATATAATATAACTTATAATGTAATATTTATTTATTATAAATTTTAATTGTATAAAAATAAATATTTATTCTATGTAACTCACGAGCAAAAATACAAGTTATATTAATTTCATGACAACTATTTGTTGTTATGAGTTATCAGCTGGTTAATTTATTAAATGCATGTAATCAATAAATTTTACATTGTTAAAACTTTTTTTTGATGTACAATAGTGATAACAAGTATAGAATTCAAGACTTTGTGTAAACTACTTAATCACCCTACCATTAGGCCAACCCTAATGGTTACTTAAATGCTTAAAATTTGAAACAATAAATCAAAGTAAAATAATATTTTATAATTAAAAATGTTTGAATATGTGTATTCATTTATTATATTAATCAATTTTAAGTTTTTTTTAAAAATATTTGATGCAAAAAAAAAGAATCTTTTTGTTTAAAATAAAATAAAATAAAATTCATAATTTTATTGTTTAAAGTAATATAATTATAAATATTTTATTGTTTAAAATAAATATTTTTCAAAATAAAATAATATAAAAAGAACATTTATTATATTTTTATTATTTAAAATAAAATAAAGTAAAATTAATATGCTTTGAATACGTTTTTTCAATCTAAATTTTATTGTTTAATGAGTCATTGAAAAGTCTTTGTTATTGTAATTAAAACATTTTATTTTCAACAATTATTTAATGTGTTTGTCAGCTGAAAGGCTTTTTCTCAATCTACAATTTGTTATTTAATGAGTCCCTGAGTTTTCACAAAAATTGAATGAGACATTCAAAGGTCTTCATTATTACATTAATTGTTGTATTTTATCTTCAACATTAAATTATTTAACGCTAATGAATTTAAATCATTGAAAAGTCTTTAAAGTTTTGTATTATATCTTTTAAAAAACCGTGTGACCTTGATTGTTGTTATATTTAAAATATTACAATATTAATAAAAATATTTACACTTATATTTTATATATATTATTGTAATATATTATGCAACATTGCAAATTTTATAAAAAAAAATGCACTGTTGCAAATGTGTAATATTTTAAATATTATAAAACTATTCAAAATATTTACACATTTATTTTCAATATATATTATTGCATTGTAATATTTGTTTAACTTATTTATGTTTCATTTTTATATATTGACAATTCTTAAATGAAACATTTGAGGTTTAGTCAATGAAAAAAAAAAAGGAAAAAAAAATTGCATACAACCACAGAAGGAGAATTTAAATGGATAACCATTAAAAAAGAAAAAGAAAAAACTAATTTTCTCACCTTTATATTTAATTGAAAACAAAAAATAAGTAAAAATTGTTTTAATAGATTTTTAGGAATTTATTTTTTAATTTAAATTATTCAAAGTTAAAAAATGTGTAGAGAGTGAAAAATTAAAGATATATCCAAAATTAATTTAAGCAAGTTAAATTTAAAATTACTTTAATTAAGTCTAACGAAGAATAAACTATCACCTTTTGATTTTAGTTATCTCTTCAGTTTATATAAATATTTAAACTTTATTAATGATTTTGTTTACTAATATCTTTAAAAAAAAAAAGTCAAAGAATAAAAGTAATTTTTTTTCATTAAGAACATTATGTTTAATATTTTACCATTACATGCTTATTACTATTTCAATAAATGCTTTTCAGAAGAAGAAAAAAGGTTTGTCAAATGTAATAAACTATTAATGGTTTTATTAGGAGAATGCATTAAAATAATGCTCTCATTTAATAGTCAAGATTTTAACTTCCTATCTTTACAGTCATATATTTGTCAACATTTATATCCAATATTATTAATTAAAAATAGAATACATTCAGTTGATTAGAAATAAGGGAAAAAAAATTGCTAATAGGTTGGCTGAGTAAAAATTAAAAAATTAAATGGAAAACATTAAAAATTGTCAGTCAATTTATGTCTTTTTAATCAAATATTTTGTTATTGATTTTTTAATTAATCTTTAGATACCCAAATGAAATATTACTAGGTTTCCTACGAATGCAATTTAAACTATTTATAATAAATGTAAAATATAATTTATGTATTCAAAATATTTTTTATATAAATTATAATTTTAGTTCTAATGAAATTGATATATTTAAAAATATTTATTTATTATATTAATCATGACAATTATTTGTAGTTATGAGTCATCCACTTCTTACTTTATTAATAATATCAAATGTGTGTAGTCAACAATTATTTATTGCTTCAAATTTGAAACAATAAATATTTCAAACTTTGACCATATTAAATTTATTCATATTAATTTCTTTTATTGGAGTCAAACTTTATTGAAAGAATTTTATCAAAAAAAGTGAGAGAAATTTCCCTATTTAATCCCCCATTCAAACTCACTACTAGACACAAACACTCACACTGTCTCTGATTTCATTGGCACTTGTTTTTCTTTCTCAGCGTCTTTCCCTTGGTTTCACGTTCCAAACGTTGTCATGGAGTTCAAATATCTTAATGGCCAAAACAGAAGGACAACATCGCCGCCACCACACCCTCTTTCTGATGAGGCTTACATCTCCAGATGCCAATTACAAGGTAATGCTCACTTTTCTTCACGTTCCTTTCAAAATATATACCCATTTATCTTGCAGTTCAATTAAAAAATAAAATACATTTGTTATATGAGTTCATTTTATTCATTATTTGCTTTTCAGGGTATGAGTTTATGCCAGGTAGTTTTTTCGGTAATGTTTCGACGCCCAGAGTTTTCCCAATGGTGGTGCCAGCCAATGCTGAGGAAGCGTTCCAGCTAGAGTTGGAGAAAGAGAAGATCAGGAGAGAGATAATCACCAGCGAGATCGCATTGGCACGGCGACGAGAGCTCGAAGAGGAAGTAAGGAGAGAAATGGTGTCAGAGAGAGCATTTAGAATCCCGATGCCAAGATTTGAGGGGATCTCACCAAATAACAATAACAATAACGTGTTTCGTAGGTCAAGCAATTTACCCTCCCAATTCCAAGTTGTTAACGGACAAGATTCTACGCAAATTGACAAGGATATTGTGATCCTACGGGTTAGTGTATAATCTTGTGTTTAATTACCCTTCCTTTGTGTCTTTATATTCAATTTTCATTTTATTTTCCTGCTTCTTTAGTGTAACAGTGTTGTTTGGATTGTGAAAAAGGTTTTTCTCTTAGTTTTTGATTAAAAAAAGTTACCTTGTTTGAGAATGTCCCTTGAATATTTTGTCGTGTTTAAGCTCTTAATTGGTCAATGAGCACAAATGATTTTATTTATCCCATTGCAGGCTAGACCAAATGTTGGTCGTTGTGGTGGAAAGCGCAAAGCGGTGACACCTACAGTTGAACACAATGAGACTTTGCAGAAGAAAGTCAAGCAGGAGTGGAGTTGTGAGTTGTGTCAGATTACTACAACAAATGAGAAAGGCTTGAATGATCATATTCAAGGGAAAAAGCACAAGGCTAAAGCATCAACGAGAACTCATAAAATAGGTAAGAGCAACAAAACATCATTATTATTAAAGAAAAGTTATCATTGTGTGAACTGTACTAAAGCCATTGTTACTATGTATTCAGGGCTAGATTCAAGATCAGAAGGCCAGACACTTCATCCTTTCATAACCCCTGCACGCACAGGCAAATTGGAATCCAATGAAGAAAATCATGATGTCCATGAAAGCAAAGGTTTAGTTGGTTTGGACAACCGAAATGAAGTAACTGCTAGTAAAGAAGTAGGGGAAACAAACGCACACTAACAACAAGGAAGAAATTTAAGTTTAGGTGTGCGTTTTGTCAGGTTGGAACTCAATCGAAAGTTTCCTTTCAAAGTCATAGGAATGGTAAAAGGCACCTGACTAATGAAGAATTTTATCCAAAACAATGGTGTTGCTGCAAATCCTGGATGACAAGACAACACATGTTTATTATTTTAATTTTTATTGGATGTATTTGTGAAGAGGTAAATTAAGGTTTATAAATATATGAGATGGCATTAGACTTTTAAAGGAGGTAAAAGATTAAAGTACTTCAGTTATTTTTTTTTTGGGTACTTTTTTTGTCATTTTTTTTGGGCACATAGACCTTGTGTTGATGAATATAGCGAACTGGAATTTTCATATATTCCCTTTAGTATTATATATAAAAACCAAATGGCTTTATTACACATTTTACCACTCAATTATCATCGTTTCATGAATTTTACTATCCAATTTTTTATTTTTTTATGCAAATTTTACCACCAAATTTTTCAATTTTTATACATTTTACCACTTAAGTTTTTTTTCCCCGTATTTTATTATGTTTTTCGGTTTTTGTGCGTTTTACCATCATGTTGATAACAAAATGACTTTTAATTTAAAACTTTTTTTATTGACATGTCACCATCGGTAAAACGCGCAAAAAATTAAAAATTTAGGTGGTAAAATTTGCAGGCAACAAGCTTGGATTGTAAGATGTACAAAATGACAATAATTGGGTGGTAAAATGCGCTGTTAAGGAAAACTAAATTAAAAGCCTTGTTTAGAGATCTTACGTAGATGAATACATAGAATTGGAACTGGAATTTTCATAAAAGTCAAAGTCTTATTTATATTCATCTCCATAAGGTCTAATGAGGCTGAATCAATGGTAACTTGTGTGCTAAAAATTGCTAATTAATATTGTGTGTTTGTAACAAAATATATTATTATTAGTTCTCTAAAAATTAAAATTTTAATATAATATAACTTACAATGTAATATTTATTTATTATAATTTTTAATTATATAAAAATAAATATTTATTCTATGTAACTCACGAGCAAAAATACAAGTTATATTAATTTCATGACAACTATTTGTTGTTATGAGTTATCAGCTGGTTAATTTATTAAATGCATGTAATCAATAAATTTTACATTGTTAAAACTTTTTTTTTTATGTACAATAGTGATAACAAGTATAGAATTCAAGACTTTGTGTAAACTACTTAATCACCCTACCATTAGGCCAACCCTAATGGTTACTTAAATGCTTAAAATTTGAAACAATAAATCAATGTAAAATAATATTTTATAATTAAAAATGTTTGAATATGTGTATTCATTTATTATATTAATCAATTTTAAGTTTTTTTTAAAAATATTTGATGCAAAAAAAAAGAATCTTTTTGTTTAAAATAAAATAAAATAAAATTCATAATTTTATTGTTTAAAGTAATATAATTATAAATATTTTATTGTTTAAAATAAATATTTTTCAAAATAAAATAATATAAAAAGAACATTTATTATATTTTTATTATTTAAAATAAAATAAAGTAAAATTAATATGCTTTGAATACGTTTTTTCAATCTAAATTTTATTGTTTAATGAGTCATTGAAAAGTCTTTGTTATTGTAATTAAAACATTTTATTTTCAACAATTATTTAATGTGTTTGTCAGCTGAAAGGCTTTTTCTCAATCTACAATTTGTTATTTAATGAGTCCCTGAGTTTTCACAAAAATTGAATGAGACATTCAAAGGTCTTCATTATTACATTAATTGTTGTATTTTATCTTCAACATTAAATTATTTAACGCTAATGAATTTAAATCATTGAAAAGTCTTTAAAGTTTTGTATTATATCTTTTAAAAAACCGTGTGACCTTGATTGTTGTTATATTTAAAATATTACAATATTAATAAAAATATTTACACTTATATTTTATATATATTCTTGTAATATATTATGCAACATTGCAAATTTTATAAAAAAAAAAATGCACTGTTGCAAATGTGTAATATTTTAAATATTATAAAACTATTCAAAATATTTACACATTTATTTTCAATATATATTATTGCATTGTAATATTTGTTTAACTTATTTATGTTTCATTTTTATATATTGACAATTCTTAAATGAAACATTTGAAATTTAGTCAATGAAAAAAAAAAGGAAAAAAAAATTGCATACAACCACAGAAGGAGAATTTAAATGGATAACCATTAAAAAAGAAAAAGAAAAAGAAAAAGAAAAAACTAATTTTCTCACCTTTATATTTAATTGAAAACAAAAAATAAGTAAAAATTGTTTTAATAGACTTTTAGGAATTTATTTTTTAATTTAAATTATTCAAAGTTAAAAAATGTGTAGAGAGTGAAAAATTAAAGATATATCCAAAATTAATTTAAGCAAGTTAAATTTAAAATTACTTTAATTAAGTCTAACGAAGAATAAACTATCACCTTTTGATTTTAGTTATCTCTTCAGTTTATATAAATATTTAAACTTTATTAATGATTTTGTTTACTAATATCTTTAAAAAAAAGTGAAAGAATAAAAGTAATTTTTTTTCATTAAGAACATTATGTTTAATATTTTACCATTACATGCTTATTACTATTTCAATAAATGCTTTTCAGAAGAAAAAAAAGGTTTGTCAAATGTAATAAACTATTAATGGTTTTATTAGGAGAATGCATTAAAATAATGCTCTCATTTAATAGTCAAGATTTTAACTTCCTATCTTTACAGTCATATATTTGTCAACATTTATATCCAATATTATTAATTAAAAATAGAATACATTCAGTTGATTAGAAATAAGGGAAAAAAAATTGCTAATAGGTTGGCTGAGTAAAAAGTAAAAAATTAAATGGAAAACATTAAAAATTGTCAGTCAATTTATGTCTTTTTAATCAAATATTTTGTTATTGATTTTTTAATTAATCTTTAGATACCCAAATGAAATATTACTAGGTTTCCTACGAATGCAATTTAAACTATTTATAATAAATGTAAAATATAATTTATGTATTCAAAATATTTTTTATATAAATTATAATTTTAGTTCTAATGAAATTGATATATTTAAAAATATTTATTTATTATATTAATCATGACAATTATTTGTAGGTATGAGTCATCCACTTCTTACTTTATTAATAATATCAAATGTGTGTAGTCAACAATTATTTATTGCTTCAAATTTGAAACAATAAATATTTCAAACTTTGACCATATTAAATTTATTCATATTAATTTCTTTTATTGGAGTCAAACTTTATTGAAAGAATTTTATCAAAAAAAGTGAGAGAAATTTCCCTATTTAATCCCCCATTCAAACTCACTACTAGACACAAACACTCACACTGTCTCTGATTTCATTGGCACTTGTTTTTCTTTCTCAGCGTCTTTCCCTTGGTTTCACGTTCCAAACGTTGTCATGGAGTTCAAATATCTTAATGGCCAAAACAGAAGGACAACATCGCCACCACCACACCCTCTTTCTGATGAGGCTTACATCTCCAGATGCCAATTACAAGGTAATGCTCACTTTTCTTCACGTTCCTTTCAAAATATATACCCATTTATCTTGCAGTTCAATTAAAAAATAAAATACATTTGTTATATGAGTTCATTTTATTCATTATTCGCTTTTCAGGGTATGAGTTTATGCCAGGTAGTTTTTTCGGTAATGTTTTGACGCCCAGAGTTTTCCCAACGGTGGTGCCAGCCAATGCCGAGGAAGCGTTCCAGCTAGAGTTGGAGAAAGAGAAGATCAGGAGAGAGATAATCACCAGCGAGATGGCATTGGCACGGCGACGAGAGCTCGAAGAGGAAGTAAGGAGAGAAATGGTGTCAGAGAGAGCATTTAGAATCCCGATGCCAAGATTTGAGGGGATCTCACCTAATAACAATAACTATAACAATAACGTGTTTCGTAGGTCAAGCAATTTACCCTCCCAATTCCAAGTTGTTAACGGACAAGATTCTACGCAAATTGACAAGGATAGAGTGATCCTACGGGTTAGTGTATAATCTTGTGTTTAATTACCCTTCCTTTGTGTCTTTATATTCAATTTTGATTTTATTTTCCTGCTTCTTTAGTGTAACAGTGTTGTTTGGATTGTGAAAAAGGTTTTTCTCTTAGTTTTTGATTAAAAAATGTTACCTTGTTTGAGAATGTCCCTTGAATATTTTGTCGTGTTTAAGCTCTTAATTGGTCAATGAGCACAAATGATTTTATTTATCCCATTGCAGGCTAGACCAAATGTTGGTCGTTGTGGTGGAAAGCGCAAAGCGGTGACACCTACAGTTGAACACAATGAGACTTTGCAGAAGAAAGTCAAGCAGGAGTGGAGTTGTGAGTTGTGTCAGATTACTACAACAAGTGAGAAAGGCTTGAATGATCATATTCAAGGAAAAAAGCACAAGGCTAAAGCATCAACGAGAACTCATAAAATAGGTAAGAGCAACAAAACATCATTATTATTAAAGAAAAGTTATCATTGTGTGAACTGTACTAAAGCCATTGTTACTATGTATTCAGGGCTAGATTCAAGATCAGAAGGCCAGACACTTCATCCTTTCATAACCCCTGCACGCACAGGCAAATTGAAATCCAATGAAGAAAATCATGATGTCCATGGAAGCAAAGGTTTAGTTGGTTTGGACAATCGAAATGAAGCAACTACTAGTAAAGAAGTAGGGGAAACAAACGCACACTAACAACAAGGAAGAAATTTAAGTTTAGGTGTGCGTTTTGTCAGGTTGGAACTCAATCGAAAGTTTCCTTGCAAAGTCATAGGAATGGTAAAAGGCACCTGACTAATGAAGAATTTTATCCAAAACAATGGTGTTGCTGCAAATCCTGGATGACAAGACAACACATGTTTATTATTTTAATTTTTATTGGATGTATTTGTGAAGAGGTAAATTAAGGTTTATAAATATATGAGATGGCATTAGACTTTTAAAGGATGTAAAAGATTAAAGTACTTCAGTTATTTTTTTTTTGGGTACTTTTTTTGTCATTTTTTTTGGGCACATAGACCTTGTGTTGATGAATATAGCGAACTGGAATTTTCATATATTCCCTTTAGTATTATATATAAAAACCAAATGGCTTTATTACACATTTTACCACTCAATTATCATCGTTTCATGAATTTTACTATCCAATTTTTTATTTTTTTATGCAAATTTTACCACCAAATTTTTCAATTTTTATACATTTTACCACTTAAGTTTTTTTTCCCCGTATTTTATTATGTTTTTCGGTTTTTGTGCGTTTTACCATCATGTTGATAACAAAATGACTTTTAATTTAAAAATTTTTTTATTGACATGTCATCATCGGTAAAACGCGCAAAAAATTAAAATTTTAGGTGGTAAAATTTGCAGGCAACAAGCTTGGATTGTAAGATGTACAAAATGACAATAATTGGGTGGTAAAATGCGCTGTTAAGGAAAACTAAATTAAAAGCCTTGTTTAGAGATCTTACGTAGATGAATACATAGAATTGGAACTGGAATTTTCATAAAAGTCAAAGTCTTATTTATATTCATCTCCATAAGGTCTAATGAGGCTGAATCAATGGTAACTTGTGTGCTAAAAATTGCTAATTAATATTGTGTGTTTGTAACAAAATATATTATTATTAGTTCTCTAAAAATTAAAATTTTAATATAATATAACTTACAATGTAATATTTATTTATTATAAATTTTAATTATATAAAAATAAATATTTATTCTATGTAACTCACGAGCAAAAATACAAGTTATATTAATTTCATGACAACTATTTGTTGTTATGAGTTATCAGCTGGTTAATTTATTAAATGCATGTAATCAATAAATTTTACATTGTTAAAACTTTTTTTTTTATGTACAATAGTGATAACAAGTATAGAATTCAAGACTTTGTGTAAACTACTTAATCACCCTACCATTAGGCCAACCCTAATGGTTACTTAAATGCTTAAAATTTGAAACAATAAATCAATGTAAAATAATATTTTATAATTAAAAATGTTTGAATATGTGTATTCATTTATTATATTAATCAATTTTAAGTTTTTTTTAAAAATATTTGATGCAAAAAAAAAGAATCTTTTTGTTTAAAATAAAATAAAATAAAATTCATAATTTTATTGTTTAAAGTAATATAATTATAAATATTTTATTGTTTAAAATAAATATTTTTCAAAATAAAATAATATAAAAAGAACATTTATTATATTTTTATTATTTAAAATAAAATAAAGTAAAATTAATATGCTTTGAATACGTTTTTTCAATCTAAATTTTATTGTTTAATGAGTCATTGAAAAGTCTTTGTTATTGTAATTAAAACATTTTATTTTCAACAATTATTTAATGTGTTTGTCAGCTGAAAGGCTTTTTCTCAATCTACAATTTGTTATTTAATGAGTCCCTGAGTTTTCACAAAAATTGAATGAGACATTCAAAGGTCTTCATTATTACATTAATTGTTGTATTTTATCTTCAACATTAAATTATTTAATGCTAATGAATTTAAATCATTGAAAAGTCTTTAAAGTTTTGTATTATATCTTTTAAAAAACCGTGTGACCTTGATTGTTGTTATATTTAAAATATTACAATATTAATAAAAATATTTACACTTATATTTTATATATATTATTGTAATATATTATGCAACATTGCAAATTTTATAAAAAAAAAATGCACTGTTGCAAATGTGTAATATTTTAAATATTATAAAACTATTCAAAATATTTACACATTTATTTTCAATATATATTATTGCATTGTAATATTTGTTTAACTTATTTATGTTTCATTTTTATATATTGACAATTCTTAAATGAAACATTTGAAATTTAGTCAATGAAAAAAAAAAGGAAAAAAAAATTGCATACAACCACAGAAGGAGAATTTAAATGGATAACCATTAAAAAAGAAAAAGAAAAAGAAAAAGAAAAAACTAATTTTCTCACCTTTATATTTAATTGAAAACAAAAAATAAGTAAAAATTGTTTTAATAGACTTTTAGGAATTTATTTTTTAATTTAAATTATTCAAAGTTAAAAAATGTGTAGAGAGTGAAAAATTAAAGATATATCCAAAATTAATTTAAGCAAGTTAAATTTAAAATTACTTTAATTAAGTCTAACGAAGAATAAACTATCACCTTTTGATTTTAGTTATCTCTTCAGTTTATATAAATATTTAAACTTTATTAATGATTTTGTTTACTAATATCTTTAAAAAAAAGTGAAAGAATAAAAGTAATTTTTTTTCATTAAGAACATTATGTTTAATATTTTACCATTACATGCTTATTACTATTTCAATAAATGCTTTTCAGAAGAAAAAAAAGGTTTGTCAAATGTAATAAACTATTAATGGTTTTATTAGGAGAATGCATTAAAATAATGCTCTCATTTAATAGTCAAGATTTTAACTTCCTATCTTTACAGTCATATATTTGTCAACATTTATATCCAATATTATTAATTAAAAATAGAATACATTCAGTTGATTAGAAATAAGGGAAAAAAAATTGCTAATAGGTTGGATGAGTAAAAAGTAAAAAATTAAATGGAAAACATTAAAAATTGTCAGTCAATTTTTGTCTTTTTAATCAAATATTTTGTTATTGATTTTTTAATTAATCTTTAGATACCCAAATGAAATATTACTAGGTTTCCTAAGAATGCAATTTAAACTATTTATAATAAATGTAAAATATAATTTATGTATTCAAAATATTTTTTATATAAATTATAATTTTAGTTCTAATGAAATTGATATATTTAAAAATATTTATTTATTATATTAATCATGACAATTATTTGTAGTTATGAGTCATCCACTTCTTACTTTATTAATAATATCAAATGTGTGTAGTCAACAATTATTTATTGCTTCAAATTTGAAACAATAAATATTTCAAACTTTGACCATATTAAATTTATTCATATTAATTTCTTTTATTGGAGTCAAACTTTATTGAAAGAATTTTATCAAAAAAAGTGAGAGAAATTTCCCTATTTAATCCCCCATTCAAACTCACTACTAGACACAAACACTCACACTGTCTCTGATTTCATTGGCACTTGTTTTTCTTTCTCAGCGTCTTTCCCTTGGTTTCACGTTCCAAACGTTGTCATGGAGTTCAAATATCTTAATGGCCAAAACAGAAGGACAACATCGCCACCACCACACCCTCTTTCTGATGAGGCTTACATCTCCAGATGCCAATTACAAGGTAATGCTCACTTTTCTTCACGTTCCTTTCAAAATATATACCCATTTATCTTGCAGTTCAATTAAAAAATAAAATACATTTGTTATATGAGTTCATTTTATTCATTATTCGCTTTTCAGGGTATGAGTTTATGCCAGGTAGTTTTTTCGGTAATGTTTTGACGCCCAGAGTTTTCCCAACGGTGGTGCCAGCCAATGCCGAGGAAGCGTTCCAGCTAGAGTTGGAGAAAGAGAAGATCAGGAGAGAGATAATCACCAGCGAGATGGCATTGGCACGGCGACGAGAGCTCGAAGAGGAAGTAAGGAGAGAAATGGTGTCAGAGAGAGCATTTAGAATCCCGATGCCAAGATTTGAGGGGATCTCACCTAATAACAATAACAATAACAATAACGTGTTTCGTAGGTCAAGCAATTTACCCTCCCAATTCCAAGTTGTTAACGGACAAGATTCTACGCAAATTGACAAGGATAGAGTGATCCTACGGGTTAGTGTATAATCTTGTGTTTAATTACCCTTCCTTTGTGTCTTTATATTCAATTTTGATTTTATTTTCCTGCTTCTTTAGTGTAACAGTGTTGTTTGGATTGTGAAAAAGGTTTTTCTCTTAGTTTTTGATTAAAAAATGTTACCTTGTTTGAGAATGTCCCTTGAATATTTTGTCGTGTTTAAGCTCTTAATTGGTCAATGAGCACAAATGATTTTATTTATCCCATTGCAGGCTAGACCAAATGTTGGTCGTTGTGGTGGAAAGCGCAAAGCGGTGACACCTACAGTTGAACACAATGAGACTTTGCAGAAGAAAGTCAAGCAGGAGTGGAGTTGTGAGTTGTGTCAGATTACTACAACAAGTGAGAAAGGCTTGAATGATCATATTCAAGGAAAAAAGCACAAGGCTAAAGCATCAACGAGAACTCATAAAATAGGTAAGAGCAACAAAACATCATTATTATTAAAGAAAAGTTATCATTGTGTGAACTGTACTAAAGCCATTGTTACTATGTATTCAGGGCTAGATTCAAGATCAGAAGGCCAGACACTTCATCCTTTCATAACCCCTGCACGCACAGGCAAATTGGAATCCAATGAAGAAAATCATGATGTCCATGAAAGCAAAGGTTTAGTTGGTTTGGACAACCGAAATGAAGCAACTGCTAGCAAAGAAGTAGGGGAAACAAACGCACACTAACAACAAGGAAGAAATTTAAGTTTAGGTGTGCGTTTTGTCAGGTTGGAACTCAATCGAAAGTTTCCTTGCAAAGTCATAGGAATGGTAAAAGGCACCTGACTAATGAAGAATTTTATCCAAAACAATGGTGTTGCTGCAAATCCTGGATGACAAGACAACACATGTTTATTATTTTAATTTTTATTGGATGTATTTGTGAAGAGGTAAATTAAGGTTTATAAATATATGAGATGGCATTAGACTTTTAAAGGATGTAAAAGATTAAAGTACTTCAGTTATTTTTTTTTTGGGTACTTTTTTTGTCATTTTTTTTGGGCACATAGACCTTGTGTTGATGAATATAGCGAACTGGAATTTTCATATATTCCCTTTAGTATTATATATAAAAAGCAAATGGCTTTATTACAGATTTTACCACTCAATTATCATCGTTTCATGAATTTTACTATCCAATTTTTTATTTTTTTATGCAAATTTTACCACCAAAGTTTTCAATTTTTATACATTTTACCACTTAAGTTTTTTTTCCCCGTATTTTATTATGTTTTTCGGTTTTTGTGCGTTTTACCATCATGTTGATAACAAAATGA
This sequence comes from Pueraria montana var. lobata, assembly GCA_026413185.1. Lineage (NCBI taxonomy): Eukaryota > Viridiplantae > Streptophyta > Magnoliopsida > Fabales > Fabaceae > Pueraria > Pueraria montana. The sequence continues at coordinate 26,970,298 of CM048656.1, forward strand.
CTTTTTATTTAAAACTTTTTTTATTGACATGTCATCATCGGTAAAACGCGCAAAAAACTAAAATTTTAGGTGGTAAAATTTGCAGGCAACAAGCTTGGATTGTAAGATGTACAAAATGACAATAATTGGGTGGTAAAATGCGCTGTTAAAGAAAACCAAATTAAAAGCCTTGTTTAGAGATCTTACGTAGATGAATACATAGAATTGGAACTGGAATTTTCATAAAAGTCAAAGTCTTATTTATATTCATCTCCATAAGGTCTAATGAGGCTGAATCAATGGTAACTTGTGTGCTAAAAATTGCTAATTAATATTGTGTGTTTGTAACAAAATATATTATTATTAGTTCTCTAAAAATTAAAATTTTATTATAATATAACTTATAATGTAATATTTATTCTATGTAACTCACGAGCAAAAATACAAGTTATATTAATTTCATGACAACTATTTGTTGTTATGAGTTATCAGCTGGTTAATTTATTAAATGCATGTAATCAATAAATTTTACATTGTTAAAACTTTTTTTTTTATGTACAATAGTGATAACAAGTATAGAATTCAAGACTTTGTGTAAACTACTTAATCACCCTACCATTAGGCCAACCCTAATGGTTACTTAAATGCTTAAAATTTGAAACAATAAATCAAAGTAAAATAATATTTTATAATTAAAAATGTTTGAATATGTGTATTCATTTATTATATTAATCAATTTTAAGTTTTTTTTAAAAATATTTGATGCAAAAAAAAAAGAATCTTTTTTTTTAAATAAAATAAAATAAAATTCATAATTTTATTGTTTAAAGTAATATAATTATAAATATTTTATTGTTTAAAATAAATATTTTTCAAAATAAAATAATATAAAAAGAACATTTATTATATTTTTATTATTTAAAATAAAATAAAGTAAAATTAATATGCTTTGAATACTTTTTTTCAATCTAAATTTTATTGTTTAATGAGTCATTGAAAAGTCTTTGTTATTGTAATTAAAACATTTTATTTTCAACAATTATTTAATGTGTTTGTCAGCTGAAAGGCTTTTTCTCAATCTACAATTTGTTATTTAATGAGTCCCTGAGTTTTCACAAAACTTGAATGAGACATTCAAAGGTCTTCATTATTACATTAATTGTTGTATTTTATCTTCAACATTAAATTATTTAACGCTAATGAATTTAAATCATTGAAAAGTCTTTAAAGTTTTGTATTATATCTTTTAAAAAACCGTGTGACCTTGATTGTTGTTATATTTAAAATATTACAATATTAATAAAAATATTTACACTTATATTTTATATATATTATTGTAATATATTATGCAATATTGCAAATTTTATAAAAAAAAATGCAATGTTGCAAATGTGTAATATTTTAAATATTATAAAACTATTCAAAATATTTACACATTTATTTTAAATATATATTATTGCATTGTAATATTTGTTTAACTTATTTATGTTTCATTTTTATATATTGACAATTCTTAAATGAAACATTTGAAATTTAGTCAATGAAAAGAAAAAGGAAAAAAAAATTGCACCAAATGAAACATTTGTAATATTTTTTTTTGGGTACATTTTTTGTCATTTTTTTTTGGGCACATAGACCTTGTGTTGATGAATATAGCGGACTGGAATTTTCATATATTCCCTTTAGTATTATATATAAAAACCAAATGGCTTTATTACACATTTTACCACTCAATTATCATCATTTCATGAATTTTACTATCCAATTTTTTATTTCAAAATTTACCACCAAATGTTTCAATTTTTACGCTTTTACCACCTAAGTTTTTTTCCCACATATTTTATCTTGTTTTTTTTTTTTCGCGTTTTACCATCATGTTGATAACAAAATGATTTTTTTTTAAATTTTTTTTAGTGACACATCATCATCGGTAAAATGCACAATAAATTAAAAATTTAGGTGGTAAAATTCACAAGAAACAAACTTGGATGGAAAGATTTACAAAATGATGATAGTTGAGTGGTAAAATACGGTATTAAGTGAAACCAAATTAAAAGTCTTGTTTAGAGACCTTACGTAGATGAATACATATAACTGGAATGTAATTTTCATAAAAGCCAAAGTCTTATTTATATTCATCCCCATAAGGTCTAACGAGGCTGAATCAACTGTAACTTGTGTGCTAAAAATTGCTAATTAATATTGTGTATTTGTAACAAAATATATTATTATTAATTCTCTAAAAGTTAAAATTTTAATATAATATAACTTATAATATAATATTTATTTATTATAAATTTTAATTGTATAAAAATAAATATTTATGCTATGTAACTCATGAGAAAAAATACAAGTTATATTAATTTCATGACAACTATATGTTGTTATGAGTTATCCACTGGTTAATTTATTAAATGCATGTAAGTTATAAATTTTACATTGTTAAAACTTTTTATTATCTTTTTCATTATTTTATTTTTCAAAAATTATAGAGAGACTAGGAGTACCTATTTTTCCCTAGTAAAAATAGAGTAAATTCAATAAGCCGCATCGTTGTAGGAATTTCATTTCAACTATATACCCTAATCCATTATATATGTTATCCTATGTTAAGAAAAGTTTCCTACATCTTATGTTGATTTGCATGAGAAATGAAGCTAGTTAATTTTTCGTCTGAAAATAATTCATAGATAATAGAAAATTCAATTTTTCCCCGCTGAGCTCGTTTCTCATCGTAAATATAAAATACCTCACGAAAGCCACTTTCTTAACTGGACATTCCTAATTTTACCTACTAATACAGATACTAGCTAGCTCAGAATTTGATATGTAAACGAAGTTTCCCTCCAAATTAAAGTTCCCTTTTCATTCTAGCAAAACATGGTTATGAAATTTTGAAATTTGAAGTTAATACGCACAAAAGAGAAAAAAAAAAGAAAAAGATGCAAAGACCTATGTATTAAAGGTAAGTAATTTACATCACTAATTAAAGAACTAATATGGAATAAGAACCTCTCACTTTTTAGAGGGGACTCAGATTACTATTGAGCAAAGCTCAATCGACATAGTTAACATCTTTATTACTATATTTGCCATAACATGGCTCCCCAATCAGAAATTTTACGTAATTCAAATCTTCTTGAGTTGGAGAAATTTATTTATATTCTTAAACCATTATACTAAGCCATGTAATCATAAATTATGAGACAGTTTTAGTTCGCATTGTCCGATATTAACTTTAAATAATTAAGCAATAAATGAAGCAGGCTCATCATTATTTCCTAATGGAATCTGAAGTCTGAACAAGTGCAACCGACTGCTGAGAAATTTTAACACTGTAGAAACTTAATTAAGTGCCGTGACATAGTTTCAACAGATGTAACAGAAGTATTTTGCTTACAAATACGTAAAATTTTAACATAGTTTACAAAAAACATGTGTATTTATAACGAAATTGATTAACATGATTTTTTTTGACAGAAAATTGATTAACGTGATAAGTATTTAATATAATAAATATTTAATATTTTTGGTTTAAGTAAATTAGATGAATGATAAATATTATTTTATCTTTAATTGTACCCATAATAACACATGTTAATCAAAACTACTATGATATTATTGCAATCAAGTCAATTAACTGTCTCATTTTTGTAAGTCCTTATTCCTCTAATAATAAAATTATATTTAAGAAATAAAAACTAAGGGAGGATGTTATTATTTAATTGTGAGAGAGATTCCTTTCTAATAAAAGGTAGTTTTTCAATTTATGGAATAATAGAAGAATCATAAAAACAAAGGTGAGTCTAATATCATTAGGGCAAATAAGATTTTTTTTGTGTTAATTTTGTTTCTTTTTAACTAATGTCTTAAAATACTAGTAATAATTTAATAAATAGAAATATTTTTTTTTAAACATTACAAATAAAATATATTAAAAATCATGATAAAAGTGCATTAATAATTAATAGTGTTTTGTATGATTTTTTTTATAAGAAAGTATATTTTTTTAGTCGCTATACTTTCGGTCAAATGTGATTAAGGTACCGATATTTTTATATTGATGAATTTGATCTTTAAACTTTAAAAGAAATGCAAAATTTAGTCTCTATTTCAAACATTTTTTAATAATTGGGACTAAATCTACCTATTTTTTTAAAGTTTGATAATCAAATTTATCAATACAATAATATAGTAATCTTGATTGATCAGTATGATCAAAAATATAGAGACTGAAAACATAATTCTTCTCAATTTTTTATTTTAGAATTTTTTACGAAAACTTAATAGCAATTGTTTTTGTTGGGGGATGAAAATATTTTTGTCTTGTTCTTTAATGTGTCAGATCTGTTAGCTTTTCTGTTGCCATAAAGTATGTCTTGAAAAAGGCACTGTCATTCCTTGTTTATACGAGACAGAGCATTTAATTGTAACTAACAAACCCCAAAGTACACATAACACATGCAATGCAGTTATTCTATCTATCCTATACAGACATTTTCATTGTCTCACTCACCCAATCTCACAAAGAAACATCTCCCTTTGATTCTCTCTCCCCTATTATAACCCTGCGTGTGTCTGTGTCCCTTTGCGTGTCTCTACCTGTGTGAGACACTCAGTGAGAAAACATAACAACACACCCCCACCCTAGTTGTTTTCTTTCACGTCACAGAAAGAAAAAAAAAAGTTGTGTTCTCTGTTTTTGCTCTGCATGAAAACAGAGTCCCCTGTTTTTGGTGTTTATTGCAATGAAGTATATTAGGAGTAACAGCTTGAAGAGACTCTTCTCGTTCGGGAGACGTGGGTTTGGGGAAGAAAACGATGTGGGGTTGGTGGTTTCTCCTTGTGAAGAGCACCCTCCAAGACCCTCTTGGAAATGCTTCTCCTATGAAGAGTTGTTTGATGCCACCAATGGCTTTAGCTCAGGTACTTAGAGTTAGTCTCACTCAAGGTTTTAAATCTCAGTCGTAGTTGCAGATTCATCGTAATTCTTAAGAACGTTTGTGGTCATTTTGCAGTTCTAGAAACTCCAAAAACCTTGACGTTGCAGACCGTTTTTTAAAACCTTGATCTCAGTCTATCTTTCTTGTTTGTTTTGTTTGTTTTGTTTGATATACTAAGTTTTTTTTTTTATGACTTTTTGCTTGTTGTGTAGAGAATCTGATTGGGAAAGGAGGGTATGCAGAGGTTTATAAGGGAATATTGAATGGTGGTGAGGAAGTTGCGGTGAAGAGGCTCACAAGAACTTCAAGGGACGAGAGGAAGGAGAAGGAGTTTCTGTTAGAGATTGGCACAATTGGTCACGTGCGCCATTCCAACGTGTTGCCTCTTCTGGGGTGTTGCATTGACAATGGACTTTACCTCGTTTTTGAGCTATCCACCGTTGGTTCTGTTGCTTCTCTTATTCATGGTACACAAATAAAACCCAACAAAAATAAAAGAGAGAAAGAGAAAATAAAAAAAAATAAAAAAGTTTTTCTTTTTTTTTCTTTTTCTAAAGTTGTATTGAGGCCTGCAAATTTTTTTATATGGTATTAGTTTGTAGAAAAGAAAAAATAAAGGGTCTTGATAATTGATGTGTGAATGTTCCTTGTAGATGAGAACTTGCCTCCTTTGGATTGGAAAACAAGGTATAAGATAGCTCTTGGGACTGCACGTGGCCTTCATTATTTGCACAAAGGCTGCAAGAGGAGGATAATTCATAGGGACATCAAGTCTTCAAACATTTTGTTAACGGCAGATTTTGAACCGAAGGTTCTTCAATTTGTACTCTACTTGTGTGTATTAGTTGAACCTGTGTCTCTTAAGTGATTTTGATTGGTTTAATTTGTTTTTGTTTTATTGGGGCAGATATCTGATTTTGGACTAGCAAGGTGGCTTCCATCTCAGTGGACTCACCATTCAATAGCCCCAATAGAAGGGACATTTGGGTACTTTTCTTTTCCAGTTTCCTTCAGTGAATTCTAATTTGCTATGATACCAAATGTGTTAAGTTTTACATTTTGAATGTGATTTTTAGAAGCTAAAATAGTTATAGCTTCTACATCCCAAACGTGATTTTCCATTTCAACGAGTTTCCAAATGCGTTAGTAGTAGTATATTGAAGTATAAAAGTGGTTTAAATCGGAATGTGTTATCTTGTTTTGTAGGCATTTGGCACCTGAGTACTACATGCATGGAGTTGTGGATGAGAAGACAGATGTATTTGCCTTTGGTGTGTTCTTGCTTGAAGTCATCTCTGGGAGGAAACCAGTGGATGGGTCTCACCAAAGCTTGCACAGCTGGGTAGTACCCCCACCCCACCTTTGATGTTGAAACTTTTGTTATTAAGTACTTAATTCCAATTGCCTTGTTTCATGGGAAATACCTATATTTGGTTTGGTGTAGATTTAGGCTAGGCTAATGGTGACTTTAGTGTTACATTGATTAGTGTTATTTAAAGGTTTTTGGGTGTGTTACTATGACTTCACAGGCTAAACCAATACTAAACAAAGGGGAGATAGAAAAGCTGGTAGATCCAAGGCTTGGAGGGGCTTATGATGTGACACAGTTTAATAGAGTAGCCTTTGCTGCCTCCTTGTGCATTCGGGCATCTGCAAGTTGGCGACCTACCATGAGTGAGGTAGTTCAATACATTTGTTGCTCAACTTTGATGTTACTTTCCTAAAATTTGTATATTTATTTATTAGTTTAATTTTGATATGTTATTATTGATATAAAGATTTTTACATGTCAACTTAATTAGAAATAGTTTTATACATAATGTTTAAAGTAATTATTATAAAAGTGAATAATTTTGAATTGATTGAATATGTTTTTAGTCTTCGTAAATATATTATTGATATAAACATTTTTACATTTTAACACTGATTTCTTTTATTAGTCACTCTTATGTTTGAGAGAATAACTTGATGTCTGAAAAACTGGTAATCGGCTAAAGCCCCACTATGCAAAACTTGATGTCTTACATTTTAACTAATCGTCATTTTTTTTTGTTTTTTGGTTCGGTTGAAACTAATCACTAACTTTGTGTTTGGTCATCAGACTAGTATAATAACTGGTGTAACCACCACGGCATTGCATAAGTAACACTATTTAATGTCTATAAATTATAAAATTATATACTATTTATTGAAAGGTAGAATAGTTTGTGTCTGATGCTGGTCCCCCCCGCACTTTTTTTTTTTAATCCCGTTTGTACAGCGAAATTTATGTATGCTAGACCCCTAAAGCCCCACTATGCAAAACTTTAAGGTTTTAATACTAGGAACCAAAAGACAACAGATAAGTGCTATATAGCAACTTACTATTTTGTATTAATTTCGGGGAAATAATTTTGTGACTAGACATGTTATAATATTATTGATGGATCGAAAGATGGTTCATTGCAAATTTCTAAATGAGTTTTCTTTTTGGCAGTAATGTATCTTTCTAAAACATGCTTCCTTAGATGACCATACTCTAAGTCAGATATGTGATGTAAGAACTTGGATTCATTCCAGTTTTTCAATTGCTATTGGCAGCCTATTGTTATTTCTGCTTTTCTTGAGCCGTGCAAGTTGATTACTCAGTTGATGTTCTGTCCTACCTAACACTAACCATTATGCTAATCAGACACAGTAGAGATAATATGACAATCTGAAATTTGACCAGGGTATTAAATAAATAAAAAAATTATACAGTGTGGTTACAGTTCTGGAAATCCTAAGAAACCAATTAAGAGGTCATAACTTAATGATGTGATCTTGACTTGAAAGTTAGAAAGGCCTACATGTGATTTCTGTCCTACTAAACTTGTAATGTAAATTGTAAAATGTGTCCTCTTTTAGGGGTCATCTAGACAACTGATGCATTAGTTCTTATCAGGCAATCAAGGATTTAAATTGTGGTTGAGTTTTCATCGCGATCTTTAATGTTGTACAAAATTGTAAATAAATGCAGCTACAATTGCGGTTGTGATGTGGTCGTAGAGACCCCGATAACCTTGACATTGTGGCCGCAATTGCAATTGTGGATTGTTTTTAAAAAAACTAGCTAATTAGTTATTTATACGTCTTTTCAACATAGAACTCATTATAAATCTTGTGCTAGATTGTATGTACAATTTATATAAAGTTTCTCCTAGTTGTTCTTCATATTCTAATGGTCTAATTAATTAATTTCTTCTTTTTATGACAGGTACTGGAGGTAATGGAGGAGTGGGAGATGGATAAAAAGAAGTGGGAAATGCCAGAGGAAGAAGAGCAAGAGGAGGAATTCTGGGGTTTTGAGGATCTGGAATATGCATATGACAGTTCCTTTTCAATGTCTCTACCTGACTCTCTGGGAAGTACTTAGTGTAGTAAAGGAGTTAGGCACAACTTTCAACTACTTGTACATATATTGTTACATAAATATAAAGGTGCAGATAAGCCTCTTGTGGCTGTTCTGTTCAATCAAACTATATAACTTAAGTGTTTCTTTTTGTATTTTTGTGGATGTAAAATGTTTATCAAAATTGAACTCAGCTACTTGGGCAAATTACATGGCTTAATTTTGACCCTACACGTTTTTCCTTGTTAATATAATAATACGTACAATTATACAAACGAAAAAAGTTCAGATGCAGACGAACATGACATATAGCAAGGTCGTTTTCATTCACTGAAAATCAACCTAGTAACGTGAAACAAACTATAGATAATTGGGTTCGTTGATATTTTTTAGTTTGCGTAGATAAGGGCACTGAATACTTGGACGAATAGGTATGGAGTGCCATATAAAATTAAAGTATGATTACTAGTGCAAGATATATCATAGAGAAATAACAATGAAGTAATTGTTATAGAAAATGTTAAACTTATTATCCAACAACTACTTATATGGAATACATTGAAAAGTAATATTATTTATACAATATATTTTTATAATTCTTTCTTATAATTTTTTTTTGTCACATCTATTTTATCTTATATTTTATGTTTTTCTTACTATCTCTCTTTATTATATATATAAAGTTATACAAACATGATTTACAAATATAATTTCTCTACATCCAATTAACATGTAACGCTGGTGAGTTCCATAAATGACGGTGAAGACGCCAATAAATATACAACTCAACCTGCAAGTTTTGATATAATAGTGGATGGGGAGTAATCCATATGTTGTATATGGCCCAGCCACCTGCAATTCCTAACATATTTATGTTTTCTTTAATTAAAAAACAAGTTTATTTTGGGAGTGGGAGGAAGAGGTTGACCTTTTCTACAGTCAAGGTATATATCGTAAGTTGTAATGATGGCTTATTAAGATGTTATTTATATATGAGTAATAATTTTATCAATAAAAATTCAATTACAAAAGTCAAACGTGAAACCTATTTTGTTTTCAATATATATATATATATATATATATATATATATATATATATATATATTGTTTTCAATGTTGTTCGATCTTAGCAATGGTGTTTGGGTTATTGTTTTCAAGTAATATGAAATAATTATAAGGAAATATCAGGGATAAAGCACTGCTTCAATAAAAGGGTCTCCATGTTTTAAGTGTATGCCTTAGCAATAATTACATGCATAAATATATTTTCACACTGATTGTTTTAGGAATGAGTTAAGCTCAAATATTTAATTAAATTTTCTAATATAAATTTTATTATTTTTTCTCACTTATGATAAATGTGTAAAATATTTAACATTAATAAAAGGAAAACATTATTAAATAATAATATTTATATTATCTTAAATTTTCAGTGGTTAAATAAATAAGAATAATTTTTAAAAAAAAAAATAGTAAAAACAAAAGCAGAAAGAATATATTAATTGAGTTTGAGTCCCTGTGTACTTAAGCTCACAGCTGGAAGCTCATAAAAGGTTAGGTAGTGTGGCCTAATACAACACATGACATCCCAGTTAAAACCACAAAAGATATAATAAATTTTATCCAATAAATTAGGTACCGGTCCAACGACCATGCAACCAAGGTATATAAATTATATCACACATAGAAACAAAGATTCTGTTCTAAAATTATATTGTGGTTCAGTATATTTATATAAGCAACTAATCCTTACAAATATAAATAAATAAATAAATAAAAGTAACTAATTAATTAATTAATTCTGTAAAAAAAAAGCAACTAATTAAGAGCTTCAATAATTTTCAAGAGCTTATAAATTTAAATCATTTCATATTATTTTTCTGAAAAAATATTAGTGTAATCTCTTCTACTTTACAGTCAGATTAGGAATTCGTTTGTTTCGGTTTTTCATGAAAAATATTTTTATTTTAAAATTCGTTTTAAATAAATTGTATATTTTATTTAGAATTTTGAAAAAAAATAATTAAATGAACATATTTCTTCTTATTGTTTTGAGTAACATCTAAAAAATAATTTTATCATTACAATTATAATTAAATTTTAAAACAAAAAATATTTTTTTTATAATTGTAATAAATTAAAAAATAAATTTATTTTTCATAAAATCTCTAAAATGTAAATTATATGTTATATTTTAAATTTGTTTAATTTTAAAAAAATTATACAAATGGATCATAACAAAATGCCAAAGCGTTTATGGGGGAAATTAAAGAAAGAAGAAAAGGTTCTGGGAGTTACTTTTCTCACAATTGACTACGTATATTTATATTCAAATAATGATAACAATAAAGGAGTACAAGTGGATGAACCGGTAGACATTTTGGACAGCAAAGATAGTTTCAAAGTGGATTTTGATTTATAAAATGTTGCATACATAATATGTGGTGGTTGAGCTTGCCACAAACATGCCTCTAAGTTGTTTAAGAAGTAAGAGAATCTTAAACAAAATGGCAACGTAAACCTTCCAAGTTTGGTTTAAAAAAATCGTATTGAACTGAAGGTTGTTTAACTTAAAAAAGACTAGGAGGTAATAAACTAATAATGATGCAAACAAATGATAAATATTTGTATAGAGTGAGTGATTTAGATACATGCATGAATACTTTATGGTAGCTGATACTGGATAAACGATACCTTTGGCATCACACCCCATCCACCCGCCAATTTCCCTATCATTCCGCATGTTGTTATTCGTTTGCCTTCGTCACGCGGTCCTTTTTTTTTTTTTTTTTTTTTTCATTTGATTGCAATAGAAACATGATTTCGTTGTGTTGTTAAACATAACGGAATCATGTTTTTGTTATAGTTTTGATCGAAACGTATAACAGAAACATGATTCTGTTAATTTGTGTCTGGATTTAGACATATAATGGAATCAAGATTTCATTTTGTATATTTTTTTAGAAAATTAATGAAATCGTAATTTCATTGTATTTTTGTTTTTTATTTAAGTTGTAAGATTCATTTACAAACTATGAATTCATTGTTCCCTTTTGGTTCATGGCAAATATATGTAATGGAAAGAAGTTGGAATACCTTTATTCCTGATGAAGTTACAATACCAAGTGGTTCGAAAAATATGATTAAAGCTAGCGAGGATGCTTTTGACCATCCAATACAAGTAGATGATAATGGTTTGGGACATTCGATTAAAGGAAATGATAATGGTTTGGATAAAGAACCCCACCTAATTTTCCTGACTACTCCGAAAATTTCATCACTAATGAGGTATATTGATTAATTATCGATGGAATTTATAAGTCATGTTTATATGTGTGTGTTTTATTACTGAAAAAAGATGATTGGTTTTAGGTTTTTGCAGAGCGTGATGATTTGTTGAAGTGGGTTTGAGATGTCGAAAAGAAACTTGGATTTATTATTGTGATAGAAAGGTCAGAAATTGGGAGGAAGGCCTTTGTCTTATTGGCTTATGAAAAGGGAGGAAAGTATAAACAATATAAAGATAAGTTAACCAGCAAGTCTACTAGAACAAAAAGTTGTGGGTGTCCGTTTAAATTTAAAGGGAGGTTTGTGAAAGACATCAGATGAAAACTTTTTTGTAGTTTGTGGTTTTCTTAACCACGAAGTGTTTGAAATATTGTTGGGTCATGCATATAATGGTTGTTTAAGCAGTGAAGAAAAATCTCTACTAGATCAAATGACTAAAAAATGGTCAAGCCTAGCCAAATTTTGTTGACAGTCAAAGATCAAGATCAGACAAATGTTAGCACCATCAAGACCATATACAATGCATGACAAAAATATTGTCGAGAACAAAGGGGTCCAAGAATTGAAATACAACATCTCATAAAGTTGATAAAACGTGATGAATATGTTTACTGGTATAGAAGGGTAGGCACTCAAGATGTTGTCAGAGATATATTATGGTCACATCTAGATTCCATCAAGCTTTTGAATGCATTCCCAACTGTGTTGATATGTGATAGTACTTACAAGATCATGAACAAATATTGCCTTCCACTATTAGAGATTGTTGGTGTGACTTCAACAACAACTAGGTATGCATATAATTGCTCAATTGTCTTGACATTTGTCATCTATAATATTAAACTCTTGTCGATAGTACAATTCGTTACATGATAGGGTTGAAGGCGCACACGCAAGATTGAAGAGGTTACTTCGTAATAGCATGAAAGATTTGTGTAGTTGTTAGGATGCAATGAATAATATGCTTATATTGCAACATACTGAGATTAAGGGTTCATTTCATAGAAACATCAATGTAGTGGATCATAGGTTTAATACCATGTTTTACAAAGAAGCTATGGGGTTTTATTAATTAATAGAACCACAAAACCTAATCTTTAATGAGTATAAACGTGTCGACGGTGTTGGTGTTGACAATTATGCTTGTGGCTACACACTTAGAACTATTCACGGTTTACCATGTGCATGTGAACTTGCTAGATATAGCAATATGTTTGGCTCAATACCCTTGAGGTCCATTCATGTGCATTGGAAAAGGTTATCGATTGCTGTAGAAAAAATTGGGGGACTTAAGTTTTACACATGAGGTCGATGCATTGTTAAAACAATTTTCACAACTTGACATGTGTGAAAAAATCACAATGAAGACTAAAGTCTGTGAACTCGCATTTCTGGATACCACTTTACTATGTCCTCCTCTAGAAAAGGTAAAACCAAAGGGAGCACCAAAGTCTGTGAATTTTACTAAACGTGCACCTTCAATGTGGGAGTGAGTCGATGTAATGCACAATATCGTAGATAATTCGTCCCGTCCTAATGTGGTTTGCAAAGTTGTCCGTGACCATAAGCACAACAAAACGGTGCCTTATATAGATGAATTTCACAGTGAGTTGCAAGAATTCATTGTTCATATTGTTGATATGAAATTAGATGGAAATTACGGTTACCGGGCAATTGCAGCTTTGCTAGTATGGGTGAGGACTCTTGGGCTCTAATTCGTCAAGATTTGATTCAGGGACTTTAGAAATGACACCTTCTTTATGCTTAACTCTTTGGCACACAGTAAATATTTGTTGAACTAATCTCCTCTTTGTATGTTGAAAATAGCCCAATAGAAACCCGTGACAAGTGAATGTCCATTCTCGACATGGGTTTTGTTATTGCTAGTCAGTATTGTATTTGTCTGCTTATCTAGGGTGCAAAGTTGCACTTTTTTTTCGCTTAGGAGTCGGCCATCATCTGTTGTACATCAATGACATATTGCTATTGGATTTGTTAACATATGCCACCTTGTGCAGGTATACACAATCTACTTAAGAGAACATTTAGTATTGTAAGCATGTAAATTTGTTCACTAACTCTATCTTATTGTATCATGAATTAGGCTTTTTTTAATGGATGAATCTCTCCTACCTCCTATTGCACCACAATGGAGTAGATACGGCATTGAAGAAGCCCGTTCATGGCAAATATCGTACTTGGAATGCATAAAACAATTCAATTCAATACAATTTCATTCAACTAGAGGAGATCAATATGTAATAGATATTACTAGGGACTCATTTAAATTATTTACTCTTGTATAATATATTGTTATTGCTTTCTATTTTCATGTTATGTGTATTGATTTCGGTCCTCTAATCTTGATTGGAAAGGTTGTTAATTGTTGCACATTTTGGCTATTATTATGTACATACATTGCACTACTTGTTATAAAAAAATATTGTCTGTCTGTCACACAACACAAAGGAAATATGTTTTCGTTGCATTGTTTATACAACACAATAATATTTTCGTTGTTGAATATTAGGGTAAAAAAGCTAACAACGGAAATATGATTTCGTTTTATAAATATAACAACGGAATCATATTTTCATTGTTAGTTTTTCTCACCATCCTTAGATAACAACGAAAATATGATTTCGTTGTTATCTTTATAAAACGAAATTACATTTCCGTCAGAAGGGTATTTTAGAAATATTAAAAAATTTAATCATGTAAGGGTGAAAATAGCAAAAAGTTGAGTGAGAATAGCAATTCTCAACATCGAGACATGGACCAAGCCCAATTGAGCGACTTAATCTTGTGGGCAAAACGTATAATCAAACGACCCAAAAAATATATGGTCTCCTAATGCCTCTCTGTCTCAGGAGTTAGGTTATGCATACTTTTGTAAAAAAAATAAAAAAATAAAAAAAATTACTCATTTAGTTCATATAGTTGTACAAATTTTAGAACCATTCTTTTTAGACTCTTTACAAATACTTTTGGATCCTTTCAGTCTTTATCGTTACAAAATGACAAGGATTAAAAAAGTTTGTGTAATAACAGAAACTAAAAAGATCCAAAAATGCTTGTACAAGAATTAAAATGAAAGATTTTTAAGTATAAGGACTAAAAAAGTAAAGTTTGTGTAACTATAGGAACTAGATGAGTAATTTTTCCTAAAAAAATTAACCAAGTACTGCAGACCAAATACAGGACCCCCGAAATAATGCGAAGAAAAGTTAAAAGACTTGCAATTATTTTGCTGATCATTACAACGGCTTTTCTTTTCTTCACGCGTTTCAGCTCTCATTTGTTTTGTTTCTGCAATGTTATGACAGTATTGTTCATTTTTTTTAACGATGTTATGTTATAATTAAAAAAAAAAAAACCCAACAAGTATTTCTATCTGGGCAAGCACCAATCTTTATTAAATTTTCTGCTTTATAAAAATAGACAGACAGTCAATTTTTATGAAGGACAGAATAATTAGGCCATGAGTTTGTGATCCATTTATCTTTAGAGTTACTATACCTTATTAGACTAATGTCAAGTGGTTATTAATATAGGCTTAATTCTATATGTCATTGAAAGTCACAAATATTTTAAAAAAATGACAATATTGGCTTTAACATAATCTAAATTCTAAGCAGAAGATAAGTTATTTCATAATTTGCTTGTTCAAGTGAAAGACTGAGATTAAGTATTTCATTTTTGTGTAAGTAATCGAATTGAGGAGCTGCTAAGGGGCCAAATTAATTCAAAACTAAGATCATAGACTACAAGCAGGATCGGTCTAACATAATTTAAAACTATTAACAATTAGGGGCTTTAAAAAAATAAAAGAAGTTTTTTCTCTGACATGGTTTGAACCTCATTCACTAAGAAGAAAACACTTTAATTATTATCACTACATTAAATCAACCAATAATAAAATTTATTTAAATATTAATGTTAAATAATTTTTTTTTTGTGAGAGACCTAAAGTAAGGACTTGTGCTGCCTTGAGTGCAAGGCTCGAAGAGTAATCCAAAGGAAGAGTTGTGTGAGTAAGTGATATTTTAGGCCCCCTTTCGCACTGTTACTTGAGACTCGAACTATAGGGGAAAATTTAAGGGTATGTCCCCCACATCAACTTAGAAGTTAGAACAATTAGACCAACTAATTAATTCCCGCAAGCTGCATGCATAAGCACTTAGGTGTCTTTAAATTGTATAAAGATGATGATGTCAACCAGAAGACGTAGAATGTTTTTTATTGGTCCATAAAAGACGTAGAATTTATTAAATACAAATGTCAGCTATTTTTTTTTAAGCCCACGTGACGTCAGCCATTATGTACTTATGTTCTGGCATTATAAAATGCATAAAAGATAAATAAACATAGTTGGGGGTAATTATCTGAAAGACTTATTAAAATAATAACTGATCATGAAATTTAAACACACAAAATGAAAGTTGAAGGTGTCCATTTTTTTTTATAAAAAAGCGTGGGTCTTATTATGTTTTTATTTTTATTTTTATTGAAATGTCTTAAAATTATATACTTTTTAATTTATTTTAAAATTTAAGTTCATCAACTTATGTCAAAGTTTAGGTCCCATACTTTTTCAAATAGATATACCAAAGGATTTAACTCGAGTAATTATATTTAGTCATTGACAAATTTTAAACATCCCATCAATACTCCTCATTTCTCTCTATTTCTCTATCTTCTTATCACATTACATCATCAATCAAATTAATCACTTATCTCTCATCTCTTCCTCTCTCTCTCAAGGTATAGACACCTAAAGAAGTGTCTAACAATTATTTTCCATTTAACTCAGTTGATTGAACATTGTGTCCTCCATGGTACTTGTACTCGATTCATGGATAAAAAAATTACAAATAGATCTATTGTCCTATTGTATTTAACAATTTTATTATAAAGTGAGTTTTTAAATAAATTTTAGACTTAAATAATCTTTTAGTCCCTATAAAATAGGGGTTTTTGTTTTTTGTTTTAGTCCCTATAAAATTTATTGTTTTTTTAGTTTTAGTTCCTACTGTCAAATATTAATGTTAATGGATGACGTAACAACAACGTTGACAATTTATTGACTTTCCACGTCATCAGGGAATCTGACAGGTTAGTCACTCGTAAACTTTTTTTAGTTTAATGGTAATGCACTGACAGTGTAAAACAGTTTTACATGGTCATCCAATCACAAATCACCATTAATATGACTTTTAAGATAATTTTTTAAAAGTTAACAAACTTAGCATACATTGATATGACTTTTAAGATAATTTTTTAAAAGTTAACAAACTTAGCATACATTGTGGGTTGTGATTGGATGACAGTATAAAACTATTTTACACTGTCAGTGCATATTCCTTTTTCTCATTTTTTTTGGATAAATTATGTTTTTAAATATCTCTCATCAATTAGTCTGACGTCTTTGAAACAAATGAAGATTTAAAAACATAATTTACCAAAAAAAATTACATGTGACTGTCTTGTCAAACGTCTTGATAACATGACAAGTCAACAGGCTGCAAACGTCGCTGTTAAGTTATTAGTTAACGTTGTTATTTTGATAGTAGAGACTAAAAAAAAAATTACAGAGACAAAAATCAAAACAAATATCTTTAAATGACTAAAATAAAAAAAATCCTTATTTTATAAGGACCAAAAGATTATTTAAGCCTAAATTTTAAATTCAGACTAAATTTTTAAAAATGTTATAATATTAAAAAAATCTATATTTGATCAATAATTGACGATTTGTTTCAGAAATAAGTTAAAACTGTTTAAAATAAGGCCTAAATTGGCTTGAATCATTTTCAGTCATATAAATGATGAGGAGGGATCCACTTACTCTTTAATAATAAGTCTAAGAGAGTTACTCTTCATCCTTATCATTCATTTTCTTGAATTCCAATGGTTAAGATTAATTATTTATTACAATAATTAGATTTCAAGAAATGAATGGTGAAGATGAAAAATAACTCTCTTAGACTTACTCTTGGAGCAAGTGGATCTCACATCATAAATGATTATTTTAAAAGATGCTAAATTAGAAAAACAAAGAAATATTATATTATCAGTATTTGATATTGAGAATATAAATAATCTATAATGTGGATAACAAGTCTCTCTACATATTAGCTACATTAATAATATTTGAAAATGAATGAAATGATTGATAATTATAATTCTTAAAAATTAATTAGGATATAATTTTTGTATTTTACTTCATCGCCGAATTTCTAAGAAACAAATTTAAGTGTTGACTCGTTCTATTTTATGAAATAAATTAAAGAGAAGCAACTACTAGGGAAGGCACCAACTACTATATACTGTCTTATATTTCTGTGTTGGAGGTTTTATGTCTTGTTTGTTCTCTGTTCTTCCTTTTGAAACGCATAGTGAAAGCAAATAATGGTTGAAAATATGAAGAGAAGCAGCTTTGAAGTGTTGGGAATGTGCTGTGCTACAGAAGCAGCACTGGTTGAAAGAATTGTGAAGCCTCTTCATGGAGTCAAAGATGTCTCAGTGATAGTCCCTACCCGAACAGTTACTGTGGTCCATGATGTTCTCTTGATTTCTGAGTCACAAATAGGTGATTTGTATACCATTTTCTCTCCACTTTCCTTTAGTGCTAACGATATTGGTGTATCATGGATCGATCATCGATTTAAATTTCTAAAATGATTATCAGAGAAGTTAACTACTTCTTTAATCTTTATGTGATAGCTCTGGCTCATATCTTCCTTTATTACTTGGATTTATGGGGTGTGTTAGTGTTACTCTATGCTTTTTTTAGAGTTCATGATCTAGTTTTCCCTTTTAAAATTGTCACTTCTTGTTATTGTTATTGCTATTGGATTACATGCTAGCTTTGTTGGGGTCCTGAAATGAGTTGACTGATTCTGTTACTGTCATGTATAACTCATTATGCCAACCCCTTGTTGAGGCTCTAGAATGGTTGTGTAATCTCCAGAGAGTAATTCATCGTGTTCTTCATAGTTAAGTTTTTGCTTAATTAACGACATGCCAACGAATAAGTATAATTTTACATTCGTTATGGAAACCAGACAAAAGAAAATTACTACTATTGATATATGAACAAGGCTTTATTACTTTGTGTCAACTTGATCATAGTTACCAGAAATGCTGTATACGAGAACACGCGATATGGGGACGGGTATGCAATTTGTTGTTGTTTGCACTTTGCAGTTATATTACAAGTCTTTCTTTATTGTGAATTTGATACATAACATGTGGTATGGTGAATTAGGTATGCAATTTAATGTAAACGATTCCTGGTAAGTGGTAACTATGGTCAGAACCTCGCATGACTCTCAGGTCCTGTATTGGTGGGAGCCATATGCACAGAGCCACATAGTAGTGTTTTTCACATGAACTGAACGGCTTTAAATGTAGAAGCTTTCTATCTTCCTAGGCTTTATAATGATTGTAAATACCTGTATTTCTACATGTCAAATAAAACTTTCATTGGTTATTATCCAGATGCATGGCTTTTTTAATTTAAAATTTACATTCACAGAGTTACTTCTTGTTACTTTAGTTACTTTTTAGCTAAGGTTATATATCACTTCCATTGGCATTCACTAAAATAATTTTTTTGCTTTAGACTATTTTTTGTCCCTAAATATCCGAAATGAGGTGAAAAAATCTTATTGAAAGTCATTACTCTCTTTTCTTCAAACAGACACAACAAGAATTTCTTGATCTTTATTATTTGATTGTGTCAGCTGATGCACTGAATGCTGCAAGGCTTGAAGCTAGTTTGAGACTACAGGGAGAGACTGATAATGAAAAGAAATGGCCAGATTTAACTACAATGGTGTGTGGCTTGTTACTTGCACTTTCTTTCTTGAAGTATGTATATCAACCTTTGGGATGGTTGGCACTTGGTTCTGTTGTCATTGGCTTCCCTAAAGTTCTACTCAGGGCCATAGCTTCCATTAAGGCTCTTACTCTTAATATCAACATTCTGGTTCTATTGGCAGGTAACATTTTCTATATAGGGTAATACTTTGGTTCGAATTATATATTTATTGATTACTCAGTGAGAAATGGGTAGGCTGTACTACTGTAGTTTTCTTACCAAAGAATATAACAATACTACTTAGATTGTATGGAAAAAGAATGTACACGTGTGACGTATGATGGAATGTTCTGTTTGTTATGTTTCATTGTTTATATCTTGCAGTGTGTGGTACTGCTGCTTTACAAGATTTTTGGGAGGCTGGAATCATCATCTTCCTATTCTCCATTGCTCAATGGCTTGAGACAAGAGCAACTCACAAGGTTGATGACATCACTTCCCCCTTTCTCCTTGACAGTTTGCTGCATTTTCTTATTTCAGTAACTCAATTTTCTACTTGATTAATGCCAAATTGTGTGCCTTTAGTGTGCTTATCTATGTACTCTAGCTTTCTTCTATGAGGCATAAATGTTAGTTCAATTTTTTAATGTTTTGATAACTTTGCCAATGACTGATTACGGTTCAGTATTCCCCAAATAATGTGCAGCACCAGGTTACATGCAATCTAGGAATGATTTTTTAAAACATTGTAAGGCAGGAATAATTAATTTCTTAAAACATTGTAAGGCTTTGTTTGAGGCATGAGCAAACTCCAAGTTTATCTTCTTGTTTTGCTCTTAACTGAAGGCGACTTTACCTGGATTCTTGTCTGTACTCTTATTATCAGATCTTGAAGAATTTCTAATTTCTTCTCTCTGACACACACAAATCACTGCTACGTTGGTCAATACATACCTAATATTACAAGAAAACATTGCTATTGAATGCCAATGTATGTTACTATGTTATGATGAGTTTCATAAGTTTAAGTTTATATCTACAAAGTGATAAAGAAGTTCAAGGTACATGAACTTCAGTATTATCTTCAGTATCATTTCTCAAATTCCAATTTTATTTGCTTCTGAATTGATCTTCTGTGTTTATATTAGAATCATTACGATTTTTCCTTGTTTCTCTTGGTGTTTTCAGCTATACTGCAGACATCTCTAGTACCTAGATTCATATTAGGAATTATTAATATTAGAAGTTTTTAGAACTATTAAGAATTGAAAATTTTGCTCATATAATAGACAATGCAAACCCGCAAAGAAGAACAACTGCAAATTTTGCTCATAAAACAGACAATGCAAGTGTCTGAGAAAGAAGAGAAAAATTGTGTAATATATAGGGCACATTGTGTGTTTGTGAATGAGGAAAGATGAAAAAGAAGGCAAGAATCTTTGAAATAAGTTGAGTGGAGAAAGTGTTAATGGAGTTTTTGTGGGGCAAGTTTACTCAGCAAATCTATATCATAATATTTTGTGATTTACTCCATTAGTCTTTGTTTTTGTCATATTTGATGAACATAACTCAAGCTTAGTCTCTTTGTCTATAATCATATTATATCTAGAATTAATTATGATTTCTTCACACTCATTAACACAGGTCACTGCTTAGAGCTAGTAAAATGCAAGCATTAATCAAAAAACAGATAATAAATAAGACCTATTTTATGTTAACGTTTGACATTTTAAGTCTGTTCTTTAGGCAATGGTTGCTATGTCCTCTTTAACAAGCATGGCTCCTCAAAAGGCCGTTATTGCTGAAACTGGGGAACGTGTCGACGTCAATGATGTTAAGATCAATACCATATTTGCAGTCAAGGCTGGTGACGCTATTCCTCTTGATGGGATCGTGGTGGAAGGAAAGTGTGAAGTTGATGAAAAGATGTTAACAGGAGAATCATTACCTGTGATCAAAGAGTTAGATTCAGTAGTATGGGCTGGAACTATTAATGTGAATGGTTAAGTATCTAGCTATTCTTTATCTCTCAACTTTATTCTACCAAAACAATGCTTCTAAAATAATTCTGGTTTACATCATCCCAGGATATATAAGTGTAAAAACTACCGTGCTGGCAAAAGACACAGTGGTGGCTAGAATGTCAAAACTTGTTGAAGAGGCTTCTAGCAGAAAATCTCGAACACAAAGATTCATTGATAATTTTGCAAAGTACTATATTCCTGGTAAGTATTAAGTACAAACTACACCAACTGTTTTTCTTTTTGTGGAAGTAAAAGAATAAAAACATTCACTAATGTTACTTTCACTTTGAAAGTTTAATATTGTGATTGATAAATATGCTGTAGACGTACAATATCACAGTAAATACTGATATTTGTATTGATTTATGTTATATTGCAGCTGTTGTCTTGATTTCAGCTAGCATAGCTGTGGTTCCAGCTGCATTAAAAGTTCCTGATATTAAGCCTTGGTTTCATCTGGCAATTGTGGTTTTATTAAGTGCATGCCCTTGTGCTCTCATCCTCTCCACACCTGTTGCAATCTTTTGTGGTCTCACAAAAGCTGCAATAAGTGGATTACTCCTGAAAGGTGGAGATTATATTGAAACACTTTCTGGAATTAAGACAGTGGCTTTTGATAAAACGGGCACAATAACAAGAGGAGAGTTCACCGTGACAGATTTTTCTCTTGTAGATGACATTAGCATTGAAACTTTATTGTACTGGTAAATTTTATTAATTAAACATAAAGAATGTAAATACACTCTGTTTGGATTTTGGGGAGTTTATAATTGTTTTAAGACTACTTTGCTTTGGTTAATGAAAACTTTGTAGGGTTTCAAGTATTGAGAGTAAATCAAGTCATCCTATGGCAGCTGCACTAGTGGAATATGGAATGTTGAATTCTGTCAAGCCAATCCCTGAAAATGTGGAGAATTTTCAAAATTTTCCAGGGGAAGGAGTTTCTGGTACAATTGATGGGAAGGATATCTATATAGGCAATAGGAGAATTGGTGCTAGAGCTGGCTCTGAAAGAGGTGATTATAAAACCGCATCCTTAGTTTCAAAATTAATTATTGTAGGCTTTCTAATCTTGAATTTCTGAATGTGTGTGTGTGTGTGGCTTTCCTTTTTTACTAATGTTTCTTTGTTATTTGGTCATCCTTTACCAGATACAAGCACTTGAGTATTTTTCTATATATTTCAAAGATTTTCTTATAGTTCTTCATAATCTGGCACTTAGATAGTAGCCCCCAGCCTTTAGTTCATAGCCTGTATTCAGTAGTTTATCACTTCATTAGTAACTCAAAAGTACATTCGAAGTCCTCTTTGGGTAACAATTTAGTTTATTTCGATACTTTTTGTGCTTCATTGCTGATATTTATATTATTATCATTTCACTCGCGATAATTTATGCATTGAACTATTCTATCATATTTTTAGTTGATTGTCACATGCAATTTCAAAGCCATGAAATTTCTACCCCGAAACAATACTGTGGACCAACTCTGGTTGGAGCCTTCAGCTTAGTTGATATCTGCAGATCAGGTGCTTTGGAGGCAATAGAAGAGCTAAAGTTGTTAGGCGTGAGATCAGTCATGCTAACAGGAGATAGCTCTCAGGCTGCTATGTATGTTCAGAGTCAGGTATGCTCATTGTAACCTATACTCTATTTAACCAACAATCTTAATTATGACAAAATGACAAATATGTTGATTTGATAGACTTTGTTATTAACAATGTCAATTGTCTTTTTCTTGACTGAAAAGATCACCCCTCTTCAGTTTTGGTTTAGTGATGCTTATTATGATCCATATTAAGAATAATTATTTACTTATTCTCTGTAGTTGAACCATGCTCTAGACATTGTTCATGCAGAGCTTCTACCCGCAGATAAGTCAGTGATCATTGAGAATTTCAAGAAAGATGGGCTAACAGCCATGATTGGAGATGGCATGAATGATGCTCCTGCATTAGCCACAGCTGACATTGGTATCTCAATGGGAATATCTGGTTCAGCTCTTGCAAATGAGTCAGGCAATGCAATTCTCATGTCAAATGACATCCGAAAAATACCTGAAGCCATTCGCCTAGCTAGAAAAACTACTAGAAAGCTCATTGAGAATGTCATTATTTCAATTGGTTTCAAGAGTGTCATACTTGCATTGGCAATTGCAGGATACCCTATAGTCTGGCTTGCTGTGTTGACTGATGTTGGGACCTGTTTACTTGTGATTCTCAATAGCATGTTAATTTTACAAGAGAAGCCTAAATATGAAAGAAAATCTACAAGTTCTAAATACAGCACCTTCTTGGAAGATATGACCACAACTCTACTTGACAAGAAAAGTAATAGCAATGAGAACCAAGCACTTCTTACTGCTGAAAAGTGTGGTAATGATTGTTGTAAAAACGACACTTATCGTGTAGCAACTACAAGCAAGAATGAATCTTCTGGACTTTCAAAGTTGAGCTCACACAAGGGAAACCACAATGCAAACTTGGTCTCTATTGAAGTGCATATAGTGAAACCTTTCAATGGTTGTTGTCTAGGCAAAGTCAAAATGTGTGAGGATTCCTCATGCAGAACAAATAATAGCTCTGATTGTTGCCAAGAGCAATCTAAGACTGAAAAATGTGACACTGGTTCTATTGTGACACAAGATGCCAGCATTGCCACCTTGGAGTCTGATGGCTATAAGGACAAGTCCATGGATATTTCAGAGTTGTCTGGGACAAGTGGGATTCCCAAGTGTTGCAAGAACTCGTGCTGTAATGAAAGTGTTAACCATGTTACTAGCCTTTGCCTTAGCCAGCCAGAAATTATTATCGAGTGATTCTAGTTTCTGCATGGGGGATGTGAAAAAAAAAGTTTTATTTATTGATTTATTTTAAATCAAAAAGACATGAGACTTCAAACCCAAGAATGGTGTTCGACAATAAATCAAACTATAATTACTTTTTGTTAGTAATTTAGTAGTTGATACGAGAGTGAAAAAAACAGAAAGGAAGACATAACCAGATACACAAAGTTCAATTGATGAAGTGCCACTTCTAATTATCACTGTAGTTGAAACTTCTTCTGATAAATTTCTCGTAGCTTAAGTATCTTTTTGGTGAAATTTCTATGAAATTGAGCAAAAACGCGTGTTCGGGTGGGGTAAGAGTACGGAAAGATTTAATGTTGTCCTCACTATTTTATTTATTTTATTTTTTTTATCGATTTAGTTGATCACTGATTAAATTAGAATAATCTCACGCTAGTTGATCCATATGCTTAGTAGTAACTATCATTTAATATTGTTCCCACAAAATTGCATAATTTATGGGAAATTTTTGCTGATACTACGAAATTCACTATATACTCCCTCCGTCTTAAATATAAGAAGAAAAAAACCATTGTATTGTTGTCTCAAATATAATAAACAAATATTAACTAATTTAATTAGGCTATCTCTAAAATACCTTTCATTTAATATGAGTTTTATTTTTAAAGATTTTTTTCTTTTTCTTGATACCAAGTTACAATGGAGGGTAAAAAAAATATTTTTTAATTGGGATTGGTACAATTAATTAATAGAGTAAATTATACGAACATTCCATGAGGTTTGTCTTTATTACATTTGGCACCCCTCTATTTTTGAATCCTACAGCAAATTTCCTAATTTTTGGACTTTCGTTACACCGATTCCCCCTCATAGGCATAAATCATTACACTGATCCCTTTCTCAGGTTTTACAAATATTACACTTAGCTCCCCTTAGGAGTGCTCAAAGTAATGTAAAAAAATAAAGGGATGCTAGATGTAATAAGAGCAAATCTCAGGAGGTGTCTGTTTAATTTACTCTAAATAATACTAACCAACTTTTTTAATTATCGAAAATTAGTATTTTTTTTTTACTTATATTTAAAACCGGGAGCAGTACCTTTCTTGACCTTTGGGCTAAGATCAAGTGTAATAACTGCAAAATTCACCAAAAACGCGTCAGAAGAAAGTCAAGTAGGATTACCAAGTACTGCAAGAACTCATACTGTAATGATAGTGTACATGTCAACATACAATTAGCCTTAACCACGCGGAAAATGTAGTTTCTGCATGGGGGAGGGAATAAAAAAAACACTTAATTGCAAATTTTATCACCTAACTTTTAACATTTTGTAAATTTTATCATCTAACTTTTTTTCTTGTAAATTTTACCACTCAAGTTTTCAATTTTCGCGCATTTTACTACCATTGATGTGTTCCAAAAAAAAAGTAAAAAAATATAAAATAAAACGACGTCATTTTATTATCAATGTGATGGTAAAATGCACAAAAATTGAAAACTTGAGTGGTAAAATTCGAGGAATCATGAAAGTTGGGTGGTAAAATTCACGGAAAAAAAATTTGGATGGTAAAATTCGCAAAATGATGAAAGTTGAGTGATAAAATTTGTTTAAAAAAATTGGATGGTAAAATTCGCAAATTGATGAAAGTTGGATGATAAAATCTGCAATTAAGCCTAAAAAAAAGTTATTTATTTATTTGTTTTAACTCAAAAAAGAAAAGAGACTTAAATCCCAAGGATGCAGGAATGGATCCAACATTATTACTGATCTGATTTGAAAACCTAAATTTAGGAAGTCCCAAGAATGTGGTGTTGCAGAATAAATTCAAACTATAATATTAATTTTTTGTCTGTGATTAGTAGTGGACAGGAGAGTGAAAAAAAAAAAGGTAGACATAACCCAATACACAAAATTCAATCAATAGAGTGCCACTTTTATTTATCACCGTAGTTGAAACTATCTTCTGATTGATTTCTCGTAGTCTTCGTATCTTTTTGGTGAAATAACCATGAAGTTGAGCAAAAACGCGTGTTAAGTTGAATAATGTCAGTTAACCAACAAATGGGCAGAATTAGAGGACAGAGAGGTCTAATGTAATCCATCCACACACTATGAAACGACAAAAAAGGAAGACTTCACTGCTTCCACAACTTCAACGGTCATTTAATATAGTCAGCACACAGTCACATAATTTTCAAACCTTTTTTTTTTCTTGCTAACCATGCACGGATTAAGGAATTAAAAAAAAATATTTATTATAAAAATTATAAAAGAGGACAAAAAATATCATGAACAGCGTAATTTTATACATCTCAATAAAAATATTTCTATTTTTAAGTTCCTTAATCAGTATCCTAATTTAAGGGTACTGATTAACATTTGTCCTTTTTTTTTTTTATGAGAAATTAATTTCTGAAATAACTATGAAATTCACCATAAAACAAAACCGCGTTTTGAGACACATTGTGGAGAAGTGAGAAACATAATAAACAAACTGCAAAGTGCAAACTACATAATTGCAGTTTGTTCCTTACTATCAACTGCAGTGTTTTGAAGTTATTGGTCTCGCTATGATGGGTCTCACTATTATGGGGTTTGACGTTTCTGGGTCTGAAGGAATTGTAATTGCTGTTGTCACAGGTAGAATTTAAACTGATATTTTTTTGTTTTTATTTCCTGTTCTGTGTTGGTTTGTTTGTAAGATTTTTGTTCTGACTGAATGTTCTAATTGTTAAAAATGAGATTTTTTTTCTTTATTTTTAACATTAAATGCGTGTTCAATATATTGGGTTGCTTGTACGTTTGGTTAAAAGGTTGCTTATGCTTAGAAAAAGCTAACTGTAACTGTAGGTTAATAATGCTTATTTTTTTAGCTTAGTCATGAGTGCTTTTTGGTTTGTCCAATGGGGGCTTTATAGTTTGCCTATTTAAGCTCTCATGGTAACACCTTAAATTAGTTGCATTGCTAAAAGCCTAAAATATATCAACTCAATTTTGCTCTCTTTTCATGTGAGGTTTTTGGTTTAAAATTCACAACTTTTATTCTTTCGCTCAGTCTAATAGTTTCCTCGCTCAGTATGTTGTTCGATTTGATGCATCGTCTATTATGTTTTTAGCTCAGTTTGATAGCTATTTCAATTGAGTCTTATACCCATTTTCATATGCCAACTTCTAACATGGTATCTAGAGCTTAAATGGTCTTTAACGCTGTTTTCGGTTGTGAGGAGAGAAATAGAAAAGATGGAAATAGAAGAGAAATAATTTTAAAAAGGAGAAATAGAGTAGAAATAAAGTTGAATGTTAGGTTGTTTGTTTTAAGAGAAATAGGTGAGAAATAGAGTGGAAATAATATTGTAAAGGTGTTTGGTATGAATGAAATAGGGAAGAGATAATTTTATATAGTTATAAAATGAAATTACTGCCCTTCAAGTGAATGATCAAATGTATCAGCCTTTGGACTATATAATCAATTTTATAGTAATATAATCAATTTTTTTTGTTCAATTAATCATTTGTATTGTGCCAACAATCGATTTTTTGTTTGAAAAATGTATTTAAAAAAGGTCTATTTATAAGTAGGATGATTCTGTCAAACTTTTCTAATCGATTATAAAAATGGTAAATCAATTTTCGTCTACCATTAGGAATCATCAACAATGTGATAAAATCGATTATTGAATCCCAAAATCGGTTAATTGAAGTAACAGGCCAATCTGAGGGTAAACCAGTCTTTTTGTTGGTAACATTTAGTAATCCCGTTTCTACCCCCAAATTGCGATGATGGAAATAACTCATGTGGGTCCCTTCAATTCATAATTAATTCTCTGTTGTCTCTGTTAAAACAAACACGTGTGTATTGTTTCTGTCCGCGCATCCTTATTTCTATCGTCCAAAACAAACACAGTGTAAGGGACTGTGAGGGAGTGAAAACTAGAGTCAGTGAGGGAGAGAAAAACCCGAAAAATAAAGTGAGAGAAATCCAGCAAGAAAACCCACAAAAAAAACTTCAAACACAAAAATGGCTTCCAGTAGTAATTCTTTACCTTCACCTCTTATATTTGCAGGTGAAAACTTTCACTTATGGGCTGCAAAAATGAGGAATTACCTTAGAGCTAAGAATTTGTAGGATATAGTGGAAACTGGAAGTAACCCAACTCCATTACCTGAAAACCCAATAGTAGCTCAAATAAGGAGTCACAATGACGAAGTGGCAAAGGTGATGGGTTTTATTTTATTGTTTTGTGTGGAGATATGTTTGTGAAAAGAAGGAGATATGTTATGCAGAGGAGCTTCTCTGATATTGTATTCATCTTCATTATAAGTTTTTATGGAAAACTTGTAAACCCCTTCTTTTTATGACCACCATTTCATCTAGGGTGGTGACCCCTTCTTCAGGTTGGGTGATTTTTCTCATATTAAGAATATTTATTTATAGACCTAACATCCTAATTTTAAAAAAAAGGATACAAATCCTAAAATATTCTAAACAATTTCATAAGATTTGAAACAAATAACAAATTCTTAAAAGATAAACAAACTATTCTTTTCTAAACTAAAGATATTAGGCATATTCTCAACACTCCTGCTTGACTGAATATCTTTGGACATCTAATTTGAATTTCAAGTTTGAAATTTGGCTTTCCTCCTCCTTTTGACGCTTGATTTCTTCCTTTTTATCTTTCTTCTCTTCTCTAGTCACCAGGCCACAGGAACTATTAGCTCTGATACCCTTGATGGGTTTTATTTATTTATGTTGTGTGGAGATATATTTGTAAAAAAAAGGAGATATGTTATGTAGAGGAGCTTCTCTGATATTGTATTTATCTTCATTATAAGTTTTTATGGAAAACTTGTACACCCTTGGACATCTTCATCTTCATTACAAGTTTTTTAAGTAAAACTTGTAAATTACAAGTTTTTTATGGAAAACTTGTAAACCCTTTCTTTTTATGACCACCCTTTCATCTAGGGTGGTGACCCTCTCTTCAAGTTGGGTGATTTTTCTCATATCTAGAATCTCTATTTATAGACCTAACATCCTAATTTTAAAAAAAGAAACAAATCCTAAAATATTCTAAACAATTTCATAATATTTTTAAACCTAAATAATATCCAAAAGATTTAAAACAAATAATAAATTCTTAAAAGATAAACAAACTATTATTTTCTAAACTAAAGATATTAGGCATATTCTCAACAAAAGGAAGCTGGCAAAGCACTTGCCATTATACAAGCAACATTACTTGGTGATGTGTTTATCAAGATTCTAACTCTAGAGATTGAAAAAGAGGCATGGGATCAGTTGAAGGAGGAGTTCTAAGGGAGTGAAAGAACAAAAAGAATGTAGGGGCTCTACTTGAGAAGGGAGTTTGAAGCGGTGAAAATGAAAGAAAGTGATGTGTCAAGGAGTTTATTGACAGACGTTTGAAGGTGGTTACACAAATTAGATTACTTGGAGAGGAGTTAAATGATGTTTAGTAGTGAAAATCCTAGTGTGTCTTCTAGAGAGGTTTGAGTCAAAAATCTCCTTTCTAGAAGAAAATAAGGATTTTTCTCAAATATCTATTGTAGATCTTGTGAATGCTCTGCAAGCCACTGAACACAGGAGATCTTTGAGAATGGAAGAAAGCATGGAAAGTACTCTCGTGGCACACTCCAAAGGCAAAGCCCAAGGCTGGAGCAGTTCTAGGAAAAAGCCATTTAATGGAAAAAAAAAAAAAGGAAAAGAAAAGAAGGAGGAAGAAGGCAGCAAGAAAGGAGGAGGCTGGAAAAACAAATTTCCACCTTGCTCCCACTATAAGAAGAACAACTATACTAAACTTTCGTTGGTTCAGGCCAAAAGTTAAATGCAAGGCCTGCAATCAGCTTGGTCATATGGAGAAGGTTTGCAAAAACAAAGCAAACCAGCAGGGGAAGTCAGCTCAAGTTGTTGAGCATCATAAGCAAACTGAGGAGCAGCTGGTTATTGCTACTTGTTATTCAACTAGCAAGAGCAAAGAAGCGTGGCTAATTGATAGTGGATGCACAAATCATATGACCCACAATGCTAGCATCTTTAAGGAGCTAGATCATACCTACTTCTCCAAAGTCACCATTGGCAATGGAGAATGTGTTGACGTCAAAGGCAAAGGAGTTGTTGATGTTGAAACTTCTTCAGGTATCAAATATATCACTAATGTTTTATTTGTTCCTAAGTTAAGCCAAAGTCTTTTAAGTGTGGGCCAAATGCTAGAAAGGAATTATTCCTTGTGTTTTGAAGATATGATATGCACTATATTTGATCCTTTTGGGAGTGAATTAATGTCTATAAAAATGAGAATTAGAAGCTTTCTAGTAGAATGGAAGAGAATAGATATGTGTACTTTTCCAAGTACAATATATGACTCTCCTTTGTGGCATAAAAGACTTGGTCATTTTAGCTACTCCACTTTGAAGCAAATGAGTTCAAATGACTTTGTTGAGAATTTGCCTGCTATTAAAGATATTGTTTATGTATGCGAGGTATGTCAATATGGAAAGCAAAACAGATTGCCTTTTCCATCTGTTGCAAATTGGAGAGCCATTGAGAAATTACAGCTTATACATACTGATGTGTATGGGACCCATGAGCATAACATCCTTGAATGGCAGCAAATATTTTCTGCTATTTATTGATGATTTTACAAGGATGTGTTGGGTATATTTTCTGAAGCAAAAGTTAAAGGTGTTTGCTATATTTCAAATATTTAAGTCTATGGTTGAAAAATAGGCTAGCTGTGAAATTAAAAGGCTAAGGTCAGATAATGGAACTGAATATACAACAGGAGAGTTTGAAAAATTTTGTGAGCAGGCTGGAATTCAACACTAATTGATTGTTCCTTACACTCAACAAAATGGAGTAGGTGAAAGGAACAACAGAACAATCATGGAGATGGCCAAATGTTTGTTGTTTGAGAAAGGTCTTCCTAAAACCTTTTGGGTTGAGGCGGTTAATACCTCAGTATACTTGCTGAATATTCTACCCACTAAAGTTTTGAAGGGAAAAACACCTTTTGAAGCATGGTATGGAAGGAAGCCTTCAATGGAGCATCTGAAACTTTTTTGGTGTGTATGTTATGTTCTTATTCCTGAAGTGAAGAGGGGCAAACTTGATCTGAAGTCTGAAGTTGGCATCTTTTGGGGGTACTGTAGCAACTCTATGGGATACCCAATATACAACTTGAAGACTCAAAAAATTTTGGTCAGTTGAGATGTGAAGTTTGATGAGTTATCCAAATGGAATTGGGAAAAAAGGCACGTTGAAGGTCCTAGTAAGGGATTGTCTGAAGAAGAAGAACTGCAAGAGCAAAATTCTGAAGATGAAGGAGAAAATTATGATAGTGACACTAAGGTTCCAATAAAGGGTAGTAGAACATTGGAAGATGTTTATGCTAGATGCAATATGGCTGCATTAGAGCCTACAGGTTATGTTGAAGCTGTTGAAGCTGTTGAAACTGAAGGGTGGAGAGATGCCATGAAGGAGGAGATCAAGATGATAGAAAAGAACAACAGTTGGTAGCCTGTAGACAGACCAAGCAATCAAAAAGTAATTGGCTTTAAGTGGGTTTATAGAACCAAGCTTAATTCAGATGGTTTTGTGAACAAACTTAAAGTTAGATTGGTGGTAAAAGGTTACTTTTAGCAGCATGGTGTTGATTTTTCGTATACATTTGCTCTTGTAGCAAGACATGACAAAATTAGATTGCTTGCAGCTTTGGCAACCAAGTTGGGTTGGAAAATATATCATTTTGATGTTAAGTCAACATTCTTGAATGGTCTGCTTGAAGAAGAATTTTATGTTGAACAACCTGAAGGCTTTCATACTCAAGAAGATAAAGTTTACAAGCTTCACAAAGCTTTGTATGGTCTGAAACAGACACCAAGGGCCTGGTATTGAAAAATTAATGGTTATCTTCTGCAAAAGGGCTTTAAAAAGAGTGATAATGAAGCCACTTTGTATGTTAACTGGTCAAAGGATGAAGTGTAGCTCATTGTTACTTTATATGTTGATGATTTATTGGTGATAGGGAGTGAATAGAATTCCTTAAACTAATTCAAGATTGATATGGAAAGTGAATTTGAGGTGATTGATTTAGGTAAAATGAAGTACTTTCTTGGAATGGAGATTTTCCAATCAAAAGATGGAATCTTCATTTTGCAAAAGAAATATGCCTTGGAGATCTTGAGAAAATTCCACATGGAAAGATGCAAGTCTGTTGCTACTCCACTGGTTGTGAATGAAAAGTTGACCATTTCAAAAGATGATAGTAGAGGAGATGTGTCTGTTTACAGAAGTTTGATTGGAAGTTTGTTATATTTGTCTGTTATCAGACTAGACTTAATGTTTTCTACAAGTTTATTATCCAGGTTTATGCATTCTCTAAGTTAAGTTCATCTTGGTGCAGCAAAAAGAGTTTTGAAGTACATAAGGGGAACTACAAACTATGGTCTTTGGTTTCTGAAAGACAAAAGTGAAGAGCTTCAAGGCTATGCAGACAATGACTGGGCTGGAAGTTTAGACGATGCAAAAAGTACCTCAGGCTATGTCTTCTCATTTGGCAATGGTATTTTCTCATGGAATGCAAAGAAACAAGAAGTGGTTGCTCAATCTTCTGCTGAAGCTAAGTATATTCCAGCTGCAACAACAGCAAATCAAGCCATTTGGCTAAGAAAATTTTTATCAGACATTGGACAGGTTCAAAGTGAAGCAACCATTTGTTGGGTAGACAACAAGTCAGCTATTGTTATAGCTAAATATCTTGTTTAGCATGGAAGGACTAAGCACATCAAAGTAAAGTATCATGCCATTAGAGAAGCAGAGAAATCAAAGGAAGTCAAGTTAGAGCATTGCAGCTCTGAAAATCAAATTGCAAACATCATGACCAAAGCCCTTCCAAAAAGCAAGTTTGAAATGTTAAGATCAAAGCTTGGAGTGTTAAAGAAAAATCTCAAGGAGGAGTGTTAGAATTTGAGATTTTTACTTAATCTTTAACATTAAATGCACGTTCAGTATTTTGGGTTGCTTATATGTTTGGTTAAAAGGTTGCTTATGATCATAAAAAGCTAACTATAGCTGCAGGCTAATGATGTTTATTTTTTAGCTTAGTAATGAGTGTTTTTTGGTTTGTCCAACGAGGGGCTTTATAGTATGCCTATTTAAGCTCTCATTGCAACACTTTAAATTAGTTGCATTGCTGAAATATATCAACTCAGTTTTGTTCTAAAAAAAATCGCAACTTTTATTCTTTCACTAAGTTTGATAGTTTCCTCGCTCCGTTTATTGTTCGATCTAATGCTCAGCCTATTATGTTTGATGTTCAATTTAATGCATCGTATGTTCTATTTTTAGCTCAGTCTAATAGCTATTTTAGTTTAGTCTTATATCCATTCATATGCCATCTTCTAACAAATAGAACACAAGAAAACACACTCCATAGATAGATGCAGTTGGGCCAAACCAAAGGGTTAGAGGAGAAGGAGCTCCTAGCTTTGTCTTGCAACAAAGATCTTTCCTTCACCAACTCACCAAAACCTTTACAACATGCACATCCCTGCAAAAGAAGTGAAAAACGAAATTGCTACTACTCCTAGTTCAGAATTTCTTCATTTACCTCCATTGGCTCTCAATTAAAAGGTCTTCAAGGAGAGAACCCTCAATATTGTACCCTCAATATTGTACCCTCAAGTCGGTTCAGGGCTGACATCACTTTAGCATTGGAGAATCTTCAGTTACATATTGTAGGCTCTTCATGCTTACACATTCGAGCTTGAGGGGCTGTGTACCCTCCAGTCTCCTAAAGACCGATGACTCGAGTATGGGCACGATACTCAACCAATTTAGGTCCGATTTTTCAAAAGATAAACCTTAGCATTTAGTCTAAAAAGATTAGTCAGTTTATCTCCTCATAATCTATCATATCTTCATAATATTTGGGCACATTATGTTATATTTGGATCGTATCCCTTCATATCTTATTTTCTCGGAATTAAGGGAATAAGATATGATTAGGTTATATCTTGAAAACCCTATATATAAGACGGGTGGTGCTAGAAAGAAGGCAAAATACACTTTATGCTCTAGCAGACAACCTTGAACCCTAGAGGAATCCTAGACCATAGAACAAATATAATTACCAATCATTATGGTTGTTTTTGCTTTATAGTAACAATATACCAAATTGAACATTTATATGAGTAGGTGCATAAGGCTGAGTTTGTCATTCTTTGCATTGGGAAATACTACATAGTGTTTTTTTTTAATTCCTGAATTCACAGACAGACTAGGCCCATAAGTTTTTAACGCCAGGGTTATGCACTTTATGGACTACTCAAATTTGGACAATGAGACTGCTATTGAATTGATCAAAAGAAATACAGTTAAAATAGTAGGTTCATAGAAATTTGCTCTTGATATAGCAGCTGAAATTGCAAATGCAAGTGCTGAGAATTTTTTTTTTGTACGTATAGGGTCCATTTGATTTGCTAAAAAGCATGGTATTGGACAACACAATTATCATTGTATCACGTTTGATTTGAAAATAGATCACGGAACAGCACAAAGTAACTGCTAATGGATAGAACAAAAACTTAAATTCTTGTTACTCAGGAAATCATGGGACAACTTTTTGTCCCAAGCACAAAACATTTAAAAGACAAAAAAACCCTCCCCTAGCTCTCCTTCTTCCACTCTCTTGCTCCCACTTAATAACTGCATGTTAATTTGTAACTGTCATATACACGTTCCTTCTACTTACTCATGCTTCTCATAACTTAAAATGGGCGTTGCTTATCTTTTTTACTCTTGCTTCTCGTTACTTAAAATGGAAAAGCTTTTTTTTTTGTGTTTTTAGAGGAATTGAAAGCTTTACCAACACGCGAACGTTCAATATATATATATATATATATATATATATATATATATATATATATATATATATATATATATATATATATATATAATTATATAAAAATAATAATATAAATTTATTAAGATAATTAACATTAAAAAGGGTATTGTAGTAAATTTCATATTATTTTTGTCCTACTCGGACTTGGCATTCCACCGAGTAGATGACCTGGCCGAGTAGCGCAAGCCTACTCGGCCCAAGGCAGTTAAAACGGAAAGTATATCTTATACAAAAGATAAAGATATCCTAAGATAATCACGTAAAATTATGATAGAAGATAAACCTATCTCTATCATGACTAGCGGGATTTTATAAGATTCGATAGGAAAATAACCCTATCAAATCTATCATTGTATACTCTATAAATACGAAGGTATTCACCTCAATCAAGGTATGAAATTCTACACCCTATAGTGATACCTATCCCTTACCTCTGCGCCTCTAACTTGAGCATCGGAGTGTCTTTGCAAGTAGACCCCCACCGTCATCAAGGAGATTTTGGCGGAGCCACCGCATTGAAGAACTTACCAAATTCGGTAAGAACATTTGGCGTTCATCGTGGGGCTCGGTGAAACTTCTCCCAGCCACATCGATCAACATGAAATGATCGCAATGACAACAAACCAAGGCAAAACAACAAACCACGAAAAGGGACCACAGGAGCTGGAAACCCTAGCTAAGGGAACGCCAGCACAAGGGGGATACCTGCGAGGGTAACCCCAATAATGTGGCGCCCATCCCGCATCAGGCGCTTGAGAATCACCCGTTGATCCAAGCCCTGCAAAGGGAGGTAAACACACTAAAATAGAATAGCGCAAAGGAAATAGAGGATCTTTATAAGGAGAACGCTAATCTCCTAGAGCAGTACCAGAAACTGTAGGAAGACTGAAATGCACACTAGGCTGCCCACGCGACCTCCCACGAACAACCTGATCGAACGAAGTAGGATGACACCACCTGGAGCGAGGCAGACCGAACAACCCAAATGGAATCCAGACCTATATCCGCTTCGCGCATAAACCCAAGACAAAACACAATGCTGGAGACAATAAGGCGACACCCATTCGTAGATGGCATCATGGAGACACCACTACCGAACGGGTGGAAACCCTGGTCTATGGACCGTTACGATGGCCTAACAGACCCAGACAAGCATGTGGACGCAATTTTCACGTAGGTCAACCTTTACACAAATGACGATGCCATCATGTGCCACGTTTTCCCAACCACGTTGAAGGGAGCAACGTTGAATTGGTACACGCGCCTCCCACCGCATTCGATTGACTCATTCGCCACCTTGGTGGCTCTTTTCGGTGCCCAATATGCCACGAGTCAGGCTTACCACTTAACTGCAGTGGCCCTCGCCAACATTCTG
This sequence comes from Pueraria montana var. lobata, assembly GCA_026413185.1. Taxonomy (NCBI): domain Eukaryota; kingdom Viridiplantae; phylum Streptophyta; class Magnoliopsida; order Fabales; family Fabaceae; genus Pueraria; species Pueraria montana. Next base: position 27,006,835 of record CM048656.1, read on the forward strand.
CAAGAGGACAATGAATCTCTTAGGGATTTTATGGAGTGATTCGTTGAAGTCTCGGTGAAGATCCGAGACCTGAACCCTCAAGTGGCACTAACCGCCATGCATATGGCACTAAAGTCCGGACCCTTCTTGGACAGCCTCTACAAGAAGCCACCATATGATATGGACAAGCTCAAAGCAAGAGCAGCAGGATACATCCAGTTGGAAGAGATGACGAAGTTCCGAGGACACGTTAGAGGGGAATCCCGAAATAAACGTGAGGAACGACAGAGAACAAGAACCAATCGAGAGTGGACTTCTAACAGCAGATCTAGGGCTGAGAAGCTTCCTCGAGCAAGATTCACTCACTACACCCCCTGATAGAAAGTAGAAGTCAGATCTTAGAAGAAGCCTGCAATGCCGAACTGATCAGCTTGCCTACACGAAACCGGTATCCAGAAAAAGTGGACAGGTCCAAGTTCTACACATACCATCGAGTGCACGGACACGCCATCGAAGACTGCACTACATTGAATGATAAGATCGAAAAACTTATCCAAGAAGGCAAGCTGCGACATTTTGACCGAGACGATAACCGAAAAGTTGAGTAATAACGAACCCGTGATAGGGGAAAAGATAGCGACAGAAAGTCTCGACGAACAAAAGAGAACCGACAAGAGGGACCAAGTAATCCTCCCGAGACTCGGCTCCGAGGCATTATCAACATGATCGCCGGAGGAGGAAGCTCAAGCTCAGCAAGGAAGAGACACCTACGCAGCATCCGATTAATTAACTCAGCTTCTATAAGACCGAGAGTATCCAGAAATACGCCCCCCATAATGTTCACTGATGCAGACTTCGAAGGCATAGGACCCAACCACGACGATCCAATGATGGTTAAGGTTGAGGTCGCTAATTTCTTAGTATGCAAGGTCCTGATAGACCAAGGCAGCTCTGTGGACATCTTATATTAGTCCACTTTCCAACAGTTGGACATCCCCAAGAGCAAGATACAGTCGTACACTGAACAACTAGTCGGTTTTTCAGGCGAAAAAGTGGATACCAGAGGCTACATTGACCTCCTCACTACCTTCGGAGATGAGGAGAAGGGATCCAAGACCATTACAGTCAGGTACCTTTTAGTCAATGCCCTCACTTCATACAACATTCTTATAGGCAGACCTGCACTTAGTGAGCTAGGAGTCGTGATCTCAACTCCTCACCTGGTGATGAAATTCCCCAACTCGGAAGGGGAAATAATGACAGTAAAAGCTGATCAAGAAATAACTTACGAGTGCTACTTAGAAAGTCTAAGGATAGCCAGCAGCAAAAAGTTTCTAGAACGAAGAGTAAAGCATGTAGCATGCATTTCACTCATGATACAACCAATGGAGGAAGCCGATCACTACCCCAGGGAGGGTGAGCCGAGAGCAGAACCCACAGAGGAGGTTAAATCCTTCCAATTAGGAAGAGAAGCAAAGCAATGCACAAAACTTGGGACTCAGTTAACAAGCAAAATCGAAAGCGCGATTGCCCAATTTTATTAAAAAACACCGACCTATTCGCATGGTCAGCCACCGACATGCCTGGAATCGACCTAAGCTTCCACTGTCACAAACTTGCCATCTGCCCTGAGGCCAAGTCGATCTCCCAAAAGAGGTGAAAGCTTGGGGCTGAGAGAGGAAAAGCTGTCAAAGAAGAAACTGAAAAGCTACTTAGCACCAGTTTCATAAGAGAAGTACACTATACCACATGGCTGGCGAACGTCGTGATGGTAAAGAAGGCAAACGATAAGTGGAGGATGCGCACTGACTACACAGACCTCAACAAAGCATGTCCCAAGGACTCATACCCACTGCCGAGTATCGACAGATTGGTGGATGGAGCATCCGACTATCCCATCCTGAGTTTTTTAGACGCGTATTCTAGTTACAACCAGATACCCATGTTCCCACCAGATGAGGAGAAAATGGCGTTCATAACCGATACTGCTAACTACTGCTACACGGTAATGCGATTCGGACTAAAGAACGCGGGTGCAACATACCAGCATTTGATGGATAATACTTTCGCATATCAACTCGGACGAAATCTAGAAGTCTACGTAGATGACATGGTAGTCAAAAGCCGAGACCTGAACTTGCATTCAGGGGACTTAGCTGAAATATTTGGTGAGATCAGAAAACACAACATAAGGCTAAACCCGGAAAAATGGATATTCGGAGTACAAGGCGGAAAATTCTTAGGCTTCATGCTCACACACAGAGGCATAGAGGCTAACCCAGAGAAATGCGCAGCTATCATAAATAGGGGTGTTCATGAACCGATCCAATCCAATGAAAACCGATCCAAAAAACCGAAAACCGAATAAACCGAAAATCGAATGGATCGAAAATTGAAAAAACCAAAATTTTTTATTGGATTAGATTGGATTTCATATTTGATTTTGAAATCCAATCCAATCTAAACCGAAGTTATATATACATATAAATTTTTATTCATAAATTTATGATATTACTCAAATTTTTATTTTTATTTCTTATATATTTATAAAATTATCACATAACTTATATTTATTTGTGAAACATCTATTTAATTGAATATATATTTTTAGTATCTATTTGATTAAAGGTACATAAGTATAATTATTAAATTATATAAATTTACTTTTAATAGTATATATTTGAAGAGTTATACTATTATTGGTTGTTTATTGACTTATAAAGAAGATATTTAATATTTTAAATTATCTTTTATTATGTTTGTTATATATATTACCATTTATTTAATACTTTCTCCAAAGAAAAATATAAGCAAAACTAAAATCGAAAATCGATCCAATCCAAACCGATTTAAATTGGATCGGATTAGATCGGATTTAAATTTTTAATCAAACCGATTGGATGATTAATTAAGAAAACCGAAGTGATTGGATCGAATGATTTTTCTCTTAAAAACCAATCTAATCCAATCCGCGAACACCCCTAATCATAAACATGAGAAGCCCGAGTAATATGAAGGAAGTACAAAAGTTAACTAGAAGCTGGCATCCCTATCCTGTTTCTTGCCGAAAGCAGCAGAGGTAGCCAAACCCTTTTTCCAACTCCTCAAGAAGCAACAGATATTTGATTGGAGTGAAGAGTGTGAAGCGAATTTTCTAAAATTGAAAATGCTACTCACCTCACCACCAATCCTAACGCGACCTGAACCAGGCAAAGACTTAGTGCTACACCTAGCAGTCTCAGGGGACGCGATCAGCTCGGTCATCATCCAAGAAGAGAATCAGACGCAAACACCAGTCTACTACATAAGCCGATTACTGAAAGATGCCGAAACAAGATACCAGATGATCGAAAAGTTAGTAGTAGCCCTGGTCACTTCAGCACGGCAGCTACGACCATACTTTCAGAGCCACCAAGTGGTGGTACGAACAGACCACCCAATACGACAAGTGTTGAGGAAATCAGAACTCGCTGGAAGAACGATAGCCTGGTCAGTTGAACTATCAGAGTTTGACATCAAGTATAAGCCAAGAGGACCTATCAAAGCCCAATGCCTAGCTGACTTCATCGCAGAGCTAACACTAGTAGAAGAGGCACCATCTCCATGGTGGACCCTTTACATGGATGGTTCCTCGAATGTCAGGGGCAGCGGAGCGGGTGTCATAATCGAAAGTCCCGAAGGGATTGTTTTGGAACAATCACTCAGAATTGACTTCGATGCGTCTAACAACCAAGCCGAGTATGAAGCCCTATTAGTCGGGCTGAAACTCGCTAAAGAAGTAGGGGCAAAGCTCCTTAGGTGCTGGAGCGACTCAAAATTAGTCACAGGGCAAATGAACAGATCCTATCAAACGAAGGACCTCCAGATGACAAGGTACTAACACCTGGCTTCCCAGTTGAAGAACGAATTCACCGAGTTCGAACTCAACAATATCCTAAGAAAGCAAAACGAAAGAGCCGACCTGCTATCAAAATTGGCAAGTACAAAGAAGAAAGACCAACATCGAACTATCATACAGGAGACAGTATCCACTCTAAGTATTAATAAAGAAGTTTCCAATATCAACCCGGCAGACCGAGAGTGGATGACTGAGGTATGGAACTTCCTGAAAGGAGGAACCCTCCCCAAAAACTGAGAGGAAGCTAGGAAGATCAGAAGAAGGGCAAGCTACTATGTGATAGAAGGAGAAGACCTTTACATAAGTGGCTTCACCGCACCACTGCTGAAATGCGTTATGAAGGCACAAGCCAAATACGTGGTAAAATAGATGCATAGAGGAATATGTGAAATGCACTCAGGAGGAAAAGCCATGGCCACCCGAGTCTTATGAGCCGGATACTACTGGCCAACGATGCGCAACGACTGCGCTGAGTACGTGAGAAAATGTGTAGAATGCCAGAAATATGGCAACATATCTCACCTGCCAGCAGAAGAGATGCACAACGTCATCGCACTGTGGCCCTTCGCCATATGGGGAGTGGATATCTTAGGACCATTCCCACTTGCCAAAGGATAGGTCAAATTTCTTCTGGTTGGAATTGACTACTTCACAAAGTGGATCAAAGTCAAACCCTTGGCCACCATCACGGCCAACAACGTACAAAAATTCATATGGAAAAACATCATATGCCGATTCGGTATCCCCCACACAGTAGTATCTGACAACGGAACGAGCACATGAAGAGGTCATTTTGCCTCCGTCTTTGCCGCCTTTGCCATTCCAGCGATGACTCTCCCGGTGATGCCTCCCTTTGCCTCCGTCTTCGCTGCCTCCACCATTCTTCGCGCGGCTGCTAGTGCTCTGGTGATAGGGGCAGAGGATGTCGCCGGCGCCACCGTGTAAAGCTATGGCCCAGCCCATCTGTTTGTTTGTTAATTGCCTCCATCAGGATCCTTTCTCGTGGCTCTTTTTTTTTCTTTTTTTAATTTGTGTTTGCTTCTAAAAATTTAGTGATTGAGGTTAAGCATTCACTGAGTTGTTGCAGGTTGTTGGTTTTGTTTGGATTGTGATGTACTGAGTTGTTGCAGGTTGTGGGTGCCGGTGCTGAGAAATATGTTTTTTGGTTGCAGAATCCTCCTGATTTATTTGTGTTGTTCATTATTTTTTATGGATTGATGCTTTTTTTTTTTTTAATTATTCTTTTGATGGGGGAGGTGAAGGTGATGGGAATGATTGCTGGTGGTATACTGGAGGGATGCTAGCGGTGCCGCAGTCGCCAATGATTTTGCCGTTGCCACCTTCATTTCTCAAGAACATAGATTTTCATATTTCTAAGAAAGATAAGGTGTGCAATGTAAAAGGAAGCGGGTGAGGGTATTTTGGGTAAAAAAAATCATTAAAAGCCATGTGCAACTCACATGACCTTCACAGTTAACGTTTTTGACGTCTAATTTGATCAAGGGGCACACTGTAAGGTACTCCCAACAATTAGGGGGGCTTTTGTAGAGGTAAAAAAGACAAGGGTGTCGGGTGTAATATAGGCAAACCTCAGGGGAGGTCATTGTAATTTACTCATAATAATATGATCAAGGCTCCGAGAAATCACTAAGAACTTTCGAAGTACAATGACTAAACAAGAGGGGAGACGTAAGGTAGAGATTGAATACAATTTCTTTTCAATATTGCTAATATTTTGCTTTTAAGAAAAAGTTAACATAAATAGAGATGTGATACATATATAAAAATTTATACAATAATTTGTACAACATTATTTTTTATGTCTATCTCTCTCCATCATATAATTTATGCATTGAACTATTGTATCATATTTTTAGTTGATTGTCACATGCAATTTCAAAGCCATGAAATTTCTACCCCAAAACAATATTGTGGACCAACTCTGGTTGGAGTCTTCAGCTTAGTTGATACTTGCATATCAGGTGCTTTGGAAGCAATAGAAGAGCTAAAGTTGTTAGGCGTGAGATCAGTCATGCTAACAGGAGATAACTCTCAGGCTGCTATGTATGTTCAGAGTCAGGTATGCTCATTGTAACCTATACTCTATTTAACCAACAATCTTATGAAAAAATGACAAATATGTTGATTTGATAGACTTTGTCATTAACAATGACAATTGTATTTTTCTTGACTTAAAAGATCACCCCTCTTCACTTTTGGTCAATAATGCTGCTTATTATGATCCATATTAAAACTTAAGAATAATTATTAACTTATTCTCTGCAGTTGAACCATGCTTTAGACATTGTTCATGCAGAGCTTCTACCTGTGGAAAAGGCAGTGATCATCGAGAATTTCAAGAAAGAAGGGTTAACACCCATGATTGGAGATGGCATGAATGATGCTCCAGCATTAGCCACAGCTGACATTGGTATCTCAATGGGAATATCTGGTTCAGCTCTTGCAAATGAGACAGGTAATGCAATTCTCATGTCAAATGACATCTGAAAAATACCTGAAGCCATTTGGATTGCAAGAAAAACTACTAGAAAGCTCATTGAGAATGTCATTATTTCAATTGGCTTCAAGAGTGCCATACTTGCATTGGCAATTGCAGGATACCTATAGTCTGGCTTGCCATGTTGACTGATGTTGGTACATGTTTACTTGTGATTCTCAATAGCATGTTAATTTTACAAGAGAAACCCAAATATGAAAGAGAATCTACAAGTTCTAAATATGACACCTTCTTGGAAGATATGACCACAACTCTACTTAACAAGAAAAGTAATAGCAATGAGAACGAAGCAGTTCTCACTGCTGAAAAGTGTGGTAAAGATTGTTGTAAAAACAACACTTATCGTATGGCAACTGTTGTATATTTTGTTGATATTTCAAAAGGTTAACATGCCTATTTAATTAAATATAAAAAATCCTTTTTAAATTAATTTATTGTTTATTAAAAACAATTTCTTTTGTTTGACTTGGTCAATTAGACTAAGTCTCACCTTATCTTATTGACTTGGTCTTGGGTGGTTTTAGAAACAGACTAGGTCTCATCTTATCTTTGACTTGGTCTTGAGTGGTTTGAGAAACCCTATCTTTTCTTTATAAATACCTATGCTTCAGATGATTTTAAAAAGCCCTCTTTTCTTTTTCATCTTGTGATTTCCTGGGTTAATCTCACTGAAAACTTGTTAGTTTTGCTGCCCCAATCTATTATTGGGAAAAGTCTGTTAAATCCTAGGGGATTTGTGCTTTACGCGAATAAATCCTTGAGGACAGTGTGTCTAACACATGTCTCAGACTTTTTTTATTGTGATTTTACACGCCATGGACAATAACAACTACAAACAAGAATGAATCTTCTGCACTTTCGAAGTTGAGTTCACACAAGGGAAACAACAATGCAAATTTGGTCTCTATTGAAGTTCATATAGTGAAACCTTGCAATGGTTGTTGCTGTCTAGGCAAAGTCAAAATGCGTGAGGACTCCTCATGCAGAACAAATAATAGCTCTGATTGTTGCCAAGAGCAATCAAAGACTAAAAAATGTGACACTGGTTCTGTTGTGACACAAGCTGCCAGCATTGCCTCCTTGGAGTCTGATGACTATAAGGACAAGTCTATTCAGAGTTGTCTGGGACAAGTGGGATTCCCAAGTGCTGCAAGAACTCATGTTGTAATGATAGTGTTAACGATATCAGTAACCTTAGCCAGCCAGAAAATATTATCGAGTGATTCCAGTTTTTGCATGGGGGAGAGAAAAAAATTTGCTTTATTTATTGATTTATTTTAAATCAAAAAGACATGAGACTTAAAACCCAAGGATGTAGGGAAGGTACATATCTAATGTCTTCGATTCCTACAGATAAAAAAAAAAAAAACCCAAGGATGCAGGGATGGATCCAAGATTATTACTTATCTAATTTGAAAACTTAAATATGTCCCAAGAATGGTATTGGAGAATAAGTCAAAGGCTTAAATATGAATTTAGTTCTTGTGAGGTCGCCTTTTTCAATTTTGGTTCCGGTAAGTTTTGTTTTGTTTTTTTTTTCTTTTCATTTTTAGTCATTGTAAGTTTGCGCTTTTTCAATTTTAGTTCATGTAAGTTTTTTTTCTTTCTCGCGTTTTTTTAGGCCATGTAAGTTTGCACTTTTTAATTTTTAGTTCTTGTATTTTTTTTTTCATTTTTAGTACCTATAAGTTTGCATTTTTTTCAATTTTAGTTCCATTCCAAATTTTGCATTTTTAGTCCCTGTAAGTTCACGTTTTAGGAGACCAAAATTGAAAAATGCAAACTTACAAAAAAAAACTTACATGACTAAAATTGAAAAAATGCAAACTTACATGGACTAAATTCATATTTAATTCTAAATCAAACTATAATTACCTTGTGTTAGTAATTTAGTAGTGGATACGAGAGTGAAAAAACAAAACGAAGACACATAACCAGATACACAAAGTTCAATTGATGAAGTGCCACTTCTATTTATCACTGTAGTTGAAGCTTCTTCTGATAGATTTCTCATAGCTTAAGTATCTTTTTGGTGACATTTCTATGAAACTAGAAAGTTACCCATGCGATGCACGGGTTATTATATTTTTATGTATATTTATTAAATTAAATGTTTTTATTAAAATAAACATAATTAACTAATTAAATTCTCAAAAATGACAAAAAGAGAGAGAAAATGTATTCAAGTAAATAATATATATTTGGTTATAGTATCATATATATTTTTATTTTATTTTAAATATTTATAAAATTGTATGAGAAATTTATTATATATAAAAATTTAAAAAGGATTTAACTTGTTCTAAATTTAATTAATTTTTATTTTAAAATGTGAAATGATAAAATAATTTAATTATTTTACAACAATATTTGTAAATAAAAAATTATTAATTTTATAATATTATAATTTATAGTGTTTAATATTATCTTCGTCCCATGAGAAAAAAATGTATTAAGTTACTAACTACAGTTAAGTTATCTATTGTAGGTATTTTTCTCTCCTTAATTAACATAATCATACAATATTAACTAATTATTGCAAAGTATATTTGTTTTAACAAATACTTAAAAGAGTAATATTTAATTTCTAAATTGACTGAATATTGTTTATATAATTCACGTTAGATATTTAGCTTATTTATTTCTATGTTCAAAAAGTTACATTTCTATTTAGATTGACATCTACTTAGCAATTATGGCAATAAACACAAACATAGAAACACTTCTTAAAGACGTGCTTATCAAAAAAACGTACTTGGTTGTATTACACTTTTTTTTTTTAGAAAAAAATCTTTCAAAGATACTTGTGTGGTTGTGAATACCCAATTTCATCCAGACAAACATAAAATAAATGAAAAAAATGAGAATTTAAAAAAAATAGAAAAATGAAAATAACAAAAAAAATCAAAATTAACAAAAAAAAAAATTGCTTCGATACGAATGAATTTCAAAATTTAATCTTGTTTCATTTTCATTCCCAATTTGTGACTCAATTAGATTCATAACCAAAACAAAGAAAAATTAATAACAGAACAAAATAAAAAATGTATGTTCAGTTTAATCTTGTCCCATTTTCAGTATGCTTCCAAGCTCCCTTTTCCTTTGTTCCCTGCACCTCCCTTTTTCTAACCCAAACAGACCAGCCTTTTCTCCACTACAGCAACACACCTTACACTCTGTTTTTTCCTCCTCACGCCATTTTCAAAAGAGGAGACACTACGGACTTGATCCGTTGCTGGCTAGGTACCTCATTTTGGCACTATTCATAACCACCAACATTTCTACAGACCTGCACCTTAATAATAACAACAAAGTGCACCAGAAAAAAAAAAAAAAAAAGGATTTTGAAATAATGAAAGAAAGGTGGTGTCGTGGTTGTGAGTATAAAAAGGGGGAGAGAGGTTGAAAAAAGGGGGATGGATCACAAAAATATTCTCATTCTCATTTTTTCGGTTCTCTCTGGATGGTAGAATTCAACCACTGCAGGTCTCCTTCTATGCATTTGTTTTTACTTTTTTGTTGTTTTATTTTACTTTACCTATTGTTGTTTGTTCTACACTTGATATGCTGGTTGTGACGAGCCGAGATGGCTTGTGGGTACTGCACCGACATAGTTCATGCTCAAGTTCCAACTGTCGTGTTTACAATATCTCGTATTTGTGTTTATTGTTGCTTATAACATTCTTTTTCTTTTTTTTTTTTTTCTTCATTTGCATTATTTATCTTATTTTCGTTCTAATGTTTTTGGCTTATTGTTCTCATATTTACGTGTGCTGCTTTTTTTTTTTTTTTTCCCTTATTTTTTCTCTCCATTTGCCTTGTGCTCACTGTCACTCTAATTTTTTTTTTTTTTCCATATAAACTACTGCCATACACTGTCCATAATGTCTTGTCATCTCAATTTATGTTTTTCAATTAAAAGCACTGTGCTGTATGATAATATATATATATATATATATTTCCCTTGTGGTGTCCTGTTCACGTGCTATTCTATTAGTTGTTTATATTGGTAGTTTCTTGTCTTTCATTTCGGTTATTATTTTTTAATAGATGTTAATCTTGAATTCGTGTACCTATACGATGATACAACCAAAAGACGTGAAATTTTTTTTTTTTCATAATAATAATAATGATAATAATTACATTAATAAAAATTAAGCTTTAGTGGTGATTACTTTGGATGTACTTCTAATTTAGTTACTACAAAAAAAGTAAAGGTTTAGTGATAACCACTTTGAATGTACTTCTAATTTGGTTATTGCGAAAACTATAAAAAGGATTAACGATAATCACCTTGAATGCACTTTCGATTTGATTATCGTGAAAATCTTTTAAATTAAAATTTAAAAAAGATAAGACTTAAACAAAAGCTTAGTAATAACCACTTTGGATGCACTTCTAACTTGGTTATTGTGAAAGCCATTAAAAGTTAATAATAATCACTTTGGATGCACTTCTGATTTGATTATCATGAAAGCTTTTAATTTAAAATAAAAAAGAATTAAAATGATAAAAATGAATAAAAATATGTACACACAAATATTTTCTACAAAAGAACTACGTAACTCTGATTTCTCCATTGCACCTGGAGATACATAGGAGCAAGGAATCACTCTTGTCGAGCTAAAACAATAAAAGAAATATATAATTTGAAAAGATAAAAATACAATAATAATCTTCTTTCTTCATAATAACAAACTTCTTTTTAATAATAAAAATTCTCTTGCTTAAAAAAAATAATAATAAATAAAATATCTAAAAATATTCTTGTTCATTTTGAGGGGTAAAATAAATAATTTTAAAGTTATTCAAATTTGCACATTTAATTAGAGATAACCGTCTTAGGACGGACGATGTAGGGTGCTAATATCTTCCCTATGCATAATTGACTCCCGAACCCAAATCTGGTTTCTAAGACCATTTTCTTTTTAAACAGATTTTTCCGTAGTTTTCTTTAATAAACTATGGTGGCGACTCCTCTGATTTTTAACATATTTTTTCGTCGTCCCGCTGCGACCCCGGTTGCGACAGTGGTCTCTATCATAAAAAACATTAAAAAATATTTAAGTTATGATATTATGGATAAAGAATTTTAAAATTGTTTTGTAATAAAAATAAATTTAATAAATTGGTTTCAATATATTTATTATATATTTAGATAAAAAAAATTAACATTATTATAGAAATATTAGTCAACAAAGTTTTCGTATATGAAGTTGTTAAAATAGAGTCAAAATATTATTTTGTATCAATATCTTAACTAATTAGATTTAAATAAATTTTTAGTATAAAATTTTTAACCACATAATATAAATATTATTCAACAAAATTTTCATCTATGAAATTATTAAAAATTATTTTTTATGATTTATAAGTAAAAATAATTTCATCGGATTTCAAAGTAAAAATAAATATTGTTGAGTCTTTGACATGCAGCTTTGTTAAATATTCTAAGAGTTTTGTCGCCTGTAATGGTGTCGAGCAAGATTGTCTCCCGTGAATGATACTTGTGGTCTCTATCATAAAAAAATAATAATTTAATTATGATATTATTGAATAAGTAATTTTAAACTATTTTGTGGTAAAAATATATTTAATAAATTAATTTCAATATATTTATTTTAAAAAAAAAGTTAACATTATATTATAAATATTAATTGACAAAATTTATTTATATGAAGTTATTAAACATAAAGTCAAAATATTATTTTGTAATAAATATATTAACTGATTAGATTTAAATTAATTTATAGTATAAAAAATTCAAATCTATATAAATTTTATTAAAATATTTAGTGAAAATTTAAATCTCCTATAATGTAAAATGAAAAAAAAAAATTGAAGTGTATTTATACAATGTATGGAGTAATTATATATTATATAAAATATTATATTTACTATGTTAGAAAAGAAATAAATAAAAAACATTTTGTAATAGAAATATAATTAAAATTTATTTTACTCATGTAAGTTTAAAAAGTAAAATATCTTATTAAAAATTACGTGTGCTTGAATTTATAAATACTATTAAAAAATAATTTTTAATGTTAAAGAAGTAGTTTAAAATTATTTGTAATGAAAATATATTTAATAAATTATCATATAAATATTAATCAACAAAATATTCACATATAAAGTTATTAAATATAGAATCTAAATATTATTCTGTAATATATATATATATATATATATATATATATATATATATATATATATATATATATATATATTTATACACATATTAAATTATAATTAATTTAAATAAGTAATTATTTAAATTTATCATTCATTTAATATAAATAATAACATATTTTTATGTTATATTAAGCATATTATTATATTAAAAATATCAAGAATATAATTTTTTATAAACAAAAGATATAAAACAGTAATACAATAAAATATAAATACTAAATATAATAATATAAATATATAAAAAGTATAAAACAATACATGCTCAAAAGCAGTGACAGTAGCAAGGATTAAATTTTCTTATATAGATAATAGAAAAGAAAAAAAAGAAATAGAAAAAAGAAAATAAAATTAAAAAACACAAAAGGTAAAAAAAAAAAAAAAGTTGAAAAGAAAGAGAAGTTTTGGAGGGGAAAAAAATGAAGGAGAGAGTGACATTCTATTTTTATGCATGTTCCAAATAAATATGTTTATTAAATTAAATATTTTTATTGAAACAAATATAATTAATTAATTAAAATTTCAAAAATGATAGAAAGAGTGAGCAAATGTATTTAAGTAGAGAATATATATTTAATTACAGTATCATATATATATTTTTATTTTATTAAAATATTCATAAAACTATATGAGAAATTTATTACATATAAAAATTTAAAAAGGATTTAACTTTTGTTAAATTTAATTAATTTTTTAATTTTAAAATGTGAAATGATAAAATAATTCAATTATTTTACAACTATATTTGTAAATAAAAAATTATTAAATTTATAATATTATAATTTATAAACAATATTTGGAATAATTTAAAATATAAAAATTAATTAAATTAGATGGAAACTATTAAATTTAATATTACTTAAAATAAATTATTATTATAATTTCTAATAGACAATTTATATTTAATTAGCACTTATGCGATGTGTTATTATAGGTGTTTAATATTATCTTCGTTCCGTGAGAAAAAAATGTACTAAGTTACTAACTATTAAGTTAACTAATGTACGTATTTTTTTTCTCCTTAATTAACATTATCATACAATAATAACTAATTATAGCAAAGTATATTTGTTGTAACAAATACTTAAAAGACTAATATTTAATTTCTAAATTAACGGAATATTGTTTATATAATTCACCTTAGATATTTAGCTTGTTTATTTCAATGTTCGAAAAGTTACAACATTTCTATTTAGATTGACGTCTACTTAGCAATTATGGCAATTACACAAACATAAAAACACTTCTCAGTAACGTGCTTATAAAAAAAACATACTTGGTGGTATCACACTTTTTTTTTATTTTGTAAAAAAATCTTTCAAATATACTTGTGTGGTCTCTATCATAAAAATTATTAAAAAAATATTTAAGTTATAATATTATGGATAAAGAAATTTAAAATTGTTTTGTAATAAAAATAAATTTAATAAATTGATTTCAATATATTTATTATATATTTAGATTACGTGTGCTTGAATTTAAAAATACTGCTAAAAAATAAATTTTAATGTTAAAGAAGTAGTTTAAATTTATTTCTAATGAAAATATATTTAACAAATTAATTTTAATATATTTATTATATATTCATGTAAATGTTTTTAACGTTATCATATAAATATTAATAAATAAAATATTCAAATATAAAGTTATTAAGTATAGAATCCAAATATTATTCTGTAATAAATATATATTAAATTATAATTAATTTGAATATATAATTATTTAAATTTATCATTTATTTAATAAAAATAATAACATATTTTTATGTCATATTAAGCATATTATTATAGAAAAGTAGTAATGATCAATTTTTCTTATATAGATAATAGAAAGGAAAAAAAAGAAAAAAAACAAAAAACACAAAAAGGTAAAAAAAAAAATGAAAATAAAAGTTGAAAAGAAAGAGAAGTTTTGGAGGAAAAAAAATGAATGAGGGAGTGACACTTGTCCCACCAAAGGTTGTGTTTTCTATTATATGAATAGATGAATAGATTGAGCAAAAACGCGTGTCTGGGTCAATATCCTCATGCAACAAACAAAAGGATAGGGTAAGAGTATGGAAATATTTAATGTTGTCCTCACACTATGTAAGGCAAAAAAAGAAAGACTTTTACTACTCCCACAAGTTCAACTATCATTTAATATTGTCCCAACAAAATGGCATAACTTTCAAAACTTTTTAATAAATTTATAGTGATACAACCACGAAATTTACCATATACTTTTCTAGGCCTTTTGGTTAAGATAAGTGTACACTCTCTTTGATTTCGAATATAAATTATTAAATATATAGGATATTAGTATTATTAAGATTAGTTATATAAGTCACAATGTACTCATGTAAACTTAATTTTTCTCATTTGAGTAAATCCACTTTTAACTTTTCTTTCTTTCTCTCTTTTCTCCCTCATCTGAATCATGATTTCTAACATGGTATCAGAGCAATACCACCCACCATAGATAATTTGTCGCTACTTCATTTCTTCTCTTTCTTTTTCGTTTGTCATTTACCTATTTTTTAGGCTTAATTACAATTTTTACCCCCAACTTTTTATTTTTTGGCACATTTTACCCCTAACAAATTAATTTGCGCATTTTACCACCAACTTTTTTAAACAGTTACAAAATTTACCTTCTACTATTATGCTGACGTAACATGCTGACATAAGCGTAAAAAGTGGAGGTAAAATTCACCAAAAAATAAAAAGTTGAGGATAAAATTTGTCAAAAAGTGAAAAAGTTAGAGGTAAAAATTGCCACAAAGTAAAAAGTTGGAGGTAAAAAATACAATTATTTTAGCATGTCATGTCAGCAAAACGGTGAAAGGTAAAATTTGTAACTTTTTAAAAAAATTGGGAGTAAAATACGCTAAATTAATTTGTTGGGGATAAAATTTGTCAAAAAAATAAAATATTGAGAATAAAAATTACAATTAAGTTTTTTTTATTATCCCTGGAAAATCAAAACCCAAACTGTTATCCTTTTTCTTTCTTTACGATTTTGATTCCTTTCGCCCATCAATTGTTCTGATCCTTTTTTGTTCCTATCTCAAATTGAATTTCATTCTTTCATTTTCTTTCGAATTTTCACCCATTCTTGTTTCCATTTTTAGTTTTTTGGGGGAATAAACTATGGATACTGATGCTGTGGTGAGCGTAATGATGTGGGAATTCTCCGAGCTTGAAGCATGGGTTCATCATTCTTGTGGCTTTTTTGTGTTCAGTGGATTTTTATTGTAACACGTACGACACAATTGTGTGTCAATTTGCTCACAGATTTGGAGAGAAGCGAAGAGGATTTGCGCTCGATCAATATGCGGTGAAATGATTTGGTTGATGCGAGTGTTTGTTCCTTTGGCATCGGTTTTGCTTCTAGCTGCAGCTTCGGCACTGATTCGGGTGCTGGTTTGTGTTCGTTATGTGATTCTGGTTCGTGCATTTTGGGGTGTTAGGATTTGCTTTGTTGACACTGATTCTATCTCAGATGTTTTGGTGTTTTGGAGATTGCAGTCAAGGTGTTTGATGAAATACCTGTTAGACTGTTGTCTTGTTGGAAGAAGATTTTAAATAGGTTCATTGCTGCTAGTTTTTTTGTCATTGGGATTACAGCATTTGGCCTTCTGTTAATGTTGCTTTTGTGATTGCAGATTTTTCATGCTCACCAAGTGTTTGTGAGTATTTCTATGTGAAGACAGATTAGAGTTGTGGTTTATTAGAGTTTTTTTGTATTTCCAACATTCTTTCATTGTATTTTCTTTGATTTCACATGCACTTGTACTGTCATCCCAAGCTGGAAGTGTTGTGCAACACTTCCAGCTTGTGGGGGATATTAGAGATATAGGATATTAGTACTATTAGGATTGGTTATATAAGCCACAATGTACTCATGTAAACTTGATTTTTCTTATTTGAGTAAATCCACTTTTCACTTTTCTCCCCCCTCTGAACCATGATTTCTAACATAAATGATACTCATAAAGGCTGAAATCTAACACAACAATGAGGTAAGCTTCATCCTCTAAGACACCAAGGACAAAATAGAAACAAGTTTATTTATTTATCATCGTAGTTGAAACAATCCTCTAATTGATTTATTGTAGTCTTGGCATTTTCTTTGGTGAAATTTCGATGAAATTAATAATAAAGCTAGTTGAGGTGCATTAATGTCAGGCCACAAACAAACGGGTGGCGTTAGATCTTAGAAAGGTCTAATTGTTAAGAAATATGCTTGAAATCTGTAGTTTAGATATTTGAATAATTTAGTTTATCTTTTAGGAATTTGTTATTTGTTTCAAATCTTTAAGATATTGTTTAGATTTAAAATTATCTCTAGGATATTCTTTAGATTTAAAGATATTATTAGGGATTTGTTTTATTTTTAATATTAAAAAATTAGGTCTATAAATAGATGCTATTGATATGAGAAGAATCATCCAACCTGAAGAGGGGGTCACCACCCTAGATGAGAGGATGTCACATGAAGAAAGAGTTTGCAAGTTTTCCATAAAAACTTATGTCTATGAGTTTGCAAGTTTCACAAAAACTTGTAATGAAGATGCATACCATATCAATGAAGTTCCTTTATACAGTATATCTCCTTCTTCTTTTACAAATACATCTTTTCGGCATATAACCCATCAGCGCTACTAGAGCAGCGCATACACCACAAAAATAATATATCAGTGGTATCAGAGCCTTCATAGTTCCTACGGCCTGGCTGGAGACAAGAAAAGAAAAGAAAGAGAAAAGAAGAAAGATAAAGAGGAAGAAAGCAAGAATCAAAAGGAGGAGGCAAGCCAAATCTCAAAGAAAGCCAGATTGGATGCCTAAAGATATTCAGTCAAGAAAGAGCGTTGAGAAATATGCCTGAAATCTATAGTTTAGATATTTGAATAATTTAGTTTATCTTTTAGGAATTTGTTATTTGTTTCAAATTTTTAGGATATTGTTTAGATTTAAAATTATCTCTAGGATATTGTTTAGATTTAAAGATATTATTAGGGATTTGTTTTATTTTTAAGATTAGAAAATTAGGTCTATAAATAAATGCTATTGATATGAGGAGAATCACCCAACCTGAAGAGGGGGTCACCACCTTAGATGAGAGGGAGGTCACATGAAGAAAGAGTTTGCAAGTTTTCCATAAAAACTTGTAATATGTCTATAGGTTTGTAAGTTCCACAA
This sequence comes from Pueraria montana var. lobata, assembly GCA_026413185.1. Lineage (NCBI taxonomy): Eukaryota > Viridiplantae > Streptophyta > Magnoliopsida > Fabales > Fabaceae > Pueraria > Pueraria montana. The sequence goes on from CM048656.1 coordinate 27,024,605, forward strand.
AAATTTGTAATGAAGATGAATATCATATCAATGAAGTTCCTTTATACAATATATCTCATTCTTCTTTTACAAAAATATTTTTTCCGTATATAACCCATCAACGTTATCAGAACTGCGCATACATCACAAAAATAATATATAAATCCTGAACCAAGAGACCATACGTTGGCATATTGACATACTATTTGTTGCCACATCAGCCTATTTGCTGACATGTCAATGTCTCAAGAATTGTCCTTCTCTTACGTCTTTTCTCTACTGAGTGCTCTAAACAATCCAACGCACTCACAGTCTATTTAAACCTAAATTAACCTATCAAACGTGTATTCATTCTCCCCTCTTATCAAACGTTTCATCATTAGAAACCAAAGGTTATTTTGTTCTTTCTCCTCTCTCATCAAACGCTTCATCATCAGTCATCAGAAACCAAAGTTTATATTCATTCTTTCTCCCCTCTCTCATCAAACGCTTCATGATCAGAAATCAAAGGTTATATTCATTTTTTTTTTTTCTGAATTCAATGTTCATAATTTTTTTCCTGGCCCATAATTTGGTGACTCTTTTCTAACAAGATGTCTTTGTTGCAATTCTCTTTATTCTTCAGAACAAAATCTGAGAGCTGCTGAGGCCTTCAAATTTGGGACACATGGAGTTGAAGATGAATTTGCTAAAGGGAAAGGGAATGATGTTTTATACTCAAATGCCTCAAAAGATGTTGTTGAATGAAGAAGGCCTGCACGTAAGTAGATTTTTTTTATATTATTATTTCGTCAGTTGGTGGCCTTATGATGATGCAATTAACAACTCTCAAAATGATGCCTGACAAAGAACAGAAGCGGTGAAGGCAAAGCATTCACAATTGCATGTGCTGATTTCTCAAATTAAGTCTCTAAGAGGTGACAGTAGGAAATTTCAGAGTATTGTGGATGAGAAAATAAAAGAGATTCAACTTCTGCAGCCAGCATTAGACAAGCAGAATCAGTGACCTTATATTATAAAATGTGATATAGTATCTTGGCCAAGCTCAAGTGAAGGAAGAAGTCCACAAGGAGGATTTTTAATAGACCTTGTAAAACAAAAAAAATATTAAAATTACATGCTAAAATAAAAGAAACAAAACTTAATAAAGGAAAATTAAATCAAACATGTTAAGTGCTTCCGATTATTAAGATGTTATATTATTAAATTATATAATTGAAGTATATTGGTAGATTATATCTGGGTCTTTTTTAAAATTAATTAAGCATATTTTAATAGTCTAATGTCAAACTTTATTTTGAATTTAATAATTGATTTAAATTAATTTAAAAATATGTCTAGGATATACATCACCCATTAAATTGTTTGATATATTTTAAGGAATTTAATTATTTCTTAAAATATAATTGATTGATTTAAAGGAATTTGACGTGCAGTAAATTGCATTTAATTAAATTTGTATCAGGGTTTTAATAATTCTTTCAACATGAGAAATATTTCTTGATGCGTGATTGAGTATTTCAAGCCTTGGTTAGATTTTTGTTTGAGTAATTAGTTGGTGATTTTTGTAGTGTGATGTTTGAAATTGATTAAATTAGCATATGTTGATGTGAATGTGATGACGCTATGAATTTAATTATTTGATTTAGTATATTAATTAAATAGATATGTTTGGTATATATAATTATGGTCCTAGAAAAAAAATAACCTAAGAAATTGGACCTAAGATTTAGAAAACAAAAATCTACTAAGGGGGAGGGTGCAATTAGCGAAATAAAGATGCAACCAGTAAAATTGGCCTGATGCAAGTATGGGCTAAATGGGCAAATTTTAAGGTGCAAAAAGTGAAAGTTTAGACTGTTACCTATTTTGAGCCCAGAACACTTAAAACAGAAAATAAATTGGGCCTTTTTGTTTCTACAACACCTAAACCCACCCAAAATGCAAATAAATTAGAAAAAAAAAGAATATGAGAGAGGGAGAGAGAGAGAAGTTGACATGGGGGGAGAGAGAGGGAGAGATTTCTGAAATCAAAATCACTATTCACTCATGCATAAGTCACTTCAACCTTCTCCAACACTCCAAATCTTCATAATTTGGTCAAGCCTTATTTTGCTCCAAGAAAAGCCATCCTTTGGTCTCCATTGTCACCCTCCCTTGACCACCATTCTGCCCAAGATTTCTAGACTGTTCTCCCTCAACTATAAATAGACCCCAAAGTGAGTTCATTTCCACACCAAAGCCACAAAGCATCCTAGTGCAAAGTGGAGTAGAATTTGAGTGACTTTGTGAGGTTCTAGTGAGGTTTTGAGTGTAGGAGAAAAGATTGGGAGCTAGCTTCTATCTCTAGGAAGTTTCAGCTAAGCATAGGAGGAGGAGGAGAGGAGAAAAAGATTCAACCACCTTGCTCCCTAGGCTACACGAAATTAATTAAGGTATGGGGGGAGTGAGGTTGTTTCTTTCATTTGTGATGTTTTTCCATGGTTTGGGTTGTGATGGTTCTTGATGTACCTCCCACTTCATGTTCTTGTTAAAATGCTATTTTGAATCCACAAAATGCTTGTGTTCTTGATGTTTTGATGCTGCACAGTGGCTGCCGTGTTTTTTTTTTTTACATGCAATGTGTTGGTTTGAGGCACAAAATGCATAAAATGATGAAATTATAATGTTGTGCTGCTGTCCAAATTTTTAGAACGTGAAAAGATGATGAGTTGGTGCTGGAAATAAATGAGATGTATGTTGAAAATGGGCCTTAGGGTGACCATATGAGTGAAATAGATGAAGAAAAAAAAAAATGAACTAAGGGGGTGTGTGTGTGACGTAAGTGTATGTGAGGGGAGGGGGTGTGTTAGCAAATTTTATATTTTAGTTGTATGTGTGTGACGTGAGTGTATGTGAGGGAAGGGGGTGTGTTAGCAAATTTTATATTTTAATTGTGTGAGTGTGATGTGAGTGTATGTGAGGGAAGGGGAGTGTGTTAGCAAAATTTACTTTAAGTGGTTGAATAAGTATTAAGTGATAAAATAATTTTTTCTAATTATAATTATATAATTATAATATGCTATTGTTTTAGAATTAAATAAATGGTTTTAATTAAAATTATTTTTTGAGAAGATTTTTTAATTAAAATTATTGGGAAACTAAGATTTTGATTATACATGAAAATCTAATTTTTGGACCCTATTAGTCTCCAGATCACGTTTTGTATAAATAGGATCTCTTACATGATCAATTGATTTTGAAACAATATTTTACTTTGTTAAATAACAAAAATCTCCTAAAAAGTTATTATTTCATGTGAAGGAAATAATAATATGTGTGAAGAAGCTATTATTTTATGTGGAGTAATATAATAAACTTTCGAAGAAATGTTTATGAGAATAGATTTACTTAAAGTCAGATAATGAGTACCATTTCATGAGACATAGATAAAAAGTAAATAAATTATTATGAATAATATTTTATGTGAAAGATATATCATCTTATGTGAAAAAGCTATGTGAGTTATTATAATGAGTTTTTGATTAATGAAATTAAATAGTGAAGTATTGTTTCATGTGAATAAAATCTTATACAAAAGAATAATTATGGATAATATTCTATGAAGTAAAATTTATCATTTTATGAGAAAATGATTATTATCTTATGTATGGATTTTTTTTTTAAGGAATATTTCGTGAGGAAAAGTTGTTATTTTATGTGAAAGTATTTATTTTCCTATGGATAATCTTATTTGAAGAAATAATAAGAAAAGAAATTTAATTATGATGACATTTGTCACTTTTATAAAGAAAGCGTATTGTGTTTGCCTTATGGGAATTTATATTTCAAATGTTAAATATATTCTTTAATATGGTGGTATAAGGCTTAAATAAATATTTGATGATAAGGTTATGATATATTTTATGCTTGACTAAGAATTAAGTTAAGTAGTGGATAATTAAATTGGAAGGTGTACCACTAAGCGCGTATTATTGCTTCTTGCACTATGTCCATGTGATTGACATTTACAATTGAATTATAAATCATTATCATGTGAAGGGTGAGAACGACCCTTGTGATGAATAGACCTCTTGGAGTTATTCCAAGGATAAGTACCTTAGAGCCTTGAGGGCTTGGATTAGCCAAGCTAGATGGAAGGTACGCTTGGACGTGGTGCGGGAAGCTATAGCGTGGTACACTGTAGATGGCTTAGGGCGTGGCCTTTCGTGGGTCTAAGGGGTGAATGGTGTGAGTGCGTGGAATCCTAGGGGTGGGCTTGCAACCCACGAGCCGAGATGAGCGATTGCTAGCTCGCACACCTCGATAAATGCCGGGCTATCTGTGATGGAGCGGAGGGTATATCTCTTGTGGGGTTTCGCCCGGAGGATTACGCGTAACAAGATAAATATGGATATTGATAATTGACATGTCGGGATAGGTGTCAGTGTACCAAGGATTGAGTATCAGAGATATACTTACTCCCCGTCGCTTCTCGAAGGATGAATTGTGATTTGATGGTTGATTAACCGAAAGTATGGATCCATATGACGACGACGACGATGATGACGATGTTAGTAATGAGGATTAGATATAACTTAGCAGTATATGATAGGTCCCCATAAAATGAGTGCTTATTGATTGTGTGTTGGAGTGAGAAAACATCTCGACTCTTCCCATGGAAACGACATCGAAAGAATACAACATCACTCCATACTTTTTCTATTTCTTTGTATGTTCTGTTCTGCGAAGATGGACCCAGCAACATGGAACTTGGAAGCGACATTTGGACCGATAGGGCAGTGGCTTTTTGACGAGGAAGAGTGCAGAGGAGGTAACCTACCATCGTTAGGTGAATCTATGGTGTCACCTGAGCTCGCTTTTCCTGTAGGATTCTCTGCACTTGACTGGGAGCAGTCTACTATCAACCCTGGAATCAACGACGAGTATATGTGTCCGCCTCCGTCACCTCTCATACCTGGGAGCAATGAACGACATCCTATTGAGCTCGACGACGAGGGAGGGGACTAGTGTGTTGATACTGCTCTATTAGGGGTTTTGAGTCGGGGTATAATGGCGTCTTTCTTATGATGTATTTCCTTTTCCGATGTATTTCCATTTCAGTGTAATCACTTGATGTACTAAAACCTTATGGTGATTATGATTAATGTTATGATCTTCTTATTGGTGTTTAAATTAATCCCACCTTTTATTATCGATGTTTATCGTGTGAAAAAATTACACAGTTTTTCATAAGTAACTAATAAAATAATTTTATTAAAATTAAAACTAGCTTTCAAATAGGATTATTAATTAAATGAATATAAGGGGTGTTGCAACAGTAATGGTATTTAAGTATATTTTTTATTTGAAATCCAAACCTTTTTAATTAATGTTTTGTTTTAACGTTGCAAATTTTGTTAAAAGCATTTGAATGCCTTTTCTGTTGGGAGTACGTTGACATTTCTTCCATAATCAAGTGGTTTTAATTTCAATTCGTTCCATCAGTTTTTTGTGTTGTGTATTAAAAGCAAATTCAAAATATTTGCCAACGGTGCAGACCTCTTTTGCAGTGTATACAGGATGGCAATGTGAAACAAGACACAACAATTGCTCCTCTTTCCAATACTTCTCTCTTTCCTTTACTATAAATTTTCTTTCTATCTTAAATTTTTTTTATTCAAATTAAATCTCAAATTTTTATATTTCAATTAAGTCTCTATGACAAAGACAAATACATACATTGATTATAAAATATAATTTCCTAGGACTAAAATAGTTGTACTTAAAAATCCGTTTTAGTCCCTAACATATAATTTTTAATCCTGTTAGTCCTCATGGCGAGTACTAAATTGGTATGTATAAGGACTAAAATAGGATGTTTCTAAGTATATGAATTAAAAGATATTTTTTTTATTCGTAGGAATTTAAGACAGGGGTTTACAAATGAGCTAGACCCCTTGATAATTAAAAGATAAAATTTTTGTAACTATAAAAATCAAATGAGTAATTAAACCTTTAATATTTTACATTCTCATTTTCTATTCAATTAAATTAACTATAACAATACTATTTTAGATGAGTGTTCAATCAACTCAACTTCAAATACAGAATAAAAAAAAAACTCAACTTCAAATACAAAAATCTACATCAACCAAGACAATTTTGAATTTGCAAGGTTCAAAATATATATAGGATAAAATTAACTTTATTCTACTTCTTTTGTGATATTCAATCATATTGATATAAAACCTGATATTAAACCACTTTATTTCAATTCCTTTAAAACCTTTAATAACGATTTTTCATAAATAAATTAATAAAGCTTTTAAAGGAATTGAAATAGAGCTATTTACTATCAGGTTTTGTAACAATATGATTGGACGTGACATCTTTCATTCATTTTATAATACACATTTTTTATACCTTATACAAACTAAAAAAACTAAAGTGACAATCTATTCTTAATTTTTTTTTTCATTTTATAAATTTATTATACCAATTCTTCTAAATAACATACTTTGCAAAAAAAAAAAAAACACAATTGGACAACAAATAAAAGAACTACCATGTCCTAATTCTGCCAATAATGGTCTTGATTAGAAAATTTTAAAAAATAAATAGAATATCTTTGTAAGATATAATGTCTATAAAATCAGTAGCAGATTCATAAGTGTGTTTTTACATGTTCTTGACTTTCTATTCACAATATTTAACAATACGTTATAATTTTTTTATTTATAACATTTATAAAATATTAGCAAATTAATACATTTGTAAATCATGTAACTAGCCATCTAAGTACACAACGAAAAGGTTAACAATTTTAAAATTTATTATTTATTTTCTGTAGCAAAATTAATTACATATCTATAATTTTTTTTAACATTTTCAAGTTCAACATACAATTTAAAGTCTCTGATGACACCAGTGTAGCAATAATCGCAATGTTTGATCGATATACCCAACAATTCTAAAGACAACAACTTTTGAACTCCTTAACTTCTAAAGAAATAATGCCGACATAAACCCCAAATTACATAACATTCGCAACACACTTTTATTTGAGTTTTGTGGCTATGCTTTGTCAATGTAAAAACTTTTACACTGCTAGCCAATAAAAAACTGTCTTGATATGATTTTTAAGGTAGTTATTATAGAAGTTAACAAATTTACCATACATAGTGATTTATGGATTATATGACAGTGTGTAAGATTGTTTTACACCGTGTTAATGCATAGCCTATTTTCTTCTTTTATTTTTGAAATCAAGCTCACAACTCATAAGTTTGATTCTTAAAGAATCTCTTACAAATTTTAGTATACATAATATTCACCATTGTATATAATGCTAACATTTACTTTTATACTCATGTTCAATAGTTACATTAATTGTGCTTACAACCGTCTCATCCACAATATCCTAACAATTTTCATCTTCTAAATTTTAACAATTAAATATATGTTTTCTATGTATAAATGTTACAGTATTTTTTATTTCAACACATATTACAATTATTTAATTATGATTTAATTTAATATTTCTTTTCTTAAAATAATTATTTTTAATATCACTAATTTATATCATACAATTATTAATAAACCCGCGCAACGTGCGGGTAAATATCCAGTAACACTTGTTTTGGAGAGATTAACTCAGAACAAGACAAATCTCTTGTTCTATATGCTATTGAATATACCATTTCAACTTTGCGAGTCATTATTTTTCACTTCTCTGTATATTTAATTGAAGCTATCTTCTAATTAATTTCTCGTAGTCTTCGTATCTTTCTGGTGAAATTTCCATGAAGTAGAGCAAAACGCGTGTTAAGTTGAATATTGTCAGTTAACAAACAAATCGGCGGAATTAGAGGACAGAGAGGTCTAATGTAGTTTATCCATACACTATGAAACGACAAAAAAGGAAGGCTTCACTACTTCCACAACTTCAACGATCATTTAATATAGTCAGCACACACTCACATAATTTTCAAACCTTTTTATTTTTTCTAATGGGAAATTAATTTCTGACATAACTTTGAAATTCACCACAAAACAAAAACGCGTTTTGAGGCACATTGTGGAGAAGTGAGTAGCATAATAAATATGCAAAGTGCAAACTACATAATTGCAGTTTGTTCCTTACTATCAACTGCAGTGTTTTGAATTCTAATATATAGTCCAATGTCCACCACCACCTACACCATGACAAGTGACGATTCTGGGTCTGGCAATTCTGGGTCTGAAGGAATTGTAATTGCTGTTGTCATAGGTAGGATTTAAACTGTGATATTTTTTTATTTTTATTTTTTATTTTCTGTTCTGTGTTGGTTTTTTGTAAGATTTTTGTTCTGACTGAATGTCCTAATGATCTTAATGCAGTTGTCATTCTTGTGAAGATAGGTCTTTTGATTTGGTTAGTGCCCAAATGCATGAAAAGATTTCAGGTTATTCGTTATTCTGGATCGTCGATTAAACAAGCACCAGACAAACAATTTATGACACTCTCTATGGATAAGTTTCTGAATGACATGGAGAGGGAGAAGCCAATCAGGTTCACTGATCAGCAGCTAAGGATTGCAACTGATAACTACTCTTTTCTCTTGGGGTCAGGAGGTTTCGGAGCTGTTTACAAAGGAAGCTTTAGCAATGGAACCATCGTAGCTGTGAAAGTTCTACGTGGGAGTTCTGACAAGAGAATTGATGAGCAGTTTATGGCAGAGGTGGGTACCATTGGTAAAGTCCACCATTTCAATCTAGTTCGTCTGTACGGGTTTTGCTTTGAAAGACACTTGAGAGCACTGGTTTACGAGTACATGGTGAATGGCGCGCTTGAGAAGTACCTGTTTCATGAAAGCACGATCTTATCGTTTGAAAAGCTTCATGAGATTGCAGTTGGCACGGCAAGAGGCATTGCTTACTTGCATGAAGAGTGCCAACAGAGAATAATCCACTACGACATTAAACCGGGAAATATTCTCTTGGACAGGAACTTCTGTCCTAAAGTTGCTGATTTTGGTTTGGCCAAGCTTTGCAACAGGGACAATACTCATATAAGCATGACTGGAGGCAGAGGGACTCCTGGTTATGCTGCACCTGAACTTTGGTTGCCATTTCCTGTAACTCACAAGTGTGATGTTTACAGCTTTGGCATGCTGCTATTTGAAATCATTGGCAGGAGAAGAAACCATAACATTAACCTTCCAGAAAGTCAGGTATGGTTTCCAATGTGGGTTTGGAAAAGATTTAATGCTGAAAAAGTTGGGGATTTGATAACTGCCTGTGGGATAGAGGATCAAAATAGGGAGATTGCAGAAAGAATTGTCAAGGTAGCTCTGTCGTGTGTTCAGTATAGGCCAGAAGCAAGACCTATAATGAGTGTTGTGGTGAAAATGTTGGAAGGTTCTGTTGAAGTTCCAAAACCTGTGAACCCATTTCAACACCTGATTGATTGGACTCCTCCTCCCACTGATTCAGTCCAAGCATCGCAGACCAATACTGATACAAGTATTTGTTCTGACTCTTCAGCGTTGGTATCCAAATCTGTCCACGTACTTGCTACACCTGTTATGACCAAGGACGAGATTGAATTAGCCTCTGCCTAAACTTTATTCAATAAATTGTTTAAATGTGGCAACCTTGTTTTACTTTTCGTTTTTCATTTGATTTCTTATGGGTTCATCAATGATATATCTACCAAGTGAATTGCATCTTTATATTTCAAATAAGTCACTGAAAATTTACTTCCCTTTAGTTTTTGGATTAGTGATAATATACATGGTTGAGCCCAAGAGAGAAGAGAGAGTGGGGAAAATCAGTCAATTGAGTTTGATTGAAATGAGAAGCATGGTTACATGTATCAAGCCATCTACTCAGCTAATATACGATGTTAGAAGAAATTAAAAAGTAACTAATTCCTGAATGATTATATCTTTACAACCTTCCGCAAGCTGGAAGTGAAAATAGCACTTCAAGCTTTGAATGAACAATACAATAAATCAAAACAAAGCAATGCTATGCCAATTTGAGGTATACAACTCAAACCACCAAGCAAAAGCTACAATACTGTAGGACTTAACCACATGGTAGAAGCAGGAAAAACAATGATCATTGCATTAACCACCGACTAAGTCAGAAGCAACAAATGCTTAAATATCAAGAGCAAAAGCTACAGATGAGGCTTAACCTCTCAAAACAGAAGCAAAACAAGTCAATTTCAATTCTTAACTACCCAAAGTAGAAACTCACATCACCAATGCTTAACCACTGAAGGCAGAAGCAAATATCGAATCATCATCAATAACAAAAAGGAAATCTAAACCACTGTTGCAGCAGCAAACAAAAGAAAGAACAGGCCAACAAAAGTCATCCCAATGTCAGTTGCTTCCAACACATAGATTGTAATATCCATGTCTGCTAGATTCTGTACCAACACAAAATCCTGCATGTACAGAAGCACCATCACCACCACACCAACTCCCCACTATTGACAGAATCCACATGCAAACGATAACAATGAGGATCACCACATATGTTCAAGAACCAATCCATCCAAGCCGAGAGAGCACTTCATTAGTCTGCTTCTCAAACCAATCACTGCCACTCGAAATGGTTAAACAGAACTCAACAATGTCGTATCCCATTAACAGCAAAACTAGCAGCAACAAGCAAAACCCTCTCCTCCAATTGGACACAAGCCAACAAAGGGTACCAACCCAAAACACAATACTAAAATCTTCAAATGTGGAATCACTGATACAGAGATTGAAGTTTCTCCCTTTCGGCTCGTGCTGAGAGCTTCAAGCTTCAACACCACAATGACATCTTTAAGGTCACTAAGCTCCTATTACTCATGAACATCATCAGAGATAATGAGATGATTCGCCACCAAAAGTAAAGCATTTGGAAGCTCCTGTGATACTTGGAAACGCCACCACCAAGGACAACCACTTGGGAATCCATTGCCACAATACTTATCATTAGCAAACTCAAACCAACATGGAAAGGATCCAAATTCCAAACAAACCAGCACAAGATCGGGCTCAGGTGAAGTAATTATGCTGACATAGTGGCATGCAAAAATTAGAGAAATAATTTACAAAGTATTGGTAGCAGGATCTGAACTAGGCATGATAACGGGGGATTGGGGTGAATTTGTCTCTGTCTGTTCCCATCGTTGCAAAAGGAAGGCAGTTTATAAAAGATAGAGATAAAAAAATTTAAATTCAATTTCATTCTCATAGGATTTTATCAAGTTTGGGGAAATATGCGAAGAACTCAACTTATATTTCATCCTTTCAAAATCTAGAATCACTATGTTTTATTCCTAACACTCATTGTAAATTAGATAAATAATATTCATTTTAGTGATCAAAATTTTTTTTTACAAATGTCACATGCTGAAATTTGTAATGCAGACACTAGTAGTAGGTGCCAAATGGTAACTTGACATTTCGATAAACACATAAGGATAGTCATGTATCTTTGTCAAATGTTTTAGGCTTAAATGCAATTTTGGTCCCTCTATTTTACACAATCCGTAATTTTAGTCCCTCTATTTTAAAATAGAGACATTTAGTCCCTCTATTTTGCACAATCCGCAATTTTAGTCCCCCTATTTTAAAATATAGACATTTAGTCCCTCCATTTTGCACAATTCGTAATTTTAGTCCCCATATTTTAAAATAAAGACATTTAATCTCTCAATTTTGTAAAATCCGTGATTTTTGTCCTCCGTCAAATTAAAAGCATTGACCATTAAGAGATTAACGTTGATTACGACGTGGTATGTGCTTTAGTGTTGTGGAATTTGTTTAAAATAAATTATTAAGACTCGTGATTTTCATATTAGGACTTACGACTACTCTCGGCCATTAAAATAAATAGTTTTACCTTTTTTTAAAATATATTTTTCATCAATTATTCTACTTAGTATTTAGAATAATTAAAAAATAAACAAATAATTTTGTATCACATCACTATATTTGGGCCACGTCTAGTATTTAGAATAATTAAAAAATAAACAAATAATTTTGTATCACATCACTATATTTGGACCACGTCAAGGTTGACGTTAATCTTTTAACGGTCAATGCTTTCAATTTGATGGAAGGACCAAAATTACGGATTTTACAAAATTGGGAGACTAAATGTCTCTATTTTAAAATAGAAGGACCAAAATTGCGGATTGTGCAAAATAGAGGGACTAAATGTCTTTATTTTAAAATAGGAGGACTAAAATTGCGGATTGTAGAAAATAGGAGGACCAAAATTGCATTTAAGCCAATGTTTTATAAACACTTTTAGTATTGCTTTATCTTTTTTTTTTCTTTTTTACTTTAATAGATGAAAATATCAAGTTAATTTAATAAATCATTGCATTCTTCTACTTTTGAATGACTCTTTATTCATTTTTAAAATATTTTTTTGTTAGTAAGATTTATGTTTAATATATCAATTTCTTATTATAGTCTAGGTTGTCTTATAATTTTTAAGTGTCACTGGCCATATTTTCTCAGTGTCCCATGTAGCGTGCAATGATTGGAAGAGGGATTATATATCTAGTTTTATTATCTGATAAATATATCTTTTATATATATAACATATTTTATTATCTGATCTGCAAAGATCATCACCAACTAAATACATATATCCCAAAAATATTGACTTTGGAGGCAAAAACTTACTAACAATTGTACCGACAATAACAATTAGTATAGCTGGTCTCTGGTATGCTAAAACAAAATCCAGTTGCTCCTTTGCCAGGGAACTTGAATGCACAATCAGAATTGCATTGAATCTCATTGCAGTCTCCCAAAGCATTCAAACCTACTTGACATATTTCGCAATCATGGTAACACAAACAATGTTTCTTTGCCCAACCATTGTTCTCACAAATCCCCTGTCCACCTCGATGAATTTTAGAGCACTTCGCCTTACAAGCATCTTCGGCATGGCAAACCCCCAAATCTTCGTTACACCTATCACCAACCACCATAGCCATCAGAGCTCCTATGACAATAATTAATCATGATGCAACATATAAGAAATTAGAATTAAAACTAGTTATAATATCATATCAATAAATGCGTGTTTGGAAACACGTCTACGTAGGATAAAATCACGTCAATTTGGTCTGTGATGCAGAAGCTACTGGGGGGAGCGTAAGGCAAGACACGTGTATATGGAATTTTGGACGCGGTTCCAAACATGCTATAAGTAATAACTAGTTCTACATATGCACAATGTTATTATAACTTATAAGCACTATCGTAAAAATTACCTAATGTGAATAAGTGGAGGAGGAGAATGGCATATAATGAGCAACCCTTGGCCATGGTTGCTGCTATTGCTTTGGTCATATATGATCTTTTTGTAGGAGGTTGGCAATGATGGAGAAGATTTTCAGTTGAGGTTATATAATGGTGATGGTTTGTTATTTTGTATCGTGAGAGTAACTATAAAATGGAAAGTTATAAATTGAAGAACAGATTTGATTCTATTTGTTACAATTCGGATTATGTTCATCAAAAGCCGAACTGTAAAGTGTGTTTAAAATGGAAAGTTATAAATTAATGAACTTAGTTAATCTAATTGTTACAATTTGCCTTATGTTGATCAAGAGTCTGTGTGGAACCGCCTTCATTATCCTTTAAACGCATTGCTTCTTTGTCTTTTTTTTTTCTTCTAAGTTCTTTAAATTCTAATGTTATTTCGATATGCATTTACGGTTATAGTTGATTCTCATTTACAGTTTTTCTTTAACCTTTCAAATTTGATTCTTGCTTTTTGTTTTTTTTTTTTAAATTTCTTTTATCAATTTGTGCATTTACTGTTCAAGTTTATTTTTTTTTTCTTTTACACTTTATTTTTCAACATTTCGATTTATTGTTGATTTATGATTCCTTTAAATTGATTTTTTTTACTTCTAATTTTTTTTTTTTTTTTACTTCTCATTGACAATAACTTCTAAAAGATGGGAGGCCACAGGAGGTGGTAGTGGTGGCCATAATCATACCCACTGTCCAGCTGGATCTCCAATCCATTAGCTTGCCTAGCTATGGACTGAGCCAATTACACTGGTTCTGCTGGGGTGTGGGTGTACACTGTACACCGCCAAATCAATGCACACACTCTATTTGAAGTCTGTACCAGGCTGCAAGAATTCAATTACACACATTATGCAGATTTTAAGACATGGAGTCATGTTATTCTAATTGTTCTGGGGGAACAAACACGATGGCTCATGATGCCAAGATAATTTGTGTGACAAGTGTTGCGTGCTTGGTGCTGGTGGTACATTAATGTCACAAGTTATTGTCACTCGATCTCATTAAGATATATCTTATGTAATCTCAAACATTAAGCACTTAACATTTTATGAAATAAAGATTATTTTTCTATTTTCTTTATGTTTGAAGGACTTAACATTTAAATATTTAGAAGATTAAACTAATGTCAGATTAATACTTAAACGACTAAAATTGGTAGTTTTGTTAAAAAAAATAAAGTATTAAATTCTAATTTAAAAGCTTTATAATTTGACCTTATTATGTCTTTTATATTACCAATCACTTTCATATATAGTGAAAGAACCATTTTCAGGAGTAAGAGGAGTATATTTAGGTAATACAATTAATGTTATGTGACCAATTAAAAAGTCATGTGATTTTTAATAATTTCTATCTCCTACAAAGAAAATTGAAAGACTTTTTTTTTTTTTTTTACTGGGAAAATTGAAAGACTTTAAAAACAGTTTATTATTTACTTTATAAATCTTAAATAATGATTTATAAACTTTTATTGTTAGTAAATTTTGAATATATTGTAATATAATTATTAGTTGAATTAACAAACACACACAAATAATATATATATATATATATATATATATATAGAGAGAGAGAGAGAGAGAGAGAGAGAGAGAGAGAGAGTTAATTAATTTTACACCAGGATTTAAGACATACTAATGTTTAGTAAATCAAAATGTGTCAAATCCAGTTATTTTTATAATAATCTCAATCTCATATAAAAAAAAATTCAAGACTTTAGAGACAAATATTTTTCATTTCATTCTTTCTCTTTTATAAATCATAATTTATTTTTGAATATTTTAAATTTTACTAAATAGTATTTGAATATTTTAGTGGAAGGGTACTGCTTGTGCTCATTAGCATTTCATCATCAATAAAATTCGTTTTGCTTTTTCAAAAAAAAAAACTTGAATATTTTTCCTTTTTTATTTATTACACTATTGTCAAAATATGCATGACTTTTACAAAATTGAAATATCTAATAAACTTTTTTAACACATAACCCATATGAATATTGGATTCATAAGATATATGTAAAATATTAATTTATGTAATTTCATGTTAATTTGATAAATCATTGCATTTCAATGACTCTTACTCATTTTTAAAATATTAATTTTTTTTTCTTTTGATGTAAGATTTATGTTTTATACATTAATTTCTTATCATAAGTCAATGTTGTCTTGTACTCTCTTCATTCTAAAATAATAGCCTTTTAAGGTTATGACACACTGATTAAGAAACGTTCAATTGATACATGTTTACACAAAAGGAAAAAAAACCCTAATTTTTTAACTACTCTTGTCAAATCCAACTATCCACTAATAACAAATATATTTTACTATTCATCTACTTATTTTTATGACAGATATTTCTTTTCAATGTAAGTATTAATTGATCTTCTTAATTATATCTAAGGGTATTATTGAAAAAAATAGCTTAAAAAGGCTAAAAGAACTATTATTTTGGAACAAAAACAAAAAGCTAAAAAAAAATTATTTTGGAACGGATAGAGTAATTTTTAGAAGTACATTCTTTTTGTGTCTCATGTAGCCTAAAACAATTAGAAGATGGATGAGCAGAGGATGAACGGAAGAGAGAGAAAAAAGTAAAATAAGAAGAAAAAAGATAGATGTAATATATAATTGATAAAACGAGAATGAAAGAAAAAAGATGATAGGAGAAAAATGGTATGAAAAAAAAACATATGCTAATAATTAATAACTCATATTTTATTATATGATCTTCTACAATCACCATAAACTAAATACATATCCCAAATAGATTGCTCATTTGGAGGAAAAAACATACTAACATGGGTATCGACATTTACAATTACTAATAGGCTCTCCTATGCTAATACAATATCCACTAGCTTTTTTGCCGTACTTAGTAAAGTAACACAATCAGAATTGCATTGAATGTTTTCGCAGCCTAATACAATAGGCAAATATGCTTCACAAATCGTCTTACCACCTCCTTGAACTGTAGAGCACTTCGCCGTAGCCATGAGAACTCCTGTGGCAACAAACATTATGCAACATATAAGAAATTAGAACTTAGAAGGATAAAATAGAATTTTGGTCCCTTATTTACATTTTAAGATTTACTTTGGTTTTTTATGTTTTAAAAATTTTACTTTGTACCCTTAAAGTTCATCCGTTACACCATTAGTCTTTTCGTCAATTTTTGCCACTAATTTTGTCAACTTTGTGACATGTTACAAATTGTGAAAAATGTCATGTCAATCAAAATTAACACCGTGACAAAAACTGATAAAATGATCATTTTTGTCTAACAGAAACACTACTATAAGGGATCAAAATAAAACTTTTTAAATTTAAGTTTTTTTTTTTTTGACTAAAAGTGGTATTCATTCATTCAAATAAGTAGAGCCATACATCGAGAACAATACAAATTCAATCTCGCTAAAAACTGAAAAGGATAAATATGTGAACAAACTCATATCATCCAGGTTAATAGCATAACACGGCAAAATGCCTACAAGAGTGATAAAATCAAAGTGACCGGAATACCCATGCTTCCGGATCTGTAGCGTTGACGCCCAAATCTTGACTGAATCTGTATATGATCGAAGCAGATCTGCCAATCTGAACCAAACAAACTCCGCACAAAGACGGGAAAGCAAAAAACACCGCACAGAGACGGGAAACCACACAACGCCGCTCAAAGGCGGAAACCTACACCGTCGCACATAGACGACGAACATCACCGCGCATCACCTTCAACCACCGCATGAATCGCCATCGCAAAATGGAACCCGCATCGGAGGTACCCGCAAACCCGTCAACAAACCCAGACTTGAGAGAAAAAAATCCAGATCTAAAGGAAAAGAAACCAGATCTGAAAATCGGGTTGGAGCTATGGGGCATGGTCGGTCTGGAGTCGAAGCAGCACACAGCTTTGGTGCTGTAAAGGCTCAAGTGCTCATGGATCGATCATGGTGGCTTAAAGATGGAGCCTTCCATTGTTTTGAGTAAAAGGGAATCAGAGAAAGGAAGGAAGGGTACTGTTTACTTTTTCTTTTAAGTTAAAATATAGATAAGAGATCAAAATTCTATTTTAGTCAAATTAATCTTAAAACTAGCTAGTTATAGTATATAAGCAATTAATAACTACTTCTGCATATGCACAATGTGGTTATAACTTGTAAGGACTATTGTTAAATGGTACTAGCGTGTTACAAAATTACCTAATGTAAATACGAGGAGGAGAATGGCATATAATGAGCAACCCTTGGCCATGGTTGTTGCTATTGCTTTGGTTAGTGTATATGATCTTTCTGTAGGAGGTTGGCAATGATGGAGAAGTTTTTTTCAGTTGAGGGTATATAATGGTGATGGTTTGTTATTTTGTACTGTGGAAGTGTGTTTAAAATGGAAACTTATAAATTAAAGAATTGATTTAATTATAATAGCCTGTTTGGAACCGTAAAGAGTGTATAAAATGGAAAGTTATAAATTAATAAACTGAGTTAATTCTAATTGTTATAAATTGCATTATAAACTGAGTTAATGAATTCGAGAGTAAGTTTGGAACTGCATTCATTGTCCTTTAAACGCATTGCTTCTTTGTCTTTATTATTTTCTTTCTTCTATGTTCTTTAAATTCTATTGTTATTTTTTTTATGCAGTTACGGTTATAATTGTTTTTCATTTACAGTTTTACTTTAATCTTTCTAATTAATTCTTGCTTTCTGTTTCTTTTAAATTTCTTTTATTAATTTGTGCATTTACAGTATAAGTTTAAAGTTATTGTAAGTTTTTTTTTTGTACTGAGTTATTGTAAGGTTTTTTTTATTGTAAGAATCGAAGACAGTACCAAGAGATTTACAACATTTTCGCACCCTGCTTAACCAACTGAGTTGGACCCCCTTGGTAGTTATTGTAAGGTTTAATTACTTGTTTAGTCCCTATAGTTACATGAATATTACTTTTTAATCGATCCATACACTTAAAATTCATTCATTTTAGTCCCTACACATATCAATTACAATCCATTTTAGTCCTTACACATATAGTTTATAATCTATTTTACTCCCCATACACCCATTTTTATTTCCTTTTAGTCCTTACACTATCCAAACTTATAGGGATTAAAATGTAATTTATAATCCATTTTGTGCCATTTTATTTGAATTTCTCGCAATTATTTTTTTTTACATTCGTTTCAAAGGTAACTTATTTAATTTCTTCCAATTAACACTTTAAAGTTCGATTTCTTCAATTAGTCAAATAGAAGAAAAGCTTTGCTTGCAACTTATTCTATTTGCTCAATTACACAAAGTTACCTTGTCAATTTCATTCGGTTGTTTGGTTTTCAATTCAAAATTAGTTATTCATAATAGTTCATATCAAAATCCTAAGTGAAATAAAGACTTAAAGATTTTGAAAACACGGACATGTCACTAATTGAAATGTAAACATTGTTTGCCCACTAAAACTATAAGAATGTTTGAATATAAGCCACAAATTACCATTCAAAACCAAACAGTGAAAACATGCATCCAATAGTATATAACTCAAATCGAAATTTGCCTTCAAACATTGTTTCACACTCAACGATATTCCATGATAAAGTTCCAAATATTGTTGACAGCGGCACAAACATTGGAAATTCAAAGGAAGTACCTATTGAGATGAAGGGGATTCCTAACAATGTCGTTAATTTTTTTTTATACGAAATTAAATATATTTTTTACAAAAGAGGATTCTACTTGAGTTGAATAAGGTCTTTATGAGTGATAAAATTCTCTTTTTGAGTATTTAATGCAACTACATATTTAAGATTCGAACTTGAAATTATGGTCAAACTGAAACAATTTCATGTCAATTAATAAATGCATTCCATGGTATGTCGCTAATTTATTGTGCTAGATGATAGGTTTACTTTATCTATTATTTTGGAATAACATAATAAAATATAATTAAAGGTTTGACATATTTGTTTTGACTATTATATTATTTTTTATTATATTTAATTGTGTTATTTTTTTAATTTTATATTATTTATTTTAATTATTAATAGAATATTTGATATTTCAGTGAAAAATGACAGTGTTTAAAATTAACTAAAATACCTAAAAGTATAATTACCTAAAATATAAAATTATTTGTAATACACACACATACACACATATATATCACCATTTTTTTTGTCCTGAGTCAAAGACCATGGGTGGCACCTAACCCACTGGGTCAGAGACTAATCCTACTCGTAGTGCATGGTTGCCGCTGGGCCAATGAATTTTTGCACACTAAGGGAATCAAACACGGCTTCTCTTGCTAAATAGATCATTCCCCCACATGTGAATGCAGATGATGGTAGAAAAATGGTATGAAAAAAAAAACATATTCTAATAATTAATAACTTATATTTTATTATATGATCTGCAACAGTAACCATCAACTAATTACATATCCTGAATAGATTGCCCTTTTGGAGGCGAAAACATATTAACATGGGTACTGACATATACAATTACTAATGGGCTCTCCTATGCTAATACAATATCCACTAGCTTTTTTGCCGTACTTAGCAACACAATCAGAATTGCATTGAATGTTTTCACAGCCTAATACGATAGGCAAATATGCTTCACAAATCTTCTTACCAACCACCACCGTAGCCATCGGAGCTCCTGTGACAACAACCATGATGCAATGTATAAGAAAATATTAGAATTAAAACTAGTTGTAATATCAATAAGTAATAACTAGTTCTACGTAAGCTCAATGGCATTATTATAACTTATAAGCACTGTTGTTAAATGGTAGCATGTTACAAAATTACCTAGTGTCAATAAGAGGAGGAGGATGGCATATAAAGAGAAACGGTTCTTGGCCATGGTCACTGCTATTGCTTTGGATAATATATATGATCTTTCTATGTAGGATGTTGGTAATGATCGAGGAGCTTTTTCAGTGAAGTTATATAATGGTGGTGGTTTGTGCTTTTGTACCATGACAGTGTGTTTAAATTGGACAATTATAAATTGAAGATTTAATTTCATTGTAATTGTTACACTTTGGATTACTTTCATTAATAACCTATTTGAAACCACACATTAGATATGCATTAATATGTTGTAACTCTTATATTAAAGATTGTAATAGGTTTATATCTTTTGAACGCATTTTCAAACATGCATTAAAATTTTTTTAAACATGTTAAGAGAAGGTTAGTTTTACCAAAGTTTTTATTTATTTATTTGATTATTTGTAAACCACGCATATGTATCCTTTATGACAGGTAACGCTGCTCAAGTTGGTAGGACGACTATGAGTAACAAAATTCTTCTTTCGAGTATTTAAGTAACTGTATATCCAAGACTCAAAATTAAGACTACGTAATAGTTAAGGTAGAACAATTGTAATTTACTTTTGTTTATACCTTTCCTTATGTTCATTAAAAGCCATATTGGAACCGAATCAATTATTGCTTAAAAGATTTTTGCATTAAAGATTGTAATTGACTTTTGTTTATACCTTTTGAACAAGTTTTCAAACATGCATTTGGAATTGATATTTTTTAAATATGATTTTTTTGTAGATTTTAAATATGTTAATATATTATTTTTTTATTTTGATCCTTATAAAGTAATTTTTTCAAAATGGTCCTTGTAATTTTTTTTTTGTCCTTGTTATTTTGTTTTAGTCCTTATGATATTTTGAACCAAAAACATATTTAAGTTTATAAATAGGCTTAAATATGTTTGAGGTCCCTGATAGATCATTGATTTTTGTTTTGAATTCCTAATAATTTTTTGTTGTTGCGTTAGATCCCTAATATATTAAAACATATTTTTTGAGTCCCTGCTGTCAGTTAAGTGATGTCGTGACACTTTATGAATAGATCTTCCCAATATATATCAATCGTTGAGATGGTGCCATATCATCGCGTAACTGACGAAGCGACTCAAAAGAAATTTTTTAATATATTAGAGATCTAATGCAACAAAAATTTTAATATATTAGGGACCTCAAACATATTTAAGCCTTATAAATATATAAGGCTTACATACGATTTTAGTCCTTGTAATCTAGTGTCTTTTCAATTTGGCTTTTACAAAATTGAAACATCTATTTTTTTTAACTCATAACCATATGAATATTGGATTCATAAGATTTATGTAAAGTACTATTTTATGTAACATCAAGTTAATTTGAAAACTCATTGCATTTTTGTATGTTCTTAGTGACTCTTACTCATTTTTAAAATATTAATTTTCTTTTTCTTTCGATGTAAGATTTATGTTTTATACATTAATTTCTTATTATATGTCAATGGTTCTTATAATTTTTAAAAGTGCATACTTTTTAGGTGTCTCCTGCCTTGCAATTGGAAGATGGATGAGGAGGGGGATGGATGGAAAGAGAGAAAAAAAGAAATGAAAACAAGAAAAAAAGTAATAGATGTGATAATTGATATAATGAGAATGAAAGAAAAAGATGGAAGAAAATGATATGAAAAAAAAAACATGTGCTAATAATTAATAATCAAGTTTTATTATATGATCTGCAACGGTCATCCATCAACTAAATAATATCCCCCCCCCCCCCGAAAAGATTACCCTTTTGGTGGCAAAAACATACTAACATGGGTATTGACATTTACAATTACTAATGGGCTCTCCTATGCTAATACAAAATCCGCTAGCTTTTTTGCCGTACCTGGCAACACAACCAGAATTGCATTGAGTGTCTTCGCAGCCTAATACAATAGGCAAATATCCTTCACAAGCCCCCTGATCACCAACCACCATAGCCATCATAGCTCCTGTGACAACAACCATGATGCAACATATAAGAAAATATTAGAATTAAAACTAGTTGTTATATACCAATAAGTAATATCTATTTCTACATAAGCTCAATGTTGTTATAACTTATAAGCACTATCATTAAATGGTAGCGTGTTGCAAAATTACCTAGTGTGAATATGAGGAGGAGGATGGCAAATAGAGAGCAATGGTTCTTGGCCATGGTCGCTGCTATTGCTTTGGTAAGTATATATAATCTTTCTGTAGGAGGTTGGTAATGACCCAGAAGCATTTTTAGTGAAGTTATATAATGGTGATGATTTGTTCTTTTGAACCGTGACAGTGTGTCTAAAATGGAAAATTGTAAAATAAAGATTTGCTTTGATTCTATTTGTTAAATTTTTGTTATGTTCATTAATTAATAGTCTATTTGGAACTGAATCCAATATCCCTTAAAACACTTTTTGTAATTTTGTTCTTTTTTCTTGTAACTACCATAATTAAAACTTTTAACTCCTTAATAGGATCTCAAGATATCTTTACAAGTTTTGATCCTTTGGCTGAGACTAATCTTTGATTTGGAGCTTAGTCACAACTTTTTGTTCTTTTGTACCGTGACAATATGTTTAAAATGGAAATTGTAAAATAAAGATTTGATTTTTTTTGTAAGTAAAAAGTTTAGGTGAGTTGAGTCTCATGATTTATTAGGGTTAGGACAGGCCTCAAGGCTCAATGAGCACTTACAGATTACCTATCAACAAGGTTCTCATAGTGGAACCCACATCCTTGTGAGATATGAGTTCATTCTTTACCAATTGGACTAATCTTTATTGGCGAATAAAGATTTGATTTGATTCTATTTGTTACATTTTCGTTATGTTCATTAATTAATAGGCTGTTTGGAACCGAATCCATTATCCCTTAAAAGACTTTTCTATTAAAGATTGCAATTGACTTTTATTTATACCTTTTTAACACGTTTTCAAATATGCATATATTAAAAATATTTACAAATATGATTGTAATTGATATTTTCTAGTAGATATGTTAGTAGATATAAGATTGGAATTTATATTTTTTAGATATCCTACTAATTATAAAGGATGTCGTTTTCATATTCTTTTACTCTCTTCATTTTCAAAATGATTGATGTTTAATTTTTTTTTCACATAGATTAAGAACAACAATAAATATGTTATGAAAATAATTTTACTAAAATATCCTTACTATCCATAAATGCATTATTTGTAACTACTGGTTGACTAATGGTAGTGGTTGAAAAATTAATAGGCACAATATTCAAAATTATTAGATTGATGAAATTTATTTGGGTTAAATTTGGAATAAAAGATTTAATGTATCATTGAAAACTAAAAAATCAGTTATGGATGTTTTTTCTTGAATGCTAAAACACCAGTCATTTCGAAAATGAAGAGAGTAAAAAACATGAAAACGACATCCTTTATAATTACTAGGATATCTAAAAAAATATAAATTCCAATCTTATATCTATTAACATATCTACTAGAAGATATCAATTACAATCATATTTGTAAATATTTTTAATATATGCATATTTGAAAACATGTTCAAAAGGTATAAATAAAAGTCACTTGCAATCTTTAATAGAAAAGTCTTTTAAGGGATAATGGATTCGGTTCCAAAAAGCCTATTAATTAATGAACATAACGAAAATGTAACAAATAAAATCGAATCAAATCTTTATTCGCCAATAAAGATTAGTCCAATTGGTAAAGAATGAACTCATATCTCACAACAATGTGGGTTCCACTACAAGAACCTTGTTGATAGGTAATTTGTAAGCGCTCATTAAGCCTTGAGGCTTGTCCTAACCCTAATAAGCCATGAGACTCAACTCACCCAAACTTTTTACTTACCAAAAAAAAAGTCAAATCTTTATTTTACAATTTCCATTTTAAACACATTGTCACGGTACAAAAGAACAAAAAGTTGTGACTAAGCTCCAAATCAAAGATTAGTCTCATAACCAAAGGATCAAAACTTGTAAATATATCTTGGGATCCTATTGAGGAGTTAAAAGTTTTAATTATGGTAGTTACAAGAAAAAAGAACAAAATTACAAAAAGTCTTTTAAGGGATATCGGATTCAGTTCCAAAAAGGCTATTAATTAATGAACATAACAAAAATTTAACAAATATAATCAAAGCAAATCTTTATTTTACAATTTTCCATTTTAAACACACTGTCACGGTTCAAAAGAACAAATCATCACCATTATATAACTTCACTGAAAATGCTTCTGGGTCATTACCAACCTCCTACAGAAAGATCATATATACTAACCAAAGCAATAATAGTGACCATGGCCAAGAACCGTTGCTCTCTATTTGCCATCCTCCTCCTCATATTCACACTAGGTAATTTTGCAACACACTACCATTTAATGATAGTGCTTATAAGTTATAATAACATTGAGCTTATGTAGAAATAGTTATTAATTATTGGTATATAACAACTAGTTTTAATTCTAATATTTTCTTATATGTTGCATCATGGTTGTTGTCACAGGAGCTCTGATGGCTATGGTGGTTGGTGATCAGGGGACTTGTGAAGGATATTTGCCTATTGTATTAGGCTGCGAAGGTAATCAATGCAATTCTGGTTGTGTTGCCAAGTATGGCAAAAAAGCTACTGGATTTTGTATTAGCATAGGAGAGCCCATTAGTAATTGTAAATGTCAATACCCATGTTAGTATGTTTTTGCCTCCAAAAGGGCAATCTTTTCGGGGGGGGGGGGGGGGGGGGGGGGGGGGGGGATATTATTTAGTTGATGATGTTCATTGCAGATCATATAATAAAACTTGATTATTTTATTAGCACATTTTTTTTTTCATATCATTTTCTTCCATCTTTTTCTTCCATTCTCATTATATCAATTATCACATCTATTATTTTTTTTCTTGTTTTCGTTTTCTTTTCTTTTTTTTCTCTCTTTTCCATCCATCCTCCTCCTCATCCATCTTTCCAATTGTTGCAAAGCATGAGACACCTAGAAAGTATGCACTTTTAAAAAAATTACAAGAAACACTTATGATGAGAAATTAATGTATAAAACACAAATCTTTACATCAAAAGAAAAAATATATATTTTAAAAATGAGTAAGAGTAACTAAAAAATACGAAAATGCACTGATTTTTCAAATTAACTTGATATTACATAAATTAGTACTTTGCATATATGTTATGAATCCAATATTCATATGGGTTATATGTAAAAAAAAAATAGATATTCCAATTCTGTAAAAGCTATACATATTTTGACAGTAGTAATAAATAAAAGAGCAAATTATAACAACACCCCCCTGAAGTTTGCACTAATTTCACATGCACCCCCTCCGTTTAAAACCATTTCTTTGGCACCCCTCATATAACACCGTTTTCATTTTTTAAATTAATTTATATTAAAATTTTGACTTTTTTTTTATTGAAACCCCAAATTATCCCTGGCCCATCAGAGCACTCATCCCTTCCTTCTCTCTTCCCCTTCCAACCCAACAGCATGGGAAACCATAGAAAACAAACCCTTGATTGTGTTTAGAGTTTGAGTTTCTTCCATTCTTGTCTTCCTTAAAACAAAAAATTAAAAAAAAAAGTTTAGCCTCCAAATTTTGAAGACCCCAACCAGCAGCGTCATTAGCTCCAACAAGAAGGAACCATTGAACTTTATTGGGTCATTTTGAGATTGGGAAGCAACTGGGGCATGGAACCTTCACAAAGGTGTATTATGCACGGAACATCAAAACCGGCGAAGGTGAGATCTCCACATCAAACGCGAGATCTCCATTCTCCGTCGTGCGCCACCCAAACATAGTGCAACCCTTCGAAGTCATGGCCACCAAGAGCAAGATCTATTTCGTAATGCAATATGTTCGTTCGCAGGGGCAAAATTTTCAACACGATCGCGAAAGGGAGCTCATAGAAGAGGTTGCGAGAAAGTCAACATTTAATCTCCGCGGTGGGGTTTTGCCACAGGTGTACAACAATGAGCTCTTGTTTGTAACCACCACCATGAGCGCGCTGTACGCAGTTGGGGGTGGCGATTTTCGGCCACCGCTAGGTTTGAACCGAAGAATGTTCTTTCTTTAAGATTTGTCGTTGTAGTATTGTAGTTGGTTTTCGTTCTTGATCTGCTCATGGTTGTTGGTATTTGGTCACTTGTGGAAACTGCTTCTCTATTCTGTGAATCTGAGTTCACCACTGGAACTTCATTGTTGGACATGTAAAAAGAATTATGATGCTCACGAGGTGTTTGATAAAATGTGTGTATAAGTCAAATTGTTTCTTGTTATTGATCTTGATCTGTTTTGCTGCTTATCTTCAAATTGATATGCTTTGCTACTTGTTTGAGTCAAATTCTGCACATTGAAATTCATGTGTTCTTGAGTGTTCTTGAAAATTCTCTAATGTAATTGTTCTGTAGGGAAGGAGATGGGGGCATTTTGGAGAAAAAAATTTACTTAAAAGTCATGTGTAAATTATGTGACCCCTGAATCAAACGGAGTTAACACCGTTTAGGACATAGGGGGTGCAACTGAAATAGGAACATAAAAGTTAGGGGGTTTTCTATAGTGGTAAAAAAAGGAGGGGGTGCATGTGTAATTAGTGCAAACCTCAGGGGGTGTTGTTGTAATTTGCTCTAAATAAAAAGGAAATATATTAAAAATTATTTTGTAAAAATTATATTTAAAAATAGATTTTGATTTATAAAGGTAGAGAATGAAATAAAAACATTAGTCTCCTAAGTCTTTGAATTTTCTTTATACGAGATTGAAATTATTATGAAATTTACTACATTTGACACATTTTGTTGTACTAAATATTAGTATATATAAATATAAATATAAACATCAATGAAAGTACATATATATATATATATATATATATATATATATATATATATATATATATATATATATATTTGTCCTACGACGAGGAGTTTCCCACCGCCTGCACGAGACGGGGACTAGTCTCCCGCGAGAGTTTGTTCGGCACCTCGATGGGTGGCATCCCTCCCAGTTGAGATTTTTTCCATACCGAAGGCTCGAACCCAAGACCTTGATTAAGGGACGAGAGTCCTTAACCACTCATGTAACCCCCCTTCTAATTAATTAATTTACATCTAATATTCATAAAAAAAATTGCAAATATAATAAATACAATCCATTAAAGTTCAAGATGTATCATGATAATTTACATTATTAAAATTTACAGAAATACGACTCCAAATAAAAGATCCTAATTAATACAAATATTATATATATAACCAAAAGTACCCAATACTATAGCTCTGGAAAATATCTGCATCTTTAACTTCTAATTAATCTTCAAAATACCTACAATTTACACTTCCCTAGAATCTGGGGGCAAAATTACTGGATCAGACATTTAATTTCTCATACAATTAAAACAATTTCAAACATATACATATCCGATACAAATTAACCGTTCACACACATAATTAAATGCAAGATGATTTATGCAAATGCAGTTTTGACTCAAAATCATTTTTGACCCTGCTCCATGGAGACTTCCTCTTTGAGTGTTTAGTAAAGACATGCCTACCATTACGCACTGCAATTCAGCTATCAGCCCCTACTAAACGCAAATAAGCTAAACAGAATTAGGAGATCAGGATACCCGGGAAGGCCACCACGACAGCATCCCGTTCTGGATTACGGCCACATGTGGAATTACCAATATCCCTCACCCCACAGGTTATATAATCACAGACCATACAACCCTGCTTAACTTATTATGCTCACCCAAATATTCATTTCTCATCTGTCAAATCATTTCTCATCTGTCAATTCATTTCTCATCTGTCAATTCATTTCTCATCTGTCAATTCATTTCTCAATCAATTTCAATTCCACATGACTGCTGCAGTCCCGGTTAGTCAACAAAATCATTCCTCATATATCAACTCGTTTCTCATGACTACCGCAATCCAGGTTAGTCAACATAATTCTTTCTCATTTGAAACTTTTATAAATCCCTCAAAAAGACTCATGCAAATGAATTATGTTCATGATCGCAATTAAATAAATAATTTGTACACATTAACATACAAGAATACAAAAATTAAGCAATTTATCTTATAACATTAGTATTTTAGTAAATTATCAATTAAATCACTATTAGGTAAAATTACTAAAATACCCTTAATCTTTTTCCAAAATACCCAATGTGTCCCTACATGTAAAATGACCATTTTGCCCTTGGTTTTTCAAAAATTTCCACATAGTATCCCTTGTATTTTTAGCTTGGCCGAATGGTATACACACCATTTCCAACATGTTTTCCAAAGCAACAACTTCCAATTCCAACCAAAAATCAACCAATTCACAATTAAATCAAAATTCAGCAAACCAAATTTCAACCATCACAACACATCAACAATTCAATCAAACATCATTCCAATCCATAATTTCTACTAGCATCAAAAACACAAAACCCCTAAATCAATTTCAAATTTTCATGATTCTAGGTCACATATTGAATCTAACCCTACAACATGTTTTCTTCTAATTCCAAGGGTTCTAATTTGAAATTAAATGCCTAGATCCTTACCTTAAACTCTTAATTGAAGAAAAATCCTTGAATCCCTTTCTCCCTCACTCCTTGATCTTGTTGAGATTTTTGAGATTTCCTCCAATTTCTTTCTCTACTAGCCGAATTAGCTTAGGGTTTAGGAAGTTTGGATGGTTTGGTTTCTTAATTTGAGTTGAAATGGTGAAGTTAAGATGAAATGAAAAATGAAACTGCAGCTGCTGGGTTTTAGAACTCACGGTTCTGTTTTGGAGAAATAGTAGCTTTTGTGACTTTTTCCTTTTTGCTTAAGTTTAATGCTTCTTTAAACAAGTTATTAACCAAATTGAATGTTTCCTTCACATCCAGCAGCTCCTGCACGTCCAGCAGCCCCTATTGGCCAAGGGAGATCAGTTCTCCAAGCTTTCCCATGCACTTGGACAGCCAAAGGAGTGCAGTAAGTGACTTGCCTTCCAAAAGGTCAAAAGTCAACATTTGTAGGTAATTTAATGGAATTTTCTAGAATAATTTAGGGCTGTTAATTATCTTACAAACTAATTAGAATTTGAAGAAAATAACACCACCATTGGATTCCTCACTATCAAAAATCTTAGGGTAGTGTCTTACTTATCTCTTAATCCAAGCCTAATTAGCTTAATTTAGTGACATTAGAAACTTTGAATTGTCACACTTTGATTGGTTAAGGTTCTAAATTAATTTTTTCTTGGTTAAACATTTTTAATAATTATTCTAAGTATATTAAAATTATTAGATAATTCTATAGATATCCTACGAATTTTCTCTAAATTTTCTGCCTTAGAATTTTACCGTAATAATTTCTCAATGTTCTAACTTTCAGAAAATCCTAACAATTCGGAATAAGCATTTTAATTCTTTATCTATATATATTTTTAATATATATTCAATTACCTTTCTATTAAGTTATAAATGAGTCCAAAATTCCACACTTGAAATTCTATCCTGGACAGCTGTCTGACATAGCAGTCCAGTCAACAATCAATTTCGGCAAAACAAAGACATTTAAAGTATTCAGAAAATTCTTCTGAGTAGAACTGTATTAATTTCATTAAGAAAATATGTACATAAAGTTTCTATAAAATACAGTACATAAGTGTTCATAATATACATATATAAATGCGTACAAATAGTAAAATGAGGATGTTACAACTCACGCCAACCTTAGTTGGTAGTACATATATATATATATATATATATATATATATATATATATATATATATATATATATATATATATATATTCTTGTGTGTGTTAATTCAACTAATAATTATATTACAATATATTCAAAATTTACTAACCATAAAAGTTTAAAAACCATTGTTTAAGATTTATAATAAAGTAAATAATAAATGTCTCTAAAGTCTTTTAATTTTCTTTGTATGAGATAGAATTTATTAAAAGTAAGATGACTTTTTAAGTGGCCACATAATATTAATTGTATTACCTAAATTTACTTCTCTTACTCCTTCAAAAAAAAAAAAATTACTCCTCTTACTCATAAAAATAGTCCGTTTACAATATATAGAAATTGGTTGGTGTAATATAAAATATATAATAAGCTCAAATAAGCTTTTAAATTAGAATTAAGTACTTCTGCAAAAAAAAAAAAAAAAGAATTAAGTACTTTATTTTTTTTAATAAAACTACCATTTTTAGTCCTTTAAGTGTTTATCTAACATTAATTTAATAGTTTCTATAAATATTAAATCCTTCAATCATAAAAAAAACATTAAAGTAATATAAAAATAATTTTTTGTAGTGTCTCTATTAGACCAAGTTGGTCATTCCGTCAGCTTTTGACACAATGATGTCAATTTTGGTTGGCATGGCATCTTTCACAATTTGTCATGTGTCACGAAGTTGACCAAATTAGTGTAAAAAATTGACGAAAGGACTAAATCGGTGTAATGGAGAAAAATTAAGGGAACAAGTGAAAACTTTTTAAACACAAGGGACTAAATTGAAACTTAAAATGTAGATAAGAGACCGAATTTTTATTTTGGCCTAGCTAACATTGCACTGTTTTTGATGTGACACTATGCTGACGTGACGTGTGATGACTAAAATTCAATATAAAAAAAAAACTTACAGGGACTAAAAATTAAAAAAAAAACAATAAATTACAAGGACTAAAATCATATTTAAGCTACACACACACGCACACATACACCCATGCATACACATGCACACATATATATTTTTGGTTCAAATTATTTTAAGGACGAAAACAAAATAAAAAGGATTAAAACCAAAAAAAGAATTTTACAAGAACCATTTTGAAAAAAAAACAACTTTATAAGGATCAAAATAAAAAAAAAATATTAACCTATTTAAAAAATATCAATTCCAATCATATTTGCAAATATTTTTAATGCATGTTTGAAAACTTGTTCAAAAGGTAAACAAAAGTCAATTACAATCTTTAATTTAAAATCTTTTAAGGAATAATGGATTTGGTTCCAATCAGGCTATTAATGAACATAACAAAATTGTAACAAATAGAATCAAATCTTTATTTTATAAGTCCATTTTGTTTTTTTGGTATTGTAATGAAAGTAAAACTCCAAAACAGAACGATTGTCACATCCTAGAGCTAGCAAGACAAAATCAAGTGACACATTCCAACTCTCTCGCCTGATTTCAATAGATTTCAACCAATGATAGAGTGTGTGTTGGGAGGAGTGTGTTACTAGCACTCCTCTAAAAGTTTCGTTGGTAAAAATTCATCAACTATAATTATTGAAAAGCATATTATCAATGAATTTGTGTCTGTTGGTATTCCATCGGTAATATCACATTACTGGCGTATTTTTGTAATTATCGATGGGCTTTAGTTGTTGATAATCATGAAATTTCTTGTAGATAAGGACTTAAACTCCATACCATTAGTTAAATTGAAACAATCCTGTGTTAGTTGATCTACATACACAATAGTAATTATTATTATATTATAATTAAAGTAATAAGATGCTATACATATTAATTTAATAATTATTATGATTTCAATTAATGATGTTTATGATTTGAATATTCAAACTTTCCCTTTCAAAATTATTATTATTATTATTATTATTATTATTATTATCATTATTACCATCATCATTATTATTATTATTATTATTATTATTATTATTATCATCATCATCATCATCATCATCATCATCATCATCATCATCATCATCATCATCATCATCATCATCATCATCATCATCATCATTTTTACATCATCATCATCATCATCATCATCATCATCATCATCATCATCATCATTATTATTATTATTATCATCATCATCATCATCATCATCATCATCATCATCATCATCATCATCATTATTATCATTATTACCATCATCATCATTATTATTATTATTATTATTATTATTATCATTATCATTATTACCATCATTATTATTATTATTATTATTATTATTATTATTATTATTATTATTAGTATTATTATCATTATTATTATTATTATTACCATCATCATTTAATTTTTTATTATTGAAATACATTGTGCCGGCCAAGCCTGGGCTTAGTCTACCATAATTTTAATTACATAATAATTGCTTAATAATTATGTTGCAATTTTTGTCTTACTTAGTGTTAGTCTGGTCCAGGGAAGGATCCAGGAAACCATGAAAGGGGGGGCTAGATTTTTTTTTTACTTTAATTATTTTAATCTAACTTCTAGCAAATAAATATTTAATAAATAATGACTTTTATAAAATTATTTATTAGTTTTAAATGTAAAATTAAAATTGATTTTTATTTCAAATGATCATACAAAAAGAAAATACATGTATTTATAACTCGTACTAATTTATACAAAAAAAAACCTTGTACTAATTTTTTGTCAACTTTTGAAAGACTTTTTAGTCTCATAAACACAATAACAATCGAATAGGACTCACAACAATAATTTCACAATAAAAAATAGAAACAAACTCATCAAATATAATAATAACTAAAAGTCACCAAATTTACAATTATATATAATATATATAAATATGTTTATAATATAATGTTAATAGTTAAATATATAGACAAATAAATGAGACTTGTAATAATACACAAAACATAGTTAGCCTAAGTAATAATAATTGATGAAAAGTCATAAAAATATCATTTTTATCATATCTATTAATTAGTATATATATCTCTTTGGGTTAGATTATAATTAGTGACAACATATATTATTAAAAAGATTAATGATAACATATATTATTAGTTTTATTAATTAGTACATATTATTTTTTTTATTTATTTACTGAAAGTAGTATATATATAATTAATCAATATATTATTATTTGCATGCATGAAAGAAGTTTGGAGGGGGGTTAGTATATTAAATTAATTAATATATTATTATATGTATGCATGAAAGAAGTTTGGGGGGAGGGGGGGGGGGGGGGGGGGGGGGGGGCTGAAGCCCCTGCATGCCCCCCCTTAAATCCGTCCCTGGTCTGGTCGACACTAACTTTGAATCATATTCGAAACCAAACCATCCCCTATCAATGTCTTCCCTTTCTCTATTTTTTCTCTTTGATTTACCATGCACATTTGGCACAACCACAACCGCCACCATATTTGCCACTACTTCCACCACGTTCACCACCACTTCTCCAGGTAACCCCTTCTATTTTCTCATTTTATTTCTTATTTTGTTTTTCTATTTGAGTGCTCCTTACATTTTAATTGATGGATTTTTTTGAAGATTTACTTTTGTTATTTTTTTTACTAGAACTTTTGGGTTTTTTTTTTTGTTATTGAGTTTTGGCTTCTCTCTCTCTCTTTGTGTTTGAGTGCTCTCTATGAGCTTGTTTGATATAAAAAAAAAAGTGTATCCTCCATTGAATTCATAAAGCAGACCAATAATAGAGACACTGCAATAGAAAATTGAAAATGCATTTAAGTTGTTTATGTTGAAGCAGAACCCCTTCTAAATCAAAATGTTTTAATGACAACAAAATTTTAAGAAGCAAATTCTAGTCTTCTACACTTGTGCTACTAATGGTTTGCTTTGAGTGCTTGATCTTAGACAGGACTTAATTCAGAAGCATGAAGAAAGGTGTGAAGTATTGGCCTACAATGAAGGTTTTGGGATCTGCCCAAATTTAGAAGCAAGATTCCAAAAGCAGAAGGGCAATCATGTTTTTTATGTCAAAGTGTAGATATTAGAAGTTACATATGACTAGAAACTTGATCCTAGAGGTAGCTTTAGTCAGATGGTAGATATTAGAAGCTTCACATGACTAAGGGATCATCAGAAGATGCATTGCAAAAGAGAGTGAAGACATACATGTCTGCACTATTTAGAAGCACATACCAGAATCAACAAAGGAAGATATCATGCAACAATGTACTGAGGCACTGCATCTGAAGCAACAAGCTCTCCAAAAGACAAGAATGAACCTGGAAAAGAGAGCTTGTTATCATTCATAAGTCCTAATATAATCAAGGCAACTAGAAGATAAGAGAAGTGTTCTAAAGAAAGCTGCAACTCTTTGAAGAAAGGAAGAAGTTCACAATCTACAGAAGACACATTTTTCTAGAGTAGCACACTCATGACTAAGCTGGAGAAAGGAGAAGTCATGAGCCACTAACAAGAGTACCAACATGCCACAATTTTGTAATTTAAATTTGTGAAAGTTGTCATCTAGCTGAGGAAGAAGGAGGAGCCAACTGTTTGAAAGATACAACTCACAACAGATCTCCTTGGCCTCTAAGCCTCTTGAGACATCAACAACGTCATCTACAAGCTCTATAAAAGGAATAAGTGTTTTTGCTAGGAAGGAAAATAAGATAGAGAGGGTACGATCAATAAGTCAAGTTAAACATAGACATATCATTTGCTTCTGATATTAATCTTCCTTAATAATTAGCCCAAACTCTCTAGGGCTTTAGAGCCAAATCTTTTTAGCCATAGTGTGTTTATAAACACCTTCATTATTGGAGCCTTACAGATGAGTGCTTCTTGAAAGGTGTATTAGGTACCTGTCTTTAAACAAAATCCTTTAGGATAGGGAACCTCAGAAGAGCAATTAGGGGATTGCAACTTTTGAAGGTTGAGAGAACATAACAAGTATTGTGTGAGTCAAGTAGCAGTTGCTACTTTGGGTTCAAAGCCTGGAGAGACTTTTTGAAACAATACTTGGGTAGAGCTTGTACAGGCTTAGAGAATATTGGGGTGAGGCTTTTAGAAAGAATACTCAGGTGAAGCATGGAGAGGTTTTTTGAAAGAATACTTGGGGGAATCTGTAGAGGCTTGGAGAATGCTAGTTGTAGGAGCCTGTGGAGGTTTCAGAAGAAAGAATACCACAGTTGGTACTTGTGTTAGTGGAAGTCCTACAGGTGTCGGGACTGGATGTAGCTAAAGGTTGTGGGCGAACCAGTATAACTTTTGTGTGTGCTTTATCCTTCTTTACTGCTTCTCGTTTATGTGTTCATGTTGCATACTTGCTTTAACTTTTAGAAAACCAAGTTTCACAAAGGCATATCTATGATAGAATTCACAAAAAGGTTTTTGCAAAACATTTTTTTAAAGATCAAAAGCAAAATCTACTTTCTACGGAAAAGATAAAAATCAGTATCTCCACTAACTAGAGTATGGACTTTTTAAAGTAGCTTCTAAAGCAGTATTTCATGTGTATCTTGGAAGTTCTTTTATTAGACTTTTAACTTTATCCAAGTACATTAAAAGGATAAACTCTGCTCTTAACAAAGCTTTTGAATTCCAAGCTAGAAGCTTAAATAGAAATTTAAGAAGCTGCATGCTTTCTGCAAAAATTCAACCCCTTTTTAGTGACCTTCTAATCCACTTCAGTTGGTATCAGAGCTCAGTCTCTAAGAGTTGAGTGCACTTAACAATGCAGGAAGAAAAGATCTTGAAGAAGTGATGACAAATGCAGAAGAAGGAGCATCCATAAGCAAGTCACCAATCATTAATGGGAAGAACACATACATTCCTATTAGAAGGAACTCTATCAGAGTGCAGAGAGCAAAAGATTTTCCTACTGAAGGGCTGGATGATTTGCTAAACATCCATGCATTGAGAATCATGGATGAAGACTTGTTTCTCAGAATAAATACTGTGAGATCTGCACATCAGTTAGCAAATTCTCAAGAAGAAGAAGACCAAGAAACACCCTCAAAAGAAAAAGATGCACTACCAGTCATCTCTAGAAGAGACTCGAAGATGGTATTCAAAAGACTAAGATGTTATTCACTCAAGAAACATCTTTAGAAGATTGAAGGATGAAATTCACAATAGGCAGATGATTCTGGAGGAAGATCGAAAAAAGAGGTTTCAACTACTTGTTTTATGGCAAAAACATCAAAAGTAACCACTTCAAAAGATTGCTTGATGTCAACCAGAAGGAAAAAGCAATGGTTCTTAGACAATGGTTGTTCAGACACATGACAGGAGACAAAAGCAAGTTCCTAGACATAGATCATAAGGATGGAGGAATAGTCACTTTTTTAGACAACAGCCAAGCTCACATCAAGGGCATTGGAAAGATAGGTAACCCTAACTCTACCCAAGTAGATAATGTTTATTATGTAGAAGCTTTGCAACACAATTTGTTAAGCATAAGTCAATTATGTGATAGTGGTTATGAAGTAGTGTTCAGACTTAACAAATGTGTGATCAGAGAGTCATCCACTAGAAATACCATATTTTTTTGGATGTAGGGATAAAAACCTATATAGTGTCTCCTTAGAAGAACTTCCTAGCTAGGATCATGCTTCATGACATGATCAGATGATAGGTGGATCTGGCATAGGAATTGTTATGATGTTTATCATAAGGTATCAAAGGTTCAAGATTCAGAGAGGGGGAATATAGAGAGAGTGAAAGGGAATTTGATAGTAAGTTTTCTAATATTGATTTGTGTTTATGCTAAAATGAGTATAGTTAGTTACATTCAGTTGGTGTTCTTCTATTTATAACTATAAGTAGGGCCACTTCGTCACATGTCAAATTCTTATTCAAGTGCACTAGGGGTCCCTTATTCTATGTCGACTTATTACAGTTCGTTGTAGCCTCACACCTTAGGCCAATTTAATACTTTCTTCCCGAAACAAGAAGGTAGAACATATTAATATGAGAACCTTAAATAAGTTAGCAAAGTTAGAATTGGTTAAAGGTTTGCCTAAAATAAAATTTGAAAAAGATAAAATGTGTGAGGCGTGTGTTAGAGGAAAACAAACCCAAGCTAGATTTCATAGCAAAAATATAGTATCAACCACTAAACCAATAGAGATATTGCACATGGATATCTTTGGTCCTACTAAGACACTTAGCTTAGGAGGAAAAAGATATGGTTTTGTAAAGGAGCATCAATTGCAGCCATTGAAGGTTAAGGGCAGTGGTCTTGGGAGTGTAGAGGAAATTTACGTTCCAATTACTTTTAATTAGCTTTTTTTTTTTTTAATTTGAATGAGTTGTCAATTTTTTAGTGAATGTGTGCAAAGGTGACATGTTAGGCTCGATTCGGCTTTACTCATTTACACCCCTACTCACCATAATATAAATGTATTATAAAAATAAATGTATATTTTAATTTATAGTTTTTTTCTTTATAATTTCATATAGGGAAGTAAATCAAACTAATATGAAAATGTTGATTTTGATTAAGTTTTTGCTAAATTTTTTAAAAACAATTGGGAAGTTTGGTGGAAAAAAAAGAGCTCACAAATCACGTGATTGTGTTTTTGAAAACAATTAGGAAGTTTGGTTGAAAAAAAAAGTTGATAAATCACGTGATTTTTTTTAAAAACAAAATTTTCAAAGTCGCATGGTTTGAAATAAGCGCTTGTTTTTTTTTTTTCTTCTAAAACCAAATTTCCTAATTGTTTTTTAAAAATTTAGAAAAAAATTATTCAAAATATAACATTTTCATATTAATTTGATTTACTTCACTTTAATATGTACCTTAAATTATAAAAAACAACTATAAATTAGAATATACATTTATTGTCATAATACACATATTTTCATAATGCATTTCTATTATGGTGAGAGTAAAGAGATTGAAAATTTAATGGAGAGAAATAATTTTTTAAACTGAATAATAAATTACTATAATATTCTTAAATTAAACTTATAGTCATAATTTTAAAAATCGCGACCGGTCAAACTGGTCCGACCGTGAATCGGTGACGCAGCCGATTCGAGCCAGTTATACGATCATCCATGCTTTTGAGGTGGTGTAAACCGATGTGACCCGCCCAGTTTACCGGTTAAACCATCGACCCAGCAGTTTGTGACTCGGACCGGTTTTTAAATGCTGCATATTGACTAACGTGTTTGGCTGCTGCTGCTTTTACTTTCACGCTGCTTGGGAAACGTTCCTTGGGAGATGGGCTGGCTTGGGAAATGGGAAAGCTGGGCACAATTGTTTTTACATTTAAGGAAAATTAAAAAATTTCCACCTAAATGTCACCAACCAGATTTGATATCTGGTCTTTTAACTCAGATGCAAATTGAATTACCATCTGAGTCATAACAGCTTTTTAGTATATTGATGTGAAAATTATTATATATAAATTATACATAGGGAGCAATTAAAATACATTAAACTACGAAAATTACATAAACTGGAATCAAACCCATCATCCTATGGAATATAAGAGCATATTTTTCTACTAAGCCAATATAACTAACTGTTATACCTTTGACAAATTTAATTTAATATATATCTCATACAAAATTATTTATAGTATTAATTTAATATGTTATACAAATTATATATTAAACTAAATTTTATCAATAATAATAAAATGTTATATTAATTTGTGAAATTATACTAATATTAATTTTTTAAGGCAGGGTATGAAATTTTCAATTTTTTTAATATAGACCGGGTCATGCAGTTCAATAAGTGACCCACTGGTTCGATCATTGACCCAGTAACCCAGTGCCTTGACCGAGTCGATCACCGGTTCAGTTTTTAAAACTATGCTTATAGTAAAACAAAAGAGTTCATTGATTTTTTTGTCTAAATTTTATGGAGTAGGTTGTTAATGCACTCATACTAAAGAAAAGGAGTGTAAATATATATTAGTAATATCCCTCCTCTCTCTACACACACACACACACACACACACACACACACACACACACACACACACTATATATATATATATATATATATATATATATATATATATATATATATAGAGAGAGAGAGAGAGAGAGAGAGAGAGAGAGAGAGAGAGAGAGAGAGAGAGAGAGTAACTAATTTTACCCATTAGATTTCAAGAAAATGGATGGTGAGGATGAAGAGTAACTCTCTTAAAGTTACTATTGGAGTATGTGGATCCCTCCTCTCTCTCTCTCTCTCTCTCTCTCTCTCTATATATATATATATATATATATATATATATATATAAGGCATATCTTATGAGAGGAAGACATCTTATACGAGAGTAAGAGGATTAAATCTGAACCATATAACCATACATAGAGGGTCAAGATTTAATGTCATGTGACTACTTCAAGAAAAAATGAATGGTGAGGATGAGGAGTAACTTGACCCTCTCTCTCTCTCTCTCTCTCTCTCTCTCTCTCTATATATATATATATATATATATATATATAATGAAATTACTATGGTCTCAGTTAATTGTTACATATTTATCTAGCTGTGATCATAGATAGAGGTGGTCTATGATTACATAATAATTTATCTTATTTCGGATAGTAATTTCTCTTATTTTGAGTGGTTAGGTTAAAGGGATGAAGATAGAAGGAAAGAAAAAAATAATAATAAACATGATAACTAATATGATAAGAAAGAAAGAGAGATGAAAAAAAAAGTTGAAAATAAAATGGAAGAAAAAAAATATTTATTTAAAATAACTGAGATTCTATATTCTTCTGTGAAACTCTCATCATCAACTAAACACTACATATCCTAAAAAGATTGCCCTTTCGGAGGCAGAAACATACTAACATTGGTACTGACAGTGACTGTAATGTCGTGATTTATTTCAAGTGTTTGATTGATAATACAAGAGGAAATTAAATTTAAAGTTATATTATGTATAAAAGAATTAATAAATAGATTGTGTTGTTATGTGCTATAATGTTGTTGATAATATTTCATGTAAGGTTGGGCTTAGAAGGTAAGGTTGTTGATAGGAATTTTACGTAAATTTCGTAAGTTGTAGAAGAAGAAAAAAATAAGAAAAGGGGGTGCTTTTAGAGGAAATGGAGGTGTTACTAGCAAAATTTCATGCAAATCTCTTAAGTGAACGTGTCAAGCTTCCTGTTTCTTCTATTATCCTTCATTCTTATCTTTCTTTTTCTATAAGTTTCCTTACCGTGAGTGAGAGAGCTATTTTTTTTCCTACCTGAACTTGAAGAATTATTTCTTCTTTCATAGAGAGTTCTTAGCTGATTTTAAGTTGGTGTCTCCTAGTTGATTCTGTAACAAAACTTGAGGGCATATTACTCGAGAATCTCAAAGTTATCCTCTCTAGCTTTTACTTCTTCACGGTTTGAGTCAAGAGCTGAAGGTAAGGGAAGCTTTAAACTTGTTTTACTGATCTGGTGGTGATATGTTTGGAATTCTGTTTTTGTTTTGGGTGCTTTAAAGATCTGTTATGATGATGTGATGATTTTTGCTCTCTTGATGTTTTGATGATCTGAGCTGAGTTTGTTGTGATAATATGTTGTTGTGCTTTGGAATGATATTGTAAGTGTTGGAAAATGGTTTCAAAATCTTTGAAACATGTGTTCGTAATGGGTTTTTGAAAGGTTCTGGGCTCTGCAGAAAACCACTCGTCCAAAGAAAACCATCGTCCATCTATCTATACTACGACTAAAAACCAACGTCCAGTGAATACTAGAGTGTAGTAAAACCAGCGTCCAATGACCCAGTGTCTAGTGACCAGCGTCCAATGATTCAGTGTATAATGACCCGCTTCCAGTGGTACCTTATGTTCAGTAAAGTCTGACGTCCAACGATGGTGGTTGTGAAATTTTGAGGGTGTGTTTAACAGAGAATCAGAACCTAGTCTTGTTACGAACGAGGATGTTGGATCTGCCAACACTTTGGTTCTAGAACTATGTTAGGAAATTCACCCTTAGTTAAATTTAGTGTTGTGTTGTGAGTAAGGATTCGAGGTGTGAGAATGCCTTACTTGTGCTTACTGAACTGCTAGATTGGGTTCATAAGCTTGATTTGAGAAAAATGGTGAATGTATAACATAGAGAGAACGTGTGGCAATCAGAGTTGTTGAGTTGTGCATGATATTGCATAAGGGTAGGCACGTAAGTTGAGGGTGCTAGGTGGGCTCTCAACCTAGTGCTGGAGGATTTCGTGGTGGCCAATGGCGGGCATATAGAATAGACAAGTGGGCGAATTCCTAAAGATGGAAGGTTTTGCAAACCTGACAGAGGTAAGCCAATACCAACACTTGTCTATATCGGATTAAATTCACACTTCCTCCACATGGTGGCTCAAGGGACTCCCTGAATGGTCTAAGGTGAGACTAATGGTAGGGGATGGGGCCTATGGGAACAGCCCAAAAGTTGTTGAAATCTCCATGGAGTCGAGTCAGCATAATGTTGCATGATGATATTGATGTATGGAATGATACCTGAAGTGAACTGAATGTTTATTGTGAATGATGTTGATTGAAATTGTGTATATTATCTCATTCTTTTTATAAGTAAGCTTACCCTTGCAATTTGTGTTTGTATTGTTTTACTGCAATGATCGTGTGGTTAACACGGGAGCAGGTAGCGGTGATGGTGCTGGCTCTCATGCTAGTCATGATTGAAGATTGGACGATTCTCCTGCTAGGTTGATTGGACGATCCTAAGATTGGACGATCCTCCTGTTTTGCTAATTTTGTTCTAGTATATATATGTACTTTTTAAGGAGACCAACTTAGGATTTTGTATAAATATAAAGATTAATGTGAACGTCCTCTACAAGGGAATCTTCCTTCTGATGTTATATGTATCCTCGTATTTTAAGGTGTAAATTGGCATATTACACTTGGACGATGCGGTGAGGAACGTTTTATATAAGTACATATGTATGTATTTTAAATGTGAAAAATTTATACGTTCTTTCACATGATAATAATTAAATAGAGAATTTAGTATAACATATATGTAACGAAGTTGGGTCGTTACAGTGACAATTAGTATAGGGCTGTCCAAAGTTAACACAATATCCTGTGACTCCTTTCCCAGGGAACTTGGCAACACACTCAGAAGTGCATTGAGAGTTAGTGCAGCCTACTAGCATATCAGACAGAACCACGTCACATATTTTGCAATCAAAGTAATAGATGCAATGATTTTTCCCACCATTGGGCTGGCAATTCCCTTGACCACCTTGATGAATTTTAGAGCACTTGGACTTGCAACCATATTTCGGTGGGTAAACCCCCAAATCTATCTTACACCTTTATCACCAACCCACCATTTCCATCAGATCTCCTGTGACAACAACCATGATGCCACATATAAAAAAATATTAGAATTAAAATTAGCTAGTTATAATATCAATAAGTATTAACTAGTTCTACATTATGAGCAGTATCGCTAAATGGTAGCGTGTTACGAAATTACCTAATGTGAATAAGAGGAGGAGAATGGCATATAAAGAGTAATGCTGGCCCATGATCGCTGCAATTTTGCTTTGGTTAATATATATGATCTTTCTGTAGGAGGTTTGATAAAGACGAAGAAGCTTTTTAAGCTAAAATTATATAATGGTGGTGGTTTGTTCTTTAGTGCTACAACATTTCTTGCCTACGGCAACACCTGTCTTGGCGATAGAAAAAAAAAAAACCATTGTATTAGATTATTGTTAGTTGCTATAATTACTTACTTTCCAAGTAGTTTTTAAGGAAATTATCTATCCTTTTCTCTCATTTGGAGTGTTGTTTTACTCAATTTCTGTTAATATTGCAATTTAGTTAGAATTTCCTTAGTTTTTCTAGTTTTATGGTTATATCTTAGTGTTTTGCCCCAATTTTTGTAGGAATTGGATATTGAAGTTGAAGAACACGTTTGGGAGCTGCATTCTGAGCTTTGGAAGCAGTGGAAGGTCCTTTGCAAGAGAAATCTGTTGAAGTGCAGAAATTTCAAATCAGCCAAGCCAAAATTCCAGGTTGAGCCAAATGTCACTTTGGAGAAATTTTGCACATGTATATAAAGGACTGACCCTCAGAAGTTCAGAGAGCTTGGACATTTTTCAGTAGCAGTTTCTGTAGCTCGTTTTATACTATTTAGTAAGAGAGAAAAGCTCTCTCTTTAGTTCTTAGTTTTCTCTTCATCTCCTTCCCCTCCATTTGTAATTTCCAGCTGCTCATACCCATGAGTGGCTGAACTCTGTAGTTGTTAGGGGTTAGATGTAACCATTCTCAAAACTCTCTTGTATCTTTTGATATTATATATATATATTCTGCATATTTGTGTTTAAAGTTAGTATTTTGCTTCTTTTCTTAAAGCTTGTTGTGGCTTGATCACCCATAGCATGATCCTTGGACATGACTGTTGTTGGGAAACACTTTCGTTGTCTAGAACTGAAGCAATATACCTCATGAACTTCGTATCTAGGAATGAAGCTTAGTTCATGGGTTATCTTGTGGTCTCTAGACTTAAAGCTAGTTGCTTCGTTAAGTTATTGAGGAATCAAGGCTTGGGGGAGTAATCTAAGACT
Organism: Pueraria montana var. lobata; assembly: GCA_026413185.1. Taxonomy (NCBI): domain Eukaryota; kingdom Viridiplantae; phylum Streptophyta; class Magnoliopsida; order Fabales; family Fabaceae; genus Pueraria; species Pueraria montana. The sequence goes on from CM048656.1 coordinate 27,067,964, forward strand.
CTCTGCACCTAAGGAATTAGGGCTTAGAATGTTTTTATTGACTGATTTTAACATTTAAATGCATATAGAATGTATATTGTGTGCATGCAAGAAGAGAGTAGAGAATGGTGAGATCTAACCCCTGCAACATCTTCATCTATCTGTTTTAACTTCTGTCTACTGTTGTGTTTTACTTTAAAAATCACAAAAACATCTTTTTAATTTCTGTTATGCATTAGTTCAGTTATAATCTTTCACAAAACCAACCAAAGTTTACGTTTTTATCACTTTCTTGTGAAAACCAGTTCAGTCTAGCTAGTATTTATATGAACATTGCCTATATCAAGCAAATCCCTTGGGAAAACGATACTTGGACTTATCCATTTACTACTTGTGATACTGGTGCGCTTGCCAATCCGTCTAACAACCGTTGCCGGGGATCTACATCTGAATATTAGGCAACTTCACATTCATATTATCCTAGGCTTTATTCTTTATTCTTTTATTCTTTGCATTTTTATTTCTGTTGTGGTTGTTGTTTTCTTGTGCTAACTTTCTGTTCTAGTGTTCTGTTTTCTTTTTCTCTGTTTATGCACACAAGAAGTTCAGCTGATCCTTTGTATTTCGACCCCGAGATTGAGAGGATAGCAAGACTTGCCAACAGCTGGACGAGGAAGAGGAAGGCTCTAGAAAGACTTGCTAGCCAAGAACCACTATCTCTTATTTCACCAAATCTGTCTTTGACATCCATTCCTGAAGAAGAAGAATTCGCAATGGCAGAAGAAGGGGAAGTGAATCAACCAAGGCGTACTTTGAACCATTATTATGCCAACACAGGGCCGAGATTCTTCAACACCATTGCCAGACCAGAGGTGCAGGCTCACAATGTTGAAATGAAGGCATCTCTCATCCACTTGATTCAGCAAAACAAGTTCCATGGTCTTGACCATGAAGACCCTTATGCTCATTTGACTACTTTTGTTGATATCTGCAACACTGTGAAGCTACATCAAGTTAATGATGATTATATCCGGATAAGTCTTTTTCCATTCTCTCTAGATGGAAAGGCAAATGATTGGTACAGAGCCATTCCTCCTAACACTCCCTTGACTTGGGACGAGCTGGTTGACAGATTTTTGAACCGTTTCTTCCCTCAATCTAAGATCAACCAGAGGAAGACAACTATCTCCACTTTCACTCAAAGAGCTGATGAACCCTTGTGTGAAGCATGGGAGAGATTCAATGGCCTGTTAAGGAAATGTCCAACACATGGTCTCAATGAGACAGCTCAAATCAACACTTTTTTAGCTGGACTTAGACCTCAAACCAAGCTTATGCTTGATGCTTCAGCTGGAAGCAAAATCATGTACAAGACACCGGATGAGGCTAAGGAAATTATTGAAAATATGGCCTCTAATGACTATGAGGTGCAGCATGATAGAACTCTCGTGCAAGTGCAGAAGAGAGGAGTTCTGGAATTAAATTCTCAGGATGCCCTCCTAGCTCAAAATAAGCTTCTCACGCAGCAACTTGATGCACTCACCAAGCAACTTGCTAAGATGCCTCAACAACTCCAAGGCTTACAAGCTATTCAGTCCAACACTCAACAAGTTCTTTGTTGTGAACTTTGTGGAGGTGGCAATTCAAGTGGCCAATGCATCATGCCACCAAGTTCCCAAGAAGAAATCAATTATATGGGGAACCAAAACCGGCAAGGCAATTCTTATGCTCAACCTTTCAATCAAGGTTGGAGAAACAACAATGCTGGTTGGAAGTAAGAAGTTGGCCCTTCGAACAGACCTCCTTACCAAAGTCATCAACAACAATACCAACCTCTTCATCAAGACCGTGTTTCGAAGTTGGAGGACACTCTCAATCAATTCATGCAAGTCTCTCTAACCAACCAAAAGAACACGGATTCTTCCATAAAAAATATTGAAGTGCAGATGGGACAATTTGCTAAAGATTTGGCAGAACTTAAAAGTGGAGCATTCTCAGCCAACACTCAAGCAAACCCCAAGGAGCAATGTAAGGCTATAACTACAAGGAGAGGTACAATTGTGGGAGATTTGAGTAGAGAGAAAAGTGAGCAAGAGGTAGTTGTGGAGGATGTAAAAGATGATGAGGAAGAAAAAAATGAGCTGAGTGAAAAAGAATTGAGTGAGAATGAGAAAATCAGTGAGAAAAATGTAGAAAAAAGTGACATCAGTGAGGCAGCTGAGCCAAAAATGACTAAACACCAGAGGGTGCGAGAAGAGAAGAAGAAGAAGGAGTCAAATTCTGTTCCTCTACAAGAATTACCCTATCCTCATGTGCCAACAAGGAAGGACAGAGAAAGGCAGTTTGCACATTTCTTAGACATCTTCAAGAGATTGCAAATCAATTTACCTTTCTCGGATACACTTAAGCAAATTCCAACTTATGCCAAGTTCATGAAGGAACTCCTCACCAAGAAGAAAAAGTATATTGAGAAAGATACAATTGAATTAGAAGTTGGATGCAGTGCTATAATTCAAAAGCCATTGCCCTTCAAGCACAAAGATCCTGGTAGCAAGCATCAATGAGGAGGATGTAGATTTGGGAGCAAGCATCAATCTTATGCCACTGTCCATGCTTAGCAAAGTGGGGGATGTAGAAATCAAACCTACAAGGATGACACTTCAACTAGCAGATCGTACCATTAAGCTTCCATATGGAGTTGTTGAAGATTTGCTAGTGAAGGTAGACAAATTTATATTCCCAGCTGACTTTGTAATTATGGATATGGAAGAGGATGTTGAAGTTCCTCTCATTTTGGGGAGGCCATTCATGATGACAGCCCGTGCCTTGATTGATGTTAGTGATGGCAAATTCAAGATGAGGGTGCAAGATGAAGAAGTCACTTTCAATGTGTTTGAAGCTATGCAACACCCTAGTGAAGATAAATCATGCTTTAGAGTGGATATTCTTGATGAAATCTACACCACCTCTAGAAAGCAAGTACCTAGTTCCTCTCCTCTTGAGAAAGCTTTAATTGATGCATTTGAGTTACTCAATGAGGAGGAAGAGAAGGAAATTGAGGAATGCTTGAAAAGCCTTGATACTTTGAAGGAAATTCCTCCAAATGAAGAAATTGTTGAAAATTTAAAGAAAGATGAGAAGGTGAAGGAAACCAAGCATGAATTGAAGGTGCTGCCTCCACATTTAAAGTATGTGTTCCTTGAAGAAAATGGTGGCAAACCAGTCATCATTAGCAATTCCTTATCTGCTGTAGAGGAAGAAAAATTGATTGAGGTTTTGAAAGCTAACAAAGGAGCCATTGGATGGTCTATCTCTAATCTCAAAGGGATAAGTCCTTCTCATTGCATGCATCGGATCTTCATGGAAGATGATTTTAAACCTGTGGCTCAACCTCAAAGAAGACTCAATCCTATGATGAAGGAAGAAGTGAGAAAGGAAGTCTTAAAGCTCTTGGAAGCTAGATTGATCTACCCTATATCCGATAGTGCATGGGCGAGCCCTGTGCAAGTTGTTCCTAAAAAGGGGGGCATGACAGTTATCCGCAATGAGAAGAATGAATTAATTCCTACAAGAACTGTCACGGGATGGAGGATGTGCATAGACTATAGAAAGCTCAACAAAGCAACAAGGAAAGATCATTTTCCCCTTCCTTTCATGGATCAAATGCTGGAAAGATTAGCTGGCCAAGCTTTCTATTGCTTTTTGGATGGTTACTCAGGCTACAATCAAATCGCTGTGGATCCTAAAGACCAAGAGAAGACAGCCTTCACGTGTCCTTTTGGAGTCTTCGCATATAGGAAGATGCCATTTGGGCTATGCAATGCACCTGCCACTTTCCAAAGGTGTATGCTAGCTATCTTCTCGGATTTGGTGGAGAAATGCATAGAAGTCTTCATGGAAGACTTTTCTATTTTTGGTGAATCGTTTGAATTGTGCTTATCAAACTTGGAAACTGTTTTGAAGAGGTGTGCTGAGACAAATCTCATCCTTAATTGGGAGAAATGCCATTTCATGGTGACCGAAGGAATTGTTCTTGGCCACAAAATTTCAGCTAGAGGAATTGAAGTTGACAAAGCCAAAGTAGATGTAATTGAAAAGCTTCCACCACCAGCAAATGTGAAAGGAATTCGAAGCTTCCTTGGACATGCTGGATTCTATAGGCGCTTCATCAAAGATTTCTCCAAAATTGCCAAACCATTGAGCAATCTGCTGAATAAGGACACACCATTTAATTTTGATGCTGAATGTTTAAATGCTTTTAAATTTTTGAAGTCTAGTTTAGTCTCTGCTCCTATACTCACTGCACCTAATTGGAAAATTGATTTTGAACTCATGTGTGATGCTAGTGATTATGCAGTAGGGGCTATTCTAGGCCAAAGAAAGAATAAAATTTTTCATCCCATACATTATGCTAGTAAGGTGCTCAATGAACACCAAGTGAATTATGCAACAACTGAAAAAGAGTTGCTAGCAATAGTGTATGCTTTGGAAAATTTTCGTTCTTATCTAATTGGCTCCAAAGTAGTTGTGTACATTGATCATGCTGCAATTAAATACTTGCTGTCCAAACCCAATTCCAAGCCTAGACTCATTCGTTGGGTTTTGTTGTTGCAGGAATTTGATCTTGAAATTAGGGACAAGAAAGGAAGTGAAAACCAAGTTGCTGATCACTTGTCATGGCTTGTGAATGATGAGGTGACCACTCTTGAGAAAGAAATTCTGGATGAGTTTCCTGATGAGAAATTGCTTGTGGTGCAAGAAAGGCCATGGTTTGCGGATATGGCTAACTATAAAGCTGGTGGAATCATTCCAGCAGATATGAATTGGCACCAAAGGAAGAAATTTTTCAAGGATTCTCGCTTCTATGTGTGGGATGATCCTCATTTATTCAAAGTTGGAGCTGAAAATTTACTTAGAAGGTGTGTTGCTAAGGAGGAAGCAAGGAACATCCTGTGGCACTGCCACAATTCACCTTATGGAGGGCACTACAGTGGAGAGAGGACTGCTGCAAAGGTCCTCCAGTCTGGATTCTTTTCGCCTATAATTTTTAAATATGCTTATGAGCATGTGCAAAGCTGTGATAAATGCCAAAGAACCAGAGGGATATCAAGAAGGAATGAGATGCCACTTCAAAACATTCTAGAAGTGGAGGTCTTTGATTGCTGGGGTATAGATTTTGTTGGCCCCTTACCTTCATCTTTCTCCAATGAATACATTTTGGCGGCTGTTGACTATGTTTCAAAGTGGGTAGAAGTTGTTGCTTGCCCCAAAAGCGACTCCAAAACAGTCGTTAAATTTCTCAAGAAGAATATCTTCTCTCGGTTTGGTGTTCCTAGGGTTTTAATCAGTGATGGAGGCTCCCATTTTTGTAATGCACAATTGAAGAAAGTCTTGGAGCATTATGGAGTCAAAGATAAAGTAGCTTCTCCTTACCATCCTCAAACCAATGGTCAAGCTGAAGTTTCAAATAGAGAAATCAAGAGGATCCTTGAGAAGACAGTTGCTTCTTCAAGAAAGGATTGGGTTGTAAAGCTTGATGATGTTCTATGGGCATATAGGACTGCATTCAAGACTCCAATTGGCCTATCTCCATTCCAAATGGTCTATGGCAAAGCTTGTCATCTCCCTGTGGAATTGGAGCACAAAGCTTATTGGGCTCTGAAGTTCCTTAATTTTGATCAGTCCTTGGCTGGAGAGAAGAGGAAGATCCAACTTCATGAGTTAGAGGAGATGAGACTCAATGCATATGATTCTTCAAGGCACTACAAACAGAAAGTCAAGGCCTACCATGACAAAAAGCTTGTGAAGAGAGACTTGCGGCCTAATCAAAAAGTTCTGTTGTTCAATTCAAGGCTGAAATTATTTCCAGGCAAGCTTAAGTCCAAATGGTCTGGCCCTTTCATCATTAAGGAGGTGAAGCCTCATGGTGCTGTTATTTTGGAGGATCCTTCAACAGGAAGAAACTGGACAGTCAATGGTCAGAGATTAAAGCCCTATTTGGGGGGTGAAATTGAGAGGCTGACCACAATTCTGCATCTAAGTGATCCTTAAGGTCACCAAATGTCAAGCTAATGACATTAAAAGAGCGCTACCTGGGAGGCAACCCAGTTTTCTCACCTTTTTACTTCTGCATTCTGCATTTTGAATTGTTAAATTTAGGTAGTTGTGTGTTTAGATCATTTAGAATTCATGTGTTTTATCCTTGTGTGAGTTTTGTGTGTTGTTTGTGGTAATTTTGTTTCTTTGTAATGTGATCATTTAGAAGCATCATTTTGTAGTTGCATATGTTCCATTTAGCTGTTACATTGCAGTGCTTAGGTTCAGTTCTGCATAATTCGCATTCTGGTCATGTCTGTGCAAGAATTATTGCTCTTAAGTGACTTTTGGCTCAAGCCACTGATACTGGCTCCAAGCCAAAACCACTGGAAGCAATAAATTTCATTCCCATGCATTTTTGAGTCTAGCCACGTTCCATGGTTAAGCCAAAAGCCACTTTGTGATCTCTGTCCAAAGTCGAGCTTTCTGCCAAGCCATGCCTCATGGCCAAGCCGTTATCCACTTTTGCAAACCCTCATATCTTTTTCAAATTTTCCCGCTTCCCAAGACCTTTGCCTTCTCCCCATAACGTCTCCACTCAGTCCCAATCACCTTTCCCAGTCACGTTTCCCTATACCACCTACTGTTACCTTTTCCTATTCATCCCCTCCCTTCCTCCAATCACGTCACCGTACCTCCCTTCCCCTCCAATCAGAATTTTCCATCACTTTAGTACAGCTACCTATTCACACCCTTTCCCCAAATCAGACTTCACCTTTCCACCTTTTCCTACCCTTTCCCCACACCCTCACGTCTTCCCTAGGCTATCACCCCCTCTACTCCCCAATCACTTCTACTTTTTCATTCCCATCATTCTTCTAAACATAGCTATCTTCATCCCTCAAAGCAGCCACCCTCGTCTGGAACCCTCCCTTGCACCCTACTTTTCAACCCCAACAACACCATTCCCATCAGCACCACCAGCACCTCGAGTTCAACCATTCTCTGTCCTTGTAAGCATTGCTTCTGTCACTCCCATCTCTTTTCAGAAAAAGATCCTAGAGTTCTCCTATTTTGCTTTTCTATTTTAGGTCTGTAGAGAGTTTTAGAGTATGCTACATTTGCATCTCTGCACTGTCATTTCTTTTGTTTTTTTCTTTTTCGTTTTGATTTTCGTTTCAGTTCTTGAAGCATGTGTATGCTTAAAAATTTTCTGTTCTTGTTATTTTATTGTTTTTTTTTGTTAAAGCTTGGACCTTTTGTGTTTGGATTTTCTGTTCTCTTCCCTTTTCGTTGACAAAGGTCAAAGTTTTTCTTAGAACCTTCTTTTCTTTCTTTTGTTCTGAAGTTTCCCTTGAGTGGTATGTCTTTTTCTACCTTTGGTTGTTAAAAAAAAGTGCAACCTTTTTGTATGTTTTCTGTTGTTTGTGCCTTTTTGGGATATCTTTCCCTTTTGGAGGTAGTCACGTGTTTGTTTACCTTTTTCCTTTTGTGTTTGTTGTTCCTCTTTTGGGAAACCTACCTGTTTCCTTATGTTTTTACATTGATAGTTTCTGTTCTTGTTTTGAATGTTTGAATCTGTGTGGATCTTGTCCTTTTCATTTATTTTTGGGACCACTGATAGTTCAAGTTCTAGTTTTTCTGTATTTTCTTCGGAGGTTATGATTTTCTCTGTGTTTTGGGACCACGTTTTGGGTCCCTATGCTGTTGTATCTTGTTTACTATTCTTCTGTTTACTGCTACTTCTGTATGCTAAAAGGGGAGCACATGGCCTTTTGTGAATTCCTTGTTTTTACCCAAAAAGCACCCCTTTGTCTTTTTCTTTTTCTTTTTGTTTTTCTTCTTATTTGCACATGTGTATTTCCCTACCTAAGAACTAGGACCACTGTGTCTTTCTGTTGGATTTGTCAACCACAAGTGCTGGAATCTCATCTTTCTGCAAAATTTTAGAAGCACCAGATTAGTGGAATTTGGCGAAGCCACCCTGCGGATGCTTAGCCAAAACTGCTGCACAGTGCTGAGTGCATATTCTGTTCCTGCACTTGTGTGTGACAAAATTTCCTTGCTGTTCTGTGGATTCTCAGTTCTCCTTTTAGTTTTTCATTATTTTCTTTTTTCTGTTTCCCTTTCTTTCCTTATGCATTGTGATTTAATTATGTTTGTAACTTGGGTTTTTAAATTATTTTCGGTTTCTTATTCTGGCCATTAACCCATTTCAATTATGTCTTCTGTTCTATAATTTGTTTTGTTTCTTTTCTATCTCCAGCATGGCTCCTAAGCATAAGCAACCTGTTGATGACTCCACCCCCTCTGCCAAGAAGCAAAGAGTCACAAGGAGGGGTTCTTCTTCCCGTGCTCCTCCTCAAGCCTCACGAGAAGATGATGAAGTGCCGGAGATTCCACCCCCACCACCGCAACCTCAAACTCCTCGTGAGCCCCTTCAGAAGAATCGCTTCCTTGCTCCTCCTAACCAAGAGCGTTTTAAGAACAATGCCAATAGAAGCTTGATCAAAGAGCGAGAAGTGCAACTGCTGGCTGGAGACTTCCAGGAGATACAAGACGAAATCGTCCGAAGGAAGTGGTAGAAACTTACCAACTTCCCCCTCAAGATCAATGAGGAAGTGGTGCGCGAATTCTACGCGAATGCTATTCCTAGGCGCACCAGCGATCCTACCCGAAGGTCTTGGGTGAGGGGTTGCTTTGTTTACTATGATGCTCTTTCCATCAACCGATTTCTGGCCAATGACTTCACCGACCCCAACAGCCAAGACTGTGGCTATTTCTTGATGTCTACTAGGAGAACCCCTGTCACCAACACTGCTGTGAGCAACAACCTCTGCATTCCAGGGCGTTCATTTGTAGAAAATGATGTTGGAAAGGCCTTACGCTTCAAGAGGGCTGCCCTGAAAACCATTTTGCAAATTTGGGCCTCTTTCCTTTTCTCTAACATCACACCTACAACTCATACCTCTGAGTTGAGCATGACCAGAGCCTTCATTGTGTACTGCATCATGAATGACATTGACATCAACATTGGGAGGATAATATCAAGAGAAATGAATAAATTTGTGACTACCAAAGCTCCTACCTCTCCACCAAGGCCTCTCGGGTTTCCAGCCCTTATCACTGCATTATGTGAGAGCCACGGAGTGAATGTCCGCCGTCCTCCCCTCCTCAACCTCCGGGAGCCACTCAACATGCGCTTCATTGACCAGCATTGCCGCAACCCCGTGAAAGTGGATGGACCTCAGCCTCCCATTCCCCCTGCAGTGGAGCTGTTTAACAGATCCAATTAGCAACTGCTTTCATTTTCCTTTTCCAGCAGCTGGCAGCGGTTCATCGTGGCCAACAAACTTTAAATTCTTCCATTTATTATTATCTAACCCCTGCAACACCACGACCTCATGGTCATCTCCATTGGCCATCACCTTTTGAGTTTGAAGCTATCATTGCATGGCCTGGGGACAGACCTCCTTTTTTGGGGGGTGCTGGAGCTGCTAATGCCCCAGAAGGTGCTGCTACTGGTGATGCAGAGGCTGGTGACCAAGGAGCAGAAGCTGCAGCTGAGGATGAGGTCGTGGCAGAGGAGGAAAGTGAAGTGGAGGAAGAAGGAACTGAAGAGGAAGAACAGGAGTATGGCAGCTCCGAGGCAGAGGAAGATGATGATGTTTGATGGGGGGATTTGTTTGTTTAATCCCCGTTTTACCAGGACAATTTAATTTTCTACTTTTATAATTTCAGTGCATGGTTAGTACTTTGTGGGTTTGCTGTTAGTTTAGTTGTTATTTTGGTAATGTTGGCCAAGACCTTGTTGTTTGCTGAACTTGGTACTTTTGTTGTGTTTGCAAGTTTTATGTTAATGTTGTAGTTGTTCATGGTTTTAGAAAAATTCCATCGTTCGTTTTCCTAGCTTGCTTCCTGCGCTTTTTAAAAGAAAAATGCGTTTACGAAACCTTGATTTGATCATTTTGTGGCTGCGCGTTTCGTTAGCATAGCTTGGATGCATGTATGTTTTTGAGAAAAGTTTCAAGCATGATTTGATTGTGAGGACAGATTTGAGAATGTTTGAGAAATAATTTCTGTGAGTTGTGTGTTGTCTCAAATGATTATGAGTGCCACCTTTGGCACCACTGTTGGTTTTGAACAATTCTCTTGTGATGATTCTTGCATGTTAATAAAGAAATGATCAAGGCAAATTTTGTTTGATGATTGTAAAGCGTAGAGCCAAAAAGCCTTCCCTATTTCTGTCATCCTTTTTGTGCAGCCCCTTTGAGCCTTAATTGAAATTAATTTCTGTCATGATAACCCATGACCCTAAATGAAAAACAATTCACTTTCCTTACCATTGGATAGGAGAGCAATTGCATGTGTTGGGTTTAGAATAAGTTTGGGGGAAATCTTGCATGAAAGGAAAAACTTGGGAACAATTGTAGGTCACTTTCATTCAATTAAAAGAGGTGTCATAGCTGTGCTTATCTTGTGTTTAAAAACAAAATCTGAGAAAAAGAAAAAGAAGATCAAGGAAAATAAAAAGAAATAAAAGCTGTGATACTTGTTGTAATTATAGTGGCATATTTGTGAGCTTAAAATTGAGAAATGTAAGGTTTTGGTATCTTTGTCATTGTGAGAAATAAGGATTGGGAAAACTTTGTGAAATGCATTGGTTGCTCTCTTTATCTCATGGTGTTTGTTTATCCAGAAAAACCAATTTCCTTTCAAGCCTAGCCACATTTCAACCCTTGATCAAGTCCTTGTGATCTTAATTTGTGTGCATAATTTCATTGCATTGAGAAGGAAAGCAAAACTGAATTGTGGTTTCCATTGTGTGTTGACTGTGAGAGAATTCAGCACCTAAACCAATTGGTGCTTGAGTGAGACACTTGAGTGAAAAGAATCAAACATTCTTGGATTTTGTCAAATTTTGATTGTCATGCTTGGTTCATTTCTTGAGAAATTAGGTACTTGCATCCTTGTTATGGTTTCGGTTTTAGACACCATGCTTGAAATTCAAATCATTGGTTTGGTCCTTTTCAATTCTTAGATGGAAGCTGGTTTTGGATTTGTTAGGATGGGATTGATCTTGATCCATGATTTCTGTTTTAGTGGTAGTTATTTTCAGTTTAGTTAGTTAGTTAGTTGTTGTCTTTTGCTTGAGGACAAGCAAAACTCCAAGTTTGGGGGAGTTGTTAGTTGCTATAATTACTTACTTTCCAAGTAGTTTTTAAGGCAATTATCTATCCTTTTCTCTCATTTGGAGTGTTGTTTTACTCAATTTCTGTTAATATTGCAATTTAGTTAGAATTTCCTTAGTATTTCTAGTTTTATGGTTATATCTTAGTGTTTTGCCCCAATTTTTGTAGGAATTGGAGATTGAAGTTGAAGAACACGTTTGGGAGCTGCATTATGAGCTTTGGAAGCAGTGGAAGGTCCTTTGCAAGAGAAATCTGTTGAAGTGCAGAAATTTTAAATCAGCCAAGCCAAAATTCCAGGCTGAGCCAAATGTCACTTTGGAGAAATTATGCACATGTATATAAAGGACTGACCCTCAGAAGTTCAGAGAGCTTGGACATTTTTCAGTAGCAGTTTCTGTAGCTCGTTTTGTACTGTTTAGTAAGAGAGAAAAGCTTTCTATTTAGTTCTTAGTTTTCTCTTCATCTCCTTCCCCTCCATTTGTAATTTCCAGCTGCTCATACCCATGAGTGGCTGAACTCTGTAGTTGTTAGGGGTTAGATGTAACCATTCTCAAAACCCTCTTGTGTCTTTTGATATTATATATATATATATTCTGCATATTTGTGTTTAAAGTTAGTATTTTGCTTCTTTTCTTAAAGCTTGTTGTGGCTTGATCACCCATAGCATGATCCTTGGACATGATTGTTGTTGGGAAACACTTTCGTTGTCTATAACTGAAGCAATATACCTCATGAACTTCGTATCTAGGAATGGAGCTTAGTTCATGGGTTATCTTGTGGTCTCTAGACTTAAAGCTAGTTGCTTCGTTAAGTTGTTGAGGAATCAAGGCTTGGGGGAGTAATCTAAGACTCTCTGCACCTAAGGAATTAGGGCTCAGAATGTTTTTATTGACTGATTTTAACATTTAAATGCAAATAGAATGTATATTGTGTGCATGCAAGAAGAGAGTAGAGAATGGTGAGATCTAACCCCTGCAACATCTTCATCTATCTGTTTTAACTTCTGTCTACTGTTGTGTTTTACTTTAAAAATCACAAAAACATATTTTTAATTTCTGTTCTGCATTAGTTCGGTTATAATCTTTCACAAAACCAACCAAAGTTTACGTTTTTATCGCTTTCTTGTGAAAACCAGTTCAGTCTAGCTAGTAATTATATGAACATTGCCTATATCAAGCAAATCCCTTGGAAAAACGATACTTGGACATATCCATTTACTACTTGTGCGACTGGTGCGCTTGCCAATCCGTCTAACAATTATAATAGAGAACATTTTTATAAAACATTGGTGTAGTTGAGGAAATTTTACAATTTTATAGACAACAATATAAAACCATTGTTTGGATTTAATAGGCAACGGTTATTTATTTTTTATTTTTTTATTCAACAATTGTAAACTGTTGCTTATTTGTTATAAAAAATAACCGTTATGCTAGCTTTTAGACACATTTATAAAAATGTTGTTTACAGTGACTCATAAGTTAAAAGTGTTAAACTGTTCCATTAGAGAAAAATTTCATTGCCGGTTAAGTTTATTTTTTTCATTTTCCCTCCTGCGTGTCTCTTAATTTCTACCCGAGACTCTCACAGTGTTGCCCTATTGCAAACCTCGTTCTTCAAAATTGTTCTAGATCCTCACATTCTCAAATTGTTGCTCTCTTCTCCACATTGAGAAAATCCCACCAAATCAGATTTTCTATTCATGGTTAGGGGTGCTCATGGTTTGGTTATTCCAATAACCATAACTATAACTATTAAATAACTAAATTGTAAGTGGTTATTATAACCATAACTATAAGTAGTTTTGTATAACTAATTATGATTTGACATAACTGGTTATTATTTTTAAAAACTAGTTATATAACCAGTTATGAATATATAACTGGTTATATAACTAGTTATATCTAAAACCAATTATATAACCTAAACTAGTTATATAACCAATTATTTTTTAATTGGATTTTTTAATTCAATCTTACTTAATTGGATTTTTAGTTTCTTTAATTTAAACTGCATGTAATTTTGGTTTTTTTATTTTTTGAATTAAGTTTTATTTTAAAATTATGTAAAGTTAGTCTTATAAAGAATTCATTAGAAAACACAATTTATGTAAGAGGACATACTCACTGATATGATATAAGAAAATCATCATTACATCCTTTAGATTTTGCTTCAGCAAATGAGTCCCGTCGATTATGAGCTTGAGCAGGTCCCTAGTAAACACAGTCTCATGTTAACAATCGTATCAAAGCCAGGAAGTAAGTCATCGTCAAGGTGCCACTGTAATTTGATCATTCATAGAGTATTTATATTTTCTATTACAACTACAGATCCAAGTATTTATATTTTCTATTTAAGGATTATTAATTTCACGTGCTATATAAGAAAAAATCATCGTCCAATCCTTCTGCATCAAAGCACAAATAATATTAATAACGTCATAATTAATGGTTATTACACACATAGTCACTATGTTATTCAGCATCTTTCTTGCGGGTTGGGGACTTAAGGAAGCCTATCAATTAGGTGAATGAATACTATAGAGTATATAGACTATATCCTATCAATTAAATGACAAAGAAAGCTATGCGGAATACCATATCCAACTAACTGTTACTGGAAATCAACTTTTACTATAACTAGTTATAACTGGTTATTAAATATAACTATAACTGTACTTAACCAATTATAAAAACCAAATAACTACATTTTAATTTAATAAAAAAACAGTTATATTTTTATGACTAGTTTTATCTATCTGGATATATTATAACTAGTTAGTTACAATTATGATTAACTAGTTTTATAACTAATTAATTTGAGCACCCCTATTCATGGTACTTTATCTTTGTTTCTTCAGCAACTATTTTTTTGCATCTTAGGATAAAGGGAAAGAATGATTATATCCTAATGTCATGTCTGTGGGTCACCATGGTTTTTCTGTTTGACTCCTATTTCAAATGAATATATGCTTGGTTTTATATTTAAGGTGGTAAAAAGTGAGTAAGATGGTGGCATGTGTTGGAATGGCAGGTGGCTAATACTTAGATTAATGTACCATTTCTATCTAATTATAAAAAAAAAATGACCATTCCTTTTAGTATTTAAGCTTTTAGTTTGAAATTAATTAGCTCGAGTCATGGAACAGTAAGCTTCTAATGTTCTCAATACCCTGCCATAATGTGGAAGAAAAATTTTAAACATCAACAAAAGCCACATTTCTCAAACAAAAGAAAAATATCAAATGTTATTCACAAGATGTTTATATTTAGTTAGGAATTTGACCTTGTCTTTTTCAATGCTTCACAAATGTTGTCGGGATCCCACAACTGACTATGGCTTCCAGGGTCTACACTAGATTCTCGGCGAACAATCTCCAAACCCATTTCTTGTAAACTATCATGCATATATATAAAATTATTCTTGGAGAAAGTTATAAGAGCTTTATCTTTCAGCCTTTCTAACCCAACAACCATTGAATTATCACTTTCACTGTCTTTCATTAAAGATTTTAGGCTGCCCACATTTACCTTTTTAAACAATCAAAGAAAGAAGCATGCAAGATAAAGAAAAATCTGTTGCTCTTTGCAATCTAGATCATCATAACTCAGTTTCATAACATCATAAAACTTTTGCAGGGGGCTTTTTTTAAGCTTGTCTAGCTCACTTTCCCATACTTCCTTTTTTTTCCCATGAAGACGATGAGCCAAAACTTTAACAACTAATGGAATGCCTTTGGCATAATGGACCATCCTTTTTGATAGTTCACTATACTCCCTTTGATGATCACTTTGGCTAAAGGCATTTAAATTGAAAAGTTCAAGTGCTTTATTGAAACTGAATTCTCGAAGCTGGTATGTCGTATTGACTTTGTTAGCTGTAAGCACTTGCTCATCTCTAGTTGTTACTATTATTCTACTACCTGATCCAAAATTGTCAAGAGTTCCTAGTAAATTTTCTAGATGTTCTGATCATTCACATCATCAAGAATAATATGAACCTTCATTTGACGAATTATCCTAACAATATATTCAGGCAGAGAATTTGGTGTGTCAATTTTCACATCATATCTTAATAGTTTAGAAAAAATCATCTTCTTGAAAGACTTTATTCCATGCTTCTTTGATTGTTCTCTTTCATTGGCTAAAAAATAACCACCTTCAAATTCATATTGTAGTTTATTAAAAACTTCTTCTGCAAGAGTTGTCTTACCGATACCACCCATACCCCAAATTCCAATAAGTTGGGTGTCATGTGGCTCTTTACTAATCAATGATTCTACATCTGTAATTTTTCATCAATTCCAACAAGTCCTGTTGAGTTAACCAGGGGTTTATGCAACCTCATCAACACATGATTGACAATTTCTTTAAGCAGCTCAGCATCATTTCTATACCACATACACACAAAGAGAGAGAAAGCATGTGTTAAAATCAATGTTGTGAATAATAATTCAGCTATTTTGAAGTTTGGGTGGAGGGGGTCAACATGCATGAAGAAAAATCCCCTTTATTTTTTCCTTTTCTTAGTGAGGATTCCTTAAATAAAAAAAAGGGACTTTGTTAGATTTATTAATTAAGAAATCTTTTAAAAAATTATCATTTAGAAATTGAAATATATTCAGTACCAAAAAAAAAAAAAAAGAAATTGAAATATATTTACTTGATCGTAATTTAACCACTAAATTCGATGGACCAACAAATCATGGTTGGTCCCATCAGAATTCTAACATAGTTGCATTGGCTAAAATTATATTTTGCAAAGGTAAAAAGTAATAAGCATATATTCTGCTGAAAACCATTTAAAAAATAAAGTTTACATCATTTAGCAATTTAACAAACCACGTTGTGATAATATGCATATAAATTATATAACAGCTAGAAAATGTTGAATGTTTATGGGGAAAAAAGCTTACCGAAATTTTGATGACTCAATTCCTGATAAATCAGCAAATTTATTCAAAGCATGTTTCCAGGTTTGCACCTTGGTCACATATTCACTTTCATGCTCAGCAAATGCATTTTGGTAACTCCCCGATTGATGTCGTACATGTGTTGGTTTTACATGGTAGAAAACAGGGATTACAATCTGCCCATATTTTTCTCTGCATCCAAGTATAGCCACAAGTTCTTCTAAACACCAACGTGAACAAGCATAGTCTTGTGAAAATATAATCAACGAAATGAATGATCCTTCAATTGCTCCAACAAGTGATGGCCATATGTCATCTCCCCTCTCTAGTTTATCATCAACAAAGGCATTTATTTTCTTCCGTTCAAAAGTGTCAATCAAATGGCTAAGAAACCCATGGCGAATGTCGTCGCCCCTGAAGCTAACAAAAACATCATACTTTATTTGAGGAGTGTTGTTGTCTGACATAGGTTCTTCCTCTACACGCTTCAGTCTCTTAGGATTGTCTGACATGGCTTTTTCCTTTACATCCTTCGGTCTTTTTGAAGCATTGTTGTTTGACATGGGTTTCTTTCCTACACCCTTCTTTTTTTTAAATAACCAAGAGACCAAAAAAATAAAAATAAAAGAATAAAAACATCACCCAAAGAAATAAACAATATGCAACCAAATACAATGTATTGAATTTCCAAAATAACTCAGAGATAAAGTATGGTGTTGGATGATTGAACAAGTGCATACCGGAATTTTGCTGTCTCTACACCTGAATATGTATGAGCCAAAAGGTAACTGGAAAAGAAAAAGAAAGTTAAGCATGAACTGGAAAAATCAAACAGTTTATGACGCATACTTGGTATTTATTATAACAAGTTCAAGTGAGGAAGGAGGAAGATGTCATATGAGAAATACAACACCAGCTTCTTCTGGATTGGCAAGCTTTTAAATTAATTAAGCCTTCATCTTAATCAAATTCAGCCTCAGTTCTCTTCTTTTGTTTGGCCCAAAATGAATAATTTAAGATCACAGTAAACCAGTCATTGGCCTTGAACGTTATATAGCAAAGTTGGAATTAAATGTCATCCTGCCGGCCCTTGCCAGTTTAAGATGAAATTTACTAGAAAGTATCCCAAATATTATATAGTTAAGTGATGCTTTGGATGTTAGGTTTTCAAAATCACCTCTTGCTCATGTACGTTGGAGCCTCATCCTGCCGGCCCTGTACTGTAGTTTAAGAAGCAATTTCATTGAAAGTAACCAAGAGTCAACTCTTCTAGGTTTAACTTCAAAATTCTTAGAATAAACTGCAGGTTAACATGAAGGTGCATTTATTTATTATTATTATTATTATTATTATTGACGATGTTAGTGGAAACACACATTTTTAAAGTATTACCAACGTATTTTTGGATCCAGTAATAGTATTAATTTCTATAACGTCACTTTTCAACACTAGCTAAAAACTATTGGCTTAATTGCAATTTTTACCCCCAACTTTTTAATTTTTGACAGATTTTACCCCCAACAAATTAATTTGGCGCATTCTACCCCCAACTTTTTAATTTTTGGCAGATTTTACCCCCAACAAATTAATTTGACACATTTTACCCTTCACAGTTTTGATGACTTTGGCATGCTAAAATAGTTGTATTTTTTACCCTCAACTTTTTACTTTTTGGCAAATTTTACCCCTAATTTTTTCATTTTTGGCAAATATTACCCCCAACTTTTTACTTTTTGGTGAATTTTACCCCCATTTTTTATGTTTATGTCAGCATGCCACATCATCAAAACTGTGGAGGGTAAAATTTGAAACTTTTTAAAGAAGTTGGGGGTAAAATGCACCAAATTAATTTGTTGGGGGTAAAATCCGCCAAAAATTAAAAAAGTTGGGGGTAAAATGCCCCAAATTAATTTGTTGGGGGTAAAATTGGCCAAAAATTAAAAAGTTGGGAGTAAAAATTGCAATTAAGCCAAAACTATTTTAGACAAAGCCAATAAACATTGCAATCACAAGTTTTAGAGCCAATTTCGTTTTATTAGATTTAGGAAATACATCTTTTGCAAAAAGAACCCCCACACTTTAATATTTTTTTAATTTAAGTAATCATTTTTCCTAAAGTTCAAAAGGAGTTTTAATAGTTTTCTTAAGGCTTAATTATATTTTTAGTCTCACTAATTAGGGGGTCTGCTTTTTTAGTCCCTAAATAAATATTTGCATTTTTAGTCCCAAATTAAAAAAAATCTTCTTTTTAGTCCCTCTCCTCAAATAAAAATTTGCATCTTTTAGTGCCCTTAAATTGTGGCGTAAGACTAAAAAGAGCATTTTTCGAATTTGAGAGAATAAAAAATGAAAATTTAAATAGGACTAAAAAAACATACCTATTAATTTGAGGGACTCAAAACATAATTAAGCCTTTTATTAAAGGAGATCACCAAAATAATTTTTTTTATAAGCAATCCATTAAGTAACTCCCGTTGTGGATGCTCTAAGATGTTACAACTGAAAGTATCCTAAAATAAATTGGGGAATAAACAAACTGTCACAGTTAAATTAATCCCATAAAGTTTTTGGTTTCCTTCTAAGATGAGTATAATGTAATATAGTGTTGGTGATAAACAAACATCAACAGGGTATCACATTTAACTCATCCTATTTATTTTGAAATTTCAATTTTTATTTACTTATTGTTATTAAAGAAATAATTAATTTTAATAAGATAATTTATTTAAGGAAATATTTGACTTTGATTAAATTAATTTATTTCCTTTAAAAAGTGTTTAATTGAAATTATTATCTTCCTTATGGGAGTCAAACCACGTGTCTGCACTATGTTTGTTTGCAACCCTATTTCCCAGGATCCATATATACATTTGAGTTTAATTTATATATATTATTATATAAAATGTAGATGTAGTACTCGGCTGTAAAGTTAGAACACAATTTCTTTTTCCATCTTCATTGTAAATATAATTTGTGGTACTTTCCATGAATTTTATTCTTAAACTGCAAGGCCAATGACTGCTTCACTGTGATCTCCGTCAATTAGCTATATAATATTAGAGGCCAATGACTCTGCTTTACTGTGATCTCCGTCAATTATTCATTTCTGGCCAAAGAGAATGAAGAAAACAAAGAAAAGAATAGCCAAGGCTAATCCAGAAGAAACTAGTATTGCATATGTCATATGACATCCTCCTCCTTCCTCCGTTAAAATTGTTGTAGCTATCAATTTTCTGTTGTATATAAACTCTTTGGTTTTTCCACATCATTTCTAACTTTGTTTTCCTTTCCAGTTACGTTGGTCCACACACATATTCAGGGTGTAGACACGAAAATAGATCAAGTCTGCACTTGTTCCATTCCAACACCATACTTTGTCTGAGTTATTTTGAAAATTGAATATGATGCATTTCTTTTTCTCTTGCTTTTCTCAAAAAGAGAGGGATGTAGAGGAAAATCCCATGTCAGATAATGTTGTTCCTCAAATAAAATATGATGTTTTTGTTAGCTTCAGGGGTGAGGACATCCGCCACGGATTTCTTAGCCATTTGACAGAGGCTTTTGACATGAAGAAAATAAATGCCTTTGTAGATGATAAACTTGAGGGGGGAGATGAGATATGGCCATCACTTGTTGGAGCAATTGAAGGATCATCCATTTTGTTGATCATATTCTCACAAGACTATGCTTCTTCGCGTTGGTGTTTAGAAGAACTTGTGACAATACTTGAATGCAGAAAGAAATACGGACGGATTGTAATACCTGTTTTCTACCATGTAGAACCCACACATGTACGACATCAATCTGGGGGTTACAAAAATGCATTTGCTAAGCATGAAAGTCAACATAAGACCAAGGTGCAACTTTGGAGACATGCTTTGAATAAGTCTGCTGATTTATCTGGAATTGAGTCATCAAAGTTTCGGTAAGTTCTTTTTTCTTCCATAAATGTTCAATATTTTTTAGTTATATATAGTTTATATGCATAATATATGATTAATAGTTATTACTTTTGCATAATATAATTTTACCCAATGCCATTATGGCAGACTTCTAATATGGGACCAAACATGCTTTGTTGGTTCATTGAATTCGGTGGTTAAATTACAATAACCAAATAATACATTCAAATATATTCAATTTCTCTCCACAAAAAGTATATTCAATTTATAAATTATTTTTTAAAAATATTTATAGATAGATCTAACGAAGTGCCCCTTTATTTATGTTTTAATACTTGAGTGTTAAGGAATCCCTACTAAAAAGGAAATTTTCCATCATGCATGTTGAACCACCCTCCAACAAACTTCCAAATAATTGAGTTAATATTAAGACATTCATTGATTTTAACACACACTTTATGTCTCTCTTTGTGTGTGTCATACAGAAATGATGCTGAGTTGGTTAAAGAAATTGTCAATCTTCTGCTGAAGAGGTTGGTTAAACCCTTGGTTACCTCAAAAGGACTTGTTGGAATTGGCGAAAAAATTGCAACGGTAGAATCATGGATAAGAGAAGAGCCCACAAACACTTGTCTTATTGGAATTTGGGGTATGGGCGGTGTCGGCAAGACAACCCTTGCAGAAGAAGTATTTAATAAACTACAATCTGAATATGACAATTGTTATTTTTTAGCCAATGAAAGAGAAGAATCAAACAAACATGGAATAGTTTTTTTGAAGGGAAAATTTTTTTCTGGACTATTAGGATATGATGTAAAAATTTATACACCAAATTCGTTGCCTGAAGATATTGTTAGGAGAATTGGTAGTATGAAGGTTCTTATTGTCCTTGATGATGTGAATGATTCAAGTCACATAGAAAAATTGTTGGGAACTCTTGATAATTTTGGATCAGGTAGCAAAATAATTGTAACAACTAGAGATGAGCAAGTTCTTGAGGCTAACAAAGTCAATAAGACATACCAACTTAGAGAATTAAGTTCTGATAAAGCACTTGAACTTTTCAATTTGAATGTCTTTAAACAAAGCGACCAGCAAAGAGAGTACAATGAGCTATCAGAAAGGGTAGTCAATTATGCCCAAGGAATTCCCTTAGTTGTTAAAGTTTTGGCTGGTCTTCTTTGTGGAAAAAATAAGGAAGAATGGGAAAGTATGCTAGACAAGCTTAAAAAAATGCCTCCTACAGAAGTTTATCAAGTAATGAAATTGAGTTACGATGGTCTTGATTACAAAGAGCAACAAATTTTTCTAGATATGGCATGTTTCTTATTTAGAACACATATTGTACATGTGGGCGATCTAAAATCTTTATTGAAAGATAATGAAAGTGATAATTCAGTGGCTTTTAGGTTAGCAAGGCTCAAAGACAAAGCTCTTATAACATTCTCTGGGGATAATATTGTATCTATGCATGATAGTTTACAAGAAATGGCTTGGGAGATTGTTCGTCAAGAGTCTATTGAAGACCCTGGAAGCCGTAGTCGGTTGTGGGATCCCGATGACATATATGAAGCATTGAGAAATGACAAGGTGAAAGCCTAACTAAATATTACATCTTTTGAATACCATTTTTTTTTGTGTGTGTGAGAAATGTGGCTTGTGATGATGTTTTAAATTTTTTCTTCTAAATTGATGGCAGGTTACTGATGCCATTAAAAGCATACGAATTCACTTGCCAACAATTAAGGGGCAAAAGTTAATGCCTCACATATTTGCTAAGATGAGCAGACTAAAATTTCTAGAAATTTCTGGGAAAGATAATTATGATTGCTATGATCAACTTATTCTTGAGGCTGAAGGACTTCAGTTTTTGGCAACTGAACTAAGATTTCTTAGTTGGGAGAATTACCCTCTGAAAACATTGCCAGGGAATTTTTCTGCCGAAAAACTTGTAATATTGAAATTGAAATATGGCAAAATGGAAAAACTTTGGGATGGAGTGAAGGTAAATATATGTCTCACTGTTATAATTTTCTGTTAATTCACAGAATACAAAATTAACTAATTTAACTTGTGTGATATTTCATTTTGTTTCATTTTATTACAGAATCTAGTGAATTTAAAAGAAGTTGTCCTGTTTCTCTCCCATTTAAAAGAGCTTCCAGATTTATCAAAAGCCACAAATCTTGAAGTACTGAATCTCGGGAGTTGTTTTAATTTGACAAGTGTGCATCCGTCTGTTTTCTCTCTGCCCAAACTTGAGAAATTGGACCTTAGTTACTGCCGTTCCCTTTCCATACTCGCAAATGATTCCCATTTTCGCAGACCCAGTCATCTCAACCTTCATTTTTCTGAGAATCTTACAGAATTCTCACGGGTATCAGAAAATATGAATGGACTGAGATTACAAGATACGAAGGTCAAAGCACTTCCCTCATCATTCGGACATCAAAGCAAGCTTAAATCGCTAAATCTACAAGGAAGTCACATTGAGAGGTTACCTTCATCGTTCAAAAATCTTACTCAACTGCTATATTTAGACATAAGTATTTGCAATAAGCTTCAAACAATACCAGAACTTCCCCCGTCGCTTAAAACTCTATATGCCAGTGGCAGTGGATATCTTCAAAGTCTACCAGAGCTTCCCCAATCGCTTGAAACTCTAGATGTTAAACACTGTAAATCACTTCAGAGTCTACCAGCGCTTCCCCCATCGCTTCAAACTCTAGATGCTAATTACTGTGTATCACTTGTGAGTCTACCAGAGCTTCCCCTGTCACTTAAAATTCTAGATGTCAGTCGTTGTGGATCGCTTCAGAGTCTACCAGAGCTTCCCCTGTTCCTTAAAACTCTAAATGTCAGTTTCTGTGAATCACTACAGAGTCTACCAGAGCTTCCCCTATCACTTGAAACTCTAGATGCCTGTTATTGTGGATCAATTAAAAGTCTACCAGAACTTCCCCCGTCACTTGGAACTCTACTTGCTGATAGTTGTGGATCACTTCAGAGTCTACCAAAGCTACCGTTGTGCCTTAAAACAATAGATGCCAAAGACTGCAAAACATTGAAGACTGTACTGCTTCCTTCAACAGCTGTTGAACAATTAAAGGAAAACAGGACACGGGTTCTATTCTGGAATTGCTTGAACTTGGATGAACATTCTCTAGTGGCTATTGGGTTGAATGCGCAAATCAACGTGATGAATTTTGCAAACCAACACCTGTCTACACCAAATCACCATCTTGTTCGAAATTACAATGATTATCATTACGAGGATTATCATCTTTCCTATCAAGCTGTTTACGTGTATCCAGGAAGCAGTGTTCCAGAGTGGTTGGAGTATAAGACAACAGAGGATTATATAATTATTGATCTTCCTTCTGCTCCACCTTCCTCCATCCTCGGCTTCATTTTCTGCTTCGTCCTTGGTAATTACCCATACTCAATTGATAAACTTCAATGTTGTATCACCATAAGTGATGATGAAGATGAAGATAAAATGGATAGTGTCAAAATGTACATAGATTATTGGCTTTGGAAAATTGAATCAGATCACGTGTGTGTGATGTACGATGAAAGATGTTCTGACTTCCTAAATAGGAGAGTCAAAAATCAAACAAGATTTGAAATCCAGGTTACAATGGGGGAACAAATCCACAGAACTTACCATTACGGAGAAGAAGATGATGATGAACTGTCACCGGAAGAAACTTATGATGAACTGCAGCAGAATATTTTAAAAGGATTTGCGGTCAGCCCAATAAGCACCACAACATATAACAGTTTCATTCAACAAATGGAATCAGGCTGTGCGTGTGCTTCATATCATCCCAGGTATTTCCTTCATGTTGTTTACGATGAAATCTTTGATTTAACAAGCGGCTTTGGTAGGGGGAAATTTTATTCTCATGAATTTTTAATATTGAATGTTAAGTTTCTTATGTTTGGCATGTAAATTATGAAAAAAACATTGCAGAAAACATTGATTTCCGGGGATGCTTTGGGCCAATGTTTTATTGAATTTACAAATCATTATTTAAGGAGAACCTGCTCAAGAGTTTTCTTTCAACGAAAGAATTTTTAGGATTTTTTTCTAACTTGATATATCTTTCGATCTATTCTATTTGTTTTTATTTCTAAATTGAATTTTAATATTTATAAAAGAAATTATCAATAGTAAAAAATAACATTGTATCACAATATAAAATGTTTATCATAAATCTAAAATATTATTTATATGTTAAATTACATTTATAAACTACGAATTTTAATTATAATATAATTTATATATTTAAAAATATTTATTTATTATAAATTTTAGTTAATATAAAATAAACATTTATTTAATGCATTGCAGAGGGTAAAATACCAGTAATAGTAAAAGATCACAATGTTCTTATTAGCTCATCCAATACACTTATATTATGTCTTCAAATATTTTCTTATTAAATATAATGAAAATTAAAATTTAAGAATAAAAACAACTAATAAATATTCTCAATATACTTATCATAATTTATAATTTTAAAAAAAATATTTTCTAAAATATATAGTTTCAATTTTTTAAATAAATAGTATTTTTTTTTTATTTTTGCAGTAAAAAAAATACTTTTATTTTTTAATTCTTCAAAAATTGTCCAAGAACTGATCAACAAATTGTTTAAGAATATTATTGTTGTTCATTCAAGAACTATTATACTTGAAACCATAAAAAAAAAATACAAAGTACAGAGAATGAAAATTTTTGTGATGTTAAAAACTGAGTTAAAACTATTAATATTCACATCAACATATTTTATAATTTTAAAATTTATATAAAATCATTTTTCAACAAAACTTATACAAACCTATAATTTAATTAAATTAATTTTGAAAATTCATTTTATTTTATGAATAAGAAAATGATATGATGAATTATTTATTAATATTATTATCTGCATAATATTTTTTTTTACATATTGTTTGTATAAATCATATACACAAAACTAGTAACAATAAAACCTAAATAATTTACATAAGGAAAATGCTTAATAATTTAAATAAAAAGAGAAAAACACATAAATTTAATTATTTTTAAATAATTATTATGTAAAAATAATTTTTATTTTATTAAAATTAATTATTTTCTCAATTATGGATTGTTAAGGAAAATTATTTTGGATCAATTTTCTATTTGGTTATTGTAAAAATTTCATATGTGAGAGAATGTTTGAGTCACGATGACTTGATAATCTCTAACTTTTCAAAATTATAAAAATAGGTTGTCAATAAAAACCGTTTTGCATTTTAGAATATGCAGGAGTAATTGAACACTCTTGTCAAATTAAAAAATTATGTATTTTCATAAATTTATCATTATTTCAAAAATAACAAATTATATTTTTAATAATAAAGATTATTATATTATAATTAAAAGATATTAGAAACTTTCAATAATAAAGTTTTAAAATGGTATTTTAAGTTAAAACACTTATATATCTAGGAAAATTCTATTTAGACTAAAATAGGAATCTTTGATTCCTTGGAAACATGCATAAACATTCCCTAAAATGTTTAAGCAAACATGTTATAGCAATTCTTAGGAATCATGATAGTGAAGATTCATGATTCCCAGTTGTTTAAAAACTTTCCCCCACCATAAGAATGTGTATTATTACATGTTATAAAAACTTAAATGGTTACAACGTTCAAGTTATATTAGCATGATCAGTCTTATAATTTGATGATATCATAGGGACGTAGTAAATTCTGAAACAAACAACTACAATTAATTATTACTCAAAAGACAATTTTTGTAGGAGAGTTTTGTTGTTCATAATACTTCTACCAGCTTAAGTAGAATGGTTTCCCATGAATGGTAGTTATATGGTCACGTGCAAAAGAAAAAAAAAATAGTATGCAAATATACTCAAAACTACCTAGGAAGATACTAATATGCAAGTACTATTGTTAGTATGGAATATGATGACCCTGGTTTAAGTGATAATTGTTTTAATTTTCTAGAAAAGATAGGCACACTTGTACTGTTGTTAATCTGCATGTTTGTAGACTTACATGGTTAGATATATTTTGAAACTAAAATTCTTGGTCATATGTTGTTTTTATCTAGAATTTTGTAAGGAAGTATCAAAGAAAGAATCTCTTGACGTGAATAAAAATTGTCATAAGAAGGGTTTTTTTTTTTTGGCAAAAGAAGGCATGTTAAGCATCACATAATGAAGAGAATCCCAACTAGATCGGCACCCTCTACACGAAGGGGGTTAAATTGTAACTTTGCATACTTTTCCTAAGAAATTAATATCTCTAAGCCTCTTCTTAAGATTAGATTGGTGCTTAGATATTTAAGACATAGAAGATTCATGTACTCAAACTGTTATGTTTTCTGAGTGGTGTTATTCACAATAACTATTCCAAGATGGTTCATTATGATTATAAGAACTTAAAACAAACCGCTTAGTATGCTCATGTTCAGAAAATACATTGTTGTATACAGACTTATTTGAGGAATTCAAACTCATCCATTCAAGAGTTCCCAATTTTTCTTATTAGGTGAAGATGGCCTTTTCCAGTTAATCAAAGGGTATTATGCATACAAGCTCTAGCACACGAAGGTTGTGCACCATCTCCTGGTTGTCAGCATACAATTTGGTATCTTACTTTCTTAATCTGTGTTTAGCATATGCCTCATGCTTCTTTTTCCTATATGATTGCAATCAATTGCTAGAGAATGTTGACATAATTTATAAATTTTTGTTTCTGCTGATAACAAGTGAATTGCTTACTCTTTCTCATTGCAACCTAGTGAAAATTCAAAAGCAAATCTATTTTAGATACTTGGATATACCCGATGGTAGGGAATATTGGTGTCTTATTTGCACTATGCATGGTTGTTTTTCTTCCTCCTATATGTTTACTATAGAAAATGATTATAAAAATGATTTGTTGAACTTTGTAGGTAAATTGTGACAGGTGAAAATTAATTGAATTTAGACATCTTTAAAAATTGTTAAAACATGCAATAGCAACAAAACCATATATAAAACATAAAATCCATAAACAAAGAAGAAGAAAAATGGGAGAGCAGAGCAATTTTCGTCTTTGCTGAATAACCATATTGTCCTCCATGTTTTCAATTCATATTTATGTGAAAATACATGAGAAATGACAACCCATCATCATACCCATACATGCTGTCAAAAAAAGGTCATGACCCACTACCATTTGGAGTACAAATCTATCCAAAATTAGACTAAACCCATATCTACTTTACTGAGCATTACTATCGATACAAGCAAAGTTAATTACAACATTAAAAGTAATTAGAAAAGTTTTACAGGTTTAACACTCCTTAAAATTTTTCTTAAAGACTCCCAACTTGCTTCTTAGCTCATTAAATTTAGCATATGGAAGTGCCTTAGTTAAAATGTCTACAATTTGCGGTCAGCCCAATAAGCACCACAACACATAACAGTTTCATTCAACAAATGGAATCAGGCTGTGCTTCATATCATCCCAGGTATTTCCTTCATGTTGTTTACGATGAAATCTTTGATTTGACAAGCGGCTTTGGTAGGGGGAAATTTTATTCTCATGTATAATATTGAATGATAAGTTTATTATGTTTGGTATGTAAATTATGAAAAAAACATTGCAGAAAACATTGATTTCCCGGGATGCTTTGGGCCAATGTTTTATTGAATTTACAAATCATTATTTAAGGAGAACCTGCTTAAGAGTTGTCTTTCAACGAAAGAATTTTTAGGATTTTTTCTAACTTGATATATCTTTCGATCTATTCTATTTGTTTTTATTTCTAAATTGAATTTCAATATTTATAAAAGGAATTATCAATAGTAAAGAATAACATTGTATCACAATATAAAATTTTTATCATAAATCTTAAATATTATTTATATGAAAAAATACATTTATAAATTATGAATTTTAATTATAATATAATTTATATATTTAAAAATATTTATTTATTATAAATTTTAGTTAATATAAAATAAAAATTTATTTTATGCATTAAAGAGGGTAAAATACTAGTAATATTAAAAGATCACAGTGTTCTTATTAGCTCATCCAATACACTTATATTATGTCTTCAAATATTTTCTTATTAAATATAATGAAAATTAAAATTTAAGAATAAAAAAAACTAATAAATATTCTCAATATACTTATCATAATTTATAATTTTAAAAACAAAAATATTTTCTAAAATATATAGTTTCAATTTTTTAAATAAATAGTATTTTTTATTTTTGCAGTAAAAAAAATACTTTTATTTTTAATTCTTCAAAAATTGTCAAAGAACTGATCAACAAAATGTTTAAGAATATTATTGTTGTTCATTCAAGAACTATTATAGTAGAAACCATAAAAAAAAAATACAAAGTACAAAGAATGAAAATTTTTGTGATGTTAAAAACTGAGTTAAAACTATTAATATTCACATCAACATATTTTATAATTTTAAAATTTATATAAAATCATTTTTCAACAAAACTTATACAAACCTATAATTTAATTAAATTCATTTTGAAAATTCATTTTATTTTATGAATAAGTAAATGATATGATGAATTATTTATTAATATTATTATCTGTATAATATTTTTTTTTACATATTGTTTGTATAAATCATATACACGAAACTATTAACAATAAAACCTAAATAATTTACATAAGGAAAATGCTTAATAATTTAAATAAAAAGAGAAAAAAATACATAAATTTAATTATTTTTAAAATAATTTTTATTTTATTAAAATTAATTATTTTCTCAATTATGGATTGTTAAGGAAAATTATTTTGGATCAATTTTCTATTTGGTTATTGTAAAAATTTCATATGTGAGAGAATGTTTGAGTCACGATGACTTGATAATCTCTAACTTTTCAAAATTATAAAAATAGGTTGTCAATAAAAACCGTTTTGCATTTTAGAATATGCAGGAGTAATTAAACACTCTTGTCAAATTAAAAAATTATGTATTTTCATAAATTTATCCTTATTTCAAAAATAACAAATTATATTTTAAATAATAAAGATTATTATATTATAATTAAAAGATATTAGAAACTTTCAATAATAAAGTTTTAAAATGGTATTTTAAGTTAAAACACTTATATATCTAGGAAAATTCTATTCAGACTAAAATAGAAATCTTTGATTCCTTGGAAACATGCATAAACATTCCCTAAAATATTTAAGCAAACATGTTATAACAATTCTTAGGAATCATGATAGTGAAGATTCATGATTCCCAGTTGTTAAAAAACTTTCCCCCACCATAAGAATGTGTATTATTACATGTTATAAAAACTTAAATGGTTACAACGTTCAAGTTATATTAGCATGATCAGTTCTTATAATTTGATGTTATCATAGGGACGTAGTAAGTTCTGAAACAAACAACTACAATTAATGATTACTCAAAAGACAATTTTTGTATGAGAGTTTTGTTGTTCATAATGCTTCTACCAGCTTAAGTAGAATTGTTTCCCATGAATGGTAGTTATATGGTCACGTACAAAAGAAAAAAAAAATAGTATGCAAATATACTCAAAACTACCTAGGAAGATACTAATATGCAAGTACTATTGTTAGTATGGAATATGATGACCCTGGTCTAAGTGATAATTGTTTTAATTTTCTAGAAAAGATAGGCACACTTGTACTATTGTTAATCTGCATGTTTGTAGACTTACATGGTTAGATATATTTTGAAACTAAAATTCTTGGTCATATGTTGTTTTTATCTAGAATTTTGTAAGGAAGTATCAAAGAAAGAATCTCTTGACGTGAATAAAAATTGTCACAAGAAGGGTTTTTTTTTTTTTTTTGGCAAAAGAAGGCATGTTAAGCATCACATAATGAAGAGAATCCCACCTAGGTCAGCACCCTCTACACGAAGGAGGTTAAATTGTAACTTTGCATACTTTTCGTAAGAAATTAATATCTCTAAGCTTCTTCTTAAGATTAGATTGGTGCTTAGATATTTAAGACATAGAAGATTCATGTACTCAAAATGTTATGTTTTCTGAGTGGTGTTATTCACAATAACTATTCCAAGATGGTTCATTATGATTATAAGAACTTAAAACAAACCGCTTAGTATGCTCATGTTCAGAAAATACATTGTTGTATACAGACTTATTTGAGGAATTCAAACTCATCCATTCAAGAGTTCCCAATTTTTCTTATTAGGTGAAGATGGTCTTTTCCAGTTAATCAAAGGGCATTATGCATACAAGCTCTAGCACACGAAGGTTGTGCACCATCTCCTGGTTGTCAGCATACAATTTGGTATCTCACTTTCTTAATCTGTGTTTAGCATATGCCTCATGCTTCTTTTTCCTATATGATTGCAATCCATTGCTAGAGAATGTTGACATAATTTATAAATTTTTGTTTCTGCTGATAACAAGTGAATTGCTTACTCTTTCTCATTGCAACCTAGTGAAAATTCAAAAGCAAATCTATTTTATATACTTGGATATAGCCGATGGTAGGGAATATTTGTGTCTTATTTGCACTATCCATGGTTGTTTTTCTTCCTCCTATATGTTTACTATAGAAAATGATTATAAAAATGATTTGTTGAACTTTGTAGGTAAATTGTGACAGGTGAAAATTAATTGAATTTAGACATCTTTAAAAATTGTTAAAACATGCAATAGCAACAAAACCATATATAAAACATAAAATCCATAAACAAAGAAGAAGAAAAATGGGAGAGCAGAGCAATTTTCGTCTTTGCTGAATAACCATATTGTCCTCCATGTTTTCAATTCATATTTATGTGAAAATACATGAGAAATGACAATCCATCATCATACCCATACATGCTGTCAAAAAAAGGTCATGACCCACTACCATTTGGAGTACAAATCTATCCAAAATCAGATAAACCCATATCTACTTTACTGAGCATTACTATCTGTACAAGCAAATTTAATTACAACATTAAAAAGTAATTAGAAAAGTTTTACAGGTTTAACACTCCTTAAAAATTTTCTTAAAGACTCCCAACTTGCTTCTTAGCTCATTAAATTTAGCATATGGAAGTGCCTTAGTTAAAATGTCTACAATTTGTGCTTCAGGCCTACAATACATCAATTGGACATCTCCATTCTTCTCTGCTTCTCTTATAGCTAAGTGAAGAAAAAAAAAAATACTCGATTGTGCTCTTTGAATCATCAATAGTACCAACCCAATCACTATCAACATAACCTTCAAGCCTTCCATCTACTTTGCAGTACCAAATACCAAAATTAGTGGTACCTTTCAAATATCTCAGCACTCTTTTGCCTACACAAAAGTCTGTTAAACTTGGTGAATGCATGAACCTTGAAAGGAAACTAGTAGAGCACATCAAATTTGGCTTAGTTATAGTCAAGTAAAGAAGGCAGCCAACCAAACTTTTATACTAAGTTACATCAGCCTTTGTATCACCGTCATTCTTGGAGAGCTTTTCATTTACAACAAGAGGAGTTGAAACATGATTACAACTCTCCAGTTTGAATTTTTTAGCAAATCATTGGCATATTTTCTCTTTGAAAAAAGAAGTGTCTTTGGGCCCTCCGCGCTAAGCGAGTAAGATGTTGCTCTAAGTGTGGGCATGCTAAGCTTGGGAAGTTCCACGCTAAGCGTGGGACAGATAGAGAGCATCCTGCTTTTTGTCTTCTTTGCACTGAGTGCAGAATGGACTGCGTTGAGTGTAGGTTGCCTAGACAATTATCCATGTTTTTAATGATCCTTCAACTTGATGTTTTTGCTATGATAATATGCTTTAAGCTTTTCCAAATTAAATGTATTGTAAGTTGCAATTTATGAATTATGTATAGAATCATACGTGAGTTGTTTCCTAATCTTGATGTTCATCAAATGCCATGATTGGCGACTATTTGTATATGTGTATAAGTGCTTACTTCAATTATGATATCTCTATGATTGTTTGCTTATATGATTATGTTAAGAATGTGATGTTATGATGATGTATATATGTAAATGAGATCAATTGATACCATGGCATTGTTTGGAGATGACAAGTATGTGGCTCGAGTCTACGTGGGGCAGGGACCTTGTATGCCTCATGCATCATATCATGTTAAGCCTTTCAAAGGATGTTGTTGAGCTTAACTGGGGAAGCCATAAATGATTTGACTTGTGACTCTAGTGTTGGGTGTGTTATCTGGTTTGGAATCTCCGTGTGGCTTATGTCAACCCCTGATAGAGCATAATTAAGCATTGATTAGTGTTTCATTTTGCACATATTTGACTTGCTTTTATGGTTGTTTTTTACCCTTTTAATTGAGTTTTGTGAGATTGGGCCTCATTGGGTCAAAGTGTCAAGTTTTGTTAATTTTTGCAATTTTTCTCATCTTGACACTATTTTTTGTGTACAGGTCATAACTTTATTCACAGAGATCCAATTTAGTTGATTCTAGTCTTGTTTGAAATCTAAGAGGAAGCTCTACAATTTTGTCTCTCATAGACTCAGCCTAATTCAGAGGTTTCAGGGGTCAAATCGGGCTACAAAATGACATCCCTGCACTTGGAGGGCCTAGTTTTGTGTATAGTGGCCCAACAGTGTTTTGAATAGGTCTTTTAGGGATTTTAAGAGTGGGCATCAGTTTTAATTAGGGGCCCACATTTTTATTAGTGCTTTTGTAATAAAAGAGACTTACTCTCTTGTAGAGATAACATTACACTACATTTCATAATTTCAGATTTAGAATTAAGGGTTTCTCTCATTTTTCTCTCTTCTTCTTCCTTCGTCGCCTTCCTCCTCTCTTCATGAATTTTCTGTTTGAAGCTCTCAATGATGATGATGATCATGGAGAGCTAATTATCCATTTTCAATCCAGCGGTCCCAAACTTATGGTAAATTTGAGTTTCTCTATGCTTCAATTTCGAATTTATGAGCTATGCTTTTTCCCCTATTCTGTTTTTCAATTTTCTGAGTTAATGCATGATTATGTTTAGATTTGGGAAATTGAATTGGGATTAGGGGTAGCATTGATTAATCCTTTGGTAATGATTGTTTGATTGCTTGTTTCAATACGAATTTTGTTTGCTTGAATTCATTTAAATTGAGGAATGCAATTGTATTTTTGATTTTGATGAACAAATGTGAGGTGATTGTCTCATGATCTCTTATTGGATTGCACGTTCATAAATCTATTTTTCAATTTCTAGAACTGTGATAATTTACTGAAGCATTGGACCCTTGAGTTGTTTCTCTAAATCTATTTTCGTTTTAATTAAAATTTGTTTTAAATTTATGAAATTCTACAAAAATCCCCCTATTTTCAAATTAATATTAGGTGTTTGATGAATTGTGTCTTTGGAATAATGACCTGAGTTGGCCCTTTACTTCAAATTTTATTGGGGAATTCAATGCTTTTGGCAATAATTTGGCAATTGATGCCAATCCCATGGGTTGGATCGGAGTATCCTTGTAAGGCTAGGTAACCCTAACACATCACCGACAGTCTCATCTCGATTGAGAGTGTGGTGTTGGATCAAGTGGATTCGTCGATTACATGTCCTCCCGAGCTTCTTTCACAAGTGTTTTACTGGTACCACATGCATATAAGAATAGATGAAGGCAAAACATTGCACTACATCGCATCATTTTGAGAGTGTTTGGGGTATGTGGTTGTGATGTGGATGCCACGACTGTAATGTATGACACTTATATGAAGTGTGTGTGTGTGTGTGTGTGTAAGATTCCATTAATGATTGTAGTTGTGCTCTATATGTTTGAGAATTATGTTAGTGTTAATAATGCAAATTGATGAGATGTACATCTTGTACTAATAGTCACATGAGAAGTGTGTTTGTACATTAATTAAGAACGTCTTGCGTTACCTTAAGGGTATGAGAGAAGTTATATATAAAATAGTCCTATGTGAGTCCTAGTCGAGGCAAGTATGAATGAAACGATGCTTCCAACATAATGTAATAGTAGGGTATGAATCTTGTAAGAGGATTAGAACGACGTAAGTTAAAGTGAATGTTTAAGATATCCTAGAATAATGTACCCTAGACTTAATCTTGGTAGACAAATCTAAGTATCGAAGGAAAGAAAGGTAGAGTCTAAGTGAGGAATATTGATATTAACTAGATACAGATGTGGCAGAGAAGTATTATTGGTGAGGCGATTCTTAAAGTAATAGTGATACCAAATTAGAATAATAGTTATGAGGATGAGAGAGAAGTCAATGAAAGTTATTGATGATCAAATGGTATAGATCTTATCCTAGGCATGAATGCTTTACTAAAGACTCAATGAGGGACAATCCTTGAGAGATAAGCAAAAATGATGTTTGGGTAGAAAAGTCTAATCCACCCGTTAGAGCACTCACTAAAACATTATGTCTCACCCTTTTAAGTTCCCTATTTTTCAAGAAACAGGTGATGAAGTGTGTCAATGGAGCTTGAAGCCTTATATGGGAAAACGTAGCTTAATTATATTTTATGTTTCCATGTATTTCTTCTATGTATTGTATGACTACCATGATATGAGGCCATTTTATATTTAAATGTAATAGGTATTTAAACTGTAACTTATATATTTATTTGTTAGCTTCCGCATGTGTCATATGTGTAAATGTTTAAATTTTTGCATTCCTAGAAACCTAAGCTTAATCACAATAATATCCTCTAGTGTGTTAACATTTAGTGGTATCAGTTTAAGTATAGGGTTGCCCAAAGGGATGGAAGGAAAAAAGGAAATGGGCGACCCTTCTCACTAAAGCCCATGGCCCAA
The DNA here is from genome assembly GCA_026413185.1 of Pueraria montana var. lobata. Lineage (NCBI taxonomy): Eukaryota > Viridiplantae > Streptophyta > Magnoliopsida > Fabales > Fabaceae > Pueraria > Pueraria montana. The sequence continues at coordinate 27,102,770 of CM048656.1, forward strand.
AGTAAGTCCCAACACAACTTAATCCACCACTCACAACCAACATAAAACATCATCCATTTGATTTATATTTTATTTTTCAATAACATAAAATAAATTTAATTCTTTTTACAATTTAACTAAATCATGCATTAAGAAAATCACAGTGCTACAACTTTTGGTTGAAGGATTAACCTTGATCGATTTCCATGTTCTTATCCTCCAAATTCTTCCATATTCTTTAGGCCTTTGTTCAAGCTTTAGAATAAATTGGATTCTAGTTTTCTCCAACTTTGTGCCACCAAACAAGGGCATTATAAACTGATTCAAGCCAATAAAAACTAAGAGATCCAAAAACCTAAAAATCGAATAACAAAAAACCTAACAAATTGAAAAATAAAAAATCAATTTTTTTATTGGATTGGATCAGATTTTTAGATTTGATTTTGAAAACTGATCCAATCTAATTCAAGCATATACATACTTATATATTATTATTTATAAATTTATGATACCACTCATTTACATTTTTATTTTTTATATTTTGTAAAATTATCACATAACTTATACTTATTTATGAAAAATATATTTAGGACTAAATTACTCATTTGGTCCCTAAACTTTATTTTAGGTTGCAATTTGATCCCTTATTTATTAAAAGTTGTAAAATGGTCCATTAAGTAACACTGATAATTTTTACTTCGGGGCACAATTTTGAATATTTTTTTATTGATTCAAAACATGAAACTTGTTCCATTAGATTCACCTACATGAAAATTATGGAACCTAACTAATGTTTGGACCAAAAAGCGACATAAACAAGGTGAAAATTATAAAATTAATTTTTATTATATTTATTATATATCTGACTATTTATTTAATTTTTTAAAATAAAAATAAAACTGAAAATCAATCTAATCCAGCCATGCACACTTCACTAAGGGGGTCTAGCTCAGTTGGTTGAGGGTGCGTAAGTTGTTGTAAACACCTGCTACCTATTTTTGATTCCTATGAATAAAAAAAAAAACTCCTGTTCATACGATATATAGACACGCTATTGAGAAATGACAACTTTTTGTTTTATTTTTTTTTACCGAATTGACTCCACTTTAAAAAAATAGAATGGAAGACTCACCAAGTTTCCCATAATATGAGAAAGCATTTAGTTCCATCACTATCACATTATTTAGTCTTTTGGTATGGCGATTTTATGTTGAAATTTCTTCGAAATTCACCAAAAATGCATTTTTTTTATTCATAACAATAGAAGATAGGTGGTAGGAGATTTTTAACAACTCAGGCACTCCTCAACCAACTGAGCTAGCCCCTTTGGTCCAAAGACGCGTTTTGTTTGAGGCATATGGTGGCCCATGACTAATATATATTAACTATTACTCAGCTTTCTCAAAGCAAATAAACTGGAAATTATAGAATTCCACTACGTTGCTCTTTCGTTCCACTTTGTTCCTCACTATACTTACATTCAATTCTTATCTCTTGCCTAATGTCAACCGCAGTTATCATCGTCATAGGTATGATTTTAACCAACAAAATCTTTTGGTTTGAATTTCTCTTCCGTTCTGATTTGGTTTTTTATGATGGTTTAGTGATCAAGATTTGAGTTCTGACTTAATAGTGCTAACGTACATATTGCAGGTGCCATTTTTGTGATACTTTGTATTTTGCTATGGTTAGTGCCCGAATACCCAGGAATACTTAGTAATTGTAGTCCAGACTCAGAATTTATGACACTCACTATGGGTAAATTTCTGAACGAGATGGAAAAGGAGAAGCCAACAAGGTTTACGGATCAACATCTAAGAATTGCAACCAATAACTATTCTTACTTGTTAGGGTCAGGAGGTTTTGGAAAAGTCTATCAGGGAAGTTTTAGTGATGGAACCATTGTAGCTGTAAAGGTTCTACATGAGCTTCCTGACAAGAAAATTGAGGAGCAGTTTATGGCTGAAGTGGGAACAATTGGCAAAATTCATCATTTCAATCTGGTTCGGCTCTATGGATATTGCTTTGAAAGAAACTTGATAGCACTGGTTTACGAATTCATGGAGAATGGCTCTCTTGACAAGTATTTGGTTAATCAGAACAAGACCCTAGGATTTGAAAAGGTTCATGAGATTGCGGTTGGGACAGCCAAAGGCCTTGCTTACATGCATGAAGAGTGCCAACAAAGAATAATCCACTATGACATCAAACCAGGAAACATTCTCTTGGACAGGAACCTCAATCCTAAAATTGCTGATTTTGGTTTAGCAAAACTTTGCAACAGGGAAAATACTCCTATAACCCTGACTAGGGGTAGGGGGACTCCTGGTTATGCTGCACCTGAGCTTTGGATGCCAGATTTTCCTGTAACTCACAAGTGTGACGTTTACAGCTTTGGCATGCTGTTATTTCAAATCCTAGGCAGGAGAAGAAACCTTGACATTAACCATGCTGAAATCCAGGAATGGTTTCCAATATGGCTTTGGAAAAGATTTGAGGCTGAAGAAGTGGAAGACTTAATAGTAGCATGTGGGATAGAGGATCATAATAGAGGGATTGCAGAAAGAATGATTAAGGTTGCTCTATTATGTGTTCAGTATAGGCAAGAATCAAGACCTATAATGAGTGTTGTGGTGAAAATGTTGGAAGGTTCAGCTGAAATTCCAAAACCTCTGAACCCATTTCAGCACATGATTGATGGGAATGATCCACTCCCAGCATCACAGATCAACACTGATACAAGTACTACTTCAGGCTCTTCAGTGATGGCAACCGAATCCAGCCTTGCACCTGCTACTCCTCATCATCACTAGTCGATGTGACATCTCCAACAACTCCTATTGAGATGAAGCTCAAGATTAAATCAGACTCTCCCTGAAATTTATTCATACATACAAAAGATCAATCAATACAAGTTGTTGGTAATGTGGCAAAGTTGTTTTTTTTTTTCCTGTATAAGTAAGTGTTCACAGTTAACTTTGTACTTCAAGGACCAGCTTGTTTACTGTTCTGAATCATGTATTACTAAGGTAATTGAATTTGAATCTTAATTTATATTTCCGGAGAGTATATTTTGCAATTTATTAATTAAGCTGAGTTTTACAAAAGAACTCCACAACCAATGAATATTTTACTCTTTATCGAAGTACCTTCGACAACCCTCAATTGTGTATGGAAATGATTAAAGAATTTAGTTCAGTTTCTCTTTTCTCAATTCTCTCAAAGTTTCTTTACTGTTAGGGTATCTCTATTTGGATTTTGGAGCTTTGGTGCGCAAGCACTCTAAACATGCCAAATTCTTCTGTTCTCTAATATACAAATATCAGATTGTAACATTTCTGGTAGAATAAAAAATCTAGTTCAGTTTTTCTTTTCTCAGTTCTCTCAAAGTTTCTTTACTGTTAATGATATGAATTCAAGATACAATTGCCAAAGCCTCAAAGCCTCACAAATCGCACAGCCAGAATTAATGACGTTACAGTCTTACAGACGCAATTTGAAGCATTGATATGGAAAGAATCATGAAACTAGCGTTCAAAAAAGAAAGCATAACTTTTTTTTTCTTTTTTTTTTTTAAAAGATTTTTCCTTCCATATTTCTACCATCTATAGAAAAGAAACCGTTCAAAAATATTTATTTTGTCCCTAAAATTTTATTGATTTTACTACTTCATTCCTTTAACACATTAAAAAAAAATGTGTAGCCTACCCTATTCAATCTTTTAATTTCTTAGTCATGTTTGAATAAATTTCTTCATAAATATTTACAAGAAAATAAAATAAGAAGGAAAAAAAATAAGTTTATCTCATAAATTAAAAATAATTTAACTTATACATAACTTATAAAATAAAATAAAAAAAATAAGTTTTTCTTAATATTTTCTCTGACACTCTCTTATTAACACTCTCTGTGATTGACTTGAATTTATTGAAAATCATCAATTTTGGTAGGTCTCACTTTTGATTTAATGATTCTCTCTCCTAATTTAGAAGTGAGACCTACCAAAATTAGTGATTTTCAATAAATTTTAGCCAATCATAGAGAAAGTATTAGAAAGAGAGTGTCATAGAGAGTGTCCTTAACATTCCTTAATGATTAATTAAACTTAGACTAATCTTAGCTTCTAATTAGAAAAACTAAGTTCATTTTTCCATTTTATGGAAAAAGTTAATCAAAAACCTTTAATCTACTAAATGCATTACCCTCTTACATGGGTTATTTTCAGCCAACCTATACATTTACCTTTTTCTTAGGAGGTCAGAGCTAGAAACTTTTGTAAGTCAGCTCTATATACGGGATGAATCAAAGAAATCTTAATTGTGCTGTATGGTGGACCAGCTATATATATTAAAATCCTTTTCTATTCTCTATCTTACGTCTCCCTTGTTGATTTTCCATAGCCTTAATAATATTATTATGGTGGACCATGATGGTCCATAATGTACCAATTTTAAATTAGACCTTGTATATGTTTCCTTATTTTCACGGTGCAACAATTTCCCTAAAATTAAGCAACAAGGCCTTTGTCTAGGTTGGCATGAGTGATATGAACTCTGCCCCTTAAACAAGAGTTGGGAGGTTCAATATTAGTTCTTGTAAATAGAGCAACATTAAAAGGAAAGGATTTATCATTTATCTTCTACTTTTTGTGCCTCACAGTACATTAGGCCTTATAATCGGTGGCAACACTACTTAAAAAAATAAAGAGAATGATATTTGGACATTCCAAAAATACCAATATTCTATTGATATTCTTTATTTCTCTTTATCTCTCACTTCTTGTCACTTCATGTTATCAATCATATCAGTCAGTTAACTCTCCACTCTTCTTATCTCTCTCTAAATATCTATACCACAAGGGGTGTCCAAATATACTTTTCTAAAAACTAGAAATAAAAAAGAAAGCAAAATCGCATTTTAAGCTGACTTGCTGTGTTATAAAGGTCTTACATCAGAAGTCAAAGTACACTTTGGTCAAAGACACTATTTCTTTTTTCATACCCACATGCATGTTAATGTTATGTACTAGAATTTGAATACCTCGTGCATATCATGAAATGCAGAGATTCTCACTAGAAGGGGGGTTGAATAGTGTGTTAGATAAAACTTGAAAAACTTTTGCAAAGATGGAGATATTTCAACTTAAGTTTTACAAGGAACTTGCAAAACTGAAGAGAACAAGTATCATCCAGGGGTTTAAAATAACAGTTCAGTGGAACTACTTTTTCAATTCCATCACTATCACATTATTTAGTCTTTTGGTATGGGGATTTTATGTTGAAATTTCTTCAAAGTTCACCAAAAACGCATTATTTTTATTCATAACAATAGAAGACAGGTACTAGAAGATTTTTAACAACTCACACACTCGTTCAACCAACTAAGCTAGACCCTCTGGTCCAAAAAACGCGTTTTGTTTGAGGCATATGGTGGCCCTGACTAATATATATTTGTTGTGCATGACTCATATTCTATAAGTGAGTAGTTTGGGCTTGGGTCACTTGTTGTTGGGTTACGAAATAAGTGGGTTGGGGGTGCGGGGGTTTAGCCCCGCGGTACGATACAGGGGTAATATTGTAAGTCTGTATCGTGGTTTATTCCATATAAACTGATGTAACCCTATTGGTCAAACAACAATAATAGAAACAACCGCTTTGCTCCCGAGGACGTAGGTACACTTGCCGAACCTCGTTAAATCCTTGTGTCTGTGTGTGTACGTGTGATTACTCTGATATTTAGAATTTCGGTTGCTATTGCTAACAACTGGTATCAGATGGCGCTTAACCCTAGTGCGAAATTCGAAGTGGGGAAGTTCGATGGAACTGGGAATTTAGCAGTGTGGCAGAGGAGGGTTAAGGATATGTTGGCACAACAAGGTTTTCAAAAGGCGTTGTGCACAACGAAACCTATAGACATGGAGGATGCGGATTGGGAGGAGTTGAAGGAGAGGGCTGTGGCAACCATAGGTTGTGTTTGGCAGATGAGTTCATGTACCGCGTTATGGACCTGACGTCTCCGGGGGAAGTATGGACAAAATTGGAGAGTCAGTATATGTCCAAGTCCCTGACTAACAAGCTATACATGAAGAAAAAATTGTACGGGCTGAAGATGCAGGAGGGTTCTGATTTACAACAAAATATCAATGTCTTCAATCAAATTATCAGTGATTTACTGAGGCTTGATGTGAAGATTGAGGAAGACGATAAGGCAATAATTCTGTTGTGTTCTTTGCCTAATTCCTACGAGCATTTAGTGACCTTCCTAACGAATGGGAAAGACACCATTAGTCTGGAGGAGATCACGACTGCACTTATGTCCCATTGTCAATGGAAACAGAGTGCAGGGGAGAGTTCTCAAGGCAAGGGTCTGTATGCGAAGGGGAATAAAGAACGTGGGAGGACGCAAGGCAAAGGGGGTTTTGGGAAGAGGAATAAGTCCAAAACCAGACACGACAAATCAGTTTTGTGCTACAATTGCAAACAGCAAAGGCATTTCAAAAAGTATTGTCCAAAGTTGAAGCAATCTGGTGAAGGGGCATCCCTCTCTGCGAATGTGGCAGAGACCGACGACTCAGACTACTACAGTGAGGGATATGTTCTCTTGATTTCATGCAGTCAGCTTACAGATGAGTGGATTCTTAATCTGGATGTTCTTACCATATGACTCCCAATAGGGAGAGGTTCACCACATACAGGTCAGGCAATTTTGGCAGTGTCTATATGGGTGACGACAAAGCTTGTGCTGTTGTTGGAATGGGACAAGTGCAGATTGCTATGGATGATGGTGGAGTGAGAACGTTGTGTGATGTCCGGCATATCCTTGAGTTGAGGAAGAATCTGATCTCACTTGGTACTTTGCAGGCCAATGGTTTCAGTTATAAGACAGATTGAGATCGGGATACCCACAGAGTGTGTAAGGGTGCGTTGACTGTGATGAAAGCACAATGGACTGTAGGAAATATTTAGACTATTGGGGAGCATAGTTGTAGGCTGCGTTGCATCTGTTGAGTCTGATGATGATGCTACCAGATTATGGAACATGCGTTTGGGCCATCTCAATGAGCGTGGGATGGTGGAGCTTCATAAGAAAAGAGTTTTGAAGGGAGTTCAGAGCTGCAAGTTAGACTTGTGTGAGTACTATGTGCTTGGGAAATAGTCCAGAGTGCAGTTTAAAGCTGCGAAGCATACCACCAAGGGGATCCTAGACTATGTGCATGCTGATGTGTGGGGTCCTACTAGAGATCCGTCCTTGGGTGGTTCCTATTATTTTGTCACATTCATAGTCGATTTTTCTCGCAAGGTCTTGGTGTACTTCATGAAACAGAAATCTGAAGTCTTTGAGAAGTTCAAGCTGTGAAAGGCTGAGGTGGAGAACCAGACAGACAGAAAAGTCAGGTACTTGATGTCTGATAATGGCAGGGAGTACATAGACTCATGGTTTCAGAAATTCTGTGAGGAACATGGCATTCAGAGACACTTCTCAGTGAGGAAAACACCACAACAGAATGGTGTTGCAGAGAGGATGAATAGGTCCCTTACTGAAAGGGCCCGGTGTTTGAGGTTGAATGCTAGCCTTTCCAAAGGCTTTTGGGTAGAGGCGGTGAACATGGCGTGTTATCTACTTAACCGATCACCACGAGCTTCATTGGATGGGAAAGTTGCAGAGGAAGTCTGGACAGGTAACCCGGTTGATTTTAATAATTTAAGAATATTTGGGTGTCCTGCTTTTGTGCATATATCCAGTGATGAAAGATCTAAACTTGATCCAAAGTCAAAAAAATGTGTTTTTCGTAGGTTATTCCAAAGGCGTGAAAGGGGTTCCAGTTTTGGGATCCAGCTTCCAAGAAGATGGTGATAAGCAGGGATACAGTGTTTGATGAGCAGTCCATGATGCCACAGACAGTTGAGACACATGAGCCAGTGCCAGATGGAGCTTCTCCTAGCTCCGTGGAGGTTCAGGTGGACTTTGATCATCTGTCGGTGATTGCTAAGAGGGCAGAACCATGCAGTCTAAGACCTAAGGCCACACCTGCACTTGAGCCTAGATCAGTTAGTCCAACAGGACCGCATGAGTACACTCTTGTCAGAGATAGAGAACGTCGCACTATTAAACCCGTTGTCCAATATGGGTTTGAAGAGTTGGCTTCTTTTGCACTTCTCACCAGTTCAGGAGACCCGTCTACCTTTCAAAAGGCTATGAACAGCCAAGAGAAAGACAGATGGATGGGTGCTATGGTGGAGGAGATGGAGTCTTTGCAAAAGAATCAGATATGGGAGCTAGTTGAGCTTCCTCCAGGAAAGAGAGCTATAGGGTGCAAATGGGTGTACAGGAGGAAACCTCCAATATTAGAAAACTGAAGGGGAAAAGTTCAAGGCTAGCCTAGTAGAAAAAGGATATTCACAGCAGAAGGGGATTGACTATGATGAGGCTTTCTCCCCAGTTGTGAGGTATGCTTGTATCAGGGCAGTGTTAGCCTTGGTAGCTAGTCAAGATATGCACTTAGAGCAGATGGATGTGAAGATAGCTTTTCTTCACGGTGATCTAGAGGAGCAGATTTACATGGAGCAGCTATAGGGGTTCAGTAAAAATGGACTAGGCCAGCTAGTTTGTAAGTTGAAGAGGTTTCTGTATGGATTGAAGCAGTCTCCAAGGCAGTGGTACAAGTGTTTTGATTCTTACATGCTTCAGATTGGCTATAGGCGATGTGAGTATCACTACTGTGTTTATGTGAGGAGCCTTGATGACGCTTCTTTTATTTTTCTGCTACTTTATGTGGATGATATGTTGATTGCTGGTAGCCATTTGCGTGATGTGAATGAGTTGAAATCCATGCTGGGCAAGGAGTTTGACATGAAGGACTTGGGTCCTGCTAAGAAGATTCTTGGGATGGAGATTCACAGGGACAAGAGGTCCAGAAGACTATGGCTCTCACAGTAGGGCTATGTTGAGAAGGTGTTGGACAAGTTTAGCATGAGTAATGCTAAGTCAGTGAGTACTCCACTTGCAAACCACTTCAAGCTTTCTGTAGATCAGTGCCCAAAGACAGATGAAGAGGTGGAATACATGTCAAAGGTTCCCTATGCCAATGCAGTTGGTTGCTTGATGTATGCTATGGTTTGCACTAGACCAGATTTGGCACATGCTATAAGCCAAGTCTGTAAGTTTATGTCGAAGCCAGGAAGCGACATTGGGAAGCAGTGAAGTGGATCTTCTTGTACCTAAAGGGTACAACAGGGCATGGTATCATGTTTGGCAGTCAACAGGGTGATCCTTTAGTTGTGGGTTATGTGGATTCTGACTATGTTGGTGATTTAGATGACAAAAGGTCCACAACAGGGTATGTTTTTACTCTTGCAGGTGGGCCTATTTGTTAGAAGTCCATTGTTCAGTCTATTGTGGCAATGTCAACAACTGAAGCAGAGTACATGGCAGTAGCAGAGGCTAGTAAAGAAGCTGTGTGGCTCACAGGGCTAGCAAAGGAGCTGGGCATTGAGCAAGGTGGAGTTTAGTTGCATTGTGATAGTCAGAGTGCTATCGATTTGGCAAAGAATCAGGTGTATCATGCTAGAACCAAGCATATTGATGTGAGGTTCCATAAGATCAAGGAGTTGATGGCATCTGGTCAGATTTTACTCAGGAAGGTTCACACTTCAGAGAATGCAGCTGATATGTTAACCGAGGCGGTCGCAGCTGACAAGTTCAAGCATTGCTTGGACTTGTTGAATGTTGCTCGGTGCTAAATGTGACTAGACCACCCAACCCAGGAGACATATGAGGATATGAGGTGGACTTGCTGTTAACTTCCACGAGGCCGAATATTCGCCAAGGTGGAGATTGTTGTGCATGACTCATATTCTATAAGTGAGCAGTTTAGGCTTGGGCCACTTGTTGTTGGGTTACGAAATAAGTGGGTTGGGGGTGCCGGGGTTAAACCCCGCGGTACGGTACAGGGCCAATATTGTAAGTCTGTATCGTGGTTTATTCTATATAAATTGATGTAACCCTATTGGCCAAACAACAATAATAGAAACAACCGCTCTGCTCCCGAGGACGTAGGCACGCTTGCCAAACCTCGTTAAATCCTTTTGTCTGTGTGTGTGCGTGTGATTACTCTGATCTTTAGAATTTCGGTTGCTATTGCTAACAATATTAATATTACTCAGCTTTCTCAAAGCAAATAAACTGGAAATTATAGAATTCCACTACGTTGCTCTTTCGTTCCACTTTGTTCCTCACTATACTTACATTCAATTCTTATCACTTTCCTAATGTCAACCACAGTTATCATCGTCACAGGTATGATTTTAACCAACAAATCTTTTGGTTTGAATTCCTCTTCCGTTATGATTTGGTTTTTTATGATGGTTTAGTGAACAAGATTTGAGTTCTGACTTAATAGTGCTAACGTACATATTGCAGGTGCCATTTTTGTTGTATTTTGATATGGTTAGTGCCCAAATACCCAGGAATACTTAGTAATTGTAGTCCAGACTAAGAATTTATGACACTCACTATGGGTAAATTTCTGAATGAAATGGAAAAGGAGAAGCCAACAAGGTTTACTGATCAACATCTAAGAATTGTAACCAATAACTATTCTTACTTGTTAGGGTCAGGAGGTTTTGGAAAAGTCTATAAGGGAATTTTTAGTGATGGAACCATTGTAGCTGTAAAGGTCCTACATCAACTTCCTGACAAGAAAATTGAGGAGCAGTTTATGGCTGAAGTGGGAACAACTGGCAAAATTCATCATTTCAATATGGTTCGCCTCTATGGATTTTGCTTTGAAAGAAACTTGATAGCACTAGTTTACGAATACATGGGGAATGGCTCTCTTGACAAGTATTTGCTTAATCAGAACAAGACCCTAGGATTTTAAAAGCTTCATGAGATTGCGGTTGGGATAGCCAAAGGCCTTGCTTACATGCATGAAGAGTGCCAACAAAGAATAATCCACTACGACATCAAACCAGGAAACATTCTCTTGGACAGGAACCTCAATCCTAAAATTGTTGATTTTGGTTTAGCAAAACTTTACAGCAGGGAAAATACTCATATAACCCTGACTAGGGGTAAGGGGACTTCTGGTTATGCTGCACCTGAGCTTTGGATGCCAGATTTTCTTGTAACTCACAAGTGTGACGTTTAAAGCTTTGGCATGCTGTTATTTCAAATCCTAGGCAGGAGAAGAAACCTTGACATTAACCATGCTGAAAGCCAGGAATGGTTTCCAATATGGCTTTGGAAAAGATTTGAGGCTGAAGAAGTGGAAGACTTAATAGTAGCATGTGGGATAGAGGATCAAAATTGAGAGATTACAGAAAGAATGGTTAAGGTTGCTCTATTATGTGTTAAGTATAGGCAAGAATCAAGACCTATAATGAGTGTTGTGGTGAAAATGTTGGAAGGTTCGGCTGAAATTCCAAAACCTCCGAACCCATTTCAGCATATGATTGATGGGAATGATCCACTCCCAGCATCACAGATCAACACTGATACAACAAGTACTACACTTCAGTGATGGCAACCGAATCCAGCCTTGCACCTGCTACTCCTCATCATCGCTAGTCGATGTGGGATCTCCAACAACTCCTATTGGGATGAAGCTCAAGATTAAATCAGACTCTACCTGAAATTTATTCATACATACAAAAGATCAATCAATACAAGTTGTTGGTAATGTGGCAAAGTTGATTTTTTTTTCCTGTATAAATAAGTGTTCACAGTTAACTTTGTACTTCAAGGATCAGCTTGTTTACTGTTCTGAATCATGTATTACTAAGGTAATTGAATTTGAATTTTAATTTATATTTACGGAGAGTATCTTTTGCAATTTATTAAGCTGAGTTTTACAAAAGAACTCCACAACCAATGAATATTTTACTCTTTATCGAAGTTCCTTCGACAACCCTCAATTGTGTATGGAAATGATTAAAGAATTTAGTTCAGTTTCACTTTTCTCAATTCTCTCAAAGTTTCTTTACTGTTAGGTTATCTCTATTTGGATTTTGGAGCTTTGCTGCGCAAGCACTCTAAACACGCCAAATTCTTCTGTTCTCTAAAATACGAATATCAGATTGTAACATATCTGGTAGAATAAAAAATCTAGTTCAGTTTTTCTTTTCTCAGTTCTCTCAAAGTTTATTTACTGTTAATGACATGAATTCAAGATACAATTGCCAAAGCCTCAAAGCCTCATAAATCGCACAGCCAGAATTAATGCCGTTACAGTCTTACAGACGCAATTTGAAGCATTGATATGAAAAGAACCGTGAAACTAGCTTTCAAAAAAGAAAGCATAACTTTTTTTTACATTTTTTTTTAAATATTTTTCCTTCCATATTTCTACCATCTATAGAAAAGAAAGCGTTCAAAAATATTTATTTTGTCCCTAAAATTTTATTCACTTTACTACTTCATTCCTTTAACACATATTAAAAAAAAATGTGTAGCCTACCTTATTCAATCTTTTAATTTTTTAGTCATGTTTGAATAAATTTCTTCATAAATACTTACAAGAAAATAAAATAAGAAGGAAAAATAAAATAAGTTTATCTCATAAATTAAAAATAATTTAACTTATACGTAACTTATAAAATAAAATAAAAAAATAGTTTTTCTTAATATTTTCTCTGACACTCTCTTGTTAACACTCTCTGTGATTGACTGAAATTTATTGAAAATCACCAATTTTGGTAGGTTTTACTTCTAATTTAATGATTCTCTCTCCTAATTTAGAAGTGAGACCTACCAAAATTAGTGATTTTCAATAAATTTTAGCCAATCACAGAGAAAGTATTTGAAAGAGAGTGTCATAGAGAGTGTCGTTAACATTCCTTAATCATTAATTAAACTTAGACTAATCTTAGCTTCTAATTAGAAAAACTAAGTTCATTTTTCCATTTTATGGAAAAAATTAATCAAAAACCTTTAATCTACTAAATGCATTACCCTCTTACATGGGTTATTTTCAGCCAACCCATACATTTACCTTTTTCATAGGACGTTAGAGCTAGAAACTTTTGTAAGTCAGCTCTATATGTGGGATGAATCAAAGAAATCTTAATTGTGGTATATGGTGGACCAGCTATATATATTAAAATCCTTTTCTATTCTCTATCTTATGTCTCCCTTGTTGATTTTGCATAGCCTTAATAATATTATTATGGTGGACCATGATTGTCCATAATGTACCAATTTTAAATTAGACCTTGTATATGTTTCCTTATTTTCATGGTGCAACAATTTCCCTAACATTAAGCAACAAGGCCTTTGTCTATGTTGGGATGAGTGATATGAACTCTGTCCCTTAAACAAGAGTTGGGGGTTTCAATATTAGTTCTTGTAAATAGAGCAACATTAAAAGGAAAGGATTTATCATTTATCTTTTACTTTTTGTGCCTCACAGTACATTAGTCCTTACGCTCGGTGGCAACACTGCTTAAAAAAATAAAGAGAATGATATTTGGACATTCCAACAGTACCAACATTCTATTGATATTCTTTATTTCTCTCTATCTCTCTCTTCTTGTCACTTCATGTTATCAATCATATCAGTTAGTTAACTCTCCACTCTTCTTATCTCTCTCTAAATATCTATACCACAAGGGGTGTCCAAATATATTTTTCTAAAAACTAGAAATAAAAAAGAAAGCAAAATCTCATTTTAAGCTAACTTGCTGTGTTATAAAGGTCTTACATTAGAAGTCAAAGTACACTTTGGTCAAAGACACTATTTCTTTTTTCATACCCACATGCATGTTAATGTTATATACTAGAATTTGAATACCTCGTGCATATCCTGAAATGCAGAGAATCACACTAGAAGGGGGGTTGAATAGTGTGTTAGGTAAAACTTGAAAAACTTTTGCAAAGATGGAGATATTTCAACTTAAGTTTTACAAGGAACTTGCAAAACCGAAGAGAACAAGTATCATCTAGGGGTTTAAAATAACAGTTCAGTTGAACTACTTTTTCAGATTGTCATCCAAGTGAGAAATAAAAGCTTTTCGCAAATAACTTTGAAATGAAGCTTATGCGTCTAGTGCTACGAAATAGCTTAAGAGATAACTGGAAAGCTTAAAGCAATAGAAAAAACACTTGGTTTATACTGGTTCACTCAATCTAAGCTACGTCCAGTTCTCCTTCAAAAATATCCTTTTGAAGGGTTCCACTAATCAAAACTTTGATTACAAACAAGTATTCTCTACCCTGTCACTTCTGGCTTCAAGTATTCTCTAGGCCACCTATGGCACACCTTTAATCTCCCCTTGAGATTAAAGTAACACCCAAGTATTCTTTGTCACTAAGCCGCTCCTGGCTTTTCAAACAAACTGTTTGATTACAAGTTCAATAAACAACTCTCACAGAGAGGATATAACAATGAAAACAGAATACACAAAGAACTTAGAAGAGCTAAGAAGTTGCTCTTTTTGCTTAAGTGTAGATCGTCCAAGCATTTTGGCAAAGTTTCAGCTCTTGAAAACTTTCAAAGCTTCGTTGTTGATTTTGTGAGCTTGATCCTTTATTTATAGGCAGCTGGGTGAAGATATCCATTGTGGGATTTGTGCCTTTGCCAATAGTTGTTCTCTCACAATCATATGACCGTTGCTACGTGTCAGCGAGGGGTGGAGAGAGAGAGGAGACAACAGTACATGCAGCACCTCCACTACTTGTATGGTTTCAGTAGAGAGAAGCTTTCTTGTCCCCTGTGGTACACTTTTTGAATATTCAAATGAAATGTCACATATAAAAAGAGAGGGAATAACAGAATATTCCATATAATCATCATCGAAAAGTTTAAGTGTACTCTCTGACATATTGGACGCATTATATAACTATTTGATAGAAAAGATAGTGTAAGTTATATAAGCGTTGGACATTTCCTCAAATGGACGCAGTGTTTACACACTGGTTTTCACAATGCATTGGACGCTTGTTTCTTAATAGTGTGTTGGACGCTGTATTTTATACTTAGAATATACCTATTGAGATATATTGTTTGAGCTTTAAGAAATACAATACCATTAAAGCATTGGACGGTGTGATACCTATAATACTCAAACATAGATCATTAGGTATTTTGAAATTTAGTCTCATTTGTTATCAGCAAAACTGAAGTTTGAGAGATTGGACATCGTCCAAAGTCTTAGACTCCCACAATCTCCCCCTTTTTGATGATGACAAATAATGCTGAATTTTGATGAGAGCAAATACATAATCATATAAAGATATCAGAGCAAATGGGTAATGAATGATTATGCTATGCTAGCGGATGTTGACAGGGTGAAAAGATGTGAAATGAAGTACTCCCCCTAAGTTCAACATTTCTCACGCATAAAAAAAGATAAGATATATCAGATAATGTTGCATGTTAAAAAGAATCAAAGATAAAAGGTATCAGAGTGAAAAGCATATCATAGATATGGATGCAGAGCTTATGATAAAAAACACCTCATATATTTACTGAACAGCCAAAGATAAAAGAGTTTCACAGAGTAGTGCAATAATTTAAAACTCTATGACATCAAAATTCCAATTTCTCCCTCTTTTATCATCAATAAAATACTGGGTTTGAAAGATAGAAAGATGATTGACCATCATGGTCACTTAAGGCTGTTGAGGTGGTTCTTGTGGTGGAGGTGGTTGCTCTGGTGGTGCATGAGTTGGTGGTGCTGGTTGTTCAACAGGTGGTTACGGTGGTGGAACAGGTTGAACAAGATGAACCAGATGAGTAACAGTGCCAACGAGGTTAGCGGCTATTGATTGGATCTGACTCACCAACATCTGTGAGAGGATCATGAACTGATCAGCTATAGCATTTTGCATCATCAGTCTATGTTGTTGCAACTTCAGCTTATTGCCTCTCCTGAAAAGCACGAAGAGGGGCCTCAGTTTCTGCTTGTTGTTGCCTAAGAGCTTGATTAACAATCTCTAACACTCTACCTTCAGATACGCCTTGAGGTTCAACAAATCGTAAAGGAACAATAGCCCTTGGACTTGTGGAACTTGTAGGCACAACTTATCTTATTCCAGAGTGTACTTCATTGGACGCATCAGCGACAGGTATGCTTGTAACAACCTCAAGAGTAGCTTTGTCAGCAGTAGACTCCGGTGGTTGTGGCACGTTAGTTTCAGCCATTGATTGCGTATCTTCATCTTTGGATGCATCAGATTGAACTGCTTGTTCCTCATCTGAAGTGACGAAGTGTTCAACGTCCACTTGCACTTCATTCTCTAAGTCCAATTGGATGAGTACCTCGTTGATTTTTGTAGAAGCTTCATCAACTCGGCTTGTGTCACCTTTGGTTTGGTAGCCTGTTCTGCTTGTTCTTTAGCAGCAATCTCAGCTTGCTCTTTTTCAAACTGTGCCAAACGAGCTTTTTCAGGTAGTTCTTTCTTTTCTCTTGTAGCTTGCTCTTGTAAAGCTTTTTCTTCCTCAGCTAGTTGGATTTTATGAAGAGTTTTTACGTCTTCCTCAAAGACAGCTCTGTCTATCTTGCGAATGTCATATACTTTGCTGCTGCAAATGATTGGCAACGTCTTTAACATATCTAGGAAGTCATAATCTCCAGTCAAGAAGCATGCAGCAGTGTCACTCAAATGAAAGGGTTTCACTGGATGTATGACTTCAAGACCTTCAGGAGGATGAATAAAATCTTCTTTTGAACATCTTGAACTTCAAGCTTTCTGTGTATCTTCCCACACAATTTGTCGCCAAAATGTCTTGGCTTCGAACATACAAGTGGTCTTATGAGCTTGCCAGTTATATCAAACAAATGATTCCATTTCTGAGATGAAAACTGAAGCTGAATTTTCTCGTCTCTGGACGACATCTCAGTACCATAGTACTTAAAACCTTTATTCTTTCCATCATCAATTAAAGGTAGTCTAGGACATATCTTATCAAGTACAAACTTGATATTAGTGGAGCAATTGATGTGGAGGCGAGGAGGGTATGCTACTGCTTGGTCTTGCAAATACATTTGTTAAAGCAGTTTGCCAAGATCATCGTAGTCACATGGTTGAAAGTTCAACACTAGAGTTCCTGGTGGAAGTGGTATAAACTTGGTGATAGGAGTCCAAAGCTTAATATCTTTTACCCATCTAACCTTTGGAAGCTGTGTAAACTTGGAAGGGTCCAAGCTTTCCTTGATAACTAGTTGTATATCAGCAACCATTTCTTTATCGATGGTGGAGGTGACTGGTTTCTTGGGGGTAGGCTTCTTTTGTTGCCGTTTGCCATATTTATCAAGTAGAGGCTTGGCATACTTAGAAACGATTTCTACTTCTGGCTCTGGAGGTTCTTTAGACACTGGACGCACGCTCTACTAAGTACCAGTTGGACATGTATAGGGGCGCTCCATCCCAACCAAGGTTGGATAGGATTGCCTTGTCCAAGTTGGTGGAGGATTGCAAATGATAGTTCCTTCTAGCAACGAAGCATAGGCTGCTGACTGAGGATGAACATAATCATACCTCGTCCAATCTGGTGCAGAAACAGAAGTGAGACTTCACTCAAGTGGTTCCTGACGTGATCTCCAAATAACAATTTTCTTTTTATAATAGTTCTATTCATTCCTTGTGAAGAATGCAATAGGGAACCTTTCTTTATCCCTTTCTTCCTTTGTCTTCTCTTGGACCTGTGGTGGAATGGTCCAAGGTGCCCATGCATCCCTCCAAGTAGCTCTTGGATGCACGGTTCTTGTCAGGTTTAGCTTGAGAGGTTGAAGCTGTGCTGGTGTGGATGATGTTGCTACAGTTAGAGCAACTGTTGATTCACTCTCTGTGGCTTGAGAGGAAGGGGTTGGAATAGGGAATCTTCTTGGTCTTGTAGCCTGAGTTTGAATCCTTCTAGGTACCTTAGAAGGTATAACAAAAGCACCTACTTTGGACACTGTAGATACCTTATGTTTCTTTTGTTGTCCAGACTTCATTTCTTCAGCTTTCCTCTTGATCTGACCAATAGGAAGATTATCATCATCATCAGAGTCACTTAACATCTTTAGCTTTCTGACTCTGGGATTTTCTGGTGCAAGTTTGGTAGAAGCAGTCTTTGGACGCTTCTCAGTAGGAGGAGGAGGATTGGATGGTGCAAGAGCAGCATTTCTTATCTTGGTTCTTCTTTCTTTTTTAGCATCTTCTTGCTACTGTTGTGACGCTGCCTTGTCACTTTTCTGGTTTCTTGATCTCTTATTAGCTTCTTAATCTTCTTTCAAAGCCCTAGGAAGTCTATCTCTTCCTCATCATCATTCTGTATGAGCCTGCTTTGCTCATGTCTCTTTTTATTAATGCTTTCCTCGTCCAATTCCTTTAGAACTTTAGTAGTCAGCTTTATCTTCATTGGCTTGATGTTGGACTCTCCAAACTTCTATTGGAGTGCAATCAGCTATACTTTCCTCATGATTGCTTCATTCTCCTCATCTTCCAACTCATCATAAAATTTCTGGTACACTTTTTTATCCCAGAAAATTTTATTTAGCAATGCAGCATAAAAGATATCATCATTACCTTCAATAACTTCATCATTCGTAGAATATTGAAGTAGATGGTGTGTGGTAGGTTGAATGGGATGCCCTCACTACTACAAAATATGCTTTCAACATCGTCCAATTGACATCGATTAAATGAGAACTGATGTCAAAAAATATGCGGTGGCATTTTTGTAGATAAAAAGACTTCGATAACATCAATTCTCTATATGACCGATGTTATTAATCCTCATCAACATCGGTTATTACTTATAACCGATGTTAGATGCGTTTTCTAATCTGAGTGCTTTCCCAAACTCTTTTCCTGAATCCAAATTTCACTCAATACCTATGGCAACTTCACTTAACGCACTCCAAACCCAAACCTCTCTCATGTACTGTTCTTCCGAACTCAAACTTCACTCAACATTACCTTGCTACAACCCTTTACTCTTCTCCCTCATCCTCTTCAGCGCATGCCAACAACCTTGTCGCCGCACCTTTTCATCGAAATCGAACCCATACGTTTCCTGGCAAGTCCTTATGTGAGCCCAAACAAACGTCGTGTTGTGTTCCTCATAGTAGATCTCGCATCCCTCATAATAGATCTCGTGTCCCTTAGAACAGATCTTGCTTATGAACAGAACTCACATTCCTCGGAACATATCTTGCGTCCTAGTACATCATGTGGGCCACCGTCATCCTCAACCCTCCACGACGAAGACGAAGGTTTGTTCACCACATCTTCGGCATCGTTGTTCTCAACAGTGACGATAGACACGGAACAAGGTGGTTATTCCCCCTTTGTTTTCAATTTTTATTTTATTTTTGTGGAATCTAAGGTTTGTTAATCACAGGGGTCCATGCTAGGTTTTTTTGAAAGGAACCTATACCCTATCCGTATTTTTTTTATTATTTCTTTTCATTAATTTTTGCCCCTGTATTGTATTTTAGGAACAAATCGTGAAACTCCATAACCAATGTGTTTGATGACGAAGCTGAACCAGTCATTACAATCGGTGAGTACCTTGAGGAAGTTGAGGAATGGTATATCATTTTCTACAGTCCTGCTATACTTAATTTCATATCTCTATGAAACGAGGTTTTATGTGTATTCCATGTTGGTTATTTGGTAACCTGTATCATTAGGTGAGGAAAGTGAATGTGCTTGAGGGAATTTATGTAGTTAGATCTAAAAAGGTAAATTGTCTCTTCTGTATTCTTATGCATTTTATCCTTACTTTGAACTATGGAATCTTTAACACGTTTCATGTATGAAAATTATGTTGAAACCATATAGAAATTTCATTGCAACTGTGAAGAAGCCTATGTTTGACAGTCTTGTTTCTCAGTATGTCAAAACATTGGCTTGTTAAAGTGTTAAAAACAATGATTTTGAAGCATTGGGCTGAACAACTGAGCCTACTGCACATATGTCTAATCTTATTGTAAGTGTATTTAAGTTTAATATGTATTTTCTTGATTTTCTTGCATGCTTCGATTTTTTTTTTAATTCTTCCCTTGGTTATTTTTTTTTTAATTCTTATTGTGTTTTTCACTTAATTTTACTTAATTATGGTCTGATGATTTCTATCTTTATGGAAGGCATGCTTTGACTTTGTACATATCATCGGGATGGTCACAAACTATGATGTCATTCCTTATCAGAATTTAATCCTGTCAATAGCTACTATCTTGAATTTGGACAAGGAGGGGCTCCCTGTTTTCAGGTTTGATTATGTTTGCTTTTTTTTTTTTAATCATATAATTTGGCTTTAATAGTAAACTATGGCTATTCTTGTAGAAATCTGTTTCCAAATTCCATTAGATTCTTACATTTTGATGCATTATATTTAAACTTAGATGACCTTTTGTAAAACTTCTTTAAGATACAACATTGTTTATTAACAAACATTAGGATGACACTCACCTGCAGAAACATCGCTTATGATTCATCAACGGATATTTGCCTTAACAAAGTCTACTCTAGTTGTCCAGAAAAATATTGTCAAATTAACAGCTGCTGATTTAGTCAGTGTATTCCTTCAAATTTACAGTTGCTGATCAGGTAGGTAGGTTATGGTTTCAAATTCCTGTTGTATAATTTGTTTCTTTTTCAATAAATTACCTTGCTACTGTTGTAGGCAAAACAAGGGAACTCTGATTACCGTAGATATTTCCACATACCTGGAAGGAATTCACAGTGTATTGCTTGTGCAAAGTAAGCTTTCGATCTTTCCTATATTGATACTGTCAATTAACTTTTTCTTTTTCCTTAGCATAATAATGTTATACTTCTTTCTAGGTGATTACATTACTCTGCTTATTTGTTTGATCGCAAATTATAAGGACTGTTTGCATTCTGACCATTCTCTTAATGGTCAGAAATGGATTCTTTGTATTTTGGCATGTATAACTTTTTGATGAACTAGCAATCCTTTTTAGCTTCACTCACTTAATGCTACTCATGTCTTGAACAGAAAATCATAAGGATTTGGAAGTAGAGTATCTTCTTGTTTCAAATTATTTATTATTTATTGCATGTGGTGCTTTGCCAATTCAAGATCTGTGGGTTGGTTGTGAAATGTGTGGGCCACATAGTTGGATCAATATGATTCAATGTGATACATAAAAAAGGACAAATTGACATGGCACAAAATGTTAGTTAATGTCAATCTTAGAGTATATGAAAAATATCTCATAATATGTGGGTTACCTACTAAGAGTATATGAAAAATATCTCATATTATCAGTATATCTTAGAGTCTTAGACTATTGAATAGTATCTTATATGATCTCTTAAGATTGACTTTAATATTTTCTACTATTTCATGATTTCTTTCCTTAGTTGATTTGATTTGATCTCTGTGAGTCTTTGCTTTCTAATTTATATCTGTGATTCCATGATGGTTTTATATAAATTCTCACTGCAACTTGGCTCTATGGGCTGTCAGCTTCATGCTTTTACATGTTTATACTTTGCAAAATGCTCCATGCATCCCTGCTAAGGTTGATGTGTACTTGTGGAAAATAGGAGTACATGTCTAGGTTCACTTGATGTGTAGACTGTAAATAATGATGGCTTTTGTCTTCGAATGTCAGGTGCGGGAAACTTTCTTAATGCCATATTGGATCCAATATTAATATTTCTTTTTGGTCTTGGTGTAGGTGGTGCTGCATTTGCTACTGTGATCTCTGAGTACGTCAGTGATGTGGTAAACTTAGTATTATCTGTGCATTTTGCACATGTTCCTTAATTCAAGTTATCTTCTGGTTTTAACAAAATTTGTCTTTGTGTTCACCAGATATTTAATTGCTTTCATTCTACTATGGAAGTTAAGTGAAAAGGTGCTGCTATTCCCTTTCGAATTTGATGGGAGAAAATTTTTCAGCTATCTCTGAAATCCGGTACGCACAATTAAGTTGATTAGTTGCTTTGGCTGTCCTTGCCCTTCAACAAAAATTGGTAATGATAATGAAATTATCAGAGTTTAATGGAAACATGATTAATAGTTTCTGCAGTATGTCATTGAAATTTTCCTAGACAAACTTCATCTATGCATGATTCTGGATAGAAAATTTAACTCACTAGTCACTGAATATCTCAACAATACCTTGTCTTTAGAATCGACGAACCTAGTGTGAATATGTGGATTGCATAACATTTTTTATACTTAAAGGCTTTTATTTTGGCATTTAATCCTATCTTTTGCTTGAAACTCTGGGAGAGACTTGTTAATTCAAATTGGATTTTACTGTGTCTTGAACCAGTTGTCGCACTAGCTTGCGTTTGATAAAAACACATTTTATATTACATCCCCCCCCCCCCCCCCCCCCCCCCCCCCCGCCCCCCTCCCACTAATATATCAATTATTATTATATTATAAAATTTGATTCTTCATTTTCAAATGAAAGAATATCTTTTTATTCTCTTTATAATAATACGTAATCTCACTGTTATTCAACATTTTGTTTTGTATTTTCTTAAAAACTTCAAATTATTAATGAACTATTATTTTATATATTTGAATTCTCATGTTTTGAGTGGGGAATTATACGACACTTTTATAATTAAAAATTAAATGTTGATTATTTTTAAAATTTTCTACACACTAAAATTTTTATGTTAATTTTTTTTGTAAACATTTTAAATCATTGATTTTTAATTTTAATTATTTTTATTTTTATATTAATTTTTTATCTCAAATCTTAATGATCTCTAATCTTAATTTTTTTGTATTAATTTTTTATCTCAAATATTAATTATCTATGTTTTAAAATTATTTTTTAGATTTTATAAAAAACTTTGTTTTATTCTTAAATTTAAACTACTTGGATTTTTTTTAAATTAAAAACATGCCCATGTACTGTGCATAATACTTGCTTTAGTAAGAGTGTTAAAAATTTAAAATACAGCCCAAACCACTATGCGTAAATATCAACTAATATTTAAAAAAAAATAGTGAATGGAACTCTGAGAAGGAATTACACGAACATACAATAAAACTAAAAAAACTAAATTATAGCACTATAAAAATCAATCTCTTGGTTCTATATTTCTATTAAATTTAAAAGTTTCTATTAAGTTTATTTTTAAATGCCATGTTAAAAACAAGGATATCCAGAAGTTCCTTGATGGTATTTATGTTAGTGAGAAGGGAACAATATTGGAAGAGTAGATGCTGAAAACATGCGTGCTGGTTTTTACTTTTTTGTTTGCACCAAGCTTCTGTCTAGTAGCGAGAATTTGCCTATTTGGAGAACATTTTTGTTAGAGATCATTGAATTTTACAGTTTTGTGTTGTCCAACTTTTCTTTTTGGAGATATCTTATTTGAAATTCTTCTATATGCTTTGGTGTGAACAATATATTCTGAGAAATTAATACACCTTGCTGAAACCTTTTTGATTTTTCTGTATGTAATGTATAAAGTTTATTGAAATTTAATAAGAGAACATGAGTAACAATGATACTCTCATACACATATTTTTCATACCATCTTCCAAAGACACTATAAAATAGACCCCTTCCCCTACTTTCTGGGGATGCTCAGCTCAACTATTTCACATCTCTTTGATCAAGGATGACTCCTATGTTTAATATTGAGACCATAGTTGAAAGTTGAAACCCTTTGAATTTCTGAACAGCAGCATCCCAAACTTTAGGTAAGTTTTCTTATAATAATCAACTACTGATTTTTCCTATGTCTTATGTACAGGTCATGGTGCAACTGAAACAGTTGAGCACGGTTAGTCCTTCCTCAAATAGATTTAACCCTGCAGAAAAATACATCCAGCTTGTCACAGTGGATGGTTATGAATTCTATTTTATGGGCTTTATAGCATATGACAAGGCTCTCAAGACTATATGAGAGGCTTCACAGCAATATCACAACCATTCTAGTGGAAGCTTGAATGGTCAGCAAGCTTGAATTACTTTTCATCTGTGCTGGACTTATGTTTACTAAGCTACTATGAGTTAGATTTTAGATATATGTATACAAAGTTACATAGATTTTCATATATTATTTTATCATAATCAAGCATATAGATTTTTCTATTTAGTCTTTGAGACTTTTATTTGGGATTACAATTTACAAGTGATATAGAAATTGTTGTTATATTTTCAAAAAAAATCTCTCAAAGTTGGCAAATAAGATGAGAAGAAATTGCCAAGTTCTTTGGGCACAAAATTTAGTATAATATATTGTTGCCATTAGAAATAATGTATTTGTAGACTGATTTTGGTTTTAGATCAAAACTGCCATATTTTTTTTTTATATATAACAATGACTTTCTACATCGGTTCTAATTAGAACCGATGTAAAAAGTGCACTATTCTACATCAGTTTTGAATGTAGAACCGATGTAAAATAGTGCACTTTCTACATCGGTTCTATTTAGAACCGATGTAGAAAGTCATTTTTTTTAAAAAAAAAACTGGCACATTCTACATCGGTTCTATAACCGATGTAAAAAGTGGCCACTTTTAACATCGTCTCATACAACATCCGTTCTGGAACCGATGTTAAATGTCTTTTTTGTAGTAGTGCCCTCCATCAAGTGAAACAGTAAGTCTGTAACTGAGTCCTTGGAACCAGCCTTATACAGAATACTTTTGTTGCATACTTGCTGCCAAATTTTGGCTTCTTCACACATGCTTTTGTATTCAATCTTTGCTGACTCAATCGACTTGTCCTTGCATAGTACCTTGCCCACATGATTTTCATATTTTTCTGACCAGTCTGGCCAGTATTGATTTTGTTCCCTGATACAGCCAGTAACTTTGGCTATTGTCTCAGTGGATAGAACCACTTTCCGTCCAATCACCGTGGACACTATCTGGCGCTGAGTATCAAACTTGGTGTTCCTCCAGAACATCCTGACCAGTTCTGGGTATATTTTCTGGTTGTCGTTGAAGTAGCCCATAATGCCACACTTTAGTAGGTTTTCTTCAAGGTTGAGACCAAAACCTTCCAGGTACTTGATGTCGAAGAAATGTCAATGTGAACTGTAGCGGCACCTTGGGTTTCAATGGTGGTTTCAGGGTAAGTAGGGATATCAAGAACAGAGGCAATTAAATCACTGGAGTTCGTCATTGTGGTAAAGGTAGAATTTTTAGGTTAACAAGTGAGTGTTTAGGTAAGGTGTGTGTGTGTGTGTGTGAGAGAGAGAGAGAGAGAGAGAGAGAGAAGATTAGGGTACAAGATGATTTCTGATTAGGGAAATAGGTAAAGTGTTTTTAGAGAAGATGTGACAGCTTAAGTATATGCTTTGTTTGGAGAATACGAAACAATTTTGGGCTTTGAAAATTTGAAAGTGGAGGTTATGCCACTAAACTCGCCATGATAAGGCATGCTGAGGTTATGGGTAACTGTGTACGGTTATCAATAGTTAAGTGACTCAGCATAGAGAATTAACTAACATTTACTCAAAACGAAACCGTTTTAGCCACGTAGTAAAAACACGGAAACACATAACAGAAAACATCGTCTAGACATTGGACTTATATGTAATACATGTAGTGCACATGTATGACCAAGTGACCTTTGGACACTGTGTACATTGGACGTTATAGTCATTGGACGCTACATGTAGATGTTAATCATTCCTTTACAAAGTCCATGCCAAGTCTATCCCTTAGAAGGACTAGCTTGTCTTCAGTAAGGGGTTTTGTAAATATATCAACTAGCTGATTATCTATGGTTACAAACTGTAATTCCATAGTCCCTTTCTAAACAGGATCTCTTATAAAGTGATGTTTAATTTCTATATGTTTTGCCCTTGATTGCAATATGGGGTTTTTGGAAAGATCAATTGAAGCAATGTTATCATAGAAGATAGGAATGTTACTCTCATATATACTGTAGTTCTCAAGTTGATGTTTAATCCATAAGATTTGATAGCAGCACTTTACAGCTGAGATATACTCCGCTTCAGCAGTGAATAGTGCAATGGTTCCTTGCTTCTTGCATATCCAGGAGACTAGGCTTCCACCAATGAAGTGACATCCTCCACTAGTGCTTTTCCTTTCAATTCTGTCTCCAGCATAGTCAGCATCACAGTATCCAACTAATCTGAAATCTTTCTGCCTTTTGAAAAATAGACCAAGATTAGTTGTTCCAATGAGATATCTGAAAATTCTTTTAACAATAGTTAAGTGAACTTCCCTTGGGTCAGATTGGAATTTGCCACATAAACATACACTGAACATAATGTCAGGTCTAGACACTGTAAGATATAGGAGTGATCCTATCATTCCTCTATATAAGGTGTTGTCCACCTTCTTTGATCATTCGTCCAGTCCAAGTATTGTTGTTGGATGCATAGGTATTTTCATTGGCTTAGCCTCATCCATCTTAACTTCTTCAGAAGTTCCTTAACATACTTGGTTTGATGTATGTATATGCCTTTATCAGTTTGCTTGATTTGCAGTCCAAGGAAGAATTTTAGTTCACCCGTCATGCTCATCTCAAACTCTATCTGCATTAACTTCGCAAAATCCTCACATAGAGATTCATTAGTAGCACCGAATATGATATCATCAACATATATTTGAACAATGATAAAATTAGAATTATAATCTTTGTGAAACAAGGTAGTGTCAACTTTTTCTCTTGAAAAACCATTTCATTTTTCATACCATGCTCTTGGTGCTTGCTTCAATCCATATAAAGCTTTGTTAAATTTGAAAACATGATTAGGAAAAGCATCACTCTCAAACCCTGGAGATTATTCCACATGGACTTCTTTTTTTATCATTCCATTAAGGAATGTGCTTTTTATGTCCATTTGATATATCTTCATATTTCTATGAGCAAATGATAGTAAAATACGAATTGCCTCTAGACGAGCAACAAGTGCATAAGTTTCAGTATAGTCTATACCTTCTTGTTGTGAGTAACCTTTGGCTACCAGCCTAGCCTTGTTTCTCACAACTTTACATGTCTCATCCAGCTTGTTTCTGAATACCCACTTGGCTCCTACAGCTTCTTTGTCATCAAGTAGTTCAACAAGCTTCCAGACATCATTCTCCTGAAACTGGTCAAGTTCTTCTTGCATTGCTTTGACCCAACTTTCATCTTTAAAGGCATCGTCCACAGTCTTAGGTTCCATCTGTGATATGAGTGTTATGTGGCCTTGTTGTTGATGTGAGGATCTAGTTCTAACTTTATCCATTGGATCACCAATGATCTAATCTTCTGGATTATGCTTCTTTATTTGCCAGTTGCGTCCAGTTGGTTCTCTATGTTCTTCTGCTGGACCGTCCAGGGGAGCATTGGACTTTTCATCTGAAACATTATTGTTAGACACGTCTGATGACTTCTTTCCATCGTCCAACCTGAGATCTGCAAATGATTCATCCAACTCTGATAATTCCTTATCAGACTTGTTGTCATTAAACTTCACATGGATAGCCTCTTCCGCAACAAAGGTTATAGAGTTGTAAACTCTGTATGCCTTTGAAGTTTTTGAGTATCCAAGCAATATTCCTTCATCACACTTAGAATCAAACTTTCCCAAATTGTCTTTAGTGTTTAGAATGAAACATTGACATCCGAATGGATGGAAGTAAGATATGTTGGGTCTTCTCCCTTTCCACAATTCATATGGAGTCTTTTTCATGATAGGTCAAACATAAATTATGTTATATAAATAACAGGTAGTATTCACTGCTTCAGCCCAGAAGTGTTTAGGGGTTGAATTATCATTCAACATGGTTCTGACCATCTCTAGGAGTGACGTATTTTTCATCTCAACAACACCATTTTGCTGAGGTGTCCTGGGTGTTGAGAAGTTGTGATGGATATCGTTATCCTCACAGAACCTTTGAAAACTTTGGTTTTCGAATTCTCCCCCATGATCACTTCGGATCGAAGTAATGCATACTCATTTTTCATTTTGAACTCTTTTACAGCAATTATAGAAGACCTTAAACGACTCATCTTTATGAGATAGGAACATGACCCATGTCCATCTTGTATAGCCATCCACTACAACCAATCTGTATCTCTTACCACTTACTGAGACTGTTCTTGTGGGTCCAAACAGGTCAATATGTAACAGCTCAAGAGGTCTAGAAGTGGAAATAATGTTTTTGCTTTTAAAAGAACTTTTTACTTGTTTCCCTTTCTGACATGTTTCACAAAGAAGATCATCTTTGTATGACATACTTGGTAATCCTCTCACGAGGTTATGTTTGTTAAGCTTTGAGATTAACCTCAAGCTTGCATGACCAAGCCTTTTATGCCATAGCCAATGATTTTCTTTAATTGAAACTAAGCAAGATACATTTTGACTTAATAGTTCCCCAAGTTTAATCTTGTACAGATTACCTTGCTTCTTTGCAGTAAAGAGAAGGGATATCCATCAGAGTTCTTAACTATACATTCACCTTTGTTAAAGGCAACATCATATCCACTGTCACATAATTGACTTATGCTAAGCAGATTGTGATTCAGACCTTTAACATAAAGAACATTATCAATAGAGGGATAGGGTGATATACCAATGTTACCTACGCCAATTATCATCCATTTCTGATTCCCTCCAAAAGTGACTGCCCCACCAATCCTAGGTTGGAGGCTTTGGAACATACACCTTTCTCCTGTCAAGTGAAGCGAGCACCCACTGTCCAGGTACCATGACTGGAGTTTCCTTCCTATTGTTAAGCATGTCTGCAATAGGAACAATTTTATCCTTAGGTACCCAGATTGACTTGGGTCCTTTCTTGTTAGTTTGAAGGGCACTGGACGCTCCCTTCTTAAGCAGATGTCTGCATTTGGACGTTATATGTCTAGGTTTCCCACAAAAGTAACAAACATCTACATCCTTGTCATGAATGTATTTCTTTCCCTTGTATCCATGTCTTAAACTATCATTGGGACAAATCCTTCTTTAGGCTATCAATCTCTTCATGAAGTTTCACAACATCATGTGGTTGACCTCTTAAGGAAGTATTTGTTTCAACTTTCAGAAGCTTCTCAACAAGCCTTTTGTTTTCTGCTTTGAGAGTTTGAATCTCTATGGAAAGATTCATTTCTCTAGTCCTTGAATCCTCATAGGACTGATAAGCATAAGCAGTATCATTTCATAAAGTTCGCCTGTCCTCATTTAAGGCTTCATATTCTTTTGAGAGCTCTGTAAACTTTTTCTATAAATTCTCCTTTTCACTTTCAAGTTGTTTGAAACTGTTTTCTAAAACTTCTTTTTCTTTTGAAAGTGATTTGGAGGATTTCTTCAAAGTTTTATAGGCCTTTGACATAATAGAAGAGTTTGAAAGTAATTCATGATAAGCTTCTTGAAGCAATTTTAAATCATTAAAGTCTACCTCTTCTTCCTCTTCTGGTTCGGAAGAGTCTAATGTAGTGTCTGCCATCAGACATATGTTTGCTTCTTCTCCCTCTTCATCATCTGATGATGAGTCATCGTCCAAGTCTTCCCATGTGGATATCAGAACCTTCTTGCCCTTCTTTTTGTTGAAGACTTTCTTTTTCTTGTCCTAGCTCTTCTCAAGGTCTAGGCATTCTGACTTAAAGTATCCGGGCTTCTTGCATTTGTAGCAGACGATTGGACTTTTTCCTTTCTTTTCCTTGAGTTCTTTCTTTTTTAGGTTTCTCCATCTGGATCCACCTTTCTTCTTCCACATAGTATGGATTCTCTTGGATATGAAGGATAGCTCATCGTCCTCTTCGGAGTCTTCATCTTCAGATTGCTCTTCTGATGACTCCTCTGCTTGTATGGCTTTGGACAATGGTGCTTTCTTTGGCTTTTGAATGCTGAGTGCCAGAGACTTGCTTTTCTTTGCATCACCATCTTGCTGCAGTTCTAGCTCATGCACTTTTAGGATACCTACAAGTTCTTCCAAGGACATCTCGTCCAGTCCTTTAGTTGCTCTCAAAGTTGTAACCTGTGGTCTCATTGCCTAGGAAAACTCCTCAGAATTTTGTCAATATGTTCATAGTTATTATAATCTTTACCATGTGCTCTAAGCTCATTTAGTATGGTTTGAAACCGTCCAAACATACTTTGTATGTCCTTGTTTCCTTCCATACTAAATAACTCATATTGACGAGTAAGGAGATTGAGTTTGTTACGTTTTACCTTGGTGGAACCTTCATATGTTAACGCAAGAGTGCCCCACATCTGTAGCACTTTTGAAACTATGCACCTTGTTGTATTCTTGTTCAGATAGTGCACACATGATGGTGTTTCTGGCTCTGGAGTTGAGATGAAATCTTTGTTTTTGCTCCTTCATCCATCTAGCCTTGGGAATCTCGTTGAAGTTCTCATCAACTGGGATGTAGTCGCCCATCTCCACAATGTACCACATATCAATATGGCAAGATTCAAAGAATGCTATCATTCTTTGCTTCCAATAATCATATTTGACACCCTTGAAGAGTGGTGGTCTGTTCACAGCTTGTCCCTCATTTTCCATCTTTCTCAGGATCTAGTTTCCTATGTACTGCAAAGTACTCAACCCGAGAGGCTGAGCTTTGATGCCAACTGAAATGCAGAGAATCACACTAGAAAGGGGGTTGAATAGTATGTTAGATAAAACTTGAAAAACTTTTACAAAGATGGAGATATTTCAACTTAAGTTTTACAAGGAACTTGCAAAACTGAAGAGAACAAGTATCGTCCAGGGGTTTAAAATAACAGTTCAATGGAACTGCTTTTTCATATTGTCGTCCAAGTAAGAAATGAAAGCTTTTCGCAAATAACTTAGAAATGAAGCTTGCGCGTCTAGTGCTACGAAATAACTTAAGAGATAACTGGAAAGCTAAAAGCAATAGAGTAAAAACACTTGGTTTATACTGGTTCACTCAATCTGAGATACGTCCAGTTCTCCTTCAAAAATAACCTTTTGAAGGGTTCCACTAATCAAAACTTTGATTACAAACATGTATTCTCTACCCTGCCACTTCTGGCTACAAGTATTCTCTAGGCCACTTCTGGCTACAAGTATTCTCTAGGCCACTTCTGGCACACCTTTAATCTCCCCCTAAGATTAAACTAACACCCAAGTATTCTTTGTCACTAAGCCACTCTGGCTTTCCAAACAAACTGTTTGATTACAAGTTCAATAAATAACTCTCACAGAGAGATATAACAATGAAAACAAAATACACAAAGAACTTAGCAAAGCTAAGAAGTTTCTCTTTTTGCTCAAGTGTAGATCGTCCAAGCGTTTTGGCAGAGTTTCAGTTCTTGAAAACTTTGAATGCTTCGTTGTTGATTTCGTGAGCTTGATCCTTTATTTATAGGTAGCTGGGTGAAGATATCTGTTGTGGGATCTATGCCTTTGCCAATAATCGTTCTCTCACAATCATATGACCGTTGCTACGTGTCAGCGCGGGGTGGAGAGAGAGAAAGGAGACAACAGTACATGCAGTGCCTCCTCTACTTGTACAATTTCTGCCAACAGAAGTTTTCTTGTCCCATGTGGTACATTTTTTGAATATTCAAATGAAATGTCACATATGAAAAGAGAGTGAATAATAGAACATTCCATAGAATCATCATCAAAAGGTTTAAGTGTACTCTTTAACATATTGGACGCATTATATAACTGTTTGATAGAAAAGATAGTGTAAGTTATATAACGCAGTGTTCACATACTGGTTTTTACAATGCATTGGACACTTGTTTCTTAACAGCGTGTTGGACGTTGTATTTTATACTTAGAAAAACAAGTTTCCAATTATATTGGATGCGTTATACCCATTGAGATATATTGTTTGAGCTTTAAGAAATACAATATCATTGAAGGTGTGGTACCTATAATACTCAAACATAGATCATTAGGTATTTCGAAATTTAGTCTCATTTGTTATCATCAAAATCAAAGTTTGAGGGATTGGACATCGTCCAAAGTCTTAGACTCCAACATATCCTATTTTTATGTTATTCGAGTCTTTTGCTAATCCAAATTCCACCATTAACTTTTGTCTCGAGGCTTTCCTTCACAAGCTTAGAGAACAAACATGAGTTTTTTGTTTTCTCCTCCATTGTTCTACACTTCATATGACAATTTTTCAGACTCAGGCGCATAGTACTTTTGACAAATTTAATGAAAGTGTTGATTCCACTATGAAATGCGCAGTAATAGAATCCATCGGTAAGCAAATATCTAAATCTTTTGGATCCATACTTGCTTGGGATATATCTATTTTCATATTTCTATTTCACCATAAAGCACATAGTTATAACAATTATGCTTCTTGTTGAATTTTGCAGGTACCCTTTAAAGGATTAAAAAAAAGGATAAAATGTGACACGACTATTACACAATAGTTAGTTAGCCTTTTATTCATTTTTGTTAGTTAGTTTTATAGATTGACATGTGTGACTATACTACCTCTCTTATACACATATATAAGAGAAGACAGAGACTTGTAATGGTGATTTTTCATTCAATCAATATCTAGAACTTTCTCTTCAGAACTTTTTTCTCTCTTCATTTCTTGAATCGTTTGAATAACAATGTGATTGAAGAATAAATGGTTGAGACTTGTACATATGTATTTATGTTATCACTTATTAGAATTTCAATCGTTTATTGAAATCAGCAGCCATCACCTGCATTTTTATAGTCTAAAGTGCAATATTAATGAGTTTTGTATCTACGGTAGACAAAATTAGCTTCAATGGTGAAATGGTAGAAACTCCAATGCTATGGCAAAGTGCTGGTAATTAAAACTGAAAGTAGACAACTTATAGAGAAACATGTCCTATGGACTGTGGTTGATACGTGGTTGGAAGACAGCTCAACCAAAGTGGGGGAAAATGGGACAAAAAGCCCAAAAGAACTGAGTAAAGAGGGTGCACAAAATGGGCCAACAGACTTGAAACAGCCCAACACAACTAGACCGCAAAGGGTGAAGAAAAGGCCTGAATGGAGAAAAGATTTCGTATAGACATTTAGCCTCTGCCAGCATGACTTTTCATAGGATATTTTAGACTTTATTTTGACTCCACATGCATTAGTGGAATTCTGTTAATTGGCATTTCATTTTGTTATGATGTGATCAGTAGATCTTTGCCACTTGGCCTATGATCCGTAAGTTTAGGAAAGTATGCTTATATTCCAATTATGATGAATGAAAGAGGCAGAATATTATGACCTGAGAATTTTCCTTATTATCTTCCTTCTTTTGGAGTTTCTCCTACTCGAAAGGAGCCTTCCCTTTATTCCCCCGTTATCATTGGTGCTTTCATTAGCAACCATGCCTGCTAAACCTGATAAAGCTGATGAGCTCTTGACCCAATGCCTCAATCAGATGAAAGATATGCAATTACATATGGACACGCAATACTCCGCTATGGCTGCAGAACTTGCCACCTTTAAGGAACAGATGCAACTGGTGGCATCCCACTCCACCACTCCCACGATGGTCTCGCTGGTTCAAGCTGCAAAGGTACGTCTCTCGTCCTTCAATGGCTCTGCCCTGCTTGAGTGGATATTTCAAGCAGAGCAATATTTTGACCTCACCCAAACTCCACCTGCCAATCGCCTCGCCCTCCTTCCCTTTTTCATGCAAGGCCCGGCTCTGGCATGGTTTAAGTGGCTCCACGCTAATCATCAACTCATTACTTGGGAAGCTTTTACCCATGCACTTGAGTTGTGATTTGGTCCATCCTCTTACGTTAATCATCAGGCAGCACTTTTTAAGCTCCAACAAATCGGGACAGTGACCGAATACCAACATAAATTTGAATCCATCTCCAATCGAGTTTTGGGTATGTCTCCCGAATCCTTGCTGAATTGTTTCATTTCCGATCTCTGCACCGACATTCAGAGTGAATTAGCCATCCTCCAGCCTCATTCTCTATCACAAGCTGTTGGGTTGGCGAAACTGGTAGAAGACAAACTTCGCGAGTCACGTCAACTTCCTACTCGTTTCACACAGACACCACCACCATCGTCATCAGTGATGGCACCATCCGTTCTTGGCCAACCACCTCGCTCATCCCCTATTTCATTACCTATTTGCAATTTAACAGCTGCCCAAATTCAAGAGAGGCGAGCCAAAGGTCTATGTTACAATTGTGACGATAAATTCGGTCCGGGGCATCGTTGCATAAAGAAGTAATTTCTCCTTTTGCTTTATGATGATCCTCCAGAGGCGATGCCAGATTCTGCTATTTTGGACCCCCGATCCTCCTGATACCCACTTAGTATCTCCATTAGATCCTGTTACCGAGCTTATTATTCCTACAAGTGAACATTTTCAGTTATCTTAGGCTGCCTTTCATGGGCCACCATCACTGCGAACCCTTCATGTCCCTGGCAAAATCCATGAATTGGACGTCACTGTGTTGATTGATTCCGGAAGCTCCCATAACATCATGCAACTGCGAGTGGCAGAGTTTCTTGGATTGGCCGTGGTCGCCATCAAGCCCTTTTCGGTTGTTGTAGGCAATGGGGCTTCGATCTAGTGCACTGGTTGCTACAATGATGTTCCCATTATGCTTGCTGGTCACTTGTTTCATATTTCCTTCTTTATATTGCCCATTCACGGAGCTGATTTGGTCCTCGGAGTTCAATGGCTTCAAACATTGGGGGCTTTCCTGTCTGATTATTTTGTTCCCTCTATCCAATTCTCTTACAAGAATCAGCCAGTCACTCTTATTGGATCCTCAACCACGACTACAGAACATGCTTCCTATTCTCAGTTTTGTTGTTATTTGTTCACAGATTCAGTGCATGTAGTCACATTGGCCTCCACCATTCCCTCAGTTCCCAAACCGGAACCTCCTTCTTCCGGCATGGATGTTAGTAAACTTCCTCCTGATATTGCTACACTCCTTAATACCTATTCCTCTGTGTTTGCTGTTCCATAGGGTCTTCCTCCCCACCACACTCAAGATCATCACATTCATCTTGCCCCGGGCTCGCAACCTGTAACATCCCGAAAATTATAATCCAATAAGTAAGAACGTGAGAGATTTAATTAGAAATTTTCTTGTTGGGGAGAATTGTAACACTGTGATTTTTTCGTAACGTATATTAAGTGCTTCATAAATACTGAAACAGGAAATTAAATTTAAGTTCATAGTGTTATTGTGAATTTTTTTAGACTTTTACGTAAGTTCCGTAAGTTGTAAAAAAAAAAATAAGAGAAGGGGGTGTCCTTAGAGGAAGGGTGGCTACAAATAGCAAAATATGAAATTTTACCAAAATATATACGTGAACGAGCTTCTCTCTTCTCTCACTCTCTTCAATTTCTGCTTCCTCTCCGAAACCCTCTGCTCTCTCTCCTTCTCTCTAAATATTCTGCATCTCTCTAATATTTGAGCCTCCAAATCAAAGTTTCTACCGATTAAAAATTGGATATATCATAGAGGGAGACTAGAGCTTCAAAATCCACCGATTGGATTTCGATTTCGTCGAGGTATGGAGGGGTATCTTTTTTTTTCCTAAGCTATTTCCTTGTTTTCTTGTTAAATATGGATTGTGGCTGTTGTTGATGGTCTGTAAATAATTTTGAAAACCCGAAATAAACTACTTGTGATTTGTGTCCTGTGACTGTCTGGATTTTTCGTCTCCGTTTTCGTGCATGTTTTTGAGGATGTAAATACATTTTCCTATGTTTTGATGCCTCTGGATGTCGTGGTATTTTTTTCAGATTTTTTTGAGCACTGTAACTATTTTTACCGGAATTATTTTCGAAAACTGTTGATTCTGAGAATGGGACTGTTTTGATTTTTACAAGAATTTTGGGACGTGATTTTGGAAAATTGGAACCATGAGTTCATTTTATGTATCATGAGAATCATCTCTAAAATTTTGAAGGTCAGAAAAGCCTGGGAAGTATTTTTAGTGATTTAATGTTGGAAAAACCGAATAGCTGGACAGTAGAGAAATTAAATGTAGAAAATTACTTTTTGTTAGAATTTGGTCTTGAGAAAATTTAGTAATACTTTTTTAACCATGTGGAATATCCATGGATTTTCTCAGAATTTTTTAAGTACCTTTTGTAATTATTTACATTTTCTTATTGAAAACTCTGTTCTGGAGTAATAATGATTTGGAAATTCAAAAAGGGTATTTTTGGTGGTTTTTTGGTACTGAGGAAATTATATGTGATGGTCCACATGTTGGAGATATTCTCTGTAAAATCTCATGAAATTTCAAATTGATATGATGCATCAAATAATTTTTGGGGTGTGTGTACAGCTCTATGTGTCTACATGAAATTTAATTATATTAATTGTGTATTTGGTTTTAATGCCTTTAATTGTACTTGTTAAGGAATAATTTCACCTAAAAAGGGAAGTTTCCATAGAAATATGAATGCAATGATTTGTGATGGATTGAGTTTGAGTTATTGGATTATTGGTTATTAATGATTGTTCTGTTATTAACTGTGAATTGGAGACCGGGAGGAATGTGATCCTCGGGCAAAGAGTGCTGGAATTTGTTGTGCATGTGAATTGCTTGTATCAGTGAGATCTTATATTCAGAGAGAAATATTTGGGAGAAAAATCATAAAATTTAAAGAAGACAAAGGAGAAAAGGAGAAAAGGGATTCAAAGGTTTCTCCATCAAACTAAGGATTCAAGGTAAGGATCAAGGCATTTAATTTCATTTTAGACCATTTGGAATGTAGAAAAACATGTTGTTAAGTTTAGATTCAAGATTTGATCAAGAACCATGAAAAGATGAAATTGATTTAGGGTTTTTATATAATTGATATTAGAAGCTTGAAATAATTGTTTGGATCCATGTTTGATTGATTGGATGATATGTTGTGATGGATTGAAATTGATTGGTTGGTTTGTTGTTGGATTGAAATTGCTTGATTTGGCTTGATTGTGTTGTGAATGATGTTGGAAATTGTTGAATGTTTATATTTTTGTAGGTGATTGTTTAAAATTACTTATTTAATTGTGATTATTAACATATTGCATATGCATGAGTCTTTTTGGGGGTTTTACAAAGATTCAAGTGAAAAATAATTGATGTTGGCTAACCGGGACTGCGGTAGCCATGGAAATGAAAAAGAAGAAAAGAAAAGAAAAGAAAAGAAAGAAAAGAAAGAATAAATGTTGGCTAACCAGGACTGTGGTAGCCATGAATGTTAAAAGATCAATGATGTTGACTAACCGGAACTGCGGTAGTCATGAGAAACGAATTGATATATGAGAAATGATTTTGTTGACTAACCGGGACTGCGGTAGTCATGTGAAATGAATATGATTTGAGAATTGAATCTTTGGGGTGAGCAGAATAAGTTAGACAGGGCTGTATAGTCTGTGATTATATAGTCTGTGGGGTGAAGGATATTGGCAATTCCACATGTGGCTGGAAACTGGACTGAGTTGCGGTCGTGGTGGCCTTCCGGGTATCCTGATCTCCTAATTCTGTTTAGCTAATTCGCGTTTAGTAGGGGCTGATAGCTGAATTGCAGTACGTAATGGTAGGCCAGTTACTTACTAAACACTCAAAGGGGAAGTCTCCATGGAGCAGGGTCAAAATGATTTTGAGTCAAAGCTGCATTTGCATAAATCATACTGCATTTGCTTATGTATGTGATTGATTAATTATTATATGAAATGTACATGGTTGATATGGATTTTAATTGTATGAGAAATTAAATGTCTGATCCGGTAATGCTGTCCCCAGATTCTAGGGGAGTGTGAATTGCAGGTATTTTGAAGATTAATTAGAAGTTAAAGATGCAGATATTTTCCAGAGCTATAGGAATGGGTGTTTTTGGCTTTAGATACTTTTGTATTAATTAGAAGAAAATTGGTAGTAGTATTTTCTGTAAATTTTAATAATGTAAATTATAATGACAAACTTTAAATTTTAATGGAATGTATTTATTTTAATGATAAATTCTTTTTATGGATTTTAGATGGAAATTAATTAATTAGAAGGGGGGGTTACATTAGTGGTATCAGAGCTCTGGTTATGCATCTCTAGGACTTGCGAGTAGTGGGTCTATTAGGTGTTTTGCTGTGTTACCCTGATTATAATTGTTTGTTTGTTAAGAATATTATGGGAAAAA
Organism: Pueraria montana var. lobata; assembly: GCA_026413185.1. Taxonomy (NCBI): domain Eukaryota; kingdom Viridiplantae; phylum Streptophyta; class Magnoliopsida; order Fabales; family Fabaceae; genus Pueraria; species Pueraria montana. Next base: position 27,140,741 of record CM048656.1, read on the forward strand.
GGGTAATAACTAGATCTGAGATTTTAATACATGTACAAATGAGAAGAGGAAGGCTAGTTATAAATCCTAGAGTTGAAACCAATAGTATAGCTGAGATGGCAGAAAGGAAGAAAGGAAATCTTGATAGAGTTGTGAGGGTGCACACTCAGGACTCAGTCGAGATGACTTTTCCCTCCTAATGCTAAATTGAAATATTGTCCAAGTTGTGTTATTTTCCATGCTCCTTATATTGTGAAGTTACGAGTTATACCATGAGTTAGTTGAGGAAGGAGATCCAAAGATCCGAGTTCGCAGATCAAGGTTGAGAATAGAGGTCCAAATAATTGAGTTTATAGGATAAGGGTGAGTTTGACAAAGGAAAGGAAACAAAGTTTTGAAGGTACCTTGATGTTTGGAAGATGATAAGATGTTGAGAGTATGGTTATTGCCTTATTGTTCTAATGGATATATTGCCTTTGATGTTAGAATTGATAGAATCCCATTATCTCTCCATAGGATTGCATGTTATTGCCATATTTCTTTGATTAAATGTTGATTGGGAATCTAATTACTGTTCACGTTAGTCTGCTGCCATGTACTGCTTAAGCCTTATTTTGGTAAAATTAGCTAGTTAAAATGATGTGATTTGAACCCTAAAATGTTGTATTATGATGGTATGAGCTTTGTGCGACGAATTAAGACCAAAATCACTATATTTTGTGCCCTTTACTGTCACAGAAATGCAGCAGACAGCAGGGACTCTCTATTCCTGCATAATGCAAAAATTTATACGTTTTTACATGTTATAATTTATGGTTTGGGTCTTGGCAAAATTGTGTTAAAATTTAAGGAAGTCTGGACATTAATTAGAGAGATTTTGGTGATGATCTAGTGCCATTTTGTATCATGATTTTGCTGTTATAACAGGGGGTATCTCTGCTGCTGCATAATTCTGTTATTGTAGAATTTTAACGAACAAAAATCATGTTTTAAGCTTTAGCAAAGTTGTATGAAAGGTTGGAGAAAGTTTGGGCAAGGTTTGGTGAAGTTTTGTGACTTGAAAATGTTTATAGAAAGTGAAAAATGAATCATATTATCTTGTGTGGTTGGATGTTTACGAGTGATATTTAAATGGCTTAGGAAATAATATGTGATTATGAATTTATACATCATCTTGATGAAAACTAAATATTTTAATATATAAAATGAGTGTTCCGAAATTGAAGCTTAAGAGTAAATAAAGAATAGTTAATGTTTCATGTGATGTAATTGATTTATAATTACAAGTTTAGATTTACTTGATTGTATTTGAATTGGTAAAGAGAATTGATTGATATATGGTGAGTTTGAAAGCTACTTATATTTGACCAAAAAGTTATGATGAATAAATTTAGAATGTTTGATATTATGGGTGATGTTGAGAATTATTATGTTGTGAATTGATTACTAGGTTTCTGTTGTGGTTGTTTCCATACCTTTTGAAAAGGGGTATGAGGGAAAGTATTGAAAAATAGAGCAAACTCTGCCGAATTTTCCGGATGGATTATGAAACTTGAGAATAGATAAATTCTCTTAGTTATTATATGAATTTTATAAATATATATTTATATATATGTATAATTGTGAGGCTATTAGTATGGGGATTGATTTTTGAATATTACTACAATTGATTGAGCATTTTCCTTTTGAGCGGATATTGAGCATAAGGCACTTAGTTATATACAAAAGGAAGGTATTATGATATGGAATTCTTGGCTCCCAATTATCTACTCAAATATATGATATTAGTAACGGGGTCACATTATAGACCATAGTAATATATGGTGATTTAAGGCTTGTATAATTGAGGTTATTAATTACCCACGTTGTAGAATTGAATTGGTAGGTATATGTGAGGGTTCTTGATGGTTAAATTATAATTTAGTGAGTAGGATAAGTTACGAATGCTAGAATAATAGCAGAGTGTTTAAGATGGTGAAGTAAGTGATTGCAAAGTTTGAGACTGTGATTTGGATGTTAAAAGTCGAATTCAATAAGTGATTAAATTGGTGATAGTAGATTGGAATGGTTTGAGACAATTTAGAAATCATCCAAATGGTGATTTGGTTGGAATTATGATAATAGGATGTAGCTGTAAGTTAGAGACTTAAATCATATTTAGAATACCTTCTATGAAGAGAAAAATGTGAGAAAATTGTAGGAAAAATCTTTGGTAGTGTTTAGACATAGAAAGTTGAGGTCTAGACATGTATGAAGGGTGTTGGAAGAGTCGTTGAGCTAAGAATTATAGTCATTATTCAAAAACAAAGTAGCAAGTAACCCATCTAGATGAACTTAGTAAGTATAGTTTAAAGATTTAGCCAAAATCACTAGATTTACCTTAACAAGTGCTTAGGTAAGCCTATAATTGGAGTAGAACATCAATATCCTTAATCCATAGATAAGCATTGTGTTTTAGTATCATACCATGCTCAAAATAGTGAGTTTAAACTATCAAAACCAAAACAAAATGATAAGAGTCAAAACTGCACATTTTAGGTACCAAAGACATGACCCGAAATGGTAAAAGTGCGAACTTTGGCATTGCATAACTCCTTGTATAGGATGAGTTTCGAAATGAAACCTTTTTCCACAATTTTGTATTACCAAATTCTAGTTCTCCACAAAATTTCATAGCCATTGGACTGATGTAGCTCATTTTGGATCCCTAGGTTCATTTTGACCCAAAACTAGTTCCTTAAGTGACTCGAAAAGCCTAGATTTTCATCCGAGATGAATTTTGAGGTGAGACCAATTCCTACAATCCTATTTTTAGGTATATAAAATCTGTTTTTGGGATTTACAAAGTTTCTCCCTATGGATTTTAAATTCACCTTTGAAAACCACCTCTTTTCTGAGCCGTTTTTGACCTGAAACTTGAAACGTACGCCATTTTCAAACCGTTCGAGCTTTTAGAGTGAAACCAAAGCCCACAACCTTGTTTTTGTACCCTCTAAATCTTTTTTGAGGTCCCACATAAGTTTAAGCATTATACAATGAATTTGGTAGAAAAACCCGTTTTCTAGAAACATGCATTTTGCAAACTTATAGTATGCGCCATTTCCAAACTGCTTTGATTTTTCGAGTCAAACCAAAACCATTAGGTCACATTTAATGCATATTAAATCTGTTTTCAAGTTCCAAAGGATTTCAAGTTCTGTAGCTCAATTGGCGTAGAAAACCGTTTTCTACACTTTCTTAAAACCGCAAACTTAAAATGCGCGTAGTTTTCAAACCGTAACTCCGATTTGGATGAAACCAAAACTCACGATATTGTTTTTAAGTGAAATAAATCTGTTTTTGGGTTCTAAAATGAAAAGATCACTGTATCATCAGATTGCTTCCCAAAATCACCTCTGAGAAAGCTCAATTCAAAGGAAATCCTTAGGTGAAAGATTTGTTCTTGACCTAGAGGCCTACCTAGTAGTTTACCTACAACTTATATACGATAAATTAACTCTAGATCTTCAATGTTGAGTAGATTTAAGTATTGCCTTGAAGATAGCTATACTGTCTACCTAGTAGCTTAGATAAATTTCTATCGAATCCACTCTATGTTAGTGAGCCTATAGCCTTGAGAATGAATCTGCTTAGATGAAAACCATATATACCTTTTGTGAACGACCTTATCTATGCTTTGTGTTGGAGAAAGAGATAGTAAGTTAGAAACGAGCCCTTAAGAGGAACACTTCCTTATGGCAGAATTCTAAGACTAGCTATAGAAAAATAGATTGGCATGAGAGTAAGCAAAGATGATTATAGCCCTAGCTTAGCTTAACCTTACACTCAATGAATTTCAGGGACGAAATTCCTAAAAGGAGGGGAGTATTGTAACATCCCGAAAATTATAATCCAATAAGTACGAACGTGAGAGATTTAATTAGAAATTTTCTTGTTGGGGAGAATTGTAACACTGTGATTTTTTCGTAACGTATATTAAGTGCTTGATAAATACTGAAACAGGAAATTAAATTTAATTTCATAGTGTTATTGTGAATTTTTTTAGACTTTTACGTAAGTTCCGTAAGTTGTAAAAAAAAAATAAGAGAAGGGGGTGTCCTTAGAGGAAGGGTGGCTACAAATAGCAAAATATGAAATTTTACCAAAATATATACGTGAACGAGCTTCTCTCTTCTCTCACTCTCTTCAATTTTGCTTCCTCTCCGAAACCCTCTGCTCTCTCTCCTTCTCTCTAAATATTCTGCATCTCTCTAATATTTGAGCCTCCAAATCAAAGTTTCTACCGATTAAAAATTGGATATATCATAGAGGGAGACTAGAGCTTCAAAACCCACCGATTGGATTTCGATTTCGTCGAGGTATGGAGGGGTATCTTTTTTTTCCCTAAGCTATTTCCTTGTTTTCTTGTTAAATATGGATTGTGGCTGTTGTTGATGGTCTGTAAATAATTTTGAAAACCCGAAATAAACTACTTGTGATTTGTGTCCTGTGACTGTCTGGATTTTTCGTCTCCGTTTTCGTGCATGTTTTTGAGGATGTAAATACATTTTCCTATGTTTTGATGCCTCTGGATGTCGTGGTATTTTTTTCAGATTTTTTTGAGCACTGTAACTATTTTTACCGGAATTATTTTCGAAAACTGTTGATTCTGAGAATGGGACTGTTTTGATTTTTACAAGAATTTTGGGACGTGATTTTGGAAAATTGGAACCATGAGTTCATTTTATGTATCATGAGAATCATCTCTAAAATTTTTTAAGGTCAGAAAAGCCTGGGAAGTATTTTTAGTGATTTAATGTTGGAAAAACCGAATAGCTGGACAGTAGAGAAATTAAATGTAGAAAATTACTTTTTGTTAGAATTTGGTCTTGAGAAAATTTAGTAATACTTTTTTAACCATGTGGAATATCCATGGATTTTCTCAGAATTTTTTAAGTACCTTTTGTAATTATTTACATTTTCTTATTGAAAACTCTGTTCTGGAGTAATAATGATTTGGAAATTCAAAAAGGGTATTTTTGGTGGTTTTTTGGTACTGAGGAAATTATATGTGATGGTCCACATGTTGGAGATATTCTCTGTAAAATCTCATGAAATTTCAAATTGATATGATGCATCAAATAATTTTTGGTGTGTGTGTACAGCTCTATGTGTCCACATGAAATTTAATTATATTAATTGTGTATTTGGTTTTAATGCCTTTAATTGTACTTGTTAAGGAATAATTTCACCTAAAAAGGGAAGTTTCCATAGAAATATGAATGCAATGATTTGTGATGGATTGAGTTTGAGTTATTGGATTATTGGTTATTAATGATTGTTCTGTTATTAACTGTGAATTGGAGACCGGGAGGAATGTGATCCTCGGGCAAAGAGTGCTGGAATTTGTTGTGCATGTGAATTGCTTGTATCAGTGAGATCTTATATTCAAAGAGAAATATTTGGGAGAAAAATCCTAAAATTTAAAGAAGACAAAGGAGAAAAGGAGAAAAGGGATTCAAAGGTTTCTCCATCAAACTAAGGATTCAAGGTAAGGATCAAGGCATTTAATTTCATTTTAGACCATTTGGAATGTAGAAAAACATGTTGTTAAGTTTAGATTCAAGATTTGATCAAGAACCATGAAAAGATGAAATTGATTTAGGGTTTTTATATAATTGATATTAGAAGCTTGAAATAATTGTTTGGATCCATGTTTGATTGATTGGATGATATGTTGTGATGGATTGAAATTGATTGGTTGGTTTGTTGTTGGATTGAAATTGCTTGATTTGGCTTGATTGTGTTGTGAATGATGTTGGAAATTGTTGAATGTTTATATTTTTGTAGGTGATTGTTTAAAATTACTTATTTAATTGTGATTATTAACATATTGCATATGCATGAGTCTTTTTGGGGGTTTTACAAAGATTCAAGTGAAAAATAATTGATGTTGGCTAACCGGGACTGCGGTAGCCATGGAAATGAAAAAGAAGAAAAGAAAAGAAAAGAAAAGAAAGAAAAGAAAGAATAAATGTTGGCTAACCAGGACTGTGGTAGCCATGAATGTTAAAAGATCAATGATGTTGACTAACCGGAACTGCGGTAGTCATGAGAAACGAATTGATATATGAGAAATGATTTTGTTGACTAACCGGGACTGCGGTAGTCATGTGAAATGAATATGATTTGAGAATTGAATCTTTGGGGTGAGCAGAATAAGTTAGACAGGGCTGTATAGTCTGTGATTATATAGTCTGTGGGGTGAAGGATATTGGCAATTCCACATGTGGCTGGAAACTGGACTGAGTTGCGGTCGTGGTGGCCTTCCGGGTATCCTGATCTCCTAATTCTGTTTAGCTAATTCGCGTTTAGTAGGGGCTGATAGCTGAATTGCAGTACGTAATGGTAGGCCAGTTACTTACTAAACACTCAAAGGGGAAGTCTCCATGGAGCAGGGTCAAAATGATTTTGAGTCAAAGCTGCATTTGCATAAATCATACTGCATTTGCTTATGTATGTGATTGATTAATTATTATATGAAATGTACATGGTTGATATGGATTTTAATTGTATGAGAAATTAAATGTCTGATCCGGTAATGCTGTCCCCAGATTCTAGGGGAGTGTGAATTGCAGGTATTTTGAAGATTAATTAGAAGTTAAAGATGCAGATATTTTCCAGAGCTATAGGAATGGGTGTTTTTGGCTTTAGATACTTTTGTATTAATTAGAAGAAAATTGGTAGTAGTATTTTCTGTAAATTTTAATAATGTAAATTATAATGACAAACTTTAAATTTTAATGGAATGTATTTATTTTAATGATAAATTCTTTTTATGGATTTTAGATGGAAATTAATTAATTAGAAGGGGGGTTACACAACCTGTCAATATCAAGCCGTATCGCTATCCCCAATACCAGCGTGCAGTCATGACTGAATTGATTTCCGAGATGCTTCATGATGGTATCATCCGTCCTAGCACGAGTCCTTTTTCTTCACCAGTTCTATTGGTGCACATAAGGATGGCACCTGGAGATTCTGCGTCGATTTCAGGGCGTTGAATGCCATCACTGTTAAGGATCGTTTTCCGATTCCGACAGTCGATGAACTCTTGGATGAGCTCCACGGGTCGACTATGTTTTCCAAATTAGACTTGCGTGCGGGTTATCATCAGATTTTACTAGCGCCTAAGGATACATTCAAAACGGCTTTTCGCACCATAGATGGCCATTTTGAATTTCTCGTCATGCCGTTTGGGTTAACAAACGCGCCTTCCACTTTCCAGGCCATGATGAATGATATTTTTTGGCATTATCTGTGTCACTTTGTGCTGGTCTTCTTCGATGATATCCTTGTTTATAGCAAAGACTGGGAATCTCACCTGGAACATTTGCACCTTGTATTAGAACTTTTGGCTCTCCATAAACTGTTTGCCAAATTTTCTAAATGTGACTTCACTGTTAGTACCATAGCGTACCTGGGACACATTATTTCCCTAGCAGGGGTGGCAGCTGACCCCGATAAAATTCAGGCAATTGTTGATTGGCCATGTCCCCGAACTATTTCAGCACTTCGTAGCTTCCTCGGCCTTACGGGCTACTACCGTAAGTTTGTCCACCATTATGCAGTTATTGTTGGGCCTTTGACAGAGCTCCTTAAGAAAAACTCTTTTGACTGGACTAAGGGCGCTACTCAAGCTTTGAAAGCTGCAATGACTTCCCTTCCGGTGCTTGGCCTTTCTGACTTTAATCTTTCCTTTGAGGTCACTACTGATGCATCTGGAATGGCAGTGGGTGCTAGGGGTGTTCGCGGTGCGGTTTGGTTCGGTTTTCAGTTAAAAAGTCACCCGAACCAAACATAAAAATTACATGCGGTTCGGTTTAAATGTAATATCAAATCCGAACCGAACCAAACCAACCTTTTGCGGTTTGGTTTGGATCGGTTTTGCGGTTTTAATATTTTAAATTTTATCTTAATATGATTTTAAATTTTAAAAATGTTTTTAATTTAACTAAAAAAAATGATGCAATATAAAATCTAGTAACTAATTGAGTCGTAATCAAGACTTGAAATTGACATTTACATATTTTTTATTCATAACAAACCACAATTTTGAAAGAAATTGCTTAGCTCCTTGTACATTTCATTACTTAAGTTTTCTTTTATTTAAAAAAATAAAATTATAAAAGGATAATAGTACTAAAACGCATACTTGAGTGTCATATAGAACAATTAAGAAATAAAAAAGTACAGCTTTATGGTCATATGCGGTTTGGTTCGGTTTGGTTCGATTCCAAAGATATAAATCGAAAACCGAACCAAACCGATCGGTTTGAGATTAAAATCATCCAAACAAATCCAAAATATATCGGTTTGGTTCGGTTTTCGGTTTTTTTTAGCGGTTTTCGGTTTTTATTTTGGATCGGTTTGGATTTGAACACCCCTAGTGGGTGCTGTGTTGTCTCAAGCGGGCCACCCTATTGCATTTTACAACAAAAAACTATGTATGAGAATGCAATCAGCATCAACTTATGAGAGAGAGATGTTTGCTATCACCTCTGCTGTAAAAAAATGGCGCCATTACCTATTGGGTCGTCATTTTTAGATATACACAGACCAACAAAGCTTGCGTAGTTTGCTTGACCAAACCATCCAGACACCCGCCCAACAACGTTCGCTTACAAAATTGCTTGGCTTTGACTATACTATACATTACAGTCCGGATCATACCAATGTTATAGCTGATTCTCTATCGCGTATACCTGAGACTTCTGAGGCTCTGTTTGTTGCTATGTTTACTTGCACTCCTGTGATCTTGGACCAGTTGAGGAACCATTACTTACATCATCCTAGTGGACAGGCCCTGATTGCTAAATTTCAGAACAATGTTGATTCCTCACAATTCACTTTTCAGCACGGACTCCTCTATTGTCGGGGACGTTTATTTGTTCCTGTGGATTCCTCCTTACGGCAGCAGCTATTACAAGAATTTCATTTTCCCTGATAAGGGGTCATTCTGGAATTAAAGGGACACTCTCGCGCCTTACTGCAGCTTTCACTTGACCTCGCATTACCCATGATGTGAAGGTTTTCGTACGCTCTTGTCTTACTTGCCAGCAACATAAATATGCCACATAGAAACTTGCAGGTCTGATACAACCATTACCCATTCCTCAACAAGTTTGGGAAGATGTGTCGATGGACTTTATCACTCACCTGCCATTGTCCAATGGTAAGTCTGTCATTTGGGTCATCATGGACCGTCTAACCAAATATGCACACTTCTTTGCATTACCTTCTTCTTTTTCGGCTGCTTCTTTGGCTCTCATCTTCCTTTCAGAAGTCTATAAACTGTATGGAATGCCAAAAACAATTGTCAGTGACCGCGATAAAGTGTTTGTCAGCCACTTTTGGAGTGAACTATTTCAGCTCCATGGCACCACACTTGCTTTCAGCAGTGCCTACCATCCATAATCAGATGGTCAAACAGAAGTTACCAACAGGATACTCGAAACATACCTTCGTTGTTTTGTGAGTGCCACTCCAAAATGGTGGTACAGTTTCTGCCCCTTGCAGAGTTTTGGTATAACACGTCGTATCAGTCAGCCATTAAAATGTCCCCCTTCGAGGCTCTTTATGGGCGTGCACCACCGACCCTTCGTTCTTATGTGGCAGGTTCCACTTCCGTGGCTTCTTTGGATGCGACATTGCTTCAGCGTCACCAACAGTTGTGTGTCCTTAAGGAAAACTTGGCTGTTGCTCAACTACACATGCATACTCAAGCCAACACCCACCGCCAAGACAGGAACTACAAATCAGGTGATTGGGTCTAGCTCCGTCTGCAACCATATCGCCAAACAACTGTCCGTGGTCGCGGATCGGAAAAGCTATCTAAACGTTACTGTGCTCCTTTTCCGGTGGTGTGTGTTATTGGTTCCGTAGCTTACCAGTTAGCTTTACCAGAGGGTGCCCGGATTCATCCGGTCTTTCATGTTTCTAAGTTGAAGCCTTACTTTGGGGCCCCACCGCCAAATATTTCGGATCTCGACCCCTCCGTAACAGGGACGTTGGTTGATCTTCGTCCGGTGGAAATATTGGGGGTCCGCACAATCCGAGCTGCTAAGGGTAACTGTAAACAATTGCTGATTCGTTAGGAAGGCCTGCCAGCTTTAGAAGCAATGTGGGAAGACCGAGAGACATTTTTCAAGTCTTACCCGAACTCCAACCTTGAAGACAAGGTTGTCTTAGACGAGGAGGGTAATGATACGTGGTTGGAAGACAGCTCAACCAAAATGGGGGAAAATGGGACAAAAAGCCCAAAAGAACTGAGTAAAGAGGGTGCACAAAATGGGCCAGCAGACTTGAAACAGCCCAACACAACTAGACCGCAAAGGGTGAAGAAAAGGCCTGAATGAAGAAAAGATTTCGTATAGATATTTCGCCTCTGCCAACATGACTTTTCATAGGATATTTTAGACTTCATTTTGACTCCACATGCAGTAGTGGAATTCTGTTAATTGGCATTTCATTCTGTTATGATGTGATCATTAGATCTTTGCCACTTGGCCTATGATCCGTAAGTTTAGGAATGTATGCTTATATTCCAATTATGATGAATGAAAGAGGCAGAATATTATGACCTGAGAATTTTCCTTATTATCTTCCTTCTTTTGGAGTTTCTCCTACTCGAAAGGAGCCTTCCCTTTATTCCCCCGCTATCGGTGGTTGATTAGAAAAGCTTACTTTTGTAGTTATGTTCTATTTCAATTTTCAGTTTCTGGAGTGGTGGTACTAATAGCAATTATAGCAATAGTTTATGCCATTATTGAGTGCTTGAAGAAGGCACGAGAAGCAATTCCTGCATACACCCAACTTCCATGTACAGAGAAGGGTCATAAAGCTTCAAAGTCATTTCCTTCAACGTGTGAAATTCAAGTTGTAATACCACCAGATTACACAGTTCAAACTTCAAAAGCTGAGTTTGCAACAATGGAAAGATTCCTAAGCAACATCAACAAGGATAAATCCATCAGATTCTCTCCTGAGGATCTTGATGTAATTACATGGAACTACTCAACCATATTGGGTTCAGGTGCTTTTGGGGTTGTCTACAAAGGGGAATTGTCCAATGGAGAACATGTGGCTGTCAAAGTTATCAACAGTTTGGACATGGGAATTGAAGAGCAATTCAAAGCAGATGTTAACACCATTGGAAGAACTTACAACATCAATCTACTCAGACTTTATGGCTTCTGCTTCGACCGGGACAAGCGAGCTCATGTTTATGAGTATGTTGAAAATGGGTCTCTCGACAAGTACTTGTTTGGCAGCCAGAACCAAGATGTTGAGTTCGGGAAGCTTCATGTGATTGCAATTGGAACAGCAAAAGGAATTGCTTATTTACATGAGGAATGCCAACAACGAATAATTCATTATGATAGAGAATGTTCTTCTTGATGAAAACTTGGAGCCAAAGGTAGCAGATTTGGCCTGGCTAAGCTTTGCGGCAGAGAAAATAACGTTTCAGTCAATACACACTTTAGAGGAACAAAGGGATATGCTGCACCAGAAATGTGGAAGCCTTATCCGGTGACTTACAAGTGCGATGTTTATAGTTTTGGTAATCTCCTCTTTGAAATTGTAGGGAGAAGGCATTTTGATGGTAACTACAGTGAATCACAACAATGGTTTCCAAAATGGGCATGGGATATGTGTGAGAATAATGAATTATCTGTAATGCTTTCACGTTGTGGAATTGAAGAGAAAGACAAGGAGAAAGCTGAGAGAATGTCAAAGGTGGCTCTATGGTGTGTTCAGTATTCACCAGATGATAGACCTCTTATGAGTACCGTAGTGAAGATGTTAGAGGGTGAAATTGAAATTTCCCCACCACCATTTCCCTTCCAAAACCTGGTGTCTGGTAAGCCAAACTTGATTTCACAAGGAAGCACTACAAATTCAGATACTATTACATGATTTACATCATGGGAGACAGAATCTTCCTGAGAATCTGGCTCCAAAACCAAGTACAAATACAATACATTTCGGATTGAAAATCCTACTTAGTTGTATCATAAATTGAAAAGATTGATGTAAAATAGAAATTCTATCTAGTTTTGTGCATTCAAAACAAATTCAGAGTGGTTTTCAGTTTTGTTGAAAATTACAATGCATATTCTACAACCCAATTCTTGGTGCCTAAACTAAAACCTCCCAAAAATTTGTGTTACACCTTGGCAACACTTTTGCAACAAGAATTGTGTCGTTTGATAAATATATGACATATGTAGATTTATAGAGCATTTCACTTGTTTTGATGCATTAACTTGATGGAATATTGTGAAAATAAAACCTAATTGAGTTCATTTTCATTCATCATAATCTTTAGTTTGTTAAAAGAAAAAGATTATGCATACACTAATTTCTTGGACTTTCAATGCAGGTAGAATAAGCAAGGGAAAAGAACTTGATCTTGGATTGGACATGTATCCAACACACAAGCAACAAAGAGTCTTCGCCAACATTGTAAGTCCAGGTGCTCAGCACACATTACACAAGAACCATGTGCCCGGTGCATGGTTGGTGGAGAACCATGCGCCTAGCGCATCTATTTGAGGCATCCAGCGCATCGAGTCTCGGCCAGATTCACTTTTTCATGCCCTCAGTGCCACTTTTGTGTGTCCAGTGCATCCTTATGCCAAAGTTGCAGGTATGCAAGTACAAACATCTATAAATACGAAAAAGAAAGACCTGTTGGGCTTTTTTTTTTGTTCTCTCTTGAAACGGAAGCTAAGGAAACGATTGGACACACTCTCTACCATTAAAGATTCAATTAGGCATTGGGAACAATATTGAAGATTCAATGGCCTCACCATCTTCTATCTCTCACCAATTTGTTTTTCTTTCCCTTTTCATTAGTTTCTAAATTTTCAAAGGTTAGGGTAGGGTGAATTTGATTTAAAACTTTTGTAGTCGAATTCTTTATCTAAATTCTATCTCCCTTTTCCTTCCTTTGATTGACCCCTTGGGGAATGGATTGTAACTTGGATTTACCATTGGAAATTTTAAACGAGTTTGTTTTGACCTGTTAGTCAATATATCTTTTACGCCTAAAAATAGAGTTTGAATGTGTGCATCCATTGTGATTTTTGAAATTAATGTTTGTTTCTAATTAAGTTTACCTAAGGAATTAAAGTTCGTAATTGGTAAAAAAAAAAGGGTTATCTGCCCAGGAATTGAGGTCAAACTAATTTAGTGAAATTGGATTTTAATTCCAAATATTAGAAGAAATTTAGGATTGAATGAGATGACATTAAGGAATAATTGAGAAGATTGTGAACCTAACTGTTTTGCTTACATAGCCAATTATTGTGTTTGTTTTCTTTTATTCTTAAAGATTGTGAACCTAACTATTTTGCTTACATAGCCAATTATTGTGTTTGTTTTCTTTTAGTCTTAATTATACATAAAAATAAAAAATAAAAAATCCATCAATTGTTACTTGATGTGTTTCTCTCCCCTTATTATTTACTCTTTTAAAAATTTTGCCCAATTTTTATGTTCTTCCCAACATCCAACCGAAGCTATGGGCATTTGGTTTGCAATTTTTAAACCACTGTACAAAGAGAAAAAAAATTAGAACTGAGAGGGTTCGGGAGCAATTGAATAACCATAAACATGCATCCAATGATCTAGCCTTTTAAAGGCCAAATCTGAACCTTTTCACCAATATACCATAATGAACTTACCCTGCCATTACTGACTAGTTTGGTCTCAAGAGTCACGCTCAAAGTGACATGCAAGGACTCCAAGTTCGAGCAAACACACATGCAACAATTTTTCTAGCTTGCATCAACCAATATTCACTCATTCAGTCAATAAATTTTAGATTTACTAAATAAATTGTCAATAGCACCGGATAGGGGAGAAGGGATTAAGGGGAACAGACCATGGTGCTTAAATCAAGAATACGAAGTAATTTCAAAGCAAACAAATCCATCTAAACACAATGTAGCCATGAGCTACTTCAAACCATACAAGAAATAAATTTCTGAAAATAAAATGAGTTAGAGTTAAAAGAAAGAGCAAACCGGTTTGCAGTTCTTCTCAACACCCAAGATTACTCGTGTTCAAGACCATCATCCCTCACCTTTAGATCCTTTTGCAAGTCTTTCACTTTTTCTTGTACTTTTTGGTCAAGGGAGCAACAAAAGGAAGGTTAGAACACTTAATTACACAGAGAGGGAGATGTGTGTGTGTGTGTGTTTGGTGATGGAGAAAAAAGTAGAGAGAGTGAGGGTCTGGTGAGTAGAGAGAAGGGAGAGGATGTATGATAGTGTTTTCACCTTGTTTAAACTTGGTGAAAATTAGAATAGGTTAAATTATTTTTTCCCCTTAATTTATTTATGGCTTAAATAACATTTTAGTACCCATAAAATAGACAAATTTAATTTTGCTACCTAAATTATCATTTTTTTTATTTTAGTTTTAAATAAAAACTTATAAGAGATAGATTCTTCTATGTTATATTTATTTTAGAAATGTTACTTATATAACAATTATTTAAAATGTAATAAATGATATGATGGAAAGAGATAGACATAAAAAATAATATTGTATAAATTATTGTATAAATTGTTATATATGTATCACATCTCTATTTATTTTAACTTTTCTTAAAAGCAAAATATTAGCAATATTGAAAAGAAATTGTATTCGATCTCTATCCTACGTCTCCCCTCTTTTTTAGTCATCGTACTTCGAAAGTTCTTAGAGATTTCTCGGAGCCTTAATCATATTATCATAGTGGACCAAGATGGTTCGTAATTGCCAGTGTTAAATTAGACCTTGTTTACATTTATTAATTGGAAAATTCTTCGTTTTGCGAATTAGATCGCTCAACACAAAGGACATCATACATAAGCCCACGCAAACACACCCATGATTTCCGTCAAACTTGAGACTTTTTTACAATATTTTTTATTTAGCTTCGGTCCAATAAAACAGAAACAAGTGTGCTTCGTGCAGCCAAACCATAACTCCAACAAAATTGTCTATGACTATGATAGATGTTGGAGACCTTATAAAAACTAGACTTTGTTATAAGTTTGCCTTATAATTTTCACGGTGCAATTTCCCCGAAATTAAACAAAAACGCGTTTTGTGGCACATAATGGTCAACTACTTTCAATATAAAATACTCGTACACAAAATAACAAGCTGACTTGCGGGTGGTTATAAAAAGTTCTTACATCAGACTTTGTCATAGACTCATAGTACAGTTTGGTCAAAGACGCTGTTTTTTCTTTGATACCCACTTACATGCATGTTAAGTACTTGAATAATTGTATATCCCATTTGCAAGTTATTCGAGTCTTTTCCTAATCCAAAATCCACCGTTAACTTTTGTCTCAACTCTCAAGGCTTTCCTGCACAAGCTTAGAGAACAAACATGAGTTTTTGGCTTTCTCCTCCATCCTTCTACAGTCCACATGACGATTTTCAGGATAAGGCGGAGGGCATTTTCAACAATTTTATGAAAATGGCAGTAATACCATCCATTGGTAAGCAGATAGGCTAAACCTTTTGGATCCATGCATGCTTGGGATATATCTATTTTCATTTATTTTTATTTCATGATGATAAAGCATCGCTATAACAATTATCGGTTTCTTCTGGGTGCCCCTTTAAGGATAAAAATCTGACATAATAATATGATTGTTTTTGGCTTAATTACTATTTTAGTCCCTCAATTTTGGATCCTTTTTTTTTGTAGTCCTTGAATTTTGAAAATTGTTCTTTTTATTCCCTCCCATGAGTGTGCGTCAAACGGAGAATAATAAATTGACAATTTGTGACGGTTTTAAAATGCAAAGTCTGGCGGCTAAAAACTCTCACACTCATGGAAGGGACTAAAAAGAGCAATTTTCAAAATTCAAGGACTAAAAAAAGCATATTTAAATTTAAGGGACTAAGAAAAACAGGACCCCCAAATTGATTAAGCCAAAATAAAAGAACTATAGGGACTAAAAGAGTAATTAAACCAAAAATAAATTGTTGAAACTTGTACATTTGTATGTATTTTATCAGAATTTCAACCGCTAATTGAGATCAACAGCCTTTTCCCTGCATTTTTTACTCTTAAGTGCAATATATTTTAGTTTTGTATCTACGGTATATATAGAGAATTAGCTTTAAAGGTGGAATGGTTGATACTCAAATACTATGGCAAAGTGCAAGTAAAACTTAGAGTAAAGCTAACTTTTGTAGTTATGTTCTATTTCAATTTTCAGTTTCTGGAGTGGTGGGACTAATATAGCTATCATAGCAATAGTATATGCCATTATTGAGTGCTTGAAGAAGGCAGGAGAGGCAATTCCTGCATATTCCCAGCTTCCGAGTACAGATGACGATCATAGAGCTTCAAAGTCATTTCCTTCAACTAGTGAAATTGAAGTAGTAATACCACCAGATTCCACAGTTCAAGGTTCAAAAGCTGAGTTTGCAACAATGGAAAGATTCTTAAGCAACATCAATAAGGAGAAACCAATCAGATTCTCTCCTGAGGAACTTGATATCATTACATGGAGCTACTCAACCATATTGTGTTCAGGTGCTTTTGGGGTTGTCTACAAAGGGGAATTGTCCAATGGAGAACATGTGGCTGTCAAAATTATCAACAGTTTGGATATGGGAATGGAAGAGCAATTCAAAGCAGAAGTTGGAACCTTTGGAAGAACCTACCATGTCAATCTAGTCAGGCTTTATGGCTTCTGCTTCCACCGTGACAAGCGAGCTCTTGTTTATGAGTGTGTGGAAAACGGGTCTCTCGACAAGTACTTGTTTGGCAGCCAGAACCGAGATATTGAGTTCGGGAAGCTTAATGAGATTGCAATTGGAACAGCAAAAGGAATTGCTTATTTACATGAGGAATGTCAACAAAGAATAATTCATTATGATATTAAACCAGAGAATGTTCTTCTTGATGTAAACTTGGAACCAAAGGTAGCAGACTTTGGCTTGGCAAAGCTTTGCAGCAGAGAAAACAATGTTTCAGTCAATACACACTTTAAAGGAACAAGGGGATATGCTGCACCGGAAATGTGGAAGCCTTATCCGGTGACTGAGAAGTGCGATGTTTATAGTTTTGGTATTCTCCTCTTTGAAATTGTAGGGAGGAGAACTAGGATTTTTTCCAGAAAAGAGATGAAAATGACAATAGACAAGGGAGCAGAAATCGCGGAAGAAAAACTCACGCGTGGACAGAAACGGTGGTGCTTGAGGTGGAGATGGAGAGTAGACCAAGAGGGAGGAGTCACAGTCCTAGTGATGGATGCTGAGTTGAGGGATGAAGCAAGTTGCAAGCTTAGAGGTATGATGGGATTGTAAGAGTAGGACAGAGTGGAAAGTTGAAGGGTTGGGAGTCTAGGGGCAAACGTGAGGGTGTGGGGAAAGGGTAGGAAAAGGTGAAAAGGTGATTCTGATTGGAGAGGGTAGGTAGCTATAATAAAGTGTCAGAAAATTCTGATTGGAGGGGAAGGAGTGTGAGGCGACGTGATTGGAGGAGAAGAGAGGTGAATAGGAAAAGGTAACAGTGGTGGGTATAGGGAAACGTGATTGGGAAAGGTGGAGACGTTATGGGGTAAATCAAAAGTCTTGGAATCACAGGAAAATTTTGAAAAAGATCAGAGGGTCTGAATAAGTGGAAAATGGCTTGGCCATGAGGCATGGCTTGGCAGAAAGCTCGAATTTGGACAGGGATCACAAAGTGGCTTTTGGCTTAACCATGGAACGTGGCTAGACTGAAAAATGCATGGAATTGAATTTATTGCTTCCAGTGGTTTTGGCTTGGAGCCAGTATTAGTGGCTTGAGCCAAAACTTACTTAAGGGCAATAATTCTTGCACCGACATGACCAGAATGCGAATTATGCAGAACTGAACCTAAACACTACAATGTAACAGCTAAATGGGACATATGCAACTACAGAATGATGCTTCTAAATGATCACATTACAAAGAAACAAAATTAACACAAACAACACACAAAATTCACACAAGGATAAAACACAAGAATTCTAAATGATCAAACACATAACTATCTAAATTGAACACTTCAAAATGCAGAATGCAGAAGTAAAATGGTAAGAAAACTGGGTTACCTCCCAGGTAGCGCTCTTTTAATGTCATTAGCTTGACATTTGGTGACCTCAAGGATCACTTAGATGCAAGATTGTGGTCAGCCTCTCAATTTCACCCCCCAAATAGGGCTTTAATCTCTGACCATTGACTGTCCAGTTTCTTCTTGTTGAAGGATCCTCCAAAATAACAGCACCATGAGGCTTTACCTCCTTAATGATGAAAAGGCCAGACCATTTGGACTTAAGCTTGCCTGGAAATAATTTCAGCCTTGAATTGAACAACAGAACTTTTTGATTAGGCCGCAAGTCTCTCTTCACAAGCTTTTTGTCATGATAGGCCTTGACTTTCTGTTTGTAGTGCCTTGAAGAATCATATGCATTGAGTCTCATCTCCTCTAACTCATGAAGTTGGATCTTCCTCTTCTCACCAGCCAAGGACTGATCAAAATTAAGGAACTTAAGAGCCCAATAAGCTTTATGCTCCAATTCCACAGGGAGATGACAAGCTTTGCCATAGACCATTTGGAATGGAGATAAGCCAATTGGAGTCTTGAATGCAGTCCTATATGCCCATAGAGCATCATCAAGCTTTATAGCCTAATCCTTTCTTGAAGAAGCAACTGTCTTCTCAAGGATCCTCTTGATTTCTCTATTTGAAACCTCAGCTTGACCATTGGTTTGAGGATGGTAAGGAGAAGCTACTTTATGTTTGACTCCATAATGCTCCAAGACTTTCTTCAATTGTGCATTACAAAAATGGGAGCCTCCATCACTGATTAAAACTCTAGGAACACCAAACCGAGAGAAGATATTCTTCTTGAGAAATTTAATGACTATTTTGGAGTCGCTTTTGGGGCAAGCAATAGCTTCTACCCACTTTGAAACATAGTCAACAGCCACCAAAATGTATTCATTGGAGAAGGATGAAGGTAAGGGGCCAACAAAATCTATACCCCAGCAATCAAAGACCTCTACTTCAAGAATGTTTTGAAGTGGAATCTCATTCCTTCTTGATCTCCCTCCGGTTCTTTGGCATTTATCACAGCTTTGCACATGCTCATGAGCATCTTTAAAAATTGTAGGCCAATAGAATCCAGACTGGAGGACCTTTGCAGCAGTCCTCTCTCCACTGTAGTGCCCTCCATAAGGTGAATTGTGGCAGTGCCACAGGATGTTCCTTGCTTCCTTCTTAGCAACACACCTTCTAAGTAAATTGTCAGCTCCAATTTTGAATAAATTAGGATCATCCCACACATAAAGTCGAGAATCCTTGAAAAATTTCTTTCTTTGGTGCCAATTCATATATGCTGGAATGATTCCACCAGCTTTATAGATAGCCATATCCGCAAACCATGGCCTTTCTTGCACCACAAGCAATTTCTCATCAGGAAACTCATCCAGAATTTCTTTCTCAAGAGTGGTCACCTCATCATTCACAAGCCGTGACAAGTGATCAGCAACTTGGTTTTCACTTCCTTTCTTGTCCCTAATTTCAAGATCAAATTCCTGCAGCAACAAAACCCAACGAATGAGTCTAGGCTTGGAATCGGGTTTGGACAGCAAGTATTTAATTGCAGCATGATCAGTGTACACAACTACTTTGGAACCAATTAAATAAGAACGAAATTTTTCCAAAGCATACACTATTGCTAGCAACTCTTTTTCAGTTGTTGCATAATTCACTTGGTGTTCATTGAGCACCTTGCTAGCATAATGTATGGGATGAAAAATCTTATTCTTTCTTTGGCCTAGAATAGCCCCTACTGCATAATCACTAGCATCACACATGAGTTCAAAATCAATTTTCCAATTAGGTGCAGTGAGTATAGGAGCAGAGACTAAACTAGACTTCAAAAATTTAAAAGCATTTAAACATTCAGCATCAAAATTAAATGGTGTGTCCTTATTCAGCAGATTGCTCAATGGTTTGGCAATTTTGGAGAAATCTTTGATGAAGCGCCTATAGAATCCAGCATGTCCAAGGAAGCTTCGAATTCCTTTCACATTTACTGGTGGTGGGAGCTTTTCAATTACATCTACTTTGGCTTTGTCAACTTCAATTCCTCTTGCTGAAATTTTGTGGCCAAGAACAATTCCTTCGGTCACCATAAAATGGTATTTCTCCCAATTAAGGATGAGATTTGTCTCAGCGCACCTCTTCAAAATAGTTTCCAAGTTTGACAAGCATAATTCAAATGATCCACCAAAAACAGAAAAGTCATCCATGAAGACTTCTATGCATTTCTCCACCAAATCCTAGAAGATAGCTAGCATACACCTTTGGAAAGTGGCAGGTGCATTGCATAGCCAAATGACATCTTCCTATATGCAAAAACTCCAAAAGGACAGGTGAAGGTTGTCTTCTCTTGGTCTTGAGGATCCACAGCAATTTGATTATAGCCAGAGTAACCATCCAAAAAGCAATAGAAAGCTTGACCAGCTAGTCTCTCCAACATTTGATCCATGAAAGGAAGGGGAAAATGATCCTTCCTTGTCGCTTTGTTGAGCTTTCTATAGTCTATGAATATCCTCCATCCCGTGACAGTTCTTGTAGGAATTAATTCATTCTTCTCATTGCGGATAACTGTCATGCCCCCCTTTTTAGGAACAACTTGTACAGGGCCCACCCATGCACTATCAGATATAGGGTAGATCAATCCAGCTTCCAAGAGCTTTAAGACTTCCTTTCTCACTTCTTCCTTCATCACAGGATTGAGTCTTCTTTGAGGTTGAGCCACAGGTTTAAAATCATCTTCCATGAAGATCCGATGCATGCAATAAGAAGGACTTATCCCTTTGAGATCAGAGATAGACCATCCAATGGCTCCTTTGTTAGCCTTCAAAACCTCAATTAATTTTTCTTCCTCTGCAGTAGATAAGGAATTGCTAATGATGACTGGTTTGCTACCATTTTCTTCAAGGAAAACATACTTTAAATATGGAGGCAGCATCTTCAATTCAGGCTTGGTTTCCTCCACCTTCTCATCTTTCTTTAAATTTTCAACAATTTCTTCATTTGGAGGAATTTCCTTCAAAGTATCAAGGCTTTTCAAGCATTCCTCAATTTCCTTCTCTTCCTCCTCATTGAGTAACTCAAATGCATCAATTAAAGCTTTCTCAAGAGGAGAGGAACTAGGTACTTGCTTTTTAGAGGTGGTATAGATTTCATCAAGAATATCCACTCTAAAGCACGATTTATCTTCACTAAGGTGCTGCATAGCTTCAAACACATTGAAAGTGACTTCTTCATCTTGCACCCTCATCTTGAATTTTCCATCACTAACATCAATCAAGGCACGGGCTATCATCATGAATGGCCTCCCCAAAATGAGAGGAACTTCAGCATCCTCTTCCATATCCATAATTACAAAGTCAGCTGGGAATATAAATTTGTCCACCTTCACTAGCAAATCTTCAACAACTCCATATGGAAGCTTAATGGTACGGTCTGCTAGTTGAAGTGTCATCCTTGTAGGCTTGATTTCTACATCTCCCACTTTGCTAAGCATGGACAGTGGCATAAGATTGATGCTTGCTCCCAAATCTAACAAAGCTTTTCCAATGGACAGATTTCCAATGGTGCAGGGAATGGTAAAGCTACCAGGATCTTTGTGCTTGAAGGGCAATGGCTTTTGAATTATAGCACTGCATCCAGCTTCTAATTCAATTGTATCTTTCTCAATGTACTTTTTCTTCTTGGTGAGGAGTTCCTTCATGAACTTGGCATAAGTAGGAATCTGCTCAAGTGCATCCGAGAAAGGTAGATTGATTTGCAATCTCTTGAAGATGTCTAAGAAACGTGCAAACTGCCTTTCTCTGTCCTTCCTTGTTGGCACATGAGGATAGGGTAATCCTTGTGGAGGAACAGAATTTGACTCCTTCTTCTTCTTCTCTTCTCTCACCCTCTGGTGTTTAGTCATTTTTGGCTCAGCCGCCTCATTGTTTTCGCTTTTTTCTGCATTTTTCTCACTGGTTTTCTCACTCTCACTCGATTCTTTTTCACTCAGCTCATTTTTTTCTTCCTCATCATCTTTTACATCCTCCACAACTACCTCTTGCTCACTTTTCTCTCTACTCAAATCTCCCACAATTGTACCTCTCCTTGTAGTTATAGCTTTACATTGCTCCTTGGGGTTTGCTTGAGTGTTGGCTGAGAATGCTTTACTTTTAAGTTCCGCCAAATCTTTAGCAAATTGTCCCATCTGCACTTCAATATTTTTGATAGAAGAATCCGTGTTCTTTTGGTTGGTTAGAGAGACTTGCATGAATTGATTGAGAGTATCCTCCAACTTATAAACACGGTCTTGATGAAGAGGTTGGTATTGTTGATGACTTTGGTAAGGAGGTTTGTTCGAAGGGCCAACTTCTTGCTTCCAACCAGCATTGTTATTTCTCCAACCTTAATTGAAAGGTTGAGCATATGGATTGCCTTGCCGGTTTTGGTTCCCCATATAATTGATTTCTTCTTGGGAACTTGGTGGCATGATGCATTGGCCACTTGAATGACCACCTCCACAAAGTTCACAACAAAGAACTTGTTGAGTGTTGGACTGAATAGCTTGTAAGCCTTGGAGTTGTTGAGGCATCTTAGCAAGTTGCTTGGTGAGTGCATCAAGTTGCTACGTGAGAAGCTTATTTTGAGCTAGGAGGGCATCCTGAGAATTTAATTCCAGAACTCCTCTCTTCTGCACTTGCACGAGAGTTCTGTCATGCTGCACCTCATAGTCATTAGAGGCCATATTTTCAATAATTTCCTTATCTCACCCGGTGTCTTGTACATGATTTTGCTTCCAGCTGAAGCATCAAGCATAAGCTTGTTTTGAGGTCTAAGTCCAGCTAAGAAGGTGTTGATTTGAGCTACCTCATTGAAACTATGAGCTGGACATTTCCTTATCAGGCCATTGAATCTCTCCCATGCTTCACACAAGGGTTCATCAGCTCCTTGAGTGAAAGTGGAGATAGTTGTCTTCCTCTGGTTAATCTTAGATTGAGGAAAGAAACGGTTCAAAAATCTGTCAACCAGCTCATCCCAAGTCAAGGGAGTGTTAGGAGGAATGGCTCTGTACCAATCATTTGCCTTTCCATCAAGAGAGAATGGAAAGAGACTAATCCGGATATAATCATCATTAACTTGATGTAGCTTCACAGTGATGCAGATATCAACAAAAGTAGTCAAATGAGCATAAGGGTCTTCATGGTCAAGACCATGGAACTTGTTTTGCTGAATCAAGTGGATGAGAGATGCCTTCATTTCAACATTGTGAGCCTGTACCTCTGGTCTGGCAATGGTGTTGAAGAATCTCAGCCCTGTGTTGGCACAATAATCGTTCAAAGTACGCCTTGGTTGATTCATTTCTCCTTCTTCTGCCATAACGAAGTCGTCTTCTTCAGGAATGGATGTCAAAGACAGATTTGGTGAAATAGGAGATAGTGGTTCTTGGCTAGCAAGTCTTTCTAGAGCCTTCCTCTTCCTTGTCTAGCTGTTGGTAAGTCTTGCTGTCCTCTCAATCTCCGGGTCGAAATACAAAGGATCAGTTGAACTTCTTGTGTGCATAAACAAAGAAAAAGAAAACAGAACACTAGAATAGAAAGTTAGCACAAGAAAACAACAACCACAACAGAAATAAAAACACAAAGAATAAAAGAATAAAGAATAAAGCCTAGGAAAATATGAATGTGAAGTTGCCTAATATTCAGATGCAAATCCCCGGCAACGGCGCCAAAAACTTGTTGACGGATTGGCAAGCGCACCAGTCGCACAAGTAGTAAATGGATAAGTCCAAGTATCATTTTCCCAAGGGATTTGCTTGATATAGGCAATGTTCACATAAATATTAGCTAGACTGAACTGGTTTTTCACAAGAAAGCGATAAAAACGTAAATTTTGGTTGGTTTTGTGAAAGATAAAAACAGAACTAATGCAGAACAGAAATTAAAGAAGATATTTTTGTGATTTTAAAGTAAAACACAGCAGTAGACAGAGGTTAAAACAGATAGATGAAGATGTTGCAGGGGTTAGATCTCACCATTCTCTACTCTCTTCTTGCATGCACACAATATACATTCTATTTGCATTTAAATGTTAAAATCAATCAATAAAAACATTCTCAGCCCTAATTCCTTAGGTGCAGAGAGTCTTAGATTACTCCCCCAAGCCTTGATTCCTCAACAACTTAATGAAGCAACTAGCTTTAAGTCTAGAGACCACAAGATAACCCATGAACTAAGCTCCATTCCTAGATACAAAGTTCATGAGGTATATTGCTTCAGTTCTAGACAACGAAAGTGTTTCCCAACAACAGTCATGTCTAAGGATCATGCTATGGGTGATCAAGCCACAACAAGCTTTAAGAAAAGAAGCAAAATACTAACTTTAAATACAAATATACAAAATATATATAGATAATATCAAAAGATACAAGAGAGTTTTGAGAATGGTTACATCTAATCCCTAACAACTACAGAACTCAGCCACTCATGGGTATGAGCAGCTGGAAAATACACATGGAGAGGAAGGAGATGAAGAGAAAACTAAGAACTAAAGAGAGAGCTTTTCTCTCCACTACAACAGTACAAAACGAGCTACAGAGTTTGCTACTGAAAAATGTCCAAGCTCTCTGAACTTCTGAGGGTCAGTCCTTTATATACATGTGCATAATTTCTCCAAAGTGACATTTGGCTCAGCCAGGGATTTTGGCTTGGCTAATTTGAAAATTCTGTACTTCAACAAATTTCTCTTGCAAAGGACCTTCCACTGCTTCCAAAGCTCAGAATGCAGCTCCCAAACGTGTTCTTCAACTTCAATCTCCAATTCCTACAAAAAGTGGGGCAAAACACTAAGACATAACCATAAAACTAGAAAAACTAAGGAAATTCTAACTAAATTGCAATATTAACAAAAATTGAGTAAAACAACACTCCAAATGAGAGAAAAAGATAGATAATTGCCTTAAAAACTACTTGGAAAGTAAGTAATTATAGCAACTAACAGTACATAAATCAAAAAGTTCCACCGCTAGCTATTCAATTATGGCTAGGAGATTTGTGACTCGATGGGGCATTTGTTGAGGATTCGTATGACCTTACCCTTGCCCAAAACACTATTCGACTTGTTATTAACCAAAACCAAAGGTCCAAACCCCCTTTTGTTGGCAACCTAACATGAGCAATAAAGCAAGAAGCCTGCATTCAGTCCCCAAAGTGAACATCACCCTTCAATGATCACCACTCTGAACATCGTGTGCCACTGCATTGCCGCCATGAGCGCCTTTGAAATCTGGCACTCCGTCCACGGTGCCAAGTCCTTATGGATCGCCTAGAAAAACTTCGGACACTCTGTACCCCTTTTGTTCTTCTTCCCCATGGTGGGTTCCAGATTTGGTTTGTCAGCACTGCTGCAAGACTAATCGGACTCCATTGCCAAGACTTGGTCAAACAGATCCGAATTCGAATTGTCCAAAGGTGAGGAGCCTGAAAGGGAGAAGGGTGTCACTGTTGGCTGTTGGTGGAAAGAAAACATTTGTTTTCCTTCTGCGTGATTGAATTTTTTTAGTGTGTAACGACCCGCTGTCACTACATGACACCTTACAATGAAATAGTGAAAATTTATTTTAAATGAAATCTTGATTAATTTATTTATAAAAATACAAGTAATTTTTTTTATAATAAATTAACAACTTGAAATAGACAACTTCATTCATCTTTTGTATAACTAATAAAATATAATAACATATCCAATTATCATATAATTGATGTAAAACAAGCAAATAGAAAAATGCCAAAATTATATCGATACTACATTTTCTAAAACTAATATTTCTCTGAAAAGTTGTAATTTATCACACACACACACACACACACACATACATACATACATACATACATACATACATACATACATACATATATATATATATATATGTGTGTGTGTGTGTGTGTGTGTGTGTGTGTGTGTGTGTGTGTGTGTGTGTGTGTGTGTATTTATTAAAGCAACAACATCTTTCAACAAATACAATCCAATATGAAAAAGAGTCACTACGCAACTCACTATCTAAGTTGGTCATAACTAAACACTACTCAGGAAACTACTGAGTATCCAACGAAGTCTTCAGAGTCTTCGAACGAAAATCCTCTTCGTCGAGGGTGATCTCTTGTGTGAAAAATCTTCATCTAGAAACGAAAATGCCTCCAAGTCATCTACTCTCGTAATGCGAACGCCACGATCATCATAGTCAAACACATACAAACAAACAAGGCAAGGATAAGCTTATAGAACAAATATACATTTTAAATAAAACATTAGATTTACACTAACATATTCCCAAAGGTAAATAATAACAATATACAGTAAAATCCATTTCAATAGAACAATCACCAACATATCCTCAAATAATATGTCCTAGTCATGCATTATATGCAGACATGACTCCATGGAGATTTTCACTAGCCTAGCGATCATGATAGCTGAATCCGTTACCATAGTCCCACATTCTAACCATTTGGGGAAACGCCATCACTGATCAGGGAAAGAAATTAGTGGCTTTGTCAAGACATGCGTACCTGGGTAGTGGCTCACCACAACACAAGATCTACAGAAATCTTGGCCTCAATGTGGAATCGCCTATCCATCCCATCCCCCAGACCCAACTACCTGGTCCCACCAATCTTTCCAACACTAGGTTGAGGGCCTCCCAAGCAATCTCAACTTACGTGTCAATTCGTATCTACAGTCACGATCCACTGTGGACTCATGTATGTATGCACGTACAATCCAACACAACAACATATCCACACTCATCGTCCATTGTGGTCAACAACAATATATCCACAGTCACCATCCACTGTGGTTAACAACATATATCCACATCCATCATCCACTGTGGACCCATGCTCATAAGCATGAAAAATCCAACATACCCACAATCACCATCCACAATGGTCAACAACATATCCACAGTCATCATCCACTGTGGTCAACAACATATATCCACTATGGTTTCAAAGTTAAAGAAAAACATCAAAGTTAATCAGAAGCATGGTCTGGATGCTCGGTCTGAACGCAAGTCATCTGACACAAATCACCGGACGCTATTCACCGGAGGCTGGTCATCGGACGTTGTTCACTGGACACTGGTCACCAGACGCGGGTCAAAACCTTAAAATTTTTAACTTTTAAAACTATTTAGAACACTTTGGAGTTTTTCTTAAATCTCTTAAAAACATTTGAAATAATAGGAATTATAGAATACATCTTTAAAACTTTAGAAAGATTTTGAAAGGAAGTTCAAATATAAAATAATAATATGATCTCCTGGGTTTTGAAATCAAAACACCAACAAGTCTATTTTTAAAAGAATAAAACCATAGATAAATCAAAGATTTATAAAAATAGCAATAGTCATTTTAGTGAGCAAAAACCAAAGCTATCTTTAATACAAAATAGTTCACTTGTATGTTTAGAATCTCAACTCATCTCAAATATATTGTAGAAAACTTGATTTCATGTTGTAAACCACTGGAAATATAGTTTTCAAGAATGAAAATAATAATCTCTAAGTCATCTAGTAGGAGGTGAACCAAAATTTTCAAAAATCTCGAAAATAGATTTTCTTCACTGCAGATAGGTCAGTTTCAAGGAAACTTTTGAAATAGAAATATAATGACTTAGAAATCATACCATACACCGTTAGAAAGCTTGATATAAAAACTTGGGACTTAGAAGCTTAATTTGGAACTTAGAAATTTTGGAGGAGAACTTTTGGAGAAGTAGAATTACTTAACGTGAAATAGAGGGTGTGAGGAGTACTAGAAAAAAAAATCACGTTAGTTAGGGAAAAAGGGGCTGCAAGTAGAAAGTTCCAAGGAGAAAGAAATTTTAGGGAGAAATAGTTGCTTAATTTGAGACAAAGTCTCGTTGAGGAAGTGCAACGGTGCTGCACACTTCATTTATATAATAGTAAGGACTTAATGTGTATAGGAAAAAGAAACAAGTGTGAACAAATTCACAATTGGTAATAAGCTATTAATGAGTGTAGCCGAGTAGGAAGAAGGCAAAGTAAAAAATAATAATAATTACACTCCTCTGATTAATTTGACAAACTGTAAGATATGCATGTACAGAAAATCAAAGAGTGGAATTTTGAAGCAAGTCATGCACCGACTCATGTGAATGAAATAACTAAATTTGAAATTTCAAAGAGAAGAAAATGTGGAGCAATTGGTCTCCCAATTCGGATCTTGGGTCAGCATAATTGAAGGGTTTCCTTTGAAATCTTTGGCCACAAGTACATGATGAATAAGTGGGAGAAGATGTGCCTAGTTTAGCTAGAAAAATTTAAACGGGAAATGTAACAAATGATAAATCAATCTAATTAAATTAATTATTGAATATATGACTCACTAATTTAAATTTTGGACATCTAATAAAATTTAGAATGGACTCAAGGAATTTTCTAACTCCCAAAAAGTTTTCAAAATCGCACTCTTTGAACTGCATTAAAATATTATTATTTTAATCAACAGTAGCAGAACAACATATAAATTTCACAGGGATCCAATTATAATTACCAGGGACTAATTATAATTAAATCATTCACTTTTCTTGACTATTATCTCACTTTCGTAATGTATTCTTACACTGTCAGTGTACAACACAGTCCTAATTTCAGTAGAATTTTCTACTAAAACTTACACCAAAAAATCACACATATTTATTAATTAAATTTTTTATGAAATTAAATTTAATTATCTCTTATAATTATTTTCAATCACTTTATCATAGATAAGAAAATCACGATATTACATATTGTGTTGTTGTATTTATCAGGAAGCATTTGAAGCTATGCAAAGTTTCTTTGATTTGATTTTTGCTTGGTGTTGGTCCTGTAAGTGAATTAGTTGGACGGGTTTGATTTTTTTATGTTCTTAATTCTTGGAGATGAAGCAATTTATGGCGGTTAAAAGCCACCACAAATTATTTAATCCTTTTAAAAACATAATTTCTAGCATTTTTAATCGCCGGAAAACGTAATAAAATAAAATAATAATAAAACTAGCGACATGTCATCACTTAACGTCAAAATAGACAGAAATGGCTAAAACATTGGACGGAAAAAAAGTTCAAGGATGTTTACCAGTCATCGAAAAGTTTAGGGACTAAAATCATAAATGGAAAAAGTTCAGGAACGGAAAACATAGTTTATCCATAATAAAAACTTTCAAACTACTTCACATCACTTCAAAATCAATTTTAACCAAAATCAATTTCATTCATAATAAATTTTGTCGACGCTCATCTAGACACGCACTTAATCAATACATTTTTAAATGTTTTAAATCTCCTCTCCTCCTCTCCAATCCTCCAATATTGGAGAGAAGCAAAAATTGAATGAAGAGGAATTTTGCTCCCTTTCATTCCCTCCAGCCAAACACTATGATACTGAATTTACTCCACTTTATATCAAAAGACAGAAGTGGAAGACTTCACTAACGAAGTCTCCCATAACATGAGAAAGCATTGACCTAATTCCAACAATAACATGTTATTTAGTCTTTTGGTGTGGGACTTTTGTGTTAAAATTCTTCAAAATTCACCAAAAACGCGTTTTGTTAGACGCATGTGGTGCTCCGTGACTAATATATATTAAATATTGCTCAGCTTCACAAAGCAAATAAACTGAGAACTATAGAATTCCACTACGTTGCTCTTTCCTACCACTTTGTCCCTCACTATACTTGCGTTCAATTCTTATCTCTTGCCTAATGTCTACCATAGCTATTATAGTCCTGGGTATGATTTTAACCTATGAATCTTCAAGTTTGATTTCCTCTTCTGTTCTGGTTTGTTTTTCGATGGTTTAGTGATCAATCAAGATTTGAGTTCTGACTGAATATTGTTAACATATTGCATGCTTTGCAGGTATCCTTTTTGTGATATTGTGTATTTCGGTATGGCTCCAGCCCAACTGCCCTTTATTACCTGCAGGAATACTTACTCGAGACTCACAGTTTATGTCACTTACTATGGATAAATTTCTGAACGAGATGGAAAGGATGAAACCAATCCGATTTACTAATCAGCATCTAAGAATTGCAACTGATAACTACTCTTACTTGTTGGGGTCAGGAGGTTTTGGAGCAGTCTATAAGGGAATTTTTAGTGATGGAACAATTGTAGCTGTGAAGGTTTTACATGGGAATTCTGACAAGATAATTGAGGAACAGTTTATGGCAGAAGTGGGGACAGTTGGCAATATTCACCACTTAAATCTGGTTCGGCTCTATGGATTTTGCTTTGAAAGAAACATGAGAGCACTGGTTTATGAGTACATGGGGAATGGCTCTCTTGACAAGTATCTGTTTCAGGAGGAAAATAGGACCATAGGATTTGAAAGGCTTCATGAGATTGCGATTGGGACAGCCAAAGGCCTTGCTTACTTGCATGAAGAGTGCCAACAAAGAATAATCCACTATGACATCAAACCAGGAAATATTCTCTTGGACAGGAACCTCAATCCTAAAGTTGCTGATTTTGGTTTAGCCAAACTTTGCAACAGGGAAAATACTCATATAACCCTGACTAGGGGTAGGGGGACTCCTGGTTATGCTGCACCTGAGCTTTGGATGCCTAATTTTCCTATAACTCACAAGTGTGATGTTTACAGCTTTGGGATGCTGTTATTTGAAATCCTTGGCAGGAGAAGAAACCTTGACATTAACCTTTCTGAAAGCCAGGAATGGTTTCCAATATGGGTTTGGAAAAGATTTGAGGCTGAAGAAGCAAAGGAATTAATTGTAGCATGTGAGATAGAGGATGAAAACAGAGAGATTGCTGAAAGAATGGTTAAGGTTGCTCTATCATGTGTTCAGTATAGGCAAGAATCAAGACCTACAATGAGTGTTGTGGTGAAAATGTTGGAGGGTTCAATTGAAATTCCAAAACCTCTGAACCCATTTCAGCACATGATTGATGGGAATGATCCACTCCCAGCATCAAAGATCAACACTGATACAAGTACTACTTCAACCGAATCCAGCCTTGCACCTGCTACTCCTATTGAGACGAAGCTCGAGATTAAATCAAACTCTACCTGAAATTTATTCATACATTCAAAAGATCAATCAATACAAGTTGGTAATGTGGCAAAGTTGATTTTTTTTTTTCCTGTATAAATAAGTGTTCACAGTTAACTTTGTACTTCAAGGATCAGCTTGTTTACTGTTCTGAATCATGTATTACTAAGGTAATTGAATTTGAATCTTAATTTATATTTCCGGAGAGTATATTTTGCAATTTATTAAGCTGAGTTTTACAAAATAACTCCACAACCAATGAGTACCTTCGAAAACCCTCAATTGTGTATTATTATATATATATATATTTTGGGTGGATATACCCTCAATCGTGTATGGAAATGATTAAAGAATTTAGTTCGATCAGTTTCTTTTTTCTCAATTCTCTCAAAGTTTCTTTACTGTTAGTGTTAGGGTATCTCTATTTGGATTTTGGAGCTTTGCTGCGCAAGCACTCTAAACACGCCAAATTCTTCTGTTTTCTAAAATACAAATATAAGATTGTAACAGTTTCTGGTAGAATAAAAAATCTAGTTCAGTTTTTCTTTTCTCAGATCTCTCAAAGTTTCTTTACTGTTAATGATATGAATTCAAGATACCATTGCCAAAGCCTCCTAAATCGCACAGCCAGAATTAATGCCGTTACAGTCTTACAGACGCAATTTGAAGCATTGATATGAAAAGACTCAAACTAACGTTGAAAAAAGAAAGCATAGCTTTCTTTTCTTTTTTCTTTTTTAAAGATTTTTTCTTCCATATTTCTACCATCCATTTATGACTGATAAGGAATTTCTTGACTTCGTTGCTATATACGTGTCACATCTCTATTTATTTTAACTTTTTCTTAAAAAGCAAAATATTAGCAAAATTGAAAAGAAATTGTATTCGATCTCTATCCTACATCTCCCCTCATTTTTAGTCATTGTACTTCGAAAGTTCTTAGTGATTTCTCGGAGCCTTAATCATATTATCATAGTGGACCAAGATGGTTCGCAATTACCGGTGTTAAATTAGACCACGTTTACATTTATTAATAGGAAAATTCTTCGTTTTGCAAATTCGTTCAACTCAAATGACATCATACACATAAGACCATGTAAACACACCAATGATTTCCTTCAAACCTTGAGACTTTTTTACAATATTTTTATTTAGCTTCGGTCCAATAAAACAGAAACACGTGTGTTTGGTCCTACCGAACCATATCTCCAACATAATTGTTTGTCTATCATACATTTTGGAAACCTGAAAATTAGACCTTGTATACGTTGCCTCATTTCATTTTCACGGTGCAACTTCCCTGAAATTAAACAAAAACGCGTTTTCTGGCTCAAAATGGTAAAGCACTCGTAAACGAAATGAAACAAGCTGACTTGAGGGGTTACAAACGCCTTACTAGTATCAGACTTGGTCAGAGTACACTTGGTCAAAGACGCTATTTTTTCTTTTTGTATACCCACATGCATGTGAAGTACTTGAATAACTGTATATCCAATTTGCATGTTATTCGAGTCTTTTGCTAATCCAAATTCCACAGTTAACTTTGTCTCGAGGCTTTCCTTCTCAAGTTTAGAGAACAAACATGAGTTTTCGGTTCTCTCCTCCATCGTTCTACAGTTCATCACATGACGATTTTCAGGATCAGGCGCAGAGCACTTTTGACAATTTTATGAAAATGGCAGTAATAGCGTCCATTGGTAAGCAGATAGCTAAACCTTTTGGATCCACGCATGCTTGGGATATATCTATTTTCGTTTTTTAATTTCATGATAAAGCATAGCTATAACAATTATTGGTTTCCTGTTTGTGTCCCTTAAAAGATAAAATGTGATATTATAATATGATTGAAAAATAAAAGGTTGAAGCTTGTACATTTGCATGTATTTTATGAGAATTTCAACAGCTTTTTCCCTGCATTTTTTAACTCTGAAGTGCAATATTGTATAGTTTTGTTTCTACAGTATAGAAAATTAGCTTCAAAGATGAAATGGTTGATACTCAAATACTATGACAAAGTGCAAAGACTTAAATTGGGCACAACTTGTGTACAATTTAAGCATTTCCAATAATAAAATTTTGCTTATAATTAAAAAAAAAAAAAACTATGGCAAAGTTCAGGTAAAACTGAAAGTAGATAGCTTATAGAGAAACATGTGTTATATTCTCACCCTTCTACCACACAATCATCCTGTGGTCAGGGGCGGAACCATGTTAATTGCTTTTAATTATACATTAATTGTTTTATAAATTACTTTATTCTTGTATTTATTATAACAATACTAATTATTTCATATGCTTTATAATTTTGACAAGAGTTTAATGGTGATACACTAACAGTGTAAAACAATTTTACACTATCATCTAATCACAAATCACAATTGGTATGACTTTTAAGTTAATTTTGTAAAAGTCAACAAACTTACCATACATGATGAGTTGTGATTGGATGACAATGTAAAACTATTTTATACTGTCAGTGCATAGTTTTTTTTCTCTTTTGACAATTAAACGTTAATTACTTTTAATTATGTTAATTTTTTTTGTACAACTTTAATTATTATTTTAATTGCTTTCAAATATGTTTTTTTTTTCATTTATATTTTAGGTTTTAAATAGCTTTTAATTTGATACAAAAATTAATTTATTTACATAAAAAATATAAATTTATGCATTAAATTTTTGCCATCCCTAACAAAATTTTCTGGTTCTGTCCCTGCCTCTCGTTGATTAGAAAAGCTAACATTTGTAGTTATGTTCTATTTCAATTTTCAGTTTCTGGAGTGGTGGGACTAATAGCAATTATAGCAATAGTATATGCCATTATTGAGTGCTTGAAGAAGGCAGGAGAAGCAATTCCTGCATATGCCCATCTTCCGAGTACAGAGAAGGATCATAAAGCTTCAGAGTCATTTCCTTCAACGAGTGAAATTGCAATAGTAATACCACCAGATTCCACAGTTCAAGGTTCAAAATCTGAGTTTGCAACAATGGAAAGATTCTTAAGCAACATCAATAAGGAGAAACCAATCAGATTCTCTCCTGAGGAACTTGATATCATTACTTGGAGCTACTCAACCATATTGGGTTCAGGTGCCTTTGGGGTTGTCTACAAAGGGGAATTGTCCAATGGAGAACATGCGGCTGTCAAAGTTATCAACAGTTTGGATATGGGAATGGAAGAGCAATTCAAAGCAGAAGTTGGAACCATTGGAAGAACTTACCATGTCAATCTAGTCAGGCTTTATGGCTTCTGCTTCCACCGTGACAAGCGAGCTCTTGTTTATGAGTGTGTGGAAAATGGGTCTCTCGACAAGTACTTGTTTGGCAGCCAGAACCGAGATATTGAGTTCGGGAAGCTTAATGAGATTGCAATTGGAACAGCAAAAGGAATTGCTTATTTACATGAGGAATGTCAACAAAGAATCATTCATTATGATATTAAACCAGAGAATGTTCTTCTTGATGTAAACTTGGAACCAAAGGTAGCAGACTTTGGCTTGGCAAAGCTTTGCAGCAGAGAAAACAATGTTTCAGTCAATACACACTTTAAAGGAACAAGGGGATATGCTGCACCGGAAATGTGGAAGCCTTATCCGGTGACTGAGAAGTGCGATGTTTATAGTTTTGGTATTCTCCTCTTTGAAATTGTAGGGAGGAGAAGGCATTTTGATAGTAACTACAGAGAATCACAACAATGGTTCCCAAAGTGGACAGGGGATATGTTTGAGAATAATGAATTATCTGTAATGCTTTCACTTTGTGGAATTGAAGAGAAAGACAAGGAGAAAGCTGAGAGAATGTCAAAGGTGGCTCTATGGTGTGTTCAGTATTCACCAGATGATAGACCTCTTATGAGTACTGTGGTGAAGATGTTAGAGGGTGAAATTGAAATTTCTAGACCTCCATTTCCCTTCCAACACATGGTGTCTGTTAAGCCAAACTTGACTCTACATGGAAGCACTACAGATTCAGGTAGTGGTACTACTGCATCATGGGAGACAGAATCTTCCACAGAATCTGGCTCCAAAATCAAGAACAATACATTTCAGATTGAAAAACCTACTTAGTTGTATCATAGCAGTACAGAGATTGCTGTAAAATCGAAATTCTATCTAATTTTGTGTATTTAAAAAAAAACAAGGGTGGATTTGAGCTTTGTTGAATATTACAATGCATATTCTGTAACTCAATTCTTGGTGCCTAAACTAAAACCTCCAAATTTGTGTTACACCTTGGCCACACTTCTTCAACAAGAAATTTGTCTTTCATCAATCCAGAGGAGTGGAGTAAAAGATTAGGATGTTTTAGGCAGGAGTGAAAATAGGAATATGGTAATTGGAGGAGTGACATTTGACTATTTGGATTCATGAATGTTAAAATGCATCTCTCCTTATTCCTCCTTATTCTACACTTGCAATTTTCTCTCCAACTATTGGGAAAAACCCAAGTCCTACATTGGCTAGAGATAGTGCCAAGATCGAGTATATAAGTGGGGGGCAACCCTCACCCTATGAGCTAACTTTTGGGGTTGAGTTAGGCCTAAACCCACATTCTAAGACCAACCAACCCCTCCCTTCGGTTTTTCAGGTTGACCTTCATTGACAAAACAGAATCTATCGAACAATTTGCAAACTCAGAGCCATGCACAATGTATTATGTCTTGTAAGAATCTCTCACATAGTCACATTTCCCCCCTTTTTGGCTAAGACTCTTGGACAAGGGTGTTTTTCAAGCTTCAGCCTGCTATTGGCCATTCTAATATGCACGAACTCCCCGTTTGAAAGAAGTAAAGCCTAAAAGATTATAAGATAGGAGCAAATTTGTGTATAATATACATGTTGATTTTTAAGTATCCGTTACAAATTATATACAGTAGGCTTATTTATATAATATGTGTTGACTTCATTTATTTATCGAAATAGAACAGATTCAACAGAATCAAATTACAAAAAAGAAAAACATTTTTATAAGTTATGGAAACCTTCCATCAAGTAGCATTTGTTCTCTCTTATACACCCTAGAGTCTAATTCCATCTCTTACTTCCTCATAACAGTAGGAGTAGCACATGCATTGCCGGATTCGGTTACAATCATAAGTTTGTGTGATGGTTAGACTGGATGACCTGGGAAAATCCCATCTATTACATGTCTAAACCGTTTCAAGTCAAGGTGTTTTCTCCTACCTATGATTTCAAATAGAAGTATTGCAAAGCTGTAAACATTGCATTTGTGAGTTGCTGGAAATGACATTCGAAGCTCAGGTGCAGCATAACCAGGAGAACCCTTCCTCAAATCATGGTTATATGAGTATTTTTCATTTGCAAAGCATATGACTAAACCAAAATAATTTGTGAAAACAGAAAATATTTTATCAGACTAAACATGCACTTATTTGGACAGCAAAATTTGAATTGACAGAGCTTTTGTACAAATTTAGACAATTTGTTATAGTTGATGCTGCTGTTTGAAGTTCTACTCTAGCCATATTACTTGCCAATACGTTTATGCTTCACTTAATAATTTTTTAGATAGTGCAGGGCGAAAAAAAATAATAGGACACATACATAGATACAATAGTAGAAAAGAAATATTCCAAAATATATTTAAGCAATGGAGAACTTTAATCAAATAGCCTGTCTCATTCATCACCATTGGTAGAGGCCAATTCAATGTCATCATTCCTCATCATAGGAGTATCATATACACTGCCTGGTTTGGTTACCATAGCAAAAGAGCTAGAATAAACACTTGTATTAGAATCAATCCGTGAGGCTTGGACTGAATGACCAGGGAATTTCCCGTCCATCATATGCTGAAATGGGTTCAAAGGTTTAGCAATTTCCACTGAACCTTCCAACAATTTCACCACATCACTCATTTTTGGTCTTGATTCCGGCCTATACTGAACACATGACAAAGCTACCTTAACCATTCTTTCAGCCATTTCCTTGTACCTCTCCTCTATCTTACAAGCCATTATTATCACTCCCAATTCTCCAGCATCAAATCTTCTCCAAACCCATACTGGAAACCACTCTTGGCTTTCTGTAAGGTTTTTGTCAAGGTTTCTTCTCCTGCCTATGATTTCAAATAACAGCATTCCAAAGCTGTAAACATCACACTTGTCAGTTACAGGAAATGGCATCCAAAGCTCAGGTGCAGCATAACCAGGAGTGCCCCTACCTCCTGTCATAGTTATATGAGTATTCTCCCTGTTGCAAAGCTTGGCCAATCAAACATCACACTTTAGGATTGAAGTTACTGTCCAAAAGAATATTTCCTGGTTTGATGTCATAGTGGATTATTCTTTGTTGGCAATCTTCATGCAAATATGCAATGCCTCTGGCTGTTCCAATTGCAATCTCATGAAGCTTTTCATATCCTAGGGTCTTGTTTTCATGAAACAAATACTTGTCAAGAGAGCCGTTCCCCATATACTCATAAACCAGTGCTCTGAGGTCTCTTTCAAAGCAAAATCCATACAACTGAACCAGATTGAAATGATGAATTTTTCCAATTGTACCCACTGCTGCCATAAGCTGTTTCCCAATTCTCTTATCAGAATTCCCGCGTAGAACCTTCACAGCTAACGTGGTTCCATCCCTTAAATTTCCTTTATAAACTTCTCCAAAACCCCCTGACCCCAACACTGTAGAGTAGTTATCAGTTGCAATCCTGAGCTGCTCACCAGTATACCTCTTTGTCTTTTCTTTTTCCATATTACTCAGAAATTTATCCATAATGAGAGTCAGAAATGTGTTTGAACTGCTACCAGTCCTGGTCTTGGATCTTTTACAGCAACGACAAAGCAAAAAAATCACCACCGATGGGAACACAACTGTAATATGTTAATACACCGTCATAAATTTTGTGACAGAACATAGGAAAAACCAACATACAACAAGCAGAAAACAGAATCATGTAACAGGTATTCACCAAAAAAATAGGAATAATATAACAGTAGTGGATGTGATAAGAATTCAAAAATATAGTAGTGGATATATAGGGGATGTGATGTGGGATTTGTATGCTAAATCGAATGTGAAAAAGAATGATA
Organism: Pueraria montana var. lobata; assembly: GCA_026413185.1. Taxonomy (NCBI): domain Eukaryota; kingdom Viridiplantae; phylum Streptophyta; class Magnoliopsida; order Fabales; family Fabaceae; genus Pueraria; species Pueraria montana. The sequence continues at coordinate 27,178,968 of CM048656.1, forward strand.
TCTACATGATATGAAATTTCACATTTCAAATATCAGAGATTGTGATCATTCTATATTTTACAGATCCCCCGGTCTAAAGTATTAATTTGAGCATGGAAATCCTTGATTGAATGAGCTTGATAGAAACAATGATATGAACAAAATCTCTAACGACAAATACTAAGAGTCTGTTTGATTTGAATTTTTTTTTTGTTTGAGAGCTTTGCACCGTTCAGAGTTTTTCACTGATCATGACGATAACATCACATTTCAACATGTCCACTATTGTTGTGCTCTTATGCAGTGGCAGTTGCTAGCTGCATCAAACTCAATAAAAATTGAAAACTGAAAACATCTCATACCTGTTTCTGTTTTTTTACTTTTTAAAACACTTGTTTTCAAAATAATTTTCAAAACTTGATGAAGTTTAAGTGAAAAAATGAACTGGTGAGAAACATAAAACTGTTTTAGAAATCAGCTTTAAAATAAAAAAACTAAAAAGGGAAACATACAAGCTCTAATTAAGTTTTAGATTTTCACTTTGCTAGCATCATCTACCTATTCCATTATAAATATTATTTAATTATTTAATGATCCAAAATTAATTTAATAATTTAATAATTAAATAATAATAATAATAATAATAATAATTCATAAAAAAAAAACCAAATTTATACTAGATATATTATCAATCTGATTTCTTTTTCGGCACACACAAATCAAAATATCTACGTTAATCACTGCAACCACAACTAAAAAATATCAACGTTCAATTAGAAATCTTGGTGACTAGACAATAAATACCCAACACAAAATACAATTAGATGAAAACAAAAAGATATCACAGGTTAAAATCCTACCGAGGCCAGCTACTGTCTCAATAATTGCAATGACATCACCATCTTCAATGGATTCAATGATTGTTGACATTAGACAAGAGAGAAGAATTTAAAATACTAAAGTGATGATGAGGAACAGCGTGAAGGGCATGCATGGCCATTGTATAGCTAAATTTATATCAAATTTCCATGCATTTGTCAAAGAAAACAGCCATGTCAACATCCTAAATTTCAGACCAAGGAATATACGCTTTAGCTGTTCCATCATGTTGGAAGTTCGTCCAACACCCGCAAATGTTGAAAAAAAACACGTCAAATTGGAATATTTACGCGGAAGCTATCACTATTACTTGCTTATGGGATTTTAAAAGTATAGGTTAAAATGTAATTTTAATCCCTCTATTATTTTGTAATCCATGATTTTAGTTCTCCTATTTTAAAATAGAAACATTTAGTCTTTCTATTTTAAAAAATAAGTAATTTTAGTCTCCAATCCAAATTAAAATGTTGACCATTAAAAATTAAAGTTGACTCATGTTAAAGGGAAGAAAATTACTCTTCAACCCTTTCCGATTAATCTTCACACCATCCACCATCCTCCAGGACCTCTACCCCAAATTATCTCATTCCCGTTCAGAAGCCTTTCTCTTGCATCCAATTTTCTCAGCAAAAGAGGACTCTAATTCTTGTACTTCATCTTTCCAAACAAGTAGACGTTAGTTCCCTACACTTTGCGTGGTTAGTATTCTCGAATTCAATTGGTTGGCTACTGAGATATCTTGAAAGAATATAGCCCCCTGGGAATCCAAACGTGGTAATTACTAGAAAAATAACATTGCCATCCAACATTCACGAAGAAACTGAAACTGGACTTGAACTTCCACTCGAGACTCATGTCAAATCAACACATACGCACAAAATTCACAATTAGAAACACAATTTTTAATCAATTTGTGGCAATTCACAACGGAAAACACTAAAATAGCAATGGAAAACAACACAAACAGTTAATATTCCAATCAACGCGTCCAAAAGAATTTCTGAATTGGCGATTTTGGGCTTCCGAGGTTGAATTTGGAGCCTCCGAGGTTTGAAATGGAGGTTCTGGAATGTTGATGATTGTTGATCAGTGGAGAGTGCTCGTAGTTGACGATGAAGAGAATAAGAGGAAGAAGGAGGTTCTTCATTGATGATTGTGCATCGGTGGAGACTGCTCACAGTGTTTTTATGGAGGAAGGTAGCTTGGGTGTGGAGAAATCGCCTTCGCCGGAGATTCGCCGGAGACGACGGTGATGATGGCTATGACTTCGCTGGAGATAGGTTTGTCGGTGGTTGTGGAGTCGTCGGGGTTTGAGAAGGCTTCGGGGGTGAAGAAGATGCGTTCGGATCCTCTCCATTTCCCTTTGGAAATGGAGATTTCCAGTCCAATGAATTTGATCATGACATGTGTACAAAAATTATTTAACGGCCAAGATTTATTTTTATTAATTAATTTAAATTAAAAAAAAGTGAAATACTGAAATGTGTTACTAGCGTCATTCCAAGACGACCAAATCAATGACGCAGCTGTGCTGCCGTCCCACCGGACCCCGACGGAGGTTGACGGAGGTTACCAGCGAGTATGTTAACAGCTTGTCGCTCTTCGCGTTGGTGAACAGCCCCTACAATAACTTGATTTGTTTTTCTGATTGTCGTGCTACATAGGTGTGCGACTGAGAACAAAAAGGAAAAGCCAAAGCATTGAACCTGCTCCTCCTGAATAAGTGTTCCGGATTTCATTTCCAGGCATAAGAGGATCCGAAGAGAAGAAGATTATAGTTTAATTTGAAAAAATATGTATAAGGTAGGGTGAGCACAAAAGCAAATAAATTATTCAAAAATGAAGGAAGTGAGGTACGGAATGCTTTGCGAGAAAGGGAATTGCAAATTATTCTAAAGATGTGTTTATTCTTTTCTAACCAAATGTATTATAGAGTTTTGAAAATTTCATACTGCCACATAATTCTTAGCCTCCTTGTTCGTTTGTTTAAAAATTAAACTCTTGATGCCAACCGATAAAAACTGCTTCAAGGTAAGGAAAAACTATGGAAGGAAATTGCAAGTTGTTCCCATGTCTGTGACACCATTGTCCTGAACACATGTTATTTTAGAAAGAGCATTGGTATTCTAAAATTTGGTTGTTAAGCGAGAAATTATGAAGGTTGGGGAATGAGTAAGAAACTCAAGGGTTAACTAAATTTTTAGTTTCTAAACTTTTTTAAAATTCTATTTTTAGTCCTTAAATTTTAGTTTGACTAATCAAGGTTTTTAAATTTTTTAAAAAATTGATTTTTAGTCACTAAATTTTAGTTTAACCAGTAAAGGTTTCTAAACTTTTTAAAAATTTAATTTTTAGTTCATAATCTTTTTAAAAATTCGGTTTTTAGTCCCTGAAATCTCATTAGTTCAGGGATTAAAAACTAAATTTTTAAAAAATTTAGAGACTAAAAACTAAATTTTTAAAAAATTTAGAAATTTTGACTGGTTAAAATTTTGTTCAGTGACTAAAAACCGAATTAACAAAAAGTTTAGGGACATTGACCAATCAAACTAAAATTTAGGGATTGAAAATCGAATTTTAAAAAAATTTAGGGACTAAAAACTTAGTTAGTCCGAAACTGAAAAGGGATTTGCAAGAAACTTTTCAAAATCTATAGTCTCTTATAAGATTAGTTGAAAGACATAGAATCAAGTAAGAGCAAAAACGCATGTTTATTTTGAACTAATTTTTAATTTTTTGTTATTAGTAGAAAGGATTGGAGGGACATTTTTCTTTTTCTTCTAGCGTCATTTCTTTAAATAAATGCATATTTATGCAGGCTAGCCTTGTCACAGCATATATTTTTAAAGCCTTAAGCTTTGTGTCGGCAGGGAAGACGAATCAGAGGGTAAAAATCTAAGGCAGTGGCAGCGATAACGGATTTCAATTGGCACGCTGGGCAGACGCGCGACAAGATATTTCATTCATTTTTAAACTGAATTAAACAAGCTTGGATCTTAGCCATTAAATAATTTTAATACACGTGTCATGTCAAGATTCATTGGACTGGAAATCTCCATTTCCAAAGGGAAATGGAGAGGATCCAGACGCGAAGAAGATAATGGGTTGAAGATTAATTTTAGACTTAATTGCAAATTTTACCACCCAACTTTCATAATTTTACAAATTTTACCATCCAAGTTTTAATTTTACAAATTTTACCATCCAAGTTTTCAATTTTTGTACATTTTACCACTCTGATATTTTACCAAAAAAAAAAGTTAAAGAATTAAAAAAAAAATTGTGAAACATCAGGGTGGTAAAATGTTCAAAAATTGAAAATTTAGGTGGTAAAATATGCAAAAATTGAAAATTTGGGTGGTAAAATTTGCAAAATTAAAACTTGGGTGGTAAAATTCGCAAAATTATGAAAGTTGAGTGGTAAAATTTGCAAAATTATAACTTGGATGATAAAATTTACAAAATTATGAAAGTTGGATGGTAAAATCTGCAATTAAGCTTTAATTTTATTCATATTAACATGAGTCAACGTTAATATTTGACGGTCAACATTTTTATTTGGACTGAGAGACTAAAATTACTTATTTTTTAAAATAAAAAGACTAAATGTCTCTATTTTAAAATAGAAGAACTAAAATTATGTATTACAAAAAATAGAAAGACTAAAATTATATTTTAGCCAAAAATATAATACTACTAAAATAAAAAACTATAAAATTAAATCTTAAAGACTATAGTCCTCAGGCCAACTGGGCTTGCGTGCTAGGCTATGCTAGCTAGTCTCTTAGGCCTGCTAGTAGTTGGGTCTTAATTTGGACCCAAGGGTCTATGAATAAACTTTATATATGCCTTAAATATGTTTTTAAGATCAATTTGAAAAAATATCTTAATTAAGATCTTATTCAATAAGTTCATCTTATTATGTAAAAGCTTATGTTATAAGGACTTAAAATTCAATAAGTTGATTGTGTTTGAATATACATGTTGAAAAGTGCTTACACAATTTTATAGTGTTTGGATGAATATAATTACATAAGCACTTATAGAATATTGTTTCATTTTAAAAATTAAAAAAAATAATAAGAATCAAAATATGATTAAAAATAAAATAAAAAATATAAAAATTACTTAAAAATTAAAAACAATATACCACAAAAATATTAAAAATAAAAAATCACTAACTATCATTTATCCTTTTTTTTGGTAAAAAAAAATAAGAATCATAGGAAAAAATAAATAAATAAAAATAATAATAATATATTCATATATATTATAGATTCTTATTATGATTCTTAATGTTCTGTAAAACCATGATGTTATTAGTTATTATCTTGTATGAGAAATTAAAATAAAATAAAATAAGAGATATAATTAAGGATTGATTAAAAACCAACGCATGAAACAAATGATAATAATAAAAGAAAAAAGAGAACATCGATCCTAGATGTAAAAAATAAGATATTTTGGAATTAAATGAAAACCAACGCGCGAAATGAATGGAAAATAAAAATAAAAAAACAAAAAATAAAATATTAGAATGCTTGGTACGGCTTGGGTAGGATTCAAAGCCTGGCATATTTGAAACACCACTTAAGCCCGTTGCCCATAATTTACCTGGAACAGTTTATTACTTTTAAGCTCAAAAGATCTTATGGGTAATTTATAAGATATTTTTATAAACACATCTAAACACTCACATAAGTCCTTATCGCATACGATAAGTAAGAATAAGTTGTTCATAAATTCTTCCAAACAGGGCCTTAGTCCTTCAAATACATGTGTATTCATGTTTTAGTCCCTCAAATTAAAAGTCATTTTTTTTAGTCCTACAAATTTGTAAAACGTGTTTTTTAGTCATTCTCCATATATGCTAGTAGCAAGTGTCAAACAAAGAACATTGAATTTATAATTTATGGTGATTTTTGACTGTCAGAATTTGATTTTTAATTTAAATTTTAAAACACATTTTTTTGGAGTTAAAAACCGTCACAAATTAAAAAAATTAAAGAAAAATGCAAAAATTATATTCATCTTCTTTCTCTTTTCGCCAAAGAACAGAAATCATGAAAAAGTTGTCCTTCTCCATCCCCTTTGCAAAACCCCAATCGAGCCTCCACGCATCTGAATCCATTTCTGCCACCCCTTATTTGAATCAAACCCAGATCCGTTGTTATAAGATTTGCAATCGACATTTGCAATCGAGAAAGAACTGCAAAGATGATAGATTTCCAAAATTCACGTAGCTTGCAACACTAGACACGAATTGCCTCAAAATTAAATGAGTCCAACAATTTCTTTTTTCATTTTGACACGAAATCAGATATGGACTTGATTGAAGCTTGGATCTAACGAAGTGAATGAATGAGAAGTGAGAAGACTTCCGCAATTCAGTGGGGCATTTGGTCGAACAACTTTTGGGCGATGACGAAATCGCCGCAATGGAGGTTCCCCTTAGCTGCCCTCGCCGTCAAAATCGCGCCTCAAGCAAAAGACACAGTGCAAATCCAAAGTGAATTTAAAAGAACAAAACGGACATGACAGATCAAGCTTTCTCTTGTTGTCATTCGTCTTACAATGGGTAAAAGGGGGTAAACATCTCTGCGAAGTGGAGGTGCGGTTGGTGGAAGGAGCACTTGGATCTCCAAGAGGTGTGAGGAGGTGCGGTTCCGAAGACCCTTTTGAGGAAGAGTAAGCAGAGCCATGTTTTGAGAAGCTCATGGTTGGAGCAAAGAAATGGAGGTGCTGTTCCGATCTTCGAAGACCCTATTGAGTTTTGACGTTAATGGTTCAATTTCAATTGATTCATTTTAATTGGCATATAATTTTAATTGATTGATTTTGCTTATATAATATTAATCGAACCATTCACGTTTAATTGATTTCAATTGGTAATATTCATTTTGCATACAAGAATTAACATAACCAAATGGGATATAATTTTAACTGAAATTCATTTTGCATTTTTTTTTTCAATTTGCGGCAATTTTAAACCGTCAGAAGTTATATTTTAAAATTTTAAATTACAAAATCAAATTTTGATAGTAAAAAACCGTCACAAATTGCAAATTCAATATTCCTTGTTTGGTGCATCTAATGATTTTTGTGGTGAGGGATTAAAAAAAACATTTTTCACATTTGAAGGACTAAAAAAAGTAAATTTTAATTTGAGAAACTAAAAAAAATAGACCGAAATTTGAAGGACTAAAAACATATTTAAGTCTAATAATATTCTAGTAAATTTTACATTAATTAATACTATAATTTTAGCATGTGCATTGCATAAAATAAATGTTTATTTATACAACTAAAATTTATAATGAATAAATATTTCTAAAAATATAAATTATATTATAATTAAAATCTAGGCCATATCTACAGTGAACCACCTTTGTAAATGGTGTATTATGAACCACTTTTAAATACCATTAGATTCATCTCATTTCCACAGTAATCTCGTGCACCATCAGTACCATATTTTTTCTTTTTTCTTTTCTCTCTCCTTTTTACCCTTTCCTTCCTCCGCTCCGACAAGTCCACCAACCGCTTGCCACCGCCAGAACCCTCCTCCGTTCTCCGACAGATTCGCCGCCGCTCACCGCTGCTGGACGCGATTCCGGGGAACAGGTGGTGCGGTGGCGGAGCTGCTACAAGTTCTGACGGCATTTGGGTTTCAATAAACTGTTCACAAGTTGAGTAAAACTCGGTGTCAAAACGAGGTGTTTCCATCAGAAATGGAAGGAAGGGAAATAGGTTTCAGTTTGTGAGATTGGCGCGGAAAATAAGAAGTGCGTTGAGGCTGTTGGGTGCGATAGGTGAAAACGAGTCGTTTCAAATGCATTGGCCATGCTTCTTCACCACAACATTTTTTTTCTTGGGGTTTCTTTGGTGCATATATTTTTCTTTTTATTTTGTCCATTTTAGGTGGAATGTTTCTGTCCATTTATGCATCTTGTGATTGAGCAATTGCGGAAAAATATAGTTTACTTGGTCTGAATTTTGGTTCTGATCAGAGAAGCATTAGAAGATATGAGAAGCATTAATCAATTTTGGTTCTTCCCCAAACCCCGTCAAAACCCGTAGCGGCTCTGCCACCGCTCCATCCGTTCATCGAAAATCACATCCAGCAGTGGTGAGACGCAGCGAATCTGTCGGAGAACGGAGGAGGGTTCCAGCAATGGCAAGCAGTTGGTGAAATTGTTGGAGGAAGGAAAGGGAAATAAGGAGAGAGGAAAAAAATATGGTATTGATGGTGCACCAAATTAGTGTGGGAATGAGATGAATCTAAGGGTGTTTAAAAGTGGTTCATAATACACCATTTACAAATGTGGTTCACCGTAGATATGGTCTTAAAATCTATAATAAATAATTTTTTAACATATAAATTATATTTTAAATTTATGATAAAGAATTTGTTGTGATATGTTATTACAAGCCACCTTAACCATTCTTTCAGCCATCTCCTTGTACCTCTCCTCTATCTTACAAGCCATTATTAACACTCCCAACTCTCCAGCATCAAATCTTTTGCAAACCCATACTGGAAACCACTATTGGCTTTCTGGATGGTTAATGTCAAGGTTTCTTCTCCTGCCTATGCTTTCAAATAGCAGCATTCTAAAGCTGTAAACATCACACTTGTGAGTTACAGGAAATGGCATCCAAATCTCAGGTGCGGCATAACCAGGAGTGCCCCTACCTCCTGTCATAGTTATATGAGTATTGTCCCTATTGCAAAGCTTGGCCAATCCAAAATCAGCAACTTTAGGATTGAAGTTACTGTCCAAAAGAATATTTCCTGGTTTGATGTCATAGTGGATTATTCTTTGTTCGCAATCTTCATGCAAGTACAGGAAATAATCAAATTCGCAGCGACTTTTTCCCAGCGACAATTAAGTTGTTGGCAAAGATAGACATTTGGCAGCGACATTTGATTGTCATGGGGATAAGATTTTTCTTTTGTCAATAAGGCCAATATCGCAGGGAAAACTATACTTATCCCAGCGACAAAATTTGTCACTGCCAATGTCGCTGCAAAAGGTGTTTTCCTATGCCAACATGTTTGTTGTCGCTGGGAAAGTACTACTTAATGCCAGCAACGTTAACTGTCGCTGCAAAAAGTACTACTTATGCCAACAACATTTACGGTCGCTGCGAAAAGTTATTTTTCTACGTCGACGTTATTGTTGTCGCTTGGAAAAGTATTACTTAATGCCAACAACATTATAGTCGCTGCGAAAAGTGTTTTCCTATGCCAGCGTGTTCGTTGTCGTTGGGCAAAGTACTAATTAATGCCAACAACATTAAGTGTAGCTGCAAAAAGTACTACTTAATGCCAACAACATTTAGAGTCGCTACAAAAAGTTATTTTTCTATGCCAATGTTGTTGTTGTCGTTGGGAAAAGTATTACTTAATGCCAACAACGTTTATAGTCATTGCAAAAAGTTGCTTTCTATGCCAACACACATGTTGTCGTTGGGACAATGTGTCTGAGGTCGTTGGGAAAAGATGTTTCTCTATGGCAGCGACATTTAATGTCACTGCGAATTGCTATTTTTTTTTATTTCTTTGGAATAATATTAACCAATTCAAAATATATCCCATTAATATTATTTATTGTAAGAAAAACTAAAATACATTGTTACCGAGAATAAACTTTATTAAGTGTTTTCTTATCACATGTGAAAACTAATATTCCCTCTATATATTTTAATGTATTAAATTAGCAAGTTTTCCCTAAACTACACAAATATTTTTAAATTTAAATAAAATTTGTATATAAAAAAATAGAGAAGCATTGTGTAGTTGTTTTTAAATTTAGTTATAATGTGAATAATTATAAAGCAAAGAAATAAGGTTTTATTGATAAAGTGTGTCAAAATTTGAAAATTAAATTCAAATTAATATTGACTAAGAATCTTCAAATTGGTACATTGTGTCAAGATTTAAAAATCATATTAAAATTGAAATTAAAATTAAAACATTGTATTTTAAATGGACAAAAAAACAAAAGGCTAAATTACAATTTTGATGATGTGGAAAAGTGATTTATTATTTAGAAATTATTGTAAAAATGGCAAAGATAAGAATAGAACCCAAGTCCTTTTCTTTCTTCTTCATTACTTAAACCCCTAAACTATTTCACTTACTTAAGTTGTAATGTAAACACTATATTATTTAATATATTTTTATAATCACTTTTGTCTTTCATATCCTTTTTTTTATCTCTTTTTCTTTCCATTTTTTTTTATCACATCACTAATTCATATAACTTAATGAGAATATAGAATAACTTCTACAAATGTTCGTATTCAAGATAAAGGATTTAGATTCTTAATATAAAAATAGTTTAAGTTTTCATTTTAATACACCAAAAACAGATTAAGTTTTTATATTCTTAATATATTTTTTCTTAATTAATTACTTAGATGAATTCAAATCTTAGAGAACCTTAAAATTTAGAAGCGCAAAAAATTATATTTGTTCCTAATTGATGTTGTATCGTTAAGTTTTTATTTTCCATTTTTTTTTCAGCAAAAAAAAAACAATAAAGAAGCACAACTCACGGTTGACCAAAACAAAAAAGAAGCACAACTCACGAAAACATTTTAATTAGTTCAAATTGTAACTTAATAGAACTAAAAAATAGGATGTTGAACCCAAAAAAAAAATCACATGTAAATTCTTGTTAGTTAATTAAATGATTTTATGTCTTCATAGTTTGTTATATAAAAGACAAAAGAAAAATATAAAACATGAAAGAAAATTGAATAAGCAACTTGAAAATCTATATAAAGGGACGAAGAGGGTTTGAAAAAATAGACAACAAGCTATATAGTATTCCCTTTTTTTAAGATATTTCACTTTGTTTTTTATATACAATTTATATATTTTAAATCAATTAGTTTTAATTTTATGGATGTACAGGAAATTGAAGACTCTTTATTTTCAGAGATAGTAGAAAACTCTATGGATGTAGAGAGAGTTGAAGACTCTTTAAATTCAGAGACAGTAGAAGATTCTATGGATGTAGAGATAGTAGAAGACTCTATGGATTTGGAAAAGCTTGTAGACTATGTGAGATTAGAAGAAGTTGCAGATTCTCTATCCACGAGTTTTAGATTTTATCTTAATAAATTTCTTGATGATGAAGAAGTGAAAAATCCCAAAAAACGAGAAATTCAAAAAGTAGTTAGAGAAATGTTAAAGATTTATCTTCCAAAATTTTATTAGTTTTTATGAATTTCTTTGCTTGAATTAAATTTATAGGTTGCATTAATTTATTTATTGAAGTTGTGAACCTTGGATTCTTATCACCGTGTCATTTTTGTTTTCTTATTTTTTATCTTCCAAAATTTTATTAGTTTTTATGAATTTCTTTGCTTGAATTAAATTTATAGGTTGCATTAATTTATTTATTGAAGTTGTGAACCTTGGATTCTTATCACCGTGTCATTTTTGTTTTCTTATTTTAATTGGCTTTTGAGTTGGAAAGTCTTGGAACTTATCTCCAAAATCTATAACTTCTACCATTCAAGAAGTTGTATTTCATAAATTTTTTGGTTTAATTTTAAATAGAGATAAATACTAAATTGGTCAACAAAGAGTACCAGATGGTAGTTGAGATAGAGTAGATGCTGGCATTGTATTAGCTATTGGTTACAGATATAGATTAAATTTACTACTTTTATTATATTAGTTTTAAAAACTTAGGCTATTTAGATAGAAGCAACAGTTTTGTTTTAACAATAATTTTTTAACTATTTTAATAAATTTTTTATTGAATTAATTCAAAACAAAATAATTAAAAATGTAAATAAATTTATATTCATACTATTCAACGTGAATATATACTAACTTAATACTAGAGTAAATGCAATATAAGTGGATATTTTTTTTTGAAAGGCAGCAATATAAGTGGATATAAAATTACAGTGTAATAATTTTAACATTATTTGTAGAAATATCTATTAGGATCGTCTAAAGTTAGTTTTTTCACTTTAAAGGATAAAGTGAATTTCCTTTCACCGTTTAACTACTTAATATATGGTTGTGATTAATTTATATTTGAAAATTTCAAAATTAAGAAAGAAAAACAAATCTCTCAAATCTAATTGCCGTTACAATTCTCCTTGTCTCTGGGTTCATATTATTTAATATTTAGATTTTTTTTCAAAACTTAATTATTTCAAAATTATCCTCCCAAGTTATAGTGATTCCCGAAAATGAAAAAAAAAAAAAATCTCCCTCAGTTTGGCCTCCATTCTCGTAACCAATATATATAACTTAACGAGATTTTAGGGATTTGTTTTTTATTTTATTTTAAAATTTTCAAATATAGACTAATCAGGCCGTTAGATAATTGAACAGTGGAGATAAATTCACTTTAGCCTTTAAAGTGAGGAGAGGATCAATCTAAAAATTTAAGATAGAATTAAATGATAAACAAGTAAAAAGTCTAAAAAGTAGTTACGATATGATCAACTTTTCATTAAATATCTAAGAGATAAACCTTATAAAAATTTTAAAAAATTATAATTTCACATCTATAAATAGAAGAACGAATTCCATCTTCACTATCCACTTTTTTCTTTCTTTTTCTTGAGTTTATTATTCACTTGCTTTTTTGAGGCTTGATAATTGTATTGTTCTTCTCATCTCCAATTAGTATAGAAGCAATACTTCATTCAACTGATACCAGGTGCACATAATTTTTTATGTTCAGTGAAATGAATTACTTTTCTATCGATCTCTTTGAGGCTTGTTTTTTAGTTTTTTTTTTAATTTATTTTTGTGATAACTTATTATGCAATCACTACTCAAGGATTTTAATTTTCTTTTATAAGAAGTTTTTTTTTATATCAAAATCCTTCAATTTTATCCTCCTAATAGCAAACTCTTCTGAGAAGGGATATTGAGTACGTAGGTTGATGCATTAATCTGTATTCAATATCTCACCTCAGAGGAGTATGCTATTGGGAGCATAAAATTGAAAGATTTTGATTTGGGTGGTCTCCAAATTACTCATAGTGCCATGATTTGTTATATTCTTTTCTAAACGTATTATGTAATTTCTTTTTAAATACGCTCTTTTCCTATAAAAATATTAATTAATTTTATAAATCTGATTATATCTTTTAAGACTGCAAGGCTAGATATCATGTTTCTAGGCTATTATCTGCATCCGTAGAGACGGCACCGCGCATACTGAAACAGGGGTACGTATACTAATATGTTACTTTAATATATTATCTCCACCAAAATAATCCCCCCCCCCCCCCCCCCCCCCCCCCCGCGGAGCCCCCCTTTTAATAATATGTTAATTAATATAATATATTTTCTTGCTTCTAAATTTTTTATCTAGTCCCCCTCCGCCGCCCCCCATTTTACTGCAGTTCTCTTTCAGATTTTTATAGTTGTACATTTATAGAAAAGTTGTCAGTAATATTTATATTTTTTATATATTTTATATTTAATCAAAACACATAAATAAAATATATAATAAATTTCATATAATAAAAATATTTAGACATAAATAAGAAGCCATCTGAGTGGTGTATCAAACATTGTATTATTATTTTTTCTTCAATTTTAAATGATGAATATCGTTTCTTCTTTCTATCTTCAAAGACATTAGGAGACCAAAAACAAATCAAGTTAACCGTTTTTTTTTATTTTGTTGATATTTGTAATGAGTGTTTTTCCTCTTTTAAATATTGTATTATATTAAATAGAAAGAACTAAAATATATATTGGACATTTTTTTCCTTTCAGGATTTAATTTTGCTTTTAATTGATTTTATAGATAATTTTATTGATAGAGAGAACATGCTTTTGTTTTAAATTTGGATTCCTTTTAATTTTTTTTCATAGATATACATTATAGAATTTGGATTGGTTATTTGCTTTTAATTGCATCTTATTATTATAGATATATGTTACGAAATAATTTGCTTTACAAATAAATTAATTTTATTGTTAACTAAGAATTTATAATATTTTTAATTTGGAAGATAAATTAATTTTAAGTATAATAAGTTAATTCTTATAATGTAGTTGAAGTATGTCAATTTAAAGAGCTCTTTCTTTATTCTTCAAAAAGAAAGATTATGATTTTGATCTATTTCATCTTATTCTTATGTCACAAACTTCTAAAATTTCACCACAAACTTTGTAAATTTGAAGAACAATCTTTTAAGAAAAAGAAGTCAATAATTTTGGTTTATTCTTATATTTACTTTTATAAAATATATTTTTTAATTTTTGTTAAACTGAAATTTAGACAAAGATTAATAGTAAAAATTAGTCATTATTAACTCTTTGTAATTGAGTTAAAGTTTTACCCCCCTAATCAATATTCCTGGTTCCATCCCTGTGTCATCCGCACGTGTATATTTTCAATGACTTGTTTCATATTGGGGCAGCAATGAGTGGGTTAAGATATCTCCAAGACGCAGTAAATTTTCTGTAAAGTGTGAAGACGTGGTCAGATGTATAACTGTAAACATCCAATTACATGGAAACGTTATATTTTTATCACCAATCATAGCTTGTACATGGGCGAACGTAGTGATAATTAAATTATATAAAAAACCTATTATTAAAGAATTTATATTTTCATGTTTTTTTATTTATATTTTCATGCTTATATTGTATTATATAATAATATTGATAATATTTTATAGGTGCAGACATCCCTGCTCAAGTTTAATCACACCCCTCAGCGCGTTCCTTACTGCATAGGTAGCTTGTTTTGTATTTTCATTTCATTTTATTTTATAATAATATATGGATTAGATTATACTTAAAAATTTGGTCTATATTATATTGTATTATAATAATATTGATAATATTTTATAGGTGCAGATATCCCTGTTCAAGTTTAATCACACCCCTCATCGCGTTCCTTGCTGCGTAGGTACCTTGTTTTGTATTTTCATTTTGTTTTATAATATATAATATATGGATTAGATTATACTCCTGGACTTGGTCTATATAATTTAAGTTAGTTAACTAAATAATTTGCCAGCTATTATGATAGGGATATGATTAGTGATCCAACTTTAATCAATTGGTTTATCGTAAACCAATTAAATGTGGTTAAATTTTACAAAACTGGTTAATATGAGTACCCCTTTAGCCTTTAGGATCTTATTTTTCATTTAAACTCATTCGGTTATGCACCCCCTTATTAACTAAACTTTCCCGTTCACAAATTGACCCTATTAAGTTGTAAAAAGTGAACGTACACTTCACATTTATTAGATTTTTTTATTTTTAGAATTTTTTAATATTGTTTTATCTTTGATCTTATTTTTAATTTAAACCCATTCTCAGTTCTTTACCCCTTATTAATTAAACTTTCCCGTTTTTCAATTTTTACATATTAACCCAAGTTGCTTATTTATAAAATTTCACACATTTATTTTTAAAATTGTAGGAATTGTGATAATGAACAAGCAAAGTAAAGGGTGGATAAAACTTAAAGATCGAACTTTGCCTGAGTATTCAAAGGGCATTAATGATTTCTTAGAATTTGCTTTTTCTATGTCCAATAATAAAGAGGCAATCAGGTGTCCATGTCGTAGATGCAACAATTTTTACTATAAGACAAGAGATGAAGTGATGTGTGATTTATTGAAATCTGGATTTGAACCAAGCTATGAGCATTGGGAGTTTCATGGAGAGAGCTCAACTGATTCATCATCCGGCAATGATGATGATTTTGAAGATGATGTAAATGTCTCAAGTGCTAATCTTGAAAGGAGTGATGATGCTCAAACCTACTCCATGCTTCATGACATGCATCAATCACTTAATGTGGATAGAGATGATGTGTTTGATCATCCTATGTCCGGTGATGCCAATATCAATGAGGAGCCAAATAAGGAAGCTAAAGGGTTTTATAGTTTGTTGAAGGATGCTGAACAAAAATTATATCCTGGTTGTCAAAAATACTCCAAGTTATCCTTTATCATGCGCCTTTTCCAGATGAAATGTCTTTATGGGTGGAGCAATACTTCATTCGATTCACTACTAAAGCTACTAGTTGAAGCATTGCCCGAAGGAAATGTGCTTCCCGACTCAACGTATGAGGTACGAAATATTATTAAGGATCTTGGACTTGGTTATGATAAGATAGATGCTTGTGTTGATGATTGTATCTTGTATAGAGGTGACTATGCAAATCTTGATAAATGCCCTGTTTGTAAGAAAAGTAGATGGCAAGACAATAAGAAGAAAAACAATGTCCCTAATAAGATAATTCGTTACTTTCCAATAAAACCAAGACTGCAAAGATTATTTATGTCTAAGCAAGTTGCAGAAGATATGAAGTGGCATAAGAACAAAAGAGTTGATGACGGAGTTTTAAGGCACCCATCAGACTCTTTGACTTGGAAATCATTTGACGATCAACACAGGGCTTTCTCTTCAGATGCACGCAATGTGAGACTTGGTCTAGCATCAGATGGTTTCAATCCTTTTGGTATCATGAGCACTAGCTATAGTGTGTGGCCTGTGGTTTTAATTCCTTATAACCTTCCTCCCTGGTTATGTATGAAACAACAAAGTTTTATCTTATCATTGCTTATTTCTGGTCCAAAAGGTCCTGGAACTGATATTGATGTTTATCTTCAGCCATTAATTGATGACTTAAAAGAGTTATGGGATGTGGGAATTGAAACTTACGATGCTTCATCAGGAAAAAAATTTCAGTTGCGTGCTGCCTTATTATGGACCTTAATGATTTTCCTGCTTATGGGATGTTATCTGGATGGAGTACTAAAGGAGCATTAGCTTGTCCTTGTTGTAATATAGAAACATGCTCTTTTTATTTGAAATATGGTCACAAGCAATGCTACATGGCTCACCGTCGATTTTTACCTGTTGATCACCCTTGGCGAAAAAATAAGAGCTCATTTGATAATACTAAAGAGGTAAGGCATGCGCCACAACCATTGATAGGAGACGATGTGTTAGCACAAGTTGAAAATCTGCACGTGATCTTTGTAAAATCTACAAGAAAAAGAAAACGAGGTGAAGAGCTAAATCACAATTGGAAGAAAAAAAGTATATTTTTTGAATTACCTTATTGGAGGACAATATTATTGAGACATAATCTAGATGTGATGCACATAGAGAAAAATATTTGTGAAAGTGTTATTGGGACATTATTGGGTATTGAAGGCAAAACAAAAGATACCTTAAAGTCTCGATTGGATTTGCGTTGCATGCTTCTCAAAAAGCCGCTTCATCCTATTGAGAATGGGGATAAGTATTTAATTCCTCCTGCACGTTACACAATGTCAAAGGCTAAAGTTTTGTCAAATCTTAAAGGATGTGAGGTTTCCTGACGCATACGCCTCAAATATAGGCCGTTCCATAGATGTAAGTCAATTGAATATCTCTGGACTTAAAAGTCATGATTATCATGTTTTATTTGAGAGAATTGTTCCCCTTGCCATAAAGGGGTTGCTTCCAAAGGATGCTTGCGATCCATTGATCGAGTTATCTTTGTTCTTTGGAGATTTGTGCTCTAAAGAATTGAAAGTGAATGAGTTGGATTGCTCAGAGAAGAACATTGCTGTGACTCTTTGTAAGTTAGAACGCATTTTTCCACCATCATTTTTTGATGTCATGACTCACCTACCAACTCACTTGGCAAATGAGGCAAAACTTGGAGGCCCGGTTCAATATCGATGGATGTTTCCTATTGAAAGGTTAGTTTAAATAATATTTTGGTATCTAATATTTTACTTCTCAATATCATTAGTTTTATTTTGTTTATTGTCAAATTTTTACGTGTACTAAAAGGTTATGTGCGTAACAAAGCATGCCCAGAAGGTTCCATCGCAGAAGCCTATATGGCTGAAGAATGTATGACATTTTGTGCTAGATATTTGATTGATATGGATTCTAGATTGAATCGACCAGATAGATACATGGAATGTGCAAGTAATGATTGTAATGGTTTGTCGATGTTTAAAAACATTGGTCGATCTCTTGGAAGGAATTCTTGGGAAATTATGAATTCTTCTCTTCTTCAGCAAGCTCATTTTTACATATTACAAAATTGTGAAGAAGTTAGACCTTGGATTGAGTAAGTATCTTTACTCTTACTTTTTACTAAAAATTTAATTACAATTTATATGAATTTAATATTTTTAATATTTTTTTTAACATGTTATAGGGAACACATGAGTAAGATGATAAATGAAAATAATAGGAATGTGGATAAGAGGCACAAAGATCAATTCCCTAAATGGTTTGAATATGAGGTAGTAAGAATAATGTTTATCTTATATTTAGGGCTACTAATAGCAATTAAATTATGGAACTAATAGTGTTTATTTTTATAAATTATATTTATTTTAAATAATGTTTTATGTAGGTTATGCGATTGAAAAAATTACGTGATGCAAGAATTACTAATCAACTAGTAGGATTATCAAGTGGACCAGATTTTCGAGTACTCTATCATAGTGGATACATTCTCAATGGTTTTAAGTTTCGTACAAAAGATGCTGAGAAAAACTTAAAAACCCAAAATAGTGGTGTGATAGTGAAAGGAGATGAGTTGACAGGACATGCCGATTATTATGGGGTTATTAGAAATATTATGGAAATAAGATATTTAGAAAATAACTCTGTCATATTATTTAAATGTGATTGGTTTGAAGCTCCTTCTCAAAGTCGAAACCAAGGTAGAGGATATAAGAAAGATGAATATGGATTTATCAGTGTAGATATGACGAGGTTGTATTACATGAATGATCCATTTGTCTTAGGTTCTCAAGTTGGGTTGGTTTATTATGTAAAACATAGTGACAAGGAAAATTGGTACACCGTGGTTAAAGTCAAGCCAAGAAATATTTTTGCATTGCCACACAACGAAGATGACTTTGAACCATATCAACTCAATGAGTTGAGTGATACACGAGGACAATTAGAAACACAGTTTGTAAACCAAGATGAAGAGGTTCTAAATAGGGATGATGTGGATGATGTTACTGGATCGTGTGAGGAAATTGTTAACTTAGAAGAAGAGTTACAAAAATTAAACAATGAAAATGATATTGATACTGATGATGATGATGATGATGGTCAAGAAGAATATGAACTGGATGAAAATGTAGAGGATGAAGATTCGGACATAGCATAAAAGGTATTTTTAAGTATTATATTATTATTATTATAATTTTTTGAATAATAAAATTAGTTATTAAATTGTAAATGTAACAAGCAGCATGCATAGTACTTTTTTTTTTTAATTTCAACAAAAAAAATTATTATTATAATGTTATATCTTTAATATTGATTACATGAATTAATTTTAGCATCTATTTATTATATTATAAATAAAATGTGTCTCGTGGTAGTGGAACTTCCATTCTAATTCACAACTATCCTTTTTTCTTTAGTTGCAGGCCCTTTTAATTTTGGCACTCATCCCTTAATAAGTTGCTGATATGATCCAGTCCTTTGGATTTTTGTGGATGCTTCAAATTTGTTTAATTTTGTAAGCTGATTATTGGAATCCAATTGGTGCAAGTTTGGGGTATTTTAGACTTACCATTTGTTTTGTTGGACTAAGATCTTTGCTTTCCCTTTTAAGTCTTAACCTGAGCACTAAGTTTTTGATTTATTTTATTTTAGTTATCTTTTTATATCTTTTTTTTTTAATTTTACATCCTATTTTAATTTAACTTATTATGTAGAACCAATGAAAAAAAATAAAAAATACAAGAGATTCTGATTAAAAGAAAAGGTTGACATAAGTTTAGTTGTTTTATTTTATCTTTTACTTCTAAAAAATAAGAAAAAAGAAATCCTTTTGTTGGTAAAGGTACGTACATGCATAGTGGATTCATAGCAAGAAAGGCACGTACATGCATAAAAGTAGTTTGTTTCACTTTTTAATATATATATATATATATATATATATATATATATATATATATATATATATATATATATATAAGTTTTAATTGCAAATTTATAATCGCTCCACTCAGTGCCACTACCCATTCGGAAGTTTTATCTTTGCCTTCTGCCTCCGTTGAATGAAAAGTAAGATTTTAAAATTTTTTATTTAATTTAGTTTTTAAATATTTGGCGCTACAATTTTTAGTACTTTATATTTTACTTCCCTCCATTTCTCATAAACGTTTCCCTCTTCTTTCTAGTGCTGTTCATTAACCTCTCACTGGCCTATGTAAGACATGTTGAATTTGGGGTCCAAAACTTGATCCAATTCTTGCTTGTGGTGTGAAGATTTGGGATTTCAGACACTTGTGGTGGTGCTATTGCTATAGCATCAGAATCAAATCTCACAACTTCTGCTTAAGTGTAAGTAGAATCTATTAGAGCATTTCATATGTTGGATTTTGGTTGGTGTTGAATATGTCCAACGTCATTATGATGATGCTTGGGGCAGGATTGTTTCTGATTTATGCTACTACATAAGGGGGGCTGTTCGTATGATGATGCTTGGGGCAGGATTGGGTCTCGTTGGGGGTTGTGGGCTAATGCTCTTGGTCTGCTAATATGCTGTTGAGTTTCGGGTCTAGTAGTGTGAATCACATATGGACTTTTTGTAGGGAGATTCAGCCAACATAGGTGTTCTGGGTCCCGTTACACAAAAATATAGATTGCACATATGATGGTGTTTTGGTCACTGTTGGTTACACACATAATTAAGGTTGTGTTACTGCATTAGTCACATACATAAAAGATGTAATTCAAAATTAAATGCAAGTGTTTATTATGTTAATCAAGATTGTGTTACTGTGTTATGAAAATTTTCCTTTTCAGGTTGCAAACTAGCAAACTACTTGATCATCAAGAGCCTTCTGGACCTTACTGACTGACTGCAGTGTGCATTTATCATTTTGGTGTCTCTAAGTTGTTTTCTTGTTGACAAGGTATGCTCTATTTTGTCTTGCTTGAGTTTTTTCATTTTCCACAATTGGGTTGAATGATTTTGCTTCTTAGGGGCTTTCTTGATGTATTCCATGTGGATTTTTTTTAATCATATTAGTGCTTTTATTTGATTTTTCTGGTTAAATGGAGCAGCATTATATCTTTTTTGCTTAACTTTTAGTTTTTTTTTTTGGAAAACCCAAAGACAGAATATCATTGATGTGTAGTATGTAAACTACTAGACTTTACAAGTGTTTCCAAGAAATAAACATTACAGGGTAAAAAACTACTGATTCTAAGGACTTATCTTATACATAGAAGAGTAAGAATCTAGTAAGAACCCTGTCTAGTGTAATAGAAGACCCAAGCCAATGTATCATGGTAAACTTTCCAGTCATAAAGTGATATGTCAGTCCAATGCACCACGTTTTGTATGTAGCATCAAGTGAATAATTGCTAGAATGTGTAGAGCACTGGTACCAGACCAACATCTTTTTTTTTTTTTTTTGACTAAACTAGACCAACATCATTACCATACCAAAACTAGTCTTATTGTTTTCAATTCCATTTTCAATTCCTTCGTCAGACCCCTTCCAACACCAGCTACATGTAATTATTTTATCATATACCGACCAAGACCATTGACCTTGTTAACCTCTATACTTCTCCTTAGTATCACTGTAGTCTACCAGCCCCTGATATATTTTCAGCAAAGGAAAACTTCCCAGCATCCACATGAATTTGCTCGCAACTGCTATGTGTTTCCCACCTGGTACCCCTTGTTGTCAGATTGCCAATATTGTGTGGATATGAATATAATAAATCATAGACATTGTTAGTTGTTCATTGGCTAACAATTGTTTCAATTATGTAACCTTTGCTTTGGTTAGACCTCCTAGACTTTTTATTAGTATATTGTTTAATTATTATTTGTCTTATTATCATCACAAAATTAATAGTCATAAAAAAATGCAAGACTAGAAAAATATTATATAACACACGTATCTTGCATAATCATCTTAATACTATCACTTTACAAATTGCAGTACAATATTAAATTCTAGTATTCTACTACTTAAATAACATTTTACTAAATATTACAAATTTACAATCCCATATTGAATTGTTAATTATTTAAAAAACAAGTGTCAGGTGCGGTGATAGTTGTTTATGCTGAATACAAAGAATCCTAGTTTTATTAATCAAAGGCCTTTTGGAATTTGGATAACACTAAAAGTAGTGGGCAATGAAATTTAAGCATTTCATATGTTGGCACGGCTTGTGCCTTTTAATAAATTAGTTTTTTTTTTGTAAAAAAACATTAATTATTAATCCTTTATTGAACTTTAGCTAAAAATAACGTGTCTATACCCATATTTTCTTAGAGACCCATTAATATTCCAGCAGTGTCACACTCTTAACAAAAAAAAAGTTATGGATATATTGCCTTGGTTGAGTTTTTTTTTCCTAGAAGGTAATTCTGGTGGTTTTGATTCTCATCCGGATGCTTGGAGCAGTTTTGTCCGGTTCAGTGGGTATAGCGTCGTTGTTTGATCAGCTGGGGGATATAGCACACATGATTATTATCATGCCATGATTTTGTTTTGATTTGGGTTGATCACATGAATGTGGTGGGTGATTGTTGTGGGTTTAGGGAATTATGTCTTCATGTGGTATTGATCACAGTAGCTTATCATTTATTTGTGGTTATCATTAAACATAAATAAGTTGTAACCTGTTGGTATTACTTGGAGGGCTATAATAGAATTGTATTTGCTTATGGTACTTCTGGTACCTCTCTATTTATACATAGTATATTTATCTTTGATGATAAAAAAAAAAAAAAAGCACTCTTAACAAACAGTAAAAAATATAAAATGATTCTACTAGCATATAGTTTATAATAGTCCTCTTAAGATCACTCCCAAGCTTGTACAATGTGATATGATGTTAGCATATATATCTTCCTACGGTGTATAATCCATGCTTGAAGGAAATCTCTTGTTCATTAGTAACAAAATGAGTTAAACAGGGCATTAAAATTTATGGCGTATCAAGAAAATGAAAGGTAAAACTTAATTTTTCTTTTCCTTATTTGTATTTAGCAATGGCATCCTCAAGCCACGTTTCAGATTTAAGACTTCAAAATTCCTCAAATGATACCGTGACTCAACAACAAGAAGGTACTTATATTATTATTTTCTTTCAATTTTTAACTTAGTTGGCTCTTTTCAATTTCATTCTGAATTATCTTCTTCTTTATAGATTAAATTTCCATATTATGCTTGTCATTTTTATTTTTTATTTTTGGTTAAAACACAAAAGGATGTACAAATGCTAGAAAACTTGGGAGAGGAAGAACCACTGGTTTAAGTATTGCAAAGAAAAAGAGGAAGAGTGCTACCGGAAAATTGCATGTCATCATTCCAAATGATAAGATGGTAGCTGTTGGACCAGGAGCGGCAGATTTTGTCACTGAAATTTCTGTTATTGTTCAAAAGTATGCTCCATTTAATGTAGAGAAGTGGAAAAGTGTTCCTAATGTTGTGAAAGAAAGAATTGTTCCAAAAGTTCTGGTAAATTTTATTTTTGTAGACAGTTTTAAATTTTCTTTTTGTCTTGTTAGTAACATATTTTTATACTAATTTTCAATTTAATTGTCATGTGTAGGATTCTTTTCACATTGATGGTACAAATGTAGAGCATACTAAGGAGGTTATTCTTGAGACGGCTAAAAGACTTTACCGAAATCACAGATGCAAACTTCATGAACATTTCAAAAAATATGAAACACCTGAGAAAGCTTTGGAGAATAAACCTCAGGACTTAAGTCATGAAGATTGGGAGTATTTAGTGAATTATTTCTCAAGTTCTAAGTTCAAGGTATGTTAGTATTAAACATATTCTAAATATATTTAAATTGTTTAGTAGTTATAAATGTGAAAGTTATAATTAAATTTTAATTTGTATCAAATCCAGGAAATTAGTACGAGAAATAAATTAAATAAATCAAAACAAGTTAATAATCACACATGTGGAAGGAAGTCTTTTCAGGCCGTTAGCTTTGAAAAGGTAATTTTACTATTGTTTAATTGTAAATTGTTTATGGCATATATAATTTAATTTATTGTGATAATAATTTATATGTTTGGAAATATGTTTTTAGAGAGATCCCGAGACTCAAAAGGAGCCTAATTTTCAAGATTTGTGGCAAATAACTCATAAAAAAAGGGAGAATGGGTAGATGAAGCATCTAAGGAAGTACATGTATGGCCTTTTCATGTGTGAATTATAAATTACAATTGTAATAAATTTATTATCATGAATTATAATTATGATTTGAACTTTTTCTTTAATAGATGAAAGTTCAAGAAGCTGCTTTGGAGAAGTTAGAAGGCATAAATGAGGAGATTGCTAAAGACCAAATTGTTAATGAAGTTTTTCAATCAGTTGTAGGACAGCGATCAGGCTATTGTCGTGGTCTTGGTGCCGGCATTCAACCAACCAGGGGAAGATCTTCCACAGGTTTACATGAAGAACTAACAAATGAACGTGAAAAGCGTCAACCTATAGAAATGAAATTAAAAGAAGTTGAAACCCAACTTCAAGAGGAGCGTGTCATGAGGGAGGAAATGGCAGCACGCTTTGAAGAAAGTCAGAGAAAAATATTAGAAACTCAAATAACAATCCAAGAAACATCTGATAGACAACTTGAGGAAAGGATGGCATCATTTTTTTTTTCAGAATGCATACTTTTTCGGTAAGTATGAATAGTAATTAAATACTATAAAATTAGTAATTTTGCATTTTAAAAGTTTGTCTATTATATTGAATTTTTAATTAATTACGGGTGTTTTAAATATTTATATAGGGTGGACAAGCTTCAATTGCAAATAACAATGTGTCTAAACCTGATGATAGAGTTGAAGCTACTACACATCATAAGTAAGTTTTGAATATATATATATATATATATATATATATATATATATATATATATATATATATATATATATATATATATATTCTAAGTTCTAGCACATATTTATCTTTGAATCTTTTTAGTTAGTATTAGGATGTTTAGTTATGTTCACTAGAGTGACTTATATTAGGAATGTTGTCGCGAGTCCACTTTGGGTGCAAGATCGAGCTTACATGAATTTTAATATTGGATGCCGTTTTATTTCATTATCATTTTGTTTAAATTGGGTTATTATGTAAGGGGTGGTATATTTCAGTTTATACAGCAGACACAATTCGCTGCTATGGCTTCTAGATAGAGGGAATTTTGTATTTTAAGAAGACAGGTGTATTGCATAGCTTTGGGCACCTCTTGTGGTGCAGCTAAGGTATTTTTACAATAATTTCTTTTTTGCCTTTTAAAAAAAATCTTGGCCTTTTATTACAAAATGTCTTCATGCATTATAATAGGAAAATTTTATCAATAATATATTCATTTGCCTAATCATTTTTGAACCTTCGTGAATACCCAAGCTTTTAACCATGGTGTCTCCTTCACATCCATCACTATTGCATCCTTAAACTAATTAATGATCATCTCATGTTGACCCAACTAATGTATAATTTTCCCTCTTTGTTTTGTATTTCTCATTTTTGCTTTTTTTAGTGTTACAAACTAACAGACATTTTTTTTACAGGCACGGGAAATAAAGAAGGCTTTAGATGCGTTTTCTTGTGTTGTTCAAATTGATCATGAAAATGGAGAAGCTTAGAATATAACAGTGTTTGCTTGTATAGAGTTATTTCTTTATTGTATTAAAAATAGGAAACAACTTAGTTTGTTTTAGTGTATTAATTGTTTTTATTTTGAACCCTGATACATTTAATTATTTAAAGTCACATTTTTTGTTTTGGTTCCATTCCATTTATATTTGTTGATTATACATGTTAGCTTTTACTTTTGAAAACTAGAATTTAAAACTTTACTCATTAAATCATGTAAATAATAATTTATGATATTTTTTACATTAACAATACTATCATTTGTGTTTAAATAAATATATACTAATTTTAATTTGATATAATTTTAAATAGTTAAGATAATTAAATTAATCTTGTTAATATTAATTTTTAAAAATAAAATATAATTATCATTAAAATAAAATAAATTTTTGCAATGATATAGATAGTTAAGAAATGGCAATTTATGGTAGCGACTTTTAGTTATTATGAAAAATATAACAATAATTAATGTTGCTGAAAAAAGACTTTATCGCAACGAATTTAGTTGTCGAGAAAATGTATCATATCACAATGATATTATTTGTTAACATAAGTTATCTTATTGTAGCGACTTTGGTTGATGAGAAATAATGTTTTTTAGCAGCGGAAATAGTCGTTAAGACATGTAAAGTACGGCAACGACTTTAGTGGCTACTACAAGTTACTTATGGCAACCACAAATGTGTGAAAATGACAGCAACAATTCTCGCTGTTAAAACATAAGTAGTGGCAGCGACATTAAATGTCGCTGCAAAACTTTTTTCAACGGTGGTTTAGGCAGCGACCTGCAGCGACAATTTTTTCGTTGGTGAAAGTTGCTTTTGCAGCGACATTTTAGATTTGTCAACGACAAATGTCGCTGCAAATAGCCTTTTTTAGCAGCGAAAATAGTCGTTAAGACATCTAAAGTATGGCAACGACTTTAGTGGCTACTACAAGTTCCTTATGGCAACAACAAATGTGTGAAAATGACAGCAACAATTCTCGCTGTTAAAACATAAGTAGTGGCAGCGACATTAAATGTCACTGCAAAACTTTTCTCAACGGTGGTTTAGGCAGCGACCTGCAGCGACAATTTTTTCGCTGGTGAAAGTTGCTTTTGCAGCGACATTTTAGATTTGCCAACGACAAATGTCGCTGCAAATAGCCTTTTTTCTTGTAGTGATGCCTCTGGCTGTCCCAATTGCAATCTCATGAAGATTTTCATATCCTAGGAACAGATACTTGTCAAGAGAGCCATTCCCCATGTAGTCATAAACCAGTGCTCTCATGTGTTTTTCAAAGCAAAATCCATACAATTTAACTAGATTAAAATGATGAATTTTTCCATTTGTACCCACTTCTGCCATAAACTGTTCCCCAATTCTCTTATCAGAATTCGCACGTAGAACCTTCACAGCCACAGTGGTTCCATCACTTGAATTTCCTTTATAAACTTCTCCAAAACCTCCTGACCCCAACAACGTAGAGTAGTTATCAGTTGCAATCCTGAGCTGCTCACCAGTAAACCTGATTGGCTTTTCTCTTTCCATATTACTCAGAAATTTGTCCATGTTGAGAGTTAAGAGTATGTCTGGACTGCTTTCAGTTTTGGTCTTGGATCTTTTACAACACCGAACCAAAAAATCAGCAAGGACAGGAACACAACTGCAACATGTTAATATACCGTCAAATTTTTTTTGACAGAGCCAATAAAAAACCAACATAGAACTAGAAAAAAACCGAAAACTATAACAGGTTCCTACTATTGGGGATAAGCGTGTATGCCCAAGAGTCAATCCATCATGTAACCAATTCCAGTTCTAATAATGAAGTATTATTAGAGATAAAATAGTTTATTCGATAAGGTCCTTGATTAAAATGATGGACTTGTTATCATAATAGAGATTATGATAATGAGAAACAAGTCCTTTATAATTTTAATCTAAATTGTTCTTGATCGTAGGATTATTGTAAATAGGATATCAATAATCCAGATAGATCAATATATATGTAATGGTCTTTATTGGATAAAGATTAATAGATCTCATTTATTAAATTACATATATAGATGATGCACATGTGGATGTCATCATTGAACTGACTCAATTGAGATTTTCCTAATGGTTAACATTACCTCAAGCTGTCAATAGGAAATTCTCAAAAAGAAATATAATAGTTTCCTTTGACCTGAGATTATCATAGTAATTAACAAGTTATTTATTATATTTTGATACCAGACACCTAATGCCTTAGGGCACTAGTTGAATGGACATTTGATATGATTAAATACCTGTAGAATTAATGATTAATCAAGAAGGAATCCATCAACTCTTGGTAATGAGTTTGAGCTCTACGATATTATTAATATAATTAAGACCTTGGCCAAGGCAATTGAATGAAAGAAGAAATGAGTTTCTTAAGTCATTCACTAATTAAATATAATATAATATTTTAACTTATTAAAGTTTGACAATAATACCATACTCTAGAGTTAACATGGAGCTGTAAATGATGGAAGGAAATATTACATTATTCTTCTAGTGGTTCTTGAATGTAAATGATGTTACTTCATGCTATCCGGATGTTAAGGAGTGTTGCTAGACGCCTACCTTGATTAGTAAATTAATTATGATTAATTTACTACCGGTTTAGTATTGAACCTACGGGGTCACACACAAACGAGTGTGCTAATTTTTGCTAGAAAAATTATTTTATTTGATAAATTAAATTAGAGAATTTAATAAATAATTTTTCTATGTGGAATATTAATATATTCTTTGCCAGCACCAAGAATATAATTAGTACGTATATATTAAAGAAATATATCTCCTTATTAATGTGGAAGTTATCCACAAATGATAATTTGTCAAAGTGACGAAATCTATGTAGGTAGGATTCGTGAGTAAAAGATGCAAGTTTCTAGAATTTCAAAATGCTATTTGAAATAAGAAAGATAACAGACGAATGTTATCCACTGGTTGAATCAATTTCAAATTTGATTTGAAATAATGATTAAAAGATAATATCTTTTCTATAATAAGTTATTTTAAAAGATAATATTTAATCAACTGATTGAGTCAATTTCAAATTTGATTTGAAATAAATAATATCTTTTCTATAATAAGTTATTTGAAAAGATAATATTTAATCAACTGATTGAATCAATTTCAAATTTGATTTGAAATAATGATTAAAAGATAATATCTTTTCTATAATAAGTTATTTGAAAAGATAATATTTAAATCAATTTGTTTCATTAGATAAGATCTCTACTGTCTCTACTGAAAATAAGATTAGAAATTGAAACTGCATCTCATGGGTTGGTACGCTTATAAAAGGGGTGCCTTCTCTTTTCTAAATAGACACTGATTAAAATATCAAGGAGAGGTTTAGTTTATATATATATATATATATATATATATATATATATATATATATATATATATATACTGTTCCACTCATCAAAGAGGTTGAAGCATAGATTAGCTCTCGGTGTGGATACACGTGGAGCCTTCATAATATTGAAGAAGTTTTTGTTGCTTCAAGAACGCACATTCGGGTAAGCAGTTCTAAATTTATCTATATATTATTGTTGTAGCATATTTTAAACATAAAATAGATCCATTTTATTCTGCTGCAAGTGTTATGAACACTATTTTCTCCCGCTGCGAGTGCTAGGAATGCTCCCTTACAACTATCACCTACTAACTATTGCTGATATAATTAAGCCGACATCGTGTTCCATTGATTCCTTGATAAGAATTCAAAACTATAGTAGTGGATTTAGGGGATGTGATGTGGGATTTAATAGCAAAATCGAATGAGAAGAAGAATGATATCTACAAGATCTAAAGTTTCAAGTTTCAAACGTCAGATGATTGTGATCATTCTACATTTTACAGGTCCCACAGTCTAAAGTATTAATTTGAGCATGGATATTCTTAATTGAATATGCTGGTTGGCAAACTTACCAGACGGCCAGAAACAATTATGTGAACGAATTGATCTCTAACGACAAGTACTAAGTTTTAAATTTCCATTTTGGCAGCACAATCCACCTAGGATATTGCTAATCTGTAGAAGCTTTCTCACATTAACTTCTCCGAAAGTTAATTTTTAACTTACACATAAGCTAATTTTAGTTTATGAAGAAGTTTATTTCATTTTTTTCTTCTTATTTTCTTTTGCTATAAGTGTTTTTGGAGAAATTTATCTAAATGGACCCTACACTATTTTTGTATGTACTAACGACATCTCAAGAGTAAACAACATTTTCCAAGCTATTCAACTGAGTGACTGACAAGGAACTCCATGACTGAGAAAACAAAGACATGACAACGACTAATAAATAGGATCATAGGCAGTGTGCTTAGAAACAGGGGTATGAAAAACAGTAGAAGTGTGTATTTTTATGGCTAAAGCAACGGTAAAGTGGTGTATATAGTATGGGCCTCACCCACAATCAGTAATAATAAATATAAACAATACTAGTAAAAAAAAATACTAAAGTAATACTATAATCTTGACAAAAAATAGTATAACAATAATAATATAATAGTCTAAAATATAAATTAGTTTGAAAATAATATTATTATTGAATGAAGTCAAGAATATAATTTGTCTTTTTATTAGAAATTATAAAAACATTGCATTGTATATGATATCAAGTTATATATTTTAATCAAATTAAAATTATATTCTAATTATATTAAAGTAATGTACAAAAAAAAAATCAATATTACGAAGTGAACACACAGCAATACGACTAAAAAATAACACAATAAAAGAAATTATATTATGTTTAATATAAAAATGAACAATGGTAATAAAATATTTAAAGTAGTTTTAACACAGTAATATTAAAATTTGTTGGGAATATTAAAAAAAATTAGTAACATAATAACAAAATAAATTGCAGAAGTCTTTCATCAATAAATTGTGAGATCTACATAATATTGTGGAAGTCTTTCTATGAACTAATAAATGTTATATTTTTATTGAAAAAATTGATTCCCGAATATTTTGTCCATCATCAGTTACACTGATACTGATGAAGTTAATGTTCTCTATACGTACACCAAAAAACAAAAAAAATTCTCAGCACTTGCATTTGCACATTCAGCTGGTAGATCAAGAGCAGATTTCTGTGAGCCTATTATTTTAACTCTTTTTCTTTCGAGTAGTCCATAGAGTTCATAACCCTGCCATTAAAAACTTCTGGGCCTAGTCTGGGTGTGAATTCAGGAATGTTAGGAAAACCAAACCACCATGTAGTATTTCCCAATGCAAAGAATGACAGAGTCATTATGCAACTGCTCAAATAAATGCTCAATTTGGTATATTGTTACTATAAAGCAATAGTGACCATAATTATTGGTAATTGTATTGAAGGTTCTCTCCTTGAAGACCTCTTAATTAATTTAGGGTCAATGGAGGTAAAGGAAGAAATTCTGAACTAGAAGCAGTAGCGGTTTCGGTTTCCAAGTCTTTTGCAGGGACATGTGCATGTTGTAAAGGTTTTGGTGAGTAGGTGAAGGAAAGATCTTTGTTGGAAGACAGAACTAGGAGCTCTTTCTCCTCTAACCCTTTGGTCCAGCCAAACTGCATCTATCTAGGGAATGTGTGTTTTCTTGTGTTCTATCATAGAACAGATTAAACAGAATCAAATTACTAAGAAGGAAAATGTTTTACAACATAATTTAAGCTATAGAAACCTTACATCAAGTAGCATATGTTCTCCCTTATACTACTTTGGTAGAGGCTAATTCAATCTCTTACTTCCTCATAACAGTACTAGTAGCAAATACATTGCACAATTCCATTACATTCACATAAGAACGAAAACGAACACTTGTATTAATATAAGTCTGTGATGGTTGAACTGGATGACCAGGGAAAATCCCATCCACTATACGCTTAAACTCGTTCGCATCACGGTCTCTTCTCCTTCCTATGATTTTAAGTAAAAGTATTCTAGAGCTGTAAACATTGCATTTGTGAGTTATTGGAAATGACATTTGAAGCTCAGGTGCACCATAACCAGGAGTTCCCCTTCCTCTAATCATGGTTATATGAATATTTTTCATTTGCAGAGCATGATTAAACCAAAATATTTTGCAAACGCAGAAAACATTTTATCAGAATAAACAGGTCCTTATGTGGACACAAAAAATTGAATTGACAGAGCGTTTGTCCAAATAAACACATTTTGTTATAGCTGATGTTGTTTGAGGTCCAACTCTAGCTATTTACTTGCCTATATTGTTATTTGCTTCACTTACTAAGGCCCTGTTTAGATAAACTTCTCTATAAGCAGTTATAAGAGAAGAAAATAAGGCAGAAAAATGAAATAAGCTTCTCCTATAAGCTAAAATTAGCTTATGCATCAGCTAATTTGTGGAAGATTTCTCATTTTAACTTGTCCAAAAGTTTATTTTAACTTATGCATAAGCTAATTTCAGTTTATATATGGATGAAGCTTATTTCATTTTTTCTTATTATTTTCTTCTCCTATAAATGCTTATGGAGAAAATTATCCAAATAGGTCCTAGATAGTGCAGGGGGAAAAATAAAAGGAAATTGATAGATAACGACCAGTTAGTTACATTAGTTAAGTTAGTGGGTTAAAGAAATAAGGTAGGTTGCCTACAAATAATAGGGGAGGTGAAGAGAGAGATCATCTTGTCATATGTGAGAGAAAAGGGGCCTTTGGGTATTGGGAGACATACACCATCGAAGTTTTGCAAAGTGTGTGTGTTCTGTGTTCCATAAAATAAATTGGGGAGTTCTTCCCTACTTTTTCTAGTAAAAAAAACAGATTTCTATAAGATACTACCACCAAAAAAATAAAAGGACAATTAAATAGATACAATGATAGAAAAGAAATATTTCATAACTTGAAATGGAAAACTTTCATCAAATTGCCGGTCTCATTCATCGCCATTGGTGGAGGCCAATTCAGTGTCATCATTCCTCATCCTAGGAGTATGATATACATTGCTTGGTTCGTTTACCATAGCAGAAGACCTAGAATTAATACTTGTATTAGCATCAGTCTGTGATGCTTGAACTGAATGACCAGGGAAAGCCCCATCCATCATATGCTGAAATGGGTTCAAAGGTTTAGAAATTTCCACTGAACCTTCCAACATTTTCACCACATCACTCATTATTGGTCTTGATTCTGGCCTATACTGAACACATGACAAAGCTACCTTAACCATTCTTTCAGCCATTTCCTTATGCCTCTCCTCTATTCCACAAGCCATTATTAATTCTCCCAATTCTCCAGCATCAAATATTTTCCAAGCCCATACTGGAAACCACTCTTGGCTTTCGGAAAGGTTAATGTCAAGGTTTCTTCTCCTGCCTATGATTTCAAATAACAGCATTCCAAAACTGTAAACATCACACTTGTGAGTTACAGGAAATGGCATCCAAAGCTCAGGTGCAGCATAACCAGGAGTGCCCCTACCTCCTGTCATAGTTATATGAGTATTGTCCCTATTGCAAAGCTTGGCCAATCCAAAATCAGCAACTTTAGGATTGAAGTTGCTGTCCAATAGAATATTTCCTGGTTTGATGTCATAGTGGATTATTCTTTGTTGGCAATCTTCATGCAAGTATGCTATGCCTCTGGCTGTCCCAACTGCAATCTCATAAAGCTTTTCATACCCTAAGGTCTTCTTTTCATGGAACAAATACCTGTCAAGAGAGCCATTCCCCATGTACTCATAAACCAGTGCTCTGAGGTCTCTTTCAAAGCAAAATCCATACAACTGAACTAGATTGAAATGATGAATTTTTCCAATTGTACTCACTTCTGCCATAAACTGTTCCTCAATTCTCTTATCGGAGTTCCCACGTAGAACCTTTACAGCCACAGTGATTCCATCACTTAAATTTCCTTTATAAACTTCTCCAAAACCTCCTGACCCCAATAATGAAGAGTAGTTATCAGTTGCAATCCTGAGCTGCTCACTAGTAAACCTGATTGGCTTTTCTCTTTCCATATTACTCAGAAATTTGTCCATCGTGATTGTCAGAAAATGCATGTCTGAACTGCTATCAGTTTGCGTCTTGGATCTTAGACAGAAACCAAAAATCCAGAGAATCATGAACCACAGTAACACAGCTGCAACACATTAATATGCCGTCAGAAATTTACTAACAAAACCAATTAAAAACCAACATAGAACAAGTAGAAAACAAGAAAAATATAACGGGCTTAAATCCTACCAGCTATAATGGCTATGATACCCCCAGTATCCATGCTTGATAATAATTTGTTGATAAGAATTCAAAATTTAGTACTGGATATAGGGGATGGGATGTAGGATATATATGCAAAATTGAATGTGAAAAAGAATATGGTATCTATATGATCGCAAGTTTCAAGTTTCAAACATTAGAGGATTGTGATCATTCTATATTACAGGGGGCCCCAGTCTAAATTAAAGTATTAATATGACCATGGCTATTCTTGATTGAATGAGCTGGCTAGCAAACTTACAAGACGGCCAAAAACAATTATATATATGAACAAAATAACGACAAATACTAAAGTTTTAGATTTCCAGTTTCCTAGCACCATCCACCTAGGCTGTTAATTGAATATGAAAAGTCAAAGGCAAAGGAAGTTCATGAATTATTTTCGTACATACTACATACTAACGATATATCAAGAGTAAAACCACATTTTCCAAGCTATTCAATTGAGTGACTGACAAGGAACTCCATGACTGAGAAAACAAAGACATGACAACGACTAATAAAGAGAGAATTTCTTTTTATTTATTTATTTAATATCATTATCTCTTGGAAAATTTTACTTCATCTATTGTGTTTCCTAGCTTCCCCCACTTTCCTCGATTCAAGTGTCTCGCACGGTGGTGGATTCACATGGTATGAGAGGAAAAGGGAGGGAGAGAAAATGGGAAGAAAATTAAGTTTTCTTCTGTTTGGTTCATCCCCAGTATGCATTAGAGAACGATGAACTCTTCACATTTCTTGCTTATAAAAAAACAAGAGTCAAGAGGAAGCTGTATAATTTTCAGTTTCTTGTCTGCAAAACGTGTTTAGAGGCAATAAAGCAGCTATCATAACAAGTCCTAAAACTTTGTGGAATTGACTATAATTTTCATCAGTCATCTTGCAAGCTCAATATGCGCTTGGCACAAATCCAGAAATCTAAGCAAAGCAAATGGCGACGATATATATGCTGCAGGCCAAGAGCTATGCCAAACTTGTGAAGGAGAGAAAGTGTGTTGAACACTCAAAGTGTACCTCTGCATTGGTCTTGTTGCAGATCCTCTAATCTTCCCTTAATATACGCTAAAAGCTTGATATAGAAATCTAGTATTTTAAAGCTAACACTCTTGAACTAGTTTCACTCAACACCTCAACTGTAAAATGGATAGCGATCTTAAGATTGTGTTTGGTAATTTTCAAAATTCAGACATCTTGAAGCTTGTTCAAAAATATAAACACAATTGCATATAGGCCCTTTTACCCGTCTGGTATAACTATCATTTCTTTTTTAATTACCATTTAGTACAACTTTATATTACGTTGTAGATTCATGTACTATATTTACTTCTTTGCTTCACTCAATATACAAAGTTTTCAACTTCAAATAGTTTAGAGGCAGAAAGAAAAGAACTTTTTATCACCCAAAAAAATGATACGTACATGAAATGGATAGATTTGAATCCAATTAGTAGAAAGTAAAATATTTTACAACTTATCAAGTAGCATATATCCTCCATCATACATTGCTAGAAGCTAATTCAATCTCATACTTCCTCATAATAGGAGTAGCACATACAATGCTGGACTTTGTTACCATAACAGAAGAACCAGATGAAATGGTTGTTGTATTATATGTCTGTGACTCTGGGACTGGATGAGCAATGGTAATCCCACCCATCAAGTGCTGAAATGGGTTCCCAGGTTCTGGAACTTCCAGTGAACCTTCCAGCATTTTCACCACAACACTCATTATGGGCCTTAATTCTGGCCTATACTGAACACACCACAAAGCTATCTTAATCATTCTTTCTGCAATCTCCTTACTTTTCTCCTCTATCTCACAGACTATCATTAACTCCCCCAGTTGTCCAGCATCAATTTTTTTCCAAACCCATATTGGAAACCACTCTTGGCTTATTTCAGCAAGTTTAATATCAAGGTTTCTTCTCCTGCCTATGATTTCAAATAACAGCATGCCAAAACTATAAACATCACACTTGTGAGTTATAGGGAATGGCATCCAAAGCTCAGGTGCAGCATAACCAGGAGTTCCCCTACCTCCAGTCATGGTTATGTGAGTATTGTCCCTGTTGCAAAGCTTGGCTAAACCGAAATCAGCAACCTTAGGATTGAAATTCCTGTCCAAGAGAATATTTCCTGGCTTTATGTCGTAATGGATTATTCTTTGCTGGCACTCTTCATGCAAATAAGCAATGCCTCTGGCTGTCCCAACTGCAATCTCATGAAGCTTATCATATCCCAAGGTCTTCTTTTCATGGAACAAATACTTATCAAGAGAGCCATTTCCCATGTACTCATACACCAGTGCTATCAAGTTTTTTTCAAAGCAAAATCCACAGAGCCGAACCAGATTGAAATGATGAATTCTTCCAATTGTACCCACTTCTGCCATAAACTGCTCCTCGATTTTCTTGTCTGAAGACCCACGTAGAACCTTCACAGCAACCATGGTCCCATTAGTAAAAATTCCCTTATAAACTGTTCCAAAACCTCCTGACCCCAACAAGTTAGAGTAGTTATCAGTTGCAATCCTTAGTTGTTGATCAGTGAATCTGATTGGCTTCTCCCTTTCCATGTCATTCAGAAATTTATCCATAGTGAGAGTCAGAAATTTTGAACCTGGAATTACCGATCTACTATCAAACTGATTTCTTCTTCGGCACACACAAATCAAAATACCTACCTTCGCTGCAATCACCACTGCAAAATATTAATGTTCAATTAGGAATCTTGTGACTAAACCAAT
Organism: Pueraria montana var. lobata; assembly: GCA_026413185.1. Classification (NCBI taxonomy): domain Eukaryota; kingdom Viridiplantae; phylum Streptophyta; class Magnoliopsida; order Fabales; family Fabaceae; genus Pueraria; species Pueraria montana. Next base: position 27,215,489 of record CM048656.1, read on the forward strand.
GAAAAACCACCATAGAACAGAATAGAATCAGATGAAAACAAGAAGGTATCAGTTTAAAATCTTACCAAAGACGATTAGAGCCCCAAGTACAGCGCCATCTTCAGTGGTTGTTGACATTAGACAAAAGATAAGAATTCAAAATACTATAGTGATGGTGAGAGAACTGTGTGAAGGAAAGAGGCATAGTAGCTAAATTTATATGCAAAATCCCATGCATTTATTGAATAAAATAATCTTATCAACATCCTAAATTTCAAACCAAGGAATACCGCGTAGTCCTTCCATCATTTAGATGTCATCATCACGGTCCTAAAGAATTAATTTAACACCATATGGCATTGAATCAAACTTATTTTACAAACAAAATCTCTAAAGACAAATACTACGTTTTATAATTCGACTTTCCTAGTATACCATTCTCCTAGGCTGGCTATGCTTCTTATATAGGATAATATGTAATATCCATTTTGAAGTTCGTGGAATATTCTAAGTTCTAATCCCAACGTAATAACGACATATTAACAGTATATAATTTGACATTCTATTTAACTGACAAGGAACTATATATATGATTATTATAATTAGCCAGAGAGATGAGGGCGACTATTACTAATAAAGAAAATGAGAATTTTTTTATTGAATGTCATTATCTGGAAAATTTCTTCTATCTGTCAGATGTGTGAAAAACACGTATAATTTTTTTATAAAGGTTGATATGCTTCTAGCTAGATAAAGAAATATTTGTCCTGAGGAACACACAAGTATTTCTCCATCATGTATTTGAAGACCTTACAGATGGCACTTTTGGCAAATGTTTACGTTCACCTACTGTGTTCCCTAGACACCAGTTTGGTTATGTTGATTTTGATGACTCCCATTAAACGATTTTTCATGATATTGTTTGGTTAAAAACTAAAATTTTCAACAATTGAAAAATGAAGAAAACAAAAACAAACCGTAGTACTAATTTGGAACTAGATCCACACAGAAGTAACAAATTACTCAGCGACCAAAAATATATATAAGCAGATACTGCAGATAAAACTAGCATCACGAGAAGGCAAATTTGTTTTCCCATCATCTTGTGAAATTGAAAATATTAATTTGAATGTTTGACTTCGAGTTTTTGGTATTTTTTAAAACTATTTGTCAGTTAATTATGCTATTTTAAAGTTATGGCTTTGTCTTTTGGTCTTGCTTTTCATCACTATTAAGCGCGGATGCAAATTTGAAGAAAAGAAAAAGAAAGACCAAGAAAATACTAACGTTTATAATTACTCTAGAAGAAAAAGTATCAGAAAGTTGTAGATTGTAGTAAAAAAAATTGTTTAAATTACTATGTAAGTCCTTGAACTATTTGACAATTTTTAATTAGGTTCTGAACATTTTTTTTTTTAATCTTTGAACTTTTATTTGTTTTTTAATTGAGCTCTTCCATCCCTAAATGTAATTAATCACATGGATCTAATTAGAAAACAAATTCAAGTTCAAGGACTCAATTAAAAAAAATAGTTTAGAATCCTAATTAAAAATGGGTAAAATATGTTTGTAATCGTCTAATTCAAAATATATTTTACCCAAACATATTTTACCCATTAAAAATTGTCAAATAGTTCAAGGCTTATTGAGTAATTAAAGAGTAAATTAAAAATCTTAAAGAAATATCCCTTAATTATAAATATTCACAAAACCTCGACCAAATTTTTTTTATTTCTTCATCAATCAAAAAGGTCCTTTGCTCTCCCTTGAGTGTGTGTAAAGCCTCTTATTTATGTGTAACCTCATTGAATAGTGTATTCAAAAGAAGTGCATTAGTTCTATCCAAACATAACCGCCTGTAAGGGGGAAACAAGAAGTGCAGTCGGGAGACTAGTGCTTCTTGAGTGTGTTGTAAGTACAATTGAGCCAAGTTTGAGAGTTTGTAGCAAGGTTGCTATTGGGTGAAATCCAGAGAGGCTTGTGAAAAAATAATTTGGGTTGAGTAGACCTGCAAAGGTTAGAACACTGGTTGAAGAACTTGCAGAGGTTGGGAATATTGGTCAGAGAACCTGCAAATGTTAAGAATACTGACTTTAGAACCTATAGAGGTGAGAATACTGACCTGGAAATGTGAGAATACTTTATACTTAATTAATGTAGACTTGCAAAAGTGGCAATCCTAGATTCAAAAATAGCATGCAAAGGCTTGAGAATGTGCCTATAAATAGGCTTGCAGTAGCTTTTGTATACAAACATACATGGAAAAACAATACATTAATTCAAATATTCCCTTCAAATATCTAATGTATAGTGTTATTAAAACTAATCTAGTTTTGTACTGTAGCAGTCAGATCAGCCTATAACACAAAATTGAACCATTTGTATATCTATTTATATCTATATCTATTATTATTTACTCCTACAATATTAAAGTAATGTTATAATAAATATTTAAAATATAAAAATAAAAATTCATATTACAACAAAAATTTAAAATATCATAAAAATATTTAAAATAATATTAAAAATATAGATTAATTTTTATAATATAAAATAATTATATATATATATATAACCTTGAAAAAGATATAAATAAAAAAAGTATAACACAAATAATAAAAATTAAAATACTAATAAAATATAAAAATAAAAAATAATAGTAAATTTATACAATAATATTAAGAAAGTTTTAAAAAATTACTACAGTAGTAATATAATAGTCTAAAATTTAAAATAGTAGAGAAGATAAAATAAACATGATAAAAAAAATACACAATAATAAATTAATTAATATTATAATAATAAAAATAATAAAATAATATTATAAAAATTTAAAAATTTAAAATATTATAAAAATAAAATATTTATATTGATCTATCACATGAGTGTCCACTCTAGTACTAATTAAAAGTCTTCCTTTTATTATTCAACTAATGTCCTAAAATTAACCTTTTTCATATTTCTATTCCTATAAGTGACAGTAAAGCTAAATTTGATAATACATTAGAGGGTAAATATATTACCTAACTACTTCTAAAAAAATCCTTCTAAATTTTACATATCACTCCCGTAGCTTTTTCTTAACCCATGGTTAATAGTATTCAATAAACAATCATATATTCTTGTCCCTGTCTTTACAGGAGAAAAATATGATTTTTGGAACAAAAAATGAAAATATTTTATTTTCCTGCAGATACTTCGACTCTTATTCCTAACCACATTTTTAATGGGCAAGATGATGAATCAAGCATGCCACACTATGTTAGTGGCATCAATAATTTAAAAATTGACTCTTTTAATCTACTTTTTATTGGAGAGATCTTCACCAATCGAACATGAGCAAACCACACAACTGGACACCACACTTTAACCCAAAACCTTAAGGCATTAGGTTTGTGAATCTTTCTCACTTATATGTTACTCAACTTGTCAATTTCTATCCAATATGGGACTTCACCTTCACACTTGCACTCCATCAAATCTGATGGTTGAGAATTTTGATTTTCATTCTTACACAATAATGTCATTATACACACTCTCGCTTTCTCTATGTGTGTGTAAATAACTTGAGTTGAGAAAATAATTCAAGAGATGGTACTCCAAAAATTACATATTAAAAATAGTTAAATGCATCAATGAAGTGTTGATAAATTTAAATGTGTTCAGACAATATAATAGAACCTTTGTCTGAAACCCTCTACCACCACAGTTGCTCCATTTTCCTCCGCCGCACTTATTTCCTCCGTCGAAGTACCTATTCAAGGTAAGTTCCAAGCTTTTTCTTCGGTTATAATTTTGGATTGGAGAATCTAGAGTAGACAAAAAATAATGCACTTCTGGATCGCCCATTCCGAAATTATGCATACATAACTGTGGAACAAGTAATCCAAAATATATGTTGTTTTCCATATTACTTATTCCAAAATTATGTATGCATAATTCTGGAATGGGCAATCCGGAATTATGCATACATAATTCTGGAATAAGTAATATGGAAAACAACATATATTTCATATTATTTTGGAATTATGTTTGCATAATTATGTTTGCATAATTCTGGAATGGACAATCTAGAAGTGCATTGTGTTTCATTTTATGATCTAGATTTCATAATCCATAAATGATTTTGGGTTTTATGATCCAGATTCCATAATCCACGAGAAGGGCCATATGTTGATGTTAAGCTCCACTGAAGTGGTGACACCACTTCTTTGTGTTGTTGTTTTCAGCGTATTTCTTGTCGCTCTTTTTGAAAATGTCCTTCTAGCGCTTGGGCGCGGTGGCGATGGAGGAGTCTACTATAGTAGGAGATGGGTTGGGTGGGTGTTGTGGTGAGTTAGGTTTGTTTAGGAGGTGAAGGGGAAGGAGGACTCTGTTGACGAAGAGTTCATTGGCGGAGAAAATGTTGGATTGTGGGAAAGAGGGATAAGGCCCAAGGGCTAGTTCTTGATGTTTTCTTCTGCTGCCACTTGGTGACAAGGTTTTGGTGTCCATGGAGATTTGGGTGAGTGAGGAAAATGTGGTGGTGATCGTGGTTTTGAAGAAAAGGTGGGTTGGAAAATGGGAGGAGCAGGTTGGTTGTTGTTATCTCTTTGGCAAGTGAACCAAATCACACAAGTAGTAAAATGGAAAGTTCAAGTATTGTTTCCCAAGGGACTTGCGTAATATTGTGCAATTTTCACGAAATTACTAACTTAAGCTAACAAATATCACAAGAAAGCGGTAAAGACAATAACTTTGGTTGATTTTGTGAATATTAAAAACAAAACAAGTGCATAAACAAAGTTAAAACGATCTTTTTGTGATTTTATAAAAAGAACAAAGCTGAAAACAAAGGATTTAATAGATAACAAAGGTATTGTCGGGGTTAGACTTCACCAAACTCTACTATCTTCTTGCTTTAAAGCACAATACAAATCCCACTTGCATTTCAATGTTAAAATCAGCCAATAAATGCCTTCTTAGCCATAATCCCTTAGGTGAAAAGAGTCTTAGTTCCTTTATTAAGTCTTGATCCCTCAACAACTTAAGAAAGGAAATAACTTTAAGCTTGGTGGCACAAGATAACCAATGAACTAAGCTCCATTCCTAGACACCAAGTTCATTGGGTATTTTGTTTCAGTTCAAGACAATGAAGGCATTTTCCAACAACAATCATGTCCTAAAATCATGTCATGGTTGGCCATTCCATAACAAGCATTAAACAAAGAAACAAAATACTAGCTTTGAACACAAACACACTGAATATATATATATATATATATATATATATATATATATATATATATATATATATATATATATATATATATATATATATATATATATATATATATATATATATATATATATATATATATATATATATATATATATATTATATATATATATATATAAAATACCAAAAGGTACAAGAGAGTTTGAGTAATGTTACATCTAACCCCAACAATGGAGGAATTTAGCTACCCATTTCCATGGGTAGCCTCAAAATACATGGAAGGTGGAAGACGATGAAGAAAATGGAGCCAAGAGGAAGCTTCTCTCCAATGGGTCTGTGTCTCTTTTGTGCCCCCCTATTCCCCCCAAATTAAAATGACAACTCCCCCTCAAATACATGACCCAAGTTCCTATTTTTAAGTGACTGGCCGCTCAGCCACCAATTTAGGCTTCAAGCCTACAGTACAAAAATTAAAGGAACGTGTTTGAATCTCAGGTTCACTCTTCGAGTCATGCTTGGGACTGATTTAATATGTTTGAATCTCACTCAGCCTCAAATTCAAGCTTCAAGCCTCAGGTCAGAGATATGCTTTTGGTCAATTTGCTGATCCACTTGAAGTTTGATTTGGTGACTAAACACATTTGTCTTTGAAACACTTCCTTAGACTGCAAAACTAAGCTCCAACTAATGCTTTCAACTTCAATTTCCATTTCTAGAAAAAATAAACAAAATAACTAAGATGTAACCAATAAATTCAATTAACTAAACTAAAAATCAAATATTCACAAATCTAACACTAATTGAGTCAAACATTACTCCAAATGTGGTTGAAAGTAAGATAATTGCCTCAAATTCATTCAACAATTAAGTAAATAAGGCGATTATCAGTTGAGAAGGGTAATTTGGTCCATTTGGGTTTTCCATGGGGTGCAGGAAGCAAAACATGGGTGCATGAAGCAAAGGCCCATTTCTGTGTTCGGTCCATATTCTCATCCTTCTACCACACAATTGTCCTGATTGATTAGAAAAGCTAATTTGTGTAGTTATGATCTATTTCAATTTTCAGTTTATAGAGTGGTGGTACTAATAGCAATCATGGTGATAGTATATGCCATTACTGACTGCTTGAAGAAGGCAGGAGAAGCAATTCTTGCATACGCCCAGCTTCCAAGTACAGAGAAGGATCATAGAGCTTCAAAATCATTTCCTTCAATCAATGGAATTGAAGTAGTAATACCACCAGATTCCACAGTTCAAGGTTCAAAATCTGAGCTTGTAACAATGGAAAGACCATATTGGGTTCAGGTGCTTTTTGGGGTTGTCAAGAAAACATACTTAAAACCAAGCACAATACTTTTCAGATCGAAAAACATGCTTAGTTGTATCATTATATTGATGTAAAATAGAAATTCTATCTAATTTTCTGCATTCAAAACAAATTCAGAGTGGTTTTGAGTTTTGTGTTACACCTTCGCAACACTTCTTCGACAAGAATTTTTGTGTCTTTCATCAAACCAGAGGACTGGAGAGAAAGCTTAGCATGTTTTAGGCAGGAGTCAAAACAGGAATGTGGAAATTATAGGCGTGACATTTGACTATTTGGAATCATGAATGTTAAAATGCATCTCTCCTTCTCATTCCTCCTTATTCTACACTTCCAATTTTCACTCCTACCAACCGCTCCTTTAGGTTCTTCAGGTTGTCCTTCAATGACAAAATAGAATCTATCAAACAATTTGCAAAATCAAATGCATGCACAATGGTATCATATCTTGTAAGCATCTCTCACATAGTCAGACTTTCCCGCTTCTCAGTTAAGACTTTTGGACAAGGGTGTTATTCAAGCTTCAGGCAGCTATTGGCCATTCTAATACATGTTTGAAAGAAGTAAGGCCTAAAGGATTATAAGATAGGAGCAAATTTGTGTATAAGATACATGTTGATTTTAAGTATCCATTTCAAATTGTATACAGTAAGCTTATTTAAAGATACATGTTGACTTCGTTTATTTATTGAAACAGAACAGATTCAACAGAATCAATTTACAAAAAAGGAAAATATTTTTACAACATAATTTAAGCTATGGAAAACTTCCATCAAGTGGTATTTGAACTCCCTTATACCCCTTTGCTAGAGTCTAATTCCATCTCTTACTTCCTCATAACAGTAGGAGTAGTAGCACATACATTGCTGGATTGGGTTACCATCATAAGTCTGTGATGGTTGGACTGGATAACCAGGGAAAATCCCATCCATTATGGGCTGAAACTGGTTCATGTCAAGGTGTCTTCTCCCACCTTTGATTTCAAATAACAGCATTCCAAAGCTGTTAACATTGCATTTTTGAGTTACTGGAAATGACACTTGAAGCTCAGGTGATGCATAACCAGGAGTTCACGTTCCTCCAATCATGGTTATATGAGTATTTTAATTCGCAAAGCATGACTAAACTCAAAATAATTTTTGAAAACAGAAAATATTTTATCAGACTAAACAGACCCATATTGGGACAGCAAAATTTGAATTGACAGAGGTTTTCCATAGCCTATCTCATTCATCACCATTGTTAAAGGCCAACTGAACTTTATCATTCCTCATCATAGGAGAATTGTTTACAATGCCTGGTTCGGTTACCATAGTAGAAGAGCTAGAATTAATACTTGTGTTAGCATCAGTCTGTGATGCTTGGACTGAAAGACCAGGGAAAGCCCCATTCATCATATGCTGAAATGGGTTCAAAGGTTTACAAATTTCCACTGAACCTTCCAACATTTTAACCACATCACTCATTATTGGTCTTGATTCTGGCCTATACTGAACACATGACAAAGCTACCTTAACCATTCTTTCAACCATTTCCTTGTACCTCTCCTCTATCTCACATGCCATTATTAACTCTGCCAATTCTCCAGCATCAAATCTTTTCCAAACCCATACCGGAAACCACTCTTGGCTTTCGGGAAGCTTAATGTCAAGGTTTCTTCTCCTGCCTATGATTTCAAATACCTGTCAAGAGATCCATTCCCCATGTACTCATAAACCAGTGCTCTCAGATCTCTTTCAAAGCAAAATCCATACAACTGAACGAGATTGAAATGATGAATTTTTCCAATTGTACCCACTTCTGCCATAAACTGTTCCTCAATTCTCCTATCAGAATTCCCATGTAGAACCTTCACAGCCACAGCGGTTCCATCACCTAAATTTCCTTTATAAACTTGTCCAAAACCTCCTGACCCCAACAATGTAGAGTAGTTATCAGTTGCAATCCCAAGCTGCTTACCAGTAAACCTGATTGGCTTTTCTCTTTCCATATTACTCAGAAATTTGTCCATGGTGATAGTCAGAAAATGCATGTCGGAACTGCTATCAGTCTCTGTGTTGGATGTTGGTAAGAAACCCAAACGCCTAAAAGTCATCCACAACAGTAACAAACCTGCAGCATGTTAATATACAGTCAGAATTTTTTGGACAAAACCAATGAAAAACAACATAGAACAATAAGAAGACAGATGAATATAACAGGTTTAAATCCTACCAGATAATATGGCTACAAAAGCCCCAGGATCCATGCTTTGCATTAATTCATTGATAAGAATTCAAAAATATAGTAGTGGATATAGGGGATGTGATGTGGGATTTATATGCAAAATTGAACGTGAAAATGAATGATATTGTTAACAGATTGGCAAGCATACCAAATCGCACAAGTAGTAAATGGATAAGTCCAAGTATCGTTTTCCCAAGGGATTTGCTTGATATAGGCAATATTCACATAAATACTAGCTAGACTGAACTGGTTTTCACAAGAAAGCAATAAAAACACAAACTTTGGTTGGTTTTGTGGGATTTTAGAACAGATTTAATGTAGGACAGAAATAAAAAAGATATTTTTGTGGGTTTTAAGATAAAACACAGCAGTAGAAAGATGTTAAAACAGATAAATGAAGATGTTGCAGGGGTTAGATCTCACCATTCTTTACTCTCTTCTTGCATGCACACAATATATATTCTATTTGCATTTAAATGTTAAAATCAGTCAATAAAAACATTCTCAGCCCTAATTCCTTAGGTGTAGAGAGTCTTAGATTACTCCCCCAAGCTTTGATTCCTCAACAACTTAACGAAGCAACTAGCTTTGAGTCTAGAGACCACAAGATAACCCATGAACTAAGCTCCATTCCTAGACACGAAGTTCATGAGGTATATTGCTTTAGTTCTAGACAACGAAAGTGTTTCCCAACAACAGTCATGTCCAAGGATCATGCTATGGGTGATCAAACCACAACAAGCTTTAAGAAAAGAAGCAAAATACTAACTTTAAACACAAATATGCAGAATATATATAGATAATATCAAAAGATACAAGAGAGTTTTGAGAATGGTTACATCTAACCCCTAACAAGTACAGAACTCAGCCACTCATGGGAATGAGCAGCTGGAAATTACACATGGAGGGGAAGGAGATGAAGAAGAACACTAAGAACAAAAAAGAGAGCTTTTCTCTCCACTACAATAGTACAAAACAAGCTACAGAGACTACTACTGAAAAATGTCCCAGCCTCCTGAACTTCAGAGGGTCAGTCCTTTATATACATGTGCAAAATTTCTCCAAAGTGACATTTGGCTCAGCCTGGAATTTTGGCTTGGCTGATTAGAAATTTCTGCACTTCAACAGATTTCTCTTGCAAAGGACCTTCCACTACTTCCAAAGCTCAGAATGCAGCTCCCAAACGTGTTCTTCAACTTCAATCTCCAATTCCTACAAAAAGTGGGGCAAAACTCTAAGATATAACCATAAAACTAGAAAAACTAAGGAAATTCTAACTAAATTGCAATATTAACAGAAATTGAGCAAAACAACACTCCAAATGAGAGAAAAGGATAGATAATTGCCTTAAAAACTACTTGAAAAGTAAGTAAATATAGCAACGAATAGATATCTACGTGATCTGAAATTACACGTTTCAAACATCAGAGGATTGGTATAATTCTATATTTTACAGGGCCCCACAGTCTAAAGTATTAATTTTGAGCATGGATATTCTTGAATGAATGATCTGTGGCTAGCAAACTTACACGATGGCAAGAAGCAACGATAAGAACAAAATCTCTAACATCAAATACTAAGTTTTAGATTTCCATTTTCCTAGCACCATCCACCCAGGCTATTGCTAATTAAATATGGAATGCCAAAGACAAAGGAAGTTCATGAACTCTTTCTGTACACACTAATGACAAATAAATAGTAAACAACAATTTCCAAGCTATTCAACTGAGTATGACTAAAAAGACACTGAGATGACAAGGACTAATTAAGGGAGAATTTCTTCTTTTTGTTTTGTATATTTAACATCATTATCTCTTGGAAAGTTTTACTTCATTTATTGTGTGTCCTATCTACCCACTTTCCTCAATTCAAGTTTCTCACACGGTGGTGGGGTTCGCTTGGTATGCGAGGAGGGGGGATGGGAGGAAAATTAATTTTTCTATTTAGTTTATAATCACCAGCTTCATGAACAGCTCAAGGTCCACCTCTGTATTGGGCTTGTTGCAGATCCTCCCATCCTCAGTTAAGCTAAATGCTTATTATTGAAATCTAGTATTTCAAAGCTAACACTCGTGAACGTAGTTTCACTCAGCATGTCAACTAATATGGATACCTATCCATCATTGTGTTTGGTAATTTTCAAAAGCAAGACATCTTGAAGCTAGTTTAAAAATATAAACACGGATGCATACAGGATGAAAATGGGAATCCTAATTTAATTAACATAACTTTTGATATACCTTCTGCCATAACCCTCATAATATTAACACTTAATTTTCCTTAATGTTAATAATTATCAATTTTCATGACTTTCAATTGTAATTAATCTTCATAACTCACGTTCTATTAGAAAAATAGACTATCCTATAATACAAATCCCTAATTGCAATCCATTTTCTCTATCAATATGATGGGGAGAAAAAAGGAGAGGTGGCTACTGCAGTGCAAAAAATGATATAAACGAATTGGCAAAGGAATTTGAGGAGCACTACAATACCTAATCGCCTATTATGCTTTTCTCGCACCACAATTATTCTTTTTGCACACCTAACTCCTCATATTTTTTCTGTTTTTTTTTTTAATTTGTTTGCTAACTTCGATTTTTTTTTGTCTCTTTCTTCTCCTTTTTGATTTCCTTCTCCTCCATTTTCTGTCAAAAGTTCAAGAGAAGTTTAACCCTCCCAAAGGATAAGCTCTTCCACCACTTTCTTCTCTGTCATTGAAGAGCTCCGGAAGACCTTAAACCTGAAGCTGCCTCTCTCATTGAGAAGACCTTCATCTGTATTATTATCACCAAGATACCACCACTGAATGCCATTGTATGTTTCTTCATATGAGACTCTCATGTTGTTCCTTTTAACATGTATGATACTACAAATCTTACTTGCCTAGCTAATTGCCATGTATAAATCCTTGATCGAAGTTACTTTGGACTGGCCTAAAAATTAGAATGCCATAGATACCAAATTAATGACAGGCCTAAACCATGAATCAAAAGTGATTCTTCAGGATTCCTCTTTCCAACAGTTAAAAGTTTCAGTGATCTAATTGTTACATATATGTCTTTAAATAGATGTTTCAAGCCGCCTTTGAAATCAGCTAGCTAACTTATTCGATCAAGTATATCCATATGGTGTCAAAGTAGGACCGTGAGGAAGACATTTAAATGATGGAAAGGCTATGCAGTATTCCTTGGTTTGAAATTTAGGAAGTTCATATTATTGTTTTGTTTGATAAAAACATGGGATTTTGCATATAAATTTAGCTATTATGCCTCTTCAAATTGTTCCTCACCATAACTTTAGTATATTGAATTCTTATCTCTTGTCTAATGTCAACAACCACTGATGATGGCGCTGCAATTGGGGCTGTAGTCGCCCTGGGTAGGATTTAAACCTGTGATATCTTTTTGTTTTCATTTAATTCTGTTCTGTGTTCATATGATTTCTAATTGAACATTAATATATTGCCGTTGTGATTTCAGACATAATCAAGTTAGATATTTTCATTTGTGTGCCAGAAAAGAAATCAGGTTCGCAGTATATTACTAACTCCAGATTCACAATTTCTGACACTCAGTATGGATAAATTTCTGAATGAGATGGAAAGGTTGAAACTAGTTCAATCATGTTCACTGATCAGCAACAAAGGATTGCAACTGATAACTACTCTATACTGGCCTATACTGATCTCTAATACGTACACAGCTATGATCAAAGAACAGAATGAACTAAATAGAGTCACTACTTTGTTTATAAGTCATAAACAATTAACCATGTTGACTTAAAAGTTCAATTACTGATAGAGATCAAGTTCAGTCATTTTTGGGCAGTCATGCTGTGGTTGTGCTACTTAGTATTGAATGAGAAAACATATTGAATATAAGTTCATCTGGTCCTTTTGGATAACTAAAGAAAACCTCCCTAAGAATACCAGTAGTGTCATAAGCATCAAATTCTGGCTTATTCTAAATTGTTTCAAACATCTTAAAGGCTGAAGCTTGTCCAGCAGCAAAATCACTCAAGCTTGGAGATGCCTGCCCAAGAGACCTGGGATTGGAAATATAGTTAGGAAGGATAATATAATATCTATTCATATCTTCTGAGTATTCAGATGCAGGGAGGGAGTAAATTTTAGAAATTATAGGCTCGCATTAAGAAAAAGGAACACACACAACGTACATGGAGTTGGAGCCACTCAATACAGCAACTATTATTGTCACAACCTGTCCTCTTGCATATCCTTTCTCCATTATCATTTTTGCACCAAACCATACAGCCAAAGCATAACTTCAGGTAAAAACAAAATAGAGAGAACCAAACCCCAAACCAGAAACTAGTGCCTCTTGAATTCCAGTCTTGTAAGCTTGGATTAAGGACTGATTGATTATACTTAGATATATCTTGCTTCTCCCCAGTGAACGATGCAACCTGCATTCGATAAATGGAATGGAAGTCATATATATATTCTGCAATATCAAAAAGAATAAGTCATGAGTTGTTTTTTGTCAGTGTGCATGCAATTCGAATAGAACCTCTTGTGTGCTCCACTACACTTACTGCTGTAGAATAAGCTTGTCCCCTGGATGATGCTTTTGCAATAACCAGGCTAATCAAAGCACCAGACAAGACATTGAAGACAAGAGGTTGAATGGAATACAAGATAGCACGACATGACAACAGTTAGAAGCCATCCCCTGATGAATGCTACTGCAAAACCTATAATGAAACTTGCCATGAACTGTGCCATGTAGGGGCATACCACCCTCCCAACTCATGACCATTGGTACTGGGAACCAAACTCTTAGAGTCTGGGGGACTCGGTTGGAGTCTCAGTGCTTAATTCGCTACCTGATCCTTTAAAGGTGAAAGCAGCAGAACCTTCTTGCAGTGGGCCATGCCATTCGCCGGCATTGGGTCCCCAAGCCCAGCCTGCTTCGAGATCCACCTTAGACACAATGCCATCATACAAAAAAGTTATCACTCTGTTTCTTTGCTACATCCCTACAAAAATCTAGATAGCATAAAATCAAGACTCTCAGTTTTAGAATTTATATCTAACCCTGTAAATCTACAACCATGCAGACTGACTATAGTAATGTGCATGCGTTACTTTTCTTCAAAATTACGGCAATCGCCACTTGGACTAGTGTCGTATTCCTTACTAATAACAATACATGCATAATAGTGTCTTTATAGTAATCATTACTTGTAGTTGTTTGTTTAAGAACATAGTAAGCCCATTTGATAACTTTAAACTATAAGAACTCGCATTAATAACCTGAATGCTGTAACCAATTATATTTATAACATAAAATAATACACATTCTGCTAAATCAAAGATTTGGTCGCAAGCCACAAGAAGGAAATACCTGTCATGATATGAAGCGCATCTCAATTCCATTTGTTTAATGCAACTGAGACTTTGAGTCACGCAATTCCATTTGTTGAATGAAACTGTTATATGCCGAGCTGCTTATTGGGCTCACCCCAAACCCTTCTAAAACATCTTGCGGCAGTGCATGCTGAGATCCTCCATCCATTCGTCCCCACATTGTAACCTGGATTTTAAAGCTTGTTTGATTTTTGGCTCTCCTATTTAGGAAGTCAGAACATCTTTGGTCGTACATCACACACACATAATCTGATTCAATTTCCCCCAACTCCTTTCCAATGTGCATTCTTACACTCTCCTTTTTACCTTCACCCTCACCGTCATTTATAGTGATGTTAACTTCAACTTTGTTAAAGAAAACTCTCCAATGGTGGTACTTACCAAGGACGAAGCAGAAAATGAAGCCCAGGAGGGGGAACGGTGGAGCAGAAGAGAGATCAATAATTATAAAATCCTTTGTTGTCTTATACTCCAACCACTCTGGAACACTGCTTCCTGGATACATTTGAACAGCTTGATAAGAACGAGGATTGTCATCATAATCATTGTAATTTTCAACATGATTGTGATTTAGTGTAGATAGGTGCTGGTTTGCAAATTTCATCACGTTGATTTGTGCATTCAGCCCAATAGCCACTAGAGAATGTTCATCCAAGTTCCAACAATTACAGAGAAGAATACATTTCCTGTTTTCCTTTAATCGTTCAACAGCCGTTGAAGGGAACAATACAGTCTTCAATGATTCACATCCTCTTGCATCCAGAGTTTCAAGGGACAGAGGAAGCTCTGGTAGACTCTGAAGAGAGTCACAGAAACTGACATCTAGAGATTTAAGGGACGGGGAAAGCTTTCCAATAGTCTGAAGTGATATGCAGGATGTGGTATTTAGAGTTTCAAGCAACGGGGGAAGCTTTCCAATAGTCTGAAGTGATGTGCAACATGTGGTATTTAGAGTTTCAAGCAACGGGGGAAGCTTTCCAATAGTCTGAAGTGCTGTGCAGAATCCGGTATCTAGAGTTTCAAGAAACGGGGGAAGCTCTGGTAGAGTCTGAAGTGATTCACAAGATTGGGTGTCTAGAGTTTTAAGGAAATGGGGAAGCTCTGGCAGACTCTCAAGTGATTCGCAATATTGGGTGTCTATAGTTTCAAGGAAATGGGGAAGCTCTGGTAGACTCTCAAGTGATTCGCAACATTTGGTGACTATAGTTTTGAGGAAATGGGGAAGCTCTGGTAGACTCTGAAGTGAACAACAGAAACTGACATCTAGAGTTTTAAGGGATGGGGGAAGCTTTGCAATAGTCTGAAGTGACATGCATCCTCTGATACCTAGAGTTTCAAGCAACAGGGGAAGCTCTGGTAGACTCTCAAGTGATTCACACCTACTGACATCTAGAGTTTTAAGGGATGGGGGAAGGTTTCCAATAGTCTGAAGTGATGTGCACCCTTTGACATCTAGAGTTTCAAGCAATAGGGGAAGCTCTGGTATTGTTTGAAGCTCCTTACAAAAGCTTACCTCTAGATGTAGCAGTTGCATGAGATTGCTGAAGGATGAAGGTAACCTCTCTATGCAACCTCTTAGATATAGCGATTGAAGCTTGCTTTGGTATTCAAATGACAAGGGAAGTGCTTTGATCCTTGTATTTTGTAAACTCAGTTCTTTCATATTCTTTGATATCAGTGACAATTCCTCAAGATACCTGCAATCATCAAGGTAGAGATAACTGAGGTTGCATAAATGGGAATCGCTTGCGAATATGGTAATGGCCGTGAGACTAAGGTCCAATTTATCAAGTTTTCTCAGAGAGAAAATGGATGAATGCACACTAGTCAACGAAGTACAACCCCGGAGATTAATTACTTCAAGATTTGTGGCTTTCGATAAATCTGGCAGCTCCTTTAACTGATTGGACCCACTGAGGTCAAGTTCTTTTAAATTCATCATATTCTGCAATAAATGAAACAAAAATGCAGATATCACATGAGCAAAAGTAGTTAAATTTGTATACCTTGAATTAAAGTGAAACACATATATTTACCTTCAATCCATGCCAAAGTTTTACCATTTGGTCCCCTGACAATTTTAATATTACAAGTTTTTCACCTGAAAAATTCTCTGGCAAGAATTTTAGAGGGTAACGACACCAATGAAGAAATCTTAATTTAGTTGCCAAAAATGGATTGAAGCAACAATATTCATATCCCCCAAAAATTTCCAGGAATCGTAGTCTGTTCATCTTAGCAAATATGTGAGGGCTTAAATTTCGCCCCTCAATTTTTGAAAAACAAGGCATATACATGCTTCTAATGGCCTCAATAGCCTGCAATCAATGTAGAAGAAATATTTTAAACTTCATCCAAAGCCTCATTTCTCAAAAAAAAAAAAAAATATTATTCAAAAGATGTTATATTTAGTTAGGCTTTAACCTTGTCATTTTCCATTGCTTCACAAATGTCATTGGGATCCCACAACCAACTGCGTTTTTTAGGGTCTTCACGACGGACAATCTCCCAAGCCATTTCTTGTATACTATCATGCATAGATACAAAATTGTTGTCCTCAGAAAAAATTATAAGAGCTTTATCTTTCAGCCTTGCTAACCCAACAATCACTGAATTATCATTTTCATCATCTTTTAATAAAGATTTTAGATGGCTCACATTTACCTTTTCACACAATCTAAGAAAGAAACAAGCTAGATCTAGAAAAATGAGTCGCTCTTTGCGATCTAGGTCATCATAACTTAGTTTCAGTACATCATACACTTCTGTAAGAGGTATTTTATCAAGCTTATCAAGCTGACTTTCCCATACTTCCTTATCTTTTCCATGAAGAAGATGAGCCAAAACTTTAAGAACTAATGGAATGCCTTTAGCATAAGTGACCACCCTTTTTGATAGCACATCATACTCCCTTTGATGATCACTTTGGTTAAAGGCATTCAAAATGAAAAGCTTAAGTGCTTTATCATAGCTGAATTCTCTAAGCCGGTATATTTCAGCTCCATTAGCCTTAAGTACTTGTTCATCTCTAGTTGTTACAATTATTGTACTACCTGATCCAAAATTACCAAGAGGTCCAAGTAGTTTTTCTAGGTGATCTGAATTATTCACATCATCAAGAACAATAAGAACCTTCAAACAACGAATTCTTCTAATGATATCATTGGGCAATGAATTTGATGTGTTAATTTTGACAACTTCTGCTAATAGTTCAGAAAAAATTTCCGACTTCAAAGAATTTATTTCACGTTTGCATGATTGTTCTCTTTCGTTGGGTAGAAAATAAGAACCTTCATATTCAGGGCATAATCTGTTAAATATTTCTTCTGCAAGGGTTGTCTTGCCGATACCGCCCATACCCCAAATTCCAATAAGACGGGTGTCTTTTGGCTCTTTGCGTATCAATGATTCTATATCAATAATTTTTTCACTGATTCCAACAAGTCCCTTTGAGTTAACTAGGGGTTCAGCCAATTTTGTCAGCACCAGGTTGACAATATCTTTAACCAGCTCAGCATCGGTTCTGTATGACACATATAAAGAGAGAGAAAGTGTGTTAAAATCAATGTTGTTAATGTTAACTCACTTAGCTATTTAAAATTTTGTATCGGGGTGGGGATGGTCAACATGCAAGATGGAAAATGCCGTTCAAATTTTTCTTCCTTTTTCAGTGGGGATTCCTTAACAGGTCAAGTAGTAAAAAAAAACAAAAAAAAAAAACTTAGTTAGATATATATAGAAATCTTTTAAAAATATTATCATTTAGCAATTGAAATATATTTACATGTATTAGATTGTTGTAATTTAACCACTAAATTTAACCACTAAATATATTTACGAGACTAGCCCAATAAAGCTACATCCCCTAGCATCTTCTAACTGGGGCAGTTGCTTCCTGCATCTTAAAACTTTTTTCTTGCACCTTTTTAAGTTTCCGGAAAGGCTAATCCGGAATGTAACTTTACATTCTGGTTTAGGTGTAGGAAGCAATTATGGGGGTTCAGGAAGCAGCTGCCCTGGCCATAGACTAGAAGGGGGCTCTAGAATGGTCCAGACGACATAAGAGGTGCCATGAGCCCATGACTCATGTTAGCCAGGATATCAACACATCGCTCTCATCGAAGACATCATTTTATAATTTAAGCAAAAACCACGCTTTGAAAATATGCAAATAAATATATAATAGCTACTGCTAGAAAATAATGAAGATTTATGAGGAAAAAAAGAGCTTACCGAAATTTTGATGGACCATCAATTCCTGAAAAATCAGCAGATTTGCTCATAGCATTTCTCCATATCTGCACCTTGCTCTTATATTTTCTTTCATGCTTAGAAAATGCTTTTTTGTATCTGTGAGACGATTGATGTCGTACACAAGTGGGTTCAACACGGTAGAAAACAGGGATTACTATCCGTCCATATTTATCTTTGCATTCAAGTATTGTCACAAGTTCTTCTAAACACCAACGCGAAGAAGCATAGCCTGGTGAGAATATGATCAACGATATGAATGATCTTTCAATTGCTCTAACAAAGGATGACCATATTTCTTCTCCCTTTTCAAGTTTATCATCTACAAAGGCATATATTTTCTTCCTGTCAAAA
Organism: Pueraria montana var. lobata; assembly: GCA_026413185.1. Taxonomy (NCBI): domain Eukaryota; kingdom Viridiplantae; phylum Streptophyta; class Magnoliopsida; order Fabales; family Fabaceae; genus Pueraria; species Pueraria montana. The sequence continues at coordinate 27,234,235 of CM048656.1, forward strand.
GCCTCAGTCAAATGGCTAAGGAACCTTTGGCGGATGTCCTTACCCCTGAAGCTAACAAAAACATCATACTTTATTTGTGGAGAGTTGTTCTCTGACATGGGTTTTTCCTCTACACCAGAATAGTTAGAAAGCACTTGGAATTATCATAGAGTTTATAAAACAGAAACTTGATATCTAGAACAAGTTGAAATGAGGAAGGGGGAGGATGTGGTATATATGAGAAATACAATACCAGGTTCTTCCTTTTCTTTGGCCAAAAAATAATAATTGATGGAGATGCAGTCATTGATCATGAATATTATATAGTTAAGTGATGGTTTGGGTGTTAGGCTTCAAAGTCAACTCCTATTCATGGCATGTTGGAGCGTCATTTTGCTGGCCTTTCAGTTTAAGAAGCAATTTCATTGAAAATACCACAAATTTACAATAATGATGGAAAAAACAATTGTTTTATACCTTCACAGCCCAAAACTGCACCTACTTGTTCACATACGCCAACTTGCCACCAAAGCAGGTTGACTGGGTACCATAAGAAAGATAAGTAAAAGGACCAAACCAAACTGCAAGTGAACCTATTGGGTATTGCTAAGACAATATACAAAGACATTCACATATATATGTCCAACAGATTCAATGCACATATATTTGTTTTTGTGGCTGCATGCTCCATGCTTGTCATTAAATAGAATTATTTCCTCCCACCTACTACCTACTACTACACACACAAGAAGGCATTTTCACTTGACGATAAAAAAAAAAAAATAGAAACTGTTGAATAGATGAGTGTGAATGCCCCCAAACAATTCTTCTGCTTAACAACCTTAAATATCAGATTTTTGTCAATTACGACAATTACGTCCAATGTACAACTTAATGACAAATTGGTCCCTGAAATTTATAACTTAATGTCAAATTGGTCCTCCAAAAATACAACTTAATGTCAAATTGGTCCTCGAAAAATACAACTTAATGTCAAATTGGTCCTTGAACATTACAACTTAATGACAAAATGGTCCCACGAAACAAACGGCAGGATGTAATTGTTGCACTTTTTTTTTTTTGATGCATTTTGTCGCACTTTTTACACATTCAGGGACTAAATCAGAATTTTCATTCTTTCAGGGACTAAACTGTCTCCGATTTACACATTTATGGACCAAAATGGTCATTTACCCTAAAATTATTTAATCAATACCATATATTTCCTTAAATAAATTGAATCATTTATTAATAGTGGGACGAAGTTGAACAAAATAAATAAATAGTAAGAAAAAAAATAATTAAACCTAAAAAGAAATGAGGTTCATAGTAGATCAGTAAGTCCAAATTCACAATTTCTGACCTCACTATCAATAAATTTCTGAATGATATGGAAAGGGAGAAACCAATCATGTTTACAGATTGCAACTGGTGATAACTACTCTATACTGGCCTATACTGATCTCCAATACGTACACAACTGTAATCAAAAAACAGAATGAACTAATTAAACAGAGTCATGACTTTGTTCATTAAATCATTGAATCATGTACAGTTAACCATGTTGACTCTAAAGTTCAAATCCCAATAGTCGACAGAGATCAAGTTCAGTCATTTTTGGGTAGTTACAACTGCAGTGTAGGTGACTAATACTAAGCAGTGGTAGTGCCATTTGGTATTGAAAGAGAAAACACATTGAATATCATTATCACTTCATCTGATCTGGTAGGATAACTAAAGAAAACCTCCCTAAGTTGTATATCTCCACAAATGTCATGAAGCTTCTGAGCAGTATTGTCATAAGCATCGATTTCTGGCTTCCTCTTAATTGTTTCAAACATTGATCTTAAAAGCTGTAGCTTGTCCAGCAGCAAAAGCACTCATGCTTGGAGAAGCCTGCCCAAGAGACCTGGAATTGGAAATGTAGATGGTTACGATAATAAAATATCTATTCATATCTTCTAAGTTTTCACATTAAGAAGCTGACATCTTGCCTCGATTGTTTGAAGGTAGAAGCCTCTAATTCTTTCAGCTTGTCTCTCCTCAGTGATCATCCAGCAAGTCAACTCTGATACATAGCAAACAAGGTTTCTTTTTGGGTTATAATGAGACAAACTAATTAGTTAGACTGTAAGAACTAACAGACAATCTGATGTACTTACGCATAAAAGGTACCCACAAACAGCCAAGTATACAAATTTCTGACAAACCTGAACAGAGTAATTTACTGTGAAGTGTTGAGTCTGAGAATGTTAAGTTTCTAATACCCCTCCCTTCCCCAAAATCAAGCTTCACCAATTTCACCTTAGATAATTCACCAATATGGCCGGATTAGTATTAGTAGATGGGATTAATGAGGATTATATTAAAACAAATCAGAAATAGCTTTTTTCTATACAACTGGAAGCAAACCACTAAATCCACATCATCTGTGGATCAAGTCTACTTAAACTTTGGATTAAAAAAAAAAAAAAGGTATACTTAAACTTTGTACGCATCGGATCTTACAAAATAAAGAGGAACGATGGTGAACACTGAATAGCAAGTAAACTACTAAGTTAAATTCCTTTAAAAAAAATAAAGATTCCAAAGAATTAAGAATCCTAATGTGTCTTGAACAAAGAGTAAAAGAAATATAGAGGTTAAAAAAATAAGGATTTAATTGAATCCATACCTGAAACCGGATCCAACACTAGTATAAAACAGTGTAGTCACTCCCGACACAGAGCACAGTTGACACCACCGCAGAAGTATCCTCCTATACCTACCCACTAACACATCAGCTAACACTATCCACAAAATAAATTCACCAAAAAATACAAAAAAGAAAAACATGAAATCACTCACATGAGAGCCTCCCGTTGCCGGAACTATTACGAGCGGAATGAGAATCAACCAACCCAATATCAAAATGTAATGCTGAGTACCATATACACCATTGGGAACTAAAGTATCAAACTTTTCAACCTCAAAGAAAGTATTATAATCATATATCGCATTCTTACCTAAACTGGGAGAATCTCTGAGCTCATACTTCATTTGTGAATCCCACAACACGAACCCATCATCATCCACACTTTGTATCAGTGCATCCACAACATGCCCCAGCGCTGGTGTTGCTTGGCCATTACGTTAGACACAATTCCATCGCACAAAAAGTTATCATTCTGTTTCTTTGCTGCATCCCTACAGAAATCTAGATATATTATCTATAATACCAGCATAAAACCTAAACTCTCAGTTTCAGAATTTATATCTAACCCTGTAAATCTACAACCATGCAGATTGGCAATAGAACTGTGTGTTACTTTTCGTCAAAATGACCACAATCACCACTTGGACTAGTGTCATATTCCTTACTAATAATAATACGTGCATATTAGTATCTTACTTGCTAGTTTTGAATACACTTGCATACTATTGTCTTCAGACTAATCATTACTTGTAGTTGTTTGTTTAAGAATTTAGTAGGTCCACATGATAACTTTAAATTACAAGAACTCACGTTAATAACTCAAATGTTGCAACAAATTAAGCTATTATATTTATAACATAAAATAATAAACATACTGCTAAATCAAAGATTTGGTCGCAAGCCACAGGAAGGAAAGTACCTGTAATGATATGAAAGCACAGATCAATTCCATTTGTTCAATGAAACTGAGACATTGAGTCATGCAATTCCATTTGTTGGGTTGACCCCAAATACTTTTATAACCGGCTCGAACAGTGCATCAGTTCTAAAGAGGGTTTGTATCTCCATCATAACCTCGATTTTAAGCCTTGTTTTATTTTTGGCTCTGCTATTTAGGAAGTCAGAACATCTTCGGTCGTACATCACACACTTGATTTGAATCAATTGTGTCATTCAAATAAGAATCTATGCACATTTTCACACTGTCCCTTTTACCTTCACCCTCAGCCTCACTTATAGTGATGTTAAATTCAAATCCATTAATGTATTTTCTGTGTTGGTACTCACGAAAGACAAAGCAAAAAATGAAGCCGAGGGGGGAAGGCGGAGCAGAAGAAAGATCAATAATTATATAATCCTTTGTTGTCTTATAATCCAACCACTCTGGAACACTGCTTCCTGGATACACATAAACAGCCTGATAAGCACTATGATTAGCATCATAATCATGGTAATTTTCAACATGATAGTGATTTGGTGTAGATAGGTGCTGCTTTGCGAATTTCATCATGCTGTCACTAGAGACTGTTGATCCAAGGTAAAGCAATTCCAAAACTGAACGTTTGTCCTGTTTTCCCTTAATTGTTCAACAGCCATTGAAGGGAACAATAAAGTCTTCAATGATTGGCAGAATTTGGCATCTAGAGTTTCAAGGGACAGGGGAAGCTCTGGTAAAGTCTGAAGTGATTTGCAGTACTGGATATCTAGCGTTTTAAGGGATGGGGGAAGCTCAGGGAGAGTCTGAAGTGATTTGCAGTACTGGACATTTAGAGTTTTAAGGGACAGGGGAAGGTTTCCAATAGTCTGAAGATATTTGCATCTACGGGTATCCAGAGTTTCAAGCAACGGGGGAAGCTCTGGTATTGTTTGAAGCTCCCGGCAAAAGCCTACTTTAGATATAGCAGTTGCATGAGATTGTTGAAGGATGAAGGTAACCTCTCAATGTCACTTCCTGTTAGATCTAGCGATTTAAGCTTGCTAATTTGATGCCCAAATGATGATGGAAGTTCTTTGACCATTGTATGTTTTAATCTCAGTTCTTTCATATTCTCTGATATCAGTGAGAATTTTGAAAGATTCCTGCAAAGCTCAAGGTTGAGATAATTGATGTTGCATAAATGGGAATCGCTTGCAAGTATGGTAAGGGACTCGCAATAATAAAGGTTCAATTTTTCTTGTTTTTCCAGATAGAAAATAGATGGATGCACACTCGTCAAACTAGAACAATGCTCAAGATTGAGTACTTCAAGATTTGTGGCTGTCGATAAATCTGGCAGCACCATTAACTTACTGCAGCAACTGAGGTTAAGTTCTTTTAAATTCACCAGTTTCTGCAATAAAATGAAACAAAAATAAAGATATCACACTAGCGAAATTAGTTAATTTTGTATATCTTGAATTAACAATAACAGTGAGACACCTAATTTTACCTTCACTCCATGCAAAAGTTTTTCCAATTGGAATGCGGTGAATTTCAATATTACAAGTTTTTCGGTTGAAAAATTCTCTGGCAAGAATTTTAGAGGGTAATCATGCCAACATAGAAATCTTAATTCAGTTGCCAAAAATTGATTGAAGCAACAATGTTTATAATCCCCATCAATTTCCAGAAATTGTAGTCTGTTCATTTTAGCAAATACGTGAGGGCTTAATAGCCTGTTAATCTTTTGCATCTCAATTTCTGGCAACGAGTGCATTTGCATGCTTCTAATCGCCTCAATAGCCTGCGATCAATAAAGAAGAAAAATTTTAAACATCATTAAAAGTCACATTTCTCACCAAATAAATAAATGTTATTCAAAAGATGTTATATTTAGTTAGGCTTTTAACCTTGTCATTTTCCAGTGCTTCACAAATGTCATGGGGATCCCACAACCAACTGCGGTTTTTCAGGTCTTTGCAACGAAGAACCTCCCAAGCCATTTCTTGTAATTTATCATGCATAGATACAAAATTATCCTCAGAAATAGTTATAAGAGCTTTATCTTTCAGCCTTTCTAACCCAACAATCGCTGAATTATCACCTTCATCTTTCAATAAAGATTTTAGATGGCTCAAATTTACCTTTTCATGCAATCTAAGAAAGAAACAAGCCAGATCTAGAAAAATTTGTTGCTCTTTGCAATCTAGATGATCATAACTCAGTTTCAGTACATCATACACTTCTGTAAGAGGCATTTTATCAAGCTTGTCAAGCTCACTTTCCCATACTTCCTTATTTTTTCGATGAAGAAGATGAGCCAAAATTTTAAGAACTAATGGAATGCCTTTAGCATAAGTGACCACCCTTCTTGATAGCACATCGTACTCCCTGTGATGTTCAATTTGGTTAAAGGCATTCAACTTGAAAAGTTCAAGTGCTTTATCAGAATTGAGTTCTCCAAGCCAGTATATTTCATCAGCTTTATTAGCATTCAGCACTAGCTCATCTCTGGTTGTTACAATTATTCTACTACCGGATCCGAAATTATCAAGTGGTCCAAGTAATTTTTCCAGGTGAGCTGAATTTTTCACATCATCAAGAACAATAAAAACCTTCATACGGCCAATTCTTCTAATAATATCATTGGGCAATGAATTTGGTGTGTCAATCTTCACACCATCTCCTAATATTTCAGAAAAAATTTCTTTCTTCAAAGAAATTATTCCACGTTTGCTTGATTGTTCTCTTTCATTGGCAAGAAAATAAGAACCTTCATACTTAGGTTGTAGTTTGATAAATATTTCTTCTGCAAGAGTTGTCTTGCCAATACTGCCCATACCCCAAATTCCAATAAGACGTGTGTCTTTTGGTGCTTTGTGTATCAATGATTCTATATCTGCAATTTTTTCATTAATTCCAACAAGTCCATTTGAGTTAGCCAGGGGTTCAGCCAACTTCATCAGCACAAGGTTAACAATATCTTTAACCAGCTCAGCATCAGTTCTGTATGACACACAAAAGAGGGTGAAAGTGTGTTAAAATCAATGTTACTCATATTAACTCACCCTTTTCAAAGTTTGTTTTGGGGTGGGGGGTTGGTTGGTCAACTTGACGATGGAAAATGCCCTTCATTTTTTTTCTTCCTTTCTAGTGGGTATTCCTTAACAGGTAAGTGCTAAAACTAAATAAAAGGGCTTTGTTAGATCTATATAGATTTTTTTTTTAAATTATTATTTAGAAATATATTTAAATGTGTCACTTATTGTTGTAATTTAACCACTAAATTCAATGGACAAACAAAGCATGGTTGATCCCGTTAGAATTAAAGCACAATGGCATTGGCTGAAATTACATATGCGGAACATTAACATGTCGTTGATCTAAGTGACACTACATCCCTTAAGTAAGGTGTCAAGTTCAAGTTTTATAGATGTAAAAGATGTAGTTGCGATGGAAAACCTCACTAAAGGTGGTGAGTCAGCTTCCCCAACGAAAATTAGTGGTTAGCAAAAAAAAAAATTCAAAAGTAATAATTAATAATCATATATATTTTGCTGAAAGCAATCTATCTATGTTCTATAGAATTTCATTAGAATACATTAAAAGTGTAAATATTTTTAATGTTGTCGTCCATTCATATATTGATAAGAATGATAAGATTGTTGAATTGAGAAATAATTACTTAAAAGTCTTAACTAGAGTGATTTCTAATTGATTGACTTTGTAAAAATCTTTATACTGACAATACATGTAAATTAAATTCTATATTAAAACAAACACCTAGTTGGACATGTGTCATCTCTTCATAAAACCTTTTCCCAACCAAAACTCTTCTCCTTTCGTTTCAAATTTTTGTTCGGTTGTTCCACTTTTTTTTTTTTTTTCCATTTTTCTTAGATTTTTAATATACTATTAAGGCTTAAATATATTTTAGGTCCTTAATAAATTAGCAAATTTTGTTTTGGGTCCTAAATAAATTTTTTCTTTGTGTTGAGTCCTTAATAAAACAAAAATTTTATTTTTAGTCCTTGTTATTTTGTTTTAGCCCTTCAAATATACCTATTTTTTTTCTTTTTTGTCCCTAAAATATGTACATCATTTGTTATGAGTCCCTATCAAATATTTTTCAAAGGGACTAATACAAAATGAATAAAATATTATAAGAACTCAAATGAAAAAATAGATATATTAGAAGTCCTAAAACAAAATAACAAGGACCAAAAACAAATTTTTTGTTTTATTAGGGACTCAACACCAAAAAAAAAATTATTAGGGTCCCAAAATCAAATTCGCTAATTTATCATGGACCTAAAACATATTTAAGCCTACTATTAAATACTACTGTATAAAATTAGTTTGTTTCATGTTCCATGTTTTTATATCACTGTTTATAAACTTTATTATTATGTCATTCTTATATTGTATCAATTTAACCTTATTATAATAGGAAAAATATAAAAAAGATTTTCTAAAATATATTTTTATCATAAAATAGATTTTTCCAATTAAATAAAAATATCTTAATAAATTTATGGTCAAAATAAATATTTTACTTTCTTACAATAATATTTTATTATTATTTATATAAAGTATTTTTGTATATGCATAAAAGCCACGTACTAATTCAAAAAATAAAGCTTACATCTTTTCAAAATGTTAAACCAGTTGTAAAAATTTGAATATAAATATATAATAGCTAGAAAACATTGAAGATTTGTTTGGGGGGGTGGGGAAGCTAACCGAAATTTTGATGAATCGTCAATTCCTGAAAAATCAGCAGATTTGCTCATAGCATTTCTCCAGATCTGCACCTGCTTGGTGTTATATTTTCTTCCATGCTTAGCAAATGCCTTTTTGTATGTGTGGGATGATTTTTGTATGTGTGGGATGATTGATGTCGTACATGTGTGGGTTCTACATCATAGAAAATAGGGATTACAATCCGTCCATATTTCTCTTTGCACTCAAGTATTGTCACAAGTTCTTCTAAACACCAACGTGAAGAAGCATAACCTGGTGAGAATATGATCAACGAAATGTATGATGTTTGAATTGCTCCAACAAGTGATGGCCATATTTCTTCTCCCTTCTCAAGTTTATCATCTACAAAAGCATATATTTTCCTCATGTCAAAAGCCTCAGTCAAATGGCTAAGGAACCTGTGACGGATGTCCTGGCCCCTGAAGCTAACAAAAACATCATACTTTATTTGAGGAGCAGTGTTATCTGACATGGGACTTTCCTCTTCACTCTTCTGTTTTTGAAATAACTGAGAGACAAAGAAAAACAGCGCACAAAGAAACAAAAAATAGCCAAAGAAATACAACATATTCAATTTCCTGAACAACTTAGAAACAAAGTATGGTGTTGCAATTGGATTGGAACAAGTGCACAGTGGATCTTTCTTAATTTGTCTCTACACCTGAATATGTCTGAGCCACAAGGTAACTGGAAAAAAAAAATAAAGTTAGAAAGGAAGTAAGGAAGGAGGAAGGATATGTCATATGAGAAATATAATACCTGCAGCTTCTTCCTTTGCTTTGGCCAAAAATGAATAATTGATGGAGATGGGTCATTGATCATGCATATTATATAGCTAAGCGATGGTTTGGGTGTTGGGGTTCAAAGTCAACTCCTACTCATGCATGTTGGAGCGTCATTTTGCCAGCCTTGCAGTTTAAGAAGCAAATTCATTGAAAATACCACAAAATAATAATGATGGAAAAAACAGTTGTTTTATACCTTCACAGCCTGAAACTGCGCATGCACCTACTTGTTCACATACGCCAACGTGCCACCAAAGCAGTTTGACTGGGTATCATAAGAAAGATAAGTAAAAGGACCAAACCAATCTGCAAGTGAACCTACTGGGTATTGCTAAGACAATATACAAAGACATTCACATATATATGTCCAACAGATTCAACGCACATATATTTGTTTTTGTGGCTGCATGCTCCATGCTTGTCATTAAATAGAATTAGTTCATCCCACCTACTATCTACTACTACACACACAAGAAGGCATTTTCACTTGACGATAAAAAAAAATAGAAACTGTTGAATAGATGAGTGTGAAGGCCCCCAAACAATTCTTCTGCTCACTCTTTAATTCTAAATACCAGACCATATCAGTCAAAATAAGATTAACAACCTTAAATATCAGATTTTTGTCAATTACGACAATTACGTCCGATGTACAACTTAATGACAAATTGGTCATCGAAAAATACAACTTAATGTTAAATTGGTCCTCGAAAAATACAACTTAATGTCAAATTGGTCCTTAAACATTGCAGCTTAATGACAAAATGGTCCCACGAAACAAACGACAGGATGTAATTGTCGCACTTTTTACACATTCAGGGACTAAATCAGAATTTTCAGTCTTTCAGGAACTAAACTGCCACGGTTAACACATTCAAGGACCAAAATGGTCATTTACCCTAAAATTATTTAATCAATATCATATATTTCCTTAAATAAATTGAATCATGTATTAATAGTGGGACGAAGTTGAACAAAATAAATAAATAGTAAGACAAAAAAAATAATTAAGCCTAAAAAGAAATGAGGTTCATAGTAGATCAGTAAGTCCAGATTCACAATTTCTGACCTCACTATCAATAAATTTCTGAATGACATGGAAAGGGAGAAACCAATCATGTTTACAGATTGCAACACATGATAACTACACTATACTGGCCTATACTGATATCCAATACGTACACAACTGTAATAAAAAAACTGAATGAACTAATTAAACAGAGTCATGACTTTGTTCATTAAATCATTGAATCATGTACAGTTAACCACGTTGACTCTAATGTTCATTTCCCAATAGACGAGAGAGATCAAGTTCAGTCATTTTTGGGTAGTTTCAACTGCAATGTTGGTGACTAATACTAAGCAGTGGTAGTGCCTCTTGGTATTGAAAGAGAAAAGAGATTGAATATCATTAACACTTCATCTGGTCTTGTAGGATAACTAAAGAAAACCTCCCTAAGTTGTATATCTCCACAGATGTCATGAAGCTTCTGAGCAGTATTGTCATAAGCATCAATTTCTAGCTTCCTCTTAATTGTTTCAAACATTGATCTTAAAGGCTGCAGCTTGTCCAGCAGCAAAAGTACTCAAGCTTGGAGATGCCTGCCCAAGAGACCTGGAATTGGAAATGTAGTTTGGTAGGATAATATAATATCTATTCATATCTTCTGAGTTTTCACATTAAGTAGCTGACATCTTGCCTTGAAATTGTTTGAAGGTAGAAGCCTCTAATTCTTGCAGCTTGTCTCTCCTCAGTGATTATCCAGCAAGTCAACCCTGATACATAGCAAACAAGGTTTCCTTTTGGGTCATAATGAGACAAACTAACAGACAATCTGATGTACTTACGTAAAAAACATGCCCACAAACCGCCAAGTATACAAATTTCAGAGAAACCTGAACAGAATTTACTGTAAAGTGTTGGGCACCCCACCCCCCATCCCAAAAAAAAAAGCATGGCCGGATTAGTATTAGTAAATGCGATTAATGAGGAATTACATTAAAACAAATGGGCAATAGCTTTTCTCTATACAACTGGAAGCAAACCACTAAATCCACATCATCTGTGGATCAAGTCTACTTAAACTTTATACGCATCGGATCTTACAAAATAAAAAGGAACGATGGTGAACTGAACACTGAATAGTAAGTAAACTACCAAGTTAAATTCCTTAAGATTCCAAAGAATTAAATCCTAATCTGCATCTTGAAGAAAGAGTAAAAACAATATAGAGGTTAAAAAAATAATGATATAATTGAATCCATACCTGAAACCTGGACCCAACACTATCGTGCAACAGTGTAGTCACTCCCAAGTCCCAACACTGAGCACAGTTGACACCACCGCAGAAGTATCCTCCTATATACCCAATAACACATCAGATAACACTACCCACATAATAAATTTGCCAAAATAAATATAAAAAAGAAAAAGCAATTCAGTTAGCTGAAAACTTGAAATCACTCGCATGAGAGCCTCCCATTGCTGGAACTGTAATGAGGGGAATGAGAATCAACCAACCCAATATGAAAACGTAATGCTGAGTACCATATATACACCAATGGGAACTAAAGTATAAAAATTTTCAACCTCAAAGAAAGTATAACGATATAAGGCTATAATCATATATTGTATTCTTTCCTAAACCAGGAGAATCTCTGAGCTCATACTTCATCTGTGAATGCCACAACACGAACTCATTATCATCCACACTTTGTGGCAGTACATCCACAACATGCCCCAGCGGCGGTGTTGCTTGGCCATTACGTTAGACACAATTCCACCGTACAAAAAGTTATCATTCTGTTTCTTTGCTACATCCCTACAGAAATCTAGATATATTATATATAATACCAGCATAAAACCTAAACTCTCAGTTTCAGAATTTATATCTAACCCTGTAAATCTACAACCATGCAGACTGACAATAGTAATATGCGTTACTTTTCTTCAAAATTACCACAATCATTACTTGGACTAGTTTCATAATCCTTACTAATAACAATACCTTCATACTAGTATCTTCCTTGGTAGTTTTGAGAACACTTGCATACTATTGTCTTTAGACTAATCATTACTTGTAGTTGTTTGTTTAAGAACTTAGTAGGTCCATATGATAACTTTAAATTACAAGAACTCACGCTAATAACTTGAATGTTGTAACAAAGTAAGTTATTGTATTTATAACAGAAAATAATAAACATACTGCTAAATCAAAGATTTGGTCACAATCCACAGGAAGGAAATACCTGTAATGATATGAAAGCACAGCTCAATTCCATTTGGTTTAATGAAACTGAGACATTGAGTCACACAATTTCATTTGTTGAATGAAAATTTTATATGCCGAGGTGCTTATTGGGTTGACCCCGAATCCTTTTAAAAGCTGCTGGGGCAGTGCATTAGTACATGTGATGGGGTGTAGCCCTATTGTAACCTCAATTTTAAGCCTTGTTTGATTTTCGGCTCTGCTATTTAGGAATCCAGAACATCTTTGGTCATACATCACACACCTGATCCGATTCGATTGTGTCATGAAAATAATAATCTATGTACATTCTGACACTGTCCCTTTTACCTTCACCCTCACCATCACTTTTAGTTATAGTGATGTTAAATTCAAGTCCCCCAATCACGTCTGTGTGTTGATACTCACCAAAGACAAAGAAGAAAATGAAGCCGAGGAAGGGGGAAGGTGGAGCAGAAGAGAGATCAATAATTATATAATCCTTTGTTGTCTTATATGCCAACCACTCTGGAACACTGCATCCTGGATACACATAAACCGCTTGATAAGAATCATGATTATCATAATAATCCTTGGAATTTTCAACATGATCATGATTTGGTGTAGATAGGTATTGGTTTGCAAATTTCATCACGTTGATTTGCGCATTCAGCCCAATAGTCTCTAGAGAATGTTCATCCAAGGTAAAGCAATTCCAAAACATAACCTTTGTCCTGTTTTCCCTTAATTGTTCAACAGCCGTTGAAGGGAACAATACAGTCTTCAATGATTCACAGAAACTGGCATATAGAGTTTTAAGGGCCGGGGGAAGCTCTGGTAGAGTCTGAAGTGATTTGCATTCTGTGGCTACTAGAGTTTTAAGGGATGGGGGAAGCTCAGGGAGAGTCTCAAGTGATATGCAGTACTGGACATTTAGAGTTTTAAGGGACTGGTAAAGCTGTCCAATAGTCTGAAGTGATGTGCATTCTTTGGTATCTAGAGTTTCAAGGAATGGCGGAAGCTCTTGTATTGTTTGAAGCTTGCTGCAATTTCTTACCTTCAGATGTAGCAGTTGCGCAAGATTGTTGAAGGATGGAGGTAATCTCTCAATGTCACTTCCTGATAGATATAGAAATTTAAGCTTGCTTTGATTTCCAAATGATGAGGGAAGTGATTTAACCTTCGTCCATTCTAATCTTAGTTCTTTCATATTCTCTGATATCAGTGAGAATTTTGTAAGATTATTGCAATCATCAAGGTTAAGATAATTGATGTTGCGTAAATGGGAATTGCTTGCAAGTATGGTAAGGGAGTTGCACTTATACAGGTTCAATTTCTCAAGTTTTCCCATAGAGAAAATAGATGGATGCACACTTGTCAACATATAACAATCCTGGAGATCCAGTGCTTCAAGGTTTGTGGCTTTTGATAAATCTGGCAGCTCCTTTAAGTTATAGGATGAACTGAGGTCAAGTTCTTTTAAATTCGGCAGATTCTGCAATAAAATGAAACAAAAATGATGATATCACACGAGCTAAATTAGTTAATTTTGTATACCTTGAACTAACAATAACAGTGAGAGTGTGAGACAAACCCACTAGGGTCGGCCTAGTGGTGGGACGTTTGGGTAGTATGTATGAGGACTTAAGTTCGATTCTCATTGCCTTCATTGCACACATACAAAAAAAAATTAAAAAATAACAGTTAGACACATATATTTAATATTTACCTTCACTCCATGCCAAAGTTCTTCAATTACAGATCCTGACAATTTCAATATTACAAGTTTTTCGGCAGAAAACTTCTCTGGCAAGAATTGTTTAGGGTAATAATACCAACATAGAAATCTTAATTCAGTTCCCAAAAATTGATCGCAGCAACAATGTTTATAATCCCCATAAATTTCCAGAAATCTTATTCTGTTCATTTTAGCAAATATGTGAGGGCTTAATAGCCTGTCAAACTTTTTCTTCTCAATTTCTGGCAAAAAGTGCATTTGCATGCTTCTAATCGCCTCAATAGCCTGCAATCAATAAAGAAGAAAAAATTTTAAACATCATTAAAAGTCGCATTTCTCACCAAAAAAAAAAATAACTGTTATTCAAAAGATGTTACATTTAGTTAGGCTTTTAACCTTGTCATTTTCCAGTGCTTCACAAATGTCATGGGGATCCCACAACCAATGGCAGTTTTTGGGGTCTTTGCAACCAACAATCTCCCAAGCCATTTCTTGTAATTTATCATGCATAGATACAAAATTATCCTCAGAAATAGTTATAAGAGCTTTATCTTTCAGCCTTTCTAACCCAACAATCACTGAATTATCATTTTCATCATCTTTCAATAAAGATTTTAGATGGCTCATATTTACCCTTACACACAATCTAACAAAGAAACATGCCAGATCTAGAAAAATTTGTTGCTCTTTGTGATCTAGATCATCATAACTCAGTTTCAGTACACCGTACACTTCTGTAAGAGGTATTTTTTCAAGCTTGTCAAGCTCACTTTCCCATACTTCCTTCTTTTTTCCATGAAGAAGATGAGCCAAAACTTTAAGAACTAATGGAATGCCTTTAGCATAAGTGACCGCCCTTCTTGATAGCACATCGCACTCCCTTTGATGTTCACTTTGTTTAAAGGCATTCAAATTGAAAGGTTCAAGTGCTTTATCAGAACTGAATTCTTTAAGACTGTATATTTCATGAGCTTTATTAGCGTTAAGTACTTGCTCATCTCTGGTTGTTACAATTATTCTAATACCTGGTCCAAAATTATCAAGTGGCCCCAGTAATTTTTCCAGGTGATCAGAATTATTCACATCAACAAGAACAATACAAACCTTCATATGACCAATTCTTCTAATAATATCATTGGGCAATGAATTTGGTATGTCAATCTTAACATCTCCTAATAGTTCAGAAAAAACTTCTTGCTTCAAAGAAATTATTTCACGTTTGCTTGATTGTTCTCTTTCATTGGCAAGAAAATAAGAACCTTCATACTCAAGTCGTAGTTTGTTAAATATTTCTTCTGCAAGGGTTGTCTTGCCGATACCGCCCATACCCCAAATTCCAATAAGACTATATCTTTTGGCTCTTTCTGTATCAATGATTCTACATCTGCAATTTTTTCACTAATTCCAACAAGTCCCTTTGAGTTAACCAGGGGTTCAGCCAGCTTCATCAGCACAAGGTTAACAATATCTTTAACCAGCTCAGCATCAGTTCTGTACGACACTCAAAAACCGTGAAAGTGCTTGTTAAAATCAATGTTGCTAATAATAACTCACCCATTTGAAAGTTTGTATTGGGGGTGGGGGATTGGCTGGTCAACATGTACCATGGAAAATGCCCTTCATTTTTTTCTTCCTTTCTAGTGGGGATTCCTTAACAAGTCAAGTGCTAAAAATAAATAAAAGGGGTTTGTTAGATGTATATAGAACTTTTATAAAATAAAAAAAAAGTTATTATTTAGAAATATATTTAAATGCATCACTTAGTTGTATTTTAACCACTAAATTCGATGGACAAACAAAACATGGTTGGTCCCATCAGAATTCTAGCATAGTGGCATTTGCTGAAATTACATATGCGTAACACTAACATGTTGTTGATCTAAATAGAACTAGTTTTGAGATCCCTTAACTAAGATCTCAAGTTCGAAGTGGATGGAAAAAAGTGATTGGGAGGAGGGATATCAATAAAGGTGGTCAGCCATATTCCTCTATGAAGATTAGTGATTGACAAAGTCAATAAATACTTTGCACCAATAATATAGTGAACCACAAAAAAACATATGCAGAAGTCGTAATAACTAATAAGCATTTATTTTGCTGAAAGCAATCTATCTATATGTTCTATATATTGAAGAATTTAATTAGAATATATTAAAAATGTAAATATTTTTTATGTTGTTATCCATTCATAGATTGATAAGAATGATAAGATTGTTGAATTTTGTAATAATTAGTTTAAAAGTCTTAACTAGAGTGATTTCTAATTGATTGATAGTGTAAAAAAATTTATACTAACAATACATATATATAAATTAAATTAAATTCTATATTAAAACAAACACCAAGTTGGACATGTGTCATCATTTCATAAAACATTTCCTCAACCAAAACTCTTCACCTTCCCTTTCATGTTTTTGTTTGGTTGTTCCACTCATTTTCTCATTTTTTTTTCTTATATTTTTAATATACTAGTAAATACTATAAAATTAGTTGGTTTCGTGCTCCATGTTTTTATATCACTATTTATAAACTATATTATTATACCATTCTTGTTTTGTATTATTATAATAGAAAAAATACAAAAATATTTTTTTAAAAAATATATTTTATCATAAATTGGATTTTTTAAAATTAAATAAAAATATTTTAATAAATTTATGGTGAAAATAAATATTTTACTTACATTAATATTTTATTATTATTTATAACAAAATATATATTATAATTATTCATATATTAGCCATGAACTATATCGAGATAAATTTAGTATATGTCAACTTATTACTATATTCACAAAATATTTTTGTATATGCATAAAAGCCAAGGCATGTCTAAACAAAAACAAAAAAAACAAAAAAAAAAAAAAACCCAAGGCCACGTGCTAGCTCAGAAAATAAAGGTTACATCATTTTACAATTTAAGCAAGCACGTTGTCAAAATATGCATTTAAATATTTACTCCTTTCGGACTGAAATATAAGCAAAAAAAAAAAAAAATCATCTGTGATGGATTAAAATATAGGCATATTTTAACTAACTCCCCCTATTTAATGATACCATCTCCAAAACACCCTTCATTTAATTAGAGTTTTATTTTCAACAACCTTCTCTTTTTTTTTTTGTCATGCAATTAAATGTAAGGGTTGCTTTAGGAAAATGAGTTAATTTTTTTTATTGAGACTATCAAAATTAAATAATGTAAACTAATTTTCTTAATGTACCAAAATTAGTTATTTTTTCTTATATTTCAGTCCGGAAGGAGTAATAGATAGAAATATTGCAATTTGGGGGGGGGGGGTTACCGAAATTTTGATGAATCCTCAATTCCTGAAAAATCAGCAGATTTGCTCATAGCATTTCTCTATATCTGTACCTTGCCCTTATAATTTCTTTCATGTTTAGCAAATGCTTTTTTGTATCTGTGGGACGATTGATGTCGTACATGTGTGGGTTCTACGTTGTAGAAAATAGGGATAACAATCCATCCATATTTCTCTTTGCTTTCAAGTATTGTTACAAGTTCTTCTAAACACCAACGGGAAGAAGCATAGCTTGGTGAGAATATGACCAATGAGATTAATGATCTCTGAATTGCTCCAACAAGTGATGGCCATATTTCTTGTCCCTTCTCAAGTTTATCATCTAAGAAGGCATATATTTTCTTCCTGTCAAAAGCCTCAGTCAAATGGCTAAGAAACCTTTGGCTGTGTCTTTACCCCTGAAGCTAACAAAAACATCATACTTTATTTGAGGAACGTTGTTGTTGTCTGACATGGGTTTTTTTCTTCTCTGTCACGAATACCAGCTTAATTTGCTTCTTCTGGATTAGCAAGCTTTCAAATTAAGCCCTAGCTCTTTTTTTTCTTCTTTGTTTTCTTCTTTTGTTTTGGACAAAAATGAATATGGAGGTTGGAGATGATAGTAAAGCGTTCACAGGCATCGAATATTACATATAGCTAAAGTGTAACCGAATCTACTTTACTTATTGACACACGCCAACGCACCACCAAAGCGTTTTGATTGGGTCCCACAAGAAAGATAATTGAAAGAACCAAACTCCGAGTGAAGTAAACCTAGCAAGAAGTGAGAACGAATTTACAATAAAGATAGAAAAAGCAATTGAGTTTTACCTTTACAGCCGAGAACTGCATTTATATAAGCATGGTTTCTTTTTTTATTTTTTAGAGTAAATTACACCTACCTTCCATGAAGTTTGCTCTTATTACACTCATATTCCTCCATTTTTTTTACATTACTTTGAGTCCCTAAGGGGGTTGGTGTAACAAAAGTCCTTGGTCATAGACCACGAATGTCCCCCAACTCAAATTCCACTCGTCATGGGTAAGAGACTAATTCCACTCGTCATGGGTGGCTGCCGGACCGCTGGCCCAAGGGAATTCTATATATGAACGGAATCGAACACAAATTCTCCCGCTAAATGGATCATTTTTCCACACTTGAACGCAACAGGGCATTACACTACACCAACCCTATGGGTTTAATTTATTTATAATATATATATATATATATATATATATATATATATATATATATATATATATATATATATATATATATATATAATATAGGTTAAATTCATTGTACGAATCTTGGAAAATACAGGGTCTAATCAATCATAATGCAAAGACGCGGTTTGACTCTGTCCCATATAAGCAAGAAAAGTGAAAGTTCCGAACTCCAAGTACTGGTATTAAATTTTTATGATTTAAATTCATAATTTATAAATTTTTACATTATTATGATAAAATCTCAGTTTTTTTTTTAATTTAACATATACAAATATTAGTATATACTATATTTCAAAAATATAAAAATTTATGAATATTAATATGTACATATATTTACACATATTTTAGATTATTTTAATTTAAATAAATGTTTGTTTTAAAAATATTATCTTTATAAAAATATTTACATTTTTATATAACCTAGATATATACAAAATTCTAATTACAGATACTAATGATTAAAAATATTTAAATTATATTTTGTAATTATTAGTTTTTTAAAAAAAAAAAAAAAGATGTTTCCATAAAAAAATGACTAACATTAATTAATACAAAGATAACATGCTTATATCAAAATATATTTTTTATCTTATTTTGTTTTGACTAGCCTCAACTGAGAAACTCAAGATTTTTTCCTCAAGTAATTTCAAGTTAATTTAGTTCATTTTTAGCTATACTTCTATGTAACATTTTCATCCTTATATATAGAATATAATTATGTCTTTTAAGCACGTTGGTTATAATTATTTGGTATTGTTTTGCTCTTTCATATTTAAATAATTGTATTAGGTCCTAATGTAATAATTATTTATCAAATATGACTAATTAATTAATTAAAAATTTTAAAATTTTAAAATCATATTTTACTATAGGTAAAATCAAAAGTTATTTATAAACAAATTTTTGATAGAAAGAAAATTATTAATATTGAAATTATTTTATTAAAGACATTTTTAAATTTGACTAAAATAAAATTTTGGTCCATTATCTATATTTTAGGTTTCAATTTGGTATCTTAAGTTGAAAAAGTTATACTTTGACCCCTTATAGTGTCTCTGTTGGACCAAATTGATCCTTTCGTCAGTTTTTGGCACTAACCGTGTCAATTTTGGTTAACATCTCATCTCTCACAGTTTGTCACATGTTATCAAGTTGAGCAACTTACATGTGATAAATTAATAGAAGGACCAATTAGATGTAACAAAGAAACTTTAAGGGACCAAAACGAAATTTTTTAAACATGAGGGACCAAACTAAAACAAAAAAAAATGTAGATAAGGGATCAAAATTCTATTTTAGCCTTTAAGTTTAATTTATTGAATTAATTATGCTCAAATATGTATACATTGCAAAAATAAGGTTGAATAAATTATTTCATCATTATTGTTGTTAAGTAAATGATTTGTTTATATGAAAAAAAAAAGTAAATGATTTGTTGAATTTTTATCTTATATTTAGAGTAATTGTTTATTACTGTTTACATCATTGGCAAGCGCACCAATCGGTGTAGTACTTTCGATACTTGAGTACAAAGTCATCTCCATAGGGACTTGTTCGTACTAAGCTTTTGGGTAAATTCAAAGTCTAGGCAATGAAATATAAACTTAGTTTTAAAGGTGCAGAAAATAAAGTTCAGATCAAGAAAAGAATAACTAAAAATAGGACAGATTTAAAATAAATAAAACAACAAACAGATGGTGTGCAAAGGATCTAGCTGCAGAGTAATGGAGATGTTGGGGGTTTGGTTTCACTAAGCTAGTCTCTCTAGTAATATTAAAGGTTTTTCATTACTCAATATTAGATTCAGTGTTACCTTAACCTACTAAAATACGCTAACCATGATTCCTCATATGAAAGGGCTTAAGTTACTTAACTCAACTCCTAATCCCTTAGCAAGTCAAGCTAAATAACTTGGATCTTGGTACTGAGGTTAAAAACAAGGCTAATAAATGTTATTCCACCCTTAGGCATAACACCCATTAGATGCTAACTTCAGTTCTTCGAATAAAAGCATTTACCAATGACATTTAAACTACAAAATCATACATATGGGTGATCAAACCATAAATAAGCAAATAAAAGCATAAGAAAGTATTAACACTGAATCAATACTGAATAAATAGTGTAATATTGAATACATGAGAGTAGCTTAGTACACCAAAACCCCCCAACAAGGGTAAACTAGCCTCTCATTGTCATGAGAGGCCTCCAAAAAGCTAAAAATACAAAAATGGAGAAGAGAAAATGAAGGAAAATGAAGAGGATGGAGTAGGTGAGGACTGGAGGCACAACACATAACCCTAAAATGATGCCTCCCCTGTCTCCAATGATAAGTGCCTTTAAATACGTGTGAAATCTTTGTTTTGTCGCTTCTGCATAAAGGCATAACTCGCTTAGCGAGCAACAGCTCTCGCTAAGCGAATTTCAATAAATTCCAATTCTTCTTCAAGCAGAGAGATTAACTCGCTTAGCGAGCATGAGCTCACTAAGCGGCTTTGACACTTCCCAAGTTGCCTCTTCAGCTTCAAATCCCACTAAGCGAACAAAACTTCTCTCTTAGCCTACAACATGCCACGTGTCTTCTTCAGTATGAGCTTCCTCGTTAAGTGGCAGCAACAGCTCGCTGAGCAAGCAGTCTTGAATTCCTCATCTTCAACTCTTCTTCCAGTGTACTAGAACTCTACAAAAACATAATTAAAAAGCTAATAAGTTCTTAAAACTAACTACATGAAAACTAATTCCTAAAGAAAGTAATTCCTAACTAAAAGGGACCAAACAAAACAATAAATGACAAAAAAAGTGAGATAATTGCTGTGAAAATTAATTGCAAATGCAAGTATGCACAACAATTATCAATTACACATATCATTTCAAAAAAATTAAACTAATTGTTTTTAGTGTAGACACAATTGCATATCCATGACTCGAACTTGAGTAATTGAATGTTATTCTATGATTAAAAACTAGAAATTAAAAAAAGTGGGAAATTGTGTATTATAGTAAATTCTTACTATAACTATTTTAATTTTTTTTTAAATTGCTTTCAGTTTCAAATTTCTTTCTATAATAATCATTTTCTTATCATATTTGTTATTGTTTTAAAATTGCTTCAAAATGATATTGAGTGGTTTTTATTCATGAGAAAATTAGTTGGATTCATCATGTTTATGTTACTTTTTTGTCCGGACATTAGTTGGATTTTATAGTTTTCATGTAGTTAAATCTAATGGGACATGTTTCATGCATTGAGTCAATAAAAAAAAGTTCACAATTGTGCCTCAAAATGGAAAACAATAAGTGTTTCAAAAAGGATAAACATGCTATAAAAGACATTACTTAAGGAATCATTTTACAACTTTTAATAAATAAAGAACCAAATAGAAACCAAAAGTTAAGGGTCCACCCGAGTAGAAATGTGTATATAATGAAGAAATTCTTGTATGTTCCTCAGGACAAATATTTCATTCTCTAGAAGGATATCAACCTTTATTGAAAATTCATCTTGTTTCTTACGCATTTGAGGGTATTTATGTTCCAATAGGAAGAAAAATTAGCATACAAGGAATTTTCCAGATAATGACATACAATAAAAACTATAAAATTCTCACTTGCTTTATTAGTCCCTTTCATCTCTCTATTTATAAAACTTAGTAGTTGTCTTTAATTAGAGATTTTGTTTGTAATTTTGTTTTAAGCCTTCTCTGAAATCAGCTAGCTATAACTTATTTGATCAACTATATGGTGTCTAAGTAATCTATTGGCAATTGAGATTTTTCCAAGTTGTTATTATAAAATGCTTTTAATGTCTCTGCAGTTTTTTGTAGTTGCTTGTAAGTTTTGTTATAGTTTGCTTGTGCTCAGAAAAAGCAACTTGTAGATGCAGGCTAATGATGTCT
Source organism: Pueraria montana var. lobata (assembly GCA_026413185.1). Classification (NCBI taxonomy): domain Eukaryota; kingdom Viridiplantae; phylum Streptophyta; class Magnoliopsida; order Fabales; family Fabaceae; genus Pueraria; species Pueraria montana. The sequence continues at coordinate 27,256,766 of CM048656.1, forward strand.
ACTTTTAGCCTAGTCATAATTTGCTGTTTGTTTTGCCCAATGAGGGGTTTCATAGTTTTCCTATTTAAAGAGCTTACTGTAACAGTTCTTAGTGTGCAAAACTGAGTTATAACATTGAAATATATCAGAGCAGTTTTGTTCCTCTCTTCTTCATGTACGTTTATGTTTCTGGTTTATAATTCGCAAATTTTCTGTTTCCGCTTAGTCTGATGGTCTTCTGCTTCAGTCTGTTGCTTCGTCTGATCAAACTTTGTTGCGTCTGATGCTTGGTCTGCTCAGTCTGATGTTTAGTCTAATGAATTTTCTGTTATGCTTTTAGCTTAATCTGATAGCTATTTCACTTCAGACTTATACCACTTCCACATGCCATCTTTAACAACCTTTAGGACGTGATGATGACATTTAAATGATGGAAACTCATTCAATATCAGTTCATCTATTGTTGTACGTAGGATAATATAATATGAAGAGAGGGAGTCAATTTCAGAAATTATAATTAAGCTCACATTAAGAAAGAGGAACACTACACACAACTTACATGGAGCCAGTCAATACAGCAACTATTATTATCGCAACCTGTCCTCCTGCATATCCTTTCTCTATATCATATTTGCACCAAACCATACAGCTAAAGCATAACTGCAGGTACAAACAAAATAGAGAGAACCAAACCCCAAACCAGAAGCCAGTGGATATTGAACTCCAGCCTTATAAGCTTTGATTAAGGACTGCTTGATTATATTAGGATATAGCTTGCTTCTCCCCAGTGAATGATGCAACCTGCATTTTGGATAAATGGAGTGGAAGTCATTAATACATTCTGCAATATCAAAAGGAAAAGTCAGGAATTTGGATAGAACCTGTTGTCTTCTCTACTACACTTGCTGCTGTAGAATAAGCCGGTTGTCCCCTAGATGATGCTTTCGCAATAAGCAGGCTAATCATAGCACCAGACAAGACAAGAGGTGGAATACAAGATAGCATGACAACAGAACAGTTAGAAGCCATCCCCTGATGAATGCTACTGCAAAATCCCCAACTAGTATCATTAGGTTTCTTTGCTACATCCCTACAAAAATCTAGATATATAATACCAGCATAAAATCAAAACTTTCAGTTTCAGAATTTATATCTACTTCAACCATGCAAACTGACAATAGTATTATGCATGCATGTGTTACTTTTCTTCAAAATTACCATTCTTCAAAATTACCACAATCATCACCTGGACTAGTGTCCTATTCCTTACTAATAACAATACATTCACACTAGTATCTTCCTTCCTTGGAAGTTTTGAGTATGTTCGCATACTAGTATCTTTTGAGTAATCATTACTTGTAGTTGTTTGTTTAAGAACATAGTAGGTCCATTTGATAACATCAAATTATAAGAACTCACATTAATAACTTGAATGTTGTATCCAATTAAGTTATTATATTTATATAACATAAAATAAAACACATTCTTCTAAATGAAAGATTTGGTCGCAAGCCACAAGAAGATAATACCTGTGATGATATGAAGCACAACTCAATGCCATTTGTTTTAATGAAACTGACACATTGAATCACGCGATTCCATTTCTTGAATGAAACTCTTATAGGCCAAGGTGCTTATTGGGCTGAACCCGAATCCTTTTAAAAGGGGCTTATTAGGTGAGTGGTTTATTAACTCGATTTCAAGCCTTTTTTTCTTTCTGGCTCTACTATTTAGGAAGTCAGAACATCTTTGGTCGTACATCACACACACATGATCTGATATAAGATTCCCTGACAGGTATCCAATGTTCATTCTGACACTCTCCTTTTTACCTTTACCCTCGCCATCATTTATAGTGATGTTAACCTCAGGCACGTCATAATGGTTCTTACCAAGGACGAAGCAGAAAATGAAGCTCAGGAGGAGGAATGGTGGAGCAGAAGAGAGATCAATAATTATATAATCCTTTGTTGTCTTATACTCCAACCACTCTGGAACACTGCTTCCTAGATAATGAGAACAAAAATACTTGTAATTGTAAACATTGTATTTTTCATGATTTGCAAATTTCATCACATTGATTCGCACGTTCAGCCCAATAGCCACTAGAGAATGTTCATCCAAGTTCCAGCAATTCAAGAGCAGAAACTGTTTCCTGTTTTCCTTTAATTGTTCAACAGCTGTTGAAGGGAGCAATACAGTCTTCAAAGATTCACAATTTGTGACATATAGAATTTCAAGGGACAGAGGAAGCTCTGGTAGACTCTGAAGTGACTCACAGGAACTGACACGTAGAGCTTTAAGGGATGGGGGAAGCTTTCCAATAGTCTGAAGTGATGTGCATTGAATCATCCATAGAGTTTCAAGCGACAGGGGAAGCTCTGGTAGACTCTGAAGTGATTCACACCAACTGACATCTAGAATTTTAAGGAATTGGGGAAGCTTTCCCATAGTCTGAAGTGAATTGCACTGTTGGGTATCTGTTAGAACTGGTTTGGCAAGCATACCAAATCGCACAAGTAGTAAATGGATAAGTCCAAGTATCGTTTTCCCAAGGGATTTGCTTGATATAGGCAATGTTCACATAAATACTAGCTAGACTGAACTGGTTTTCACAAGAAAGCTATAAAAACGTGAACTTTGGTTGGTTTTGTGAAAGATATAACACAACTAATGCAGAACATAAATTAAAGAAGATATTTTTGTGGTTTTTAAGACAAACACAGCAGTAGACAGAGGTTAAAACAGATAAATGAAGATGTTGCAGGGGTTAGACCTCACCCTTCTCTACTCTCTTCTTGCATGCACACGATATACATTCTATTTTGCATTTAAAAGTTAAAATCAGTCAATAAAAACATTCTCAGCCTAATTCCTTAGGTGCAGAGAGTCTTAGATTACTCCCCAAAGTCTTGATTCCTTAACAACTTAACGAAGCAACTAGCTTTAAGTCTAGAGACCAAAAGATAACCCATGAACTAAGCTCCATTCCTAGATACGAAGTTCATGAGGTATATTGCTTCAGTTCTAGACAACGAAAGTGTTTCCCAACAACAGTCATGTCCAAGGATCATGCTATGGGTGATCAAGCCACAACAAGCTTTAAGAAAAGAAGCAAAATACTAACTTTAAACACAAAAATGCAGAATATATATATAGATAATATCAAAAGATACAAGAGAGTTTTGAGAATGGTTACATCTAACCCCTAACAACTACAGAACTCAGCCACTCATGGGTGTGAGCAGCTGGAAATTACACATGGAGGGGGAAGGAGATGAAGAAAAAGCTAAGAACTAAAGAGAGAGTTTTCTCTCCACTACACAGTACAAACGAGCTACTGAGAGTGAATCCTAAAATTGTCCAAGCTCCCTGAACTTCTGAAGGTCAGTCCTTTATATACAAGTGCAGAATTGCTCTTAAGTGACATTTGGCTCAGCCTGGAATTTTGGCTTGGCTGATTTGAAAATGCTGCACTTCAACAGATTTCTCTTGCAAATGATCTTCCACTGCTTCCAAAGCTCAGAATGCAGCTCCCAAACGTGTTCTTCAACTTCAATCTCCATTTCCTACAAAAAGTGGGGCAAAACTCTAAGATATAACCATAAAACTAGAAAAACTAAAGAAATTCTAACTAATTTGCAATATTAACAGAAATTGAGTAAAACAACACTCCAAATGAGAGAAAAGGATCGACAATTGCCTCAAAAACCACTTGAAAAGTAAGTAATTATAGCAACTAACAACTCCCCCAAACTTGGAGTTTTGCTTGTCCTCAAGCAAAAGATAAAGACAACAATTAAGGAACTAATAAAGCTGAAAATAGCTACCACTAAAACAGAAATCATGGATCAAGATTAATCCCATCCTAACAAATCCAAAACATGCTTCCTTCTAAGAATTGAAAAAGACCAAACCAATGATTCGAATTTCAAGCATGGTGCCTTAAACCGAAACCATAACAAGGATGCAAATACCTAATTTCTCAAGAAATGAACCAAGCATAACAATCACAATTTGACAAAATCCAAGAATGTTTGATTCTTTTCACTCAAGTGTCTCACTCAAGCACCAATTGGTTTAGGTGCTGAATTCTCTCACAGTCAACACACAATGGAAACCACAAAATCAGTTTTGCCTTCCTTCTCAATGCAACAAAATTATGCACACAAATTAAGATCACAAGGACTTGATTAAGGGCTGAAATGTGACTAGGCTTGAAAAGAAATTGGTTTTTCTAGATAGACAAAACACCATGAGATAAAGAGAGCAATAAATGAATTTTTCAGATTTTCCCAATCCCTCTTATTTACTCAAAATGGTAAAGATACCAACTCCTTGCATTTCTCAACTTTAAGCTCAAGAACATGCCACTATAATCACAACAAGTATCACAGCTTTTATTTCTTTTTGTTTTCCTTGATCTTCTTTTTCTTTTCTCAGAATTTTTTTTTTTTTTTTTTTTACACACAGAATTTACAGAACATAAGACACACACAGCTGCGACACTTCTTTTAATTTAATGAGAGTGACCCACAATTGTTCCCAAGTTCTTCATTTCATGCAAGATTTCCCCCAAACTTATTCTAAACCCAACACATGCAATTGCTCTCCTATCCAATGGTAAGGAAAGTGAATTGTTTTTCATTTAGGCTCCTTGGGTTATCATGACAGAAGTTTATTTAATTAAGGCTCAAAGGGGCTGCACAAAAGGGATGACAGTAACCGGGATGGCTTTTTGGCTCTAGGATTCACAATCATCAAACAATATTTGCCTTGATCATTTCTTTATTATCATGCAACAATCATCACAAGAGAATTGCTCAAAACCAACAGTGGTGCCAAAGGTGGCACTCAAAATCATTTGAGACAGCACACAACTCACAAGAATCATTTCTCAAACAATCTCAAATCTGTCCTCATAATCAGATCATGCTTGAAACTTTTCTCAAAAACATACATGCATCCAAGTTATGCTAACGAAACGCGCAGCCACAAAAATAATTCAAATCATGGTTTCGCAAACGTATTTTTCTTTAAAAAGCGTGGGAAGCAACAAGGATAACACACGATGGAATTTTTCTAAAACCATGAACAATCACAACATAAACATTAAAACATGCAATCACAGCATAAGTACCAGGTTCAGCAACAACAAGGCCTTGGCCAACATCAAACCCAAAAAGTACTAGCATGCAGTGAAATTAAAGTACTGAAATGTAAAAACAGAAAGAGAAAAAATTAATAATTTGTCCTGTTGCAATGGGAATTAAACCAGCAAATCCCCCATCAAACATCCTCATCTTCTTCGGTCTCTGAACTGCCGAATTCTTCCTCCTCCTCTTCTGTTCCTTCTTCCTCTGCTTCAGTTTCCTCCTCCTCTGCTACAGCCTCCTCCTCTGCTCCTTGTCAGCAGCAGCTGCATCATTTCTAGCAGCACCATCTGGGGCAGCAGCAGGGACAGCAGCAGCTCCAGCACCCCCCAAAAAGGGAGGTCTGTCCCCAGGCCACGCGATGATAGCTTCGAACTCGAACGGAGATGGCCAATGGAGACGACCATGAGGTCGTGGTGCTGCAGGGTTCAAATAATAATAAATAGAAGAGTTTAGAGTTTATTGGCCGCGATGAACTGCTGCCAGTTGCTGGAAAAGGAACATGAAAATGGTTGCCATTTGGGATCTGTTAAAGGGCTCCACTGCAGGAGGAATGGGAGGTTGAGGATCATCCACTTCCGCTGGGTTGCGGCAATGCTGGTCAATGAAACGCATGTTGATTGGCTCCCGGAGGTTGAGGAGGGGAGGACGGCGAACATTCACTCCTTGGCTCTCACATAATGCAGTGATAAGGGCTGGAAACCCAAGAGGTCTTGGTGGAGAGGTAGGAGCTTTGGCAGTCACAAATTTATGGATTTCTCTTGATATTATCCTCCCAATGTTGATGTCAATGTCATTCATGATGCAGTACACCATGAAGGCTCTGGTCATGCTCAACTCAGAGGTATGAGTTGTAGGTGTGATGTTAGAGAAGAGGAAGGAGGCCCAAATTTGTGAAATGGTTTTCAAAGCTGGTCTCTTGAAGCGTAGGGCCTTCCCCGCGTCATTTTCAACAAAAGAGTGGCCTGGAATGCAGAGGCTGTTGCTCACAGCAGTGTTGGTGACAGGGGTTCTCCTAGTAGACATCAAGAAAAAGCCACAATCTTGGTTGTTGGGGTTGGTGAAGTCATTGGCCAGAAACCGGTTGATGGAAGGAGCATCATAGTAGACAAAGCAACCCCTCACCCAAGACCTACGGGTAGGGTCGCTGGTGCGCCTGGGAATAGCATTCGCGTAGAATTCGCACACCATTTCCTCATTGATCTTGAGGGGAAAGTTGGTAAGTTTCTGCCACTTCCTTCGAGCAATTTCATCTTGTATTTCCTGGAAATCGCCAGCCAGCAGTTGCACTTCTCGCTCTTTGATCAAACTTCTGTTGGCATTGTTCTTGAAACGCTCTTGGTTAGGAGGAGCCAGGAAGCGGTTCTTCTGAAGGGGCTCACGAGGAGTTTGGGGCTGCGGTGGTGGGGGTGGAATCTCCTGCACTTCATCATCTTCGCGTGAAGCTTGAGGAGGAGCATGGGAAGAAGAACCCCTCCTTGTGACTCTTTGCTTCTTGGCAGAGGAGGTGGAGTCAGCAGCAGGTTGCTTGTGCTTAGGAGCCATGGCGTAGACAGCAGTGGTGGTGCTCGAGGTGGGAATGGAGAGCGGACCGAGAAGGAAGAGTCACAGTCTAGTGATGGATGCTGAGTTGAGGGATGAAGCAAGTTGCAGGTTTAGTTGCAGGCTTAGAGGTATGATGGGAGTGTAAGAGTAGGACTAAGTGAAAGGTTGAAGGGTTGGAAGTGCTGGAGTGTAGGGGCAGACGTGAGGGTTTGGGGAAAGAGTAGGAAAGGGTGAATCTGATTGGAGAAAGTAGGTAGCTGTAATTAATTGTGTCAGAAAATTCTGATTGGAGGGGAAAGATGGTGACCCAACGTGATTGGAGGAGAAGAGAGGTGAAGAGGGAAATGCAACTGTAGTGGGCATAGGGAAACGTGATTGGGAAAAGTGGAGACGTTGTGGGGTGAGTTGTGGGTCTTGGAACGTGGGAAAAATTTGAAAAAGATCAGAGGGTCTGAATAAGTGGAAATTCGCTTGGCCCTCAGGCATGGCTTGGCAGAAAGCTCGAATTTGGACAGGGATCACAAAGTGGCTTTTGGCTTGGAGCCAGTATCAGTGGCTTGAGCCACAAGTCACTTAAAAGCAAAAATTCTTGCACAAACATGACCAGAATGCGAATTATGCAGATCAGTACCTAAGCACTGCACTACAACAGCTAAATGGGACATATGCAACTACTGAATGATGCTTCTAAATGATCACATTGCAAGAAACAAAATTACCACAACTACACACAACATTCACACAAGGAGCAAACACATGAACTCTAAATAATCAAAACACATAACCAACTAAATTTAATAATTCAAAATGCAGAATGCAGATATAAAATGGTAAGAAAACTAGGTTGCCTCCCAGGTAGCGCTCTTTTACTGTCATTAGCTTGACATTTGGTGAACTCAAGGGTCACTTAGATGCAGAATTATGGTCAGCCTTTCAATTTCACCCCCCAAATAGGGCTTTAATCTCTGACCATTGACTATCCAGTTTCTTCCTGTTGAAGGATCCTCCAAAATAACAGCACCATGAGGCTTCACCTCCTTAATGATGAAAGGGCCAGACCATTTGGACTTAAGCTTGCCTGGAAACAATTTCAGCCTTGAATTGAACAATAGAACTTTTTGATTAGGCTGCAAGTTTCTCTTCACAAGCTTTTTGTCATGATAGGTCTTGACTTTCTGTTTGTAGTGCCTTGAGGAATCATATGCATTAAGTCTCATCTCATCTAACTCATGAAGTTGGATCTTCCTCTTCTCACCAGCCAAGGACTGATCAAAATTAAGGAACCTAAGAGCCCAATAAGCTTTATGCTCCAATTCCACAGGGAGATGACAAGCTTTTCCATAGACCATTTGGAATGGAGATAGGCCAATTGGAGTCTTGAATGCAGTCCTATATGCCCATAGAGCATCATCAAGCTTTACAGCCCAGTCCTTTCTTGAAGAAGCAACTGTATTTTCAAGGATCCTCTTGATTTCTCTATTAGAAACCTCAGCTTGACCATTGGTTTGAGGATGGTAAGGAGAAGCTACTTTATGTTTGACTTCATAATGCTCCAAGACTTTCTTCAATTGTGCATTGCAAAAATGGGAGCCTCCATCACTGATTAAAACTCTAGGAACACCAAACCGCGAGAAGATATTCTTCTTGAGAAATTTAATGACTGTTTTGGAGTCGCTTTTGGTGCAAGCAACAGCTTCTACCCACTTTGAAACATAGTCAACAGCCACCAAAATATATTCATTGGAGAAGGATGAAGGTAAGGGGCCAACAAAATCTATACCCCAGCAATCAAAGACCTCCACTTCAAGAATGTTTTGAAGTGGCATCTCATTCCTTCTTGATATCCCTCCAGTTCTTTGACATTTATCACAGCTCTGCACATGCTCATGAGCATCTTTAAAAATTGTAGGCCAATAGAATCCAGCCTGGAGGACCTTTGCAGCAGTCCTCTCTCCACTGTAGTGCCCTCCATAAGGTGAATTGTGGCAGTGCCACAGGATGTTCCTTGCTTCCTCCTTGGCCACACACCTTCTAAGTAAATTGTCAGCTCCAATTTTGAATAAATGAGGATCATCCCACACATAAAGTCGAGAATCCTTGAAAAATTTCTTTCTTTGGTGCCAATTCATATCTGCTGGAATGATTCCACCAGCTTTATAGTTAGCCATATCCGCAAACCATGGCCTTTCTTGCACCACAAGCAATTTCTCATCAGGGAACTCATCCAGAATTTCTTTCTCAAGAGTGGTCACCTCATCATTCACAAGTCGTGACAAGTGATCAGCAACTTGGTTTTCACTTCCTTTCTTGTCCCTAATTTCAAGATCAAATTCCTGCAGCAACAAAACCCAACGAATGAGTCTAGGCTTGGAATCGGGTTTGGACAGCAAGTATTTAATTGCAGCATGGTCAGTGTACACAACTACTTTGGAACCAATTAAATAAGAACGAAATTTTTCCAAAGCATACACTATTGCTAGCAACTCTTTTTCAGTTGTTGCATAATTCACTTGGTGTTCATTGAGCACCTTGCTAGCATAATGTATGGGATGGAAAATTCTGTTCTTTCTCTGGCCTAGGACAGCCCCTACTGCATAATCACTAGCATCACACATGAGTTCAAAATCAATTTTCCAATTAGGTGCAGTGAGTATAGGAGCAGAGACTAAACTAGACTTCAAAAATTTAAAAGCATTTAAACATTCAGCATCAAAATTAAATTGTGTGTCCTTGTTCAGTAGATTGCTCAATGGTTTGGCAATTTTGGAGAAATCTTTGATGAAGCGCCTGTAGAATCCAGCATGCCCGAGGAAGCTTCGAATTCCTTTTACATTTGCTGGTGGTGGAAGCTTTTCAATGACATCTACTTTGGCTTTGTCAACTTCAATTCCTCTTGCTGAAATTTTGTGGCCAAGAACAATTCCCTCGGTCACCATAAAATGGCATTTCTCCCAATTAAAAGTGAGATTTGTCTCAGCACACCTCTTCAAAACAGTTTCCAAGTTGGACAAGCACAATTCAAATGATCCACCAAAAATAGAAAAGTCATCCATGAAGATTTCTATGCATTTCTCCACCAAATCCGAGAAGATAGCTAGCATACACCTTTGGAAAGTGGCAGGTGCATTGCATAGCCCAAATGGCATCTTCCTATATGCGAAAACTCCAAAAGGACAAGTGAATGTTGTCTTCTCTTGGTCTTGAGGATCCACAGCAATTTGATTATAGCCTGAGTAACCATCCAAAAAGCAATAGAAAGCTTGACCAGCCAGTCTCTCCAACATTTGATCCATGAAAGGAAGGGGGAAATGATCCTTTCTTGTTGCTTTGTTGAGCTTTCTATAATCTATGCACATCCTCCATCCTGTGACAGTTCTTGTAGGAATTAGTTCATTCTTCTCATTGCGGATCACTGTCATGCCACCCTTTTTAGGAACAACTTGCACAGGGCTCACCCATGCACTGTCGGATATAGGGTAGATCAATCCAGCTTCCAAGAGCTTTAAGACTTCCTTTCTCACTTCTTCCTTCATCACAGGATTAAGTCTTCTTTGAGGTTGAGCCACTGGTTTAAAATCATCCTCCATAAAGATCCTATGCATGCAATAAGAAGGACTTATCCCCTTGATATCAGAGATAGACCATCCAATGGCTCCTTTGTTAGCTTTCAAAACCTCAATCAATTTTTCTTCCTCTGCAGCAGATAAGGAATTGCTAATGATGACTGGTTTGCCACCATTTTCTTCAAGGAACACATACTTTAAATGTGGAGGCAGCACCTTCAATTCAGGCTTGGTTTCCTCCACCTTCTCATCTTTCTTTAAATTTTCAACAATTTCTTCATTTGGAGGAATTTCCTTCAAAGTATCAAGGCTTTTCAAGCATTCCTCAATTTCCTTCTCTTCCTCCTCATTAAGTAACTCAAATGCATCAATTAAAGCTTTCTCAAGAGGAGTAGAACTAGGTACTTGCTTTCTAGAGGCTGTGTAAATTTCATCAAGAACATCCACTCTAAAGCATGATTTATCTTCACTAGGGTTCTGCATAGCTTCAAACACATTGAAAGTGACTTCTTCATCTTGCACCCTCATCTTGAATTTGCCATCACTAACATCAATCAAGGCACGGGCTGTCATCATGAATGGCCTCCCCAAAATGAGAGGAACTTCAGCATCCTCTTCCATATCCATAATTACAAAGTCAGCTGGGAATATAAATTTGTCCACCTTCACTAGCAAATCTTCAACAACTCCATATGGAAGCTTAATGGTACGGTCTGCTAGTTGAAGTGTCATCCTTGTAGGTTTGATTTCTACATCCCCCACTTTGCTAAGCATTGACAGTGGCATAAGATTGATGCTTGCTCCCAAATCTAACAAAGCTTTTCCTATGGACAGATTTCCAATGGTGCAGGGAATGGTAAAGCTACCAGGATCTTTGTGCTTGAAAGGCAATGGCTTTTGAATTATAGCACTGCATCCAGCTTCTAATTCAATTGTATCTTTTTCAATATACTTTTTCTTCTTGGTGAGGAGTTCCTTCATGAACTTGGCATAAGTTGGAATTTGCTCAAGTGCATCCGAGAAAGGTAAATTGATTTGCAATCTCTTGAAGATGTCTAAGAAATGTGCAAACTGCCATTCTCTGTCCTTCCTTGTTGGCACATGAGGATAGGGTAATCCTTGTGGAGGAACAGAATTCGTTTCCTTCTTCTTTTTCTCTTCTCGCACCCTCTGGTGTTTAGTCATTTTTGGCTCAGCCGCCTCACTGATTTCATTTTTTTCTGCATTTTTCTCACTGATTTTCTCACCCCCACTCGATTCTTTTTCACTCAGCTCATTTTTTTCTTCCTCATCATCTTTTACATCCTCCACAACTACCTCTTGCTCACTTTTCTCTCTACTCAAATCTCCCACAACTGTACCTCTCCTTGTAGTTATAGCCTTGCATTGCTTCTTGGGGTTTGCTTGAGTGTTGGCTGTAAATGCTCCACTTTTAAGTTCTGCCAAATCTTTAGCAAATTGTCCCATCTGCACTTCAATATTTTTGATAGAAGAATCCGTGTTCTTTTGGTTGGTTAGAGAAACTTGCATGAATTGATTGAGAGTGTCTTCCAACTTAGAAACACGGTCTTGATGAAGAGGTTGGTATTGTTGATGACTTTGGTAAGGAGGTCTGTTCGAAGGACCAGCTTCTTGCTTCCAACCAGCATTGTTGTTTCTCCAACCTTGATTGAAAGGTTGAGCATAAGAATTGCCTTGCCGGTTTTGGTTCCCCATATAATTAATTTCTTCTTGGGAATTCGGTGGCATGATGCATTGGCCGCTTGAATGACCACCTCCACAAAGTTCACAGCAAAGGACTTGTTGAGTGTTGGACTGAATAGCTTGTAAGCCCTGGAGTTGTTGAGGCATCTTAGCAAGTTGCTTGGTGAGTGCATCAAGTTGCTGTGTGAGAAGCTTATTTTGAGCTAGGAGGGCATCCTGAGAATTTAATTCCAGAACTCCTCTCTTTTGCACTTGCACGAGAGTTCTATCATGCTGCACCTCATAGTCATTGGAGGCCATATTTTCAATAGTTTCCTTAGCCTCTTCCGGTGTCTTGTACATGATTTTGCTTCCAGCTGAAGCATCAATCATAAGCTTCGTTTGAGGTCTAAGTCCAGCTAAGAAGGTGTTGATTTGAGCTGCCTCATTGAAACCATGTGCTGGACATTTCCTTAACAGGCCATTGAATCTCTCCCATGCTTCACACAAGGGTTCATCAGCTCCTTGAGTGACAGTGGAGATAGCTGTCTTCCTTTGGTTGATCTTAGATTGAGGAAAGAAACGGTTCAAAAATCTGTCAACCAGCTCGTCCCAAGTCAAGGGAGTGTTAGGAGGAATGGCTCTGTACCAATCATTTGTCTTTCCATCAAGAGAGAATGGAAAGAGGCTGATCCGGATATAATCATCATTAACTTGATGCAGCTTCACTGTGTTGCAGATATCAACAAAAGTAGTCAAATGAGCATAAGGGTCTTCATGGTCAAGGCCATGGAACTTGTTTTGCTGAATCAAGTGGATGAGAGATGCTTTCATTTCAACATTGTGAGCCTGCACCTCTGGTCTGGCTATGGTGTTGAAGAATCTTGGCCCTGTGTTGGCACAATAATCATTCAAAGTACGCCTTGGTTGATTCGCTTCCCCTTCTTCTGCCATTATAAATTCTTCTTCTTCAGGGATGGACGTCAAAGACAGATCTGGTGAAGTAGGAGAAAGTGGTTCTTGGCCAGCAAGTCTTTCTAGAGCCTTCCTCTTCCTTGTCCAGCTGTTGGTAAGTCTTGCTGTCCTCTCAATCTCCGGGTCGAAATACAAAGGATCAGCTGAACTTCTTGTGTGCATAAACAAAGAAAAAGAAACAGAGCACTAGAACATAAAGTTAGCACAAGAAAACAGCGAACAGAACAGAAATAAAAACTCAAAGAATAAAAGAATAAAGAATAAAGCCTATGATAATATGAATGTGAAGTTGCCTAATATTCAGATGCAAATCCCCGGCAACGGCGCCAAAAACTTGTTAGAACTGGTTTGGCAAGCGTACCAAATCGCACAAGTAGTAAATGGATAAGTCCAAGTATCGTTTTCCCAAGGGATTTGCTTGATATAGGCAATGTTCACATAAATACTAGCTAGACTGAACTGGTTTTCACAAGAAAGCTATAAAAACGTGAACTTTGGTTGGTTTTGTGAAAGATATAACACAACTAATGCAGAACATAAATTAAAGAAGATATTTTTGTGGTTTTTAAGACAAACACAGCAGTAGACAGAGGTTAAAACAGATAAATGAAGATGTTGCAGGGGTTAGACCTCACCCTTCTCTACTCTCTTCTTGCATGCACACGATATACATTCTATTTTGCATTTAAAAGTTAAAATAAGTCAATAAAAGCATTCTCAGCCTAATTCCTTAGGTGTAGAGAGTCTTAGATTACTCCCCAAAGTCTTGATTCCTCAACAACTTAACGAAGCAACTAGCTTTAAGTCTAGAGACCACAAGATAACCCATGAACTAAGCTCCATTCCTAGATACGAAGTTCATGAGGTATATTGCTTCAGTTCTAGACAACGAAAGTGTTTCCCAACAACAGTCATGTCCAAGGATCATGCTATGGGTGATCAAGCCACAACAAGCTTTAAGAAAAGAAGCAAAATACTAACTTTAAACACAAAAATGCAGAATATATATATAGATAATATCAAAAGATACAAGAGAGTTTTGAGAATGGTTACATCTAACCCCTAACAACTACAGAACTCAGCCACTCATGGGTGTGAGCAGCTGGAAATTACACATGGAGGGGGAAGGAGATGAAGAAAAAGCTAAGAACTAAAGAGAGAGTTTTCTCTCCACTACACAGTACAAACGAGCTACTGAGAGTGAATCCTAAAATTGTCCAAGCTCCCTGAACTTCTGAAGGTCAGTCCTTTATATACAAGTGCAGAATTGCTCTTAAGTGACATTTGGCTCAGCCTGGAATTTTGGCTTGGCTGATTTGAAAATTCTGCACTTCAACAGATTTCTCTTGCAAATGATCTTCCACTGCTTCCAAAGCTCATAATGCAGCTCCCAAACGTGTTCTTCAACTTCAAGCTCCATTTCCTACAAAAAGTGGGGCAAAACTCTAAGATATAACCATAAAACTAGAAAAACTAAAGAAATTCTAACTAATTTGCAATATTAACAGAAATTGAGTAAAACAACACTCCAAATGAGAGAAAAGGATCGATAATTGCCTCAAAAACCACTTGAAAAGTAAGTAATTATAGCAACTAATAGTATCCAGAGTTTCAAGCAATGGGGGAAGATCCGGTAGACTCTGAAGTGACTTACATGAACTGACATGTAGAGTTTTAAGGGATGGGGGAAGATTTCCAATAGTCTGAAGTGATTTGCATCCTTTGATACCTAGAGTTTCGAGGGATGGAGGAAGCTTTCCAATAGTCTGAAGTGATGTGCATTTTGTCATACATAAAGTTTCAAGCAACAGAGGAAGCTCTGGTAGACTCTCAATTGAATCACAGGAACTAACTTCTAGAGTTTTAAGGGATGGGGGAAGCTCTGGTAGACTCTGAAGTAAATGACAGTCACATACATCTAGAGTTTTAAGGGATGGAGGAAGCTCTGGTAGAGTCTGAAGAGATTCGCAACTTCGGGTCTCTATAGTTTCAAGGATATGGGGAAGCTCTGGTAGAGTTTGAAGTGATTTGCAACCTCTGGTGTCTATAGTTTCAAGGAAATGGGGAAGCTTGGGTAGCCTCTCAAGTGAATAACAGAATATGAAATCTAGAGTTTTAAGGGATGGGGGAAGATTTCCAATAGTCTGAACTGATTTGCATCCTTCGATACCTAGAGTTTCAAGCAACAGGGGAAGCTCTAGTAGACTTTGAAGTGATTCACACCAACTGACATCTAGAGTTTTAAGGGATGGGGGAAGTTTTCCAATAGTCTGAACTGATTTGCATCCTTTGATATCTAGAGTTTCAAGCAATGGGGGAAGGTCTGGTATTGTTTGAAGCTCCTCACAAAAGATTACCTCTAGATGTAGCAGTTGCGTGAGATTACTGAAGGATGAAGGTAATCTCTCTATGCAATGTCCTAGATGTAGCGATTTAACCTTGCATTGATGTTCAAATGATGAGGGAAGTGCTTTGATCCTCGTATCTTGTAATCTCAGTTCTTTCATATTCTCTAATATCAGTGAGAATTCTCTAAGACACCAGCAACCATCAAGGTTGAGATAACTGAGGTTGCATAAATGGGAATCGCTTGCGAGTATTGTAAGTGATGTGCATTGCCTAAGGTCTAATTTATCAAGCTTTCCCAGAGATAAAATCGATGGATGCACACTAGTCAATGAATTACAACCCGATAGATTAATTACTTCAAGATTTGTGGCTTTTGATAAATCTGGCTGCTCCTTTAACATCTTGGACTGACTGAGGTCAAGTTCTTTTAAATTCACCAGATTCTGCAATAAATGATACAAAAATGAAGATGTCACGTGAGCTAAATTAGTTAAATTTGTATACCTTGAATTAAAGTGAGACACATATATTTTACCTTTACTCCATGCCAAAGTTTTACCATTTTGCACCCTGGCAATTTCAATATTACAAGTTTTTTGGCAGAAAATTTCTCTGGCAAGAATTTTAGAGGGCAAGGAAACCAATGAAGAAATCTTAATTCAGTTGCCAAAAAATGATCGAAGCAACAATGTCTATATTCTCCATAAATTTCCAGGAATCGTACTCTGTTCATCTTAGCAAATACACGAGGGCTGAACTTTTGCTTGTTATTTCCTAGCCACCAAGACCAAGAAGGTACTTGCATGCTTCTAATGGTCTCAATAGCCTGCAATCAAAGTAGAAGAAATGTTTTAAACATCATGGAAAGCCACATTTCTCACAAATAAATAAATAAATGTTATTCAAAAGATGTTATATTTTGTAAGGCTTTAACCTTGTCATTTTCCATTGCTTCACAAATGCCATCAGAATCCCACAACCAACTACGGCTTTTAGGGTCATCACGACGAACAATCTCCAAAGCCATTTCTTGTATACTATCATGGATAGATACAAAATTGTCCTCAGAAAAAGCTTTATCTTTCAGCCTGTCTAACCCAACAATCACTGAATTATCACTTTCACCATCTTTCAATAAATATTTTAGATGACTTACATTTACCTTTTCACTCAATCTAAGAAAGAAACAAGCCAGATCTAGAAAGATTTGTTGCTCTTTGCAATCTAGATCATCATAACTCAGTTTAAGTACATCATACACTTCTGTAAGAGGCATTCTTTCAAGCTTGTTTAGCTCACTTTCCCATACTTCCTTATTTTTTCCATGAAGAAGATGAGCCAAGACTTTAAGAACTAATGGAATGCCTTTAGCATACGTGACCAGCCTTATTGAAAGCACATTGTATTCTCTTTGATGGTCTCTTTGGTTAAAGGCATTCACATTGAAAAGTTCAAGTGCATCATCAAAACTAAATTCTCTGAGCTGGTATATTTCATCAGCCTTATTTGCCTTGAGTACTTGTTTATCTCTAGTTATTACAATTATTCTACTACTTGATCCAAAATTATCAAGTGGTCCCAGGAATTTTTCTAGGTGATCTAAATTATTCACATCATCAAGAACAACAAAAACTTTCTTATGACCAATTCTTCTAATAATATCATTTGGCAATGAATTTGGTGTGTCAATTTTCACATCTCCTAATAGTTCTTAAAATATTTCTTTCTTCAAAGAAATTATTTCATGTTTGCTTGATTGTTCTCTTTCATTGGCAAGAAAATATGACGCTTCATACTCAGGTTGTAGTTTGTTAAATATTTCTTCTGCAATAGTTGTCTTGCCGATACCGCCCATACCCCAAATTCCAATAAGTCGGGTGTTTTTTGGCTCTTTGCGTATTAATGATTCTACAACTGCAATTTTTTCACTAATTCCAACAAGTCCCTTTGAGTTAACCAGGGGTTCAGCCAACTTCATCAGCACAAAGTTAACAATATCTTTAACCAGCTCAGCATCAGTTCTGTACAAAACACACAAAGAGGGTGAAAGTGTGTGTCAAAATCAATGTCGCTATTATTAACTCACACATTTGAGGATTTGTTTAGGGGGAGGGGGGTTGGTTGGTCAACATGCACGATGGAAAACGCCCTTCATATTTTTCTTCCTTTCTACTTCTAGCGGGGATTGGTTAACAGGTGAAGTGTTAAAAATAAAAAATTATTGATTAGAAATTGAATATATTTAAATGTATTACTTGGTTGTAATTTAACCACTAAATTCAATGGACCAACAAATCATGGTTGGTCCCGTCTTCTAGTAAAGTGACATTGGCTGAAATTACATATGCGGTGGTAATAACTAGTAAGCATATATTTTGCTCAAATGAAAGCAATCTATCTATGTACTGTATATTAAAAAAAATAATTAGACTACATTAAAAGTATAAATATTTTGAATATTGTAATTCATTCATAGATAATATGAATCATAAGATTGTTGAATTTTGTAATAAATACTTCAAATGTCTTAACTAGAGTATTAACAGTGTAAAAATCTTTATATTAACAATACTTGAAAATTAAATTCTACATTAGTTAGACATTTGTCATCTCTTCATAAAATCCTTTCTCGCCAAAAACTCTTCTCCTTCCGTTTCATGTTTTTGTTTGGTTGTTCCACTTTTTTTTTTCAGTTTTTTCAGTGTAATCATAAGGTATTTATGGTTTCTATTTGGCATTCAACTAATCTTCCTCCCATCGAGTCAACCCATTTTCGGTTAAAGTAGTACATCCAGTCATACTATAATTTATATATGAGAATTGAGTTACTAATTTGTTTAATATTATTACATGTTACTTTTTGTCTTAAAGTGAATTAAAAAAGGCAACGTTATTAAAAATAATAACTACACTATTATTGTGTACTTTATAGCTGTTTTATATTTATTATATGTAATGGATATTTAGTATTTTTTATGATCTGAATTTATAATAATAAAAAATTATAATGTTAAAATTATAATAATTATTAATATAATCAATTTAACTCTTTATCACACACACACACACAAATATATATAACTTTACCAAAACATTTGCCAAAAGTGCCATCAATAAAATATTCAAAAATATATATAATGAAGAAATTCGTGTGTGTTCCTCAGGACAAATATTTTTTTTTCTCTAGGAGGATATCAAGCTTTATAAAAAAAAAATCAACATGTTTTTTACACATCTGATAGTATTTATGCTCCAAGAGGAAGAAAAAAGAGCATACAATAAATTTTTCAAAGAATGACATTCCATAAAAAAAATCTCACTTGCTTCATTAGTCGCTCTCATCTATGTGGTTATAAAACGTAGTATTTGTGTTTAGAGATGTTTGTAATTAAACATTTGTTTGAAGCTGTCTTTGAAATCAGCTAGCTAACTTATTCGATCAACTATATCCATGTGTCAAAGTAATCTGTTAGGACCATGATGATGACATTAAAATGGTGGAAAGGCTACACGGTATTCCTTGGTTTGAAATTTAGGATGTTGATATGATATTTTTCTTTGATATAAACTGGATTTGCATATAAATTTAGCTACTATGCCTCTTCGTATTATTCCCCACCATCACTTTAGTATTTTGAATTCTTAACTCTTGTCTAATGTCAACAACCACTAATGATGGCACTGCATAAAAAGCCAAGGCTACGTACTAGTTCAAAAAATAAGGGTTACATCATTTAACAATTTAGGAAACCACGTTGTGAAAATATGCATATAAATATATATAATAGCTAGAAAATATTGAAGATTTATGGGGCAAAAACAGCTTACTGAGATTTTGAAGAATCGTCAATTCCTGAAAATTCAGCAGATTTGCTCATAGCATTTCTCCATGCGTGCACCTTGCTCTTGTATTTCCTTTCATGCTTAGAGAATGCTTTTTTGTATTGGTGAGATGATTGATGTCGTACATGTGTGGGTTCTACATCATAGAAAATAGGAAATACAATCCGTCCATATTTCTCTCTACATTCAAGTATTGTCACAAGTTCTTCTAAACACCAACGCGAAGAAGCATAGCCATGTGAAAATATAATCAACAAAATGAATGATTTTTGAATTGTTCCAACAGATGATGGCCATATTTCTTCTCCCTTCTCAAGTTTATCATCTACAAAGGCATATATTTTCTTCATGTCAAAAGCGTCAGTCAAATGGCTAAGGAAACCGTGGCGGATGTCCTCACCCTTGAAGCTAACAAAAACATGGTACTTTATTTGAGGAGAGTTGTTGTCAGACATGGGTTTTTCCTCTACACCATTCAGTTCTCGAAATAACAGAGACACAAAGAAAAACAACACACAAAGAAATAAACAAGAGCCAAAGAAATACAACATATTCACTTTCCAGAACAACTCAGACAAAGTATGGTGTTGGATTGGAACAAGAGCACAGTGGATCTCTACCCCCAGAATATGTATGAGCCTACCACAAGGTAAATGGAAAGTAAAAAAAAAAAAAAAAAGTTAGAAATGAAGTGGGAAAATCATAGAGTTTATACATCGGAAATTAACTTGATATATATCTACAACAAGTTCAGATGAGGAAGGAGGATGATGTCATGTGACAAATACATGAATACCAGCTATAATTCTCCTGGATTAGCAAGCTTTCAAATTAAGCCTTTTCTTTTCTTTGCTTCCTTCCTTTGCTTCTGGCCAAAAATGAGTATATGATGAGATGATAGGAAAACATTCACTAGCTAGCCTCGAATAAGTAAGTGATGGTTTGGGTGTTAGGGTTCAAAGTCAGCTCTTGGTCATGCATGTTGGAGTGTCAACTTGCCAGTCTCACAGTTTAAGAAGCAATTTCATTGAAAGTACCATAAATTTACAGTAATGATGGCAAAACCAATTGTGCTTTTAGCTTTACAGCCAAGAACAGCATCTACACTTATATAAAAATTTCATTGAAAAGTACCACAAATTTACAGTAATGATGGAAAAAACCAATTGTGGTTTTAGCTTTATAACCAAGAACAGCACCTACACTTTATATAATAATATATATAAATTACACTAATTGTACGGATCTTGAAAAATAGGGATGCAAACAATCATAATGCAAACACGCGGTTTGAATGGCTCCCGTAAGAACGAAATTAGAAACAAAAAAGTGAGAGGACTGAACTCCAAGTGAACCTACTGGGTCCAACAAATTTACATTAACAATGCAAAAAGCAACTGTGTTCTTACCTTTACAGCCCAGAATTGCACCTGCAATTTATATAATATTATATATAAATTAAATTCAATGTAGGCCTCTTAGAAATTAAAATAGGGGTGCAAACAATTCAACGCGCATATATTTGCTTTTGTGATTGAATGCTGGTCATTAACTGTGTGGGTTTATAAATAAATATAGGTTGAAATATGTTTTTCGTCCTCATAAAATTAGAAATGTACGCTTTTCCTCCCTGCAAAATTGAAATGTATCAAATTTTGGCTCGGAGTGTAACGCCCTTCGTTACAATAACAACCCGTAATAAAACATTCTTTAAAACATAAATAATATAAATTTTTAGAAACTATAATGGTCTAAAAATATTTCAAATATTATAATATAAAGCCAAATAATAGAAACATTATTCTCAAACATACGCATCTAAATGAACGCTTTAAGTATAATAGAATTAGCCATAACCGACACTTTATTTTAAAGTACTAACCAAACTAATGCACTAAAAGAAAACTAAGTCTTCAAGTCTCCTCGGTCTCAACAGCTTCTTCCCCGTACTCTAAAAACAACACTTTTAATGAGATAATAATCCTAGTGAATAAAACAAATTCTAAAAAGGGTTCGCAAATAGTGTCATTCTCAACTGGTGCGGTAACCAAAAAAACTCAACCATGGTACCCG
The DNA here is from genome assembly GCA_026413185.1 of Pueraria montana var. lobata. Classification (NCBI taxonomy): domain Eukaryota; kingdom Viridiplantae; phylum Streptophyta; class Magnoliopsida; order Fabales; family Fabaceae; genus Pueraria; species Pueraria montana. Next base: position 27,277,929 of record CM048656.1, read on the forward strand.
CAGAGAATTTGAAATAAAATATTATAATATACTTAAAAGTCAAATTAAACAACCACAATTCATTCCCATAACATTCTCAATAAGGAAAATATTTCAATAAATAACATTAACACCTCAATGCATTTAGATAAATATGACAAACACAACTCATTGATTGCCAAAATCACTAGACTTGACTCTTTGGTTCCGGAACTAGTGTGGGTCCCAAATCCACTGTGAATCGCAGATTCACTAAGGTCTATGAGCTCATATCCATGCAATGGCTTCCCACTGCCTTCCCCATCCTAGATGGAGGTATCTAATATCTCATCCCTGATGTGGATATTTTCAATAAATAGATATCCTGTCCCAGACATGGATACTTTCAATAAATAGATATTTCATCCCAGATGGTGATACCTCTTATCCTATTCCCGAAATAGGACGTGTACCGTCATTCCTTCCCGGAAGGTAATGACCGACTCAAACAATAATAATTTAACCATCCACGATGACTATCACTTTAATCTTCGAACTCCAACACAAATATGCCACAGCAGCACTATAGCAACTTAAACATTAATTTAAAGTTTGAACGAAAATCTCAGTCCTATTTGGAAACACAATGCGCGGTCCAGTGGTGATTCACAAGTGTAATTGCAATACTTTCTCGATAAAATTTGATTAAACTCCAGGCACAGTAGTCATACATGATAAGGGAACCAATTTCCAATCTATCATAATAACTTTTGAGATCCTAATAATACTGTAACTTATAAATATCTTTTAATAATAAAGAACAATACAAAATACATTCCAATCAGTGAATATATATATATATATATATATATATATATATATATATATATATGTGTGTGTGTGTGTGTGTGTGTGTGTGTGTGTGTATATATCATGACTAATCGTGACCCACGAACAAGGATTGGTCCTGATTCTCAAAGCTAAATCCTTGAATTTCTAAGATTAAATTAAATGTTCATATATGTATATATATTATCAATATCAACGACAGAGCGACTTAAATAATTTCACGCAAGCATACCATGGTACCTAAATTTTTATAACTGCCACTGGGATCAATTCTCACAAGAATCAATGTATCAATGTTAAATGTAATTCGATCACAACATCTAGGACACCAATGATCTCCAATTTAAAGAAAAAATCAAGAAGACTCGTTCTAAAAATTTATACGATGGAAGTTTAGAAAAAGGTTGTTTTACTCACCTCTTGAAGCATAGTAGTTTCAATTCATGCTTTTTGTTTCCTTTTCTCTATTGACCGCATCAACAAGATTCCCTTTGTTTCTTCCTTCTCCTCAATCCTAGGTAGTCTACTAGGAAAAGGAAACTGCTTATCCTTATATAAGTGCAGGAGTATATAATTTAAGATTGGATCACATAAGATATATTTAGGTAGATTTGGCCTGTCAAATCTTTCTTTATCTTTTTCTACTTTATTGTCTAGATTTATCTCATTACTAGCATTAGCTATTATTTTCTTTTCTTTCAAGATATATTAAGATAAAACGTGATAATCTTTCTACCAGATAAAATAATATCATAATCAATTCAAATATCATATAAAATTTTATATTTGTTCACATTCAACAATTCATCTACGTTTCTCTTAAAAAAAACAATTCATCTACGTTGGTGAATTATTCCCATAGTAATATATTACTTCAATTCAATTTAATATTAATACAAATATTTCAAATAATATATCTTATCATAATTCAATCATTTCAATTAAAGTTAATATATCATAATACAAACATTCCAAATAATATAATATACTAAGATAAGATCCCAACCAAATAAAATAATATCATTATCAATTCAAATAATATATCATGATACAACATTCCAAATATTATATTATATCATCATGATTCAATTATTTTAATTCAAATAAATTCTTATACTAATAATTTTTATACTAATTTTCTTAACAATTTAATCTTTTAAATAACAATATTTATATTAAAATTTCAGGGTGTTACATGGAGCTAGGTTCGGATATATCCGAATCTATACGAGGATTTTTGGCGGTTAAAAACCGCCACAAATTGCATAAAAACCGTCACAAATTACAGAAAAAAAATGCAATTTGTGGCAGCTTTTGTGTAATTTGTGACGGTTTTCTTCAATTTGTGAAGGTTTTTATGTAATTTGTGGCAGCTTTTAACCTCAGAAATCCAACCGCCACAAATTTCAAAAAAAAAAACTGCCATAAATTGCATAATGTAGGTTCAGATATATCCGAACCTAGCTCCGGGCCAAAATTTGACACATTTTAATTTTGCATGAACGAAAAACGTACTAAAAATTTTGCAAGGACGAAAAATGTACATTTCTAATTTTGTGAAGATGAAAAACATATTTTAGCCATAAATATATATAATATAATAATTTTGACTTATTAAAAAAATATTATATTAAATTGTAAATTTAAACAGTTATGAAATATTTGTTGAAATAGAAAAATTCAGAAGATTTATACGTAAAAGGCATGTATTTATAAATATTCTGGTGATAAAAATTGTTAAAATATTGTAGATGAATTGATCCTAAGTGCAATTAATATATATCCTAGAAATTAATGTGACATGCAGTAAAAAAATAAAAAGAAATTAATGTGACAGGTAAGCAAACATTAAAAAAATAGAATATCCAATATTTTCACATTATTCATACTTATAATTATAGTTGTCCTTTTCAGATGTCAGTTGGTGTTATAATATTTAAAACCAATGAAACTTAAAATTAGTTTTAAATTTACTAATCATTTGCCATTAAATAATAATAATAATAATAATAATAATAATAATAATAATAATAATAATAATAATAATAATAATAATAAATTATCCTTTTTTTAAAGCTGTGTTTAAAAAATAATGTTACAATAATTTGATGAAAAATAATTTTTTTTTAAAAGTAATCATGCTATAAAAAATAATGCTTTTTAAGATCCAATTTTATTTAAATTTTATTGATTTGACTGAGAATATTAAAAATAGGTATGAGTGTAATTATGTATTTTATAAAATTATTAAAAACAATTACTAATTTAGAGTAACACAACGAAAAAATGCAAAAGTAGTTATGATGACCTAATAAAAACATGATGTTAATTACTACCTTTAGTTTTCATATCAGGAAAAGTAAAAAAAGTAGTAAAATAACTAAGATCTAGTAAATAAAGAGGTGAAACATGTAAGAATATAATTTTTTTGACAAATATTAAACATATCAAAATAATTAAACCTCTAAATTTCTTAACCATAATGGAGGTGATTGCAACTAGTTTGTGCCTTCTTTTTTAATGTTAATTGTTTTTTTAAATTTTGAGGCTTGTGTTTTGCCATAAAGTCTCACAATTTAATTTCTGAATATTAACAAATAATGAAATGGAAGATGTGAAAATATAATGTTCTATATTACTTTGTATTTTGGAAAGCGATATAAGTTGGTGAAGTATAAAATTATTATTTGAACAAATATATAATTAGTTTGTGGGGAAAATTTAAAAAGATGAATTCTTTACTCTTTCAGTAACAAATCCAATCTTATTATTTTTATTGATTTGCAGACAGGTACATGAAGTGTGTCAATAATGTATAAAATAAAATATGAGATATATAATAGTTATATATGTTAAAATGATATTATTTTGGCTTAATAGAACTTTTTGTCACTCTTCTTTTATATTTTCACGAATTTTGCCACCAAACTATGAAATTTGCACATTTTGTCACCCAACTTTCGAAATTTCAATCATTATGCCACCCTTTTTTTTTTTGCACATTTTGTCACTCAATTTTCAAAATAAAAATTTTCAATTATAATATAGGGGGCAAAATGCATGAAATTTTGAAAATTTGTTGACAAAATGCGCAAATTTTTAAAAATTGGGTTGCAAAATGTGAAAAAAAAAAAAGATAAGTGACAAGATAGGCAAAATTTAGAAAGTTTGGTGACAAAAAGTGCAAATTTCTTAATTTGGTGACAAAATTTACAAAAAAGTGAAAGATGGGCAGTAGAAAGTACAATTAAACCTATTATATTTTATACCGATAAAAAAAACCTATTATTTTATTGCCAAATTGTGTTACTTCATAACAGTAGTTCATAATTTTATTTAGTATCTTATTGAGTAGTTCATAACAGTAGTTCATAATTCATTCTATCATTTGGAACGAAACTCCAAATATTCACGACTCTTCCTGTATCAGAGCTCTCAAATCTACTGCAACTTCTCGATTTGTTAATAAAATAGCTGCCCAAAAGAACAATGTTCCACTCATAATTTGCAAAGGATCGTCCTAAATAATTAGTAGCTTATTGAAAAAGGGAAGCAAGAGAGAGTGTTTGAGCATTGAGAGTGTCAGTTTTGTGTTGGTGCATGTGGAGTAGGCTAATGAAAAATTTGAGTGCCTGAAACATTTTCCAGGTGGTTCTATGTTGGAGTGTCACCACTCTCCAATTGAAAGCTAATAGTGGAAATCTCAACATTGATTTTTCTAAAATTTTCATGCACAAAGAAATTAAGGGCCTGTTTTCCAGCCATAGTTCCTCTAAATCCATTTATTAAGAAAATGGCTAAAAGGTAACAGGAAAATTGTGGAGGAAGGAGTCAGACAATAAATAAATAGGTGTCAAATGTTATATAAGATTAGTGACCACAGTTCATTCACTAATACTCGAAATACCATGTAACTAATGTTTCAACACTTGAGGCTGGCTACTGGCAGGGTAGCAGTGAAGTTTACGATGTTTTAGGCAGGAGCGAAAATAGGAATGTTGTAATATTGGAGTAGAGAAATTTGACTATTTGGACTCAATGTATGTTAAAATAAAATTCTCATTATTCTAGACTTCAAATTTTCACTCCAACCAACCACTTAGGTTCTTCAGGTTATTCTTCAATGACAAAACAAAATATATCAAACAGTTTGCAAACTCAAAGCCGTGCAAAATGTATTATGTCTTGTAAGCATCTCTCACATTTGCCCCCTTTTCGGCTAAGTCTCTTGAACAAGGGTGCATTTCAAGCTTTAGCCAGCTTTTGGCCGTTCTTGTACGCAAGAATTCCACGTTTGAAAGAAGTGAATTAAGCCTAATAGATTACAAGATAGGAGCAAATTTGTGTGTATAAGATAGCTCTAATACCAATTGATAAGCACCCAATTCACTTGGAGAACCCTCCCATAAAAGCTAGCTGTTAAGAGAGGGGAGAACCAAGCCACTTAAGCACTCCATCAAGCTTCTTATATATGGGACTTAGGCACCCCATGATACCCAAATCCCTATCAGATACATAATGATTTTAAGTATCTATTTCAAATTATATACAATAGGTTTATTTATTTAAAGGTATATGTATCGACTTCATTTACTAAAGGAAATAATTCAATAGAATCAAATTACAAACAAGGAAAATATTTTACAACATAATTTGAGCTATGGAAGGAAACTTTCTATCAAATAGCATGTGTTCTCCCTCATTCCCCTTTGCTAGATTCTAATTCAATCTTCTACTTCCTCATAACAGTAGGAGAGCGCATACATTGCAGGATTCCGTTACCAGTACACTTGTATTATAAGTCTGTGATGATTGGACTGGATGACCAGGGAAAATACCATCCATTATGCACTTAAACTGGTTGATGTCAAGGTCTCTTCTCCTACCTATGATTTCAAATACAAATATTCCAAAGCTGTAAACATTGCATTTGTGAGTTACTAGAAACATTCAAAGCTCAGGTGCAGCATGAACAGAAGTTCCCCCTCCCCCAATGGTGGTTATATCATATATGAGTATTTATCATTTGCAAAGCATGCCTAAACCAAAATAATTTGTGAAAACAGAAAAATATTTTATCAGACTAAACAGGTCGTTATTTGGACAGCAAAATATGAATTGACAAAGCTTTTGTACAAATTTAGACATTTTACTTGCCTACGCTTACTTCTTTGATTCACTTACGAAATAAATTTGTTTTTAATTTATATAGTGAAGGGGAAGAAAATAAATGGAAACTGATAGATACCCAGCAGTTAGTTACATTACTTAGTTAATTAGGTTAGTTGGTTAAAGAAATAAGGTAGGTTGCCTATAAATAAGAGGGAGATGATTCAGATGAAGAGAGAGATCATCTTATCATTTGTGAGAGAATTGGGGAGATACAGACCCTCAAAGTTTTGTAGTGTGTGCGTTCTATTCTTTAAATTGGGGAGTTCTTCCCTATTTTTTCAAGTAAAGAAACTAGATTTCTATCAGATATTAACACCAAAATATAATTGGACAATTAAATAGATACAATAGTTAAAAAAACTTTCATGACTTTTTTAACCAACGGAAAACTTTCATCAAATAGCCTGTCCATTCATCACCATTGGTAGAGGCCAATGCTTGGACTGAATGACCAGGGAAAGTCCCATCCATCATATGCTGAAATGGGAACAAAGGTTTAGAAATTTCTACTGAACCTTCCAACATTTTCACCACATCACTCATTATTGGTCTTGATTCTGGCCTATACTGAACACATGACAAAGCTACCTTAACCATTCTTCCAGCCATTTCCTTATGCCTCTCCTCTATTCCACAAGCCATTATTATCTCTTCCAATTCTCCAGCATCAAATCTTTTCCCAACCCATATCGGAAACCACTCTTGGCTTTCTGGAAGGTTTTTGTCAACGTTTCTTCTCCTGCCTATGATTTCAAATAACAGTATTCCAAAGCTGTAAACATCACACTTATGAGTTATAGGAAATGGCATCCAAATCTCAGGTGCAGCATAACCAGGAGTGCCCCTAACTCCTGTCATAGTTATATGACTTTTTTCCCTATTGCAAAGTTTTGCCAAACCAAAATCACCTACTTTAGGATTGAAGTTGCCATCCAAAAGAATATTTCCAGGTTTGATGTCATAGTGGATTATTCTTTGTATGCAATCTTCATGCAAGTATGCAATGCCTCTGGCTGTCCCAACTGCTATCTCATAAAGCTTTTCATATCCTAATAAGTTCTTCTTTTCATGGAACAAATACCTGTCAAGAGATCCATTCTCCATGTACTCATAAACCAGTGCTCTCAGGTCTCTTTCAAAGCAAAACCCATACAACTGAACTAGATTGAAATGATGAATTTTTCCAGTTGTACCCACTTCTGCCATAAACTGTTCCTCAATTCTCTTATCAGAATTCCCACCTAGAACCTTCACAGCCATAGCGATTCCATCACCTAAATTTCCTTTATAAACTTGTCCATAACCTCCTGACCCCAACAATGTAGAGTAGTTATCAGTTGCAATACTGAGCTCTTCACCAGTAAACGTGATTGGCTTTTCTCTTTCCATATTACTCAGAAATTTGTCCATGGCAAGAGTCGGAAATTGGTCAGCCAACTTCGCCAGCACAAGGTTGACAATATGTTTAACCAGTTCAGCATCAGTTCTGTAGGCACACACAAAGGTAGAGAAAGTGCATGTTAAAATCAATGTTGTTAATATTAACTCACCCATTTGAATGTTTGTTTGGGAGGGGGTTGATAAGGGATGTAGATAGATTTAAATGGTAGAGGGGCTGATCAAAAAATTAAATTTTATCTAACAAATAAGTACAGATCAAATTTCATGGAATATTTATAATTCCAATATTTTGATTGCATTACTACTCTATTAAAAGATTAATAAGAAATATTTTTACACATAACACAAATTAGATATATTTTTTAAAAACTTAAGTGTATAAATGTCAATGACAACTTTCACATGCCAGGAGGAAATTATATTACTCATCAGCTTATGTTTTATGACAAGAGAATTTATTAACCTGTGCACTTTAGGGGTGTGTTTGTAAGGCTTTTGAGGAGCTTATAAATTACTTTGACTAAAATAAGTTGTTTGGTACATGAGCTTATTTTTCATAAGCTACTTCAAGTAGCTTATGGAAAATAAGCTAGCTTATAAACTACTAGCTTTTTTTTCTTCTCAATTTTATCCTCGCTAATTTATTTGAAATTCTTTTTTACCATTTTATTCAATTTAAAAACACTTTTACCTATTTTAAATTTTTTACAAACACTAGATGACATATTTATTTTCTGAGTTATTATGAAATTTGTATTTTTACTCTTTTTATTATTTTTTTTAATGTTAAACTATTTATTTGAATGAATTAATACATTGTTTATTTTTTATTTTTATTTAAAATATTTGGTCACTAAACAAAAGTTGATTAAAAAAATCTTAAGTTGATTAAAAAAAATCAAAATTATAAAGAAACAACAATTTTTATTTTTTGTTTTAAAATAATATTATTAATAAAAAAACTAAATATTAAAAAATTGATTTTAAACAATATAAGTTTATTTAATTCAGTTCTACATTTTTCAAAAAAAAAAGGAAAATTTTGATTTAAAACAATATTAGTTTATTAAAAATTTGATGTTAAACAATATGAGTAAAATCACCAAATCTTTACTATTCTTTTAAAATACAATTATTGTCATACTTTTTAAGATGATAAGTTATTAAAAATAAATTCAAATATTAGAACTATTAAATATGTCATTTTACGTCATTTGACATTTATTAGCTACTTTATCAATTAATCTTGTCAAACACTTTCAATTAAATCAGCTAGCATATAAGCTTCTAGCTTTTCAGCTACTAGCTTATAGCTTATATGCTTTCAGCTAGCTTATTAGCTAGTTTTACCAAACATATCATAGGTCAGAATCAAACCAAACTGGAGCCTCAGAAACCATATATTTAGAAGGAAATGATGAGAGTAGAAAAATAAAGAGAATATACCGATAATAATATTAAGAGAATATTTTATGGTGGGTCTAAATCTAAAAGCTCAAGCGGGTGAATATCTTATATGGTAGTACTTGTAAGCTTGGCCATTAGCAAAAGTTTATAAATAATTAATATTTAATTCTTAAATTAATTATAATCAAATCAATATAAAAGGAATACTAATAAAATTATTTGATTGTAAATGCAATTATTTATAACCTTTAAAATCGTAATAATGAATTAGAAAAGAAAAAAATTAAAAGAAAAATACTCGAATATTTTGTTTTAAAAAGAAAAAAAATGTAAATATCTCCTCAATGAAGTTATTAAAAAATAAAAATAAAATATTTGTTTTAATGAGGGAAAATTTCATTATCTTTACAATGAAGATTATAAAAGGTAAATCAAATATTTTGTCAAATAAAAAAATAAAGAACACTAAATATCATTATATATACAATTAAATCTTCTAAATAAAAAGTTGTCCTAAGATTAAGTTTTAAAATTATCACATCCTAAAATATCTCAATTATCGTTAACCCGCTGCCATCACTACCATGACTAGTGGTTGTAATGGTCATAGTGGTGGTGATAGTTGTTGCGGTGGTCATAGTGGTGGTGGTGGTGGTGGTGGTTGCAGTGGTCATAGTGGTGGCAGCGGCGACGACAGTCATGGTGGTCATAGGAGTGTCTTTAGGACGTGATAATTGAGATCTTTTAGATATTTGATTTTTGGTTGGTGAATCTTTAGAGATTTGATGGTGTACGTGAGGTTTTAATGAATTCTTTAGTAAGTGTTTTAATCTAAACCATTTATTTTGATCCGACGATAATTATTAAATGCTCTCACCTCTCACGATAAGACTCTCCTCTCAGTTGATATGCTCCTATATATATATATATAATCTATGTGGAATGAACTTTCAATCCAACAGTGGATTTTAAGAAAACATCATCCAAAGATATTGAATGGTGTAACAATTGGTGTAGGGATGACAATTCTACCCAAACCTTATGGGTACCCTCAAAATTACCCATGATAGGTAGGGTAATTACCCACTTCATGGGTATGGGCTCAGGTACGGGTAATTACCCACAAATTTTAATGGGTATGGGTGCGGGTATGGGTACCTTAGTACCCAACCCTAGTCAGACCCATATTATTATTATTATTATTATTATTATTATTATTATTATTATTATTATTATTATTAATACGTAAGAGATAAATCATGTTCCTTAATCCAAAAAAAATAAAAAAAAATATCACATTCTTTATTTGCTAAGAGATAGATCATGATCTTTATCTTTATTCACTTAAAGATAGATCGTGTTCCTTAATTTTAAAAAAAAAAATCACCTTCCTTATTTGCTTCTTTTATCAAATTTTCCTATTTATTATATTAAGATCTTTGAATGAGATTTTAATTTAATTACTATTGTATTTTTAATCAATATTTTATTTATCAATGTTTTATAATTATCTAAAGTGAGGGTTGCTCTTGGCATCAAACAAGTTCTTTGGTGCCCGCCTTCCCTTGGCTAGGTGAAGGTGAACACGGACGGAGCTGCTCGGGGTTCTCCTGGTGTTGCTGCTTGCGGGGCAGTTTTACAAAGATAGCAGAGGTGATTTCTTGGGAGCTTTCTCATGGCATTTAGGTGTTACCTTGTCATTACATGCAGAGATTCAGGCAGTGATGAAAGCTCTTACTATAGCAAAGGAAAGAAATTGGAAGTCTCTCTAGTTGGAGAGTGATTCAGAAATTGTGGTTCAAGCTTTTCGTAACTCAAAATTGATCCCTTGGTCTCTTCAAAATCAATGGGAAAACTGTGTTCATTTTACTCATTCAATACGATTTGCTGTCTCGCACATTTTCAGGGAGGGTAATAATTGTGCTGATAAGATTGCAAATTATGGTGTCATGCATTGTGATTTTCATTGGTGGGATTGTATGCCTGATTTTATTCGTAGTGATTTTGTACGCAATAGAATAGGGTTGCCATTTTACAGATTTTGCTAACTTTTTGCATGAGTTTTGGTCTAGTCCCCTCATGCTCTTTTACTGTCTTTGATCTTTTAATAATATAACGATATGTAGAGGCAAATGATTGCTCTCTTTCATGGTGCCAACCTCGCTGGGATGATGGAAGTTAGCATGATGTTTTCTTCATATCTACCTTTATTTAAAAAAAAAAGTGCGGGTAACGGGTACCGGTATGGGCAGTTAGGTACCCAACGGGGAAGGGTACAGGTCTTAAAGTTACTACCCACACGGGTATGAATCCGGGTACGAGGATTTTTTTAAAGAGCGGGTATGGGGATGGGTACTATAGTACCCTACCCAAACCCTACCCATTGACATCCTTGAATTGGTGTAAGTTACATCGGTGTGTAATTTGATCCCTCCTCTCTCTCTCTCTCTCTCTCTCTCTCAAATTACACCGGTGTAACTTTGACCAACTATTACACCATTCAATAACTTTCAATTGGATGATGTTTTCTAAAAACCCACTATTGGATTGAAAGTTCATTTTACATAGATGATATATACAAAATTTCATATTAATCCAAAATTATTTGCTACCTCATTCATATAGATTAAAATTATCGTAATATGGATCACTTGATTACCTTCTTATTGATGTTCGATTTTGACAAAATTTTACACAGACAATCTTGCTAATATGTAGATGTAATTCAATGATTGGATCGATAAAAATCACATTTTATATCAAGTTATTGAATGATATAATAATTGTTTAAGTTACACCGGTGTAATTTGATCTCTCCATATATATATCACATTTTAACTAAGCAGATGTGATGTTATAATATGTCTTTCTTTTGGACCTTGATGGGTAAGAATGACATAGAAGGTTAAATAGTTTACAAAGAGTGGACTTATGCATTTCTCTTTCATACTATACAATATTTATATTTTTTTTTTTTTTTGTGTGTGTGTGTCCTCTTTTTAACGATAATGTTTTTTTCACCTCTTCATAAGAAATTTTTTATATTTAATAATGAGTGCAAATTATTCAAAGTTAAATCAAAGGAATTCAAATGTGAGCTTACTTGAACTATTTGAAGGCTCATGTTATCATTTCAAATGTTTTCTATTTCAGATTTGTACTTTGTATTTTTATATTATTACATATCTTAATTTAAGAAGTATTGGAATTGGAATCAAAGGATGATTCTATAATATGTAGAGAATAGATATTGTTGATATTTTCTCTCAAAAAAAAAGATATTGTTGATATTTAATATATTGAAGCAAATATCCATGATAATGGAGTTTGACATAAGAAAAATACTACTAAAGTGGATGCCTTAGAAATATTCTAGAATGAAATTAAATAGAAAACAAACAAAGGTACTCTTTAAGACATGTATAATCTTAGACTTAAATAAATTTTTTATCCCTGAAATATAGTCATATTTTATTTTTGATCCCTAAAAAGTTTTTGCTTGACTTTTGGCTCTGGTAAAATTTCTGTTTTTGATTTTTGTTCTTATTATAGTCCTTCTAATATATCTATTTTATTTTGTTTTAGTCCAAATAATATTTTATCTATTTTGAATTAGTCCTTCTAAAAAAATATTTGATAGGAACTAAAACAAATGATCTACATATACACAACTAGAATATATTGAACATTTATGGGGGAAAAAGAGCTTACTGAACTTTTGATGACTCAATTCCGGATAAAGAAGCAGAGTTATTCAAAGCACGTCTCCAGAGTTGCACCTTAGTCGTATGTTTTCTTTCATGCTCAGCAAATGCATTTTTGTAACTCCCCATTTGATGTTGTACATCTGTGGGTTGTACATGGTAGTAAACAGGGATTACAATACGTCCGCGTTTCTCTCTATATTCAAGTATTGTCGCAAGTTCTTCTAAACACCATCGAGAAGAAGCGTAGCCTGGTGAGAATATGATCAACGAAATGGATGATCCTTTAATTGCCTGAACAAGTGATGGCCACCATACTCCATCTCCCCTCTCAAGTTTATCATCTACAAAGGCATTTAGTTTCTTCCTTTGAAAAGTGTCGATCAAATGGCTAAGAAACCCATCATGGATGTCCTGCCCCTTGAAGCTAACAAAAACATCATATTTTATTTGAGGAGCGTAGTTGTCTGACATGGGTTTTCCCTTTACACCCTGTTTTGCAATTAACTGAAAGACAAAGAAAAACAATATATTCAATTTCCCAAGCAATTCAGAGACAAAGTATATATGGTGTTGGATTGGAACATGTGCACAGTGGATCTTTCCAAATCAATTTGTCTCTACACTGGAATATGCAAGAGGCATAAGGTAACTGGGAAGAAAGAGAATAAGTTAGAAATGAAGTGGAAAACTCAGATTATAAAACAAAAACATGATATCTAGAAAGTTGAAATGAGGAAGGAGGAGGATGTGATACGAGAAATACAATACCCGCTTCTTCCTTTTCTTGGGCCGAAAATGAACAATTGATGGAGATGCGGTCATTGATCATGCATATTATATCTATAGGTAAGTAATGGTCTGGGTGTTACGGTTCAAATCAACTTTGGGAGCGTCAACTTGCCAGCCTTGCAGTTTAAGAAGCAATTTCACTGAAAGTACCACAAATTTACCATAATCATGGAAAACCAATTGTGTTTTTAGCTTTACAGCCGATAACTGCACCCAAGGTTTTAAATATCGCTCCATATCGGTAATATCTTCGCGACAACACGGTATCGGAGCTGAACAATACCAATACTGACCGAAATCACGGTAAGATTGAAAATCACAAATAATGACCGCAACGGAGCGGTATTGCGGCCGCAACGGACCGCATTGGACTGCAACAAACTGCAACGGACTGCAACATGTTGTGAGGCATTCACGTCGTAATGACCGCAATCCGCATCGCAGAATCCGCAATACCCGTAATCGCGAAAACCTTAACGCGACCGCAACCGTGACCACAACCGCAATTTAAAACCTTGACTGCACCTATACTTTACATAATAATAGTATATATAAAATGAAACTCATTGTATGGATCTTAGAAAATAGGGATGCAAACAATCATAGTGCAAACACACGGTTTGACTGGCTCCCATAAGAAAGAAAAGTGAAAGGACTGAACTTCAAGTAAACCTACTTGGTCCCACAAATTTACATTAACAATGCAGAAAGCAATTGTGTTCTTACCTTTACAGCCCAGAATTGCACCTACAATTTATATAATAATAATATATAAAAATTAAATTCAATGTACGCATCTTAGAAAATAGGGGAGCGAACAATCATAGTGCAGTTGTCCAATATATTCAATGCTGAATAGGGATGCAAACAATCATAGTGCAAACACGCGGTTTGACTGGCTCCCATAAGAAAGAAAAGTGAAAGGACTGAACTTCAAGTAAACCTACTTGGTCCCACAAATTTACATTAACAATGCAGAAAGCAATTGTGTTCTTACCTTTACAGCCCAGAATTGCACCTACAATTTATATAATAATAATATATAAAAATTAAATTCAATGTACGCATCTTAGAAAATAGGGGAGCGAACAATCATAGTGCAGTTGTCCAATATATTCAATGCTGATAAGAATTAAAAAATATAGCAGTGGATATAGGGGATGTGATGTGGGATTTATATGCAAAACTGAACGTGAAAAAGAATGATATCTACATGATCTGAAGTTTCACATTTCAAACGTCAGAGGATAGTGATCATTCTATATTTTACAATGCCCCACGGTCTAAAGTTTTATTTTGAGCATGGATATTCTTGATCGAATGAGCTGGCTAGCAAACTTACAAGATGGAAAGAAACAACATAAAACGAAATCTCTAACGACAAATACTAAGTTTTAGATTTCCACTTTCCTAGCACTATCCACCCAGGCTATTGCTAATTAAATATGGAACGCCAAAGACAAAGGAAGTTCATGATTTTTTTCTGTACATACTAATGACAAATAAAGAGTAAACAACATTTTTCCAATTCAAGCTATTCAACTGAGTATGACTAAAAAAACAATGACATTACAAGGACTAATAAAGGGAAAATTTCTTCTTTTTTGTTTTTTACTTTTAACATCATTATCTTTTGGAAAGTTTTACTTCATTTATTGTGTCCAATCTACCCACTTTCCTCGGTTCAAGTGTCTCACACAGTGGTGGGTTTGCTTGGTATGAGAGAAAAGGAGAGGGGAAAGAAAATTAATTTTTCTATTTAGTTCATAAATACCAGCTTCATGAACAGCTCAAGGTCCACCTCTGTATTGGGCCTGTTGTAGATTCTCTCACCCTCAGTTAAGCCAAGTGCTTATTATTGAAATCTAGTATTTCAAAGCTAATACTCGTGAAGCTAGTTTCACTCAGCATGTCAAATAATATGGAAAGCTATCCATGATTGTGTTTGGTAATTTTAAAAAATCAGACATCTTGAAGCTAGTTTAAAAATATAAACACGGATGCATATAGGATGAAAATGGGACAAAGACTAGGAATTATTAAACTGGAATGAGAATCCTAATTTAATTCTATACTATGATAGGATCTGTTTATATGTATTTATCTATTTATAAACTACAAATTCTGAAACGTGAATTGTAGTGTTGCCATGTAAGCAATATTTAATTTAACAACAAAATTTTGTCACATCAGCATTTTAGCTTAGTAGTCATTCTATTTTTAAACAAACAATTTCACTACATTAACATAACTTTGGATATACTTTCTGCCATAGCCCTCATAATATTAAATCTTAATTTTCATTAATGTTAATAATTATCAATTTTCGTAACTTTCAATTGTTTTTTTTATGCAACTTTCAATTGTAATTAATCTTCATATATAACTCACGTTCTATTAGAAAAATAGAGACTATCCTATAATACAAATCCCTAACTGCAACCCGTTTTCTCTATTGTTATGATGTGGAGAAAAAAGGAGAGGTGGCTATTACTGCAAAAAAATGATATAAACGAATTGACAAAGGCATTTGTGGAGCACTACAACACCTAATCTCCTATTATGCTTTTCTCGCACCACAATTATTCTTTTCGCACACCTAACTCCCCATATTTTTTCTTTGTTTTTTAATTTGTTTGCTAACTTCGATATTTATTGTTTTTTTGTCCTTTCTTTTCCTTTTTGATTTCCTTCTCCATTTTCTGTCAAGAGTTCAAGACAAGTTTAATGCTCCCATAGGATAAGCTCTTCCACAAATTTCTTCTCTGTCCTTGAAGAACTCCTCAAAACCTTAAACCTGAAGCTGCCTCTCTCCTCAAGAAGTCCTTCATCTGCATTATTATCACCAACGTACCACCACTAATGCCGTTTAAGTTTTTTCATATGAGACTTTCATATTGTTCCTTTTAACATGAAACTACAAATCTTACTTACCTATTTGCCATGTATAAATTCTTGAAGTTACTTTGGACTGACCTACAAATTAGAATGCCATAGATACCAAATTAATGACAGGTCTAAACCATGAACAATTGATTCTTCAGGACTCCTTTTTCCAATAGTTAAAAGTTTCAGTGATCTAATTGTAACATTTGTCTTTAATTAGAGATTTTGTTTGTAATTATAAGTTTGTTTCAAGCCGCCTTTGAAATCAGCTAGCTAACTTATTCGATCAAGTATATCCATATGGTGTCAAAGTAGGACCGTGATGAAGACATTTAAATGATGGAAAGGCTATGCCGTATTCCTTGGTTTGAAATTTAGGAAGTTCATACATATTGTTTTATTTGATAAAAACATGGGATTTTGCATATAAATTTAGCTACTATGCCTCTTCAAATTGTTCCTCAACATCACTTTAGTATATTGAATTCTTATGTCTTGTCTAATGTAGACAACCACCAATGATGGCACTGCAATTGGGGCTTTAGTCGCCCTGGGTAGGATTTAAACCTGTGATGTCTTTTTTTTTTCATTTAATTCTGTTCTGTGTTCACAAGATTTCTAATGGAACATTAATATATTGCCATTTTGATTTCAGAAGTAATCAAGGTAGATATTTTGATTTGTTTGCCAGAAAAGATATCAGGTTCATAGTATACTAGTAAGTCCAGATTCACAATTTCTGACACTCAGCATGGATAAATTTCTGAATGAGATGGAAAGGTTGAAACCAGTTCAATCAGGTTGATGATGAGCAACAAAGGATTGCAACTGATAACTACTCTTTACTGGCCTATACTGATTCTAATACGTACACAGCTATGATCAAAGAAAAGAATGAACTAAACAGAGTCACAACTTTGTTCATAAAATCATTGAATCATAAACCATGTTGACTTAAAAGTTCAATCACCAATAGAGATCAAGTTCAGTCATTTTTGGTCAGTCATGCTGTACGTGGTAGTGCTACTTAGTATTGAATGAGAAAACACATTGAATATCAGTTCATCTGGTATTGTAGAATAACTAAAGAAAACCTCCCTAAGAATACCAGTAGTGTCATAAGCATCCAATTCTGACTTATTCTAAATTGTTTCAAACATCTTAAAGGTTGAAGCTTGTCCAGCAGCAAAAGCACTCAAGCTTGGAGATGCCTGCCCAAGAGACCTGGGATTGGAAATATAGTTAGGTAGGATAATATAATATCTATTCATATCTTCTGAGTATTCAGATGGAGGGAGGGAGTGAATTTTAGAAATTATAGGCTTGCATTAAGAAAAAGGAACACACACAACTTACATTGAGTTGGAGCCACTCAATACAGCAACAATTATTGTCACAACCTGTCCTCCTGCATATCCTTTCTCTATTATCATTTTTGCACCAAACCATACAGCCAAAGCATAACTTCAGGTAAAAACAAAATAGAGAGAACCAAACCCCAAACCAGAAGCTAGTGCCTCTTGAACTCCATCCTTGTAAAGCTTTGATTAAGGACTGACTATATTTAGATATATATTGCTTCTCCCATTGAATGATGCAACCTGTGTTGGATAAATGGAAGTCATTTATACATTCTGCAATATCAAAAAGAAAAAAATCAGGAGTTCTTTTTCTTTTCTTTTTTTTTTTTTTTTGGGTCAGTGTGCATACAATTCGGACAGAACCTATTGTCTTCTGCTCTGAATAAGCTGCTTGTCCCCTGAATGATGCTTTTTCAATAACTAGGCTAATCATAGCATCAGACAAGACAGGAGGTGGAATACAAGATAGCATGAAAACAGTTAGAAACCATCCCACCTTACATGAAAGGGGGATAAACAATGAAGAAAGAAAATTTACCTTAACCGAGATGATGATGATGATTTAATTAAGAATTGTGTGGTGGTATGTTAATACCATCTCGCCCATGGCATCTTGAATAAGAACAGTATCACCTGAACAGAGTAATTTAGTGTCAAGTGTTAAAGTTACTAATATTCCTATTCCTACAGTAAACAGGTACGATGTAGGATATTGCATACATCCCCATCCCAAACTACTTCTCAAACTTCACCAATTTCACCTTAGATATTTCACCAACATGGATTAGTATTAGTAAATGGGATTAATGAGGAATTAACCTAAGAAAACTAATGGGAATAAGCCTTTTTCTATACAAATTGAAGAAAACCACTAAATCCACGTCATCGGTGGACCAGGTCTACATAAACTTTATACCCATCAGATCTTATAAAATAAAGAGGAACCATGGTAAACTCTGAATAGTAAGTAAACTACTAAGTTAAATTCCTTAGAAAAATAAAGATTCCAAATAATTAAGAATCTTAATCAGTGTCCAAAAGAAAGAATAAAAACAATATAGAAGTTAAAAAAAATAATGATTTAATTGAATCCATACCTGAAAGTTCAAAGACAGTGGCACCATTTATTTTGGCAGAACAGACTTCCACGGTTTCTCTGAGGGTCACAGAGTACCCTGAAATCGATTTGTCCATGAAACAACCATTTTAATAACAATCCAAAAAAAGACCGCTTTAGCTGCAGAAATGTTCTCTTATACCCACCCACTAACACATCAGATAACACTACCAACATAATAAATTCAGCAAAATAATAATAATAAAAAAATTCAGTTAGTTGAAAACTTGAAATTACTTACATGAGAGCCTCCCATTGCCGGAACTATAACGAGCAGAATGAGAATCAACGAACCCAATATCGAAATGTAATGCTGAATACCATACACAC
Organism: Pueraria montana var. lobata; assembly: GCA_026413185.1. NCBI lineage: Eukaryota > Viridiplantae > Streptophyta > Magnoliopsida > Fabales > Fabaceae > Pueraria > Pueraria montana. Next base: position 27,296,906 of record CM048656.1, read on the forward strand.
CAATGGGAACTAAAGTAACCATAAACAAAAAAAAATATTAGCATATAAAATTAAACCCTACAATATCAAAATTTTCAACCTCAAAGAAAGTAACAGTATAACCATATATCTTATTCTAACCTAAACCGGGAGATATCTAAGCCCATGCTTCGTATGCAAATGCCTCGACACAAACCCAGCATCATTCACACTCTGGCAGTGCATCCACAACTTCCCCGTGCCTTGTTCACCGCGGTAGCGGCTCCACCGGTGCTGATGTTGCTTGGCTATTACGTTAGACACAATGCCATTGTACAAAAAGTTATCATTCTGTTTCTTTGCTATATCCCTACAAAATTCTAAATATATAATACCAGCATAAAACCAAAACTTTCAGTTTCAGAATTTATCTCTAACCCTGAAAATCTACATCCATAAAGACTGCATACTATTGTGGTCTCTCTGAGTAATCATTACTTCTAGTTGTTTGTTTAAGAACTTCATAGGTACATATAATAACTTCAAATTATAACAACTCACGTTAATAACTTGAATGTTATAACTAATTAAGTTATTATAATAAAAATAATACACATTCTTCTTAATCAAAGACTTGGTCACAAAACATGGGAAGGAAATACCTGTGATGATATGGGGCACAGCTCAATTCCATTTGTTTAATGAAACTGAGACATTGAGTCACAGAGTTCCATTTGTTGAATGAAACTATTATATGTCGAGGTGCTTATTAGGCTGACCCCAAATCCTTTTAAAACATGCTGCGGCAGTGCATAAGTATCTCTGTAGGTTTTTACCCTGATTGTAACCCCGATTTTAATCCTTATTTGATTTCTGGCTCTTTTATTTAGGAAGAGAGAACATATTTTGTCGTACACCATACACACATGATCCGATTCAATTGGGTCAGCCCAACGATCCATGTACAATATGACAGTGTCCCATATACCTTCTTCCTCATCATCACCTATAGTGATGTTTTTCTTCTGAGGGTCACTTATAGTAATGTTAACTTCAACTCTCTTAATCATTTCTTTGTGTTCATACTTACCAAGCATGAAGCAGAAAATGAAGCCAAGCAGAGGGGAAGGTGGAGCAGCAGAGAGATCAATAATTATATAATCCTTTGTTGACTTATACTCGAACCACTCTGGAACACTGTTTCCAGGATACGTGTAAACAGCTTGATAAGAACGATAATTATCATCATCATCGTACCCAACATCCCAATCATTGTTCGGTCCAAAATGATTGTGATTTAGTATAGATAGGTGCTGGTTTGCAAATTTCATCACATTGATTTGTGCATTCAGCCCAATAGCCACTAGAGAATGTTCATCCAAGGTCAAGCAATTCCAGAACACGACCCGTGTCCTGTTTTCCCTTAATTGTTCAACAGCCGTTGAAGGGAACAATACAGTCTTCAATGATTTGCAGTCTTCGGCATCTAGAGTTTCAAGGGATGGGGGAAATTCTGGTAGACTCTGAAGTGATTGGCAGTCACTGACATCTAGATTTTTAAGGAACATGGGAAGCATAGACTGAAGTGAAAAGCAGAATCGAGCATGTAGAGTTTCAAGGGACGAGGGAAGCTCTGGTAGACTCTGAAGTGATTTACAGTCACTGACATCTAGAGTTTTAAGGAACATAGGAAGCTCTGGTATAGTTCGAAGTGAGATGCAGCTTTTGACATATAGAGTTTCAAGGGACGAGGGAAGCTCTGGTAGACTTTGAAGTGATTTACAGTCAGTGAAATCTAGAGTTTTAAGGACAATAGGAAGCTCTGGTATAGTTTCAAGTGAAAGGCAGAATCGAGCATTTAGAGTTTCAAGAGACGGGGGAAGGTTTGGTAGACTTTGAAGTGAATGACAGTCACTGACATCTAGAGTTTTAAGAAACATGGGAAGCTCTGGTATACTCTGAAGTGAAAAGCAGAATCGAGCATTTAGAGTTTCAAGGGACAGGGGAAGCTCTGGTAGACTCCGAAGTGATTGGCAGTCATTGACATCTAGAGTTTTAAGGAACATGGGAAGCTCTGGTATAGTCTGAAGTGAAAAGCAGAATCGTGCATTTAGAGTTTCAAGGGATGGGGGAAGCTCTGGTAGACTCTGAAGTGAATGACAGTCACTGACATTTAGAGTTTTAAGGGACGGGTGAAGCTTTCCAATAGTCTGAAGTGATGTGCATTGTTGGGCATCTAGAGTTTCAAGCAACGGGGGAAGCTCTGGTATTGTTTGAAGCTTGTGGCAACGACTTACCTCTAGATGTAGTAGTTGCGTGAGATTGTTGAAGGATGAAGGTAACCTCTCAATGTCACTTCCGTATAGATCTAGCAATTTAAGCTTGGTTTGATATTCAAATGATGAGGGAAGTTCTTTGATCTTCATCCATCGTACTCTCAGTTCTTCCATATTCTTTGATATCAGTGAGAATTCTGTAAGATTCCCGCAATAATCAAGGTTTAGATAACTAAGGTTGCATAAATGGGAATCGCTTGCGAGTATCGTAAGGGACTTGCAGCACTGAAGGTCCAATTTCTCAAGTTTGGGCAGAGAGAAAATAGATAGATGCACACTAGTCAACATAGAACAACCCTGGAGAACCAGTACTTCAAGATTTGTGGCTTTTGATAAATCTGGCAGCTCATTTAACTTTTTGGACAAACTGAGATCAAGTACTTTTAAATTCACCAGATTCTACAATAAAATGAAAAAAAAAATGAAGATATAACACAGGCTAAAGTAGTTAATTTTGTATACCTTGAATTAACAGTACAGATTTACACAGTGGGACAAATATATTTACCTTCACTCCATGCCAAAGTTTTTCCATTCTGTCTCCTGACAATTTCAATATTACAAGTTTTTCAGCAGAAAAATTCTCTGGCAAGAATTTTAGAGGGTAAGGATACCAACAAAGACAGCTTAGTTCAGTTGCCAAAAATTGATCAAAGCAACAATGTTCATAATATTCCCCAGAAATTTCCAAAAATCGTAGTCTGTTCATCTTAGCAAATACGTCAGGGCTTAACTTTTGCTCCTTAATTCTTGGCAAGCGAATTTGCATGCTTCTAATAAGTTCAATAGGCTGCAATCAATGTAGCAGAAAAATTTTAAACATCATCAAAAACCGCATTTCTCAAAAAGAGATAAATAAATGTTATTCAAAATGTGTTGTTATATTTAGTTAGGTTTTAACCTTGTCATTTTCCACTGCTTCACAAATGTCATCGAGATCCCACAGCCAACTACGCCTTTTAGGGTCTTCTCGACGAACAATCTCCAACGCCATTTCTTGCAAAGTATCATGCATAGATACAAAATTATCCTCAGAGAGAGTTATAAGAGCTTTATCTTTCAACCTTTCTAATCCAACAATCACTGAATTATCACGTTCACCATCTTTCAATAAAGATTTTAGATGGTCCACATTTACCTTTGCACCCAATCTAAGAAAGAAACATGCCAGATCTAGAAAAATTTGTTGCTCTTTGCAATCTAGATCATCATAACTCAGTTTCATTACATCATAAACTTTTGTAAGTGGCATTTTTTCAAGCTTGTCTAGTTCACTTTCCCATACTTCCTTATTTTTTCCATGAAGAAGATGAGCCAAAACAGTAAGAACTAATGGAATGCCTTTAGCATAATTGACCACCCTTTTTGATAGCACATCATACTCCCTTTGATTATCACTTTGGTTAAAGGCATTCAGATTGAAAAGTTCAAGTGCTTTATCAAAACTTAATTCTCTAAGTCTGTATATTTCATCAGCTTTATTAGCGTTAAGTACTTGCTCATCTCTGGTTGTTACAATTATTCTACTACCTAATCCAAAATTATCAAGAGGTCCCAGTAGTTTTACTATGTGATCTGAATTATTCACATCATCGAGAATGACAAGAACCTTCATACGACTAATTCTTCTAATAATATGATAGAGCCCAACTCATGGATCAACGAAATAACAGGCCCAAGATATGGAAGGTTTATTTAAGGAAGAATAAGAAAGAGACATAAGATAAGAGGGAAAGATATGTGATTTAGATTAGGATTATGTTATCATATCTTATCGTATCTTTAGGATTATGTTATTTGAATTCTGTTATCATAGTTTATCTTTAGGATTTATCCTTAGTTTATCTTTTAGGGAGATAATTGAGGGAGAGGTTAATAAATATAGGACAATATGTTAGTGAAAGGCACTTTTGGTGAATTTCTCTTGAATTGTATTGTGGAGCTGGTGCTCTGGAAGAGGGAGGCAGAAGATCAATCTGCCAATCTCTTTTTCTATTTTAATAATAAAACCCAACCATTCTTGGTATCCCATCATTGGTCCGACCTGCCGGATTAGCTCATCATGGTCTCCAAGGTTGATGCCCTAGACTCCAAAGTCACAGCTCTAGAAGCCCAATTCCAGGAGATGCAGTCCTCATTTGCTGAACTCCAGTAATCTCTAACACAGGAAGCACAAGCACATGAGGCCGAACGTCACGAAAATGCTGAGTTTCGATCCATGTTCACTGAGTGGTTAAAACAAAATTCTGGTAATCAGACCCACACGACAGAGAAGTCCCCTCTACTCTTCAGTGTCACTGACGACTATAAATTGTCAACAAAAAGGGTTGAATTACCCTCCTTCGACGGAACAGATCCACGTGGGTGGATTTTCCGAGCAGAGATGTATTTCCGTGTGCAAGGCACTAAACAAGAGATGAAAATTCCTCTCGCCCAATTATCAATGGAAGGGCACGTTGTCCATTGGTTTTCTGTTCTTTTGGAGGGCAATCCTAGCCTCTCATGGGACAGATTGAAGGAGGCTTTGTTGGAGCGTTTTGGGGATATCAATACCCGCAATCCATATGAGCAACTAGCAGCTCTAACACAGGAGCATTCTGTTGCAGATTTTATTGAGACTTTTGAATTTCTAATTTCCCAAGTGCCTCGCTTAGCTGAACCACAAGCCATTGGGTACTTCATGCATGGGTTAAAGCCTGACATTCGGCGTTGGGTGCGTCTTCACCACCCAGAGACCATTAGTAAGGCTATTTCATTGGCTAGAGATGTAGAATGTGCATTGTATGGGGAGACAGATAGCAAGATTAAAGGTTCTGGTCAGAAATCAGTTTTCAGCACTGGATTAAATTCCCATAAGGCTGGGATTTCGTTCTCTTCCTCTCCTCAGCCCGCTTTTCGTCATAGGAATAACTCCCAAAATTCACAATCTGAACCCAAGTCCCATGGCTTAGGGATAGGGTCTGACAGTAGACGTCCTGGAGATGTGAGGAGTAGGGGAATTCACCATCTATCTGCTCAAGATTTGTTTGACAGAAGGAAGAAAGGGTTGTGTTTTCGTTGTGGTCAGAAATTTCACCCTATGCATCAATGCCCAGAAAAACAAACTAGACTCACATTGCTTGCTGAAGACGAATTTATCAATGGGGAAGGGGAGATTGAATCAGTAAAGTGTGACACAGAGGAGGAACATGAAGAGGATGTAAATTGTGCTACTATGGATCTTATTCACCTCACTAAGGAAGCAATTTCAAGCCTTAGAGTCATGAAGTTGGAGGGGTACTTAAACAATTTGCCTATTCTAATTCTGGTGGACAGCGGTGCTAGCCATAATTTTGTCTCAAAAAGAGTGGTGAGAGCCTTAAGCTTGCCTGTTCAAGACACACCAGAAATAGGCATAAGGTTGGGAGATGGCCACCGAGTGTTGACAAAGGGGAAATGTGATTTGAGTGTAGATTTGGGTCCTACTACAGCTGCTGTGACTGCTTATGTTTTTGATATTGGCAGCTTGGATCTAATCCTTGGAATTTCGTGGTTGGAGACTTTAGGGACAGTGCAAACAGACTGGAAACAAAGGATTATGACGTATCACAGCGGGACAGAATTAATTACCTTGCAGGGAATCAATCAGGGGACTGTCACTGCTGCCTCTTCCTTGCATAACTTGATAACTAGCAGACTGCTTCCTATTGACAAGTTATTATGGAATACAGAGGCCCGAAATAATGAAACACTTCATCACAGTGAATTATCACACGAACAGTATGAAGAGGTTCAGCAATTACTCAACCAATTCCCAGTTGTTTTGGCTGAAATACAGGGCTTGCCACCTCCCAGAAATAGTGATCATGCGATCGTCCTTCATGCTGGACAGGGACCGGTAAGTGTCCGACCCTATAGATACCCTCATCATCAAAAGGATGAGATAGAGCACCAAGTTGTGGAGCTCTTGCAAAAAGGTTTTATTCGACCTAGTAATAGTTCCTTTTCTAGTCCTGTTATCTTGGTAAAGAAGAAGGATAATTCATGGCGTATGTGCGTTGATTATCGAGCTTTAAACAAGGTGACAGTTCCGGATAAATACCCTATTCCAGTTGTGGAGGAACTCCTAGATGAGTTGCATGGGGCTTGAGTATTCTCTAAGCTGGACCTTAAATCTGGATTTAACCAAATCAGGGTGAGGGAGGAGGATGTACACAAAACAGCTTTTCGAACTCATAATGGCCACTATGAGTACTTGGTTATGCCGTTTGGATTGATGAATGCTCCAGCCACATTCCAGTCCACTATGAATGACATATTTAGATCATATTTGCGCAGGTTTGTGCTTGTGTTTTTTGATGATATCCTGGTTTACAGCCCAAATTGGGAGGCACATTTGTCGCATTTAGCTGAAGTATTGCAATTGTTAAAGATCAACAATCTTGTGGTTAATAGAAAGAAGTGTACTTTTGGTAGAAAGACGATTGAATATTTAGGCCACATAATTTCAGGAGAGGGAGTAACTATGGATCCTGAGAAAATCCACAGCATCCTACATTGGCCAGTCCCTAAGAATGTCAAAGGAGTGAGAGGGTTTTTGGGGCTTACAGGATATTATCGTAAATTCATCAAAGATTACGGTAAGGTGGCCAAACCACTCACTGTATTAACAAAGAAAGACAATTTTCACTGGGATCTTGCTGCTCAAAAATCCTTTGAGGCCTTGAAGAAGTTGATGACCTCTTCACCTGTCTTAGCTCTCCCAAATTTTGCACAGCCCTTTGAGGTAGAGTGTGATGCTTCTGGAAAAGGGATTGGAGCTGTGCTTATGCAACAAAAGCGCCCAATCGCCTATTTCAGCAAGGCACTGTCCGAAAGAGCCCTATCTAAATCTTCCTATGATAAAGAAATAATGGCACTTGCACTCGCTGTCCAACATTGGAGACCCTACCTGTTGGGACGACATTTCGTAATCTATACTGATCAGAGGAGCCTAAAGCACCTCCTCCAACAGCGGATCACAACTGCTGACCAGCAAATTTGGATAGTCAAACTACTCGGGTACTCTTTTGATATTGTTTATAAACCAGGGGTGGACAATAAGGCTGCTGATGCCTTGTCTAGAATTCCAGAAGAGGGTGAATTAAAGGCTCTAATTTCATCACCAGTGTGGCTGGATGGTCAGGATTTAATACATGAAATACATGGGGACTCACACCTCCAAAATATTATTTCTGACTTACAAAGGGATCCTAATTCAAGACCAGGCTTCATATATAAGAATGATGTTCTCCTTTATAAGAACAGGTTGGTCATTCCAGCAAATTCCCCTAAGATACCACAACTTCTAGCTGAATTTCATGACACCCCACAAGGGGGGCACTCTGGTTTTCTTCGTACCTATCGCAGGCTAGCCAGTAATCTCCACTGGGTTGGTATGAAGAAGCGAGTTCAGGATTATGTTAAGTCTTGTGATGTTTGCCAGAGACAAAAGTATGCAGCTCTGTCCCCAGGGGGCCTTTTGCAACCTCTAGACATACCTAATCTTGTTTGGGAGGACCTTTCTATGGACTTCATTACGGGTCTCCCAAGATCTAGAGGATTTGAAGCTGTTCTTGTTGTGGTAGACCGACTATCAAAGTATGCTCATTTTCTTTTATTGAAGCATCCTTATACAGCAAGGGGAGTTGCAGAATTATTTGCAAAAGAAATTGTTCGATTACATGGAATTCCTAATTCCATTATTAGTGATCGTGATCCTTTGTTTATTAGTCATTTCTGGCAGGAATTATTCAAACTTCAGGGTACCACACTTAGGATGAGCTCTTCCTACCATCCTGAAACAGATGGTCAAACAGAAGTTATCAATAGGTGCCTTGAAACATACTTAAGGTGCTTCGCTTCTGAGCAACCTAGATGCTGGGCTCAATGGTTGTCGTGGGCTGAGTTGTGGTACAATACCACTTTTCATGTTTCTACAAACTCAACACCATTTGAAGTGGTATATGGTCGGAAGCCTCCTAGCCTAGTTCACTATCTTCAAGGTGAGACAAGGGTCGAAGCAGTGGCAAGGGAATTGATTGACAGGGATGAGGCACTGAGACAGTTGAAGCATCACCTGCTGCGAGCACAACAACAAATGAAGAAGTGCGCTGACAAGAAACGACGAGATCTGTCATTTGAGGTGGGGGAATGGGTTTTCTTAAAGTTGAGGCCTCATCGTCAGCAATCTGTGGTTCGAAGAGTGAATCAGAAGCTGGCAGCACGGTTTTATGGCCCTTATCAAGTTCTGGAACGTTATGGACCTGTTGCTTATAAATTGAAATTGCCCCCTTCCTCTAGGATACATCCCATTTTTCATGCATCCCAATTGAAGAAGGCTGTTGGCAATTATGCGGTGGAACCTGAGCTACCAAGCGATTTGGAATTGGAGCTTCCAGATTTTGCAGAACCAGAGAAGACTTTGGCCTCTAGGAAAATTTCCAAGCAAGGCGAAGCCATTCAACAGGTTCTTATCAAGTGGAAGAACAAGCCCATTGAGGAGGCCACTTGGGAGGAAGAGTTTGTTATTCGCAGCCAATTTCCCTCTTTCAGCCTTGAGGACAAGGCTGCTGTGATAGGAGAGGGCAATGATAGAGCCCAACTCATGGATCAACGAAATAACAGGCCCAAGATATGGAAGGTTTATTTAAGGAAGAATAAGAAAGAGACATAAGATAAGAGGGAAAGATATGTGATTTAGATTAGGATTATGTTATCATATCTTATCGTATCTTTAGGATTATGTTATTTGAATTCTGTTATCATAGTTTATCTTTAGGATTTATCCTTAGTTTATCTTTTAGGGAGATAATTGAGGGAGAGGTTAATAAATATAGGACAATATGTTAGTGAAAGGCACTTTTGGTGAATTTCTCTTGAATTGTATTGCGGAGCTGGTGCTCTGGGAGAGGGAGGCAGAAGATCAATCTGCCAATCTCTTTTTCTATTTTAATAATAAAACCCAACCATTCTTGGTATCCCATCATAATATCATTGGGCAATGAATTTGGTGTGTCAATTTTCACAACATCTCCTAATAGTTCAGAAAAAATTTCTTTCTTCAAAGAAATTATTTCACGTTTGCTTGATTGTTCTCTTTCATTAGCTAGAAAATAAGAACCTTCATATTCAGACCGTAGTTTATGAAACACTTCTTCTGCGAGGGTTGTCTTGCCAATACCGCCCATACCCCAAATTCCAATTAGAAGTGTGTCTTTTGACTTGTTGCATATCAAAGATTCTACATTAGCAATTTGCTCACTAATACCAACAAGTCCCTTTGAGTTAACTAGTGGTTCAGCCAACTTCATTAGAACAAGGTTGACAATATCTTTAACCAGCTTAGCATCAGTTCTGTGCAACACACAAAGTGAGAGAAAGTGTATGTTAAAATCAATGTTGTTAATATTAATTAACTCATTCATTTGTGAAGGGAAGTCAACATGCCCGGTGGAAAATTAATAAAAGGACTTTGTTAGATGTATATAGAAATCTTTTAAAAAGTTATAATTTAGAAATTCAAATATATTTAGAAGAGCCTCACACTCTCTAACACATTTCTTCCAACACTCTTTTTTATTAGTTAAAATTTATTGAAAACAACAAAATCACGACTGTGGTTCATTATATAAGAGCTAGTAAGACCTACACAATTTTATCATTTCCAACCAATTCTAGTTAATAATAGAGAGTGTGTGTTAGAGAATGTGTTTCTAGAATTTCTCATATATTTAAAGGCTAAATGACAATTTTTCTCCTTTGTCTTATTTTTTTGTTCAGTTTGGCCCTTTATCCTTTGGAAAGTCCACTTTGGTCCTATATCTTATTTAAAAGGTTCAAAATGTCCTTTATCTTTTAAAAATTTCACTTTGGTCATTTATCTTATTTAAAAGGTTCAAAATAATCCTTCAACTACTTAAATATATTCAAAATGGTCCTTTATTCGAAGGACAAAGTTGAATATATTTAAATAGTTGAATGACCATCTTGAACCTTTTAAATAAGATAAAGGACCAAAGTGAACTTTTTAAAAGATAAGGGACCATTTTGAACAAAATAAATAAGATAAAGGACCAAAATGGTCATTTAACTTATATTTAAATGTATTACTTTATTGTAATTTAACCACTAAATTAAATGGACCAACAAATTAGCATGGTTGGTCGCGTCAGAATTCTAGCATAGTGGCATTGGCTAAAATTACATATGCAGAAGTAATAACTAATAAGCATACATTTTGTTGAAAGCAATCTATTTTTTTTTTTTTTACCAATTAATCTATCTATTTACTATATACTAAATAATTTAATTAAAATACATTCAAAGTGTAAATATTTTTTTTCATAGATTGATATGAATTATGATAAGATTGTTAAATCTTGTAGTAATTACTTTAAAAGTATTACTAAGATTGATTTCTAATTGGTTTACAGTGCAAAAATCTTTACTGAGAATGCATTAAAATTAAACTCTATTCAAATCAACACACTAAGTTGGACATGTGTCATCTTACCATAAAATTAAACCTTTTCTCACTCAAAACTCTTCTTCTCTTTCATTTTTTTTTCTATTGTTCCACTATTTTTTGCTTTTTTCTTAGATTTTTAATATAATATTTAATACTATAAAATGAGTTTGTTTCATGTTCCATATTAATTTTTATATTGCTATTTATAAATCATATTCTTATACTATTCTTATATTGTATTAATAGTGCTATTTATACTTCTAATGGTTAAGATTAGTTAGTCATTACAACCATTAGATTTCAAGGAAATGAATGATGAGGATGGGGAGTAACTCTCTCTTGAGGAGGGATCCACTTACTCCAAGAGTAAGTCTAAGAGAGTTACTCTTCATCCTCACCATTCATTTCCTTGAAAACAAAGGTTGCATCATTTTACAATCAAATAAACCACGTTGAAAATATGCATATAAATAGGTGGAAAATATTGAAGATTTATGCGGAAAAAAAAGCTTACCGAGATTTTGACGAACCATCAATTCCAGAAAAATCAGCAGATTTGCTCATAGCATTTCTCCAGATCTGCACCTTGGTCTTATATTTTCTTTCATGCTTAGCAAATGCTTTTTTGTATCTGTCGGACGATTGATGTCGTACATGCGTGGGTTCTATACGGTAGAAAACAGGGATTAGGATTCGTCCATATTTCTCTTTGCATTCAAGTATTGTCACAAGTTCTTCTAAACACCAACGCGAAGAAGCATAGCCTTGTGAGAATATGATCAACGACATGAATGATCTTTCAATTGCTCCTACAAGTGAAGGCCATATTTCTTTTCCCTTCTCAAGTTTATCATCTACAAAGGCATTTATTTTCTTTATGTCAAAAGCCTCAGTCAAATGGCTAAGGAACCCGTGGCGGATGTCCTTACCCCTGAAGCTAACAAAAACATCATACTTCATTTGAGGAGTACTGTTGTCTGATGACATGGGCTTTTCCTCTACACTCTTCTGTTTTTGAAGTGACCCAGAGACAGTGAAATTAAGTATGGTGTTTGATTGCAATATGTGCACAGTGGATCTTTCTTAATTTGTCTCTACACTGGAATATGCATGAACCACAACGTAGGTAACCGGAAAGAGAAAAAAAAAAGTTAGAAATGAAGTTGAAAAATCATAGCTTATGAAACATCTAAAGCAAGTTTAAATGAGGAATTAAGGAGGAGGATGTCATATATGAGAAAAACAATACCAGCTTCTTCCTTTTCTTTGGCAAAAAATGAATAATTGATTAATGGAAATGACAGTACAGCTGGAATATTATATAGCTAAAGTGATGGTTTGGGTGTTAGGGTTCAAAGTCAACCCTTGGTCATGCATATGTTGGAGCGTCAACTTACCGGCATTGCAGTTTAAAAAGCAATTTCACAACCTGAAACTGCGCCCACTAACACGGTTTGACTGGGTCCCAAAAGAAAGATAAGTGAAAGAACCGAACTCCATGTGTGAACCTATTGGCTATTGCTAAGAAATTAAATTTACATACATAAATATCCAACAGATTCAACGTGCATATAATAAAATTATTGCCACTAACCCACTACACGCACAAAAATTAAAGGCATTATGACTTGACAAGAAAAAATGTAAACTTTGAATATGAGTTTGAATGCCCCAAACAATTCTTGGTTCTGCTCAGTCTTAATTCTATATATCAGACCATGTCAATCAAAATAAGATGAAATAATCTTAAGAATCAGATTTTGTGAATGAAAAAAAATCTTGGCATGATGTGGTAGTCACTAAAAGTTAATTTTTGTTAAATGCTTTTTGTTGTCTCTAGTTCCCCTTTTTCATGTGCGAGCAGAGGAGAGAATGGGTTGTATAAAACAATTTTCGTTAATAAAAGTAAAATTCTCTTGTAAAGATTTTGATTGATTTGTTCATCTTATCATGCGAATGAAAGTAAAATCATGTTCTTGTCAGATGAAAATGTCCCTTTGCATGTGAAGTAGGTGGGTGGGAGTAAATAATTCTATCAACAATGATACATGGATACTGCAATAGTAGAAACGCTCATTTGACATTTCTCAGTTGCTCTATTTCTCTTCTTATCACATCATATTACTCTTCGTGTCTCATCTTGTTTGACGTTAAAGGGTTTTGAAACAAAAATTAAGAAATATAATTAATATTTTAGATTTCATAAAAATTATTAGAGAATTTCCTGATATATCCCTTCTCTGTCATATTATTTACATTTTTTTTCTCATTTTTATTTTCTCATTCCACAATAAATGATTAAGGATATAACAGAAAAATATATTTAATGCTTCATTCATATTGTATAATGACAATCAAAATGGAACAAAAATTGTTAAAATGTTAAATAAAATGTGATGGAAGTATTACTTATAACATTACCACTTTTCTCTCTTCTATTTTTTTTCTCAGAAGGTGAAGATTAACATTGAGTATCCACACCATAAAAAAAAATTGAGTATCCACCAATCATTATTCTAACTAATAGGAATGCAAGTAATACTTTCTCTAAGAGCATCTCCAACCCAATATCTCTCTTTGAGTTCTTAAATGGGTCACACATGTACATATCACTCATTTTTACTCTTTTCAATACAAGCATCTCATAAACATCTATTATCTCCAACCCAATACCTCTACAAAATTAACCAAATGGGTCCTACCAATAAATTTACATACTTACTTTTTTTTTATTTTAATTATAAAAGACTACATTGATATGATAGTATGGCCCACAATTTTTTTTAGTACCGGTTCTCTAATTAGAACCGATTCTAAATTCAGATTCTTTTTCAACGACCAAATACCGTGCAAGTATCGTATCACTTTCTCAAATACTGTGAAAAGATATGCGTTGCAGATGGTCTAATACTCTTTCTATCCATTTCTCTACCCACCAGTTAGTTACATTATATTAGTTAGTTAATTAGGTTAGTTGGTTGAAGAAATAAGGTAGGTTTGCCTATAAATGAGAGGGGAGGTGAAGACAAATAATTGGGGCCTTTCAGCCTTTGGGCATTAGGATATAGAATTGGGAAGAAGTCTCCAATTTAAAGATCTTTAAATTAGGGGAGTTCTTCCCAATTCTGTCTAGTGAAGAAACTAGATTTCTATCAGATATTAACACCAAAAAATAATAATAGGACAATTAAATAGATACAATAGTAGAAAAGAAATATTTCATAACTTTTTAAACCAATGGATAACTTTCATCAAATAGCCTGTCCATTCATAACCATTGGTAGAAGCTGATGGTTGGACTGAAAGACCAGGGAAAGTCCCATCCATCATATGCTGAAATGGGTTCAAAGGTTTAGAAATTTCCACTGAACCTTCCAACATTTTCACCACATCACTCATTATTGGTCTTGATTCTGGCCTATACTGAACACATGACAAAGCTACCTTAACCATTCTTTCAGCCATTTCCTTATGCCTCTCCTCTATTCCACAAGCCATTATTAACTCTCCCAATTTTCCAGCATCAAATCTTTTCCAAACCCATACTGGAAACCACTCTTGGCTTTCTGGAAGGTTAATGTCAAGGTTTCTCCTCCTTCCTATGATTTCAAATAACAGTATTCCAAAGCTGTAAACATCACACTTATGAGTTACATGAAATGACATCCAAAGCTCAGGTGCAGCATAACCAGGAGTGCCCCTACCTCCTGTCATAGTCATATGAGTATTGTCTCTGTTGCAAAGCTTGGCCAATCCAAAATCAGCAACTTTAGGATTGAAGTTGCTGTCCAAAAGAATATTTCCTGGTTTGATGTCATAGTGGATTATTCTTTGTTGGCAATCTTCATGCAAGTACGCAATGCCTCTGGCTGTCCCAACTGCAATCTCATAAAGCTTTTTATATCCTAAGGTCTTATTTTCATCGAACAAATACCTGTCAAGAGATCCATTCTCCATGTACTCATAAATCAGTGCTCTGAGTTCTCTTTCAAAGCAAAACCCATACAACTGAACTAGATTGAAATGATGAATTTTTCCAATTGTACCCACTTCTGCCATAAACTGTTCCTCAATTCTCTTATCAGAATTCCCACGTAGAACCTTCACAGCCACAGCGGTTCCATCACCTAAATTTCCTTTATAAACTTGTCCAAAACCTCCTGACCCCAACAATGTAGAGTAGTTATCAGTTGCAATACTGAGCTGTCTACCAGTAAACCTGATTGGCTTTTCTCTTTCCATATTACCCAGAAATGTATCCATGGAAAGAGTCAGATATTGATCAGCCAACTTCGCCAGCACAAGGTTGACAATATGTGTAACCAGTTCAGCATCAGTTCTGTACAGCACACAAAGGGAGAGAAAGTGCATTTTAAAATCAATGTTGTTAATATTAACTCACCCATTTGAATGTTTGTTTGGGAGGGGGTTGATAAGGGATGGAGCTAGATTTAAATGGTAGAGGGGCTGATCAAAAATTTAAATTTTATCTAACAAATATGTACAGATCAAATTTCATGGAATATTTATAATTCCAAAATTTTGATTGCATTACTATTATATTAAAAGATTAATAAGAAATATATTTACACATAACACAAATTAAATATTTTTTTTTAAAACTTGAGAGTATAAATGTCAATGACTACTTTCACATGCCAAGAGGAAATTATATTACTCATCAGCTTATGCTTTATGACAAGGGAATTTATTAACCTGTTCAATGATTTTTTCAATTTAGTTTCAAATTTCATCTTCAACTTTAATATTCACCATTGTCTTTTATTTTTTTCAATTTTCCTTATTAATTTGCTAATAATTTGCGCTTTCTTGGTATCTTAATATTTTGTTTTTGGTCCCTAACAAAATTTTATTTGACTTTTAGTCCCCCTAATTTTTTTATTTTGTTTTAATTTTTCTAATATATATTTTTTAAGTATTACTCTCTATAATATTTTGTTCATTCTGAATTAGTTTTTTTGAAAAATATTTCCTAAGGACTAAAAAAAAATCTACATATAACAACTAGAAAATATTTAACATTTATGGGGGGGGAAAAGAACTTACCGAGATTTTGATAACTCAATTCCAGGTAAAGCAGCAGAATTATTCATAGCTTCTCTCCAGAGTTGCACCTTGGACTCATATCTTCTTTCATGCATAGCAAATGCTCTTCCGTAACTCCCCACTTGACGTTGTACATGTTCGCGTTCTACAGAGTAGAAAATAGGGATTACAATCCGTCCATAATTCTCTTTGCATTCAAGTATTGTCACAAGTTCTTCTAAACAAAAACTGGAAGAAGCATAGTTCTCTGAGAATATGATCAACGAAATGAATGAACTTTCAATTGCTTCAACAAGTGATGGCCACACTTTTTCTCCGCTCAAAAGGGTATCATCTACGAAGGCATTTATTTTCTTCCTGTAAAAAGCCTCAGTCAAATGGCTAAGGAACCCATGGCGGATGTCCTTACCCCTGAAGCTAAGAAAAACATCGTACTTTATTTGAGGAGCGTTGTTGTTGTTGTCTGATGACATGAGTTTTTCCTTTACACCCTGTTTTGCAATTAACTGAAAGACAAAGAAAAACAATACATTCAATTTCCCAAACAGCTCTGGATTGGAACATGTTCACAGTGGATCTTTCCAAATCAATTTGTCTCTACACTGGAATCTGAAAGAGGCACAAGGTAACTTGTAAGAAAAAAGAAAGTTAATTAAAAATGAAGTGGAAATTAAAATCAGACTGTTTATAAAACAGAAACATGATACCTAGAAAGTTGAAATGAGGAAGGAGGAAGGATGTGATACGAGAAATACAATACCCGCATCTTCCTTTTCTTAGGCCAAAAATGAATAATTGATCTAGATGGGGTTATTGATCCTGAATACTATAGCTAAGTGATTGTTTGGGTTTTCACCGCCTAAACCTGTGAATAAATAAATATATGTACACAGACGTCACACACATAGATACCCCCAAAGTTGTTTGACTGGGTACCGTAAGAAAGATAAGTGAAAGGACTAAAATATACAATATTTTCATTTTTTTTTATTTATCTTATCTTATCATGTATAATAGTACCATATTATTTATCTATGACGGCTTCTAGGAAGGTTGAATAGGTCCTGCTGCATAGAGGTGGGCAAACGGACGGATCCGCCCGTTTAGTCCGTAATCCGTTTGGCCCATGGCCCGTTTAGCCTGTCCGTATTGTAAATGGGCTTTGATTTTTCAAGTCCGGGATCGGTCCGTTTAGTCCGCGGGCTAAACGGGCTGGCCCGTTTAACAGAAAAAAAATAAAAAAAATAAAAAATTAAATTTTTAAAACTAAAATTTAACCTTTTTTTACACCTTTTTTTTAAAAAAAAATCCAAAAAAAAATTATAATGTGCAGCAGCACCTATGACAAAATATTGTATCATCAACCATTTTGAAAATTAAATTTTTTAAACTAAAATTTAACCATTTTTTAAATCTTTCTTTTTTTAAAAAAAAGCCAAAAAAATTTATATACATATGTAGCAGCACCTATCACAAAATCAATATCAAAGGTTTTGATATACACAAATCAATTCATACTCAAGCACTACTCAATCAATTAATACTCAAACACTACTCAATCAATTAATACTCAAGCACTACTCAATCAATACTAAATCAAAATAATATATCACCAATCATATAAAAAGTACTTAATTTGCAAGTGTGTCAAGTCTAGATCCAAACAAGTCAAATGCAAATTTTAAATGCACACAAATATAATACATATAGATACTTCATTGAATATTTAAATAACATCCTAAAATTAAAAAAAAAAAAAAAAAGCCCGTGGACTGCCCGTTTAGCCCGCGGTTAAAACCCGTTTAGCCCGCGGGTTAAACGGGCCGGACTAAAAAGCCTGCATTTTAAACGGACTCGAAAAAATGGAGTCCGTATACCGTACGGGTTACGAGTTAACGGGTTAGTCCGCGGGCCCGGATCCGTTTGCCCACCTCTAGTCCTGCATCGTGCAAAAGTTATGTGAATCGTCGGATATTGGACTTCTGCAGCGGATGGTCCAAATATGGTCAAGATCTTTCAATAGGGACCGTATGGGATCAAAATGCAGCTGTACTCCATGTACAGTTGTTGATCCCACGAGCTGAGTGTATCGTTGGGCAAGAAGGTCTTTGTGCTAAGGCCCTTTGGCATTTTGTGAGCAGAGCGTATCGATGCAAATACCATGTATACATTAGAGGGGCGTAGCGGCATGCTGTGGTTTTTGCTAGCCGTCGGCGCGGGTTCGATTCCAATTTCCATATGATGCAATTTTTTTTTCTCTTTTAGTGGTTTTTTTTAATCTTTTAGTGGTTATTTGGTTAAAAAGAAAAAAGAAAAAATTAACGCAAAATATAAGCAGGAGTCAATCCATGTTACTGCTTAAGAGACATTTATATATTCTCGGAAATAATATTTTTAAGAATGTTATTAGTAGGAATGTTATTTTCATTAAAAATGTTTGATAAATACTTTTAATTCTTAGGAATGTTTTTAAATTTATTTTAATTTAAAAACAAAAATATTAAATAAATGAGGTAGAAAAAGAAAGAAGTGATTTTTTTTTTAACCCAAAGGTTGGCACAGTGGTATAAGGCCCTGCTGCGTTTATATGAGGGGAAACAATCTATTTAGTGGAAGAACCCGTGTTCGATTCCCTCCGTGTGCAAAATTTCCTTGGATCAACGGCAGCCATATACCGCGAGCGGGATTAATCTCTGACCTAAGACTAAAAAAAAGAAAGAAGTGAGAAATTATTTTAAACATTCCCATAGGAATATAAGATTCCCACCACCTTTACATGTATAATATGGATTTTTGAGAATGAATTATGCCTAAGAATATTTTTTGATTACTTTCTAACAAACATGGAAATATATATTTTCATGTCCACATTCTCGGAAATCCAATAAGATTTCGTGAAACAAACGCTCTCTTAGTGTTTATGCATTGACATGTAACAACCACCCTTCCATAACAAAATTTTACAAGCATGAGCGATTTATAAATTCATATACCTACCTAATATGTTTAATTTTACTTAAAAATAATTATGATTTATTTGGTATGCTTTAATTAATTTTATTTTTTTTTAAATTATATTTTAATATTTATTTCAGCATGCAAAATTATAAGGTTATCACATAAGTCTAATTGAGTACTCCCTGTGTTTCTAAATATGTGACGTTTAAGGTTTGTTTGCACAAACCAAGGAAACTAATATCTTTTTTGAATTTTGATGAAATTGTTAGTCTTTTTCATATTATAACTTTGTGAATTTAATTTTTATCAATACACTAATTTCTCTCTTCACCAATAGCTAAAAGATTCAATTATTTATTTAAAAATGTGTAAAATAAATATGTGAGTAAGGGTATAATTGATAAAAAAAAAAGTAATGAATGTATGACTATGTTTGGTAAAACTAGCTGATAAGCTATCTGAAAACTTATAAGCTAGTTGAAAGTTTATAAGCTATAAGCTAGGAGCTGAAAAGCTAGAAGTTTTTAAGCTAGTTTATTTAATTGAAAGTATTTAGTAAGATTAATTGATAAGCTAGCTGATAAATGTCAAATGACTTAAAAGGATATATTTAATATTTTTAATAACTTTTCATCTTAAAAAGACAATAATTTTGTATTATAAAAGAATAGTAAAAATTTGGTGATTTTACTCATTATTTAAAATCAAATTTTTAATAAACTAATATTATTTGAAATGAAATTTTTTCATTTTTTTAAAAAAGAAGAATTAATTTAAATAAACTTATATTGTTTAAAATCAATTTTTTAATACTTAATTTTTTATTAATAATACTAATTTAAAGAAAAATAAATAAAAATTGTTTTTTCTTTATAATTTAGATTTTTTATCAACTTTTGTTTAATGACAAAATATTTTAAATAAAAATTCTTTATTCACATTAACGGTATATTAATTAGCGATTTTAATCAATAATAGAAATTAACGGTTTTAATCAATAAAATACGTTTAATGCACTCTTAATTCATACAATTCAGCCTAATATATTTTAGATAGAGATTTGATTTTTACCATTCACCTACTTTGTTAATTCACGCCAGATTTATTCACAGTATTTATACACTTACAATATTCGTCTACACAATTTCTACATAGATTTAAAATATTTTTTTAAATAAAATTTGTAATGAATATAGTTATAGTTATTCACCTACCAAAGGCCCTTATTAGCGTAATTCTCTATGCTCACTAAAAGCCAAAGGGCTTTAGCGTAAAGAGTAAAGACCTTCTTCTCCAACGATACACTCAGCATGTGGGGTCCACTACTGTACATGGAGTACAGCTGCATTTTGATCCCATACAATCCCTACTGAAAGATCTCGAGCATATCTTGACCATCCGTTGAGGAAGTCCAACATCTGATGGTTCACATAACTTTTGCACGGTACAGGACCTATTCTTCGCACACTAGAAGCCGTCATTATCTATTACATTATCATTTTTTCACTTTTATTTATTTTCTCTCAAAATGAAAATGTAGACTAGCATTGAATATCAACTAGATTTGGAAACCGTGAGATGCACGGATTCGATTAAATTATATCTTTTTTATATTTATATTTAATATTTATATATAAAAAATATATATAGATTAAAAAATTTATTTTTAAAATATTTAATAGGATATTAAATATAATTATATTAAAATTAAGAAAGATAATTAATTATTATATTTTAATTTAACGGATCTTATCTTCAAAAATATTAAGGTTATTGAACTTTATTTAAAATCTAAATTTTAAATCCGTGCGTTGTATGAGTTTATTTAGATTATTTATTTTTTATATTTGTATTTAGTATTTTTTAAAATGTATGTATATAAATAAAATTATCATTTTTAAAATATTTAATAGTATATTAAATATAATTATATTAAGATTGAGGAAGATGATTGTAGTAATAGTAGTAGTATAATAGTAGTACTTTTCAAAGTTATTTATTTATAAGAATTATTATATAATTGAGACTTTATGTTTTTTTTTTGTGTAATCAAGAGATATTTCCCCTTCCACCGGGTCAGTCCATTATTGGGGTAAAGTGGTACCTCTAGTTGCAACTCCATGTCCAAGTCGAGATCAAACCCCAGACCTTGGTTAAGGGACCCAAGTGCCGAACCACTTGTGCCAACAACTTTCGGTTGTGACTTTATGTTTTAATTTAAGTATTATTAGGCCATATAAGAATTATTATTTTTATGTGATCCACATTTTTTAATATTATTACAATTTTATTTTTTATATGTTATTTATTGTTTTTTCACTTTTAGT
This sequence comes from Pueraria montana var. lobata, assembly GCA_026413185.1. Classification (NCBI taxonomy): domain Eukaryota; kingdom Viridiplantae; phylum Streptophyta; class Magnoliopsida; order Fabales; family Fabaceae; genus Pueraria; species Pueraria montana. The sequence continues at coordinate 27,318,040 of CM048656.1, forward strand.
GATTTCGAAAATAAATGTTATTAATAATAATAACTATACTATTATTGAATATTTTACAACTATTATAATAATAATTTTTAATAATAATAATAATAAATTTTTTCATAACGGTCAATTTTGAGACACTATAATTTTTTATTCTTATAAATTTAGATCTTAAAAAAATAAACATTCATTATGTCTCATAAATATAAAGAATAATATTTATCGCTATTATTATTATTATTATTATTATTATTATTATTATTATTATTATTATTAGTGTCTCATAAATATAAAGAATAATATTTATCGCTATTATTATTATTATTATTATTATTATTATTATTATTATTATTATTATTATTATTATTAGTGTTATAAATTATGTACTATTTAACATAATTTTGCCTATAAAATATCTGTGAGGCTTTTGCATCAATTTAATTGTCATTTTTCAAAGTGTTATATATATATACACGGAGAAAATAATTATGAAACACACTTAAGTGAACATACTACTATTGTACTACTACTCTATATATTATCTATAATAAGGTCTTTTCATGTCATGTTAAAAAGAATATTATAAGTTGAAGATATTAAGTAAAATCAAATTAATTATTGATTTTTTTTGTTGCTAAAAATGAGAAAGGATAAAACTGTGTACATTATTTATTTATAATATATGGAGAGAGCAAAAGAAATAATGATAATAAAAAAAGCACATAGATTAATTGTTATGTGATGTTTGGTTCCCAATCTTCACTTCCCATGTTTTGTCAAATTCATTGGATGATGAACTTTCGTCTCTTATTTGTACAAAAGTGTAACTATTGCAAGCTAATTAAATAACACATATTGAGCGGCATTCTCGTTTTCTTAAACCACAATAGCAAAATAAGAGAGAGAGAGAGAGAGAAAAATGTTAACTAAGCCAAAAAAGAAGAAGAAAGAAATACTAAACAAATAAAAAGATAAAGAATGGAAGAATAAACTTACTAATTGATCCCTAAAAAGATAATATTAATGAAGTAAAACATTCAATCTCTCTGTGTTATGTCAAGGAAGTATGCAAAAAGAAAAAATTGTGATTTTTACTAAATAGAAGTCAATATCAAAATAAAATAAATCTTATATGAAAAACAATATGGACAATTAACCAAACAACTAAAATAATATTAAGATAACTTCAACATAAGTTTTGATATCTTTTTTATTGTTATTTTTAACTTAATTATCTTGACTTCTGATTGTTTGCGTTTATATAAAGATATTAATATACTCAAGAATATTATGAAGAGGTTGTCATATATACTAATACTCAAGAATTGATTAGCAAAATGAAGCCAAAAAAAAGAAGCTACGAAGAGTGAGAGGTTAAAGTTTCATACCTTTAAATTTTCATTCGACTCCACTTTTACATGTTGCATACCTATTGTAATTGTTTGATGCATATTTTCTTGAAATTTTTTAGTCATGTCATCCTTCATATCTTATCTGTACAATAGTGTCATTGTTAGCTAAGTAAGATATATTGAGCAAGATTCTCATTCTCTCAAACCGCAATAGCAAAATGAGAGAGAAAAATGTTAAACCAAGAAAAGAAACAGTGAGTAAATGAAAATATAGATAATGAAAAAAATACCCCAAAATACAACTGTTAATTGATCCCTAAACCTCATGGAAGAATATAGAATATATAAGAGAGGATAAAGGCTCACCTACTTCATATTTTTAAACATGATAATAATGAGGTCAGTTAATGTTTTCAATAAAATTTAAAATGTTTTGAAAAAAAAAAGTTACAAAATTTTAATTAATTTTATACGTTATTGATTGATTCAAACATTAAATGAATTATTCTTGGTTGTCTCGTGGAGTCAAATGTTTACACTTTCCAAAACTTTGTTCATTCTTAAAAGAAAAACGTTTTTTTAGTGTTAAATCGAAGAATGTTTTTATTCAACTTGTATCGTTGTGCCAGAAAAAATATGTAATTCTATCTTACACTAAAAAGTTTTCACTTGAATATATTAATTAACCATATTCGGTGAATTATTCTTGGTCTTCTAAATCAATGAAACAAATTAATTGGTGAAATAAATTGATAATACTTCTAGCATTTGATCAGGTGCTGATAACAAATTAACCGTGTATATACATATACATATATACCACCATTGAAATGAATGTTACATAATTGAATCAGATCAATGACTATTGTGAAGTTAATATTTTAATCTGACGATTATAAAAAGTTCAAGAGAAGTTTAGATATAGATATTGATGATTGATTGATTGATATTGATATTGATATAGATATAAATAGATTATTACATGTTACTTTTCATTTGTTACTTTTTTTTTATCAAATTTAAAAGGCAACGTTATTAATAACAATTATTATTATTATATTATTATTGCAGACTTTACAACTATTTTATATTTATTATATGTAATCTATATTTAGTACTTTATGGTCTAAATTTATTAGAATAAAAATCACAATATAAAATATTATGAATTCTTTAATATTTATCCACATATTTACAAAATCTTTACTTTTAGTTATTATTTCTCATGAAATATATTTTAATGTAACTAATTAATAAATATAATATAGTATTCAAGAAAAATAAAAAAATATATAATGTTCAATGTTTTTATTATAATATTTATATATGTGTAACTTATTTAAGATTTGAATAAAATCAAATAATAAATATTAAATATATTTTTTTAAAAACTAATTAACGGTAAGAAATTTTTTTTATTATTATTATTATTATTATTATAAGATTAAAGTAAAAAATAACATATATTAAATTGTAAAATTTAAATTTTAAATATCTATAATAGTATTTAAGATTTAAATAAAATTAAATTAAAAAGAAAAATATACTAAATTATAACATCTAAATTTTATCACAAAAATTGTAAAAAACATAAATTTATTTAAAATATTATCATAAAAACATTTTAGATATGTTTATTTTATAAATATTCTCACTTATTCTCACCTATCCTCCACATAATTAAATATTTTTTCAACAAATATTAATATAATATTCTCTTTACATTTTTTTTAATAAATAATAAAATTGACATTCCCTATTGTATTATTTATTAATAATATATAACAGTCAAAGTCAAATGCCAGGACGTGCATGAGAGTGGGGCAGAAATTTTTATACCTATCCTCTGGATTTTCAATCCAAGTCATGCCTAGGTCTAGTCTTCTGTCGCCCTGCCCATAATCAATGTCATAAAAACCACTTTACAATCTATAAAGAAGTTATAAGATTGATTTGATGATTAAGAGAAAAAAAAAATCATAGATTTAAATTTTTTTCATTAATAAAAATTAATAATTAATATTTACCGATTAAAAAAAAAAACTTTACAGCCCAGAAACGTACGGATCTCATGACAACTGTTATATGGATAGCTATCCAAGATTGCGTTTGATAATTTTCAAAATTCAGACATCTTGAAGCTATTTAAAAATATAAACATGGATGCATATAGGATGAAAAGGAGTAGGAGTAAATAAACAGGAATGTGTATCCTAATTTAACTCTATACTACGATAGGATTAAAAATACTATAGAACCAATTACTTGAGTTTGATATACGATACACATATAAAAAGGGGAGGCCTTTTTACCAGTCTGGTAGTATAAATAAAATTCTTTTTTAATTACCAATTAGTACAACTTTATATGATGTTGCAGGTATTTTTTATCACTATGTTTACTTTTTTGCTTCACTTATTATACAAAGTTTTCTTTTGATTCCAAATAGGCAAAAGGAGAACATTATCACCTTAAAACAGGACACTTGTGAAATGGATACATTTGAATCCAATTAGTGGAAAGCAAATATTTTACAACTCATTTAACCCATGGAAAACTTCCATCAAATAGCATATATCCTCCATCACACATTGCTAGAGACTAATTCAATCTCACACTTGCTCATAATAGGAGTAGAACATACTATGCTGGAGTCAGTTACCATGACAGAACCAGATGAAATATTTGTTGTATAGGTCTGTGACAATTGGACTGGATGAGCAACGTAAATCCCACCCATCAAGTACTGAAATGGGTTCATAGGTTCTGGAATTTCCACTGAACCTTCCAGCATTTTCACCACAACACTCATTATGGGCCTTAATTCTGGCCTATATTGAGCACACCACAAAGCTACCTTAGCCATTCTTTCTGCAATCTCTCTACTTTTCTCCTCTATTCCACAGTCTATTATTAACTCCCCCAGTTGTCCAGTATCAAATTTTTTCCAAACCCATATTGGAAACCACTCTTGGCTTTCAGCATGCTTAGTATCATGGTGTCTTCTCCTGCCCATGATTTCAAATAACAGAATTCCAAAACTGTAAACATCACACTTGTGAGTCACTGGAAAATTAGGCATCCAAAGCTCAGGTGCAGTATAACCAGGAGTTCCCCTACACCTTGTCATGGTTAGATGAGTGTTTTCCCTGTTGCAAAGCTTGGCTAAACCAAAATCAGCAACTTTAGGATTGAAATTCCTGTCCAAGAGAATATTTCCTGGCTTTATGTCATAATGGATTATTCTTTGTTGGCACTCTTCATGCAAATAAGCTATGCCTCTGGCTGTCCCTACTGCAATCTCATGAAGCTTTTCATATTCTAAGGTGTTCTTTTCATTGAACAAATACCTGTCAAGAGAGCCATTTCCCATGTACTCATAAACTAGTGCTATCAAGTTTCTTTCAAAGCAAAATCCATAGAGCCGAACCAGATTGAAATGATGAATTCTGCCAATTGTACCAACTTCTGCCATGAACTGTTCTTCAATCTTTTTGTCTGAAGTCCCGCGTAGAACCTTCACAGCGACCATGGTTCCATTACTAAAAACACCCTTATAAACTGCTCCAAAACCTCCTGACCCCAACAAGTTAGAGTAGTTATCAGTTGCAATCCTTAGTTGCTGATCAGTAAACCTGATCGGTTTCTCCCTTTCCATGTCATTCAGAAATTTATCCATAGTGAGTGTCAGAAATTGCGAATCTAGACTTGACGATCGATTATGAACCTGATATCTTTTCTGGCACACATAAATCAAAATACCTACCTTGACTACTACTGAAAGCACAGCTGCGAAAACAATGATGAATTAGAAAACTTGTCACTAAATCAATGAAAACCCAACACGGAATAGAATTAAATGAAAACAAAAGGATATCAAAGGTTTAAATCATACCCAGGAAGACTACAACTGCAATTACAAAAGGATTATCAGCGAGTATTGACATTAGACAAGAGATAAGAATTCAATATACTAAAGTTATGGTGTGGAACAACATGAAGAGGCATAGTACCTAAATTTATACTGAGCAAAATGCCATGTTTTAATCGAAGAAAACAATCATATCAACATCCAAAATTTCAAACCAAGGAATACCACGTAGCTTTTCCAATTTCCATCATTTAAATATCACCATCATGTACGGTCCTAAGGAATTACTTTGACACCATATGGATATACTTGATCAAATAAGTAAGCAAGCTGATTCCAAAGACGGCTTGAAACAAAGTTAACAAACTTGCACATACAAACAAAATCTCTGAAGACAAATACTAAGTTCTATAATTCCACTCTCCTAGTGTAATTCTCCTAGGCTGGCTTCGCTTATTATACATAATAAAATTCATAGTACTTTCAACTCTTTTAATTTTAGTAAATCACCATTTTGGTCTCCAAAAGTGTTGAGTGTTGTCACATGAGTCCTTAAAACTAATGAAATTCCAAATAAATCCTTAAAAGTAAGGAAATTCCAAATAAATCCCTTAAATTATCAATCATTTTATGTAAGTTCCTGAACTTAACCACTTTCTTCCTTAGTTTTGTATTTCTGCTTATTAAGTGAAAATTATGATGCTCATTTAAACTCCTTAATCAAAATTAATATGGTGAATAAATGCCCTTAAAGTAAAGTTTATAACTCCTATTTCACATTTATGTTGGTTATACAAAAGACATGAAAGAGATAGATGAAAGAGAATGATTTATGTGAAGACAACTCATGCAAAAACTTAGTTGGCTAAAGTTTAACCTAACTGGACAGCTGAGATGTCAATACCACAGGTCCACAGCCTTCACTTCAACTTATATATATTATAAATAGAGAAATAGATTTATATGAATCATAATAACCCTTGGACTGAACCAAGTCAACTTTTCAATTTGAATGGAAAAAAAAAAAAAGAAAAAAAAAACACTCTTCAAATTGAATGAACAGCTTTTCATTTTAAATTAAATAAAACAAATATTCATGTTTTGAAACTTTCTCACATAAGAGACTGTGACTCGCATAGCTATTTTAGCTTTGCCAAATTTGATCTACCATTCACGATACCGGTTCAGGGATAGGAGCAAATATTGCAAAATAGCCACTCCCTAGCTAATTTTAGCAAACAATTTTCTCTAAAAATCTTTCTGAGCCTTTACTGTGTGAGAATTATAAGCCATCCACAGCCATTTAGAAATGTGTCAATACCCTTCTTGGACATGCCTTTGTTATTGAGACAGACAATCGAAGTTTAAAATAGTTAATGACATAGACAGTGCAAACGCTGAAGCAGTAGCATTATATATCTTAATTGCTTTCAAGTTGAGTACCAAATTCTGCATATATCCGACTTGAGAAATGTTAGCAACACATTCTCTAAAATTTGTATATTTTTCTCAAAAATATTTATTTGTTTGCTTCATTTATTATACATACTTGTTAACCCCATATATATAGTTTTAGGCAAATAGAAAACAACATTATCACCATAAATAAATAAAAAACAAACAAACAAAAGGAGTAAATTAAAGGACACATTATTAAACTAGTGGTAGTAAGGAAAATATTTTACAAATTATTTAACCAATATGGAAACATTCTATCAGGTAGCATATGTCCCCCATCAGCCCTTGACAGAGGCTAATTCAATGTCATAGATCCTCGTAATGGGAGTAACACAAACAGTGCTAGAGTCAGGTACCATAACAGAAGAGGCAGAAGAAGTACTTGTAGTACTATGATCAGTGAAATTCCCTTCCATTAGGTATTCAAATGGGTTCAAAGGTTTCGGAATATCCACTGAACCTTCTAACATTTTCACCACAACACTCATTATAGGCCTTGATTCTGGCCAATACTGAACACACAGTAGAGCTACATTAACCATTCTCTCCACAATCTCCCTATTTTTCTCCTCTATCCCACAAATTATCATTAAGTCCCCCCCTTGTCCAGTTTCAACTTTTTCCCAAACCAACATGGGAAACCACTCCTGGCTTTCACCAAGTTTCTTCTCCCTATGATTTCAAACAGCAGCATGCCAAAGCTGTAAACATCACACTTGTGAGTTACAGGAAGTGGCTTCCAAAGCTCAGGCGCAGCATAACCCGGAGTTCCCCTACCTTCAGTCATGGTAATATGAATATTGTCCCTGTTGTAAAGCTTGGTCAAACCAAAATCAGAAACTTTAGGATTGAAGTTGCTGTCCAATAGAATATTTCCTGGTTTGATATCATAATGGATTATTCTTTGTTGGCACTCTTGATGCAAGTAAGCAATGCCTCTAGCTGTACCAACTGCGATCTCCTGAAGGTTTTCGTATTCTAGAGTCTTGTTTTCATGAAACAGATACCTGTCAAGAGAGTCATTCCCCATGTACTCATAAACAAGAGCTATCAAGTTTCTTCCAAAGCAAAATCCATAGAGTCGAACAAGATTGAAATGATGAATTCTTCCAACTGTACCAACTTCTGCCATAAACTGCTCCTCAATTTCCTTGTCAGAAATCCCACATAGAACCTTCACAGCTACAATGGTTCCATTACTAAAAATTCCCTTATAAACAGCTCCATAGCCTCCTGACCTCCCAACAAGTTAGAGTAGTTACCAGTTGCATCCCTTAGCTGCTGATCAGTAAACCTGATTGGCTTCTTCCTTTTCATATCATTCAAGAACTTGTTCAGAAATTGTGAGTCTGGACGAACTAATTTACTGCCCCTCTGAAATCCTTTTCGGCATATCAAACCAAAATCCATATCTTCACTACAACCTCAACTGCAAAATGTCGGTATTCGATTAGAAATCTGTTGACTAAAAACCCAATGAAAAACCAAACCGAACAGAAGATCAAAACAAAGTTATATAACAGGCTAAAATCCTACCCGAGATGAGGACTATTACAAGTATAATGTCACCTGGGCTTAGGCATTCAAAATACCAAAGTGATAGTGAGAAACAAAGTGAAGAGAAGAGGTGAAGTAGCAAAACTTATATGCAAAATCCCCTGTCATTATTAAAACAAATAATAATAATCATATATATCTTCATAAATTTCAAACCAAGGAATTGCATATAGCCGTTTCATTATCGATCATCTCAAGTCTAAAACAAACATATAAGTACAATCAAAATCTCCTACGAAAAAATACTGTTTTAAATTTCCACTTTCCTAGTACCATTCTCCTATGCTGTGGACACTTGTTGTATATGAAAAGTCAAAGGTATTGGCAGTACTTGGAATTCTTCCCACGTAATGATGACAAATCAAGAAGAAACAGAATTTGACATTGTACTACATGGTCATAACTGTAAAACAAAGAGCTGAGAGCAACTAACAAACCAAGGGAGAATTTTTTATAACAAGTTATTATCTACAAATGTTCTTTTTTCTTCTTCTAGGAGCATAACTAGTGACAGATGTTGTTAGAGGTTCTTGGCAAGCGTACCAAATCGCACAAGTAGTAAAATGGATAAGTCCAAGTATCGTTTTTCCAAGGGACTTGCGTAATATAGTTAATATTCACGTAGATATTAGCTAAGCCAAACAGATTTTTACAAGAAAGCAATAAAAACATAAACTTTAGTTGGTTTTGTGAAACTTTACAACAGATCTAGTGCAGAACAGCAATAAAGAAGACAAGCAGTAAACAAAGGTAAAAACAAATATATAACAATGTTGCAAGGGTTAGATCTCACCAAACTCTACTCTCTTCTTGTATTAACGCATAATATATATTCCATTTGCATTTAGATGTTAAAATCAGCCAATAAAAAGGTTCTCGGCCCTAATCCCTTAGGTGCAGAGAGTGTTAGTTCCTTTCCTAAGCCTTGATCCCTCAACAACTTAACAAACGAACTAGTTTTAAGCCTAGTGACACAACATAACTCATGAACTAAGCTTCATTCCTAGACACAAAGTTCATGAGGTATATTCCCAACAACAATCATGTCCAAAGATCATGCTATGGGTGATCAAACCATAACAAGCTTTAAGTAAAGAAGCAAAATACTAACATTTAAACACAAATATGCAAAATATATATTCATAAATATCAAAAGATACAAGAGAGTCTGAGTATGGTTACATCTAACCCCTTACAACTGAGGAACTTAGCCACTCATGGACATGAGTAGCTGCAAAATACACATGGAGGGAAGGAGATGGAGAAGAACACCAAGAACAAAGTAGAGAACTTTTCTCCCCAATAGAATAGTATAAAACGAATTACAGAACAGAATGGGGGAGTGAGTCCTAAGACTACTGTCATAAATGAGGATCAGGCCTTTATATACATGTGCAGAAGTTCTTAAAGTGACAAATCGCTCAGCCAAAAAATCTGGCTTTGCTGACTGGCAAATTCTACTACGTCATCAGAATGATACTGCAGATGACCCTTCTAGGCTTCCAAAACATCATAATCCAACTCTAACTTGCGTTCTACAGCTTCAATCTCCCTTTTCTACAAAAAGTGGGGCAAATTACTAAGAAGTGACCATAAAACTAGAAAATTAAACTAATCTTAACTAAATTACGAAATTAAAGCAAATTGAGTAAAACAACACTCCAAATGAGAGAAAAAGAGAGATAATTACCTCAAAAATCACTCACAAAGTAAGTAATTACAGCAACTATCAGATGTTTGAGTTGAATTTACACAACCGGTAAAATAACAAGTAGATGTAATAGTTGATAAATGCTGCTAGAAAAAGAAATAGTTAACCATCTTTCTACCGAGGGGGTCTGGCTCAGTTGATGAGTAGGGTGTGTGAGTTATTGTAAACCCCTGGTACCTGTTTTCGATTCCTACAGATAAAAAAAAAGTTGACCATTTTTCTCAATCAATTGGTAGAGTCTTGTTTAAGTGTGCTATTTTAAAGTTATGGACTCCACTTTTTCTTTTCCTATTTATCATCACCCCGTTATTGAAACCTAGAATCAGGATAATATTTGAGTCTCTTACAAAGTATATTGTAATATAATGAATTCCTTGTCCTTAACATATTGTTGATAAATTTCAGTCTTTGTTATATTAAAACTCAAATTAACGAAATTATCTCTATTTCATTCCACCATGCATGATTGCTGTGTCATCAAACTATTGTGCATGTAATGATCCTTCCACACTCCAAGTCACAAAGGAATGAATTATTTAACCTATATCTTTGAAAATTCATCATATTTATTTTTGGCAAATTTATTAACTGTCCTCCTTCACTGAGCATTTGCATCATCTCAAATGTGTCTTTGAATTGCTATTATTAGACCACCAATTTTTTATGGATAGATACTTCAAAATTGATGTACTCACATGGTATCCATACTAGATAATTTAACGAACTTACAGAATCAACAAAAACTTTAAAATTGAGCACATATCCATATTGTACCCAAAACACATACCAGTACAACATAGCCACCAATTTTTCTTGAAGGCAGCTAGCTGTGTTTTTGGCTCACAGTACATCGAGTACCGAGGACATGTGGTTTCAGCATAGGAAGTATCTACTGATAAATCCAAATTTGAAGAAATAGTTGATTGGCCTTTTCCAAAGTCAGTGAAGGCAATCATGAGATTTCTAGGCTTACCATAAATTGTTTAGAATTATGCTTCCATTGTTATGCCTTTAACCAAACTTTTGAAGAGGAACTCTTTTTATTGGTCTAAGCCTCTAAGGAAGCTCAATATGCTTTGAGGCTTTAAAACAGACAATGACTAGCACACCTATTTTTGCTTTGCCAAATTTTGATTTACCATTCACAGTACATAATGATGCCTCCGATTCAGGGATGGGAGCAATCTTATTGCAAAGTTGACTCCTGATTGGAGAAACTTTTTTTTTTCATGCAAATTCTCTATTGATCCATTTCAATGAGAATGGGAATAAGAATAGGAATCAATAAACTAGAATGAGAATCTTACTTTAATCTCTATTTGGTATGATTGGGAATACAATAAATTGGAAAACGGTTCCAAAGTTTGATTTCTTTGATAGATAGGAATAGAGGACATTCATCCTGTTAAATTAAGACAGCTATGAACATGAAAACATAAAATAGAACGATAAAACCATAGAAGAAGAGAGGAAGGGAAGAACAAAGCTATTTTCATTTTTGTTGCATAACCATATTGTTTTCCATTCTCTGATTCATATTTAAGTGCAAATACATAAGAAATGACAGCCCATCATGATACCCATACATGCTATCAACAAAAAGTGTGCACCCACTCACATTAGGAGTGCAGACTTGCCCAAAATAAAAGCAAACTTAAACCCACTAATCAGAACATTACTTACTGACACAAGCAAACATACTGAAAATAAGCAACCATAATTACAGCAGTAAAACAATATTTGGAAAACTTTTATAGCCCATTAATTTAACACTCCTCCTTGAAACTTTTCTTGAACACTTCAAGCTTGCTCCTCAGCTCATTAAACTTAGCACATGGAAGTGTAACACCCTAAAAATTTCAACTCAGTTATATAAGTATATACGTATATATATATTTATAAATATGTATATATTTATATATTTCTCTGTAAGTAACCCTCTGGAATTAATTTTCTACAATTAATCCTCTGTAGTTACTTTCCTGTGTTTTTGTTTGTAAGTTGCTATAATATTCTGTGTGATTGAATTGTCTATGTTGTTTATTTATTTGTGTAGTATAATATGTACTTAATGATTAAGTACGTATATTGTCTGTAGATGCTTATCTGTTTTGCCTGCTAGTAATTAATTGAGCTGAGATTAATTACTGGTAGTAAAATATTTAATATAGCTATTGTTACGTATTAATTAATTAGTTGGTTGCAAAGTGGTTTTAATTATTTTAATTATTTTAAATTCTAACGTTTTATAGATCAAGTTACTCCTTATGAAATTTATCTGTAAATAATTTCCTTATAAAGGAAAATTTTATTTGAGCAACTAGAAAAGTTTTTATTACTAGAAGTTTTATAAAATTAATTAGATGTTTGAAATTAAGTTTTAAAATTTTAAAACACACCTCTTTATAGTTACACAGTGTAAAATTACCCTGTGTAAACTTATCTTAGTATACCTAAACTCCTAAATTTATCTAAGCATGACACCTAAGCTACATGCAAGCTATAAGAGCTTGCCACCTATCTAGCCTTAACTAGACACAAATTTATCTAAGCTTGACACCTAGCTAGCCTAAACTAAACACCTCATCCCCCTAAACTACCCCAAATCCACAGATCCAACAACACCAAACCTCACTTTCTCTCATTTTGTCACAAAACACAAACTTAGCTCCTAAGTTGCCTCTCCAAGAGCTCTCTTCTCTCTTCCTTGCACCTGCTGGCCAAGAGTTTGAAGGAGAAAAGGGAAGCCATGTTTGGAGCTCGAAGTCTTGCATGCACACCATTGACAGCTCTCATCCTCTCTACCTAGTCTTCTCTTCATCTCTTCTTCCTTTCTATCGGTTGGAAACCAAGAAACTAGGTAAGGGGAACTCTCTTGTGGAATCTTGATTTTAAATTCTTTGTTGAGATTATGGTTAAGGGCTGGGGGCTTTAACCATAAGTATACATGCATGCCCCATTGCTGGAAATTGATATATGTTTGAATGTTTTGTTGAGATTGAAATTGGATGAATGTTGTTGAATTTTCTATGGCTGTGATTGTGAGCCTTTGCATGTAAGGACTAAGGTCATTTTATCTTGTAATTTGAATGATAATGGTTCTGGAAACAAGTGAAGTTAGGCATCTCTTTCTAAAAGTTTGTTTTTGATCAAATCTCCTTTGGAAAATTTTAGCTAAAAAAAAACTCGAAACAGTGGCTATTCTTTCGTTTAGCATGGAACAACCCTCACTGTTTTGCTATTTTTGAAAGATCTAACCGTTGGTTTTTCGTCAAACTTGTTTTCAATGAAAATAGACATAAAATGAAACAACTTTTGTTTTTATGTCTCCAAAAAATAAAGTTATATTCGGGTTCATCCATGGCTTGATATTCGACTGTCCTGTTTTGGAGTTTCACTGGAACAATGCTCGGTTTTTGATAAAATTATCCCTGTGTACTGAATGTTTTTTTAATGTAATTACACATTTAAAAACTAGACACAATAAGATTTTTAACCATGTATATTAAAAAAAATTCTAAGCATAATTTATAAATTAATTTTTTTCAAAAGAAACAGAACAATGGTTTAAGACTCTGTTTTGAGGTCAAAATCTTAGGCTGTTAGTAATGTTTTTACTGGGAACAATAGAAAATGAATTTAGAAACAAGAAATACCTTTTTGGAAATATCAAGGAGTTAGCTTTAAACTGTAAAAAGTTTCAGTTAATTTAGTTTTGGGAAGCGGGAGAAAATTTTATTTCTTTGGGTTATGTTCAGTGAGTTCTAAAAATATGGAGTTACTGACTTAGAAAATTTTTATAAAATTTTCTAGATGTTGATTTTATAAGTGGTACACCTTTCTATAAACTAGATTTCAAGAGATTCAATTTGATATAAAAATTATTAAATTCCAAGGTCATTTGCTTGTTTCAGTAAGAGCTCACATTCAGTACTACCAAAGAAAAATTTGACTAATTGATCAATTTTAGTAATATAATACATGTTGCTGTGATTATAGCAATTTTAATTATTAATTGTGATTTTGTAAGGCAGTGGATATGTAATATCCATTGACCTATTCTGTTTTGGGTTTAAGTCCCAGAGATGTGAATCTTGGGCACTTAATATTTGAAAGTGTGGTTTTGTGTGCTTTTATGATACAGTCCTTTGGACTGTAGGTTGAACTTTGTGATAAAATTGTTTGTCTGTGTGATGTGTTTACAAGACTCGACGCGAGTACTTGTAGTAACTAGAATTGATTTCTAGTACCGATAGCAGGATTGCTATTCAAAGATAAATGAAACTTGAACAGTGAGCACAATTAATTAGGCTAAAAGATTTATTTTATTTTGTTAAATAGAAATTAATTAACGAACTCTTTATTTTATGCATTGGACATAGAAAGAATTTAGGACCTTTGCGTGGAGGAATCAACGGTAAGTTATTAATTATTAAAAATTATAGAAATTGATGAGAGGGTGAGGCACAAATAAAACTTAACAAGATTTTGTTACGTGTTGTGAATCATGTTGATTTCTGAGAGTCGTGCAATGAAACTGCGTGTGCGCAGCGATTCGTGGGAACTGCAAGATGAAAAGAGAGTCACGTGGAGTGTTCCATTTGTGAGAACAACAACGAGAGGGGACGGAGTTCGAAAGGCGTGTCACGACGTAATGTGACGGTCACCCATAGAAAGGTGATGGAGGCAAATGTCCTCGTTCATATGATTTTGAGCAGAGACGGGGTCTCAGGCTCTCAATCGTCCAGTACCATGTGCAGCAGAACCCCACTGTGACGAGAAAGAATAATCCGTGTGAGGAGAGTTGTGGAGGAGTCAGTCCTCCGAGTATTGGATGATCACAGTTGGTACCTGGGAGATGATCGTAAGGCATTGCGACCTTGGAGGGTAAGGCACTGAGTTGTGACGTTAGATCACATAGCTGACTCGGCCACCCTGACAAAAATACGAGACATCATCGGTTGGTGAGAGCCCACCATAGTACCATGGTGAGAGGTGTACTCCCAACAATCATCCAACTCAATTGTGTAAGACCACTGAGTCTGGGAGTTCCAGTGGCAGCTGGCCAGTAAGAAATGATTTACAGAATTAGTGAAAGGAAACGATTAAGACTGCGAGTGTGAATGTTAGAAAACCACATGGCGATGGTGGACAGGATTTTGTTTGTGACTTGTAAAGTCGTTATTTATGTGCTGCTTGATGAAGCAGAGAGTTCACCCTTTTGTTTATTTTCTTTTAGGGGCAGATGGCAGCGGAGGAATCAACCCTCCATTGGAGGATTGAGAGCATCTTCGGGAGACGAGTAGCAGTTGTGGGCATGGATCACATCGTGGTCTACATCCGATTCGCATGAACGCCCATGTATGACTCTTGGGGCTTAGGATCTCTGCATAGGGTGGGAGTTAGAAGATGACTACTCTGAGTTCTAGGACTTTCTTTTCTTTGTCATATATCTCGTTGGGGTAGACCTAGGCACTCAGATTTCTTTTGTTATATGTCAGTCATCATGTCATATGACTATGTTTTAGTTTTTTTTTCGTACTTTGCCTTTCCACGTGTTTACTGTTATGCTCCGGGGTACATTTTGTTAAACACTTTCAGATATGCATATGTTATATTCCAATAAAAAAATTCCATAAAATCCCAATCAAGTTTTCTTAATCTCACTAGATTTTCGTAAGTAAGTTAATAAAAGTGCGTTATGAAATAATTAATTGAATCAAACCTCGCATATTTCCATAATAGAAATAAGGGTGTTACAGGAAGTGCCTTAGTTAAAATGTATGCAATTTGCTCCTTAGACCTGCAATACATCAATTGAACATCTCCATTCTTCTCAGCTTCTCTTATAGCATGAAATTTGACATTGATGTGCTTAGTTCTCCCGTGCTGAATTGGATTTTTTGCAATAGCAATGGCTGAATTGTTGTCACACCATAACACAGTAGGTTCTTCTTGCACATGATTCAAGTCAGCCAATACCTTTCTAATCCAAATAGCTTGATTTGAAGCAGTTACTGCAACAATATACTCAGCTTCAGCTGAGGATTGAGCAACTACATCTTGCTTTTTGGAATTCCATGTGAACACTCCACTGCCAAGTGAAAAAACATACCCAGTTGTGCTCTTTGAATCATCAATAGAACCAGCCCAATCACTATCAACATAACCTTCAAGTTTTCCATCTCCTTTGCAGTACCAAATGCCAAAATCAGCAGTACCTTTCAAATATCTCAGCACTATTTTGCCTACACCAAAGTGTGTTAAACTTGGTGAATGCATGAACTTTGAAAGCAAACTAGCAGAGAACATCAAATCTGGTCTAGTTGCAGTCAAGTAAAGAAGGCAGCCAACCAAACTTCTATACTGAGTTATGTAACATCCTCATTTTATTAATTGTACGCATTTATATATGTATATTATTAACATTTATGCACTATATTTTATAGAAACCTTATGTACATATTCTCTTAATGAAATTAATACAGTTCTACTCAAAAGAATTTTCTGAATTTCCAAATGTC
This sequence comes from Pueraria montana var. lobata, assembly GCA_026413185.1. Taxonomy (NCBI): domain Eukaryota; kingdom Viridiplantae; phylum Streptophyta; class Magnoliopsida; order Fabales; family Fabaceae; genus Pueraria; species Pueraria montana. Next base: position 27,334,498 of record CM048656.1, read on the forward strand.
TTTATTTTTGCCGAAATTAATAGTTGACTGGACTGCTATGTCAGACAGCTATCCAGGATAAATTTTCAAGTATAGAATTTTGAACTCAATTATAACTTAAAAGAAAGGTAATAGAATATAGATTAAAAATATATACAGATAAAGAATTAAAATGCTTATTCAGAATTGTTAGGATTTTCTGGAAGTTAGAACTTTGAGGAATTATTACAGTAAAATTCTAAGACAGAAAATTTAGAGAAAATGCATAGGATATCTATAGAATTATCTAATAATTGTAATATACTTAGAATAATTATTAAAAATGTTTAACCAAGAAAATTTTAATTTAGAACCTTAACCAATCAAAAAGTGACAACTTAGGCTTTTCTAAGATCACTAAATTAAGCTAATTAGGCTTGGATTAAGAGATAAGTAAGACACTACCCCAAGGTTTTTGATAGTGAGGAATCCAATGGTGATGTTATTTTCTTCAAATTCTAATCACATTGTAAAATAATTAGCAGCCCTAATTACCTTCTAGAAATTTCTACAAAGTGCTTGAAATGTTGACTTTTGGGGTAGGCAAGTGACTTGGAACTCCTTGGCTGTCCAAGTGGGCTGGAAAGGCTTGGCAAGTGGACTTCCCTTGGTCCAAATGAGCTGCTGGACGTGCAGGGCAGCAGCTGGACTTGAAGGCAAAGTCCAATTTAGTTAATAATTTGTTTTAAGAAGCATTTAACTTAAGTAAAAGGAGAAAAAGTCACAAAAAGCTATTTTCTCTCAAAACAGAACCTTGAGCTCTCCAAACCCAGCAGCTGCAGTTTTCATTTCAATTTCATCTTAACTTCATCATCTCATCCCAAATTAAGAAACCAAACCATCCAAACTTCCTAAACCCTAAGCTAATCGGCAAAAAGGAAAAGAAATTGGAGGAAATCTCAAAAATTCATACAAGACCAAGGAGTGAGGGAGAAAGGAATTCAAGGCTTTTTCTTCAATTAAAGAGTTTAAGGTAAGGATCTAGGCATTTAATTTCAATTAGAACCCTTGGAATTAGAAGAAAACATGTTGTAGGCTTAGATTAAAATTTTGACCTAGAATCATGAAAACTTGAAATTGATTTAGGGGTTTTGTGTTTTTGATGCTTGTGATTGTAATTCATGGATTGGAATGATGTTTGATTGAATTTTTGATGTGTTGTGATGGTTGAAATTTGGTTTGTTGAATTTTGATTGAATTTGTGATTTGGTTGATTTTTGGTTGGAATTGGAAGTTGTTACTTTGGAAAATATGTTGAGAATGGTAGTGAGACCATTCGGCCAGCCCTAAATGCAAGGGATATTATGTGGAAATTTTTGTAAAATCAAGGGCAAAATGGTCATTTTACATGTAGGGACAAAATGGGAATTTTTGAAAAAGAGCAAGGGTAATTTGGTCATTTCAAAATTTAGGACATAGATGGAATTCTAGAAAAGATTAAGGGTATTTTAGTAACCTTACCTAATAGTGAATTTTTATAATTTTTATGTGATTGCTTAATATTAATTATTTGTTTATTAGCATCATTGTCATATTGCATAAGCTTGAGTTCTTAGAAAATACAAAGATTTCAAATGAGAAATGAGTATTTATGGGGGAATTGATTTCCAGGACTGTGTTGACTGACCGGACTGCGGTAGTCATGTATTTGAAAATATGATTGAGATTATGAACAGAGAACTGTGTTGACTGACCGGACTGCGGTAGTCATGTATTTGAAAATATGATTGAGATTATGAACAGAGAACTGTGTTGACTGACCGGACTGCGGTAGTCATGTATTTGAAAATATGATTGAGATTATGAACAGAGAATATGATAGTCCTGAGAAATGGGTGAGCAGAGTAAGTTAGACAGGACTGTATAGTCTGTGATTATATAGTCTGTGGGGTGAGGGATATTGGCAATTCCACATGTGGCTGTAATTTGGACAGAGATGCTGCCGTGGTGGCCTTCCGGGTATCCTGACCTCCTAATTCTGTTTAGTTTATTCGCGTTTAGTAGGGGCTGATAGCTGAATTACAGATCGTAATGGTAGGCCAGTTTCTTACTAAACACTCAAAGGGGAAGTCTCCATGGAGCAGGGTCAAAACGAATTTGAGTCAAAAACTGCATTGCATAAATCATACTGCATTTAATTATGTGTGTAACTAATTATATTGTTATGATATGTATTTGTTTGAAATTGTTTTAATTCTATGAGAAATTAAATGCCTGATCCTGTAATGCTGTCCCCAGATTCTAGGGGAGTGTGAATTGCAGGTGCTTGAAGATATAGTTAAATGATGAAGATGCAGAAATTCCAGAGCATATAGGATGGGACTATTTTGGGTAGACAATAATTTGTAGTAGTTAGAATTATTTTGTAGCAGTGTTTATATAAATTTTAATGATGTAAATTACAGAACATATTTTGGATTGTAAGAGATCGTATCAGAACTTTGAAATAAATATATAAAATGAATTAAATAGTTAAATTATGTTTTATAGAAAAAAAGGGGGTTACATTAGTGGTATCAGAGCTCTGGTTATGCATCTCTAGGACTTGCGAGTAGTGGGTCTATTAGGTGTTTTGCTGTGTTACCCTGATTAGAATTTTTTGTTTGTTAAGAATATTATGGGAAAAAGAGTAGTAACTAGATCTGAAATTTTAAGACATGTAGAAATGAGAAGAGGAAGGCTAGTTATAAATCCTAGAGTTGAAACCAATAGTATAGCTAAGATGGCAGAAAGGAAGAAAGAAAATCTTGATAAAGTTGTGAGGGTGCACACTCAGGACTCAGTCGAGATGACTTTCTCTCCTAATGCTTAAAATTTTATTATTATTAGTATTGTTCAAGTTGGGTTATTTTCCATGTTCCTTATATTGTGAATTTCAGAGTTATACCCTTGAGTTAGTTGAGGAAGGAGATCCAAAGGTCTAGATTCGTAGATCAAGGTTGAGAATAGGGGTCCAAATATTTGAGTTTATAGGATAATAGTTGAGTTTGACAAAAGAAAGAAAACAAAGTTTTGAAGGTACCTTGATGTTTGGAATATGATGAGATGTTGAAAGTATGGTTATTGCCATATTGTTCTAATGGATGTTTTCAGGTGTTTTGAAGGCTGAAACAGTGTATCGTAGTATAAATTTGTCACAGGATTGATATCTTAACTATTAGGACTTGAAATTTTGTGTTTTAGACATGAGTTAGAACCAAAATAGTGCATTTTTCTGGTGCAGTAAAATAGCCTACGGGTTTAACATTGTTTAATTACATTACCATGGTGTAAGTGGTGATTAAGAGAGTAGAATAGGACCCAAATGCTAAGTTAGTAGCAGTTGTCCTAAGAATTTTTAAAGTTGAAAGAGTAAGTAATTGGAAGGCCTAAAGGTGTGTGTATTGATGTTGGAAATTCAAGTAACAATTAAATTGGTAGTAGTGAATTGGAGTAATGTGAGGTATTTTGAAAGTCTTTCTAATAGTGATTTGTTGGAATTAGGGTTCTAAAGTACAGCTGTAAGTTGAGGATGTTAATCATGTTTAAAATACCCTATACTTTGCTTGTTTCTGTACCTACTTCTAAACCAACCTTAACCTCTAAAATATGTTTGAATTGTGTGATAACTATCCGAGATAGACAATTTGTTGTGAACTTGATTTGTTTGCCTTTAACTGGCCTTGATGTGATATTAGGAATGGATTGGTTAGCAACCAACCATATTCTAATAGATTGTGCTTCTAAAACTTTAATTTTTCCTAAACTTGATGTTTCTAGACTTAAGCCTATCCAACCTAAGGAAATATTATTTAAAAGTGAAATTCAAAAATACATGTTATCATCTCTTGGAACTAAGGAGATAAAATTGAAATAGACTCTGTGCTAGTTGTAAATGAATATCCTGAAATTTTCCTGATGATGTTTCTGGTTTGCGTCCTGAAAGAGAATAGAATTTAGTATAGATTTGATGCCTGGTACTAGACCAATTTCTATGCAACCATATAGAATGTCATTATTGAAATTAATCGAGTTAAAGAAACAATTGGAAGAATTATTAGAAAAACAGTTTGTAAGGCCTAGTGTGTCCCTATGGTGAGCCTCAGTATTATTAGTTAAAAAGAAAGATGGAGGATCTAGGTTATGTATAGATTATAGACAATGAAATAAAGTAACTATAAAGAATAAATATCCTTTACCTAGAATAGATGATTTAATGGACCAACTTAGAGGAGCAACAATTTTCTCTAAAATAGATTTAAGGTCTGGGTACCAATAAATTACAGTAAAAAGGAGGATATACCCAAGACTGCTTTTAGGACTAGATATGGACATTATGAATATCAAGTGATGCCATTTGGAGTGACTAATGGCCCAGCAGTGTTGGATTATATGAATAGGGTGTTTGGACCATACTTAGATCATTTTGTAGTAGTATTTACAGATGATATATTAATATATTCTAAAAATAAAGAGGAACATGAAAATCATCTTAGAATAACATTGCAAACTTTGAAAGATAGAAAATTATATGCTAAATTGTCTAAGTGTGAATTTTGGTTGGAGGAAGTGAAAATTTTAGGACATTTAATTTCTAAAGATGAACTAAGTGTAGATTTTTCTAAGGTAGAAGCAGTTTTAGAATGGGAAAGGCCTAAGACAGTAACTGAGATTAGTAGTTCTTAAGATTTGATGGATATTATAGAAGATTGATTGAAGGATTTTCTAAGATAGCTGAACCCTTAATAGAATTTTATTTGGAGTGAGAGTTGTGAGAAAATTTTCGAAGAATTGAAACATAAATTGACTACCTCACTAGTTTTAGTTTTACCCGACCTAAATGAATCCTATGAGGTATACTGTGATGTTTCATCTCTAGGGTTAAGATGTGTGTTGATATAAAATAAGAAAGTGGTAGCTTATGCATCTAGGCGGTTGAAATCACATGAGAGAAATTATCCTACTCATGATTTGGAGTTAGCAGCTATAGTTTTTGCTTTGAAGATTTGGAGACATTATTTATATGGATCAATATTTGATGTATATATAGTGATCATAAGTGTTTAAAATATTTGTTTAAAAAAAAAAAAAAAATTGGAAAGGAGAAAAAGAAGATGGATGGAGTTTATTAAAGATTATGATTTTCAATTAAGGTATCATCCAATAGAGGCTAATGTAGTAGAAGATGCTTTAAGTAGGAAAATTGTGCATATGTCAACTATGAGGATTAAAGAATTAGAGTTAATAGAATAATTTAGAGATTTAAATCTATGTACAGTTAGGAAAAAGGATAAAATTCCATTTGGAATTATTACCATCACTAATGAATTTTTGGAAGAAATTAGGAAGAAACAAGATGCAGATGAATGTATTCCAGAAAAGAAAGGATTAATGGGATCAGGTAAGGAAAAAGAATTTAATTTAGGAATGGATATAATTATTAGGTTTAAAATAGAATTTGTGTACCTAATGATCAAGAATTTAAGGAATTAATTTTGGAGGAAGGGCACAAAAGTAAACTTAGTATTCATCCTAGAACAACAAAAATATATAAAGATTTAAAGGGAATATTTTGGTGGTCTAGGATGAAGAGAGATGTAGCAGAATATGTGGCTAGATGTTTAACATGTTAGAAAGCAAAGATTGAATATCAGAAACCCTTTGATCTGTTACATCCTTTAGAGATACCTATATGGAAACGGAATAGTATATCAATAGATTTTGTGGTAGGATTACCTAGAACACATAGGAATTTTGATACCATTTGAGTAATTGTAGATAGATTAACTAAATTAGTACATTTTGCTTTCAATAAATATTAGGTATTCTTTAGAAAAATTAGCTTAATTGTACTTAAAGGAAATAATTAGATTATCTGGAGTACCTACTAGTATAGAGTCTAATAAAGACCCTAGCTTTGTTTTTAAATTTTTGGAAAGATTTTCAGAACACTTTAAGAAGTAAAATTTTATCTTAGTTTAGTATAACACCCTAAGATTGATGGTCAAACAGAAAGGACTATTCGGACATTAGAAGATCTCTTAAGAGCTTGTACATTAGAAGAGAAAGGAAAACCTAACATTTGAAACAAAGCCTATTAAGATTGAGGACAGAAGGATTAAGTACCTGAGAGGTAAAGAAATTTCTCTAGTTAAGGTTATTTGGGATGATATCAGAGGTGATGCTACATGGGAGTTAGAGGAAAAAAAAAATGAAAGAAACATATCCTCATTTGTTTGTATAGTTATTTTGTTGTATAGTTGTATGGTTATATATTTGTATTAGAAATTTCGAGGACGAAATTTTTATTAGTAGGGGAGAATTGTAACATCCTCATTTTATTAATTGTACGCATTTATATATGTATATTATTAACATTTATGCACTATATTTTATAGAAACCTTATGTACATATTCTCTTAATGAAATTAATACAGTTCTACTCAAAAGAATTTTCTGAATTTCCAAATGTCTTTATTTTTGCCGAAATTAATAGTTGACTGGACTGCTATGTCAGACAGCTGTCCAGGATAAATTTTCAAGTATAGAATTTTGAACTCAATTATAACTTAAAAGAAAGGTAATAGAATATAGATTAAAAATATATACAGATAAAGAATTAAAATGCTTATTCAGAATTGTTAGGATTTTCTGGAAGTTAGAACTTTGAGGAATTATTACGGTAAAATTCTAAGACAGAAAATTTAGAGAAAATTCATAGGATATCTATAGAATTATCTAATAATTGTAATATACTTAGAATAATTATTAAAAATGTTTAACCAAGAAAATTTTAATTTAGAACCTTAACCAATCAAAAAGTGACAACTTAGGCTTTTCTAAGATCACTAAATTAAGCTAATTAGGCTTGGATTAAGAGATAAGTAAGACACTACCCCAAGGTTTTTGATAGTGAGAAATCCAATGGTGATGTTATTTTCTTCAAATTCTAATCACATTGTAAAATAATTAGCAGCCCTAATTACCTTCTAGAAATTTCTACAAAGTGCTTGAAATGTTGACTTTTGGGGTAGGCAAGTGACTTGGAACTCCTTGGCTGTCCAAGTGGGCTGGAAAGGCTTGGCAAGTGGACTTCCCTTGGTCCAAATGAGCTGCTGGACGTGCAGGGCAGCAGCTGGACTTGAAGGCAAAGTCCAATTTAGTTAATAATTTGTTTTAAGAAGCATTTAACTTAAGTAAAAGGAGAAAAAGTCACAAAAAGCTATTTTCTCTCAAAACAGAACCTTGAGCTCTCCAAACCCAGCAGCTGCAGTTTTCATTTCAATTTCATCTTAACTTCATCATCTCATCCCAAATTAAGAAACCAAACCATCCAAACTTCCTAAACCCTAAGCTAATCGGCAAAAAGGAAAAGAAATTGGAGGAAATCTCAAAAATTCATACAAGACCAAGGAGTGAGGGAGAAAGGAATTCAAGGCTTTTTCTTCAATTAAAGAGTTTAAGGTAAGGATCTAGGCATTTAATTTCAATTAGAACCCTTGGAATTAGAAGAAAACATGTTGTAGGCTTAGATTAAAATTTTGACCTAGAATCATGAAAACTTGAAATTGATTTAGGGGTTTTGTGTTTTTGATGCTTGTGATTGTAATTCATGGATTGGAATGATGTTTGATTGAATTTTTGATGTGTTGTGATGGTTGAAATTTGGTTTGTTGAATTTTGATTGAATTTGTGATTTGGTTGATTTTTGGTTGGAATTGGAAGTTGTTACTTTGGAAAATATGTTGAGAATGGTAGTGAGACCATTCGGCCAGCCCTAAATGCAAGGGATATTATGTGGAAATTTTTGTAAAATCAAGGGCAAAATGGTCATTTTACATGTAGGGACAAAATGGGAATTTTTGAAAAAGAGCAAGGGTAATTTGGTCATTTCAAAATTTAGGACATAGATGGAATTCTAGAAAAGATTAAGGGTATTTTAGTAACCTTACCTAATAGTGAATTTTTATAATTTTTATGTGATTGCTTAATATTAATTATTTGTTTATTAGCATCATTGTCATATTGCATAAGCTTGAGTTCTTAGAAAATACAAAGATTTCAAATGAGAAATGAGTATTTATGGGGGAATTGATTTCCAGGACTGTGTTGACTGACCGGACTGCGGTAGTCATGTATTTGAAAATATGATTGAGATTATGAACAGAGAACTGTGTTGACTGACCGGACTGCGGTAGTCATGTATTTGAAAATATGATTGAGATTATGAACAGAGAACTGTGTTGACTGACCGGACTGCGGTAGTCATGTATTTGAAAATATGATTGAGATTATGAACAGAGAACTGTGTTGACTGACCGGACTGCGGTAGTCATGTATTTGAAAATATGATTGAGATTATGAACAGAGAACTGTGTTGACTGACCGGACTGCGGTAGTCATGTATTTGAAAATATGATTGAGATTATGAACAGAGAATATGATAGTCCTGAGAAATGGGTGAGCAGAGTAAGTTAGACAGGACTGTATAGTCTGTGATTATATAGTCTGTGGGGTGAGGGATATTGGCAATTCCACATGTGGCTGTAATTTGGACAGAGATGCTGCCGTGGTGGCCTTCCGGGTATCCTGACCTCCTAATTCTGTTTAGTTTATTCGCGTTTAGTAGGGGCTGATAGCTGAATTACAGATCGTAATGGTAGGCCAGTTTCTTACTAAACACTCAAAGGGGAAGTCTCCATGGAGCAGGGTCAAAACGAATTTGAGTCAAAAACTGCATTGCATAAATCATACTGCATTTAATTATGTGTGTAACTAATTATATTGTTATGATATGTATTTGTTTGAAATTGTTTTAATTCTATGAGAAATTAAATGCCTGATCCTGTAATGCTGTCCCCAGATTCTAGGGGAGTGTGAGTTGCAGGTGCTTGAAGATATAGTTAAATGATGAAGATGCAGAAATTCCAGAGCATATAGGATGGGACTATTTTGGGTAGACAATAATTTGTAGTAGTTAGAATTATTTTGTAGCAGTGTTTATATAAATTTTAATGATGTAAATTACAGAACATATTATGGATTGTAAGAGATCGTATCAGAACTTTGAAATAAATATATAAAATGAATTAAATAGTTAAATTATGTTTTATAGAAAAAAAAGGGGGTTACAAGTTACATCAGCCTTTGCATCACCATCATTCTTGGAGAGCTTGAAATTTACAACAAGTGGAGTTGAAATAGGATTACAACTCTCCAATTTGATTTTTTTCAACAAATCATTGGCATACTTTCTCTGTGAGAGAAAGATTCCATCATCAAGCTGATGCACTTCCATTCCCAAAAAATACCTCATCACTCCAAGATCTGTCATTTCAAATACTTGCAGCATGGTCTTCTTAAATTTGTCAATTTCATCAACATCATCACCTGTAACAAGCAAATCATCTTCATAAAGTGAAACAATATTTTTCTTCCCATTGCCACAATCTTTGACATAAAGAGTAGGCTCATTTTGGCTCCTCCTAAAATCATTTTGCAGAAAGTGTGAGTCAATTTTGTTGTATCAAGCTCTTGGAGCTTATTTCAGCCCATACAAGGCTATGTGAAGCCTATAAACTTTGTCTTCATGACCTGCAACAACAAAACTAGCAGGCTGCTCAACATAAATTTATTCCTCCAATACTCCATTTAAAAAAGCTTATTTGACATCCAAGTGAAAGATTTTCCACCACATTGAGCTGATAAAGCAACAATTAATCTAATTGTTTCATGCCTAGCAACAAGCGCAAATGTATCACCATAATCAACTCCAGCCATTTGAGAATATCCCTTCACAACAAGTCTAGCTTTATGCTTGTGAACAGAACCATCAAGATGTAACTTGGTTCTATAAACCCACTTCACACCAATCACATGCTTGTCCTTCGGACTTGAAAGTACCATTTTTGTTAATCATAGTCAACTCCTCCTTCATTGCATCATTCCATTCTGTTTTCATTAAAGCCTGTTCAAAACAAGAAAGCTCATTCACAACAATGCTGCATTTTTCTTAAATTTCGGCCAAAGACTTTGTTTTTAGCACCGGGGAATCAGATTCAGCAATCTGAATTTCATTATTCTTTGTAGCTTGCTGCTGTTCAGACTTCATGCTTCTTTGAACTTCATTATTTTCCCAATCCCAATATGCATTTTCATCAAACTGAATATCCCTGCTAATCACAATCTGTTTTGACTTCAGATTGTACACTATGTAACCTTTGCCACTTGCAGCGTAGCCTATGAAAATCCCCATTTCAGCTTTGTCATCCAATTTGGATCTTTTAGCTGCTACAACATGATTATAGCATATCGATTCAAAAATCTTCAAGTGTTTTGCAGTGGGCTTCACTTCCATCCAAGCTTCAATTGGTGTTTTCTCTTGAACAGCTTTTGTGGGTAGCCTACACTACTGTATAAATAGCTTCAGCCCAAAAGAAGCCTCTTTTCTACAATTATGCATCTTGCCATCTCCATAACCGTTCTATTTTTTCTCTCAGAAACTCTATTCTGTTCAGGGATATAACTAACTGTCAATTGATGAATAATGCCCATATCTTCTCAAAACATGTTGAATTTATTAGAGGTATACTCCTTCCCATTGTCTAATCTCAGCACTTTAATCTTGCAGCCACTTTGAGACTCTACCATGGCTCTAAACTTTTTAAAGACATTAAAAGTTTGAGCTTTGCTAGACAAAAAATACACCCATGTCATTCTTGTAAAATCATCAATAAACAAGATGAAATTGGCTTAGAGAAGGTATGCTTATAGGACCACACAAATCAGTGTGAACAAGCTCCAATTTGCTCTTTGCCCTTGTAAAATTTGCTGCTGAAAAAGACTTTCTATGCATTTTTCCCAATTGACAAGCATTACATAAATCATCAATATTGTCTACCACAGGCATGTCTCTCACCATATCATGACTTTGCAAAAATTTCAATGCTCCTATATTCAAGTGACCATATCTTTTGTGGCATAGTGCGGAATCATCATGTTTAGAAACAAGTGCAGATTGTTTCACTTGATTCAAACTAATTGGAAAGCTATTATCACACATTTCAACCTTAATAACTTCAGTATCATTTGAATCCAAAATGATACAGCCATTATTTTTAAAATTAAAAGAGAGTGAATATCCTCTCTTCATTAACTGAGCAACACTAAGCAAATTCTAATCCAAGTCTGGAATCAACAAAACATCATGAATAAATTTAGAACCTTTGCTAGTGTGAACAGAAACAGTACATCTTCCTTCAGCCTGAACAATTTCTCCATTTCCAAGCTTGACTTTGGTTCTAACAGCCTTGTCTAAAAAGGTGAAGAAACTTAAGTCCCTTGCCATGTGGTTTGTGCACCCACTATCAACATACCATACATCCTTTGAACCTGAACTGCATGCTTGGGTAGCCATAAACAAGTGTTCTCCAGCTTCAAATTGCTCATCAGTGAAGTTGACTTGATGTGCAAGTTGTGGGTGAGATTGATTCTGCTTGAATCTGCAGTACCTCTCTCTATGTCCCCACTTCTTCCAAATGTTACATTGAATTTAAGGCTTCCCCTTATACCAACAATCTTTTGACAAGTGATTTCTTCTTTTGCATGTAGAACAAGGAGGAAAATTGTCCCTTGTTATAGCTTCAGTTGAACTCCCATCCATCTTACTCTTCCCCTTTTGATCACCACTTGTTTTATAATTTTGCTTCTTTTGAATTTTCTGACCAGGTTGCTTCCCCTTATGTCTAGCTTGAAATGCACCTTTAGTTACATCTTCCATTCTCATAGAAAATCTTTGCTCTTGAGCGTGCAATTTACAAACCATCTTAGAAATAGTTAGTTTCTTTAGATCTCATGATTCTTCAATAGCAGCAACTTTGGGTTCAAATTTTTTGGGTAAGCTAATCAGCATCTTTTCTACCACCTTGTTGTCTTGTACAACCTCACCATACAACCTCATTAGATTCACCAAATGGGACAACTTTGAAGTGTACTCCGTGACAGACTCATTTTCCTTCATCTTCAGCATCTCAAACTCTCTTTTGAGAGTCAATAGCTTGATGGACCGTACCCTTTCATCACCTGCATGCCTCTCATTCAGTTCATCACATATTTGCTTGGCTGTTTCCGGATACATAATAGTGGTAAACACATCATCTGCTAAAGCTGAATGAAGACATGAAACAGCTTTCTCCCTCTTCAAAGTCTCTTCCTCATGTTGCCTAATTTGAGCCATCGTAGGATTAGTTCCCAATGTCGAAACTTGCTTGTCTTGTTCTACATACTCCCATAAGCCAAAAGATTTCAAACATGATCTCATTTTGACTATCCATATGTGAAAATTTTCCCCAGAAAATTGAGGAATAGAAAAGACAACATTGTTCCCTGAAGCCATTTTATCACTCACTCACTCACAAGTGTTTAATCTCTCCTCTCAATTTTTTTCAGACCCACAGCCTATAAGAACAAAGCTCTAGATACCACTGTTAAATTAAGACAGCTATGAACATGAAAACATAAAACAGAACCATAAAACCATAGAAGAAGAAAGGAAGGGAAGAACAAAGCTATTTTCGTTTTTGCTACATAACCATACTGTTTTCCATTCTCTGATTCATATTTAAGTGCAAATACATAAGAAATGACAGCCCATCATGATACCTATACATGCTGTCAACAAAAAGCATGCACCCACTCACATTAGGAGTGCAGCTTTGCCCAAAATAAAAGCAAACTTAAACCCACTAATCAGAACATTACTTACTGACACAAGCAAACATATTGAAAATAAGCAACCATAATTATAGCAGTAAAACAATATTTGGAAAAGTTTTACAATCCATTAATTTAACACATCCACGGAGCAGATGTAGTATGAGGTGAAATTGGCACATTTGCATGGGAAAAAGACAAACAAAACAATTTGTATTGGAGGAGAATTTTTATAAATTTAGATACTGTAAAATGTTAGCTATATGTGAGATCAAGCTTTTAAACTGTGGCCACGGTTTCGTCCCGCTTCTTGATATCACGAGACAAATACGTCTGCAATAGCAGTTGTAGAGACCTCAAAAACCTTGATGTTGCGGCACCAATCACATACCATTCTTTAAAACCTTTGGTGAGGTAAAGTTGTTGATTGACCTGCCTATATCTTTTTGGAGCCAATATTTTACTTGTTTGCTTCACTTATATATAAAGCAGTTAACTCCGAATAGTTTAGAGGCAAATAGAAAAGAACATTGTGGTAAAAAAATAAATAAGTACAGATGGATAATTGGATTCAATAGAATCAAACTAGCAGACAGGAAAATATTTTACAGATCATTTAATTTATGGAATATTCCATCAAGTAGCATAGGTCTACCATCAACCCTGGCTAGAGGCAAATCCAGTGTCATATTCCTCATAGTAGGAGTAGCATGTACAATGCTAGAGTCAGTTACCATAACAGAAGAACCGCTAGTATCTGTAGTGTAGGTCAGTGGCACTTGGACTGGATGAGCAGTGAAATTCGCATCCATAAATGGCTGAAATGGGTTCAAAGGTTTCGGAATTTCCACTGAACCTTCCAACATTTTCACCACATCACTCATTATAGGCCTTGAATCTGGCCTATACTGAACACATGATAGAGCTACACTAAACATTCTCTCTGTTACCCCCTATTTTCCTCCTCTATCCCACATGCTATTATCAACTCCTCAAATTCTCCAGCATCAAATCTTTTCCAAACCCACATTGGAAACCACTCCTGGCTTTCAACAAGTTCAATGTCAAGGTTTCTTCTCCTGCCTATGATTTCAAATAACAGCATTCCAAAGCTGTAAACATCACACTTGTGAGTCACAGGAAAATTAGGCATCCAAAGTTCAGGGGCAGCATAACCAGGAGTCCCCCTACCCCTAGTCATGGTTAGATGAGTATTTTCCCTGTTGCAAAGCTTGGCTAAACCAAAATCAGCAACTTTAGGATTGAAGCTTCCATCCAAGAGAATATTTCCTGGTTTGATGTCATAGTGTATTATTGTTTGTTGGCACTCTTCATGCAAATAAGCAATGCCTTTGGCTGTCCCAACTGCAATCTCATGAAGCCTTTCAAATCCTATGGTCTTGTTTTCATGAAACAAATACTTGTCAAGAGAGCCATTCCCCATGTATTCATAAACCAGTGCCATCAAGTTTCTTTCAAAACAAAATCCATAGAGCCTAACCAGATTGAAATGATGAGTTTTGCCAATTGTCCCCACTTCAGCCATAAACTGCTCCTCCATTTTCTTGTCAGAAAGCCCATGTAGAACCTTCACAGCTACAATGGTTCCGTCGCTGAAAATTCCCTTATAGACTTTTCCAAAACCTCCTGACCCTAACAGGTAAGAGTAGTTATCAGTTGCAATCCTTAGATGCTGATCAGTGAACCTGATTGGCCGCTCCTTTTCCATCTCGTTCAGAAATTTATCCATAGTGAGTGTCATAAATTGCGAGTCTGAAGTAAGAAACCTACGAGCAATCTGAAGCATTCTCAGGCATTCAGGCATTAACCAAATCAAAATACTCATCACCACTAGCGCGACAACTGCAATATGTGTTGGTATTCAGTCAGAACAAAAAAATCTTGTGACTAACAAGAAACAGAAACACATGAAAGTTGAAAAGAAAAAGATGTCACTAGTTAAAATCCTACCCATGACGATGATAAGGGTGGTTGACATCAGACTGGAGATGAGAATTCAAAAGACAAGAGTGATAGTGAGGAACGAATTATTGGAAGAAGAGGGGAAAGTAAATAATCATATATGAATTGTTAAAGAAAATAATCATATTGCATCCTAATTTTTAAAACAAGGAGCCGCGTGGCCGTTCCACCATTTAGATGTGACATGATGCTGGGTCTTATATATAAATTCTTCCTTTGATGCCATGGATATACTTGATTGATTGACTGAGTTAGATAGCTATATTCCAGGAGTGGCTGAAATGAACATATGAACAAAAACCACTAACGACAAATACTACTTTTTGGATTTCTACTTTCTTGGTTTGTCATATTAGTGAAACGCATTTTGTGGTTCATGGAACCAACCTTCCCACGTAATTAATAACGACACATTAATCAAGAGAAAACTGTATTTAACAGTCTATATGTTTAGCTGGAATGGAACTACGTGACCGTAAAACAGAGAGATGAGAACGACTAATATCTTTGAGAAGTTTGTTACACAGTCATTTTTTCAGAATTATAAGGTTGGTTTGGTGGTGAAAGGAGAAGGAAGGAAGGGATAGGTCGTAGGTTCGAATCCCCCGCTAACAAAAACTAACATATTAACAACTAACATTTGGCTGATATAAAAAAAAAAAAAAAAAAAAAAACCTCATTTTTTCGAGAATGAAATAGCTTTGTTATTTCTAAAGAGGGGTGAAGTGAATGGAATAGAAAGAAATAAATTAGAACAAAGTTACTATTTTATTATTTGAATATCTTATGATAGCATAGGCGGTCGCATCTCCTGCCCTCAAAGCAGAGGGAGGGAACAAAAAGAGATAAATTCTATGGTGGACTGACTACCTAATAGGTGGTCCAACCTTTTTTCTTACCAGATGTAGCGAGTATGGTAAGAAAAATAACGGAGCAGAGCAAACATAATAATTATGTTTCTATGAATCATGTCCTAGAATGCCTGGTTTTAATTGATTTTTAAAGGCTTAATTATCCTTTTGGTTCTTATAGTTGCAACAATTTTCTCATTAAATCCCACCCTATTTGGTCTCTATAGTTACAATTTTTCATCTCTTTGTCTTTGCTGTCTAAAGTCATCTAATGCAATTACATCTATATCCTTTAAAATTGCTACACAACTGAAACTAACGATGTAAAACCACCAAAAACATAAGTACGGTCGTTGCAGGGTCCGTCCCAATGCCAACAAAGCTCTAGACTTGTTGATGAAAGCTGTTGTATGTGGCTCTGCCTTAGCCATGGTGGACGAATCACCACAACTAGCCTTCTTTTTTAATTTATGATGGTTAAAAACCACCAAAAGCTCTTTTTAGCGATTTTTCACTGCCAGTTTCAATATTTTAGCAGTTTTAAAATATCTAAAGTAATGACGTTAAGCGACTTTAGACAGCGAGGACTAAAAGGATTAAAAAATTGCAATTATAGAGAACAAAATAAGATGTTTTAAACTACAAAAACTAAAAAGGGAAGTTGTTGAAAAGTGTAATTAAATCATTTTTTAAATACAATATTAAAATAAAAAAAAGGCGTGCTATTCGATTCAAATTCAATAGGCGAGAATGTGATACTCCCAGTCCTAGTTATTGTTTCCTTAGATGGCGTGGTCTGACTGGATTTAATTTCGAAGTAAGCATTTATTGATGTTTAGTGAAACAATACTTAGAAACTGTTTGATCAAGCCTAGAATTACATTTTCATGCCCGTAAGGCGTAAGCCTAAGCACTTGGTGTGTGTGTTTTTATATATCCGAAATAGGAAAAGACCAACTAGGCAGAAGACAAATCTTTTTACTCACGCCTATTTTAACATTCCCATATCATATTGCATTATGCAACATTATCTCTTGAACCATGCTCTGCTGACCAATCCGCAAATCACCCTATGTGAACACATGCTCTGCTCTAGTATCACCACTTGGTCCTTCAAGCATTCCGGTATACTGTTAACGAGCCCAGCATATTACAGTGAAAAACATTAATTATAAGACTAGTTCTTGATTAAAATTAATTCTAACACAAGATCCATAAAATTTAAATGCATACTTAATTCTTGCATTTCAAAAATCATTCTACTTTTTATCATTCAAACAAAACCATTTTTTTCTGAACTTAATTTTTAACCATTTTTTTTTAATTTAATTGTGCCAAAACCTGAACCAAACAAATCCTTACTTATTTTAACTCTAATATCTTCGATATTACAGTCTCAGATATTGATTTATCATCGCCACACAAGTATAGTCACAGTAATACCATCGAACACAATGCTAGAACATCTGAACATATGACGAGAAAAATAATAATAAACCATACAAATGTTACCATACTCCATATTATCACAACATTAACAAAAATATGTACAAACTGCAAGGTTCCCTAGCTTATACACCTGTTTGCAGTGGCACAAACCAGTACAACCAATTATGACCATGTCAGCTTTCTCGTTCAAAAGCATTAAACAGAAGTAGATACCTCCATTACATACAATAGACCTAATTACGTTACTATAAACAGCATTTTTTTTTCTATCCTTTGTCATGGTTCAAAATACATAATTTGAACAAAGCAACAGACGGGGAATCAAGTGAGCTACTACCCTAATATATTACCTACCTGTTATCAATAGTCTACTCAGGAAGAATAATTCATTGTGCATACTGAAGGGCAAAGTCTCACACAACCTCAAAAAAGCCAAACATGGTATTGTGTCACTCATTGAAAAGCTCTCGAGCCAGAATCAACCATAAAATAAAATGCATTGTAGAAACGACTTAATACACAAATATTCTGACCAGAGCAATACTCAAAGAGTTATCAGTGACCAACACAAACCTTTCTGCCTTAAAATGATTTCATGATCTTAGCATTCCCCTCACTACAGCATGCCCGTTTATTAACAAGATTTAGATGGCAGAACTAGCCAAGGAAAGTTCATGGAGCTCACTTAGCATCCATTCCTCCCCAGTTTGACCACCCAGTACAATAGCTCTTGTCCCTCCAACAACACATGTACTATGTCCCCAAGCAAATCTTGGAGGGCACCCAGGTACATTTAGGATTCTCCATGTAGGCTTCTCCTCAGTAGGATCTAGTATGTAAAGCTGGGAGGCAGAATGGAGGCCCGCAACAGACCCACCAAATATCAGAATTCTCCCACCTGGAAGGCTGACAGCCACATGATCAAGTCTAGGAGGAGGTGCTATGCCTCCAGGATTTCCAGCGCCTGGCATTCCACTCCCCGTTACACATCTCCAGCATGGCTCCTCCTCACTTAAATCCATCGTGAATACATCACTGGAGCGAAAACGCAGGGGCCCACTCTTGGCCAGACCCCCAAACATCAGTATTTTCCTACCACCATAAACAGATAGTGTGTGACCCAGACGCGAAGGTGGAGACCATGCCACTGGTATCTCTCTCCAGACAGGTTTCTCCATTGACAGATCAAGGAGGAAAGTATCACTCAAGAGTACCCCAGAATCAGCACAGCCACCAGAAACTATCAACTTAGTACCATCAAGAGTACAGGAACTATGCCAAGATCTAGGAAGTGGAGGTGCCAATCCAGAAATTTCACGCCAAGTTGGAGGCTTTGCATCCAGGTCCAGAACAAACACATCATTGAGCAAGCCCTGCCTTCCACAGCCTCCAAATACAACCAAACGAGAACCATTAACGCAAGAAAGTGTGTGGCCCCACCGACCAGGGGGAGGAGAACTCACCTGAACATGTTGCCACTCAGGATTACTAGAATTGAGATCCAATACAAAGGTATCATTCATAGGTTGCATGTTAACCCCTTCACCACCAAATAGGACAACTCTATTACCAACTGCACAAGCACTAAAATTACAGCGTGAAGGTTCAACAGCACCTCCAACAGTCAGTTTCCTCCATGCTGCTGCTTCAAGAGTGGTCAGTTCTCTTGCCAGCCGACCCCATCCAAGTCTCCTCGCACCAGGCACAGTCTCTAAAACACGTGTAGTCTCACTGCCCCATGCATTTTGGCACACCATTCTCCAAAGGTCTTCATTTTTTGTTAGCTCATACAATTGCCTACAAACAGAACCAACTGATGCAATATCTCTTGGAGTTAAGCGAGCAAGTATCTTGAGACACAATACCTCTTCACTTAATTGCAATATCCCACAAACTCCACGAGTAACATTACGATCCCCCACTGGAAGAGGATTCAACGAGGAAAGCACAGAATGAAACCGATCTGATGATTTAGTAGATTCCTTAATTGTAGAACCCGGAAGGGGACCAAGATCAATGTTTGCCTCTGTGAAGAACTGGATTCCAATGACATGAGTTATCTCATTATCTCCATATATAGGCGTCAGCCGCAATCTGTTCATAAGTGGAGATCCATCTTTCCTAAAGTTCAGCAATTCACCTTGGAATTCAACCCCTTCGTCAAGGCATCTTCTAATCTCTGAAACAACAGTCGAGTCCACCAATGGATGCCTTCTCTTAGCATATGGACCTCGACACTGCAAGAAACGGCTGCAAAATATTTTAAATGATTAGAACAAAGCCACATTGAATTAGAAAAACTTAGCGGTAGAGACTTAAGCAAGAAAGGCATGTCATAAAGGGCCCGCATGTATTGCTTATTTGCTTATATAGAATGCTCTTTTGCCTTCTTTCTTTCTTTTTCTCCCTAGTGCACAGTGCACAGGTTACTCATTATACTTCCAGAAGAAAATTGCTCCAAAATTATTACAACACAGGTTAGGAAGACAAGCAATTTATAAAGATATAAACTGCATAAACTATCAAAAAAAATTAGTAAAATTATAAAATATCTTATTTAAATTAGCATAAGAATGAAAAATATTATTTCAAAAAGTTTTAACTTCCAAATGCATTTGATCTTTAACATTTATAACATATTTTACCTATTAACACTAAGCACTGGACATTGAAAGCTGGGAAACCAAAGCTATGAAGGCATCCAGTTTTGACAATTTTTGGTAAAAAACATTAATTTTATAAGAGAAAAATGAGCAAAAACAAGGGAGAAGACAGGAGAAATTGAAACATTAGAGATAAACCTAAGAGGTTTAAACTTTAAATTGCAACATAGTTGTCCAATTTCTGAGAGCATCAAATGAAAACACTTTATATACATTCCAAAATTAAGAACCACCAATTACAGACCGTTCAAGATGAAACAGGCTTACTTATTCAGTTATTCTTCATGACTGAGATTAGCATTTGTACATGGGATGTGAATAATTGAAATCAACAACTTCTAATAATAACACTAACTAATTCTACCATCATCAATAAATGCTATGCAACAAAATTCTTGGAAACACCTCTTGCAGCCGGGAGCAATATATTAAACTCTTTAATTTATCCAATCTTTAGCACAAATACACATGTACTATACATGCACTTAAGTATAGGTCACTAGTGACAATATTTCTTTACAAAAACCCTTCCTGCAGGAGAAGTGACATCATCAACAATCATTGATGTTCAAGCGGAGGAGTGAATGCTAAAACCTTTTCCCTTTACATAATAAGATTTGAAATCACCAGTACCACTACCACATCAATTATCTTGTTTTTTCATTGTATAAAATCCACAGAACTCCATTTAACTACAGTTCATTTAGTAAAAAAAAAATGCCATGTGGTTTAAAAGTCACCAACCCAACTACCTACTATGCTCCAAAATAACATTTTCTTAAACCCTTCTACCAACTTTTCAACTAAATGCATGTTTGGTACTGCATCTAATACTCGCATCAGTGGGTAAAACCATGTCAAATAGCAAAATAAACGTAGAAGCTATATACATTTCTTTGACACGGATTGAAGTCGACGCAATGGGAGAACAAACATACTATAAATCACCAACTGGGGACATAAAAAGCATTCTACTCCGAACCCTCAACTCATCCCTAAACCCAGAAAACAACCAAAAGATCACAAATTTAATTTCCCCGTTCAAATTCACTTTCATTCTCAATCTCAATTCCTTTTCTAATTTTGTCATCTAATCAAACAGGAATTTCTAAAAAAACAAAAACCAAATTGAATCACAGAACACTGAACCTTGTTCCTCTCAATAAACTACACTCATTTCCAAGTTCAATAAACATGAGCATTCTGTAATGGCCAGAATCGTTCACAAAAAATGTTCAAGATCCTCCAATCTGAGTCCCTTGGTTCCAATTGTAGCAAAGAAGATCTAACTCGGTAGGGAAATTAGGTGTCTTAGTTTGAGTGGCTTACAGGTGTTGAGAGATAGTGATGACTGATGACAAGATGATGTGGCTGGGGTTTGTAGGTGATTGAGCATTCAAGATTTGATGGTAATCCAAGGTTTGTAAGTAATCTAGCAACAAATTCTAAATTTTCAGAGGTGAGATGATAAAAAACAGAGAAGAGATGATGGAAACTGAGAGTTAGGGGCACTTATGACAGTTGTGTAGAAAATACCTGTTCTAGAAGTCAGTTCTGTATTAGAAACTCAGATAACTGCTTTAGAAAACAGTTCTGTATTAGAAATTGCAGAATGGTAGTTACGTGTAGAAAATAATTGCCGGCAGTTATGTATTAGGATTTAGGAGTATATATTTGATACTTGATAGTATGATGTGTAATTAGGCAGTGTGAAGTTATTTGTAGTTTGTGGACAGAGGATAATCTCTATAGGAGACTTTTGTCTCTGGGACGGTAAGTGTATTGCTGTATTGTGTGTGATTTCAGTGTTCAATATTATATTTTATTACTTTTATCAATTGGTGTTCTATCAATTTGGTCTGACCTCCCAGATCAGAAGAAGGGAATTCCTGTGACCAGTGAAGGGTAAGATCATGATGCATGTGACCGAGAGGTTGGAAGAATTGGACGAGCTGGAAGCCAGAATTGAGGCTCGATTAGGGGTCAGTTTGTACAAGAAAATTTTGAAAAGATTTTGTTGGAGATGAGAAAATTAATGGGCAAGTGTGCAGAAGAGCAGAAGGCCGGTTCATCAAACAAAGAGAAAGGATCAGATTCAATCAATCATGACACTGATGAGTACCATATGGCAGTTAAGGTGGAACCAGTGTTGTCAAATAGCGCGCATCGCGGCGCTATAACACTATCGCGTCGCTGGTTCTAGAGAAAACGCAATCGCGACGGCGTCGCGTTGCTGAAGCCGCGAAAATCATCACGGCCGCTGTGCGCATCGCGGATTTTGCATCTCTGTTCAAAAATTGCGGAACGGCGAAGTTCTTCAGCCATCGCAGAGCAGAGTCGAGGCAAGATTTAGCGTTTTCGTGAAGATGACTGAAGATTGGGCTTGTGGGTCTTGGACAATTTGGGCTCACGTGATTTTTTAAAGAATCTGTTTTTTAACCCTCACGTGCCTTTTAAAAACATAAGGAGTTAGATTTGTTTTGTTTTACTCAATATTAAAATTCACGTGACTTTTTAAACATGGATTCAGATGTCACTTGGGCTTTCTTATATTAAAATAGGCCCAACAGTAGCCTCTTTTATTTATATTGCATGCACATTTTATAAGGGACAAAAAGATCATTCTCACTTGAACTTCTCCTCTAAGTAAACCCTTCCTCCCAAAACATCAGAACCTTCCAAAGTCCATCCTTCTTCTCCAGTCCAGCACCTGTGTTTCTTACAGGTAACAAACTTTTTTTTCTTCTATCTTTTCTTTAATCTTTGTCTTTCTTATTTCTTCTTTCTTTTTTAATCTTTTCTTCTTTCTTTTTTCTTTCTCTTTGTTTTTTTTTTTTTACCAAAGTTTCTTCCAAATTTGAAGTTCTTTTTAATTTTTTTTTTCTCTTCTCTTTCTCTCTTATACTATAAAAATTGGTTCTTTCTAAATTTTCCTGACTTTTTTTTTTAAATTTTCTCTCTTTATAATGATTTGTTCATTCCAAATTTCTCTTGTTTTTTCAATTAATTTCTTTCCACTGATTTTTTCTCTAATTTTTATTCTCTGTCATTCTTTCTCCATGTCATATTCCCGACCAATTCTTACTATTCTGTTTTTATTTTTTTTTAATCACAGTATGGCAAATGAGGGATCATCAAATCCTCTTTCTAGGACTGATCCTGGTTGGAAATATTGTAGTCCAGGACAAGGAAATAGTTGTGTGTGCAATTACTGTGGTAAGATTATAAAGGGTGGAATTACTAGAGCAAAAGAACACTTGATGGCAAATAAAGGCAATGTAGCAGCTTGTGTCAAATGTCCCAAAGAAGTTAAGAGAAGAACTATGGGGATATGTCAAGGATAAGAAGAAGAAAGAATGTGAAACATTTCAAAGGATGCGTCAAGATTTTCTTGAAGACTATGGTGATAGTGATGAAGAAAGAGCTCTTGGTGAAGGGTTTGCAGAGATTGCATCAACTAAAAGCACTGGTGGAAAGCCAATGACATATACTAGGCAAAGGACTAAAAAGAGAAAGGAACCCCTTGGTGCTGTAGATGCTGCACCTAAGACAAAAAGAGGTCAAGTAAGAGCATCTTCATCCCTTAGGAAAAGAGCAAATGATAGAAGTAGAAGATGATGCAGTCTTGGAAGAATCTGAAAAATAGTTAGAAGGCATTGATTTTGAGAACTCAGAAGGAGAAGAAATTGAAGGACATGCCCCATTATCAGACAATGAGGATTATGATTATATTGGAGAAGGGGCAGAGGAGAATGAATAGAAGTTTTCCTGATGTTTTTTGCTTTTTTTGATTATATGCCTCACTAGTCACCAAGACTTCTTTAGTTTTTAGCTCTCTTTTTTAATGTTTCCAACATATTTTGTTAATGTTATGTTAATGTTTATCCAGCTTATTTTTATTTGCATATAGCTTGATTTTTTATACATATTTAATTGTTATATATATTCTATTTCAACCGCTATGCGGCTTCCGCTATTTGCCCGCGACGCTATCCGCTATATGCTATAGCGAATTTTCAGCTTTTTGCGATTTTCTGCGAAACGCTATTGACAACACTGGGTGGAACGGCCATCTTTCAATGGAGATGACCCTATTGGGTTGACACTAGGGTAGACAGTATTTTGAAGTTCAGAATATTGGTGAAGATATGAAGATTAAATTAGCAAAGTTAAGCATGGAGGGTTCTACTATCCATTGGTTTGACATAGTGAGAGAAACAGAAGATGGACTTTCTTGAGAGAAGTTGAAGCAGGAAATGGTGACATGATTTGGGGGGCGACAGTATGAAAATCCTTGTCAAGAATTGGCTGAGTTGAGACAAGAGGAAACAGTGGAAGAGTTTATAGAAGCATTTGAATCACAAGTTAATCATTTTCCCGAAGAAGATTTGGGTTATTTTTTGGGTGAGTTCAGTTGCAACCTGAAATTAAGCATCGAGTGCAAACATTTCAACCAAAAACAAGAATTCAAGCAAGCAGTATGCACACAATATAGAGGCAGAAATTTCAGATCTGCCTGCACTTGTGGGTAGTTATGGGTGGCAATATGGTGGTAGCAGTTTCAGGACTATAGAAAGGCCATTGAATAGGAGGAAGAGAATTGGGATCTGTCACTGTTTCAAGTTCTGCAACTGCCTCATCTAAAGGGAGAAGCAATTGGGATGGAGGAAAATCAAAATTTTGGTCTAGGAAATTCACATTACAGAAATATTCTTTCAAGATCAGCATCTTCTGGGCCAAAAAAGAATGGAGATGGGCATAATTTTGGTGTGAAAAGCAGAGGTCTGTGGTGTGCCATTTAACATACCAAGAATTGATAGACAGGAAAAGCAATGGTTTATGCTTTTGGTGTGGAAAAAAGTTCCATCCCTTACATCAATGTGCAGAGAAACAATTAAGATTGGTAATTTTGGGGGATAATAAAGATCTAAAACAAAGATGGAGAAGTAATAGCTATTGAAGTTATGTATTAGAAATTGCAGAATGGTAGTTGTGTAGAAAATAACAGCCGGTAGTTATGAATTAGGAGTATATATTTAATAGTATGATGTGTTATTAGGCAGTGTGAAGTTATTTGTAGTTTGTGGACAGAGGATAATCTCTGTAGGAGACTGTCTCCGGGACAGCAAGTGTATTGCTGTATTATATGTGATAAGAGACTTTTGTCCCTGGGACAGCAAGTGTATTGCTGTATTGTGTGTAATTTCAGTGTTCTATATTATGTTTTATTACTTTTATAAATTGGTGTTCTATCAAAGTCCCATTTTGTGGCCCTTTCGCATCCATATACAGCAGTAACACTTGCTCAGCACTTCATGTATCAGATTTACAGACTATATAGAGCACCAATGGAGATAATTAGTAATGGGGATCCTGATTTTGTGAGTAATATTTCGAAGGAGTTCTTGAAAACTTCGGGATTGTACCAAAATTATCTTCCTCCTACCATCCGGTTTGAAGTTCAAGACCCTTGAGGGCAAGGGTCCTCTTTTGGGGGAGGAGTATTCTTACGTAAATGTAAATATAAATAGGAAAAGAATGTTAGTTGGTTAGTTAGTCAGCTATTGTTAATTAGGATTTTATAGCTGTTGGGAAGATGCCTATAAATAAAAGATGATTGTTGTATATTTTACACAGATTGTAATGATAATACTTGAAAAGATTAAACAGCAATATGGCACAAAAATCAAACTGAGATCCTCAGCTGATGTATGATATATATATATATATATATATATATAAAAGGGTATTCTGAACACAGTACAATCAGAGGTATGGAAAGAAGAAACATAGGCTACAGCCTATGACAGCTAGTACATACAAAAACAGCTTTTACAAAGCTATACAGCAGATAGAAAACACTATTTTAACAATAATAATAGAAGCACACTACTCAATTATTTGATCTATCTGTTTCTCTCTTCTCTCTCTATCCTCTCTGTTCTGCTCTTATTCCCTCTTCTTTCTTTCTGCTTCTTTCTCTTTCCCACCTAAATCCTACTATATCAGTCTGCTCCCTGCTATTTAGGTTTTGTAAAATTCAAACTACTTACCTTTCATCATATTACAGCCTACTAGAGCAATATAACACACCCTACCAAAGAACCGTATCAAACAAGCCTTTAGCAAGAACAATTCAAAAACCAAGCACATACACTTGGAATTCAAAGCGATATAGGAATAAATTGCGTAACCATATTTCCTCTTGCTGCTGATTTTAAGATATTCACCAAGAAATATATGCATTTCTTAAGATAACGCAACAAAAGATATGACTAATCAATAATCATAGACAAAATTTTATATAAGAGAGAAGTTCCAGTAAAAGTTAACTCATTCTTAGCTAAAAGAAATGCTTTCTAACCTAGAGAAACAAAATCCCAGCACTAATAGCCACAATTCCAAACTATGGGAAATAAAAAATAAACCAGCAGTGGCACTTTGGAGAACCACTTATTCTTCAACCTTGCCCCAAGTTGTGCTTCTTTATTTTCTCCAGTGGAATTTTTTCCCCATAAAAAGAGAGAAAATTTCAAGAGAATAAATGCCCAGTCTTTTTTTCATGATAAATCTTAGAAGGAAACACCTTTCTTTTGTTGAGAATTTGCAAAAGTATGCAGCAGAGACACTCCTTATTTAGGCTGATCCTAAGCTTGTTTGGGACACTATTTGTTCCTCATATAGCAAAGTACCAAAACACCTGTTCCCTACACTGAATTGACTTTTTATGCACGTTTTAACAACTATGATATATAGTATAATGATTTCTCTTATTGAGGCCATATAAATTGGAACATGGTAATCTCTTAGCTGAGCATATCATATGATTTAGTAAAATAGTACAGAACATGTGTTTTACAATGTGAACGCTATGTTTGGTATGGCGGAGAGAAAATGATAGGAAACCGAGTCCTATGGATCTCAACCAGTGGCCCAATAGAATTTTGAAATTTGAATTGAATGTAAAATAGAAGGAAACAAAAGTTTGAATTTTTATTCTTAGAAGTCAACTTCTCTATCCTTGTCTTTCCACTTTCTCTTCAACCAAACAAAAGAAAATGCATCTGTCCCTGTGTTTCTTTCCTCTCTATTTTCTTCCCTCCCATCCAAATCCAAACATATCGTAAAAAAGATAGGGGTAAAAAAACACTATGTCTCTAATTAGTAATTACTAGGACTGTGGAGGCCATGTTCTACGCTAATCAATTCATGTTGCCTCTAGTTCTTTGCTGACTTCTACCAGTTTTAAAATCTGAAAGGCAAAACCTGACCTATTTCATTGTCTCACAGATCTTTGCATACTAACAAACTGTTTCACAAAATCCATAAAAAAACAAAGGTGCACAAAATGAATATCTCATTGGAAGACGTTAAATAGGCTTGCCCCTATTAAAATTCCCTTTTCATTTCCACACACACCAACCATGCAGACAAGCTCATTACACCATGCATAGCCTACAGAATTGGATTCCCAAACCCCTTCAATCAAAGGACCAAAATAATAATATGAACTTGAGTGCGTAAAATAAAGTAAAAGCCCTTACTCAGGACATCTATCTGGAAATGTCCATTTTCACAATCTGGTCTTAAAGCACCCAAAATGATTCACCGTTTTCAAACAATGGAGTCTCAGGATTCAGTGCAAGTAAAAAAAACAAAAAGAAAAAAAAAATTCAAAATCCTCCTACTAAATCCTCTTACTAATTCTCCTACTTACTAAATAAAGTAAGTATTGAATGACTTTAAAGTTGCCAATACATTAAATGTATCTACTTTTTCATTTAATAATTTCTTCATAACATATTAAGAAGATCTGTAAGAAGATATAGCATTACTCAAAAAAAATTAAGTTAATTTCCCTAACCCCTTGAAACCCGAACGAGTTCTCCACCATAGAACCGAGAAATGCAGCGCTCAACACAGAGACAACAAAAATCCCCAAAGCGATCACGACTACACGAATCACGCAACAAGTCAAAATCCAAATCCCTTCATAAACCCCAAACACGCACAACGCAACAGTTCCATTCCAAATTCGAGCCACTACTAGTATTCGGCACCGCAAGCATTACAAATTCCAATTGTTTCCTAGGGTTTTGAAGCAAACCGAAAAACCTAAACCTTAAAAAGTGAAATTCGAGAGAGAGATAGCACTAACCAGTTGCGACCGAGCACTTCTTCAGCGCGGTATCCGGTGACCATCTCGAAGACGGCGTTGACGTATATGATAGGGTGGTCGGGCTCGAGCGCGTCGGTGACGACGAAGCCGCACGGCGCCGTTTGGAGGACGGGGAAGGGAAGGGGTCCAACGGCGTCGTCATCGTCGTCGTTTAGGAGAAACGAACCGGCGGCGTCGTCGTCGCTGAGATCGGAATTGCTGTCCCACTCCATTTAACGGAAACGGCGTCGCAGCAGGGAGGAGGGGTCAAGTTCAACCCATGAGAACGAAACGAAACGAAACGAAACGGTGCGGATAGTAATAATAAGAAGAAGAAGAAGAATGAAGGAGAGTGAGGAAGTGAAGAAGAAGAAGAAGCGAGGTAGTTGTTGTTGTTGAAGGAAATGAATATGAATATGAATATTGATTATGAGATTGAGAAGAGGGCATAAAACGAGTGGAGAGGAATTTAGCTAAGAAAGGGGTGAGTTGAGGTTGTTCCAGAAAAAGAAAATAGATGACGGTGTTGTTTTCTTTTACATGTGGACTTGCCACAAGGCACTACTGTGGGCACTCACCGCCAAACCCAACCCCCTCCTTTTTGGTGCGAAAAATTCAGTCTCTTATCTTACCACTTATGGTTAATCAGAAAAGTCAGACCAAACAAAAAAAGGTATAGATATTTTTGTACTTGGTTAAAAATTAATTTTGAAAAAAAATAAAAAAAAAATAAATTCTTTCTTTTTCTTAATTTAAATTTTTAAATTTTCTCCCTCTAACTTTAACTTTTAGTTTAAATATACTTGTAGTCTCTATTAGAGCTATCAATTTGGTCCTAAGTCTTAGGATCAGCCCACTTGGTCCACTATAATGGTCCTAAGTTTTCTAGCTCATTTAATGAAAGGGCCAAAAAAAGTCCTAACCCACAAAGTCCATTTTGTAAAGGGTCAGGACTAGGGTCTTGAAGGACCAGCCCACAAATTATAATAATTTCAAAAATATTTTTTCAATTGACTAATCCTAGGGTATTTTTTGGCCAACTTCAACCGAGGCATCTTTCGGCTTGCCTTAGATAGGGCATTTTTTGGCCAGTTTCGGCTAGGGTATTTTTCGGCCAACTTCGGCCAGAATTTCTTTCGACCAGCCTTAGTTAGTGCTTTTTCGACCAATCATGGCCAAGACATTTTTCAGCCAATCGCAGCTAGGACAGTTTTTGGCTGACCTGGGAAATTTTCGGCTGACAGTCGGGGCAGTTTTCGACGACATCGGCGGGAACAGTTTTTGACAGACGTCGGCCAAGTCTGTTTTTGAACTAACATTGGCCGGGGCAATTTTCGGCCGACCTCAACCAGGGCAATTTTCAGTCGACCTTAATCAGAGTCATTTTTTGGCCGACGTCAGCTTGGGGAGTTTTTAGGCAATATTGGCCAGGGTTATTTTCGGTCGACATCAACTGAGGCAATTTTTAGTCGACCTCGACCAGGGCAGATTTCGGCCGACCTTGACTAGGGTTGTTTTTCTATCAAAGTCGGCTGGGGGAGTTTTGGGTGGTGTCGGCCGAGGCAATTTTCGCCCGACCTCAACTAGGGCAGTTTTCGACCGACTTCAACTAGGGCAGTTTTCGACCAACCTTGAGTAGGGCTATTTTTCGGCCGACATCAACCGCAATAGTTTTTGGACAACCTCGACTAGGGCAGTTTTCGGCCTACCTCGACCAAGGCAGTTTTCGGCCGACCTCGGCCAGGACTGTTTTTCAGCCAAAGTCGGTTGGGGGGAGTTTTTGGATGGTGTCGACCGAGGCAGTTTTCGGCCGACCTTGACTAGGGCTGTTTTTTGGTCGACGTCGGCTGGGGGAGTTTTTGGGCAATGTCTGCCAGGGAATTTTTCGGCCGACCTTAGCCAGGGTTGTTTCTCATACAACATCAACCACGACATTTTTTGGTCGACCTCGACCAGGGTGATTTTCGCCCAACCTAGGCTAGGGCGATTTTCGGCCAACCTCGGCCAGGACTATTTTTTGGCGATGTTGGCCGAGGGAGTTTTTGACTAACGTCGTTCGAGACAATTTTAAGCCTACCTCGCCCGAAAATATTTTTCAATCGTCGTCGGCCGCTACAATTTTCGACCAACATTTGTCGTGATAATTTTCGACCGACCTCGAGCAAACCAATTGTCGTCTGACCTCGGCCAGTGTTAGCTCACAAGAAAAAATCTCTTAACTTTTGAAATTTTAATTTGTAGAATTTGGATGGGCCTAGCCCTAAGGGCGTTTTGGCCCTATGGGCCATTTATTATGTGGGCCATTTGACCCTATGGGCCAGTTTGGCCCTAACCCATGTGGACTAGGGCCAAATAGGTTAGGTTCGGCCCATTTGACAACTCTAGTATCTATAAATACTATCGAACACATGAATCAATTGGACGTGGATTGTTCCAACTTAACCAATAATATCGAGTTCAAGTGTTGTATATGCCAACCAATGTTGGTATTTGATTTTCTTCTTTTATTAAAAAATGTGTTTTTTAAAATAATTTCATCTTCAGCAATTAATTTCTCATCTAAGATCTTTTAAAAGAAATATTTCCAAAACAATTTTTAAAAAATTAAAAATTAAAAATAATTAGCTGATATTTTCTCATTTCTCTTTTTCTATTTTTGTGATCCTAGCTGTGTGGGTGATCTGAGGTAGTGTTGCATGTGATGAAGCATAAATTTGGTGGAGGTATCTGTTTTACAAAAATTAAAAATAAAGATAATTAGTTGATATTTCTCATTTCTCTTTTTCTATTTTTGGTAGTCTTGCATGTGATGAGGCATAAATTTGTTGTAGGTATCTGATTTACAGAAATGCTTACGTTTGCTTATTTTGGTGTTGTGATGTAATATTTTTGTAACACGTGACAACTCATAATAAAAATTAGCAAGCATTTTCATAACAGGTGACATAAAACTTAGTAAGCATTTTCTACCAAAAACATAACATGTGACAACTTTCAATAGAGCTACATAAATATTATTGTCAAGAAAGGAAAAAAATAAAAAAAAAGTTTGAATATTTATGGAATGAAAAATGAGTAAATAAGTTATGTAGTGATATTTTATATTTTTATTCAACCACAAACTATCATATATTATAAATTTATTAACTTTTAAAATAAATACTCTAAAATTATTGCAATGAAAACTTATTGATAATGTAAACATTTTTACACTAAGAAAATACATAAAAATTATACTTAAAAAAATTAGAGAAACTAAAACTAAAAATAAGACATATTTGTGTGAATTTGAAATATATTTAACCATTCTTTTATCAGTTCAACTAAAGATAAGGTTAACTTCTCACTTTTATTACATTTTGGATAAATCCTTTTACTTACTACGCATAATTAAGTTAGATTACGTACATTCCATTTTTGGCAATTTTGATATTGTTATTATTTTTCAATTTCAATAACAATAATAATTGGTTTTTGGAATGTATTGGTTGCCTTCAGTGTTTGAATTTTACGAATCTTAATTCTTTCTTTCTCTCTTTTGATAAATATCTGAATTCTTTCTTTCTCTCTTTTGATAAATATCTGAATTCTTTCTTTAAACGAATAGGAACGTGTCGAACTGATATTGAACTAACAGTTCTATCAATGTGATGGTAATAAAAATTTAGATGTGATGTGATATGTCTAATGTGATATGTCGTCATACAATGAAATTTACTACATTACCCATTACGTATACGCATATAATACGGATATTTTAAATTTATGTAAATTTTAAAATATAATAAATAAAATATTTAAAATAATGAAAATATATAATTAATTTAGTTATAATTTAAAATCATAAATTATAAAAAAAAATTGAATTTCAAATATACTAGAAAATATAACTTCAAAATTTTAAAAATTGAAAATGTCATGTTATTTATAAAAAAAAAAATCACTCTAAAAAGTATACATTCTAACTTAATATATATATATATATATATATATATATATATATATAATAGAAAATATTGTATACAAATTTGTAAGATATATAGATTAGACGAAATCTACTATTGTTAAATATAAAATTTATGTTGGTACAAAATTTTGTACAAAAAAATTATATACCTAAGAAAGATAAGAAAAGAAGAAGAAAAAATATAAAATAAGAGGGTTAATGTAATAAAAAATAAATAAAAATTATTGTATAAATTTATTATACAAATAAGTCCACTATATAGGTATTTTTATTGAATAAAATTAGTATAAAAAATGATGTCCATTAAACGTACGTCCTGTTTGGGACTTTCCGATTTGTTAGAAATATTTATGGTGGTTATTTTGTACTGCTTATAAGCTTGCCCTTCGTGTCGTGCTTTTCTACTGCGTTGTGTTTAGCACGTAAGCGCTTTTTCTTATTCTTGTCTTTCTGCTACGAATTAGGGAAAAGAGTTGGTATATTTTTTGTATTTTTTCCTTGTTTGAATATAAGTGGCTTGTTTGGAGATAATTCACTGAAGAAAGTAATAACTATGATGAATAATTATGATGTAGTGAGTTCAATATTGACATAATAATAATAATAATAATAATAATAATAATAATAAAATCTTGATTTGAAATGTTTATAGATGCTTGAGTACGTTTTCAGGTTAACTGAAAGATCTTTATGTTCACTCACTAATATAGTCAATTGTTTTATTAGTGCATATAAAGGAAAAGCCACCGCGAAGAAGTAACCCTACCATTTTACTCTTTTATGATTCCATTCAGAGAAATCTAGGTAGAATGTAATTGTTTGTGAACTAGAAAGTTACATGTTTCCTAGTACTTGTGAAAAGGATTGCACAACTAGAC
The DNA here is from genome assembly GCA_026413185.1 of Pueraria montana var. lobata. Lineage (NCBI taxonomy): Eukaryota > Viridiplantae > Streptophyta > Magnoliopsida > Fabales > Fabaceae > Pueraria > Pueraria montana. Next base: position 27,367,155 of record CM048656.1, read on the forward strand.
GAAATGTGAAACTTTGATTTTCATTTTAGGAATGTTGATCGGGTTAAATTGTTCTTAGCTTACACAACTACAATTTTTAGTATACTCACAAATATCTTTTATTATAAATAATTAAGTTTAAGTCGGATAAAAATATTATAGATAGATAAATAGATATTAAGAAGTCTAGCTCAATTAATTAATAAGGGTACGTGAGTTATTATAAAAAAAAATTACCTGTTTTTGATTCTTAGGATAAAAAAAATTATTATAAATAATAAAGTTTTTTGAATTAAATCATCGAATTAACCGAGTCTAGAAATATTAATTTGGTCTGTACAGATTGTAAATTTGAAAATTAAAATCCAACTACTTTTTCTTAACTAGACCAAACTAGATCCATAGTTCGTACCATGTCATTACTTTTGTTGTTTGGCCAGTGTAATCCCCACAACACAAAGTCGCTGAGAATAAGGAATTTATTTTCGAATCTCCAAATTCAGTACCCAACACCACAACATGTGAGAATCGGCACGTGTCACATGTTAGGCAGATATTTTTTTTCTTTTTATCAGTGTTTGGTAGATATTTTAAGTCTTGGTCGTTACCCAAAAAAAAGATATTTTAAGTCTTGGTAGGAAATATCTCATGCGTATTTAAATGAAAGGATATCTAATTTAATTATTGAATGACGGAATATAAATTTTGAACTGAAAAATCTAAATTCTTAATAATTTGGTGGCGACTGATTGATTATCTTTTTTTCAATTGATACGCAAGACAAAAAAATCTAATGGAATGTGTATTAAAGATATTTTTCAATTGACAGCCAAAAAGTATTTTCTTTTGAGATAAAATTATCACTAAAATGGATACGATTTCTTTTAACAAAGTTTTTTTTTTTTTTCACACGCATGACAAAGAATCGAACTTCTCTCAAAATACTCAAAGAATATTCCGGGTATCTATTAAGTACATCTACATGTATCAAGCTTTGTTAGTAATGATTTTATTTTTTATTATAACAATTTAAAGGAAAAGATATGATATTACAATCCAAAGAAATGAAAACTTCTAAATTTTTTTTTTTGGCTTAAATACAATTTTGGTCTCCTTATTTTAAAATAGAGACATTTAGTCTCTTTATTTTTCAAAATCCGCAATTTTAATTCACATATTTTAAAATAGAAACATTTAGTCCTTTAGTTTTGTAAAATATGTGATTTTTGTCCTTTCATCAAATTCAAAACGTTAATCAGTAAGAGATTAAATTGATGTGACCCAAATTCAGTGATGTGACACAAGATTATTTGTTCAATCCACATAGTCAACGTTAATTTCTTGTTTTAGTTTGACGGAATGACCCTAATCGCAAACTTTACAAAACTGAGGCATTAAATGTTTTTATTTTAAAATAAGGGACCAAAATTACAGATTTTGAAAAATAGAGGGACTAAATGTCTCTATTTTAAAATAGGATGACCAAAATTGCGGATTTTAAAAAATAGGGGGGGCCAAAATTGCATTTAAGCCTCTTTTTTTTTTGTTAAAGGAAAACTTCTAAATTTAAATTGTGCTTATAAAAGTGCATCTACATTAGAGATAGCAACGAGTAGAGTTTAGGTAAAATATTATAGTATTTGTTTTTATATTCACACTTAAAAAAAATCATGTACCAAAACCTATATTCGTGTAGATAACTTTAATATTTGTGTAATTTCTTGTTGGATACCTAAATATCCATACATGTATTATTACTTGCACTTTCATTAATATGAAAATTCATAAATAAATAATATTGATTAAAAATACAATAATAATTAAATTAAAATCTCATCTTTAATAAAACAATAACATAATCATAATCGTAAAGTACATCACAAAAATTAAAATCCTATTTTATCAAAAAAAAAAATTAAAATCCTATTGAAAGATTTTTTATGAAACATAATCTTTTTGCAAATAAGAAACATGATTTTTTTTTTTTGGTTATTGTTGAATTAAGGGACATAATCTATCTCTATAAGGAATATGATATTTTTTTGTTGAATTAAGAAACGTGATATATCTCTTTTAAATGCGTTTTCATATGATTTTCAATAAAAAAAAGTCTCTTTTAATTCTTTAAAGAGTACCCTTAGTTAGCAAGACCCTTACTTTAATATTTAATATCAGTAAAAATGAGATGAAAAAAGACCAAAGCATATTTAAGGATTAAATGAAGATATAGAAAAGTCAAAGACTAAAGTGATGGACTCTTATGGTGTGTTTAAGTTTGGTTTTCCAGAATCCGTTTTTAATTTTCAAAATACAACTAAACAAGATTGCTTAGACACTTGGTGGAGGGCAACGCACGACATAGTGTGGAATTGAAGAAGTTGAACAAGATGACGATAAAAGAAGATGAGAAAATATCTTCCAGTTGCTTTTATTTCTTGGTTTATAAAACACACTTCAAAAATTCAAAAAACAAATTTCAAAACTTAATAGATTTTAGATGAGAAATTAATTGCTGAATAAGATGGAATTATTTTCAAAAACAGTTTCTGAAACCAAAAAGTGAAAAGGGACTCAAAGAGGCCCTTATAATCGTAGAGATTTTCTTGGGAAAAAATTCACAACAACAAACATAAACATTCAGAAAACTTTCTTGCACCAAAATTTATAACTTTCAGTTATTTAATCAAGAGGACTTATTCACCGGTAGCTGGATTCAATATATTTCTAGCTTATAGAACTATAGTACAAATGGAGTTTCCAAAGGACTAGATTAGATCCATGTTAAAGAATTGCAACAACTGATGGAATTGTATTTAGCATAGGTATTATATATATAAAAAAAAAAAAAAAAGGAAATCTAAAAGGATAGTTCACAAAGTAGACCCCACTTTCTCCCTAATACAAGAACCTAGTCTTTTCACAGATTTATCATCAAAGGAGATATCAATCTCCTTAATCTTAGACACAAAGTCCATGGCTTCTTCATGCTTCCCTGCTTTACAAAAGCCATCAACTACAATCTTGTAAGTTAGTTCATTGGGCCTGCAATTGTGCTCAATCATAAATCTAATGACTTCAATTGCTTCATCAAACAACTCCATCCCTGCATAGCCTGACAAGAAAGTATTGTATGTAACTATAGTTGGTTGAATCCCCTTAGTGGTCATTTCTGAGAGAACTCTAATAGCCTCTTGCATGAGCCCCTTTCTGCAAAATCCCTTGATAACAGTATTGTAAGACACAACATCTGGCTCTGGACCAGAGTTTTGAATTCCCTTGAGCACTTCTTCTGCTTTCCAACACTCGCCCTCTCGGACATACAAATCCATCAAGCAATTATAGGTGAAAAGATTTGGCTGCAATCCACATTCGTGAATAAAATGCAGCATTTCGCGGGCCTTTGCAAACATCTTGTTTCGGGCAAACATTGAAAGCATGGAGTTAATGACAACCAAATCAGGTTTGTATCCATACTTTTGCAATTGATCAAATGCCCTTTCCATTCCCCTAAGGTGTCTGCACTTGTGGTTTGAAAGGACAAGGGTTCTCAAAAGTATCCAACTAGGAAAGACATCACCATCATAAATTTCTTTCTCAACCTTCTCTATCCCCTTGACATTCCCAGCCTTGGAATAACAATGGAGCAACAGTGAGTATGAAGTTTCATTCGGCTTAAAGCCCTTGGTCCGCATGTCCTGAATGACAGATTCTGCCGCTTTCCAATCACCTTGCCGAGCAAGGGCATTTAGAAGAGCATTATAAGTTGTTACACATGGAGTAAAGCCTGATTTGACCATTTCCCCATACATTTTTGCAGAATCAACTTCAGATCCACACCGAGCATATGCACTAATCAATGTATTGAATGTGTCTTTGTCAGGCTCAAATCCACAATTTTTCATTTCCCTCAAGACCTTGTTAACATAATTGTGCTTACCCTCCTCGCCACATACAGCAAGCATGGTGTTCCACGTTGCGTGATTAGGAGCACATCCATTCAATTTCATCTCACAGAGCACCTTAATAATATCTTCTGTTCTTGACTTCTTGCCTAGCATGGCAAGAACAGAGTTGTATGTGTATACATTGGGAGCACAACCCAAGTCCTTCATCTGGCTGAACAACCTTAACGCCTCGTCCTCCCTCCCTGCCTTACCATAGGCATCTATTACAGTGGTATAAGTAATAGCATTTGGCATTACCCCTTTGCTTGTCATTGTATCTATGACAGCCATCCCTTCATCGAGAAACCCAGCTCTTACATATGTTGCCGCAAGCTCATTGTAAGTAACAGAATCAGGTGGGCAATTATTATCCTCCATTTCTTTCAAGATGCTCAAGGCCTCAGTGTAAATTCCAGCCTTTCCAAAAACCTGCAGCATAGAATTATACGTAACAGTTCCCGGTTTATAGCCATTCAATTTCAATTCAGCCAAAAACTTCCTTGCTTCATCCAGCATACCCTCTCTCCCACAAGCAGAAATCACAGTGCTGCAGGTAAACTCATCAAACTCAAGCCCTTTACTCCTCATCTCATCCAACAACTCCAAGATTCTACCCCATGAACGACCCATCTTGCCATAAACATCAAGCATAACATTGTAAGTGACCAAAGTTGGATCAAGACCAATATCCTTCATCTTCTCAAACAAGTCAATAGCCCGTTTATACTTGCCAGTGCGAACATAGGCATGAAGAATGGTGGTGTAAGCCCGGACATCAAGTGAGTATTTTTCCACAGGAATTAAATCAAACAACTTGGATGCAATGGAATGCTGTGACTCCCTCCCCAATATCCTAACCATCAATTCAACAACCTGATTATCCAACCTCAAATTTTGATCACTCCCAAAATGCAACCAACCCCATTCAAACAGCAAGAGTGCCCTTTCCCAGTTCCCAGAAAAGTCCAAAGCTTTCAACAGGCTGGGAAAATCAGCCTCAAGCAACTCAAACTTAACAGAGTTGAAAAAGTCATTCAATTCATGCAAAGGTGACCCAACAATTGAATTGAGCATGAACTTACCCTTGTCTGATAAAAATCCAAACTTTGCATCATCAAACTGGTCCTGATCAACTATGGGGGCAGAAGCTAAAGTGGGGTGCTTTGAATGAAGGGAATTACCAAAATGGGTGGTGTTACTGTTATCCTGAGAAGGGGGCACAAGTGTGAGAGTGTGAGTAGTGATGGGAACTGAAGAGAGATGCTGAAGGTGTTGGAGAAGGGAATCCAATTGAAAAGAAGGAGGTGGAGGTGATGGAGATGGTGGAGGCAAAAAAGTTGGCTTGAATTTCAAAGGTTGTTGTGTTGGTCTGTGTGAAGGAGCAGGTAAAACTGGCCTATTGGGGAAGAGGGTACCCTCCATTGGCACCAGCAAGTGCAATATGGCAACAGAAGAAGAGGTTTATGGGTTCAGGGTTTGAACATAAGGATGAGATTGAAAGCAAAGCAATTGGATTGAGGGGTTGGTTGGTTTGGTTGATTGAGTGTGCAAAAAAGAGAAAGGGAATGGAATGTGTGGAGACAAAAAAGATAGAGAGGATCACCCATTGACCCGCAGTGAAAGTAGTGACTCCTATTGAAAATGTTATAACCTCATCTCAAAACACTCGTGAGGAACACTATTCTTCTTGAGGATCGATCAGAAATGTTTAAAAAATAAAAAATGAAAAAAAAATTCATTTTTTTTTATTGAATTTGATTTTCTTTCGATTTCAAAATCCAATCGAATAAAAAATATATTACTGTCAAAGGTGTGAATCAACTAATGCAAATTTATAATGTTTTTTTTTTATATCATCTTCTTATAAATCCTTGTGGTTGTAATGTTTTATTCTTAGAAAAATGAAATTATTTTTTACTACTTGTGATTTTTAATTTAGATTAAGTTATATTTTTACCATGCATTTGTTTTTTTATTTAATAAATATTATTCTTCAAATGAAAAAAAATAATCATCAAGAAATTCGTGTAATAGTTTGAGACTCTTAAATATGTTTTAAATCCCTGATAATTAGCGAATTTTATTTTGGGTCTTTAATAAAAAAAAATTGTTGTTGAGTCCCTAATAAAACAAAAATTTTGTTTTTGGTCCTTGTTATTTTGTTTTAGTAGTTCTAATATATCTATTTTTTTCATTTTAGTCCTTACAATATTTTGTTCATCTTGTATTAGTCCTTTGAAAAATATTTAATAAGAACTAATAACAAATGATCTACATATTTTAGGGACAAAAATGAAAAATAGATATATTAGAAGGACAAAAACAATTTTTTTGTTTTATTAGACTTAACGCAAAAAAAAATTATTAGAGACTCAAAATAAAATTCGCTAATTTATCATGGACCTAAAACATAATTAAGCCTTTGAGACTTTATTTTTATTCTAATTAATAAAATTTTATTTGTTTAGCGATTATTTGAGGGGGGAAAATTATCCTCTAAGATTATCTATTTACTTTTCTATTTTCATTTTAACTTGATATTGTTACAACCTCACTCACCTCCATGTCAGAATCCTCCCCCTTTTCCACCCCCACAACTTTAGGGTCCGTTTGAGGTGGTTCTGAGTTTTTTTATTTTTTATTTTCAAATGTAATTTTCAAAACAAAACATGTTTGACTAAAATGGAATTGAAATGGTTTTTGTTTCAAAATATTTTTACATTCATTTTCAAAACCAAGAAACATGAATTTGTGAATTTAGTTTTTAGTTTTAAAAGACACATTTTCACTATATTTGATAGTGGAATCTCCTGTCACGTCCACAACTATTGTCGCCATTGTCGTTGTCATCACCATCATTGTCAGCACTACCTCTACTGCCACCATACAAACACTCCCTTAATCTGATATTGAACTAATTTTAACAGGATAAGGAACTTAATTTCAAAGTGGATTTATTTTGAAACTAAAAGTTAAAAAAAAAAAACTACAACTAAAAATAGTTGTAGATTTTGAAAATTTTGAAATTTACAACTAATAACCACTCCAAACAAGTCTTTAGTTTTTTTTTCCACTTTTTCTTCTCTATGTTTAATTTCTCCTTTTTTTTACTGACAATGATGACACTTTATCTTTTTTGTCTAATGACAAAAGAAAGAGCATTGTGGGATTAAATTTTTTCATAAGTATTATTTTATTCTTCCCATTTCTAAATTCATATAAATACAAGTGATTTGTTTTAGGTTGGGCCACATTGTATATATGTTGGGTAAAATTTCACAAATGGGTGATAATATAAATGTAGTGTGAAACTGTATTTCGTTGGTTGTCATGATAGGATAAAGTGTGAATGCTAAGTTGGGATGATATATTATTCTTACAAGTTAACAGAGAGTTAGTGTTTGGTATTTTGATTTATCTACGACATTGTGATCTCCAACCCTCAGTTTTTGATCAACGACAATGACTTGGCTTCTTACTAATGGGTTGTATTCAATAATGTTACTGATAAGTTTTCTTTTATTTTGCTTTTATGCATGAAGCTTGTTAATTCAGTAATTATGAATCACATTACTATTGGAGACTGTTGTTCAATCCAAAGGTTATGTCATATGCAAAAAATGTATAGCTTCAAGAACACATTGCACTAAAAGATTTCCAGGTAATTGGTTTCACCCTTTTCTATCTACTTTCATTATTGCAATTTGAATTGGAACGTAACATTACTTGTCTTGGAAACATGAAGAACATTTTGTGGTTAATTTAGGTAGTGAATGCAAAAAGGATGTCTTGGCTAACAAATAAAGTCAATGTTATGAAACTCGGACCGATCATTGACTAAGTTAGGGTACTGGGCTACTGGTTGAATTGCATTAATTATTATTATTATTATTATTATTATTATTATTATTATTATTATTATTATTATTATTATTATTATTATTATTATTATTGTTGTTATTTTTTGTATTAGGTCCTGCGTTCGAACCTTCAAAGGACAATTTTTCAATTCTTTCAAAATTATATTTAACTAAATTACTTCAAGTCCATCTCATAGGCCCATCTTATGCAAGCCCATTTGCTAACCCTAAAATCCCTTCTATGTATGTATAAATGGATGAGTCGCCGCATAGAGTATATTATCCTCTTCACAGATACGCAACAATTGTGTTCTTTTTTTTTTCTTCCCCCTACCTTTATATCTTTTTGCGATTTATTCTTTCTTTCTTTTTCTCTTGCTTTTCTCTCTCCATTGGTACTTCGCTATAACAATCTCTATTAGGTAATATTTTGATGGGAAAAAAATTCTTGTTGACAGACAGGTAAGTCTTGATGATTACTGATTCAATACAAGTAGAGTCATTTGTGTAGCTTTGATTCAGATTGCATTTGATTCAATGGTGCCAGCATCGGTTCGAAAGTATATCCAATCTAACACTTTAATTGGACCGATCATAACATCGATTTTCGGTCGAATAGGTCAAACCGACCAGTCTGATTCAAGTTTAATAACACTGATGAAATTGAGATGTGAAAATCCAGGTTAGAGAAATACATAATAAATTGACTATTATTCTACTTCTTCATTGTTTGGAGACAAATTTTGTGCTTTCTGCTAACAATAGTTCAATTTGGTGATCATGGCAGGATGAGCAAAAAAAATTATAATACTTCCAATTTATATATATGTACTTTTCAATTACTTTCTCTTGCAATTTAAGTTTGAAAATGGTTGCAATCAATGTTGAATATTCACTGGTGTAAACGGTTACCAGTTGTTTCCTTTCCTTCACAATTTTCAGCCCATTTAAATGCTTTCTTAGTTTTTTTTTCTCTATGACTTAGTCTTCAAAGTTAGTGTTTTCTATTATTGCTTATCGTTTTGTAGATTTACTTTAGATATCAATGGCATAAAAGGTGTATGATTTTTTTTATCCAAATACAAAACTAACAAAAAACAAATCAAGGCAATTCAATTTTCAAGAGATTAGGATTAGGATCATTGTATAACCATATTCAATTTCTATGTCTATATTGGATTCACGTTGATCACTTTATGAACTATAATTATGTTGCTAATGTCAGATGTATCTTATTGAGCATTAAGCATTTTGGGCATTACCTAAAAACAAAGACCTAAAAACTAATGTTTTTGATGTTGTCCTTTTCAGTGGGGTTTCTTTGCTACTTTTTGATCCAGACAGTTGTGCTTTTTGTTCATTTTGGGTTTGTAAGTTGTTAAGACAAGTCAACAAGATTGTTGAATAATAGGAAACAATAGAAATGAAAGAAAGCTACTTTATGTGAGTGAAAGAAAATTCAAAAGAAAGAAAGTAGTCAATGCAATGTCAAGCGGTCATTTAAAAAAATGACCGCTTGACATTGCATTGACTACTTTTTTTCTTTTGAATTTTCTTTCACTCACATAAAAGGGGCTTTCTTTCATTTCTATTGTTTTCAATTCTTCAACAATCAAAGGGTAAATAATTCTTGAAGAGCTAATTTTGTTTCATTTCTCTCATGTTTTTTCTAGCATGACCATTTTGGTTCTTTGGATACATTTGATGCTTTTCAGGTAATGCTTGCCCTTTTTTTTTGTCTATCTTCCTATTTAGGTCTTTCGAGTTCTATTGATATTGGGGGTTATTTATTTGGTGAGAACATATACAAGTTACTTCACTACAATTAAATCAAGTTAAAGATTATTTACATTATGTTAATTCAATATTGTAATACTTGTGTGAATTACTTCACTTAAATGTTGTAATAGTTGTGTTAATTCTATGTCATCATAATTAATGGATATTTATCATAAGAAATACAAAAGTAAAAAAAAAATCAATAAAAAATATGAAATTGTTTCACTTTCACTTCTTTTAATAATTTGAAATATTCAAAACAATGATTTTTTTAATATTTTACCATATTTTGTTCATTTATCTTTTGTTTGTTTTAATTTGACTTTTTTTTTCTTCAAGTTATTAGTTTTTGTAACAACAAAAATAATCATAATTGAAAAAAGAAACAAATCAAATTTAAAAAATAAAGGGAAAATGGAAATAAAAATGAACTTAAAGGATTAAACTATATTAATTTTATAATTTTAAATATATTTAAATGAGTGAAATTAATAATTTCATCTTGCATATTTATTGACGCTCATTAAAAAAGTCCAATATCTATTTAAGTTTTCTATTTTTATTACTTTAATAAATTATCATTAATAAAAGAAAAAGCCTCTAGTCATTTTTATGTTAGGTTATATTTGTTTTAATTTGTTTTATAAAGTTATTTTAAAGTTAAAGTTAAGGGTTATTTACCTCTGGCTCTCTATTATTGGTTGTATATACTACTATGTGATGTTTTATGACATTGGCAAGTACAAATAAGCCACTTGTAACTTTAACTTTATAAGCACACTATTCTCCTGCACATAATGTTTTAGAGTAGGAATGACAAAGTGTACCCGGATCCTACGGATACCCACAAAAATATCTGCAAGCGGATCGGGTAAATACCCGCTTATTAGGACTGGGGCCGTGGCCGAGTATTTACCCGCAATTTTTTTGTGGGTACAGGTACTGGTACTATAGTACCCGCCCCGCCCCGCACCTATCATATATATATATATATATAATTAAAATAACTTAAATAAATAATTATGTTATATATATATATATATATATATATATACTTTTTTGTAAAAAAAATAATTTTATATTTTATATTTTTAATATTATGTGTGAATGCTTTTAATATTAAGTTTGAATTATTTAAGCGTGAATTTTCAATTTATTTGTAATAATTTTTTAATTAATATTTTTATAGCTTAAATACAATTTTGGTTCATCTATTTTGCATAATTCGCAATTTTGATCTCCCTATTTTAAAATAGAGACGTTTAGTCTCCCAATTTTCTAAAATATGTAATTTTGGTTCTTTCATCAAATTGAAAATGTTGACTGTTAAGATATTAACGTTAATCTTAACGTGGTCCAAATATAATGACGTGACACGATATTATTTATTTAATTTTTAATTATTTTAAATACTGAGTAGAATAATTGATGAAAAATATATTTTATAAAAAGGTAATATCATTTATTTGACTACGATGTGCCATGTATTTCAACAATGTAGAACTAATTTAAAATAAATGATTAAGACTTGTGATTTCTATTTTATGACTCACGATTACCCCCAACCATTAAAATCGACGTGACATGTGTTTTAGTAACGTAGATAAACAAATAATTATTACTCATTATTTAAAATAATTAAAAAATAAATAAATAATCTCGTGTCACTTCACTATATTTGGGCCACATCAAGGTTAACATTAATCTCTTAACTGTCAATGCTTTCAATTTGATGAAAGGACCAAAATTACGGATTTTACAAAATTGAGAGACTAAATGTCTCTATAGAGGGACCAAGATTGCTGATTGTGTAAAATAGGAGGACTAAATGTCTCTATTTTAAAATAGGATGACTAAAATTGCGGATTGTGCAAAATAGGGGGATCAAAATTACATTTAAGCCTATTTTTTTATTGATTTATTAACTTCATACATAAGTAAAGTGCGGGTAGCGGGTGCGGGTATGGATATATAGGTATCCAACGGGTATGGGGATGGGGATTAAAGTTGCTACTCGCGCGGGTATGGGGCCGGGTACGGGTATTTTTTTTAAACGCGGATATGAGGACGAGTACTATAGGACCCTACCCAGACCCTACTCATTGTCATCCCTATTTTAGAGGATAAAAGTAGGACATTTAAATTTTTGTTGATATTAAATTCGGAAAATTTATCTTGGCTTTTTCTATGTTTGTGTATTTTTTCCCATTGTCAACATTTTTTTACTGGAACTTCCCATTGTCAACATAATAAAGTTGTTTCATTGTAATTTATGTTTTCATTTTGTATAACTTATGGTATAACTGCAACTAATTTAGTCTTTGTTGATCCACTCAATTATAGTTTTATTCCTTGCAACTTAGCCTATTCAAATAAGAGCATTTTCAATAGAAACCAAAAGCAACATTGGAACAACAAAAAAGTTACTTTTACCAACAATTTTTTGTACCTTTAGTTGTACAAATGCTGGTAAACATTGGACAAAATATTGGTGAAAGTACCTTTTGTTGTACCAACATTTAAAAAATGTCACTGAATTATAAACAAATGTTTTTAATATACTTTTGCGACATTTTATCTAATGTTTCATAAAGCCTATGGTGCTAAAGGTTTTTAACAATTTTTTTATTTATTTTTACATATTAATGGAAACATTTTAAAAATGTTACTAATCTAGCTTTTGTAACATTTTAAAAATATTGCTAAGTTATCATAAAATTTTTAAAATGTTACATTTAATTAGTTCATATTCTCTGGCCATCATTATATACCTAACCCATGGATGAACTTAATGTCCATGTTTCTCAAACCATAAATTACACATAATATGAAACATAAATTACAACAGAAACAACTTTATTATGTTGACGGTGGGAAAAACATACATAAGTATAGATAAGCCAAAATAAATTATTTGAAGTTCATATCACCTAAAATTTAAAGATGGCCCAATTTTATTTTCTAAAACATTATCTGCAAGAGAGTAGTGTGCTTAAAAAGTTATAGCTACAATTGGCTTATTCACCACTTGCCAATGCAATAAGAACTACATGGCAAGGACGCCCAAAGGTAAACAACCTTTAACTTTGCAATAAAATAACCTTTTAAAATAAATTAAGATGAATATAACCTAACATAAAAATAGTCGGAGACTTTTTTCTATCAATGATCAATTTTTAAAGAAAGAAAATGGAAAACTTGAATAAGTATTGGATTTTTAATGTGTGCCAATTTTTTTTTTTTTTTATCAATTTTTAATGTGTGCCAATAAACACGCAAGATGAAAATCATTAATTTCACTCATTTAAATATATTGTAAAATCAATATCTTAATCTTTAATTTCATTTTTTATTTCCATTTTATCCTTTATTTTTAATTTTTTCTTTTTGTAGATTACAATTATTTTTTATTATTACAAAAACCAATATCTTGATGAAAAAAATAGTCATTTTAAATAAAGTAAAACAACAAATGAAAAAATATATTAAAAAAATAAAAAATACAGTTGTTTTAGAATATTTGAAATTATTAAAAGAAGTTAGAGTGGAACAATTTTTATATTTTTTAATCATTTTTCTTTTGTCTTTTCTTTTGATAAACACCTTTTTAATTATTACTTGAATTAACACAACTATTACACTATTTAAAGAAAGAACACAATTATTACTACATTAATTGAATTAGCACAACGTAATAACCTTTACCTTAGTTATAATTGCATTGGAGTAAACTTGGATATTTTCTCACCAAATAAACAACCCCAATGCAATATTAGTAGAACCCGCATTACCCAAATAATAAGATAGACAAAAAAGAAAAGGCAAAAATTTATCAAAAAAGCAACAAACTTATCCAAAGAACAAAGATAACTCCCAGTTAATTATTAACCCTTTCTTTTTGACACTCCTTCCATGCACGTTGCTCCTTCGAATTTGCATCAATATAAAGAGCTCTAGAGCTAGCTGTTTATGGCCATTTGGAAGTAGAATTTGGACTTCAAATTGATGCATGAGTTGTCCATATTCATACAGCTGGATGCTCTACACACTACTTCTCCTCTAAGTCTTTTGCAACTCTTCTTGAGTCGTTTCCTTCATCTCTGCTCTTCTCCTCCATTATGACAACTTGCACATTAAAAATTTAAAATGCATCTGTTGTGTGCTTAGTTGTATGGTCTTAGTGGATCCTCATGATTTTTTAATTTGAATCATGGGATGTTTTCTGAAGATTGTTTTGCAACATGTCTTTTGAAGATGCTATGGTAAGTGCAGTGCATTGTGCTTCAATCTTCACTCTTCTGGTTGCTTATCTTTGGTAAAGACTTGTTGTCTTCTTTGAGTTCCCTTCTTCTAAATATCTTCAAGTAGTCTGGAGAACTCTTAGCTCAGAATCAGTGTTTCCATACACTAATGCATGCTTTCAAGCTTGTAAGATCTCGTGTGTTCTTCTGAAGTGTAGACACATATGTTTCACTAAACACTTCTGCAATGCATTTTCTGATGATCCCTTAGTTATGTGTAGCTTTTGATATCCACCCATTGATTAAAGCTACCCCCAGGATCATGCTTCTAATCATATACAACTTTTGATATCTGCACTTTGACCTGGAAAACATGATTGCCTTTCTAGCTTCTGAACAACTCTCCTTCTAATAGTTCTGCTTTTGAATATGTAGAATCTATGTTTAGAAAACTTCAACTGGCCTATGCTTCAAACCTTCTCCGTGCTTCTGAATTTAGTCTTGTCTAATTAAGCACACTCAAAGCATTATTAAAACTCTAGCTTCTGGAGGGACTTTGTTTCAACAATTTTTTTTTCACCTTGACACTTGGGACTTTTTAGTGATCTTTTTGTGATTTTGGATTTTAGGGAGGTTTGTCACTAGACGATTTAGCCTTGGAACTTGCAAATTGAAGACTTTGAGTGGTTTGGAACTAATAGCAAGATGATTGAGAGTTTATTGGAACTTAGATTGAGTAAGGGAAATGCTACCAGTTTGGGAACTTGAAGAAAAGTGAAGAAAATTGGAAGAAATTGCAACTAGAAGGTGCTACACCCTAGGTGTGGGAGGCATGGGCACAGATCCTCTCCCATTATAGGCTCCAACTGGAGGTCCAGTTAAAAAAATTTCAACTGTTCGATTACATGAATGACTCTGATTTTGCCATATGTCCCACTTTATTTTTCTTCTCTCTCCTTCTCGTTCACACTTTACTCTTCCAAGGCAGCTGATAAAACGATAAAAAAAAAACACTCTTCTAAGACTACCACCATCGAGAAACGCATTATGACTGCCTCACCCCGTGCGCGGCAAAGTATGACGGCACATGGGAGAGATGGGGTGTTGGGGAGGAAAGTGAGAAGGAGGTTCCTGCTCATGCGCGATTGGGGAATTTGCGGCGGAGAGTGCCCAAAAAATGTGAACCGTTCATCAAAAGTGGCAGTCATCGCCGTAGTAACGGTGGTGATAGGCATCGGAAATAGGATGCTGAGTGGTCTTGGAAGTTAAAACGCAGAGAGAAGATTTTTTTGTATAAGAGTGAAAATGTAATTAAAATAATTGATCAATAAATTATCAAAATTACAAAAATTTAAAGTTAATTAAAAACTAAAATTATAAATACTCCAAAATATATTTTTATCAATAAAATAAAACTAAATTCAATTTTAATAAAAATATGATATAAATATGTCAATTTCTATCATTTTACATTTATAAGTTGCTTCAACAAATAATTCTACTAAACACTTATAATTCAAAAAGCTAATTTAACAATCTTCGGTTACTATAGCTACCAAGTTTTAACTACCAATTAGTTTTTTAGTTTTCAGTTATCTTTTCAATTATTTTTTGCCAAAAATAACCTAAATAGTGTTTTTCATGCAAAGCTTTGGGCAACAATGCATCGTATGATTCGTATCCAATTAAATCATGGTAGAATCTAATTTTTAGCTAGTCATCAAGCTTCTCAACTGAGCTCTCCTGCCGTCCTGCGTACCCATGTTTTGGGCTAGTATCTCAAGACTCAAATACGTGCAGTGGCCCATTTCTTATATATATATGAAAAAGAAACTTAAAATCCTTTTTTATTTTTTTATTTTTTTTTTATGTTTTTAACTAGGAGGTATCTGAAGCTTCTATTTGACACTAGGGACGGATCTAGAGGGGGCGGGCAGGGGCCTTAGCCCCCCTCCCTAGGAACTTTTCATGTATATACATATAAATTTTTAAGTTGGTTAGTTAAAATTGTGTAAAATTAATTGTGTATGTTGCTATTATAATAACGATTAAGGTTAACCAGTGTAAAATTATGTAAAACTAATTATCTTTGTTGTTATTATTGCAATGGTTAAAATGATAACTAGTGTAAAATTGTGTATAACTAATTGTGTTTGTTGTTATTATGATAACATTTAAGATTATGAGAAAAAATACTATGCACTGACAATGTAAAATAGTTTTACATAGTCATCCAATCACAACTCATCATGTATGGTATGTTTGTTGACTTTTACAATAACTACCTTAAAAGTCATACACACGATGATTTGTGATTGAATGAAATTGTAAAATTATATTACACTGCCAGTACATATTTTATATTCAAAATTCAAATGTTTCTAGCATACATCTTATATATCATCTTATACTTTTAATGTCAATTAAATGGTTTAACTTAAATTCTTATCTCTTTCAATCTATCCTTTTTAACATCTTTAATTCTAACTTGAATTTGAATATTTTTAAAAGAAATTATCAATAATTAGAAATAATAATATATCACAATATAAATTATTTATCATAAATCTAAAATATAGTAGTAATTTATATGTTAAAAATATTTATTTATTACAATTTTAAATTATAATATAATTTATATATTTAGAAATATGTATTTATCATAAGGCAAAAAAAACTATGCAATGACAATGTAAAATAGTTTTTCATTATCATCCAATCACAAACTATCATGTATGGTATGTTTGTTGACTTTTACAATAACTATCTTAAAAATCATACAAATAATGATTTGTGATATTTGATGACAGTGTAAAATTATTTTACAATCCATTGCATAACTATTAAACACATTATAAAATAAAAAAGTAATGTAACTCCAAATTATATATATATATATATATATATGTGTGTGTGTGTGTGTGTGTGTGTGTGTGTGTGTGTGTAGACGATGAATTCACTTACTCCAAAAGTAACTCTAAGAGACTCCTCATCCTCACCATTAATTTCAAGAAAATGAATGTTTCGGATGAAGAGTAACTATCTTAAACGTACTCTTAAAGTAAGTGGATCTCTCCTCATATATATATATATATATATATATATATATATATATATATATATATATATATATATATATAAGAAATGCTAGCGACACTCTCTCTAACACTCTCTTTCCAACACTCTCTATGTAATAGGTTAAAAATCATCAATTTTTGTGGGTCTCGTTTATCATTTAATGATTCTCTCCTAATTTAGATGTAAGATCCACCAAAATTGATGATTTCTAATAAATTTCAGCCAATAAAAAAGAGAATGTTAGAAGAAAAGTGTCAGAGAGAGTGTCGTTAGCATTTCTCTTATATATATATATATAAATCATCAATTATATATATGTGTCTGCGCGCGCGCTGTTTCTTAAGAATCATAACAAGGAGATTCGAATTTATTAAGGTTGGAGTATTGTGCAGAGAAGTCACACACGGGGGGACAGCCCGTGACCCGACGCACATGGAACTTGGAAGATTGAGACCTTAGGCCATGGGGACCTTACATTTGCTTTCATTTTAGTGTAAATTAAATAAAATACTATCAATAAAAACCAATACATTTTAACTTAAATGAATTTTTGACATAATAATATAAAAAATTGCAAAGTAAATAAATAACGAACACTTGTTACTTTTTTTTTTTTTTTTTAATATTTGTTGCTCTAAGTGATAAGGAATTTGGTTTCTTTAAGGTCTCTCATATTCACATATTGTGTACGAAAAAATTAAGTACCTTTTGTTCTTACCAAATTTTGGTAAGTCTTCCGGTGCGGTGGCTACTCCGGGATCGCTTCCGTGATTGGTGGGGATGTACCTGCAAAGGCACTCCGACGTTCAAGTTAGAGGCGTAGAGGAAGAGACAGGTATCACAATTGGAATTAGAATTTTCGTACCTCGATTGGAATGGGTTGCTCTGTTTTTATAGTGTAAAGAGATAGATTTGATAGGGTTATTTTCCTATCAAATCTCCTCAAATCTTGTGATGAAGATAGAGATAACTCTATTTTCTATCCTTATCTTATGACCTGGTTTTTTTTTATCTTATCGTATAGTAAAAACTATTTTTTCCGTTATTATTATCCGAGTCCGAGTGAGATCTTCTACTCGGCTAACTCGACTATCCGGTGGGGTGCTGAGTCCGAGTAGTACACATGCCCCTCAAGCTCTGAAGTGATGTAGGAGCTTAAGTATGGTTGTGCCCATTTCGGACTCTACTTGGCTGAGACGAGTTTACTTGTTCCTTTTAGATGGGTCTGAGTTGGGTTCTCGAAGCGTCACGTCATTTGGTGATGTGTCGTTTCAGACTTATTGAAGTCGTAACGGTTCCCAAGGGCGGCGTCAATGATTGTTTTTTAATTTTGAAACTATCTAGGGATTCCCAAAGGTCTCAAGCCTTCCTAGCCGTTGATTGGCCTGGTGAAAGGTCTTGATCCAGCGGTTCGGACCGTTTCGCCTCTTCGTATTCGAGACGCTTGGGGCCCTATATAAAGGGCACTGTTTACATCGGTGTTCACTTTCTTCTGCGTGTGTTGTTTTTCTGGCGAGATTTCTCTTCCTTCTGCCCTTTTGTCCTCCTTCTTCTAGGTTTTCCTTTTTCCTTGTTCAGGTACGCCCTTCTCCTTTCCATTTCTCTGTTATTCTTGGAATGTCTTCTTTTTCCGGGGATTCGGGGCGTTCCGGCGGGGGTCATATGCCCGCGCTGGAGGTTCACCTCATCGGAGAGGGTTCCGATGGCGGTTCTCCTTTGCACCGCTCTAGTTCTGGTGGGATTAGTGATGGTGCGTTGGCGGCGAATGTAGCTGTCGGGGTGATTCGTCCATCCGTCGACCCTGCACAGGTGCCTTTGGTCGCTCCTGCAAGGGGGGTGGTGGTTCTTGATGATTCTGAGGCTACTGAGGATCATCCTCTTCAGACTCGGCGTGGTCGACTTCCTTTTCCTCCCCCTCACCCCCAGCCTGTAGAGCCTAGGGGTAACAAAAAGGCTTATCCTCCTGTTACTGCTTCCGGTTATTCTTGGGTATCTGGGGAGGTGGGTGCGTATGCCTCTCGGTATCAGACCGAGGAGGCTTTGTCTACCCTTATTGACACTATTGATTTGTGTCATTCGGAAAGGCCAGGTATGGTCCATGCCGAGCCGTGTGGGCCTGATGATCGAGTCTTCATGTCTGTTGTCCCCCACCAACCTCATTTTACTTTTGTATACGAGGCTTTATTCTCGGTTCTCGGCATTACAATGCCGTTTGATCAGTTCGAAGCTAACGTTCTTCGGGCATTGAATGTCGCTCCTACGCAGTTGCATCCGAATTCCTGGGCTTCGCTACAGGCTTTCCGGGTGCTCTATAGTAAATTTTTCATTACTCCTACTACTCCCAAATTCTTGTATCATTATAAAGTTAAAGAGAGTCAGAAGGGTGGCTGGGTTTCCCTGACCGGGATTCCTGGTCGGTCCATTCTTAGCCCCTATACTTCCTCTTGGAAAAATTTCAAGAGTGGTTTTTTTCGTGTCCGACCGGGTCCGGAGGGGGAGGTCGAGTTTTTTGATAGTCGTGGGAGGTCGAGGTTTCCTCTCTATTGGACCCGTTCCCCAAACAAACGGTTGTCTTGGCAGGTTGTGGACATGTCTCCTGAAGATCAGGATGACATGGTTACACTGTGCAAGCTGCCGCGTTCTCTATCTTGTAAAGCGGTTGTGGGGATCCTTACTTCTCGGACTCCGAGAGAGGACTGGGACGGTGAGTATCTTCTTCTTATTCGGCCTTCCTTCTTTTACTTTATTTTTCACTGATGTTTGCTTCTTTTGCAGATGTGATGGGGAAATTCGATTACAAGACGGCAAAGAAGCAGAGGCTAGAGAAGTTAAAGAGCAAGGAGCTTGCCGCTGAGGCTACCCAAGTTGTTCCATCCATTCCTTCTCCTTCTCCTCCTCCTCCTCCTCCTCCTCCTCCTCCTCTCCGAAAAGGGATCAACGAGAGGTGATTCTGGGAGGGGATGGCCCTTCCAAGAAATCGAAGCCGAGTCCGCCTGGTGCTCAAGCTGCGGGTTCTTCTATTGAGAGACATCCGACTTTTCTTTCTATGAAAGATGGGCGGACTTCGCTTTGGGGAAAGGATTTCAACCCCGGGGCTCTCATCTGTGCCAACAATCTCGGTCAAGCTGACCGGGATATGTTGAGGGATGCTCGGCCGCTACTCTCTATGGAGGCTGTCTGTCGCTTCCAGACTCGTTCATGGGCCATTACTCAGTACTGGGCCGAGGAGTTCGACTGCGGCCACCGGGAGCTAACCATGGTGAAAGAGGCTGCCGCTAAAGCCGAGCAGGCTCTGGTGGAGAGTACCCGGGCCAACGAAACTCTTCTTTAATCTGCTGAAGAATCTCGAAGGTCCCAGGAGGAGGTGGAGGCTAAGTTAAGGGAAGTTGAGGGCCGTGAGGAAACTTTAAAGCTTTCCTTAGCTGCGTCTGAGAATTCGGCCCGAGAGTTGCATGCTGAGGTGGATAGGCTTACTCTTGAGCTTGCTCAGGCGAAGACTAAGGCTGCCAGGTCTGAAGCTAAGCTTAAAGCCGATTTAGGCGAGGCTTTAGATGAAATTGTTTCGACCCATGAGGCCGGGTTCAGCAAGGCACTTCGTCAAGTTCACTATTTCTTCAAGGATGCCGACACTTCTCTTTTTGACGTTGATAAAGATGTCAATAAAAAGGGGCAGTTGGTGGAGGAGTCTGCTCTCGAGGGTGAGGCTGCTCCCTGGAGCACTACTCAGGAGGGGGGAGATGCTCCAGACGGCCCTGTTCAGTCTGCTTAGTCTTAGTTTTTTCTTTCTTCTTGTAAGGCTTGTACCCGGCCTACCGAATAGGGTGTTTAATTAATTTTAATGACTTTTTCTTCGTTATTTGTTTGTGGTCCATTTTTGTATCCTTGGTCTACTTGGTTAGGTCTAACTCGCTTTTTGTATCCTTATAAAGGTCTATGCGGTCAAGTTTAACTCGCTTTTCGTATCCTTGAGGTTTACTTGGTTAGGTCTAACTCGCTTTTTGTATCCTTGTAAAGGTCTATGCGGTTAAGTCTAACTCGCTTTTTGTATCCTTATAAAGGTCTACGCGGTTAAGTGTAACTCGCTTTTTGTATCCTTGTAAAGGTTTACGCGGTTAAGTCTAACTCGCTTTTTGTATCCATAGTAAAATATTCTTTAAAACATAAATAATATAATTTTTTTTGAAAATACAATGGTCTGAAATACCTCATATATTATAAAATAAGATTGAATAAATAAATCCTTACATATATAAAAACGTTATCTTCAAATATGGGCATCTAAAAGAGTGACTGAACTAACCACATCCGACCCTTTATACCAAAGGTATTAACCAAAAATATAACTAAAAAGAACTAAATCTTCAAGTCTCCGTCATCTCAACAGTTTCTCCCTCGTGTTCTGAAAATAACACTTTTAATGAGATAATAATCCCAGTGAATAAAACAAGTTCTAAAAAGGTTCATAAATAGTGTTGTTCTCAGCCGGTGCGGTAATCCAGAAAAACTCAACCATGGTACCCGTAATAATAAAATATTGTATATATATATATATATATATATATATATATATATATATATATATATATATATATACTCCAATAGAAGTCAATTTAAGACAACCACAAATCACACTCATATCATTCTCATTAAGGTAAATATTTCAAAAAATAAAATTAACACCTCAATACATTCAAATAGATATCACAAACACAACTTAGTGATTCCCAGAATCACTAGACTAGACTCTTTGGTTCCCAGAACCGGTGTGGATCTCAGATTCGTAAAAGGTCTATGAGCTCATATCCATGCAATGGCGTCCCACTGCCTTCCCCATCTTAGATAGAGGTATATGAATCTCTTCCCCATCCCAGATGGAGGTATCTCAATTCTCTTCCCCATCCCAGATGGAGGTATCTATCATAAATCTCATATTAGAATGTTTACCGTCATTCCTTCCCGGAAGGTAATGACTGACTCAAGTAATAATACAATATATCATTCCAAATAGTTGCAAAATAAATTCTCAAACACATGTCAATCATAATTCTTAAGATCACACCATGCCAATATCATAATTTCATAAATATCAATTAACTATGTGAACAATACACCAATACATGTACACAATTTAAATTAGATTCATACATAAATATAGATAAATATACATGTACATATAAACTTGTTTAATTGCAAGGCACAAGCACGTTGGTACATGGTTCACAAAGTTAATTCAACGTATATGTACACAATATATATAATTCAAATCCCAAGTTCGTACATATGCCATTCAAATGTCAATTTTCCGTTAACTATATATAGCCACACAATTAAAGAAATTACAATAAAGTCATAATCATAATCGAGATGTATATATATATTTTTATATATTTAATTTGAATGTAAAGAAAACTATAATGCAAAGCTAACACAAGTTATCAACCAGGGAGATAGTAAAGGTGAAATTAATTTCAACATTTCCATTAAATACCACTTTTGGCCAATTCTAAATTAATTGCAGTGATGGACTACACATAAGAAAATAAATCAGACACTCAAAAGTTATTAAGAACCTTAAGAATTATATCCAAAAAAAATATACCATGGAAGGTTTTAGAAAATGTTGTTTTACTCACCTCTTGAAGCAAAGTAATTTCTACTCTTATTTATTCTTCATCTTCTCTTTCTACGCTTCAACATGACCCACTCTATGTCTCCTTCTCCTCAATCCTCAAACTAACTATTTACTAATTTTTCTATTTCCCAAGAGACCGACTATGCAATTCTAGAAGGGAAATTGTCTATCCTTATATAAGTGCAGTTGTACGTGATTAAGATTAAATAGCATAAGATTTATTTTAGCAGATTTGGCCTATCAAATCTTTCTTTATCTTCTTCTACTTTATTATCTAGATTTATCTCATTATTAACATTATCTACTATTTTCTTTTCTTTCAAGATATATTAAGATAGAACATGATAAGATTTAAATCGTTATCGATGACCAATTCAAATTATATATATAATGAATATTTTATCTAAACTAGATATATAATATTATATCATTACTATATTAATTATCTTTTGCGTTCTTTTGTAGTTGTTAGATAATCTTAACAATTCTTATATTAATCACCTAATCTTATTATTGATAAAATAATCATTTAACTTGATAATATTTAATATATAGTAACTAAATAGAAATATTTTAATTTAATTATCTCAATCAAAGTTATTATATCATAATACAAACATTGCAAACAATATAATATACTAAGATAAGATTTCAATCCAAATAAAATAATATCATGATACAACATTCTAAATATAATATCATATTATATCATAATAATTCAATCCTCTTAATTCAAATAAATTCTTATACTAATAATTTGTATACTAAATCTCATAACAATTTAATCTTTTAAATCCTATTAAATTTCAGGATGTTACACTCTACACTTGGCCTTTACACAATGCCAATAATTAGTTTTAACCTTCTCCATGAGTAGCTGCATATCCAAATTTGTATACTTGAAAATGTGTGAATTTCATGTAATTCATATTGATCATAAAACTGTAAACCATATCACTTGCCACAATGATATCTTCCCCTTGTTGCAAGGAAACAATTTCCGAAATTGTAGGAAATTGGATTTACATTCATGATGCAATGTTGCAGATATGCCCCACCATTCCAAACAATGCCCCCAAGCCTTGGAAAAAAGTTCACATTCAAAGAATAGGTGATTTGTCAGACTCCACCATCTAGTGATATCCTTTACACAAGCACTTAGACCGTGGCATAACCCCCCGGATGATAAATTCAACAGTGATGAAATACGATTTTTAACCAATCCATAGTGAGCCACACTATATTAATTGAGTTAATTCACTTTGACAATTATAATTTATTGTAGTTTCAACTTTCCCTTTTTTTACACTAGGAAAAATGTGAATTAGTAGTGTTACTAAAAGTTGACGCTAACTAACGAAAGCGAACGATAAATGCAACTTAGCATTTGCGTTGATTTCGTGGCCTATGCTAAAACAGTTAAAGCTAATCGATAACATTTACTTTTTGCAGCCGATGCTAAATTGGAAGGTATCAGGTATGTCAAATTTAAAAGGGTTGATGCTAATGTTAGCGTCGACCAAGCGAACACTAACATTAGCGTTGTCCCTTTTTAATTTGGAGTAAATTATAAGGATTCTTTCTGAATTTTATCTATATTACACCGACACTTTCTATTTTTTTAAACATTACTTTTGATCTCCTGTCATTCAAAAAAGTAGGGATATCGGTGTAATATAAGTAAAATTCAGGAAAGGTCCGTGTAATATAAGTAAAACTCAGGAGAATCCGTGTAATATAAGTAAAACTCAGGAGAGTTCGTGTAATTTAGAACCAACAATTAAGAGATTTTTTATATGGTTCAAAAAAAAAATATCAGTGTAATATAAGTAAAATTCAGAAGAAATGTATGTAATTTACTCTTTAATTTGATACATTTTCCAATTTAGTGTCAGCCAAAGCTGACATGCACCACTATTGATTTTGCTCTCTCCCTCATTCTTTGTCTCACTCTTGCTCTCTCTTTTTGCCATCAGAGCCAATTTCCCACTCAATTTAAGAACTAGCATTGACTTAGCCGATGCTAATAATAATTTTTTTAAAAAAATTATTATTTAGCGTGGGTCATGAAATACGCTAACCTGACACTACTTTTAATATTAAAATAATAAATAAAATAGAATTCAAAAGGCTATGTGTAACTAGCGTTGTTGATGCGTGGTCGTCGTTAATAGTACTGTCAGTGTCATGACCGACACTAACGTTTTGATCACTCTAATTCATGCATTTCTTGTAGTGTTTAAAAAATTTACAATAAATATACGTTGGGTATAAATTGTTACTATAAAAAATAATTTTTATTTTCAAAAAATTTCTCAGATGAATAAAAATTTAAATTAAACACACAAGTTTTTTTGGTTTTTTCTTAGATACCCCTATTGATAGTTGGAAATTAATTTTTTTTTCGAGGCATAGAGATCACTGTTTAAGGCATTGTTCTCAAAATCGGACCGGACCGGCCGGTTCGACCGGGAACCGGTCTGGTGACCGGTCCGGATATGCTATAAAACTGGAGGAACTCAGAATCGGTGGGAACCAGTCAAGAACCGGTCAAATCGGACCAAAATCGGACAAAAAAAAGATCAAGAATCGGTACCCAAAATCGGTTTAAACAGGTATTTTTTTAATTTTTTTTTAATTTTTTTTTTTTCATTTAAAATTTTAAATTTAATATAAAATATTTTAAAGATAAATAAAAACACATATTTAATAAATATCTCAAATAGATATAAATTAGTTTATCAATTATTATTATTATTTTCTTGTAAAACATATAATTTGCTCATTTATATTAATTTATAATTTTTTTATATCTTGATTTTTGATAATTTTATATTATATTAATTTGTCATTTTCTTTCTTTATTCTAAATATAAATTTGTTATTGTTAATGGAAATTATTTTATTTTATTAAAATTTGAACTTAAGTATTATAATATATTTAATTAAACTTTTATATATTTTTTGAATGTTAAAACCTTGTAAAGTGATGTTTTAAATTTTATTATAATTTTTAATGTTATAAAGTTATGTGATATTATATTTATTTAATATTATTTTATAAATTATTTTATTATTATTATTTTATTAATACCGGTTCAACCACGGTTGAACCATTGAACCTTGAACCAGTGCATTGACCGGTTCAATGACCGGTCCGATTTTAAAAATATTGGTTTAAGGAACTCAACTATCTACTAATTGTATTAGACCTAATTATAAACACAAATTTAACTACGTGTATTACTATTAATTTTAGTTAAACATTTTGCCTTAACTCTCTAATGCTCCATCAAATCTCAACACGCTGTTAGGTGGCCGAAGCAATTAATGGTGCTTAGATATTAATACAACGTTATCAAATTTTTATGATTGTGGGAGTTGAGTCTGATGAGATCGTTAACAAATTTCAATTCAACCACCTCATGCAAAAAATAAAAATAAAAATAAATAAATAAACGTTTATTACTCCGTACGTGATGCAACCTCACATTCATGATTGTCCTTTTTTGTCAGAGTTTTTCAGTCTTGGATTGCCCCCACCCAGGTCCTGTTTGCAGTCCATTTTAATGAGTGTTGGGTTTACTGGCTGTTGGTGTAATTAGAGGTTAAGAAAAAAAATTATATCTACCTTCATGCCTTTGTACTGAAGAGTGTAAATGAATGCTTGGTGTTTTCATGGCCAATTTGGTTCTTGAAGTTCGTGAATTGCTTGAATATGTAAGGTTTTGTAAAAAAGTGGTTGTCTTGGTATGTTTTTTTTTTTTTTTGGCAAATGTTAATAAGTGTTCTAAGAGCACTAGTTAAGAAACTAAAAGGAAAAAGATTTTTATTGGGAGGCCAAAAATTGCGCTGTCCATTATTTTTTTTGCGTTTTTCTATGAGTTCCACAATAAATACTTTCTTCTTTTAATTCCTTAACCAGTGCCTTTAGTGCACTGGTTAGCAAGACACTTTTTTTTTTTTTGGTTCCATGGAAAATATTTATTTAATGATGGATATTTTGGCTGCCTTATTAGTATGTTTAAACATGTTTAATGATGATTTTATAAGCCTAACATGTTTCATTTTTTTTTTGACATGAACATGTTTCATTTTTAATATATGTTTATCTTGATAAGTGAATTTAACATTTGGTGATTTTGTGACTCCTTGTTTGGTCCGAAATTATGGTTGGTTTTGACTGTACATATTGGCTTGAATGAATGTTTAAAGAGTTTAATGGTAATACACTAAATAGTTTTACACTGTCATCCAATCACAAATCATCATCGGTATGATTTTTAAGATGATTTTATAAAAGTTAACAAACTTATCAAACATGATGGATTGTAATTGTGATTGAATGATGGTGTAAAACTATTTTACACTATCAGTGCATAGTTATTTTTCTCATGTTTAAATGTATTGTTTTTTATCATATATTATGTATTGGTTGGACCATGGGATAGTTGGAAATTAAATGGAGTTATAAAATACCATATAATGAAGAAGATGCCAAGTCCGTTGAGGAGATCTGAGAGAATGAGGAACACTTCTCCTTCTCCTTGTACGAAATAGCTCATGAACGTGCCACGTGTGTATTCCGTTAATGTTAACACATGAGAGATAATTGGAGGACCAACGTGAGTGACGGACACCAGATTCTGGGACTTATTTTGAAGACTAAATTGAGAGTGCCCGACAAATTCAGGGATTAATTTGACTATTTACTCATAACCTAAAAGACCCAAGATAAAAAAAGACCCAAGATATTTAAACTTCAAAATCCTTGAAAATTTCATGAAGGACCCTACATTTTTGATAAATGACCGATACCTATATGGATGTAAGATCGTGCTGTTTTGGCTACAAAAACATGGACATGGACAAGGACTTGAAAATTCAATGCTTAATCCTAGGCCCTAATTCATCAATTATAATGAGTTAAAAATCCAAACAAAAATTAAATACCAATATTTCACTTTCATACACTGGGTAGAAACTGGTTTTGTGATTTAGGGTAGTTGTGACTTATCTAAAAAAATAAAAGTTTTTTTTATCCATTAAAAAAAATACAAATTTAAGAATCTAATTAAAAGTTATTATTATTAAATAATTTAGGGACTGTAAATTAATTTAACCTAGATTAATAGAGATAATAGTAATCTCGGGCACCTTTTTTATGTGTACAGTACTAACAATCTGAATCAAATTTAAGTCTTTGTACGACGTCTATTCAATTTCAACCTCTCACTGCTACTAGGGAGATCCTAGTCGTTATTTTTACAAAATAATTTCTAAGCAGTTATGAGCTGTGACGTGACAGCTTACTGGTCGAGAAAATTGACAATCTTGTATTGGAAACAAATTACAACCATATAATGAATGCGATATATATCAAACTTTGATACGTACATAGTATCAAATTACAACCTATTTTAAAAGTCATATATGACAAGGAGTGAGTTTGTTGTGTTTGAAGAAACTGAATGACACAACACAAAGCTCGCTGAAAAGTAAGCGTGGATAATCATGGCTTCTATGCTTCGTGGGTCTTTCCCTCTAGCTTCTTCCGTTATAGCTGGTAAGCCACGAAAATTGGTTCCATTTTTTGTATAATATTTCTGAAAATTTAAGATGTTTGTTCGTTTTTCGAAAAAAAAAAAAAAATTGCTGTGGACTAACATGAGAAGACATTGGCAGTTGGAAGTTGCCGGAGGAGTACAAAATGCGCCAAAAGTCACTATGCAAGTATGTCTAATATATATATCCACCCCTTTGGACAAAAATTATTGTATATAATGGTTCATATATGCATATTCTTCACATGTTAATAAAGATTGATTGTAGAAAATCTGAATCTTGGTAATTTTGTTGCTGTGGAACCTTTGTGAGGTGAGAAGAAGCAAAAATGAGTCTAATGAAGGGAAGGGGTGAATGGAAAATATTGCATCATAGAATGCTTTTTGTCAATGTCATCCCTTGCATTCAATGCTACTGTTTCAAAGTATATTTTTTGTTGTTGCTATTGTTCACGCACCTTTGTCAATCCTTCAATCTTAGTATTAAAATTTGTAAATTTAAGTTTGGGTCAAACTTAAGTTTGCAAATTGAATTTGTAAAAGTATCTAAAATCTTACTTCTTTCAAACTCAGTTTCAAGATAAAAAATTTCTCTCAAATATATTTTTGAAAGGTAACCAAACATAACATAAAAGAAATTACTTTTTCAAACTTAAGTTATTTGGAGACCCACACATGCACTTAAGAATCTTTAGTAAACGGATGTTGCTCTTTCAGTCTTTCTGTAAGGATTTGACAGCCAAATGATCTGCAATGGAGGGTTTTTTTTTTTTTCATAGTATCCTTTCTTCTAACAATACACGTGTGATAAAATGAGTTAAATCCGTCGGATCAATTCATTTAATGTTTTTTTTTCTAGGGGTGGATAATTTCTTTTTACAAATGTTTAGAGCACTGGTTAAAAGAATTTAAAATAAAAAAAAATCATTAAAAAATATTATTAATGCTTTTCTACGTACTTTAATTTTCAAAGCATTTTCAATATGAATTAATTCCAATAAAAACTTTCGGTTACATTCTATTTAACTAATTTTAGCAAGACCCTTTCTTTTTTCATTTCATAGTATCCTCTCCAATGACAGTACACGTGGTAAATGAATTAAATCTGTCGGTTAAAATCCATTTAATGTTTCTTTTTGTGGGGTGGGTTCTGTAATTCGCGTGCCAACCCGTTTGGTCTATTCTGCCAATAAATAGGTAGGAACGAATTTTTTTTTTTTTATTATTTGAAAGGTAATCAATATTGATTTATTTATTTTATCTTTGTGGAAGTAGTTTAACACATTAAAAATATTGTTTAGATTATTTGTTTTATATATTTTGACTTTGTGAATAGTAGACTACTATTTAGTTAGTGATAATCTACTTTTAAATTTTAGTGATGTAGTATTTTATGTTTTTTGTTGTGCTTGGATTTTATTAAAAATATTTTATAAATAATGTTGATATGTCATGTATTTTTTTTTTTAATTTTTTTTTATCCCCACCACCACCACCATAATTTTGTTACAATGATATTAATCAATTTGACTCTTATACTTGTCAAAGTATTCCAAACAAGATATCTATTCACAAAGTAGCAATTTGTGATTGTGTGTACCCTTTTCAAGAGTGTGAAGAATAGATATAATATAATATTCTTATAGTGTGTTGTTTCAATTCATTTTTAATAGAATTGATTAAAAAATCACATTAAAAGTAACTATCAGTTGCTTCAACTTTTTTATGGTATCATCGTGATTTTATAAACTAAAATCAATTCTTACTCATCCAAACATACTATTCCTATATTTTGCTACATATGTTTTTTCCATCCCAAATGAAAGAAAAAAAGAATTATATTTTCGGGTAACTGTTACTAACATTCCACATTTGATATATCTAGGTTCTTACGCGACAAAAGCATCATGGTATAAAACTGAGAAAAGCCACAATAAATATGCTATCACGAGGCATCAGCAGCATAATTATAGAGGCATTGAGGTAGGATCCACATGTGAAGAATGTGCTAGAAGAAGTTATGTTGTGAATGCAGTCCCTGGAGAATCATTTGAATCTGAACCTCCTCAAGATTTTAGTCTGAAAAGCATTTGGGGCTCTGTCAGAGGCTTCTTGGATGCTTTCTACAGGTTTAGCAGGCCACACACAATTATTGGCACAGTAAGTCAAACCTTTTCCCTCAAATCAATAGAATTTTTTTATGAACACTGATTTTTTTTTTTTTAAAGAATGTAATATTCATATTCTGAATCTTTTAGAAAGGCTTACTTTGTTTGTGTTTGTACAGGCATTAAGCATAATTTCTGTGTCCCTCCTTGCAGTGGAGAAATCATCAGATATTTCTCCAGCATTCTTTATTGGTTTGTTGGAGGTGGGACTCAAATATGTTCGTTTGTTAAAATATATCTAATGCATTCTATTTGCCTACTTTACCTAATTTTATTAACACTGTTGAGCCTTCCTATTTTAGGCCGTGACAGCTGCCCTTTTTATGAACGTTTATATTGTTGGATTGAATCAATTATCTGACGTTGAGATAGACAAGGTATGAAACTTACTGACAGGAATGAACAAGATCCTAATTATGGCTTTAATTTTACATAGTATGAATATAATTTATTTTTTCTAAATTATTCACATAGTCCCTTATCTTTATTTTATGTTGTAATTTAGTCTATTATTTTTTAAAAGTTACAAAATGATCCCTTATTTATTAAAAGTTATAAAATGATCCCTTAAGTAATTTTTTATAGCATGTTTATCATTGAAGTAATGTCTTTTTCAAAATTTTTTGGGATAAACATGCTATAAAAAATTACTTAAACGACCATTTTGCAACTTTTAATAAATAATGGACTATTTTGTAACTTTTAAAAAATAAAGGATTAAATTGTAACCTAAATTAAAGATAAGGGAACATGTGAATAATTTAGCTTTTTTTTTTTTTTAATTCTCAACCCATTACAAATTACTTATTACTTATAAAGTTTATAAAAGTAATAATCTTTTTAGTATCTCTAAAAACATTTTCAACTAATTTCTAGTTTTTTTTTATTGGTTGAGAAGTTTATTTGACCACATTAGTAGTATTTGATAAACACATTTTTTCTAGTAGCTTATAGAATTCTTTGAGACCTTGCTTCAACTAACATTTTATTAGATCATTTTTTAACCTTAAAATATTTATTAAATTTACCTTTTACTTTTTTTTAACACAAGACAGGGTGCTATTACCATACTAATAAACATAATGAAAGAATGACATCTACTCGAACTTATTTTATTTTTAAACTTGATTAGGAATATTTTAAGATATAATAGTAAAATGCACAATATGAAAAAAATATAATAATTCAAATTAAAAAAATTGGTCTTTATATAAAAATTATAGGAGTTCGAAATTAATTAAAAAATAAATTATAATTACCCAAAATATATTTTTATCTATAAAATAAAGTTAAAATTTTTATAAAAACATCATATAAGAAGCATATTCATTTATATTATTTTATGTTTATCAACTATTTCAACCTATAATTTTATCAAACATTTATAATTTAATAAACTAACTTAACAATTTTAGACTGTTAACTTCTAGCCATTTTTTTTTAATTTTCACCTAATTAGCTAATGTCTTTTACTTTTGGGTACGGGTAGTGGAGTGGGTACTAAACTCTCAACTTAGTCTTTTTCGAAGGCCCAGCACCCACGTGACATATTTACTCTAAGGACTCAATTCTCACCAGCTAAAGCCACCATCAGTCCAACCCCACGTGTACGGTGCCCACATGCACTCAACACAAGCCACTATATATCAGCCTACTCTAACTTATCTTATCATCTTACATGACTTTCAGTACCATGTATTATAAATTCGCCACTTTGGACATCAGGATATTTACAATTTTCAACTATTTTATTTTGTAGTAATGATATTTAGACATCCCATCATTTTGAACACCCTTTCAAAACACCTATATCTCTTCTTATCAGATTATATCACTTTATCATATCTATATTTTTTCTAACTTTTCTCGCTCTCTCACACTAAGTTTTAACTAACATTGTGGATGTTCAAATATATTTTTCCTTTGTTTTGGTGAGAAAATTGACATAAGAACATACAATAATATATTACATTACATAGTTTGTCATGCATCTCAAGAAAACAAGCAACTTTAATTATATTGAGTACTCCTTTTGAGAGGAAATAATATATTGATTTATGTCACACATGTTGTATTGCAGATAAACAAACCGTATCTTCCACTGGCATCTGGGGAGTATTCTTTTGGGACTGGTGTCATTATTGTTGCATGTTTTTCAATTCTGGTATTATATGTATATAGAACTGTCCTATTTGGAAACTTTGATACACTTCATTTCTCCTACTTGATTTGTCATAACAGTTGGTGTCTTGGTGATACTATTAGAGTTCCCCCTGCCAGAGATTGTTACAAACTATATTCTAAGTTGAAAGCCATTTAATTTAAATATTTTTCTTTGTTTATATACTCTGGTCCATGGCCTTGCCTTTGCTTAGCAATTGATTTAATTGTTTTCTATGACATACCGATTTCATCTTTAGAAAATTCTTCAATATAATCTTTTATAGAGCTGTCTAATGTAATGGCATGGTTTATTAAACTCCCCACTATCTGCTATCTTTACACTGAATTTTGTCCCATAAAAATTTCATCAAAATAAAATATTTCTTATGCATTTAATGAAAATCTTAGGGTGGAATTTTAAGTTACTGCATTGGTTGCACATGCCTCCAATATATCATAGTGATTGAACTAATTAATACAATACAACATGTTTTGAGTGGTGAATATTAATTAATGACAAAGTATGATAGAAGCAATTTCACTTTTTTGGTGTACTTTTTCTAGTGATATATTGTTCAAGACAAGCTTCGATGACAAGGTAGAAGGAATTCTTATCAATTTATTCTTCTTTACAGAGTTTTTGGCTTGCATGGATTGTACGTTCATGGCCATTGTTTTGGGCTCTTTTCATCAGTTTTGTGCTAGGGACTACTTATTCAATCGATGTGAGTTCATTTTGATGGCATTTAAAATTTCTTCTTCCCCTCATACTATTTATGGCATAATAATTAAAGATCATTGTACAATATGTTCATTTCAATATCAACAAAGTTGTGCTGTGCTTTATCAGAGTTTGGTGAACATTATGCAGTAATTGTCTAGTCAAAATACTAGGAAATAAACGTTATACAATATTTGTACTTTTAATTTTCCTTTTAGAAGGAAAACTGTGTATATTTGAGAAAGGGTTTAATTAAGAATTGGAAAGTATGTGACACTAGTATTTTTATAAAGTTAGATTCAAATTTTATCTTCTTGAAAACTTCAGTTTGGAGACTTTAATTATTTGGTGACTACATTAATATAACCTGTGTCTCTGAAATTTCTCAGTTGCCCATGTTGAGATGGAAGAGATTTGCAGTGCTTGCTGCCATGTGCATCCTAGTTGTTCGGGCAATAATAGTTCAACTTGCCTTTTTCCTTCACATGCAGGTGGTCTTGTCCTACTAAAATTTGCTCTCTAAAGCTGTAATATGTACATGTCCATATGCATTACGTAATTGCCACAACAAATCTTTTATGAAACCAATTTATTAGGCTTTTAGCCAGCAGTAGTAGTTTTCATATGAGATATTGTCTAACAAGTAAATCTTAGTTTCCTGTTCAGCAAAGCAACCTTCCTACCAAGTCAAATGTTTTTGGGTTACTAATATTTATGTGTAAAAATGGCCAGACCTATGTGTACAAGAGGCCAGCTATGTTTCCAAGATCAGTGATTTTTGCCACGGCATTCATGGGCTTCTTCTCTGTAGTTATAGCATTGTTCAAGGTAAAATGGTAAAAGCTTCTAGTTTCTTAAAATATGCATTTATCATTATCAGACCTTTCGTCAACATTGCTCAGTTTTGATAAACCTCTTAATAAGTAGTTATACAAAAAGATAATAAGGAGACAATGAATCAAACTTCTCATAAATCAAAATCAACTTAATTATTTTACCTTCATATTTTTAGAATCTTCCTCATTTAACTTTTCTAAAAGTTAAACTGCATAAGTTAATTTTAACTTATAAGAAAAGTTTGATTCACGTTATCTTATTTTTTTTTCCTACTAAATGTACCTATTTGAAAAATTTATCCAAATTGAGCTTATGTATGTGTACCAGATGTGAAAGTTAAAATTACCTCTTGCTTTGTTTCATATAGGATATACCTGACATTGAAGGAGATAAAATATTTGGCATTCGATCTTTTTCGGTGCGTTTGGGTCAGAAACGGGTATGTTCTTCTAATGTGCCATCTTAACTAGAGGACTTGGTTGTGCCCTCATGAATCCATGGTTTTCCCTAAGTAAGTATTTTACAGGTATTCTGGATTTGTGTTTCACTTCTTGAAATGGCTTATGGAGTTTCCCTTTTGATGGGAGCAACATCTTCCTGCCTCTGGAGCAAAATGATCACGGTGATGTGCTAATTACTTGTATATATATATATATTGTCCCTCGGTTATGGCTTTGCTATATCCTTTAGCCTCTTGAGCATTTATAATTTGTGACCTGAGGATATGAATGTGATTTTGATTAATATGTTTGTAGAATAGCGAGTTTCAAGGAAATCAATTTAATTCAATACTTTCCATCTCATGATGCATTTTGTACATTATATTGGTTGGTCAATTATCAAAATTTTGCAATAGTCTACTTTTCTGCATTTGCCTCCTAAAGGTCTAAATTAAAAATGGTGCTCCTCCATATGCACATATACTCATATAGTGTGTATCAAGTGTACGTACTGAAATTAATAAGGAAATTCTTCTCTTTTGGAAAAGCAATCTCTGTTGCAAAGAATATCTTGTCTTTATGTATGTATGATCTTGATATTAATGTCAAAGGTAAATTGTCTCTTTCAATGAAGCATTATTGGAGGAGAAAGCTTAAGCTGCCATAAAGTTTGAAGTTTATTCTCATTTTCAATGTGTTAGGGTTTGGGACATGCTCTTCTGGCGTCAGTTCTTTGGTATCATGCCAAGTCTGTAGATCTGAAAAGCAAAGCTGCCATAACATCCTTCTATATGTTTATCTGGAAGGTAATTATTAACATTATAAGTTGCTTATCATCTCAGGAACTGATTTTCAACACTAATACATATTAATATACAATGAACTTTAAACAATGATTATTCAAAAGGAATGGCCATTTGATTACTTTTGCCTTGTATTGGAGAATCAATAGTTGCTTAATATGTGAAAGAGAAATGCTAGGAATATACTATCTTACACACTCTTTTGAATACTCTCTCTTATTAGTTGAAATGTATTGAAAATGACAAAATTTTGTAGGTCTCATATTATATTTAATGATTTTTTCTCTTATAATTTTGTAATTTTTAATATATTTTAATCAATTAGAGAGTGTATTTGAAGAAACGAGTGTGTTAGAAAATGTGTTCCTAACACTCCTCGTATCTACAATAAAATTAGCAACCAATGTCACTATTGTAGTCAGACTTTTGGTTCTTTATCCATACATCTGTTGGGCCTGTTTTTTCCCTCAACATTAAAGAATTTTATCAATTACCTGCATGTTAATGAGAGAGGCAAGATAAGGAAAGATGAGGGAACTGCATATTTTGGTAAATTACGTACACTTATTTCCCCCGAGATGCTAAAATTATATTTCCTTCCTCTCTAATTTAAAAATTACAATTTCTTCCTCCAAGAGATAAAAATGTAAATGAATCTACAGTGGTGACTGGTGACTGGTGAGCAACTATATATGAATGAGCTTCAAAGGGTATTTTTCATTTCTACGTGACTTTCAGTGTTATCAACAACTAATTTTGAATATCCTATTATTGATTTTTGGAATTTAGAAAATGAAATGTAATTTCGATCACCTTTACCATAGTATTGGCTTTGGAACTTCCCTCAAAACCTCATCCTCGTCTAATAAAGTTGTAAAAACAATGGTAGGAGTTCAAAATTAGCTAATGACGAATTGAGGATAATAAGAGTTATAGAGAGACAAAAAACTACACCTTTAAAGGCTTGTTCACATTAAATTAAGTGGAATAGTTGTCCATCCCTTTAAAGGCTTCTAGTCTCATCATATATTTGTTTTCAATTATGTTTGTTTGAAATGTGTTTAGTTTAACTAATTTGAAGAAAATGTCAATTTTCAGCATTTTAAAATAGCCCAAAATTAATCAGTAGCCATACATGCACATCTCTTACTCATAAAGTAGAGCACATGCTCTTAATTGATACTAATTTCGTTTTTAAATTGTTTTCTTCTTCCAGCTATTTTATGCAGAGTACTTGATCATACCTTTAGTTAGATGAGAATGCAGTGGCTTTTTAACTTAAGCAATTAATGGTACTCCCTTTGTCACATCTCTGGACTATATATATACATATATTAGTTTAAAATTGATAATTGTAAATAAAGAATTATGTACGTTGACCCAGTTTAGTTTGTGATTAGTTCTTGATATTATTTAGATGATCTTGTAATGTATGAAAACTTTGGGTCTTTTTATCCTTGTAGATATTTATGAATTTCGAAAGTGTTTCATAGATTTAATAGCTATGTAGAGGATAATAAATACAATTTTTTTACATTATAATAAAACCATTTTAAAATTTAACCTGAAATGTTCCTTTTTATATTATTACTGCCATCAAAAGTTTGGATGGTCATTTATTTATTTATTTTATCTAAAGATTTGATCTATTTCAAAATTTAGGGTACGGTAATGTAGAGTTAGAGCCTATTTGTTTCTTGTTTTTGAAAAATAAGAAATGCTAGTGAAACTCTCCCTATGATTGGTTGAAATTTATTGAAAATCACTAATTTTGATGGATCCTACATATCATTTAAAGATTTTCTTTCCTGATTTAACTGTGTGATCTATCAAAATCGGTGATTTTTATAGAGTGTTAGAGAGAGTGTCGTTAACACTCCTCTTGAAAAATTGTTTGAAAGGAGTAATTTTTTAATTAAAGTTGTACGTTTTCAAAAACTAATATATTTTTTTAGTTTTTTTTAGTTTAATGGTGATACACTGATAGTGTAAAACTGTTTTACACAGTCATCCAATCACAAATCATCGTTGATATGACTTTTAAGATAACTTTTTAAAAGTCAACAAACTTACCATACATGGTGGGTTGTGATTAGATGACAGTGTAAAACTTTTTACATTGTCAGTGTATAGCCCTTTTTTTTTTTTTTTTTTTAAACAAAACAAAACATCTCTATGGTTAGGTCCAATTGGTTGTAGAGAATGGAACATAATAAAATGGAATGAATTGAAATATAAATGCCATTTCATTGCTTTAATATTTTATTATGAAATAAAATACAGATATTGTTTAGAAAAAGAATAGAACAAAATGAGCTATAAGTTTTTAATTTTCTTATTATTCTTAATTTAAAAATAATTTATATTTTATTTATTTTATATTTTTACTTAAAAAAATACATTTGAAAAATTAACATTTTGTAAGAAAATAATTTTTAAAAATGTTTTAATTAATTGTTTTCTTTCTCAATTAATTGTCTCATATATGATATGTGATATCTTTTATTTTCAATGAAATAAAATAAAATATATCACTTCATTCTACGGTCAATGTTTTACAATTTAATTAACACTAAAGTTCACAAATTAAGTTTATGTTCGGCAAGACTAGCTGAAAAACTAGCTGGTAACTGAAAGCTGATAGCTGGAAATTGCTAAGCTAGCTTATTAAATCATAAGTGTTTGGTAAAAATTATATGTTGAAATAGCTGAAAAATGTAAAATGACAGAAATGGACATATTTATATGATATTTTTATATAAATTTTATTTTATTTTATAGATAAAAATATACTTTGAGGTATTATAATTTTAGTTTTTTTTAATTAATCTTAAACTCTTGCATTTTTATATTTATAGATAAATTATTTTCATTACATTTTTAGTTTCAATTATTACATTTTTTTCATATTAAATATTTTACTATATCTTAAAATATTTTTAATCAAGTTTAAATTAAAGTAAAAAAAAAAACACTTAAATAGACATTATTATACTTTTATTATGTTAATTAGCGTAATAGTTAATTGATAAAAAAACACACATTTAAGTAGAATACAATAAAGAAAAAAAAATGAAAAATAGTTTACATGGAGAAAAAAAGAGAGTGAGCAAGAAAGATTAGAGAAAAAAGAAAGAGTTATGAGCACAGTGATACATGTGAATGAGTGAAAAATAAATAAATAATAAAATCCTAGTTTATTTAAAAAGAGCAATAAGAAAATTTAATAAATATTTTAAGAATAAAAAGATAATAAAATATAAAAAAACTAGAAGTTAGTATTTTTAAAAACGCTACTTCAAGCAGCGTTTCAAAAAATGTTAGAAACTACTAAAAAAACTTATTTACCAAACCGTCAAACAAGCTTTTTAACTAGTAAAAAAAGCTAGAAGCTAACTCAAATGACTTGTCAAACATAACCTAAATTAACCACTACAGATCAGTTGATTGATGAAATTGGAGTACCTTTAGAAATTTAATACTAAAATGAGACATGAAAAATATTACTAACATGATCAAGTCAATTCACCAAGTTAAGTAACAAGTTTCATGCCATGTCATCATATTTTTAAAAGATGAATTGGAATTCCACGTTGCAGTCCATGTAAGACCGACTCTCAGTGCTAGTAAAATCTCTTACTAAATTTTTATTTTTTTTACAAAATACTTAATTATTTTTATTATTCTCTCACTTAAAAATTAATTAATTATTATTTTTAAATAAATAAATTATTTCTTAATAAATAGTATCATTTTTTTATTAAAAATATATTATTATTAGCTTTAAAAAAAACCTCACCTCAAAATTCAGTCAGATCTATAAAATAAAAATAATAAAATATATCTCGCCGCCCTTTGAAAAATAGAAAATTTGAAGATTCAAATACTCTCCTGTCAATGTTTATTAACAACATGCGAACTACTTGTGTGAAAGTCTGACATAATAGCGGTCTATTATTAATATACATAACTTAATAAATATTTAATATTATTCACAAATAATATATTTAGTCTAAAATATTTATATTTAATATCTATTATAGAAGTAGTTGTAAAAATTTAGACAATATTAAATAGAAATATATGTGAAAAAAATAATTAATGAGACTTAAAATTTATAAAACATCAAGAGTTTAAAAAAAAAAAAAAAAGTTAAAATTATTCTGCTGTTAGTACTTGGATAGCAACTCTGAAATAGGCAGACCATAATAATAGCGGTCTATTAGAGATACTTGGATAGCAACATTTGCCACACTATTCTGCTGTTTCCGCCACCAAAATTCAACGGTTTCTTTAAAAATACTCCTGGGACAGAATCTTTAATTTCATCTAATCTAATCACAACAATCTATTTATGGGATTGGCTAAATTATTACTAAAAATAATTATTTCTCATAGATATAAATTAGGGTAAAATATGTTTTGAGTCCCTATAAAATATGTAAAATATTAATTTCATCATCCAAAAATTTTTCGTATTAATTTGGTCCTTCTAAAATTGAAACCTATTTTTGTGGGTCATCGTTAGTAATTTCGTTAAATGGTAATTTGACGTGGCTACAGATTTACTCGTAGAGATGAATTATAAATTTTATATTTATCAAATTTCTATGTTTTGTTATTGTAAATTTAGAAAATTAAAAAAAAAAAAAGTTATTAGTATTCATAGGGATCTAAAAAATAGGTTTCAATTTTAGAGGGACAAAATTAATACGAAAACTTTTTTAGGGACAAAATCAATATTTTGCATATTTTACATGGATCCAAAACATATTTTATCCTATAAATTATTACTAAAAAAGTTACTACTCCTTCTGTTTCTTTTTATCTATCGTTTAAGGTTATTTTGTAGAAACCAAAAATTACAATATAATTTTCTTGATTCTAATAAAATAATTGTGGGATTTCTTATTTTACCCATTTTTCTTTCCATTCCACAATAAATGTATGTGTAAATTAATTAAATATTAGGAAAGAAGTAATGGTATAATTGATGAAAAAGTAATTAATGTGATATTGAACTTTGTAAATGACAGATAAATAGAAACAAATTTTTTTCAAAAATGCAACACTTAAAAAGAAACGGATGGAGTATAAAATTTAACTGGTGTTACATGAAAATTAGAGGTGGGAGTTTGAGTAATTTCTATCAGATCGTAGATTGCGGTTCACCAAAATCAGGAAAATTAGTCAAAATTTATGGATCCAATGATATCAAATTTATGTTACTCCCTCAAAATCTCAAATAGCACCAAGTATCATGCATCTTTATTCTTATTAAAACGAGGAATCAATCTCAAATAGCTCGTATTCTCTTCTCTTGTTTTATGTGGAATGCCATATGGAATGTATGTTATGGGTGGGTATCCAGTGTCACAATATTACCAAATGGTGGGATAAATCATTTCCTAGAGGAGAAATGGAAGATAATATGGGGGGCAGTAGTGTGGTGCATACGGAAACATCGTAACCATTGCGTTTTTGAAGGACAATTGATATGAAAAATGATGGATGGTTGTACGTGCTGAAAGCATGGTGCACTACTACATATGTAGCTTTTAGCAACATTTAGTTACTTACATTTTTTTAAATGTCACCAATAAAACCATTTTGCAACATTATAAAATTAAATGTTACTAATCTGTGACATTTTAAAAAAATTTTAAATACTGTAAAACTTGAAACATTGCCAAACGCACATTGTTCCTAATCCTTCCTCTGTCGTTGCATTAGTTTTTTCTCAGTGTTTCAACATCTCTCCCCTTAAAACCTTTGCCCTCCATTTTCATTCTTCCCACACTGCACTTCCTTATGTTCCTCACCCTATCTTATTTCGTTGAACCTTCTTCTATCTTCGGATTTGCCTCTCGCTACATTGTTATTGCGCATCAAGCATTTCGCTCATGGTAGGGTTCATATATCAGAATTTGTTGTTTCTAGTTTTGGATCTGGCATCGTTTATAATTTTTTATATCAAGTTTTGTTTCATTTTTTCATTAGATTTAGATTTAACATGATTATGCCATGAATGTTGTGTTTCTCTTCTCAGGTTCACACACCGAAGTGCTTGAACAAGTGTTTCTATTCCCGACGATTCTCCTCTCAGGTTGGGCTTCGTTTCGTTTCATTCACTCTCACTATCACACTTCGTTCCTCTCTCTAACTTAGATTCAGGTTCATACTTTTCTTCTCCTTTCGCTGCTTAGGTTTCTATCTCAAAATTTTGAAGCTTCAATTTTCTCTCAATTTGAATATGCGATTCATCATAACCTAAATAAATATCTCTTTTTTTTTTTTTTCAGCAAGTTTTATTTCTTCTCTCATGGCTTCAGATTCCAAAAAGGATTTTCCTGCTTGTATGTGTCATCTCCTTCTCTAGATGTAATAATAATAATAATAATAATAATAATAATAATAATAATAATAATAATAATAATAATAATAATAATGTTGTTGTTGTTATTGTTGTTGGATTATTTTCCCATCTGGTAAAAATTCAGTGCGTATTTAATAATAATAATAATAATAATAATAATAATAATAATAATAATGTTGTTGTTGTTATTGTTGTTGGATTATTTTCCCATCTGGTAAAAATTCAGTGCGTATTTATCATCTGGCAATGGTTATAGGCTTGAATATGCTTCTTCTTTTTTTTTTTTTTTTTTATCATTTGGCACCTATTATCATTTATCACCAATTGAGATTTAAGAGAAGAGAACAATAATATGTACTTTATTATCAGACTCAATATTTATAATCTAATGCTTTGATGATCTAGTTTGTTTATGGAACTTTGCATGCATCGTGGCAAGAATGTTTTTAAGCAAATTAGCAGTAGTGGTATACTCGATATCTCTGTGGCAGATAGGTAAATTGTAATAGGACATCTCTAGTTAAAAGGTATTTTAAATTAAGCCTTGTCAGCAATAATTTGCTTGCTAAAAAGGTTTTAGTCCTGTAGGATGAAACTGGTGTGGTTTACAGGGGATGAAGTTCATATCTTCAATAAGGTTACAAAGAATGGAGAATGTGAAGAGATCCATACTTTCTTCTAATGCTGATGGGCAATCATTAGTTGATACTAGAACTGAGAGCCATGAAATGGATGCTCCAGTAGCTCCAGATTCTTTCATCTCTGAGTCTCCTAGCATGACAGAACCTACCCCTTTATAATACCAGCAAGAACCCATGATAAGAGGAAACTAAGCCCTGCTGGAAATTCTGAAGAGTTCAACCAACCTCCTCCCCCCTGCAAGAAAAAATCAGTTCCTGTGATCTTTCTTATAATTCACTTAATTGGTAGTTTCAAGAAAGCCAAGTCCTTTATGATTCTTTGTGTCAACAAATTATCCTTTGTATCTTCTATTGTTATTATATTACTGAATTAATTAATATACTTTGTCCATGTTATGTGGTGAATGGGAGAAGGATTACTTGAAGCCTTTGCTCTGTTGGAAGCATTCCAGGATCCTGTCGTGATTCACCACCCTAGAGGGCATACTGTTCCCAAACTTGGTTAGTGGTATCCCCTTTAATTAGTAATTTTGTTGATTGTAACTATGATTGTTGCCATCTGTGCTAAAAGAATAGCATTCAGGTCTTGTTCTCTTGTCCATGTTTTGTTAACAAATGAACTATCCCTTCATGCTGTTATTTAGATTAGTTCATGATATTAAGACTTGCTTTTAGGAATTAAGATTTATTTAGAATAAGTTAGCAATTATTGATAAATTCTCATTAAGAGGTGAATAGCAAAATTGCTACATACTTGTTATGCAGATATTTTGCTTGAAAAGGGGAAAATCAAAGTTGAGATTAGGGACATTTATAAGAGTGATGCGTGTTGCTCAGGTTAGATCTTCTACTAAAGTGCAGCATGTTGTCCTGTTCTGTCAGTAGCTTGCCATTAAGATTTTTATATGTGTGCTTGTGTGTGATTTTGAGATTTTCTAATGACACATTGTTGGTATTTAATGCATGATTTGAAAGTATTCTCACATTTCAAGATAATGATTTGGCAGAGGATTACTACTTTTAACTTGTAAGTCATTTGTTGGTTTTTTTAAGTGTTACAAACTTAAAATTTCACTATGGCAGGCTCTACACACAACTTTTTAAAAAAAAAAAAAAACAATATTGAATAAATGATAATCTTTTGAGGTTCTGTTTTTTCTTGGGTGTTGTTCTTGTCAGTCCAGTTGACGATATGGAATTTTTTATATATGTTGGACGATGGGAAATCCATAGGATCACACTTCCTGG
Source organism: Pueraria montana var. lobata (assembly GCA_026413185.1). NCBI lineage: Eukaryota > Viridiplantae > Streptophyta > Magnoliopsida > Fabales > Fabaceae > Pueraria > Pueraria montana. The sequence goes on from CM048656.1 coordinate 27,410,629, forward strand.
AAGAGCATTTGCACCAGGCAATGTTGGATTTTCGATTGTTGGTGCACCTCGCTCTACAGAGGAGGTATATGCTAAAAACCTTGTTTTATGTTACTGCACTGGATTCTTCTAAACTCTGGTATATGAGTTATTGTTTCATCAATGTCCTCACTTTCATCTATTATAGATACCCACAATTAATTTGATACACGAACATGATTTTATTTTTGAAATATCAACTAGTTCTAAACATTTTGTTCTTGAACATGTTTAACTAAACAATGATTTAAATTTAAGATTCTTTTACTCTAGTTCTGAAATTATTTCCATTGTAGTTTAGTTAAATATCTATCTTAATAAATCCAGATAGTATTGTTAATTTAAGCTTTGTTTTGTTACAGCTTATCTCAACTCCTGGAATCCCTTCCACATGCAAATGTGAGAATTTTATATCTTCAATCAATTTGAGAATTCTTAATTTCTTCTCTAGGCTAATATTCTCACTCCATAATTATGATAACTTTGGGGTTCAATAATATGATGTTTTTCACAATATGATGCAGATAAAATGGATTTTTCCAAGTGTTCTTACTTGTCTTGTGGCAACACTTGGTTGTTTTCCTTGCACTGCATGTATGCCAAAACCTTCTTTGCTCCCACTCTTTTGTTATTAAATTAGCTCTATGTAAGCTAAAACTTCTACAGTTATAAAAAAAGAAGTCTAACTGGCTTATTGGGTATTAGTCAGGGTTTGATGTGGGAGGACTTTCAAAAGATGGTCTAGATGATTGGGAGGGTTTAGATGCCTCAGCAGTACATTCCTAACTTGTCAACAGAGCCAGTTGATGGTACCTGCAAGCCTAAATAATAATAAATTAATATTAGAATAAGTTTATATGGGTCCATGTACTAAATTCACATGGTCGACACTGTGGTTGGAACCTGCTATTTGTAGGATCTTGAGGAACAAGATAGAAGTGTCACATGAACCAAGGAGGCAAGCAGCTTCATTACCCATTTTGTTGTGCCATGGAATATATGATGATATCATCATTCCTATTTTATTCAAGAGGCATGTTTATCAATTTAAAACTATTTTATTGCTTGTGATTCTAGTGTTCCTTGTGCTAATTGAAACTTATCTCCAAAATTTATTTTTTAGGTGATGGTATAATCCTCTACAAATATGGAGAAAAATCTGTAGGAGGAGGCTTTGTAGCTTGAGCCACTGTTCCACCTTGTAGGAGTAGGACTGCTATGTGCTAAGCAATGGCTTAATATGTATCTTGACCTTCTCTCTCAACACTTTTCTAAACTCAGTGTTGTGTTTGCTAGTCATAGTTATGTGTAGGGTGGGATGTACTATGGCGGTTATGTGTGAACTTTTATTAGGTATTATGATATAAGTTAATCAATTGTGCCATATTTTATTAGTAACATAAGTTCTCTATATTATCATGCTTCCTTTTGAATTATTTTAAATAATCTAGTATTTGGTTAACTTTCATTCCCTTATCCTTTTTATTAAACTCACTCCTGCATTTGAAAAATGAAATTGGTTTTGTGAAATATGATTATAAATGTTACAGTAACTTGGTAACATTTTAAAAATGTTACAAAATATTAGATTGCTAACATTTTTTTTATAAAAAATGTTACAATAACTAGCAACATTTTTATAAATGTTACAATATCTTAGCTACATTTTTAAAATGTTGCAAAATGCTAGATTGGTAACATTTTTAAAATGTTGCCATTAATATGTAAAAATGTTGCCAAAAGTATTTAGCGATTTGGGCTTTATACTACATTTGATAAAATGTTGCGAAAGTATATTAGCAACATTTATTCATATTTTGGGGACATTTTTCAAATGTTGCTAAAAGCATGTTTTGTTGTAGTGGTGGTTAGGGAGTGAATCTGATTGGCTAATAATGTTGGTTTGGTGGGGTGGACGGTTACAGTGGAAAAGGGAGCTAATAAATGTTGGTGTTCATATCAAAACGTGGGCATTGGTGGGAGTGAAGAAATTATTGGCTGGGTTGGTTGATCATGTGATTGTGGGGTATCATTCGTTGTTCACAGTATATATTTTGATTGTGTCTGGATATACGGTTCGAAAGACAAATGCTTCTTTTAAGAAAAAAATAAAAAAATGAGGCCATAAATTGTTTCAAAAAGTAATGGTTGCACCGTTCTTTTCCTTCCTTTTTTTTTTATTGACATAATCAGTTTCCATTAAGAAAAAAACATTTTTAATCTTACAAAGGTTTCACATTCAATAATCTCCAAATTTAAAAATTGGAACGGTTACCATCAATTGACAAACATTGTATAGACTTTTGCAGCGAAAAACGTTGCAGTACGTAAAGTATGAACAGGTCTACCCTTCAAGGCTAGGGCTATTAAAAAAAAACTCAACTGAACTGAACTATGTTAAAAAAATTTGAACTATTTTGAATAAAAAAAACTGAATTAAACTGTTCTTTAGTTCATTTTTTAAAAATTAAATTGTTCATAAACTGAACTTTTAAAATTGATCTGAATTGTAAGTTATAAGATTGAAAACCGTAGAAAATATGAATTGTAAGTTATAAGATTGAAAACCGTAGAAAATATGCTTCAAAAAATATGTTTATTGAAAACAATTCAGAGTTATTCAGGCAGTTCAGAGTGGTTCAAAGCAATTCAGTTTAGTTCACTTTGTCCAAATTATTATGAGCATGTTTGGATACCAATTGAAAACCCGTTCAACGTAAAAAAACACACTTTCTTAGGCACAAATACATAAGCAACACCTTTGTTGCTTTTAACAAAACGTGGGTTTAGTTCTATAATAGTTCAGTTCATCTATTTTGCCCACCCCTATTCAAGGCCACTTAATTCAAATCATATTAGCCATTAAGAATATTGATGAAAGGGATATTGAACTGTAACAAGGCTTGTCAATAATTGAAGGCCATAATTAAAAGTTTAACGCACAGTATCCATTTTCTGGGGGGTCTTACCTAGGGGTGAGCAAAATATCCGACCCGAACCGAAACCGAGAAAATCGAAAAAAAAAAGTTGGTATTTTGGTGGGTTTGGGCGGGTTGGCGGGTAGGTCGGGTTGAAAAAATGGTTTCACATGGGTTTTTTTGGTCGGTTTCAGATTCAAATACATGACCCATCGGAACCCGAAACCGACCAAATCTAATAAGAGGGTATTTAAAAAACCCTAAGTATAAAAGCTTAAATTACCAGTTTCACACTTCATTTCTCATCTTGCGCCATTCCCTTCCAAACCCTAATATTGTTCTCTCCCAAGTCACAGATACTCCCTTCATTTCCCTTTCATGAATCTTCTTCTTGTTCTAAATCGTCTTTTCCTCTCCCTTTCTCTTCTATGGCTTCCAGTCCCGAAGCCAAAGCCAAAGAGACTTTCGTGAAAGACCATTTTGAACACGCCATCCTTCTCATTGATGTCTCCCCATCTTACTATCCTTTGTTATGAACCCAGCCTCTCCTTTTATCGGTGATGGATGCGCAACCACATCCATATCGCAGATCTGAAGATTGAGGGCCTGTCCGAGAGTATGGTTCAAAAGCCACGCTTTGGGTAATTCGTATTCTAGTTTTCCTTTGTTTTCAAATGGGTCACTGAAAATCCTTGCTTTTTCCCGTTTTCTGCTCTTTGATGCTCTCATAATAGAAAGAGCGTGGAATTTTTTTGAGAATCCTCTAAAGTTGTAATTTTTATTATCATTCTATCAAAGAAAGCTTTTGCCATAAAAATAGTTACAAAAATATTTGCCTTTGTTTTTCTAGTCTGTTAATTTTATTTTGTTGTGATATATATTCATGCAGTTTGATTCGTGCAAGGAGAGGCTACCACTGTCTTCATAATACATGTCTGAAAAGGAGCAAGTTCCAGTGGAACTTATAATACTAGTGGGACCCTGGTATTATGAGTTTCACTGGGATCTTGTTCCTTTTCAGGATTGATCCTACGAAATGAAGAGGATACAAAAGCCAAAAGCCAATGTACATGTTTCTTAACTTTTAACCATGATTCCTGCTTCAATTGATGCTATGGTCTTTTGTTTAATATATAACTTTGTGGTGTAAAATGAATTAGTGCTTAGAAAATTAGTAGTGTACTATACATTATATTTATACTGAAAAATAGAAGCTCTGCTAATTCACGTAACCAAGTGGAGAGTCAAGTCACAGTAACCAAATGGCAAGATGATGCTTTCAGGTAATAAGCAAGTAATGTAATTTTGCTACTAAAATTTGAGTCATTTACTTCCATTTACTTAAACTAGTATGTTTCTTTTTTTTTCTTTTTAATACTTTGCTTTGACATTGATTTTTAAGTCTTTTCTTAATCCTTATTCCTTCATATGCATTAGCTTTCTTAGTTTTAGTGTGAATTGCTTATTAGAAAATATCATTCTCTTTACTATCATCAAAATAGAGTTTTAGTATATGGAAATAGTTCATAACATATTTTGCTATGTTGTTCTGTTTTCTACAGTATACATTACTTGAGTATTCCTTTCTCGCTTTCTGGTTTACAGGTTTAGAGAAGCTTACCCCATTAAATGTTGAAGGATGCAATATTACTGTTGCATGTTTAGAGTTTATTCATGGTAAAAATAAATTCTCATTTTATTCTTTGAAGTGCAATTTCATTTCATTTTTACTTAATTTTCGACAACAATTTTGTTTGTTCTGGAAGTCATTCTGTAATGCATGAGTTTTTTGTCATTTTTATTTAGAAAATTAAGGATTTGAATAGTCCAGCACGAAATCAAATGGTGCTTTAGTGGCAAAGACTATGTTTGAATTTGGAAACTCATATTTGCTTATTATTCCAGTGCCTAAAATTTTCCTAATTAGTTCTTTAATCATATATATTTTTCAATTGTATGTTTGAAGGATTCTCAGCAAAACTTACGTGTAGTAATTTGGAAACTCATTGCTTATTATACTAGGGACCAATCCAATCTTCAACTATTTTTCTACTTGGAAACTCATATTTGCTAATTATTCAATTGTTAAATTACAATCTTTTATTTATTTAAAATCACATTTTACATTGGCTTACATTGTTATAATTTTTAAGTTATCCCAGATTTGGAGTGTGGTGTTGTTTATATAAGACCAATTACTAACTAAAATTTTCAACATTTATGATTACAGGTGTCCACCCTTCAATTTGAGAATTGTCTTGATGTACAACATATAGTCCACTTGGAAGTGTTTGAATTGGACTTTTTTTTTTCGTTAATTATATTGCAGCATTACAATTCATTTGATTGTATTCCTTTTATTTTTAATGAGTATACTCAGTAAAAAAAATTTGTAAAATGCTGGATTTAATTATTCTTTTAATAGTTGTAAATTAAAATTTGGGTCATTCCATTTAAAATTTAATTGGCCCAATTCAAGGATTATGATTTATTTTTAAGTTGAACAAAATAAAGAAAAGACTACTGTTAATAAATTTGATGAGGCCCAAATAATAATGTTGGCCCAAATGAAAGGATGTTAAAAAGTCTCTTGAAATTGAAAATATTGGATAAACAACAAAAATAAAAATAAAAAAAAGAACAAAATTCGAATTGGGCCAGTGAAATGTGATTTTGGCCCACTTGGTCCATACCCGCATCAACCCACCCGCCCAAACCGAAACCCGTCCAACCCGAATGTGTACTTTGGGCGGGTTCGGGCCACAATTGTCAACCCATAGGGTTGGGTCGGATTGGGCTCTTTGGCCCGAATCCGACCGACCCGACCCATTTGCACACCCCTAGTCTTACCTGGCATGCCATTTTGTTGGCAGTGAAATTTTGCATCTGTTTTTGTCAACAAACATAATCCTATAAGTATTTAAGGAAGGGGACAAATACTTCTTTTGGAGGCCTGTTTTCCTCCTTGGTAGGCCTTTTACCATGGGTCAATGGTTAAATTTTTAAGTTAAGTTTAATATAAAATTATATGATTGCAAGTATAAGTACTTGCATGCAAAACATTTATAGTTCAGTTCAATTTAAGATAATATGATTAAGAACCAATCGAAAGAATAATAAATTATAATAAAATAAAGGAGTTATCTAAAGGAGAGGGAGTTATAGGAAGAAGAAAAAGTCATCAAAAGACATTTGAAGAAATATATAGGAAAGCAATAAGTCTATAGTTGAGTCATAAGACGAATCAGGATTCTCAATAATTTTGATTTGATGCAGATAAATATTAAGCTAAAAAGATTGTGTCTGAAAATGCAAACAGACAAAAGTGCTGCATATGTGTTTGTAAGATACAGATGATACATAGACAGACGTTGAATTTGAAGAAGCATTTAAAGGCACATGATACATAGACAGACGTTGAATTTGAAGAAGCATTTAAAGGCACAGTTAATACACTGTTGTTTTAATCTGTTTTGTAGGGAATGTTCGTGAAACATCATTTCTAGGATCTGTCGAAGTACAAAAAGTGAAACAGAAAGAAGAGTCAAAGTTTTAAAACTTTTCTTTGCATCAAAAGACGTGCTACAACTAGCAATGAATACTTGTCTGAGCAAACGATGTGACTACTGCAGTAGAAGGATATGGAGTGCCCCCATGGAAGATAAACAAAGTGTTTTATTAGCTCAAAGTGACTAGTTGGTAACAAGCATTTAATGCTCGCATTTAATGCTACAACGGCCACCCTTCATCAGACGCTGGTTAGACGCATGCGAGAATGTTATTTAGAGACAACGACTACTTCCTCAACAAGTCTATATATAGCAAAAGAATTGAAGTGCTGAAGTTATGGAACTTAATTCAAATCTTTCAAGCATTCTTTCAAGCCTTCATTCTTTCTCTTGTAAATTCTCTAAGTTGTAAAAAACTCTCAAAACACCTTGAATATCCTGAGAGAAAAAGACTTTGTTCTTCATTTGTATATCCGTCTGTAAGACGATACATACAGTCTG